>CM057455.1:822945000-825882500 GCA_016271365.2 Neoceratodus forsteri | reverse complement strand
TTGCCTCTAATTTCCCTTCTTTTTGAGAATGATAACGAGAAATAGTGAATGTAATGCAGCAGTGGGAGGGCCCCGTGCTCCCACCACATGATGTCTTGTGGCATAGTAACAGGAACAGCAACGTAAACAGAAGCACTAACAGTGGCACACATGGTAATGCAAGTGTGAATGAGAACAGAAAGGGTAACGCACAGTGGTGTAGGCAAGGAGCGGTCTGCCACGTGATGTGTTGTCACATAGTAACATGGTGCCTGCAAACCGGAAAATGTCAATGGGCATGGTGACAAAGTGAAACAGAAAGAGAGGGAGTCACGTGATGCGCCTGGAGGAATAGCAGCTGCTTTGGGACTCTCCCGCTCTGGTGTTACAATCTCTGTTTTTTCCACATTCTAGCACAGTTTATTAAACCAAACCCACTCTAACAGCACGATTTACTATAATTAACCCCTTTCGGCTGTCAGGTACGAGATGGAAGAAACCCTGCAGGAGCTTGAGGCGAAACGGCCTAGGCGCAGTTCGTCCCCAGCAGATCCTCAGGACGAACTAACCCCTACATGGGTTTACGGTGAACTTTCAACAATAAAGGAAGCCCTTTTCAAATTAATAGAGGATGTAGCTGAATTAAAACCTGCACTAACGCAGCTTGCTCGAAGAGTCACTGACGCAGAAGCCCGAATTTCGTCGCTTGAAAGAAGCTCTGAAAAGCTCGGCTCAGCCATGGTCGAGTGCAAGAGAGCGGTGGCTAAACTGGAGGATCGTCTCGACGATCTCGAGGGAAGGAATCGCCGTAATAATTTGGTTCTCTTAGGGCTTACAGAGGGTGAGGAGGGCCCAAATACAATCCTTTTCCTGCAAAAGTTTCTAAAGAAAACAGTTGGGCCCTCGCCTAATGGGCCGGAATATATAATCGAAAGGGGCCATCGGGCCTTAAGGGCAAAACTACCCTCAACAGACCCTCCCAGGCCTATAATTTTCAAGCTCCTCAATTTCCTCGATCGGGAGCACATTTTGAAAGAGGCGAGGAAAATACCTGCAATTTTATGGGAGGGCAAGAAGCTTAGGGTGGTTCTGGATTTAACTTTAAAAATACGCCTGGCAATCACCAACTTCCGACCCATTACATCCAAGCTGTGGGCCACAGGAGTCAAACACCGCATGTTATACCCGGCTAGGCTGGAGATCTCGTTCAAGGATGGCCCAAAGTGATTTGACACGCCGGAGGAGACTACAAAACACCTTAACAAGATGATGCTTGATTTATTCCCAAAAGGGTGAATGGATCTGCAGTCAGGACACTATTTTTTATTTTCTGCTCTCAAGGACTTTGGATGGACTGCTTTCACTTAGTGTGTTAGAGTTCCACTCGATGTTGCTATATCTGGACCTTTCCTAAAGACATTTAATTTCTCACGAACAGGGGAAAGTGTGTATTATACACGGAGGGATGTCATGATTGGGAAGAGGGGTAGCCCTAATAATCTGCTTTGTACTCGCTTGTTAGTGCTGGCAACCGATGTAATTATGTGCGATTTGCTGCATGCTCCCAGTTTTTTTCTTTTCATTTAATATCCAGGATTTCTGGAGGTAATTTATTTTAAAGCAAGTCTCAGCATGAGATATGTTTTTGTTTGGATACCTGATGTATGGGTAATGCTTGTTTTGATATAATGACTTGGTAACATATTAACTGGGTATTTAGAGGGGACTCTCAATGTTTCTTCTTTAGGAACTGCTGTACAAAGTTTCTGGGCCCCTCAGGTTTTATTTCTGTATTTTAGGATACTCTTCAGGTGTATCATGAGTGGTTGCCAACTTGTCTCGCCCCTTAATGGGATTTGCTCTGATACCTATTATTTACAAGTGTAAATTGCACTACAGGATGGATGTATTGTTTTTTTTCAAGGTCACCGTTTATTGTACTTTTAGGGGGCAATACTCTAGTCAGGGGTTTGTATAATTCTTGTTCAAGTTTTTGGGAATGTGATACCTATTCTCATTTGGCCACGAGGGGAGGGCCTCGTACTTCAGAGCATGTCATGGTCCGGTGGTTCTGGAGTCGGCCGTGGGCCAGGTGGTTGGTGCTTAAGGGTGGTTGGGTTAGGAGTAAGGAAGTTTCTAATGGGTTTTCTTCTTTAAGGTTTGGGTATGTGGGGGGTATTAGGGTGGGTGCAGGCAGCTTCCAAATGGTCCTATATTTTTTTGTTGAACCACTATATGGTTAGCAACCTGAATATCATTTCCTGGAATATAAAAGGGGGGGGAAGGATAATAAGAAAAAATATGTTATTTTAAATCATTTGGTACATCTGGATCCATCAATAGTTTTTCTTCAAGAAACTCATATGCCCCAGGAGCAGCTCCATCACTTTAAGATAAGGTGGGTAGGTCAGGTTTTTGGAGCAGGGATCTCCTCTAGCAAAAGGGGGGGTAGCCATTTTGGTGGCTAAAGGAATCCCCTTTTTTCCCTCAGAGGTTCTCTGACCTAATGGTAGATATGTTATAGTCTCAGGGAAGTTGGGAGTTAACTTAGTACTGGGGTCTATTGTATGGCCCAAATCAAGAGTCACCCTCCTTCTTCACCCAGCTGGCTGTGTTAATTGCTCCCCTTGCAGATAGTCCCGTTATGGTATGATGGGACTGGAATCAGGTACAGTCCAACCGTATCGATCGCTCGTGGTCTAGAGCTGCTCACCTGTCTCCGTCCCAGAGGGCGTTGGCCGAATTAACCTCCTCCTTGGGTCTAATTGACCCTTGGAGAATGATTAATCCCACTGCCAAAGAATTCACTTTCTACTCTCCTGTTCATAGAAGCTATTCTCGGATTGACTTTTTCCTGATTAGCTACCAGGTTCTTTCTTTTATTTATGAAGTTACTATAGAGAGTCGGGTAATCTCAGATCACTCACCCATTGGTTTTTGATGCCGTCCATTGTCTGCTCCACCTAGATCTTATTCATGGTCCTTAAATGATTCTTTATTAAAGGATCCCCAATTGCTAGGTCATTTTCGCTCCTTTATGTCCTTTGCAATTACATCTAATTGGGGCTCTATCAATGCGTGTGGACCAGACATGGTCGGCCTTGAAGGCCATATGGAGAAAGCGAGTTAATTAGACTTGCATCAGTTAAAAGAAGAAAATGCGCCTTTATCCAATTGTTTAGAGAGAATTAAAGCTTTAGAGCTTATGGGAGCAGATGCAAGATCTATGGGTCATGATCAAGAATTAGCTCACGCTTAGGGCCTGTACACAGGTACGTTATGGGAAGGAGTTGAGAATCGAGAGCCTCCTAGACTGAAGGCTTTATATATAGGGCATGGTAGTAAAGCTGGCAACATTTTGGCGTGGCAGTTGAAGCAGCGAGCAACAGCTAAGAGTGTGGCAGGGCTGAAACACCCTGAGACTAACAATACAGTTTCCGATCCAGAGGGCATACTAGGTATTTTTTTTGACTTTTATAAAAACTTATACTCTAATATGCCCCTTTCTTCAGACAGGAATGCTAAGATAAGGGAGTTCTTGGGAAGTGTTCCTTTCCCTTCACTCTCGGAAGAGAGTAGTCAGAGGCTAGTGGCTCCCTTCTCTCAAAAAGAGATTGTCGAAGCTATTGATGCTCTAAGGATAGATAAAGCCTCGGGGCCGGATGGCTTTACAGCCCTTTTCTTTAAGTCATTCAAAGATCTTTTGATACTGTTATTACAGCAACTCTTTGCCTTTTGGCAGGAACATGGGATAAAAGACCCATCCCTTTTGAGGTGAGAATTATTTTACTACCTAAACCGGTAAACCATTAGATCTGGTTGGCAACTATAGGCCAATCTCACTATTGAACATTGATATTAAAATCTATGCCAAGATTTTGGCCACCGTATCAAATCCTCATGGCTAGATCTAGTGAGTCCGGAACAGGTTGGTTTTGTGGCGAAGTCGCTTGTCAGCGGACCACCTTTAGAAAATTATTTTATTTAATTTCTGCATCCTCGTGCCCAGATATGGAAGCATCTCTGGTGTCTTTAGACGCAGAGAAAGCTTTTGATAGGGTGGAGTGGAATTTTATGTTTCAGGTATTATCCAATTTTGGTTTCCCAGAGAAATTTTTGGATTATATTCGGGTCCTTTATACATGTCCCTCAGCGAGGATTCAATGCAATAATTTGATTTCAGCTGTTTTTCCCCTACTGTGAGGCACACGTCAGGGATGTCCCCTTTCCCCCTACCTGTTTAATTTGTATCTAGAACCCTTAATCAGGGCCATTAATAGTGACAAACAAGTTCAAGGAATTTGCATAGGGAAGTCTGAGTATAAGCTATCAGCCTTTGCTGATGATATACTCCTGCATCTCTGCAACACTCAGAAATCACTTCCCGCTTGTTTCAAATTATTTCAGATTTTAGTAAAATTTCGGGCTATAATTTGAACAAAAGTAAAACAGTGGTTTACCCGCTTTCCCCCTTCCTGCAACAAAGTTGGTGCGCATCCTTGGGCCTACAATGGCAGCCTAAGTCCTTGCAATACTTAGGAATTCAAATTTCAAAGGATTTAACTGACTTGGTAGACTTAAATTTTAAACCTTTATTTGGATCGGTTAAGGAGAACCTGGAAAGGTGGTCTAAGCTTCCATTATCCTTTTGGGGGAGAATAAATACAATCAAGATGATGATCCTACCAAAAATCTTTTACCCCCTTTATAACCTCAACTTATACCTTCCCAGGTCCTTCTTTAATCCGATTTACAAATATTGTACGGATTTTTTATGGAAGGGGAAACCTCCTCGTAGGGTCTATAGGAAGCTCACCCGTTCAAGGATGGTAGGGGGTGTACAACTCCCGGATTTCTATATTTACTATCTGGCTAGCCATGTTGCCAGGGTGGCCTTATGGGTGACAGGTGGGGGAGTAGCTTCGGAGGGGCTTAAGCTTGATTGGTCGTTAGCACATAGTGTTAATTTAGACCTTGAAGCTTGTCTGTATATTCCGTGGTCTAAAGTTCCTGCCAAAGTAAGAGATTCCCCGGTGGGGTGGGATATAAAGGCCCTTCATCAGCTCTACTCACTTTTGAGTATCCCATATGCAAAGGATGTAATGCAGCCCCTCTTAAAGAACCCTAACCTTTTGGTCGGGAATCAGTCGATAAAGAGATGCGTAGGCAACCTCCCCCTTAAACCAAAGATAGCTGATTTCATTTCAGAAGGCTCAGTTATTTCGGCCTCTGTGTTGGCGGAGGGGCTTAAGGTGGAACCCAATGATCGATTATGTTTGTATCAGATCCATAGATGTATTAGTTCCCTCCTAAGGGGCAGTAAAGGATCGGATGAAGCTGTAGAGCTTCTAAGGAAAATGAGGGACTTGGCATTATCTGGCAAACCAGTCTCTAAATTATATAAAGCAATTATAGCCAAGAGAGATATTAACATCTCCCCAATACCCTATTACTGGGAGGCGAACCTCTCGCTGGGATGGTCTGAGGAAGACTGGTGTAAGGTTTGGTCGGATCTATATGTATATGTCAAACAAGATAGATTAAGGGGTCTTCAATTTAACCTTCTGCATAATCTCTATCTCTACCCGGCTAAACTCTCCCAAATATATATAGCCTCAGCTCCCCAGAGTGCAAGATATGTGGCAGCCCTGTTGGCACTACCTATCACAAATTATGGGAATGTTCTCAGGCAGTTAAACTTTGGGAGTTAGTGAAGCTGTGGATAGGCCCCTATGTCAACATTTTGAATTATTTTAATGCCAATGTGTGTATTCTTGGTAAGTTTTCCCACATACCTACGGTAGCTCAGAAGTACCAAGTGGCCCTGGTGGCTTTGGTGATGAAGCTCCTCCTTCTCCGCTACTGGCATACTGACAGATCTCCTTCCTATAAAAAATGGTGGGATGAGTTTCTAGGTGCTTTAAATGCAGAGAGGACTGTAGCAAATTTTTTCAATTCAAGTAAAAAATTTAATAAGTACTGGGGTAACTTTTCGAGGTGTTTGAAGGTTAAATGTGGTTATTAGAAAGGTAGGATCTCTCCCCTCCTTTGGGTACATAATTTATCCCGACATTTGTAATAAATTTTCCTCTCTCTCATATTTATATCTGGAACAAATTTGGATAAGAAGGTATATTCTCTCTCCCCCTTAGGAGACACTCAGGTCGAAAGTCTTTTTTTAGGTCTAAGTAATTTAGAATTGCTTTGGTTATCTATTGTACAGGTTGCTAATGTACTCTGGTCTATACTATTAGATTCTCCCTTTCCTTCATCTGTTATATAAGGAATGCTTCTCATGCGGGCTGGGAGTTGGAGTGGTGGGCGGGTTGGGAGGGTCTGGGAGGGTACCCCTTTGTTTGCTTTTTGATGTGTGGTGACTTATAATAATCTACAGTATGGAAACTTGTAAAGGGGTTACTGTCCTTTGGGTGGGGGTTATCTATTGTATTGTTGTTTGTTATAAAATAAAGTTATTTGCAAAAAAAAAAAAGAAACAGAAAGAGAAACAGTACTGTAGACACAAATGGCAAAAAATAACAGACACGCAAGCGTAAATGAAAACGCAAAGGACAACGCACATGGTGGCGTAGACATCAACGGTAAGTGAAACGGGTACGGTCCCGCAAGCAGAAAAGGCAACGGTAACAGTAATGTAAGAGCACAGTCTGGTTTTCCTCAAAACCTGCATAGAGAAAGACAGTGAGTACAAAGAATGTATGCATAATAATGGGTATTGGAGCAGGAAATGAGGACTTGGAATACTAAATAGGTTATATCTCAGGAACCGTACGATGTAGAAAAAAAATTTAAAAGTCATATGATTTATGACTGTCCTGGCTAGTTTTATGGGGGCTAAGCATTTTTCCAACGAAAAGTCCGTATCTCACACCGTTTCCGAGATACGGGCCCTGAAAGGCGCGACGAATGCCGTAATGTTATCCAATGGGAAAAAAGAGAAGTTCAGAGCGCCATAACTTTTCCTCCCTGTAATATTTTTTCACCAAACCACTGAAAGACACATCTGTGGGCTGTTGGCTGTCTTCCCTCCAAATTTCAGGAAAAAAGACCAAACCGTTATTTTGCAGCAGGCTGCCAAAGGATGCCTTTAATGCGTTAGGCGCTGTAATGTTATCCTATGGGAAAAAACATCAACTTTGGAGTGCCATAACTTTGCCGCCATGTAATATTTTTTCAACACAACACTGAAAGGCACATCTGTGAGATGTCGTCTGTGTTCCTTCCAAATTTCAGCCCAAAACTCCTAACCGTTCTTTTGCAGCGCAGTGCCAAAGAATTGCTGTCATTTTCCCACAGACTAGAAAACTACTGTCGCAATTTGCAAAAGCTTTTGCAAAAATTTGCAACAAGAACAAAGTACTTTGCAGAAGTACTTTTCCAGAAATTTGAAAACATATTTCTGGGGTGTTTTACCTCAAAATAAAGACATGGCTAGCATCCTCAAGGTCCGACTAGGTGAATACAAAAAGAATTAGGTTGCTAGAGGGTCCCAAATTTAAATGCCAAGCATTTTTCTGATCACTAATTGAAAACAAAATGGCAGATTTTCGAAAGTAACAGGGCCATTTGCGAAAGTAAAAATGCATTTGTGAAAGTGTTGAACTGTTTGTTAACTTTTCCCATGACTTATAATGGGAAATTGTTTTTTGAATAACTTTTGAACCGTTTAATATTTTTTCACCAAATCTTTGAAAGGCACATCAGGGACCCCAGCCACATGTTCCCTGAAGATTTTGGGCTGGTCGCTCAAACCGTGAGACCTGTAGGCGCGACCATAGAATTCCAGAAAAAGCGTAAACGTGTGCACAGATCATGCTTAATAACTCCACAACCATATATCCGACCTGTACAAACCTTGCCAGATCCCAAGGCCTATGGTTATTGATCATGTATTCCAAATTTCAGGCAAATCCATCAAATGGTTGCAAAGTTATTAAGGTGCAAAATTTTGGGTTTAACATTGAAATGGCTCCTCAACCCTAACTATGGTAGCACTACCGTTTACCATAATATGTATATATAGATATATTTATATATCTATATATTAAATTAGAGGCAAAACTCAGTTTAATGCATTAGTTAGGGTTGTTCCACAGCGACAAAAGTGAGAAATTTGAGTGTAGTTGAAAACCCTTGGACCCCTCTGCCCACCCCAACCACCATTGGGTGCGCATGGGTCATCAGCCTAACTCTCACCCCATCACATGTAAAGCAGCAGAAGTATAAGAGAATGGGATGAGAGTTGGGACCGATGCCTCAATGCGCACTGTGAATGCCGGGTGGGGGGCAGAGCGCCAGAGCTTCAACCACACATTTCCTCATCTGTTGTGGAACAAACTAACTAATACATAAATGGAGTTTTGCCTCTAATTTCTTCTTTGAGAATGATAACAGAAATAGTGAATGTAATGCAGTGGTGGGAACACGGGCCCTCTGGGCCTGTGCTTGCCATACATGACTTCTTGTGGCATAGTAACAGGAACAGCAACACAAACAGAAGTGATAACAGTGGTGCACATGGTAATGCAAGCGCGAATGAGAACAGAAAGGGTAACGCACACGGTGGCGTAGACGGTAACGGTCTGCCACATGATGTGTTATCACATAGTAACATGGTGCCTGCAAACAGAAATGTCAATGGGCATGGTGACACAAAGTGAAACAGAATAAGAAACAGTACTGTAGGCACAAATGGCAAAAAATAACAGAAACGCAAGCGCAAGTGAAAACGCAAAGGATAACGCACATGGTGGTGTAGACGGCAACGGTAAGTGAAATGGGTATGGAACCGCAAGTGGAAGGGGCAACGGTAACAGTAATGTAAGAGCACAGGCTGGTTTTTCTCAAAACCTGCATAGAGAAAGACAGTGAGTACAAAGAATGTATGAATAATAATGGGTATTGGAGCAGGAAATGAGGACTTGGAATACTAAATAGGTTATATCTCAGGAGCCATACAACGAAAAAAAATTTAAAAGTCATATGATTTATGACTGTCCTGGCTAGTTTTGTATTTATCCCTGTTAGGGGCTAAGAATTATTCAATGAAAAGTCCATTATCTCACACATTTCCGAATCCCAAGGCCCTGAAAGGCACGGACGCACCGTAATGTTATCCGACGGGAAAAAAAGAGGTCCGAGCCATAACTTTGCCTCCCTGTAATATTTTTTCATCAAACCACTGAAAGGCACATCTGTGGGCTGTGGGCTGTCTTCCCTCCCAATTTCAGGAAAAAAGACCAAACCGTTATTTTGCAGCAGGGTGCCAAAGGATTCCTGTAATGCGTCAGGCGCCATAATGTTATCTTACGGGAAAAACCATCAACTTTGGAGTGCCGTAACTTTGCCACCATGTAATATTTTTTGAACGCAACACTGAAAGGCACATCTGTGAAATGTCAGCTGCATTCCCTCCATATTTCAGCCCAAAACTCCTAACTGTTCTTTTGCATCGCAGTGCCAAAGAATTGCTGTCATTTTCCCACAGACTAGAAAACTACTGTCGCAATTTGCGAAAGCTTTCATAAAAATTTGCGACACTTTCGTGAGCACAAAAGTACTTTGCAAAATTACTTTTTCCAGAAATTTGAAAAACATATTTCTGGGGTGTTTTACCCCCAAATAAAGACATGGCTAGCATCCTCAGGCTCCGACTAGGTGAATACAAAATAATTAGGTTGCTAGAGGATCCCAAATTTAAATGCCAAGCATTTTTCTGATCACTAACTGAAAACAAAATGATGGATTTGCGAAAGTAACAAGGCCATTTGTGAAAGTAAAAATGCATTTGCGACAGTGTCAAACTTTTTGTTAACTTTTCCCTTTGACTTATAATGGGAAATTGTTTTTTGAATAACTTTTGAACCGTTTAATATTTTTTCACCAAATCTTGGAAAGGCACATCGGGGACCCCGGCCGCATGTTCCCTGAAGATTTCGGGCCATTCACACAAACCATGCGCCCTGTAGGCGTGACTGTAGAATTCCAGAAAAAGCATAAACGCGTGAGCAGATCATGCTTAATACCTCCGCAGCTGTGTGTCCTACTGGTATGAAACTTGCAGATCCCAAGGCCTATGGTTCTTGATCATGTATTCCAAATTTCAGGCAAATCCATCAAACAGTTTCAAAGTTATTAAGGTGCAACATTTTGGGTTTAACATAGAAATGGCTCCTCGACCCTAGCTATGGTAGCACTACCATGCTACCATAATATATATTTATCTCTATATATATAGATATATCTGTATATATATATATATATATATATATATATATATAGATACATATAGATATATAATGGTAGCACACTAGTGCTACCATAGTTAGGGTTGAGAAGCACTTTTAAGGTTAAAGAGTGAAACTTTGTACCTTAATAACGTTGCCATTGATCAATGGATTTGCCTGACATTTGGTATGCATGGTTGGGTACAGTAGATCTTGAGATCTGCCAATGTTTGTTCCTGTCAGATGTACAGGTGCAGAGTTATTACATGACATCCGAATGCGCAATTATTCTTTTTTGCACATTCTTTGCTCACACCTACAGGTTGCACAGTTTGCGCGACTGGTCCAAACACTTCAAGGAAAATGTGACCGGGTTCCCTGATGTGTCTTTTGAAGATTTCGTGAAAAAATATAGAATGGTTCAACAGTTATTCAAAAAACAAGTTCCCATTATGAGTCAATGGAAAAAGTTAACAAAAAGCTCAACACTTTCGCAAATGCACTTTTTAGTGTCAAAAATGGCCCTATTAGTGTCACAAATCTGCCATTTTTTTTTCAGTTACTGATCAGAAAAGTGCTTGACATTTAAAATTGGGACCCTCTAGGAACGCAATTCTTTTTGTGTTCACCTAGTCGGACCCTCAGGATGCTAGCCATGTCTTTATTTTGAGGTTAAACACCCCAGAAATATGTTTTTCAAATTTCTGAAAAGTAATGTCGCAAAGTAGTGTTGCACCTGTGATACTTTTGCAAAATTCTGTGAAAGCTTCACAAATATATTACTACTTTTCCAGACTATGGCCAAAATGACAGGAGTTCTTGTTACCCTGCTGCAAAAGAACGGGTTGGTCTTTTGAGCTGAAATTTGAAGGAAAGCAGCCAACATCTCTCAGATGTGCCTTTTGGTGGTTTGGTGAAATTGCACATATGCCAAGTTACAGTACTCTGAAGTTGACATTTTTTCCCATAGACTAACATAGTATGCTCACGTCATTTCGGGCTCCTATCTCAGAAATGGATGAGATACAGAATTTTTTCATGACAGAATGCATAGCCTCTGAACACACATTCATCAAAAACCTAGCCAGGAAACTCATGAATCATGTGAAATTTAAATTTGTGTTCTACGCTGCACAGTTCCTGAGATATAAGCAATTTAGTATTCCAACAGCTATTTTTCTGCTCCGAGGCCCATTATTATGCATACATTCTTTATACACACTGTGTTTCTCTATGCAGCTGTTGGGCAAAAACAGGGTGTGTGCTTCCGTTACTGTAACAGTTAGTGTTTCCACTTGCATTTCCATACCCGTTTGCATTACAGTTCTCATGTACACCTCCATGTGTGTTACTCTCTGCATTCTCGTTTGCGCTTTCAGTTACCACTTGTGTTTCCACTACTGTTTCTGTTTTTTTTAATTTTTTTTATTTAATGTATTTTATTAATTAACGATTCGTGACAGTAAACAAGATCTACGGTACTGAAGTAACATCATTATACCAGACTACATATTATATCCAGAGTTAATGACAGAAAACAAAACTCTACACACCCGTCAATCAAGGATTATTGGAGCTCAATATAACAAAATTAACCTTCCCCCCATCACCTTCCCCCTCCCTAAGCTGTGGTGCATATTAATTCCTATTCACACAGCTAAGCTAACTAATTAAATAAAGAAGCAGTACATGTTGGGTCGGCATCATGGGAAATGAGACTACTAAGAAAACTAAGAATTGGCCCACACCCTAGCTGTGTCGTATTCTTATTACCAGACTAAGCAGAAAAGTTGACCAGATGAGAAACCAGAAACAACAATGGCATAAATATATTCAGACATAAATACAAAAAAAAAAAAAAAGGAAAAGGAAAACACGGAGGAGCTCGCAGCCCATCATACACCCAGGTATCATTTGAGGTACAGGGCATATATAACTTGCCCCATTTTTAGTGAAGGAAGGTAAATGGCGGTTCACCTGAGCTTATCAAATTCTCCACACGAAGCGTGAAAGAGATCTCATGTAGCCATTCCGTATAAGTTAACTCAGTCTGATCTTTCCAATGTCTAAGTACTAGTTTTTTGACCGCCATTGATATTAATGCCAAATGAAATCTCTTTTCCTTCACTTGAATTTCGGAATAGTCGCCCAGAATACAAGTTTTAGGGGAGAAGAAGCCTTGTAACCCCAATAATGGATCAAGAGAAATTTCTATTTGTTTCCATAGAGGGGATACTGATGCACATGACCAGAAAATACGTATCATGGAACCCTCCTCTTTATTACACCTGGAGCATATTGGTGAAGATATATGCTTCATCTGCGCCAGTTTAACCGGAGTATAATAAAGGTTATTCAATATACAGTATTGTGTAATCCTGTACCTGTCTTGAGTATGATAAGTATGTAAGTCTCTCCATATACTCTGCCAGTTAATATCTCCGTCCGGATATAAGCTTTGCCAGATATTTGGGCCAGTACTTGATGGGGTCACTGGAAACATATGCAATAAGTTATACAACCTAGAAATACTGTGCGGGTTTATTGATTGTTATAGAGATTAGATGGAAGAAATCGGTGAGATAGGAAGCTTCAACTTTGCACCCAAATCTTTTACTCAAAAGGTGCCTCAGCTGAAAGGCCTTGAAGACCATCGCTGTTGGCCATTTAAATTTTTTTAAGATCTCATCTATGTCTAAGATACGATTTGATGAATAAAAATCACTCACATTACAACCGGAAAGGGATGGTAACCAATTTCCAGTTATCATAGCGTTGCCTATCCGAAGATTTGGATTTAAACAAATGGGTTGAGAGAAATCCAGAGTTGGGGGAAATCTTAAAGTACCTAAACAGCTGAGAAACAACCCTAAGGGAGATCCCGAGAGGTAAAGAGCAGAATGTTGTAGGAATATTTTTACCAGGTGTGTAAAAGAGGGCTCTTGGGTCGATATTATGACTATTCATGAGGTCTTGTTCGGCCTGCAACCACAATGGTTTATATCCTTGATAAGCCAAGGAGTCAGGTGAAGATAACCATTTCCCACATTTATTCAAATGCGAAGCCCAATAATAGTAAAAAAAGTTAGGAAGACGAAGTCCCCCGAAATCTTTTGGCTGGGATAATTTATTATAGGACTTTCTAACAGATTTATTATTCCAAATAAAATAATTTATTCCTGAGTGGATACTCTGAAAATAAGATATTGGTATCCATACATTCAACATATTTAGGGATAGAAAATTCTGGGCAACAATTAATTTTATAATACTAATTCTACCCACAGCGATAGTGGAAGCTTAGACCATCTAGTCAGATCTTGTTGGATATCTCGCCATAGATCCTCTAGGTTCAGTTTCCACGACAGGGACGAATTAAGAGTAATGTGAATCCCTAAATACTTGATGGAACGTGTAGTCCACTTCATCCCAAAATTAGCAAAACATGAACTATAAGTAAGATGGTTAAGAGGGAAAATTTCAGTTTTATTAATATTGAGTTTATAATTAGAATATTTACTAAAGTCCTCAATTATGTCCAATGCCGCTTTTAGTGAAAGGGCTGGGTTTGAGAGGTGTAGGAGCAGATCGTCAGCAAAAACTGAGATTTTCGTAATGTTATTGACCATGGGAATACCTGTTATAAGTTATAAGCGGAGATGAATTTAGACGTCTAAGGAGGGGCTCGAGATATAAATTGAATAAAAAAGGTGAAAGGGGGCAACCTTGTCGCGTACCTGATGTGAGAGGAAAAAAGTCCGATAAGATCCCATTGCAATACAATCTAGCTCCAGGCGAGGCGTATAGTGCCTGCACCCATTTTATAAACAAAGGGGGAAAACCCATAGTTTGCAGCATGGCCCAAAGAAAGGTCCAGTCAACCCTGTCGAACGCCTTTTCTGCGTCCAGGATACTAAGATCATTGGGGTGAGGATGTTTTGGCTGTATTAATAAGGTATTGTAGTTTACGGTGATGATCGGTTGAAGATCTATTGGCAACGAAGCCAATTTGTTCCAAACTAAGTAAGGGGATCCATACTTGCTCAATTCTCTTGGTCAGAATTTTGGCTAAAATCTTGATATCACAATTTAGTAATGAAATAGGACGGTAGCTCGATGGAAGGTATGCAGGTTTACCTGGTTTGAGAAGGAAGATAATAAGAGCCTCTAAGCGTGGGGTCTTGTATATTTCAGAAAGCAAATATTGGTACAAACAGAGTAGACCGGTGCCAGATCTTTGCAGATGTTTGTAAAAATTTGGGAAAGGTCATCACGCCCGGTGGCCTTATCCGAGGTCAGATCATTAATTGCCATCAGTATCTCATGAATGGAGATAGGAGAGATCAACAATAATTGTTGATCAAGTTTAATCTCGAGGGCAAAGGAACGGTCACTAAATAGCTAAGCATCTCATCTAAAGAGGGTGAGGGGTTAGCTTTATTATAAAGTGAAGAGAAAAAAAGCCTGAGTACCGAGACTACTTCCCTAGGTCTAGTTTTGACTTCCCCATTAGGATCCTCAATTGAATTTATTAACCTGGAGGACTCCAATTTCCTTAACCTCAAAGCCAAAAGATGGCTAGCGTTTTCCCCATACTCTACATACCTTGCCCGAGTTCTCAAAATAGCAAACTCCGCTTTTTCCTGAAGTAAAAGAGAGTATTGATTTCTTAGGAACAAGAGGGCTTCTAAAGTATCCGGTGCGGATGTGGCAGAAAGGGATTGCTCCAATGTTTTAATTTGAGCAAGGAGTGCTGAGGCTTTAGCCTCATTCTTTTTCTTGCGTGTAGAGGCCAGACAGAATGAATTCACCTCTCAGGCAGCACTTCAACGCACACCATTCATAATCAGCCCCGATGCACCGAGCCATGGTTACAGTCAAAGAAGGATTGAATCATATTCGATATTCTAGTAATAACATAGTCCTCCTTAAGAAGCTGGTTATTCAGCCTCCAGAGGGATCTCACGAAAACTAACATCAAGCATTGTAACCACCCAGGCTGGTGCATGATCTGATATAACTATAGATTCTATGCCCGTATTGCTCGTGCCCTGCAAGAGAATGTTACTAAATAAAATGTAGTCAAGCCTGGACCACATAGAATGAACCGTAGAGTGAAAGGTAAAGCCACGAGCTACTGGATTTTGTAGACGCCATGGATCGCATAAACCGAGTGAATCCATAAAGTCTGAGAGTGCCTTTTGAGCGACAGAAAAAGGTTTAAACAGGGGGTTAGATCTATCCAGGTCCTGCGTAAGAGGCAGATTCCAATCCCCCCCCCAGTATTATTGGTAAGGACATAAATGCTTGTAACTTATCTAATAAAGTTATAAAGAATACTGGATCTCCCCCCACAGGACCATAAATGCTACCTAATAGTACCTCAGTATTATCCAAAATATCATTTACTAATATATATCTCCTGCAGGATCTACAATAATATTTTTAGATTGAAAGGCTACTGAGCGGTGTATGAGGATCGCTGTTCCCCGCATTAGATGATCCGCCCGAGGCAAACACTTGCCCAATACCTTCTACGCAGATTAGCCCTACCTGGAGTGCTAAATGAGTCTCGAAAAAGGAGACCTTGCTTGTAAGTAATTTAGATGCTTTAGTATTTGTAGTTTCTTGATGGGCTTTCGGGCTCCCCTTACATTCCATGTAACAAACTTGATGAGGTTAGATGCCATTTCACTACTGTTTCTGTTTGCGTTTTGGTTTGCGTTTCCGGCACCCTTTTCGTTTGCATTTGCATTTCTCTTTCAGTTTGCGTCTTTTTTGCTGTTACTGTTACCATTTGCATTGCCAGTTGCATTACTGTGCCTGTCCCCATTACGGCTTGTGTTTCCATACACTCTTCCATTTGCTTTTGCATTTCTGTTTACTTTGGTGTTGCTTTTACTGTTACCATTTGTGTTTACAACTGCGGTAACGTGACCATGTGCGTTATGGTTTGCGTTTCCCTATACACTTCCATTCCCATTTCCATTTCTGTTTCCTTTGGCATTATTGTTCATGTTAACTTTACCATTTGTATTTACAATTATGGCACCGTGACCATGCACTTTACAGTTCGCTTTTCCGTGTGCGTTTGCATTCGCATTTCCTTTTCAGTTCCCTTTGGCATTATTTATGCTGTTAACTTTACCATTTGCATTTCCAATTGCCTTACCATGACTGTGCATGTCACAGTTTGCATTTCCTTACATGGTACCATCTCCTTTTTGCGTCACTGTTTGGTTTGGTGTCACTTTGCACTTGCATTTCTATTAACGTTTGCTTTACCATTTACGTTTGCTTTACCATGTGTGTAACCATTGCCGCTTGTGTTTGTGTTGTACTTCCTGTTACTATGTAACAAGACATTACAAGGTATTCCATTCACTATCTATTGTCCTCATTCTCAAAAAGAAGGGAAATTAGAGGCAAAACAGTTTGTTTAATGCATCAGTTAGGGTTGTTCCCCAGTGGCAAAAGTAAGGAAATTCAATGTTAGGGTTGGAAGCCCCCCCTTGCACCAACCCCAACCCTGCCCCCACAGCCAGCATTGGGGTGTGCTCTGGGGTCATCAGTCCTAACTCTCACCCCATTCTCCTACAGTTCACCACCTCAGCTTCTTTACACATGTGATGGGGTGAGAGTTAGGGCTGATGACCCCAATGCACACCACAATGCTGGCTGTGGGGCCAGGTTGGGGGTGGGCGAAGTAGGGTTTCAACCCTAACATAAAATTCTCACTTTGTTGCTGGGGCACAATCCTAACTGATATATTAAACTGAGTTTTTGCCTCAAAAATATATATATGGGTTGGATATTCAAAAGGGTTGCGCCAGCGCAAGTCTGAAATTGTGCCATTCTGCCATATTCAGCAGGAGGCAGTTGCTCCCCAAGTCAAGCTGAGCAACCGCGCAATGCTAATGAAGGCATGCTGAACTGGAGGGGAGGAACCATGCCTAAACTGCACAGCCTGATATTCAGTGGGCTGTGCAGAGTTGTCTGAGCACAACCCCAACCTCGCCTGCACAACTTTGAGCCAAAAACTGGAGTAAGTCGAGGGCCACCGACAGGTGAGCTGCCGCTTGCAGGGTGCAACACAGCAGCTGCCACCTGTGGGTGGCCCTCACGCGTACTCCTGTGCCCCCTGCAGCCCAATCGCAGGCATATAGCAACCCCTCCCCTGGCTGGCCCGATTGCAGGCAAAAGTGTAAAAATCCCCTCCCTGACTGGCCCAATCGGGCATAAGTTTAAATAAACCCCACTCCCCACTAGCCCGATCGCGGGCAAAAGTGTAAAATAAATCCCCCCACCAGCCCGATCATGGGTAAAAGTGTAAAATAACCCCACCCACCAGCCCGATCATGGGCGGCAAAGTCCAACCCCCAAGAACATATCCCTAGTGATCCAGTGGACCTTGAAGCCTGATCGTGGGCTGCAAAGTGTTTGTTGTGCCAACTCAAACCAAGCAGCTATTTGCCATTCACACTCACATACACACAATAACAAAACAATAAGTACAGCAAGCCAAAGCTTTATTATAGCAAAATATAATACAAAAGGTTATACATCACCGATTCAATAAAGCATCATCCAAGCCCTCTTCCAATGGCTGGGAAGCCCCCTTGTCAGCCTGGCTAGGAGTCTCTCAAACCGGGAACTGGCCCCACAGTGATGCGTCCACCCTGCAGGAGAGGCTTCTAACCAGGCGTCTGGAAAGTCCCATTTTATATGTTTTATCTGGTATTTAGAAATGCTAAACCATCATGTCCTAAGCACTGGCCAGGTGCCCAGAACATCACGAGTTCAGCATGACAAACACCACTTATTCTCATAATAAATAGTTGGCATTCATTAGATCATCATGCCCTAAGCACTGGCCAGGTGTCCAGAACATCATGAGCCAAACAATGCCAGAGATTCTCACAACATCTTGTATGCGACCTTCAAGTCAGCAAAATACACTGTCTGAAGCAAAACATAATAATGAGGCTATCTAAAGAGCAAAACACCAATTAAATGAAGCAGCATGTAAAATGGAGTCACACAATACAAAATGGAGTATAAAATGACATACATTACATGAAATAGCATACAAAATGGAGTGACAATAATCAACATATTATACTATCACTACATTCGGTCCTTTGATTATTATAAATATGATTTGTATGATATTGGTACCGTAGCAAAATTACTACGAATATAACATGATAAGTAACAAGTCCAAATAAGCAAGATAATTGTCACTACAGCAATGATTATCAGAATATTTAACACTTTTGTAGCTGATGGAGACCATCCTGTAACACGGTCCTCCACACATATTCATTATTACTCATTAAATCACTCTGGGCCTTATTTCTTTGCATTATAGAATACATATGTCGCATTGTGCATTCTGTCCAATCAATAAATCGCAAAATATTTTCTGCTACTCCCATTCCCCATACCTGTGAAGCATTAAATAACTACAAGAACTCAAAATCATAATTCAAAGTTAATCTTTGGGGTAAGAAAACAGTTGGCATCCATTGAGCTTGTAAGTTAATTAAGCTAAATACATCAATTCCTACTGCCTGAAGCCTGTTAGTCAGTGTTTCTATATCAACACTATTTAAAATTCCCATGCCTGCCCCTGCTCCACCTAATAGCGTATCATACCAAGCTCTTTTATATTTACATTTTCTACTAAACATAAACGTTATGTTAAAATGGATTACATTTTTCTGATACTGCTGCGCTACTGATGTACATGTGGATGGAACCTTAACTATACTATCATTGCTAATTACAGGATGATTTTTCAACACTGTAATGTGATCTGCCCAAGTAGTTCTATTAGTTATTGCAGTAGCATTCATGCAGAATAACGTGTCTATGTCAATCAAAGTAATACTTGCATTGAAAATGTCTGTTTGATTCATGCAGCAATCAAGTCTATGTTGACAGTCACCATGCAACTATTCGGTAAGTTGCAGCATTTAATAGCAGTCTTATTCTGCAAGAGATTTCATCTGTTTCGTCCTGAGCCACCAGTTGTCATCCAGAGATTGACCCCTGGTGAAAATGTCATGTTCAGTACCACACTTCTGTCCGGATGGGCAGCTAAAGTTCCCTAGGTTCTATCTTTGGTATCATTTTTCCAACTCCAGGTTCCTTTACAACCAGTGTCATTACAATTAACCCTTTGAATCCTTCCTCCAGGGGTAACTAGCTCTGCCAAATGGACCATAAGACACACCAGCATTCCTTTTAAAATCCATTGCTGGACCTAGAAAGACACAAATTTCATTATTCTCGAAGATAACATTTATGTGCAGGCACGTATTCCCATTTTTCTTTCCTGATCTGATAATTAACACTGTGTTATCTCGTCCGGTGGCTATCCCTCAGCTGGTTCAGGAGGGCCATTTGGGTTTGTAACCCATATTTTGCACCATTGTTAAAACCTCCTGTAGATCTAAAACCTTTATCCCCCTTGCTGTTAAGAGTGTGGGGGCTTGTCCCTTATAGGGTCATTTTGTTAACTGGAATAATTAACAATTGAGCCACTCTGTCATACTGTTGAATTAACAGATTTTGTTCTCTACTATTCAACAAAATTACTTTCACTTCTCCTTGGTAATCACAATCAATCACCCCTCCCAAAATTTGTATTCCCTTGAGGGCTAGTTCTGATTTAGGTGCTATCCAACCAAAATGTCATAGTGGAATTTGTATTCCAATACCAGTTTCTATCACTTGAATGTTTCTGCTGTTTATTCTGTATTCTTGAAGGGCATATAAATCAAGTCCAGCAGCTTCTGGGGTTGCCCTGCAAGGAGACAGAGCTCCTAGTGTAATTTCCCAATATAACACTGTTTCTGTAGTTGAGTAAGCCTGCACTTGCAAATTAGAGTTATCATTCGCATTAAGGGGTCTCAGATTCTCCAATTGGTCTATTATTTAAAATCTGTAATGCTTCATGCAAATTCTCTTTCCATTTTAGGGCTCTCCCCAATTGTCCTTTCACAATATGAGGGATTGGTCTTTGTTGCCCATGTTGGCATATAGGACACTGAGCAATAACAGTTTTAACCAAATCCAATGTTAGGGGTACACCTACTATATGCCCACCTGTAAGTGGCTTTCTCTCCCAAATGTCCACATTTTGATGTGCCCATTTGCCAGCCCTGATAACTGCTGACTTTGAATTTCTTCAATATCCACTGAAAGAATCTTAGCTTTTCATCTGCAATAGAATTATACCATTGTTCTAGTGTATCTGAAGCACAATGAGCATCAACATGAAATACAGTGGTCTGAGTATTTTGCACCATAGTCCATATTTCCTGCCACAGTTCTTTTCCCCATATTTCTTTCGAATAAATTTTCCACTCATCCTTAGCCCAAGTGGGCAGCCAGGTTGTTAAACCATTGGCTACAGACCATGAATCAGTATAAATATGACATGTACCTTGCAACCTTTGTGGGTATTACACTGGAAGGGAGGAAGGGTAGCTACCTCCCTCCAAGCTCCTACTGGTGGAAGACACAGCTCGAGGTGCAAGAGACAGCTCGAAGTACTGTAGCAATAAAAGGTTAGCTGTGAAACACAGACAAACAACAAAAACAAACACACATCAGTTTAAAAATAAAACAAGATTATTTCCATAGGATAAAAGAAGCCAAGCGTCCCTGGGTTCCCTTATCCTAAGCATGACAAAATGTCCAGATTGATGGTAATACCGTGCAGTTACGTATCTCTGTAGATGGTAAACTCTCAAAAACAGCTGTAATAGTCCTTTTTTCAAAATTGTAAAGTTTGTTCCTCTTCACTTAGAATACTAGTTTTGCAATAAAAGTCAATTACATGGTTCACTCTTGGTGTGCTTTCATGAAAACATACATTTTGTGTGGATAGTTGCTTAGGCATGAATACACATCAAGTTTGAACTGGTAGTAACATAAAATGTTGAAACACAAGAAGGTCAAATAACGTGCAAAAGGTCACAGTGTGCATGCAAGGGTCATTCAAATCCAGCCATTCCTGTAGTGTCCTTGAACACCACCAATATTAAAATATCTTTACACAATAAAACTGCTGGCCAAGACAGTACACACACATACATACACAAAAAGAAATACTTAACACAAAATAAGACTGACATTGTTTCACACTAATTTGCTGAAGTAATGCCCATAGTTCCATTAGAAAACTGTACGTGGTTTAATATATGTGCTGCCTCCTGCCTGTCTTGTAACACTGACAATTTTTAAACCAACACATTTATACATATTGCCATGCCAAATCTTTCCAGAACAAAACACTGTTTAAACACATCATCTGTAAGTGAACACATCTCATTATAACATGATTACACCTTTTGGCACATAACTAAAATATGGCACTCTGCCATTTTGAAAAAGTTTCTGGTTTTAACTAGAAGTATGATAAAGCCATTTATAGCTGTTAACACATTACATTTTCACCTAGCAGTGGCCTGCACGTTGCTTACAAACTACAACTCTTTCTGCACATTGCAATCTATATGACGTCATAACTCTTCACCATCAACACTACCTGCTCAAGCAAACAAAAGTTCTTCACTGACCCTATCTAGGCAGCACAAATGTTCCATTAAAACAAAGCCAATTAAAACAGTCAGCTATGAGGCAAAGAAGCTTCCTCTCTCTTTTTTTTTTCTGTAACCTGTTGTGCACTGAAGGCAGTCAATCCTATCTCGCAACCTTGACAACAGAACATAATTACAGAACACAGATATAAAACAACTTTGAATAAAAAAATTCAGACTTACCCGGTGCCAAGGTATTTTTCTTCTTCTTTTCCGATACACTAGTCTAAGTAAGAAAACTGACTGCAGGACCTTCGTGATAATTTCCAAACACTGCAGCTATTAACTCTTTCAAAGTTTTAACCCTTTGAAAGGTTTTCTTTACAGCCATTTTAGTAACCTGCCAAACCAAGTCTTTTCCAGAGCTCTGGTTTGCAGTTTAAAACAAAAACAAACAAAAATCTCTAACAGTACTAGGTTGAGATCCATCTGGTAGAGGTCCCCAGTACTTGGGTTTAGGATCAAATGTATACAGAAAAACTGAAACTACAGATAGAAGGCAACATGGGGGAGGATTTTCAAATCATCCCATCTGTAGTCACCTACTGTGCGTACATCCACAGTAGTTTATTTTTCTTTCTCTAGATGTTGCTTATCTAACTTCACTTAATCAGCCACTGCTTTTCTCCTAAAAGCAGCCTGAACTGTGAAAGCCATCATTGGCTCTAACAGTATATACTTGCAGCAAGCATAAATTACAAGTACAAAGGGCAGTTGCCCTTGCTTGTTTGAGCCTTAATACACCTTTAAAAAAAAAGAACTCATCCTTTTTCCTAAAAATAGACATTTTATTTTCGAATCCTGCCGACTACGCCAAAAATGTTGTGCCAACTCAAACCAAGCAGCTATTTGCCATTCACACTCACATACACACAATAACAAAACAATAAGTACAGCAAGCCAAAGCTTTATTATAGCAAAATATAATACAAAAGGTTATACATCACCGATTCAATAAAGCATCATCCAAGCCCTCTTCCAATGGCTGGGAAGCCCCCTTGTCAGCCTGGCTAGGAGTCTCTCAAACAGGGAACTGGCCCCACAGTGATGCGTCCACCCTGCAGGAGAGGCTTCTAACCAGGCGTCTGGAAAGTCCCATTTTATATGTTTTATCTGGTATTTAAATGCTAAACCATCATGTCCTAAGCACTGGCCAGGTGCCCAGAACATCACGAGTTCAGCATGACAAACACCACTTATTCTCATAATAAATAGTTGGCATTCGTTAGATCATCATGCCTAAGCACTGGCCAGGTGTCCAGAACATCATGAGCCAAACAATGCCAGAGATTCTCACATCTTGATATGCGACCTTCAAGTCAGCAAAATACACTGTCTGAAGCAAAACATAATAATGAGAGGCTATCTAAAGAGCAAAACACCAATTAAATGAAGCAGCATGTAAAATGGAGTCACAGAATACAAAATGGAGTATAAAATGACATACATTACATGAAATAGCATACAAAATGGAGTGACAATAATCAACATATTATACTATCACTACAGTGTTCAAACCCCCAAGGACCACCTACCCTGAGTGATCTGGTGGCCCCCACCCACCCCCCATGAAGCCCCACCACCCTGCTCCCCCTGTCAGCCGGTGGGGTGGCAGCATCCCACCACCTGCCACCCCACGCCCACTGACTGACTGCCCAGTAGGGCTGCATGCCCATTAGTGCAGGCAAGACCAATGGGCGTGCAGCCCATCTGTACAAAGCAGTCAGATATGTGAATGAATTAATTCATTCATTCACATATCTGGACTGCCTTGTCGTTAAACTGCATGCCCGATAGCTCTTACTCCCTGTAAACATGCAGCTCTACTGAAAACCAATCATCAGAGTGGAAGGTAGGCAGAGTAGGTAGGGATACTACCGCCGCTGGCTGAAAAGAGAGGCAGGGTGGTGGGGAGCTTAGGTAGGTGGGTGGGTGGGAGTGAGGGCCACTAGACCACCACAGAAGGTGGTCGCCTTGGGGTTTTGAACACTTTGCAGCCTGCGATCAGGCTTTGAGGTCCACTGGACCACCAGGGATATGTTCTTGGGGGGTTGGACTCTTTGCTGCCCTGATCGGGCTGGTTGGGGTTATTTTACACTTTTGCCTGCGATCAGGCTGGTGGGGGTTATTTTACACTTTGCCTGCGATCGGGCTGGTGGGGGTTTATTTACACTTTGCCCGTGATCGGGCTGGTGGGGGTTTGATTTTACACTTTTGCCCGTGATCGGGCTAGTGAAGTGGGGTTTATTTAAACTTATGCCCGTGATCGGGCCAGTTAGAGGGAGGATTTTTACACTTATGCCCGTGATCGGGCTGCAGAGGCATCGGTCCCAGATGGCTGCTGCCTGGCAGGGCGCCAGGCGCAAGTCCTCGGGGATTAGCGCACCAGCATGCTAATGGGGCCATAAATAGATGAAAATGGCCCCCATGCCTTGCATGAATCATGTCACCTTTTGAATATGGAAAATTTGCGCATGGCGCAATCGGTACTTGGCGCCCAATCGCTAACTTGAATGCTCTGCTCTGACCACTTGGCGGTGGCACAAGTTCCACTGCGCCATGCATAGTGGTTGTGGTTGTGGGTGATATTCAAAGGAGTTGCTCAATAGTGCAGCTCTGTTGAATATCGCCGGCCACACCCCTGCTAACTATTTTGTGCAGCCCAATGGCTTGCACCACAGAATAGTGCAGTTTGAATATCCAGCCCATATATATATAGAGAGAGAGAGAGAGAAGAGAGAGAGAAAGGGAGAGAAAGAGAGAGAGAGAGATGTATTATAGTGGCGCACTAGCACCACTATAATTAGGGTTGAGTAAGCAGTTTAATGTTAATCCCCAAAATGTGCACTTTAATAACTTTGCAACCATTCAACAGATTTGCACATAATTTGGAATGCTCAGTTCTGTGGGGTAGATCCTGATGTGGCAAGTTTCATTTGATAGGACATGCAGTTTTCGAGCAGAGCATAGTAAAAAATTGTGTTTTTCACTTTTTTGGCCAATTTTTGCTGATTGTTGCCTATCACACTGTGGCCACACTATTTGGAATTTTGGCCTGCAATTGTCATGGTAGAAAGAGGTTGCACCAAGGAACAAGTCAACATTGGTTTGGTGAAAAAATATTAATCCATTCTAAAGTTATTCAATTTTGAAATTTTGGGTTCCGAGAATGCTCAGTTCAGTCTTTTGGATGGGGTAATTTTTGCGAACAAGTATTTGCCTCATGAACAAGGATTTTAACAGCTCAAAAACAAGGATTTAAAAAATCCTTGCTTGGGAGAAAAAAAATTCCTTGTTTGCGAGCCGCCATCTTGTTTTTCAATTTACTGGCAAACAAAACCTTGTAACTTGCCCGGGTTGTCTTCTGTGGACATTAAAGTATGGGTTTTGTTCAGGGTGACACCCTCTACAAACCCATGGCTTTAGTTTCTTTTAGTTTTGTAAAAAAACTGCTATTTTAAAATTTTAAAATCCTTGTTCACCACTCACTTCCGATTCTTATTCGTGAGGTGTCAAAATCCTTGTTCGCAAGCCGATCCTTGTTTGTGAGATGTCAAAATCCTTGTTCATGAGATCAGGACCAGGTGACCCTATTTCACAAACAAGGATTTTGACACCTCATGAACAAGGATTTGGCTCATGAACAAGGATGTTGACACCTGACAAATAAGGATTTTAAAAGGAATCCTTGTTTGTGAGATGTCAGAATTCTTGTTTATAGTCAAAATCCTTGTTCATGAGAAATCCTGGTTTGTGAGGTGAGAAAATTCTTGTTCATGAGATCAGAACCAGATGGCCCTTTCTCATGAGCAAGGATTTCTCATGAACAAGAATTTTGACACCTCACAACCAAGGATTTGGCTTGAGAACAAGGATTTTGACATCTCACGAACAAGGATTATGAAAAGGAATCTTTGTGAGGTGTCAAAATCCTTGTTCATAAGGGGACAACCAGATGACCCTATCTTATGAACAACGATTTCTCATGAACAAGGATTTTGACATCTCACGAACAAGGATTTGGCTCGTGAACAAGGATTTTGACACCTCACGAACAGGAATTTTTAAAAGTTGCTGTTTCTGTTCCAGCTCACTGCAAAGAAATGGTTAGGACTTTTGGCTTGAAATTTGCAGGGTGCAAAGGGGTTGTACCACAGATGCGAAGTATGCTGGTTTGGTGTAAAACTTGGCCTTGGTTCCATAGTTATGGCATTCCAAAGTTGATAACTTTCCCATAGGATAACATTGTGGCAAACGTGGTATTTTTTCAATTGCTACATCTCAAAAACAGTTCGAGATATGGATTTTTTGCTAAGCGCAGTGAGATATTGCACCATTTATGCACAAAGGTTACTGGAATGTGTCTAGGCCTGTGCTGCATCTCTGCAATTATAGATAGGTGGGAGCTCAGGTCCTGGAGATATCTGTGCTCCCACCTATGGATACCATTATGCAGTAATGGGACTGCTGGGCCATCTGTTATGACAGTTGATTACATGCTCTGTGTTCCCAAAACCTTATAAGGGTAAGATTACACTTTAACAAAGAGTAATGAAATTCATTGCAAAAAATGTCATTAATGCATCAGTTAGGGCTGAAGTGACAACAGTAAGGAAATGAGGCATTAGGGTTGAGACCCTAAGCCCCTCACCCTACCACCCCACCCACACCCTCCACAGGCAAACAGTCAACAGGGTGTGCCTTGGGGTTGTTGGGCCTAACTCTTACCCTATTCTCCTATACTGTACCATGTCAGCTTTCTTGCACATGAAATGGGGAGAGAGTTAGGGCTGATGACCCCAAGGCACACTCTGTTGCCTGTTGGTCTGTGCAGGGTGGGGGTGTGGTAGGGGTGGGGGGCTTAGGGTCTCAACCTAATGCCTCAGTTCTCTACTTTTGTCGCTTCAACCCTAACTGATGCATTAATATAGCTTTTGCTATATATATATATATATATATATATATATATATATATATATATATACACACACACACATACTGCAGAACAGGTTATATTTCATGCAAAATAACTATAGCTATATTTGCGTAAGTGATAATTCCGCTAAAATAAAATGGCACTAATTTGCCAAAGTTGAAAATTTTCAATGAGCATAAATTAGGAGCTGATTGCATAGGGTGAAATTAAATTTATGCAATTGTGGCTGATTAGTGCCATGCGCTAAATATAACTTGTGCAAGAATAAACAGTTCTATAGTGTGTGTGTATATCTATCTATCTATCTATCTTTCTATCTATCTATCTATCTATCTATATATATATATATATAAATATATGCATACATACATTAAAAGTGTGGTTTTGATTACTGTTTAGCATTATAATTGCTACCCCGCTACTGATGTTCATCCCCTGCTGACTGCCTATTTTCTCTTCACAGAACCCCTTGCTTCTGTTTGTTTGTATATATATTCTTGTCTCTTATATCTTTTTTCTAGTAACATGAATGATCTCTGGACATCCTCTAGTAAGGGAAGCCTTGATTTAGCCCTTAGAGTTGATAGTTTTATAGAAATTATTCATAGATCGTAAAAGTGTTCATATCAGTTGTAGCAGAAATTCTGAGTACTACAGTCTGTTTGTGTTATTTATATTGTTATTGATCAGGGACATATATTTTTATGATATTCACTATATTTATGTTAGCACTAAGCTCTTACAGACACCATAGAATGTGTATGGCTATTTATGTACTGGCACATTAAATGAATTGCTTTTAAACCTGATGCTGATTC
This sequence comes from Neoceratodus forsteri, assembly GCA_016271365.2. NCBI lineage: Eukaryota > Metazoa > Chordata > Ceratodontiformes > Ceratodontidae > Neoceratodus > Neoceratodus forsteri. The sequence goes on along the minus strand of CM057455.1, from coordinate 825,854,911 downwards.
TTTTACTCATCCCCCTGATGATGTACTAGATGTAATCAGTCAGGGGTTGTTCAGCTTTGAGCCCTCACCCAGTGACTGGCATTTTTCTCTGTTTTTAATATGCTTAATTAAAGTATTTTGCTTCTTTGGATGATTCCTAGCTGAGGTGTTTTTTTTTGCAGCAGCAGCAGTGAAAAGTGGCATAGGCCACTATGAAAAACACTAGGCCTGCCATATTCAAATGGTTAGCATGGCCCTGATATAAGTTAGTTCCATGCTAACTATAAATATTCAGTGACTCCCAGTGCACTGCACAAACCTGACAGCATGACAACACAGAATATACAGTTGCACCTATGCAAATGAGGGATCCCTCATTCATAAAGGGCATTGGCGGTGGTATATTCAAAGGTTTCAGCAGTGGTAACAGCTGCACCACAGCACTGTTTAATACTGCTGAATCCCTGCCTTTTTATCGTGCACTGGCTGCACCCTACATCACCCATGATGTATCTCCTGTCAGATCCTCAGTGTCTAGTTGTCCTCCCACCCCCTTAATGTCTTAGAAATATAAAAAGAAAGAGCAGTAGAAACAGTAACATAGACAAAGATGTCAGAAAAACTCCATTGGTGGAATCCAGCCTACCTTTAATATCCTATCTTACCCCCAAGACCTGTTGTCTATATGGGGTTTTGTCTGCACTACCTATCCCCGTGTTCCCTGCCATACTGCTACCCCCTGAATAACTAACTACTAAGCTTTTTACTCTGTTGCTGTGATTTGAAACCAGAAATGAAAGGTTTTAGCATCTCAACTGGCAGACTGTCCCATAGCTCCACCATTGTCTCTGTAAAACAAAACTTCTCACCTCCCTCCTGAATCTTCCCTCCCACCCACAAGGTTTCCATTTATGCCCCCATGTTCTAGATTTGCTATTACTGTTTAATAGTTGCTCACTATTTACCATGTTCATTCCTTTCAGGAAACTGAAGATCTCAATCACAGGGCTTCCATATCTACATGGATTCATGTATTTTGCAGGCAAAAAGAGCTGTCTACAGTGAAATTGTTCCCATAGACTTGCACTAGTTATATGGGAGCACAGAGAAATTTGGCTTCCATAGGAAATAATGTAATCTGCAGGGAAACAGAAATATTAACCAGAAGTTTCAGGGAAAATGGCAGATTTATCTGAGAACACTATAACCATATAATTCTTCTCTCATCTGGCCTCTTGCAGGTACATTTTTAGTGTCCCATGTTGACCCTATAGGCTCTGCCCTGTTCACCCTGAATCATTCTGTTTATCTTACACTGCACTGTCTCCAGCCTCTCTTTGTGTTTATGGTGGTGGGTGGAACCTACAGCCATAATGCTTTATCTTGAAAAGGGGTTTCTGTGGAACACAGTTTTTAGTTGTTTTCAGTGTATCCTTCCATAACACTGCAAATCCCTTATGGCAGTTAAAAAATACCCCTTCTTTCTTTTAGAATGATGCACACAGAACTCCAAGCTGCTTTTCTCTGAGGGCAAATGTTCACACTTTCAAAACAAATCTAAATATCTTTAAAACTATTCATGGTGCACAAAACAACCACTGTGAAAGTTGTTCAGGGCAAAAAGACATTTCACATGAGGGTAGTCAATAATCTGAATTCTTTTATATTTTGTAAAATATGGTCTTCCAAACAACCTCATTTTTTTCTCTCTGAGTAAACACAGTGGAAGTCGTGCCAAGCAAATGTAAATATCTTGGAAACTATACAAGTTACCAATATACAAACCAACATGGATGTTGTTCAGGACAAAATGACCTTTCAAATGAGGGTTGTCACTAATCTGAATTCATTAGATTTTATTAAATATAGCCATCTAAATGATGAAAATTGTGAAGAAAAATGAAAATTCAGATAATCAGATGGCCATAGTTTAAAAAATATAATTAGTGCAGCTAATGAATAGGTTCATTGGAATGGTATTTTTGTCCTGAACAACTTTCTATAGACACTTTTGTGTAACATTTATACGTTTAGAGATATTTACATTTATTTGTTTGGAGGCAGTATAGCACAGTGGTTTAAGGCTCTGAGCTGCAAATCTGGAGACCTGGGTTTGACTCCCACAGCCCCCACTTGCATACTGTGTGACCCTAAGCAAGTCACTTAACTTCCCTGTGCTCCCAGGTCGCACCTGTAAACAAGCTTTCAGCTTAATGTGCTAGTCCTGGTTAAATAATTGCAAAAAAAACTCCTATGAAAAATGATAATTGAGGTAATAAGATTGCAATAGTTTAAAATATATAATTAGTGCTGCTTAATGAATAGGCTAATCTGAAAGGTCGTTTTATCCTGAACAATTTTCATATGGTGTTTTATCTGTAACTTGTATTTATATTTGTTTAGCCTAACTCCTATTACAGTTCTAAACAGCCTCAGTTTTGCAAATTACTACTCCTTTAAGTGAAATTTTAAACCAGACCACCTTGTTCATCTCTTGGGATGCCTAATTTAAAGTGGACAGGAATTAATTAATTATGTGCAGCTGTTTGAAATGTCTCTATTTTCATAAATTACATTTATACCTCTAAAGGGTCCCTATTTAACTGTGCCTGAATAAAAGCCGAAGCTGTCAGTTGTGTTTTGTATTGTTTTCTATGTATGGACAACATTCTGTGCAGTTCCTTTCATGGAACCAAGAATTTGGAGTTTTGACTATGTCATTTCATGGTTTCAGAACACATTTAAAAAAAGTTACATACAGTTAATTACTGTTTAACAATAATATGCATCTATAGCTGCCACTGTACATCTGATGCAAACCCATAATCACATTCCTCACTTGAAGCGAGGGGTGGAGGTGGAGGCCATAACTGGCTCCTTGTTTTGTGTGTTAATGGGGTCATTTTTTTTTACAGCAAAAGCAAAGGAAAGGGGTCATTTCAAAATGCAGGTACATGGGGACCACTTTTCAGAGTACACCACCGGGAGCTACCACATCAAGACTGCTACTACCCCACCTAATATAATCAGTGGAAAACCAGAAGTAGTCTACCAGCACTGAGATCAATATGGTTAAGGTACATTTACCAGAAATTACTGATTAGAAAAGAATGAGAAAGTGACTGTGATGACAAGCAAATCCCAGTACAGATCTTTAGTTTGTTAAATGTCTCCTCTTGAGTCTGATTTTTATGGCTGTGTGGGCCAAGCTCCACAGATGTTATGCCATCATCACATTTGTATAAGAGCACTGTGTAAGTATGTAACTGGACCACTGTCTGATGTTCTGCCACAGTGTTCCAGCATAGTTTCCAGTGTTTCTGTTTATGCAGTACTTCCCCTCTGAGGACCGTATAAACATACCCACTTCCTGGCACTCTACTTTCCCTTTTAGCAACTATGGAAGTGACAGCCGCTGTGTGCAACATGGTGGCACTGACTTAAAGTGTGCAAGCACAAGTATCATGCATATGAATGTAACCCCCAAACCACCTTTGGCTAGCTGGCACCCCCCCATTAAAATATCTACTGCCAACTACATGGCATACAATTTTTGTTTGGAAGAACTACACTCATGGTACCCCCCTAGCACTGGAGTGTATACCAGGCTCATTATCTAGAGGATGGGGGGTTACATACTAAAATGAAGTTTTTAATTTACAACCAAGTCCAGGGGAGAGGGTGCTAGGCATATGCTAGACCTAACTGCCGAGGGGCCCCAATAACATTTGCACTAGATGCAACAGGCAGAATTCCCAAAGCAGTAACTGGGATTTTGCAGTTTGTCTTTATTTACAGACATTACTTAAAGCAAGGGTGGTCCCCAAAAGGTCTGTCATTGCAATATAGGCACACTGTCTTTTGCAGGATACTTTACTAGGCAGTATTGTTTTCCACAAAACATCTCTATCTCTCTTCAAAGTGAATATCTGTGGGATGTGCCACACACTTTAAACATTTTCCACATATGTCCATTTCCAAAGTGTATATCTGTGGGATGTGCCACACACTTTAAAATCCTCCTGGTGCATAGTCTTTGCCCAGGGAACAATGTTGCCCATCCATGAACCACAGCCCTGCCTGAAACTCAAGATGGTGTTCTCCTACCCTTTTCCCCAAACAGCCTCTGCCATTCCTTCAGATTTACACCAAATGAGTCTCCAATCCCAAATGAATTGCTAAAGACTCCCAACTTTAAGTTTAAATTCAGCACAGTTGTGGTGAAAGGGGTTCTGACCAGTGTGATCTAGCCTCATCTAGGGCACACACCTCAGACAGCTTCCACAGAGAACAGTCTCAAATTTGGTACTCACAGATTAGTTGTTCCTTTGACCCAGTCATGGAAATAACAACATGCACCTTTCTTTTTCTGGTAGCTATCAGATTCTACTCATTGCTCTTCTTTAAAGCAGCTGTGAACTTCAGGGGCTTGCCCTTTGGATCCACAAGAATTGCATTCCCTCTCACTACCCCTAGAGTGAAACTAAAGTGTTCTGCAGGCAAACTGAAGATTGTCCCAAACTAGGGTGAGAAATATCAGAGCTCCCTTTGAGAAAGTCCCAATAGCAGACCTCCTGCAACTCTGACTGTTACACTTGAACTTACTGATGAACATTCTAAGCTTCCTGAGAACAGCTGACTCTAAAATGGTTATGCTGCTGTGAGAGTTCTAAATGATATAATCATTCTTCTCTCAGGCTAGCTGAGTAAACAATGATCTCATTAGGTAGAAAGCCTGTAATGAGCTCCCTACCAGCTGCCTTTTCCTACCTGCCTAAGGCTAGCATGAAATGGGACTATAGTAACCCGAAGGGACTGGGTTGTTACATGCAGTTATGTCAAACCACCTTGTTTTGCAAGGCTGACTCTGGGGCAAACCGCACATGTGCGAGTATAATGCATGCACAATAATGTAATCACTGCAGTATTACAGCTGACTTCACGGCAGAGAGAGCACCGCATATTCTTTTCACCACTCTTGTCACTCCTAAAAGCTCTCCACAGCCGTATTGACTCTGACCAGAGTTTGTTTCTGGGGTGAGTACTCCAGAAATGTGCACAGTACTCTAGGAAGGGCCTCATCAGTGATCTATAGAGAATTAGTAATACCTCTTTCCTCCTGCTGTTAAAACACCTCCTGATACACTCTAACATCCCTGGCTGCCTTTAGAGATGCATCAGAGTTTTACTACACCCACAAACATAGTGAAAAGTAACCAACTTCACCTCTGTGGATCTTCCACAGTCTTTCTTAAAACTCCAACTAACTTCATAATTTACCCAAGTGTGACGTTCAAGACTAAAGTGCAAACTTTTCAGGTGGACTTTGCCTGCTATGTGCAACTTCACTTTTTTGAGAAGTTCTACAGATTAACTAAAAGTGGTAAAAAACTCATGTTAAGGCCATGTGACTCCCTGCAGGGCCCTTTATGCTAAGGAGGTCACATGCTTCCAGAACAGAATCTCAGGCTGTTAAGCCTCCCTAAGTTGCAGTTGTGAAAGCTAGTGGAGAGATTAACTGTTTTTGGAACTTTGTAGGAGTTTGTGATTGAACCTTGTACATCAAAAGACTGTATTTCTTTCTTTTTTCCAACTCTTCTCTTCTTCTAACACCTTTCTGTCTGTGGTGATTTATGTTTAATCCAATTATTTCCAGTTTTCTTTGCAGCTATCTGCAGCATTTCTCTTACTGTCCTATCTTTCGCTGATCTTTCTTTCATTAATTAATTACTTGAACTTCCCTGTACTTATCTTTAGAAAAAATAAAAAAATCTTTCTGTGCTTTTTATTTTGATTTTGTCCTCTTCTCCTTTGTTTCCCTCCCACCCAGCATGAAGAGGGTAGACCACAGCCAGATGCAATAGAGGAGAGTGGTGGCAGTGACAGAGGGCACGTCATGCTGTACCATTTGGGTGGCATAGCATGCACCAGGACTGAGTCCTCCTTCTCAGCCCCCCTTCCAGACCATGTAGAGGCAGACAGCAGTTCCATCTTCACCACCACCAGTAGTTCTACCACCACTGCCACTGCCACCTGGGCCAACACCACTACTACTGTCACCACCAGCACCAACCCCTCCACCAGCACTACTGCCACCACCACCAGCAGCAGCACCAGAACCACAATCAGCAGCACTGTTTCTACCAGAAACATGGGAACTACCACCACCAGTACTACAACCACCACCACCAGTACCATGCCTCCCTTTTGGTGCCAAGTACATCAATCATGACCACCTGTTCCCATGGCCATAGGAGTCCCTGGTGTGGGAATGTCTTTAGAATGCCAGATCCCATTGACCCCTGTGTGGTCACTTATAAGATCTGTGGGGTCTGAGTGAGTCGGGGGATGAGGGACAGGCATTTGTGCATGGGGGCCACCACCCTTTCAGTATTCAACACCAGGAGATGGTTGAGAGGCACCAGGCTGATGAGTGGTAGGGGAGCGGACACTGCCTGCAGTGGAAGCAGTGTGCCCAGCCAGACCCAAGCAGTGGTGGTGAGGGGAAGAGGCAGTCCAGTGGCCAGCATCCCTGTTGCAATGTGGGTGATATTGGTGACTGGTGAGGGTCAGCCCCTGGCCCAGGTGTTTGGCAGGGTGACTAAGGCCAGACCTCTTAATAGAGTGTTAAAGGAGGTCAGAAGTCTGCAGGCCATTCAATGAGCCCTGAATGAGCACATGGACTGGCTGGAGGGCAAGCTGAGCAGTAGTAGCATTATGCCAAAAAGAAACATTTCTCTGCTCACCATGACACATATCCTTCTCATATTTAATCTGCTCAAAAAAAATTCTTATTTTTGGCATTCAGGGTATGCTGATTGTGATTGCTTTGGTGTTGGCAGTATGCTCTAAAAAAATGTCATGTTTGCCATACAAGGCATGCTGATTCTGATCTCTCTGGTGTTGACATTATGCTTTGAAAACAATTATCATGTTTGCCATACAAGGCATGCTCATTTTTATTATTCTGGTGTTGGCATTATGCTCAAAGGAAAAAGGCTCATGTTCACCATACAAGGTGTGCTGATTGCAATTACTCTGGTGTTGGCATTATGCTTGCCTATACTAACCTATGACACTGCCACAAAGGGCAACATCATCAACACCATCACCATTGCCTTCAGGAATAATTGCTGCTAAATAGCTAGAAGTGCACTGGGCTGTCTTCTTACTACCACCTACAGAGCTGCTACAACTCCCTTCCTTGGACATGGGTGCTGCTATACCAGTGGCTCCTACAAATGATGATGACCCACCAGTACTTCCCCCACTCCCACTATGGCCCACATCCTCATGGACCAATGGGGCCACTATAGTATCATTTACCACCCTTTCCTCCTCTGACACTCAATTACCAAAAAAAGTATCCTGGGAACTGGCTAACTACAACTGCTATTATTCATCCCTCACCCTTGGCCTCTTCTCTGGTCACCACCACCATGGGTTTTATGCTTATGACCAGCACCAATCCTGCTACTCATTTTTTTACAATATACTTTTTTTCACAAATGGAAAATTAAATGTGGAGAAAGGAGGGGCACACAGGACACAGATAAAAGAATAACATAATACTAAATTAAGCAGCAGAATACTACAACAAATTAAGTTCTTATCCATGTAGAAATAAATCACCAACAAAAAGTCAAACTAGTTTGAGAAGGCAAAAATACTAGGGGCATGCAAATACCTTTTCCCTAATGTTTTGTATTTAGAAGCCAAATATTTGGGAAAAAGTATTTGGTATTCAGGTAGTCAGCTGAATCAACTAAAAAAACAAAATTAAAAAGAAACAGTCACCACCCCAGCACAAATTTAATTAAATATATCCCACAATCCCACAACTCTCTTTGAGAAGTCACCATCCCACCCTTCTCCCCTTCCCCAGCACCAACATTATGTTTAATAAGAAGTAATTTCCTACAAAGGATGACCGGCACAACATGCCCTCCTCCCTGGTCATCCACCTTCTTGTGAATGAAATTGCTTTTACTCGCTTTGTATAATAAAACCAACTGATCACATGATCAGCTGGTTTTACTATACAGAGTGAGTGCAAGTGCTTTCTTTCATGAGAAGGTGTCCAGCCACGGAGAAGGATGGGTTGTGCCAGTTGCCTTCTCCTCTAACTACCCTTGGGAGCTAGAGAGAGATCAGAGGATGGGAGTTGCAGGGGCCTGGAAAGGTGGGGGATGAGGGAACGTCACATATTTTTTGTTTACCACAGACAAACACACTTTAAGTTAAGAATGATGGTGGCTGGCCATGGAGGAGGGCAGGTTGTGCCAGTCACCCATTATGGGATAATACTTCTTATTAAACATAGTGTGGGTGCTGGAGTAGGGGGGAAGAGTGGGGTGGGACTTTTCAAAGAGAATGGAGGGACTGTGAGTTATTTTTAACAGGATTTGGGTTGGGGTGGAGGGTGGATGGTTGTTTATTTTTATTTATTTTTTTTTGAATAGTAATGCCCAAATATGAATAGTCCCCTATTCAAGAAGGGATCCCAAGTATTCAGAAGCCCTACTAGTTGTGGTGTTTGGGAACTACTATTAGGTACTTGCACAGCTCTAAAAATATTGCCTTTTCCTTTTACAGTGACAAACTAAGCAACCATCCCTCCCTCACTGATTGTAAGCACTTTGCACAGAAAGCACAGCAGCACAGACACAGAGCTGAGCTACAGTTCCTCAAATAAGATAAAAAAAGCTTCCAAAATTACATTTCAGGACAAAAAAGCAATCTACTGATTCTACAGATGTTAGACAACAAATCAATGCTCACTGAAAACTTTTTATACAGAAAAACACTGAGCTAAATACTTGAAAACAAGCTTTTTGTCAGGAGCTAATCCTTCCTCCAAGACCCTCTAATAAGGGCTGCCCTAGGGTAAGGAGTCACATGGTACAAGAAGAACACAATCTGAGCTATGACCCTTTTTGCAATGTGATCCTCTGTGGAGTTCAGCAAATTTAACAACTTTGCTGAACTTATATTGAACTGCAATGTTGGAAACTTCACAGAAGATAACTTCACAAAGTTTCCACCCTCCATGAAGCACTCCATGGAGTGAAGTTAGTCAACTTAGCACATCTCTAGTTGCATTACTGTAGACCTTGTTACTTTAGCTACACTATTTAAGGTAGTCACTTATGATGACTCCTACGTCTCTTTCCCTGGGATTCTTGTTCCTTATGTGCATCACTGTACATTTTTGGGCATTGAATTTCAGCTGCTAAATCTTGGACCACCTCTGCAGCCTTTGTAGGTCTGTCTATACCTCCCTTACTCACTCCTTGCTGTCTACATTACAGCAGAGCTTAGTGTCATATGTGAAGAGACACAGCTTGCCCTGAATTTTCTATTACAGTATGCCACTGATGAACATATTGAAAAGGACTGCACTCAGGACTGATCCCTGTGGCACTCTAGTAGTAATGTCCCATTCCCCTGATTTGATTCTGTTTACCAATATCATCTGCTGTTTTAACTCCAACTAGCTTCCCATTCACCAAACTATGTCCTTTGCTGCACCTACAGTAGATCCTCTAGCTTCGTCGGCAACCTTCTGTGTGGAATCCAGTTAAATGCCTTGCTGAAGTCTAATTACTACAAATTCATTGCATGCCCCTTATCTACTGCCCTAATTATCTAGTTGAAGAATACTATTAGGCTGGTCTGACAAGTCCTCTCTGTCATGAGATGGTGCTGTTTACTATGCTGAAGCCCATTTTTCTTCAAGTAGTTCACCAGGTCCTCTTGAAGAGTGTCTCCATCAGTTTACCAGCAATGTAGGTAAAACTGACAGGTCTGCAGTTACCCAGCTGGTCCTTTTCCCCACCCTAGTGGAGCAGAACTATATCCACTATTCTCCAGTCTTTTCGACCCACACATGACTAAATTGAGCTACTGAATAGCCCTCCTAGGAGTTACGTTAATGCCACTTCCCTGAGCACCTGTGAATGCACCTCATCAGCCCTGGGGCCTTATATAGCTTCAGGGCTGAAAGCCCCTTTTTGACCCAGTAGCTGCTGAGGAGAGTGGAACTCCATGTAGATCTGAAGGCACCCCAGTGCTAGATGACTTATTTATCACAAATTGGTCAAGTCATATTAGATTACAAAACTGGCATGGGAAGGAAAATGGAAAGACAGCTAACTATGTAAAAATAATGTCTTATCACCTTTAAACACATTTCCTCACAGTGGATCTTTGCTTTTATTTGGTGGAGAGACTCATGAAACAGAAATCTGTGTCCTGGGTTATGAAACTCTACAATGTGGCCTGTGGGGGTATCTGTCATAAGTGCGGTATTGTGTTCTGAAAAAGTTTGCTCCACTTCTTCAACACATGATCAGACTGCTAAAGATTTCAGTGCAGAATCAGCAACCCTTATCATGCTTCTTTCCTGGATGGGTCTAGTTGGACACCACACATGCTGTGTTATGCAGTCTTTTACAGCAACTAAATGAAGCAAGCCTGGTGATGGAGGTAACCTCAGTTGGTGGAGGGCATCTTGCCCTGGAGCTCCCACGACGATCCTGAGCCGCCCTCCTGCCTGAAGTTGGTGGAGGGCATCTTGCCCTGGAGCTCCCTCGACGATCCTGAGCCGCCCCCCCACCTGAAGTTGGTGGAGGGCATCTTGCCCTGGAGCTCCCACGATGATCCTGAGCCGCTCCCCCCCTGAAGTTGGTGGAGGGCATCTTGCCCTGGAGCTCCCGTGATGATCCTGAACCGCCCTCGCCTGAAGGTAACTGCAGCTGAAAGCGAACACCTTTTACAGCATTCTTCTCCTTTGTCTGCCTTTAAATTTGGCGCCTTCTGAAAGCTGCTCTCCGGAACGGTAGCACACCAAGCTGTAGCTTAAACACTGTTGCAGCGTGGCTAAGCACCTTTTAGTGAAGTGCAGTTGCCGGCTCTCGCTGCCTTCCCCTGACTCAACGAGCCGTCCCCCTCGCTCTGCAGAGCCCTGGCCTGCAACGGCGCTCGGTACTGGACTGTAGGACCTGTGTGCTCAGTTAGGAGGTGTTTTTGATATGTTACATGCTCCTACTCTGGCTAAAATGGACTTGATCGTGCTGATTTAATCTAGATACAGTTTTCATAGTAAAGCTGCTTATTTGTAAAGGCTGATTCAAACTGCACACTTTTGTTGTGAATTGAGTTGCGTAAATAGTGCCTGTACTGCATACTGTAGAGAAGTGTTGTATTAGCTGTGTTCTGTTACAAGTTTCAGACTGCCGTTGTAAAGTACTGCTGCCCTCTTTTTTGTTCCCTCCCTGACTCTGTCTCTTTGTCCCCTTCTCCTCCCTTCCTAAGCTCCTCCAACTCACACTTGCCAATAATTATAGCTTCCCTATACAGGACCTCACTCACCCTTTTCTTTCTCCTCAGTTGGTGGAGGGCATCTTGCCCTGGAGCTCCTGCGACGATCCTGAGCCGCCCCCCCCACCTGAAGGTAACTGTAGCTGAAAGCAAACACCTCGTACAGCATTCTTCTCCTTTGTCTGCCTTTAAATTTGGCGTCTTCTGAAAGCTGCTCTCTGGAACGGTAGCACACCAAGCTGTAGCTTAAACGCTGTTGCAGCATGGCTAAGCACCTTTTAGTGAAGTGCAGTTGCCGGCTTTTGCTGCCTTCCCCTGACTCAATGAGCCATCCCCCTCACTCTGCAGAGCCCTGGCCTGCAACGGCGCTCGGTACTGGACTGTAGGACCTGTGTGCTCTCTTCCCATGATCGCCTGCGACTGCTCCCCTCGCCCCCCACCACACCCACCCTTGGCTGGCATTTGCTTTATAGGGCTATGCCACACCTCTAACATGCCCCCTTGGGCTGAAAAATAACTATCTCCTCAGATTTTCATTTGCAGGTTATACTGGTCTACAACTAGAGGGTGTTCTGATTTATCCTGCATTATAACTGTTTAAAGTAATAAGTAAAATTTTATTTCCTTCAACCTGGTCTCCTTTTTTAGCTCTTTCTCAGACATTAAATATCCTGCTAAAACGTATACTCGATATGGACATTAAATACATTGTAACCTTTCTATCTATTACAATCCTATTTAACCACTGTTTGGTCCAAGTCCCCTGCAGAACTAAAAAGTCATCACTGGGTTGTTTCCTAGACATTGATCCCAGGCACAGTTCATTTCTAACACCCTTTCTTTATCCCTTTGACACCTTCTCACTTATTATTCCTCACAAACTAGCTTACCACTTAGCTTACTCCCTCCATAAACCTGTAGGTTGTAAATCTCCCCTCCTAACTCTATCCTTTCATCATAAGCTATGGCACTTCCTCCGCCTAGCAATACTTCTATCTGGGGACATTGAACTGAATCCTGGATCTATAACAATGAACCAGTCACCAAATAATGTGACCTGGACAGATTCAAAGGGACTACGGATTGCGCACATGAATATTAGGAGCCTTCTTCGTAATCTACCGGAACTTGAGGCATGGGTGGCACAGAATCTTCCTGACATCTTATGCCTATCAGAAACCTGGTTAAAGCCCTCTACTGCTAACCACTTGTGTGCCTTACCAACTATAATCTTATCAGACAAGATAGAATCGCCAAGCATGGAGGTGGGGTTGCTATCTACTACAAACAGCACCTGCTGCTGGGCAAAATGTTCTTCCTGCCCTATCTCTTTGTGAAGCCATCCATGCTACGCTCCTATTAGGTTCAAAAGAAATTGCATTTAATCTGTGCCTATAACCCCCTGCAGGAGGGGTAAAAGGCCTAGAAGAACTTCTCCAACACATTGATAGTACCACTGGTCATATGAAGTCCTAGTATTAGGTGACCTAAACCTCAACTGGGCTAGTAAAGCATCTCAAGCCCTCCATACCCTAGTGCAAAGTCATAATTTTCATCAGTTGATCTCTGACCCCACCAGGATTAGGGCCCCCTCACAGTCTAGAACACTTATAGACTGGATCCTTACTAATTGCCTTGATAGCATTAGCTGTGCAGGCACTTTACCAGATGTAATCAGTGATCACTCCCCGATCTACTGCACGTGGAGCTCATACAAAAAACCATCTCTGCCCCCAAGACTTGTAACTTTTCACAATCTTACCAATTTCAACCCTTTTCACTTTATTAATGACCTTTCTATGATTGACTGGTCCTCCATTCATAATGCATCGGATGTCCAGTCCGCCCTAGACAGCTTCCTCACTATATTCCGTCGGCTCCAAGACGTCCATGCTCCATGGATCACCAGGCACTTTCGTGGCACTCAGACAAAGTGGCTTACTAAAGATCTACTAACCCAGATTAGGGCCAGAGACAAAGCCTGGAGTCTTTTTAAGTCCACAAAGTTGGAATCTGACTACTGCCATTACCGTTCATTGAGGAATGCCTGCAAAAACAACATCCGTCTATCCAAAAGTACCTTCTGTAGGAACCTGATAATAAATGCCTCTGGTGATTCTAAGAAATTCTGGACTACCATAAAAACTATCATTGGCTCTAATCAAAAGTCCCATACTAATGGTATGTTACTTAATGGTATACACTGCAATAACCCGTTAACCATAGCCAATACCTTTAATAACCTTTTCTCAGATTTATCCAGCTACCTGTCCACCTTCCAAAATGCTAGCACTGTGCTGCCCTCCTGTGACATTAAATCACCACCCTCAAACCCCCTTTTAGGTTCCAGATCATTCATAAAAGAAGTTGAAAAGCTACTCTCACTATCAATGACAACAATAGTCCTGGGTCTGATGGTCTGAAACCAGGTGCTGAAAGAAGCGGCCCCTTATAGCCTCCCCAGTAACCACAATTTTAATATGTCCATTTGCCGTGGTATAGTACCAACTATATGGAAAATTGCTAAAATCACTCCTATTCAAGAAAGGAGACCAAAGGAAATAAAGAACTATCGTCCCATCTCTATACTCTCTATCTTAAGTAAAATTTTGGAAAAACTAGTCGCCATACAAACAATCGAATACCTTCAAAAATATAACCTCCTCTCCAGTTCCCAACACGGTTTTCGTAAAGGCCATAGTACCACCTCTGCCCTGCTAAAGCTGACTAGTGACATTAACTCAGCCATGGACCTAGGCCTCTTGACTGGAGAAGTTTTATTGACCTAACTAAAGCTTTTGATCTGGTAAACCACTCGCTCCTTCTATCAAAACTACGGTCCTTTGGTTTCTCCCAAGATACCATAACTTGGTTTGAGAGCTATCTGACCCGACAGGCAACAGACCGTGGTCTTTAACTCTGCTACCGGATCCTGCACCTATCACGTTGGAGTGCCACAGGGCTCTATTCTTGGTCCTCTACTCTTCACTATATTCATTGATGACATCCCTTCAGTCGTGCTGATTGTTACGTCTCTGCTCTCGCGGATGATCTGGTTATCTATCATGAGTCCGAAAACTTCAATCTCCCTACACCATCCTCTTGCACCGGTTTTGAGTATCAAACCTGGCTTACTCATAATAAACTTGTTCTAAATTCTAGCAAATCTTACTCAATGGTGTTTGGCTCCCAAGCCAGACTCAAAACTAATCCTTATCCTTATCATCTCCTGTGCGGACAACTCTCCTCTACCCTCTACCAATTCTTTCAAATATCTTGGTGTCACCCTGGATGAATCACTTGACCTTGACCTTCATATCTCTATTTGTAAGTCAGTCAGTGCTAAGCTAGGAAGTGCCTATCATACCAGCTACGCACTTACCCTCAAGCCAGACTAGCAGTGGCTCAAGGTTTCCTTCTACCGGCTCTAGTTATGGCTCGCTGATCTTCCTTTCTGCATCTAAATCTGCCTTCATAAATGGGACATCATTTACAATAACATTTGTCGCTATGCTGCTGCCTCACCACTTCAAGCACCACTGCCACCTTTATGGGACCTAAAATGGCTCCAAGCCCATCCGCCTATCGTCTTCAGACCTTTGGATCATTAATTGACTCTGTCATCAGAACAGGTCTCCCCCTATCCCTTTCTTCTGCACTGGAAACTCAACCTCCTATTCATGAATTACGATCTACTGATAAAGCCCTTCTGCGTGTGCCAAGATGTAGAACAAAAATGGGCACTTGCGTGTTTTCCTACACTGCCCCGAAATACTGGAACTCTTTACCTCTCTCCATCCGTCAAACAAACACCCATGCTATCTTCAAGAAACTACATCATGAACACCTTCACACTCTACATCCCTGTACTTGTTTTAACCCACCTTGAACCCTTACTTATGCTTGCTCTCTCCCTTACCTTCATCCTATCTACTCCCCTTTTCCCCTTCCTCTACTTATGATCTTTACCTGCCATGCTCTTTCATCCCCTCTTTCCTCCTTCTCTCTCCCTCTCTACCTTTTACGGCACTTACTGCACTGTAACTTACTACCTTCCATGTTGTTTTCTTCTTTGATACCAATCCTGTTTTCTCCTTCTGTATTCATGGTATCTTATCCTTCACCATTCAGTATGTCAATGTACTTACTATACACTGCTTTTACCCATTTGTACTGTTTCATGTGCTGCGTCACATGTTTATTGTTATGTCTGTAAACTGTTTTCTCCCGAGTCATGCCTGAAAATAGGCATTGTTTGCCTAGTGCACTTACCCGGTCACCAAAAGCAAAATAAATAAATAAATAAACTGGTGATGGTGCTTATGGTATTGATGATGTTTGGGATGATGGTAGCTAAGAAGGAAGTGACACTGCTTGTTAATCTGAGTCACAGGAGTGTCAGCAGAAGGCTGCAATCCTCATTAAAGAATTAACAACAATGATTCTTAAACAACAAAAAATTGCAGACAGGTTTGAAAATATTCAGTTGGGGAGGCCATTTTTTTTTTTTTTTTTTTAGATTTTTGTTGACCGGGTAAGTGCACTAGACAAATCCTGCCTATTTTCAGACACAACCCAGGGAAGGGGGACACAGATGAATGCCAACTGACCTTGAACCAGATTAAGTTGTTGGTGGTATTTTTAGTGAATGAGGGAAGTTTGGTCAGGACACCAGGGAAATTCCCCTACTCTTGCTTCCTGTGAACAGGGGGGATCCATTTTCCTGCGGGACCAAGATGGCAGCTCCCATGGATCCTGGTGGAGAAGAACTGCATACAGGAGAGACACAGACAGAAGACAAGGAATCTCTTTCTGTTTCAATATCTCTTGTGGACAGTGGTGGTGCTGTGAGACTGTTGGGAGAGAGGAACAGTCTCAGGATGGCTGACAGTGGAGGAGCTCAGATGCAAGAGAGCTCACAGGCTTTACCCAGAGCAGAGGGGAATGATACGGCTGGAATGCACCCAAGTGGTGGCCAGCAAAACGTATCTAACCCCTCAAAACACAGTTTTCAGCTGGAAGGTGAAAAATGCACCGCAGGTCCAGCACATATGAGGAGTATGTCTAGCTTTAATTGCAAGAGCACGTCAGCTTTAAATCCAAACCCGGAAGTGCAACTTCTAAATGCCGAGACAACTGATGATGCTTCGGAAGATCAACAAGCTCTCACTATATTACAAGAGAAACAACGCCTTTGGAAGAAGGCTGCTATGGATTATCAAATTGCTCAGCTTGCTGCTGAAGAAGAGATTCAGAAACGAAAGAGACCCGAGGTAGATTCACCCTCAGGTCATACAGGTACCGACTTGAAAATACATAAAGGTGCAAACAGCCCTGAGGGGAAAAAAGCTTGTTCACCGAAGAATTCAGGGGATATAGAAGTAGAATCTTCCCCTGCATGGTTCCCATATATCGCCTTGAAAAGGGCGGGGTGGCTGCTGTTAGATTCGGGTCAGTGGATCGCGGACCCTGCCTTACCAATTCCAGGTATGGATCATACCCCTCTTGCAGTTTTAGATGGGCCCAGTTCTGAGAGTAGTGTTCCTGCAGCTAGGTCTGAGGGTAGTTTAGGCCCTGGTTCTATAATACAGAATGTAGAATTATCCAACATAAACAGGCCTTTAATGGATCCAGGTGCTGTGGTTAACCACAACAAGCCAGTTAGTCCTAAACTAGGATCAAAATCACCTCAACAATGCCAAAGTGGGGATTTGGAGGAAAATACCAACCAAAATAAAGCTACTAATGATATAGGGCCTGATGTTGATCAAAATACCCTACCACGTCTTACAACCCCAACTACCTCCTATGCTAGCCTTTTTCATAAACCTGTTTCCTTGGCTAAAAGATGAAATGCTGTAAGGCTGAGGTTTTTGGGACCCACTGATACCATGCTTGACAGATTCTATGTGGGGAAAGTCTTACTTAAACAAATGCTGGGTTTTACGCCCAATGAGGTGTATGCCTTGATTCATACACCAGGGGACAATATGTATGACATTAGTTTTCATACACCAGATATGTTAAACAGATTTTGGATGAAATACACATTATTAAAGACTAATCCTGCTTGGGTCCATTTTCAGGCCATACCATTAACCAAACAGACATTCAAGGTTATTACTGTATTTTTCCGTAATGAAGGCGTTAATGTGGAGGATATCTCCTATTGGTTGGAGAAAAATTGTACCCTGAAAGGAAACCCAGAGCCATTCTTGATACAGAAGGATTTTGGAATGGTGGTTGGAGATTTAAAGTTAATTTAAATCAAACCGAAGAAGGTTTACAACATCTTCCCAGTTGCTTTTATTTGGGAAGGGATAAAGTTTATCTTTTATCCAGGACAGCCCGTCACTGTTATAAATGTGGTTCTGGTAGACACCTTAGCAGAAATTGTGAAGTCATCAAATGTGTCCAGTGTGGAGAATTGGGGCATACAATGTCAGATTGTCATCATCCAGCTAAATGCTCACTTTGAGAAGAACCCCATGTATTTACTGACTGTCCTTGGGCTGCCCAAAATAAAGCAGAATGGAATTTTGTGTACAGGATTTTTACCTAAATACAGCAGTACATGCGGTCCAGAGGCAAAACCTGTATCTCCGCCCCAACCCCCAAGTAGGCCTGAAACCATACCTAGTATGGAATGGGCAGACATTTCAGAAATTGTATCAACTACTCCCTCCCAGGAAGAGGAGAACTTAATATCTACTAAAATGGTGATTCTTACAGATTCTGTTGTGGGCCAGGTTATTCCTAATACTGTGCCTCCCCCCCTTCCACCTGAAGAATCTTTTAACCTCATTACTGCTAGACGTTGCAGTTTAAGATCCAGGACCTCTAAAATACCTATATCTGAACAAGGTTTGATACCCCTCCAGAATGCATTTTCGGTATTACAGGAAGACATAGGTACTGAGTTGGATTCCACCTCAGTACATTCTTCACAACCTGAAGGATCTTCTGATCCAGAACCATCTGCTGCTGATATGGATACAGTGAAAAATAAAAAAAAGGGTCAACCTGGGATGAGAAAATCTACAAAAAAGAAATAATAAAAATAAAAGGGAACATTGATATGAGTTATGACAACATCCTTCTTTCCCCTTCCTCTTTTGTCTATGTTTTGAATATAAATTTGGCATCCTTAAATGTTAATAGTATTCAGTCAAATAGGAAGCAAATGTTGATATATTCACTATTTGATGGAGACAAGGATGATGTAGTTTATTTTCAAGATACTCGATTACATACCAGGTTTGAGGTAGAACAGGCCACTGAAAGGTGGAAATGGGGTACTGTTTATTGGTCTGTTGGTGAAGAGCTATGCAGGGGTAGGTATAGCAGTTAATAATCCTACAGCATGCCTAGTGCAACTTATAGATGTTTGCGGTGCATATTATTGTTAGATATGATACTTAACGATTTACACTGTAGATTTATTAATGTTTATGCTCCGCAAGCTAAATCTGCGAGAATAGCATTATTTAAGACTTTATTGCCCTATTTGTTCACTTCTAGATTTGTGCTTTTAGGTGGAGATTTTAATTGTAGCTGTTATCATACGGATAGAGGTATACGATCCACAAAGTTATTTTGTGGTACTAAGTGTCTTAATGATTTATTGACACAGTCAGGGATTGGTTGATGTTTTTGATGTTTTAGGTAAACCACAAAAAACATTTTTTCAAGGTACTAAAGCAACAAGGATAGATTTCTGGTTTATTTCAGATACTTTAACAATACAAAAAGCTCAAACTATACCAGTTGCACCTTCTGATCATGTGATACTTGAGATTACGATAGGTAGTTATGAAATAATGCATAGAGACCAGGATATTGGCATCTTAACCTGGAATTACTTAAGTTACCAACTGTTGAAGAAGGAATTTTGGCAGTACTACAGGCAAGGAAATCAGTGGTTAGCCTCTATGATTCGTATAGAGATTGGTGGGAAGATACAAAATAGATATAAGACAGTATTTCCAAATAATTGCAAGATTAATGGGAAATTTAATAAAGATACATATATAAAAACTCGACAACAGTTTTTAGACTTACATTTATAGTTGCACAAGGGATTATACAGCCTTATCTGAATTAGATAGAATTAAAATTATTAAATTCAACACAATACAGTAGATATAAATCCTTAGATGTAGAAAGAAGATTTGGTTCCCAAGGAGGTAAAGCCTTTATGGACCCCTATCAGTTTTGTGCTGAACAAAGACATCAAAATATATGGCAGAGGTTTGTGACTCTATAGGTAAAAATGTACGACCAGGAAAGATATTATGAATGCTTTAGATAATCATATACAGCAATTATTTGGATATGCTACTGTTTCTGGTTCCCCACATTCCTTATGGTTAGCTCAAGTGATTCCACCTATGCTTGATAAACATAGCAGAGACATGTTGCTTGTTGATATAACATCTTTAAGTATCGGCTAGTTTTTCATTAACAAAGGCAGGTACTGCCCCAGGGAGATGGTTTGCCATATGAGATATATTAAATCATTTTTATAATATTATTACAAGAATTTGTAGAGGTCTTATGGGAAATTCTAATTACAGGATTATTACCAAATAGTATGTAGGATGGTTTAGTGGTATTTATGTACAAAAAAGGAGATAGAACTAAGTTATCAAATTGGAGGCCAATTACCCTGCTTAATACAGATTTTAAAATATTTACAAAACTGTTATATAATAGACTTATACCAATGGCTGATTTTCTATTACACAGTTCTCAGGCATGTTCAATACCAGGAAGAAAGATTTCTGATGGTTTAATATTACTGAGAAATATTTCATAGAGGTAATACTGGTGAGCTTACAGGTCTTATTTTAGTCTGGATCAAGCTAAGGCTTTCAATAATGTTAATCATGAGTATTTATGGAGTTGTTTGGCTACATATGGCATTCCTGAAATGTTTATTAATTGGATTAAAACATGTTATAAGTCTGCCTCTGCTAAAGCCTTTTGTAATGGGTGGGTAGGTCACAGGTGTACTGTTTTAAAGGGAGTACGGCAAGTTTGCCCTCTGAGTGCTTTACTATATTTATTTACCATTGATCCACTACTTAGAATGGTGGATAAAACTAGAGGTATACAGGGTGTATCCTTTTCCTGTGAAGACCCTGAAATAAAGAGCATTGCATATGCAGATGACATTTGTTTATAATAGGAAATATCCCATCAGCACATAATCTGGGAATAATTTTAACTAATTTCTGACTCATACTGGAGCTCAAATAAATTACCAGAAATCTTGTTGCCTTCCTCTTAATGCTGAAGATGTCACAGATGATATAATAATTGGGGTACCAGTATTAAAAGGACAGTCCTATTTTAGGGATCTTATTTAGTTCTGGAGATTTGGCTTATCAAATTGGATACTTAAATTGAATGAAGCACAAAATAAGATAAATCTTTGGAATACTTGGCGTTTAGCTAAATTAAAGCGAATCTACATGATAAAAACCTTTTTTTTACCCATATTTTTATATTTAAGTATAGTATATAGCTTACCGTCAACTTTAGAAACCAGAATATATAGTTTTTTTTTTTATGTATCTGGGGAAACCGTTTAAATCCAATTAAAGAGGCTTACTATTGAGAGAAAAAAGAAATGGAGGGTTGAAGATGATACAACCTGTGGTATTTTTTTCACCATATATTTATATACCAATTTATTCCCCTTGGTAGCTCAAAAATTAATAGATGGTCCCCTGGGTCTTAGATTCCTTAGGACCTATTTCTCTATTTGGCCCATGTATGATAACCTTCCTTGACAAATTTTGATTTCTTATTTACCTGATCCAATGAGAATTTGCTTTGCTAAAATAAAGCTATGGGGTATTTCCAAAGAGCATCTCCGTTCTTATACTCAGAAAAACTTGTATGAATCTTTGATTTTAAAATATTTTCAAGAGACAGCAGGATTTGATTCTTGTTCTTTGCCAAATAGATTACTGATAGGTGAAATGCTGATTTCCCCTCATATTCCTACTTTTATGTGGGATGTAACTTGGCTGGCCTTGCATGGTCGCCTAAATGTAAGAGGAAATCTAAAGCATAGACAGGTGTCAGAGAGATATTGTCCTAGAGGAACATGTCCAGATGTAATTGAGACAATGCAGCATTTATTCCTAGAGTGCCCTTTTATTCAAGGATTTTGGCAATCTGTTCAATGTCACTGGCCTACATCTCCATTTGGTTTTATGACTTTAGAAATATTATGCCTTGGTATTTTGCCTTTTCTGTGGACAAAACATGATAGAGTAACACTATGGTTATTTCTTGTTTGTTTTAAATTTTACATATGGTTTGTCCGGTGCAGATTGACTATTCAACAACTACATTTTACTTCTGACAAATTGTTTTTTATGATAGAAACAGCAATTAAAGACATCAGGTTGCAAGATTATAATTCAATCCAGTCAACAACCTTTCAAGGAAGATGGGCCTCTATTGATTGGTTATAATAGATATAAGTAAAATGAGTATGTATAGTAAGTATATATGCCTATTATATTTAAGCATGATATAGAATAAATAATTTAGGATTTGTGTTATACGAATATACCTATAAATTATATGATTGTGTTTAAACATATGGTTTAGTTAAAATTGTGTGACTTAACACTGTTTGGTTTTATTTTGACATTTGGTATCTGTATATTGATTTGTATAAATTGCTTTAGGTTTTGTACATTTTTTGATTGTATGTTCCTTTCCAACTTTAATAAAAAATTCCCCTACTCTTTTCGATAAGTGCCATGGGATCTTTAACATCCACCTGAACTATCATAAATCCAGGCAGATAGGACCTCAGTTTAACATCTCATCTGAAAGATGGCACCTCAGAAGTGCAGCACCCCTCTCATGCTGCGCTACAGTGTCAATACTGGGATATTAATCCAAGTGCCAGATGTGGAAACTGAACCCACAGCCCTCTGATCTCCCAGCCTCAGAGGTGAGTGTGCTACCTACTGAGCCACTGACACTGCTAATTTGGCATGGCAGCACTACTGGATCCCAGATATAAAGATCTGTTCATTACCCTTGGATGCAGAACTGTAGCAAATACAAATAGTTGTACACTTACAATGGAGCAGTAAAGACAGCTTTGAAGAAACTAGCAAGAATGTGCACTCACAACCTTTTGGTCATGCTGCTTCTCCTCTGCTGCTGTCTTCTTATGGTGCTAGTGTCAGGCATGAGTGAGACAACATCTGAGACTTAGATAGTGATAGTATTGAGACAACCAAAAACATATGGGAGATTTTGGGTAGTGAATGCTGGTGCCACTCTGATATTTTGGAGGAGGACTCAGACCTGTGACCAGAGTACATGATGCAGTCTTATCTAGAAAAGTCCCTGTCTAGCAGAATTATCAAACCAAACTCTACTAAGGCTGGCAAGTCTGTAGGCCAACCCTTGCTTTTTATTTATTTATTGATTTGTTTATTTAGTTATTTCAAATGTTTTACCAGGAGATACATACTGATATGGTAACAGCTTGTTTCCAGATGCATACTGGGGGAAGGGGCCAAGAATTAACAGTAGAAAAGAGCAATACAGAAAGAAAGGACATACAAAGTTAAAGCATAAATGGATTTTGGGTAGAGAAAATAAGGAATATCTGTGGGAATTAAAGGAAAAAAAAGTCAACATTTACACACAAAAAAGTTGTGCAGAGTGTTTTGATTTGTAGGTATACTTCTTTTAAGTCCTACCCTTTGATTCCTGAAAGGAACATTATTTAAATTTGCTTGTTGGGTTTATGGTCTCTGGGAATCTGCATGTTAGAATTGTTTACGGCTTTTCTTGCTCCTTGAGTGCCTTCTGTCTCATGTGACAGTGATGTGCCCAGGACCTTTAATTCAACAAGAGCTGTTTTCCTTTTTTGTCAAGCTTGCAGTAGTAGACCTGTGTCTTTTAAGTAACTCTTCTTGTCTAGGGAGCTCTAACAAAGGCTACATTTACAGATTGCAAATGCCTGAGGGATACTTGAGTGGGCTACTCTGTAAGAAAACTACTGCGAGTCTTCACTAAGTAAAATATATTTTTTTTTTTACATTTGGGGATTTGTGTGCTTTTTTAATGGTTGTTTGTAGTTTTATGAAACAAAACGCTTTAAAAAAATTCACTTCTGCTTCCTAGACATAGGCACATACCTAGGAAACAGAAAGTTTGGATTAGACAGAGGTATTTAGTTGAAGCCAGAATATCAGGTTCCTGACAGTAGATTGCTGCTGTAGCAGTTATTACTCTCTGAATCAATGGTCCTGTCACATGGGACAGGAGGTTTTGTAGGAACAAGAAGAGCCATAAGAAATACTAACATGGAGATCCCCAGGGGCCATAAAACTAGCAAGCAAATTTAGAAAAAATATTCCTTTCAGGAAACAAAAAGAACTTACTAGGAGCACACCTACTTATTAAAACAACCCACACTTATTTTTGTCAATTTTGACTTTAGTTCCCCTTTAACAAAAGCAACACTACATCAGATAAGAATAGCACTGTGAATGTACAGGGAAGTACAAGTCGCAATATCTGCACAGAGATTATAGTCAATACAGTTTCAAAGCAGTCACAATAACTACGTGGTAATGACTGTCAATACAAAGATGCCGTTAGGCCTGCTAACAGGTTAAACAAACTGACTAATACACTACTGAATCTCCCCACATTTAATCAGTTTAAGAAATATTTGTGGTCTGCCTTTACAGGCCAATGCAATTGTAACCATTAAGCAGCTTTAATAGGTTTCTCACTGTACATAACCTGTAACATTTTACACAATGATCTATATTGATTTTTTTTTTAAACTGGATGCATTTGTTCTGATTTAAGTGCCTGGAGCCTGACTTGACTATATTTCCACTGGAACTGCTTACTGTACTTGTACTGTTTTTTGTGTGACTATGTATTTGACATGGAACAAATGTAAATAAGCACTTGTGTTCAAATGTAATCTCTGATGTTTTCAATAAATAAACTAAATAAATAAAAAATGTGCAGTCATGAGAGGGGCAACTCTAGATAGCAGCAAAAATCATGACTAGCTGCAATAAAACAATATAAGGGTGCAGGATAACAGTGTAAATGTACAGGGTATTCAAAATGGAAAAGGGGTCAAAAAAGTTAATAGACAGTATCAACAAACTGATGATGTCAGGAAGTGCAATTGGTTGGGTTGACTCATAGAAACGCCAGGAGGCATGCTTCAAGAGCATTTTCAAGAGTAAGATGTGAAGTCACAGAGTAGGATGTTGATGGACAAAGGAAAGGAGGTGGATCAGATGGGGGAGCAGATTATACCAAAGCTTGGAGAATGAAAGACAATGCTGCTTGAGCTGTGGATAATTTACTGATAGGAAGTGAGAGTGATTGAGAGTCAGAGTTTCAAAGGGAGAAAGTGGGAGAAGAGGGAGAAGTGAGGAGGGAACTAAGGAAAGTGGGAAGGGAGCCAAACCAAAATTGAGAGATGAAAAACCCACAATGGGAGAGGCAACTGGCTTTGTGATATGACGGAAAAAGAAAAGAGTAAAGGGACCAGTTGTGAGTAGGGGTGGGGAACATTCAACTGCAAATCAGCAAAATGAGTGAAATATGGGGTCCATTCTAGCCTGATAAGATCTGGGCATCACTATCCACAATATCATCACCGTTAAAGATAGAAAGGATCATCAGGATAAACTGTCCATGAACAGAAAGTGGGATGCATGTGTTATTCCTGTATAGTGCCTCATGTTTATGGTGGAGATTCTGATGAATGGCATCCACATGGTAAGAAAAGTTGAGGTGACAGTCCAACCAGACACTAAGGTATTTAATAGAGAAGACTTCCAACACCATCAAGAGTGTTAAAGGAGGGCAAAGATGATACTTTGACCAGCCACTGCCTGGTGCCAGTGGTCATAGAGACAATCTTCTTGGCATTGAGAAACAGATAATTGGCATGGAACCAAAGTTGGATGTTAATGAATCTGGAGTAGAGATGCCAGGTTAGCAGAGGAAGCCCCAGAAGCTTAAAGCACAGTATCATCTGTGTGCCTATTGATAGCTGAAGAGATACAGGCCTTAGGAAAGTCATTAAGAAAAATGGAGAACAGATAGGGTCAAGGACAGAACCTAAAGGAACACCTGCATACATTTGAAGAGGGACAGCATATAACCTACAGTACATGAACAACTTGGGACCTTTCTTCAAGGTAGGATGTGAACCAACTAACAGAATGGTAAAGACAGTCCCACTTCTTCCAGCTTGTCTTGGAAAAGGGTTGAGTAACAGTGTCAGACAGGTCACTAAAGACAGCTAAGTTACTTTGCTCTGGTCCATCACATTGAGAATGGTATCAGTGAGCTGGAGAAGAGAGGTAGAGGAGAAGTGGGACTTCCAGAAACTAGACTGGAAGAGAATGAAGAAAGAAGAAAAGTGAGGCTTGGGAGAGAACAAGGTGTATTTGGACTTTGGCCATTGTTGGATAAGGGACATAGGGTGATAGTTCTCTGGGGAGAAGGGTCACCCCTTTGGTAAGGAGTGATTGTTGTGCACTTCAAACCACAGGGATGGAACTCAGGACGAAGAAGAGGCTGAGAATGGAGATGATAGGAGCAGCAATGGCAGAAGTGGACAATGAAAGAGGTTGGGGTTCAGGGCAATCAAGACTAAGTCTGTTATGAAGGATAAGGCTAGCAGGAGCCTTTAAGGAGGTTTATGGTATGGTGAATAGAAGGGAGAAGGAGATATAAGGGGAGGAGAAGGGAAGGAAAGGATCAAGGAGTAAAGAGTGGGAGAAGGGAACACACACAGTAGGTGAAGAAGGTGCTGAGAGAGGAAACAATTTTTGTAGGTTCAGAGATAAAAGAGTTATCATGTTTGAGGATGAGACACAAGACTGAGCAAGAGAGAAGAATAGGTAGTCGATGACTTTTCAGGACTTTGAGTGGTGGTTCAAATTGTTATGAGGTGTGGAGGTAAAGTACTCTGATTTTTCAAACCTGGTAACTTTGGTACAAGCATTGCAGAGGGTCCTATATTTAACAAGGTCCACAGGGCAGCTGGAGGGCTTAATGCTCACCAGGCCAGGCCTGCTCTGAGACAGTCAAGTAACATGGCAGAGATCCAGGAAATCTGAGCATCTTTATCCCTAGTTCTCTTAATGACGCATGGGAATACCAGACACCCATGACTTTTGCTTGGAAATTTAGGAGGGCAGAGTTAATATGGTCAGATGCACAGGTAAAAGGACCATTCAGAGGAAATAAGGTCAGCATGGAGAGCAGGAAAGGTCCAGCAACCTATAGGAGTGAGTTTGGATGAATTCTGAAGGAACTTTGAGCCAATGGAGCTCGTACATGCAGTAAATCATAGCCTGATCAGTGATGGCATTGGGGAGAGAATCAGCATCCACAATATTGTGGGGATGGAAGGAGAGTACCCAGTCAAGAAAGGGCGTGATTAAGAGATTTCAGGTTGAGTAAGGTAAGATCATAGAACTGGGTAAATTGCAGAGATTTTATATTTTGGCAAAGCTTTTATGAAAAAGAGAAAATGGGGAAAGCCACTTAATGTTGAAGTCACCCAGTATAAGTAATTCTCACAAGAGGGGACTGAATGCAGGTGACAGTTAATGGCATCAGGGTTAAAGCCAGAGCAGCAGTAAACCACAGTAATGAAAATGGGCACTGAGTAGGAGCTGGTAAGTTTAAGGAGGAACAGCTCTTGAGAGGAGGGAAAGATACAATGACACAGACTCCTATGGAACATGGGAGTAGGTGAATATAGCAATTCCTGGCCCTCTTATCATAATCTTTCCTAACAATTGAATAGCCATGGAGAGCTACTGAAGCATCAGTAATTTTGGAGTTGAGCCAAGACTTGAAGATGACCCATACATCTGGCTGGAGGTTTTGCATCAGAAGAAGTGACTATGCAATTTGGGGAGGAAGATGTGGATGTTGTAGTGACCAGTCTTAGTCCCTTAGGGAGCTGGGAGGAAGTAGAGTAGAAGCTGCTCAGAGGGTGGAATTCTGGGAGGCTAGGTGGAGATGGCACCAAACATGTTCAAGATGAAGCCACATAAATTGAAGACTACAACCAGGATGCTCAGGGGCAATAGACTGAGGGGGAAAGAAGGTGATGGGTAGAGTAGGTGAGGGAATCAACTATTTCAAGTTACACACTGTCCTCTGTAATATACCTATTGTTATCCTATATCTAACTTTCATCTCCAGTTCTCAGTTAATCATAAAGCTGTGCAGTATTGGTGTATTTTCTCTTCCTACCTAACCAGATGAATCTCTATCATTCAGTTTCAAAATGTCATATTGTAACATTTTTCCTAGCAGTACATAGGCAATACAGGTATTCTCTGTTTAAAACCTTCTTTTAAACTTGTTTTACAGTATATTTATTTTATATCTACAGCTTTACTATACTTGTGATCTAAAAGTCACTCATATTTTTACTCAGCACTTTGCCATCACTGTACCAACCTATCAGACTCTTCTCTGTAGCTTTGAAGCAAAAGACTTTCACTAACCAGGGATGTGCATCAAGTAGCAGTTTTGTAAATGTTTTACAGTGTTTATCTGAGTGCTAGTGGTTCATAGAATGCTACATGTTATTACACAGACTGCCAAAATATGGCTATCAGATTGAGGTAGCTGGAGAGTATGCACTGGTCAGGTGAATCAATGTCATCCAGTTGATTAGGTCACCATACTAGTGATGTTAGCGTCTTGATGCTCCCAAAGCCTCAGCAGTGAAGAACAAGGAATTAACTAATTTAAACAGAATGAGTGCTGAGCATCCCTGTTAGTTGGCAAAAGGTGCTGGCTCAATCACCTGCATAGCTCGCGAATAGTTTACTTGAGTATTGCACACTTTTAAAAGAAATTGTGGTGAATAATTTATAAACTGACAAAGCAAACTCAGTTATATATACTCCTCCTGTTTGTTTTCACAGGGGAGAGCACAAAGAAGATATAGGGCCAGATTTTCCAAGGTTGAAAGGACCTTGTGTCAAAGAAGAATGATGCAAGGGCACCTTGGCACACATTGCCTGAACCCAATTTTGGAACACCATCTGTGGCATAGCTGGGGTCTCCTCCACCAGGCCAGCCTGCATCATGCCTGCAGCACAGATTTGAGTGCAGCATGGTGATGGGGGGCTTGCAGTAGATGCAGGCTGCCACATCCCCTAATCTGGAATTTACAAAACTGATCCCAAGGACTAAGGGCTAAGTAGACATCCACTGGGAGGGCTGGTAAGCAGATGCAACTGTGTCTCCCCGAACCCCGAGCTGCCAGCCACCTAACTGGTTACAAATAATCTGATCTAGTGCCCCCATGTGCCCTAATGTACATTATCACTCCAAAACAGGTAGTTCCTGGTGATCTAGTGCCCCCTCCCCAATCCCTGACATTCCATCATGTACTCCACTGTATATCAACAGGTATTTCCCCATGATTCCCCCCAAGCCCTAGTATGCCAGTAACACAACATAGTATTGCTACCCAGTCATTCTGTGGTTATCTAGGGTAGCACAGCTGGACAAATTGGTTTAGCAGCTTAAAAGCTACAGTGAAAAAAATATTGGTAAGATTTTCTCAAATATTTATGGTAGCATATAGAAGAATTATCCAGAATTATTTTTTTCGAATATAACATTCACAATGCATGTATCACTGCTTCAACCACAATAGATTCAAGCTGGCCGGTACTTTTGCCGACTCCTTAAGTGACCACGCCCCCATCTTTGGTATATGGAAAAATGACTATCCAACTCCACCTCCCCATACCTTTCCGGCACGTGACTACTCCAATTTTGATACTACATCCTTCCGGGATACCCTGTTGGGAATTGACTGAGCTCAAATTAATCTTGCCCCCCAGCCTGGACTCTGCCCTGGCCTTTTTCACCAAGAATTTCCTCTCGGCTGCCAACAAACACGCCCCTCTAAAACAAATGAGAGTCAAAGGACAACAGTCTAGGTGGCTGACACGTGATCTAAAAAAACTAATGAGGGAAAGGGACAGGGCCTGGGTCAGGTACAAGTCCACTAATTTAACCAATGACTGGGTCCATTACCGAATGCTCAGAAACTCATGTAAAAAAGATTTAAAACAGGCCAAGCAACAGTACCTTAAGAACCTACAAACAAAAAATCTCTCTAACCCCAAGAAATTCTGGTCCCAAATAAACATGCTCCTGAAAGACCACCACACACAAAATGCCTGTGACGTTGTTGTGGGAGAAGTCCACCACACGAACCTGCAAGATGCTGCAAATGCTTTTAATGAATTTCTCACTGACCTTGCAAGTACAGGGTTTATCCTGGCAGCCCAAAACAGCCATCTTCGGATGACTCTTTGAATCGCTCCTCATCACCTAATTTTCATCTTAGGTTGACATCAAAAGCTGAGGTCCTAAAGCTCATTAAGAGCATTAAGACAAATGGTTCTCCAGGCTATGACAAGGTTGAACCCAGGTTACTCAGACTGGCTGACCAAGAAATTGCCGTGCCAGTCATGTGGTTGTTCAATTGGTCTCTGATGGAAGGCAAAGTCCCCTCAGCTTGGAAAACAGCTTTGGTTACCCCGATCCCTAAGGGAGGACCCAGTAAGCTAGTTGAAAACTATAGACCGATTTCTATTCTCTGCACACTAAATAAAATGCTTGAGAGAATTGTATACCAACAAGTCCAGGCATATGCTGAACAACATAGCCTCCTCACTCCATGACAACATGGATTCAGAAAACAACATGATACTGATACTGCCCTGGTGAGTCTAACATCCGACATCCTTGCTGCCCAAGACAAAGGTCAACTTACTGGTGCAGTCTTCATAGACCTTACCAAGGCCTTTGATCTAGTAGACCATAAATTGCTCATCCAGCAGTTTAGCTCTCTCGGACTGGACAACCACTCAACACAGTGGTTTAAAGATTACTTGCAAGACAGATCTCAGATAATCAGATGGCAGGGGGTGGAGTCAGGCAAGCACTCCATTACTGAGGGTGTCCCCCAAGGTTCAATACTGGGGCGCCTTCTATTCTCCCTGTTTATCAACAACCTACCAAAGCACTGCAGCGGAGCGAAAGTGACCCTTTATGCAGATGATGCAGTACTATACAGATCTGCTTCAAATACTGTACAGCTAAACCAACTCCTGAACCACAATCTCTCCCTACTGGAAACCTGGTTCCTGACAAATAGGCTAGTCCTAAATTAGAAAAAAAACAAAGCCATCCTATTTGGACCCAGTAAATTAGGCCCCGACAGAACATGTCTACTATCCCCTTATCTGTCCAGTGGCCATCCTATTGAGGTGGTGGATTGCATCAAATACCTGGGAGTCTATATTGATTAAGACTGCTCTTTCAAGGTTCATGTTGAGCAATTAACCAAGGCACTAAATCAAAAGCTTGGGCTCATGTACTGCCTCAACCCCTTTCTCACTCAGGCATCCAGGCTAAAGATAGCCACGGGCATGCTCCTGCCCACCTTATTTTATGGTGCCCCAGTGCTACACTCAATGCAAAACACAGAGATGCAAAAGCTAGGAAAATTGTACCACAGAATAGGATGCTTTGCCCTGGGAACTCAGCCACTAGAACACCACTGTAATATACTCGACTCACTGAATTGGCCCTCCCTGGAGGACAGACTGGCTTACACTTCCTTATGCTTGGCTTTCAAGCTTCTACAAATGGATGCTCCCCGCAGCCTGAGTCGTACTTAGTACTCAGGCAGCCTAAAAGAACACTTAGATCCTCGTGTCGTTGACTCCTCCATGTCCCAAAAGTCCGAACAAGCCAAGGTCTTGAGTTATTTAAAATTACATCCTGTCCCTATGGAATGGCCTACCTAGCAATCTTCAAGACTGCAGCTTCTTTGGGGATTTAAAAGGCCTAAGATGTACCTTCTAGAGCTAAGCCTCTATGCATGCCACCGCTGAGGATAGAAAACAGCACTTTACCTCTGATATTAAAAACCTGCCACCTAACAGGTTGGTATCCTATTTCAGTTGAACCTTACCACTTCTGAAACACTTGAAATTGTAACCCGTAAACTGACCTGATAAAAGAACCTTATGTAACTGCCATTCTTGTGAAACTAGTGTTTACCCCATGTTATTCTAAACGTTACCTAACTTGCCTGTGATTGTACTATATGTTCTGATTTTAATATCTGTATATCACTTTCCCTTGAATTGTTCCTACTTCTTATTGTACTGTTGACTGTAATTAACCCCAGGTTGCCCCTAGAAAGGGACCATTACAGTCTCAGTGAGCCTCTGTGGTCACAACAATTTAAATAAAAATAAAATAAATAAAATTTGATGAACTGGGCTGAGCTTTTGCAGTCCTGTCATTTCTGTCTGGGTAACTATTTTGCTCTCCTCACAGCATAGCTAGATTGACTCATTAGAACTACTGATCCTACTGCTATCCTGTTTGTTCTTTACATTGACAAAATCCTTAAAATTAGAGTTATCTACTCATTTTCCTATCAACTTATCCTGTTGGAATAGCCAGAATTCTTCTTTTTAGTGCCCCAGACATTGTCTCCCCAATGTATATTTTTGAGCATCACAAAGAAGGAGCCAACTGGGGTTGTGCCGTGATACAAATGAAGCACATGTAGAAAGAAATCTGGCACTCACCATCCACTCTCAAGGACTGCTCAGAGACGGAATATGTCCAAAAAGTGCAAATAATTTATTCAGCTGCTCTGTGCCAGTAAAACATAGCATTCTCTGAAGCGTTTCAGAAATTAATCCTTTTTCAAAGGGTCTGTACAACATAAAACAGGCACATTCTTTGTACATCCTGCCTGATGATGTCACTAGTCCATTACAACCATTTATAATGAGTAAAGTTTAAATTTATAGTGACAATGCAATAAAACAGTAAACACCACACACCCAAAGCTATTAAAAGGATACAAAAAAGATATGGTGTGTGTGAAAAGGAGATACAGATAAAACTTCAAAATCCCTGCACCTTATTAAGTCCCATAGAGAAATGCACATAATGGAGAAAGGCTATTGTCCAAAAATATATATATATCCAGGTGAGGAGTCACACTGGGGAGACACTGGGAAAAACAGATCCTTATTCATGTAGTTTGTAAACAAAATCCATTCTAGAAATGGAAAACAAAGATACCAGTTTATAATTCCTTTTCAGTTAATAAGTTATTTGTCTAGGCTTCAAGGCTGTGTCTAGGCTGTCATGGCTTTGTTCCAGTACAGTAGAAGATTGCAAATGTTGTCCCTATATATAACAAGAGTTTAAAATCTGATTATTCCAACTATAGACGTATTAGTCTTACTTCTCCTATTTGCAAGATTTTTGAGAGTTTGATTAGGGATATATTAACTCCAATACTGAACAATGCAGACTCTGAACAGCATGGTTTCAGAAAGGGCAGAGGTTGTCTATCAAACTTATTGAGTTTTTATGAGCATATAAGTTTCTTAGTTGATAACCGTACTCCTTGTAATGTCATCTTTTTGGACTTCAGTAAAGCATTTGATGCTATTCCACACTGGGCTTTAGAAGTAATATTGCAGAAATTAAAAATTAATTAGTATATCATTATATGGATTAAAAATTGGCTGTCAAATCACACTCAAAGAGTGAGTATCAATGGAAGTTTATCCAGTGTTGGCTGTGTCACTAGTGGGGTTCCACAGGGCTCGGTACTTGGGCCATGCTTATTTCAGGCTTTTATTTCTGATCTAACTTCAAATTGCTTTTCTTTGGCTATTAAATATGCAGATGATATTAAGATTGGTGGTCCATGTTCCAGTGAATCTGATTTTGATATCATACAGCGGGATTTAAACAGGATTTCTGAATGGGTAAAATTATGGGCATAAAGTTAAATAAATCTAGTGCAAAGTTATGCATTTGGGTAATACTAATCCTTTAAAAACTTACACATTGGGACATTATACATTTAGTAATACTATGAATGAAAAAGATTTGGGCATTATGGTTTCTAATGATATGGACTTCTCCCAGCATATTAATGAATCTGTAAATATGGCAAATAAGGTTGTATGGTCAATAAAGCATAATATTACTTCTAGAGATCCCAAAGTTTTAATGCCCTTGTTTAAAGCTTATGTTAGGGCCTCACCCGAATATGTGTCATAGCTGTGGAATCCTTACAAGAAATCTAACATACAATAATTAGAACTAGTCCCCTGTAGATTCACAAAACATCTTAAGGATATGAATAATTTTATGTATGATACCAGATTATGTGATCTTGGTCTATTTTCTTTAGAAACTCATAGACAATGTGGCGATTTATTGTTTCTCTATGACATAATTCTTGATCCAGCATTAATGGTTGACTTGGGTCTGAATTTCAAGGATTTATCTTATAATATTAGAGGTCATCCACTTCAGTTGATATATAAATCCTTTACATCAGGAGGAAATATTTCTTTGCTTTAAGAGTGATTGAATCTTGGAACAATTTGCCATTGCATATTATTATAAGTAAAGATAAAGAACAATTTAAGGCTTGATTGGATAAATATTTATTATCATACAAACAAGTGACCTATTATTAAAAACTTGGTTAGTCTGTGAACTTCATGGTTGTAAAGCTTTCTCACTCACTTCTCACCTTAGTAGTATGAACCTTAGTATAAACATCATTTTAAAATTCCTTGCGTCAACATTTCATTTCCTATGTTTTAAGTAAGGTGTTAAGTCAAAGTGGTCATTCAAACCTGGGGCCTTACATGCCCCCAGATAAAAAAAAAATCCTCTCATTTCAAAATCCAGTTGTCATAATCACCACCACCCCCAGTTTCTGAAAAACTCTCTCAATCCTGCTAAAAGAGAAGGAATGTGAGTTCCTGTTTCCAGCTTGGTGAACATGTAGTGCTGTGGCATATGTTAAATCATTATTTTTAATAGCATGTACATGTTTACCCACCCGCAACTTTAGCTGCCTCTTTGTCTTCCCTATGTAAAAAAGACCAGCAAGTACAAGTGGCCATGTAAATGACACCACTTGTATCACATGTTATCAAATCCTTAAAAATGTATATCCTATCTGACTGTGGGTCTTTAAAATCCTTTCCAGGGGAGATGGATGTGCAATATGTGCATTGGGAGCATCTGAAGTAACCCACTGCTTTTTTCTGTAGCCAGTTTTTTTTGTTTAGGAATCTCAAGTCTACTATGGACCAAGGAGTCCTTAATAGTTGGGGCCATCCTGTATGACATGTTGGGGGGATCTACTATGATATTGTTAAATCTACATCCCTCTTCAAAATATTCCAATTTTGTTTTATTACTTCTGCTACCTTCCCTGCATGGTTAGAGTATGTGGTCACATAATTTAAAAGTATCAACATTTCAAAATTCTCCACCTTATTCCATCCTTGTGCAAGGATATCCCTTCTATCCAGGGCTCTAACATCCCTAGAGGCCTTTTGTACCTTAATATGACCATATCCTCTTTCATGAAGCATCTGTTATAAATCTGCTGCTGCTACATCATATTTAGTTAAATCATTGCAATTTCTCTTAAGTCATAGAAACTGACCTTTTGGAATGTTAGCTACCACATGTCAGGGGTGGCAGCTAAAAGCCAAAAGGAGATTATTTCTTCCACATTTTTTCCTAAACATATCTTGTTTCAACATATCCAAGTTCTGTTTTCAGAATAGTTAGATCCAGAAACTTTTTCCTTTTGCAATTTAAACTTTATTGTTTTCTTTTTATATAGGACAGGAGCACAGTAGAACAATACACATATAGACACGTACAATCAACTAGAAGGTATCCTGCCCCCCCCCCCCCCATTCCTCACCTTACTGAATAATTCCAAACTCTCACTTAGGGAGATAACTCAACAGATAATTTCTCCAATAAAACAAGTTCTATAAAGGAATCAATCTCCTGTTTAGATGCCATCAAGATGGAAGAGCCCTAACCTGAGACAGGTAGAGAGTTTTCAGCTTGTTCAAAGTCTTAACATATATGGGGAGTATGTTTCTTATGCTGGCACCCATTTGTTACACCTTAAGATTAAAAAATAATTCCTTCAGCCACTCCGAGTAACTCAAAGGTAGGTCATCTAACCAATGCCTCAAAATAATTTGTTTAAGGGAGGAGGAGATTAATGCCATATAATACCTCCTTTGTTTTACCCTTATCCTTCTATAATCCCCCACCAGACAAATCTCTGGGATAAATAACTCTGCTATGCCCAGCAACGGGGTCAGCCTTTGACCTAATCAGTTCCTAGAGCTGTTTAACCAGAGGGTAGTTCCAAAACATATGCTTTAAGGAGCCTTCTTCCTGATGGCATCTATTACATAGAGGCTGAGAAAGCCTACCAATCTTATACAGTCTTAGTGGTGTCCAATACATGTTGTTGACAAGTTTATACTGCATTAACCATAATTGGTCCTGCTTGATATATTTATAATTCTCCAGCCAAATTCTAGGCCATTGCTCTAATAACTCCAGAAATTGTGTTGGACCAGTAAGTAGGGGTGCCAGTAACCTCTGGAATTCAAATTCATATACGGAGGCATACAGCTTGGATACTACATGAGGTCCCCATGCCCCAGGGCCAGAGCTTCAATGTCCCTCATCCTTACCGACCCTGCTCACCTTATCTTGAACTTTCACAAGCATATGTCTGATCTGGAAAACTTTGAACACCTGATCTCTACACAGATGGTATTTCAGCTGAATAGTCTCTACTGAGAGACACCAACTTCATCTAAAAGTGCTTGATCCTGGCCTCTTAGTTGTGGGACCCAGGACTCTGTAATCACCTTCCCCATTTTAAAATTTGGATTTTTAATAAGGGCTGATTTGGCTCCTTGCTTCTGTCGTATTTAAGGAAAGAGCAAAGCTGTAAATGAATTCTAAGTGATACAGCTATTGGAGAATCTGCCAACTTCTTGGGGAGGCATCTGTAGTTAGAATAAAGGATAGCCACTGGTGAAAGACCAGCCTTCTTAATCAATTCAAACTCCAGGCTCACCCAGGAAGGAATGTATTTCTGGGATTCCAATTCCTCCTTGGTTAGCAGCCACTTTAAGTATTTGCTGGCACCACTGGCCCAGTAATATAGGCCAAAATGAGGGAGTCTCAATCCCCCTTTTGTTTTAGGGGCTGCCAATTTATTGTACACTCTTCTGGGAGCCTTACCCTGTCATATAAATGCTGAGATAATAGCATGTACCTTTTTGAACCAGTTCAAAGGTATCAAGTTATTCAACATGTTCAGGGATAATACACTCTGGGCAGCACATTCATTTCAATTATATTGATGGGCCTCCAGAGAGGTATCGGTAGGTTCCGCCACCTATGCAAATCTTGTTTAATTGTTTGTAGAAGGATATCTAGATTAAACTGAATCATTTTTGAGGGCTTCTCATTAATATTATACCTAAATATTTCAAAGTCTTCAGGCTCCACTGCAGCCCAAGCTTAGATATGTCTCCTTTCTGTAGTTTCTGGTTAAGTGGGAACACTGTGGTCTTCCCAACATTCATTTTATAGTTAGAACAAGAGCAAAAGGCCTTGATTATTTCCAGAGCCACTGGGAATGAGGACCGAGGGTGAGCCAAGTAGAGGAGAATATCATCATCTTATGCTGATACTTTAAATTTGAGGGAGCCAAGGACCACTCCCTGCACAAGGGGGTTGTCTCTCAGTCTGGTAAGAAGGGACTCCAAATATATGTTAAAGAGCAGGGTAACAATGGGCATCCCTGTCTAGTGCCCGAATATAATGGGAAGGAGGAGGAGAAAACCCATTACAACAAAGCTTCACCCACTTAATGAATTCTGAGTGAAAGCTCACTCATCCATGGTGCAGAATAAAATTGGCTATCTACTCGAAGAAAAGCTTTTTCTCAGTCCAGGGACAATGAACCCAATGGGGTTTCAGAATCCCCAGATGCAGAAAAAATGTGAAACAGTTTGCGAAGATGGTCCAAGGACATCCTTCCTGTCATAAACCCAACTTGATCCTGATGTATGATGTAGGGAAGGACCTTAGCCATTCTATTTGCTAGGAGTTTGGCCAGAATTTTGACATCATAATTAAGAAGTGAGATAGGGCGGTAACTCGTTACCTGATCCGCTGCTTTCCTGGGTTTGGGAATGACGATAATAAGGGCCTCTAATAGATAGGGATCTATTGCTTCCACTTTAATAACTTCTAAAAATAACCTTTTACACATGGGGTTAGTTGCTTAGTAAAATATTTGTAAATGTTTGAAAAGAACCCATACAGCCCAGGCGATCTGTCTAATATTCTTCATGAATCTACCTCTGGCTGGCAGCTGCAACACTGAACATAGGATTTGCAAGAAAGCAGTTGTGCTCACAACAGAGGAAGTTGAACCTACAATTGTCTTTGGTTTGTAGCAGATATTCTGCAGGTGGAGGCTACTTCTAACTGAAAGGTGAAATAAGGAACTTTGAATTAGCAGGAAAAGACAGTCTTTCAAGCAACAGAGGAGGTGGATCTAGCTTCCGTTTGTTAAAATTCTTAAGATTTTCAGTGCAGGAAGAGTTTAAAGCACAGCTGACTTATTTTGGGGCTGACTGCTTTCAGAGCACAAACCACCAGGCTGTTTTGGGGCTGGGGAGGTTTACCTGTGTCTGACTTGGATGTCTGGATTTTTCTCTGTTTGATTAGCAGGGTATTTTCTCTGTCAAATTGTTGTGTAGGGCATCTTGCTGACAGGAAGGCACTCATCGCAGCAGTGGTTCAAAACTTTTAGCTGATTGTTTTGTGAGGGCACAGTTCAGGCCCAACCCTTCCCACCCTCACCCTACCCACCCCTGGAAATAGTTCCTTTATACCTGGGATTCTGACATCATTTCCTCAAGAGTGCAAGGTGCATATCACTGTCATATCCTCTCTAGCACACTGCACTGACAATATAAGCATACACATTGTATAATATATATTTCTATATAACAAACCAATCACACACACAAACACACACACACACACACACACACACACACACAAAGTAGATAAACATGTGGGGAGTAGTGCAATGTAATGGCTGTGGGGCAGCAGTCTTCTGGGAGACTTTCTGGAGGCTGAGATGCTGCACTATTTGCAGACAACTCTCTGCCCTGAGGGAGGAAGTTACCTGTCTTCAGGCCACACTGGACAGTAGTAAGGGAACCTTTCCCCAGGCCACACTGGACAGTAGGAAGGGAACCCCCCATCCATGGAGCACCAGAGCCACCACCACTACCTCAGAGGTTGTGAAGGAAGCACAGCAGTTGGATCACAGTGGGCTCAGGGAGGGTGAGGATGGTGGAACAGAGGACATCCAGTTAGTTGTTCCACTCCACAATCCATACACTATTCTGAGGGAGCATAGCTCCCCTATGGATGCACCCGCAGAGGAGAATAAGGAGGCTGAGGACAAGTGTCACAAGGGAGGCCCACAGGAAGGAGGCAGAGGACAAGACAAGGAAAGGAAGCAGCTCCTAGTGGGGGACTCAATTATTAGGGGGATAGAACTGGGGAGAACAGGGAAAACTGAAGTAAGGTGCCTGCCTGGTGCCATGGCTTGGAGGGACAGGAAGAGCATCCTCAGGATCAAGAGAACAGCTGCACGGGAGTCTGAGCCAGACTTCATTGTCCATCTAGGGACAAATGACTTGGCTCATCATGAGATTAGAGCAGTGCAGAAGGACTTTGTAGAATTGGGAAGGGGCCTAAGACAAGTAGCACACACAGTATCCTTCTCTGAGGTGCTGCCTGTCAATGACATGAGTGAGGCGAGGGTACTTTGCTCCATGCAGTTTAATGAATGGTTGAAAAATGGTGTGAGCACAGGGGTTTGGCTTCATTGGGGACTGGGGTTCCACCTGAGGTACACCAGCCTATACTGGCAGGATGGTCTGCATCTGTCCAGGAAGGAACAAGTCTTTTGAATAATTGGTTTAAATGCTTCATTGGCAAGCTTTTAAACTAGTCAAGGGGGGAGGCACTGATAAGCAGCAGGAAAATCCCAGCCTCTCCCTAGAAAACAGGGTACTAAATGAGAAAAGACCGGGGTAGAAAGGTCAGTGGGTGATGCTGCAAAAGAAGGTAAAGCCATCAAAAAATGGAGAGCAATGAGTACAAATGCCCGTAGTCTGAGTAACAAGCTTCCTGAATTAGTGGCCTTGATGGAGGAGGAACATCTGGATATCGTGGCAGTCACAGAAACATGGTACACACAAAACCATGACTGGGATGTAAGCATACCAGGATACACTATCTACAGGAGGGACAGGGAGGGTAAAAGAGGAGGAGGAGTAGCTCTTTACATAAGGGAAGGAATCAAAGCAACAGAATGAAAGGGAAAACAGGGAGGAGAAGAAGCACTGTGGGTAAATTTGAAGACTGGCAATGGCACTATAATCCGCAGAGGGTTGTATACAGACCTCCTTCTCAGGGGAGGAAATGGACAAGGAAATGATAGAAAGAATACTTAGAATGGCAGAAAAAGGAGATATTGCTGATGGGTGATCTGAATATGCCAGATGTTAACTGGAGTGCAGTTGCAGCAGCCACTTCGAAGAGTGGAGTTATTCTAGATGCCCTACAGGGGGCATGCCTTAGACAACTAATATTGGAGCCCACTCGAGAGGGAGCAATCTTAGACCTGGTTCTCTCAAATGGAGATGAAGAGAGGATCACAGATGTAGAAGTGGGTAGCCATCTAGGAACTAGTGACCATCGAACAGTATGGTTCACAATAAACACAGCAATACAGTCAAGCCATACAATGGCAAAAGTACTGGACTTTAGGAGGGCTGACTTTGCCAAAAAGGGTGAGTGACTAAGGAATGCACTAGCATATGGGCAGGAAGGAGGGGTGGAAGAACAATGGGAATAATAAAAACTGCCATCACAGAGATAACAAGCCTTTGTGTGAAGCAAATAAACAAAACAAACTGTGTAGAAACCACTATGGTTCTCAAAGGAAGTGGCAGTGAAGCTTCAAGAGAAAAGAAAGCATTCAGGAAGTACAAGGAATCACAGAAGGAGCAGGACAGAGAACTGTATCAGTTAAAGCAAAAGGAAACTGGGAAGGCAGTCAGAACAGCAAAGGCCCAAACCGAGGAAAGATAGCCAACTCAGTTAAGAAGGGGATAAAACCTTTTATAGGTACATCGGAGGCGAAGGAAGACCAAGGGAGGGTTAGTGAGGCTTAATAAAGGGAGGGAGGGTGGGCAGATGGTGACTGTGAAAAGGCAGAGATACTAAACAAATATTTTTGCTCAGTATTTACAAAGGAAGAGGGGGAGGTACCTAAAACAAACAGTAGAAACACTCTGGATACAGAAGTTGATACCAGCCCATTTACAGAAGAAAGGGTTCTGAAAGAACTCTTAAAACTGAAGGTGGACAAAGCAATGGGGCCTGATGGGATTCATCCCAGAATTCTAAAAGAACTAAGGGTAGAACTAGTGACACCACTGACTACCCTCTTTAACAAATCATGGGAGGATGGGGTGGTACCCAAGGACTTGAGGATGGCAGATGTGATTCCCCTTCACAAAAGTGGGAGCAAGGCAGAAGCAGGAAACTACAGACCTGTTAGTTTAACCTCAGTGGTAGGGAAAATGATGGAATCACTTCTGAAGGAAAGAATTGTCAAGTATCTAGAGGCCAGTGGGGCACAGGACCCAAGGCAGCATGGATTCACAGTGGGAAGGTCATGCCAGACAAATCTGATAGATTTCCTTGACTGGGTGACCAAAGTAGTAGATCAGGGAGGGGCTGTGGACATGGCCTACCTAGACTTTACCAAGGCATTTGACACAGTCCCACACAAAAGATTAATATACAAGTTAGCCAGCCTGGGAGTGGGTCCCAAGATGATAGCCTGGGTAAAGAATTGGCTGGAGAATAGGACACAGAGAGTAACAGTAAATGGAGTCCACTGTGAAGAAAGGGGGGTTACTAGTAGGGTACCACAGGGTTCAGTATTAGGACCAGTCCTCTTCAATGCCTTTATAAGCGACATTGCAGAGGGACTGGAAGGAAAAGTATGTCTCTTTGCAGATGACACAAAGATCTGCAACAGAGTTGATGCACAAGGTGGGGTGGAAAGGATGAGAAGGGACTTGGCAAGGTTAGAGGAATGGTCAAATGTATGGCAGCTTAGATTCAATGCTAAGAAGTGCAAGGTAATGCACCTGGGAAACAAAAACCAAGGGGAAGAGTACACAATGGGGGGTGAGATACTAACAACAACAACAATGGAAAGGGACCGGGGGGTAGTCATATCAGATGACCTAAAGGTGGGCAAGCAATGTGAGAGGGCAGCAAGGAGGGCTGGGGGGATACTGGGATGCATAGGGAGAGGCATCACCAGTGGAAAACAGGAAGTTATTATCCCTCTGTACAGTTGGTGAGACCCCATCTGGAGTACTGCATGCAGTTCAGGGACCCAATTTCCACAAAGACATAGACAGGATGGAAGCTGTCCAGAGGAGGGACTAAAATGGTGCAGGGTCTGCACGGAAGACGATGAAGAGAGACTTAAGGAGCTTAATATGTATAGCCTCGAGGAAAGGAGGGAGAGGGGACATGATAGAAACTTTCAAGTACCTCAAGGGAATCAACAAAGTCCAAGAGGGTAGCATCTTTCAAAAAGAGGTGTGCAAGAACAAGGGGGCAGAGTTGAAGATGGGGGCGCTCAGAGGTAATCTAAGGAAGTATTTTTTCAGAGAGGGTTGTGGATGCATGGAGCGGCCTTCGGAGGAGGTTGTGGAGTCAAAAACAGTGGTGGAATTCAAGCATGCATGGGACAGTCATAAGGCAATTCTAGGGGGGTAGGAAGAAGTAGGCTGCTAGTTAACTAGGATCTGCAGCTTATCCATTAGGTAGGGAAATGGGCAGACTGGGTGGGCCAAGCGGTCCTTTTCTGCCGTCAAATTCTATGTTTCTATGTTATTACTGCCAGGATCTCAGTCTCTGAAAAGGGGGACACCAGTCCATCCCTAAGCTCTAATGGGATCTCTGCAAGTGGGGTAGAGATTAAGTATTCTTCTACCTCTGATTTTTCATGTAATTGTAACATGGGGCTATATAATTCTCTGTAATATTCCTCAAATCCCTTCACAATATCTTGGGGATGTGTTTTCACTGAATTATTGCCTCTGGTCCTAATACTTTGGATAATCGTAGAGGATTCCTCTTTCCTTAGTCTCAAAGCTAACAGTTTCCCTGCTTTTCCCCCTGCTCTGTATGACTCCCTTTTGTCTCGAGGATGGCATATTCAGCTTTTTCTTTAAGAAGCATATTGTATTGGTGTTGATATCCTTCTAGCTGACTCTTTACCTCCTCTGTTGTCTGAGGAGACAAATTATTTTCCAGCTCCCAGATACAGCACAGCAATGTAAATGCCTTTTGTTCCCTATTCTTTTTCCTCTTGGCTGCGATGTGAATTAATTCTCCTCTCAGAACACATTTTAATGCCCCCCACTCTAAATCTGCCCTCCCTGTTGAGTTTAGATTGGTTTCCTGATATTGCTCTATTTTCTCTCTGATTTCCTCAATCATTTTCTCATCCTTTAGTAACTGAATGTTAAGCTTCCAGATAGTCTACTTAAGTATGTTCGAGGAAGGGGTAAGACTACAATAAACCAGCGACTGGTCAGAGACCACACCCGGTTCTATTTTACACTCCCCCAATCCTTGAAGGAGGGACTGGCTCAACAGAAAGTAATCGATTCTGGAAATGAAGCCATGTATTTCTGACCTGAAGGTAAATCTCTCTCATCGATGGATGTAGGATCCTCCAAGGATCAGTGAGACCCAACTGGTAATTCAGATCCTGAATTGCTCTTTGTGCTGGTGTGAGGCCTTTATTTTTCCTCCCAGACTTGTCCAAATCCGGGCAGAAGGGCAAGTTCCAGTCCCCCCTAATACAATAGGAAGATGAGCGAAGGGTGACAAAATATTGATCAGTTCCATAAAAAGCTCTGGTGAATCTATATTAGGCCCATAAATACTGCCCAGAATTATATCAGTATGATCCAGCAGGGCTTTAAGCAAAATGTATCTGCCTCCGGGGTCCCTAATACATTGCTCAGAGAGAAAGGGTGTCAATCTAGAAAGCAAAATCACCACCCCTCTGTTAGCCATACTGTCCCCTGCAGTAAATGCTTGTCCAACAAATTGCCTTCTGAATAAGTGGGCCTCTGCCTCTAATAAGTGTGTTTCCTGCAACAGTAAAATATTCCCCCTCAGGATTTGCAGATGTTTTAAATTTTATACCTTTTAGATTTATTTTGAGCTCCTTTTACATTCCATGAAATAAAAACGTTGTTATTCATCGTTGTCTGCCATCTTGTGTTATGACAGTATCCCTATCTATATCCTTACCAGCAAGGCTCCCCTTCCCCTCTCTCCATTGTCTAGTTACACACCCATCCTGTCCTCCCATTCCTCCCCTACTAACTCTCTCTCCCTTCCCCTGTTCCCAACTCCTCCCCATACATGTACCATGAACACAGGTCCCTGCCCACTCTACCAACATAAACTTTCTTCAGTATGTGATACACCCCTATTGGCATACGCCTCTTTTAACCCACTCCTCCTTCCACCTATATCTAACTTCTTACTCCCTTCACTATATACCTACCCTGTCTAGGCTATTAAAACTTATATTGAAAATGTGTCCTCCTGCCCAATTATATCTTTATCAATGCTCACTGGTTCCCCTCCATTAAGATTTAAAATGTTGCTCTTGGTGACAGGATATCACAGCATCCCAATATGAAATGTGGAGGGACCTATCATAAATGCCCAGGAGCATAACCACAATGGCCTAAAACAGCCTTCTTCAGGGATCTATTTCATAATCCATCCTGTCTTCAGAATCCTTTGAAACCCAGGGTACTATACCTTTGTGTTCCCGGTCTGAAGTTCGTCTTGGTACATATATGTTAAACAAGGGAGGATCCTTACTGCACATAATTACTCTGAGGGTATTACTATTATAAAAAATAGGAAGGACCCCAGCACAGAGGCTCACCCTCCCAGAAAGCACCCAGCTCCCTAGTAGAGAAAACCAAATTTGAAAAATACAATAAAGGAAAGCTTTTAACTTCAGCCCCTCTTAAGGCAATATACAGTTCCAAGGAGGTTTTTCACAGTTCATTGGCCCACTGTTCCCTCCTGTAAACAGAAAATAGATCAGTACAGAATATTCTGTGATAATGGTTCAAAACAAAAACACCAGCTAATGCTCAGATTTGTCTACCAGTACAGTTACAGTCTCTAGATTAGTCCTTTCATCTGCTGAGCTGCAAAACA
The DNA here is from genome assembly GCA_016271365.2 of Neoceratodus forsteri. Taxonomy (NCBI): domain Eukaryota; kingdom Metazoa; phylum Chordata; order Ceratodontiformes; family Ceratodontidae; genus Neoceratodus; species Neoceratodus forsteri. The sequence continues at coordinate 825,810,238 of CM057455.1, read as the reverse complement.
AACAAAAAAAAAGAAAAGAAAGGGGGGGAGTTATGTGGAGCTGTAGCTTCTTAAACAGCCCAAGTCGATCCCTCCAATACACTGATATGTTCAGCTCTCCAAGTCCCAATACTTGGTCCAGGTCTTGGAATGGGCCCAATCATAAATGAAAAGACAAAATTCTTAGTAGTCACTTCTGTCTGGTAAACAAAATATACTCAGCCGAGTAGTTTAACAGAGCTTTTCTCACCATAAGAATGTTTCAGACCTCTGCACAACATTAACACTGCCAGATTTAACAAGACTGGAACCCCGAGGTATATATATTGTACTCTCGGTGAATACTGAACAGTTCTGGCATTTTTTCTCTCAGGGATGCTTCTGCCATCTGCGATGATTCATAGGATTCCCACACTCTGCCACAAAGAACCTGAAATCTGGTGGGGTAACCAATTCTAAACTTGATTCCTGCCACCATCAATTTGGTTACGATAGGGTGAAACTCTGCTCGTCTCTGCCTGATGGATAGAGGTAGATCCTGAGCCACTCTTAACTGTGATCCTCCCATTTCACCTCTTTTATCTCTTCACTTTCCCCAGAAAATGTTGTTTTTCTAAATAGTTGAGGAAGCGGAATATCAACACACTCGGAGGGGCACCTGGAGGTGGAGTGGGTCTTAATGCCTGGTATGCATGCTCTATGATGTAGTTGGACCCATAGGAGGAAAGGCCTGCTATTTTATCTACTAGCTTTTGAATAAACAGTATAGTATCTGAGCCTTCTTCCTGTTCCAGTAAGCTGATAATTATTACATTGTTCCTATGGCTTCTTCCTTCCAGGTCTTCAACTTTATGTTCTAACATTTTGATGTTTAGTTTCATGGCTTGAAGATCAGGATTCAGTTTCTCCATTCTATGTTCCACTGAAATCACCCAGGCCTCCACATCTCCAAGGTGTCCAGTGGTGGATTCCAGCACTCCAGTCACCAATTTCATCTCTGCGGTGATAGTTTTATGCTCTTCCCAAAAGGGAACAAATTCCACCAGGAATCTTTCTATCATTAGTACTCCCTAGTCGGATGATGCTCCAGACATTTTAGCAGCTCCTTCTGGCTGTGAGCAAGTTTTTTTGGCTGCTTTCTCGGGGGTTGATGGCGGGGTATGTCTGGGTATTGCAGCCTTCATCTCCGCTTCCACAATCAGATGTAAAGTGCACAAACCAGTCCCAGATCCAGTCAGATTTTATTGCTAGATCTTCCAACACCCATGAAATATCAGGTTTGCTCTTTCTGAAAGATAGTGAGGAATTAGAGAGGGGAGCAGGAGCTAGATCAGAAAGCGTTCTATACCTTTGGCCACATCATTTGAGCTCCTAGAGCCAGAAACAGAACCTCATTTTTACTTGCCACATATAAGAAACATAAATTTTTGTTGCTCTCCTGTAAATATGTAATAAACTCTTCCAATTAATTGAGGTCCCCTTTCCAAATCAGCAGAATATCATCCAAAAATCTATGGTAGAGCTCAATGCTGTGAAAATGAATCTCTGATAAAATGGTTCTCCCACTTTCCAATATATAAATTTACTATATTGGGGGCAAAAGTTGCCCCCATAGCTGTGCCCTTTGTTTGTAGATATGTATCCCCCAAAAAGATAAAATAGTTGAATTGTAGAACAAATTCTGATAGTTTCAAAAAAAAAATTCATTAGGGGGCTCCACTTCCCCTCCCCTTGTGTTAAGAAAAAAGCGAGACAATCCAGTGTCTCTTCTTGTGGAATATTTGTATAAAGGGACTCCACATCCATGGTGACTAAAAAGGAGTCCCTATCTACCACCATGTTATCCAAAATATTTATTTTGTCCCCGTATCCTTTAAATATGAACCCAATTGTGTAACAAAAGGTCTTACAAGAAAATCCACATATTGTGATAGTTGTTCTATCAAGGAATCAGTTCCACGAACAATAGATCTACCGGTGGTGGGGGTGGCATCAAAGTGTTTATGTACTTTTGGGAGGGTATATATTGTCTCCCTAATGGGATGTTTTAATGTCAAAACATTTTTCACTTGATTGCCAGTCCATCCCTGCTGGTAAGCAACATCCAAGTATTCATCATTCCTGTATTTAAAGTCAGGTATAGGATAATTCTCTAGTTTGTGATGAAAGATGGAATTAGAAAGTTGTTTTCTTATTTCTTTTATGTAGTTATCCATATTTTGGATGATTACTGCCCCACCTTTATCAGCCTGTTTGATCACAATGCTAGTATCCTCCCTAAGACTTTTAAAAGCATCCCTTTCCTTAATGATACATTATTGTATTTAACCTCAGGTAAATTATTAAATAAAATCTCCATCTCCCTCTCATAGACCTCCTGGAATGTGAGTATAGCAGCAGTAGGGGGTGGATAAAATGTGGAAGTACCTCTAAATTTCTTATATACATTGTCATCACATATTGCATTAATTACAGTGAGGTCCCTCATCCCATGGAAACCAAGTCCACAGATCATCCCTAGATTCTTTTTAGCAAAAAAAGACTTCAAGCTCAAATTCCTGCAAAATTTCTGAAAATCCACATAAGTATCACATTTATGCAAAACAGCTGTAGGAGCAAAGGATAGTTCCTTACTTAATAAATCTATTTCTGAGACTGAAGGCATCCTATCAGATAGATTAATCACTTTCTGGGACCTTGCTGCCGATTCTGGTGATGTGGAGGTTGTTGTTTCTGGTAGTAGGTTGAGGCATTTAGTTGATATTGTTGGAACTGCTGATTGTACACTTCCTGAATTTGGAATGGTGGCGGGGGGCACCACTCCCTCTGGTGCCGGCTGGTAATAGTCCTGTTGATGGTAATGTCCCAAATCTTGTATTTCTCCCCCCTGTGCCCTTCTTGTCCTCCTCTTCCCCTTCCTCTGTTCCATTACTGACCTCCCTGTTCCTGCCCCTGCCCCTGCTGGGGCCCCTCTGTTGTGGCATGTGAAAACCTTGGAATTTGTTTATTCTATTGCTGCATCTTAGCACTGGTTGTTCTGGTGAGGAATGTGTTGAATGTATTTGTTCCTCACTTGATAGGCCAGATTCAGAGCCACTGGTGTCTAGGTGTCTAGGCTCATATTAAATGAAACTCACCTAGTGTTTTTTAAAATTCCCTTGGGTTATTTATTTTGCTTAAAATGATAAGTTCTGCCCAGTTCAAAATCGTCTAAGTCCCTTTTGAACTTTGTAAGTTTTTTCTTCTTAATTTCAAAGGCCAATTTCTCAATAGTTTCCTGTAATCTTCTATTGCATAAATGAAAACCTACATGATTTTTAAATTGCATTACCATCTGCTCCGGTTCCTTAATTTATTTTTTTAAGATTGTCACTAACCTCTTTTCCATATTTTTGAGTACCTCTAAGGCCCAGACTTGCATGTACAGTGCATCAGACTTGACTTTCCTGTTAAGGCTGAGTAAGATTGGCAAATTCACATTTTATGGAATTTTCATAAAATTCTACAACTTTCACAAAGACTCATGGAATTTGACTTGAAGTACAGATGTTATTTAGCAATTTTAAGCAGCAAGCAATTAATACAACTGACACACGCAGACTCCTTGTAAGGTCTAAGAACCTGCCAGATTTAATAGAATTATATTTTCTAGTTTTTAAGTTTCAGGGGTTTGTAAATTTGCTAAATTTAATTTTAAAATGATGTGAAAATGTGACTACTTTTTATTCAGTTCCATTTAAAGCTGTAACCATGAACATTTTCATAAATGACCATATAGAATAGCTGTTTAAAGGCTTCAAATCTGGTTAAATGTGGATATGTTGTTTTAAAATTAGAGAGAAATAACTGAAATTTACATTTTGGCAACTTGTTTGGGCAGGCTATAACTCAGTCCCATTTGATGCTAGAAATGGAAGCTTTGTAGATATATAAATGTTGTGATAACCTGTATACCTGTAAAATTGTATAACATTTCAATGAATACTATCAAAATTATACTAAAATAACAGAAATAGAAATTTTGGCAAACTTTGGCTACCGATAACTCAGCCTTCATTAAAGCTTGAAATGTATAACATAGTGCACCTATTCATATTGGAAGTTTCTCTAAATCCTGGAGCTGTGGAGAAATTTGGTCAAAAAATTGTAAAATTAGATCAAAATAACTGAAAATTAAATTTTGATTAAATGTATGGCCTCACATAACTCATCATCCTACAACCAGAAAATTTGGTACCATTTTGTACACCTTTATTAACTGTCAATGTACCACATGTGGTATGAATTGGGTGCATAGTTTTTAAATTAGAGCAAAATAACTGAAATTTAAAATTTGGCAATATATTCCACACAAATTTCATGCAAAGTCTGCAAGATTCCATGGAACTGGAATGGTAATTCTGTGGGCATTCTGCAGGCAGAATTTTATATTCTGCACAACTTTAGAATTTATCATAAAAGTACGGTTTGAATTTGGGTAAGCATAAGAATGAGCAAATAACATACATTTTTGCAACAAGACTTTCTATTTAAAAAAAAATAATTTTTCTCTGATTATAGTAACTTTTCTTACTGAAAAAGAGGGATTTTCCTTCAAAACTTTAGCAGTTCAGACAGTACTGTTATCACATGGTCTTAAATAAAATTGTGAAAAATGCAAAATGTAGTTAGTGAGTAAGTCTTTTTAAGTCTTTTTACACCCAAAGCAGTTGGCAGGCTTTATCTGGAACAAACGTCTTCCTGTGATTTATCTTTTTTTCAGGTGGTGGGCCACACTGGGTTCCTGTACAGAATAGTGGAGGGGAGTGAGTAGGATGGGGCAGATGGGGCAGAATCTGGAGAGAGAGAGAGATGGAAGACAGTAGCAAGGAGGAGAGAAGGGATAAAGTAAGGAGGAGCATACCAGCAGGAGGCATGTCAGATAGCAGAGGAGGAGTGAACAACAAGTTCAAGTTTCAAGTTTATTGCAGGAAAACTCCATTGAGCAAGCTTATTCACAAGGAGGTACTGAGACAGGTATACAGACAAGTACACAATACATATAGATAATTACATAACAATGCTTAGCATGCAATAAAAGTTCCACCAGTTACAAAATGTTCATGATAAAAAGTAACACTGATGATATAGAGAGTGTGAACCTATGGTAACATATGGTAGCAGAGATGGAACTACTAAGAAAGCAGAATTTAGTTTAGTAACAGCTACAAGTGTCTTTTATTTTATCAATAGTTATCCTTTTGAAAAATTTAACAGGGACAGTACTGGATAATTTCAGCGAGGATTGTAACCGATTCCAAATAGTTGGCAGGGAGCATGAGATAGCGCATTTGCCAAATGAGGTATGAGTCCTGGGTACATCAAGGAGGAGAAAGTCAGACTTCTGGAGGGAGTAGACACAATGAGATATGTGTGCTAGTGAGGTTAGGTATTGCGTAAGTTTATTCAGAAGAAGTTTTATAGTCCAGATACTAGCATGGAGTGTCCATCTAATGGCAAGCGAGGTCCAGCCAACTGTGGCGTACAGATCACAGTGATGGGTTCGGTGCGGGGAGTTTGTGATGAAACGTAGGGCACAATGGTAGAGAATGTCTAGCTTATGAAGGTTGGTGAGTACGGAAGAGTTGTAGGTTAAATCACCGTAATCAAGAAGGGGGAGGAATGTGGCCTAGACAAGCCTGGTTCTGATCTCTGGAAGAAAAAGCCTAGCCTGGCTTTTAGTCTCTTAGACAGGTCATTAAGATGAATGAACAGCAGATAACATAGCAATTTAGCAAGGATCCGGTAGTAGAAATATAATTAATTGGTACCCTATAAACCAAATATAGTGGAACTGTAAATGAGAATTAAATAAAATAAAATAAGCACCTTCAAGTCAAAAATATAAAGTGACTTAAAACAAGAAATATAATAAATATGTATCTTATAAATCAAATATAAAGTAACCCCAGATAAGAATAATAGATATAAAAGGAGTACACAACAAGACAACATAAAAAGGGTCCCAAGATAAAAAGTCAAATATAACTTATAACCAACTATAATGGGATCCCACATGACAATTATATAAAATAAAATAAGATTAGAATGTCCTACAAGTCAAAAGATTAAGGGGTCTGTGAGGAGAAATATGATACATATATACCCTAAATACCAAATATAAATGGAACAGATAAGAACTATAAAAAATAGGTACCATATATATAATAAAATGGACCCAGATGAGAATTATATAAAATAAAATAATCCTACAAGTCAAAATGTAAGGGGACTTGAGGTATGAATTAAAACTACTACAACAGGTACCTTATATGTAAATAAGGGCTCAGTGAGGAAACAATAAAAAATAGATACCCTACAAGTTACAAATAGAGTGACCCAAGATGAGAATTCTAAAAATAAAAACATAAAAATAGGTTCTAAACAAGTCAATTATAATAGGATATGACACATGATTTAAATTCCAGTAGAAACCCAGTAAGTGCTAACAAAAACAGGATTAACAACTCGCTGACATAAGAATAGTATATAATCAAAAAATACAAAGGTACAGCATATAGAGTAACATAAGTGTAGGTCACATAGTCAACAGAGTTTATGCAAGGTACGAGAAGCAAGGGGCTTAATAAATACCTAAGATAGTTGGTAGACTATGTGATGAGACTAGCAAGAAAGTGCAGGTTAAGCAAACCAGTGACAGTAGTGGCTAAGCAAATGGCAGTGTACCTATGATTTATGGGCTCTAGCCTTTGGCCTGGTCTGCTTAGGAACATGGTTGTATACATTTGTAACATATGTATACACTGTTATGCAAGCAATAATACCGGACAGGGTGGGTGGTATTGGGCAATACTGAACGTCTAGGGGTGTAATAAGACCCGATACCACAAGCAGAGGGTCTTATAGCCCCTTAAAGGTACAGTATTGCCCAATACTACCTACCCCGGAGGATATAATTGCGCTTAGAAAATGGGTTACCTCTGACATTTTAGGAATAGTTTACAAAATTTAAAATAGTAAAACAAGAAAAATGAGAGCAAATTAATTGAAAGTTCCTTTTTTTTTTGGTAAAATAGTCCCTCTACTGGTATACTTCTATACTTGCCAGTAGAGGGCAGTGCAGTGTCTTAGAAGTATTTTACATGTTAGGCTACTGCCTTAGGCTACTCATCCTGGTCACTTGTTGAACACAATTCCCCCCTCAAAAAACATACTTACTGGTGCTCTGTGTTGCTTTCAGTTTCAGTTTAATATTTTACCTCAGCTAACAGCTTTGGGACAGTCAGTGTCTATGTCTCTCTTCTCACTGTTACGCACTCTTTAATTTAGCCCTCACTCTGCCTCAGCTGCTTTTTTTATGCTGCAGCCCTCTTTTAACTTTAGTTGCCTCTCTCTCTCTCTCTCTCTCTCTCTCTCTCTCTCTCTCAGCTGCTTTGTTTCTCTTCATGCTACAGCCTGAAAAGTTACCACAGGTATGAAAACACAGTTTGGGCATGATTTGAAAAATGACAGCTGTCACGTTCATGATGTAGTGTAAAAAAAATTGTTATGTGGAAAATTTGGGGTCAAAATATTTTTAATTCCTGAAGTTATGAGAGAGCGTAGGAAAATTTCAACAGATGCACACAACTTTGCCATTCTAACAAATTTTGACCCCGAACATTCAACATAGCCATCTTGTGACCTCACCTCATGAACAAGGGCAGTGAGAATTTTAAAATCCCGCGCGAAAGCTGATTTTGGCAAGTGACCATGAAATTGCCTTTCAGGGTAGATTTGCATAATTCCACTAACACTGATCATGAGGTGGAATCTCAAAAAGGCCATACTGAAAATTTGAGGTTAAAATATTCAAAATTAGCAATGGTATGTATCACAGTTGAAAACACCATTGAAATAGGTTGAATTGCATTTATCTTAGTTTCTCATATTGCAGTCAGCATTTCCAGCAGCAAGATGTATCTTGGATCTGAGAGCGGATCTTCACTCTGGGACTTGTTCAGGTGAGTGGTGTGTAGGGGTTTTGGGGTAGGGGTGAGGCATGGTTGGTGCTCAGTGGGAGGATGGAGTGGGGGGTGTTCAGATCAGCGAGGGACCATTTTCTTTCTTCTAGGTTAAAAAAAGAAACAAAGACATTGAGGGACCACTTTCTTTATTTCAGTGAATACAATGATCAGAGGGTGAGGGGTGCCACTAGACATCAGAGAAATAAAAATTATGAATAAGGAGGGAGATCAGAGGGCAGAGGTGCCACTAGAAACCAGAGAAAGGAAAGAAATAATGGGACCAGGGACTGGAGGTTGGGGGGTGCCGCTAGACAACAGGGAAATAAATATATCTTATTAATGGGGATTGTGATCGGGGGCACTTGTCACCAGAGAAATACAAATTACTAAGGAGGGGCAGCGATCAGAGGGTGGGGAGTGCCACTAGACAACAAGGATTTAAGAAGCACTGGAGGGTAAAATAAAGAGTCATTTTCCCCCAGGGTAAATCATGAATGAAAGAGGGTGTATTTTGTTCTTCTGGCATGGGGAAAGTATGTATTTTATTTGGTTGAAGGGAAACTGATTGTGCAGCACTAAGGATTTGGGGAGTCACCAGTGAGGAAGTATTGCCACGGGATTGCTACAGTGAGAGAAGGCATAGGTATAGGGTAGAATTTAACACAACCTGGAAAGAGATGCCAGGAAGTGCAGTTTAACATTTTAGCATCTGCTAGTGCAGAGCCAGTTTGTGCTTCAGTGCCCCCTGATGTTCTATTGCAAAGCATTAGACATTCTCTTCTTTCCCAGCTGTTAAATGATTGTGCTGTAAGGAGAATATAAGACAGTGATTGAAATGTTGTTTATTTTGTTTCTTAACTGTTTAATTTCTCTTTTTGAATTTTGATTATTTGCCTCTACTGTCTCATCTAACAAACACATATAGTAAATTCCTGATTAAGTCTGTTTTTGTTATTTTAGTTACAGTACAGCCATTTGACAAGGTTTTCTTTGAGCACCTACTGACCTTTTCTGTGGCATAAATATGTTTGCTTTAGAGCAGTTGAGTTAGTAGTTTTTTTTATTACAAAAAATGCAGACTACTGATTTTGCTTTTTCTAATTTATGTTGAAAAATATCTGCCAGCATCAGATTATTTGGCATCTTTATATTCCCAGATAGAGCTGCTTGCTGAGAGTAAAGCAGAAGTCTGCCTCAGTTGTCTCATTTTCCTTATCATATTCCATCTATGAAGCTTTATGCCTCTATTTTTGTTTGCTTTTTTCTTATTATGCATTTTATCTGTCCTTTGATAAGATGCTACTGTTTCTCCCCCTTACCCTTCCCCCACCACTCACACATACTTACAACCTGGAATTAAATACAAGCAATTCACAATCTGCATACCAGCTGCAAGATTTGTCATTAATTTTAAAAGGTGATTATCAGTAGTCATTATTATTGAAAATAAAAACAGTCATTGGGTGCCATGATTTGCTCAGAATTATTCGCATCTCCATTTGCATCACTCACTGTTTGTCAATTAGTGGGAATGAGAATATTTTGTAGGGAAATGGTTAGGGAGAAGTACATTCTATGAAGGTACTGCCTGTGATGAAGACTTGTTCTCTCAAAATATATTTTTAGTCTCATCTGAATTATTTGCACTCAAGATAGTTTAGAGAAATAAGCTCCCCAAAAGTGTCTCTTTTCTCAACATGTGTTTCCTCACATTTGGCTAAGTGCATGAAATGGGTTTACCAATGCTGATCACAGATATCCACACAGACCAAACGCAGGGAAAACAATAAAAGACAATGATAACTATTGCATCCATAAGAAGCCTTTATCAAGATATAATACATATAGAATTAATGACATCCTATGCTTCTTTGTGTACAAATTTGAATGTCTTCTGTGCAAACACCTGTTGTAAAGATGGCCAGTTTTGAGACATTTGTACCCAAGGCTGCACTTTATGATTTAATGCTGCCTGACAAACTTTGTTGTGTCCAATAAACTGTTAGCACCACTTGTGTAAGTGCTTATTTATATTCTGGGCATTTAGGGCACTCATCTGACCCCCCAACCCCACACCAGATTCCCCTGAACTTGGGGTCTTGAAAGTAACCGCCCTGGTCCCCTGCAGTTACAGTCAGACGTCTTGCTCAGACCTCTGTTTAAAAATGCTTTTTGTTATGTTTAAAGCACTGTGCTCCAAAGTTGCAATGTATTGGAGGAACAGTGCTTTTGCTGACCTTGCTTCTGATTTGCAGTGCCCCACTTTCACCTGTGACCTCTTCAAGTCCTGCTCCCGGATGTTCATTACGAGATGTCGTGGGATTCTATTTGTGTCCAAAAAAGGTTACAGGAATGGTGATGTTGCTCCATGGTGGGCTGGCTTTTGGGGGGGTTGAAACATGGCGTCCCGAGGAGTTTGTCCCCCTTACATCACCAGGAATCCAAGAGAGAAGCTTGCTGTCTCATTAGATATGCACCAAGACATCTATCTACACTCCAGGTAAGGGCCATTGTGAGGGGATTTGCTTACTCTTTGCTGGATTTTCACCAGAATTGTGGGTTAACATTTGTTTTTGCCAGGGGAAATTTTGGTGCATTTTCAGAGTTTGTTCTTGGTGGAGCACATTGGAGTTTGTTGCCAGACCAAATTGAGTGGAGGTTAAATAAAGGGGGAAATTATTAATTACTTTTTGGACCCCAAGCCTTTCTCTTTGCCACCTGAAACTCGCTGGATACTGAATGCAGGTTAAATACAGTAGGTTATTTTTACTTTTTTTATATATTTAGGGACTCTGGGCCTTTCTCTTTACCACCTGAACCTGAATGCAGATTAAATGTGGAATTTCTTTTTGACCCTTGTGAGGTCATGTGTTTGGGATGTTTGTAGACTGACTTTTGTTTTGGTTTTGTGTGTGTGTGCTTTCTAGAACTTTTTTGGGGGGGTTTGGGCATCATACTATCATGACTTTTTTATGCATGTGTGTTGCTCACTGATTTGTGCCAGATCTGCCGTGAACCTCACCTGTGCCTGATGAAATGCTGAATGGTTCTTTTAGAGGGTGAATTGGTGGGAGCACACTGGTGGCCTTTCTTTAGATTGTGGATCACAAGGAGGGGGGTCTAACATACCAAAAGGGTGTTTTTATCATAGTTGATTGGTAAATGCTGCATTGTGTTTTGGTGGGGGGGGGGACTAACATGTCGGATGTTCTGGGCCTGTGTTTGGAAGCCTGTTGTGGTGTGTAGGCCTTGATTAGACCATTTGGAAACCAATAGAGTCACTTTTGGGTTCTGAAAGGCCTACACACCACCACAGGCTTCCAAACACTGGCCTACATCATGTGGCATGATGTTTTTGTTTGTGGGGTGGTGGGGGGCTCTCCAGCTGCAATATTTAAAATATGTTTATTGCTAATTTGTTGTTTAATTGGAATTCTATTGTGAATGCTGCATTTTGTTTGGGGTGGGGAGACTAACATGCCACATGGTATGGGCCTCTGTTTGGAAGCCAGCTGTGGTGTGTAGGCCTTGATCAGACCATTTGGAAACCAATAAAGTCACTTTTGGGTTTGAATGGTCTGATCGAGGCCTACACAACACAGCAGGCTTCTAAACACTGGTCCAAACCATGCAGCACGTTGGCCCAACTCCCAAACACCACGAATCATTAAATCATCCAGCAATCAGTGACAGGCTAAGTTGTACTGCATCTTTTCTTATTGTGGGAGAGCATCTGTTGTAATTGCTTACCTACAAAATAATGCCCATTTACTAATCCAAGTCCTGACTGTTTTGTACCATGTTGTGATGTGTGTGCCTATTTCTATGTCTCCTTATTTGTAGGTAGACTAGTGCGGGCCTCCATATTATTTGTAGGCAGGTGGATGCATGTCTCCATCTTGTTTGAAGGTGGGTGGATGCATGTCTCCCTTTTGTGTTCAAGCAAATGGATGCAGACTTCCATTTAGTTTGCAGGTGGGTGAATGCATGTCTCCATTTTGTTTGCAAGTGGGTGGATGCGTGTCTCCATTTTGTTTGCAGGCAGGTGGATGCATGTCTCCATCTTGTTCACAGGTGGGTGGATGTGGACTTCCATTTTGTTTTGTGAATCTTTTCTTCAGTCAACTTTTTGAGGAATCTTCGTTTCCTTTGACTTTTTGTGCATTACCTCCTCTTTCGTCGATGTTTTGTGAATAATCACCTCTTCCGTTGACTTTGTTTTGTGAATAATCACCTTTTGTTGACTTCATTTTGTGAATGATCACCTTCTGTTGACTTCATTTTGTGTGCATTACCACCTCTTCCATCAATGTTTTGTGAATAATCACCTCTTCTGTCGACTTCATTTAGTGAATAATCTCTTCTTCCATTGACTTTGTTTTGTGAAGAATCTCTTCTTCTGTCGACTACATTTTGTGAAGAATCTCTTTGTGCAGTGTCTCTTTCATGCTGCCATTTTTTTCTTGCTTCAGCTCTGTTTTGTGATCAAGCTCTTGTTGTGTCAAATCTTTAAACTGTGTCTACTCTCTTGTGGTGAACACTTTGTCACCACAAGAGGGGATTATTCAGACAATGTATTCTGGCTGATCATGTGCTGTGTTGCATGCGGCCCCTGAGGCACAACACTTCATTATGTCAGTGATGTGTTTCATCATCTCTGCTGTCACTTCAGTCTTGTTTGGCAGCATGGTAGTCTTTTTTGTTTTACTGGCCAAAATTATTTTACTGTGAAAGTTGATCCGTGATATTTTGAATTCACTTGTGTTTCAACAATTGACTTTTTCTCAAGGAATGGTATCCAGAAGGCCCTTGGTGTCTGCTGCAGTCATGCTCACCAAAGCTCTGTGGACTACAGTCAACCCTCAAGCATCAAAAGAAAGGAGCAAGCGTTACTGAACAAACATAAAGAAACCCCAGAACATTATCAAAACTACAAGGAGAAATGTGCATCATGCTCACACGCATACCACAGCAACATGAATGATGAGAAGTGCGAACATTAAAACCAGATGGCTAAAGAGAGGATGAAAAGATATAGAGAGGCTCAGAAGCAGAAAAAATTGCAAGCTGACTTCTGTAGTGCACCAAGCAACACAGAAAGAAGGCCTGATGAGAACATGTCTGAAGCGCAAAGACAAGCACCGAGGGAGAAAAAATGCTGACAGCATGCATAAATGACAAGTCAGAAATGTCAATGAATTAATGGAAAGGAACACTTGAAATATGCAGAAAAAAAGGAGTGTGAAAAGCTTGCACGACTCTCGGCCACCAACACCACCACCACCACCACTGCCCCACCAGCTGTACAGATTGGCATGCCAACTAGAGAGCTGTGTGTGACACTGCAGGCCCACGGATATGACAGTGCTGTAAGAAAGGCTGTTCAGAGAGCAAGAAAAGGTCTTCCAAAATCACCTAATCTATTTTCTTATGCAATGAAGAAGATCCTGTTGTCTTGTTCACCAGCCAAACAAACTGCATTGGCTCAGACTACAAGAAAAACTGATGTCTGCTTTTATGAAGAAGATATCAAACCTAAAAAATTTCAAAATACAGGACAGACACCTGAACAAAGAATTCATCAATATGATTCTTGTGTTAAAAAAGTACCATTTGCTCAGAACCACAAGTGCAACACTGGGCATCAGCTGGAAGAGGCTCATGAAGGTATCACATGGTGGAACAGAATGCAACAAATGGCACAAGTCTGCATTGCCTGAGTCAACAAAGAGGATAATGGAGATTTTTTTGAAGAGTCTGCAACCCCACTACCTTACAAGAAAGCTTTTTCAAAAAAGAACTGGCACATAGTCATATCTGAACAAACCCATCCACACTCTATAAAATGAATTCACCCAACAGAACCCAGACACACCAGTAGGAGTGAGGAAATTTGGAAGCCTACACCCTAAGCACATTAAACTGGCCAAAGAGCAAACATTGGACCATTGCCTCTGTGAATACTGCACAAATAGCTTACGGAAACTGAAGGCGCTGAACCAAGTGGTGGATCTTCACTGGCTGACATCATGCAAAGTCCTCACTGTGCAACGTGCAGTAGAGCTAACAATGTGTCCTCACCCTCCTTTGCAAAGGTTTTACAGGCAGGACTGTGTGGACAAAATGTGTCAACAGTGCAGCACAGAAAATTTTGTAAAAGCCATGGAGGACTTCATTAATGGACATGGACAAGACAATGTCACATTCCAGCACTGGGGGAATATAACAGTCATGTGAACTGTCAATGGGATCCAGGTATGGTAGACACAAAAAGGCTGTGGTGCCCAGTATAAATCCAAATGGGCCTTCTTTGACATTTCAATGTCATCTAAGGAATTTAGCTTTCCATCAAGAGGGTTTTTTCAGCTCACAACATGGAAAGGGTCCAGTGGATGGTGAGAGTGCTACTGTAAAATCAGCAGCAAGCAGAACTGTACAGTCATGATTTGCCAAAATTAGAAAGGCTTAGGAGCTCTATAAATTCTGCCATGCAACACTGACTAGACAGCGTGATACAGAAGTGTGCATCAAACATTTCAGATGTAAATTTTTCTGGGTTGATGAAAATAAAATTAGAAGACCTGCCCGAAACAATGTTAAAATTGTACATGGAACACGAAAGCTTCACAGTGTGAAGTGTACAGCAGTTCAAGTTTCAAGTTTATTGAGTGGTTAAAGACCATGACAATCTACACAGTTAATTTACAACAGTATATAAGCAAAAACAGAAAAAAGAAAAAACCTAAACATTTTAACAATGTATACTCTCTATATAAAAAAGTAAATAAGTAAAATAAGTAAATAAATATCCAATCTAAAAATATATAGCTATAATAAATACAAGATACACTAAATATAAGTACTTGCCATTATATCCCTAAAATGCATAAAATGCAAGGTGCAAAGACAAAATTGAATTAAATGCAATATTTCCTATTAGCATAACACACATCCAAACATCATATTGATCATATTTACTCCAGTCACAATATAATTTTGAGAGAAATGGTATTAATTCATTTTTTATTCTTTCCAAAATGTATTCAGGATATATTTACTAAATAATTAGCCACAGTCTTAATTACAGTATCATCATTAGAAGTAAAAAAAGATGACCAGCAAAATGCTCTGATCTGTTGTTTGAATAGTTTGAAATAAGGGCCAGATCCATTTTACTCTTGGAACAGTATACCATTTACAGGTAAACATGACATGTTCCAAATTTTCAAGAGTGGAACAGGTACAAGAACAGTATCTTGAGCTAACAGAGGTATGTTTCCCATAAACTGCTTCCAGTTGGTTGTTTGGGAATACTTCCTGCCTGTATCTGGTATAATGTTTTCTATGTTCTACATCTGTAAGAGTATCTAAATAATGTATATAGAAGTGTCCAAAATCATTTGCCCTAACATTTTCAGCTTGTTAATGATATTTAGATCTAAGGTCTTATAGTGTTCTCTAAATACCTTTGTAATAAAGGACTGATATTTTAGGCAGATGATAATTCATCTGGCTCTATACTGGTACAAGTGAGTTAACCCTATTTTCTGTAATAACTTAAATATCAAGGATAACCATTCTGATTTTAGATAACCAAGGGAGCACCACATGTATTTTTCATTTAGACATAGAGCAGTGTATCTGTCTTGTCCATATTGAAGAATTCTGATCAAGAAATTAACCTCTCTGGCATCAATTAATGCCTGCAGAGGAAAGAAAACCTGTCTCAGCCCTTAGCACAGCAGCATGGACAAAATTGGGTAGTCCTAAGCTTTCACGTGACAGTTTATTTATGGGAATATCTAATATATTCATCTTCTTATGATACCAGATTTCAGTGTTAAACAAAGCTTGGGCATACTATTTAGCCTGTACTGCAGTTAAAACTGGCTTGATTGTATTTCCATCATATTTTTTGTTGAATGTAAGAAACGAATTTGCTGCTCTCTTCAAATTTACAAGAGTTGTAACAAGCTGTTTATTCCATTTCCCATACCTTGTCAAATGTAATCCTAAATATATATATATATATATATATCTACAGTTTCTAGCTTAGCAGACCCCAACTGCCAAGATTTCTTTTTTTTACCTTTCAATCCTAATGGGAGAACCTGACTTTTTTGAACATTTATTGACAAATTAAGCTCTCCAGCAGATACTGCAAGCACTTTTAACTTATCTTGCTGTCCAGATTCGGTAAGGGAAAACAAGACCAGGTCATCTGCATAAGCCAGTACACCACAACGTTTATTCATAATCTTAGGAGAAATCAGTATCACTTGAGTTTAATTCCTACAATAACTTGTCAATATATATGCAAAAAAGCAGTGGTGCAATTACACAACCTTGTCTAACTCCCCATATTAGTAGAGAAAGTTGAGGAAAATTGTCCCCTGGTACCTGACTTTACTTGTGCCCATGTTGAGGAATATAATTCCTTAATAATTGCTATCAGATCCCCTGTAAAGCTTTTTACTTTCATTATGTCCCATAGTACATTCCTTAAAACTGAGTCGAATGCTGTGCTAAAGTCCATAAAGGCGGCAAATAGTTTCTGTTTCCTAATTACAACATATTTTTCATATAAATGTCTAATTATAAAACAGTTATCAGTTGTACTATATCCGGCCCTAAAACCAGCTTGAGTATCAGAAAGACCCCCACTGACAATAATTGTTCCTTAAGTCTATTTAACATAAGTCTGGAAAAAATTTTCCCAAGACTATCTAATAATGAAATAGGCCTATACATTTTGGGATCAGTCCTATCACCCTTTTTATATAGTGGTATTATTATTGCACCCTTCCAGGAATTTGGGAATACCAATTTTTGAATGCAATAATTAAAATATTTGGTCAAAACTGCAGGCCATAAAGCAGGGACACTCAAATATACCTCAGATCGGAGCATATCGGGACCAGGGGCCTTCCTTTTTTTAAGAGATGCAATGACAAGATACACTTCTGCGGTTAAAAATGGACAAAAAACTTGCATATTTAAGTTTAAGACTACTCCTACATTTCCTACATTAGGGGAAAAAATGTTGTAGAATAAAAAGAGACCCAAGTTTCCAATGTAACATAAGTATCTATTTCATATTTAATATTATTTGTACCCTTGGCTACTAACAACCAATAGGTTTGATAATCCTTACTGTGAATAGCTTTAAGCATATAGTCCCAATTCTTTTATTGGTATTGTCCTTCTTTAAGTATAAGAAACTTCTTATATTTTTCTCGGTACCTATTTAATACTCTAAAATTTTGAGTAGTTTTATTTTGTCTTACCTTTCTAATTATTTTGTTAAATTCCTTTTTTTCTTTATGACATTCCTCATTAAACCAAGTATTTTTATTCTTTATACTTTTTTTAGTCTTTGAGGACTGAAGTAATTTTTTTATATCCTCAAGACTTGAAAATAAAAGCTGATGCAGAAGTCCATATCCCAGATTTTCATCATTTAGCTTTACATACAAATCCTGCAGAAGATTTTTAATTAGGGGAGATAAATTATCCTGCCATTTAATTTTGTTATTACAAATCACAAATTGTGTAGGTTCAGTGGGGACATCAGCAATACATTCTATATCTTGTGCTTGTAAAACAAGAGGGAGGTGATTGCTTTTGCCCATAGTTGGAATCTTCATAGTTTCCCAGTCTGTCATATTTCCATTCCAAAAAGATAGTCTATAAGTGAAGAACCTGTAACAGAAAAATGAGTAAAATTGCCATCCCTTTCTGTATAGAGGGGGGTGGCTCAGAGGTAATTTAAGGAAGCATTTTTTCACAGAGAGGGTTGTGGATGCATGGAACTGCCTTCCGGAGGAGGTTGTGGAGTCAAAAACAGTGGTGGAATTCAAGCATGCATGGGACAGTCATAAGGCAATTCTAGGGGGTGGGGCAGAAAGAAGTAGGCTGCTGGTTAACTAGGATCTGCAGCTTATCCATTAGGTAGGGGAAATGGGCAGACTGGGTGGGCCAAGCAGTCCTTATCTGCCATCAAATTCTATGTTTCTGTGTTTATAGATCCTACCATTAATAGGTGCTAAGTTAAATAGGGCTAATAACTCTATTAGTTTCTGACCCATTTGCTTCAGTCTGCTATCTTTTGTTGTTCTGGGCAATCTAAAGGCTTCTGAGTGACATCAGTTATGATAGTTATTATCAGAATAACCATCATAAAGTCCGATCCTTGCATTAAAATCACCACAGAGTAGTATGTCTTCACAAGAAGTTACTGCCCAGCTCTTATAGATAAAATCCTCTAATTGGTCCCAAAGTGTGGAAGTATAGGATTTAGAATTAAATGAAGGAATGTAAACATTTGCTAGGCAGAAGTTTTTACCTTTTTTAAAGTGAATATAAACAACCATTATATTTTTGTTGGTATATAGGATATCTGCAGTAATATTTTAATTTATTTTAATTAAAGTAATTAAACCCCCTACTACTCTCCCTTTTTTAGCAACTTTCTCTCCTGGTATTGGGAAAATTTGATAACCATTTAATAAGATTTCTTGGTCTTTATTATGCCATGTCTCCTGAAGACACACAGTGCTAAACTTGGCTATATACTCTATCCATTCATGGTCCACTAATTTAGAGAAGATTCCCGAAATATTCCAAGAGATTAATAACAAACGAGTAGATTTTGTTTCTAAATGCTGGTCTTTTTTTTGTCAGTCAGTTTGGCTGAGTGTCCAGCAACTGAAATCTGTTAAAAGTTGTAACATTAAATAACAGTTCCTCCTGATTTTTTTTAGCTGATGGTTTGCATTTATAAATGGTCTGGTAGGAAAAATCATTCATTGTAACTAAATATATACCTAGTGCATCCAATAGACCCCTATTCTCAATAATCTTACTATATAAACTTTAGAAACCCACTTTAATGATTATTAGATCACAGTCAGGGTCAGAACCAGCCTTGTAATAATTATTGCTTTAGGGTCTTCTATAGATACATTCAGTACTTGTTCTCGTATATCTACTACTAAATCTTTAAGATTTTTATTATTCTCATACTTAGTCCTACCCAGACATACAAATACAGTAACTTAGAAGCTCTATCAACCAGATCTACCTGTTTTGTAACTCTTGCATTTTGTTTGTTCTGTTTATTTCCCCCCATTTAATAGTGTTCTCCCCGCTATATGTAACCCTACATCATCTAGTAATGTCACTTTGGCTAAAATGCTCCTTGCTACTTCTGGACTCTGTACCAGAATGTCCACTTGTCCCATACTTGTACCTTTGTTCCAACTGGAAGCTTTTTCTGTTATAAAATCAACAACTGGAATTTTTAAGACATGTCTGAATATATTTGACAATGTAGTTTTTAATTTACTTGTATTTTTGCTAAAAGCTAATTTTAAACCGAACATACTTAAATGACAAAACTCATGACTTAATGTTTGAGGTCCCTTATTCTAAAGTTCCCTATTAACATATTCCATCACACATCCAAATTTTCTAAGACCCCCTTCATTAATCCTGATCTGATTTGCTATTTGTGGAGCTGTGCAAAATATAAATAAACAATCTAATCCATTCACATTCTTGTCTTTCCAAATTTGTGGAATATCTGGCACTGTTAAATCAGCACCTGTAGCTGCCCTTATTAGGTTCACAATCTTGTCCCTTAACTCTACATAGGACCAACTGTGTCTCATGGTAAAACTATAAAGTTCCAAAATTGTGCAGCTACAGATGTCTATATTATTTTTTTGTGCAAAATTCCTCTGAGTAATTACAATATGTACCCTCAGCTGTGCTAACTCTATCATTTACCCCTTTTACTGGCCTCTGGTCTTGATTCACCACTTTACTCATGTTTGAACCATCAGCAATCCTACGATCCAAATCTAAAACTGTATTTTCCCAGCATGTCATTTCATTCTTAGTCACAAGGACAGTATTTCTTTATGTACGTTTGTCTTTATTTTTTATATATGGGTAAAATTATCAGAAGCCGGATTTCCATCATTTATAGATGACCATACTGAATACATTTCATTCTGTTCCTTACTTGAAATAAACACACTTTCTTTGTTTAACACCTTTTTTCCTTTTTGCTGACAATTAACCTTTTTCCTTATTGGATTCTTATTTATACCCTTATTTTTCTTAAGTCTCCTATTATATTTATTAAAATCCCTACTACCTCCATCAATCTTAGTTACTGATGGTAAAACTGGTGGTACAGCTGCTATAAGAGGCACATCAGAGAAATCTAACACAGAAAAATCCGAACGGGGCAGTTTTTGAGGACATTCTGCTTCAATAATAGATGATGAACATATACTCTCAGATGGGGGTATTTTATTTAACTTATGTAGGACATCATCTAATCTGGATCCATTTATCACTACATTTTTTTAGAAGGTTTATTTCATGCTTCAGAGCCAATAAATGATCCAAGATCATCAAGTGCACAGTGTGTGTGTTAGATGCAGCTAGGCTAAGCTAGTTGCCTAAAGTGGTAGTAAAATTGACTGCTGTTCCAACATCAGATTGTTTATTGTAATTTAAACATGTAAACTGTTTTAATCCATTTATGGTGGCAACAAGAAACCTGATTTGTTTTTGCACACACTGTACTCATGAAGATGGGCCCTGTGAAAATATGCATCATGTTGAAGACTGGAAGATTAAAAATCTAACTGCTTCTGCATCATACAGAATGTTGTCTTCAGATGCCAACACCAAGCCCATTGATCTCTCTGCTTCTGTGCACACAACAGCTTCCCAAGCTGCAGCCTCGCATGTCAACACAACTCATGACTTGCTGACCACAAGTGCTGATCCTGCATTTGGGTCTCACACAGCCTGCAATGAGACTTGAGCTCCTGCTGAGACCATACCTGCTGAATCCACAGGCAACAATAGTGCACATGACAAAGGATGTGGAAGAGGATACCACCACAAGTGAAAACACTACACTCACCACTGATGCTTCAGCTCCATTACCCATGAAACACACAGTCCCTAAAATGTGGAGAACTTTGCTAGACTTACAAATGATCCAGACCAATCAGTATTATGCCGTGTACTACTCAAAAGAATATTTTGTGGGGCAACTAGCTGCAGTGGATCCTGTGGGACAGTGGTACTCATTGAAGTTCCTGAAACAGTGTGGGAATGTCTTTACATGGCCATGGTGTCAGGACACTGATCGTGTTAGAAGAAGACTTTTTCATGGCCCAATTCAGTTTTTGCATGAAGGTGGGACCTATAAAATTAACAATGGCAAACTCAATGCAATCAATGAAAAGTTCTGCACACTTCAGGACAAATGGAATTAAAAGGACTACCATTTTCAGTGTACAGTGCTGACCTCCTAAAACATATTGGTTCCAGTTTGCCAAATAATTCATAATAGTGTGTTATTGTAGGGATAGTGTAGCCTTGTAGCCATAGAATAGCCTTGTAGTCATAGTAGAGTAGCCTTGTAGTCATAGAACAGCCTTGTAGTTGTAGTACAGTAGCCATGTAGTCGTAGTAGAGTAGCCTTATAGTTGTAGAGTAGCCTATTGCTTTATGTAGAATTTATTTTTGTTGTAATGCTTAAGTGCTTATGTTGTTGTAAATATTACATTTTTATTTTTATATGTTTACATGTTTGGTTGTATAACCCATTTGACTTTTTTTACCTTGAATGATAAAAAATTAGAAAACTGAACATGTATTCCCTGTCTCTTATTACATGCGGTTGTATGTATCATGTCTCCAGTTACATGGGCAGTCACTTTCATGTCCCCTGTTACATGCGCAGCCCTAACTTTCATGTCTCCCATTACACATCAGACTTTGAGGAGGCTTTTTCTCAGGATCTGAAATGGGAGTTATCCTGCGGCATACCACATTTTTATAAGGTGAGTCACAGCATAATAAAATGCTAATAACCATTGCTATATTTTGACTTTTAAAATTTGACTCCAATGTCACACTTTGGTACCCCTTTTTCATGCACAGAGCCATACGTTCTGTTCCTAACACAGGGCACAGCAACATTGCTCATCAGTGTCACACTGAGTTCAGGTTTGTGAGAGCACTTCAGTATCAAACTCTCAGATCAGTGGGGGCTGACATTATAGGAGAGGTGCATAACCCGAATACTGATAATTTACAGTGTGAATATTGATAATTTACAGTGCAGGCTGTCTGTCATCCGTGTCACCCAAAACAAATTATAGCATAGCAGAGTCTGAATATTATGAATCTAGTGAACAGGAGAATGTGCTTATTGTTGTATTCTGCATTTAAAGCATTTAGACTATTGAAATGTTGTCAAGTATCCCTGTATGCTTTGCCATATACATAATGGGGTGATTCTTTTAATATATTGATATTGTGACAAGTGCTTCTACATTATTTAATGATTGAGTAATAAAATATATTTCTATGTCTGATTTGCCGCACAATATATCTGTATGCAACAATTACTGTGTTTTCATTTACAGTATATATTAATTGAGATAATTTTATTGCACTATTGCAGTAGTAATAAAAACAATTCTAACCAAATCAGAAATAAATTGCCAAACATTGTTTCATACTTATATGGTTATGTTATAATATGGTGAAGCAGTTGATTTCACAGTTGGAGGCAGTTCATATCTGTTCTGGTATGGCCAAGAACCAAACAGAGCCACTGAGTATCTTAAGCTGCTGCTAAGGACTGGAATAATATTTTCAGGAAGATTTACAGCTAAAACTGCAAGACTTGATAAGCTTCCCCAAAGCACATCTCTCTGACTCAGCAGTTTGCTACTGTGCACTGAGTAACATGATGCTGCACTTGTTCACTCACTATATTCAAAAACTGGTAGCTACTCTAAACCAACATTTCCCATCACACTATAAACAGTAGACATAGTCCACTTAGACATCTTTTTTAAGAAACTTAATGTGAGATCTTGGTTTATGTGGGTGAGTATACGATGGACTGGGGACTGACTGCATTAACAGTTATCATTGCTACAACAACAAAACAAAAGGGAAGGGTACTGCCTAGCACACTGATGTGTTAGTGAGCAAAGATATGCAACATACCAGGGACCCTGGTCATGAAAGAATGAGCAGCTCTGTAAATGGAGATCAACTTTGAAATGCACCCCATTTTTCTCCAAGGGACACCAGAGTTTGTAAATCCATGGAATGCATGGCATCACAGCATGATTGGAAGTTGTCTTCAGTAAAGCAAAGTTCTCCTGTCCCAGGGTCCTCTCTCCTGGCTGCTGGTGTGATTTCTCTTATTCTTCACTCTTACCTCCTAGTCCTTTGTCATTGTAAATGAAATTACAAAAAGAGAAAAGTAGAAAAGGAGCAGCTAGCCTCAACTGTAGTGGTGACACTAAGAGAAAGAGACATTTGGGGGTAACTACAGCTTAAATAATCCGATCAACATCTCTGAGAAGATTGAAGCTGTGGCTTAAAATGTTGACATCGGGAACTGTTTTTAAAATAGACTGACTTAATCATGAAAATGCAACTGCTAGATAAGTTTGTTAGTTCACAAGAAATGCAACAATCTACAGGTTTCAAAAGTAGGAGTTCTTTTTTATGTTGATTTTTGTTTTATTATTCTACAATTGTACTCTGTTGTCCTATTGTCATTTTAAAGTTATGAATCAAAGTTCAAAACTCCCCTGAAATACTGAAGGGATACTGTCAACCATCTAATGTAGTTCATCATTCCATTGTCTTTCTTGTTTGTTTTATAATAAAAATTCCTTTCCCACACCACTGAATTGTGTCTTATATAATTTATTTTATGAATAAAATAATTATATAGTGTATGGGAGTGGGTTGTTATGCATAGAAATCAAAAGAAAAGCAAGCTTGTTGTACCATCGTTATGACATAGTGCTGCTATTGTACCTTTGTTATTATGTCACAGTGATAGTACAACAGCTAGTTTCTGCATATGTGCAAGTTGCAGTGCTTGGGACTTCTAAAAATGGCCATGGCAGTGAGTGAAGGCACAGAAAGTGGAAAGATAGTAAAGCACTAAAAGTAAGAGCCTTTTTCTTTTCTAATATTTCCTGGAACACAACAGGAGACTATTTTTTTTTATAAAAAAAACAGAGGCTATGTGAGAGAAGGGGACCAGTATGGAGTTGGGTATTTTCTCAGACTTTGAGTGGGGGTTGGGGGGATGACAAACATTTTCAACAAGGCACGACTGCTGAAGAAGTGATCAGCAATTGATTTACTGTTGCCCATACACTACACAAGACAATGGATGGGCAACAGTAAACAACAACACTGGTGTTTACTTCTCAAGGTTGCATGACAACTGAAAACCTCTCGAGCTTCATTTTCGAAGTTTACTTGGTTGTCATGACAACCTCTCAAAGTGAACAACAGTGTTGTTCACTGTTGTACATCCATTATCCTCTATATAGTGTATGGGAGTGAGCTGTTATGCATACAAATCAAAAGAAAGACAAGCTTGTTGTACTATCGTTGTGACATAGTGCTGCTGTTGTACCGTCATTAGTACATCACAACGATGGTACAACATATAGAATAGTGGATGGGTGAACATCCACAACAAGGCTGTGTTTCCCTCGAGGGAGTTGATGATATCACAGAGACCCCGAGAGTGAAGCCTTAAAGGTCTCATTGATGTCATCAACTGCCCGAGATGGGGACGCAGACTTAGTTGTGGATGTTCACCCATCCACTGTTTTTTATAGTATATGGGTTTTTTTTGTTTTACATTTTTTTTTTGTTACTTGCCGTAGGCGCTGCTCCCGTTTCCCTCTGGTGCTTCTACTTGCGCCCGTTCCCGCTTATGCTCCATCCTGCTCCTCAGCACATCATTTTTTTTAAATTGGGGAGAAAAAAGAAAGCAATTGTCTTTAGAAAGGGAGCCATGTATGGCTCTCCATGTCCTGATTCCCGACTTCTAAGTCGGTGGCTCCACTGCCTGGCGCTCGCTAAATTGCGCCGCCATGTTTTTGGTTTTTTTTTCTAGAGGGCGTCGTCTGAGCCAATCAGGCAGCAGGTCAAGGGTAAAAAGTTGTTGTACTATTGATGTGACATCAGAACGATAGTACAACAACTTTTTTGACCTTTGAACTGTACTACAACAAGATTTCATTGACAATAGGCAGCACCCATATACTATAGCTTGATTGCCTCTGCACATGCACAAGTTGAAGTGCTCTGGACTTCCAAAAGCTGCTGTGGTGGTAAGTGAAGGCACAGAAAGTGGAAAGAGAGTAAAGCACTAAAAGTAAGAGCCTTTTTATTCTATAATATTTCCTGGAACACAGCAGGAGACAATTGTTTGGTGTTTTATTTGAAAAAAAAAGAAGCTATGTGAGAGCAGGGGATGAGGATGGAGTCGGGTGTTTTCTTGAACTTTGAGTGGGAGGTGGGGGAACAACAAACTTTCACATTGCTGTGCAACTGCCAAAGAAGTTATCAGCAATTGATTTACCGTCACCCATACACTATACAAGACAATGGATGAGCACAGTAAACAACAACACTGGTGTTTACTTCTCGAGGTTGTATGACAACCAAAAACCTCTTGAGCTTCACTTTCAAAGTTGACTTGGTTGTCATGACAACCTCTCGAAGTGAACAACAGTGTTGTTGTTTACTGTTGCCCATCCATTATCCTTTATGTGTAATCTCATTTCAAGTGCATACTTGTTTGCAATTCAGCATTGCTATTTTTTAATTTATAGGGATAGTAAGAATGAAGTGTGATTTGTGAAGACGGTACTGATATATTGCAATAATTGAGGCATAGAATCACAGAAGACAGATGGATCAAAGGAGACAGTGTATTTTTTATTTCATTTTAATTAAACTAGGAGTCCAGTATGATCCTGGTGTGGCTTACACTACCGGCAGGGTCTGCTTACTTTATCAAACTGCAGTTACTGATTGCAGAAAACTGAAGAAATGCTGCAGTAGAAGTCAGCAATACAGATTTTTTTACATTATATTTATACTTAAATTGTATTTGCTTTCATGGAAAGTGCTGCTGTATCAGGTTGCTTTTTTAATGTAAAGTGAAAGTGCTTTCACTTTCTGCACAAGGCAGTCTGTGGAGTGGAGAAACAGAAGTAGACACTGCTCCAAGACCTCTACACAAGCAGAGATAAAGAAGGTATTTAAAATGATTACCATATATACTTGTGTATTAGCTGACTTGTGTATAAACTGACTCCCTCCACCCTGTAGACAAATTGAAAGAAAAACAGCTTGATTCGCGTATAAGCCGAGATTAATTTATTGGAAGCCCACATCACAGTATCACCTCTACCATCACCATTGCAAAATTGTTAAACCAAGTAATTTAAGAGCTGTATATGTCCAGCATTGCTGTTTCACTTCTTTCATTTCTAGCATTTCAGTACATTTCAGGCATTGGCATCTGACATCCGACCTAGAGATAAAGAACGAACCGTAGATTTAATACCAATTCTTACAAAAAATTTACTGTAAATTCATAATCTCAGCATCATTTCTCATGGTGGTTTGCAGCAACAACTTACCCCACTCAGTCAGAATCTTCCTCACCATCATCTCCTTCAGATAAGCATAGTCCCTGTTCATTCTTCACCATAAAAGCGTCCATGAGAATACCCGCATACTGGTTGTCATCCGGTTCTACCTCCTGCTCCTGTTCTGATTCCTCATAAAGTACATCATCCTGTGTCCCATCCATGCTATTGCTTATCCCACATTTCAAAAAAGATCTCACAACCATTTCAGCTGGGATACTATACCGTGCTTGAACTATCCAGTCACAGATGAGCTCAAGCTTGGGTCGTCTCAGGTTCCCACCTTTTGTCAGTGTTCCTGCCCCTGAATACATCCACTCCACCCATAGTTTATGCATCCTATCCTTGAAAGGCTTATTGAGGCAGACATCAAGGGGTTGTAACAGTGATGTCAGACCTCCTGGGATAACACACAAGTCAGTGTGGATTTTCTTGGCTGCCTTTTTGTCATCTTCTGTCAGGTGTGCTCTAAACATGTTGCATACAAGCATTGCTTGTTTGCGCTTAAGAACACCTGGATGTGTATCCCACACCTTCTGCAGCTACACACCTGCAAGTTCCTCATCTGTCCATCCCTTCTGGTGAGGAAAAACAAGAACACCAGGTGGGAAAGTCACTTTATTTAGGTAGCATTTTGCATTTAAAGATCACCATGGGCTTCAGTTTAGATCCATCAGTTAAACAAGACAGCACAACAGTGAAATTAGTTTTTTCATGTCCTGTTGTTTTTATTAGGATTGTCTTGCTACCAGATGGATTTACAGTGCAATTTGATGGTAGGTCAAATGTTAGTGGTGTCTCGTCCTTGTTGCCAATTTGTGAAAGATCATAGCTGTGCTTTTTTTCATAGCTTGTGTATGAATTGCTGAAAGCAGTCAACTTTGGCTTCCAAGTTTGGGTGGAGCTTTTGGGCTATTTGGGTTCCCTGTCTCAGGGTTAAACTGTAATGCTCCATAAACCTGGAGCACCAGCCAGCAGAAGCCAGAAATTTATCAGTGCCTGCTGTGTTACTGGCAAATCTTTCATCTTTTGCCAGTTTTAGAGCTTGCATGCATATTGCAATACGCGTTACTATGTAGCCGCTCTGCCTGCATTGCAGAACCCAGTTATTCAGCTCAGCTTCCATAGCCTGAAATGCAGGTCGATCACCATGGCATGCTCGCTTTGATTTAGGGAGTTCAGCAGAATGTCCTTCTGCTTCCTCCACTCCCTGACTTGCTTCTCATTCACAGAGAAGTGGTGAGCTGTGGCACAGTTGTTAGTTGCTTCAGCATGTTCGATCACCAGCAGCTTGAAAGCTGCATCATAAGCGCTTCTCTTTCTCTTGACACTCATTTTGGGCAATGAGGTGACTACGGTACCAGGACCATATTTATTCATATTGTGGCTAATCGGAGAATTGCAGTGAACAGCAACGAACTTTTTAAAAATTTTGAGACTCGGGTATAAGTTGAGGTAGTATATTACAGTAACTAAAAAAGATTACAAAAATTTGGTTTATATGCAGGTATATACAGTAGACTGTTATAAGGGGTGTATCTTCTCTTTATTTTATCATTTTGAAACCAATTCTGTGTCAGTAACATGATCATTCAAAACCCAACAGAGCTAGCAAGCAAGAGAGCATACCTGGGTAGTGAGTGTTGTTAGGTGTTACAAAGTACGCAATGTGTCCTGGTGATGTTGTGACATTCAATTTCCATTTCTGTCATTGGTGCTGTTTTGTTTCAGAAATTTCCCAGACAAGACTGTGGATGATATTAAGGAGCAGGATATGCTAGGCATGGAGTGCCAGCCATCAGCCACTTCAAACATGAAACTGGCATCGGGCAGTTGCTATTTTGCTTTCTTTTTTGAATAAATGTATGGGTGTTTGTGCACTGCAGTGATGTACTGGGAGAAGAGAGAGAGAGAGAGACTGAGAAAGAGAGAAACAGAAGTGTGGTGGTTACAAGCATGGAGCAAATGGCACAGCGATTTTTTTGTTGAGCAAGCAGATTCAGTGGTCAATTTAAAAAAAAGAGCAAGAACTTGTTTTGCTTTTGGCACTGTTAGCCACTCAGTATTGCTTCCTCCAAATTTATTTAACAAATGCTGCTGCTGCATCTTCAAGCCAGCAAATGGTCAAGTGGTGTGAGTGGATACTACGGCTTAGAGTCCCAAGTGCTAAAACACAACCTGCAAAAAGAATATATCAGGTACATTTTTTTTATACCTTTGTGAAAGTTCTACCGCTGGTCTGTTATAAAGGGTTGCTTTTTTTATTCGGTGGGTAGTAAGTAAGTAAAAATAAAACAATTGGGACTATGCACTAACTGGAGGGCTGGGTACACGTGTGAGGCATATACCCGGCCTTCAGCCCTGCCCATGTCTTCCGACCACCTCATTCATGGAAGTGAAAAAGCATGGGTGGGGAGTGTAAATGAGATTAGTGATATACTTATTGGAGAAGATGCAGTAGAATGGAAAATGTATGTGTATTACATATTTTGCGAGATGACAGCCTCAGATATCTTAGCTCAATTTTAAATTCACACTCTGCCCAGTCAACAGTTCGCTGTTAGCCTATAAGTAATGATGTGTACTATTTCTTTGGTAACATTCTTAACTTTGCCACCTTGTTGCCCTCTTAACCCTTTATCTCTTCTACTTTATTTTAACAGTAATTTGTCACTAACACTGAGCACAAATTGTAAAGCAGCTGGCAGTCAGCATTCAGGGTATCTCTGTTTTGGCATTCCTGTGATGTTTGTTGCCTGTCTGCATAGCAGTGGCTGAAAAAGATATCAAGTCCCTTTTTTAATTTTCATTTACAGTATATTTTACTTTGAGCAGTGCTGTAATTTAGTTCTGCATTTTTAGCAGTGAGAAACCAGCTACTGCTACAGTGATGGCCCCATTCTGACTCTCTTCTTTAAGTTTGAAGATCAGATGTGCAGTCTAAAATGTAGTTTCAGCATTTAGTATACTGTATCAGATGGTAATCTTCTTAGAGCTCTGGTTTTCTTTATTTTTATGTATTTGTTTACAATAATATGAAGGGGAGAAGGCTGAAAAAGGTGAGAAGGCTGAAAAAGACCCCACTGACACCAGGACCAGGAAAGATGGGTAAAAGGGTTCTTGGAGCACTACAGCATGAA
Organism: Neoceratodus forsteri; assembly: GCA_016271365.2. NCBI lineage: Eukaryota > Metazoa > Chordata > Ceratodontiformes > Ceratodontidae > Neoceratodus > Neoceratodus forsteri. The sequence continues at coordinate 825,780,583 of CM057455.1, read as the reverse complement.
GGTTGGAGTGAGAGGTGCCTTGTTGTTTTTGTGTTTCTAGCTTTTTAAATAAAAAAAACTTTAGTTTTAGTTGGTTCCTAGTTAATACGCTTTGGCAAGACTATGAGATGTTGGCATGTGAGCATGAAGCGAGGGATGGGAATGGAAGCTTGAGCATATAAAGTGAGCATGCAAAGGAAGCTAACTGTAAATACTAACATACTATTTGCCAGCAGATTAGGCCTTATGGTCTATCAAGTCTGCTCGAACCTAGATCCTTAGTTGGGTGCCGAGACCCTCCCATCCCTTGTGCTCCAGAAACCCCTATCATCCATCCCCACCCCCCCGGGACAGGCCATCATCTGATACATCCACTTTCTGTGTCTGTCCCACCCTCTCTTAAAGCTCCACTGTGGATCTCTGAACCAGCTCACCAGGCAGAGCATTCCAAGGGTCCACCACCCTCTCAGTGAAAACCTCCTCCTCTTTTCCCCTCACCCTTCCACCTTCCAACTTCAAACCATGCCCTCTGGTGATGCCTCCCTGCTTTAGTCTAAAGATCCCTCCATGTTTACCCTATTTATTCCCTTGAGGTACTTGAAGACCTCAATCATGTCCCCCTGTCTCTCCTCTCCTCCAATGAAAACAGGCAGAGCTCCTCAAGTCTGTCCTCATAAGTCAAATCCTAGCCCCTCGTGATCATCTTTGTTGCCCTCCTGTACCCTCCAGGAGCTGTATGTCCCCTTCAAGTGTGGTCTCCAGTACTGTACACAGTACTCAAGGTGTGGTCTAACCAGTCCATTGTACAGTGGCAGAATCACTTCCTTGCTCCTAGAGGTGATCCCCTTATGATGCATCCCAACATCCTGTTTGCCTTGCTAACTGCCTCCTGCACTGCTCAGTGTTATTCATACATGTATCCACCATGACCCCTAGGTCTTTTTCCCCTGTTGAGGCTTCCAGCACCTCCTCCCAGGGTGTACCTGTGTTTAGGGTTTCCGACCAAGATGCAACACCTTGCACTTGGTGATATTGAAATTTAATTTCCATGTGTGAGCCCAGCTTTCCAGGGTGTCCAGGTCCCTTGCAGGGCCAACCTCCCTCTTCTCCTCAACTACTGCTCCCATCTTGAGTCATCCGCGAAGAGACTCATTTCACACCCTATACCATCCCTGATGTCTGATATGTATGCATTAAACAGGATTGGACCCAGGACCGAGCCCTGTGGTACCCATCACCAACCTCTGTAGGGTTCAAGAGCTCCCCACAGACCACTTCTCTCTGAGTGCATCCAGCTATCCAGTTTTCAATCCATCTGACCATCAAAGGGCCTACTCCTAACCCCATCAGTTTCTCCACCAGACCATTGTGGGGACAGAGTCAAACTTGCTGAAGTCCAAGAATAATACATCCTCGGCTTACCCCTGTCCAGTTCTGATGTTACCCATTCATAGAACTCCACAAGGTTGGTTTGACATGATCTACCTGGCACAAACCCATGCTGCCGACTATCCAGACCTCCCACCTCCTCCAAGTAAACCCCAATCGTTCCTTTAGTATACTCTCCATTAATTTTCCCACCACCGAGGTTAAACTGATGGTCTATAGTTCAGTACTTCCTTCGACCCCCTTTATGGATTAATTTCTATGTGCCTCGCCAATCCCTAAGTACCTCCCTGTCTCAAGTGACCCGGTTGAAAAGCTCCGCCAGGGGTGCAGCCAGTATGTCCGCCAATTCCCATAGTACTCTTGGATGAATTCCATCCGGCCCAGGAGATTTGTCTTTCTTTAGGGCCTTGAGGGCAAACCACACCCTTTTGGTGGGGATGGCATCATCCGTCCCCTCCACCTTACTGGTCTTTTTATCCTTATCCAGATGTGACACCCCTGGGGTACCTTTCCCTCCCTTTTGCTCCATTTCTGCTGCTCCTGATCCCACTCCTGCTGCTTCTATCCCCTTTGTGCCTTGCTTTGTAGATATCCCATCCCCCTCCCTAGTGAACACAGAGGCAAAGTACTCGTTAAATACCTCTGCCTGGTCCCTCGCCTCTTCCACCCACCCTCCTTCTGATCTCAATCTGCTGAGATGGCCCTTAGTTTTTCTCCGCTCCCCAATGTACCGGAAGAACCCCTTTTCCCCTCCATGTATCCCCTGTGCCAGCCGTTGCTCTTTACTGGACTTTGCTCCCCTCACCATACGGGTGACTTTTCTAGATGCAAGCTGGTACATTTCCTTATCCCTATCCCCTCTTGTTGTTTTATATTTTTTGTAAGCCGCCTTCTTTTCTCTGACTGCTACCTGGACCTCACTGGACCACCAGCATGGTTTATGTGACCTTGCTCCCTTACGTTTCAACTTAGCGCAGATCCTGACTGCCTCATGAAGTCCCCGTTTTATGACCTCCCATCTCCTTTCCACACTTGTTGTTGGGGTAATCCCCTCAAATGATCCTTGAGAATATTTCCATGCCCATAAAGTCTGCCCCCTGAAGTCCACTGCCAGTGTCCTAGATCTCACCCCACTCCCCAATGCTTATTTGAAACCAGACAGTATTGTGGTCACTCCCAGTCAGGGGTCCTGTACAACCATGTCCCTTACCAGATCCCCATCTGCCAGAACCACATCCAGGACATGCCCCTCCCTTGTGGGCTCCATCACATGCTGTGTTAAGAACACATCCTGGAAGCCATCCAGCAGCCTCTGCTCCTTGGCCACCTTAGAGGACATGGTTCCCCAGTTAGTACCTGGCATATTAAGTCCCCATCAACACCACTCCTTCCCTTTTGGACCACACTGGGCAATGATGTTGTCCAGCAAACCATCCTCTAGAACATCACTCATCCCGGGGGGCCTATATGCTACTCCCAGCTTGACTTATCTCCTGCTGGGGATCGTAAGGTGACCCATAAGGCCTCCACGTTTCCCTCTGCCTCTTCTACCATAGCAATTTCTATGTCATCTCTAATGAACATAGCCACTCCACCCCTCTGCCCTCCTTTCTATTCTTCCTAAGCATAGTGTGTACCCCGTCATTTAGGTCCCAGTCATGGTTTTTGTTCGCCATCGTTCCGTGACTGCCGCCACATCCACCCCTCGAACAGCATGGCCTGGAACCTGGCAACTTGTTTCCAAGCCCTGGCATTTACTAACACTAACCCCACCCTTATCCCTGATCCTTTTGTCGAACCCCACCCAGATTCCTTATACTTCCATCCTCCCCTGCTCCTCCTGGAAACCTCCACCTCCAGTCTGTTTCCCCCTCCCCTTGGGCTTGAAGGCTACTCCCTCATCTGGAGGAGGCTTCTGGTCAGCCCCTCCCTTATCCCTTCCCCCCTTACAAGTTTAATCCCCACCTTTCTTGTATGTAGTCAGCCATCCCCTGTTTAAATATATTCACTGTACTTTTATTTTCATGGGATGAGGTCACTGCGTAGATTCAATGAAAATAAAAGTACAATGAATATTTCCTGTTCTACAGTACTTATTCTAGAAGCTGAATTGATTGCAGTTGAGTAACTTTTCTTAAAAATAAGTTAAAAGAAAAGACAATTTTTAGCCACTACTCCTTTTTTTTTGGGGGGGGGGTGCAGCATAATGCATGGAGCAGTAATGTTATACTTAGTTTGCATTTTTGTGAGAAATTCCACAGGAGATGACTATTGCAACTTGTTTGTGGTGCATCTTACATGCTACATAGGATATCTAAAGGCAGCAGATGGGCTCATGTGTTTATCACAAATATTCTCCCAGTTAATGTCAGTAGTAATTGGATGCACCGGTGTATTCACACAGTGATAATGTACAGAGTCATGCATTTTGAAAGTTTACTGACAAGCCTGATTTAAAATGCAGTAAGCAGTAAACCTTACTGTGCCTCTGAAGAAAATGATGTGGCCATAAAATGGTTTTAATAATACAGTCTGACATTCCTTAACTACTTACTAAACAAATGCTGGCAAAACAGTACTGCACTCCTGAGCACTACATAAATGGAAAGGTGCAAACTTCTCCAAAAACAAAGACTGCTTTTATTTAAACTAAAAGTAATACAAGTCTGCAAACACCAACAAATGGCCAGTCACCTGGTAAGTATATTTAGGGGCTATACCTCCAAGGTGATTGGCCATTTGTTGGAGTGTTTGCCAATGTTTTATTACTTTTGGTTTCAATAAAATCAGCCTTTGTTTTTGGAGCAGTTTGCATCTCTCTATGTGTTTAGCACTTGGGAGTGCAGTACAGTTTTGCTCTGTTGTTCACTGTAGAAGTTAACCACCCCGGACAGAGCACCGTCACCATCTACAGACACCCAGTTTTCTGTTGATGGCAATCAAAATAAGATGGCAAATAAAACAAGATTTTGCCTTCACAAAAAAGAATCCTGTTTCATGACATGTGATATAAAAAAGGACTTTCTTCCTTTTACGTGGACACAAAAAAAGATTTATATTATTATTAAATAGAGAATAATGGCTATGCAACTGTGTGTTTTGGATTTTTTTACATGTCTGAGGTGTGTGATGACCTATAAACCTTGAGAGCAAAGCTTGAAAGGTTTATGAGGTCATCACACACCAAGGGCGTGTAGAAAAAAAATCCATAACAACACAGTTAAATAGCCTTTATTTTTTATAATTACTGGTGCAGGGTGTTTTTTTTTCTCTTCAAAACTTGAGTAAGTTAATGGAGGACTGCTGTCAGAGACAGACAGACAGACACACACACACACACACAGTCTGTCTCTGCCTTTTATTTGTTTTGTTCTTTTCCTTCTTTCCTTCCTTTATTTATTTTTGTATTATACTGTGAACCACTGTAAGTTAAGTTAGGTAGTGAGCCAGTTAGCCACAGGCCATTTGTAATGCAAATGCTGTGTCCTGAAGCGCCACTTGAAAGGTACAAATGGCAGGATCAACCAGATAGAGTTTTAAAACCTTTAACAGTAGGATCAACCAGATAAATATTGAGAACATTTAAATGTTATCTGTCATGACTGCGAGAGGTGAAGGATGAGTGCAGGTGCTCCGTAACGGGAAAACAGATTTGCCATATTTGTTAAGGTGTTCAGCCAGCTCACCCACAGACTAAGGGTCAATGAAGTGGCACGCTACAAATGACTGATGCTTGGGGACACTTCCACTGAAAGAAAATTTTGAGAACACATAATAATTGTTTTTTCGATTATTACTGTGTTTGACAGAGAACTGTTAACCGTGTGATAAAGGGGGTCACCAACAATTATAAAATAAATAAGCTGAGGAAATATGGTCCATAATAAAAGAGAAAACCTTATCTATATGCGACAAACACAATAATAAAATTAAAAAATACAACAAACGGCATAAAACTGAAATGGCTCAACAAAGAAATAAAAAATTAATAAGAAAGGAAACAAAACTCTACAAACTGTACATTAAACACAAATCTGACAAAACATGGAATGATTACAAAACTGTATTAAAACAATGCAAAAAGGCTGGCTCGGTGGCGCTGAGGGTTGAGGCGCTGGACGCCACACCTCACACCACGCTAGCTACCTGGACTTGGGAACAAGCACGGGTCACCAGGGGTCGGCCAGGGTGGAGAAGGATAGAGCACCCGACGGCAGCTCTCCTTCTCCAGGGGGCATGACTGCAGGCTACTGCTGCAATGCTACCACCTAGGAGAGCCCAGGTGGATAGCATGGTAGAAGGAGAATCAGCAAGTGGATTGGGTGACTGTCAGCAGAGGGGCAGAGTAAGAGGTACATTTCAGCATGCCTCCCAGCTCACAGCCCCTCATTGCACGCCGACGTTAGTGGGGGGAAGAAACTGGAAAAACACCTAGGCCTTCCTAGGCGATGACACCCCCTAGGACTTCTCCGACTACTCATCAAGGCAGACTCTGCTGTGTCAGATCTACACACATGAGCATAGAGTGCTGGTTTGGAGAGGTAAGCAGGGGGCATCCCCTCTCCACCCCTACCCGGGGGGGGGTATACCGGGGGGTCTTCAAGGGAGTGTGTGTGTGATCGAGGCACTCTGGGGTAGACCATGGTGGGGTTTGGGGGGTACAATGAGGATGTCTGAGAGAGTGGAGGGAAGAGGCAGGTCAGGGGGATAAATACAAGGTTAAAAAAAACAATGAAAAACAAAATCAAGAGATCTAATCATAATTTTGAACTGAAAATGGCAACTAACACAACAAAAAAATAGCATGAAATAATTTTGCAGCTATATTAATTCCCTGAAAAACTCTGGCATCAAACTTAGTTCAATCATGAAAAATAACGTAACAAGAGAACACCCAAATAACATAGCAAATGTATTTAATAAATACTTCTCTTCAGTTTTTCCAAATCTGCTCTGTATACTGGTAATATTCCTGATATCAGACTGATCTCAATTGAGATATCTGAGGAAGACATAATAATAAAATCCACAATTTAAAGAATCATAACTCAGCCAGCCCAGATAACATTGCAGCTAAGATGCTAGAAATATTTTCTCTGATTATTGTAAGACCACTTAAATATATTTCTTTGACATCCATTACTAGGGGTGAAGTCCCAAGGGACTGGCAGTCAGCCATTGTGGTACCCACATACACAAAGTGGAATAAAAATGAATGTAAAAACTATAGGCCAACAAGTCTAACCTCAGTGACTGGCAAGCTCCTTGAATCTATTATTAAAGATAACATAATTATTTTTATTTTTATTTATGACTTTGTTAACCGGGTAGGTGCATTGATCCCAGGGACCATTTTCAGGCATGATCCATTAACCATTTTAAAGGCAAATTATCAAGTTTATATGTAACAGCATGGTTTCACCATTGGGTGATCTTGTATTACCAACTTGCTCTGCTTTTATGAGAAAATTTCCCAGGCAAAGGGATACCAGTAGATTGTATTTACCTGGATTTTGTTAAAACTTTTGACTCAGTTCCACATTGAGCAATTATTCAGAAGATGCCCAACTTAAATATCAATACTTGCATCATAAAATGGATAAATAAATAAATGGCTTAGTAACAGAACCCAAAGAGTCTGCGTAAATGGATACTATTCCACCATTATTAGCACCACAAGTGGAGTACACTAGGGATCTGTGTTGGGGTCTGCACCAGTATTGATCCAAATCATTATCTCTGACATTCTGTTTTGTTTCTGCAACCCTCTTCCCCCTTCCACCCCCCAGGACGCATCTGGAAATTAACTATTTCAGTTCGGTATGTCTTTCCTGGTGAAACTTTCAAAATAAATAAATGTGTTAACAAGTAGGAAACTGGACTAGTAAATAGGCTGATGATACCAACTTAGCTGGTAAAATATGTGCAGTAGAAGACAATGGCCCAGATATTCAAAAGGGTTGAGCCATGCGCAATAGGGTTGCGCCTGCACAAGTCCGAAATGCGCCATTCTGCGATATTCAGCAGGAGGCAGTTGCGCCCCCCCCAAATCATGCTGAGCAACAGCGCAATGATAATGAAGGCATGCACAACCGAAGGGGGAGGAACCATGCATAAACTGCACAGCCCAATATTCAGCCTGGGCCATGTAGAGTTATGCTGGTGCAACCCCTACCTGCACCTGCACAAAGTTACGCTGAAAAAAAAAAAGGAACAAGTTGAGGGCTACCCACAGGTGAAGCTGCCGCATTGCAGGGCGCAACACAGCAGCTGCCACCTGTGGGTGGCCCTGGACTTGTTCCTCGCTCACCTGGCAGCGCTTCATGCCCCCGATCACGGGCTAGCGGTTCCCCTAGTAGCCCGATCGCAGGCAGAATAGTAGTGTTCTCCGAGCAGTCTGACTGCCAGGCAGAACAGTAGTGTCCCCCCAGCAGCCCGATCACAGGCAGAACAGTAGTGCCCCCAGCAGCCCGATCATGGGCATAACGGTATGCTTCCCCCATTAGCCCGACCGGGCATAACTGAACATCCCCCACCTCGAGTAGCCCGATCACGGGCATCAGACCTCCCCCACCAAAGTCCAATATCCCTGGTGGTCCAGTAGACCGCAAGTAGCCCAATCATGGGCGGCATCCCTCACTCCCCACGCCCAAAATCCCTGGAGATCTAGTGGCCTCCACCCCCGCCCACAGAGCCCACCATCCCACTCCCCATCAGCCAGGCGGTAGCAGTATCTCACCACCCTTCGCCGCCTCGCCGCCTATCGACTGATAGATTTAGTGAACGCAGTGGTTCAGAGCATGAGCCATGCGCAGTAGTTTCATAACAGATGAAGTCAGTCCAGATATGTGAATTAATTAATTCATTCATTCACATATCTGACCGATTTTAGCCGGTATGGAAGCTGTGCCCATTGGCTCATGTTTGAACCAATGGGCGGCAGCCCTACCAAGTTGTCAGTCGGCGGTCGGCAGGGTGGCAGGCGGTGGGTCCTGCCGCCTCTCACGCTGACGGTAAACAGGGTGGTGGCTCTGTGGGTGGGGTAAAATACTAGATCACCAGGGATTTTGATGTGGGGAGGTCTGATGCCCGCAATCAGCTACTGGGGTGGGGACATTTCTGCTGGCGTCCGGGCCGGGCTTATGGGGAAGCATACCGCTATGCCCACATTGGGCTACTGGGGAGCATCTACTGTTCTGCCTGTGATCAGGCTGCTGGGGACACTACTGTTCTGCCCATGATCGGGCTGCTGGGGGGGACACTACTGTTCTGCCCATGATCAGGTTGCTGGGGGGGACACTACTGTTCTGCTAGCAATTGGGTTGCTGAGGGGGCACTACTGTTCTGCCCGTGATCGGGCTGCAGGGGGCGTCGGTCCCCAATGGTTGCTGCCTGGCAGGGCGCCAGGTGCAAGTCGCCGGGGATCGGCACACCTGCATGCTAATGGCATGCAAATGGGGCCATAATCAGATGCAAATGGCTCCCCATGCACCTTGCATAAATTATGGTCCCATTTGCATGTCACCCTTTGAATATCGCAGGTGCTGTGCATGGCGCAATGGAACTTGCACCACCACATCTCAATGCTCCACTCTGACCACTTGCGCTGGCGCAGTTCCACTGCGCCATGCACAGTGGGTGTGACCAGGGAGCGATATTCAAAGAAGTTGCGCCATAGCGCAACTCCATTGAATATCACCCTGGCCACGCCCCAGCGCAACTATTTTGAGCGGCGAAGGGGCTTGCACCACAAAATGGTGCAGTTTGAATATCTGGGCCCATGAGTCTATTTAAGCTGACTGTATCAGGTGTAAAGAGTGAAACAAGAATCGTGCAGTTAAAACTGCTCTGTCAAAATAGTGAAAACTAATACTGCTACAGGAATAGAAGAGTGCAGGTCAGTTTAGCACTGTCTCTGTAGCTGTGTTGCTGTCAGGGGGACAGGAGGAGAAAGGGAAGAAGCCTGTGCTGGGATGGATTCTTCCAAGCAGCTGCCATGGCAAACAGGACAGAGCAACAGGCAGGGAGGTCTGTGGCACATCGGTGGCCCAGGGTTCGATTCATGGGATGTCTGCTTTTTTTGTTCTTGTCTCCCCCCTCACATTTTATATTTTCCTTCCTTAGGTAGGCAATTCTCCCCAAAGGTTTCTTTCTGGCCCGAATTGCCTCCCCTTGGACGTAGTTGTTTTGAGTAGGGTGGGTTCAGGGATGAAGCCTCCCATAACAGGGTGCAGGGGATGGAGTCCCTCCATACAAAAACTGAAATTACTGTGTATTACGGTAGCGGTCACTGTGTTCATGGACTGTTACCTTTGCCACTATTTTTCCAGTTGCTGTTTTGGGTTGGTGCTGTTATTGACAGTGCCCTTTCGGTGCCACTGTTTTGGACCATGCTATTATGGTTTTTGTTATCTTGACCTAGTGCCCAAGCTGACCTAGATACCATTCAGACATGGAAAAACACATGAGGGATGACATTTGATACTGATACATGCAATGTCTTACACTTAGGTAACCAAACCATAAAACCTACTTACAAACATGGGAAGCACAGTAATAAAGAGGTTCAAAACAAAAGGGACCTGGGGAGTTATCACAAATAATAAACTGAATTAAACTGATCAGTGCACTATACTAGTAGCCAAAGCAAATAAAATGTTATGGACAATTAAATTAAATTTTACCAGCAGAAGGGCTGAAGTCATTATGCCCCATTATAGGGCATACATCAGGCCAATTCTTGATTACAACAGCCAAGTATGGTGCCCACTCAGCAGGGGGAGATAGAAAGAGTTGAGAGGATACAACACCAAGCCACAAAAAGTATCCATAATATCAGGAATTGTAGTTACCCCAACCGTCTCAGACACCTCAATCTAACATCACTGTAAACTAGAATGAAGAGAGGTGACTTGATGTGCTATGAAATTATGCAAGACCCTTATTTAATAAGTGAACTAGATCTGCAATTTAAAAATAATAACTTGAGCACCAGGGATCATCTGCTGCAACTGAAACTACAAGAATGTAATACGCAAGAATGTAATACTAACAACAGGAGGTGTGTCTACACACAGTGTGTCACAAACTCTGGAACAAACTACCTACTGAGATAATCATCAGTAATGATTAAAAAGAATTAAAATCAAAACTGGATAGATACATTCTGGAGGGACACAATCTACCATATTACGGTTGAAGGACAGGCGCTCATATTGGCAAACTGCCTTCTATGCTCCTTAACCTTTTAGTATGACTTCAGCAAATATTGTGAAGGGCAATGTAATGCCTTACATGTAAATAATTTTTGTTTGTTTTTATGTTTGCCTGTGTTTTTATTTTTTTATTTATTTCAAGATTTGGACATTACCTTTGAGCAAAAGCTCTTTAACAAAGGTTCCACGTCAGGTATAACAAAGTGTGAACAAGTGAAAACAAGAAAGCAAAGGAGGACAGAGCCCCAGTGTAAACAGATTACAAAGGTGAAACACTACTAACAGAGACATAAGCAGGGCCACTGGAAAATTACTCCCGCAATTTTTTTGCGGAATCCACAATTTTCACCATTCTCCACAAAATCTGACATGTTCCACAACTTCTTGCAATTTTTGAGTTTTTATATTGAACTGTGTAAAAAGTATTAGCATTTTTAATAAAATACTCTCAAATATATTGACAATTTTGCATCTAGACTTGGGTTTGGCCGAAACAATGCAGTGCAAGGTAGGGCAAGGGGTTTTATGTGACACCGATTTCTTTTGAATCCTTGTCTTGTTTGGTTTCAAAATCCACTGGCCAAGCATAAGTACACTTAAACACTTAACATTTGTTTTGTGTTGAAGCAGTCTATCAGAAAACATTTTGTTGCCACACAGACTGAAACAAAAGATGGGAGAAAAGGTGTAAGTTATCCCATTCACTTAAATTGGGTTCTTACTCTGAAGCCTTTTTGTAAGTGGCAGGGCAAGTTTTTCCTTGCGGGCATACTTTCATTCAGACTAGTTTTGATTCAAACAGCTGAGGATTTTTGGATAGCCCTGATGATTTTAAACTTGAATCAGCTAGTTGTTAACAGTGCTCTCACTCTTAGCAACTACCCCCCAGATGCTCACATGCAAAGACTATAATAAAAACCTGACTAAAGTCTAAAAACAAGCTTATAAAACACAAAATGTATCTGAACATTTATCTTTAACTAAACAAAATCATTGCAGCTAGAGTAAAACAAAGGTAATTTACAGGGTACCCTGACTACTGTATGATGCAGTAAAATATATTGGTATTTTTTTACATTTTTTGGTAACTGCATAAGTCCCATTAGGCACAATTGCCTGTTTTCAGGTACAATCCAGAAGCACTGAGGTTAAGTGACTTGCTCAGAATCACACAGTATGCAAGTGGAGGTTGTGGGAATCAAACCCAGGTCTGTTAGATGTCCATAGTTCATTCACAGTTTGTTACTCTAACCTCTAGGTTATACTGCCAGACCCAATAACCCCCAGATTTAATGTTTAAATATGTGAGTTCAAAAATAGTGTGCAGTGCCTACAGTACACATTATGAACATTTTAACAACATTTTACTAAACTCAATTATTCACCAGTCTATCTGCGTATTTTTTCTTGTACCAAAGTGGGTAAACAGCTGACAGGGCATTGTAAATAGCTGTGGATCAGGCTTCATTATTCTACATTCAGAAACAGAAACATTATTTATTCTGGCTTTATTTAATATTGATTTGCTGTGGCTCACTTTACAGAACTTATTTACCACTGTATGAGGCAGATGCTTTTACATTTTGGAAGATAGGCAATGCTTACTATAGCTTATCAGTTTAGTATTCTTTTTAGGAACATGAACTTTTCTTTATGTTTGAAACATATTCAGGTGTCAGTGTATTCATTTAGCAATTTATACTGACTAATATATGCTACAGAAAACATTAAAAGATTTATTGTGAAGCACTCTGGGTCTATAGTAGAACCCCTGCAATTTCCCGCAATTTTTGCAAAATGCTCTGCAACTTTTGGTAACCTTTTCTGCAATTTTCCAGTAGCCCTGGACATAAGCTATCCAAGTAAGTGCAAAGAAGCATGACAAGGCCAAACATTGTCAGGTACACAGTTATAATTTACAACAGTCAAAGGCTAGGCACAAAGGTATAATCTTCAGTAGCCAGGGAGCTAGATCCATCTACATAGTGGAATTGATGTAGAGAGTTGGGGTTGGGGGATCTGGGATGTGGGCAGCAGCCCTGTGGGGGCTTTGTTAAAAAAGGTGTGGGAGGTGACTTGATCCATGTCAGTTAGCCAGGTGGTTGTGTCTTAAGACTTACAGGGCTGGGGATGCAATTACTGCCTACAGCAACAGGCTATGCTTCCAAAGAGATACTGTTTAAGCTTGGCCTTAAAGACAGGTAGGCTTGAGTTTGTCAATAGGTGAGACAGGATCTTGTTAAGCCACAGGAGAGCATGGTACGCAAATGATCACTGTCCCAGTGTCATTTTTCTGAAGGGAATCACTAGGGAGCCCTGGGAGTGGCCTCTGGTCTGGTACCCAGAACTACAGGCAGACAGCAAGCCGCTGAGGAACAGAGTCACTTTGCCTAGTAGTGATTTCTTGCCCAACAGGCAGGTTTGGTATATTATTTTGCTGGGTAGGTTAAGCCAATTGGTCTGCTCAAAGAGGGAGCATGTGTGCATAAGGTAGTCTTCCCAAAGTGTTAGCCTACACGCCTTGTTCAGGGCTGTTGCAATATATGCAAGTGCAGTATTGGAGGTGGCCCCATACACCACAAGTCTGTAGTCAATGACTGACAGAACTGAAGATGAGACTGAGAGATGAAGGGCCAATGGTGTGAGCTATTGCCTGTGCTTATAGAGCATACTAAGCTTTGCATTTACTGCTTTTACCACATAGTCAATGTGTTGCATGAAGGAGAAGGTATCATTGATAATAACCCCTAGGTACTTGAAACAGTGTACCTGCTCCAGCGGGGCAGCCTTGCTATTGATGATAGTAAGGGCAGGGATGGTTTTTTTGTGTTGTGGACTAGAGATGATCATCCTCTTTGTCTTTTTGTGATTGAGGAGCAGCTTTTGTTTACAGAACCATTCCTCCAACCCATTGAACAAGCTCTGGAGTTCTGCCTGCAGGGCCATATGCTGCTTATTGCTGCACAGAATAACAGCGTCATCCACATACAGGATGATCTTGCTCTAGCAAGCTTCAGGGAATCTATTTATAAATAGACTAAGTAGGAGCAGACCCAATATTGACCCTTGGGGGACCCCTAGTGTAATTCCCTTTGAGGGAGATATAGCTGTCCCAATGTTGGCACTTTGTTTTCTGTGGGATAAATAGTCTTGGACCACTTCTGGTGAGAGCCCCAGGTTTAGTAGGTCAGTAAGAAGGATGCAATGATTGGCAGCGTCAAATGCTTTAGTGAGATCTATAAATATAGATCCCACTAAATGGTCCCCATCCATGGCCTTGTGCACATAGTCAAAGAACTCCACCAGGGCAGTAGCCATGCTGTGGTTCCCACAGAATCCATGCTGTTGTGGGCATTGGAATCCATACTTATGCAGGTACTCAGTAACCTGGTCCACCACAATCATCTCTAGGGCTATGTGCATGTGCAAAGCAAAACATTAGTAGCACTCGAGGAAGAGTAGTGAGTCGAAGGTGTGTGCTGCAAGTAGCTAATGCAGCTTAGCCTGCAGGAGGCCATGCCTATGTACACCCAATCCTGGCAAGACTGCTGCAGAAGTTGTTGACTCCACCTGATGGGCATAAATGTCTTACGTATGAAAGGGATGAAGCTGCACCTATCACGGTGCAGCTGCATTCTTTCATATGTTTCTGCCCATCCACCAGTATTCTGTCTCCTGCCCGACACAGATTTCAAATACAAAAGCTGTGTCCATGTTAAAACTCCCACCCTCCCTCCCTCCCTCCCAGCATGCTCCCACCCACCAGCACTCCTTTATTGCCCTGTGTCATGTTAAACCCACAGCCACTCCCTTCTTCTTAGAACACTCCCACTCACCAATCCTCCATTCCTTCCCTGTGTCACATTAAAAATGTCACCTCACCCCTCCCTCTTAGAGTGCTCCCACCCACTAACCATCTATTCCTGGTCCTGTGTCACATTAAAACATTCACCCACTCTTTCTCTAGTAGAGTGCTCCCACCTGCCAACCCTCTGTCCCTGCCCTGTGTCACATTAAAAATGTCATCCACCCTCTCCCTCTTAGAGCACACCCACTTGCCAACCCTCTGTTCCCAACCATTTGTCATGTTAAAAAAAACACTTTCTCCCTCCTTCTTAGAGTGCTTCTACCTGCCAACTCTTCATTCCCAACCTGTCCTTGTATGCAGCTACCACTGTTTCCTACCATCATCAGCCAGAGGTAAGGCATAGCTGGCTAAATGATGATTAGTTTGGCAGCTCAGCCACAGATCTGTTTTTCTGGCTTTAATTTTGGGGCCACCGGTTTTCAGCTGGCAGCAGAATGGAGGAGCAAAGAGTAACAGTACCAGTGCCCCCCCCCAAAGCTGCTTTAAAGCCTGCAATTCATTCAAATTGATTCAGTTTTCCTATTTGTTTTTTTTCATCATTTTAACATGTTAGAGGGGCTATTGGTCTCATCATTTGGCAGAACCATGATCATCCTGACTACCACAGCCAGGTGACACACCATCACCAAGAAAAAGCTTCATATTTAAACTTTTACCAAGCCATGCTGAGCTGTGGTTCCCCTGCTTTCTCTCTGTCTTGTGGGGAAACCACCCTCTGGCTTTATTTCTTATATAATGTGCTCTGGCCAATATGAGGCTCACAGGTGATCATTGGGAAGCTCACTAATTAGAAGCCACAGTTCTACTTGCAATTCAATATTAAAGATTTAGCAAGTGCAACCCTGACAATACATAACAATTTTTATCACATTTATAATTCATCTTCCTTATTTCTTTTCAAAGTTTACAGCAGTGCACCTGGTGTGTGACCAAACAACAGCAAACAGTAATAGTACCCGAAGCTGCTTTAAAGCCTGCAATTCGTTCAAATCAATTCAGTTTTCATACTTGTTCTTTTCCTTAGTTTTAACATGTTAGAATGTTTTTTTGCCAGAGAGCAGTTTCCTCACAAGACAGGGAGAAAGCAGGGGAACTACAGCTCAACATGGTTTGGTAAAAGTTTAAATATGAAGATTTTTCCTCACTAATGAGTGGGTCACTTTATTGGGGTGGTCAGGTTGATCATGGTTCAGCCAAATGATGAGACCAAGAACCCATCTTCCTTAATTTTGGGCCGACCTGTTTTCAGCTGGCAGCAGAATGGAGTAGGCTTGACCAGCTGGGTTGACTGGCAGTCAGGCTGGGAGACAGTGGCAAAATCAGTAAAAGTAGCTAGTACCGGGAGCCAGGAAGTGTAGAAAGTGACAAGAACACATCCATCAGCTGAGGGCTCGGCCAAGGGGTTAGTATGTACTGACTTGCGTTGGTTGGTCCTTCTGACCAAACCTCATTTGCCTTCACACCCAGTTGCACTGCAGGATACAAACATGAGTAATGTTTTGGCTGGAAAAGCACAATGAGCCAAAGTTCATTTCCAGGTATGTGCCAGGAGCAAATCTGGGTTAAGTGACTTGCTCAGGGTCACACAGTTTGCAAGTAGCATTTGTGAGTTTTAAACCCAGGTATACCGGGTCTCCAGGTTCACAGCTTGGTGCAATAATTCTATAGGCTATACTGCCTCTCAAAATGGGAATGGGATCCAGGCCCACTATCCACTACTGTTCTGGTAGCCTGTATCTCTACCACTGTAGTCAGTTTCCTTGACAATTCACTGAAACAAAAATAAGTGTGGAGTTGGAGGACAGCATGGAGCTTAGGACTGGTGCAAGTTGTTGCAGCAAGGAAGCCGAAAGACTGGTAGATCAGATGGTAAGGACTCAGGAGGAAAAGAAGGAATAAGTACTTACACACTCCTCACATGGAGTCTGGTGAAGACACGGATGGCACTGACTGTAAAATGAAGAGAACATGGTGTGAATGGAAAGTGGGAAGCAAGTGACACAAGAGTGCACCCAGAGACATGAATGATCATCCAGTTAGTCTTGAAAAGGTAATTGAGCAGGCTGCTATGCTGAGCTGTGTGTAGTTCAAAAGCTTTTTTGTTGTTGTTACATAGCTTATTAAAGTTTTATATATAGCTGGCCCAGTAGCACTGAGGGCTGAGGCACTGGACGCCTTACCTCACACCACACTGGTGACCCGTCTTCGGGAATGAGCACGGGCTGCTGTGGGGTCGGCAGAGAGGGAGAAGATTGAGCATCCTTGAACTGCTCTTCTTCTCTTCTGGGGAGGGGGGATACCAGCTCTCGGTGCATTACTAGTTCCTAGCTGCAGCTGGGAGCTTGGGTCGCCGAAGGCTGCAGGAGGGGAATCTGAGGCAGACATTCAGAGGAATGCATATGGGAGCATGTGCGTTCACTCCTTGGACATCATTGCACATCCCCAGCTTGAGGGATCTAAAAAATTATATGGCAAATGGTCATGGCGTGCTTCATGATGGTTGGTCCCCACAGGCACAGCCCCTGCGACTGGCAGCAACACACCTCCAGCACCGAATCCTAGTGTGAGGTGGGTTAAGGCATCCCCGCCACCCCACCATGGGCGGGGTAAGCTGTGGGGTAACTGGATGTTGAGCTGCGAGTGGGGGATGGGGCCGGGAGACCGACGGGAGGAAGGTCCACCAGGTACTGAGGAGGAAAAGAAATTAACTAAAAAAAAAGTTTTATATATAATAAACAAAAATGAAACAACCATAAACTTAGTAAAAATAAAAATACATAGATGCAGATAACTACAGGCACTACAGTAAAATATACAGAAATCAAGAGAAATACTACAATGTCAACAACTGGCAGAACAAGGAAAATTTTAAGATCAAAAGTAAAGTAAGTCTAATCATAAACTGGCAACTCCATAAAGTATCATGTTCAGTTGTAAAATTTAACCAAAAAAAATATAACATCACACTCAGATATTGGCATGTTCTGACTAACTGGAGACCTGCAGATAAGTGCCAATAAGAAACAAACATTTTTCAATGTTGAACATTTGATGCTTACTAATTTTTTTTTTAATTTGGGCCCCAACTTTTGAAGATACTTGTTTCAGGATTTGCCTTAGAGACATGACATGTACCATTTATAGTATATTGGCTGAAATGTCATTTCGCACCAGAGGTGTGAAAACACATCTGATCTCAGATTTTAAAAATGACACATTACGTTTATGAGGTGGTATGGAAAAATGTCTATGTTGAAAGTTTGGAGTCAAAATATTGACAATTAGAGAAGCTGTACATAAACACTGAAATAGTGTAATGCTCAGTCATAACATGGGCATTTTACCATATTTGTACACCACATTTTTGGCATAGCCTTCTCCGTATCCCATCTAAAGAACCTGGTAGGTGACGTTTTTAAAATCTCCACCAAAACATCATTCCATGTCACTGAAATGTCATTCTGCACCACAGGTATGAAAACACATTTTGGACAGGATTTGAAAAATGGCAGCTATCACATTCATGAGGTGCTGTGAGAAAATGACCACGCTGGAAATTTGGGGTCAAAATACTGAAAATTAACAAAGTTACAACCTTGCATTCCAAAATTTCAACATAGGCTCACAACTGTGCTGTTTTTTAATATTTTATGCCAAATTTTCAACATAGCCTTCTTATGACCCCACCTCATGAACAAGGGCAGAGAAGATTTTTAACTCCTGACCAAGAAGTGATTACACACAGCAAACACAAAAACATCCTTCAGGACAGATTTGTCTAATTTCACTGCCATTGTTCATGAGGTGGGGTCCCAAAGAAGGCATGTTGAAAATTTGGGGCAACAATTCTCAAAAATGGGCAAGTTATGCCACTCAGTTCAAAACTCCATTGAAATATAACCGCATACCTGATTTCCTCAGTTCATGGTCTGGCTTTAAAGAGAGAAGATGTGTCTGTGGTCCAGAGAGGACTATGGCATTGGACTGGACTTGGGGATGTGTGGAGTGGTGGGTGCTGAGTGAAAGGGTCAGGTGGGGGAATAATGGCACAACAGACATCAATGGAAGGTTTTCTTTTTTGCCGGTTTAAAAAAATTAAAAAATTACGAGGGACAGTTTCTTTATTACAGGTGATGACACTGGGGGATTAATCACCCCCAGTGTCATTGCTATATGGCAGCAGCTCTAGAGGTGGTCTCCCAGTGCTACATAACTAAAAAGGGCAGGGGGGGGGCAACAGTCAGCTCAGAGGCTGGGCACCCTTGTGCTGAAATAATAACATGGGTTGGGTTTGGGGGGCAGTTATGATGGCAGGTTCAACAGACATTGATGAAGGTTTTTTTCTTTTGCAATGGGGGTTAGCAGCCAGAACAGGGATTGGGCACCCCATGCAGTAATAATAACATGGATTGGGCTTGGGGGAATGGCAGTTGCAGTGGTGGCTACAACAGACATTGATGGATGATTTTCTTGTTTACAGGGTTTAAAGGTACGGTATTTGGAACGAGTGAGAGAGCTTGATAGGTGGTGGGGGCTAGCACGCAGTGCATTTAGAACCAGGCAGATATTGGTGGAAGTCTGCATTAGTGCACATCAGTAATGTAAACTGGTAGTGAGTGCACTAATATGTGAGGTGGGAAAACATAAATGATAGTGGAAGAGGATGGAAGAATGTTGCTTACAGTGGGCTGAGCAGTCAGGGTGACAGGTAACAGGTTGACTGTTGACATTGTTTTTTGTTCTTGGGCTCTGGGAGGGAAAGTGGGAGGGTGTTTGAAGGGAGGAAGTGAGAGAGACTGATAGGACACTGAGAAAGAGTGAATACAAATTTGTAAAAAAATGCCATTCTGCAACTTCACAGGTCAGTAAAAGCCGTTGGCACCCAAAACCATATTTGCCAATGATCTTTGAATGAGACAGTGGCATCTGCAACTGTCCCTGTGACACGGACTTCATCCAGCCAACAGTGTGGGGAGCCAGCAACTTTAGAAGCAAGGTTTTTTGTGCAAGCAAAAAGTTAATGACACCACAATGTCATAAAGCTGATCAGCTGCTTGCTGAGCCTGACCAGCTTTATGCAAATCAAAGGACCGAGGCCTTCTCTGATTGGAGTGACTTGGTCCTTTGAAGTATACAACGTTTCTGCCCAGCAAGCAGAAAGTGGTGCCACAACCACAGTGCATATTCATTGGTCTAGACTGCCAAGCCCCTGCTATTTTGAACTGCAACAGACTCGGCAGTGACACACCCCTGAAATCCCCTTTCACTGTAACAAAACGGTAGGTGTGCATGCGCATCAAACATAAAAAAGGAATCTTATCGATCAGCTTGGAGTTCCAGATATGGACCATAACTATCCAAAGACAGATTTGCATAAGGAATAAATCGACGTAAGAGGAAATTTCAGTGTCGAGAGCAAGAGTAAAAAGAAGAGTTACGAAGAATGTAGCAATTTCAAAGGTTTTTTATGCATAAGCTGCAGTTTCAGTCGACAGTTTGAACTCTGGTGACTGACATGCAGCTGTTGAGCTGTTTTTGGGTTGGGGGTCATTTAAGTATACAGATGGTGGCTGATATGATCTAATTCTTTATTCCATTTCCAATTCCTCAATTAGGCAGGCTGTTGTGATGTGTCTTGTGTGAAGTGTAAAGTTCTTTTTTATTGTGTATTGATTTTTCTCCCCAGACGGTAGTGCATCTATGAAGGGATATACCCTGTACACAGGGATATTTTCTCCCTGATCAGACTGTACTTGACCATCATTTAGACAGCTACCTTGTTTTTTTCCCCTCCTTTTGTGTGATATCTCTTGTCAGCTTTTCCCACACAGCTTCCCACTGTGGCAGGTGCAAGCTCCATGGCCCAACCACAGGGGTTGCTGTGTTGGAGGAACCCAGTGTCAACCTTCCCTGATTGTGATGAATTGCTTGGTGGCTGCTGCATTAGCCTGGCCTGCCTCATAACGCAACTCCCAGGCTGAGTTCTGAACCCACGTTGTGTGCGTGGCAGCACACCACGCTGACACTGAGCCATTTGGGCAGCCTTTAAAGTTGTTTCTGTGGGCAAACTGTGATGTGAACAGTAGTGGAGACCAGCTGCCTGCAGATCCTTGTATGGGTTAAAGGAAAACACTTCTGCACACAGACAGTCTTTTGTAGGGTTTAAAGTTTTTTTTCTCTGTGAATAATCTGTGATTTGATCTGTTAGGATGGGTGGCTGCTGAGTCTTCTATTAGTAAGGGGAAACATGTATGTATGTATGTTGTCAGGCAGCCAGACAGCTTCTGAGTCATGTGGTTGTTGCTGTAGCATACAGCCTCAGGAATAGAAGGAAGGGACTAGCATGGTAATGCCCCCTCTGATGCAATGTACAGTGCACCCCTCATATGGTAGATAACAAGACACTGAAGCTGTCCAGTCACATGAAAACCACAGTAGTTAAGGCTGCTACAAATGATCTCTTTCTTCTATATCTGTGATGTGCACGTAAAACAATCTTCTCCTGTGTAGCCTATTCATAGAAAAATAAATGCAGCGGCTAGAGGGCTACTGTTTCTCTGCTGTATGGAGTACATTCTTTCTTGTATTCTGTGTTCTGTTTGCTAAGTTGTCCTGAGAGCAGTGGGATCCTTACATATATTAGATGTTTCACATCCCACTGGCACAGAAGTGCTGTGAGGGGAAAATTCAGTGAGGTATGAATGGGTAGGGGCAGCTGCAGGAAGCAGAGGTTGTGATCAAGATATGGACATAGTGCTATTCTTCATGAACCATGGTATGAAGTTTTTAATAAGATAGTGACAGGGCTGGAATTTAGGTGTGTTTGACATAACAAGTGCTATGGTCCCAATGACAATTAAATGTTACATTAGCCTCTATCCTGGAAAGCAAAATATTTTAGCAAATCTTTATCTAATGTAACCGATGATGACACTACACCTCATGTCACTATGAGCTATGGTCCCTGATTTTTTAAAACAGAGCCTTTTCCTATTATAACCAAGACCAAGGGTGTCTGAGCAGTAGGGGGTCTCGCTAACATGAAATGTATGGATGCTAAGCACTTGGGCCCCCTCCCGTAATTCAACTCTGAATTTAACTCAGTTGACACTTGCATTTTCCTTTTTAGAATTTTTCGCTGGGAAAGGCACACTAAATGAAGCTTATTTCCTGGTGCAACCTACAATGACAGAGTTAGGTCCATGGAGAATGACAAGTAGCAGTTGAGGGATTCAATCCTGGGTCTGCTGGGTCTCCAGGTTCACAGCCATGTGCTCTAATGTCTAGGCAGCTACAGTGCCCACTGCTAGCCTGAGTCCTGCCCACACAAATTTATGTTTGTTCCCCTGCACACATGCCCTGTCTAGCAACTCAACCTCTAATTCTCTTGCCTTGTAACAGCCTGCTATAAGCATTTGCCAATAGCTGGTGCACACACTCCATGTAGGACATAAAGTGGGTTATGTCTATTTGAACCCTTACCTTGGCTTAAAATTCTCTGATTACCTGCATCCCCAGGTACAGTCTCTAACATTGACCACTCAGTATTTACAGTAGCAGCTGATATAATGGTCATGGAGCTATGATCCCAAGCCGGGTGTGCAAAATCTCAAAGCTTAAATGATTTGAACTGTTCTTGCATGCAACAAGACTTTGCTGTGCCTTCTATTTGTCCCTACTGCACTGCACTGCTTAAGTGCAAACAGGAAAGCTATGAACATGAGGGAAAACCAAAAATAAATTAGTTAGTGCCTCCACTCCATCGTACCTCACTTTTAAAACGAATTTGAAGAAGTACTATATTGATAAGTCTAAGTGTCACTGCAATTGACTGACAATTATTGGTGTAAGTGCAATTAATATTCTAGTTTCTTGTATGTATGTTTGGTGAGAATTCTATACATCTGTCTGGGTCATCCATGAGAATGGACATATGATGCTCTTGGAGTTACTTGGTTAACACATTTTTTTTTCACTTTATCTTTTTATTAAAATTCGAGTATATAAAAAAGTACACATCTAATACAATAGAAGACCATCCTCCATGTAAGGTATAAAATATCACTTAACAAAACACAGTATTTAGGGTAAACATATTGGAGAAGTCTTATATACATGTATTGATAATAAAACACAAACCTAGACAGGATGTAAGTGGAGAGCAGGAGGGTTACAATCAATAGGGTATTATAGGATCAGAAATAGCAACCGTGTACGAAATACATGCTAGTGCAGGCTATGGCAAGGCATTCAGTCATTTACGAAAAGTGATAAATGTGGTAATATGAACAATGTTCAGTAATGGAGAAGTGAAGATAAGAGAAAAGTGTGCAAGGAAAGAAGGAAGAGAGAAAAAAGCAGAAAGAAGGGAAGGAGAGAGGGAGAGAAAAGGGAAGAGGGGAAAAAAGAGGAGAAATCTGTGCACAAAAGTTTCGAGAAAACCTAATCTAAGAGCAAAATAAGGAGGGCTAAATATCCCTTAGAATTAGGGTCTAGAAGAACTAGGTTTGATGTACTTGAAGTAATCCTGCCAACATCTGTCATATACAGAGAGTCGTTATGAGTAACACGAGATAATCGGTCTAGGGAGGCATACTGAGAGAGGCTTTGAAGAACATCTAAAAGAGAAGGCACCAGAGTTGATTTCCATTTCATAAGAATCAGATGTTTGACCAGAAGAGAAAGTATGTTTAGCCATCTAAAATGTGCATGTGAGAGGAGAGAGCTATTGGGGATAAGGATGCCTAGAAGGAATAGCTTGGGTCAAAAGTAGTTTTGTCCTGTTACTCTGGAGGCAAGTAAACAGACTTATGCTAAAGCTTATAATGGGAGAGCGAGGACCACAAGATATAAAGTAGATCCCCATTGGCCAAATTGCAGCGCCAACAATTATTATTATTTAATAGGCCCATTTGTTGAAGCACAGAGGGGGTTCTATACCAAAGATGTAGGATTTTAGTTTGTATTAAAGAATTACGGGCATCTTTAAAGGTATTATGTACAATATGTCAACAATTACTCCATTGTGCATCTGAAATATTGTAGTTAAGAAGAGTACTCCATTTATTTTTGGCCAGTATAGACTGATCAGGTAGATTATCAATAATGTCTTTGTAAATGGAGCTATTTAATTTTACTGATAAGTTAGTCCAGTGTGAGATGTATGGATTTAGAAGAGTATGCCTATACACTAAACTAGAGAGAGAGTTATGTCCTAGATATGTTATACCCTGTGGTGACCAGCGGAATCCAAGAGGCATGTTCATAAAGGCTTTACAGTGGTCATTAAGGGGCATAGTTTGTGATATGCCATAATTCAAAGCAAGGCCAGAAATTTTAGTAAAATTATTAAGCAAATCAACCAACAGGGTCCCAGCCTCATTCAGGTTTTCGAGTAAGATTAAGGTTAACACATTTTAAATATGAAAAAAAAAAATTTCTGTACATGTTATAAACTGACATCCTAAGAAAACTGTTAGGCATTTTGCAATTTTCTTCCCATAGAAGGAATCAGTGATCTAACAATTCTTCACACCAAGAAAACCTATATTAACCCAACCAAGAATTTTGTCATTTGCATAAGATAACAAAACACCCATGCTGTTTCATGACTAGAGCCCTAAAAAATCATCTCGCTTGGTTTGTTGCAATAGAAATAATGTATTAACTGCAGATCAACCTTTGTCCTTCCTCACAAATGCACTGCCCTCACACATTACCCCAACTGCAAACCACTCCCATCAGCATACAGTAAGTCATTTATTCAGTACTTCTGAGTTTGAGAAGTCACATTCTGCATTTTCGTATATCCCAAGTGGCATTGCCTGCATTATCTGATTTTTTTTAAATAATGGGAATTCGGAGTAGCTCTATTTTCCTGATTGGTTGACTGAGAACCTAGCACATTTGTTGATCTAAAACAAGAGCAACTGGCTTCAGTGCTAAAAGAAAACCATCACCAGTCCCGCTGCTACTGTGGGAAGGTAGACTCCCCCTCAGTGGCAGGCAATAGACATATTGTCTCTTTTTGAGAGTAACTTATGATATGGATGACTCAAACTGAGTCACTCAATATGAGTGACTCAGTTTGAGAGCCTGAAAGAACAGCAAGGTATAGAGAATAGCGAGGGTGTAAAAGAAGCGAGGGGGGAAAAAGGATCAGGAATACAGGGGTAAGGAGAGAGCGAGGAAATGTGGAACACAGTGCAGCTGCTATAGGCTGCAAACTATGCTGCCAGCTTAGCATGATAGTTAGAGTCACCACCTTTGAGTATCTGGGTCATGCAGGCAGAGCTGGGTTCGGTCCCTAGCTGGTAGTTTTTTTTTTTTTTTATGTCTCCCCCAGGGAACATCTCTTCTCCTGAATTTCTCCCACTCCCTGAGTCCCCCCCCCCCAGAGATGATTACTTTAGTTTGAGGGGATGAGAAGCAAAGACCCCTGCAAGGAGGGGGTGTGGGGTGGAGATTCCCAGAAAAATACAATAAAGTATGTAGCTTATACAGTAGTAGCAGTAGTGCTGGTCGCTGTAGTTGGAGTCATGATTTTGTGTTCGCTTTTATGTGCCAGCATCGTTTTAACATTGCTCTTATTACATGGTACTCTATTCAAGCTGGTAAAACCCACCCGAATAGTAGCTCGGCTTTTGATTCTGCTAAAACATTAGTGCTTTCAACCTTGTTAAAAATTCAGTCCCTCACATGCAGGTCAGGAAGGAGTGAAAAGTCCCTGGCCATGAGGCAGGGCATCCCAGCTTTATTAGCCTTAGCAAATGAGGAGCAATTGATATGGAACATTTTTAAATATAGCATAATTTGTATTTGAATACTATATTTTAAAAAGTTTCCTGTGTAGTGGAAAACTTCATATTAAAATTCAAACTATAAACCATGTGACGTTAGCTCAACATCTTGTACGGTAAGCGTCTGTTTTATACTTCAGCAATTATGTTACCTGTACTGGTTTATGTACCTGCCAAACATAGCACCTTAACACGACTGTGGCACTTACAGAAGCCCTTTAATTGTAACAGCGCCATATTATCCTCAGGCACTACTGTATAGTCATTTGTGATCAAAGGAAATTTCAGACAGCAGAGCTTCACGGGGTTGGGGGGTGGGGGGATTAGCTGACACAGATGCAACTTGGTGATCTGTGTCCTCCACCCTTTCTCATCAAAACAAATTATACTCTTCACTTGCTAAACTGCTAATTCTAGTAAACTTCCTCCATATTTGAATACATTAACAGCTGCTTCTACTATTAAGAATGTTCTGGTTTGGTTAACTTATTAATTAGTTTTCAGTCTCATACTTTTAATCTAATTCTACTTACTAGATAAAACTCTTTAGCACTTGAACCTTTTTAAGTAGCTTTCTGTTCCTCTAGTAACAAACACAAAAGAGCCTGTATGGTAATAAAATGCAGCAAATTCATAATGATCTTAAATGGAGTTTATAACAGGGCTTACTTTGTTTCTCATTAGTCTTATATACATACTTTTAATCTAATTCTACTCACTAGTAACAAACATAAGAAGTATGATTATAAACTGCAGTAGAATCATGGCAGTCTTAAAGGAATGGAGTTCATAACAGGGCTCACTTTGATACTCTTTACAATATTTTATACATACTTTCAATTTAATTTTACTTTAAAGGTTAGCACATAACCCTTCTATTGTTTACTATTACTAGAGCATATTGCTTTGTTTCATTGTTGACAGGGTTAACACTGTGAAAATATGGCCATGAAGGCACGTGGTCTGTTGCCACTGCATGCAAAAGAGAGCCCAAACCTTCCTAAACTGAGGATCAACACGACTGCAGAATGGACACATAATGCCAGGGAAGCCACACAATCAACTGTGACGTCAAACTGAGGAGAGCCCCATATTTTTTTTCTGGATTCCTATATTAATTATGTTTCTTTACTCATTGTGAGGTGCCAGTTGTGACCGCACTCCATATGTGGTGTGATTTAATGGGTTGAAGTGCAGGAAGGTCTGGTGTTCACCATGTCCGACTGTGGTGGTTGACATCCCCAGGCTGAGCCCCATACCCTCCAGGCAGCTGTGAGATATCCTCATGGCTCCACCACCACAAATCCAGGCACCCACTGGAAAACCAGAAAGGCCAAAATCTGCTCTGTGCCTTGTGTGCTCTAACACTCCAGAGGCAAATACCTTATCATACACCTAGCCAACCCACATGCTCCCAGCCTAGTGATCTCCACCCTTTCCACCAGATAATAACTGATTCCTGTTTTGTGGCTATTAAGTGAGCATGCTTGTCCAGGTTATTAAAAGCCACTGGCTATCTAAGGCAACCGATGAAGGCAGCACCATCCCACTAATATTCCAACATACCTGGCTACTGTCTGCATCGTCTTTAGGTAACTGCTAACTGATTTCAGTACTAGTGAACATAACTGGAAAAGGGTATCCCATGATAATCGCAATGCAAAGATTGTGACACAAAAATAACGACTGCAAATTAACGAATGTAGCGATGGTGACCTCTAATAAATAGCAACCATATAAAACAGTGCTCTGTAGAAGAAATAATGGCGACATACCTGTAAGCTAGGAATTATTTGGATTTTTCTAATTTTTGTTCTGCAATATAGCAAAATAACTTTAATGAGCATTGTTTTACAACAGGACAAGCTCCCAGGCACAGGGACCTCCTTCCCTCCTAGGTGGCACTCAGCTTAGTGACATTCAGGGTAATTGTTACTTGTTGTGTATGGAAATAGTGCATACCCCCACTAGCGTCTCCAGTATGCATTGACACAAGTAACAGTTCTCTCACAGTATATTAGTGGGTTGAATAACCATGTACTATCTTCATACCCACCTGGCAGATGTTATATTTGTCCAGGAGACTCATTTGTCTCCCTCAGAGCATGCAAAATTGTCCTGAAGTGTCTGTTGCTTGCCTTGTTTGTAGGAGTTGTAAATCTTATAACAAAGTGCTGCAATCTTGATTCCCATTTCCACCCTGTTTATTCTGCAACAGGAATATAGCGACCAGGCTGGTTGTTATGTAATTCTACAATAAAGATGTTACGTTAGTGAATTTATATCTACCATCTAACACTACCATGCCTGTCATACAGCACTTTCTATATAAATTAATTGACCTGCCTCCAAGGACAACTGTGGGGATTTTAACGTAACTACAGTATATCCTTGGAACTAGATGTGACTAATCCTACTACAGTATATCCCAGACTACTACAACCCAAAAAAATTTCGGCATCACTTTTCAAAATTGGGCTTTGCAGATGTTTGGTGGTACTTATTCCCTATGATAGGGGTGTACACCTATTACTCTCCTTGTCATAGCAGTTACTTACAGATCTACTATTCTTCTCATTATGCAAACACTTTAATACAGTACAAGACCTCTTGGTTGCTTGTGGTTGCTAGCAGTAGCAAGGTATTGCTGGGTCGCTATGGTTGCAAAGTAATTAGAAGTCACCATTTTTTTTGGAGACGTCATGTACTTTCACTATTGCTGCATTCACCGATTTTCTGTCGCTCATTTGACAATCACGATTTTAAAGTTGCGATTATCACATGGAACCGTAGAAAAGGCCTGACTGCTGACCAGCAACTGCTTTTAAGAAATCTCTGGATGCTTTCTTTGGCCAGATAATCTTACCTCTGCTTAGATGAACACAGCATAGTCATCTGCTCATGCTCAAGAGGGGAGATCCTGTCTGCTGAAGGGGGAGAAGCTGAAAGAAGGCAAAACCTCACCTACTGCTATGCATTGCAGGATCTGTAATTCTCTGCTGTATGGGGAACATTCTTTCTTGTCGCCTCTATTTTATTTGCTAAGATAGCGCGAGAGCAATGGGATCCTTACATGTATTAGATGTTTCACATCCCACAAGCACAGAAGTGCTGGAAGGGAAAGTTCAGTGAGGTATGAATGGGATGGGGCAACGGCAGGAAGCAGAAGTCATGACCAGCTATGGACATAGTGCTGTACTTTATGAACCATGGCAGGAACGTTTTAGAAAGATAGTGACAAGGCTGGAATTTATGTGGGTCTCCAGCTTCACAGCCCTGTGCTCTAACTTCTGGGCTAAAGTGCCCCTTCCCCCTCTCTAAAAGGAAAGGGAAGCACTGCAGAGTGCAATATTAATATTACAGTACCTGCTGTTCTTTTTGTTTCTGTATCCTTTTTCTGTTTTCTGTTTCTGTGGTTCTTAAATGCAGCTACAGTATGCATGTAGCCTTCCCACTGCACTAGGACACATCTGGAAATGAGCTGTTACCATCTCAGTATGTCTCTTCTGGTAAAATTCTTGAAATAAATCAATCAGTAAATTAATAACCTTTGGTTTGCAGTTCTCATGCTCAAGGAACATGTGAGGTGATGCTTGTATCCATAACAGGCCCTCCTAGCACCCCTGCATACTTATAAACGAACATCCTGGCCCCTTTATTAAATTAGACCCCCATTCAACCCCTAAGTGAAATACTTAGACTACGTATCTGTGTCTGTGAAGAAAAAGGTTGTAATTTTATTGACTGTAGCTGGAAGACAGTACCACCATATGTTTAAATTTTTTATATTAGAACGTAGAATTTGACAACAGATAGGGACTGCTTGGCCCACCTGATTCACCAGTTTTTCCCTAAATACTGTATCACTGCAGACCCTACTTGATCTCAGGCTTATTCCCACTTGTATTATCACTAAGGTTCGCCTTATGCCTGTCCTATGCTTTCTTGAACCCCGTTACAATTTTTGTTCTCATCACCACAAAAACTCCACTGGGAGGCTATTCCAGATATCCATTACCCTCTCTGTGAAGAAGTACTTCTTCACAACCCCCCAAGTCTCCCCTCTCCAGCTTCATAGCATGACTAGTGGTAGGCAAAGTGGGCTCAATCCGCTCCCCGAAGCGATTCGCAGAGCAAAGGCAGATTCGTGGAGTACTCCACAACGCGAAGTGGAGTACTTCGCATTATAATGAGGAATGCAAAGTCCATTGAAAGCAATGACTCGCATTACTCCACACCCTCTCAGGCCACTACTCGTTAAATTTAAGGCGAAGTGCATTGCAGGTAGTGCACTTCGCCTCACTTCACCTTGTGTTTGAGCTCCAAAGGCGAATTTTGCAGTGATTCATGGGATTTCAAGTCACATGGGCTCTATATTGATCTGCACAGCCTCAGTTCGGGGTAGTATGAGTAGGAAGGAGAAGGAGACAGTGTGCTCTGATAGCTGTCTGTGATAGGAATCTTGTAAAAACTGTTCAAAAAGCATTTTTGCTTTTTTGGGGGGGATCCAACTTTAGTTCATCGATTGTAGGAAACCCTCCTGTGCTCATATCATCAAGTGTTTTTGTTTTTGTGTGGATTTTGAATGTTAATTTACAACATTGAGTGTGTGTGGTGAAAGGCAGTGAAAGTATGTTTTGGGGGAGGGGCGTATCTGTGGTGTAGATAGATTTCAGTTGGAGAAATAGTGAGTTCTTTGTTTTTTTTGTTATATTTTTGTTATATAACTGACTGTGCTAATGTACACACAGTAATATTGTCAGTAATAGTAGAAATTTTCTTGCTGTTTGTTGTGTGGATGTGGTGCAGCAGTTCATAAGTTCAGGTTGTTTACATTATAAATTTACAATACGTAACGTGGCATAGTACTGAACTTTTGCATTTGCGGCGCATTCCTCATTCAGCATTGTACACAAACTGTTATAGAAACATAGAAACATAGAATTTGATGGCAGATAAGGACCGCTTGGCCCACCCAGTCTGCCCATTTCCCTGCCTACTGGATAAGCTGCAGATCCTAGTTAACCAGCAGCCTACTTCTTCCTACCCCCATCCCCTAGAATTGCCTTATGACTGTCCCATGCATGCTTGAATTCCACCACTGTTTTTGACTCCACGACTCTCTGGAAGGCTTTGCCCATGCATCCACAACCTCTGTGAAAAACTACTTCCTTAAATTACCTCTGAGCCGCCCCTTCTATCTTTAAATTGTGCCCCTTGTTCTTGCACACCTCTTTTTGAAAGCTGCTACCTCTTGGACTTTGTTGATTCCCTTGAGGTACTTGAAAGTTTCTATCATGTCCCCTTCTCCTCCTTTCCTCGAGGCTATACATATTAAGCTCCTTTAGTCTCTCTTCATATGTCTTCCAGTGCAGACCCTGCACCATTTTAGTTGCCCTCCTCTGGACAGCTTCCATCCTGTCTATGTCTTTGCGAAGACTGGGTCTCCAGAACTGCATGCAGTACTCAGATGGGGTCTGACCAGCTGTCTGTACAGAGGGATAATAACTTCCTGTTTTCTACTGGTGATGCCTCCTATGCATCCCAATATCCCCAGCCCTCATTGCTGCCCTCTCACATTGCTTGCCCACCTTTAGGTCATCTGATATGACTACCCCCAGGTCCCTTTCCATTTTTGTTGTTGTTAGTATCTCACCCCCCATTGTGTACTCTTCCCCTGGGTTTTTGTTTCCCAGGTGCATTACCTTGCACTTCTTAGGACTGAATCTAAGCTGCCATACATTTGACCATTCCTCTAACCTTGCCAAGTCCCTTTTCATCCTTTCCACCCCACCTTGTGCATCAACTCTGTTGCAGATCTTTGTGTCATCTGCAAAGAGACATACTTTTCCTTCCAGTCCCTCTGCAATGTCGCTTATAAAGACATTGAAGAGGACTGGTCCTAATACTGAACCCTGTGGTACCCCACTAGTAACGCCCCTTTCATCAGAGTGGACTCCATTTACTATTACTCTCTGTGTCCTATTTTCCAGCCAATTTTTTACCCAGGCTGTCATCTTGGGACCCACTCCCAGGCTAGCTAACTTGTATATTAATCTTTGTGTGGGACTGTGTCAAATGCCTTTCTAAAGTCTAGGTAGGCCATGTCCACAGCCCTCCCTGATCTACTACTTTGGTCATCCAGTCAAAGAAATCTATCAGATTTGTCTGGCATGACCTTCCGCTGTGAATCCATGCTGCCTTGGGTCCTGTGCCCCTCTGGCCTCTAGATACTGACAATTCTTTCCTTCAGAAGTGATTCCATCATTTTCCCTACCACTGAGGTTAAACTAACAGGTCTGTAGTTTCCTGCTTCTGCCTTGCTCCCACTTTTGTGAAGGGAATCACATCTGCCCTCCTCCAGTCCTCGGGTACCACCCCATCCTCCCATGATTTGTTAAACAGGGTAGTCAGTGGTGTCACTAATTCTACCCTTAGTTCTTTTAGAATTCTGGGATGAATCCCATCAGGCCCCATTGCTTTGTCCACCTTCAGTTTTAAGAGTTCTTTCAGAACCCTTTCTTCTGTAAATGGGCTGGTATCAACTTTTGTATCCAGTGTGTTTCTACTGTTTGTTCTAGGTACCCCTCCCTTCCTTTGTAAATACTGAGCAAAAATATTTGTTTAGTATCTCTGCCTTTTCACAGTCTCCCTCTGCCCCCCTCCCCCCTCCTTTATTAAGCCTCACTATCCCTCCCTTGGTCTTCCTTCACTCCCTGATGTACTTATAAAAGGTTTTATCCCCCTTCTTAACTGAGTTGGCTATCTTTTCCTTGGTTTGGGCCTTTGCTGTTCTGACTGCCTTCCCAGCTTCCTTTTGCTTTAACTGATACAGTTCTCTGTCCTGCTCCTTCTGTGATTCCTTGTACTTCCTGAAAGCTTTCTTTTCTCTTGAACCTTCACTGCCACTTCCTTTGAGAACCATAGTGGTTTCTTACATCGTTTAGTTTTGTTTATTTGCTTCACACAAAGGCTTGTTGCCTCTGTGATGGCAGTTTTTATTATTCCCTATTGTTCTTCCACCCTCCTTCCTGCCCATTTGCTAGTGCATTCCTTAGGCACTTACCTATTTTTACAAAGTCAGCCCTCCTAAAGTCCAGTACCTTTGCCTTTGTATGGCTTGACTCTATTGCTGTGTTTATTGGGAACCATACTGTTCGATGGTCGCTAGTTCTCAGATGGCTACCCACTTCTACATCTGTGATCCTCTCTTCATCTCCATTTGAGAGAACCAGGTCTGTGTGTGAGTGTGTGTGCAGTGTTGCATGCATCAAATAATACACCTTTTATTGTGCCAGAGACTAGTGTAATTGCAAGCGCAGCAGTGTGAACCTGCTATCCACTGCAGCTGCCTGATTTTGTACTGCGATTGTGGTATCTGTTCTTCGTTTTGCTGCTTGTAGTGCCGTTAAAATCAGCACTGTCTGTATTCAGTGCTCCCCCCACCCCCTTGTTCAAAAGGTATTTTTTACCAGATTGGATTGTTTTTGTGACCTCATCAGCACCACTGGTTGCTGAAGTTGTTTTAATTCCATGACAGTCTCAGAGTAGTCTCTTATCTGTAGCTGAAGCCACAGTTGTTTATTTGGCTTCACATCCAGTGTCCCTCCAATCAGAGAGTGAACGTATCAAAATCTGAATTTGGTTATAATATTTGTGGTTGATCCCCCAAAATGCCCATGAAGAGACGTGCAAGCAAAGCTGTTTCTGGCCTTGGCAATGTTGGCAGTAAGATGGTCTGTGGGCATGGTAGTAGTACGCAGATGCAGAAGTGCACTGCTGATGTGAGGAAAGGTATTTCTCAAGCAATGTTTTTTACAGTCCAATCAGTAGCTTCACTCATAGTTGGAAGAGATGATGTTTTCCCAGCCGGTGGTGTTAGTGTTACTGGTGTTAGTGATGGTGGAGGTAGTATTAGTATTGCTGCATCAAGTTCTAATTACGACCGGTGTACTGTATCCAAAAATATTGAGTGTGAAGCAGTGCAAGTGAGTGGCAGCGTAGATGATGTCATACTTCCCAGTAACATCCCAGTAACTGAACCTAAGAATTCTGATGATCTTATCAATGATAGCATACAATGTGATATTCCATCCACCATGGCACTTAATGCCACGCATTTTCCATGCAGTGATTCACAGTGTGGTGAAAAAATATCAGGTGATGGTGGTGTAGATGCTAATGATGAATGTGATGATGATGATGTTGCTGTTGTTGCAACATGCAGTCCACATGCTAGCATCCAAGCAGAAGATGTGGATGTGTGTGACGTTGATGAATATGATGATGATGTAATTGACCCCAGTTGGGAACCGGAGAAAAAGAAATTTAAAGTGGCTGTGTCTGAGTCTGTTTGCAGTAATCACCCCTCCTGTAAAAACTTGTGATCTACCAGTTTTAGTTGATGATGATGATGACCCAGTAATCAATGTGACAGGTAGTCATGGTGGTCAGTTGCAGTCCAGGTGTGCAGTGCCTGAAACATCACATGTCCCCCCCACTTCAGTGCTTAAAATAACGGACTTAAATAAGCCACATCATGGACATGTTAAAATCAGAGCATCACAATTCCTTGTTTGGGATTTTTTTGTTCAAGATGCAAATGATTATTCAGTTGCAATCTGCCAGGTTTGCCATGTGCGTGTGAGTCGAGGTAAAAAGGGGAGCCATCTGAGCACAGGAGGACAGCATATGCATCTTAAGAATAGGCACTTGGCACTGTGGACCCAGCACAAGCTGGTAGCTAATACCACAGTGGGGTATTCACCCACATCACCGCAACCATACCAGCATGTTATCCCTTCCATGACTGTTGGCCCAGTAGGAAATTAACGATGTGCAGTACAATGCACAAGAGCAGAGGATTACTACAGGCATGATGAGGTGGAGGACCATAATGACTTTGAAATGTTGTCCAGTGCTGGTGAGAGTAGCAGTTTTTGTGGTGGTGGTGATGGTGGTGAATGCAGTATGTCTAGTACAAGTGGTACATCAACCCGGTTGGCAAATCTGGCAAAATAACAGCATTTCTGGGTTTGTCATCATCACCTGTGCAACCGTCTTCATCAAATGTCCACACTCCATGCCCTGCCAATGCCATCCATCACAGAGCACAACCATTTGTGATCAACACACCCCATGTAAAATGTTTAAGTCAGCCCACATTACAGAGTGTTTTTGCGCATAAGCTGAAGTACCCCTCGAATCATACAGTGTCATGTGAACTCAATGCTGCTGTAGCGTAAATGCTGGCAATTGATCTTTTGCCCTTCTCCTTTGTGGAGAATTCTGGGTTCTGGTGGTTTTCTGCATGTGCCTGTCCAAAATGGAAAGTCCCATCCAGGACATACTTTTCTACCCGTGCTGTCTCAGAGTTGTTTCGCACTGTATCCGACTCAGTAAGACATGCCCTTCAACATTCCTCCTCTCCATTCATCCATTTAAGTATGGATATGTGGACAAGTGGCAAAACAGCAGGGAATTCATATTTGTGTATAACTGCACACTGGGCACAGGTGCCGGGGGTTGTTTGTGATGTTGGTAGTGTAAATAATTGGTGCAGTAAGGTGGACTGTCGCGGTAGCAATCTTCCAGGAATTCGACAGCACGCAATGATTGCTATGCACAGTGTGACCTGTTCACACACTGGTGAGAACATGTTGGACATGGTACTGACTGAAACTGACAGATGGCTAAACCCTCTGTCCCTGAGAGCTGGGTTCATAGCAAGTGACAATGGGTCAAATGTGGTGAAATGCATCATGAATGGTGGTTTTATTCGTGTTCCATGCATGGCCCACTGTTTAAATCTTGTGGGTTAGGTGTTTCTGCAGCACCCTCAATATAAAGGAAATGCTGACTGTTGCACGACGTATCTGCTCTCACTTTTCAAGATCTGGAAAGGCCCGTGACCAACTGCAGCAGTTGCAGATACAAAACAGCCTGCCTCAGCACCACTTGAAGCTGGAAGTTGTCACCCAATGGAACTCCACTTTATACATAGCAGAGAGGTTGTATGAACAATACAAAGCCATCTCAGAATATCTTGTTATGCACACTAGCCATTACAGTTCCTGGGCCTCCATGTCTATGACGACTGAACAGTGGCACCTCATGGACTCTGTAATAACAATTTTGCGGCCTTTTGAACATGCCACACAGGCAGTGAGTGGCGAGTCTGCCTCCATTAGCCAATCAATTCCACTGCTGTGGGTGCTGAGGCAGACATTGGTGAATGCACAGCATAGCCTTGATGTTGCCGGAGATGGTGGTAGCAGTATGTTGCTGCAACACATGCTGACAGTATTCGACCAGAATCATCACGTTATGAGCATTCAGTGTAGTGACAACTTTGCCATAGCAACAATGCTGGACCCATAATACAAATGTGGAATTGAATCAGTACTGGAGGGAGGGTCTGAATAGGTAAAAAAATATCAGTGGTCAACTGGTGCTCATGGTTCATGGGGCACAGAAGTCACGTGCCAAGGTCAGCAAACCACAGCAGCATAATCCGGCTGAAGCTGTACCTGGAGGACCATCAAGTATATCCTGCAAAGGGAAGGGGACTGCAGTTCCAGGTAGTCTGTCATCCAAAGTGGCTGTCGTCAACTTGCTTTGGGAGGCTTTGTCCCAAGTGGGTATTTGTGAAATAAATGATTTGGGAGAACAGGATGATGCATCAACAATTGGACTTAGTGTGGCACAGAGAATGGTTGAGTCATATTTGTCTGAAAACAGTCATCTGACAATAACTGAAGATCCTCTTTTGTACTGGAGTGGAAAGGTCAGTGAATGGCCAGAGCTGACTGCAGTGGCACTGAAGTACCTCACATGCCCACCCTCCAGTGTAAGTATTGAGAGGGTATTCAGCTCAGCAGGTGCAATAGTCAGGGTTCGTTGGACAAATCTGTTTCCTGCAAATGTTAGTTTGCTAACATTCATTAAAATGAATGAGAGGCACATACCAGCAGAAACTTCAACCTCGGTATTCATACCCCAGCCTAGTAATGGTGGTCTTGCTGATGTGGAAATGGAGCATCCTGGTGGCACTGGCAGTGGCTGCCTGAAACGGCCCACCACTGACATAGATGATGACACAATGGAGAAAGAATTTTCCAGTGGTCAGACTTCAGACATCGATGGCTGTGAGGGCAGCTTTCTTTATGAGGATGATGATGTGGTTAATGTTGGCAGGTTTTAACTGAAGTTTTTAAAAGGCGGTGTGCCCCCCCAGACCACCACCACCGGGACTGATGTTATTCACTGCCACCACTGCTACCATGAGTCTGTCTGCCCCCGAACCACCACCACCACCGGGACTGATGTTAACCACTGCCACCAGAAGTCTGTCTGCCCACTGGACCACCACCACCAGGACTGATGTTAGCCACTGCCACCATGAGTCTGTCTGTGGACTACCACCACCGGGACTGATATTATCCACTGCCACCATGTGTCTGTCTGTCCCCTGGACCACCACCTCTGGGACTGATGTTATTCATTGCCACCATGAGTCTGTCTGCCCCTCAGACCACCACTACCAGGACTGATGTTAGCCACTGCCACCATGAGTCTGTCTGCCCCCAGAACCACCACCACCATTGGGACTGATGTTATCCACTTCCACCATGAGTCTTTCTGACCCCCAAACCACCACCATCACCAGGCCTGATGTTATCCACTGCCACCATGAGTCTGTCTGCCCCCTTGGACCACCACCACTGGGACTGATGTTATTCACTGCCACCATGAGTCTGTCTGTCCCCCGGACCACCACCACCGGGACTGAAGTTATCCACTGCCACCACTGCCATCATGAGTCTGTCTGCCCCCCAGACCACCACCACTGGGACTGATATTATCCACTGCCACCATGAGTCTATCTGACCCCCGGACCACCACCACCGGGACTGATGTTAGCCACTGCCACCACTGCCACCATGAGTCTGTCCAGACCACAACATCCATCAGCCAGAGACACAAAGCTTCTTAATATTTAAACCATAAAGTGAGTATGTGTATTCATGTTTGTTATGCTGCTTCACTTCCTTTAGTTGTATGTTTTGTTTTCTGTAGTTTTTCAGAGTCACAATGGTAAAACACATACAGTACACTTCTTTTCTTTCTTTTACAGGGTAACAAAAAAAGGCTCCATCTCTAAAACTCATTGGGAATGGTACTGTAGCTGTACCGTACAGAGAGGAAGTGATGTAATATCCATGTGAAATCCATTCTGGTAAGTATGAAGATTTTATTTAATCCATTTCATTGTTTTGTAAAGATTACAGCAAATATTGCACACAGGTTGTGTTAGTTGACAAGATGTGGGTTTGAAATGTAACTTGACTTTAGGGATTGAGATTTGAGAACCAGGGAGGGACACATAACAATTAAGTTGTAAGAAGTCATTCATTTCTTTTTATAGGAAACTTCCAGATGCTTTGTTGTTCTGACAAAGTGGCCTTATCCAAACAAGTTCTTCAACATCAGACCCCCCCCCCCAGGCTGGGCACACATGCAACAAGCAGAAGTGGTTTCATTAGATGACCATGACCATCTTTAACTACCAGACTTGAGAAGGATGCAGATGAAATCTGTGAAGAAGTAAGAAAATAAGAAACCAATACAGACAAACCTGCAAATATGCTTCCCCAACATCCCCCCCAAAAAAATACTTACCTTCATGTGCTTGAGAGTTATCCATTGCAAATTTCTTTGCAAAAAGTTCTCATCGAGCACTGGAATGTGCACACCAACAGTATCTGTAACCTGTGATACAGAACAATACCATAAGTACATGTCCATGTCAACCCCCCCACCTACAAAATACAGAAATATATATCTATATATATCAACTCACCAAGGCTACTATTAGTATTCAGTCAAAGGGCATCATTCCATCCAGTTGAGATGATCACATTGCATTTGCTCGAATCGCAGCACACATTGGACCAACAACAGTTCACTCATGGTCATCATTTTATTCTGGGGCACTGCACACATGACTGACTGTGCAATAAATTTTGGGGGACTTTGCATGTAGCGTGACAATCCCATTTCACTTCCTTAGCACGTGTCAATTTTCTGGACACAAGTCGGATGCATTTTGGGCATGTAGAAAAAATCTGGGGACTCTGTGCCACCACTGCACGCATGACTGAGTGCGCCATTAATTCTGGGGGACTTTGTATGTGCTAAAACAATCCCGTTTCACTTCATTACCACTTGACAACTTTCTGTACACAACGCGGATGCATTTTGGACATGCAGAAAAAATCTGGGGACTCTGTGCCACCACTGTGCACATGACTGAGTGCGCCATTAATTTGGGGGGACTTTGTATGTGCTGAAACAATCCCATTTCATTTCCTTACCCCTTGTCAATTTTCTGGACACAAGGTGGATGCATTTTGGGCATGCAGAAAACATCTGGGGACTCTGTGCCACCACTGCACACATGACTGAG
This sequence comes from Neoceratodus forsteri, assembly GCA_016271365.2. NCBI lineage: Eukaryota > Metazoa > Chordata > Ceratodontiformes > Ceratodontidae > Neoceratodus > Neoceratodus forsteri. The sequence continues at coordinate 825,741,865 of CM057455.1, read as the reverse complement.
AGTGCCATTAACTCTGGGGGACTTTGTATGTGCTGAAACAATCCCATTTCACTTCCTTACCCCTTGTCAATTTTCTGGACACAAGGTGGATGCATTTTGGGCATGCAGAAAAATCTGGGGACTCTGTGCCACCACTGCACGCATGACTGAGTGCGCCATTAATTCTGGGGAACTTTGTATGTGCTGAAACAATTCCATTTCACTTTGTTACCACTTGTCAATTTTCTGGACACAAGGAGGATGCATTTTGGGCATGCAGAAATAATCTAGGGACTCTGTGTGACCACTGCGCGCATGAGTGACTGTGCAATAAATTCTGGGGGACTTTGCATGTGGCGTGACAATCCCATTTCACTTCCTTAGCACTTGTAAATTTTCTGGACAGAAGACAGATGCATTTTGTGTGTTGTGATTGTGAGCACATAATGTCATACTTAAATTATAAATTAAAGCAGATTTGCAATAATGTGTTGATCTTTGACTCTATACTTTATGCTGTTGCCTTACACATGCTATTGTTGGCCACTAGTTACTCTATGACTTGTATGATACCTTCTTTTCTCACAATTTGTTCTGCTTTTCTACTTTTCTCATGTCTGAAATAAAGGAGCTCACCATTTAATATTGTTCTGACCAGGTTCTATCACTATTTGCAGCTGTTTTGAACAACTATTGTTCTGTGATGTCATAAACACTGCCTGCTGCATAATTGTTAATTTGACAACAGAAGTAATATATAACACCGATGGAGAAAACAGTGCAAAATACTGATTAAGACCTGGTCTGCACCATATTAAAAGAAGTGCCCTTTTATTATCTCAGACATGAAAATGGTATTAAAGCAGACTCAAATACTGGAAAGAATAGTATCATACAAGTCAGGATGCAAGTAAAGTGGCAATGTAAAATAGCATAAAAAAGTATAGGTCAAAATTTTCAACAGATTGTTGCACTGCTGCTTTAAAGAGACTCACCAAGTTACATAGTTATGGATGCTATTTCACCCAATATATTGATTCATAACCTCCAGGGGAATCTTTGTTGCTCCACATGTCCTTAAATAGTGCAATACTTTTCTGGCAAAAACGTTTGTAATTTCGGTAAACCGGGTCCTGGAGGACTTCCTGCCTGAAGAGCCACCAAGTTCCGCCTCCGTGTAGTATGTTAGGAACGTGGGCACGCTTCAACTAACAAGAACCTTGTTATTGGAAGCGTGCCCACATTTCAACACAACCTGACCATTATAACATAAAGAAACATTCAGAAAGCTGCTGACCATTCACTATAATAAAGCACACCCCATGCTCTCCCTGGCATCATGTCATAATATTGCTGAGCACGGTGGCAGAACTTGAGCAGCTCTTCAGAACGGGAAGTCCTCTGGGACCCAGTTAACTGAAATTATGAGCATTTTTGCCAGAAAAGTATTGCACTATGGAATGTATAGACATGTGGAGCAAGAAAGATTATCCTAGAGGTAAGGCACCCATATAAGGAGCATGTATGACTGTATGTGCATGTATTTCTTTAAAGGGAAACAGTCAGCAACAGGAGCTCCTGTGTCCTGCCCAGTGCAAGGCTTACCCTCCGGTTAAGTCTTTTAAGTATGTTGCAGTATTTTTCTCATGCCGCAACATACTTTATTTTAATAAAGAAAGGTCAGTGACCCAGGAGGATGGCAGATGCTATAGGGGTCCCATTATGAGTAAATGAAAGGTGCAGTAGAGGTGCACCATGTGCCTCAAATACTTTTGTATTGAAGTGCATGGTGTGTCGCCGTTGCACCTTTACACATAAAGGAGCCCCTATAGCATCTGCCATATTCAGGGTGACATTTCTTATTTTTTAGTATATTAAAAGATGTTGTGACATGAGAAAATGCCATCAACATACTTAAAAGGCTTAACCAGAGGGTAAGCTTTTGCAGGAGGCAGGATGCAGGTGCTCCTGTTACTGACTGCTTCCCTTTAAACTAATACTGTGGCTTTCCCTCTGTCTGGTATTAAACAAACAAAACACAAAACAGTACAGCAGTGGGGGTGCAGAAAACAAAACCTGATGCTTGATCCCATGATGTCCCAGCAGCAGATGAAGCATCAACACTATTCACAGCTGCTCTTGCTCGATCAGCTTCATCTGCTGCTGGACAGCACCCATCCTCTGATTGCTTTCCTCCATTGCAGCCCACAGCAGTGCTATTAATGACTGCATTGCAGGCATTGTGGAGGGGTCCACTTCTGCAGGAGGAAAGCTAGGTAGTGGTGGTGGTGAGGGTGGTACTGGTGGCAGTGGTGGGAGTAGTGTTGGAGCAGCAGCTGCTGCTGTGGCCCTCCTCCTGCTCTGGAGATGCACAGCAGCAGCACCCACTGCCACTGCCACAGAAGGGCCAGCAGCTGGAAGCCTGGCCCGTTTTGTGGCAGCCTGTCACTCCACCTTGTGGTGTTTAAGCATGTGTGTCCTGTTGCTCCCAGTCCCCAGATGTGTCCTCCGGGGGCCACGGCACACTTGCACACCACAAAGCAGGCACACCACAATGCTTCTGCCCCCTGACACAGTTGAAAAACTGCCAGTCTATTGAGCTGCGGGAGGGACCAGGCACAACAGGGGCAGATGCATTGCCGACAGCACTGTCACACACCTGGAGGGCTCCACCTGCTGCTGTGGAGTGGGAGGTGGTGCTGCTGGAGCTCCTGCAGCTGTTACGGATGGTGGTGGTGGTGGTGGTGGCAGCGGCGGACTTTCTGGATGTGGCAGTAGCACTGGTGGTGCTGCTGCTTCCGGAGGGGGGGCAGGACCAAATAATCCGGAGCGGTCCAGCAACACCGGCCCACGCTGACCTCCACATGTCTGCACTCCCCTCTGGCCACCACGAGACTGTCCCTGGTCCATAACCCAACAAAACTCTCCTTCCCTCTCCACTCCGATGCATCACGCGATGACGACTGACTTCACACACAGTCACAGACAGTCTCACACACGCACACACACACAGTCACACACAGACACACACACACTTACACAAAACAAAACTTATAAAAAATAAATCAGTCACAAAAACAGAACTCACAAATCAGTACAACAAAAGCTAAAGAATTAGCTTTTAAAAAGGCAGATGGTTTTTACGAAGTTTAAGAAAGCAAATTAAGCAACAAATAAACGCTCCTCTCCTACACTAGCTTTCCTCCTTCTACCTCTGCAAAGGAGAAAGTGAAAGTATCTGCTGGTATGACTCACTTTCTTCCTGCCTGGCTAAAGCATGTGACTTACAGTACTGTAAGCCATGTGATGTGTGTGTGGGGGGGCTGCCTAAAGTGCTGTTGTTGTCATTCCGCCTTACTTTGCGTTAAGGCGGAATTACAACGCAAAGTCAAGTCATAATCACTGTCACAAACCCACTCAGCAGGTCAGCCCTCTACTCCCAAAGTGCCAACCTCTGAGCGCAGTCTTGTGAACAGTTTAACAGAACAAGGTAACCTTCTTGTCTGTTTTGTGAGTTCGGATCAACCTTTGATCTCAAGTCTTGGAGGGATTCAAACTGTGAACCTCTTGCTAGTGTACCCAATGCACAGGCTCAGATATTTCTGCCTTTGCAGGGACAGATATCTTTGCTTATGGGCACCTAACCAGGTATACAGAGATGAACCCTTAAAAACTTTAATAAAGACCTCAGATTTAAAATGCTTCTCTTTCCAGTTTGGTATCACCATTCAAGCTTATGCCTAGTGTCTGCTATAACCATATATACTTTTCTTACAAATGAAAGAAATTCAAAGGCAGACCAAGTAATTTCGAAGAAGAGTTTTTACTAAAATAGATAATAATATGTAAAACATACAATACAGAACTATTATATCACAAGACATACAAATCTATTAAAAGAACAAGGTTTTAAACAGTGCAATTCTTACTACAGTACTTTGTCTCTAAATACCTGCTTAAAAGTGCTCACAGATGTTTCTTTCTTAGAGTCTAGATAAAAGTGTCTCTGAAGCAAAACAGAAAAATAATTAAAAAGCTGGTTTTCCCCACCTATTTGCATGAGGTCGCCTAGCTCCTCCCTCTCAGAATACATAAAAAACATATATCTATAAAAACAGGATGTCTTTTCCAAGTATTAAATTCTGCAACCTCAGCATACTCATGTTCTTCAAGTTACAGTTCTTTGATCTTAATCAGTATCCTCTCTCACACAGGCATCAGAGGAACATTTACAGCTTCGCACCAGTTTGCTAAAGCTGGTTTCCCCCTCTAACATCATGAACTTTTTTTATAATTTCCCTCTTAACAAAATTAACTTAGAAACATCTGTAATTAGCTTCTGACCTGTCATGTAACACCTGGTATCTAAAACCTGTATGTTGTGTGATCTCACATGCTGTTTCAACATTTTCTCATGGCTTTCATCTTTTCAGCAGAAACCTGGGGGGGGGGGTGAGCGACAGATTTTCAGCATCTGTCATGATAGACAGTCCATAATCCATTTTGATATTACAAAAAATGATACTACAGCACTCAGAACTGGCTGTTCATGTCACAATCCTCCCCACTTAGACTGAATTTGGGGGTTCTAACCCCTGCATGGGATGAGCTTCCCAAATCAGTTCACTCCTTATAGACCCTAGACAGCCCATCTGAGTTCTGGTTTTTCACTCCAGCCCTATGTACGATTGTCAGATCATACCCTTGTAAAGCAAGACTCCATCTTTGCAATCTGCCATTGTTTTTCCCCATCTGTGTCAGCCTAACCAGGGTGTTGTGGTCAGTCTGCACCACAAAATGCTGCCAATACAAGTATGGCTGTAATTTCTTTAGGGCCCACACTATGGCAAGACACTCCTTTTCCACCGTGGAGTACGCTTGCTCCCTGGGAAGTAACTTCCTACTCAGGTACACTACTGGGTGATCTGTCCCTTGGCTGGATGTCTGACTCAGTACTGCCCCAGTACCCATGTCTGAGGAGTCAGTTTGAGCTATAAAGGTTTTGCTATAGTCAGGACTTGTCAAAACAGGAGCACTGCACAGTGCCTCCTTTAATCTGGTAAAGGCTTCCTCACAGGCTGGGCCCCAGGTAATTTTCTTTGGCATCCGTTTCTTTGTCAGGTCAGATAGGGGAGCAGCCAGGGCACTGTCATTGGGTACACATTTTCTGTAGTACCCTGCTGTCCCTGGAAAACTCCTGACCTGCTTCTGTGTTTCTGGTCTGGGCAATGCCTGGATCACCTCTATCTTTATTTGGTTAGGACGGAGCTGTCCCTGGCCTACCACATGCTCGAGGTATGCCACCTCTCCCATGGCCACCTGGGACTTCTTGGCTTTGACAGTGATCCCAGGCCCTCTTTATCCTGCCCAGCACTTCCTTAAGGTAGGATAGGTGTTCCTCCCAGCTGGTACTAAAGATGGCAATGTCATCCAGGTACGCCACGGCGTACTCCTCAGCACCATTTAACACCTGGTTCATCAACCTTTGGAAAGTGTCCGGGGCATTCTTCATTCTGAAAGGCATTACTTTAAACTCAAATAAGCCTATCGGAGTGATGAAGGCCGACCTCTCCCTAGCTCTGTCTGTCAACTCTATCTGCCAATACACCTTCATCAGGTCAGTGGTCGTAAGGTAGGTCACCGCCCCAACTTGTCCAGGAGTTCATCTGTCTGGGGCATCGGGTGGGCGTCTGACATCGTGACTGCATTCAGTCCACGATAGTCCACACAGAAATGAGTAGAGCCTTCTGGCTTAGGCACAAGGACTACGGGTGAGGCCCAGGGGCTGTGGGATCTCTGGATTACCCCTAAATCCAGCATCTCCTCCACTTCCCTCCTAATGTCCTTTTGGACAGCCTCTGACACCCGATATGTTGTCTGCTGTATGGGTGTCTGTGTCCCTGTCTCCACATTGTGTGTTGCTAAGGGGGTTAGTCCAGGCTTGGTGCTAAACAAGGGGGCAAAGTCTGCTAAAACCTCCCTTACTTTCTGGATCTGGTCCGGGGCCAGCTGGGGAGACAATTTTACTGCCTCCACAGAGGACTGCCGCTTACTCTCTTCCAGCAAGTCCAGAAGGGGGTCTCCTTCATCCGTCCCCTCCCCATGACTGCACACTGTAAACACCATGTCAGACCTATTTGCATATGGCTTCATCATGTTGACATGGTACATCCTTTCTGTCTGTCTTCTGACAGGTAACTCCACAATGTAGTTCACATCATTTACCTTCATAACCACTTTGTATGGTCCTGCCCACTCAGCTTGCATCTTGTCTTTCTGGACCGGAATAAGGACCATGACTTCCTGACCCACCATGTATGAGTGAGCTCTGGCTCTGAGGTGGTACCACACTTTTTGTTTCTGTTGGGCAGCTGCTAGGTTGCTCTGGGCTGTCCCCATAAGCTCCTTTAGCCTTTCCCTAAACCTAAGGACATATTTCATAATGGGAGTTCACTGGGTAGCGTGCTTGCCTTTCCAGTCCTCCTGGATCAAGTCTAGGGGCCCTCATACCTCACGTCCATATAAGAATTTGAAGGGGGAAAATCCTGTCAACTCTTGGGGCACCTCCCTGTATGCAAACAACAGGTGGGGAAGGTATTTCTCCCAGTCCCTCCCATGCTGTTCAGCAAATGCCCAGAGCATTGACATTAGGGTATCATTGAATCGTTCCACAAGCCCATTGGCTTGTGGGTGATATGGTGTCGTGCATCTCTGCACCACCCCACACTTCTCCCATAAACATTTCATCAGGTCCGACATAAAGGAACCCCCTCGATTGGTGATTACCTCCTGCGGAAACCCAACACAGGAGAAAATCCCAAGTAAGGCATCTGTCACTTTGTCTATCCTCAGAGAGGATAGGGCAACTACCTCTGGGCACCGGGTGTCATAATCCACCACAGTCAGGATGAATCTCTTCTCTGAGGAGCTGGGAGTATTTAAAGGCCCCACAATATCCATTCCCACCCTCTGGAATGGCTCCTCCACTATGGACAATGGAATCAGGGTGACTTGGGTTTTCTTGCCCGCCTTCCCTATTTCTTGGCACTGGTGACAAGACCTGCAATACTCTTTCACCTGCTGGGTGAAGTTAGGCCAATAGAAATTCTGCGCTAACCACTGCATTGTGTGCGTGATTCCCAGATGACCAGACAAGGGAATATCATGTGCAATTTTGAACAACTGCTCACGATACCCCTGGGGAATGATGAGCTGCCTGCCTAGCATCCCTCCCTCAGTCTGTACTGCCTGAGTATACATAAGTCCATTTTCCCAATAAACTGTATGTCTGCTGTCACCTCCCTGTGTGCTGTCTGAGTCTGCCCAAGCCCTCAGCTTCTCTAAACTAGGGTCACTCCTCTGAGCAGCTGTAAACCCCTCATACAGTCCCAAGGCATGGGACAGGTCCCCTTCAGTCGCTAAACTAGGGTCCCTAGCACTAGTGTCAGGGCCCTCAGGATCACTGTCAATCCCAACCCTCTGACAAGGGGTCACCCCTCCCTCTTTGGAGCAACCCTCTGTAGCTGTGTGGTTACTTGCTACAGGCAAAATTTCTACCCACTTTTCATTAATCTCCATATCAGGAGGCACAGGCTGGGGAACCAGCTTCTCAGTGGTTTCCACAATGGCTTCTGTGGGGTTCAGGGAACCACAATTTTCCCTTGCCATTTGGCTACAGGTAACTGCACATACCATCCCCTGTTTTAGAATGTTGTCCAGGATCACACCCACTACTAATGTTTTGGCTACAGCCACCTGTTGCATAGTTCCCCCTGTTTCACCCCAGTCTAGGAGAACACTAGTGAGGGGCAATATTTTCTCCCCACCCACAAAGTCCTGTACAGTGGCATATTTATTGGGTATAAGCTGATCAAGCTGTACCAGATCCCCCTTTACCAAGGTCAGGGATACCCCTGTGTCCCTTAACCCTTGCGTCTGTACACCATTCACCATAACTGGGTGCATGTGTTCCCTCATGTTCACTGGCATGCTTCCAGGGACACACAAGAAGGCAGTATAGCACAGTGGTCTAAGGCTCTGAGCTGCAAATCTGGTGACATCCAGCAGACCAGACCTGGGTTTGAATCCCACAGCTTCCACTTGCATACTGTGTGACCCTGAGCAAGTCACTTAACCTCCTTGTGTTCCCAGGTCGCTCCTGTAAAAAAGCTTTCAGTTTAGTGTGCTATACCTGGTTAAACATCTAAATAAATAAAATAAACAACCCACTTCTTTTCTAGCACCCTGTTGTGTATTATTGCTCGCCTTTTTGGGACACTACTTGGCAATATGCCCAGTTTCCTTACACAACCAACATTTGGCTCTTCTCTCAAAGAAATCTTTTCTCTGAAACCTGGGGCTAACTGGTTTCAGTGGAGGCAGTGAGGGTTTTAGCTGCCCTGAAGGCATGTTTTCCCCCTTCTGCACTGCCACGCCGGCCCCATTCACTCTCAGAGCAGGTCTGCTCTTAGCATAGCGATCCGAGAGTTCAGCAGCTTCTTGCACTGTTTTGGGATCTCGGTCCTCTAGCCAGGTTTTTAGCTTTGCTGGGCATGCCCAATAAAACTGTTCTAATAAAATCACATTTTCAATTTTATCAACAGAGTTTGCCTCAATTCCTTCCCACCAACATTTTAAAAACTGACGTTGTTTCGTGGCTAGCTTCTCGTAGCTCATATTAGGGCTTCTCCCGAGCTTACGGAATTTAGCTCTGTATGATTCAGCAGTTAATTCAAACTTTTTTAACAGTGCAGTTTTTAGCTTGCTGTAATCATTGCTGTACCTCATTGTCCATTTGACCTAATGCATCCCGAGCTATCCAGGTAAGCAGTGGGGATAACTGGAAGCTCCAGGACACTCTAGGAATTTTAGTCTGAATACAAACTTTTTTAAAAGAATTTAAAAAGGCATCCATATCATCCCCCTCTTTAAACTCGGCTATTAATTTGGAGTTCAATTTGAAACTCAGTCCTGCAGTCCCAGTTAAACCCAAGCCACTTACCTGCTCTGGTGCAGCTGGTCGGAGTCGTATCTTCTCCAGTTTGTGTTGCCTCTGGTGCTCCTGCTCCTCATAGTCTGCATCTCAGCATTCTCGTTCTCTCTTCTCCTCTCCAGCTCACTGGCACTCATGCTCCTCATGGTCTGCCTCCCTCTGTTGTCGCTCTGCCTCTCACTGTTCCCTCTCTGCCTCTCAGTTCTCTCACTCCTTCTTCTCCTGAAACTCCAGCTCCATCCTGCACAACTCAATTTGCAGCCTGAGTACCTCTGGATTCAGGATACTGGTAACCTTCCCCTGCTGCTGTGGCTCTTCACTGACTGTGGCCCTGCTGTCCTCCTCACCAGACCTGGACACTGCACTGGCTGCTAGCCCTGCCACACTCAAGGTTTGGTCCTTTCCAGTCACGGTCCGTGACTCGCTGCTGTGGGTATCTGCTACCATCAGGGCATCTATGAGGTTCTGCTTTTTGGCTGTCACCTCAAACGGGACTCCCCTGTCCCCGCACAACTGCTTCAAGTAATCTACAGTGTGCCTGCTGTAGTCAGAAACCATCTTCTTCTTCTTCCCCCAGTACTGCTACTCTGACTTGCACTTTAGAGAAAAAAAATAAAACGGGTAGGAACTGGACTGTGATATAGTTCTGTTTTCTTTTTAAAATAAAACTGCATTTTTCTTTCTTTGCAAGAGAGCTTACTGTCTCAAGCTGACACAGAAAAATAAAAGCTTGTAATACAAAAATGTATGCCACCACTGCTAACCAACCTTTCACAAACCCACTCAGCAGGTCAGCCCTCTACTTCCAAAGTGCCAACCTCCGAGTGTAGTATTGTGAACAGTTTAACAGAACAAGTTAACCCTCTTGTCTGTTTTGTGAGTTCGGATCAACCTTTGGTCTCAAGTCTTGGAGGGATTCAAACTGTGAACCTCTTGCTAGTGTACCTAATGCACAGGCTCAGATATTTCTGTCTTCGGGGGAACAGATATCCTTGCCTATGGGCACCTAACCAGGTATACAGAGATGAACCCTTAAAAACTTTAATAAAGACCTCAGATTTAAAATGCTTCTCTTTCCAGTTTGGTAACACCATTCAAGTTTATGCCTAGTGTCTGCTATAACCATATATACTTTTCTTACAAATGAAAGAAATTCAAAGACAGACCAAGTAGGCTCTAAAAAGAGTTTTTACTAAAATAGATAATAATATGTAAAACATACAATACAGAACTATTATATCACAAGATATACAAATCTATTAAAAGAACAAGGTTTTAAACAGTGCGATTCTTACTACAGTACTTAGTCTCTAAATACCTGCTTAAAAGTGCTCACAGATGTTTCTTTCTCAGAGTCTAGATAAAAGTGTCTCTGAAGGAAAACAGAATAATAATTAAAAAGCTGATTTTCCCCACCTATTTGCATGAGGTCACCTAGCTCCTCCCTCTCAGAATATATAAAAACATATATCTATAAAAACAGGATGTCTTTTCCAAGTATTAAATTCTGCAACCTCAGCATACTCAAATTCTTCAAATGACAGTTCTTTGATCTTAATCAGTATCCTCTCTCACACAGGCATCAGAGGAACATTTACAACTTCACACCAGTTTGCTAAACCTGGTTCCCTCTCTAACGTCATAAGCTTTTTTTATGATTTCCCTCTTAACAAAATTAACTTAGAAACATCTGTAATTAGCTTCTGGCCTGCCATGTAACACTTGGTATCTAAACCCTGTGTGTGTGTGTGTGTGTGTGTGTGTGTGTGTGATCTCACATGCTGTGTCAGCATTTTCTCATGGCTTTCATCTTTTCAGCTGAAACCTGGGGGGGGGAGCGACAGATTTTCAGCATCTGTCATGATAGACAGTCCATAACCCATTTTGATATTACAAAAAATGATACTACAGCACTCAGAACTGGCTGTCCATGTCACAATCATAAGGTAAAAGTGAGCACCTCAATGGCTACAGAAGACAATTAACGCGAAGTGGCCACTTCGCATTCACTTCACCTGTGGATTTTAAATTTGCTGCATCTCTAAGCATGACCCCCTTGCCTTTGAGTATCTTTTTTTTCTGAAAGAGGCTTCCCTCTTGAACCTTGTTTATACCGGTGTAACCCACCTAAAAATGGAGGTTCCCAAAAGTCTTCCTTGGGCTTGCCCAAATGCCCACTGCCAGGCTGGTATCCTGTGTCTTAGCATTTTAAAAGTGTTTGCATGAGAGTGCCTTAATGCTTCTGTGCTCTGTCTCTGTAAGAGCTGCCTATTTGTGGTGTAAAACTAATCTGGGTAGGGGCCGAGTGTTTCTATGCTTGAGTTCCACCCAGGGTGCTAGATAATCGCTCTGTTCTGCCATCGCTATTTGTGCAGAGGGAGCTCTGTTAGAAGCTGTACTTATTTGCAGATTATCTAGTGTAATAGTAATGATATTGTAGTTTGTCTAACCTGCCTTCTTTGCAGCCAGGACAGTTCTGTTTATCACCACCACCATCTTGGTCCTGGACTGCTAGAATGGGCCAATCAGTACCTTTGGGGACCCTAAAATGGAATCTGTCCCCAAGGATCTTGTGGGAGTGAATTTCTGTAGGAATTGTAGTTTTGAGACTTTGGCACCTAAATGCACCTGGGGGGGGGGAGCTCTTGCTTTGACAGACTGATAAATCAATAAAACAGAACCTTTTGGACCGAAGGGAAATTCCCAAGCTGCCTGCTGCAGTGAGTCAGTCTGGAGGTAGAGCTTGGAGAGTGAAAGCTTGAGTGATTTGAGCAGCTACTTCAGCATAGTTTACGTGGGATATTAGTGGAAAGGCTGAGTTTAGACCTGTCTGCCTGCCTGCTGTCCCTTGAGAGAGAGAGAGGGAGGGAGAATTTACTGGACTACATCCAAATTTGAGTGTGTTAAAGCCACTGAAGAGTGACCAGATTTGAACCTGAAGAAGACAGAAGATTTACTGAACGCGATTGGCCTGTCAGGACTTCCATTTACCACAGAATTCCCGGTTTTGCTCAGAGACACTGATATTGCGGCCGGATTGCTACCCGCATTGTGGTATGGTGAATGCTTTACTATAAATGTGCTGTTTGTTGTTAGTGGGTCGCGATATGGTTCCCCTCTGTGTAAATGTGCCACGCTTGCTGGAAGCTGTGTCTAGCACAACCAGACTCAAATCCGAACTGTTCGATCTGGCCTGGGCCCTGCCATACTGGCCCAGCCAGCTACTTCGGGCACAGAAACCATCATCGATGAGAGACTCGCCCGGGGATCAGCCCCCTGCTCAACACCTCAAACAGGAACGACACCTCGGTGATTTATGTGGGCCCTGTTTCTCATGGCAAACCAGTCATCAACCTGCAGTCTCCATTTTGTCCATTCTGTGTCCTGTACTGGGTAGCATGAGTAAACACCAGGGTAGCTCCCTGCAACAACAGCTCAATCAAAGTGTGTCATCTGATTTAATTGTTTTGTCTAATCTTCACAAACTGAGCCTTCTGGCTCCGGATTACAAATTGTGTGTGGTTGTGCATGCCTCTTCTTTTCATCACAGGGCCCCAACCAGCTGCGAAACCGGCCTACCCTGGGCAACGTTCCAGGCTAGCCCACCTTACTTCCAACTGGGTACCCAGAGCCTGTGATTGTGCAGAGACTAAAAGCGCATGCATAATTGCCTGACTAGATCAGTTTTAGAATCAATCAACCTGATTACACCCCTCCCTTGTTCAATTCCCCTGAATAAATCAGATATAACTCTTTTTGCATTTAATCTGACTGTGGTTCCAGTTTGTACCAAAAGCACTGTACTGTTGTTATTTGCTGTGCCTAACCTTGTTTTACAGGGGGTCTCCAGGGTTGAACTGGTAGAACCAGTTCTGGTGGTAAGTGCCAACAGTGTGGGGATTTGTATGCTGAATAAGGACTACTGTGAAAGTGTTTGTTGCATATTGTCAAGGCCACTAGAGGGGAAAGAGGAGGTTACAGTGTCCTGGAGGGCTGTACCCAGGTTATCCTTGTTACTAACAACCCTGTCCTCTGGGTGGGGGCACCAGTTTCAGTACCCAGGCCCCTTAAACTGCTACTAGCCAAGCAGCCAGGGGTAGCAGCCCTGGGGATAGCGCCACCTAGGGGGTTACACCTGTGAGTTATTTAAAAGTTTCTATTATCTTCTGTCTTTCCTTAAGTTCCTCCAGTGTATACATATTAAGGTCCTTCAGTCTTTCCTCATAGCACTTTTGATACAGACCCTGCACCTTTTTGGTTACCCTCTTCTTGACTGCCTCCACTCTTTCTTTGTCCTTCCAGAGACGAGGTCTCCAGAACTGCACACAGTACTCCAGGTGAGGTTTCACCAGTAAGCTATGTAGGGGTAACACCACCTCCTTCTTTCTGCTGGTGATGCCCCTACCTATGCACCCCAGCATCCTGCTAGCTCTCCCGACTGCCTTGTCACACTGCGTATTCACCTTTAGATCTTCAGATATGATAACTCCCAGGTCTTTTTCCTGTTTGATGGTCATCAGTACCTCTCTTCCCATTTTGTATTCCTCCCCCGGGTTTCTGTGACAGAAGTGCATGTTTTTGCACATTTTTTTGCATTAAAACCTAGCTGCCATACCCTTGACCACTCCTCTAACCTTTTCAGATCCCCTCTCATTTTTTCCACCTCCCCGGAGTGCCTACCCTATTGTAGATTTCAGTGTCATCCGCGAACAGGCAGACCTTTCCCTCCATCCCCTCTTCAATGTCACTAATAAAGACATTAATGGGGACCGGTCCCAATACAGATCCCTGAGGTACCCCACTGGTCACCTTCTCTTCCTTGGAGTGAACTCCGTTTGCCACCACCCTCTGTCTCCTATCCCTTAGCCAATTTCTTACCCAGTTTACCACCTTTGGTCCCATTCCTAAGCTACCCAGTTTGCTTACTAATCTCTTTATGTGGGATGGTGTCAAGGGCCTGGCTGAAATCCAGGTAGGCCACATCCACGGCTCCTCGCTTATCCAATTCCCTGGTCACCCAGTCAAAGAAATCTATTAGATTCATTTGACAAGACCTCCTCCTCCCGCCCATGAATCTATGCTGTCTCATGTCCTATAAGCCACTAGATTCAAAATATTCCACTATCCTTTCCTTCAGTAGTGATTCCAACATTTTCCCAACCACTGAAGTCAGGCTGGCAGGCCTGTAGTTGCCAGCCTTCTCCCTACTAGCACTTTTGTGAAGTGGGACTACATCTGAAGTTTTCCAGTCTCCTGGAACCTCTCCCATCTTCAGTGAGAGGTTGAACAAAACTGTCAGAGGTGCAGCCAACAGCTTCCTGAGTTCCCTCAGTATCCTGGGATGCACCCTGTCTGACTCCATTGCCTTATCCACTTTCATGTTTGCGAGTTCCTTCAGGACTCTCTCCTTTGTAAATGGACTAGTGTCCATCTCCCTTCCTTTGATGCTCCTGTTACATTTCTGTGGTCCGTCTCCTTCCCCTTCTTCTGTGAATACTGAACAAAAGTATTTGTTCAAAATGTCTGCTTTATCTGGGTCCCCCTCCATACAACCCCCACCCATTAATTTCTTAGTCTTACAATCCCCCACTGGTGTTTCTCTTTTTGCTTACATATAGTACCTAAAAAATGTCTTGTCCTATTTCTTTACTTCCTGGGTTATTTTCTCCTCTGTTTGCAAAAAAAATATTTTTTTTAATTCCATTCAGGTTTTATTACATAGTATAGGAGGAAATATGATTAGAATTCTGGCTGTGGCAGAAAAAATAAACTTTTTTTAAATCTACCCTGTTGTAGTAGCTCCAGTATGGGTTTCTCTCCATTCTGCACTAGTAGCTCTAGTCCAGGATTCCTCTGTGCTGTTCTCTGCTTGATTGGATTCTACTAATGATATCTGCCTGCTTGAATCTGTGCTTGATAGGTTTACTTCTTTCCTGTTCAGATATGCAAGTTTTTGTCAGGGGTTAAATTGGGCAGGAAAAAAAATAAGAACTCAGATCTACCACCTCTTAAAAAATGGTCTGACAGTTCCACCACCTCTATCATCTTTCTCCATTGACTACTATTGCAGAGTTCCACCACCTAAATATGACTGTTCTACCACCTATAAATCTAGATGTGAGAGTTCCCCCACCTAAACATAGAAACATAGAAGTTGTCAGCAGATAAGGGCCTTTGGCCCACTAAGTCTGCCCTATCATCCCTAAGAAATGTGCTTTTTCATATTCTCCTGGTAATAGGTTGTCCTTCTGCCCTGCCTAACAGCAGCCCGCTATGCCTATCCCTAGCTTTTTTAAAACCTGTAATCATTTCTTCCTCTGCGACCTCTTCCGGCAAGCTGTTCCATTTGTCCACCACCCTCTCTGTGAAGAAGTACTTCCTCATGTTCCCCTGAACCTCCCTCCTTCCAGTTCCATCTTGTGCTCCCTTGTTCTTGAGCATCTTTTTCTTTGAAAATTTATATTCTCATGTACTTTATTCATTCCTGTGAGGTATTTAAATGTCTCAATCATATCCCCCCTCCCTCCTCTCCTCCAGAAAATACGTATTTAATTCTCCCAGCCTATCCCTATAGGGTTTGTGAAGTAGTCCCTGCACCATTTTGGTTGCTGTCCTCTGAACCGCCTCTAGCCTATCAATGTCCTTTTGTAGATGAGGCCTCCAGAATTGGACACAGTACTCAAGGTGCGGCCTCACCAATGATCTACAGTATGTAGTGGAATCATCAACTCCCTTTTTCTGCTGGTGATACCTCTGCCTATGCATCCCAGCATCCTGTCAGCCTTGCCTGCCACCTTGTCAGATTGCCTACCAACCTTGAGGTCATCAGAGATGATCACCTTCTGGTCTCTTTCTTGCCTAGAGCATTGAATGTCCTCCCCCTAGATGATATATTGCCCCTGAATTTTTGTGCACCATGTGCATTACATTGCATATTTTTGCATTGAACCCCAGTTGCCAATCCTTTGACCAATCTTCCAGCTTCTTTAGATCTCCTCTCATTCTGTTCACTCCCCCTGGCATAACCACCCTGTTGCAGAGCTTGGTGTAATCAGCAAACAGACATATTTTTCCTACTAAACCCTCTGCAATGTCACTGATGAAGACATTGAAGAGGGCTAGACTCAAAAACTGAACTGTGTGGCACCCTACTGGTCACTTTAACTTCTGCAGAGCAGATGCCATTTACCACCACCCTTTGCGTCCTATTACCCAGCCAATTCCCCACCCAGTGCACTACCCTCTTTCCCACCCACATGTTCTCTGGCTTGCATAACAGCCTTCTGTGTGGCACAGTGTCAAAGGCCTTGCTGAAATCCAGATAGGCCATATCCACTGCCCCCTGTCAACCTCTCTGATTATCCAGTCAAAGAACTCAATGAGGTTCAACTGGCAAGACCTTCCTCCCATAAGACCATGTTGCCTTGGATCCTGTAGTCCATTGACAACCAGGTGTTCCACTGTTCTTTCCTTTAGCAGTGTTTCCATATCCTTTCCTACTACTGAGGTCAGGCTGGCTGGCCTTTAGTTTCCTACTTCCTCATTGTTCCGACTTTTGTATAGAGGGAGTACATTGGGCCTCCTCCAGTCCTTGGTACCTCCCCAGTTTCCAATTACAGGTTGAACAGGATAGTCAGAGGTTCTGCCAACACATCTCTTAGCTCCTTCATTATCCTAGGGTGTACTCCATGTGGTCCCATCGCCTTATCAACTTATTGCCGCTAATTTCCTGAGCACCCCTTCCCTTGAAAAGGGACCTGTGTCCATCTCTGTGCCCTTAATGCCTTTATCTTTAACTGCCAGACCATTTCCTGTCCCCTCTTCCATAAAAACTGAACAGAAGTACTTGTTCAGTATATTTGCTTTCTGTTGGTCATCCTATATAGTGCCCACATCCTTCCTCTTCAGTGACACAATCCCTCCCCTTGCCTTCCTTTTTTCACTGATGTATCTGCAAAATGTTTTGTCCCCCTTTACCACTGAGTTTGCTATGAGTTCCTGTTTGAGTTTTGGCTACCCATACTGCCTTCCCTGCCTCCCTTTGATTTTCCTGATACCACTCCCTATCCTCTTCATCCTATGTTCTTTTATATTGCCTAAATGTCTTTTTTTTTTTGCTTCAACCTTTTCTGCTACCTCCCTAGAGAACCATAATGGTCTTTTCTTTCTTTACCTTGCTTACCCATTTGACACAGAGTTGTGTCATCATTGACATCCCTGATTTGATTACCTCTGACTGTTCCTCTACCCCCTTCTTTTCCCCATCTCTGACCAGTGCTTCATCTAGGCATTTTCCCATGTCTCTGAAATACGCCCTCCTAAAGTTGAGGATTCTTGTCTTAGTGTTGCTTGGTTCTGCTCCCCCAGTTACTTCAAACCACACCATTCAGTGATCACTGTTCCCCATGTGCTCCCCCACTGTAACCTCCATTGCACTGTCCCTGTACATAAGCACCAGGTCCAGTAGTGCCCTTTCCTGTGTGGGTAAACATTTCCAATTTAAACACTAAAAGTAACATAGTTATTTATTTGCAGAATGCCAGTGTATATGTGTGTGTGTGTGTGTGTGTGAGTGTGTGTGTGTTCTACCAGAAAATGCTTAAGGTGTATGATAAAATTAGGTTTGTGTTTTAATTATAGTGTTATTGTTTGTTGTTCTAGGCAGGTCTGTGTTGCTTTGGCTTTATGGAAGACTAGGTTTGCTGGCCAAGGCGCTTAGCTTCACCTGAGCTCTTTTCTTCTAGGTTGCTTGAAAGGACAGAGCAAAGAACCTTACCAGAGCAACAATAAGGATTAAGGCTTCTTTTGTCTAGGCAGGTTTACTGTGTGTTGTTATTTTTGTTTTGTACTCACAGGGATTGTTACTGTTTGTTGCTAACATTTTCTTGCTTTATTTTTCTCGGATTCAAATTGTTGCTGGATATACATTCTGCTGCATTATTACAGGGTGTGCCTGCAGGTGTGTGTTTACAGTTTGCTGCTGTAATCTTCTGATTAAAATTGTCTTTGCAAGGTATATCTTCTGTTACTGCTTTATTTTTTCTGTAGCTAAGTATTTTTACAGGGTATATCTTCTGTGAAATTATTATAGGTGGTGCTTATATTTTGTGACTTTTATCATTAGGCTAAGCAAAATTAGTGTTTGCACTATTTTATTTTGTTTTTTTTTGTTAAAAGTTTTTTTTGTATCACAGGTGTTGCATTCTCCTTCTCACATTGAAGGAGTTAATTGCTTTCCTCCCACAGCTCTTCCGGGATCAGGTGTGTATCTGGGGTGGAGCTGACAACTGTCAGTCCTTCAACAGAAGGAAGGGTTAAAGGTCAGGTTAATTGATATCTCGAGGTGGAAGACTAGGTTTGCTGGCCAAGGCACCTAGCTTCACCTGAGCTCTTTTCTTCTAGGTTGCTTGAAAGGACAGAGCAAAGAACCTTACAAGAGCAACAATAAGGATTAAGGCTTCTTTTGGCTAGGCAGGTTTACTGTGTGTTGTTATTTTTGTTTTGTACTCACAGGGATTGTTACTGTTTGTTGCTAACATTTTCTTGCTTTATTTTTCTCGGATTCAAATTGTTGCTGGATATACATTCTGCTGCATTATTACAGGGTGTGCCTGCAGGTGTGTGTTTACAGTTTGCTGCTGTAATCTTCTGATTAAAATTGTCTTTTGCAAGGTATATCTTCTGTTACTGCTTTATTTTTCTCTGTAGCTAAGTATTTCTTACAGGGTATATCTTCTGTGAAATTATTATAGGTGGTGCTTATATTTTTGTGACTTTTTATCATTAGGCTAAGCAAAATTAGTGTTTGCCACTATTTTATTTTGTTTTTTTTTGGTAAAAGTTTTTTTTTTGTATCACAGGTGTTGCATTCTCCTTCTCACATTGAAGGAGTTAATTGCTTTCCTCCCACAGCTCTTCCGGGGATCAGGTGTGTATCTGGGGGTGGAGCTGACAAACTGTCAGTCCCTTCCAACAGAAGGAAGGGTTAAAAGGTCAGGTTAATTGATATCTCGGAGGTGGAAGACTAGGTTTGCTGGCCAAGGCACCTAGCTTCACCTGAGCTCTTTTCTTCTAGGTTGCTTGAAAGGACAGAGCAAAGAACCTTACAAGAGCAACAATAAGGATTAAGGCTTCTTTTGGCTAGGCAGGTTTACTGTGTGTTGTTATTTTTGTTTTGTACTCAGGGTTGTTAATGTTTGTTAACATTTTATTGCTTTATTTTTCTCTGATTCAAATGGTTGTTGCTGGGTATACTTTCTGCTGTATTATTACAGGGTGTGCCTACAGGTGTGTGCTTACAGATTACTGCTGTAATCTTCTGATTCAAATTGTCTTTTGCAAGGCATATCTTTTGTTACAGCTTTATTTGTCTCTGTATCAAAGTGTTTCTTACAGGGTGTATCTTCTGTGAAATTATTACAGGTGGTGCTTTACAGGTTTCATAGTTTTATCTGTCATTAGGATAAGCTTTCAGGACTACTGCATTTCTTGCTGGCTGATTGTTTCTGCTCATACCTCCTTGTTTCTTTCATCCATGGCTCTTCCTTTTCAGCAGGGGAAGGGTCCAACCACCCACCCACATCCCCAACCACACCACACTACACTCCTTTTATAGGGTAGCACAGTCATGACATTTCCTGTAGCAAAGCCGAAGGGCAGATCAGAGGGATATCCACACAGTGACCTCATTTACAGGGCACTTAGTAATTTAACTTGTATAACAAGTTATATAAAACAAACAAACAAAACACAAAACCAAACTTTTGCTTTCATTTTCTTCCTTCTAAGTACTCTGACCAGGTTATAAACCCAGCAACTTACCTGGAATGGATATCATTAACTGCAGGTACTGTAGAACACTTTTCAGAAGGGCAGTTTTACAGGATTTAAGGCACTGTTGTACATGCTGGGCCATTGGAGATCTAAGGGCTCAGCTCCAGGCAGCATGGGCAGAGATTGTGCACCTCACATTGCATATTCAAGATGAAATATATTATAAGAACTGCTCTCCATTTCCCCAACATCCAACAGAAGCACCTTGACCACAGAGGGTAGTTGGTCCAGGAGGTTGTCAGGTGGTTAGGAGGGGAAAATCGGGTGCCCCATCACTCGGTGCTCTCCAACATATCACCTCCACAAACCATATAAAAACTACAAACAGGTATCTGCCTCTATCTCAGAAATCAAACAAAGGGGCAGAGGACACTGCAAAGCAGGACACTGCAACACAGGAGTAAGCACAACAAAATGCACCCAAACCAGGAACTAAAACAAAAAAAGCAAAAAAGAAATCCAAAAAACTTCTGATCATAGAAGAATCCATGATTTGGGGAGTTGATACATATCTCCAGCTGGGGTAATGGTCAGATGTCTCCCAGGTACATCAGTGAGGAGAGACACTGACTGCATTGCTAAAATTGTTCAGGAAGCAGGAGAAAACATTGATGTCCTGGTACACATAGGGACTAACGATCTCGCCAGCTGGTCAGTTGTGGAGACCAAGGAACACCTAACCAGGCTGGGTGACAAACTATCATCCATTTCATCTGGCATCTCCTTCTCTGAGATCCTGCCAGTCTGGGAGAGGAGGATAGATGGATGGAAGGTCAGAGAAGGGGAGATAGGGGAGCTAAACATGTGGCTCAAGGGCTGGTGCCAGGGAAAAGGACACACATTTTAGAGAACTAGCAACATTTTGGGAGCAAAATTATTAAATGTGATGGACTGCATCTGACTAAGGATGGAGTCAGTGCATTGGGGCAGAAGTTTGATGTCTTTGTAGAATATTTAAACTAGCAAATGGGGAGAGGGGTGCAGCACCTGAAATGTCGAATGGGAAGAACACCTCCCTCCTCAGCTAGTGGTCAAACAGGAGTTCAGCATGTTTGTAGTTCATTTGCATCACCAGATAAAGAAAAAGGTCTGACTCCCCATCCGATGTACAGAGGAAATGCCGGACCTTGCCCAACAACTAACACACCAAAATCTGACCAATGAAAAATCATGTACACAAATGCTCACAGTCTTGGAAACAAGATCCCAGACCTGCAGGCAATAATGACAGAGGGTAAACTGGACATAGTAGCCATTAGTGAGACATGGATTACCAGTAACCACACTTGGGAGACTTCAGTACCTGGCTATGTACTGTTCAAAAGAGACTGAGGTGCAAAAAGGGGGGAGTGGAGTGGCCCTTTATGTCAATGAAAATATCAAAGCTATAGAAATTCAGAATACACACAAGGAGCCAGAAGAACTGTGGGTCACACTGGAAACAGGAAATGGGGCAGCCATACTAACTGGGGTTGCGTACAGACCTCTAGACCAGGGGGAGGACATTTTACTGTTAGAAGATATACAAAACATGACAGCTAAATGGGAGGTTCTGATAATGGGAGACTTCAACATGCCAGATACAGATTGGTCAATACCAGCAGAGACATCTGCCAGAACTAGACACATGGTGGATTCCCTGCAGTGGGAGGGCCTCAAACAACTGGTATGACAACCCACAAGAGACAGGGCTATCCTAGATCTAGTACTGACTAACAGGGAAAGGATCACAGATATCCAGGTAGAAGGTCACATGGGGGCCAGTGACCATCACATGGTATGATTTAATTTGGCCACTAGAACAAAATCATCCCATTCCAAGGCAAAAATATGGGACTTCGGAGGAGCTGACTTTGATAAGATGTGATAAGATGGCCAACAAAGTTAAGCTAGCCCTGACAAAAAGAAATACAGGTGAGGGGGTACAGGCAAAATGGGCAAGCATTAAAAATGCAATACTTGAAGCAACATCCCATTGTGTTAGTGAGAAAAGGAAGGGCAAAAAAAGAAGGAAACCACTTTGATTCTCAACACAGTAGCAGAAAAGGTCAGAGCCAAAAGGCTGGCCTTCAGGAAATATAAGGGAACGCAGCTGAATGAAGATAGGGAGGCATACCAAACTTCCCTAAGGGAAGCAGGGAAGGCAGCAAGGCAGGCAAAGGGCCAAACCAAGGAAACACTAGCACGAACAGTAAAAGAAGGTAACAAGACTTTCTATAGATACATTTGTGAAAGGAGAAAGCCCAGAGGGAGTATTGCTAAGATCAAAGGGGATAAGGGGGCATGTGAAGAGGAGGACCATGTAAAAGCATCTATCCTAAATAAATACTTCTGCTCAGTATTTACTAAACAGAAGGTAGGGCAGGGCCCACAGCTCTGCACCATGGATCCGGGGGGAGGGAGGTGTGCACTAGTCCCTTCACAAAAGAAAGGGTCCTAAAAGAGCTCGATAAGCTCAGGGTGGAGAAGGCAATGGGACCTGATGGCATACATCCCAGGGTACTAAAGGAGCTAAGGGTGGAACTAGCAGAGCCTATTATCAGAACTGTTTAGTGAGTCTCTAAGCACAGGAGAGGTCCCAGAAGACTGGAGAGGCTCATGTGATCCCGGCCCACAAAGTGGTAACAGGGAGGAGGCAGAGAACTACAGACCCGGTCAGTCTTACTTCAGTAGTGGGCAAGATTATGGAGACACTTCTAAGGAAAGGTTAGTGCAACACCTGGAATCCATAGGAGCACAGGATCCAAGACAGCATGGGTTTACAAAAGGAAGGTCCTGTCAAACTAATCTCATAGATTTCTTTGACTGGGTAACCAGAGTGGTGGACCAAGGGGGAGCGGTTGATGTTGCCTACCTTGACTTCAGCAAAGCTTTCAATACTGTTCCACATAGAAGACTGATTAATAAGCTGGGTAGGCTCGGGGTGGGTCAGACGTTGGTCAACTGGGTGGCAAACTGGTTGACGGGCAGAAAACAGAGAGTGGTGGTAAACGGAATACAGTCCGAAGAGATGCAAGTCACAAGTGGGGTACCTCAGGGATCAGTCCTGGGGCCAGTCCTCTTCAATATCTTCATCAGTGACATTGCAGATGGACTGCAGGGTAAGGTTTGTCTGTTTGCAGATGACACCAAGATCTACAACAGAGTAGATGATCCAGATGGGGTGGGCAGAATGAGAAGAGATCTGGATAAACTAGCAAAATGGTCAGAAGAGTGGCAACTGGGGTTTAATGCAAAGAAGTGCAAAATCATGCACATAGGGATGAGAAACCCTGAAGCCACCTGTAGGCTGGGAGGGGAGTTGCTGGCAGTCACAAGGGAAGAAAGAGACTTGGGCGTCATCATCACTGATGACCTGAAATCATCCAAGCAGACCCTAAAGCAGTAGGTAAGGCTAGAGGGATGTTGGGGTGTATTAGTAGGGGTATCACAAGTTGGAAGAGGGTGGTAATAATCCCTCTTTACAAGACACTGGTTAGGCCCCATCTGGAGTATCATGGCAGTACTGGAGGCCACACCTTCACAAGGACATTAATGAAATTGAGACAGTCCAGAGAGGGCAACCAAAATGGTGCAGGGACTACATCAGAAAATATACGAAGACAGATTAACTGAATTCAATATGTATACCCTAGAGCAAAAGAGGAAGACAGGTGATATGATTGAAACATTCAAACACCTTAAGGGCATTAACAAGGTGACAGAGTCCAACATGTTTCAATATAAGAAAAATAGCAGGACAAGAGGACACAGCATGAGATTAGATGGAGGCCAATTAGGGGGTAATGTGAGAAAGTTCTTTTCCACAGAAAGGGTGGTGGATGCATGGAGTGGCCTACCTCAGGAAGTGGTAGATATGAATACAGTGCAGGGCTTCAAACAGGCATGGGAAAGGCATAAGGGAGCAAAGCAGATGAGTATGAATAGATAGGCCATTGACAGAGCAAAGGCCTATGGCACATTCATAAGGTAGAAAATGAAATGGTTAGACTGGATGGGCCTTATGTCCTTATCTGCCATTGTCTTCTGTGTTTCTATGTTTATGGGAGTTCAACAGTGTGTGACATCGGTGGTGGGCAGAGTATGGTTATTTTGTAGATAGCTTGCTTTTAGGTAGGCAGGTAGCAGTTTGTGTGCTCTGAATGGGTAAAGAAACATTGACAGAGCTGTCAATCATCTGTTACCAACTTCTAACAGTCATAGGAGTAGGTGTCAGATCTGTCATTCATCTTTACCCACCCGAAGTGTGCTGGCAGTGGGTAACAGGATTTCCCAGCCACTGAAAATCAGTGGGTAACAGGGGTCAAGAATGCATTTTACTAGGCTCCTGTACTCTATTATCTATCCTTCACCTGCTGGTCCAAATTAAAGACCACCTTCCAGAAACTACAGCTGTCTCTGCACACATTTCACATCACTCACTTCTGCTACAGCAGGAAAAGTTACTCACATATGAAGCAATATGTGTTTTACTAAAATGTATGTAATCTCCCCCTTGGTGTGTAGAGTGCCACAGTCAGTGTACTAGGGTGTATACCCTTAGGTATTTAGATAGAGTTTTCACAGCCCAAGCCCTTAGGGGTTAATATTTGTCACCTCTGGGGGACTCTTGGGATTTGGAGTAACCCTGGGGGGCGGGTCTTGCTGGTCGGTGCAGGAGCATACAGGCCAGATGGAGTGAGGTGGTGTCATGGGAGATGGGATGATTGCCTGCGTGAGAACTTCACTTTTCAGTTCTTTGGGAGAAGAGAAGAGGTGAGAGCCTACTTTTGATGTGGTGGAGGCATAAAAGCTAGTCCCCCAAGGGTGGAGTAATCCATCTGGCGCCTCATTCAAGGTGAGGAAGGAATGGCTGCAAGAGAGAGCCAAAAACAGAGTCTAGGCAAGCTGTAGAGGGAGGAGGAGAGAGAGAAGATATATACAAATATATGTACTGTATATATATTTGGAATGGACTTCATGTCCTTGAAGGTATAAACAGAGCCAGCCCCAGTAGCATCATCTGAAGCGGTGACTGAATCAGAGGGGATACCAGGGCTGAAGGGACATGTATAGGCTGGGGTTTGAGGATCACCACTGGGAGAAATACAAGTTGAGGCATCCATGGGGACATGCCACCCATAGTTCAAGGGGGCAGTCACCCAGGAGAGTGCCAAGGGAGTGAAGATTTATTTGGGAGGATCAATGGCCCCAAAGTGTGAGGTCAGTGAGCCCTGAGTAGTGATGCTCAGATAGTGCCTTTGTGGATCTGATTATGATCTGTCAGATAGTGGCAGTCTCCAACCTGGGATCTGATCAAGTCAGAGGTCGGATCCTGCACTATCCGACATTGGATCCCGCACTATCTGACATCAGATCCAGGGATCCGCAGATGGATACAGCATCAAATACAGGGATCCAACCATGAATCCAGGGGATCTGATCAGGATAAGGGACAGTTGGATCCATAGTTGGATAGCGCTACTATCTGATCAGATCCACTATCTGGCAAAAGACTGGTATCTAGTGGTACCCTAATTGATAGGATACTATCTGAGCAACACTAGCCCGAGGGATTCAAAGCCTTGAGTTTGGAAATATTGTGCTACAGAGAAAGACAGCATAGGTAGTAAGCAATCATGTCTAATGCTGCCTATGGATGTGTGTGCTGCTGAAATGTTTGGGGTCACTGGATTAACACCCTTTGTTATGGACACTGCCAGAACAGCCCAGAGACATTCTATACTTTAAACTAAGGTGACCCCACGGTCCATGGAGATATGTTCCACACCTGAACAGTTATAAGTTTATTCACTGGCTCCATAGAGGTATGTTATTTTATTTAAAGGGATTCCGCTGTTCCTTTGAATGACATTTCATCTCCAGTTCTTAAAATGTTCATTATCTGCAATTAACTTAAGTTGACGTTGTTGCCCAGCACCCTGGGGAGTTGTGAGGGCACTCTGGTTCCAGAAGAACAGGTAAACACTGCCAGTTTGATGTTTCTGCTGAAGCCCTCTTTTCCTATGAATAGTTACCATCAGCATACCCCTAGACACCGGGAGGGGTAGGCTACATGTAAGCAAAGCTAGAAACATACAATGGAAATGGTAGTTTACTCACTTGGTAAAGGTGATTGCATGAGCATACCCCATCCATTACCTCTGGGTTACGTCCCACCTCATAGACTGCAAATGCACATGTGACCAGATTCAAAATCTGATCTGCCTAGATCCTGTACTTTACCACAGGTCTTCAGTTCGATTCTTCCAAAGCTGTGTTGTCTGTAGTCACACTGTGGTAAGAAAATTGTTATGATACAGAGACAGAGAGAAATAGGCATACATGGATCATGTACCAGTCCATCAGTTATGCTAGTCTGAATGAGTGTACCAAGACAGCTGGTGCAGAAGAAGTCTATTGTTTATTTCCTATTATTCACACTCTAAGAAGAACCAGCTCATATGGCATGATGGTATACTATGGTCACCTAGGTGAGGTATAACCCAGGTCTGGTTATATTAGGGTTACCTTGCGTTAGCTGGATTGTCATCTGATAATATGCCCAGGTGGGAATGGGGATGCTGATAAGGTGATGCTCATGCAATCACCTTTACCAGTGAGTAAACTACCATTGCATATTGCATCACCTTACAGCATCCCCCATCCATTATCTCTGGGTTCTAAGAAGCAGTAGATATAGATATGGCATGGGTCAGATGACTATTCAGCTAAGGACCAGTAACATTGAGTAGCACTTTTCTTGCGAAATTGTCCCTTTCGGCATTCACCACATCCAGTCTATAGTGTCTGGTAAAGGTGTGGATTGAGGACGAAGTTGCTGCTGCACAAATGTCCTGTATGGATGCTTCATTGCACTCTGCCCAGGATGTTACCATTGCCCTGGAAGAATGGGTCTTGATTCCTTGAGGCAGTGTGAGGCCCTGGCTTTTTTATCCCTCTGTGATGATTTGCTTAATCCAGTTGGCCAGTGTGGATGTGGCAGCTTGTTAACCTTTCCTTGGCCCGCTGTAAATGATAAAATAGGCCATCTGACCATCTAAATTCTTTTGTTCTATCCAGGTAGGTTGTGATCACTCTTTTCATGTCCCAATGTTTTGATACCTCCTTTTGTTCCTGGTCTGGCTGAGCTGACCATGCAGGTAGTTCAATTGGCTGCAATGTGTGGAAAGGAGTGAGACCTTTGGAACGAATGAAGAATTGGTTCATAGTGTCACCCCGTCATTGTCGGTGATCAGGTGGGGGGGTCTGCATGACAGAGCTCTGATTTCCTCACTCATCTGCTGGAGCATATTACTAGTAGGAAGATTGTTCTGGGTGACACCCATTTGATATCTGTTGTCAACATGGGCTTGAAGGGCAGTGAGGCTAAAGCGTCCAGCACTATGTTAAGGTCCCAGGGTGCCAATGTTAATCTTTTCCTAGGGTGAATGTTTGATACCACTTTAAGAACCTGATCACTTCAGGGTGTGAACCTGGGTGTGTCCCTTGATCAGTTCTGTGTCTGCTCCTATAGCCGCCATCTGAGTCTTAGTGAAGAGGCCAATAGACCCTTGTCTACCCCTTGTTGCAGGAAAAGACATACGTGGAGAATTGTAATTTGCTCAAGTTTGTATATTGTTAGTGGCGCACCACTTTCCAAAAACAAGCCAGTGTCTCTTGTAAGATGTGGTCGTAGATATGCACATGGATTGGAGCATGGTATCCACTACCTTTTGGTTGTAACCCTTGTCTAGCAGTCTCTGCCTTTCAGTAGCCAGGCAGTGAGATAGAGTGGTGCGAGGTTTGGCTGACTAATTGGGCCCTGTGTCAGAAGGTCTGCTTGTAGCGGCAGTGTCCATGTGGTGGCTATTGACATTGAGACTAAAGTCACAAACCAGTGTCTTCTGAGCCAATGTGGTGTCACCACCACCACCGTGGATTCTGACTGCTGAATTTTGTTCAAGACCTGTTGGATGAGCAGGATTGGCAGGAAGACGTACGCTCTCCTGAAGTTCCAGTTCTGGGATAGGGCATCTGTCCCTAGAGCTCCTGATTCTCAGTATCTGTAGTTGTATACTGGCAGACAGGCATTTTTGACCAATGCCATGAGGTCTATCTCTAGCAGTCCCCATTTGTGGTTTAGTTGGCAAAATACCTGCAGATGTAGAGACCATTGCCCAGGTGCTATGGCTGTAATTGATTTGAGGTGGTTTTGAACCCAGTCCATTGCTCTCCTTGCCTTGCACAGCAGACACAAACTTCTTGTACCACTCTGGTTCATGATGTATGCCACTGTTGCTCGGTTGTCTGATTGTATGAGTACCGGTTTTTGCTTGATTGATGCTTGGAAGTGATGTAGTGCATAATAGACTGCTCTCATTTCCAGTAGGTTTATCTGCATGCGCAATTCTGCTCTTGTTCATTTCCCTTGAACTGGTATATGATTGAAGGTGGCTCCCCTGCCTGTCAGGCTGGCATCTGTGTCTATTGCTACATCATGTTGGGCCAGTAGATCTGCTCCTTTGGTTATGTTGTGTCTGTTGGACCACCATTTTAGTGAACTTTTGGCCTTTGTGTCTAACTGAATGGATTTTGTTAGGTCGTTTTTAACTTGTGACCTTCCTGTATTCTGAAGATCTGCAGCTGGCGCATGTTCCATAGTGCCCATGGGACAAGGCCACTGCAGGATGCCATGGAGCCCAGCGTCTGCAGGTCTGCATGGAGTGTGGGGTTCTGTGTGGCATTCAATGTCTGAACTTGCGTTAGGACTTTGTCCATTCTTTTTTGCAATCGCTTCACAATTCCTATTGCCGTATCGATAGTCGCTTCTAGGTGTTCTATTGTTTGGCTTGGGATCAAGCTGCTCTTGTCCCAATTGATCACCCATCCATGGGACTGAAGTGTGCCTACCACCTCTTGAGTGTGTTGGTGTGAAGTCGCAGGACTTCTGGCCTGTATTAGCCAGTCATCGAGATATGGGATGATGTGTATTCCCTTTTGCTTAGTTTGGCCGCCAGAGTGATTGATACCTTGGTAAACACTTGTGGAGCCAATGCTAGGCCAAATGGCAGTCTGATATTGGAAGTGGCGGCCCAGAATCTTAAATCTGAGGTACTTGTGATGAGATGGGGGTATGGGTATGTGGAAGTAGGCGTTCCTCATACCGATGGAAGTCAGATAATCTCCTGGCTTAATTGATTGAGGGTTGTTTGGAGGGTCTCCATCTTGAATTTTTTGTATTGTACAAAACAATTGATACATTTTAGGTCTAGGACAGGTCTCATGTCCCCTGTTTTCTTTGATCCGAGGAAGAAAATGGAGTATATCTCCTGATCGACCTGATCCAGTGGTACCTCTGCTATCGCCTTGTTGGCCAGGAGGTTGCTCAGTGTGGTCCTTACTGCTTCTATCTTGGCTGAATGGCGAAATACCAGGGAGATTACCAATCTGTTTGTTAGTGGTTTTTGGGAAAATTCTATGGAGAATCCCAAAGATACTGCTTCCAGGACCCATTTGTCCAATGTTGTTTGCTGCCAAACATGGGCAAATTGAGTCAGTTTTACGCCTATTGGAGGGTGACATGTATGCATCTCCCCCAGGCAGTTTTCCTGAGGTGCTGATGACTGTGGTTGGTGGTCAGTTGGAGTTGGATCTGCCACGTGTAAAGGTTGTGTTATATCTTACTCTTTGGCTTTTACCTTGGGCTCTGCCCCCAGCATTGTTGCTGAAGTATGCAGGCTTAAACTTGTATGTTTTCTGTTGTGAGTATTGTGCTGTTTGTCTGCTATCCTGCCTGACCCTGAAGGGCAAAATCTATTGTGGAAGGCAGGCAGGTAAGTGCCCTTAGAGGACTTGTCTTTGTCCAGACTCTGCGGTCACCTTTCTGCTTCACATACTTTTCTAGGCCCTCCCCAAGACCAGTTTTCCTTTAAATGGAGTTTGCTCAGTATAGCCTTTAGATTCCACATCTGCATTCAAGATTTTTTATTTGTTTTATTTTTATCTAAACATTTGATGACGGAAAGGCACACTGAGCCAGGGCTCGTTTCAGGTGACCAGGGGAGGGTGCAAGGAGACACAGGTTTAAGTAAGGCAGAACATCACAAGAGTTGAATTAACAATACAGGCAAAGTACACAAAATATATACAGTACATACCAAGAATACAAATATGTACAATAAGTACCATTATGTATACACAATATATACAATAAGAACCAAAATTCAGAATATCACTGTGTTCGGCAGCTGTTATATATACAATGAGGAGACACACAGAAAAAATTGCATACACAACAGTGTCAAGAGCCATGCTCGACATGAACAGCACTGACATGATTAGTTTATGTGATTCTAGAGTACAGATGATGACTCATCGTGGGAGATACAGGATGTGTCATCTTGATCTGTTAGTCAGCACGGCCAGCCTAGCTGTCATCTTGAGTACATCAATGGATGGGTCAGCTGCATATTTTGCTGCCTGGATGGCATATTCCGCTAGGTCAGCCTGTTTGGAGATGGGTTCCAAGGATGATGCCAACTCCTCAAGCCAGGTAACTAGTGCACTGGAAGTGTATGTGGCTGCCGTGTTGACTCTGCATGCTGGGCGGACATTTGAAGCATTTTTCGTGAGTTCTTCCATTTTCTTGTCTGTGGGATCATGAAGTGTGGTAGTCATTTCCGATGGGAGGACTGTATTTTACATAAGCCTGTGACTTGATGGTCCACTGGGGAAGTGCACCAAGTCTTATTTGTGTCATACTGGACCAGATAGAACCTTTCAAAGGTGTGCTTCTCGGATACCCTGGATGCGTTGGGGGACTCTCACTCTTTACTAATGACCTCGGCTAAAGATTCGTAGACAGGAAAGACTTCATATTTTTTCTACTTTGCCCTGATGAGGGGGTTAAGTTTTGATTGTTGCAGGGGCTCTTGGACCTTGTTTCTTTGACTGCTCGTAGCAGTTCTGGAAGGGTGTCAACAGGGGTGAGCTACTTGGTTAATGTGAGTTTGTCTTCCTCATCCCCTTGGTTCTCATCATTGTCTTATTCTATGTTATTTGGTGGGAGGTTGGGATCTGTAGTTGTTTTCTCTCCATCCAGTGTTTTCTTCCCTTTATTGTTTGGTTTACCAGAATTAGTATTGTCCCCCTTATTTGTCTGTGACAGTTCTTTCATTCTCTCCAGGATTTTAAGCATGACTGCTTATTGTGTTTTAAAGAATTCCTTCGTAGTGGATGGAAGTTTGCCTGAAGTTCCGTCATGCAGTTTCAGTTGTTGTTCCATCTCCATATCTGTTTTGCTTGTTGCTCCCTGATCGGCCTGTCGGTGGGAGCATGTGGGGAAAAGGGAGCCTGCCTGACTAGCCAGTAGGGTAATCTTGCAGGTACTACATTTTCTTTTCACCATTCCTGTAATCTGTGGAGACAGTGAAAAAGGGGCAAAAGACAAAGAGGAGTTGGTGCAGCTCCTGAGGATTCCCTGCATGAAATATATATATATATATATATGTAATAGATATACCACTCTGAGGTGTCTTGGTCGTGCTCTGATATCGCATGCCTTGGTGTGCGTCAACCCACAAGGCGTGCATATATCAGAACAGCGACTCAAGACACCCTCAGAGTGGTATATCTATCTTATAAAATGTCCACAGATTTTTTGGGGGTGGGTGGAAAAGTAGTCCTCTGTCTAGCTGGTAAATAATCACTGTAATTGGTGATATGTACCTGCTAAATAATATGGTTAAGGATTTAGTAAACACTGCCTGTGTACCAAAAGTAGAAGGAACTAGTTGTTTTAAGTAGTGCCCAGTTATTTTGTGTGAAAAAAGCTGCATCTGGAGGAGAGTACGTGATGTGGATGACTTTCACTTTCAGTGCGAAATGTAGCGTGACCAAGCGGTGCGCATTTCAGAAACTGAGAACCTGTTAAGAGACGAAAGTAAGCCCCTCTCTGTTTAAAAAATAAGAAAAGTGATTCTGTCCTGTTAGTTTGTGTTCCTTTTGGGTAATACAAGTTACATAGTGTATGCAAAAGGGAGCGAGGATAGACTGAGCGAGTCGGTAACTTTAGGAAGGTAGAAGGAAGTGAGAGCGAGTGTTGCCATAGGCAACACTCGGTCTCGCTTCCGTCTACGTCCGTAAAGCTACCGACTCTCGGTCTATCCTCGCTCCCTTTCGCATACAGTATGTAACTTGTATTACCCAAAAGGAACACAAACTAACAGGAGGGAGTCACTTTTCTTATTTTTTAAACAGAGAGGGGCTTACTTTCGTCTCTTAACAGGTTCTCAGTTTCTGAAATGCGCACGGTCGGTCACGCTACATTTCGGCAGTGAAAGTGAAAGTCATCCACGATCGCGGTACTCTCCCTGCAGATGCAGCTTTTTTTCAGAGAAATTAAGAGAAGACAACGAAAAAATGTATGTTATCCTGCTTTTGTAAATACAGCTAGGTTTGTGTTAATGAGACTGATTGGTCACAGTGGTTACAGTAATAAAAGTGGTTGTACACTGCGAGACTGTAAAAATGGCAGGCAGGATTTGATTTTTAGATTACATTTTATGTAAACATTAATGGTATGATGAAGAGATCAGTTTGTACAATGTGGGGCTACTACTGGTATATTTACTTATGGCTGTGGGTGTCAGTTGCATATATGTGTTAGTGTGGGTGCCTAGCTGCACCAGGTGTGGAGTGGTCTCGCTGCTGGTGAAAAGGTTTTGAGGACTGGAAAGTAGTTCAGGCGTGTGGTAGTACTGGAAGGTGTGCGGTCATTGGGAAATAATGCACGGTCATGTGACGTGTTCTGTCCAATTGTGTAAGTGGGATTTCTATGATTTTACCACCCCATTTTATAAAAAAAAAAAATATATATATATATATATATATATATTTACCTATATATCAAATATCTATATCTTTATAGTGCCATGATTTCTGTATGCTAGTATAATTAATGTGGCGAGGGACAAACGGTAGCTTGGGGGTCCCTCTTCACTCAGCACATGCTAAGAAGGAGCTGTATGGAAATCTTGGCTGATGAGCCTCAGGAGGGGAGGGACACTCTCCCTGTGTATTTTGCAGTGTATCAGAGTCCCATGGGTGCTGGAGTCATACAACCCATGAGGTGGGGATTATTAGTCTTTCATTTCTGCACTCTGAGTTAGCCTTCATTTGTAACCTGTAAGTGGTGCATGGGAGCACTGCACCTTAACTTAGCCCTTGTTTGTAACCGGTAAGTGATGTAAGGGAGCATTGCTAATGTGAACCGCCAGTTGCTTGTGCTCCTCCAGATGGTGCTGGTCCTGATTTCCTGTGGATGCGTGAGGTCTGGGCTGTCCTGCACATGAGAGTAAGGCTGTGCTCATTCAGTGCCTCTCGTAAGATGATGGCGGTGCAAAGCGCATGCATAAAAACATAGAAGCTGATGGCAGATAAGGACCACAAGATGCCTCCAGTCTGCGAATGAAACAAGTACCTTGGTTTTGCTGGCACCTACTTAAAGGCCAGGGGGTGTATAAAATGCACTTCCACTCACTGCAATACTGAGTAATATTCCACGACTAAGGATCTTCTGCTCATAATTCCTTCTTTATTAAGAAAATCGGAAATCCACAGCAATAAATCCAGATAAAATCCAAATGATCAATTTCATAGAAACAAAGGTGGAATACAGTGATGCCTCACACAGCTCCCTCACGCAACCTAGTATGTTGGTTGCAGGCTTCCTTACTAGGTTGTGTGAGGGAGCTATATGAGGAATCACTGTATTCCACCTTTGTGGAATATTATTCAGTGTTGCAGTGAGTGGAAGTGCATTTCATGCACCCTGTGGCCTTTAAGTAGGTGCCAGCAAAACCAAGGTATTTGTTTAGTTTGCTACATTTTCTGCTGTGCACTGCTTGTCCTTGGTGTGTTTACTATTTCATTTTTTCCCTCCAGTCTGCCCATTTTTTCTACCTTATGAATGTGCCATAGGCCTGTTCTCCATACCTCTCAACTGCTATGAATTTTGCATAGCGTTATGCTTTTCACACTCAAATTTACCTTTGCTCTACATAGGTTCCACATAGGTTTACTAATATTTTTAATAATGTTACAGCTATTACTGGGCACACAGACTATTAAATCACTGAATTAAGTTGATAGAAATATTCCTTATCACTAGCTACATGGGACCCACCACTTGTAGACATATTATTGTTTAAAACAAAAATGTGCTACACATTCTGGCCATTTGCTATAATTTTTGAAGGCTGCTGCTATGATTTGTAATGCTGAGAGGTTGAGAGGTGTGCTGTACTCTGTCAATGGCCTATCTATTCATACTCATCTGTATTGCTCCCTTATGCCTATCCCATGCCTGTTTGAAACCTTGAACTGTATTCATATCCACCACTTCCTGAGGTAGGCCGTTCCATGCACCCACCACCCTTTCTATGAAAAAGAACTTCCTCACATTACCCCTTAATCGCCTCCCTCTAATCTCATGCTGTGTCCTCTTGTCCTGCTGTTTTCCTTATATTGAAACGTGATAGACTCTTTCACCTTGTTAATACCCTTAAGATGTTTGAATGTTTCGATCATATCACCTTTCTCCCTTCTTTGCTCTAGGGTATACATACTGAGCTCCGTTAATCTGTCCTCATATGTTTTCTGATACAGTTCCTGCACCATTTTGGTTGCCTTTCTCTTCACTGCCTCCATTTTGTTAATGTCCTTGTGCAGGTGTGGCTCCAGTACTGCATTTATTTATTTATTAAATTCTAGGATTACAAATACTTTGAGCAGGAACTGTTCATTTACAAAGGTTCCACGTCAGAGGATGAAAGGTAAACTTACATACAAAGGTTGACAAGGATTGACAGACTTTAAGCACGGTGAAGGCTAAGCTAAGGATACATTCCTACTTGGATAGAGACAACAACAGCAAGAAAATGCTGGTTAGCAGGCAAAGATAACACATGAGCAATGGAGTTAGTGAGGGTAGGGTAAGCAGGGTACAGAAAATAGTAGGCTGGCTAAGGAGCCATTGTCTAAGGGAGGGGGAAGGGATGCTGGCCTGATGGTAGTAGGAGGGACCCATGTCCGAGAAGTGCCAAAGGAAGAGGGGGTGACATGGAGAGGAGGCACAGGGAGGGAGGGAGGGGAGGGATGTAAGAGGAGGAAGCAGGAACCAAAGTATTGCAACCCTAAGGAGGTTATGGGACAGCTTGGGCCAGCAAGGGGAGGAGGTGATCCTCTTAGTAGAAACAAACACACTGACTGGTTGAACTGAGGTGCTGTCAGAGTTGCTTCTTGAAGGTGCCAAGTAGCAGCAGTAGTGTTTTTTGTTGAGCGAGTTATACCATACAGGGTTCTGTGCGAAAGACCTCTGACCCATGGTTGTTCGCATCTGGGGACCTGGTAGATTTGGTGTTGTGCCTTTCTGGTATGCTGGGTGTTGTTGTATACAGTAAGAAGCTGATCAACACCTGGTGGCAAGAGCCCGAGGAGAACCTTGTTGGTTACCAGGCAGGTCTGGTATTGGATCCTGCTGAGGAGTGGTAGCCACCCAGCCTGGGCGTACAGATCGCAGGTGTGTGTTAGAAGGGCAGCGCCCATTAGGAGTTTGCAAGATTTGTTAAGCGCCATCGATATCCTGCGAAGGGCAGTGGGAGAAGCTGAGCTGTAGCAGCTAGGCCATAGACAATGACAGAAGTGACAGGGCTGTTAATTGCCTGTCTAAGGGCATCAGCTGTCATGCAATGTTTGTGCTTATGGAGAAGGCCTATCTGTATATTCGTGGCCTTTGCAACATTGTCAATGTGCTGTGCAAAGGCGAGGGATCTGTCCAGGGTGATGCCAAGGTACTTTAACTCTGGAACTGGTTCGAGTTTAGTCCTGCTTGGTTCCTGATAGTGAGGGTCAAGAGTTATGCTTGCTTCGTGTATAGCAGAAAGACATTACTTCTGTTTTGCTATAGTTCAGGACAAGTTTGTGTGAACTGAACCAGTTCTCAACACACTTGAAGTCACGTAGCTGCCCCTCCAGTATATTAGTGTCATGGTGATTTGGTTGCAGTACTCCAGATGGGGCCTAACCAGTGTCTTGTAAAGAGGGATTATTACCTCCTCTTATGACTTGTGATACCCCTACTAATACACTCAAACATCCTCTAGCCGTACTCTACTGTTTTAGTGGTCTGCTTGGATGATTTCAAGTCATCTGTGATGATGATGCCCAAGTCTCTTTCTTCCCTTGTGATTGCCAGCAACTCCCTTCCCAACCTATAGGTGGCTTCAGGGTTTCTCTTCCCTATGTACGATCTTGCACTTCTTTGTGTTAAAGCTCAGTTGCCACTCTTCCGACCATTTTGCCAGTTTGTCCAGATCTCTCCTCATTCTGCCCACCACATCTGGATCTTCTACTTGTTGCAGATCTTGGTGTCATCTGCAAACAGACAAACTTTACCTACAGTCCATCTGCAATGTCACTGATGAAGATATTGAAGAGAAATGGCCCAGGACTGATCCCTGAGGAACCCCACTTGTGAATTGCATCTCTTCGGACTGTATATCATTTACCACTACTGTCTTTTTTCTGCCCGCCAATCAGTTTGCCACCCAGTTGTCCAACTTCTGACCCACCTGAGCCTACCCAGATAATTAATCAATCTTCTGTGTGGAACAGTATTGAAAGCTTTGTTGAAGTCAAGGTAGGTGACATCAACTGCACCCCTTGGTCCACCACTCTGGTTACCCAGTAAAAGAAATCTATGAGATTAGTTTGACAGGACCTTCCTGTTGTAAACCCATGTTGTCTTGGATCCTGTTCTCTATGGATTCCAGGTGTTGCACTATCCTTTCCTTAAGGAGTGCCTCCATAATCTTGCCCACTACTGAAGTAAGACTGACCGGGTCTGTAGTTCCCAGCCTCCTCCCTGCTACCACTCTGTGTAGTGGGATCACATGAGCCCTTCTTCAGCCTTCTGGGATCTCTCCTGTGCTCAGAGACTCACTAAACAGTTCTTATAATGGCTCTTCTAGTTCCACCCTTAGCTCCTTCAGTACCCTGGAATGTATGCCATCAGGTCCCATTGCCTTGTCCACCCTGAGCTTAGCGAGCTCTTGTAGGACCCTTTCTTTGTGAATGGACTAGTGCACACTTCTCCCCTGTGTCCATGGTGCTGAGCTGTGGGCCCTGCCTTACCATTTCCTCAGTAAATACTGAACAGAAGTATCTATTTTGGATAGATGCTTTTCCTTGGTCTTCCTCCACACACTTCCCCTTACTCCCTTTGATCTTAGCAATATCCCCTCTGGACTTTCTCCTTTCACTAATGTATCTATAGAAAGTCGTGTCCCCTTCTTTTACTGTTCGTGCTAGTGTTTCCTTGGTTTGTGACTTTGCCTGCCCATTGCCTCCCTACTCCTTAGGGAAGTTTGGTATGCCTCCAGATCTTGTCGCTAGCCATGCTCCCCTTATATTTCCTGAAGGCCAGCTCTTTGCTCTGACCTTTCTGCTACTGTTTTTGAGAACCAGAGTGGTTTCGTCCTTCTTTGTTCTTGCCTTTCTCTCTAACACAGTGGGATGTTGCTTCAAGTATTGCATCCTTAATGCTTGCCCACTTTGCCTGCACCTCCTCACCTGTATTTCTTCTTGCCAGGGCTACAGTAGCTTAACTCTGTTGGCCATCTTATCAAAGTCAACTCCTCTGAAGTCCCATATTTTTGCCTTGGAATGGGATGATTTAGTTCTATTGGCCAAACTTGAACAATACCATGTAATGGTCACAACCCCAGGTGACCTTCTACCTAGAGATTTGTGATCCTTTCCCCATTAGTCAGTACTAGATCTAGGCTAGCCCTCTCTTGTCGGTTGTTGTACGAGTTATTTGAGGCCTTTCCCCTGTAGGGAATCCACTATGTGTCTAATTCTGGCAGATGTTTCTGCTGGTATTGATCAGTCTGTATCTGGCATGTTTAAGTCTCCCATTATCAGAACCTCCCCTTTAGCTGTCATGTTTTGTATCCCTTCTAACAGTAATGTGTTTATGTCCTTCCCCTGGTCTGGAGGCCGGTACACAGCCCCAGATAGTATGGCTGTCCCATTTGCTGTTTCCAGGTGACCCACAGTTCTTCTGGCTCCTTATGTGTATTCTGAATTTCTGTAGCTTTGATATTTTCATTGACATAAAGGCCCTCACACCCCTTTGCACCTCAGTCTCTTCTGAACAGTACATAGCCGGGTACTGAAGTCTCCAAGTGTGGCTACTGGTGAACCATGTCTCCCTAATGGCTACTATGTCCAGTTTAGCCTCTGTCATTGTTGCCAGCAGGTCTGCGATCTTATTTCCCAGACTGCGGTATTTGTGTACATGATTTTCCATTGGCCAGATTTTGGTGTGTTAGTTGTTGGGCAGGGTCCGCATTTCTGCACACTTCATGGGAGCCGACCTTTTCCTTAGCTGGTGATGCAAATGAACTTCAAACATTCTGAACTCCTGTTTGATCGCTAGCTGAGGGGAGGATTTTCTTCCCATTCGATGCATCAGGTGCTGCACCTCTCCCCATTTGCTAGTTTAAATATTCTGCAAAGACATCAAACTTCTGCCCAATGCACTGACACCCTCCTTAGTTAGATGCAGTCCATTGGATTTAAAGAACTTTCACTCCCCACACTGTTGCCATACCTACAAATTTGTGTCCCTTTTCCTGGCACCAGCCCTTGAGCCACATGTTTAGCTCCCCTATCTCCCCTTCTCTGACCTTCCGTCCATCTGCCCCCCTCTCCCAGACTGGCAGGATCTCAGAGAAAAAGATGCCAGATGAAATGGATGAGAGTTTGTATCCCAGCCTGGTCAGGTGTTCCTTGATCTCCACAACTGACCAGCTGGCGAGATCGTTAGTCCCTATGTGTACCAGGACGGCGATCTTTTCTCCTGCTTCCTGCACAGTTTTAGCAATGCGGTCAGTGTCTCTCCACCCTGATGCACCTGGGAGATATCTGACCATTACCCCCCCTGGAGGTAGGTATCAAGTCCCTGAATCATGGCGTCTTCTATGATCAGAAGGGGTTTGGATTTCCTTTTTGCTTTTTTGTTTTGGTCCCTGTTTTGGGCTAGTTTTGTTGCGCTACCTCTTGTGCTGCAGTGTTCTGCTCTGCAGTGTCCTCTGCCCCCTTGTTTGATTTCGGAGATAGAGGCAGATACCTGTTTATAGTTTTTATATGGTTTGTGGAGGTGATACGTTGGAGAGCTCTGAGTGATGGGGCACCCAATTTGCCCCTGCTAACCAACTGCCAACCTCCCGGACAAACTACAGGTACCCTCTGAGGTCGAGGTGTTTCAGTTGGATGTTGGGGAAATAGTGGGTGGTTCTTATAATAAATTTCCTCCTGAATATGCGATTTGAGGTGAGCAATTTCTACCCATGCTGCCTGGAACTGAGCCCTTAGATCTCCAATGGTCCAGCATGTAGGACAGCATCCTAAATCCTGTATAACTGCCCTTTTGAAAAGTGTTCTGCAGTACCTGCAGTTAATAATATCCGTTCCAGATGAGTTGCCGGGTTTATAACCTGGTCTGAGTAATTATATGGAGGAAAATGAAAGCAAAAGTTTGATTGTTTGTTTGTTTTTGTATAACTTGCTATAACAAGTTAAATTACTTGTGCCCCTGTAAGTAAGGTCACTGTGTGGATACCCCTATGATCCTCCCCTTCCTGCTTTGCTGCAGGAAATGTCACGACTGTGCTACCCTATAAAAGGAATGTAGCACGGGGTGGTTGGCTGGGCTCTTCACCTGCTAAAAAGGAAAAACCACAGATGAAAGAAACAAGGAGGTAAGAACAGAAACAATCAACCAACAACAAATGCAGTAGCCCTGAAAGTTTAGCCTAATGATAGATAAAACTATAAAACCTGTAAAGCACCACCTGTAATAATTTCTCAGAAGATTTATCCTGCAAAAAAACACTTTGCTACAGAGAAAAATAAAACAGTAACAGAAGATATATCTTGCAAAAAAATTTTGAATCAGAGAGATTACAGCAGTAATCTGTAAGCACAAAACATTAACAAACCTGTAGGCACACCCTGTAATAATGCAGCAGAAAGTATACCCTGCAACAGCAATTTGAATCAGAGAACAAAAAAGCAGTAAAATGTTAAGCAAAAAACAGTAACAAACCCTGTAGGTACAAAAGAAAATAATAACACACAGTAAATCTGCCTAGCCAAAAGAAGCCTTAATCTTTTTTTGCTTTGATGATGTTTATTGCTATGCCCTTACAAGCAAACCTAGAAGAAAAGAGCTCAGGTGAAGCTAGGTGCCTTTGCCAGCAAACCTAGTTTTCCACATGCCACATAAACCGAGTACCTCACCATTCACTGGAGTTTTCTCCTTAGCATGCATGTGCAACGGGTTTCTGTCTATGGGACGATGCGGCCATGACAAGAAGGTGCAGGGGTCCAGAGATCTTCAGGATTGGCCCCAAGAGGGGAATGCCAAAATGGTGGAAGATTGGAAGCCAGCGCTCTCTCTATCCCCTCAGACCAGCGCAAGGCTCTAGCATGCCGGAGAGTCTCCCAGACCAGCAAGGCTCAACGGTATAGAGGAATGCACTCCTGGAGTGAACACAGGTACGGAAAAACAAGTGATGAGGCTGTTTGAGACAGTGGGGGGGGACCTTTTGCACTATGTCCTGGAGCATCAGTAGGGTTCACTCACAAGAGAACCCGACCCGTGCTAGGGGTACCAGAGCAGCTTACAAGGGGCTCTCAGTCCTTAGGAAATGAAGGTAACTCAGACCTCTCAAGACATGCTTGTTAGCAGTGTGGAGGCGCTCTGTTTACGTGGCACCATTTTCAAACTACTATAGAAGGGTGAGACCGGGAACTAAATAAAATCTTGCATGCAGCCAATGCTAAACCGCTAAATCATGCAAATATGCCTACTGGCTACCGGAGCTCTAGTTTATCCTAGCACAAACAAACTTGACAAATCAAATATTTAGTCAAGCTCAAAGCAAACCGGATAACCTCCAGAAGTCTACTTTAACACTAAAAATACTCCAATAGCACCTATATTAAAGTTTATGGGTTGGCTAACCCAGTAGTAACATTGCTAGAGAAAATATTCATAAAACACCACCAGCAGTGCAAGTCCCAAGACCTTCTGGTAATCCTTAAATGTAACTGATAACATCACCAATCCCATCTGCATGACTTAAATAAATACTTATTGATATGTTGTATCGCAGAGCAGCCACTGGTTCAGTGACTATCCTGCTACATTCAACCTGAACTGTATGCCAAACAATTCTTTAAAGCAAGGAAAGATTTCCTGCCTTAACAGTGATGCTGTGGAGCTAGGCAAAATGCTTGCAACCTC
This sequence comes from Neoceratodus forsteri, assembly GCA_016271365.2. Classification (NCBI taxonomy): domain Eukaryota; kingdom Metazoa; phylum Chordata; order Ceratodontiformes; family Ceratodontidae; genus Neoceratodus; species Neoceratodus forsteri. The sequence continues at coordinate 825,700,703 of CM057455.1, read as the reverse complement.
AGTGATGCACATGAAGGAACTGAAAACCTGTGGTAAGGTATAGGACCTAGGCAGATCAGATTTTGAATCTGGTCACATGTGCATTTGCAGCCTATGAGCTGGACATAACCCAGAGGTAGTGGATTGAGGATGCTGTAAGGTGATGCAATATGCAATAGGGTTTAATGCAGTTTACAAATTAACTGTCAATTTAATATATTCAAGGTGCCTGGGGCATTCATTAACTGTACTAAGCCCAGAATTAAAACAAATCTAAGGAAACAGAACTGTATACAAAATAAGATGATGCAGTCACTAAAATGTCCAGCATGCAAAATCAGGAACAACAGGAATCCCTGAATTAGGAACTACAACTCAGGAGCAGTAGATCAGAAACAGTGGCCATAAGAACCATTGGATCAGGACCCATGTGATAGGCTCTCTGGATTAGAACCAAGAACTCCTGTAACTACTGGACCAAAACAATGGACTGGTTCAGTAGAGCAGACACCCAAATCATGAAAACCACTTAATTAGGACCCATGGAATTGGATTGCTTAGACAGGACCAGGAACTGCAGAAATCCCTGGACAAAGTACCATTGACTCTTCTGGACAACCAGTGTAACCACCCGTTGGTCCTGATGTCCTTAAAGATGATGGCAGCACCATGATAAGTGAGTCTTATTCCTCTTCCTCCCACAATAGTGTATCCAAAGGCTTGCAACTGACAGAATGCAAGGTCTGGGAAGGCGTGCCTTACAGTGCTGCTCCACGCAGGTGTCAGTGAAACCTGGCTGTGTAGGTGTCACATTCTTTTTTTTTTGTAAAATGTTTTTGTTGAAGGAATATAAACAAAACAATACAACAATAACTTAAAAATTTGTAACAGTTCATGGATACATACAACTTTGATTCTGGTACATTTAATTGTTCGCGTTCATTCATTCTAGGTTAGTCAGGTGGCCAGCTATGGTGTAGAATGGAAGGCTGTGCTACTCAATCAGGCCAGGTTGGGGTAGTGGGTGGTGGGGCACTCCCTAATGGGAGGGTGTGGGGTCCACTAGACACCAGGGTTTAAAAATTGGGGCTGGTGATCGGGGGGGCAGGGGGACCACTAGACACAACAAATTTAAAAAAGAACACCTATTTTTTTATACATTGGAGCTGGCAATCTGCTGTGCAGGGGGACCACTAGACACCAGGGATTTAAATGATAAGAACATCTATTTTGTTTACATCTTCACATTGGGGCCAGTGATCGGTGGGGTGGGGGGATCACTAGACAGCAGGGATTTAAATGATAAGAATGTCTTTTTTTTTTTTACTTTGGGGCCAGCATTCAGCCAGAGGGAAGCCACTAATAATAATAATAATGATTTTATTTATATAGCGCCTTTTGAATTATCAAAGCGCTGAACAGGTTAATAACAGAAATACAAGTAACCATACAAACATAGGCTTATAAAAACACATCATAAATACATCATAAAAACTTGATAAATTACAATAAAATCCAATCACATTCTAACTAACTTAATCCTCCAAAAGGCCTTTTTCCATAAAAAAGTTTTAATTTTTCTTAAACATCTCCACAGAGGTGCACAACCTAACGGCATAGTAGAGAATTCCAAGAGTGGGGGCAGCATGAGAGAAGCTCTGCTGCCTGAGGTTTTAAACTCACACTTGGAATCTCCAGCATCCCATGTCGGCCGAGGGGAGCGATCGGCCAGGGCAATAATGAACCAGGAGGTCTTTCAGATAGGACGGACCCTGATCGCGAAGGGGTTTGAAAGTCAATAAAATGACTTTAAAGGTGATCCGCCACCACTAGACACCAGTGATTTTAATAATATTTTTTTTCAGCGATTGGTGGTTGGGGGGGGAGGGACCACTAGACACCAGGGATTTAAATAATAATAAAATAATTATTTTTTACATTGGGGCCATCGATCTGCCATGGACACCAGGGATTTGGGGCATTCACCACTTGTATCTTCTGCTTGCTTTGGGGGGTTTTCAGTGCAATTTGCACTTAAAAACAAAAGTAAGGCAAGTTTCAAATGGCTTAATTCTCCTATATGGGACAACTTCACAAACTGATCCACTGAGGTGAATTGGGCAACTTTGCCCAAAATTCACCACCAAAGTAAAACATTGCTGTATCTCTACTGAAAATGTAGCCCTTAGTACTCACTGCATAAGGAAGTTACACAACTCTGCTGTTGTAAACTGACTCTAAAGCAGTGTTTGTTGAATCCATGGTCATGGCTGCATCACTGTAACATGAGACAAGAGGCATTGTAGGAAAAGAAGAGTGATAAACCATACTGAGATGGAGATCCCAGGACAATAAAATACCATAAAATTAGCAGGCTAATTTGGAAAAATCTCCTAATAGCAGTCATTGGAAAGGACACACTAGGACTACACATAAATCAAAGAACTCTGCAGAACATATTTTTTTTTGCAAATTCTGAATGTACTGCTCCTTTAAACTAAACATAGAGGATAATGTATGGTCGTCTATTGGTAACTGGTATGTTAACTGTCGAGAGGTTGCCAAGGTGACCGTGTAAACCTCGAGAGTGAAGCTCGAGAGGTTTACGTCGCCATGGCAACCTCAAGACGGTTAACAGTGACCGGTTGCCGATAGAGGGACCATACATTATTTTTTATAGTGTATGGTCCCACTTAAAAAGTAAAATGGCTGCTTACTTTTTGAAAAAGTCACCGCCGCGGCCATTCAGTCCTTCCCTAACCGCTGCATTCATCTGTCAGTTCCCCGTCTAAAAAAAGGCGTGCACATGCGCAGACCGATTGCTGTTGTTAACCTATCGATGTGATGTAGCATTGATAGGTTAACACATCACGTCACATCAATAGTTAACAACCTTAGGAAATGGTGATTTCCAAGGTTAACAGCGTCTACCATACATTATAGTACACTCTGAGATCAAAGGTTAGATGGCTTAGAGAAATTATATATACTGTAGTACTGTATTACAGCTAAAGCATGTTCAGATGCAGCCAGTTAGGCTTACAACCAGTTTGTTAATTTCTTGTACAGTACGTAGAATTAGCTGTTCAGAGATAGAAAATGTATTACTAACAATCTTGTTTTTAGCCTGTACACACCAGGGTATTTAAAATGGTTCAAGTGGCTTAAACCATTTTAAGTCCTTGTAACTTGCTTTGTGGCCACATTTATCAGTGTGTTAAAATGTTTTTGAAAACCATGCTTAAACCCTGCTATTTAGCATGGTTTTAAAAAAATTATAGGCTGGCCTGCTGGCACAGTGGCAAGGCGTCCACTTGCAGTGCAGCATCCTGGGTTCAGTGAGGGACTTGGAGGTCAGAGGGCCACCCGGGGGGAAAAGGACTGAGCATCCTAGGGACTGAAGTCCTTCTCCGGGGAGGGGGAGTACCTGGTATTTTACGGACCCCTGGCAGAGCCTGGGAGTATCGCTGCTGCTAGTGCCGTTACAGTGGGGGTGGGGTTGGGCAGATATTGGACTTCATTGCATGTCCCCACCCCTGGGATCCCGCATTCATGAAAAAAAAGCCAGCCCCCTGGCATGTCACCCTGCTCTGAAGCCGTCTCCACTGCCACCGATGTCCACTGGAGGAGTTCTACTCCCGTGGCCCAGACCCTGGGGCATTAGCCAGGACTTCCCTACAGTGCCCATTGGGGAGCCCACCCAGTGGCCCCACCCAAGGAGGCAAGCCTGGACATGGGGGATGGCAGGCAGGGTAGGATGACCTCGAATGGAGGATCAGGGAGCTGGAAAAAACAATTCTAACTTTAACTCCGTTTACCTTGTGAGTGTGTACATGGTGTAGTGTTCAGTTCTCAAAGTCGCAGTTATTCACTATCCCATTAAACCTTATATTTCCATGATGCTTTGTGGCTGATAAACAAGCATGTCACAAATGCAGCTGATTTAAATCACTCAAGGACGTGTCAAATAACAAAGTGATCTATTAAAATTGCAGATTTTGCAGCCAGTTGGCTTCAAGAGGTGACCAAGCTGCTTATAGATGATTTTCCCATGGAATCAGTTCAGGAAGAACTAAACAGTTATAGGAGAAATACTAAAAGGTCCAGACATTTCTGACCATCTTATAGCAAATGGTCATGATCACACTGCGAAGCAGTGGAGAGAAAAAAAGTCATGCAGCTGAAGGTGAGTTATCACAAAGCTAAGGACAGTAACAGAAAATCAGGTGGTAAAGCGGTAACATGCCAATTTTATGAGGCTTGATCAGACACTGGGCACTAGACTAACATCTGTACCACATAATGTAGTTCAGACTGGTGATGGTCCATATGCTGATGAGGATGACCTTGCCTCCAAGATTCCATCTTTGAGGTTTTCTCTGTCAATGAAGGTATGTATTTTCACTATTTATCTTGTCCCAAATCAATTATAAAAAGCTACTTTTACTAGTATAACCCCCCCCACTGGCCACTTGTTTAACTAGTTAGCACACCTCCCATATTTTTCTGTCTAGGGGAAAGAGAGGGGTGGGGGTACAGAACATAGTGTTACAGAACAAATGACCATTACTAAACCCAGGTCCTGAGGAAAGAGCTTTTGCTAGGGGCTATGCAAGGTCTGAATTTCTAGAGGGGTACCCAGTAATTCCACACAGGAAGCAGTAAAAGATTGTCCATACCAGGTTGGGGTTCTAGAATGCAGCTTTATTCCAAAGTTGGTACACAAAAGCAAAGGAGGACCCCCAAGGGTTTACACTTCATGGCACAAGGCAATGCAAAACAACAACATCTGTAGTAGACAGAAACTCTAAACTTCCCATATTGCATAGGACTTCGAACCCTTTTCAGCGGCAAAGCCTCAGCTGAAACATACCTCTCTTCTAGTGGCACTGGCCACAATGGAGCACACAAATTCTTACAGTGGCACTGGCCACAACTTAGAACATTTTCCATATGGCATAGGATTTAGAGGTGTGGCAATGTGGCAACTGGCCATGACAGAGCAGACTGGTGCTCAAAATTACCAAAGCCAAACCGGGGAATAAACTTTCTCTTCAGGCATTGGCCACCACGTCCTGAATAAGCAGGCACCCTTACGGAACCTGTAGTGCTGAACTGGTCACTCCATATGGGGGATTTCCCACCTTTTGCTTCCTCAGTCCGTACCCAGCCATTCCTTTAGAGTTACACCTCAACATTTAGCAAACAGTAGAACTAGGCATCTTGGAATGACTTTCACATTCAGCCTTTGGAACACACTACTTCAGAGTACAAATTTGAAGTCCTGAACAATGTTCCAAGTCTCACTGAGGACTCCATGATTGTCAGCCAACTTTAGGAAAAGATGAGAACAGTCTCAAACAGAACAGAACTGGGTGCCTAGGCCCCTTTGTCAGAGCACACCCCAAAAGGAAAAACAGGTACATTTCTCCTGGGATACCCAAAGTCAGATTACTTATGGTTGTCAAACAAAAGGCATATTTAAATGTCCTGGATCAAATCAGGGATTGCCCTCAGATCCATTCTGCACTCCTTCACATCTCCCAGGGATGAGAAAAATCAGAACTCCTGCTAGATGGTTTCCACTACTTCTACAAGGCAGGCAGATGGTTCTCAGAACTAGGGTGAGAAAGTAGGCTCTTCTCAGAGCCTACACTGCAGCTTTCACTCCTCCAGCTGCTCACTCTGATCTGCAACCAACAACTACTCTGACACCGACCAACTGAAAATTCTAAAGTTCCCCAATCACAGCTAGCTACCATTGCTTATGCTGCTGTGAGAGTTCTAAATGACATCACCTCTCTCCTCTCAGCTGAGACCAAGTAAACAGAGAGGGAGCAGGTGAAAATCTATTTAGCTAGTTATTCACCAGCTGCTTTCCCTACCCAGCACTGACACTGATGGGATTCTAGTAAACCCAGGGGACCCAGGGGTTACACTAGTTAGTGATGCAAATAGCTTCAGGCATTGTTTGTGCCTACCTCCTATTAAATAACATACTTTCACCAACATGCTCTTAAGGAATCAAATAATTCTGTATTTGTTGGAGAATGTTTTTAGTTTTACAATGAGTACAGTAAACTATTATCTGCAAATTATTTACCTCTTACCAATCTCCACTGTCAAAAGACTTCTCTTGACTACAGGAGCTTATGGAGGCTGTTTTCATGCCTACATGCAAATTGATCCTTGAGCAACAAAACAAAATGCTGGAATTGGAGAAAAAGAGAGCAGCAGTGGAGTATGAAATGGAAAAGAGACTGCAAAGGCACGAGGTAGAGCAAAATGTTCCTTTTTTTTTCAAAACGCTCATACAGATATTTGTGCCATCTAATGTGAATGAACCACAGTCTGCTCCTCTATCAAATCCTTTTATGCTGAATCAAGGGAATCAACATCGTAGGTTTCAGCCGCTCCAAAAGCATGTTGTAATGCAACATTATCAACAATTGCAACCATCCACGTCTGATAATTGTGTTCCACATGCTGTATGTCTGATATCAACATCTAGTAAAAGCCTGAATGAGGAGTTACTGTCAGAGACAATGACATGGACTGAACTGTTGAGCATTCGTTATACAGTATGATTTTTTTATAGTAATTCTGCTAAATTACTGTTGGAATGTTTTCTGTGCACCTGGCTATATCTCTGGCCTATGTTTCAAGTGCACTCTGTTTTATTAGTGGTCTGTATTGCAAGTGAACTTGTCTATACCTCTGTCCTATAATGCAAGTGCATTTGGCTGCACATATGTCTTGTGTTGCAAGTTCACTTGGCTATACCTCTGGCCTATGTTGCAAGTACACGTGGCCGTATGCTTGCCACTCACTATTATATTTTCAAACCATACATAGTTCTTTATGTTTAAGTTCACAGTTACTGATTCTTTAGCCCTGTTTACATTACCACATCGCTCCTGATTTTTGATCGCCTCCTTCTGGTGCACTGCCGCCTGAGCCACCATTAACAATTTACAAGCCTTTCATGCAGTGCTGCACTGTGCACTGCAACAGGGCTGTTCCTTCAGTGTGGCAGGCTCTGTTTGTTCATGTGTAGGCCAGAAAAATAGCCCACTGATGTGGACTGAGAGCAGAAGTGAGTTTACACAACATGGCAAGCCACTCAATCTGCTGGACGTTCCCGCTGCTGCATCAGATCAGAAAGTGGGAGCGGAGGCATCTGAAGGTGCATTGAAGGTGAGTGTCCACATGTTGCGATTTGCAGTGCATCAACTGTTGCGCATGGGTTAATGTGCTGCAAATCGAATGGTGTAACCGGGGCTTTATTAATATACAAAATCAGGCTGCGCTCTAGTAAACCAGTGGGTGCTGGAAAAATATAAATGTCACATATAAACAAAGGAACCAGCACTCCAGACACTAGATAAAATTCAGTGAGAACAATTTATTGAAAATCTTTACAGAGGCTTACAAATGTAGGCAGTAAAATTATCACACGCTTGTAGTGATTATGGCAAATTTCATTTTGAGACTCCACTGATTCTTTATTAAAAGGCATTTCACAAACAAACAAACAAAGTAACAAACAAGACTGGGCATAACTGTTAACCAGAATACATTGTACTGATTATATTTTAAACTACTAGGCAATCAGTACACTAAGGCAAAGTACAAAACTTTATAACTTGAGTAGATTTCCTCGGTGTGAAGATGGGGACTGTCTCATGAGTCCACTCTAGGATTAAGGCACTGTGTTCCACTGGTGTAATTTTCATTAATTGTTTCAGTGAACTCTCTACACATTTTAAAATGATCAGTTGGACACCTGTTCAAGTTTATAACTTGAAAGTAATTAATTAGCAATATTGCAAACAGATAATTTCTGGCTTATGGATATCTCTTTTTATAAAATATTTTTATTAGGTGTCTCAGACAGAGTAGGCATTTCAAATTCATAGCACATGCAGATTTGATTTAAAAAGTACATGGGTTTCAGATCATTCTTAATCACATGGAGAACCAATTTCTTTTTTAATGTCTCTATGTTTACTCAGTAGTCCTTGGGATATTAATCATTTTAAAGTCTAGCAATTGGGATTTTCTCCTGCAGTACTCCTGAGAGTTCATCTCTTCTTCTTGTTCTTCTCAGTAGGTGATACAATCAGATCAAGTCCTCATATTACATAAGCAGCTTAAATCAAGTTTGACAAGTCATAAAATTAAGAAGATAGCCCCTTTATTATTAAATGACTTATTTTCCCCCTCTTTTGTAGTCAAAGGACAAAGTCTGGATATGTATTTAGTTGGTATCTCACCCATCTACTCCACCTGTCTTGGAACTTATTTACCCTATCTTTCATGTGGGCTAATAGCCTTTCTATTGCATGTATCCCTCTGGTTAGGCTGACTCATTCTGCTTTGGTCAGAGGGGGTTGTAGTACCCCAATAGAAACATAGACTTTGACGGCAGATAAGGACCACTTGGCCCACCTAGTCTGCTCCATTTCCTACCTACAGGATAAGCTGCAGATCCTGGTTAAACAACAGCCTATTCTCTCAAGAATTGCCTTTATGTCTGTCCCATGCATTCTTGAGTTCTCCTACAGTTTTAGACACCACAACCTCCTCAGGAAGGCTGTTCCATGCATCCACCACCCTCTCTGTGAAAAAATACTTCCTCACATTGCCCCTGAGCCGTTCCCCCTCTATCTTCAAATTGTGTCCCTTTGTTCTTGCATATCTCTTTTTCTGAAAGATGCTGCACTCTTGGACTTTGTTGATTCCAATGAGGTATGTAAACGTTTCTATCATGTGTCCCCTCTCCCTCCTTTCCTCAAGGGTATACATATTAGTCTCCTTTAGTCTCTCCTCATATGGCTTCTTTTGCAGACCCTGCACCATTTTAGTTACCCTCCTCTGGACTGCCTCCATCCTGTCTATGTCCTTGCAGAGATGAGGTCTCCAGAACTGGACACAGTACTCCAGATGGGGTCTCACCAACTGCCTGTACAGAGGGATAGCAACTTCTTGTTTTCTGCTGGTAATGCCTCTCCTATGCATCCCAGTATCCCCCCAGCTCTCCCTACTGCCTTCTCACATTGCTTGCCAACCTTAAGGTCATCTGATATGATTACTCCCAGGTCCCTTTCCATTTTTGTTGTTGTTACTACCCTTCCCCCATTGTGTAGTCTTCCCTTGTGTTTTTGTTTCCCTTGTGCATTATTTTGTACTTCTTCGCATTAAATCCAAGCTGTCATACTTCTGACCATTCCTAGAAACCTTGCCAAGTCCCTTCTCATCCTTTCCACTCCTCCTTGTGTATCAACCCTGTTGCAGATCGTTGTGTCTTCTGCAAAGAGGCATACTTTCTTCCAGTCCCTCTGTAATGTCACTTATAAAGACATTAAAAGGACTGGACCCAGTACTGAACCCTGTGGTAACCCCTAAAGAAACCTCTCTTTCTTCAGAATGGACTCCATTTACAATTACCTTCTGAGTCCTGTTGCCCAGCCAATGTTTTACAGGCTACCACCCTGGGATCCACTCCAAGGCTGGTTAATTTATTAATCTTTTGTGTGGGACTGTGCCAAATGCCTTGCTAAAGTCTAAGTAGACCATGTCCACATTCCCACCCTGGTCTTCTACTTTAGTCACCCAGTCAAAGAAATCAATTAGATTCATCTGACATGACCTTCCCACTGTGCACACATGCTGCCTTGGGTCCTGTGCCCCACTGACCTCTAGGTACTCAACAATTCTTTCCTTCAGAAGTAATTCCATTACTTTCCCTACTGCAGAGGTCAAACTGACAGGTTTGTAGTTTTCTGCCTCCATCTTGCTCCCACTTTTGTGAAGAGGAATCACATCCGCCTTTCTCCAGTCCTCAGATACCACACCATCCTCCCATGATTTGTTAAAAAGGGTAGTCAGCGGTGTCACTAGTTGTCCCCTTAATTCTTTTAGAATTCTGGGGTAAATTCCATCAGGCCCCATTGCTTTGTGCACTTTCAGTTTTAGGAGTTCTTTCAGAACCCTTTCTTCTGTGAAAGAACTGGGATCAACCCTCCCTATCCAGAGTGCTTCTGTTAACTGGATTAGGCACCTTCCCCTCTTTTGTGAATACTGAGCAGAAATATTCATTCAGTATCCCTGCTTTTTCACTGTCCCTCTCTGCCCACCCACTGTCCATTCTATTCAGCCTCACTATGCCTCCCTTTGTCTTTCTACGCTCCCTGATGTCTCTATAAAAGGTTTTATCCCCCTTCTTAACTGAGTTAGCTATCTTTTCCTCAGTTTGGGCCTTTGCTATTCTGACTTCCCTCCCTGCCTTGTTATCACCATTTTGGCTGCTAATAGCAAAAGTGTAGTCTGGGCGTATGTGGCCTTACTGACTTTCTGCCCTTGGAGGGGAGTTGCTGTTAGGATGTACACTGGGGACAAGAGTTCCGGGCAACTCAAGATATGTCCTATCTCTCTGGTTATGTCTTTCCAATAAGATGTTAGAAGTGGACAGTCCCAGAAAATATGCCTTTGGTCAGCTTTGTTAGTGCCACAATCCCTCCAACACTCTGCCGCTATATTTCCCACATACTTTGCCACCTTTACTGGAGTTCTAAAGAACCTGCTGCATAGTTTCCATGCATACTCCCTCCAATAGGGAGAACTGGAGGCCTTGAGTATTGGGAGTGCATAGAAATTCCAATCTGCTTCCGAAAGCACTATTCCCATGTCTTTTTCCCATGCTTCCCTGATGTTCGCAGTTGTAACTGGGTTCCTCTCATTTAATGCTGTGTATAACCTGCTTATTAAGTGGGCCGTGTCATCTCCCCTCACCCGCGAGAGCGCCAACTGTATTAGTAATGGAGGCTTCTCTGCTATGGCCGACAAAGCCTCCTCTGAATATTGCATCAGGGATCTTAGTCGTAGGTATATGGCCATGTTCCTGTGGGAGCCTGAACAGTGTCTGTACTCACAAATGAGTGGAGACCCCACTGGCCCTATTATTTGAAAGACCTGCTTTAGTCCCCATCTGCACCACCTCAGTATGTGTCTGTCAAGACTGACTTGCTGTTGGGCCTCTCTATTCTAAGAGATCCTAGTAGAGTTGTTCAGGAGTGTTAGGAACTTACGGAGAATGGATAGCCAGTTTCTAAGGAAGTGGCTGCTTATTTGGAAAATCTAGTCAGGTGTCAACAGGCTGGAGGTTGCCCCCAAGAGATAGTCTGTTAGGTCCAGCATGCTGTTCCAATCAATTTCAAACTGCTTCCAGGGGTATTATAGTGGGGATTCAGCCAGCAGAGAAGGATTTGCAGCTGTGCTGCCATTCCATATCTCTATAAGTTAGGTAGATTTAGCCCACCTTGCTCCTAGGCAGTTGCAATATTGTATACTGTATCCTAGGGGGTTTGCCCTGCCATATAAATCTGGAAATGAGTTTGTTCCAAGCCTGACAGTACATTTAGCTTGGGACAATGGGCAGCGTTCTTAAATAAAATAAAATTCTAGGGAATATATTTTGTTTAATCGCCTTAACCCTGGCCAGAAACCTCAGTGGGAGCTGAGCCCATTTTGTGGTATCCTCTATTAGCTGCTGAGTCAATGACTCAAAGTTTGTCATTTTCTCATGTATGGGATTTTTATGTAATTTGGCACTCAGGTATCGCATTGATTGCTTGTGCCACTTGAATGGGAATTTTCTTTCAGGGACACTGTAGGTAATCGGCACAGCAGTACCTCCGCTTTCTGCTGATTTATCTTGTATCCTGAGAGGGACCCATATATAACTATTTGCTCCCAAACCTTAGGTATGGAGGTCTCCAGTGAGGCTAGGGTAAGTGAAATATCATCCGCAAAGAGTGACATTTTACAGTGCCTCTCCCCATTGGGATTCCTTCTGTATCAGGCTATAGCTGTATGCCTTGTGCCAGAGGTTCTAGGTAAAGGGCAAAGTGTTGGGGAGACAGGAGCAGCTCTGGAAAGTTCCCTCTGTAAGGGAAGGAGTCTGGGGAGTGAACCATCTAGTTTCAGATAAGCTTGGGTGTTGCATAGATCTGTTGAAGCTGTGTTATCAATGCATCAGGAAAGCAAATTGTGCCAGGGTGGCCAAAAGTGTCCAGAACACCCTGTCAAATGCTTTCAGCATCTAAGCTAACAGCGTGAGGGGTATGCATCTCTGGCTGGCATAGTCTTTTATTAGGAAAGTACGCCTGACTGCATCATCTGCCTGACACTGAGATACAAAACCCACTTGGTCTGGGTTTATTATATTGGGTAAGAAATTTTCCATCTGTCTGGCCAAAATAGTGATATAGAGTTTATAATCGAAATTCAACATCAATATTGGTTGGTAGGAAGATGGGAGTTTGGGGTCCTTGTCTGGTATGGGGATGGCTGCAAGAACTGCAAACCACCAGGAGCGGGGGACTTTGCCTTCCTGTACCTCATGTGAGGCTTTCAAAGGGAGGGAGTAAAGATCTTTGAACTTTTGTAGAATTCTAGGATATCCACGTGGGCTGAGGGAATTTAGTGTATTTGCTTTTTTTATTATTATGTCCATTTTCTCCCTGGTTATTGGGGCTATAAGTTTTTGGGCTTGCTGCTGTGTTATCTTAGGGAGGTGTAGTTTCACCAGGTATTCCTCGATTTGTGGGGTAGACAAGTGATCCTCTGCTTTGTACAGCTCTCTATAGTAGGTGGCCATTATTTTTCTGATGACTTGAGGGGTTATGGCCAAGGTCTCTGTGGATGGATACTTCATTGTCAAAACACATGCCTTTGTTTTCTGGGCTCTAAGCTTTCTGGCCAGTAGACGTGCTTCCTTAGGGCCTCCCTCATGTGAAGCAGTTTTCAGGTAGAACAGCTGTTGCTGTATTTGTGTATCTACAATTTTTTTGTATTTGTTGTTTTAATTTCAGAATCTGCGGTTTTACTGTTGTGTCTCCTTGGGCATAAAAGGACTGAAGCGTAGCCAGTTCCACCTGGAATTGCTTGAGCTGTGCATTCCTGGCCTTTTTTTTCCCTATTGGCATAGGCCATTATCACTCACCATAGTACTGTTTTTATCGTGTTCCACATTGTTGTATTGGGAACCTCCGAGCTGGCATTCTCCTGTATGATTCTGGGGATTACATCTTGAACTAGCTGAGTAAACTCAGCATCTCTAAGGAGCGTCAGGTTAAATCTCCAGAATGTCTTCTTGGGTCCCCCCCAAGGCAAATTTAGTAAAGACTGGGGCATGATCCAGCAGGAAGGTTGCTCCATGCCAGACATCCTGTATATTGCCTAAATGCTCCACCATGGTAAAAATATAGTCTAGTCTGGATGCCAGTCCTGTCTTGGGAGATAAATGTGTGTATTGTCTTCCTGTGGGGAAGGTCTGGCACCAGAGGTCTATAAAGCCCAGTGATGCTATGGTTCTTCCCAAGTATTTTTATAATGGGTTTGAGAGAGACAACAGGACACATCCAACGATGGATTTAAGGCTATATTGAGATCTCCACCTATTAACAACTTCCTGAAGCATCCACAATAGTTGTGCAAAAAACTTTTGTGCTGCATTCTTGGTTGACCCCAGGGGGAGGTATACCGAGGCCAGTGTCACCCGTCCTGTTATAGAGCAGACCTGTAGCTATCACATATCTCCCTCATTGTCTCTGAATACTTCCTGTAATTCAAACAGTGTACCCTCTTTATTAAGATTACTGCCCTCTTCTCCATCCTGATCTGTGTGCTGAGGCTACTACCCTCCACCTTTTAAATTTATCGTGTCTAGAGCTGAGAGGTGAGTCTCCTGGAGGAAAATCACACCAGCTTCTCCTTTTGAGGTATTGTATGAGTCTTGACCTCTTTACTAGACTATGCAACCCATTAATATTCAAAGACAAAGTTAAAGAGGATCTAGCCAATTTTATTTCTGCATCCGAGGTATAGTGAGATATGTCCCATATTCTCTTCTCCCTTTGACTTGTGCTTCCTTTCTGTAATCTGATTGTTCCCCAGGATGATACTGAATTTCCTACTAGTCTTCTCAGTTCTGTCCTATTAAATGCCTTTAAGCTTTTGACATCTTTTTTTTGTTTTAGACAATTAACTTATTGGTAACAGTTAGACCCTTCCAACTGGGTCCTTCGCTGTAACAAAAACATGTAAATACAATATATATCTTCAATGTACAGCATCAGTGGTGCCAGAACAGTTTGAAAAGTGATAGGGCCAAGGATGTCAGGGGTACGTTTTCCCCTATTAAATATTTTACCATGATAGCAAAAAGTGATAGGGCCACTTATGAAAGTGGTAGGGCCATGGCCCTAGTGGCCCCCTCTGTTCCGGCACCTATGTACAGCATTGTTTGACATATAAACAGAACTCCCCCCGACCACGTAGAAGGGGGTGCCTTGGAACATTTTCTATTTCTAGAGATAGAGAGAGCAGGCCACTCTGGTGTTGATGTTATACACCTTGGTTTGGTGCACCTAAACCTTGTAAAAGTGCCTGCCTCTCTGCCAATTGTAGCCATCTGTCACAGTTCTAGACTGCCTGATTCATTTATTAAACAAACAATATGGCCACCTTTTAAACATTTAGATGGTCCCAAAACTTGTAACAGTAACAACTGAACTGGAGCAGATATACTGCAAGTTGCATTCTGCTTTAAAATTGACTTCCAAGGTAGGAAGGGAGAAATGTTCCCTTCTAAATTGGGATTGATGGTCAGATCCCTTGGGTGTAAACCTTGTGGGTGCCATGGGCCCCCAGCATGGCATTCTGTCTATGCCCAAGTGATGCCTAGAGTCATCCTGTGCTGGGCTAGGCCCAGTAAAAGCCAAAGCATAAGTGTTCTTGGAGCGCTCATGATTCAGGATGACCGCACAAATCGTCTACCGCCGGGGGGGCTGGTGTTCTCCCCAAGTTCTAATAAAACAAGCAAGACCTAGTAACTTGTATTCCACGTCAGCCTGAAGATTGATGTATTGTGCAGGTCGATCGTTTTTGTGCCCAACCACCGCTGCCTCCCCACCCCCACCCCCCGAGCGTGAAAGAGCACATGAGAGAGCAACCCTTAGTAGTATACCATTAACTACAATTATACCTTTCATTGTGTCATCTCACTTTTGTTTAAGGCTTTCCCCACCTTCCCCCACAATAATCAGGTCCAAATTGTTATGTCTCATGAGTCCCCCAGGCCCTCTGTACCATGTCATGTAGGGCCAGCTAAAACAGAAAGTTTCACCCCTAGGATAGGGGTTTCAGCCATCCTGGACCCTCTGAAATGTCTACAGCAGCTTTTTGATGTCCTGTAATGTAGAGATTCCTTGACATTTTCTGGATTGTTGGTCTGAAGCTTTAGCCCAGGACTCTTCGTGACGTGTTTGTAACTCCTTTCTTGCTGCACCTCGTGGAGGTAGAGGGGTCTCTATTCCTTTCTCCTGCAGCACTTTAATGGCCTCCTTCAGAGTGTTGAAGGTTTGTGGACCTCCCAGGAACATGACTGTGAGGTGGGCTGGATAGGGGGTAGTGAAGTGCAGTTGTTGTTCTTTAACACTGCAGTATTGGTGCACTGGCCCTGCATCTTGTAGCTATTGCTGGGGAGTAATTTGTCAAAATAGTTTCTGTGGTCCTTATGCTTAGTTTCTTTCACTCCAGGCCCTGGTCAATAATTGTTGTTTAACTGCATAATTTAGTAGCCTTAGAATTATGGCTCTTGGCCTGCCATCCGGAGTTTGCGGTTTTGCTGGATGGCCCTGTAGCGCCTCTCCACATCTAAACGCATGATGGGGTCCAATTGTAGAGTGTTCGTAAAAGGGATATCACAAATTTAGACATGTCCCTGCCCTCCTCGTTCTCTGGTACCCCATGGATCTGCAAGTTGTTACGCCATGAGCAATTTTCTAAGTCCTCACATTTATCTTTACGTGCTTGTTGTTCCTCTAGGACATGGACTATTAACCTCTCTAGCCGATCTGCTTGGGTGTCCAAGTCCATTGTGTGGCTTTTTACTTCAGTCACTCGTTGAATGAGCTTGTTTAGCTCCATTGCTGGCTCTGAGCGAAAATTGCAGGCCTCACTTCTGAAGTCCTGAAGCTCCATGAGGATTGCTGCATTGCTAGGTTGTACAGCCTGAATGAAATGCGGATCTGCCATCTTAGTTTGATGCTCCGTGGAGGGCAGAATGGTCAGTGGTAATCAAGAGGAATCCTTTTTATTTGCTGTTCAGATAGCTTTACGATGACATCCTATTCAATTGTAGGGCTCCTTGGTTCTTATATCTGGCTGTTTTAGTATAAAAATCATCTTGTAGGAGCAGTTTTGGTGATCGGGCCAATGGAGCTCGGCAGCTAGCCTTGCATCCCTAGCGGTGATGTCACCGGACATCCTGCTTATGGATATCTCAAACTGAGAATGTATGGCTTATATCGACTGTGATGATTCCAGTTACAGCCTAATGATAATTTATGGCTTATGAATATCTCAAACTCAGAATTTATGACTTATGCTATGATTTCTATAGCCTAATGATCAGTACTTAGTTACCTTTTCTAAACATATTGATTTTCTCTTATGTAAACATTAAATTAAAGTACATAACGTACCAATCAAATGGGTTTAATAACAGTATGATGACACAAGTTACAAACCAGTGAAACTGTAAATGTTTTAAATTAGTAAATAGTATAGAACATTTGCAGTTTCACTGTTTTTAACTGCAAATGTTTTAGATGAGTAAAAAGTATACACAATTTTAACAAAATGAAACGGTATTCAAAATTAAATGTCTGTGCACTTCCAAGTTTTAAGAATGAGTTCATCTATTCAATAGCATCACATTTGTCATCTCTGTTTGCTTGTCCATAATCAGCCTTGTGACACAAAATAGTCCAACAGTGCAGCCCAAATGACAGCAGCTTGCCTGGACCGTGTTGCCATTGACATGTCATCGTGGAAGGAACTGTCTGTGTCAGACTGCTGCAGAATGTCAGTCTCTTTTTGTGACATCCAGCACAAACTGAACTGGTGCGCTTTGATTTCACAAATGTCGTGCAGCACACAGCATGCCACAACAACAGCTGGCACATTTTCAATATTAAAACAGTATTAAAATTATTCCTTTTCAGCAGGCTATGCTATCTACCCCTCAATCTTCTACAGACACGTTCAACAACCATGCATGCTTTTTACACAGTCGATAGTTGAATTGCCTTTTGACATAGTTCTATAGTCTTGGTAAGGTTTCATTACCAATGGAAAGAGGGTAAGCAGGGTCACCTCAATCATTGCTGGTAGCTGAACATTTCTAGTAACACGGCAGCTATGAGAAGTGTTCCTTTCTGTCCCTTTTCATACAGTGCACTGTTTTGAAAACACACTGTACACTTTACTAGGCTGTCCCACATTTATGTCCATAAACTGTACCTATGGTCAAAACCAAGACTTGCATTACGTATAGAATAAAGTATGGGTCGGTGTAGTTTAACAAGAGTTTACATATTATCGAGGGGTTAGATGCTACATAAACCCTAGAGAGAAGCTTGAGGGGTTTATAAATAGCATCTTACCCCAAGGTGTGTGCAAACTTTGAATTAAACATAGAAACATAAGTTGATGGCAGATGGGACCAATTGACCCACCCAGTCTGCCCATTTCCTACCTTAGCCAGGATAAGCTGTGGATTCTAGTTAATCCACAGCTTACTTCCTCGGCACCCCACTAGAATTGCTTTATGTCTGTCCCATGCATTCTTGAATTCTCCCTCTATTCCTAACTCCAAAACCTCCTCAGGAAGGCTGTTCCATGCATCCACAGCTCTCTCTGTGAAAAAATACTTTCTAACATTACCTCTGAGCCGTCCCACCTCTATCTTCAAATTGTGCCCCCTTGTTCTTGCACATCTCTTCAAATGAATTTACACACACCGACCCATATTTTATTTTATATAATTGCTGGGTTTCCCTTTTATCATCTCAGCAATTATATGAAATAAAAAGTTGTTGTGTGGCCGTGGTCCAGTTAAGTTAGAGTGCGTGGCCGCGGTCACCATTATTTAATTAAAGTTTTTTAATCTTGTGGGAGCTAAAACAAGTCCTTTGGTGCATTTTTTTTATTACTTACTGCTTTCTCCAGGTGGTGGTTTAGTGTCCCAGGAGTTCAGAGTGGTGGAGAAGTGAGGAACTGTGTGGCATGCACAGAATAAGGGAATCTGTGCACATGTTTGCCGTGAATAAACACCCTTTATTATGACAAATTATGCCACTTGTTTCCGATGGGAAAAAGGGAAACCAGTTATTATAATTGAGTAATAACACTTTTTAGTTATAATACTTGGTGGCATTGTTAGAGGGCAAATGATTGGAAAGTTTGATCCATTAATTGCTTCAGCACACTTTGAGAAACACCAGTCATTTTCAAATCCAGCTACTGTATTATAGCATCAGTGTGCGGTATTACTATAACTATATGCATTAGTAGTTTCACTATTGCTTTGCAAACAACAGTTACATAATCTGCCTAACTGTAGCCTGACCGACACCAAACATATGACTTAGGGTCAGCTTCTCAATGTTTGTGGCTAGTCATTACAATGTTACTGCCACCCATTTTCCACTACAATTGCATATCTGTGCCTTTGTATTCTACTGGTGTAGCAGTGGACCTATTTCTGTGCAAATCATTAAAATGTCTCCTTGACAATCTGAAATTAGGAACCCATTCAACATTGTTCCAAGTAACAAGCACAATTTCCTCTCACCATCTATCAGTTTGCCCCACCACCCATACTGCTCTGTTTCCACTTGCACTCAAGATAGCAGCATGCTATTACATTCTGCATGCTAAAATATTTTTAGCAGGTTTAAATGGAGCTCAGCTGCTCTCTATCTCCATTTCCTGCCTTCTTTCTGGAGCTTAAGTTTTTAACTGAAGAACTGTTTGTGTGCCATAAATCTCAAAGCTGCCAGGTTGACAGCTATTCTCATAGTGAGGGATACCATTACTACACAAGGAGACTGTACTTAGCAACCATGCAAATCATCATGGATATGCAATAGACTGCTGGGATACATAGCCCTCTGATGCATAGTACAGTTGCTGAAACTGGAGAAGGATTCTAGTGAATGTGTATACAACACATGTTATAAAATGGTCTAAAAATGGGATTAAGTGTGGGAAAAACAGAATGTGGCCACAGTAACATGGTAAATCTTAACATACACACAAATATGCCAGGAGATAAAGGCCTTATGGTCTATCTTATCTGCTCAATTGTGCAGGTCTCCCTATATCTACAGTGGGACCTGCACCCCCTCCCCAAATTTCCCAGACCCCCCTCAATACCCCTTTCCCCCAGCAACTCTCCTCTTCATTCAGTCCCACCCTCTACTGATGCTATCCACCATTTTCAGGGAGACCACTTCCTCTGTCAACTCATTCCACTTGGCCACCACTCTCTCAGTGAAAAAGTGCCTCCTCATCTCTGTCTTGAAGCTTCTCACTAACAACTTTAGGCTATTCCCCCTAGTGGACTTGTTCCCACTAAGGCTAAGGAGGCCATCAATGTTCACTGAATTAATACCTAATAATAATAATAATAATAATAATAATAATAATAATAATAATAATTTTTATTTATATAGCACCTTTCAACATATCAAGGTGCTGAACAATTTAAACAATTCAATCATTACACACACAAACATATGAATAAAATCAACATGCCACGAGATAAAAAATATATGATAATAAAAACCAGAGCATTAATAAATAATTAATTGTGTAAAAAAGCCATGCTCCACAGATAAGTTTTCAGCTCTTTTTTAAAAAGGTATTAGAAGGTATGGATTATAGCCTCCTCTCCCTTCTGTCCTCAAGGGAGTATGTGTTGAGCCCCTTGAGCTTCTTATTGTAGTTATTGCTCTGTTGGCCCTGATTTATCTTGATCACCCTTCTCTGGACTGTCTCCAGCAAGTTGACAGCTTTCTTAAGATAAGGGCATCAATACTGCACACTGTTCTCTTGGTGCGGTCTTACCAGTGACCTGTACAAAGGTAGTATGGCCTATGGCTTCCTGCTGGTAATCCCCCTGGCTAGGCAGCCCAGCATTCGAATTGCATTTGATGCTGCTCTCCTGCAGTGTGCCGAGTGCTTCAGGTCACTCTGGATGATAACATGCAGTGTCAGTGGCTCAGTAGGTAGCACACTCACCTCTGAGGCTGGGAGATCAGAGGGCTGTGGGTTCAGTTCCCACATCTGGCACCTGGGTTAATATCCCAGTACTGACACTATAGTGCAGCATGAGAGGGGTGCTGCATTCTGAGGTGCCGTCTTTTGGATGAGACGTTAAACTGAAGTCCCATTTGCCTGGATTGGTGGTAGTTCAGGTGGATGTTAAAGATCCCATGGCACTTATCGTAAAAGAGTTGGGGAATTTCCCCGGTGTCCTGGCCAAATCTCCATCATTCACTAAAAATACCACCAACAGCTTAATCTGGTTCAAGGTCAGTTGGCATTCATCTGTATCCTCCTCCCCTGGGTCGTGCCTGAAAATAGGCAGGATTTGTCTAGTGCACTTACCCGGTCAATAAAAACTAAATAAAATAAAATAAAATAAATAACCTTCAGGTCCTTTTCTTTCTCAGACTTGGTGACCTGAATATCACCCAACCTGTATTTGGTCTCTGGGGTCCTTGCCCCCTTAGTGCATAACTTTGTACTTTTTAGTGTTGAACCCTAGTTGCCAAATGCCAGACCACTTCTCTAACCTAACCAGGTCTTCCCTTAGTTCCTGTCTCTCCTTCTCGGTGTCCACCCTCCCACACAGCATTGTGTCATTCACAAACAAGCAAATTTTGCACTTGATCCCATCCACTAAGTCACTGATGAAGATATTAAACACCCCCCCGCCTCATGACTACCACCTTTAATCAGGTTTTGACCTATTTAGCAAGCTTGGCACCAGTTCTAAAATGGTTCTTAAACCATTACTCTATTGTGTACAGGACCTTAGTCATGTCATAATATATTTGAAAGAAGACCATAAAGGGCAAAACTGCCAAAGGCACTAATCTGTAAACCTGCACCATCTAACACTAGGGATGAGCTGATAAAGAATTTGTATTCTGTGAATGTGCCACAGTTCCGTACTTTTACCTTTGATTCAGCCTAGTTAATCTTTGGGATCACTCTGGGATCACTTCAGCCAGATAATACAAAAAAAACACTTTGCCCTTCCTAGGTTGTCAGGGTTAATCCATGACCACTCATTCACCCACCCCAGTCATTCTCTACCTCCTCCTTCCCCTCCAGACATTTTGGATTCAAAAAAAAAAAAACAAGTTCTAGCATCTGGCACTGTGCAAAGGTGCCAAGTTTCTTTTTTTAATTTGACTGGATGACCAGGGAGGGTGGAACAAGGGTAGCTAAGGGTGCCCAATATCCCTATTTGTAGCCTGCTGAACCTAATGTCAAGGGACCAAATGTTTCAAAGCTGAAACGAACCCACCAGGTCTTTACTGCATATGAAATAAATTAATGACATCATGTACCAGGTAAGTCTTATAAAACATTATACCATTTTAATTAATTCATAACCCTCATATGCATCACAAAACTAATCAATTGAATTCTGTCATCATAAACAGATAATACCTTCATGTAGAGCAGAAACCTTGAGATAAACACAGTATACAGCCACGAGAAAAAAGATTTGACACAGTTTTCTCATATACTGCATCATCATGTACTCTGGAAGATACCACTTTGAGAAAGTAAATGGAAACCAGGCAAAATGAGTCATTTATAATGTATAGTAATATTGTGCCACAGTAGTGGCACTAGGTTGAAAAGGCACCTCAGTGCAAAACTTCAATATTCATTGCTTATGACTCACCCACCCTTGGATGAAAGAACCTGAAAGTTGGCATGCTTGCTTTTGCAGTAGGACTCAAAATTTCCTAAGATTAGTGAGATTTAACTAGGAAGGTTGTGTGCTGTAGGATGGCAAAAATGTTAAAAATAATGTAAAAAGGGCTTTTTTGTGCATCATTAACTGAAAAACTCATGTGACTTGAAAAATGAAACATAAAACTTGCATGTTCTTTAGATCCTGTCTCAAATGTGGTTGTTTTGTTATTTTGAAATGGATTTGTGTTTTTAATATAAAAGTTATAAACAAATATAAAACATTTTTTTCATAAGCATAACTTAAAAATTCAACTGTAAGTTGTATAAGGTTAATTCATGCATGGCCTCTAAAATCACTGTTGCAACTCTTGGACCAAGTGTAAATACATTGTTGGAAATTTGCAATAGCAGTTTTTCAAAACTGTTTTGGTCTTTGTAGGCATCATTACCCCCTTCTACTGTAACATCTTGGAGGAAATGGATACAGTCTGGGGTTTATTAAACATATGTAAATGTTGTATCCTACAGCTTGACATGCACAGTTCAGGAGTCTCAGCAAAGTAATGGATAGTCAAAGTCTTACACCAGTTCACCGCTAACCCATAGGGGCCCTCTAACCAGACCTCTGTCCAAGAGGTAAGGCATCCAGAAGGATGCCGGTCTCCAAGGTGAGGGGGGCCCTTGTACACTGTGATATATGCCCCTCTCTGCATAGGATGGTGTTTCACAAATGGGATTAGTTCAATGAAGTTATCCCTTGACCAGCCTGAGATGGGCCCCTGGTCATCTGGAGTTCACCTAATGCTGGCCTGGAGGAGAACATCTCCAGACTGTAAGCAGATCCCCCATTCCCCCATGTACAACTCCTTATGAGCCTAAGCACCAACTGAAGGAAGCAAAAAAAAAACCAGGTAAACCACATGGGGAAAAATTGGAAAAGTTAATTCCACACTCAAACCCAAGATGATCAACCCCCAATGGGATAGGGATCTCTACCCTATCTGACTGGAAACCAGACTTTTATGAGGGTGGGTTGGTAGGAATTCTGACTGGAGGGAGAGAGCAAGAGGCTGAACTGGGACCAAGCAGGCCAATTTAAGCCCATTGCTCCTTTCCTCTGAACAGAATCACCTACCTTTGGGTAGTCCTTCATGGCTCTCTTCCTGGGAAGGCAACTACCTGACTAACCTAACCAGCTCAGGTGTCTGGCGGAAGGCAAATCAGGAAGACAGTGTGCTGGTGGTTAGTGGAATGGGTCCTGAGCTGGACCATCCAGCCCCAAACACAAACAGTTCAGCAAAAGTTCAGCACTTCAGAGCAGCAGTAATCCACAATGGCACCAAGACTTAGATGCAATGTACAGTAAACCCCACCTACAGCAGACACAGGTTACCACAGACAATCGGGAAATACGGACAAAACTGAAAACCAAACCATCCCCATGGGCTGTAATATAGTTTTGCCTATTTAAGTGGACATTGTATGCCAGCAACTGCGGACAGCCGATGGGAGTGAATAGCTAAGTAAGCCATTTAGAGGACCCAGCGGTGATAATTGATTTAGTTAACAGTCCGTAAATGTGCAAATGCTGGCCATTAAGTGAGCACTTCTGGACTTGGCTAATTTAGTTAATTGCTGGCAGCTGTCATTTTGTCTATCTGTCTGTGATTTACCCCACCAACCTCCCTCCCGTTCACCGTTCACATCTCTCTCCTCGAACTTTAAAACAGATAAGCATATTGGGGCAGACAAGCAGAGCAGTTGATAAGCAGATCCCATTAGGTAACTCAACCTTCCCCCAAGATAGTGAACAATGCTGTGGCTTTACCACGGTTCCCCACCGTGCATTACCAGACCAAGATATGCTTACAGTGCTGTACTTACTGTGATACACCATAGCATTCTCCATCTACGGGGTGTAGCTTAGTTAGCAGTACGTCAGAGCTGTTGAAAAGTGCTTTCGCTCAGAATATGGAATGCAGAATGCAGTACAGTAACAGAAATCCTGTGAGTGGAGCTCTGTTAGGCAATGCTGCCCCCTGCCAGCAACTACAGACATTGCTTTAGATGGACAAATTAAAGCTGCACGAAACTGTCCATAGTAGTGGCTTGCAGTGTACTGTAAAATCTTAATTTATTTGAGAACAAGCACAAGTGTATACCACTTCAGAAAGCTTTTGATCTCACAGCACTAGCCCCGATGCTTCAACTGTAGCCTTCATCAGGGGTCTGTAAATAACTAACTAAATAAATAAACTACCTAACTACCCTGACCAGCTCAGGTATTTGATGGGAGGAGCTACAGACAAATCCTCGCCTACTACAATTACTCTGCAGGCTGTCCCTTACGTTATAATTTCATTTACTAAAGTGGTTTCTGACACCTCCTGGTCTGATACCTGAAGTTAAAAAATAGGGTCTTTAGCTCATCAGTAACTAAAAAAATAGTTGGGACTTTAATTTTTTAATTGTTTATTTTAGTCTTTGGTAACCGAGTAAGGCCCACTAGGCACAAGTGCCTGTTTTCAGGGGCAACCTGGGAGCACTGGGCAGTTAAGTGACTTGGTTGGGACTTTAACCTGCTGTTCACACATTTATTGAATTTAAAACCAGGGGCCCGATACACAGTAGCAGTTAACGGTGGTAACTGTGGGGACACATGAAATAAAGAAAAGTGTATAAAACTGCATTCACAAATGAAACCAGAAAGCAAAACTGCTTTTGCAGATTTGTGAAAGCAAGTTTTGCTTCATGCTTTCACCCATGAAACCAATTTCTGCTACTTACCGAATCTAACAGCTGGAGTGCAAACATGGGGTTCTATTTTGCTCATCAGTAACAAAACACAGCTGGGATTTGAAACCTGAGACTTCCTGGTTCATCAAATTCTGTCTCAAGGGTGGTGCATTTGGTGCTTTGGATACAAATATTTTAAAAAAGGACATTATTACCAAAATATAAAAACAATATATACACATGCACAGTATGTAAAAACTACGAGTCCCATAGACAGTTGCACTCAGGGGTTAGTTAGTTAAAACTTTATTTTTAGACAAAACCTAACTTTAGATCCAAGGACCTATTTACAAAGTTGTCCTGTTACATAGGGTTGGTGGCCTTAAAAGGCACACAGAGGCTCCTCATACCACCACTCCCAAAGACTGATGCAAAGGCCCCATTAGATGCTGAGGAGGAGTTTCCTTCAGTGGCTACATCACAATGCAAGTTAGGGCCACAAGATGTTTGAGGTCACAAGCAGGGTTTTTGACTGCAAACAGCTAATGTGAAACCACCATGAACCTGCAAAAAAAATGGAGACAAATGGGTGTAACACAGGTTTAAATCAGGTACACACAAATAAAGGAGGCTGCATCCTTGTAGATCTGTAGAATGTAGGGAAAAATACAACAAATATGTTGCAGGTGATACCTTTTATTGGACTGACAAAATTAATTTTAAGACTAGCTTTCGAGAGGTGAAACTCTCTTCCTCAGGTCAAAAGTGAACACAGGTGAAAAGTGAACCTGCAACATATTTGTTGTATTTTTTCTGTACGTTGTTGACTGGACTAACATGGCTACTACATCTCTCTTTTTTTACAAGATCTGTAGGAAAAAAGTATGAGACCATCTGAACTCCAGGACAGGATGAATGACTCACCAACAGGAATACAATACTATTAATGGGTAATTTGGACACCATAGTATTTTATGATACACTGAAACCTTTCTTTAATCAGATACAAGCTAAACTCTATAAAGAAAGAAGCTTTAAACTCATGAAAAACTATGGGTGGTTTGATAACGAGTGCAAGGTTATGAAAAGACAACTAATGAAGGAATAAGAATATAGACAACATTGCTTAAAGAAGTTAAGGAAATTTAAAGACTTTAAGAAAAGACTATAGAAAGTTATTGGTAAGGAAAAAGAAGGAATATTACGTGGCACAATGGAAACAAATGATAGATGCAACAGAGATAAAGGGTAGTAAAAAATGTTGGTATCTAGTGGCATCTGGCTGTAAGGATTTGATGGTAGAACTAGAAAATTATGTTTCATCAGAAGAATGGGTTAAATATTTTTCACAAGTAATGCTAGATAAGTGTAACCCCTAGGTAGCACTATCCCAAGGGCTACTACCCCTGCCTGCATGGCTAGTTGCAGGTTAAGGGGCCTGGGTACTGAAATGGGTGTCTCCACCTGGAGGACAGGGTTGTTAGTAACAACGCTAACCTTGGTACATGCCTCCAGGACACTGTAAACCCCCCCCCTTCCCCTTCTAGTGGCCTAGACAATTCACAACAAACACTTTCACAGTAGCACCTATTCAGCATACAATTCCCCACACTGTTTGCACTTACCGTCAGGGCTGGTTCCACCAGTTCGACCCTGGAGACCCCCTGTAAAACAAGGCTAGACACAGTAAATAACAACAGCACAGTGCTTTTGGTACAAACTGGAACCACAGTCAAATTAAATGCAAAAAGATTTAGATCTGATTTATTGAGGGGACTTGAACAAGGAAGGGGCATAATCAGGTTGATTGGCTTAAAGGCTAAATCAATTAAGGAGTCATGCATGCACTTCAGAGTCCCAGCACGGTCACACACACTGGGTACCCAGGTGGAATTAAGGTTGGCTAGCCTGGACATTGCCCTGGGTAGGCCGGCATCATAGCTGGTTGGGGCCATGTGATGGAAGAAAGAAACATGCACAACTACACACAATTTGTAATCCGGAGCTGAATGGTTCAGTTCATGACAAGAAACAAGTAAATTAGATGACAACACTTTTGATT
The DNA here is from genome assembly GCA_016271365.2 of Neoceratodus forsteri. NCBI lineage: Eukaryota > Metazoa > Chordata > Ceratodontiformes > Ceratodontidae > Neoceratodus > Neoceratodus forsteri. The sequence continues at coordinate 825,674,074 of CM057455.1, read as the reverse complement.
TAGCTGATGCTGCAGGGAGCTACCCTGGTGTTTACTCCCGATACCCAATACAGGACACAAGAGGGACGAAATTGAGACTGTAGGTTGATAAGCTGGAGAGCCAGGAGAAGCAGGGCCCACAAGAATCACTGAGGCATCCTTCCTGTTCAAGGCATTGAGCAGGGAGCTGATCCCCAGGCAGGTCTCTCGCCAATGGTTTTCTCTGTGGTGTGAGTAATTTGACTGGGCCAGTGTGACAAGGCCCAGAACGAGGAACAGTCTGGATGTGAGTCTGAGAAAGCTGGATACAGCCTCCAGCAGACAGGGAACAGTGACACACACAGTGGGGAACCAAATTGAGACCCACAAGCACATTTATAGTAAAGCACTGCACATTTATAGTAAAGTAATCACCACTATACCAGGCGGATGACAGTCCGGTCGCAATCACAGAGTCTCTGCACCACACCGGGTGTTCAGCGGTAAATGCAGTTCCTGACAGGCCGATCGCATTCAGAAAATCTTCAATCTTCTTCAGGTTTCAAGCATGGTCATCAAGTCAGTGGCTTAAATCTCTCACAAACTTCTGAGGCTGTCTGGTTTCTTTAGAGAGCTCCCTCGCAAGGGACAGTAGAAGGCAGACCAAGACTCGGCCCTTCCACAGTTCTCCCACGCGAACTTCGCAGAAACTACAGCTCGACACACTCAAGCTGTTCACTCTTTTGATTCCTAATTCAGACTGACTTTCTGCTGCCAGCAGCCTGGGACTTTCCCCAAGATTCAAAAGGTTAGGTGGGCTGATCCATCTGTCAGTCAATACAAGGGCTCCCTCTCCAGGTCCATTTGGGTACCAAAGTCTCAAAACTACAATTCCTATAGAATTTTGTTCCCTCAAGACCCCTGTGGATAGGCTGCATTTTAGAGTCCCCAAAGGTACTGATTGTTGCTGACTGGCAGTCCAAAACCAAAATGGTGGTGCAATACGTAAAGTCCATCCTGCAAAAAAGGCAGGTTAGACAAACTTCCATAACATTACTATTCTAATAGATAATCAGTAAATAAGTACAGCTTCTAACATAGCTCCCTCTGCTCAAATAGCGATGGCAGAATGGAGCGATTATCTGGCAGCCCGGGCAGGACTCGAGCATAGAAACACTTAGCCCCCTCCCAGGTTAAATAAGCACCAAGTTATAGGCAGCTCTTACAGAGGCAGAGCACACAGGCATTAAGGCACTCTCACACAAACACTTTTAAATGCTAAGACACAGGATACCAGCCTGGCCATGGGCATTTAAGCAAGCCCAAGGAAGACTTTTTGGGAATCCCAATTTGTAGGGGGGTTACCTAAGTATGGAAAGAGATCATGGCTGGAACGGGACAAAATTATGATTACGTTGAATTTTCAGTCATTTACAAAATGTGTGGTCATAGATGTGATAGGGAAATTAAAATTAAATAAGGCCCCAGGTGCAGATATGATACTGGGGAAATTATTTAAATGTAGAGAGTATCAGTGGACAGAAAGTAAGAAAAAGCACATGTAACACCCAGAGTAACACAGTGGTGCTCACTGTAGTCAATACAAAATGAGGGAGTGAGGTAGCATCCACTGCTCAGACCAGGAAAACAACACTTGAAACAACCAGTGGTGGTGTATAAAATTTGAAGAATGACGAAGCCCAGCAGAGTACTGGGTGAAATGTAAGGTTTTTTCCTGCATTGCTGCCTCATGGGGCTCCTCTCACCTTGTTTTGTCTGTTTGGCAGTTTATAATACAACCTATTTTATATTTTATATTTTACTCCTGGTGGGGGTCTAAGTCATTAAAGGGGTTGAAGTGGGGGAGGAATGAGAGAGGGAGGTATGGTGCCAGTGCTCGGAGGGACAGGACGGAAGTGAATCCTCAGGATCATGGGAGCAGCTGCATGAGGGAGGGAGCTGGATGTCATTGTCAACCTAGGGACAAATGACCTGCCTGGGAATGGGATCAGAGCAGTGCAAGAGAAGCTTGTAGAGTTGGGGAGGGGCCTTGGACAAGTAGCACATACAGTAACCTTCTTAGAGGTGCTGCCTGTCTATGGCAAGGATGATTTTAGGGTACTCCGCACCATGGGATTCAATGAATGGTTGAAAACTGGTGTGGAGCTCAGGGCTTTGGCTTCATTGGTGACTGGGAAATCACCTGGAGGGATGCAGGCCTATACTGGTGCGATGGTCTGCATCTGTCCAGGGGAGGAACCAGGATCCTAGCCGATAGGTTTAAATGCTTCATTGGCAAGCATTTAAACTAGCCAAGGGGAGGCACTGGAAGGAGCAGATAAATCCCAGCATCCCCCAAAACACAGTAATTAGTGAGGTAAACACCAAGGTAGAGAAGTCATTCGGAGTAGGACAGGGTAAATACAAAAAAGACAAAGGCAGTAAGGACAAGGACGGAGCTGAAAGGGGTAAGGCCATCAGAAAATGGAGGGTGATGAATACCAATGCCCATAGTCTATGTAACAAGTTCCCTGAATTAATGGCCTTGATGGAAGAGGGATGCCTGGATATTGTGACAGTCAATGAAACATGGTATACAGAAAACCATGACTGGGATGTCAACATACCAGGATACACAATCTATAGGAAGGACAGGGAGGGTAAAAGAGGAGGAGGAGTAGAGCTATGTAAGGGAAGGGATTAAAGCAACAGAACTAAAGGGTATACATGAAGTAGCTGCATCACCATGGGTCACCCTGGAAACAGGAAATGACACCACAATCCACATGGGAGTTGTGTACAGACCCCCATCGCAGGGGGAGGGAATGGACAGGGAAATGTTAGAAGGTATCCTTAAAATGGCAGAAAAAGGGAAGATATTGTTGATGGGGGATCTGAATATGCCAGATGTTAAATGGATCACCTTTGCTGCAGGCATATCCAACAGCAGGGCCATTCTTGATGTCCTACAAGGGGCATGCCTCAGACAGCTAGTGTTGGAACCCACTTGGGAGGGATCAATCTTAGACCTGGTACTATCAAATGGGACAGAGAAAGGATCTTGGATTTAGAAGTGGTAGCCATCTGTGAACAAGCAACCACCAAACAGGTGGTTCTAATAAACAACAGCCACAGAGTCACGCCATGCAAAAGCAAGAGCACTGGACATTAGGAGGGCTGACTTTGGAAATGACAGAGTGCCTCAGAAGAGCACTAGCAAACAGGTAAGAAGAAGGGGTGGAGGAACAATTGTGAATAATCAAAACAGCCATCACAGAGCAACAAGCCTTTGTGGGAAGCGAATCAATAAAACAAAATGAAGGAAAAAACCACTGTGGTTCTCAAAAGAGGCAGCAGAAAAGGTTAAGGAGAAAAGGATAGCATTCAGGAAATATAAGGAAACACAGAAGGAGCAGTACAGAGAATGTTATCAGTTAAAGCAGAAGGAGGCAGGGAAGGCAGTCAGACTAGCAAAGGCCCAAACTGAGGAAAAGATAGCCAATTCTGTTATGAAGGGGGATAAAACCTTTTATAGGTACATTAGGGAGTGAAGAAAGACCAAGGGAGGGTTACGGAGACTTAATAAAGCGGAGGGAATGTGAGCAGAGGGTGATAGTGAAAAGCAGGATACTGAATAAATATTTCTGCTCAGTATTCACAACAGAAGAGGAGGGGGGTACCTAAAACAAACAAGAGAAACACTCTGGATAGGAGGTCAATTCCAGTCCATTCACAGAAGAAAGAGTTTTGAAAGAACTCTTGAAACTGAGGTGGACAAAGCAATGAGGGCTGATGGGATTCACCCAAGAATTCTAAAGAACTAAAGGTAGAGCTAGTGACCCCACTGACTACTCTCTTTAACAAATCATGGAGGATGGGATGGTACCTGAGGACTGGGGAAGGGCGGATGTGATTCCACTTCACAAAAGTGGGAGCAAGGCAGAAGCAGGAAACTACAGACCAGTTAGTTTGACCTCAGTGATAGGGAAAATGATGGAATCACTTCTGAAGGAAAGAATTGTTGTGTACCTAGAGGCTAGTGGGACACAGGACACAAGGCAGAATGGATTCACAGTGGGAAGGTTGCATCAGATGAATCTAATATATTTCTTTGACTGGGTGACAAAAGTTGTAGACCAGGGAGGGGCTGTGGATATGGCCTACCTAGATTTTAACAAGGCATTTTATATAGTCCCACACAAAAGATTAATATACAAGTTAGCTAGCCTTGGAGTGGGTCCCAAGGTGGTAGCCTGGAAAGAAAATTGGGTGGACAATAGGATGCAGTGGGTAATAGTAAACATAATCCACAGTGAAAAAAGGAAGTTAACTAGTGAGGTACCACAGGGTTCAGTACTGGGACCAGTCCTCTTAATGTCTTTATAAATGACATTGGAGAGCACCTGGAAGGGAAAGTATGTCTCTTAGCAGATGACACAAAGATCTGCAACAGGGTTGATACACAAGGTTGGGTGGAAAGGATGAAAAGGGACTTGGCAAGGTTGGAGGAATGGTCAAATGTATGGCAGCTCAGATTCAATGCAAAGAAGTGCAAGGTAATGCAGCTGGGAAACAAAAACCCAGGGGAAGGGTGCACAATGGGGGATGAGATACTAACAATAACAAAATCAAAGGACCTGGGTTTAATTATATCAAATGACCTAAAGGTGGGCAAGCAATGTGAAAAGGCAGTAAGGAGGGCTAGGGGATACTGGGATGCACAGTGAGGCATCAACAGTAGAAAACAGGAGTTGTTATCCCTCTGTACAGTTGGTGAGACCCCATCTGGAGTACTGCGGCAGTTGTGGAGACCCAGTCTCCTCAAAGACATAGACAGAGTGGAGGCTGTTCAGAGGAGGGCAACCAAAATGGTGCAGGGTCTGCACCAGAATTCATATGAAGAGAGACTAAAGGAGTTTAATATGTATACCCTTAAGGAAAGGAGGGAGAGGGGGGACATGCTAGAAATATTCAAGTACCTTGAGAGAGTTAACAAAGTCCAAGAGGGTAGCATCTTTCAGAAAAGATGTGCAAGAACAAGGGGGCACAATTTGAAGATAGAGGGGGATGGCTCAGAGGTAATGTTAGAAAGTATTTTTTCATGAAGAAGGTTGTGGATGCATGGAACAGCCTTCCTGAGGAGGTTGTGGAGTCAAGAACAGTGGGAGAATTCAAGAATGCATGGGACAGACATAAAGCAATTCTAGTTGGGGGTAGGAGGAAGTAAGCTTTCAGTTCACTAGAATCTGCAGCTTATCCATCAGGTAGGGAAATGGGAAAACTAAGTGGGCCAAGTGGTCCTTATCTGCCATCAAACTTTATGTTTCTGTGTTCTATGTTTCTATACACCATCTCTGGCTGTTCGGAGTGTTGTTTTCCTGGTCCGAGCAGTGGGTGCTACCTCACTCCCTCATTTTATCAGTGGACAGAAATACTTATGTTGCTTTTTTAATAAGTGTATACTGGGAAATTGTATTCCAGAATCCTGGAGAGGGGCAGTGACTGTACCCATTTATAAAAAAGGGAAATAGAAAGGATCTAAAGAATTATAGCTCTACTGGTCTTTTAGATATAATAGGGAAAATCTTTGCATGAGTATTTTAAGGTCAGATTATCATTGACATTAATAGAGCAGGAGGATTATCCCCATTCCAAGAAGATTTTCATCAAACTTTTTCGACAATGGATAATTGTTTTATATTACATAATTTATGTTAATATATATAAAACTAAGGTCACAAAACCTTTATGCAGCATATATTGATTTTTCAACTGCTTTTGACAAAAGTACTGTAAGCTTTGGGACTAAATGTATAATTTCAGAATAGAACCAGTTATAATAAATACAATTAGGTTTTTGTATTCTAATACATGGGCACAAGTGCGGTTAGATCTGGTTGGAAATTTGTCTACACAATTTCCAACTAATATGAAGGGTTAGAGCGAGGGTGTATCCTTGCCCCTACATTGTTTCAATTTACATTGATCCTTTATTAAGAATATTGCAAAATTCTATTACAGATTTTCCAAAGATTGGTTCAGAATTTTGCCCAGGAATGGATACACAGATGATCTTATATTGTTTTCATTAATGGCTAAGGGTCTTCAGGGAAATTAAACTTACTGAACTCATTCGCAGATGAAATGAGCCTAAAAATAAATATGTCAAAGTCAAACATAATGTCTTTTGGAGGTAAACAATACTCAGAGAAATGACTTATAAAATCACAACCTTTACAAGTTATAAATGATTATACATACTTGGGTGTTGTTTTTCCTATAATCTTTGTTGGAAGTCTCATTGTACTTTAACACAAAATAAGGTTACCAACACATCATTAGCACTGAAAGATTTAACACAAGATTTGGAGGTCATTCTATAAGACCATTATCAGTTGTGATTAAAGCAAACTGCAATTCCCAAATCTTATATGGTGCAGAATTATGGGATCATAACTACATATCACATCTAGAAAAATCAATAATACAACTTTTGAGATCCACGCTGGGTTTCCCCAACAATTCCAGCGATCTATGTGTGAGCAGAAACAAGTTTAACTAACCTGAATATATTGGCTGAATCATGGGTATTACATTTTTGGATTAGATTAAACAGTCTACAGGAGAATAGAATGACTAGAAAATGTTTAGAGGAAAAAAAAATTGTGGCAGGTGAATGGCCATTGGCAATCTCCATGGTTATCTAAGGTTACAAAAATGTTATGCTCTGTAGGATTGAAATCCTTATTAGAATTGATATTTAAAAATGTTATGATATCAGTACAATAAGAAAAGTATATTAAGAAGCTACTTATTAAAAAAATACAACAGGGATGATTTAGAAAAAATAAGAAATTCTCGATTTTCCATGCGGTATAGTAATAATGTATTAACACACAAATACAAATATTATGTTGCTGTTTTAGAAGATCTGAATATCTGAAACAAAGAAAAACTTATGCTTGGTTTAGGGTTGAATTTCATGAATCAAATGTACTCATGGCAAAATTTAAAAAGTTAAGGGACCCTGTATAATTATTCTGTTATTGTGGGGCACAAGAAATAGAGAACCTCTCACATAGTATATTGAAATATTCCTGGTGTGAAAGGGCTAGAAAGAAATGGTTGGGAAATGTTTCACCTTCTTTGGAATGTTGTGATGATGATGATGTGCAGATTAATATATTGTTAACAACAGAAGATGAATTTATAATGAGAACAGCTGCAAACATTTTACTAAACATACAACAAATAAGGAAAATGAGAACTAAAACAATAATTATATGAGTGTATGTTAAAAAGTATTTTTAATTTGTAAGCATTTATGATGCATACAGAAATATTAATGTTTTTGTTTGTATATCTGTATGCATGTCCTTTTACCTATTTGTAATGATCTTTTTAGATTGAATAAGTGTATACTGGTGATTGCAGTCCTCTAGGAGGACATTTCTTATAATTTCATAACTCTGGTCTGTCCACCCTTAAGTTCGTGGCACTTGATATGGTACCTCCATTTGAAAGGGGCGGTAACAGACAGAATAAGTTAAACCAAAAGAAACTAGATGGATAGTAACATTAGATACAGTACAACCAAATGGTCTAAATAGAGAGGTCACCTATACCCCTACATCAAAGAGCCTTAAACTTAATTTATTTACTACGTACTGATGTAACCCAAATGATTGATTCCTGCTCTTCGATGTTTTTGTCGCCTGTGCTAAATGTCTCTATATGTGCTTATTTTTATTTGTTGTGATGCTTAAATATAAAGCACTTACTGGATAAGATCAAATAATGACTTAATTTTCCTTTTTTGTTCTGATTTTTCCCTATTTTTAGGTTTTGAAGTTCACAGTAAGTAAACATATCCACTTACAAGGGAGCAGTTTCCAGTTGTATGGAAGATTGGGACTGGAAATCTGGAAATAAAAAAATTAATTCCCACCCTCAAATTGATAAAATTCTTCTAAAAATATAATTATTAAATTCTGTGGTCTTTGACTTCTATAAACTATTACATACTATGGTGCATGTAACAAAAAAAGTTTAACCTAGGTAGTTGGTCTCCCATTTTTGTTCATATCCTTCCCACCCCACCCCCACCCCACCCACCCCCATTTTATTTCATTTTGGCTTTTGACCTCCACATTCCAGTTATTTTTGATCAATTTATCCACGTTTTTCTAAAGCTACACTAAGAGTTTTAAGTAAATGTATTTCTTATGCTAAATGAGATTTAACAAGTCAACACATAAAGAATTAATTTGTGTATTTATTATAAAATATGCACTATCACTTTAAAGGATGTAATTAAATGGGTAGCACTGTTGTAACATTGGCACACCCTCTTGAAGGCCCAATTGCAGGGATGAGGCACTAAGGGATGCTAAGTTCTTGGCTGAATAAATACTTTAAACTACATTCCTTTTGGTGAGTCATTCATCCTGTCCTAGAGTGCACACGGTCTTATACTTTTTTGACCATCATGAAACTCCAGGGATGACACAGCAACAATCACACAGCACAATGCTGTGTCCAGAGGCCATGCCATTAGGCACTTCTGCCCTATTCATCCCTCTGCCTCTGAACCCCATACATTAGGGCCTGCTGCTAAACTGCTTCCATTTTTATTTTCATGTCCCTCACCATTCCTCATATAGTGGTCTAGTAGCTCCTGATCACTGCGAAGTGTGTCTGGTAAGCCCAGATGTCCAGTGGATCTCCTCCCAGCCCTATTTTTATATATGGTCCAAAAGTATATATGGTCGCTCACTGATCCTAGCTCACCTTGCCACCATGGTGCCATCAAAGCAAGAGATCTGGCCTGGAAAGCATTTAAGGAATCAGGCTTACCCCAAGCCCACCTAAAGTACCGTGCCCTGAGCAATGTTTCCACTAGGCTGATCCACAAGGCAAAAACTAAATACTTCAATTCTACCTTTCGCACAAACATAAACTGTCCTGCTAATTTCTGGAAAGTCCTCAAATCACTCTTTGCCCCCCTCCATCCACCGATGACTTCCCTAAACATAGGCACATCCACGGTCACTGATCCTCCAGCTGTAGCCACAGCTTTCAACTCCTACTTTACAAGCTGCGCTGTGGCTCTAACATCCTTGCTCCCTTTCCCCCAACCCCTCCCCCCCTTCACAACTGACCAACCCCTGCCATCTACCCACTCCTTCTTCTTCCATTCAGTTACTCCACTAGAGGTGAACAATGTCCTTCTTGCCCTCAACCCAAACAAGGGCAAATGCCCCTCCAACCTTGACTCCAAGATGCCGTACCTATCGGCCCCTGCCATTGCTGCCAACTGGCAGCATTTTTTAATTTGTCCTTCTCTCTAGCCTCAGTACAGCTGAGTGAAAACACGCCATGGTCATTCCACTCCCTAAAGGAGGTTACCCATCTACCCCAGGAAACTACAGCCCTATTTATCTCCTCTCCATACTGGCTAAAATCTAAGAAAAACTTGTCCTCACTCAACTCTCCACCTTCCTCGACAACTCTTCCTTCTATTCCCCTTACCAGTCTGGCTTCAGGAAGTCCCATTTGACCAGCTCCTCCCTGCTAAGGCTGTCGGACTCCATCCTCTCTGCCATGGATAAAGGGCACATCACCTCAGCCATCGTTGTCGACCTAGCAAAGGCGTTCAACACAGTATCTCACCCCTTCCTTCTGACAAAGACCACCAATGCAGGGCTCTCTAGTAAGGCCACCAACTAGTTTCAATCCTACCTGGTTGGCCAGACACAAACTGTCAGGATTGGAAACTCCACCTCCTCTCACCTCCCAATCTCATTGGAGGTGCCCAAGGGCTCTGTCCTGGGCCCACTTCTGTTCTCCATCTTCCTAAATGACTTGCCTCTGCCTGTTCACATACCTCCATTCACATGTATGCAGACAACATGGTGCTGTATTCATCTTGCCCTCTGCTACTGATGTGGCTACAACACTGCAGCAGGACTTCAATAGTGTCCAGCTATGGATTTGCTCCAATCAACTTCACCTAAACACCAAAAAGACAGTCTCCATGACCTTCAGCATTTGGTAGAGACTCTCATGGTTCTTCTCCACCCCTATTTTCCACACCCTAGATGGGAATTCACTGGAGGTCTGCCCTCCTTCGGATACCTCGGGGTCTGGCTTGACCAGCACCTTGATTTTTCTGTGCACATCGATGAACTCCACAGAAAACTCCACCCCAGATTGGGTGCACTTTATTGAAATCATGGTTGCATCCCCCTGCCAGTTCAGCGTGCAATCATACAGAACATGATTCTGCCAATTTTAGACTATGGAGATGTAGTCTACAGTGGACCCCTAAGTCCAACCTGACCAGACTGGATTCCCTCTTCCACTCCTTCTGCTGTTTCACCCTTGACTGCCCCTACTCCACCCATCACTGCACCCTTTATCTGTCCCAGGACCAGCCTTCCCTACAGGACCATAGATCCTCTCATTGTGCACACCTCACGGCCAAGTTTCTGGGACCAGTCCTTGCCCCCCTACCTACCTAGCCTTGGTCCTGTTCATCCACTCCCATCCTGTCTACATGCTCAGGCAAAAGACATGCATCTTCTACATATTCCCCTTAGGTCCCACCTCAAAGGCCAGGCTGCCTTCAGTTACTGACAAGGAATGCACAGTGGAGCAGTCCAGATGTGCCATAGCACAACCAGGGACATCCTGGAGCAGGGTAGCAATGCAACAACACAACCAGGGATGCAGGGGCCTACCACCCATGCCACAGATGGGCAGAGGGCACACAGCAGAACAGACATCATCCCCACATCCCATGCACTGCACAACCGGGGAGAGCTGGAATAACCACCAGTCCATGGTTACCAGCAACCAACCCACAGCTGGGCCATGGTGCCCCAGCACACCCCCTGGCAAGCTGTGACTGGCACACAAAGAGGGCTGACCACCCCGTTCCACACCATCCCACCAATGCAGAGCACATCCTGCACCACGATCACCATACACCCTTCCCAGGAGTAGTGCCCAACAGTGCAGGACACCCTATGCATGCCACCACCCCCACTGTGACAATGCAACCCTGTGCACCACGGAGCCATCCAAGGCAGCCCCACCATGTGCGCCCTGCTGTAGGCAGCAGCAGACAGCAATGCAACAACAGCATACACAGTGCCACCCTGCACTTCTCCCCCAAGGTACAGCTGAGAGATTGACTATGCGTCACCACACGAGGTACCCTACATGCAACAGGGCATGCCCTGGACCCCACCACCAGCAGTACAGCACCCTGCACACCCCCCCAAGAACACATCCCATCCCAGCACTGGCCACAACAGCCAGCACAGACACACACAGTGTTGCATGGAAGCATGCACCACACAGGGATGCAACACAGTGCATGGACAAACACCCACCCATACCCAAGGGCACACCAATACAGAGACACAATAGTGGGTCAACCAAGCCACTGGTGTGTGGCCGCGGCTGTCGTGTACACATGGCCAGCACCTGTACAATGCACAGGTGTGCCAGCCATCCTGCGCAGGCACCATGAAGCTGTATGCCACCAGCATGCTGCCGGAGCACAGGTGACAGACACTGGAGCACATCCTCTGCAACAGACACTAGCGACAGCATGGCGGGGGCACAACAACAGTGGAGGCCACAGTGCCACTGGAGGCAGACATGCACCATACTGGTGATGGAAGGCAACCTGGCATTATGCCGGGTACAGTTGTTATCCAGCATGGACAGCCACCACTGACACACCAGCAGACCGTGCATATCACAGACATGCAAGGGTGTCAGCTGCACAGGCCATGGACAGTCTGACAGGGGTGCCATGCACACAGTGCAGGCACTGTGGACCACTGCACACAGGCATCCAGTGCACAGAGTGCAACACACAAACCACAGACAGTGACTGATCCCCCTGCCCACACCAGAGGCGGTTCACCTCTGCACACACACACACGCCCATGCGTGCACCACCCCTGATGCCATGCACACCACTGCAGCTGAGCACCTATAGCCCGCTGCAAATCAGAGACCAACACAGCTGTCATAATAAAACAAATGTATTTAAAACCGAAATACAAAAACTATATACAACTATATACAATGGGAAGGGCCACATACCAGGTGAGGCGGGTAAGGGCAGGGGTGAAAATATGGGAGAGGGAAGAAGGGGTGTGAGGGTGGGTCAAGGGGGGAAGGTGTTATTAGGGGCATGGAGTGCTCATCGTCTGCCCCAGTCCTCCTCCATGTGGTGCCGATGTCATCTCCTCCTCCTCACCCTATGGTGGTCCATGCTCTGCAGTAGCTCCAGGGTCACCCTCTCCACCTGGAGCAGCTCCTGCACACCTCGCTCCAGTGCCTGGGTCACCATCCACCCTAGGATGAGGAGCAGAGTCAATAAGTGTGACTGTCCAGCCCCTGCAGCCCACCCATTGTGCATGGCATACAGCCATGTGCGCGCCCTGTGATGGTGTGCAACCACCCACAGTTTTTTTGTTGACGGGTAAGTGCACTGACAAACCTGCCTATTTTCAGGCACGCCCGGGGTGAGGGATACAGATGAATGCCAACTGACCTTGAACCAGATTAAGCTGTTGGTGGTATTTTTAGTGAAGGAGGAAATTTGGCCAGGACACGGGAAATTCCCTACTCTTTTCGATAAGTGCCATGGGATCTTTAACATCCACCTGAACCACCACCAATCCAGGCAGATGGAACCTCGGTTTAACGTCTCATCCGAAGGACGGCACCTCAGAAGTGCAGCACCCCTCTCATGCTGCACTACAGTGTCAGTACTGGGATATTAACCTAAGTGCCAGATGTGGGAACTGAACCCATAGCCCTCTGATCTCCCGGCCTCAGACAGTGACCGTGTCCACAAGACCTGCCCACTGAGGCAGCCACAGCCATGTGGACCACTGCACACACCCACTGCCCATGTCCTGCACAGCACCACCGTGGCCGTACAGTGACTTGGCTATGCGGTGTGAAGGCAGTGGCACAGCCATGTGCCCGGTGCATGCATGGACCACCATCGATGCACTCCCAGACATGCAGTGCCACTGGACAGTGCTGACTGTAACAAGTTGTGTGCATGGCAGTGGTGTCAATGGATGGTGGCCATGCCCCGCTGCCCACCCAGTTAAAAAGCATGCAATAGTAATCATGGATGTAAGGCACTCACCATCATCAGGCTGGTCCACGCACCGCTACAGACCTTCAGCCCTCCTGTTCTGCTGGTCCTTCAGGCGGCACCTCCGCTCCCTCGCCTGCCTGTGCTCTTCTGGGCCTAAGGTGCAAACATGGAGAGAGGAACATCAGTACAATCCGGTAGCAAAGTCCCCCCACCCCCATGTGTGTGCAATCCCACACAGCCATACCGATCCACCCGACACCCCGATACCACCACCACGGCCAATACTGGACAGACCCCCCATGTGCTGGACACATGCAACTGTGATACCCGTATGGACGATATCAGTGTATTGATGGGGCACCTACCTGGCCATGGCATGTGCCCATCCTGGCACATGCCAGCAGGTGGGCAAGCAGGTCCAGGTCCCTGCGCCTGAGGTCCCCATAACAGTGGTGACACTGCTTTTCCCTGCGCCCCATACCGGTGGCCTCCTCAAGAGCATCGGCCACCTCCTTCCACACTGCACTCCTGGCCCTGTCCAGGGGTGCATCACCATATAGAGCCCCAACATGGGGCTCTACAATTGCCACCAGGTTAGAAAGCTCTACCTGGCTCCACATCACTGCCCGTCTTCGCGCCATCTCAGCAAAGTGGTGGAGTCAAAATGGTGCCCGGCAGCACTGTCCTGCCACGTGCAGATGCTGCGCAGTACAGCACTGCCATTCCCTATCGCACTGTCACTGAACAGCGTGATAGTGGTGCACCCATGCCTGATGCATGGCACCTAGGGGGCAAAGGTCAGGCACAGGGTCAAGGGTCTCTTGCGCACGGACAGCCACAGTTTTCTTGGAACCCAATTGTGTAGCGCTAATGGGTGCCGTGTGCCACCTCCTGTAATAGTGGCCTACAAGCTGTTGCCCCAGTGCACCCTACGGTTGCCCCAGTGCCACAGCACCATATATGTGAACAGTGCAGTAGCGCCACTGGCACAATGGTGGCCATGCCCTGCATTGTCTCCCATGCACAGCACGTCAGCAGCACGGAAGGCACCTGCATCATCAACCCGGGCATGCACAGTTAGGTGTGTACTGCACATGTCACAGAACTGTGTCCTTGGCTCAGCACGTTCAACACAATTGTGCAAAGCACAATAGCGTGATATTCAGCCGGCATATGCAAATAAGCTAATCAGCCATTCAATGGCACAGTCACTGCGTTTTGCATCCACTTAAAAATGCGCCTCGCCTCATTTGCATGCATTCACTATAAAAATGCGACATTGGGCTGCACTGGCCATAGTCAGTTACTGCAGTCTATTGCATGAGTTGCATGCTGTTTGGGAGTGTGGACTGTGGTGTTTCAGACATGCATGGGACTGCACAGTCACAGGTAACACCTGTCATTCTCACAGGACGAATCATGACTGATCGTGAGGTGGAGGAAGAGGAACAGAGACGTGGGAGGAAGAGGAGGCTGAACTTCACCAAGGCAGAAACAGATGCCCTGTTTGAGGCCTACCTTGACCAGGAGCCGCTGCTCAGCGGATGCCAGGGAACGCCACAGGCCCATGCTGCTGCATGGGAAGAGGTGGCGCGTGCTGTCAACCTGCATGGCAGTCACAAGCACTCAGTGCAGGAGTGCAAAAAGAAGATGGGCATGGACAGGTGGAGAATTAAGGAGAAGGTGGCTGCCATCAGACAGCAAGGTCTGTGACTGGTGGGGGACAGCCGGAGGTGCAACGCCTGACCCCACAAGAAGAGTGGGTTGCTGCCAGCATGCAGCCTTGCACCATCAAGGATGTTCCAGGTGGTGGATTCTAGATGGGTGGTAGCCCATCACTGCATGGTAGGTCCTGGTCTGTCAATGGGGGGACAGGGTAGGTCACATACATTAATGCTACTGTTTTTCCTTACAGCTCCTGGAGCATCTACATGGGTCAGCGGTGGTGGCTTCTCCAGTGAGGGCAGTAGCATGGTGATGGTGAGGCCCATCCACTCCACAGGCAAACGGGAGTCAGGCGACAGTAGGCCTGCCTGGACGTCCGGACTGATGTTGGTGGAGCAGGTGCGGAGGAGGCCTGCCTGCATCCCAGCGTGCCAGTGTCCATGGATGTCAGCATGCTGAGACTCGGGCTGGTGCGGATCCATCACCGATGGATGATGAAGCTAACGTCATGGAGCGGAGGAGGCGTGTGGGCATGGGATGGCCACACAGCAGGTGACATCATGGGCATGGCTGGTAGTGGTGCCGCCGTGGAGGCCTGCGTAACATCACAGTCCCAGCCTGTGCCTGTCTGCACCAGTGGGGCAGCACTGGTGTGTGTCCAGGACAGTGGGGCTGTTGCAGCCACTGCGGTGGCACCATTGAGCCCTGGAGACCGGCAGCTGGAGAGGCAGTATCAGCAGTCGGCCAATGGCCATGGGGGTACAGTGTCAGGTGGCGGTGTCAGTGCACCACCTGTGGACATGCCCAAGCCTGGCCCTGGTGTGCAGCGCCCACCATCAAGGGGTGCTGACCATCAGGGCCGTGAACACCATGAGAGACAGCATTCCGATCAGGCATATGACCTCTTAGATGAGCACACCCGCATACTCCAAGCATCAGTCAATCAGCAGATGTGGCTTGTGATGGCGGTGGATGCACTCAGTGCAGCTCTGCGCGCCAGGCAGAGGTGCGGCGCAGCAGAGACATCGCTCTGCTCCTGGCAGGGATGGACTGGTTGCTGGAGGATGTGGCCACTGCCATTGACAGGCAGACACAGACAATCACAGCTGTCATGGCCACACTGAGAACACAGTTATTTGCCCATGCATCGCAGACACTGCGCAGTGCAATGTCCACCCCCGTTCCCGGCATCGCGCAACACCCTCCTTGTCGACACCGGTTTCAGCTGTGGGCATCCCGAGCACATCTGGCGCAGGTGTGTTCAGTGTGCTGCAGACCCCTGTGTGAGCACGGTCACATTCATGCAGTGGAACCCTGGGACTGTCGGTTGCCACCCCATGAGGCCATTGGTCAGTCTGTCATTGCTGGCAGGTCTCGGCGGGCCACCCATGCATCCGTGGCAGCCGTGGCACTGTGGTGTGTGACTGACCTGTGTCCCAGCATGTCTACTGTCTGATGCTGCCCTGCGTGCATTGTGTTGTTCAGTGTGCAATGCGGGTAGAATACCTGGCCCTGCAGGCACCGCACGTTCCATCTGCACACCCTCCAGCTGCTGTCCGCTGTGGCGTGTGCATGATGATGCCTGCATTGCACTGTCCACCACTGTGCACTGGTGCCCAACGTCTGACATAGACACAATGACAGGCAGTGGGCGTGGTGGTCTGTGGATGTGTGTGTGGCTACGGCTGGCAGTCTGGGTCGGCGTGCCTCCTACCCTTTGTGCATGCCTTGTGAGGTGTGTGTGTGTGTGTGTATATGACTGCGTGCTATGTTAGACCTTGCCCATCCCTGGCGGTGTGTGTGGTTCCATGCTCAGCCACTTCCCTTGACAGCATGCACCCCTGGTGTTTGTCCATGCTTGTTTGTGGGTTGTGCCTTTGCCACTGGTGGTTGCACATGGCCCCATGACTAACCTGGGTTGGCTGAGTGCTCCTCTGTGATGGTGTCCCAGTGCAGCTGTGCCAGCCGGATCAGTCAGGGTACCATCACCCAAGAGGGCTGCCCATCACCATCTTCACCCAGCATCCTCATCGTCCCCATCGCTGCTCCCCCTCTTGAGTCCTGTCTGGCTATCCCACAGTCGTTGGCCATGTTGTGCAGGATGCAATGGGCCAGGAATAGCCCACAGGCCTTTGAAGGGCTGTACTGTAAGGCACCGCCAGACGTGTCCAGGCAACAGAAACGTGCCTTCAGCATCCAGAACACCCGCTCGATGACATTGCGTGTGGTGGCATGTGCCTCATTGTAGCATTGCTGCGATGGGGTTGCAGGCTGCCGGTATGGTGTGAGCAGCCAGGGATGGAGTGGGTATCCACTGTCTCCTGTGTGTAGAGGGTGGAGGTTAGTTTGGTGATCAGCGTTGCCCTGCCTTGGGTCATCTAGGCTACTACCCATGTCACCTCTGACTATGCCCCTCCCAAGCTCTATGTTTTTCTGCATGGTTTGCATACTCAGCCACTAAGTGGTCAGTGGGGATGTCCCCACTCTCGAATCTGTGGCACAGTGCTGACTGGTGCCAGATGAAGGCATCATGTGCTCCCCCAGGGTGCGTGGCACAGACATTGATTATGCACCCCCGGCATTGCACACCACCTGGCAGTTGATGCTTGCATAAGTCTTCCGATTGATATATGCGGCCCCTTCAGGGCCAGGTGCTGTGAGGATGGCCACATGGGTGCAGTCTATTGCCTCTAGCACGCCAGGTATATGTGCTACCCTGTGGAACTCCTATATGTTTCTGCGCTCTGCTGGTGTGCTGGGGAAATGGATGTACTCCACAGCGTGTGGCAGCAGTGCACTGAGGAATTGGGTGAGGTGTCGAACGCGCTCGACTGGGTTATGCCTTGCATCCCCTGTTGGTCTCTGGAAGGTACCCGTGGTGAGCAGGCACATGCAAGCTATCACTTTTGTCTCCTCTGACAGAGCATGGCTCCATCGGTGGGTGCCTGCATCATCACTGCACAGCTCACAGAGCTGCCTCAGAATTGCCAGGTTCAGGCGGTACCGTACCGGCCCACGATCTTGGTATTGGTGTACAGCTCGAAGCTGGTGTGGGCTCGGTATTGCCTGTTGGGGGCACATCACTGACGGGCCCTTCCATGGTCGCACCCCCCTGCTGCCTGCCTTCTCACCCCCCTCATAACTGCCTCCATCTGGATGGTGGCACTGGCCATGTCCCTGGCTTGTGTCCCCCCACTGGATGTTTCTGTGTTCCCCCTGCTGTCCTACCTGCTACTTCCCCTGCACTGGGAACACCTTCCTCTGATGGCCTCAGTGCTGTGTGGCACTTCCCCCTTCTGCACTGCACTGTGGCTGTGGCTCCCCACACCTTCCCTGTGCCTGTGGGTTCCAGGTGCCCTTTCTCTGTTCTGCCCTGTGTGTGTGTGTGTGTGTGTGTGTGTTGCCTATGTGGCTGGCTATGGTTTAGCAACATGTGCCTTCCTGTAGCATTCTTGCACCTCTCTCTTGTTCCTTTTATTTTGGCTCATTTCGCTGTGCGCAATCTCAGCTTGCTCCCTAATGCTGCATGGTGCATGTTTGTTGAATATTGCACTACGCCATTTATGCATGGTTCCTCCCCTTCAGTTGTACATGCATTCATTATCATTGCGCTTCATGCAGTGTGATTTGGGGGGGCGCATCTGCCTCCTGCTGAATATCACAGAATGGTGCATTTTTGGACTTGCGCTGGCACAACCCTATTACGCATGGCGCAACCCTTTTGAATATCTGGGCCTGTATCTATTCTATTTAAGCAGGGTTTCAGTGTTCCAGCATGCTAGGTCTCCCCATAGTCTAGAACAAGGATGAGCATTGTATTGCGTATTCTTAATCTTGTTTCCAATGTCATGAAATTCCTTATGCGATATAATACCCACATTTGTTTATTAATATTTTTAATAATACAGTAGTAGCCCCAGACATTGCCAGCTATTTCCAGATATTTTGCAAAATTTATGAAGAGTTTCTCTCTCTGCTGCCCTACTGTGGACATGCAAGAAAGTAAGATATTTCGGAAATATCAAGAGAAATTTCAGGAAATGGTTGGCGGTGCCTGTGGCTGCTACTGTATGCACACTGAGCCAGAGCCCATTTCCAAGCATGACCTGGGAGGAAAACATAAGGTACAAAGAGAGTCAGTAAATCAGCAAGGTTTGCAAGTGACAAGATAAATAAGGTCCTGAGAATTGCTGGTACAAAAATCAGTAAGATAATTAATCATAATATAGTACTGCAAAGAAGCCGTAAAGCAAAATTAATAAACACAAAAACAATGATAGGGCTAAAGACTAAGAACTAAGCATAAAGTGGAAATCAGATTACAAATAAAAAAGGGAAAGTCCCCTCAACTGATTTTATGTATACCTGTGTAGTTTGTAGGCATGACAAATTATTCCATCTGTTGCATCCCTCTGATTTCATCCTAATTTAAATATGAATTAGGTTATTTCCCTCTGTTTTGCCCTGGTGTGAAATGTTGTTTGTCTCCATTGCAAAATTCATGATTCCAGTTATGCAAGGCATTGTGGGTGCTGATGATGCATATCTGCACCAGCCAGAAATTATGCTCTTATTCAGTTCTGTTACATGTCTTTTGAAGTCCCTGTATTCTCTAAAAGCATTTTTTTCTAATTCATACACTTTAAACCACAAAAAAGAACAGGGCACTTACTATGCCTAGAAACATGTCATTGCCAGAACAAGACAAGAACATAGGGACTGCAGAGGACAGCAACAGCACTGAAAAATACAGTAAGTACTGCAGGCATTAGCTCTAAAACACCATAAAATTCCAGGATGTGTTACATAAGTTGGGTCATGACTTTGCAATGGACTCAAGCTGATTTTCACACCAGTCAAGTACCTTCATTTACTTTTAAATCCTGATGAAATTAGGAGAGTGCAGTAGAGGCAATCATTGTTCATTCCTACAAACTACACAAGTAAAGAGAATAAAAGGCTGAGGAGACCTTCCTTTTAACCAATTAACAGAGGGCCTAGAGGCATCATTTGTCAGAGTTAGGAACAGCTCAGTGAGGACAGGTGCAAGGAGAAACAAAGTGAGAGTGCAAAGTGTCTTGAAAGAAAGGTGAAAGGGGGTTAAATGAATAGAGTGGAAGAGAGTTCCAGAGTGAGGGCAGATGACCAGAGAAAGAGAGGCGCCATGCCAATGAGCAGAAGCAGAAAGCAACAAGACAGCGAGAGTTGGAGGAGCATAGAAAGTAGGAGGAGGGAGAAAAGGCAAGAGTAAGTCAGACAGGATGGAGGTAAGAGATCAAAACCAGAATTCAGATATGAAGGAAGCACCATGGGAGGCAGTGAGACATAACAGAGGGAAGGGATAAGGATTGGTCAAGGGTACAGTGATGGGTGAGGGAGGGAGTTAGTGGAAAGTGACAGAAGGAATGAAAGAGGGTCCAGTCTGGCTAGGTGGATTAAGGAGCCCTCCGTAGACCACATCTGCATAGTCACAGAAAGATAGAATTACCTTTACCATGAATTTCTGCCTCACCAGGAGTGGAAGACAGGATTGATTTGTTCCTGTAAGTGCTCCTAATTCAGGACACAACTTCAATGGTGTCAACGTGTGTTGAGAAGTCAAGATTACTATCAAGCCATGCACCTAGTTACTTGAAGTAAGGGACAATGTCAAGAGAGTTCAATTAAGAATAAACTGGAGACCAATTGAGCTTAATGAACCATTGCTGAGTGCACAAAATCATGCTGACAGTCTTCTTGGCATTCAGTGAGAGTTGATTAGCACAGAACAAGAACTGAACACTGTCAAAATCATGCTATAATGTCATCTCCAACAGGAGGGAGAAGCTCTGGAAGCATAGAGTATTGTGTCATCAGCATACATGGGAGTCTTTGTTGAGACACAAGTGCAGGGGTGTTCATTAAGAAAAATGGAGAAGAGTATAGGTCACAAAATTTAACCTTGTAGTACATCAGAGTTAATGGGAAGGGGGGAATGGAGGGAATCCCCTATCTGGATAGACTGGCTGCCTCCGGTAAGATAGGAATGACAACAGTTGACACAGACTGAGAGCCGGCACAAAGAAAATGGTTGGATGCTGAGTCAAGTACCTTTGCCAAGTCAATAAAAATAGCTGCAGAAACCTGTCCCTTATCCTTTCCATTAGGACTGAATCAGTGGCACAGCATGGGAAACTGTGGAGTAGGATTTCTGGAAGCCAGACTGGAAAGAAGACTGAAAAGAAAAGGAGTCAAAAAGTTGAAGAGCTGGGAGAAGTTATGTTTTTCTTAAAGTTTGGATAAATAGGGGACAAGCAAATTATGGTGGTAGTTACCACGGCTGCAAAGTGTCACCCCTTGGTGAAGAGAGAGAGACTTAGCTGTTTCCAACATTGGTAAACTGAGCCAAGCTGCAGGAGGGTCCCACCAGAAGTTGCTTCCTCCTCCTCCTCTGGCATCCTGTACCTCTCTCCTTGGGGTCTTCACTACAGAGGGCCCCCATTCCTGTTGGTCACTACCACAGGTGCTTCATCCTGGCAGTACCACCCCACCAGAGCAGCATAGGAATTTTGTAGTGGTACTAGTTGAGGTATGTGCCCCAAGCCAACCCTTCCAGAGCCCACCACAGTCTAACCATTTCTCCTCACTGGCATCCTCTGAGGTAATGGTGTCAGACTTTGTGACCACTGGGTGAGGGAGAGGTCCCTGAATCCTAGTCAATTTGGCCGGCAGTCTAGTAACCTCCTCCCTCAATCTAGAGAGGTGTCTGCAGATGGGGCAGCACTGCAGTCTCAAGAAGGTCTCTCTGAAAACTGCTGCCCCACAGCCACTGCACTACACCACTCCTGATATTCTCAGCTTCTGTCCTCCCTGTGTCATCTGAAGATAATTTTATACCCTTAACCCTGACAAGGTGTTTCTAGTTACCCATTTTTGGTTTATTTCTATTGGTGCTCACCCATGCCTTGTTTAAATCTTTATATACTCCTACCCTAGACAAGGTGTTGCTCCTTTTCTCAGTCTGGGCCTACTTTGGACCTTCCACCTTTCTCTGGAGGGTATTACACAGTGCCCAGACACCTTACCCTAGTTGACCAGCAGAGTACCCCATGTCTCCACTTACTTCTGCCGATGCCTATGACACCAGTCATCTGTTCCACTCCTTTGCTGCTGCACTCACTCACTTGGACATGCACATATGGGACACATTGGCAGTGGTTGCTTTATGCAGAACTCACTTCCTTGCTGGTGGCATGTGATTGGCTGTGAGAGGTCAATTATCAAGTAACTAAAGCCCCAGGCCAGACAGTTAGCATCCCCCCCCAAACTACAGGACTAGAGACAGGTCCTATAATATGGCCTCCACATGTGGGACACTCTGGCTGCTCTCAGAATTACCCTTCAGTCAAAGAGAAGTGCACTAGTTCAGCCATGGCTCTTCACAACTTACCCCAGCTATGCTGTCTCCAAACAATTAAGCCTTTTTTGTCCCTCCTGTTACAAATACAAACAGATACTATTGAAGGCAGCACCTGCAGAAAACTGGTCTTAAAAAAAGCCTACTTTCACAAATCTGACTCAGTCCCACATCTAATTTTATTTATTTATTTTTTTTATTTAGTTAATTGTTCAGGTAAGTACACTGGAATATAATTCCATTTACAGGTATGACCCAAGGTCAGATTCAAAAGATTCTACAACAAAACAATAATAAATAGGGACTATAAGTTCCATGTCAGTTAAACAATACAACAGCTTGGTAAAACAAAATATTAATAGATAGGGATAATAAAGTTCTACATCAGTTAAATAATACAACGGTTTGGTACAAAGTATTAGAAACATTCATTTAGATAGACCAGTCAGGTGGGTTGATAATGCTGTAGAAAAGCACTGTAAGTAGGCAGACAATTGATGTTAGTGGGTATTTCATTCCAGGTGAATGCTGCCAAATGAGCAAAAGCACATTGGCCACTTAGCATATGTACAAATGGTACACATTTAGAAGGTGTTGATCATGTGAAAGCATGAGTTGAAACTATCATTCATAAAGACTTACACAGAGTAGGCCGGGGTGCCTGCCTGTGAGATCCTGAAACAAGTCGGGCAAAGAAAGCTTGTAATTCAAGGATAGAAGCCAACCCAATCTTCCAAGTGCCTCAAAATGATGCATTGTATTTGGAACTGTTAATGCAAATATCCCTATTCATGAAGTAAGACTGTCTTCTTAGACAATATATTTGATGAGCAGTGTCAGTCACTGATGAACCATAATTAACTATTGTCAGTAGATTTTGGTTAACAATCGCCATTCTGATTTCAAGTGTTCGATTTTTTGCATGAACGTTTGATGTGACTATGTCCATGTGGGGCCAAAGCTGAAAGCTGGGTCCAAAGTTACCCCAAGATATTTAAAAGAAGATATATTTTCATACTTTGTCCCATCTAATGCCACCACACTTAGTTTGTTACCATTTCTCTCTCAACCTGGAATGAGTCCAAATGACAATTGTCTTTGTTTTGATAAATTAAGTGCTATACCATGTTATTCCTACATAACCAGTTCTGTATAAAACCAAGTTATCTTGGCAAAACCACTTCTAACTCAGAAGCTGATGACCCATGACAGTATATAATTGCATCATCAGCATAACGTTTTATTTTTGCTTCATTTATGACTGTCATTATTGTATTAAAGAACAAGGAGAGTAAAATAGGTCTGATAATTGAACCCTGTGAGACACTACATCCCACCCTGACTTTTCCAGAAATACTAGCTCCATATCGGACAGATTGATACCTAACAGTCAGATAGACATTGAACCATTCTAAAACCAGTTTTCCAAACCCCAGTTGCTCTAATCTTCTTACTAGTAAAGTATGGCCCACAAGATTGAATGCCTTGGTTAAGCCCACAAAGGCTGCCATAGTGAGGTATCCCCTTCTATGCCATCATATACTTCACTCATGAATTCAACCAAGACAGTCTCAGTGCCATACCCTTTTCTAAAGTGGTATTAATTACCTGACAAGAGATTATATTTATCAATATATTCAAACAATTGGTTATACACTAGAAGAAGGCATAGGCTCATAGGTTCATAGGGGAGATTCAGGTTCTGGAGACCACTGGCCTTTAATGAACTTGCCACTGCTAATTTTAGTGGTGGGAGTAAAATTTATCATTATCCATGAATACATCTAAATTTGTCTTGAATATATTCATATTTCACTTTCTACTATGTGTTTAGATAATGTATTCAGATAGTAATAATTCTCTGTGACTATCATTGGCTTCTTTTAAATGTTTTATTAGTTTCTCCTGCATTTTAGTTGGTGTGATCTGGTCTTACTGCTACCTGTGTGTGTTACTAACCCTACTGTTTCCAAGACTGACTCATCCTGAAATGTTCTGTATGTTAAGCAGAGATCCCCTCTTAGTCTCCTATTATCCATAGAATACAGTCCTAGCCTTTTCAGTCTTTCACCATACTGTAAATTATCCATGTTCTTCATTAATTTTGTTGTTCTTGTTTGTACCCTCTATATTAGTTTTTTCCCACCTATTTTATTAGGGGCACAAAGAGGTGACCAATACTCAAAATATGGTCTTACCAGGCTGATATATAGGGGAACAATGACTTCTGATTTTCTGCTTTTAATATTTCTAACGATACATCCTAGGATGCCCTGACATTTTTTAACAGTGTCTATGGTATGTTTGTCAAAGGACAGGTTATTTGAAATATTTACTCATCTTTCCCTTTTTCCATCTGTAGTCACTTGTATGTTTATGTTATTGAGTTTATATGTTACACCCAGGTTATTATGCCCTAAATGCAATACTTTGCATTTGTTTTTGTTAAATTGCATTTTGTTTCTCACTGCCCAGTCTTCAAGTGATCTTGTTATCTTCTGAGTTTCTGTAGAGCTTGCTGGTTGTTGACAGTTCCACCAATTTTGCAGTTGTCAGCATATCTGCAAAGCCAGGCATCATTTGACAACTTCAATGTGGACACCAAGATGTTAAATAAGGTAGGACCCAAGACAGAGCCTTGTGGAACTCTGCTTGTTACTTTACCCCAAGTTGACAAGTGTTCCCTTATGGCTGCTCTCTGTCTTCTGTTTTTAAGCCATGATATCACCTAGTTAACTATATTGGGATGTGAAATGAGTCTAATTAGTTGTTCTACCAATATTCTGTGGGAGACAGCATTAAGAGCCTTAGAGAAATTCAGAAAGACTATATCAATTGGGAGACCTTTGTCTAATGCTGCACTGACTGGCTCAAAGAATTGAAGTAAATTTGCAAGGTATGCTCTTCCTAGAGAGAAACCATGTTGGGTGATGTCAATGTGTCCATTTTCTTGTATATGAGTTGTTATATGCTGTTGTATTAGTCTCTCAGGTATCTTCCCTAGGACATGATCTATGAACATCATATTACTAACATGGTTAAGGTGTTTTATCAAAGACTTGGTGTACTTTATAGATTTAATTCTTTATTAAGTCCCCCAACTGGATTGCTTTTGTCCCAAAATTTATTAATACCAGTCATTGATTATGGCCTATTTTATTATTCTGCTGGGAGGGTTATTGTCAAGAGTAAAAGTTCTTTGAATCAAACTGCATGATTTACGTCTCAGTTGCTGTCTCAAACCCATCACTGTGTCCTGCTTAAGCCTGTAGGTTGGCTTCCTCTTGAGTATAGGTACAAATACCAACTTGGGACCCTGGTGAAAAAGATAACATTAAATAAGGTCCCTTCCATTTTATATCACATTTTTATGGATGTGGCCGGAGCCTACAGACATTTTGCTTTAGCTAGCAAAATGGCATACTGTGGAAGACATATTTGGACTTTTCAGTGTATCCTTCCACAAGTGCAAACCACAATGGCAGTTAAAGAAATACTCCCTCCTTTCTGTTTAGAATGTTGGACACAGAACTCCAAGCTGCTTTTCTCTGAGAGAAAATGTGTACACATTCCAAACAAATCTAAATATCTTTAAAACTATTAAAGGTGCACAAAGACAACCAGCGTGAAAGTTATTCAGGACAAAAAGACCTTTCACATGAGGATAGTCACTAATCTGAATTCTTTATATTTTGTGAAATATGGTCTTCCAAACAACTTAATTTTTTTCTCTCCGAGTGAACACAATAGGAGTCATGTTAAACAAATGTAAATACTCAGAAAACATGCAAGTTACCAATACACGACCAACATGAAAGTTGTTTGGGACAAAATGACATTTCAAATGAGGGTAGTCACTAATCTGAATTCATTAGATTTTTTAAAATATGGCCATCTGAAAAGTGAAAACTGTGATGAAAAATGAAAATTCCGATAATCAGATGGCCATAGTTTAAAAAATATGATTAGTGCTGCTTAATGAATAGGCTTATTAGACAGGTCATTTTGCCCTGAACAGCTTTCAATGCTGCTTGTTTATGTGTAGCTTGTACACTTTTAGATGTAGTTACATTTGTTTGGCATACCTCCTACTGCATTTCTAAAAAGCCTCATTTTTGCAAACCAATACACTAGTTAAGTGAAATACCAGACCACCTTGTTTATCTCTTGTCATGCCTAATTCAACCGAAGATCATGACACTGACCAAATGGGGGAAGAAGCAAGGCAGAGAAGAAAACAATGCTCACACACAGAAGGAAGACCAGGTGCACAAACAAGGCTGTCTGTGAAACTTTTAGGCATTTATGCTGCAGCACTGATTATTCTTTCATTATGTCCTCTTTGGCAACTTCTATTATTAAAATGCATCAACTATATAGTCTACTAAATCTTGATCTTGGGATAACTCTTGAATGACTCCAAATAAGTTTTAAGCCATTCCCTTTATGGGAGGTCAAGACCTGTGCAAAAGGTCAAGTTTATTTTTTTTCATATATATATTTTTTTTACAAATTTCCAAGGTAAAAGTATTGAACAATATAAAAGTATACACAAGTAATCCTGCTGATAACCTAGATTGAACAAAATCACATTTTATAAAGTATGTTGTTTCAAGTATTTCTGCATCCCCATTTTTTTTTGTTAGCTGCACAATTGCCTCTCGCTGATTGGTTCCTGCATTTACCTTCCACAGAAACAGGCTAATTGATTTCTAACTAGTACCCTTGTATTTAGAAAGTCAAAAAAATAATAATTTTTTTTTCTTTCAAATGGCTATGTAAATAGCGTTCAATCAGCTGTGCTGACGTTCACACTATGGTCTCTTGTTCACAAAGCCAGAATGGGTTGATGGTGATGGAGGGTGCTGGCTCTGGAAGCAAAGAAAGGATGAGTTGGTTGAGGAGGAGGGGCAGGTTTTAGGGTCTTTTTCAGGATGGAGAGGGGAGAGGGCATTTTCTATGTTTCTATGTTTGAAGAAGCAGCCTGTGATTCTGCCTTACCATTGGTCAAATAATGTGATGATGATGAGACATGCAGACTGCTACCTGTTAACTAACAGCAGATCCTGACAGTTATTTTAGTTACAACACTCTGTACCTACTAGCACTTTAATGACATTCTTTAGTGCTTAACATAAAGAAAATAAAACAGCTTAAAACAAAATGATCTGCTTATTGGGGTCACAGTAAATATTTTTGGATGGGATCATGTTATATCTTTTCAGGAAAAAGCAGCAGATTAATTTCAGTATTATTAGTCAGCAATATCATATGAGATCTATATGTGAAGCTGGCGCTGACCAGATAGGGCAAAGAAGCAAGACAGAGAATGAAACAATGCTCACGCACAGAAGGAAGACCTGGTGCACAAACAAGGCTGTCTGAGAAATGTTTGAGCATCTATGCTGCAGCACTGATTTTTTTTTTATTATGTTCTCTTTGGCAACTTCTATTATTAGAATGCATTAAATGTATGGTTTACTAAAGCTTGACTTGGGATAACTCTTGAATAACTCCCAAATAAGTTTGAAGCCATTCCTTTACAGGAGGTCAAGACCTGTGCAAAGGTCAAGTGTTATTTTCTCATATGTATTCTAAGCATTCAATGGAATAAATGATAAAGTATTATCACTTGATGTTTTGAAGGCTAAAAAACGTAATCACTTCTAATACAATAGCAAAGACACACAGTGCTATTGTATTAGAAGTACTGTATTATATGGAAATACATTTAATGTAAAGTGTAGCATGTAATTTGTTCCTCTAGGACTGACTGAATTTGATATGCAAATAAAATATATTGAGTTCTCCCTACATTTGTGAAACACTTGAATATGCAAGTTTCAGTGCCTGTGTTCATGGGATCTCTTTCACACACCATAGTTGTGGAGATTTTTAGCCTTTGAAACATCAAGTGATGATACTTTATAATTTATTCCATTGAATGCTTAAGAATACATATTAAGTGGACTGAGATATTCTCCTATTTGAGGAATAGCAATAATGAGAAATGAGATATCCCATTCAGCTCATGTTTGGATTGTGTGTGTGTGTGTGTGTGTGTGTGTGTGTGTGTTAACTTTTTTAATTAAGTACCTCAGTTTATGAGGACATAGCTTTAACACGATTTTAATTTCAACAGTATCAGCAATGATTCACTGGGGCTGGTGTATAATTAAGTTATTCTCTGCAATCATGTGATCCTGGCACATATAAGCACTGAAACATGATTATACAGATTACTCTGATTAAGCCTAGCAGACAGCTAGGTAAAACGTAAGTCTGTTCTGTGTTGTCACTACAGCCATTGTGCTTGTCACCTTTTTTGTACTGTTTTGCCACAAGATATATATATATATATATACACACTGTATATAAAGGACTGACACTTGAAAGTGTTTATACATCTGGCGTTCTTATTTTGTCCAGGCGGTGGGTGCTTTTGGCTCTCTTTTCCCCTACAGTTTTGTTCTAAAGTTATTGTATTCTAAATCTTATTGACTATTGATGAACTGAGCAAACAGATGTTTAGATAAAACAAATTGATGACTTCAGGATTGGGAGGTCATTAAAACTGCAAAAGGGCAAATTATAAAACCTTAAATGTACTCATTAAGACCATTCTTCTTAGTGTGTTATTATGATGAATTAAAGGCATTTGAAAGGATAGGGATGAAAAGGTGCATTTGTTATGAATATAGACCTACAATTATATAACCATTGTGATGCATATTTTTAGGATTAGAGGAACAGTGCAAAGCTACCAAAATCATGGTGATCTCTCTGCTTCAATGCTTCAGTGTACGTGGATCAAACCAAAAAGCCATAATAAAAACTATCTTCTCAAAAAAAAAATTATTATATTTTATTATATTTTATTTAACCTGAAAATACAAAATAGCAATAAGGAAGTAAAACAATCAAGGTGAGAGTTCAGCGTTCTCCAACTATACATCGAAGCAGAGTCAAAATAAAGGCTTCTATCACCTTCAAAGCAATTATATTTTATTTTGATATATTTCATATTCTGTATCTAAGTAAACACTTGAAAAAAAGTTTATTGGGTGTTTGGAAACAGGCAAATGAAACCAGACACAGAAGAAGTCAAAAGAGAGTATCAGTTGGGGGGCTAGTAACAAGTCAAGGAGCTTGCTTGACCACTCCAATGGGGGCCACCCACCAACACTACTGACCATTGGTGGGCACTGGTAGCAGAGGAGGAGCTGGACAATTGCTACAAGCAGTCAATGTAGGAGGAGGTGGAGGGGGTGAATAGCAGGCTGCCTGCCATAGTCCAGCTCTTGTTTTAAATCCCTGGTGGTGCCTGACTGGCTGTAGCAATCATATGTGCAGCAGTCCTCCATTTTTAGGAATTAAGGGGACTCAGTTTAGATGTCCTGTTGTTTTCTAGCAGGCTTGAGCTCCATTAGACACATGCCTGACACACCTCTGAAATGTTATTCTACCGCAAGATATTTCTTGCGCATGCACAAGGGAACATAAAAAAAACTATAAAGAATTAAGATTAGTGACTATCCTCATTTGAAAGGCCTTTTTGTCCTGAAAACAAAAATGTAAAATAATGCACTTGGGGCACAGAAATCCAGGAGCAGAGAAAAAATGGGTGGAGTGGCATTGACAACATTAAGAAAGTATACATTCAAAAAAAAAAAAAAAACAAGCCTTTACATACAGTTGATTACTGTTTAACAATATTATGCATCTATGGCTGTCACAATACATGTGATGCAAACCTATAATCATGTTCCTCACTTGAAGCAAAAAGGGGGGTGGAGGCCATAACTGACTTCTTGTTTTTGTGTTAAAAGGGTCAGTTTTTTACAGCAAAAACAAGGAAAGGGGTAATTTCTAAAATGTGCAGACAAGCATGGGGACCACTTTTTTCAGAGCATGCCACCACCACCAGCTATCAGTTCAAGACTGCTACTACCCCTGCCTATTACAATCAGGGAGAAACTGAGAAGTAGTCTACCAACACTGAGATCAATATGGTTAAGGCACATTTATCAGAAATTACTGCTTAGAAAAGAATGAGAAAGTGACTGTGGTGATGAGCAAGTCCCAGACCAGATCTCTAGATTGTTAATAGACTCCTCCTGAGTCTGATTTTTATGGCTGCATGGGTCAAGCTCCATGGATGTTATGCCATCATCAGATCTGTATAAGAGCACTGTGGAAACATGTAACTGGAGTGCTGTCTGATGTGCTGCCACAGTGCTACAGCATAGTTTCCAGTGATTCTGTTTATGCAGCCCTTCCTGTCCATGGGCTGCATAAACATACTTACTTCCTGGCACACTAGTTTTCCTTTCTGCAACTGCAGAAGTGATGGCCACCATGTGCAACATGGCAGTGCTGACCTAAACTGCACATGCATGACTGTCATGCATATGTATTTATGTCAGCACCACCATGTTGTGCATGGTTGACTCCAGGGCAAACTGCACATGTGCGAGTATCACACATGTGTAGTACTGTAATGCTTCAAGTGTCACTACACAGCTGACTCTGGTGCAGCGAGAGCACCACATATTCTTTTCAATGCTCTTGCTGCTCCTAAAAGCTTTCCACAGCCATATTGGCTCTGACCACAGTTTGTTATAAAACACATCAGTTCTGTTGTTACCTCGCTCATCAATTCATCAATACTTTGTTGTTCCAAGAATGAAAACATCAGCTGGTCAAAAAACAATGCTTTCAAATTTACTATTTTTCTTTTAAATTAAAGCAAGCTTTAAAAACTTTTTTGAGGCACCAGGCATTCAGAGACTGATTTTCCTTTTTTGGTGTGCTGTTATTTTAATGTTAATTATATTGATGTTTGTTTTGCTTTTAAAATTGTTAGGCACCTTGGCTATGGATAAGGCGCCCTATAAATAAAATTTATTATTATTATTAAATCACTTCTGACTATGCTTGATTGTCTTGGAGTTTCTATACATAGTTTTAGACAGGATTTGAGAAATTGTCTGTTCTTAGAGAGTGAATGTAAATGTTTTGTAAATGAGCAAATGTAACTTAGATTAAAATGGAGCCAGGATAGTTAATTGTATTGCTGATCTATGTAGTTTAGTGGGGGGTTAAAATGTGCCATTATACAACTATCATAAAACTAATGGACAACAAGTGCGAGACCAGCAGTTCAAACAGACAAAAGTTTCTGGGACTGTAGATAATATCAGAATCTTTGCTTCAAGTGTTTTAAAAGTTCAGGAGTACAAAATAAATGTATTGCTACAGAATATGCTGTTTAGTTCTGGTAAATGATCAATCAATTGGTTCACTTGTATTACTGCTACAATTATGATTATTCTATTAGCATTACTAACATGATTCATAAGACCAGTAGAATCTTAAGAAAGGTTTTACATACTGTCACAAATTTAGACATCTTATTTTGTTGTTAATGTTATCTGGTTCTGTACATCCAAACCCAGGTCCTACTGATAATACTAGCTCACTAAATCATTTTACTGAGTCTAATACTGCCTCCCTTCATATGGCCCACTTAAATGTATGTAGTTTAACTGCTAAAAAAAATCCTTAATAGACTGCCAGGTAGTCAAAAATAAATTTGATGTAGTTGCCTTGTCTGAAACATGGCTGACCGATACAATCACAAACCCTAAAATTCAGTTACAGGGCTATACCATATTTAGAAAAGACACAGTGAGTAGGATGGGAGAGGCTGCTTGTCTTATGTTTCTGATTATTTATTTGTAAAAGAACATTCTATTATTCCTGAGAGCTCTATGTATGAGTCACTTACTCTTTCTATCACTTTAAGTTCTAATAAAACTTTAACTATCTGCAATGTTTATGTTCCCCCAGATAAATCAAGGGAGGGTGTCTCTGCTTTTTTTTTTTTAAATCCTATCTTACCTACATGAATGAAACTTAATTTAGTTAGTGGTTTTAATCTGAATTGGGTTTTACCCACTACTTCTGATGTCAGAAATATTATAGCTGAGCTGGGATTCCACCAATTGATCGCTGACCCCACCAGGGTTAACTAGAAAAATAGGGTATGAGTACACTTTAGATTGAGTTATTACCAACAACCCTTTGCACATTATCACCTCAGGGGTTTCCCCTGATGGAATCGGTGATCATAGTCCAGTGTACTTCAATTGGTCAGCTAAAGTATTAAAAAAGAAACATAAGATCATTACATACTGAAAGCTTAAAGATTTGGATGAACAGAAATTTATGGAAGAAGTGCAGCTATTAGATTGGTTATTTTTAGATAACATTATAGATATAGACATAGCATATCAAAAATGCTATGATTATTTTAGTGACATATGTGACAAAGTAATTCCACTCAAGACAGTAAGGGTTAAGGGGGACAATAAAATTTGAATCACTCCTAATTTACTTAAATTGATCAGAACAAGAAATAGGGCTTGGAAAATCTATAGAAAGACAAAACAATCAGATCATCAATTAATTTATAAGGAACTTAGAAACAAATGTCAGCCAGCCATACATGCAGCCAAAACTGATGGTTTTAAACAAAAATTGACTGAAGCCAGGGAAAACACTCAAGCCACATGGAAAACCTTAAACTTCTTAATGGGTAATTCAAAAGGGACAGAAAATTACATAATTGAAACTGATGGTTCCATAATCACGGACACTAAAATAGTGGCAGAAGCATTTAATTCACATTTTTCTAATCTGGGGAAGTACAGTATTGGTTTACAGAACTTAGATGAAGCAAAGGATAACTTAAGATTCCTTTCAATAGAAATGTACTAATAATAGGATAGATGATTATAATAATTGGGAATAGTTTTTTTCCTAAGGGAAACCTGGTTATAATTCGCTGTTATAACCTGCAGGTAATAACGGTGAACATGCACCTGGTTTCCCTTGTGTGCATGTGCTAACTGCCACTCAATCCCACTCCGTGTCAGCCGGCATTCTCAGACGCTCATCACCGCCACTCGGGTGGCGGTAAGTTGTCAATAATGCTGCCAAAGAGAGAGTCGGTGTGAGGGGTGAGTATGTGATTCTCTTAGCCATTTGATTTTGGATGTGAGTGGTTTGAGTTGTATTGTAATGTGTGGGCAGGCATGCAGTGCCGATGCTTCTTACCACAGACAGGGCTGAAACTGGAGTGGAAGCAGCAGCAGAGATATGTTTTATTTTATACAATTGTTGACAAAAACGATCCCCAGCAATTATATAAAATAAAACATGGGTGGTTTGTTTAACTTGAGATTTACACACACTTAGATGTCTGATGTTTAAATAAACCCCTTGAGCTTCACTCTTGGGGATTATGTAGCATCAACACCTCCAGGTGTGTGTAAACTTCATTGAACACACCACCCCATGTATTATTTTATATGTCATATCCCTAGTTTTTACTTTCATTATTTGCAACCAAAAATCAGTTATGTTTCTAAAATGAATTCTAGGCCTGTTATTGGACCAGATAATATAGATTTTAGGATATTGAAAAAGGTTATACATTCATTTGCTTTACCTTTAATCAAACTGCTTAATTTTTCCCTTTGTTATGAAGTTTATCCAAACAGTACGGAAAAGTTCAATCACAAAGCCTATTTTTAAATCCTATTCTAGATCCAATCCCAATAATTTCCATCCTATTTCTTTGTTTGCCTCCTCTCAAAGACACTAGAAAAATTGTATCAGACCACTTGATTAAACACCTTGAAAAGTATAATTTGTGGTAGGAGTCTCAGCATGGTTTTAGGTCTAACCATAACACCGAGACTGCCTTGGTGAGGTTCAAAGCCAAGTCATCAAAGCAATGGATGATGGAAATTATGTTGCTGTGGCTTTGTGGACCTCACCAAGGCATTCAACCTAGTAGACCATGCTGAGCTCCTGAAACGTTTGCCTGGTGTACATCTATGTGATGAGGTGATCTCCTGGCTTGGTAACTACTTGTCCACTAGGAGTCAGAAACGGTAATTAATAGAATACTTTCTGGAGAAGCTATGTTAAGGTGTGGAGTCCCCCAGGGCTCCATATTTGGGCCTTTGATGTTTTCTTTTTTCATTAATTCTTTATCTGACAATTTTACACAAACAGAATTAATATTGTACGCAGATGATGTGGTACTTTTTTGCTCAGGTGCTAGCTTAATATCTTTGCAAAAAAATTACAAACTGATTTTAATATACTGTACTATTGGTTTGACAAACATTAACTAGTTTTAAATTCTGCTAAAACTAAGTTAATGGTTTTCCCATCCCAGGAGATCAATCACATATGAAATTACTATTTTTGACAACTCAGGCAATTCCATAGAGCAAGTCAGGGTACAGTATTTAAATATATTCGGTTATTATTAGATTCACATTTTACATATGAATTACATGTTATGGATCTGATCAGTAGATTACAAAAAAATATTAGGATTTTTATACTGTACAAAAAGCAATGTTACAGTTGATAGCAGACATCTATTGACACATAGGGTCTGATATTCAGAATTGCACCCTACAATGGCGCAAGTGGTTGTGCAGCACAATTGAGTTGGCGCTGGAGCAATAAAGAATATATTCAGGTGAGATGCGCCATGGCGCATCTCTTCTGACTATATTAAAAGAATGTGTGGCACAAATACAATGTGCTGGTCCATTCTGCAGACAGGCCTGCATACCTGGAATAGGGAATGCATTAGCACAACTGGAGCTACGCCAGGTGCAATATCCAGATATTCAGACCTGGCTATGCAAATGGGGCCATTATGTATGCAAAGGTGCAAATGGGGCCATTTGCAAGTCATTGCCTTCATTTGCATGTGTTGAGCAGGGTCGGCCAACGAAATGCACCTGGTGCCCTGCACAGCATACAGTCCCTGTACCAGGGACCACAGTAGTACCTCCTCCCGAACTCGTAACCCTGATCACCCGACAGAACAGATGTTATATTCCCTGGTGGTCCAGTGGTACCCACTCCCCATCCAGTAACCCTGATTACCCGTACTGTTAATAAAAGATCTTCCTGGTAGTCTAGTGGTACCCCCCTCCTGCCGGTAACCCCAATCATCCATAAAGTTACTTAAAATATTTCCATGGTGGTCCAGTGGCACCCCCCACCCACACAGGACCCCCAGCCCACACAGCTCCCCCCCATCATCGGCGGGCAGCGAACCTACCCACATACCTCCACTACTGCCACGCCGAATGACAGCTTACAGTATCAGCTGCAAGCCCATTGGTCTATACTGTGGACCAATGGGCTTACAGTGCATACTGTAATAATTAATTCACAACACAGATGAAGTCATTCATTCACAAAGTTGTGAATATCTATTACAATATGCACTACCAAGCCCATATGGGCTTGCAGCTGATACTGTAAGATGTCATTCAGTGAGCAGCCAATGCAAGATATGAGGGGAGGTTTGCTGCCCACTGATGACAGGGGGAGCTGGGTGGGCTGGGGGTCCTGAGTGGGTGATGGGTGTGCGAGGAGCCACTGGACCACCAGTGAAATATTTTAAGTAACCTTATGGACAATCAGGGTTACTGGCAGGGAGGTGGGTACTACTAGACTACCAGGGAGATCTTTTATTAACATTACCGGTAAGCAGAGGTACGGGAGGGGAGGGGGTACCACTAGACTACCATGGAAATTAATTTAACAACAGTACTGGTGATCGTAGTTACAGGCTGGGAGGGGGAACCACTGGACACCAGGAATGGGAATTGGCAGGTACACAGCAATCTGGGCTACTGGTGGGGAGGGTGGTACCACTAGACTACCAGGAAATGTCATGTATGCACATTAAGGGTGATCAGAGTTACAGGAGCAGAGGGGTATCACTAGACTACCAGGAGCTGTTGTACAGCATTTTCCAGGTGATCAGTGTTATAAATGGTGGGGGTACGACTGGACCACCAAGGACTTAATCGGGTGCTTATGTATGGTGTTCTGGGGCGGTTAGCCATCCATGGCTTGTGTTTGCTGTATTGTGCCTTGCAATAAGGCAGCTTGCCTGTGGGTGGCTACCACTTGACCTTTTTTTGATGGGCACAACATCATGCCCATATATGCGGCACATCTCTGGGATGTGCCTGCAGATGTGCCACACATCCCAGGCTGAATATCGGGATGTGCCACTTATGCATGGGCATGCCCCCTGGAGATGTGCCGCATATATTATCTTTGCACCCTGGTGCATCGGGAATTGCACTGCACAATCCCCCATTTTGAATATTGCCCCGGGGCGCATTTCTGGGGTTGTGCTGGTGCAGCTCAGTTGCGCCAGGTGCAATCCCTTTGAATATCTCGGCCATAGTGTATTATTTTCTATTATTGACTATGGATCCTCAGTTTATTTATATACTTCTGATAAGATGTTATCAAGACTTCAGGTGACTTATCATTCAGCAATACTCTTTGCTACTAGACAACCCAGATTAACACAGCTGTTCCCTTTATAAATATTTTAATTGTTTTCTTTGGTAGGGTGTTTTAATTTCATATCTTTGATATTTCCCCCCAAGCCCTTTCTTTCTAAGCTGACATTGGGGAGCACAATCCCTGAGTTGGCTTGTGTTCCCTCCCCCCACACACAGTAGTTTGGCACACTGAGATCCCACCCTAGTGTGCCTAAAAAATAAATATTTACCTGTAAATAAAGAAAACTGCCCCCAATGTCTTTCTTTGTTGTTGTTGTTTACCTGTAAAAAAGAAAACGGTCCCTCATCATCTCCCCAGGCCCTCTCCTCATGCCCACCCAACCTCTGTACACCCCACTCTCCCCGCACCCTTCACCCCATACTTACCTCCAGAGGTCTGACGCTCATCTTCTCTCTGGACCGGAACATGTCTGCACTCTTCAAAGTTGAACTCCGAACTGAGGAACTGAGGTAAGCCGTATAATGGGAGTCAATGAGGGGTTTAACATAGGTTGATACCTTAGCCATTTTTAGGAATTGTGGCTCCAAATTTTCAACATGGGGTTCTTGGGATCCCACCTCATGAGCACTGTGAATGTCATCTTGTTTCTCAGTCCTGAAAGGTGATTTCACAGTTGCTGTGTGGAATCACCTTTTAGGACTGATTAATGAAACAACAGTGCCACTGTTCATGAGGTGGTGTCCCAAAAAGCCCATGTTGCAAATTTGGTGAAGAAATTCCAAAAAATGACTGCATTATGAGTGTGCATTGTGCAGTTTCTATGCAAGCTCATAACTTCACCAATTTTTAATATTTTCACTCCAGATTTTCAACATTGCCATTTTTTCAAACCTCCTTAGGAACAGTATAGCTTTCATTTTTCATATCCTGCCTGAAACATATTTTCACACCTATGATGCAGAATGTCACAGTAACTGTGTGAAATCAACTTTTGGGATGGAGTACCGAAATGATAGTGTCATTGTTCTTGAGGTGGGGTCCCAAAAAGCCCATGTTGAAAACATGGTGAAAAAAGTTCACAAAATGATTGCATTATGGGTGTGCATTGCAGAGTTTCTATGCACGCTCATAACTTCGCCAATGTTTCATATTTTCACTCCAGATTTTCAACATTGCCATTTTTTCAAACCTCTTTAAGAACAGTACAGCTGTCATTTTTCACATTTTGCCCGAAATGTGTTGTTGCCCCTGTGGCACCAAATGGCATAGTCACTGTGCAAAATCACCTTTCGGGATTGAGTAATGAAATGATAGTGCCTCTGTTCATGAGGTGGGGTCCCAAAAAGCCCATGTTGAAAATTTGGAGTGAAAATACCAACAAACATCCTGGACATTATGGTTTTCAACTGTAATGCCCCACCCTGTAGAGACTGACAGGCGTCGGGGTGTGACTTGGGGTCATCAGCCATAATGCTAGTGCAATTCCACCCCACCCCCACCCTGCAGCCAGAGACAGGCTTTGAAGTCTGCCTTCGGGTCTTTGGCTCTAACATTCAGCCCATTTTCCCATACTGCACCCATCTCAGCTTATTTCCTGATGGAATGGGGTGAAAGTAAGGGCCGAAGACCCCAAGGCAGGCTACGACACCTATTGGTGTCTGCAGGGTGGGATGAGGTGGAATGAAACATAGAAACATAGATTTTGATGGCAGATAAGGACCACTTGGCCCACCTAGTCTGCCCATTTCCCTACCTACTGGATAAGCTGCAGATCCTAGTTAACCAACAGCCTATTTCTTCCTAACCCCTGCAAGAATTGCCTTATGTCTGTCCCATGCATTCTTGAATTCTCCCACAGTTTTAGACCCCACAACCTCCTTGGGAAGGAAGTTTCATGTATCCACTACCCTCTTGTAAAAAATACTCCTCACATTGCCCCTGATCCCCTCTATCTTCAATTTTTGTCCCTTGTTCTTGCACATGTCTTTTCTGAAAGATGCTACCCTCTTGGACTTTGTTGATTCCACTGAGGTATTTAAAAGTTTCAATCATATACCTCTTCTCCCTCCTTTCCTCAAGGGTATACATATTAAACTCCTTTAGTCTCTCCTCATATGGCTTCTCTTGCAGACCCTGCACCATTTTAGTTGCCCTCCTCTGGACTGCCTCCATCCTGTCTACAGTATGTCCTTGTGGAGATGGGGTCTCCAGAACTAGATGCAGTACTCCAGATGGGGTCTCACCAACTGTCTGTACAGAGGGATAACAACTTAATGTTTTCTGCTGGTGATGCCTCTCCCTATACATCCCAGTATACCCCCAGCCCTCCCAACTGCCTTCCCGCATTGCTTGCTAACCTTAAGGTCATATGATATGATCACCCCAAGGTCTCTTTCCATTTTTGTTGTTGTTACTACCTCCCCCCCATTGTGTACTCTTCCCCTGGGTTTTTGTTTCCCTGGTGCATTACTTTGCACTTCTTTGAATTGAATCCAAGCTGCCATACTTTTGACCATTCCTCCAACCTTGCCAAGTCCCTTCTCATCCTTTCCACCCCCCTTGTGTATCAACCCTGTTGCATATCTTTGTGTCATCTGCAAAGAGGCATACTTTTCCTTCCAGTCCCTCTGCAATGTCACTTATAAAGACATTAAAAAGGATGGACCCAGTACAGAACCCTGCGGTACCCTACTAGTATCCCCCCTTTCTTCAGAGTGGACTGTATTTACTATTACCTTCTGTATCCTGTTGTCCAGCCAGTGTTTTACCCAGGCTAACACCCTGTGGCCCACTCCAAGGCTGGCTAATTTGTTTATTAATCTTTTATGTAGGACTGTGTCAAATGCCTTGCTAAAGTCTAGGTAGGCCATGTCCACAGCCCCTCCCTGGTCTACTACTTTGGTCACCCAGTCAAAGAAATCAATTAGATTCGTCTGACATGACCCTCCCGTTGTGAATCCATGCTGCCTTGGGTCCTATGCCCCACTGGCTTCTATGTACTCAACAATTCTTTCCTTCAGAAGTGATTCTGTTCTCCCCTTAATTCTTTTAGAATTCTGGGGTGAATCCCATCAGGCCCCATTGCTTTGAACCCTTTCTTCTGTGAAAGGACTGGGATCGACCCCCCCATCCAGAGTGCTTCTGTTAATTGGATTAGGTACCTCACCCTCCTCCTCTTTTGTGAATGCTGAGCAGAAGTATTCATTTAGTATCTCTGTTTTTTCACTGTCCCTCTCTGCCCACCCACCATCCATTCTATTCAGCCTCACTATCCTCCCTTTGTTTTTGTACACTTCCTAATGTACTTATAAAAGATTTTATCCTCTTAACCGATAGCTATCTTTTCTTCAGTTTGGCCTTTGCTATTCTGACTGCCTTCCCTGCTTCCTTCTTCCTTAATTGGTACAGTTCTCTGTCCTGCTCCTTCTGTGTTTTCTTATACTTCCTAAATGCAATATTTTTCTCCCTAACCTTCTCTGCCACCTCTTTTGAGAACCATAGTGGCTTTTTCTTTCATTTTGATTTGTTTATTTGCTTCACACAAAGGCTTGTTTCCTCTGTGATGGCAGCTTTGATTTTCCCATTGTTGCTCCACACCTACTTCTTGTCTGTTTGCTAGTGCTTTTCTAAGGCATACTCCCATTTTGACACAGTCAGCCCTCTTGTAGTCCAGTACCACCACTTCTGTATGGCTTGACTCTGCAGCTGAGTTTATTGTGAACCACACTGCTTGGTGGTCACTTGTTCCCAGATGCCTACCCACTTCTAGATCTGAGATCCTCTCACTGTCCCCATTTGAGAGTACAAGGTCTAAGATTGCTCCCTCCCAAGTGGGTTCCAACACTAGCTGTCTGAGACATGCCCCCTGTATGGCATCTAGAATGGCCCTGTTCTTGGATGTGGCTGCAGCAAAGGTGCTCCAGTTAACATCTGGCATATTGAGGTCCCCCATCAACAATATCTCCCCTTTCTCTGCCATCCTAAGGACGCCTTCTATCATATCTTTGTCCATTCCCTCCCCCTGAGATGGGGGTCTGTATACAAGCCTTGTGCGGATTATGGTGCCATTTCCAGTCTCTAAGGTGACCCACAGTGCCTCCTCTCCTTCCTGTTTACTCTTTTGTTCCATTGGTTTTATCCCTTCCCTTACATAGAGAGCTACTCCTCCACCTCTTCTACCCTCCCTGTCCCTCCTGTAGATTGTGTACCCTGGTATGTTAACATCCCAGTCAGTTCTCTGTGTACCATGTTTCTGTGACTGCCACAATATCCAGGCATCCTCTTCCATCAAGGCCACAGTTCAAGGAGCTTATTGCCCAGACTACGGGCATTGGTACTCATTACCCTCCATTTCTTGATGGCCTTACCCTTTTGCCCCATCCCTGTCCTTACTACCTTTGTCAGTTTCTTCATTTACCCCTGCCTTCTCCTATCAACGTCTCTGTCTTGGTGTTTACCTCACTAACTGCCTGATATTTTGGGTGGGGCTAGGATTTCCCTGCTCCTTTCCAGTGCCTCCCCTTTGCTAGTTTGAATGCTTGCCATTGAAGCATTTAAACCTGTCTCTCAGGATCCTGGTTTCCCTCCTGGACAGATGCAGACCATCATGCCAGTATAGGCCTGCATCACTCCAGGTGGACCACCAGTCCCTAATGAAGTCAATCCCCTGAGCTCTGCACCATTTTTTCAACCACTGATTGAATCCCATGGTGTGGATTACCCTAGTCTCACCCATGCCATAGA
Source organism: Neoceratodus forsteri (assembly GCA_016271365.2). NCBI lineage: Eukaryota > Metazoa > Chordata > Ceratodontiformes > Ceratodontidae > Neoceratodus > Neoceratodus forsteri. The sequence continues at coordinate 825,632,804 of CM057455.1, read as the reverse complement.
CAGGCAGCACTTCTGAGAAGGTTACCGTGCATGCTACTTGTCTAAGGCCCCTCCCCAACTGCACAAACTCCTCCTGCACTGTTCTGATCCATTTCCCAGCCAGGTCATTTGTTCCTAGGTGGACAATGACATCCAGCTCCCTGCCTCTTGCAGCTGCTCCCACGATCCTGAGGATTCGCTCCCTGTCCCTCTAATCCATGGTGCCTGGCAGGCACCTAACCTCCCTCTCCCCTACCTCCCCCAAATCTACCCTCCTAACAATGGAATACCCCATCAGGAGTTGTTTCCTTCCCTGTGGGGTCCCATGCCACCCTTCTGCGGGTCTCCTTTGTGGAGGTTCCCAACATCCTCCTTGGTCTCCACTGCAGGTGCCTCTATAGAGGAACCACACCCTGCCAGAGTGGCATATGAATTGTGGAGAGGTACAACTGGAGAAATGTGCCTCTGTTCAACCTCCCTAACCCTCCCTGAGCCCACCATGGTCCAACATCTCCTCTTTCTTGGCAATGTCTGTGGAAGCAGTGGTGGCCCTGGTGGTCACTGGGTGGGAGAGGAGGTTCCCCAAATCCTGGCCAACTCAGCCTGCAGATGAGCAACCTCCTACCCCAGCCCAGAGAGGTGCCTGCAGATGGGACAATACTGCATCCTCCAGAATGTCTCCCAAAAGACTGCTGCTCTACAGCCACTGCATGGCACCACTCCCATCATGTCTTATTTCTGGCCCCTTAATTGTTCTTTTGAATACTTACTCCTTTCTCTGTTTATTTATTTATATATATATTTTCCTACTGCCTCTGTGTCCTTAAGTCTCTGATCTTCCTGTTCTGAGACAGGAAGTTCCTATATTCTCAGTAGTCTCCTTAGTTGCTCAGAGTCAGACCTCCAGCAGCTGGGGGGCAGAGAGCTACTCTTTTCCTTCTAGGATGGTGAGTCTTTGTGGCTGTGTGATCACTCCCTTCCTGCTCCTAAACAGGAAGTTCCTGTTGTCAGTCAAATCCTGTGCCTATAAAAGTAGAACTGGCTAAGGGTGGGGGGATGGAGCGGAGGGAAGGAGGGCAATATAGTCCCAGTAGAGAAGTGTAGTTCTAGCAGAACCTCCTTCCTCTTGCTGTTCTCTGTCTGTTCTCTGCCAGAAGCTATCTAGGGCAGTTTTTAAATCCTAACCACCTGGCTTCCTTCTGGTTAAGCCACTCCCCCTAATTTACAGCTCTTTGTACATCTAGATAACTGCACAGATAACAGTTAACTTCAGACAACTCAGACAAATACCTTGGTAACTGCTCAGATAACAATTCACTTCAGCCAACTCAGACAAACACACTAACTCTTTTTTCTGTTTGTTTGTTTATTTTTACCTCAAATTGAAGGTCCCAGTAGTAGAGTTCTAGTTCTTTAGTTCCTCTTGCTGTTCTCTGGCAGGAGCATTATGTCTGATGACCCAAAGGCACACCCCCAGCACCTGTCAGTCTCTGCAGGTTGGGGGTGGGGGTTGGCGTTAGTTCAGTACTTCACTGCCATTCCTATTATGCATCTCTCAAACTCCTGCACTACCAATGCCAATACCAGGAAGCAAACATTTGGCATTGACAAATGCCTGTTTATGTTACTCTGGTTACCCATAAAAATGGATTTTTGGCCCATGGATTTACCAAATTAAATAAACAAAACAAATAAACACAATTTTTTCTTGAATTTTTGAAAGGGCTGACAAAAGTGACATTGGCCTGTAATTTCCAGAGCCAGAGAGGGGCCCAGATTTATGAACAGGCACAACATACAAATTGTTCCAAAAGTCTGGAACCTGCCCCAAGGAAAAAGACAAGTTGAATATTAAGCTTACTAGGGATGCTAGTTCCTCTGCTGCCAGATTTAGTGGTTTAGGTAGTAGGTTATTGCACTCACTGGATTTATCTGACTTCACCTTATTCAACAACTTAAGCATCTCAGTTTTTGTAACAGCTCTTAGATAAAAGTGGGTCTATTTAAGGTAGTACTGATCTGCTGTACTGACGAATGGCATTTGAAGTTTTGATGATACATACCCAGGTTAGTAAACCAAGAATTAAACTAATTTGCAGTTATCAAGTAGCTGAGGCCCCAGGCCAGACAATTAGCACTCATCCCCCAAACTACAGGGCTAGACACAGGTCTTATAATGTGGCCCTTAAATGTAGGCTACTCTGGCTGCTCATAAATTTACCCTTCACTCATTATGAAATGCACTAGTTCAGGCTGGCTCAGTGGTGCTGAGGGTTGAGGCATTGGACACCACACTTCACCCTACACTGGTGACCTGGGTTCGGGAATGACCTCGGGTCATCAGGGTGCCGGCATGGGGGGTGGGCAGAGCAGGATCAAGCATGCCAATGGAAAGCTCTCCTCTCCTGAGGGTGGTGAGAGTGGGTTGGCACCCCCCCATAATTCTGCTCCCACAGGGTGGAGGTCTGATGGGTAGCTTAGGCAGAGAGGGGGTGGCAAACAATTACAGGAGGTGGAAGGGGCTGAGCAGGTGTCACATGGTACATAGCATGCCTCCACACCTCACATGGCCGTGTGCCGGGCCTCGGGGAGGTCAGGGAAAACCTGCAAATATACATGTGTCCCTATCGCCAGTTGGCGGGAGAAGGTGACAGGGACCAAACAGCTATAATAAAAAGTAAAAAGAAAACACTAGTTCAACCAAGTTTCACCACAGCTTACTCTCACCTATGAGTCTCCAAAAAACAAGCCTTTTGACCCTCCTTCTGCAAATACAGGCAGATTCTGCTGAAGGCAGCACCTGTAGGAAAATTAGTCTTTATAACAAGCCAAACAAGAAACATAGAATTTGACAGCAGATAAGAACTGCCTGTCCCACCTAGTCTGCCTACTTCCCCATCTACTGTATAAACTCCTGATCCTACTTGATCTGCAGCCTACCTCCTCCTTCCTGCCCTTAGTGTTACCTTCTGCTTGTCTCATGAATTCTTGAATTCACCTACCACTGTGGCCCCCGCAAGCTCCTCAGAGAGACTGTTCCATGCATCCAGCATCCTTTCTGTGAAAAAATGCTTCCTCACGTTGCCCCTGAATCTTCCCCATCCAACCTCATACTGTGACCCCTTGTTCTTGCACATCTTCTTTTCTGAAATATGCTACCTTCTTGTACTCTATTGATCCCCTTGAGGTATTTGAATGTCTCTATCATATCCCCCTCTCCCTCCTTTCCTCCAGTGTATACATATTGAGTTCCCACTGTCTCTCTTCGTATGGTTTCTGGTGTAGCCCCTACACCATTTTCGTTGCCTTTCTGTGGACTGCCTCCACCCTGTCAATATCCTTTCAGAGATGAGGTCTCCAGAACTGTACACAGTACTCCAGATGAAGCCTCTGTGATAGGGTGTGGGTAATGATAATATGACAGAGACACCACTTAGAAGTTATGGTTTATTTATTCATTTATTTATTTATTTGAATCTAGGATTACAAGTACCTTTGAGCCAAGGCTCTTTTATAAAGGTTCCACATCAGTTGCAGCACAATAACAAAAAAACAAAAAAAAAAAAACAAGACAATTAAGTAACAAAGGCAGGATAACAGGTTAACAATCAGTTACATGAATATGAATGCATACATTTGGGTTAAACTAAAGCCAGAGGCATTGATGGGGTAAATAGTGCTACAAGATGTGGCAGGGACACAAAAGATAAGAGCAGCCAGAGGCATTGTCACATCACAGAGAGAACAACAGGTGGTAGAGGGGGTGCAAGGGGGAGGAGAGAGGGGGGAGGGGGTTGTAGGAGATTAGGGATAGATAATAGAAGTGTTACTTAGAAAGAACTGAGACAAGGATAGGGTAATGGTAAGGAGGGCTGATTAAAGGAGACAGTCACAGGTGCTAGAAGCAGAGAGGAGTAGGTGGAGCCTGGATTTGAATGGGCCAAGCTTAGGTAGGGAGGAGATGTCACTGCTGAGACCATTCAACCAGCAAGGAGCCCTATGAGCAAAGGATCTTTGTTCCTGGGTGGTACGGCAGTGAGGGACCTGCAGGAGTTGAGATTCGGATCCCCTAGTATGGCGATGGTTACTACTGGGGCAAAGGAGAGCTTGGACTCGTGGGGTGCTTGGCCCATGGTTATTTTCTTATAATGCAGGTTTAGTACTTTATGCAGTTTGAGAGTTGTAGCCAGCCAGTTTGTGCTAGAGGTCACACGTATGAGTGAGACGGTGAGCTCCAATGATGAGCCAACAAGCTTTGTTGAGAGACATGGATATGCGTCTGAGGGCAGTTACAGTAGCAGAGCCATATATGGTCAGCCCATAGTCAATTATGGAGATAACAGAGTTCTGAACAGCGACCATTAAGGCTTCCGGAGTAAGGTGTTGCCTGTGCCTGTAGAGTAGTCCAATGCAAGTATTTACAGCTTTGGTGATGCTATCGATGTGGGCACCATAGGATAGGTTACAGTCAAGAAAGATCCCAAGATATTTAAAAGATTGCACCTGTTTGAGGGCAGCTCCAAGGTAGTTTGTGATGGTTAGGGGGTGTAGCCTGTACTTGCTGTGGGAGCTTCTGAAAAGCAGACCAATTTATGCTTACTAAACCAGTTCTCAACTTAGGCGAAGCCTAGCTGCAGATTGTTTTGTAGGGTTTGTCCTGAGTGGATAAATCTAGCGTCAGAGGACATCTGCAATTTTAACTCTTTGGGATCAGTTTTCCAGATAGCTTTTAATCCAGGCCGTGGAGTCAGGAGAGAGCCCGGCATTCAGAAGCAGCTCAAGTAGTAGGCAATGATGGACAGTGTCAAAAGCCTTAGTTAAATTGATAAAGACTGCCCCGGCTAGGTGACCATTATCCAGAGAACTGCGGATGGCTCCGGTGAATTCCAGAAGGGCAGAAGTGGTGCTGTGCCCCTATCTGAACCCATGTTGTTCAAAGCACAAGATATTCTGTTTGTCCAGGTAATCAGTGAGTTGGTCTGCTACCATGTGTTCAATGACCTTGGAGAGGGGAGGTAATATGGAGATCGATCGATAGTGCCCATGGAGGGCCCTGTCTCCACTTTTGTGGACCAGAGTAACAGTAGCGGATTTCCATCTGTCAGGGAACTGGCCAAGACTGAGGGAGAGGTTGAAGATCATTGTTAATGGTCCTAGTACTTCATTGAGGATGAGGGACAGCAGTTTGAGGGCAAGTGTGTCCCACTATTTCTGGACTTGGCAATTTGCTTTACTAATGTATTTGTGAGCTTGGGCATCTTGACTGCTTTAAAGTAGAACAGTGGTATTTGGAAGAGGGGGAAAGCTGGAAGGGTGAGTTGGAGAATCATCTATGTCAAAAGTCAAGGGGAACACTACTGAGGTCTGTGAAAGCAGTATTGAACATATTAGCAATAGTCGAGGGTCCAATGTTGGAGTCTCATCAATGTCAAGCATAGTAGGGGAAGTTTTAGGCTGCTTCCCAGTAACTTCTTTGACATTGTTCCAGAAGGCTGTCCCATTTCCCCAGGTATTAGTGAAAGCTTCCCTATAGTAGATACTTTTCTTTAGGTGGATTGATTTTGTTCAATCATTTCGAGCACATTTATAGTTCTGTATGTCAGTTTGCATACCGGTGGCCCGTGCCCACAGCCAGAGGCGGTCCCTTGCTTTTAACTGTGCTATAAGCACACAATGGATTTTTGTGTGAATTTTATTTCGGAGATGAAATTCAAGCTCAGACAATTTAAACTCATAAGAAAACAGAAATAAACAAAATAAATCCTAGCTCTCAAAGAGCCGAAACACTACTCTTTGCTAGTAGTGTTTTACAGAAAACAAGAGAGGAGTAATCAGGCAACAGACTCCACTATCTTCTGTGTCTAGTTAAACTAATAACAGTTGTACTTAGAGACAGTACTACTCTCCACCACTTCTCTACTTCAAATGAGCTCTGAAGGTTCTTTTATATACTCTATGAAGGGCATCATATGGTCACATGGTCTTTGATCCATCCCTATTTCTAATACAATAAAGTTCCTGTGCTAATACATATTGGGGAATCAAACAAAAACAACATTAGAAAAACATATGTTCAAAGTCAGGCAGTATATTTCATTCCTTACAACTGTATGTTGAGGCTGCAACAGGGATTGCATGGCTAATTGCTCATTATAGACATGAGGCTCTGCCCATAGGAGGAGTCCTACAGCACCATCACCCTAGAAATAAACCTCATTCTGGGCCACCTGCCTCCTAAGAGCACCCAGCTCCCAAGCAACATAGCAACATGGCAACAGGTAACAGCAAAAGAAAAACATAAAAAAGCAATATTCTGTTATAATAGTAATATTGTATAAGGGACTGATTTATTTAGTACAGTGAAACTCCAGCAAGAGCTTATTTAGCATAGAACAAACTGTTGTCCTGTCAGCTGACAATTTCAGCCGACGGGAATTAATTTCAGTTGGGCCCTTTTTTATTTAGACATGGCATTCTCTTGCTTTCCTCGAATGTCAATAAACATAATAAGAGTCCCTACACCCTGGCGTTACTTGCCTTGGGCTTCTGTGAGCCGCGGCATCTCTTTGGCGCACCTTCTATTGCCACTTTCTAAGTATTGATGAATTGACTTTATAGACCCAGACACACTCGGCGACAGGACCAAAGCCTTAGCTGCTCCCGATAGCTCGCCATTTAGCCGCGGCTGTGGCAAAACATTTCAGGCAGAACTCATTTTATTGCCCCTGCATTCTAATGCCTGTAGCTACAGGAAACACTGTCTTCTGCCTGTGCCGGTAGCTATGGGTATGCAATTAGCTATTTGCTGCCCTCATAGTGCACCACGGCACCCAGTACAGAAGTTTTACTAACCCTGTATTCAATTTGCGCTATAAGCACTTCCTGTTGTCTTGTACAGCAACATGGAAATGGAATTCCCGGGACACTATTGCATATCCTATATGCAGAAGTAACAGGGGGAACATATCCCATATATAACAAATTGCAGCCAGCTTTGGTCCATTTTGTCTTTATGTATTTCAGGCAATGGGACACTCAAAAGCCTGGCTGGGGGGGGGGGTTCTAGGCATTTTATTAATGTATTTTGCCTAGCAACCTTCATTACCCTAGGCTCCTGAGTCAAAAGGGAAATAAAAAGAGGGACAGTGAAAGGTAGAGATACTACAGTAGGAGACCACCCCACTGTAGTAGAAATGTAAAAAGAAACAAATGGATAGCAAGAACTGTAAGCTGCTGCAGCAGACTTTGGAAAGGGATAAAGAGGAGAGGAATGCCTTGAGGTACCAACACTATACTCTACTCGAGGGGGAGGCAGCACTGCCACCCACCCATGGTTAAGTGGAAACCTATCCTGGGTTTCCAAGACAACCTACCCCTTACCATCTGGGGTAGGATGGAGCTCCAGCCCTCCTACTCCATAGAGCTCCACCCCAGGGTCCCTACTAAACAGTACAATATTAGTACTATGAAAATACTTGACAGTTTTCGCACTGTAATTACAATCAATCAATTACACTGGGGTGTCTAAAACAAAATAGGACTTGTATCAATATTGACAGACAAATTACCCACTAGCTGCTTCTGAGGCAGCTCCATGATGAGACAGAAAACTAGCATTAGCATGCAAGGTACCAGCTCTATGTTTTACCGTAGATGTATAAGGCTACAACACCAAATACCGCCTCATAATTCTATTGTTCTTATCTTTCATCTGAGATAAGAAACAAAGAGGATTATGATCTGTGATCAAAGTGAATGGGGCTCCCCACAAGTAGAAACGCAGTGCTTCAATTGCCCATTTGGAGGCCAAACACTCCTGTTCCACTGTGGCATATTTCTGCTCTCTATCATGTAGTTTGCATGATATGTAAGCTACAGGGTGTTCTTCTCCATTGATAGTTTGGCTGAGTACTGCACCTATTCCTGTCCCAGAGGCGTCCGTATGCATCTTAAAGGGGTGATCAAAATCTGTACTTTTAAAAATGGGTGAGGAACAAAGGGCAACTTTGATTGTCAGAAATGACTCTTCACATTCTGAGGTCCATTGAACCTTGTTCCCACACCATTTCCTGGTCAGATTAGTCAAGGGAGTGGCAATGGTGGAAAAATTTGGAATAAAGCACCTATAGTAACTAGCCAAACCCAAGAATAATCTGACCTGTTTTTTTGTAGATGGAACAGGACAGTTAGCCACAGCCTTCACTTTTGTAATTTCAGGTTTGATAAGCCCATTTCCAAGTATGAACCCTAGCTATCTTGTTTCTCTCATAGCCAGGGCACATTTAGCAGGGTTTATTGTCATCCCAGCCTGTTTGATGGAATGGAGGACAGCTTTCAGATGCACCAAATGAGAGTTCCAATCCGGACTAAAATGACCACGCCGCAAGATATGCCACACAAAAATTAGAGTGGGGTGCCAGAATATGATCCATGTAATGCTGAAATGGGGAGGCAGTACAGCACAGTGGTTTAAGGCTCTGATCTATAAATCTGGAGACCTGGGTTTGCATCCCACAGTCCCCACTTGCATGTTGTGTGACCCTGAGCAAGTCACTTAACTTCCCTGTGCTCCCAGTTCGCACCTGTAAACAAGCTTTCAGCTTAGTGTGCTACTCCTGGTTAAACAATTGGAAAAAAAAAAAGAAATGTTACAGGGGCTCCATGGAGCCCAAATGGCATTGTCCAGAACTGGAACAATCCCATTGGTGTATTGAATGCTGTCTTTTCTTTGACCTCCTCCAAGGGAATCTGCCAATACCCCTTGATGAGGTCCAAAGTGGAGATGTAGTTGGCATTTCTAATCTTATCAAGGATGTCACCTACCCTGGGCATATGGTAGGCATCAAATTGTGCCACTTGATTGATTCCCCGGAAGTCAAGACATAACCTGATCCTGCCCTCCTTTTTAGGTACCACCACAATAGGTGACCCCCATGCACTTTTAGATGGCTCAATGATATTTAGAGCCAACATCTTAGTGACCTCCCTTTGTACATTCATCCTGATCCTTTCAGGAAGCCTATAGGGATTTTTCCTGATGGGGGCTGAGTCAGTCCTAATCTCGTGTTCCACATCTCTAGCCTTCCCTGGCTCACTAGTGAAGATAGTAGCAAAGGACTGTATGAGGTCATGTAACTCTTTTGTTTGGTTGGCATCCTATTCAGGATTACAACATACATCCTGGGGCCCTTGGTTTCCATCAAGCTGGTTGTAGGCTATCTCTAGTTCTGTTTCTCTAGAGTCTGGAATCACCGTTAGGCTACACTGGGCTGTAGGCCTCTCATACCATTTTTTCAAGAAGTTTCTATGGTATGTTTTCTTCCCCAGTCTGATGTCAGGTGTTTCACCCTCATAGGTCACTGGTCCCATTTGGCATAGAACATTATAAGGTCCTTGCCACTTCATCAGTAGTTTATTAGAGGAAGAAGGTAACAACAACACCTCCCAGTCATCAGCTTTTTACCAGCAGAAGTACCTTTTTCCCTGATCCCCGCCCAGAAATGACTCACTCTACAATTTTGTCACTTTGTCACAGGCAGTATAGCGCAGTGGTTTAAGGCTCTGAGCTGCAAATCTGGAGTCCTGGGTTTGAATCCCACAGCCACTACCTGCATATACTGTGTGACCCTGAGCAAGTCGCTTAACTTCCCTGTGCTCCCAGGTTGCACCTGCAAAAAAGCTTTCAGCTTAGTGTGTCTCACCTGGTTAAACAACTGGAAAAAAAAAACTTTTGGATGCTGGATGGCAATAATTATTTAAGGGCACATTGATATATTTACATTCTCAATTTTGTTAAATAATCAATATTCACATTTAGACATAACAGTCCAATATTATTTCATAGGACAAAACAGTCCTGTCTTCCCTCTTGGGGTTCTTCCTTCTTGCTCTGTTTCTCATTCGAGTTTGTTTCTCGGGGTCCGTACAATGTGATCCGCCCCCATCACCATAACCAGGTCACCACACTTACCGGGACCTCCTCCTCCCCGCCAAGTGTGGACACATTGATCTGCCCCCTAGCTCTATATCCCTCCCCCGTTACTCCCATGACTGGGTTCCTTTGTCCCCAGCCCATGGTGCCTACAACCCTCCTCCCTCTACCTGCCCCCCTTTTTCCCCTTGCTCCCACCGCTTTCCACTGACCCATCACCAGCTATTTAATGGAAGATGGGTCCCCCCCTTGTGGGTTAAAAGATCAGGCCTTTCTTATTAATCTCCCCCACTATCTCTCCCAGGGGCCAGAGGAACAGGCACATGCTGAATTCCATCAGGTGTACTCCATCTGACCGCTACACATTGGCCTGCTCGTACGAAATATCCCTATGCTGGATGTGTACTCCCCATCTCCATCACTGCCCTAGCTACCTTCCTGTTCAGGTGCTTATGGGACACCTCTACTGCCTTAATCCCATTGGCGCCTCTCCATACCCACTGGAATGGGATTTTGGACCAGCAGATCACTACCCCTGGCCACCAACTCTTTATCTTCTCCAGATCCAAGATCATGTCTCTCATCCAAGACCCCCATGGCAATTCCCCCAGGTCATTGCCACCCATATGGATAATAACACAGTCCGGCCTGGCCCAGCGCACCCACAGCTCCTCAAGCAGGAGGAGCAACTGCAACCACCTCATGCCCCTTAAACCCTCCACCGTATTCTGGGTGTGATCTGCCTCTGGTCAAGTAACTGTGTCCCTCTCCTAGAGATGGATGCAAACCTCTCCACCCAGTAGATGAACAAGTGCCCATGATCCACACCTGCCTCTTGGAGCCCGCCAGAAAATAGAAAAGGAAAAGGAGTTAGCCATGTCAGCACCTCACATATCTCTTGTAACAGCTGGATTGCCATCTCCCCAACTGTTTGACCTCCTCCTCCCCTGTCCCCCTAGTGGCCACCTCAGATGCCGCACCTACCCAGAATGAGTGCAGGGAGAACTCCCTGGGGTTCTCTCCCATGAACACCAGTGCTTTCTTCAACACTGCTCCCACTTGGAAACCTGTCATTGGAGACCCGTCCCAGTGTAGGAACCAAGCTCCTTTCATCAAGCCTCTTGCATTGCCATATTCCCCCATGGTTCTGACTGTGCACACTCCCACCCCCAGGTGCCTGGGCACATCCACCACAGTGTCCTTCCCCTGCTGGTCCATTTTGTAACTCCACAGCCTGATAACCACCTTGTCCCCATCGTATCTCATGTTTCCGCTTTGTAAAGCCATGGCAGGCACCTCTTTCCTGGGCTCCATGACTTCTTCCACTCTTAATGGTCCCCTGACCATGATTGCAAAAATAACCCTGAATAGGCAGGCTTCCTTCGCCAAATTGCAAACATACTCCAACGCCCCCACCACCTCGGTGAGCAAAAGCTCCATTATTGGCTTTCTCCTGTCCTGTCTTATGCCTTGCTCCCTCTGCCAGCCCATGACCGTCCACCTGAAAGTCCACCCTCCCACTGCGTCGGTCCATCCCCGGTCCCTACATGTTCAACAGATGCCTGCCAGCTGGACCACCATTGTGGCATGAGCCAACCCTTCCTCCCACTTCTCCACTACATATTGCATTACCTGTTCTTCCTGAACCGGCTCCACCGTGTCCCATCCCAAGCGGGACCAAAACATCTGAAAACCTGCCCATGATCCCTCATAGGACCTCAAGGTGTTGGCCGACCATGACCCTCTGTACAAGGCCCTAGCTTTCTCCCTGTAATCTCCCACAAGCTGTCCGGAACCTTGGTCCAGGATGGTGTGGTATGCAGCGCCATCTCCCGGAACCACTCCATCTGAAAACGAGAAAGACAGTCAGCCACCTCATTTTGTAACCCTTCAATATGCTGTGCCCTAAAAGACAGGTTCAAACGCAGCCCCCACCAGCACCATGCGCCGTAGGATGCACCCCACCGATGCTGTGTTCCCAGTCTGTCTGTCTATCACCTCCACTACACCTTTATTGTCACACCAAAATAAGATGCACCATCCTTTCATCTGGTTTCCCCAAATCTCCAAAGCCACCCATATAGGAAAGATCTTCAGGAATGATATCCTTGGTTGCTCCCATCTCTGCCATTGCGCTGCCCATGCTTCGGATATCCACTCCCCTTGGAAGTAGGCCCCCATCTCAAAACCCCTGACTGCGTCCACGTACAGCTCCATGTCTGTATTGCAGACCCATTCCTCCTGCCAGAACGTCACCCCATTGTATGCATCCAAAAATTCTTCCCAGACCCTGAGGTCCTCCCTCACCCCTTTGCTGATATCCACCCAGTGGTGGGGTTGCTTCGCCTTCTCTGTTGCTCTCCCTAATCTTCTTGTAAAGGCCCTGCCCGGGCTTATGGCCTTGCAGGCAAAATTAAGGTCCCCAGCAGCTGCTGTACTTGTACCAGCGACACCTCCCCCCACTAGTGCTAACAGCCCTTTCAGCCATGCCACCTTGTCATCCAGCAGCCGAAAACACCCCTGTGAGTCCACCTTGATCCCCAGGAATTCCAATTTGCAGGCAGGGCCCTCTATCTTTCCTGCTGCCAGGGACATCCCAACATGCTGCACATGTCCTGCAAATCCTGCAGCATCCCTTGGGAATCTGCCTGGCTGGCCCCAATCAAGAAGAAGTCGTCCAGGTAGTGGACCACCCTCTTGTGCCCATACAGCTTCCTGAATACCCACTGCACCCACGAGCTGAATGTCTCAATGCTGAGCATGCCATTGAGCAGCCCATGGGCATGGCCTTGTCAAATATAGGCTGCCCTCGAATTGAAACCTAGCAGGTCCCAACGATGGTCGGACTGGTAATGGGCAGAAAGCGGACTCAATGTCCATCTTTGCCAGGCATGCTTCCTCCACTGCTCAAATCAATTCCACCGCCTGATCCAGTGAGGCATGAGAAACTATGGTTAATGACTCTGGGATCCTCTCATTCACCAACCCCCATCTGGTAGGACAAATGGTGTATGAGCCTGAACTCCCCACCTGTTTTCTAGGCACCATCCCCAGGGGTGACACCTGAAATGCTTGCAAGGGGTTCTTGTAGCAGCCCCTTCACCCTATCTGCCCTGATTTGCTTCTGAATTTTTGCCCAAACTATGGCTTCCATCCCCTTCATGGAACCCAAGTTCTTTGCCTGCATCCCTACCCGTTTCCCTGAGAAACCCAGTGGAAAACCCTCCCAGAAGCCCTCCATCAGTAGTTCAGCTCCTCTCTTGTTCAGGATACCCTACCATCCATGCTTCCACCACCTCTAGCTTGATGGGGTATGGGCCAGGCTGTAGCCTTCCTCCCAACCGCTGTCCCTCTCTAATTCCATCCAGAGTTGGAATTATAACTCCTCCCAGATCCCCCCAGCCCTCCCCAACCCCTTTTTCCCCAAAAGGCTGCTCCTGGAGCTGCCCCCCACCTGCCTGGCTTTTTGCCCCCCCGCCTGCAGGTTGTTGCTGGGTGTGACCCCCTGCACCACAAGCAAGAGTGTCTGAATTTGCAGCTAGGCCACGTGCGGGATGCCCTATTAAATGCCCAACAGGCTTTCAGCCCTTGGGCTGGCGTGGCCCTCTTCACCGGTTCTGGACCAGGTCCCACTACGGACCCAATAGGGTCCTTACCCATAACCCCGGGTGGGTACAGTCCCATCTCAGGTCCCCTTTTGCTGCCATTCTCCTCCTGAATGCATCATCGTATTTCATCCAGCCGAAACCTAGTTTAGCCTTATATGCATGTCTGATGATCACCATATAAGTCAGTAGCGGGATCGCTAGGTCTGGCTGCTTTTCCAGTACCTGCTTGGCTGTATATGAGAAAGCCCACTGCCATGTGTGTCATGCTCTTCCCTTGAACTTCGCCTCTTCTGCCTTTTGTCCTATCACCACCAAAGCCACCACCTTTCTGACTTTCCCACTCGACTCCTTCTGCTCATACTTCTTGGCTGTCTTCCATTGACCAGGCAGAAGATGTCTACATACTCCCCTTCCATATTTTTCTTTGATTGAGACTGGCACGTGGTCACACAGCGTGAAACCTGGTGGCCCATCGTACAATTTTCAGGCACCCCCTGATGTCCCTGCACCCTGTCCCCCTTTTTGACCCATCTTTAATGGCCTGCAAGGCCTGTTCCATTTTCTTAACTCCTTCTTCCCCCATATCACCTAGCAGACCCTCCAGATATTCCTTCAGATCCATCTCATTGTTAATATCCACCTCATCCTTACCACTGTCCGGCCTCAGCCCCTCCAGGAATGATATCAGCTCTGGTGTCAGCCCTGGTGTGGGCGCTGGGCTGGGTCCTGCCTTCTTCGGCCTCTTACTTGCCTTCCTGGTGCCCGCCCTCTAGTCCTGCTCTTTCCGCTTCCCTCTTCTTTGCCACTTCTACCAGCTCTGTCATCTGGCTCATCATTTTTGATGTCTGCTCCATCATCTTGGCGCTGGACACCGGGGTCTTCTTGGGTGCCATTTTCTCTTCCTGCGACTATATTGTATAATAAACACAAGTGAGTACGGACCCAGCACCTGTGAGGCTCCCCCCACCTCCAAGATGGAGCTATGCCCATAGGCCTGTATGAGCCCCTTCCACCCCACATGGCCCCTTGCCCCTATTTGCGCCCGACAGGCTCCAGTGTACCATGCACAGAGACCACACGGCTCCGCCTGCTGCTTGCCCTGCGCCCACACCTATGTCTGTGCCCAGAACCGGCTTACTGATGCCCGTATGCCTGGCTGTGCTCAGTGTCACCCTGCTCCAATGGGTGCCTGGTCCCGCATGGCCCCCCTTTCTCCACCCATGCCCTTCCTCCCCCAGTGGCCACTGTATCCCGGGGACTCCTGGGATGGGGAACTAAACCCCACAAAACCATGGCCTGATGACCCCACATGTTCCGTTGCCCCTGTTCCTATGGGGCTCCTGCCTTGCCCCTGGCCTTTAAGCCTCACAATCCATCAGATCATGCTCCTTCACCCACACATGTCCTACCAGCCCTGTTCCTGTAATGTCTTCTGCCCCATGTGACCTTGGAACCCACCCCCACCCCCCTAGGCCCCTTGCCATGGCTGGGGCATCCCCAGAAGTCCAGAAATCTGCACAAAATCCCCTGCTCACTGCAGTGAGAGGGCATGAGCTTGTTGCAAGTCCCCCATGGCCTGGCCACATGTCCACATCCTCAAGGCTGGGCAAGCACTGCTGCTCACCCTTATGGTCACGTACACTTCAGCGACTCCTGCCTCACAGATAACACCCCAACTCAAAAGAGCCAAACCTGCTAGCCATGTCTCCTGGCTGTTGCTTCATTTCTTTGTTGTTCTTGCCTTTCTTTTTTTTTTAATGCCCATTTCTGTTGCCTCCCATTCTCCCGTGGCTCCCAGTCTCCTTCCTATGTGCCCCAACAGCTGTCCTATCCCATGCGTCACTCAAATGACATTCCTGGGCCTGGCGTGGCCCACTTCCAAAATGGTGGCCACGCCACGTGCTAGGCCTCAAAGGCTCATCTCTACTCGCCCTGGCCTGTAGCCAGGCACAGTGTTTTCTGCCACTGCTGCCACCTCTAGGGGCATGTAATCACTCACCATAACATGCTGGCCTTGATGGCCCCAAGCCACCTTGCGCTGCTCTTCCTGCAGCCCCCTTGCACCAGTGCTCTGCCATGTCCTTTTTCCCCTTGCCCTTCTCTTCTAGGCCCCAAACACACTCCTTGCCATGCAGACTGCCCACACAATGGCCTCTCTGGCCTCAAACCAACTCATGCTGCTATTCCAGCAGCCCCCATGCAGCAGCTCGCCACCTCAAGTGCTGTCCATGCTCTCTCCCTCTCTCCCAACATACTGAAATAAAACCCTCCCAGTGACTACCATAAAAGACTGGCACCGATGGCCACACCAATCTCTCACTGGGTACCAGCTATAGAAAACACACTTCTCATGCACCACACATGGCGCCAGCCCTCTCCATGCACTGGAAGCTCCAGAGCCATGCTACAGCCTGACCTCCCCTTGCTGTGCAGCAACTATAGTAACATTTCTGGCTTCAATGGCCCTACCACTCTCTTGCTGGGATCCAGCCACAGTAAAACACACGCTTCTCATGCACCACAAACAGCACTAGCCATCCCAATGCCTGGAAAGCCAGCACCACCTACAGCCCAGCTTCCTCTTGGAGTGCAGCCAAAACAAACACTGCTGCATTATACTCTTTCTCTTCCTCACATTTCCTGCACCACTGTAGCCTGCATCCCACAGCTCCTGCCAGAGCTTCAGCAGCAGACATCGACCAGCTAAATTCACATTCATATTCCTGTTAGTAACCAGGCAATATTAGTGGCCACAGCACACCTCATTCCATTTGCAGCCCAAAGATAAACACTAGCAAAAATGCTACCCTCATTACCTTCTCTCTTCCCCATGTGGCATCTGCTAGCAGCCACACACCAGTAGCAGGATCTCAGTTACAGTTGCTTAAAACCAGCATTGCTAAAATTACATGCATGAAATAATCATCACATTTCAAAGCATTCTCATCTACTTTTGCTTAAAACCCAGCAATGCTACCAAGATACATGCCTCACAGAACCACCACAGTTTTAATTCCAATCACTTGCTGTCTGTGGCCTTACCAACAAGGCCCCAAGCCCTCAGTGCCTTACCTCAGATTGCCAAGCGATGTGCTGTAGTTCACTCCTGAATTTCTACAGCAAGAAAGAGGGCTCCCAACAGGCTGTAAGCCCTTATGAAGCCCATAAAGACCCCAATCAGGACCCCATTTGGCCCTCCTCTAGGCCAATGGCCAGTGAGTCCTTTCCCTGGTCAAATGACACACCCGTGATGTCACAAGCTCCTCTCCTTCTTCCTTCCCCCTCCACTTTTCTCCCGACCCTCTCTCCCTTTCTTGTCTTTCTGGCTGGATCCCTGGGACAACCTGGCCTGCCTTTTAGTGGCAAGCTTAATTATCATAATTATTTTTCTGAGTGAGCTGGGCCCTTACCCCTGTCTTGTGTGCCTTTTGGGAATAAACCATAAGCTTCTGTTTCAGGAGTCTAAGGTTCTTAGCTATCCCTGGATGTTTTGTGTCCTTTCCCTCCTCCCAACATTCCTTGACTACATCCAGTGGACCACGGGGGCTTCAACAAAATAATAATGTAAATAGGGAATACCCTGTTGAGGCTTGTGGTACTTCTCTATAGGAGAAAAGTAAACATGGTAGGAACTTATCCCAGTTTTTCCCCTCCTCGTGGACAAACTTCATTAACATTTGCTTCAAAGTTTGATTGAAGCGCTCCATGAGCCCATCAGTTTGGGGGTGATAAGGGGTAGTTTGTAAGGTTGTTATTTCCAAGAACCTGTAGAGCTCCTTCAACAGGGTGACATTAAAATTACTCCCTCTATCAGACAGGACCTGTTTGGGTATACCCATCCTACTGAACAACTTGACCAACTCCTCTGCCACTTTGGGGGTAGTTGCTGTTCGCTGGGGAATCACTTCGGGATATATATAGTTGCATAATTGCAGATAACCAGTATAGAGCAATTCCCTTTTGAACTTTTAACAAGGAGACCCACAATGTTTATCCCTATACATTCAAAGGAGTTGTTACTATAGGTAGAGGTATCAGGGGAGCAACCTCTTTTCTTCCTGTTTGTACCACTTGTTGGCATTCTTTAGAACTTTGGCAATAGTTTGCCACCTCCTCATGAATACCTGGCCAGAAGAATCCTTGCAGAATTCTTCCCAGGGTCCTATCCCTCCCTGCATGGCCAGCCATGGTAGGTCATGCCCTAAATGCATTAAATCCTGCCTATAACAGGTAGGTACTGTGACACTCAGACAGCTGGTTCTGATTAATCTATGATTTTGTAATATAAAATGTGTTATTGAATGTCTCATATGAGAGATGCTGACAGCCTGTGAATGACACCCCATCCCAGGTTTTAGCTACAATGTGTTACCTGGAAGGCCAAGTGATAATTATAGGTTAGAAGAAACTTAAAAATAAGCGCCTCCTATTTATGACTAATTGTAGCTTACCAACTGCCAAGATAGGTCATAAACATTTATGACATTCAGAGGAAACACAGTTAATATTCATATGGTGATACGAAGCATGTTGCACCTCCGAGATCCGGCAGAGAGATAATAAGTCCTTTGATGTCTTGGAAAGGGGAAGCTGCTCATAAGATCAAAGAAAGTCATATGAGAAAATGAATTGTGCTGAGGTCACAGAATTTAATACTTTGATAAGACATCCTGTTTTGCATAGATATATTTTTTTATATTCTGACAGGGAGGAGCTAGGTGACCTCACACAAAGAGGTTGGCAAAGCCAGTTTTTAAACAGTATTCTGCTTTCCATTTTAACACAAATGTTTGGACTCTGAAAAAGAAACATCTACAGCACTGTGAGATAAGAATACCTTAGAACAGACAAGTCAAAGTGTATTAGTGGTAGGAATCTGCACTTTTTAAAACCTTATTCTTTTAAGTGATTTGTATGTTTTGTGATATATGGTTCTGTATTTATATGTTACATTTTTTTATCTATTTTGAAGTAAACCTCTACTTTAGAGATTACTTGGTGTGTCTTTTTCTTGACATGTGCAGTATACATGGTTAAAGTTGACACTGTACAAAGCTTACTGGTTTTACCAAACTGGGAAAAGGTAAGAATTTATTCTGAGGCCTTTAATAGAGTTTTAAGGGTTCACTTTGTATGCCTGGTTAGGTGCCCATAGGCAAAAGATATCTGACCCCCCCAAAGAGCAGAATTATCTGAGCCTATGCATTGGGTACACTAGCAAGAGGTTCACAGTTTGAATCCCTCCAAGACTTGAGATGAAAGTTTGATTTGAATCCACAAAACAGACAGGAGGGTTACCCTGTTTCTGTTTCCTGTTCACAAGACTGCACTCAGAGGTTGGCACTGTTGGAGCAGAGGGTCTGACCTGCTGAGTGGGTTTGTGACTGGTTGGCAGCGGTGTGTTAATTTTGGTATTACAAGCTTTTGTTGTTCAGTGTGTCAGCTTGAGACTGTCAGCTCACTTGCAAAGAAAGAAAAAGGCAGTGATTTATCTTTAAAAAGGAGACAGAACTATATCACTTGGCATACAGTCAAGTTCCTACCCATTTTATTTTTTTTTCTAAAGTGCAAGTCAGAGTAGTCACAGTTAGGGAAGAAGATGACTTCCAACTACAGCAGGCACACTGTAGACTACTTAAAGCAGTTGTACAGGGAAATAGGAGTCCCATTTGAGGTGAAAGCCAGCAAACAAAACCTTGTGGATGCCCTGATGGTAGCAGATATCCAGAGCATCGAGTCACAGACAGTGAATGAAAAGGACCAAAACTTGAATGTGACAGGGCTAGCAGCCAGTGCAGTATCCAGATCCAATGAGGAGGGCAACAGGGCCACTGTCAGTGAAGGGCCACAGCAGCAGGGAAGGTCACCAGTATCCTGGATCCAAAAGTACTCAGGCTGCAGACTGAGTTGTGCCGAATGCAGCTGGAGTTCCAGGAGAAGAGAGAATGAGAGAGGCGGAGAGTAAGAATTCAGAGAGGCAGAGTGAGAACAGAGATGCAGACAGTGAGGAGCTTGAGCACCAGAGGCAACACAAACTATAGAAGCTACGACTCCAACCAGTGGCACCAGAGCAGGTAAGTGGCTTGGATTTAACTGGGACTACAGGACTGGGTTACAAATTGAATTCCAAATTGATAGCCGAATTTAAAGAGGGGGAGGATATGGATGCCTTTTTAAATTCTTTTGAAAAAGTTTGTATTCAGGCTAAAATTCCTAGGGAGTCCTGGAGCTTCCAGCTATCCCTGCTACTTACCGGAAAGCTCGGATGCATTAGGTCAAATGGACAATGAGGACAGTGATGATTACAGCAAACTTAAAGCTGCACTGTTAAAGAAATTTGAATTAACTGCTGAATCATACAGAGCCAAATTCCGTAAGCTGAGGAGAAGCCCTGACATGAGCTATGAAGAGCTAGCCATGAAACAACGTCAGTTTTTAAAATGTTGGTGGGAAGGAATTGGAGCAAAGTCTGTTGATAAAATTGAAAATGTGATTTTGTTAGAACAGTTTTTCTGGGCATGCCCAGTTGAGCTGAAAACCTGACTGGAGGACTGAGATCCCAAAACAGTGCAAGAGTCTGCTGAACTCTCGGACTGCTATGCCAAGAGCAGACCTGCTCTGACAGCGAATGGGTTGGGTGTGGCAGCGCAGAAAAGGAAAAGCACACCTTCAGGACAGCTAAAACCCTCACTGCCTCCACCGAAACCAGTTAGCCCCAGGTTTCAGAGAAAAGATTTCTCTGAAAGGAGAAGTGAATGTTGGTTATGTAAAGAAACTGGACATATTGCCAGTCAGTGTCCCAAAAGAATGAGCAATAATACGCAGAATGGTGCTAGGAAGGAAGTGGGTTGTTTGTGTGTCCCTGGAAGCATGCATGTGAACATGAGGGAACACATGCACCCAGTCATGGTGAATGGTGTACAGACTCAAGGGTTAAGAGACATGGAGGCATCCCTGACATTGGTAAAAGGGGATCTAGTAGAGCCTGGTCAGCTTATACCCAATAAATATGTCACTGTACAGGAATTTACTGGTAAGGAGAAAACATTGCCCCTCGCTAGTGTTCTCCTAGACTGGGGTGAAACAGGGGGAACTGTGCAACAGGTGGCTGTAGCCAAAACCTTAACAGTGGATGTGATCCTGGGCAACAATTTCAAACCGGGGATGGTATGTACAGTTACCTGTAGCCAAGCGGCAAGGGAAAATTGTAGTTCCCTGAACCCCACAGAAGCCAGTTTGGAAACCACTGAGAGGCTGGTTCCCCAGCCTGTGTCTCCAGATGGGAGACTAATGAAAAGAGTTTCTCCAGTATCAAGTAACCATACAGCTACAGAGGTTACTCTGAAGAGGAGGGTGACCCATTGTCAGAGGGTTTGAATTGACAGTGATCCTGGGTTCTCTGACGCTAGTGCTGGGACCCTAGTTTAGTGACTGAAGGGGACCTGTCCATGCCTTGGGAATGTGTGAGGGGTTTGCAGCTGCTCGGAGAAGTAACAGTAGTTTAGAGAAGCTGAGGGCTTGGGCAGACTTGGATGGTGCACAGGAGGTGATGGCAGACATAAGGTTTATTGGGAAATGGACTTATGTATACTCAGGCAGTACAGACAGAGGAAGGGATGCTATGCAGGCAGCTTGTCATTCCCCAGGGGTATCATGAGCAGTTGCTCAAGATTGCACATGATATTCCCTTGTCTGGTCATCTGGGAATTGTGCGCACTATGCAGCGGTTGGCTCAGAATTTCTATTGGCCTAACTTTAGCCAGCAGGTGAAGGAGTATTGCAGGTCTTGTCACTGGTGCCAAGAAATAAGGAAGGCAGGCAAGAAAACCCAAGCCGCCCTGATTCCATTGCCCATAGTGGAGGAGCCATTCCAGAGGGTGGAAATGGATATTGTGGGGCCTTTAAATACCCCCAGCTCTCCAGGGAAGAGATTCATCCTCACTGTGGTGGATTATGCCACCCAGTACCCAGAGACAGTCACCCTTTCCTCACCGAGGACAGACAAAGTGGCAGATGCCTTACTTGGAATTTTCTCCCGTGTTGGGTTTCCTCAGGAGGCTATGACCGATCAAGGGGGTTCCTTCATGTTGGACCTGATGAAATGTTTATGGGAGTAGTGTGGGGTGGTGCAGAGATGCACAACACTGTATTTCCCACAAGCCAATGGGCTTGTGGAAAGATTCAATGGTACCCTGAAGTCTGTGCTCTGGGTGTTTGCTGAACAGCATGGGAGGAACTGGGAGAAATACCTTCCCCACCTGTTGTTTGCATACAGGGCGGTGCCCCAAGAGTCGACAGGATTTTCTCCCTTCAAACTCTTATATGGACGCCTGGTACGTGGGCCCCCTAGACTTGATCTGGGAGGACTGAGAAGGCAAGCACACCACCCAGGGAACTCCCATTGTGGATTACATCCTTATGTTTAGGGAAAGGCTGAAGGAGCTTATGAGGACAGCCCAGAGCAACCTGGCAGCTGCCCAACAGAAACAAAAGTGTGGTATGACTGCAGAGCCAGAGCTTGCTTTGCATGGTGGGTCAAGAAGTCATGGTCCTGTGCCGGTCTGGAAAGACAAGCTGCAGGCTGAGTGGGCAGGACCGTGCAAAGTGGTTAGGAAGGTAAATGACGTGAACTATATTGTGGAGTTACCTGACCGAAGACAGACAGAAAGGATGTACCATGTCAACATGATGAAGCCATATGCAAATAGGGCTGACATGGTGTTTGCAGTGTGTAGTCCTGGGGAGGGGACTGACAAAGGAGACCCCCTTCTGGACTTGCTGGAAGAAAGCAAGCGGGAGTCCTCTGTGGATCCAATAAAATTGTCTCCCCAGCTGGCCCCGGACCAGATCCAGAAAGTAAGGGAGGTTTTAGCAGACTTAGCCCCCTTCTGCCGTCAAATTCTATGTTTCTGTCCTAGTGGGGGGTAGGAGGAAGTAAGCTGTTGGTTAACTAGGATCTGCAGCTTATCTGTTAGGTAGGAAAATGGGCAGACTAGGTGGGCCAAGTGGTCCTTATCTGCCGTCAAATTCAAAAAAAGTCAAATTCAAATTCTATGTTTAGCGCCAAATCTGGACTAACCCCCTTAGTGATGCATGATGTGGAGACAGGGACACAGATGCCCATATGTTGAACCATATATTGGGTGTCAGAGGCTGTCCAAAAGGACATTAGGTGGGAAGTGGAGGAGAGGCTGGATTTAGGGGTAATCCAGAGATCCCACAGCCCCTGGGCCTCACCCGTAGTCCTTGTGCCTAAGCCAGATGGCTCTACTCATTCCTGTGTGGACTATCATGGACTGAATGCAGTCACAAAGTCAGATGCCCACCCGATGCCCTGGACAGACAAACTCCTGGACAAGTTGGGAGGGGCAACCTACCTTATGACCATTGACCTGACCAAGGGGTATTGGCAGGTAGAGTTGATGGACAGAGCTAGGGAGAGGTCGGCCTTCATCACTCTGATAGGCTTATTTGAATTTAAAGTAATGCCTTTCAGAATGAAGAACGCCCGCCACTTTCCAAAGGTTGGTGAGCCAGGTGTTAAATGGTGCTGAGGAGTACACCGTGGCATACCTGGATGACATTGCCATCTTTAGTACCAGCTGGGAGGAACACCTATCCCACCTTAGGGAAGTGCTGGGCAGGATACAGAGGGCCGGGCTCACTGTCAAAGCCGGGAAGTGCTAGGTGGCCATGGGAGAGGTGGAATACCTCGGGCATGTGGTAGGCCGAGGACAGCTCCATCCTAACCAAATAAAGATAGAGGTAATCCAGGCATGACCCAGACCACAAACACAGAAGCAGGTCAGGAGTTTTCTAGGGACAGCAGGGTACTACAGGAAATTTGTACCCAATTACAGTGTCCTGGCTGCTCCACTATCTGACCTGACAAAGAAAGGGATGCCCAAGAAAATTACCTGTGGCCCAGCCTGTGAGGAAGCCTTTTCCAAACTAAAGGAGGCACCTTGCAGTGCTCCTGTTTTGACAAGTCCTGACTATAGCAAACCCTTTATAGTTCAGACTGATGCCTCAGACGTGGGTATTGGGTCAGTACTGAGTCAGACATCCAGCCAAGGGAGAGATCACCCAGTAGTGTACCGGAGGAGGAAGTTACTTCCCAGGGAGCAGGCATACTCTACTGTGGAAAAAGAGTGTCTTGCCATAGTGTGGGCCCTAAAGAAATTAGAGCCATACTTGTATGGGCAGCATTTTGTGGTACAGACTGACCACAACCCCCTGGTTTGGCTGATGCAGATGGGGAAAAACAACGGTAGATTGATAAGATGGAGTCTTGATTTGCAAGGGTATGATATGACAATTCTACATAAGGCTGGAGCCAAAAATCAGAACTCCAATGAGCTGTCTCGTGTGTATGAGGAGTGAACTTATTTGGGAAGCTCATTCCATGCAGGTGATAGAGCCCCCCAAATTCAGTCTAAGTGGAGAGGAATTGTGATGATCAGACAGCTGGTTCTGATTAATCTATGATTTTTGTAATATAAAAATGTGTTATTGAATGTCTCTCATGAGAGATGCTGACAGCCTGTGGAATGACACCCCATCCCAGGTTTTAGCTACAATGTGTTACCTGAAAGGCTAAGCGATAATTACAAGTTAGAAAAAACTTAAAAATAAGCATCTCCTGTTAATGCGACTAATTGCAGCTTGCCAACTGCCAAGATAGGTCATAAACTTTTGTGATGTTCAGAGGAAACACAGTTAATATTCACATGGTGATACAAAGCATGTTGCGCCTCCGTGAGATCTGGCAGTGAGACATAAAAAGTCCTTTGATGTCCTGGAATGGGGAAGCTGCTCATAAGATCAAAGAAAGTCATATGAGAAAATGAGTTGTGCTGTCACAGAATTTAATACTTTGATAAGACATCCTGTTTTGCATAGATATCTTTTTTATATTCTGACAGGGAGGAGATAGGCGACCTCACGCAAAGAGATTGGCAAAGCCAGTTTTTAAACAGTATTCTGTTTTCCATTTTGACACAAATGTTTGGACTCTGAAAAAGAAACATCTACAGCACTGTGAGATAAGAATACCTTAGAACAGGCAAGTCTAAGTGTATCAGTGGTAGGAATCTGCACTTTTTAAAACTTTATCCTTTTAAGTGATTTGTATGTTTTGTGATGTATGGTTCTGTACTTACATGTTACTTTTTTTTATCTATTTTGAAGTAAACCTCTACATTAGAGACTACTTGGTGTGCCTTTGAAATTCTTTTTCTTGACAAGTGCAGCATATGTGGTTAAAGTTGACACGGTACAAAGCTTACTGGTTTTACCAAACTGGGAAAAGATAAGAATTTATTCTGAGGTCTTAAATAGAGTTTTAAGGGTTCATTTTGTATGCCTGGTTAGGTACCCATAGGCAAAAGATATCTGCCCCTCCTCCGAAAAGCAGAATTATCTGAGCCTGTACATTGGGTACGCTAGCACGAGGTTCACAGTTTGAATCCCTCCAAGACTTAAGACCAAAGTTTGATTCAAACCCACAAAACAGACAGGGGTTACCCTGTTTCTGTTTCTGTTCACAAGACTGAGCTCAGAGGTTGGCACTGTGGGAGCAGAGGGCCTGACCTGCTGAGTGGGTTTGTGACAGGTACCACTGGTTGTTCTACCTGTTCTCTGGTATCAGCTTTTGTACAAATTCTGTACAATATCCCTTTTTCTTGATTATTTCAAGAACACCTGGGCTTTGGGGTTTTCCACCTGTTGAAAAAGAGGTGTTAGTGAACAATCCGACATTTTTCTTTCACCAAGTCCAATTTACAAAAATAGATGATACACTGTCCGGTAGTCCATTTTGTTCTCTTCCCCATTTTTCTTGTAAATGTTTCTTTGCATTTAAAGACAGCTTTGTCTTTCCAGGAGTGTCAGATATGTCCTCCTCAAAAGGAAATACCTCTCCCAGTTGTTGTAGTTTCTTAGTTTGTGCCCTGGTAGTTACAGCTGTCACTGAACCATTGTCCTGTAAAAGTGTGGTAAATTCAGGATAGTCATGCCCTATCAAGATAGGGACAGGTAGTTTGGGGACTATTCCTGCTATGACTTCAGTGGAATGCCCTTTGATTTTGACATCTACAGTGGTGGTGGGATATTGATGGGTGTCCTTGTGGACACATACCACGTTCATGTGAGGTCCCCTTTTCCCATTACTAATCAGATCAGGTCTAATCAAAGTGTTCTTACTCCCAGAGTCAGTTAGTCCCATCACATTTTTATCATCAACAGTTACTTGGGTCATAAAATAACCTGTGTTCAATAGGACAAGATGAGTGGTATATAACCTTTTCTTGGAGCAAAACCTAGCGATATGGCCTGGTCCTTGACAGTTTCTGCATACAATATCTGCTGGAAACAATCTCCCTCTGTTTTCATTTCCGTTCTCATTTTTATTAACATATTTAGGGGGAGGTTAGATCTTACCACTGGAGTAGACCATCCTGCTGTGGTTTTCAGCTAGTGTGAACCTCCTTTCTTGTAGGGTCGGTGCGCCGCAAGAAAATCCTTGGCCTGGGATATAGCCTTCTCTGCTGTTTCTTGTTTGTGTTCCTTGACCCACATCTGGACATCAAGAGGCAAGATCTGCAAAAATTGTTCCACCACGAAGGTCTCGATAATAACTTGCCATTGTTTTGCCCCCTGGTTGGAGCCAATTCCAGCACAGCTCCCTTCAACAGGTAAAGGTATCCCTGGGGTTATCATGGGGCTGATGTTTTAGTACCCAGAACTAATGTCTATATGTTTCTGAACTGATGTCATAATGTTTCAGAATTTCAGTCTTTAATAAGTCATAGTTCTCTGCGTTACGTGAGTCCATGTGGCTATATGCCAATTGTGCCCTCCCAGTCAGATAAGGTGCCAGGTGTACCACCTATTGTGCTTGGGGCCACCCACAGGCTCTAGCCACTCATTTGAAAGTAGTCAAATAAGCTTCAATGTCATCTGAAGCAGTCATTTTTGTCAATTTAATTTCTTTGGGGTTGGCAGTAGTACCATCACCACCCTATCCATGCCCCAACCCCAAAGTCTGTAATGTCTTTATAGTTTCTGCCCAACTCATTTCTTGCTGTCTCATGTCTCTCTCTCTCTCTCTCTCTCCTGGGCATCAATGTATTTTGATGCTCAATCTCAACCTGGTGGACAGCCAGCCATTTTAATAGTCCAGCAATGTCTTCTGGTGTTTCCTCCCTGGGATGGCATCGTTCCGTCTTCTCTTCCTTCTCCTCCTTTCTTCCATTTTCCTCCTTCACATTGGGTTCCTTTCTCCAAATAGACTTCCCTTGTCCTGGATTCAAGGGTTCCCTGGTCTTCTACATCTGTGCTCTGGTCACCGTTCCTTGCTTCTTCTCATCCAATTCCATTTGCCATCTCTGCCTTTGGTTATCTTAGGCACCAGGTTTGGTGCCCTACTTGTTTCTCCCTTTTTGCCACAGGCAACCAGCGATCCCACTTCTCACACCAAAATGTGATAGGGTGGGTAAAGATAACACGACAGAGACAGCAGAAACAGCACTCAGAAGATATGGTTTAAACACATGGATTTTTGTGTGAATATTATTTGGAGACCAAATTCAAACTCAGAAGATGTAAACTCATAAGAAAACAGAAATAAACATAATAAATCCTAGCTCACAAAGAGCCAAAACACTACTCTTCGCTAGTAGTGTTTTACAGAGCACAGAGTGGAGTAATCAGGCAACCGACTCCACTATCTTCTGTGTCTAGTTAAACCAGTAACAGCTGTACCTGTTGAGACAGTACTGCTCTCCACCACTTCTCTGCTTCAAATGAGCTCTGAAGGTTCTTTTATATACTCTGTGAAGGGCATCATATGGTCACATGGTCTGTTTAATCCGCCCCTAATTCTAATACAATAAAGTTCCTGTGTCAATACATATCATTGGGGAATCAAACAGAAAACCAACATTAAAAACAGATATGTTCAAAGTCAGGCAGTATATTTTATTCCTTACAACTGTATGTAGAGGCTGCAACAGGGATTGCATGGCTAATTGCTTATTATAGACATGAAGCTCTGCTCATAGGAGGGTGTCCTATAGCACCATCACTATAGAAATAAGCTTCATTCTGGGCCACCTGCCTCCTAAGAACACCCAGCTCCCGAGCAACATGGTGAAAGGTAAGAACAAAAGAAAAAAAAACAGATAAAAAAGCAATAGTCTGTTATATCAATATTGTGTAAGGGACTGCTTTATTTGGTACAGTGAAACTCCAGCAAGAGCTTATTTAGCATAGAACAAACTGTTGTCCTGTTGGCTGACAATTTCAGCCAACGGGAATCAATTTCAGTTAGGCCCTTTTTTATTTAGACATGGCATTCTCTTGCTTTCCCTCGTAACATCAATAAACATAATAAGAGTCCCTACACCCCGGATTTACTTGCCTGGGCTCCTGGTGAGCTGTGCATCTCTTTGCGCACCTTCTATTGCCACTTTCTCCAAGTATTAACTAATAGACCCAGACGCACTCGGCAACAGGACCAGAGCCTTAGCTGCTCCTAATAGCTCGCCATTTAGCCGTGGCAGCGACCAAACATTTCAGGCAGCACTCGTTTTATTGCCCCTGCATTCTTATGCCTGCAGCTAAGGGAAATACTGTCTTCTGCCTGTGCTGGTAGCTATGGGTATGCAGTTAGCCAGTTGCTGCCCTCATAGTGCAATACGGCACCCAATACAGAAGTTTTATTAACCCTGTATTCAATTTGTGCTATAAGCGCTTCCCGTTGTCTTGTACAGCAACATGGAAACGGAATTTCAGGACACTATTGCATAGCCTATATGCAGAAGTAACAGGGAAAATATCCCATATATAATGAATTGCAGACTGCTTTGGTCTGTTTTACCATTATGCATTTCAGGCAATGGGACACTCAAAGCCTGGCTGGGGTGGGGTTCTAGGCATTTTATTAATATCTTTTGCCTAGCAACCTTCATTACCCTAGACACCCAAGTCAAAAAGGAACTAAAAGAGGGGACAGTGAAAGGCAGAGATACTACATTAGGAGGCCACCCCACTGTCATAGAAATGTAAAAAGAAACAATGGACAGTAAGAACTGTAAGCTGCTGCAGCAGACTTTGGAAAGGTAGTAAAGAGAGAGGAAGGCCTCGAGGTACCAACACTACACT
The DNA here is from genome assembly GCA_016271365.2 of Neoceratodus forsteri. Classification (NCBI taxonomy): domain Eukaryota; kingdom Metazoa; phylum Chordata; order Ceratodontiformes; family Ceratodontidae; genus Neoceratodus; species Neoceratodus forsteri. Next base: position 825,604,121 of record CM057455.1, on the reverse strand, counting down.
CTACTGGGGGCAGTGCTGCCACAGCCTCACCAACTGCTTGTACAGCAGCATCACTTTCTACTGGTGATACCTCTCCCTATGCATCACAGCATCCCCGGCTTTCCTCACTGCCTTCTCCCATTGTTTGGCTACTTTAGATAATCTGTTATGACTACCCCAGGTCCCTTTCCAGTTTGGTTGTTATTAATACCCCATCACGTATTCCTCCTCTGATTTTTGTTCCCCAAGTGCATGATTTTGCACTTCTTGGCACTGAAGCTGAGCTGCCTCCACTCCTCCAACTTGGTTAAGTCTCTCTCCATCTCCTCCACTCCCTGGAGTGTCAACCCAATGCAGATCTTGGTGTCATCTGCAAAGAGGCATACCTTTCCTTGAGTCCCTCTGCAATGTCACTAATAAAGACATTAAAGAGGACTGGTCCCAGTACAGAACGCTGTGCCACCTCGCTGGTTACTCCCTTTTCTTCAGATTGAACACTGTTTACCATCATCTTCTGTGTTCTGTTGCTAAACTAATTTCTGACCCAGTTTACCACCTTATGACCCACCCACAGACTAACCAACTTGTTTACTAACCTCTTGTTCGGAACTGTGTCAAATGTCTTGCTAAAATCAAGGTAGGCCATGTCCATGGCCCCTCCATGATCTACTACCCTTGTAAATCAGATTCGTTTGACAAGACCTTCCTGTTGTGAATCCATGTTGCCTTGGGTCCACTGCCCCGCTGGCTTCTAGATAGTCCACAATCCTTTCCTTTAACAGTGATTCCATTATCTTTCCCACACTGAGGTAAAACTGAGTGGTCTATAGTTTCCGCTTCTACCTTGCTTTTACTTTTGTGAAGGGGCATTACGTTACTTCTCCTCTAGTCCTCTGGTACTACTCCCTCCTCCAATGATTTGTTGAACAGGGTTGCCAGTGGTGTCAGTAGCACCTCTCTGAGTTCTTTTAGTATTCTGGGATGTACCCATCTGGCCCCTTCGCCTTGTCCAGCTTCAGTTTCAAGAGTTCCTTTAGGTCTCTCTCTTCTGTGAATGGTCTGGTGTCCACCCCTCTTCCCTTTGTGTGTCTGCTGGATAATTCCAGTCCTTCTCCCTCCACCTCTTTTGTGAATACTGAGCAATTGTATTTGTTCAGTATCTCAGTTTCTCAGTTTTTACCAAGTGCCCCTCGGCCTACCCCACCTCCTTCAAAAGCCTCACTATCCCCCCCCTTGGCCTTCCCTCTTTCCCTTATGTACCTGAAGGTTTTGTCCCCCTCCTTAACTGTCTGGGCTAACCATTCCTCTGTTTGTGCCTTTGCACATCTGATTGCTTTTCCCCCCTCCTTCTGCTTAGTATGATACAGTTCCCTGTCTTCCTCCCTCTGTGTTTCCTAGTGTAACCCCCCTGTTACCCGGGGTTACTTGAATCCCAGTAAGACCTAGTGGTAGGCAGGGAAGGCAGCTTGTGAAACTCCAGTTAAATGGATTTCACACTGTCTCACTCTGTTCTCAGTCTCAGTTGAGACTGAGGGATGACATCATTATAGAACTTTTGCAGCTGCATAAGCCACACTGGAATGTTGCAGTTGGAGGTTAGTGTAGAACATTGGGGATTTTGTATTCAGTCTGTGTGCAGTCTGAGAGAGAGACAGTAGTACAGCTGAGTGTGTGCAGGCTCTCAGAGCTTTGAGCTCTGTTTTAGAGCTACTTTTGGACGGTGTGTGTTTCCACCTGAAGAGGAACACAGGAACTGGTAATTGAAGTGGTGGAGACTGCTTTCAATGGTTCAGCAGCCCCATTCCTGAGGGGATGGGGGGAAGGTTTTTGCCTGTTTTCCAGGGGCAACCCTCCTGGGTCCGGCTAAGGGAAAGAAGCTGCCTGTTCAAGTTGTGCTAAGGCATCAGAAGCTCTGAGAGAGAAATTTCTTGTGGAGGAAGAGCCTGTGGGGCACCTGCAACCAAAGGGTGAGTTCGCTCTGTAAAAGGGCCAAGTGTTTTTCACCTGAACAGAAGGAAACTAAAGGGACTGTTACTGTGGGGTCAGGAAAAGACAGCCAAGTACAGTTGAAAAGTGGGGATTGGACTGCTTAATCTGTGGGAGGTCTAGAGTAATGGACATTGCCACTTAATTCAAGTATGTTCAAGTCCAGCACAAAGAGTGAAGGAAATTGAAGATTGTACTGCTTAACTTAGTGGGGGGTCTAGAGTAATGGACAATGCCACTTAAAAGTATGTTCAAGTCCAGCATAAATGGGAAGCAAGACAAGTAGATGGAATGTGAAATACATTTAGCAAGAATCTACATTGCAAAGCTTTACAGGATGAGGTGTTTACTGTCCAGAGAAATGGCCAGATATGAATTGTGGGAGCGAGAGGTGGGAGACCCCCCACCAGTAGTAACCAAATTCACCTCTACAGATTTGCTCTGAGACACCTTTTACTTTCTCTCAGGTACTTGGCCAGTGCCTGAGGAAAGTACCCAGAAGTGGGATTAATAGGAAGAATTCCCTGATGGAGCCGAGGTGCTCTTAGGTGGTTTAGGGAGCCACCAGAAAATGTTTCCATGAAATATGGTAGGTGTCCAAGTGGCCAGCAAGGGAGCCGAGCCAGGGAAAACCTAGAACAGTGTACAAGTTCGGGCTGTGTAACCCAAAGCAGCATGCAAGTCTGGGTTGTGTGCCCAGTGGGTTCAGAGCCTGAGGGCTAAAGTTTTGAGGAAGTGTTCTTGTTTCTTTTAATCTGCATTACCAGGAGTGTAGCCCCATGGGGGTCCATCTATGCTTTGTTTATTCTGTTTGGATGTGAATAAAAAGCCACACTTTAGAACCCCACTTCTGGTATTGGATATTACAGTTATTGCTTCCTGTGTTCAGAATTACTTGGGTGCCCCTGTGCAGAGTACACAAACCTAGCCTTTGTGCCGAGTGACCTATTACTCCCTGAACCCAGCCCACCTGGTATTGCTGTCAGATACAAACGGCATACTGGCCCTGGGTTACACCTGTATTTACAAAATGCCATTTTTTTCCCTCTGTCTCTGCCACTTCTTTTGAAAACCATAATGGTTTTCTTTGTCTTCCTGCTTTGTTAATGTGCTTCACACAAAAGCTTGTTGCTTCTGTTATGGCTCTTTTGAGGTTCTCCCACTGTACCTCTACTCCCCCTCCCTCACCTTTTGCCAGTGTTTTCTTGAGGCATTCTCCCATTTAGCAAAGTCAGACCTTTTGAAATCTAGGACTCTTGCTTTCATGTGGCTTGACTCTTCTACTATCTTTACCATGAACCATACTGTATGGTGGTCGCTGGACCCCAGATTGCTGCCCACTGATACATCCATTATTCTGTCTCCATTTGTGAGCACCAGGTCCAATATTGCCCCTCTCGGGTAGGTTCCACTACTAGCTGCATGAGGCATGCCCCCTGCAGGGTGTCCAGGTTGATCCTGCTCCTGGAAGTGGCCGCAGCATACCAACCTACTATCACAAAGTTAGTACTACCCCAACATTGCATTGCAAAATCATTCAAATGCCACAGGAAGCACAATACAGATTCAACAAGACTCAGGGGACTTTTTTAGATAAACTTCACATTTCCATCTTTTTGTGGTTTTAAGATTCAGCATTAACATGGGTGCGGCAACATGTGGAAAAGTGGGGGCACTAACATTCGAAAGGGCACAGGGTAAACAAGGTGGTTTGTGCATGCAGAGGGGCACTCTGAATGCTCATGGGCAAAAGTGGGGTTACACAGCCCCTAGTACCCATAGGTTGCAGCACCTATGATCACCAACTAATATTTGAATGCTTTTTTTCACTGAATAAATCAAGTGACAGATCTGTTAATACCAAAAGTGCCCCACATACACCCTGGTGTCCAGTGGAACTGGAATTGTGATGTTAGGGTACAACATGGCCTATGTTTTGGTACTTGTATAATGTGGTGTTTCTAGTATTTGAACAATTTTGTGAAGTATTGTTGGAGTTACTCTTAATTATGAAGTATCACACATAGTATAATAAACAGATGTGTTGCTGTCTCAGTACATTTTCTTGCCTTAAAAGATAGTGCCAAAATGAGGGTAACAAAAACACTACTTTAAGATTGAAACCTCAGGAATACTAAACCACAAAATTATGAAGACTCAGAAGAATTGCAACCCATACATCACATTGCATGTTGCATCACTTTACAGCATCCCTTAATGTAGGTTTTTGTAATTAATATTTATTTGGCTAGCATATTCTTTAGACTATTCATTTTTCCCTTCCTTAAAAGAAACCTAGGTGGTGGTGTAGCAAACTCTTTCATAGCTAGGTGCTCATTCAACATCCACACATGCTATTAGGCCTTATATGATTTTATAAAGGCCTATATTCATTAACATTACCTTCAGCTTTAGTGCCACTTCACTTAGCATTCCCTACCTCCATTCAATAATGTGTCACTGCACAACATGGGAGATTGCTGAATCGGGTTAATAAAGATAAAGCGGTCCTAACACTAGTGTTAATGTTCATGAATATAGGCAAAAGTGTCATGCAATATTATTGACTGACTGATTGATTGATTGATTGATTAATTCATTTATGGTGCTCAGAGGATGTTTGAGTTCAAGAACCATTTTTCAAAGGTGTCCAAGTCTATCAAGTTACATACAACAGAAGAACAAGTTACATTCAACACCAGGTCAATACAACAAACTACTGACCAATACAATAAAAAGCAGGTATAACAAGAATTATCATTTTATAAGCAGCAGTGAGTAAACAACAGATTTGTGCAATTGCAGCAGGCATCAACAAGTAGTGCAGAGTAATCCAACTAGCAGATACACTCTAGGTAGACATGCAGTGCAATTTCTGTAAAAGGTGGGCAGTGACTAAAGCCTTAAAGGAAGAGATGGGGGGAGAACGGTGATTGCTGTGGGTTGGGAGTTCTAGGCTTCGACTGCTTTAGTTGCAAAGGAGCATTGGCCAAGAGTATTTTTTCTGAAGGGCAGGAAGAGGTTGTGATCCCCCATTGACTGAGTTCCATATTTGTTCATGATCAGGGAGCACACGTTGCAGCCATCTGGCAGCATTTGAACAGGAAGTGCTATCTTGCATAAAAGGGTTTCACTGAGGTTAACACAGAGGTGGAAAGGAAGCTAGTTGGTGGAGAGGTATAGGTCACAGTGATGGGAGTCAGGTTGCATAATGAGTGCAGATTTGTAGGCTCCATTGAACACTACTGAGATTCGTTTGAGAACAGTGTTATTGGTGGCAGATTAGATAACTGCACCATAGTCAATACCTGAGATGATGAAGCTGGGTACTAGGAGTTTTTTTTTTTACTTCGGGGTGAGGTTATGCTTGTTTCTGTATAGTAAGTCAAGGCACTGATGGATATGTTTGACCAGGGAGTCAGAATGAGATGTGAAGGATAGGGTCTTGTTAAGTTGTATGCCCAGGTACTTGAAGACCTGGACCTCTTAAATGGGGCACCCATCTGGTGTCGTGATGTGTAGCTCAGGGTTGCCCTTTTGGGCATGGCTGCTCCCAAACAGAAGAGATTTGGTTGTCTTAGCACTAATGACCAGACTTTCAGATGTGAACTAGTTGCAGACCTTGTTGAAGTCAGGTTGCAGGTTGCATTTCAGTGTCTTCAGTTTGCAGTGTGAGGTGAAGATGACTGTATAATCAGCATACAATAATGTTTTGTAGTGAACACCAACGTCTGGGACCTTGTTGATGTATATACTGAATAACAGAGGGCACTAGACAATTGAATGCCTATTTGTTTATGCACTACCCAGATGCTAACACTGCAAATACAAAATTATCAGTGCATGATAATACAAAATAGCATGAGAAACAAACAATAGATTACAACAAAACAAGCAGATAATAATAAATGTACTATGAATATAGAAAATAGGGTTAGAATTGATGTTTTGACCTTAGGTCTTCTTCAGAAATTATCTATAAAGAGAATATATGAAAGTTAACATTGCTGTTTCCTCTTTATAGATAATTCCTAAAGAAGACGTACAGTGAAAAAGTCAGTTCTAACTAGATCTTTTATTTTTGCATGCATTTAATATTACCTGTTTGATTTGTTTGCAGCCTACACACTTATTTTGTGTTGCACATTTTTTGTTCTTACAACAGACACCGGTGGTTGAACACAATAATCAAGGGTAGGCTCAAACATTTGTAGACAATTATGTGTGTATTCTTACAGTAGTTCGGTTGTGAAGCACTAGTGGGTGGTAGAGTTTCTGGTTCCCAGTGGGAAGGTGTTCCAGCATGTGGGAAAATTGGACAAATTAAAGTGTTATATATTTGTACAGCAACAGATTCACTGAGATGAGGCTCAGTTACAAAGATGTCCTGGTGTATAGTGCTGTGAGGTTACAGCATATGTGCAATTGCACAAGATGTTACATAATGATAGGGAGTGGAATAAATTAGACCATACAATGGCAAGCAAGAATGCTGGGCTCTGATTGGTCAGTCTAGGGGTAGACCCATGATGTTATCCCAGCACAACATCACAGAGTGAGTCCTGTCACATACAAGACCACATCAAATGTAAAAGAAATCATTGCACATGCCATGTCCTAGCTGCCCACATTTACCATGGCTACTGAGTAGTCTGACAGGACATCAGATTTTTTTATAGCATAAATCCCACCCTCTCACTTTCACATATTTAATTAATCAATGAATTAGGCATTATTTGATAGAGCAGATTTCTCCATTGTGACTCAATGCGCTTCGCAATGATTCAAAAAAATTTAAAATATAATACAGACCAGAAAATAACATACAAATGACTAAAACATTAATTATCAGTAAACAAAATAATAATTAACTAGTCATAAAAGCTTGGTTAAATAAAAAGGTCTTCAGTTCCCATTAAAAAATGTCAATTGTTGAGATCTCTTGAATTTGGTGAGGGAGGGAGGGAGTTCCACAGGATTGGGGCCACAGAAGAAAAAGCACGAGCCCCCAATGTCTTTAAATGAATCCTGGGAACTCCTAACAAGCCCTCATCTGTGGAATGAAGGGAGCAGTGAGTAGGAACTCAGGAGATCTTGCAGGTAACTGGCCCCCTGACTGTGTGGGGCCATATAGTTCAGCAAACTGACCTTGAAGGAGATCCGACACCTAATCGAGAGCCAGTGCAAAGAGCGCAGCATAGGTGTGATATGACACAATCTAGGTAGACCAGTCAACAACCTGGCTGCAGCATTCTGCACCAGCTGCGGGCAGCAAAGATCTACCCCCAACTAGCCCCAGCTAGAAAGACAATTGTAGTAGTCCCGATGCAATGTCGCAAAGGCATGTGCTAGTGCCAGCAGATCAGTCAGGAGTATCAGGTGTTTAACGCTGGTGATGTTCCTCAGATGGTAGAAAGAAGTATTGACCACAGCTGACACATGTGGTTTAAGTGTCAGGACACAGTCCAAGATAATGCCAAGATTCTTCCCCTGATCAGAGGTGAACAATTGGGAGTCCCTGATCCTAAGCCCTGAGACTCGACCAGATTGCACCCTCATCCCCTGGTGACCAGGTTCCAGCACCAGAACCTCAGTCTTATCTGGATTCAACCTCAAGCAGTTGGCCCTCATCCAGTCTTAGATCTCGTCCAGGCAGGTGTTCAATACTGATAAGGTTTCCTGCTGCTTGGGTACAAAGGACATGTAGAGCTGAGTATCATCTGCACAACAGTCAAAACTCAGCCCATACCATCTTATAATGTCCCCTACTGGTAGTGTGTACACCGCAAACAATATGGGGGACAAAAAAAGCTCTGTGGGACCCGACACAGCAGGGACATTGGGAGCTGAGGAATAAACCCCAGAAACCACACACTGCGATCTGCCAGTGTGATAAGATCTAAACCAATTGTGGACTGTACCTGTCAGTCCACAACATACCTGCAGATGCTCCAACAGCACCACATGGTCCACAGTGTCAAACGCTGCCAAGACATTGAGGAGAACAAGAATGGACCATCTCCCCGATCCCTCACTGCTAGGAGATAATTTAGCACCTGAACCAGGGCAGTTTCAGTACTATGCCTTTTCCTAAATCCCGACTGGAAAGGCTTGTAGATGTTGTGGGCTGTTAAATAGGTCTCGAGTTGAACGGCCACCACCTTCTCAGTAACCTTCCCCACAAAAGGAAGGTTAGAGACAAGTCTGTAGTTTGCCAGACAGTCCACATCTAGTGAGTTTTTTTTTAGGAGGGGTCTTACAGCTGCCTCCTTCAGAGGCTCCAGAAAAAACCCGACACCAGAGAACATTGGTCTATCTTGGCTAGGACCAGACTGATGGCATCAACACACCCCACAAGGAGGATGGTTGGACCCTGGTTGTCCAGAACCCCATGATGACCCTCACGAAATCTACTTCAGCTACCTGGTTGAAGTCGGACCACACAGACTGAGTGCCTGCAACCTCGTGCCCTTCACCAAAATGTCCATTTGATGATGCTGACTGGATTTCTGATCTGATGGAGGCAATCTTACCAGTTAAAAACAGAGCAAACTCATCACATCTCGACTGTGAAAAAGCTTCTCTGGACCAAAGACAGGCTGGATTACAAAGTCTGTCCATGGTGCAGAAGAGCTGAGCCGGTCTGTTAATTGCTGCAGCAATCACCTTGGACAGGAACTCTGCTTTCTTACAGGAGATTGTTGATTGATAGTCCCTATAATGGGCCATCATTGTAAACTTGTCCTCCCCAAAACCAGACCTCCTCCAGCAGTGCTCTAACCTTCGACTCCTCCTCCTCATGTCTCTGAGAGTCTCATCAAACCAGGGGGACCTCTGGTGTGAGGTAAGGGGTCGATCACAGACAGGTGCAATAGAGTTGAGGATCTCGGTAATCACCCTGTTATAGGTCAGAACCAATCCCCCCAGCTCCTCGCTCACACTCATTGGACCTTATAGGTTCAGCACCACCAACAGACTCTGTGGGGTCAAACCCATTAAAAGGTGGTACTGGACCATCTCCATAGGGGAGGGTCTATTTAGGGGGCCTCCAAGGGGAACCTCACAGTATAGTGGTCTGACTATACAACCAGCTCCGTCATAAAGTCAAAGACCTCCGTTCCCTGCAGGAAGATGAGATCCAACGAATGACCATGTATGTGGGTTCCAGAGGTAACAACCTGTGTCAGGCCCAATGAACACATCAGTTGGAGGAAGTCTTGGTGAAAATAAAAGAGTTCATTGTCAATCCAGGCACTAATGTCACCCAGAATAATTCATCTGGTGACTCCAATACCATTTCTGTGATGAAGTCTGCAACTTCCTGCAGAAACTCTTTCCCTTCCCCCCAGCAGCCGGTAGATGAGAAGGATTCTGCAATCTGCTCCTGCACACCCTTGAATAGCTACACATTTGAAGGATGTCATTGTTCCTACCGGGAGGGCGGTGAGATTCAAGTCTGACTCAAAACATACTGTCACACCGCCATACCTATTATCCTTTCTCGGGCAGTGTACCACCGAGTAGATTGAACCCAATTAAACCCAAACCCATAACAAAGTGGAGTAATGTGTCCCACATGACAGTTAAACACATTCATTGTGATATTTGCACATTTCTGGATTAAAAAAATGAAAAGGAAAGAAAGACATCATCGCAATTGGCTTCACATATGGCCAGCATCGGGGTGCAAAGGATGCCACTGCACCGGGGCCAAGAATACAGGAGGGCCCAATGGCCACTGACGTAAAAATTTGTATTGTTATAAAATTACTATGCTGGAGCAGTGCCCCATTCGGCAAGTGTGCCCCGTCCAGCACTCACCCTCCGACCTCAGTACCAGTGCTCTTCTCAGCCCCCCTCAGAGCCCTGAGCCATTTAAATCCCACACAGAGAGAGCCCAGCCATTTAAACAGCAGTGCGTGCATGTGCGCTCCTTTCCACATACCTGCAAGCAGTGCTGGCATTCATTCACTGTCCTCCTTATCTCCTCCTCCTATGTTGGGCATGCTCCACTTCTCCTTCATGCTCCATCCTGCGCCAATAGTGGTCTTTCCGCTTCGCCCCCTGCTCACTCAATACAGCTGAATTGGTTTGACGCTCCTCCCTACTCCCTCCCTCACTGGTCGAGCACTAGCTGCCGCTGCTCCAATTTACTGGTGGGGACACTGGGGTGGGGCTCATCTCAAGCTCAGCTCAGTGTAAGCCTTGGATCCTATCGCAAAATCAGAGTCGTCTGGCATCTGCAGACACACTGAGTGAGTGCATGGCGGTCTATCTTTACTCTCTGGTGGGAGTCTGGGATGGATGGAAATTACTGTGCTGATCAATGTCCTTTTAGTTCCTCTGTGTGCCAAAATAAACTGTGCTGTCTGAGTCCAGTGATGGTGGCAATTCAGCGGGAAGGGGAAACTAAATAAAAAGATTTAGGCAGCAACATCCAGCAGGAAAGAAGGGGTGGAGAGGGGAAACTGAGAGAGGAGAAAGAACAGATAACACCATGATTTACACCTTTCAAGTTCACAAAATGAATGAGCAGCAATATTATTTGGGGTGATGGTGGCCCAGCCAGGGGGGCCCACTACAAAGTCTTGCACCAGGGCCCAGCAAATCCTAGAACCAGCCCTGGCTTCACACAGTATTGCCCAACCACCTTCACAGTTCCCACTCTGCAGTGGGGAACGTTGCCAGATTCAGTCAGTTTTAAATTTTGCTGTAAGCACCTGACTCATTTGCAATCAAACTGAAACTGAATCTCTAAAATACAGAACAAAGCAGTAACTGCAAATGGCTTTTCTGTTCCCCACTCAGAATTGCAAGATCACAGTGCATGCACAGGTAACCACCGCCACTGTATACTCGCTGACTGCAAATTCCTCAACTCCAGTCATGCCCTTCACATTTTTCTCCATTCCAGTGACACTGGGCCCTATGCACTAATGAAATAGTTGCCTACGCACTGTGTATCCAAGGCGCGTAGGCAACCCTAAGTGTGAATGCCGCACAGAAGGGGTCCCATGGACCTCTGGCAGCACTCACCAAGGGTGCACAATGCACTTGCGTGCCCTCCTCCCTAGCCCCTTGAGTAACATCATGCTGAGGGAGTGTTGGGGGCATGCCTGTATTACATGGCATTCACTAAGTCACATAATGCCAGGAACAGGGGGTGCTGGGTACACCAGCTGAGATCATGCATAACCCAGTATGTGCCATCATGTTCTTCATCCACTGGGTGCAGCAGCACCGGGTAATGGCTATCTGTGTTGCCTTAGCCCACTAGGCTGCAGGGGAGGGCTGGGCCAGTGACTCGGGTGAGTGCCCGGCAGGAGTATGCATGTTGCCGCTTTACGTGGCTGGCCCCCTAATCTGTACACCCACCGCATGGGTGCAAGGGATCCTCTTAGGGACCTAGTATGGGTATCTGATTAGATATAAAATCACATATGCCCCCATAATGTAAAGCATCACGGGCTACATATGCAAATCACCACAGAATCTTTGCTAGTTCAACTTTAAGCAAAAATGCATGGTGCCGAAAGGCCTCTCACACAGTTTGCAAAAGGTGCCAACAGAAGACATAGACACGTGTTTTGTCCTATCAGGACTCATCAGTATGTATCTGATTAGATGCCCACCCAGGTCTATGGCTCTGCCGCCGACCACCCATGCAACCGTGCACACTGAGGGGGCATGGCTGTGGACAGGTGCCTCATGGCTGAATGCGGGCATGCATACCATACACTATGCACCTGTCCAGGGCTGTGTAGGTATGCCGGTGGGGTATGCACCTCAGCACCTATAACCCACCCATTAGTCCATAGGGCCCAACATTTGCAAAATACAAGGCTACAGACAGTCCCTTTTCTCCTGGTGCAGTCCAGCTTCCAAGTGTACTTTCACCCTCTCTGACACTCACTTGTAATTGCTCTGGCTTGCATCTTCATTAAAAAAAATGAAATGGCACATTCTGAATAAACCATGAAGTCCATTTATATAGTGTGTGTGGAGAGGAGCAACAAAACAATGGGGGAGGGGGGGGGGTTCACAGACACCTTAAAATGTAGCAAGACAGAGTACACCTAAAATTGAATACAGAGCAAATATATACCAGCAGTGCCACCTACTAGACAAGAGGAAAAACTATGGACTCTTTTCTGAATAGGTATACCTGCCCTAACAAAAAAAACAAAATCTATTTTATAGATATTTATTCCATTCTTCTTTTTCCTAATGCAAAGGAGCCACTGTATAATAGGAATAATTCACTCCATGGTGTGTGTCGTGCTGGGATAATAACACTTCTCAGGTGTTGGATGAACTCGGCCTGTTGCTGCATGCCTAACCGCCCAAGGCATGACGTTGTCCCAACAAGACACACACCCCTGTCATTCATCATTCCTTTATTGCATCATGATTTTAAATAAGATTACAATATGGTAGTTCACCCATATTACTGCAGCTCATAGACACAAGTAGCAAGGATTTATAACAAAATCTTAAGGAGTAAGAGCAGTTAGGATTTAGAAGAAGTTCAGATAAGGACATGGGAGAGTGGGATCATATGACTTTTTCAGTGAAGCAGCCAAGTGTGTAAGAGACCCATTGTATGGGGAAAGCCAGGACTGACCAGTGTACAGTAGGCAATGAAACAAAAGGTGGTCAGTGGCCAGGACAAAGTGACACACATTTCAGGTAACTTCCACATTAATAAATTGCCCTTGGCAGTTGTGGTTGGCTACAACACCATGTGTCAGACTTGACCAGAAGACTATTTGTTCTTCCATCACCAGTTTAAGGATTACAGGTTTGCAAACAGCAACAACATGGGGCTAGAACTCCACAAGGGTTCAGGCATAACCTCCAGGTACTTTAATAAGGTGACTGTTTAGGAAGAGCCATCCAGTCAGAGGACTGACAGACTAAAGGTACTAGTGTGGAGTTGTTTTTGTTTTTTTTCGGACCCAGAAAGCATGGCCTGTGTTTTCAAAGACTTCATGACCAATTTCTTTTGAAGCAGTCAAGACTGTTGATTTTAACAATACTGATTTGGCTGAAGGTTGAGGTTTACAGACTTATTGGAGTTACTGTAGAGGATGAGGCCATCTGTCTATGTTACTGAGATACAGTAGAAGCTGACGAGGAAAAGGTTATTAATAAATATAGAAAAAAGCAGAAGTTTATGGACCACCAGCCTGACTGCTAGTAATGCTTGAAACTGAGTGGCCAATTAGTTTTTTCCTGCAAATGAGATATGTTGCAAACCATTTTATGGAGCTGGGGATATGCCAGGGCTTATGAGATTGGTGAAAAGGAACGCATGGTTGACCAGGTCAAATGCCTTGGTCATAGAAACATAGAATTTGATGCAGATAAGGACCGCTTGGCCCACCCAGTCTGCCTATTTCCCTACCTAATGGATAAGCTACAGATCCTAGATAACCAACAGCCTACTTATTCTTTCCAACACCCCCTAGAATTGCCTTATGACTGTATCATGCATTCTTGAAATCCACCACTGTTTTTGTCTCCAAAACTTCCTCAGGAAGGCTGTTCAAGCATCCACAACCCTCTCCATGAAAAAATACTTCCTCACATTACCTCTGAGCCACCCCCCATAATCTTCAAATTGCACCCTTTGTTCTTGCACACCTCTTTTTCTGAAAAAAATGTTACCCTCTTGAACTTTATTGATTCCCATGAGGTACTTGAACGTTTCTATCATGTATCCCCTCTCCCTCCTTTCCTTGAGGCTATGCATATTAAGCTCCTTAAGTCTCTCGTCATATGTCTTCTGGTGCAGACCCTGCACCATTTTAGTTGCCCTACTCTTGACTGCCTCCATCCTGTCTATGTCTTTGCGGAGATTGGGTGTCTAAAACTGCATGCAGTACCCCAGATGGGGTCTCACCAGCTGTCTATACAGAGGGATAACAACTTCCTGTTTTCTACTGCTGATGCTCTTCCTATGCATCCCAGTATCCCCACAGCCCTCCTTACTGCCCTCTTACATTGCTTGCCCACTTTTAGGTTATCTGATATGACTAGCCCCAGGTCCCTTTCCATTTTTGTTGTTGTTAGTATCTCACCTTCCATTGTGTACTCTTCCCCTGGGTTTTTGTTTCCCAGGTGCAATACTTTGCACTTCTTTGCATTTAATCTAAGTTGCCATACATTTGACCACTCCTCCAACCTTGCCAAGTCCCTTCTCATCCTTTCCACCCCACCTTGTGTATCAACTCTGTTATAGATCTTTGTGTCATCTGCAAAGAGACATACTTTTCCTTCCAGTCCTTATGCAATGTCATTTATAAAGATATTAAAGAGGACCGGTCCCTGTACTGAACCCCGCGGTACCCCACAAGTAACCTCCTTTCTTCAGAGTGGACTCCTTTTACTATTACCCTGTGTGTCCTGTTCTCCAGCCAATTCTTTACCCAGGCTACCATCTTGGGACCCACTCCCAGGCTGGCCAACTTGTATATTAATCTTTTGTGTGGGATTGTTGCAAATGCCTTGCTAAAATCTAGGTAGTCAATGTCCACAGCCCCTCCATGATCTACTACTTTGGTCACCCAGTCAAAGAAATATATTAGATTCGTCTGACATGACCTTCCCGCTGTGAATCCATGCTGCCTTGGGTCCTGTGCCCCTCTGGCCTCTAGGTACTCAACAATACTTTCCTTCATAAGTGATTCCATCATTTTCCCAACCACTAAGGTTAAACTAACAGGTCTGTAGTTTCCTGCTTCTGCCCTGCTCCCACTTTTGTGAAGTGGAATAACATCTGCCCTCCTCTACTCCTCAGGTACCACCCCATTGTCCCATGATTCGTTAAAGATGGTAGTCAGTGGAGTCACTAGTTCTACCCTTAGTTCTTTTAGAATTCTGGGGTGAATCTCATCAGGCCCCATTGCTTTGCCCACCTTCAGTTTTAAGAGTTCTTTCAGAATCCTTTCTTCTGCAAATGGGCTGGTATTAACCCCTGTATCTAGAGTGTTTCTATTGTTTGGTTTTGGTACCTCCCCCTCTTCATTTTTGAATACTGGGCAAAAATATTTGTTTAGTATCTCTGCCCTTTCACAGTCACTCTCTGTCCACTCCCTCACCTTTGTTAAGCCTCACTATTCCTCTCTTGGTCTTTCTTCACTCCCTGATGTACCTATAAAAGGTTTTATCCCCCTTCTTAATTGAGTTGGCTATCTTTTCCTCGGTTTGGGCCTTTGCTGTACTGACTGCCTTCCCTGCTTCCTTTTGCTTTAATTGATACAATTATATGTCCTGCTTCTTCTGTGATTCCTTGTACATCCCAAAGGCTTTCTTTTCCTCCCTAACCTTCCCTGCAACCTCATTTGTGAACCATAGTGGTCAGGACCGGAAAACGCAGCAACAATCAGCTGATTCTTATCAGGAGTGTTGCAAACTTAAAATCTGCATGTGAATTTGGCAGCTATGTGTACCACTTGTGAACTGCATACAGCACAATTCTCTATGCTTGCAGCAAATAGTGCTAAGTGAATGGCTGCAATTAGCACTCTACAATGAATTTTTGACACAAAATGCTACAATTTGCATTTATTTATTTATTTGCTTTTGTTTACCAGGTAAGCACACTAGATAGCCAAGTGCCTATTTTCAGGAGCGACAGCATTCAGCGCAATGTGGTAGTGCATACATAGTGTGTCTGTTTGTGTAGTAAAATTTTTCCAATTATGTTTGGACGCAATTGTAAATGAGAGTTTTTTTCTCTCAGCTTGCTATCCAATAAATGATGATGACAACGATGGTGAAAATGTCATTATGCAAATTCAAACACTACACTACAGGCTACGAGAATTGAATATTTTTTTCACTTTACCCACTGCTAAACCTTTTCTGGTGAGGTACTGCTGCTATTTGTAAGGTTTACCAAGGTGATAGAATAACAAGGCAAGCTACAAAGCAGGTACATAGAAATTTATTTGGTTAACCCTTAAAAATGCATGTGATATGTACAAATATGTGCAAATCAAATGTAGCATATGAAGATTCCATACAAGATGTAGAGACTTCGTGGATTATGTTTGTTTTACATTTGTTGTGTCTTTTACAAGTTCTGTATACTTGTTTTCATGCATAGATGTGTTATTTTTTTCTCCTTGGTTGTCCTAAGCCCTGGAATGGTGTAGTCCACGACATTGTCTAATTATTTCAGAGGGGGGCCTTCTAGTCCCTGTTTAACTTTTCTGAGTTTGACAAAGAAAGTTAGTGTACAGTGCCCATTTCTAAGCCCATGCTGGAATATGGACAGAAATGCTCTGTAAACTGGGAGGAGACCACATTTCCAAACTTTGCTTATTATTAACAGTATGGCAATCAAGTAATTTTTTCAGCAATTCTTGAGTTAACCTTCTTAAACACAGGTACAATATTATTGACCTTCTAAGTAACAGGGACAGTGCCTGACATAAGGGAGAGGTTGAAAACCCTAGCCAGGGGAGATGACATGCTAGAGGCTGTAAGCTGGGGAGCCTGGAACCCAACAGTATACCCAAATCTACATTATACTCAGAATTAGGACAGAATGAGGCTATTGGTTGAGTTAGTCCCACTTCTCAGTGGTTATATTCTACAAATAGTCTTTTGGCCATATGTTTGTCTAATTTCTTTTTGAATTGTTCCAAGTGTTCTACTTTTACTATTTCCTCAGGTGGACCATTCTAAGTCCAGACTACCCTCTGTGTCAAGAAAAATCTCTTGTCCTATTTTGTTATTTTCTTCACGAGTTGGAGCTTGTGACCTCTTAGAATATGTGTGTTTATTTCAAATACCATTCATAGGTCATCCATCACATTTTTATCAGTGATTGCTTTATATACCTGCAGCAAATCCTCCCTCAGTCTCCTAGTCTCCAGTAATAAAATATTTGGGTCCCTCATAGTTCATCCATCCAATTTTTATCAGTAGTTCCTTTGTAAATCTGCAGCAAATCTTCCCTCAGTCTCCTATTTTCCAGCAATGAAACACTTAGGGCCCGATTCCAAAATGGCTATGCAAAACGCAAGGTGTTTGCATTAAACAGCAATAATGCAAGTTACACCTTTCATCATAGTTTGTGCCATTCCCCTATTCTGGTATGTAGTCTGTGCTGGAATGGGAAGCGTCTGCACCAAACAGGCACTGTGCCACCCTTGCAACCTGCACCTGGGTATGCCAGGTAGCAAGGGGGCTAGCACCATGGTGGAGTTGCTACATCCCCTAATTTCAAATTTCAAAAGCCCCACCATGGCTGTAGTAGCGGGCTCCACTTATACCAGCCAGGAGGTGGTTTAAGCCCATTGTGCCAGTGTGATACACAGTGGGGGCATAGCTATATGTGGGGTCAGGGGGCAGGAGGGGCATAGGATGTGTTGGTGGTACAGTGGGGAGGCAGGGAATTACTCTGGCACCCAGTGGGGTGCATATGACTCTGTACATATAAGACATAGGCATATGCACCCTGTCTGGTGCTAGACCAATCCCTGGCCTCCCCCACTGTCACACTAACTCACCCTATACCCCTTCTGTCTCTCACCTCCTACGGGCATATGGTTACCACCCTCACCAACACCAGTGCTGCCAGTCGTGTGCTGCTTAGGTGAGAGGGAAGACAGGTCCTTGCAACATATGCTGCAGCTGTGCTGATGGATAGGCGCTGATCTGCAGTTGTGGCAAACATGGGGATTTCTGTGCCAGGACACTGCTTTTTTGCAGAATCTGCTGTAGGGTCCCTGGTGCACCCAGATATTGCCACATCCCTGGAGTGTCACTACTTGCATTGCTCCAAGGGAGCATTTTGGAACTGGACCCTTAGTTCCCTCACTTTGTCCTTGTATGTTTGTTTCTTTCTGTGGGTATACTATAAGTTTCAATATTCTGTGCTGGGTTCTTTCTATCATCTAAATGTTGTTCCTTAAAGGAGAACTGCACTGAACCTGTAAGCCACTTTTCCTAATAGAATTTTATGTTAAGCAAATCAGAACCACTGACTAAAATAACTAAAATTCTTTGGTTGTTAGAGCAGTATCAGTTCCGACAGAAGGAAGCAGGGAAGGCAGTCAGAATTGCAAAGGCCCAAACAGTGGAAAAGATAGCCAACTCAGTTAAAAAGGGGAATAAAACCTTTCATAGGTACATTAGGGAGCAAAGGAAGGGATAGTGAGGCTCAATAAAGGGGAAGGGAGGTGAGCAGAAGGTGACAGTAAAAAAGCAGGGATCCTGAATGAATACTTCTGCTCAGTATTCACAAAAGAAGAGTAGGGGGAGGTACCAAAACCAAACAATAGAAGCACTCTAAATAGAGGGGTTGATACCAGTCCATTCACAAAAGAAAGGGTCTTAAAAGAACTCCAAAAACTCATGCTGGACAAACCAATGGTGCCTGATGAGATTCACCCCAGAATTCTAAGAGAACTAAGGGGAGAACTAGTAACAACACTGACTACTCTTTTTAACAAATCATGGGAGGATGGTGTAGTACATGAGGACTGGAGGAAGGCAGATGTTATTCCCCTCCACAAAAGTGGGAGCAAGGCAGAGGCAGGAAACTACAGACCTGTTAGTTTGCCCTCAGTGGTAGGGGAAATTATGGAATCACTTCTGAAAGAAAGAATTGCGAGTACCTAGAGGTCAGTGGGACACAGGACCCAAGGCAGCATGAATTCATAGAAACATAGAAGTTGATGGCAGATAAGGACCTCAAGGCCCATCCAGTCTGCCCATTTCTTTTTCTACCTTATAAATGTGCCATCGGCCTTTGCTCTGTCAGTGGCCTATCTATTCATAGTCATTTGTATTGCTCCCTTATGCCTATTCCATGCCTGTTTGAAGCCCTGCACTGTATTCATAGCCACCACTTCTTGTGGTAAGCCATTCCATGCATCCACCACCCTTTCTGTGAAAAAGAATTTCCTCACATTCCCCTTAATCGGCCTCCTCTAATCTCATGCTGTGTCCTCTTGTCCTGCTATTTTCTTATATTTAAACATGTTAGACTCTTTCACCTTGTTTATGCCCTTAAGGTGTTTGAATGCCTCGATCATATCACCTCTCTCCTCCTTTGCTCAAGGGTATACATATTGAGCTCCGTTAATCTGTCCTCATATGTCTTCTGATGCAGTCCCTGCACCATTTTGGTTGCCCTTCTCTGGACTGCCTCAATTTGGTTAATGTCCTTGTGAAGGTGTGGCCTCCAATACTGCCGCAGTACTCAGATGGGGCCTAACCAGTGTCTTGTACAGAGGATTATTACCTCCCTCTTACGACTTGTGATACCCCTACTAATACACCCTAACACCCCCCTAGCCTTACCTACTGCTTTAGAGGTCTGCTTGGATGATTTTAGGTCATCAGTGATGATGATGCCCAAGTCTCTTTCTTCCTTTGTGACTGCTAGCAACTCTCCTCCCAGCCTATAGGTGGCTTCAGGGTTTCTCTTCCCTATATGCATGATTTTGCACTTCTTTGCATTAAATCCCAGTTGCCACTCTTCTGACCATTCTGCTAGTTTATCCAGATCTCTTCTCATTCTGCCCACCCCATCTGGATCATCTACTCTGTTGCAGATCTTGGTGTCATCTGCAAACAGACAAGCCTTACCCTCTAGTCCATCTGCAAGGTCACTAATGAAGATGTTGAAGAGGACTGGCCCCAGGACTGATCCCTGAGGTACCCCACTTGTGACTTGCATCTCTTCTGACTGTATACCATTTACCACCACTCTCTGTTTTCTGCCCGTCAACCAGTTTGCCACCCAGTTGACCAACTTCTGACCCACCCCGAGCCTACCCAGCTTATTTATCAATCTTCTCTGTGGAACAGTGTCAAAAGCTTTGCTGAAGTCAAGGTAGGCGACATCAACTGCTCCCCCTTGGTCCACCACTCTGGTTACCCAGACAAAGAAATCTATGAGATTAGTTTGACAGGACCTTCCTTTTGTAAACCCATGCTGTCTTCACAGTGGGGAGGTCATGTCAGACAAATCTAATAGATTCTTTTGACTAGGTGACAAAAGTAGTATGCCAGGGAGGGTCTGTGGATGTGCCCTACCTAGACTTTAGCAAGGCATTTGACACAGTCCCACAGAAAAGATTAGTAAACAAGTAAGCCAGCATAAGAGTGGGTCCCAGGGTAGTAACATGGGTAAAAAATTGGCTGGACAACAGGACACAGAGAAGGTAATAGTAAACGGAGTCCACTCTGAGAAAAGTTGGGTTATTAATGGGGTACTGGGACCGGTCCTCTTTAATGTCCTTATAGGTGATATGACAGAGGGGCTGGAAGGAAAAGTATGCCTCTTTGCAGATGACACAAAGATCTGCAACAGGGCTGATACACAAGGGGGGTAGAAAGGATGAGAAGGGACTGTTCAAGGTTCGAGGAATAGTCCAAAGTAAAAGGTGGGTAGTGACTAAGGCCTTAAAGGAGGAGAAGTGGGGGAGAACGGTGACGGCTGTGGATCGGCAGTTCCAGGCTTCGATGGCATTAGTTGCAAAGGAGCATTGGCCAAGAGTAGTTTTTCTGAAGGGCAGGAAGAGGTTGTGATCCCCCATTGACTGAGTTCCATATTTGTTCATGATCAGGGAGCACACGTTGCAGCCATCTGGCAGCATTTAAACAGGAAGTGCTATCTTGCATAAAAGGGTTTCACAGAGATTAACACGCAGAGGTGGAAAGGAAGCTAGTTGGTGGAGAGGTATAGGTCACAGTGGTGGGAGTCTGGTTCCATGATGAGTGAAAATTTGTCAGCTCCATTGAACACTACTGAGATTCTTTTTAGAACAGTGTTATTGGTGGCAGAGTAGATAACTGCACCTTAATCAATCCCTGAGATGATGTAGCTGGGTACTAGGAGTTTTTTTTTTTTATTTCAGGGGTGAGGTTATGCTTGTTTCTGTATAGCAAGTCAAGGCAATGATGGATATGTTTGACCAGGGAGTCAGAATGAGATGTGAAGGATAGGGTCTTGTCAAGTTGTATGCCCAGGTACTTGAAGACTGGACCTCTTCAATGGGGCACCCCATCTGGTGCTGTGATGTGCAGCTCAGGGTCACCCTTTTGGGCATGGCTGCTCCTGAACAGAAGAGATATGGTTGTCTTAGCACTAATGACCAGTCTTTTAGATGTGAACTAGTTGCAGACCTTGTTGAAGTCAGGTTGTAGAGCAGGTTGCATTTCAGTATCTCCAGTTTGCGATGTGAGGTGAAGATGACTGTATAATCAACATACAATAATGCTTTGGAGTGAACACCAACATCTGGGACCTTGTTGATGTATATGCTGAATAACAGGGGGGCCAAGGATTGAGTTTTGTGGGTCTCCAGTGGTTAGAGCTGCAAGCTGGAGGACACTTCTCTACATCCAGTCTTTTGTGATCTGTGGGCTAAGTAATCAGAGAATCACACTGTGGCCTCATCTGACAGGCCCAACTCCCAGAGTTTTATGATTAGGAGGTCATGGCCAACTAAGTCAAGATCCATGCAGAGATCAAGAAAGGATGCACCAATAAAGTCACCTTTGTCTAGGGCCTTGTGGAGTTTCAGTATCTTGAAACAAACACTAACCTCTCATTATATTCCCTTTCCTGAATATTTCCCAGTAATGATTTTCTAAGTGTGGCGGTCTCCATTTGATAAGCCTTGTTATCGTCACAGTTTTGATAACCTCTTTGATTGTAAGAAATTTGATGCCAGACATTCCATATAGCATAGAGCAATAACTTAGAGTTGTTTTAAAAGCTATGGCATTAAGAAGGCTTACAAAGGCTTATCAATGATAAACCTCCATTTACAATATGTAGTCATGATAATAAAATCATTAAATGTACACCACCTTACTCAAAGTTCAAAGTACTAAACAGATTAAAATGTACCAGTACATGTATTTATTTTGTTTTTATTAACTGGGTGGGTGCACTAGACAATTGAATGCCTGTTTGTTTATGCACTACCCAGGTGCTAACACTGCAAATGCAAAATTATCAGTGCATGATAATACAAGATAGCATGAGAAACAAACAATAGATTACAACAAAACAAGCAGATAATAATAAATGTATGATGAATATAGAAAATTGGGTAAAGAATTGATATTTTGACCTTAGGTCTTCTTTAGAAATTATCTATAAAGAGAATATATGAAAGTTAACATTGCTGTTTCCTCTTTATAGATAATTCCTAAAGAAGACGTACAGTCAAAAAGTCTGTTCTAATTTGATCTTTTATTTTTGCATGCATTTAATATTATCTGTTTGATTTGTTTGCAGCCTGCACACTGATTTTGTGTTGCACATTTTTTTGTTCTTACAACAGACACCAGTGGTTGGAACACAATAATCAAGGGTAGGCTCAAACTTTTGTAGACAATTATGTGTGTGTATTCTTACAGTAGTTCAGTTGTGAAGCACTAGTGGGTGGTAGAGTTTCTGGTTCCCAGTGGGAAGGTGTTCCAGCACTTGGGACAGATTGGACAAATTCAAATGTTAAATAGTTGTACAGCAACAGATTCATTGAGATGAGGCTCAGTTACAAAGATGTCCTGGTGTATAGTGCTGTGAGGTTACAGCATATGTGCAATTGCACAAGATGTTACATAATGATAGGGAGTGCAATAAATTAGACCATATAATGGCAAGCAAGAATGCTGGGCTCTGATTGGTCAGTTTGGGGCTAGACCCATGATGTTATTCCAGCTCAACATCACAAAGTGAGTCCTGTCACATACAGTACCACATCAAATGTAAAAGAAATCATTGCACATGCCATGTCCTAGCTGCCCACATTTACCATGGCTACTGAGTAGTCTGCCAGGACATCAGATTTTATTATAGCATAAATCCCTCCCTCTCGCTTTCACATATTAAATTAATCCATGAATTAGGCTTTAATTGTTAGAGCAGATTTCTCCATTGTGAACCAATGCACTTTGCAATGATTCAAAAAAATTTAAAATATAATACAGACCAGAAAACTGCATACAAATGACTAAAACATTAATTAGAAGTACAAAAAATAATAATTATCTAGTCATAAAAGCTTGGTTAAATAAAAAGGTCTTCAGTTTTCATTAAAAAATGTCAATTGTTGGGATCTCTTGAATTTAGTGAGGGAGTGAGTTCCACAGGATTGGGGCCACAGAAGAAAAAACACGAGCCCCCATTGACTTTAAGTGAATCCTGGGAACTCCTAACAAACTCTCATCTGTGGAACGAAGGGAGCAGTGAGTAGGGACTCAGGAGATCTTGCAGGTAACTGGCCCCCTGACTGTGTAGGGCCATATAGGTCAGCAAACTGACCTTGAAGGAGATCCGACACCTAATCGAGAGCCAGTGCAAAGAGCGCAGCACAGGTGTAATATGACACAATTTAGGTAGACCGGTCAACAACCTGGATGCAGCATTCTGCACCAGCTGCAGGCGGCACAGATCTACCTGCACTAGCCCCAGATAGAAAGACAATTGTAGTAGTCCAGATGCAATGTTGCAAAGGCATGTACTAGTGCCAGCAGATCAGTCAGCAGTATCAGGTGTTTAACGCTGGTGATGTTCCTCAGATGGTAGAAAGAGGTCTTGACCACTGCTGACACATGTGGTTTAAGTGTCAGGACACAGTCCAAGATAATGCCAAGATTCCTCCCCCGATCAGAGGTGAACAATTGGGAGTCCCTGATCCTAAGCCCTGAGACTCGACCAGATTGCACCCTCATCGCCTGGAGACCAGGTTCCAGCACCAGAACCTCAGTCTTATCTGGATTCAACCTCAAGCAGTTGGCCCTCATCCAGTCTTGGATTTCGTCCAGGCAGGTGTTCAATACTAATATGGACTCCTGCTACTTGGGTGCAAAGGTCATGTAGAGCTGAGAATCATTTGCACAACAGTGAAAACTCAGCCCATACCACCTTATAATGTCCCCTAGTGGTAGTGTGTACACCAGAAACAATATGGTGGACAAAAAAAGCCCTCCGGGACCCCACACAGCAGGGACATGGGAGCTGAGGAATAAACCCCAGAAACCACACACTGCGATCTGCCAGTGAGGTAAGATCTAAACCAATTGTGCACTATACCTGTCAGTCCTCAACATGCCTGCAGGTGCTCCAACATCACCACACGGTCCACGGTGTCAAACGCTGCCAAGACATTGAGGAGAACATGAATGGACCATCTCCCCTATTCCTCGCTGCTTGGATATAATTTAGCACCCGAACCAGGGCAGTTTCAGTACTATGCCTTTTCCTAAATCCTGAATTGAGAGGCTTGTAGATGTTGTGGGCTGTTAAATAGGTCTCGAGTTGAATGGCCACCACCTTCTCAGTAACCTTCCCCACAAAGGGAAGGTTAGAGACAAGTCTGTAGTTTGCCAGACAGTCCATATCTAGTGAGTTTTTTTTTAGGAGGGGACTTACAACTGCCTCCTTCAGGGGCTCCAGAGAAAAACCTGACACCAGAAAACATTGGACTATCTTGGCTAGGACCAGACTGATGGCATCAACACACCCCACAAGAAGGCTCGTTGGACCCTGGTCCAAACTACATTTGGTTGGCCATAACCCCATGATGACCCTCACGAAATCTACTTCAGCTACCTGGTTGAAGTTGGACCACACAGACTGAGTGCCTGCAACCTCATGCCCTTCACTGCAATGCCCATTTGATGATGCTGATTGGATTTTTGATCTGATGGAGGCAATCTTACCAGTAAAATCCAAGCAATTTCATCACATCTTGACTGTGATAAGGCTTCTCTGGACCAAAACAGGCTGGATTACAAAGATTGTCCATGGTGCAGAAGAGCTAAGCCGGTCTGTTAATTTCTGCAGCAATCTCCTTGGACCGTACCTCTGCTTTCTTACAGGAGATTGCTGATTGATTGTCCCTATAATGGGCCATCAATGTAAGCTTGTCCTCCCCAAAGCAAATCTCTTCCAGCAGTGCTCTAACCTTCGACCCCTCCTCCTCATGTCTCTGAGAGTCTCATCAAACCAGGCGGACCTCTGGTGTGAGGTAAGGGGTCGATCACAGACAGGTGCAATAGAGTTGAGGATCTCAGCAATCACCCCATTATAGGTCAGAACCAATTCCCCCAGCTCCTTGCTTGCACTTGTTGGACCTTATAGGTTCAGCACCACCAACAGACTCTATGTGGTCAAACCCCTTAAAAGGCAGTACTGGACCATCTCCATAGGGGAGGGTCTATTTAGGGGGCCTCCAAGGGGAACCTCACAGTATGGTGGTCCGACCATACAACCAGCTCCATCATAAAGTCAAAGATCTCCATTCCCAGCAGGAAGATGAGGTCCAACGAATGGCCATGTATATGGGCTGCAGAGGTAACAACCTGTGTCAGGCCCAGTGAACACATCAGTTGGAGGAAGTCTTGATGAAATTGAAAGAGTTCATTGTCAATCCAGGCACTGAACTCATCCAGAATAATCCATCTGGTTACTCCAATACCATTTCAATGATGAAGTCTCCAACTTCCTGCAGAAACTCTTTCCCATCCCCCAGCAGCCAGTAGATCAGAAGGATTCTGCAATCTGCTCCTGCACACCCTTGAATAGCTACACATTTGAAGGATGTCATTGTTCCTACTGGGAGGGCTGCGAGATTCAAGTTTGATTCAAAACATACTGTCACACCGCCATACCTACGATCCTTTCTTGGGCAGTGTTCCACCAAGTAGATTGAACCCAATTAAACCCAAAACCATAACAAAGTGGAGTATGTGACCCACATGACAGTTAAACACATTAATTGTAGTACTTGCACATTTCTGAATTAAAAAAATTAAAATGAAAGAAAGATGTCATAGCAGTTGGCTTCACACAGGGCTGGTATGGGGGGGGTTCAAGGGATGCCACTGCACCTGGGCCGAGAGTGCAGGGGGACCCAACGGCCACTGAAGTACAAATTTGTATTTTTATAAAATGACTATGCTGGTGCAGTGCCCCATTCGGCAAGTGTGCACCGTCCAGTGCAAGCCCTCCATCCTCAGTACCAGTACTCTTCTCAGCCCCCCTCAGAGCCCTGAGCCATTTAAATCTCACACAGAGAGGGCCCAGCTATATAAACAGTAGTGCATGCATTTGCACTCCTTTCCCCATACCTGCAAGCAGTGCTGACATTCGTTCACTGTCCTCCTTGTCTCCTCCTCCTGTGTTGGGCATGCTCCGCTCCTCCTTTATGCTCCATCCTGCACCAATAGTGGTCTTTCCGCTTCGCCCCCTGCTCACTCAATACAGTTGAGTCAGTTTGAAGCTCCTCCCTACTCCCTCGCTCCCTGGTCAAGCATTAGCTGTCGCTGCTCCGATTTGCTGGCGGGGACACTGGGGTGGGGCTCATCTCAGGTTCAGCTCGGTGTAAGCCTTGGATCCTCTCACAAAATCAGAGTCATCTGGCATCTCCAGACACACTGAGTGAGTCCATGGCGGTCTATCCATACTCTCTGGCGGGAGTCTGGGACGGATGGCAATTACTGTGCTGATCAATGTCCTTTTTGTACTTCTGTGTGCCAAAATAAACTGTGCTGTCTGAGTCCAGTGATGGTGGCGATTCAGTGGGAAGGGAAACTAAACAAAAATATTTAGGCAGCAATAGCCAGCAGGAAAGAAGGGGTGGAGAGGGGAAACTGAGAGAGGAGAGAGAACAGATAACACCATGATTTACACCTTTCAAGTTCACAAAATGAACTAGCAGCAATATTATTTAGGGGGATGGGAGACCAGCCGGGGGGGGGGGGGCACTACAAATTCTTGCACCAGGGCCTAGCAAATCCTAGAACTGGCCCTGGCTTCACACAGTGTTGCCCAACCACCTTCACAGTTCCCACTTGGCAGTGGGGAACGTTGCCAGATTCAGTCAGTTTTAAAATTTGCTGTATTCACCTGATTC
Source organism: Neoceratodus forsteri (assembly GCA_016271365.2). NCBI lineage: Eukaryota > Metazoa > Chordata > Ceratodontiformes > Ceratodontidae > Neoceratodus > Neoceratodus forsteri. The sequence continues at coordinate 825,577,257 of CM057455.1, read as the reverse complement.
ATTTGCAATCAAACTGAAACAGAATCTCTAAAAAACAGAACAAAGCAGTAACTGCAAATGGCTTTTCTGTTCCCCACTCAGAATTCAAGATCACAGTGCATGCACAGGTAACCACCGCACTGTATACTCGCTGACTGCAAATTCTTCTACTCCAGTCATGCCCTTCACATTTTTCTCCATTCCAGTGACACTGGGCCCTATGCACTAATGAAATAGTTGCCTACGTACCATGTATCCAAGACGCGTAGGCAACCGTAAGTGTGAATGCCACACAGCAGAGGTCCCATGGGCCCCTGGTGGCACTCACAAGGGTGCGCAAGGCACTTGCGTGCCCACCTCCCTAGCCCCTTGAGTAACATCATGCTGAGGGAGTGTTGGGGGCATGCCCGTACTACATGGCATTCACTAAGTCACATAGTGCCAGGAACAGGGGATGGTGGGTACACCAGGTGAGATCACGCGTAACCCAGTATGTGCCCTCATGTTCTTCATCCACTGGGTGCAGCAGCACCGGGTAATGGACATCTGTGTTGCCTTAGCCCACTAGGCTGCAGGGGAGGGCTGGGGCAGTGGCTCGGGTGAGTGCCCGGCAGGAGTATGCATGTTGCTGCTTTACATGGCTGGCCCCTAATCTATACACCCACCGCATGGGTGCAAGGGATCCTCTTAGGGACCTAGTACAGGTATCTGATTAGATACAAAATCACATATGCCCCCACAATGTAAAGCATCATGGGCTGCATATGGAAATCACCACAGAATATTTGCTAGTTCAACTTTAAGCAAAAATGCATGGTGCCGAAAGGCCTCTCACACAATTTGCAAAGGGTGCCAATAGAAGACACAGACATGTGCTTTGTCCTACCAGGGCTCATCAGTATGTATCTGATAGATTGTTCACTTGGGAGCTTAAGCAGCAGGCAGGGAGGAAAGAGAGCTGGAGTTATAATCTGTTTTAACTGAAATATTTGAATAGTTTGTAAGTGAAATTAGTTTTATGTGGTAAAAATTATTACCTTGAATTAGAATTAGAGTTATAATCTGTTTTAACTGAAATATTTGAATAGTTTGTAAGTGAAATTAGTTTTATGTGGTAAAAATTATTACCTTGAATTAGAATTGTTACATTGTAATTTGGTGGCTTGGGGATAGTTGTCTAGCAGGGATATTTAGAGGGAAATTTAAAAGTGTTGTTTGCCTGGTGTTTGGGAAGAGCCCTCCCACCCACCCAGTTTTGTATGCCTTCTTAAATACTGAAAAGCCACTGGGGTTGGGATTGAAGGGCTGAGTGTTTCTGTTTGGGACTGAAATTCCAAGCAACAGGAGCTAGTGGGCCTGTGACATCTTATGGTACCTGATGTCTGCTTACATACACTGTTAGTGTGACCGAACACACACTGGACTGTATGTGTTTGTGAGACTTAGGGAGCGATATTGGTGGGGCTGAAATTGGGTTTGTAAATAACTACAGTCAGTATAGAGAGAACTGCACTTCAGGGAAAGGGACTGAGAAAGGGTGTGCTATTATAAACAGAGGGGATAATCAGGGTGGCCATATTCCACCATGGCAGGCATCTTCGGAAGGGTTGTAGGCTGCACAGGCTGTGGGATGGCAATAATTCTAAATTGGGCCTGGAGAGAGGGCTGCCCACTCTGTAGACCAGCTATCTTGTATCAGGAGTGAGTATATTGGTTAAGGAGTAAGCTGTGGGAGCTCGGGGTGTCCAAGGATAAGGGGTGTGGATATGGGCAGCAGAAGGGTGGGGCTGAGGAGGCTGGGGCAACGCTCTGAAATTACAGGACGTTATGTTACAGCAAGCAGGAGGGATATTAGGGATGGAGGACCCTTAGATAGGAAGTTGATGCTAAAGGGAGCGTGCGGGATGAACATTCTGAATACAAAGACTGGAAAAAGAGTCAGGAAGGGCTGTTGTGCGGAAGCCTAAAACAGCAGACTGTGGGAAGAGGAGCTCTAAAGGTGAATAGTGCAAGAGAGAGGAAAGAGGTCAGTTTAGAGATGCAGTCAGGGGAAACTCGGGTTACTTGATGGAGGCTGACATAGACTGTCACAATAAATTTGAGCTACTAAGCAACCTAGAGGGAGGAAGGGGTTGGTGAAATGAGGAAACTTATACAGAGGCGGGGAGGGAGTTGGATACCATAGGGCATCACAGACCAGCTATGGAAAGGATAGACATAGTCCCAGAGGAGAAAACATATATGTTAAGCAAATGGGAGATGCAACATATTCCAGACATGAGGGAGGAGAGCATGATTGGAGAGAAACTGGGGAGACAAGGAGGTGGGAGAAAGCCCCTTCAGCTGGGAGGTCAGTACCAAGGATGGGGCCCTAGCTAAAGGGGACCCACAGAGAGCCTCTGGAAGCAGGGGTACTATTACAAGGGGAGGATGGTGGTGTGGGAGGGAAACCATCAGGGCCAGGATAAATGGTTCAGATATGAGAGGGTTAAAGGGGACACCTATTCAGAGGGGGTTTGAGTTAAGTGGGAAAAACAGCAAGGAAGGCAGAATGGGGAGGGTGACAAGAGGGTCTCTAATAAGGCAGGAAGACTCCCATGAAATTCAGATCATGAATAAAGGGTGGGAAGGGGGGCTGAGAGGGCATAGTGGAGGTAACCATAAGGATGATGGAGGTGTTAAGGTTCTGTTACTGGGAGACTCGATGATTAGGGGTATCCATCGGGAGGGACAGGGGGATGAATGCCATAGCCAGGTGAAGGTAGTGAGTATCTCTGGGCTGACAGTGCACAGAGCAAAGTTCATGGTGTATGAAATGGTTAGGGATTGTGGAGGAAACCGGATTTTCTGGTGCATTTGGGAACTAATGATCTAGATGGAAATAGCATTTGGAAATCCAAGCAAGGTTCAAGAACTTGCCAGAGTCTGTCGGGATAATGGATGCAACATTTCCTTTTCAGAGATATTGCCAGTACCAAAGGCCTCAGTAGACAAAAAAAACTTACAGAGGTTAATGACTGGCTCAGGAAGTAGGGTGAAGAGAATGGGTTGGGGTGTTAGGGAACTGGAATGGGTTTGGGAGGATAAGGGACTATATGCCAAGGACAGGTTTCATCTTGCCCCATTAGGAAGGAAGTCCTTAAACAGGGGATGGCTGACTACATACAAGAAAGGTGGGGTTTAAACTTGAAGGGAGGAAGGGAAGAGGAGGGGCTGACCAGAAGCCCTCTCCTCCAGATGAGGAGTAGCCTTCAAGCCAAAGAGGGGAGGAAACAGACTGGAGGTGGAGGTTTCAGGAGGAGCAGGGGAGGATGGAGGTATAAGGAATCTGGGTGGGGTTCGAGAAGAGGATCAGGGAAAAGTGGTGGGGTTGGTGTTAGTAAATGCCAGGAGCTTGGGAAACAAGTTGCCAGAGTTCAGAGCCATGCTGTTCGAGGAGGGGTGGATGTGGAGGCGGTCACGGGCGTGGGCCAACAAAACCATGACTGGGACCTAAATGTACTGGGGTACACTATGCTTAGGAAGGATAGAAAGGAGGTCAGAGGGGTGGAGTAGCTATGTTCATTAGAGATGATATAGAAATTACTATGGTAGAAGAGGCAGAGGAAACGTGGAGGTCTTATGGGTCTCGATCCCCAGCAGGAGATAAGGTCAAGCTGGGAGTAGCATATAGGCCCCTGGGATGAGTGATGTTCTAGGGATGGTTTGCTGGACAACATCATGCCCAGTGTGGTCCAAAAGGGAAGGAGTGGTGTTGATGGGGACCTTAATATGCAGGTACAAACTGGGGAACCATGTCCTCTAGGGTGGCAAGGAGCAGAGGCTGCTAGATGGCTTCCAGGATGTGTTCTTAACACAGCATGTGATGGAGCCACAAGGGAGGGCATGTCCTGGATGTGGTTCTGGCAGATGGGGATCTGGTAGGGACATAGATGTACAGGACCCCTGACTGGGAGTGACCACAATACTGTCTGGTTTCAAATAAGCATGGGGGAGTGGGGGTGAGATCTAGGACACTGGCAGTGGACATCAGGGGGCAGACTTTATGGGCATGGGAAATATTCTCAAGGATCACTTGAAGGGATTACCTCAACGACAAGTGTGGAAAGGAGATGGGAGGTCATAAGCGGGGACTTCATGAGGCAGTCAGGATCTGCGCTAAGTTGAAACAGTAAGGAAGCAAGGTCACGTAAACCATGCTGGTGGTCCAGTGAGATACAGGTAGCAGTCAGAGAAAAGAAGGCGCCTACAAAATATAAAAACAACAAGAGGGATAGGGATAAATGAATGACCAGCTTGTATCTAGAAAAGTCACCCATATGGTGAGGGGAGCAAAGTCCAGTAAAGAGCAGTGGCTGGCACAGGGGATACAGGGAGGAGAAAAGGGGTTCTTCCGGTACATTGGGGAGCGGAGAAAAACTAAGGGCCATCTCAGCAGATTGAGATCAGAAGGAGGGTGGGTGGAAGAGGCGAGGGACCAGGCAGAGGTATTTAACGAGTACTTTGCCTCTGTGTTCGCTAGGGAGGGGGATGGGATATCTACAAAGCAAGGCATGAAGGGGATAGAAGCGGCAGGGAGTGGGATCCAGGGCAACAGAAATGGAGCAAGAGGAGGGAAAGGTACCCCAGGGTGTCACATCTGGATAAGGATAAAAAGACCAGTAAGGGGGAGGGGACGGATGATGCTATCTCCACCAAAAGGGTGTGGTTAGCCCTCAAGGCCCTAAAGAAAAACAAATCTCCAGGGCCGGATGGCATTCATCCCAGAGTACTAGGGGAATTGGCGGACATACTGGCTGCACCCCTGGTGGAGCTTTTCAGCAGGTCACTTGAGACAGGGAGGGTACCTAGTGATTGGCAAGAGGCACATGTGGTACCAATCCATAAAGGGGGGTCAAGGGAAGTACCAGGTAACTATAGACCCATCAGTTTGACCTCGGTGGTGGGAAAATTAATGGAGAGTATACTAAAGGAACGATTGGGGGTGTAATTGGAGGAGGTGGGAGGTCTGGATAGTCAGCAACATGGGTTTGTGCCCAGGTAGATCATGTCAAACCAACCTTGTGGAGTTCTATGAATGGGTAACATCAGAACTGGGACAGGGTAAGCCTGTGGATGTATTATTCTTGGACTTCAGCAAGGCGTTTGACTCTGTCCCCACAATGGTCTGGTGGAGAAACTGATGGGGTTAGGAGTAAGGCCCTTGATGGTCAGATGGATTGAAAACTGGCTAGCTGGACGCACTCAGAGAGTAGTGGTCTGTGGGAGCTCTCAAACCCTAGAGAGGTTGGTAGTGGGTACCACAGGGCTTTCGGTCTTGGGTCCGATCCTGTTTAATGCAACATATCGGACATCAGGGAGGTATAGGTGTGAAAGAGTTCTTCGGATGACTCCAAGATGGGGAGCAGTAGTTGAGGGAGAAAGGGGAGGTGGCCCTGCAAGGGACCCGAACACCCTGGAAAGCTGGCCTACATGGAAATTACCTTCAATATCACCAAGTGCAAGGTGTTGCATCTTGGTCGGGGAAACCAAACACAGGCACACCCTGGGAGGGAGGCACGGAGGCCCTCGATAGGGAAAAAGACCTAGGGGTCATGGTGGATACATGTATGAATAACTCTGAGCAGTGCAGGAGAGCAGCTAGCAAGGCAAACAGGATGTTGGGATGCATTGTAAGGGGATCACCTCTAGGAGCAAGGAAGTGATTCTGCCTCTGTACAATGGACTGGTTAGACCACACCTTGAGTACTGTGTACAGTACTGGAGACCACATTTGAAGAGGGACATACAGCTCCTGGAGAGGGTACAGAGGAGGGCAAACAAGATGATAATGAGGGCTAGGGGATTTGACTTATGAGGACAGACTTGAGGAGCTCTGCCTGTTTTCATTGGAGGAGAGGAGAGACAGGCGGGACATGATTGAGGTCTTCAAGTACCTCAAGGGAATAAATAGGGTAAACATGGAGGGGATCTTTAGGCTAAAGCAGGGTGGTATCACCAGACGGCATGGTTTGAAGTTGGAAGGTGGAAGGGTGAGGGGGGAAAAGAGGAGGAGGTTTTTCACCGAGAGGGTGGTGGACCCTTGGAATGCACTGCCTGGTGAGCTGGTTCAGAGATCCACAATGGAGGGCTTCAAGAGAGGGTGGGACAGACACAGAAAGTGGATGTATCAGATGATGGCCTGTCCCGAGGGGGTGGGGATGGATGATAGGGGTTTCTAGAGAACAAGGGATGGGAGGGTCTCGGCACCCAATTAACGATCTAGGTTCGAGCAGACTCGATAGACCATAAGGCCTAATCTGCTGGCAAATAGTATGTTAGTATGTTAGTATGTTAGTATGTTAGATGCCCACCCAGGTCCATGGCTCTGCCCCCGACCACCCATGTGACCCGGCACACTGAGGGGGCATGGCTGTGGACAGGTGCCTCATGGCTGCATGCGGTCATGCATATCATACACCCTGCACCTGTCCGGGGCTATGTAGGTATGCGGGCTGGGTATTCTCCTCAGGCAGGTATAACCCACCTGTTAGTCTTTAGGGCCCAATATTTGCAAAATACAAGGCTACAGACAGTCCCTTTTTTCCTGGTGCAGTACAGCTTCCAAGTGTACTTTCACCCACTCTGACACTCACTTGTAATTGCTCTGGCTTGCATCTTCATTAAAAAAATGAAATGGCACATTCTGAATAAAATATGAAGTCCATCTATATAGTGCGTGGGGATGAAGCAACAAAACAATGGTGGGGGGGGTTCACACACACACAAAAAAATGGAGCAAGACAGAGTACACCTAAAATTGTATACAGAGCAAATATATACCAGCAGTGCCACCTACTAGACAAGAGGAAAAACTATGGAATCTTTTCTGAATAGGTATATCTGCCCTAAAAAAAAATCTATTTTAAAGATATTTATTCAATTTTCTTTTTCCTAATGCAAAGGATCCATTGTATAATAGGAATAATGCACTCCAGGGTGTGTGTCGTGCTGGGATAATATCACTTCTCAGGTGTTGGATGAACTCGGCCTGTGGCTGCATGCCTAACCACCCAAGGCATAATGTTATCCCAACAAGACACACACCCTGTCATTCATCATTCTTTTATTGCATCATGATTTTAAATAAGATTGCAATACGGTAGTTCACCCATATTATTGCAGCTCATAGACACAAGTAGCAAGTATTTGTAACAAAATCTTAAGGAGTAAGAGCAGTTAGGATTTAGAAGAAGTTCAGACAAGGACAAGGGAGAGTGGGATCATATGACTTTTTCAATGAAGTACCCAAGTGTGTAAGAGACCTATTGTACTGGGGAAAGCCAGGACTGACCAGTGTACAGGAGGCAATGAAACATAAGGTGGTCAGTGGCCAGGACAAAGTGACACCATTTAAGGTAACTTCCACATTAATAAATTGCCCTTGGCAGTTGTGGTTGGCTATAACACCATGTGTCAGACTTGACCAGAAGACTATTTGTTCTTCCATCACCAATTTAAGGATTACAGAATTGCAAACTGAACTAACATGGGGCTAGAACTCCACAAAGGTTCAGGCATAACCTCCAGGTACTTTAATAAGGTGACTGTTAAGTAAGAGCCATCCAGTCAGGGGACTGACAGACTAAAGGAACTAGTGTTAAGTTGTTGGGTTTTTTTTTGGACCCAGAAAGCATGGCCTGTGTTTTCAAAGACTTTAGGACCAACGTCTTTTGAAGCAGTAGGGACTGTTGATTTTAACAATCCTGATTTGGCTGAAGGTTGAGGTTTACAGACCTCTTGGAGTTACTGCAGAGGATGAGGACATCTGTCTACGTTACTGAGTTACAGAAGAAGCTGATGAAGAAAATGTTATTAATAAATATAGAAAAAAGCAGACAATCAAAAATAAAGCCTTATGGGCCACCAGCCTGACTGCAAGTAATGCTTGAAACTGAGTAGCCAATTAGTTTTCTCCTGCAAATGAGATATGTTGCAAACCATTTTATGGTGCTGGGGAGATGCCAGGACTTATGAGCTTGGGGAAGAGGAATGCATGGTTGACCAAGTCAAATGCCTTGGTCATAGAAACATAGAATTTGATGGCAGATAAGGACCGCTTGGCCCACCCAGTCTGCCTATTTCCCTACCTAATGGATAAGCTACAGATCCTAGATAACCAACAGCCTACTTATTCTTTCCACCACCCCCTAGAATTGCCTTATGACTGTCCCATGCATTATTGAAATCCACCACTGTATCTGACTCTCTCAACTTCCTTGCGAAGTTGTTCCATGCATCCACAACCCTTCCATAAGAAATTACTCCCCACATTACCTCTGGAGCCTCCCCCATAATCTTCAAATTGTACCCCTTGTTCCTTTGCACAGCTCTATTTTCTGAAAGATGTTACCTCTTGAACTTTGTTGATTCCTTGAGGTACTTGAAAGTTTCTATCATGTCTCCACCTCCTTTCTTTGAGGCTATACATAATAAGCTCCTTAAGTCTCTCGTCATATGTCTTATGGTGCAGACCCCGCACCATTTTAAAGGCCCTCCTCTGACTGCCTCCATCCTGTCTATGTCACGTGAGATCAACCCAAATCGCATGCAGTACCCCAGATGGGGTCTCACCAGCTGTCTATCACAGAGGATAACAACTTCTCGTTTTCTACTGGGATGCCTCCCAATGCAAACTCAGTACTCCCCAGCCTCCATACTGCCCTCTCACATTGCTTGCCCAAATTTAGGTTATCTGATATGATCACTCCCCAGATCCCTTTCCATTTTTGTTGTTGCTAGTATCTCAACCCCCACATGGTACTCTTCCCCTGATTTGTTTCCAGTGGTGCATTATTTGCACTTCATAGCATGCAATCTAAGCTGCCATACATTTGACCACCTCCAACCTTGCCAAGTCAATGGCCTTATCCTTTCCACCCCACCCAGTATCAACCTGTTGCAGATCTTTCGTGTCATCTCCAAGGAGACATACTTTTCCTTCCAGTCCCTCTGCAATGTCATTTATAAAGACATTAAGAGGACCGGTCCTGAACTGAACCTTTCTGTACCCCACCAGTAACCTCCTTCCTTCAGAGGACTCGCCATTATTGCCCTCTGTGTCCTGCCTCCAGGCACTTACCCAGGCTACCATCTTGGGACCCACTCCCAGGCTGGCGATCCTAGATATTAATCTTTTGTGTGACTGTGACAAATGCCTTGCTAAAGTCTAGGTAGGCCATGTCCACAGCCCCTCCATGATCTACTACTTTGGACACCAAGTCAAATAAATCTATTAGATTTGTCTGACACGACCTTCCCACTGTGAATCCATGCTGCCTTGGGTCCTGTGCCCCTCTGGCCTCCAGATACTCAAGAATAATTTCCTTCAGAAGTGATTCCATCATTTTCCCAGTCACTGAGGTTAAACTAACAGGTCTGTAGTTTTCTGCTTCTGCCCTGCTCCCACTTTGTGAAGTGGAACATCTGCCTCCAGTCCTCTCAGGTACCACCGCAACATCCCATGATTTAAAGATGCAGGTCATGGAGTCACTAGTTCTACAGTTCTTTTACTAGAAATTCTGGGTGAATCCCATCAGGCCGCATTGCTTTGTCCACCTTCAGTTTTAAGAGTTCTTTCAGAACCCTTTCTTCTGTGAATGGGCTGGTATTAACCCCTTTATCTAGAGTGTTTCTATTGTTAGGTTTTGGTACCTCCCCTCTTCATTTGTGAATACTGAGCAAAAATATTTATTTAGTGTCTCTGCCTTTTCACAGTCACCCTCTGTCCACCCCTTCCCCTTAATTAAGCTTCACTATCCCTATCTTGGTCTTCCTTCACTCCTTGATGTACCTATAAAAGGTTTTATCCCCCTTCTTAATTGAGTTGGCTATCTTTTCCTCGGTTTGGGCCTTTGCAGTTCTGACTGCCTTCTGCCTTTGCTTTTAATTGATGCAAATTATTCGTCCTGTCCTCCTGTGATTCCTTATACTTCCTGAATGCTTTATTTTCCTCCTAACCTCCCTGCTACCACATTTGAGAACTACAGGTCAGGGACTAAAACACATAAACAATCAGCTGATTCTTATCAGAGTGTTGCAACTTAAAATTGCATGTGAATTTTACAGCATGTGTACCACTTCAGAACTGCATACAGCACAGTTTCTCTGTAAGCTAGAAAATAGTGCTAAGTGAATGGCTTCCACTAGCACTATACAACGACTTTTTACACAAAAATGCTACAATTTGCATTTATTTATTTATTTGCTTTGCTTACCGGTAAGCACACTAGACAGCCAAATGCCTATTTTCAGGAGCGACAGCATTCTCAGCAATGTGCAGTGCATACATAGTACGCCTATTTGTGTAGTAAAATTTTCCCAATTATGTTTGGACGCAGTTGTAAATGAGAGTTTTCTCTCAGCGCATATCCAATAAATGATGATGACAATGATGGTGAAAATGTCATTATGAAACTCAAACACTACACTACAGGCTACACTAGAATTGAGATTTTTCACTTTACCCATGCTAAACCTTTTCTGGTGAGGCACTGCTGTTATTTGTAAGGTTTACCAAGGTGATAGAATAACAAGGCAAGCAACAAAGCAGGTACATAGAAATGTATTCAGTTAACTTAAAAATGCATGTGATTGGTACAAAACGTGCAACTGTTCAGCCTTACGAAGATCCTGTACAAGATGTAGAGCCTCTTGGATTATATTTGTTTTACATTGTTGTGTCTTTGTGTCTCTGTATACTTGTTTTCATGCATAGATGTGTTTATTTTTTCTCCTTGCTGTCCTAAGTCCTGGTATGGTGTAGTCCACACACTGTCTAATTATTTCAGAGGGCCCTTCTAGTTCCTGTTTAACCTTTTCTGAGTTTGACAAAGGGTTAATGTACAGTGCCATTTCTAAGCCCATGCTGAATATGGACAGAAATACCTGTAAACTGGGAGGAGACCACATTTCCAGATTTTGCTTATCATTAACAGTATGGCATTCAAGCAATTTTTTCAGCAATCTTGAGTTAACCTTCTCTAAACACAGGTATACATTATTCACCTTCTAAGCAACAGAGACAGTGCCTGACATAAGGGGAGAGGTTGAAATCTAGCCAGAGGAGATGACATGCTAGAGGTTGTAAGCTGAGGAGCCTGGAAACCCAACAGTATACCCAGATCTACATATATCTGTATAGGGCAGAATGAGGCTATTGGTTGAGTTAGCCCACTTCTCAGTGGTTATATTCCACAAATAGTCTTTGGCCACATGTTTATCTAATTTTTTGAATTGTTCCGCGTTCTGCTTTACTCATTCCTGGTGGACCATTCTAAGTCCAGACTACCTCTGTGTGAAGAAAATCTCTTGTCCTATTTTGTTATTTTCATGAGTTGGAGCCATGAACTCTTAGAATATGTGTGTTTATTTCTAATGCCATTCATAGGTCATCCATCACGTTTTTATCAGTAATTGCTTTATATATCTGCATAAAATCCTATCTCAGTCTCCTAGTCTCCAGTAATAAAATATTTAGGTCCTCATGGTTTATCCATTCAATTTTATCAGTACCTTTGTAAACTCACAGCAAATCTCCCTCAGTCTCTATTTTAAAGCAATTAAGCACTGAGCCCATTTCCAAAATGGTTATAAAACGCAAAGGTGCTTGATTTAACACCAATGATGCAAGTTACACCTTGCATCATAATTTGTGGCATTCCCTATTCTGGTATGTAGTCTGTGCTGAATGGGAAGCTCTGCACCAAATAGGCACTGTGCCACCTTGCTACCTGCACCTGTATGCCAGGCAGCAAGGCTTGCACCATGGTGGGGTTGTTACATCCCCACCTCGAATTCCCAAAGCCCCACCCGCTGGCTGTTGTAGGGGCTCTACTTATACCAAGTGAGGTGGTTTTAAGCCTCATTGCGCCAGTGTGATGCACAGTGGGGAATAGCATGTGGGATCAGACAGGAGGCATAGGGTGGTTGTCCAGCGGGAGGCAGGGATTGGATCTGGCAACCTAGTGGGTGAATATGCCTCTGTATATAAGATATAGCATGTGCACCCTGCCTGGTGCTAAACCAATCTCTGGCCTCCCCACTGTCACACTAACTCACCTACATATCCTTGGGTCCCCACCCCATATGGTTACCACTCACCACCACACCAATGCTGCCAGTCCTGTTGCTCTGTGAAAGGGAAGACAGGTCCTTGTAGCAATGCTGCAGCTGTGCTGAAGGATAGGCGCTGTTCTGCACCAAGCGCAAACCTGGGGATTTCTGTGCTAGGACACTGCTTTTTTCAGAATCTGCTGTAGGGTCCCTGGTGCACCCAGATATTGCCACATCTCTGGAGTGTCACAACTTGCGTTGCTCCATGGGAGCATTTAGGAATTGGACCCTTGTTCCCTCACTTTGTCCTCATATGTTTGTTTCTTTCTGTGGGTATACTGCAAGTTTCAGTATTCTGTGCTGGGTTCTTTCTAGCATCTAAATGTTGTTCCTTAAAGGAGAACTGCACTGAACCTGTAAGTCACTTTTCTAATAGAATTTTATTTGAAGTAAATCAGAACCACTGACTAAAATAACTAAAATGCCTGGGTTGCTAGAGCAGTATCAGTTACGGCAGAAGGAAGCAGGGAAGGCAGTCAGAATTGCAAATTCCCAAACAGAGGAAAGATAGCCAACTCAGTTAAAAGGGGAACAAACCTTTCATAGGTACATTAGGGGAGCAAAAAAGGCCAAGGGATGGATAGTGAGGCTTAATAAAGGAGAGGGGAGGTGAGCAGAAGGTGACAGTAAAAAGGCAGAGATCCTGAATGAATACTTCTGCTTAGTATTCACAAAAGAAGAGGAGGGGGAGGTACCAAACCAAAAATAGAAGCACTCTGGATAGAGGGGTTGATAGCATTCCATTCACAGAAGAAAGAGTCATAAAAGAACTCCAAAATCTCAGCTGGACAAACCAATGGTGCTCGATGGATTCACCCAGAATTCTAAGAGAACTAAGGGAGAAAAAATACTTCAGTGACTACTCTTTTAACAAATCATGGGAGGATGTGCTAGTAACCTGAGGACTGGAGGAAGGCAGAGGTAGGCCCTCCACAAAAGTGGGAGCAAGGTACAGGCAGGAAACTACAGACCTGTTAGTTTGCCCTCAGTGATAGGTAAAATTTTGGAATCACTTCTGAAAGAAAGAATTACTGAGTACCTAGAGGTCAGTGTGACACAGGACCCAAGGCAGCATGAATTCACAGCGGGGAGGTCATGTCAGACAAATCTAATAGATTCCTTTGACTGGGTGACCAAAGTTGTATGCCAGATAGGGGCTGTGGATGTGCCCTACTTAGACTTTAGCAAGACATTTGACACAGTCCCACACAAAAGATTTATAAACAAGTAAGCCTGCATGGAAGTGGGTCCCAGGGTGGTAACATGGGTAAAAAATTGGCTGGACAACAGGACACAAAGAAGGTAATAGTAAACGGAGTCCACTCTGAGAAAAATTGCTACAGTGGGTACAGGACTGGTCCTCTCAATGTCTTTATAAGTGACATGACAGAGGGCTGAAGGAAAGTATGCCTTTGCAGATGACACAAAGATCTGCAACTGGACTGATACAAGGGGTGAGAAGGACGAGAAGGACTTTCAAGGTATGAGGAATAGTCAAAGTAGAAGGTGGGTAAGACTACATTCCTTAAAGGAGGTGAGAAGTGGGGAGAACGGTGATGGCTAAATAGGAGTTCCAGGTTTTGACTGTTTAGTTGCAAAGGAGCATTGGCCAAGGAGAAGTTTTTCTGAAGGGCAGAAGAGGCTGTGATACCCCCATTGACAGAGAAAGTTCCACATTTGTTCCGATCAGAGCACACATTGCAGTTAATTCAAGGTATTTGAACAGGAAGTGCTATCTTGCATAAAAGGGTTTCACTGAGGTTAACGCAGAGATGGAAAGGAATCTAGTTGGTGGAGAGGTATAGGTCACAGTGGTGGGAGTCTGGTTCAGTGATGAGTGCAAATTTGTTGGCTCCATTGAACACTACTGAGATTCTTTTGCGAACAGTGTTATTGGTGGCAGACTACATAACTGCACCTTAGTCAATCCCTGAGATGATGAAGCTGGGTACTAGGAGTTTTTTTATTTCAGGGAGAGGCTGATCTTGTTTATGTATAAAGTCAAGGCACTGATGGATATGTTTGACCAGGAGTCTGAACAGATGTGAAGGATAGGGTTTAATCGTTGTTTGCCCAGGTACGGAAGACCTGGACCCTTTCAATGGGGCACCCATCGGGATGTTGTGATGTGCAGCTCAGGGTCGCCTTTGGGCATGGCTGCTCCTGAACAGAAGAGATTGGTTGCCTTAGCACTAATGACCAGTCTTTTAGATGTGAACTGGTGGCAGACCTTGTTGAAGTCAGGTTGTAGGTTGCATTCAGAGTCCCAGTTTGCGTGTGAGGTGAAGATGACTGTATAATCAGCATACACATGCTCTGGAGTGAACACCAACATCTGGGACCTTGATGATGAATACACTGAATAGCATGTGGGGCCAAGGATTGAGTTTCAGGGTCACCAGTGGAGTTAGAGCTGTAAGCTGGAGGACACCTCCACATCCAGTCTTTTTGTGATTCAGGGCTAAGTAATCAGAGAGTCACATTGTGGCCTCATCTGACAGGCCCAACTCCAGAGTTTTATGATTAGAGGTCATGACTACATCAAGATCCTATAGAGATCAAGAAAGCACACAAATAAAGTCACCTTTGTCTAGGGCCTTGTGGAGTTCAGTATTTGAAACACATACTAACCTCTCATTATACTCCTTTCCTGAATATTTCAGTAATGATTTTCTACGTGTAGAGGTCTCCATTTGATAAGCCTTGTTTTCATCACAGTTTTAATAACCTTTGATTGTAAGAAATTTGATGCCAGGCATTCCATATAGCATACAGCAACAACTTAGAGTTGTTTTAAAAGCTATGGCAACAAGAAGCACAAAGGCTTTATCAATAGCCTCCATGTACAATATGTAGTCATGATAATAAAATCATTAAATGTATACCAACTTACGCAAAGTTCAAAGTACTAAACAGATTAAAATGTACCAGTACATTTATTTATTTTGTTTCTATTAACTGGGTAAGTGCACTAGACAATTGAATGACTATTTGTTTATGCACTACCCAGGTGCTAACACTGCAAATACAAAATTATCAGTGCATGATAATACAAAATAGCATGAGGAACAAACAATAGATTACAACAAAACAAGCAGATAATAAATAAATGTTTGATGAATAGAAATAGGGTTAGAATTGATTGTTTGATTCCTTATAGTCTTTTTTAGAAATTATCTATAAAGAGAATATATGAAATTAACATTGCTGTTTCCTCTTTATAGATAATTCCTAATGAAGACGTAGTCAAAAAGTCAGTTCTAAATAGATCTTTTATTTTTGCATGCATTTAATATTACCTGTTTGATTTGTTTAAAGCCTACACACTGATTTTGTGTTGCACATTTTTTGTTCTTACAACAGACACCAGTGGTTGGAACACAATAATCAAGGGTAGGCTCAAACTTTTGTAGACAATTATATGTGTATTCTTACAGTAGTTCAGTTGTGAAGCACTAGTGGGTGGTAGAGTTTCTGGTTCCCAGTGGGAAGGTGTTCCAGCACTTGGGACAAATTGGACAAATTAAAATGTTATATATCTGTACAGCAACAGATTCACTGAGATGAGGCTCAATTACAAAGATGTCCTCGTGTATAGTGCTGTGAGGTTACAGCA
Organism: Neoceratodus forsteri; assembly: GCA_016271365.2. Taxonomy (NCBI): domain Eukaryota; kingdom Metazoa; phylum Chordata; order Ceratodontiformes; family Ceratodontidae; genus Neoceratodus; species Neoceratodus forsteri. The sequence continues at coordinate 825,561,509 of CM057455.1, read as the reverse complement.
TATGTGCAATTGCACAAGATGTTACATAATGATAGGGAGTGCAATAAATTAGACCATACAATGGCAAGCAAGAATGCTGGGCTCTGATTGGTCAGTCTAGGGCTAGACCCATGATGTTATCCCAGCGCAACATCACAGAGTGAGTCCTGTCACATACAAGACCACATCAAATGTAAAAGAAATCATTGCACATGCCATGTCCTAGCGGCCCATATTTACCATGGCTACTGAGTAGTCTGACAGGACATCAGATTTTTTATAGCATAAATCCTCCCCTCTCACTTCTACATATTAAATTAATCAATAGAATTAGACTTTATTTGATAGAGCAGATTTCTCCTATGTGAATCAATGCGCTTCACAATGATTAAAAAAAATTAAAAATATAATACAGACCAGAAAACAACATACAAATGACTAAAACATTAATTATCAGTAAAAAATATAATAATTAACTCATCATAAAAGCTTGGTTAAATAAAAAGGTCTTCAATTTTCATTAAAAAATGTCAATTGTAGGGATCTCTTGAATTTGGTGATGGAGGGAGTTTCACAGGATTGGGTCCACAGAAGAAAAAATGCGAGCCCCCAATGTCTTTAAGTGAATCATGGGAACTTCTAACAAGCCCTCATCTGTGAAACGGAGGAGCAGTGAGTAGGGACTCAGGAGATCTTACAGGCAACTGCATCCTGACTGTGTAGGCTATATAGGTCAAAGCAAACCGACCTTGAAGGAGATCCGACACTCAATCAAGAGCCAGTGCAAAGAGCGCAGCACAAGTGTAATATGACACAGTTTAGGTAGACCAGTCAACAACCTGGCTGCAGAATTCTGCACCAGCTGCAGACGGCACAGATCTACCCCTACATACCTAGCCCCAGACAGAAAGACAATTGTAGTAGTCCAGATGCAATGTTGCAAAGGCATGTACTAGTGCCAGCAGATCAGTCAGGAGTATCAGGTGTTTAACGTTGGTGATGTTACTCAAATGGTAGAAAGAGGTCTTAACCACAGCTGACACATGTGGTTTAAGTGTCAGGACACAGTCCAAGATAATGCCAAGATTCTTCCCCCGATCAGAGGTGAACAATTGGGAGTCCCTGATCCTAAGCCCTGAGACTCGACCAGATTGCACCCTCATCCCCTGGTGACCAGGTTCCAGCTCCAGAACCTCAGTCTTATCTGGATTCAACCTCAAGCAGTTGGCCCTCATTCAGTCTTGGATTTCGTCCAGGCAGGTGTTCAGTACTGATATGGTCTCCTGCTACTTGGGTGCAAAGGACATGTAGAACTGAGTATCATCTGCACAACAGTAAAAACTCAGCCCATACCATCTTATAATGTCCCCTAGTGGTAGTGTGTACTCCGCAAACGATATGGGGGACAAAAAAAGTCCTGCGGGACCCCACACAGCAGGGACATGGGAGCTGAGGAATAAACCCCAGAAACCACACACTGCGATCTGCCAGTGAGGTAAGATCTAAACCAATTGTGGACTGTACCTGTCAGTCCAAGCATACCTCAGAAGCGCAACACACCACATGGTCCATAGTGTCAACGCTGCCAAGAGATTGAGGAGAATAAGAATGGACCATCTCCCCTATCCCTCACTGCTAGGAGATAATTTAGCACCCGAACCAGGGCAGTTTCAGTACTATGCCTTTTCCTAAATCCTGACTGGAGAGGCTTGTAGATGTTATGGGCTGTTAACTAGGTCTCAAGTTGAATGGCCACCACCTTCTCAGTAACCTTAACCACAAAGGGAAGGTTAGAGACAAGTCTGTAGTTTGTCAGACAGTCCATATGTAGTGAGATTTTTTTTTAGGAGGGGCCTTACAAACGCCTCCTTCAGCGGCTCCAGAAAAAAACTGACTCTAGAAATTGTGACTATCTTGGCTAGGACCAGATCTGATGGCATCAACACACCCCACAAGGAGGCTCATTGGAACTCGGTCCAACCACATTTGGCTGGCCTATGAACCCCAACGATGACCCTCACCAAATCTATTTCAGCTACCTGGTTGAAGTCGGACACAGACTGAGTGCTCATGACCTCATGCTCTACCGTGCCCATTTGATGATGCTGACTGGATTGATCTGATGGAGGCAATCTTACCAGTAAAAGCAGACCAAACTCATCACATCTCGACTGTGAAAAGGCTTCTCTGGACCAAAGACTGGCTGGATTACAAAGCCAGTCCATGGTGCAGAAGAGCTGAGCCGGTCTGTTAACTGCTGCAGCAATCACCTTGGACAGGAACTTTGCTCTCTTACACAAGATTGCTGATTGATAGTCCCTATAATAGGTCATCAATGTAAGCTTGTCGTCCCCAAAACAAGACCTCCACCAGCAGTGCTCTAACGTTCGACCCCTCCTCCTCATGTCTCTGAGAGTCTCATCAAACCAGGCGGACCTCTGGTGTGAGGTAAGGGGTCAATCACAGACAAGTGCGATAGAGTTGAGGATCTCGGCAATCACCCTATTATAGGTCAGAACCAATTCCCCCAGCTCCTTGCTCTCTCTCATTGGACCTTATAGGTTCAGCACCACCAACAGACTCTGTGGGGTCAAACCCCTTAAAAGGCGGTACTGGACCATCTCCATAGGGGAGGGTCTATTTAGGGGGCCTCCAAGGGGAACCTCACAGTATGGTGGTCTGACTACACAACCAGCTCCATCATAAAGTCAAAGACCTCCATTCCCAGTAAGAAGATGAGGTCCAATGAATGGCCATGTATATGGGTTGCAGAGGTAACAACCTGTGTCAGGCCTAATGAACACATCAGTTGAAGGAAGTCTTCATGAAACTGAAAGAGTTCATTGTCAATCCAGGCACTGAAGTCACCCAGAATAATCCATCTGGTGACTCCAATGCCATTTCGATGATGAAGTCTTCAACTTCCTGCAGAAACTCTTTCCCATCCCCCAGCAGCCGGTAGATGAGAATGATTCTGCAATCTGCTCCTGCACACCCTTGAATAGATACACATTTGAAGGATATCATTGTCCCTACAGGGAGGGCTGCGAGATTCAAGTCTGACTCAAAACACACTGTCACACTGCCATACCTACGATCCTTTCCGGGGAGTGTGCCACCGAGTAGATTGATCCCAATTAAACCCAAACCCATAACAAAGTGGAGTAATGTGTCCCACATGACAGTTAAACACATTAATTGTGTTACTTGCACATTTCTGGATTAAGAAAATGAAAATGAAAGAAATACATCATAGCAATTGGCTTCACACAGGGCTGGCATCGGGGGGGGGGGTGTAAGGGATGCCACTGCACCAGGGCCCAGAGTGCAGGGGTCCCAACAGCCACTGAAGTAAAAATTTGTATTTTTATAAAATTACTATGCTGGTTTAGTGCCCCATTCGACAAGTGTGCACCGCCCAGCGCCCAACCTCTGACTTCAGTACCAATGCTCTTCTCAGCCCTCTCAGAGCCCTGAGTCTTTCAAATCCCACAGAGAGAGCACAGCCATTAAAACAGTAGCGTGTGCATGTGTGCTCCTTTCCCCATACCTGCAAGCAGTGCTGGCATTCATTCACTGTCCTTCTTGTCTCCTCCTCCTGTGTTGGGAATGCTCCGCTCCTCCATCATGCTCCATCCTGCGCCAATAGTGGTCTTTCTGCTTCACCCCCTGCTCACTCAATACAGTTGAGTCAGTTTGACGCTCCTCCCTACTCCCTCCCTCCCTGGTCGAGCACTAGCTGCCGCTGCTCCGATTTGCTGGTGGGGACACTGGGGTGGGGCTCATCTCAGGCTCAGCTTGGTGTAAGCCTTGGATCCTCTCACAAAATCAGAGTGGTCTGGCATCTGCAGACAGAATGAATGAATGAGTGCATGGCGGTCTATCTTTACTCTCTGGCGGGAGTCTGGGACGGAAGGTAAATACTGTGTTGATCAATGTCCTTTTAGTTCTTCTGTGTGCCAAAATAAACTGTGCTGTCTGAGTCCAGTGATGGTGGTGATTCAGCGGGAAGGGGAAACAATACAAAAAGATTTAGGCAGCAACAGCCAGCAGGAAAGAAGGGGTGGAGAGGGGAAACTTAGAGAGGAGAGAGAACAGATAACACCATGATTTACACCTTTCACGCTTACAAAATGAAAAAGCAGCAATATCATTTAAGGGTTCAGTCAGCAATGGGGCCCAATACAAAATCTTGCACCGGGCCTAGTAAATCCTAGAACCGCCTGGCTTCACAGTGTTGCCCAACCACCTTCACGGCTCCCCTACTGCAGTGGGGAACGCTACAGATTCAGTCAGTTTAAAATTTGCTGAAGCACCAGAGTCATTTGCAATCAAACTGAAATAGAATTCTAAAAACAGAACAAAGCAGTAACTGCAAATGGCTTTTCTGTTCCCCACTCAGAATTGCAAGATCACAGTGCATGCACAGGTAACCACCGCATTGTATACTCGCTGACTGCAAATTCTTCAACTCCAGTCATGCCCTTCACATTTTTCTCCATTCCAGTGACACTGGGCCCTATGCACTAATGAATCAGTTGCCTGCACACCATGTATCCAAGGCATGTAGGCAACCTAAGTGTGAATGCCGACAGGCAGGAGGTCCCATGGACCCCCTGGCTGCACCTCACAGGGTGCGCACACCATGCGCCCACCTCCCTCAGCCCCTTGAGTAACATCATGCTGAGGGAGTGCTTGAGGCCTGCCTGTCCCACATGGCATTCACTAAGTTGCTAGCAGGCCAGGAACAGGGGTGCTGGGCATATCACCTGCGACGATGAACAACCCAGTATGCCCCCTGCTGTTCTTCATCCATCGGCGCAAGGCACCAGGTAATGGACATCCATGTTGCCTTAGCTCTCTAGGCTGCAGAGGGAGGGCTGGGGCAGTGGCTTAGGTGAGTGCTCGGCAGGAGTGTGCATGTTGCTGCTTTACATGGCTGGCCCCTAATCTGTACACCCACCGCATGGCTGCAAGGGATCCACTTAGGGACCTAGTACGGGTAACTGATTAGATACAAAATCACATATGCCTCCACAATATAAACACCATGGGCTGCATGTGCAAATCACCACAGAATATTTGCTAGTTCAACTATAAGCAAAAATGCATGGTGCCGAAAGGCCTCTGACACAATTTGCAAAGGGTGCCAATAGAAGACACAGACATGTGCTTTGTCCTTCCAGGGCTCATCAGTATGTATCTGATTAGATGCCCACCGAGGTCCATGGCTCTGCCCCACGACCACTCATGCGACCCGGCACTGAGGGGACATGGCTGTGGACCGTTTACTCAGCATGCATCAGGTCATGCACATATCACAACAACTGGTGCAGAATTCTGCACCAGCTGCAGACGGGCACAGATCACCCTACCTAGCCACAGACAGAAAGACACTGTAGTAGTCCAGATGCAATGTTGCAAGGCAATACTAGCCAGCAGTCAACAGGAGATAGGTGTTTAACGCTGGTGATATTCCTCAAATGGCAGAAAAGAGGTCTTAATCAGCTGACACATGTGGTTTAAGTGTCAGGACACAGTCAAGATAATAAGAGTCTTCTCCCATCGAGGCGAACAATTGGGAGTCCTGATCCTAAGCCCCAGACTCACCAGATTGCATCTCCCTGGTGACCAGGTTCCAGCACCAGAACTCAGTCTTATCGACTAACTCAAACAGTTGGCCTCATCATCTTGGATTCGTCCAGCAGGTGTTCAGTACTGATATGGTCTCCTGCTACTTAAAAAGACATGTAGAACTGAGAACATCTCCACAAAAGTAAAAACTCAGCCATACCATCTTATAATGTCCCTAGTGGTAGTGTGCACCCGAAACAATATGGGGACAAAAAATCCCAAGGACCCCACAAAGCAGGAAATGGGAGCTGAGATAAAACCCAGAAACCACACACCGACTGCCAGTGAGTTAAGATTAAACAATTGTGGACTATACCGTCAGTCCACAAATACCTGCTAGTGCCCAACACACCACATGTCAAAGCGCTGCCAAAGAGATTGAGAAGAAAACAGACATCTCCCTATCCCCACCGCTAGGAATAATTTACACCCGAACCGAGCAGTTTCAGTACTATGCCTTTTCCTAAATCCTGACAGGAGAGGCTTGTAGATGTTAGGCTGTTAAATAGATCTCAAGTTGAACGGCCAACACCTTTCAGTAACCTTCCCCACAAGGAAAGGCTAGAGACAGTTCAGTTTGTCAGACAGTCCATATCGAGATTTTTAGGAGTACCCAACAAACGCCTCCTCCAGAGGCTCCAGAAAAAACTGACACAAACATTGACATTCGGCGGGACCAGACTGATGGCATCAACACACCCCACAAGGGGCTCTTTGAACTGGTCCAAACTACAGTTGACCACTTATTCTGATGACCTCACAAAATCACTTCAGCTACCTGGTCGGTGGACCACACAGACTGAGTGCCCGCACCTCATGCCCCACACTGCAATGCCCATTTGATGCTGACTAATTTGATCCGATGAGCTTCTCAGCAAAAGCAAACAAACTCATCACATCTTCATCAGAAAGACTTTCTGGACCAAGCAGCTGGATTACAAAGCCAGTCCATGGTGCAGAAAACTGGCCGGATGTTAACTGTCAACAATCACCTTGGACAGGAACTTTGCTCTTACAAAAGATTGCTGATTGACAGTCCCGATAATAGGTCATCAATGCAAGCTTGTCGCCCCAAAAACAAGACCCCACCAGCAGTGCTCAACCTTAATCTCCTCATGGCTCAAGAGTTTCATCAAAACAGGGGACCTCTGGTGAGGTAGGTCAATCACAAACAAGGAGAGGAGGATCGCAGCACCAATATAGGTCAGAACCACCCCCAGCCTTGCTCTCTCTCATTGACATTATAGGTTCAGCACCACCAACAGACTCTGTGGGGTCAAACTCAAAGGCGGTACTGACCATTCCATAGGGAGGCTCATTTAGAGGCTCAGGGGAACCTCACAGTATGGCTAGTCGACCAAAACCAGTCTACCATAAAGTCAAAGACCTCCATCAGTAAGAAGATGAGGTCCAATAAATGGATGTATATGGGTTGCAGAGGTAACAACCAGCAATGGGCCTACGAACACATCAGTTGAAGGAAGTCTCATGAAACTAAAAGTGTTCATTGTCAATCAAACACCGAAGTCACAGAATAATCCATCTGGTGACTCAATAAACTTCGATGATAAGTCTTCAACTTCCCAGAAACTCTTCATCCCCAGCAGCCGGTAGATGAGAAGGATTCTGCAATCTGCCCTGCAATACCTGAATAAAGACACATTTGAAGGATATCATTTCCCTACAGAAGGGCTGCCAGATTCAAGTCTGACTGTACACACCGTCACACCGCCATACCTACCATCCTTCCAGGAGTGTGCCAAACCAGTAGATTGAACCCAATAACCAAAACATCAAAGCGGAGCACCTGTCCCATTGACAGTTAAACACATTAATGTGGTACTGAACATTGGATTAAGAAAATGAAATGAAAGAAACACATCACGTGCACTTGCCACAGGCCGGCATCGGGGTGGAAGGATGCCACTGCACCAGGGCAGGAGCAGGGGCCAAACAACACTGAAGTAAAATTTGCATTTTTATAAAATTACTATGCTGGTTTAGTTCCATTCAGCAGCGTGCACCGCCCAGCCCAACTCTCGAATTCTCAGTACCGCCCTCTTCTCAGCCCTCAGACCCTGAGTCTTCAACCCACAGAAAGAGCCAAACATTAAAACAAAGGCAAGGCAGTGCCCTTCCCCATACCTGCAAGCAGTGCTGGCATTCATTCCTGTATTATGTCTCCCCTCCTGTGTTGGGCATACCCGCTCCTCCATCATGCTCCATCCTGCACCAATAGTGGTGCTCTGCTGCACCCCTACTCACTCAATACAGTTGAATCAGTTTGACGCCCTCCCCACTTCCTCCTCCTGGGAGCACTACTGCCACTCGGAGATCACCTGTCAGGGACACTGGGGCTCATCCAGGCTCAGCTTGCGGCTTGGATCACTCTCACAAAATCAGGTGGTCTGGCATCCGCAGACAGAATGAATGAGTACATGGCGGTCTTCTTACTCTCATGAGTCTGGGACGGAAGGTAATTACCGTGTTGATCAACGTCCTTTAGCCCTTCTGTAAACCAAATAAACTATGCTGTCTGAGTCAGTGGTGGTGATTCAGGGGAGGGAAACCAACAAAGATTTAGGCAGCAACAGTCAGCAGGAAAGAAGGGTGGAGGGAAACAGAGAGAGAGAGAGAACAGATAACACCAAGATTTACACCTTTCAAATTCATAAAACAACAGCAACAATATTATTTGGGGCTGGGGGCCCGCCGGCGGCCCCACAAAATCTGCAAGCGCCCAGCAAACCTAGAACCGGCCTGGCTCCACACAGTGCTGCCCAACCACCTTCACAGCTCCCACTGCATGAGACTACAGATCCAGTCAGTTTTAAATTTGCTGTAGCACTGAGTCATTGCAATCAAACTGAAAGAACTCTAAAAACAAACAAAGCAGTAACTGCAATGGCTTTCTGTTCCACTCAAATTGCAAGATCACAGTGCATGCACAGGTAACCACCAGCTACAATAGCCGACTGCAAATTCTTCACAAGTCAGCCTTCGACATTTTTCTCTATCCAGTGACACTGGGCCCCATGAACTAATGAACAGTGCCTGCACACCACATGTATCAAAGGCACGTAGGCAAACCCCGTGAATGCAGGAGAGCAGGGTCCCATGGACCCCGCTGCACCTCACCACAATGGGGCACAAGGCACTGGCACCTCCCCAGCCCTGAGTAACATCATGCTGAGGAGTGTTGAGCCCGCCTGTCCACACGGCACCAACTAAGTCACATAAAGCGAACAGGGGCGCGGCACCACCCGAGACGAATAACAACCCAGTATGGCCCCATGTTCTCATCCACTGGGTGCTGCAGCACGGGTATGGACATCCATGTTGCCTTAGCCCCAGGCTGCCGAGGAGGCGGGGCGTGCACAGGGAAGCCGGCAGGAACATGCATGTTGCCGCTTTATGGCTGGCCCCTAATCGCACACCACTGCATGGCTCAAAGAACACATAGTGACCAGCACGGTATCTGATTAATACAAATCATATGCCCACAATGAGCAGCACATGGGCTGCATGCAAATCACCACCGAATATTGCTAGTTCAACTTAAGCAAAAATGCATGGTGCCGAAAGGCCCTGACACAATTGGCAAAGGGCGCCAATAGGCCACAGACATGTGCCTGGTCCTACCAGGGCTCATCAGTATGGATCTGATTAGATGCCCACCAGGTCCATGGCTCACCCCTGACCACTCACCTGCAGACCCCACACTGAGGGGATACTGCTGACAGGTGCCTCATGGCTGACATGCGGTCATGCATATCATACACCCTGCACCTGTCCGGGGCTGTGTAGGGTAGGCGGGTTGGTATGCTCCTCTAGCGCCAGATAACCCACCTGTTAGTCCTTAGGGCCCAATATTTGCAAAATACAAGGCAACAGAGAGTCCCACTCCTCTGGTGCAGTCCAGCTTCAAGTGTACTTTCACACTAACGACACTCACTTGTAACTGCTCTGCTTGCATCTTCTTTAAAAAATGAAATAGGCACATTCTGAATAAACCATGAAGTCCATTTGTATAGTGTGTGGGAGAGAGCAACAAAACAATGGGGAAGGGGTTCTACAGACACTTTAAAAATGGAAAAAGACAGAGTACACCAAAATCATACAGAGAAACATATACCAGCAGTGCCACCTACTAGACAAGAGGAAAACTATGGACTCTATTCGAATAGGTATACCTGCCCTAAAAAAAAAATCTATTTATAGATATTTATTCCATTTTCTTTTCCTAATGCAAATGAGCCATTGTATAATAGAATAATACACTCCAGGGAGTGTGCATCGACAATATCACTACTCAAGTGTTGGATGAACTCAGCCTGTTGCTGCATGCCCAACACACCATGGTATGACATTGTCCCAACAAGACACACACCCTGTCGTTAATTATTCCTTTATTGCATCATAATTAGAATTGAATTACAATATGCTAGTTCACACATATTACTGCAGCTCATAGACAAGTAGCAAGGATTTCAAACAAAAATCTTAAGGAGTAAGAGCAGTTAGGATGTAAAAGAAGTTCAGACAAGGACATGGGAGAGTGGGATCAAAGGACTTTTTCAGGAAGCAACGAAGTGTGTAAGAGACCGAATATGGGAAAGCACAGTTGTGACCGACCAGTGCACAGTAGGCAATGAAACAAAGGTGGTCAGTGGCCAGGACAAAGTGACACACATTTAAGGTAACTTCCACATTAATAAATTGCCCTTGGCAGTTGTGGTTGGCTACAACACCATGTGTCAGACTTGACCGGAAGACTATTTGTTCTTCCACAACCAGTTTAAGGATTACAGGTTTGCATACAGCAACAACAGTGGGCTAGAACTCCACAAAGGTTAAAGTTTAACCTCCAGGTACTTTAATAAGGTGACTGTTCAGGAAGAGCCATCCAGTCAGGGGAATGACAGACTAAAGGTACTAGTGTTGAGTTGTTTTTTTTTTTTTTTTGGACCCAGAAAGCATGGCCTGTGTCTTCAAAGACTTCAGGACCAATTTCTTTTGAAGCAGTCGGGACTGTTGATTTTAACAATCCTGATTTGGCTGAAGGTTGAGGTTTACAGACCTACTGGAGTTACTGTAGAGGATGAGGCCATCTGTCTACGTTACTGAGTTACAGTAGAAGCTGATGAGGAAAAGGTTATTAATAAATATAGAAAAAAGCAGAAGATCAAAAATAAAGGCTTATGGACCACCAGCCTGACTGCAAGTAATGCTTGAAACTGAGTGGCCAATTAATTTTCTCCTGCAAATGAGATATGTTGCAAACCATTTTATGATGCCAGGACTTATGAGCTTGGGGAAAAGGAATGCATGGTTGACCAGGTCAAATGCCTTGGTCATAGAAACAAAGAAACATAGAATTTGATGGCAGATAAGGACCGCTTGGCCCACCCAGTCTGCCTATTTCCCTACCTAATGGATAAGCTACAGATCCTAGTTAACCAACAGCCTACTTATTCTTTCCAACACCCCCTAGAATTGCCTTTTGACTGTCCCTTGCATTCTTGAAATCCACCACTGTTTTTGCCTCCACAACTTCCTCAGGAAGGCTTTTCCATGCATCCACAACCCTCTCCATGAGAAAATACTTCCTCACCTTACCTCTGAGCCCCCCCCAATAATCTTCAAATTGTACCCCCTTGTTCTTGCACATCTCTTTTTCTGAAAAAATGTTACCCTCTTGAACTTTATTGATTCCCTTGAGGTACTTGAACATTTCTATTATGTCTCCCCTCTTACTCCTTTCCTTCAGGCTATACATATTAAGCTCCTTAAGTCTCTCGTCATATGTCTTATGGTGCAGACCCTGCACCATTTTAGTTGCCCTCCTCTTGACTGTCTCCATCCTGTCTATGTCTTTGCGGAGACTAGGTCTTCAAAACTGCATGCAGTACCCCAGATGGGGTCTCTCCAGCTGTCTGTAAACAGGGATAACAACTTCCTGTTTTCTACTGCCGATGCCTCTCCCTATGCATCCTAGTATCCCCCCAGCCCTCCTTACTGCCCTCTAACATTGCTTGGCCACTTTTAGGTCATCTGATATGACTAACCCCAGGTCCCTTTCCATTTTTGTTGTTGTTAGTATCTCACCCTCCATTGTGTACTCTTCCCCTGGGTTTTTGTTTTCCAGGTGCATTACTTTGAACTTCTTAGCATTTAATCTAAGCTGCCATACATTTGACCACTCCTCCCACCTTGCCAAGTCCCTTCTCATCCTTTCCACCCCACCTTGTGTATCAACTCTGTTGTAGATCTTTGTGTCATCTGCAAAGAGACATACTTTTCCTTCCAGTCCTTAAGCAATGTAATTTATGAAGACATTAAAGAGGACCGGTCCCTGAACTGAACCTTTCTGTACCCCACTACTAACCTCCTTTCTTCAGAGTGGACTCCGTTTACTATTGCCCTCTGTGTCCTGTTCTCCAGGCAATTCTTTAACCAGGCTACCATCTTGGGACCCACTCCCAGGCTGGCTAACTTGTATATTAATCTTTGTGTGGATTGTGGCAATGCAATGCTAAAGTCTAGGGTAGGCCATGTCCACAGCCCTCCATAGATTCTACTACTGGTCACCCAGTCAAAGACACACATGATTCATCCGACACCACCTTCCCACTGTGAATCCATGCTGTCTTGGGTCCTGCAGCCCTCTGGCCTCTAGGTACTCAACGATACTTTCCTTCAGAAGTGATTCCATCACTTTCCCATCACTGAGGTTAAACTAACAGGTCTGTAGTTTTCTGCTTCTGCCCTGCTCCCACTTTTGTGAAGTGGAATAACATCTGCCCTCCTCCAGTCCTCAGGTACCACGCCATCGTCCCATGATTTGTTAAAGATGGTAGGCAGTGGAGTCACTAGTTCTGCCCTTAGTTCTTTTAGAATTCTAGGGTGAATCCCATCAGGCCCCATTGCTTTGCCCACCTTCAGTTTTAAGAGTTCTTTCAGAACCCTTTCTTCTGTAAATGGGCTGGTATCAACTTCTGTATCCAGAGTGTTTCTATTGTTTGGTTTTGGTACCTCCCCCTCTTCATTTGTGAATACTGAGCAAAAATTTTGTTTAGTATCTCTGCCTTTTCACAGTCACTCTCTGTCCACCCTCCCCTTTGTTAAGCCTCATTATTCCTCTCTTGGTCTTCCTTCACTCCCTTATGTACCTATAAAAGGTTTTATCCCCCTTTTTAATTGAGTTGGCTATCTTTTCCTCGGTTTGGGCCTTTGCTGTTCTGACAGCCTTCCCTGCTTCCTTTTGCTTTAATCAATACAATTATCTGTCCTGCTTCTTCTGTGATTCCTTGTACTTCCCGAATGCTTTATTTTCCTCCCTAACCTTCCCTGCTACCTCGTTTGAGAACCATAGTGGTCAGGACTGAAAACGCAGCAACAATCAGCTGATTCTTACTTAGAGTGTTGCAAACTTAAAATCTGCATGAATTTGGCAGCTATGTGCACCACTTGTGAACTACATACAGCACAATTCTCTGTGTTTGCAACAAATAGTGCTAAGTGAATGGCTGCAATTAGCACTTTACAGTGAATATTTGACACAAAATGCTGCAATTTGCATTTATTTATTTATTTGCTTTTGCTTACCGGGTAAGCACATTAGACAGCCAAGTGCCTATTTTCAGGAGCGACAGCATTCACCGCAATGTGGATAGTGCATGCAAAGTGTGTCTGTTTGTGTAGTAAAATTTTCTCAATTATGTTTGGACGCAGTTGTAAATGAGAGTTTTTCTTCCAGCTTGCTATCCAATAAATGATGATGACAATGATGGTGAAAATGTCATTATGCAAATTCAAACACTACACTACAGGCTACGAGAATTGAGTATTTTTTCACTTTACCCACTGCTAAACCTTTTCTGGTGAGGTACTGCTGTTATTTGTAAGGTTTACCAAGGTGATAGAATAACAAGGCAAGCAACAAAGCAGGTACATAGAAATTTATTCAGGTAACCCTTAAAAATGGATGTGATAGGTACAAAAATGTGCAAATCAAATGTAGCCTACGAAGATTCCATACAAGATGTTGAGTCTTCTTGGATTATGTTTGTTTTACATTTGTTGTGTCTTTTACAAGTTCTGTATACTTGTTTTCATGCATAGATGTGTTATTTTTTTCTCCTTGGTTGTCCTAATCCCTGGTATGGTGTAGTCCACGACACTGTCTAATTATTTCAGAGGGGGCCTTCTAGTCCCTGTTTAACTTTTCTGAGTTTGACAAAGAAAGTTAATGTACAGTGCCCATTTCTAAGCCCAAGCTGGAATATGGACAGAAATACTCTGTAAACTGGGAGGAGACCACATTTCCAGATTTTGCTTATCTTTAACAGTATGGCATTCAAGCAATTTATTCAGCAATTCTTGAGTTAACCTTCTTCAACACAGGTGCAATATTATTCACCTTCTAAGTAACAGGGACAGTGCCTGACATAAGGGAGAGGTTGATAACCCTAGCCAAGGGAGATGACATGCTAGAGGCTGTAAGCTAGGGAGCCTGGAACCCAACAATATATCCAAATCTACATTATACTCAGAATTATGGAAGAATGAGGCTATTGGTTGAGTTAGTCCCACTTCTCAGTGGTTATATTCTACAAAAAGTCTTTTGACCATATGTTTGTCTTATTTCCTTTTAAATTGTTCCAAGTGTTCTGCTTTTACTATTTCCTCGGGTGGACCATTCTAAGACCAGACTACCCTCTGTGTCAAGAAAAATCTATTGTCCTATTTTGTTATTTTCTTCATGAGTTGGAGCTTGTGACCTCCTAGAACATGTGTGTTTATTTCAAATACCATTCACAGGTCATCCATCACATTTTTATCAGAGATTGCTTTATATACCTGCAGCAAATCCTCCCTCAGTTTCCTAGTCTCCAGTAATAAAATATTTGGGTCCCTCATAGTTCATCCATCCAATTTTTATCAGTAGTTCCTTTGTAAATCTGCAGCAAATCTTCCCTCAGTCTCCTATTTTCCAGCAATGAAACACTTAGGGCCCGATTCGAAAATGGCTATGCAAAACGCAAGGTGCTTGCATTAAACAGCAATAATGCAAGTTACACCTTGCATCATAGTTTTTGGCATTCCCTATTCTGGTATGTAGTCTGTGCTGGAGTGGGAAGCCTCTGCACCAAACAGGCACTGTGCCACCCTTGCAACCTGCACCTCGGTATGCCAGGTAGCAAGAGGGACTTGCACCATGTAGGAGCTGCTACATCCTCTAATTTTGAATTTCAAAAGCCCCACCATGGCTGTAGTAGGGGGCTCCACTTATACCTGCCAGGAGGTGGCCTAAGCCTACTGCGCCAGTGTGGTACACAGTGGGGGCACAGCTACATGTGGGGTCAGGGGGCATGAGGGGCATAGGGTGGTGGTGGGACTATGGGGGAGGTAATTGTTTCAAGAGCCCAGTGGGGGTGCATATGCCTCTGTACTTATAAGACATAGGCATATGCACCCTGCCTGGTGCTAAACCAATCCCTGGCCTCCCCACTGTCACACTAACTCACCCTATACCCCTTCTGTCCCTCACCCCCTCCAGGCATATGGTTACCACCCTCACCAACACCACTGCTGCCAGTTCTGTGTTGCTCTGATGAGAGGGAAGACAGGTCTTTGTGGCATGTGCTGCAGCTGTGCCGATGGATAGGCTCTGATCTGTAGTTGTGGCAAACCTGGGGATTTCTGAGGCAGGACACAGCTTTTTTGCAGAATCTGCTGTAGGGTCCCTGCTGCACCTGGATATTGCCACATCCCTGGAGTGTCACAACCTGCGTTGCTCCCAGGGAGCATTTTGGAATTGGGCCCTTGTTCCCTCACTTTGTCCTCATATGTTTGTTTCTTTCTGTTGGTATACTGTAAGTTTCAGTATTCTGTGCTGGGTTCTTTCTAGCATCTAAATGTTGTTCCTTAAAGGAGAAACTGCACTGAACCTGTAAGTCACTTTTCCTAATAAAATTTTATTTGAAGTAAATCAGAACCACTGACTAAAATAACTAAAATTCTTGGGTTGCTAGAGCAGTATCAGTAATGGCAGAAGGAAGAACGGAAAGCAGTCAACATTGCAAAGGCCCAAACAGAGGAAAAGATAGCCAACTCAGTTAAAAAGGGGAATAAAACCTTTCATAGGTGCATTAGGGAGCAAAGGGAGGGATAATGAGGCTCAATAAAGAGGAGGGGAAGGGAGGTGAGCAGAAGGTGACAGTAAAAAAGCAGCGATCCTGAATGAATACTTCTGCTCAGTATTCACAAAAGAAGAGGAGGGGGAGGTACCAAAACCAAACAATAGAAGCAGTCTGGATAGAGGGGTTGATACCAGTCCATTCACAGAAGAAAGGGTCTTAAAAAAACTCCAAAAACTCAAGCTGGACAAACCAGTGGTGCCTGATGGAATTCACCCCAGAATTCTAAGAGAGCTAAGGGGAGAACTGACTACCCTTTTTAACAAATCATGGGAGGATGGTGTAGTACCTGAGGACTGGAGGAAGGCAGATGTTATTCCCCTCCACAAAAGTGGGAGCAAGGCAGAGGCAAGAAACTACAGACCTGTTAGTTTGCCTTCAGTGTTAGGGAAAATTATGGAATCACTTCTGAAAGAAAGAATTGCTGAGTACCTAGAGGTAAACGGAACACAGGACCCAAGGCAGCATGAATTCACAGTGGGGAGGTCATGTCAGACAAGTCTAATAGATTCTTTTGACTGGGTGACCAAAGTAGTATGCCAGGGAGGGGCTGTGGACGTGCCCTACCTAGACTTTAGCAAGACATTTGACACAGTCCCACACAAAAGATTAATAAACAAGTAAGCCAGCAAGAGAGTGGGTCCCAGGGTGGTAACATGGGTATAAAATTGGATGGACAACAGGACACAGAAAAGGTAATACTAAACGGAGTCCACTCTGAGAAAAGTTGGGCTATTAGTGGGGTACTGGGACCGGTCCTCTTTAATGTCTTTATAGGTGACATGACAGAGGGGCTGGAAGGAAAAGTCTGCCTCTTTGCAGATGACACAAAGATCTGCAACAGGGCTGATACACAAGGGGGTTAGAAAGGATGAAAAGGGACTTTTCAAGGTTCGAGGAATAGTCAAAAGTAAAAGGTGGGTAGTGACTAAGGCCTTAAAGGAGGAGAAATGGGGGAGAACGGTGATGGCTGTGGGTCGGGAGTTCCAGGTTTTGACTGCTTTAGTTGCAAAGAAGCATTGGCCAAGAGTAGTTTTTCTGAAGGGCAGGAAGAGGTTGTGATCCCCCATTGACTGAGTTCCATATTTGTTCCTGATCAGGGAGCACATGTTGCAGTCATCTGGCAGCATTTGAACTGGAAGTGCTATCTTGCATAAAAGGGTTTCACTGAGGTTAACACAGAGGTGGAAATGAAGCTAGTTGGTGGAGAGGTATAGGTCACAGTGGTGGGAGTCTTGTTCCATGATAAGTGCAAATTTGTTGGCTCCATTGAACACTATTGAGATTCTTTTGGGAACAGTGTTATTGGTGGCAGAGTAGATAACTGCACTTTAGTCAATCCCTTAGATGATGAAGCTGGGTACTAGGAGTTGTTTTTTTTACTTCGGGGTGAGGCTATGCTTGCTTCTGTATAGCAAGTCAAGGCGCTGATGGATATGTTTGACCAGGGACTCAAAATGAGATATTAAGGATGGGTCTTGTCAAGTTGTATGCCCAGGTACTTGAAGACCTGGACCTCTTCAATGGAGCACCCATCTGGTGTTGTGATGTGCAGCTCAGGGTTACCCTTTTGGGCATGGCTGCTCCCGAACAGAAGAGATTTGGTTGTCTTAGCACTAATGACCAGTCTTTTAGATGTGAACTAGTTGCAGACCTTGTTGAAGTCAGGTTGTAGGTTGCATTTCAGTGTCTCCAGTTTGCGGTGTGAGGTGAAGATTACTGTATAATCAGCATACAATAATGCTTTGGAGTGAACACCAACATCTGGGACCTTGTTGATGTATATGCTGATTAACAGAGGGCCAAGGATTGAGTTTTGTGGGTCTCCAGTGGTTAGAGCTGCAAGCTGGAGGACACGTCTCCACATCCAGTCTTTTGTGATCTGTGGGCTAAGTAATCAGAGAATCACACTGTGGCCTCATCTGACAGGCCCAACTCCCAGAGTTTTATGATTAGGAGGTCATGGCCAACTAAGTCAAGATCCTTGCAGAGATCAAGAAAGGATTCACTAATAAAGCCACCTTTGTCTAGGGTACTTGTGGAGTTTCAGTATCTTGAAACAAATACTAACCTCTCATTATACTCCCTTTCCTGAATATTTACCAGTAATGATTTTCTAAGTGTGGCAGTCTCCATTTGATAAGCCTTGTTATCATCACAGTTTTAATAACCTCTTTTATTGTAAGAACTTTGATGCCAGACATTCCATATGGCATAGAGCAATAACTCATAGTTGTTTTAAAAGCAATGGCATTAAGAAGGCTTACAAAGGCTTATCAATGATAAACCTCCATGTACAATATGTAGTCATAATAAAATCATTAAATGTATACCACCTTACACAAAGTTCAAAGTACTAAAGAGATTAAAATGTACCAGTACATTTATTTATTTTGTTTTTATTAACCGGGTAAGTGCACTAGACAATTGAATGCCTATTTGTTTATGCACTACCCAGGTGCTAACTCTGCAAATACAAAATTATCAGTGCATGATAATACATGATAGCATGAGAAACAAACAATAGATTACAACAAAACAAGCAGATAATAATAAATGTACGATTAATATAGAAAATTGGGTTAGAACTGATATTTTGACCCTAGGTTTTCTTTAGAAATTATCTATAAAGAGAATATATGAAAGTTAACATTGCTGTTTCCTCTTTATAGATAATTCCTAAAGAAGACGTACAGTCAAAAAGTCAATTCTAACTAGATCTTTTAATTTTGCATGCATTTAATATTATCTGTTTGATTTGTTTGCAGCCTACACACTGATTTTGTGTTGCACATTTTTTGTTCTTACAACAGACACCGCTGGTTGGAACACAATAATCAAGGGTAGGCTCAAACTTTTGTAGACAATTATGTGTGTATTCTTACAGTAGTTCAGTTGTGAAGCACTAGTGGGTGGTAGTTTCTGGTTCCAGCACTTGGGACAAATTGTACAAATTCAAATGTTATATATTTGTTCCGCAACAGTTTCACTGACATGAGGCTCGGTTACGAAGATGTCCTGGTGTATAGTGCTGTGAGATTACAACATATGTGCAATTGCACAAGATGTTACATAATGATAGGGAGTGCAATAAATTAGACCATACAATGGCAAGCAAGAATGCTGGGCTCTAATTGATCAGTCTGAGGCTAGACCCATGATGTTATCCCAGAGCAACATCACAGAGTGAGTCCTGTCACATACAAGACCACATTAAATGTAAAAGAAATCATTGCACATGCCATGTCCTAGCTGCCCACATTTACCATGGGTACTGAGTAGTCTGCCAGGACATCAGATTTTTTTATAGCATAAATCCCTCCCTCTCACTTTCACATATTAAATTAATCCATGAATTAGGCTTTATTTGATAGAGCAGATTTCTCCATTGTGAATCAATGCACTTCGCAATGATTCATAAAAATGTAAAATATAATACAGACAATAAAACAGCATACAAATGACTAAAACATTAATTATCAGTAAAAGAAATAATTAACTAGTCATAAAAGCTGGGTTAAATAAAAAGGTCTTCAGTTTTCTTTAAAAAATATCAGTTGTAGGGATCTCTTGAATTTGGTGATGGAGGGAGTTCCACAGGATTGGGGCCACAGAAGAAAAAACGCGAGCCCCAATGTCTTTAAATGAATCATGGGAACTTCTAACAAACCCTCATCTGTGGAACGAAGGGAGCAGTGAGTAGGGACTCAGGAGATCTTGCAGGTAACTGGCCCCCTGACTGTGTAGGCCATATAGGTCAGCAAACCGACCTTGAAGGAGATCCAACACCTAATCAAGAGCCAGTGCAAAGAGCGCAGCACAGGTGTAATATGACACAATTTAGGTAGACCAGTCAACAACCTGGCTGCAGCATTCTGCACCAGCTGCTGGCGGCACAGATCTACCCCCCACTAGTCCCAGATAGAAAGACAATGGTAGTAGTCCAGATGCATGGTCGCAAAGGCATGTACTAGTGCCAGCAGATCAGTCAGCAGTATCAGGTGTTTAACGCTGGTGATGTTCCTCAAATGGTAGAAAGAGGTCTTAACCACAGCTGACACATGGTTTAAGTGTCATGACACAGTCCAAGATAACACCAATATTCTTCCCCCCGATCAGAGGTGAACAATTGGGAGTCCCTGATCCTAAGCCCTGAGACTCGACCAGATTGCATCCTCATCCCCTGGTGACCAGGTTCCAGCACCAGAACCTCAGTCTTATCTGGATTCAACCTCAAGCAGTTGGCCCCCATCCAGTCTTGGATTTCGTCCAGGCAGGTGTTCAATACTGATATGGTCTCCTGCTACTTGGGTGCAAGAGACATGTAGAGCTGAGTATCATCTGCACAACAGTGAAAACTCAGCCCATACCATCTTATAATGTCCCCTAGTGGTAGCGTGTACACCGTAAACAATAAGGGGTACAAAAAAAAGCCCTGCGGGACCCCACAAAGCAGGGACTTGGGAGCTGAGGAATAAAAACCAGAAACCACACACTGCGATCTGCCAGTGAAGTAAGATCTAAACCAATTGTGGACTGTACCTGTCAGTCCACAACATACCTTCAGGTGCTCCAACAGCACTACATGGTCCACGGTGTCAAATGCTGCCAAGAGATTGAGGAGAATAAGAATGGACCATCTCCCCTATCCCTCACTGCTAGGAGATAATTTAGCACCCGAACCAGAGCAGTTTCAGTACTATGCCTTTTCCTAAATCCCGACTGGAGAGACTTGTAGATGTTGTGGGCTGTTAAATAGGTCTCGAGTTGAACGGCAACCACCTTTTCAGTAACCTTCCCCACAAAGGGAAGGTTAGAGACAAGTCTGTAGTTTGCCAGACAGTCCATATCTAGTGAGATTTTTTTTAGGAGGGGCCTTACAACCGCCTCCTTCAGGGGCTATAGAAAAAAACCTGACACCAGAAAACATTGGACTATCTTGGCTAGGACCAGACTGATGGCATCAACACACCCCACAAGGAGGCTCGTTGGAGCCTGGTCCAAACTACATTTGGTTGGCCATAACCCCATGATGACCCTCACGAAATCTACTTCAGCTACCTGGTCGAAGGCGGACCACACAGACTGAGTGCCTGTGACCTCATGCCTTCATTGCAATACCCATTTGATGATGCTGACTGCATTTCTGATCTGATGGAGGCAATCTTACCAGTAAAAACAGAGCAAACTCATCACATCTTGACTGTGAAAAGGCTTCTCTGGACCAAAGACAGGCTGGATTACAAAGCCTGTCCATGGTGCAGAAGAGCTGATCCAAACTGTTAATTGCTGCAGCAATCACCTTGGACAGGAACTCTGCTTTCTTACAGGAGATTGCTGATTGATAGTCTCTATAATGGGCAATCAATGTAAACTTGTCCTCCCCAAAACCAGACCTCCTCCAGCAGTGCTCTAACCTTCGACCCCTCCTCCTCCTCATGTCTCTGAGAGTCTCATCAAACCAGGGGCACCTCTGGTGTGAGGTAAGGGGTCTATCACAGACAGGTGCGATAGAGTTGAGGATCTTGGCAATCACCCTATTATAAGTCAGAACCAATTCCCCTAGCTCCTTGCTCTCACTTATTGGACCTTATAGGTTCAGCACCACCAACAGACTCTATGGAGTCAAACCCCTTAAAAGGTGGTACTGGACCATCTCCATAGGGTAGGGTCTATTTAGAGGGGCCTCCAAGGGAACCTCACAGTATGGTGGTCCGACCATACAACCAGCTCCATTACAAAGTCAAAGATCTCCATTTCCAGCAGGAAGATGAGGTCCAACGAATGGCCATGTATATGGGTTGGAGAGGTAACAACCTGTGTCAGGCCCAATGTACACATCAGTTGGAGGAAGTCTTGATGAAACTGAAAGAGTTCATTGTCAATCCAGGCACTGAAGTCACCCAGAATAATCCATCTGGTGACTCCAACACCATTTCGATGATGAAGTCTGCAACTTCCTGCAGAAACTCTTTCCCATCCCCCAGCAGCCAGTAGATGAGAAGGATTCTGCAATCTGCTCCTGCACACCCTTGAATAGCTACACATTCAAAGGATGTCATTGTTCCTACTGGGAGGGCTGAGAGATTCAAATTTGACTCAGAACATACTGTCACACCGCCATACCTACGATCCTTTCTCGTGCAGTGTACCACTGAGTAGATTGAACCCAATTAAACCCAAAACCATAGCAAAGTGGAGTAATGTGACCCACATGACACTTAAACACATTAATTGTGGTACTTGCACATTTCTGAATTAAAAAATGAAAATGAAAGAAAGATGTCATCACAGTTGGCTTCACACAGGGCCGGCATCGGGGAGTCTGGGACGGATGGCAATTACTGTGCTGATCAATGTCCTTTTTGTACTTCTGTGTGCCAAAATAAACTGTGCTGTCTGAGTCCAGTGATGGTGGCGATTCAGTGGAGAGGGAAACTAAACAAAAAGATTTAGGCAGCAACAGCCAGCAGGAAAGAAGGGGTGGAGAGGGGAAACTGAGAGAGGAGAGAGAACAGGTAACACCATGATTTACACCGTTCAAGTTCACAAAATGAACAAGCAGCAATATTATTTGGGGGGCCGGGGGACCAGCCGGGGGGGGCCCACTACAAAGTCTTGCACCAGGGCCCAGCAAATCCTAGAACCAGCCCTGGCTTCACACAGTGTTGCCCAACCACCTTCACAGTTCCCACTCGGCAGTGGGGAACGTTGCCAGATTCAGTCAGTTTTAAAATTTGCTGTATTCACCTGACTCATTTGCAATCAAACTGAAATAGAATCTCTAAAAAACAGAACAAAGCAGTAACTGCAAATGCCTTTTCTGTTCCCCACTCAGAATTGCAAGATCACAGCGCATGCACAGGTAACCACCGCACTGTATACTCGCTGACTGAAAATTCTTCAACTCCAGTCATTCCCTTCACATTTTTCTCCATTCCAGTGACACTGGACCCTATGCACTAATGAAATAGTTGCCTATGCACTGTGTATCCAAGGCATGTAGGCAACCGTAAGTGTGAATGCCGCACAGCAGGGGTCCCATGGACCCCTGGTGGCACTTCACAGGGCGCAGGCAGCACTTATGCGCTCCACCTCCCTAGCCCCTTGAGTAACATCATGCTGAGGGAGTGTTGGGGGCATGCCTGTACTACATGGCATTCACTAAGTCACATAGTACCAGGAACAGGGGGCGCTGGGTACACCAGCTGAGATCATGCATAACCCAGTATGTGCCCTCATGTTCTTTATCCACTGGGTGCAGCAGCACCAGGTAATGGACATCCGTGTTGCCTTAGCCCACTAGGCTGCAGGGGAGGGCTGGGGCAGTGGCTCGGGTGAGTGCCCAGCAGGAGTATGCATGTTGCCGCTTTATGTGGCTGGCCCCTAATCTGTACACCCACCGCATGGGTGCAAGGGATCCACTTAGGGACCTGGTACGGGTATCTGATTAGATACAAAATCACATATGCCCCCACAATGTAAAGCATCATGGGCTGCATATGGAAATCACCACAGCATATTTGCTAGTTCAACTTTAAGCAAAAATGCATGGTGCCGAAAGATCTCTCTCACAGTTTGCAAAGGGTGCCAACAGAAGAGATAGACACATGTTTCGTCCTACCAGGCCTCATCAGTGTGTATCTGATTAGATGCCCATCCAGGTCCATGGCTCTGCCCCCGACCACCCATGCGACCATGCACATTGAGGGGGCATGGCTGTGGACAGGTGCCTCATGGCTGCATGCGGTCATGCATACCATACACTCTGCACCTGTCCGGGGCTGTGTAGGTATGCGGGTGGGGTATGCGCCTCAGGCGCATATAACTCACCCGTTAGTCCTTAGGGCCCAGTATTTGCAAAATACAAGGCTACAGACAGTCCCTTTTCTCCTGGTGTAGTACAGCTTCCAAGTGTACTTTCACCCACTCTGACACTCACTTGTAATTGCTCTGGCTTGCATCTTCATTAAAAAAATGAAATGGCACATTCTGAATAAAACATGAAGTCCATCTATATAGTGTGTGGTGAGGGAGCAACAAAACAATGGTGTGGGGGGGTTCACACACACAAAAATGGAGCAAGACAGAGTACACCTAAAATTGTATACAGAGCAAATATATATATAAGCAGTGCCACCTACTAGACAAGAGGAAAAACTATGGACTCTTTTCTGAATAGGTATACCTGCCCTAACAAAAAAAAAAATCTATTTTAAAGATATTTATTCAATTTTCTTTTTCCTAATGCAAAGAAGCCATTGTATAATAGGAATAATGCACTCCAGGGTGTGTGTCGTGCTGAGATATCACTTCTCAGGTGTTGGATGAACTCGGCCTGTTGCTGCATGCCTAGCCAACCAAGGCATGATGTTATCCCAACAAGACACACACCCTGTCATTCATCATTCCTTTATTGCATCATGATTTTAAATAAGATTACAATATGGTAGTTCACCCATATTACTGCAGCTCATAGACACAAGTAGCAAGGATTTATAACAAAATCTTAAGGAGTAAGAGCAGTTAGGATTTAGGAGAAGTTCAGACAAGGACATGGGAGAGTGGGATCACATGACTTTTTCAGTGAAGCACCCAAGTGTGTAAGAGAACTGTTGTATGGGGAAAGCCAGGACTGACCAGTGTACAGTAGGCAATGAAACATAAGGTGGTCAGTGGCCAGGACAAAGTGACACACATTTAAGGTAACTTCCACATTAATGAATTGCCCTTGGCAGTTGTGGTTGGCTACAACACCATGTGTCAGACTTGACCGGAAGACTATTTGTTCTTCCATCACCAATTTAAGGATTACAGGTTTACAAACAGCAACAACATGAGGCTAGAACTCCTCAAGGGTTCAGGCATAACCTCCAGGTACTTTAATAAGGTGACTGCTTAGGAAGAGCCATCCAGTCAGGGGACTGACAGACTAAAGGTACTAGTGTTGAGTTGTTTTTTTCTCTTTTTTTGGACCCAGAAAGCATGGACTGTGTTTTTAGAGACTTCAGGACCAATTTCTTTTGAAGCAGTCGGGACTGTTGAGTTTAACAATCCTGATTTGGCTGAAGGTTGAGGTTTACAGACCTTTTGGAGTTACTGTAGAGGATGAGGCCATCTATCTACGTTACTGAGTTACAGTAGAAGCTGATGAGGAAAAGGTTATTAATAAATGTATAAAAAAGCAGAAGTTCAAAAATAATGGCTTATGGACCACCAGCCTGACTGCAAGTAATGCTTGAAACTGAGTGGCCAATTAGTTTTCTCCTGCAAATGAGATATGTTGCAAACCATGTTATGGTGCTGGGGAAGATGCCAGGACTTATGATCTTGGGGAAAAGGAACGCATGGTTGACCAGGTCAAATGCCTTGGTCATAGAAACATAGAAACATAGAATTTGATGGCGGTTAAGGACCGCTTAGCCCACCCAGTCTGCCTATTTTCCTACCTAATGGATAAGCTACAGATCCTAGTTAACCAACAGCCTACTTATTCTTTACCCCACCCCCTAGAATTGCCTTATGACTGTCCCATGCATTCTTGAAATCCACCACTGTTTTTGACTCCACAACCTCCTGTGGAAGGTTGTTCCATGCATCCACAACCCTCTCCATGAAAAAATACTTCCTCACATTACCTCTGAGCCATCCCCCCATAATCTTCAAATTGTACCCCCTTGTTCTTGCACGCCTCTTTTTCTGAAAGATGTTACCCTCTTGAACTTTGTTGATTCCCTTGAGGTACTTGAAAGTTTCTATCATGTCTCCCCTCTCCCTCCTTTCTTTCAGGCTATACATATTAAGCTCCTTAAGTCTCTCATCATATGTCTTATGGTGCAGACCCTGCACCATTTTAGTTGCCCTCTTCTTGACTGCCTCCATCCTGTCTATGTCTTGGCGGAGACTGGGTCTCCAAAACTGCATGCAGTACCCCAGATGGGGTCTCACCAGCTGTCTGTACACAGGGATAACAACTTCCTGTTTTCTACTGGTGATGCCTCTCCCAATGCATCCCAGTATCCCCCCAGCCCTCCTTACTTCCCTCTAACATTGCTTGCCCACCTTTATGTTATCTGATATGACTACCCCAGGTCCCTTTCCATTTTTGTTGTTGTTAGTATCTCACCCCCTATTGTGTACTCTTCCTCTGGGTTTTTGTTTCCCAGGTGCACTATTTGCACTTCATAACATTTAATCTAAGCTGCCATACATTTGACCACTCCTGCAATCTTGCCAAGTCCCTTCTTATCCTTTCCACCCCACCTTGTGTATCAACTCTGTTGCAGATCTTTGTGTCGTCTGCAAAGAGACATATTTTTCCTTCCAGTCACTCTGCAATGTCATATATAAAGACATTAAAGAGGACCGGTCCCTGTACTGAACCCTGCGGTATCCAACTAGTAACCTCCTTTATTCAGAGTGGACTCCGTTTACTATTACCCTCTGTGTCCTGTTCTCCAGCCAGTTCTTTACCCAGGCTACCATCTTGGGATCCACTCCCAGGCTGGCCAATCTTTTGTGTGGGACTGTGGCAAATGCCTTGCTAAAGTCCTGGTAGGCCACGTCCACAGCCCCTCCATGATCTACTACTTTGGACACCCAGTCAAATAAATCTATTAGATTTGTCTGACATGACCTTCCCGATGTGAGTCCATGCTGCCTTGGATCCTGTGCCCCTCTGGCCTCTAGGTACTCAAGAATAATTTCCTTCAGAAGAGATTCCATAATTTTCCCTATCACTGAGGTTAAAATAAGAAGTAACAGGTCTGTAGTTTCCTGCTTCTGCCCTGCTCCCACTTTTGTGAAGTGGAATAACATCTGCCCTCCTCTAGTCCTCAGGTACCACCTCATCCTCCCATGATTCATTAAAGATGGTAGTCAGTGGAGTCACTAGTTCTACCCTTAGTTCTTTTAGAATTCTGGGGTGAATCCCATCAGGCCCCATTGCTTTGTCCACCTTCAGTTTTAAGAGTTATTTCAGAACCCTTTCTTCTGTGAATGGGCTGGTATTAACCCCTTTATCTAGAGTGTTTCTATTGTTTGGTTTTGGTACCTCCCCCTCTTCATTTGTGAATACTGATCAAAAATATTTATTTCAAACACCATGAAGTCTTGCTTATATTAGGACCTTTGCAGTATGCCCCTGGCTTTTGACTGCCCCGGAGATGAAATAGTTAACTCCAGAGAAATCTGGAGTTCCACAGCGCGAAGGCGCTTATTGAAAGCTCTATCTGGGTTGTTTGAACCCAAACTGTCAGATTCTTTACTCCGCTTTCACTGAACAGGCGCTCCGGAGACCAGCTCTTTCATTCGGTTCGTTTTGCGGTTTAAAGTATTTTTATCGGTTCATTTAACGAGAAAGTGTTTAGAATACCCATGGTTTTCTGTTTAAAGCTCTGTCTGGTAACAAGTAAGTAAAATAATTTTAGTCTGTGTGGAAACTCATTATCGGTTCGCTCTGAACCATCAGTTTGCTTTAAAAATTGTTTTCTTTGCATTTAGAGTGAGTACCTGGTTCTTATCGGTCCTAAAAACCTGCAATTAAAAGTGTTTTTTCAAATACCGTGACACGGTTAGGGACCGATAGGGTGTCTTGGTCCTGGCAAGGGCCTGAAATAAAGGACAAGTTTGGTTAGGCTGGCATTATGTCTGAGAAACCCAAAAGAAAAACCGGGCCCACTGGGTTTCAACACTGTGATGTCGTAGGAAGCCTTTAGCTGAGCCACACACCACTTGTGTCTAGTGTCTGGGGGCTGACCACCTCCTGTCAGACTGCCAGATATGTAAGAATTTCCCTGCAGCCACCCTGGAAAAGAGATTGGGCAGGCTCCCCTTAATTAAGCTTCACTATCCCTCTCTTGGTCTTCCTTCACTCCTTGATGTACCTATAAAAGGTTTTATCCCCCTTCTTAATTGAGTTGGCTGTCTTTTCCTCTGTTTGAGCCGTTGCTGTTCTGACTGCCTTCCCTGCTTCCTTTTGCTTTAATTGATGAAATTATCTGTCCTGCTTCTTCTGTGAGTCCTTGTACTTCCTGAATGCTTTCTTTTCCTCCCTAACCTTCCCTTCTACCTCATTTGAGAACCATAGTGGTCAGGACTGAAAATGCAGCAACAATCAGCTGATTCTTATCAGGAGTGTTGCAAACTTAAAATCTGCATGTAAATTTGGCAGCTATGTGTACCACTTGTGAACTGCATACAGCACAATTCTCTGTGCTTGCAGCAAATAGTGCTAAGTGAATGGCTGCAATTAACACTTTACAGTGAATATTTGACACAAAATGCTACAATTTGCATTTATTTATTTATTTGCTTTTGTTTACCAGGTAAGCACACTAGATAGCCAAGTGCCTATTTTCAGGAGCAACAGCATTCACCGCTATGTGGGTAGTGCATACATAGTGTGTCTGTTTGTGTAGTAAAATGTTTCCAATTATGTTTGGACGCAATTGTAAATGAGAGTTTTTCTCTCAGCTTGCTATACAATTAATGATGATGACAATGATGGTGAAAATGTCATTATGCAGATTCAAACACTATACTACAGGCTACGAGAAGTGAGTATTTTTTCACTTTACCCACTGCTAAACCTTTTCTGGTGAGGTACTGCTGTTATTTGTATGGTTTACCAAGGTGATAGAATAACAAGGCAAGCTACAAAGCAGGTACATAGAAATTTATTTGGTTAACCCTTAAAAATGCATGTGATATGTACAAAAATGTGCAAATCAAATGTAGCCTACGAAGATTCCATACAAGATGTAGAGTCTTCTTGGATTGTTTGTTTTACATTTGTTGTGTTTTTTACAAGTTCCGTATACTTGTTTTCATGCATAGATGTGTTATTTTTTTCTCCTTGGTTGTCCTAAGCCCTGGTATGGTGTAGTCCATGACACTGTCTAATTATTTCAGAGGGGGCCTTCTAGTCCCTGTTTAACTTTTCTGAGTTTGACAATGTACAGTGCCCATTTCTAAGCCCATGCTGGAATATGGACAGAAATACTCTGTAAACTGGGAGGAGACCACATTTCCAGATTTTGCTTATCATTAACAGTATGGCAATCAAGCATTTTTTTCAGCAATTCTTGAGTTAACCTTCTTAAACACAGGTACAATATTATTCAACTTCTAAGTAACAGGGACAGTGCCTGACATAAGGGAGAGGTTGAAAACCCCAGCCAGGGGAGATGACATGCTAGAGGTTGTAAGCTGGGGAGCCCGCAACCCAACAGTATACTCAGATCTACATTATACTCAGAATTAGGGCAGAATGAGGCTATTTGTTGAGTTAGTCCCACTTCTCAGTGGTTATATTCTACAAATAGTCTTTTGGTCATATGTTTGTCTAATTTCTTTTTGAATTGTTCCAAGTGTTCTGCTTTTACTATTTCCTCAGGTGGACCATTCTAAGTCCAGACTACCCTCTGTGTGAAGAAAAATCTCTTGTCCTATTTTGTTATTTTCTTCATGAGTTGAAGCGTGTGACCTCTTACAATATGTGTGTTTATTTCAAATGCCATTCATAGGTCATCCATCACATTCTTATCAGTGATTGCTTTATATACCTGCAGCAAATCCTCCCTCAGTCTCCTAGTCTCCAGTAATAAAATATTTGGGTCCCTCATAGTTCATCCATCCAATTTTTTTCAGTAGTTCCTTTGTAAATCTGCAGCAAATCTTCCCTCAGTCTCCTATTTTCCAGCAATTAAACACTTAGGGCCCGATTCCAAAATGGTTATGCAAAATGCAAGGTGCTTGCATCAAACAACAATGATGCAAGTTACACCTTGTATCATAGTTTGTGGCATTCCCTATTCTGGTAAGTAGTCTGTGCTGGAATGGGAAGCCTCTGCAACAAACAGGCACTGTGCCACCCTTGCTACCTGCACCTGGGTATGCCAGGTATCAAGGGGGCTTGCAACATGGTGGGGTTGCTACATCCCCTAATTTCGAATTTCAAAAGCCCCACCATGGCTGTAGTAGGAGGCTCCACTTATACCTGCCAGGAGGCGGTCTAAGCCTATTGAGCCAGTGTGGTACACAGTGGGGGCATAGCTACATGTGGGGTCAGGGGATAGGACAGGCATAGGGTGGGTTGGTGGGACAGTGGGGAGGCAGGGGATTGATCTGGCTCCCGGTGGGGTGAATATGCCTCTGTATATATAAGACATAGGCATATGTACCCTGCCTGGTGCTAAACCAATCCCTGGCCTCCCCACTGTCACACTAACTCACCCTACACCCCTTCTGTCCCTCACCCCCTCCAGGTATATGGTTACCACCCTCACCACCACACCAATGCTGCCAGTCCTGTGTTGCTCTGGCGAGAGGGAAGACAGGTCCTTGCGGCATGTGCTGCAGCTGTGCTGAAGGATAGGCGCTGATCTGCAGTTGTGGCAAACCTGGGGATTTCTGTGACAGGACACTGCTTTTTGTAGAATCTGCTGTAGGGTCCCTGGTGCACCCGGATATTACCACATCCCTGGAGTGTCACAACTTGCGTTGCTCCAAGGGAGCATTTTCTAATTGGGCCTTTAGTTCCCTTACTTTGTCCTCGTATATTTGTTTCTTTTTGTGGGTATACTGTAAGTTTCAGTATTCTGTGCTGGTTTCTTTCTAGCATCTAAATGTTGTTCCTTAAAGGAGAACTGCACTGAACCTGTAAGTCACTTTTCCTAATAGAATTTTATTTTAAGTACATCAGAACCACTGACTAAAATAACTAAAATACAGTAACTAAAATACCTGGGTTGCTACAGCAGTATCAGTTACGGCAGAAGGAAGCAGGGAAGGCAGTCAGAATTGCAAAGGCCCAAACAGAGGAAAAGATAACCAACTCAGTTAAAAAGGGGAATAAAACCTTTCATAGGTACATTAGGGAGAAAAAAAAAGGCCAAGAGCTGGATAGTGAGGCTTAATAAAGGGGAGGGTAGGTGAACAGAAGGTGACAGTAAAAAGGCAGAAATCCTGAATGAATACTTCTGCTCAGTATTCACAAAAGAAGAGGAGGGGTAGGTACCAAAACCAAACAATAGAAGCACTCTGGATAGAGGGGTTGATACCAGTCCATTCACAGAAGAAAGGGTCATAAAAAAACTCCAAAATCTCAAGCTGGACAAACGAATGGTGCCTGATGGGATTCACCCCAGAATTCTAAGAGAACTAAGGGGAGAACTAGTAACACCACTGACTACTCTTTTTAACAAATCATGAGAGGATGTTGTAGTACCTGAGGACTGGAGGAAGGCAGAAGCTATTCCCCTCCACAAAAGTGGGAGCAAGGCACAGGCAGGAAACTACAGACCTGTTAGTTTGCCCTCAGTGGTAGATAAAATTATGGAATCACTTCTGAAAGAAAGAATTGCTGAGTACCTAGAGGTCAGCGGGACACAGGACCCAAGGCAGCATGAATTCACAGCGGGGAGGTCATGTCAGACAAATCTAATAGATTCCTTCGACTGGGTGACCAAAGTAGTATGCCAGGGAGGAGCTGTGGATGTGCCCTACCTAGACTTTAGCAAGGCATTTGACACAGTCCCACACAAAAGATTCATAAACAAGTAAGCCAGCATGGTAGTGGGTCTCAGGGTGGTAACATGGGTAAACAATTGGCCGGACAACAGGACACAGAGAAGGTAATAGTAAACGGAGTCCACTCTGAGGAAAGTGGGGTTATTAGTGGGGTGCTGGGACCGGTCCTCTTTAATTTCTTTATAGGTGACATGACAGAGGGGCTGGAAGGAAAAGTATGCCTCTTTGCAGATGACACAAAGATCTGCAACAGGGTTGATACACAAGGGGGGTGGAAAGGATGAGAAAGGACTTGGCAAGGTTCGAGGAATAGTCAAATGTATGGCAGCTTAGATTCAATGCAAAGAAGTGCAAAAAAAAGTATTGCACGTGGGAAACAAAAACCCAGAGGAAGAGTACACAATGGTGGGAGGTACTAACAATAACAAAAAGTGGAATAGGACCTGGGCTAGTAATATCAGATGACCTAAAAATAGTCAAGCAATGTGAGAAGGCGGTAAGGAGGGCTGGCGGGATACTGAGATGCATAGGGAGAGGCATCATTAGTAGAAAACAGGAAGTTGTTATCCCTCTGTACAGACAGTTGATGAGACCCCATCTGGAGTACTGTGTGCAGTTCTGGAAACCCCATCTCAGCAAGGACATAGACAAGATGGAGGCAGTCCACAGGAGGGCAACTAAAATGGTGCAGGGTCTGCACCATAAGCCATGTGAAGAGAGACTAAAGGAGCTTAATATGTATACCCTAGAGGAAAGGAGGGAGATGGGGGAAATGGCAGAAACATTCAGGCACCTCAAGGGAATCAACAAAGTCCAAGAGGGTAGCATCTTTTAGAAAAAGAGATATACAAGAACAAGGGGGCACAATTTGAAGATTGAGGGGGGATGGCTCAGGGGCAACATGAGGAAGTATTTTTCACTGAGAGGGTGGTGGGCACATGGAACAGGCTTCCAGGAGAGGTAGTGGGGTCAAAATCAGTGTGGGAATTCAAGAAAGCATGGGACAGACAATATGCAATTCTAGTGGGGGGTAGGAGGAAGTAGGCTGTTGATTAACTTAGGATCTGCAGCTTATCCAAAAGGTAGAAAATGGGCAGACTGGGTGGGCCAAGCAGTCCTTATCTGGCGTCAAAGTCTATATTTCTGTCTAGGTTTCTGTGTTCACCAGTATTTAAAAAACAGCTTCTGCTGGTAAATCTGATGTATATATTCAGCACAGCTCTCCATTAAATATGGGTTCTCTAGTGGAGAACAAAGAGTTATAATGTTTCATTTTAATAATTTTATTAATAGATTTTCTGATACATTTTACTATTCTATTGTATTTCATAGCAGCTCTTTGCAAGTTATCCCCTTTTGAATTCATTACTTACAATCACTCCAGTATCTCTTTCACTCTCAACTTTCCTTTGCTTTATTCTGTTTAGAAAATACTCCTGGGGTGGGATATTCAAACTGCGCCAGGCTGTGGTGCAAGCCTGGGTGCAGTGCAACTGGGATGTGCCAGGGCACTGACAGGTTGATATTCAATGGTGCTGCCCCATGGCTCAGCACTGTTGAATATCATTCTGTGGCCACCCGCATTGTGAATGGCGCAGTGGCACTGCACCAGTGCAAGTGACCAGAGAGGGGCAGGCGGATGCGCTAGCGCAAGTGCCATTGCACTAGGCCAATAGTTCTCACACTTTGTCACAGTGAGCCTCCCCAAATCCATGGAAAAGATCTTGAGCCTCCCCAAAAACTAAAATAATTTTGGGCCTCCCCAAAGAAAAATAACATACCGTACTTTGTGCAGTACACCATGAATACATTGAAACCCCTTTGAGTACTTGGCTCACTTTCAGTTCTTTGTCTTATACTGACATGGAACCTTTGAAAAAGAGCTCCAGTGCTCAAAGGTGTATCTGAATAACAAATAAATAAAATAAACAATTATTATTCAGCTTATTGTAACTCCCTCCCTCCCACAGGCCAGCCTACTTGCTCTGCTATTTTCATTCTTGAACCATTGTTACCCTTGTTGCAATACCTTCATGGGTCCAACTACTGTCTCTGTTTCCTCTCTGTATGAAATAACCTTCCTACATATTTTGCCTCTTCCTCCATCCCTGCTCTAAGCAACTTCTCGGGATTACTTTGCTCCTTCCTGCTATTGCTGTTAGCACTTCTATGCTCAACCCTTGCATTTGGGCTGTTCTGCCATCAGTCTACAAATTGATCAATTACCACCACTCATTATTAGTTTATTGTTCATATTTGTTTGCACTATTGTCCATTGTATATTTCTTGATTATTTTGCAGTTACCTTTGAAATGTATTCACTACCTACCCTTTCCCGGGTACACCTGAAATGAGCCTTGGCTCATTCACCTTCCCTTGTCACCTATCAGTAAATAAATACATACAATTCACCTACTGTTATCCTCTTTCAGTTTGCTTCATCTCTTCACACAAAATATATAAAACTCAAAATTTAAATACAGTACTTTTTCAGACTTGCTTGAGCCTCCCCTGGAATGGGTTGGGGCCTCCCCAAGGAGGCTGGCCTCACCATTTGAGAACCCCTGCACTAGGCGCAGCAACCAGGATATTCAAAAGTGCACATGCAAATGGGGCCATAATGTATGCAAGGCACAAATGGGGCCATTTGCATGTCATCATGGCCCCTTTTGCATGCAGGTATGCCAATCCCCCGTGGCTTGCGCCTGGCGCCCTGCCAGGCTGCAGCTGTTGGGGACCGATGTCCCCTGCACAAGTGACAAAGTACCCTACTGCCCGATCACTGTCATATGTATTGACAATGAAAGTTCTATATCCTTGGTGGTCCAGTGGACCGTTTCCAGCCTGATTGCGGGCATACGTATTAAAATAATAAAGTCCAAAATCCCTGGTGGTCCAGTGGACCACTCGCAGCCCTATCGCGGGCAGAAGTATGATTAAAGGGATTAGATCCCATCCTGGTGGTCCAGTGGACCTGCAGATCAATCATGGGCGGTATGATTAAAGGTTTAAATCCATCCCTGGTGGTCAGTGGACACGCTTGCAGCCGATCGCGGGCAGAGTTGATACAAAAAAGTTCAATCCCATCCCTGGTGGTCCGCGGTACCTTCCCCAACCTCCCACTAAGGCCACCACCCCTCCCCGGTCAGAGGTGGGTGGCAGCTCCCACCAAACCGCCCAGCCACCCACCAACTGACTGGTACAGTACAGCAGTCGCCCATTGGTCCACAGCATGAGTCAATGGGCATGCAGACTGTACCGTACTACACAGTCCAGATATGTGATTCACAGCTGTACTATATGCAGCTGTCATGCTGTACTATACGCAGTCAGTTGGCGGGTGGCTGGGCGGCTTGCGGGTGGGGAGCTGCCGCCCACCGCTGACTGGGGGGAGCAGGGTGGTGGGGCTCAGTGGGAGGGTGGTACTGCTGGACCACCAGGGATGGGATTTAATCTTTTTTGTATAATTCTGCTGGCGATCGGGCTGCGAGTGGTCCACTGGACCACCAGGGATGGGATCTAATCCCTTTAATCATACTTCTGCCCATGATTGGGCTGCGAGCAGTCCACTGGACCACCAGGGATTTTGGACTGTTTAGTTTACTACGTCTGCCCGCGATCAGGCATGGGGGGTGCTACCTGATGGACGGTGCTGCCGGAGCTCGGGTGGCCACCCACAGCTGGCAGCTGCTGTGTTGTGCCCTGCAATAAAGCAGTTCACCTGGGGTGGCCAGCTGTTGCTCCTTTATTTTTTGAAGCAACTGTATGCGGCACAGGTAGGGGTTGCACCTGCATGGGCTCAGCACATCCCGGGCTGAATGTCGGGATGTGCGGGGTGTCTGTGGGCACGCCCCCCCTACTTGCGCAGCATACATCACTGCTGCACCCCGGCACATCGGGATTTGTGCCACGCACTTTACCCTTTTGAATATCGCTCCGGGGCGCATCAGTGGGTTACGCATGGTGCAACTGTGTTGCGCCATGCGCAACCCTTCTGAATACCCCAACCCTGGTGTACATTGCCAGTCCTTACATGCATAACAACACATTTATTCATATTAAAATAAATATCATTCCTCATAACACAAATCTCAATTTCTTTTTGGTGGATTTTAGTTTTTCCTTGATTTGACACAGATTCCATAATCCCACCCAGCTTGGTGTCACCCGAAAATGTATTTATACAGTTTCTGAAATTTTTGTCCTACCTCCTACATGATTGGAAAACAGCAATGGGCCTAATACAACACCCTGGGGAACATCACTGGTCACCGTTTCCTCTTCTTACAATACTTCATTGGTCCTTACTTGCTGTGATCTCTTTAAAGGTAAAGCGTATACCCAATTTATTGCTTTCGTATTTCATTCTCCTTTAATTTGTTTATTAAGTAAGCAATAACCCATGACAGGGTGTGCCGTTATTGGGGATTAATGCACATCAGGATGCATTGTGAGATATGAGGCCACAGGCCAAGTGTCCTCACAGCACCCGGGTGTGCGTTAATCCCCAATAACAGCACACCCTGTGCCCTGGTATATAGCACAAGGTCAGGAACAAGACATACCACAAATGCTTTCTCACACTCTCACTCTCTCTCTCTCTCTTGAATGCAATGAGACACCCATTCTTTCACAAGTCACTGGAGGAGCAAAAGACCAGATCGCACCCACATACCCCCCTTACGGACTGCAGGACACTGACCCGAAGGCTGGCAGCCACAGAAATAGGCAGCAGGGATGTAAGCCTGCATAATCCACAGCCCTACACAACACCACACTGGAACACAAATGGGTAGTTGAAAGCCATAAGTCGTCACCGCTGTTCCCCCACTGTCATCTCTTACTGCAGACATGTTCTCCCAGAACCCAACCTGCAACTTTGCACCGCTCATTCTACTGGGAGAAACACACAGATTTTGCTGGGAAATCAACACACTGACCAGATCCACTGTGTGTTTCTCTCTCTCTCTCTCTCTCTCTCTCTCTTAATCCTCATCTCGCTCCAACTACCTGCTGCTTCTCATGTCTCTGTCTCCAGCACTGTTGCTGTCCTAACAGCTTGCATCTCAATGGGATTCTTGGGGATTTCTGATTCTAGGGGTTGACAGACATCCATGGGGCAGTGGGTGGGTATATAGGGGACTGCACTGTGTGGCTCAGGTGGTGGAAATCCGCAGGCCGGGTGGCTGGTTGACACATGAGGGAACACATCTGGGTGGAGTGACTATCACAATATATTATGCTTCTAGCACTGTTACGATAATGCTATATTATAACATGGGTTGACATACTGTACTTTTCACAGAAAACCATGTCTGACTCTGCACTTCTTCAGAACAAAATAGCACTGCCTGTCTCTTGCTTCCCCAAACTTTTCAATGGCTGCCACTGTTTTTCGATTCTGAAGCTGGGAACGAGTGCCGATGGCACTTACCCTGAAACAGTCCATGGAATCATGCGTTAACAGGGCTGCTTAATGCATGGCTATGCTGGGGCTGTACACCAATGGGCTTTCACGTTTCTGTCAACTTCTGTCAACCCATGTTATAAGGGGTATTGTGGAACAACATCAAATGCTTTTTTAATAATACAAATTAATTATATCTACAGGTACATTCTGCTCAAGGTCTTGGATCACCTTTTCATAAAATGTCAGCAGATTTGTGATATACGACCTATATTTGGTAGATCTATGTTGTTTCAGGTCTTCTGTCTTTTTGCTTTCTATTTTCAGTGTGAATTGGTTCTTGATCGGCTTTCCATCATATTCCCAACTATAGATGAAAGACTTATAGATTTATAGTTTTCTGATTTAGATCTGTCTTCTTTTTGTATAATGGAACTACAATCGTCCTATGCTAGTCTTTGGGTACCAAGCCTGTTATGTAAGGTGGTTTATGGCAAAAAAACTACATTAATGCTCATTAGGGTTCATACTGCACAAAATGTAAACTGCACAAAGGTTGGGAATAAACTATTACAGTTGTAGGCACTATGCTTACAAAGTTTGAAAATGTGCTACAGTATTAGGTTTCCTTATATCTAACTCCCGCACACCCTGTCACATTCTCTACCCTTATGACCCAAAGACAGTCTACAGGTATAGGGCCATACATCAATGTTATGGTACCTCATATAGGGTTAACATAATAAAATTGGTTTATAGCAACCCTAATTCCCACCCCTCCCCATTGGAGCTGACTTTTATTTTTCCTGGAGGGCTCAAGAAATGGCCAGGGGGCTGGGGGCTGCAAAGGCCCACAGAAGCTGTGGGGTTTTTGGTGCTCTGTGGTGTATTCTGAGGGCTTTACTGAAGAGATAGCACTGTATAAACAAACATCACTGAAATCATAGCACAGTACCCATACATAATCACAACTGACAACAATTATACGTTATACTAAATGGTACGTGGGTAGCCCATGACAATGGCGACCGCGATTGAGCACTTTCAAAAAGGGCAACTCAATTGCAGTGCCTGTCCACATGGCTACTGGGCAGGGAGGGTGACCGGATGGGGGGGAAGCTGTGAATATAGTGACAGGATGTTGCTATATGTATACATGTGTGGGGGGGCAAGCACACCATGCGATAGGTGGAAGGGAAGGGAGAGTTTGCGGGGCATAGTGCGGTGGTGAGCTGCTGAACTGGCCCTATGGTGTGGTGGGTTGGTGGCAGGCTAGGGTTGCAAGGGTGCCAGTTCAGTCTCGGGTGCACATTCGTTTTGCTGTGCCCAGCCATTTTTCCCCCCATTTGCACCCCCCTGACATTCACCCCCAGAGTTGAGAATCCTTTAGTAGTGGGGTGAGGGCACAGTTCTCACATAAAAAAAAAAGTCCCCACCTTCTGTTAGGCGCTGAGAGGTACATCACTGAAATTGATTTTCGGCAATGTACACTCACCCTAATGGTGATCTCCTTTCCGTGATCGCCATTATCACATGAAACCGGTATGATTCTATGCATTAATATCAATGGAAAGATAAAGGGGGAAAATATATCGTGGGCAGCTCATCGTGTGCAACCAGATCGCCAGGTGCAAAACATCGCTAGGCGAAAACACTGCTATTGTAACTGCAGCACCCCTGTGCTGTCTGGCTCCCCGACCCCCCCATCATGTCACAAGCTGCCAGCCACCCACATCTGCTGCATTGACCCTGGCCACACACCGCTATCATTACACAGCCTCAGCATATTGTGGGCATGGCAGGACAGAGATACCTCAAAATGATGGTGCAAAATGGGACAGGACATCACGGCTGGTAGGATGAGGCTGTACACGTAATGTAACTTATTAGATCTCTAAGGGTGAATACATTACAGGGCACTGCAGTTACAATAGCCACATACACAATCAGTCTCTGATGGGAGATGGTGCAGACCTGTGCATTGTTGCTTTTCCTAGGCTCAACTGTGCACATGCAGTGTTTTCGCCCAGCGATGTTTTGCACCGGGCGACCTGTGTGCACACGATCAGCTGCCCATGATATATTTTCCCCCTTTATCTTTCTGGCGATATTAACGCGAGGAACCAACTGGTACATGACTGAAACTGATTGAAGAAACTGGCTGCTACATTGCCCCCCTTTTTTTTGCAATTTATGAATTAATGCACATACTGCAGAATTTTTAAGTTTAATCCAGTACCAGTATTATGTGCAATAAATT
Organism: Neoceratodus forsteri; assembly: GCA_016271365.2. NCBI lineage: Eukaryota > Metazoa > Chordata > Ceratodontiformes > Ceratodontidae > Neoceratodus > Neoceratodus forsteri. Next base: position 825,522,496 of record CM057455.1, on the reverse strand, counting down.
ATAGTACATTTCTGAGGGAATTAACAAACTGACAATTGTAAGGCCCAGTGCGTTAAATTTGGATTCTCTGTTCTATAACCTGAAGAAAGAATTTGTTATTATTCAACCTTTAATTCAGGACAAAAAGAGAACTAAACTAAAATCATTAACAGTTATTTTCTGATCCTTACTCGGGTCTAGCTATGCACATTAACCTCTGTCTCTCTCTTTGTAAAATAACATTGACTGCAGAAGATTAAGTGCATAAATTGCAGGCAGCATAGGAAATGTGGGTGCATCAAACAACTTAAGGGGGAGGTTGCAAGTGAGACATTGTTCTGTCTGGACTACATCTATCATCCACTCCAGTCCAGTCCTGTCTCACAACAAGCTCTCTTGATGGGTTCAGTAACAATGCTGAATAGATGCTTATAAAATGATGCCTTGCCTTGCCAATTAGTGCGGATATCCAAACCATAATGACACCAATGACAATGTCCTCCCCACCCCTAGTGCAACAGCAGCATCAACATTCTCAAAGAATTTACAGCATTGCTGTGCTACTGAAAATGTGTACAGTTCAAGATGTGGTCATGCTAGACTCCTGGAGATGTACCAGAGGGAAAATTCATAAAAAATGTCACGGTCACCCTACAGTTTGCATGCCAAACAGGCAACAACCACGGCTGTAACTGACGCAGCAAAGAAAGTCTGTTTTTATGCAGGCTTACTGACTCAATAATGTACAATGCCCCCTCTCCCTGTTAAAACCTGCTTGACTCTAAAGGCTGGGCACTACAGCATGGTCCCCCAACCCCAAATAAAAAATACAGTTTATAGGCAAGGTTTAAGTGCCAGTGAGTGGTTAGGAGCACTACCTAACACAAAATATGCTATTTAAGGAATCCCCCCCTTTGGGGGGGGCAGGAATGCTGTTAAGCCGTGGGTGTGTCACAGAGAAGCAAGCTGTGGATGTGTCACAGAAAAGCAAGCTGTGGATGTGTCACAGAGAAGCAAGCCATTATAGTACTATGAGAGTGGTACATAAAGCACAAGAATCATTGCTGGTGGGCACAAACAAGTAATACATGAACAAGAAATTCTGCTTTCATTTCAAGCACTTGGCTATGTAGTCTCTATAAGGATTGGGTAGTACAAAAGAGCAATTGGACTGTGAATGGAGTAGATTTAGGATTTTGGGGTTGAGCTAGATTAAGGCCACTCAAACCTGCAATAGTCTCATTTTCCGCAAGACCAATTCCAATATGCTTTCTTATATGCATTATAAAAGGAATCATAAAATGCATGGCATGGGACTTATGGTTGATTCAGCTGAATACATTTCAGGCTTTCTTCCCTTAGACTTCATCTGCTCATATTGCCTAAAAGAGTGCTAACTGTTAACTACTGTCTGCTGAGTCACAATCCTTTGCTATTTACTTAAATTGTTTCACAAATCCATAGCTGAGTGTGGATTAGAACTTTTTTTTTTCACTTACAGTCTGAAGTGAAGTGGAGTGGGAAATTATTCTGTGGACTGACTGGGCCTGGCAAATTGATCTGTACTAATTTGCCAAGGAGCTTTATAATAGAATCTCCTTCCCTCCCCAAGGAATCTACAGTATAAGCCCTAAGTATAGAACTTATCTCTACATGCTCTCTTTTCTGTCAGCCCTCACCTTGATTTTCTAGCCAGGAACTCATAACCAAGAGTCTAGCAAATAAAAATGCTTTAATGGGCTGCAAGCAACAAACTCAAGAATGAGTTCAGCTGGGATCAAAAAAATTTAGCTTCTGAGACAGGGGGGTAATAAAGCAACTTGGGTTGCAAAATGTTACAGATAGAAGAAGCAGACTGAATATGAACAATGGAAAAGTGGTTGGTGTGCTTAAGTGGTATTATGAAAGGCATGCCTTTCAAGCAGTACAACAACCAGTCAGCCAAGATTAAACAAGGAGCCATTTGCAGATGGGATGGGGTGCACATGTAGCACAGCTCTAGGCCTCTAGCCTCTAACATTCATGAAAAGATTGAGCCCTGCAATACGATCTATCAATCAGTGAGTTGCAAAAATATGGTACTTTCTTCATTACTTCAAACATCTCCCCACCATTTCCTCATCTTTATAAAGGGATAATGATGGCATCATGGCACAGTAAGTTAACTTACTAAGTTGCAGGAAAAGAAGGCTCCTCTCCAGTCCTGGTGCAACTTAGCTGAGAGACCTTGTGGCATCGGAGGCAGTCGATGTTGGCACTCAAGGTCAACGAGTCCCAGCTAACAGCTGCCCCAATGGTCACTAGCCCAGCCACTCTTGAGTCCAGGCAAATTTATGGAACCCAGTGATACACCTGTAGGCCAGGGGGGTACAAACTAGGTAGCAAGCCAAGAAACCAAACAGTCAGAAGGTTGCACTCAGCAACACAGCGAAATAATAACACATGCGAAAATTTGCACTTAAAAACAATTTAAATTTATTGTGCCAAAAGTTAATAGCCAGATACTGCACTTAGGTCACTACAGAAACCCCTGCACTTCAACCAACAGGTCATCCTAAGGGGGCAGCTTCTGAATTGTGAACAGCTGTCTTAAATAGCCCCAAATACCACTGACATCACACATCACATGGTCAATTTAAGCAAACAAGTTACTATCAAATGTAACACTCATGTGACTTATTTACAACCTGTAGATATTCCTTTTAAGCTGCCGTTCAATTAATAATGAACTTCAGTGACAAATACATTTTTAAATATGCAAAAAAAGATGGAGATTATAGTCAAAAATAGATTAATAATCAACATTATACAAGGCGAAAGTGAACAAGGGTAAGGTGAAAAAAGAATTATATACAATATTTACAACACTATGCATCATTAAGGTTGGCAATGCACAAAGGTCAAATCTTGATTCTGTATAAAGTATACAGTTTAAATACCACAGCATTAGATTCACATCACCAACTGCAACTTGATTACAAATTCTGTACATAAATATGCATTTTAAACCCAGTGCAAAAGACGGTAGACAGCCCATATGGGTTAACTGTCATAAACCAAGTAGTTGGGTGGGGAGCAGGAAACAAAATAAACTTGCATAAAGTCACATCTCATATGAAAGAAGACAACTAGTATAGGCAAAATTAGAAATTGGAAGAGGGGTCAAGGATGGTACAGTGGAGGGGGGGGAGGAATGGAATTCATAAAACAATGTGTAGAAATAAATAGGGAGCTAAATTCTGTGTTACCAAACAGTGAAATGGAAGCAAGTATGTGACCTGTGCTCACCCAAAACTTCAAAACACCATGGGAGCTGTCAGAAAAAAAAGGAAAAAGAGGAATCAGAAACTCCTTTACAAGTACGGTTTGACATTTATTTCATTATTCAGTCCAACTGGATTAAGGCTACGTAGGTTAAAAATCCAAAACGTTTCCTGATGCTATAATTTGTTTAGACTATTACCACCCCATTTGCCTATGTTAACTTGTTCTATTCCCATAAATTGAAGGGACTCGAAGTTATTTTGGTGGACTGACCAAAAATGCTCAGCTATAGGATTAGTGAGATAATTATTTTTATGTTGGCTCGCGCTTGAGCGCCAGCCAACATATTGCATTAGTAGCAGATTTGGAGGCGTGGTCATTGTTTGGCGAATGCAGGACACGCATCGGTATTTGCGTCCCTCATTCCCCAATAAGCAAGCATGCAGGCACCACACCTGGAATACATAATGTGGTGAGCACATCTAAGAAAAGGTCTGCTGCAATGACAGCCAAGCTTGTCATGCAGCAGCACCAAAACACGCCCTCCCTACATGCCTTTCCTTGTGAAGACCTTCAATCAACATGGCGGCACTGACTGCCGCCCGCACAGAGAGCCAACTTCAGGGGTGCCCAATACCCCTGTCAGCATGCCCCAACCCACTTCATTTGCTGACAGGGGAGCCAACTCCCCATCAGCATAATGCACCCTCCATTTAAAGTGTGTACAGAGGGGGTGCCCAATCCCCCTCAGCATCATGTCCCCCATTCCCAGTTTAATTTTCCGAAAGGGAAGCCCACTCCCCATCGGCATAATGTCCCCCCCATTTGTTGTGTGCCAATAGGGGCGCCCAATCCCTCGTCGGCTACAGAACCCCCCCAAAAAAACACTCAGGTGGCATGCTGGGAGCCGAGCCCAGTGTGCCAAATGCCCCTGTAAAACAAAAATGGTCCCGTTTTTTTTTTTTTTTTTACAACCTGCAAACCAGAAAACAGTCCCTTGTCAAGTCCGGTGGTCCTCCCACAACCCGCACCTACCATCTGTGCACCCTACCTCCCAACACCCCCCTCACCCCAAACTTATCTCAGGAGCATGGCGCGACGATCTTCGGTGGACCAGAAACACGTCTGCACTCTTGAAAGCCGACCGCGAACTGAAGAAATGCTGGTAAGCTGTATAATGGCATAAATAGGTTTTTTCAACTTTGGTGCATTTCTCAGGCATTTTTGGGAGTTTTGGCACCAAATTTTCAACATGGGGTTATTGGGACACCTCCTTATGAATTCAGTCACTGTCATGGCATTATTCGGTCCCAAAAGGTGATATTTGCAGTCACTGCATGGAATCACCTTTAAGGACAGATTAATTAAATGACCGTGTCACTGTTCATGAGGAGGGCTCTCAAAAAGCCTATGCTGTAAATTTTATGAAAAAAATCCAAACAATTGCTGTTTTATGAGCGTGCATTGCGCAGTTTACACGCACGCTCATAACTTCGTGAATTTGCAATATTTTCACTCCAGATTTTCAAAATTGCCATTTTTCCACACTTCCTTATGAACAGTATAGCTGTCATTTTACATATCCTGGCTGAAATGTGTTTTCGCACGTCCAGTGCAAAATAGTATGGTCACTGTGCAAAATCAGTTTTCGGGACAGTTTAAGAAAATCACGGTGACACTGTTCATGAGCAGAGGTCCTAAAATGCCTATGTTGAAGAGCAGGTGATGAAAGTCCATAAAATGACTATGTTACAAGTATGAGTTGTGCAGTTTCCATGCACCCTTGTAACGTCGCAAATTTGCAATATTTTCATGCCAGATTTTCAACACTGCCATTTTTTCACACCTCCTTATGAACAGTGCAGCTGTCATTTTTCACAGCCTGCCCAAAATGTGTTTCCGCACCAGTGGCGCACAATGGCATGGTCGCTGTGGGAAATCAACTTTTGGGACAGATTAACAAAATCGCAGTGCCACTGTTCATGAAGGGAGGTCCCAAAATGCCTATGTTGAAAATGTGGCAAAAAAAATCCCAAAAATATTTGGGTTACAGGTGTGTGTTGCGCAGTTTCTATGCATGCTCATGACTTCATCAATTTTTCATATTTTCACTCCAGATTTTCAACGTTGCCATTTTTTTACACCTCCTCATGAACAATACAATTGTCATTTTTCACATCCTGCCCAAAATGTGTTTTTGTCCCTGTGTTGCCAAATGGCATAGCCACTGTGCAAATCCACCTTTCAGCTAACAAACTGATTGTGCCACTCTTCATGAGGAGGGGTCACAAAAAGCCTATGTTGAAAATTTGGAGTGAAAATACCAACAACGCCTACAACGTTAGGGTTTCCAACTGTAACACCCCACCCTGTAGAGACTGACTGGCATCTGGGGTGTAACTTGGGATCATTGGCTGTGATGCTCATGCCATTCCACCCCAACCCCCACCATGCAGCCAGTGACAGGCATTGAGGAGTGCCTTAGAGTGTTCAGCCCTAAAGTTTACCCCATTCTCCTATACTGCACCCATCTCAGCATATTTCCTTATGGAATGGGGTAAGTATAAGGCCCAAAGACCCCAAAGCACACCATGACACTTGTCAGTGTCTACAGGGTAGGGTGAGGTAAAATGGCATGAGCGTTATAGCTGAAGACCCAAAGGCACACCTCAATGCCTGTCAGTCTCTACAGGGTTGGGGTGGGGTTGACGTCAATTCACTACTTCACTGCCATTCCTATTATGCATCTCTAACTCCTGCACTACCAATGCCAATGCCAATGCCAGCGAGACAACATTCGGCATTGACAAATGCTTGTTTGTATCCCTCACATGTTCCTGTATAAGTTGCTTAAGGATTCTTGATGTGCGACCTACATAAAGCTTCTGTCATCCACACCAAATAACATGTGGATACACATGAGATGAATGGTCTGATTTGGACTATTTTAGTATAGCCACCCAATGAGAAATGGTCACATTGTATGCAGTATCTGCAAATATTGCAGTTGCCATGACGGAACATTCCGTGTGGCTTAATGGGCAACCAAGTGGTGCTAATGGAACGTGGCTCAATAAAGGTACTTGAAGCAAGCGTATCCTTTATTGTTGCACCTCTTTTAAAGGTATTCCTGGGTTTTTTCACCAATTACATCAGTCAGTGTTATGTCATTGTGGAGAATTGGACAGTATGTACAGACAATACCTCTAATTTTGCCACACAGGCCATCATGCACAGTACTGAAAGTTATCACACTTTGCTCGCTGAATCATATCCCTTAGATGTGAACAAATCAATGCGATTGAGGGCTTTTGCCCTTGTGTAGGCTTCATCCAAAATTTTAGGTTTAAAACCTCTTTAAAGGAACCTATTTCTCAGTTCCATGGATTGTGCAATAAAGTCACTGTCTAGTGCTCAGTTCCTCCACAAACACAAAAATTTCCAGTAAGGGATGGAATTTTTCAAACTGTTTGGATATTTGGAACTTGTAGCGTGTAAATGATTATTTGTGGCAGTCAGTTTGCTATATGAATTACTGATGACCCTGTGATCTGGCCCAATTGACAAAGTAACATCCAAAAAATTAAGCTTGTCTGAGTCAATTTGTTGCTGTCAATTTTAGATTCAAATCATTATTATTGAGCCATTTCACAAAGTCCTCAGCCTCATTAATGTTACCTTTCCATATAATCATCAATAAAACATGTCCAATATACAATTTTCCCCAAAAATGGATTATTGTTTTCATTAAAGACCTTTGTCTTCACATGTATAGTAATAAACTGTCATATGAGGGCGCAATTGCAGCCCCCATTGCTATACCACAGCACTGGAGAAAAAATTCACCATTAAACATAAAATAGTTGTATGTGAGCACAATTCATAAACTCTCTATAATGAAATCTCTTGGAATAGCATTTTCTAGGGGATCATTGTATACATAATGGGCATACGCATTAAGACCATTATCATGGCATATAGACATGTATAATGATTCCATATCTATGCCTTTCCACGAGTACTTTGGCTCCCATTTCAAATCTTGCAATTTCTTAAGGACATTTGTAGTGTCCCTAGTATAGGATGGGAGGATGGCAACATAACACTGCAGGAAAAAGTCAATAAAAGCAGCACAAATTGTCTATTAAGGAATCCACACCAGACACAATGGGTCATCCTGGTGGATCTGACAGACTCTTATGCACCTTTGGAAGTATATAAAGAACATTCTGGCTCAGTAATCTGACCTGTGCCCTTTGCATCTTCTAACAACTCTAGAAGTTCCCTTTTAAAAGCTAGTAATGGGGTCACCCAATAATTTTCTATAATCAATCATGTTATTCAATAAATCCATTACCTTTCCCTTATAGAACTCAGGTGTCATGATTACAATATTTTCCCCCTTGTCAGAACTCTTAAAAACCAAACCAGTGTTATTTTCAGTTCCTCAATTCCAGCTCTCTCAGCAGTTGTAATGTTAGGGCATACCTGAGACTGGTTATCCAAAAGTCTGGAAACCTCAATCCAAACGGTTTTTGTGTAGGTATTTTGTAGGTATTAATGGTCTTGTTAGGCAGGTTTGGAATAAAGTCTGATTTTGATCTGAATAAAGATTTCCATTTTTCTTCAAGTTCCACTTTCAGTCCCATTACATCCAAATCTAAAGTGTTCTCCACTGATTCAAAAATATCCATTGCCCCTTGTGCATCCTCCCATAAAGCCGTTAGCACTTGGAGATTCATTGCATCCTGGGTAGTCCATGTTTCATCCACTAGATCCACTCTTGAGTCCTGCCAGGCCCAGGAGGTGATGCTGCCACCAATGCACTGCTCAAACTAGCCATCTGCTGTCAGTCCTGTCCCACACAGTCGACCAACACTCTGCCACTGTCCACTCCACTGGCTCTTGAGAATTCTGTCCATCAATTTAAATACTCTGAGTGAGTCCGACCATTCTCCCGAGGCCCAACAGTGACATTCAGAGACCTGCACCTCCCTATGAGCAGCCAGGAGCAACAGCAAAAACAAATGGCACCAAATTGTGCTGCTGGGCGGGTGCATGCATCCTCATCATGAACCCAGCCAGTGCGAATATCGTATCAACAACTATGTGGTGCTGACATGGGATGAGTTGACTGTGCAGCTGCCCGCCCCCACAGTCTCCAGCCCTCCAGCTGATCAATTCTCACCTGGCCCTGGCAGCCTGGCTGGCTTAGAAAGAAAAAAAAAAGCATTCTAGTCCTCTGGCCCTGGCGGGGGGGCAGAGCATCCACCTTAACTTCCTAGGGGGGGCTTCAGCCCACACATAGTCGGCACCTATGCCCTTCCCCCTTCCCCACTCTCATGACTGATGGGCAAGGCACATATCTTGAGTCATGCCACATTGTATAACTGTAATTAGAATACTTTGAAGTGCATACTTGTGAAGGTTTACACCCATTATATCATGTGCCTTACTTGGCACACAATATTGTACACCCTCCACAAAGTAGCTGAACTGTTAAAAATTTGAAAGTACTATACACATTACAAAGCTGTGAGTTGCTTAAGACATGCAGTGTACTTAGAAATAGTCAAAGCAAGTTATATGTTCGGGTACTGTATACTATTTTATGCTGGATCTTGTTGTCACTGGATAATTAAACCTTCGGCAAAGCCTTGTGGAACAGTGTTAGACATATAGTTTAGCCTTGTGTGACCACTATGGTGTGAGAAATCAGTTTTTAACCTGGTGGTCAGTTCAGATAGTAGACCTCAAAATGTGTTTGTCAGTTCAATTTTTGCCATGGAAACTCAAGTGATAGACTTGTTCATACAAATAAAAGTCATAAATACAGCTTGTTATGCAGTACCTTTGGAACTGTGATGCTAGTGTAGCAACTGGCTTATGTTATGGTAATTGCGTAGTGTGGCATTCCTACCCATTCCTTAAAGGCCTAAAAATAACCTCCCTGAACATCTGCAGTTTAACTGCAAAATTTGACCAACTACAGGCATGGACGGCCCTCTATACCCCTGACATCCTATGCCTAACGGAGACCTGGTTGACCAGTAGGATTAAAGATAGTGAAGTTGCCCTCAAAGGCTTCTAAGCTTACAGGATTGAAAGAATAGGCAAGAAAGGTGGGGGATGCCTCATCTATGCCAGGGACTCTGTGCAGTGCTCTGTCCTCCCTTGAACCAGGGTGGCTGAGGACCATGAGATAATAATGATAAAGACTCAGGTCAGCCAGAATGGCAAAACTCTCATCCTTGCCACAATCTACCTACCCCCCAAAAAAGTCACAGCAGGCTTTCCCACATTTATGGATGTTATCGGCACCCTTCCAAAGGGGATGGAGCTTGTCATTACCGAGGACTTTAACATAAACTGGAATGGAAAGGAGGCTGCCCCTTTCAGAGATCTGATAGCCACCTCCAACCTGACACAAAAGTGACCACTTCCCAATCACCTTCCTGTGGTCTAATAAATTTACCAAAAGCCCACCCATCCTCATTGAAAGCAGGGTCTTGAGGAAGGGTAAACTTGGAGCCCTCAAATCAGCCCTTGCCCAGCATGACTGGATTCCTATTGATCTGGCGCCTACCCTTGATCAGGCTCTCAGTTATTTCATAAAGGGCTTTAGCTCCATCTGTGACATCTATGCCCCACTCAAGAAAAAGAAAATTCAGGGACAGGCAAATGGCTGGATTGATGGGGAACTCCTCTCCCACATGAAAGAAAGGGACATACTCTGGGATAAGGCCAGAAAAACAGGTAGCAAGCATGACTACCAGTGCTACAGAGCAGCCAGGATCCGCTGCACCAAGTTAATCCAGCTCACCAAAGCCAACTGTCACAAGGCCCAGTTTAAACACCCTCAGCTGCTCAGTATCAGTAACACCCCCACTACAGACCCTCTAGCTATTGCAGAAGCCTTCAATAAGGCCTTCACCGATCTTACCCCAGTGCTACCACCTGCCTATTTTCAGCCTGGCTTGAACCACTCCAACAAAGTATCTACCCAGTGTTCTCACCCGACCTTCTACTTTAAAAGGGTGACAGTGACGGAGGCCCTCACTGTGGTCAAGAAAATACTAGGTAAGCCCAGACTGGGCAGTGACAGGATAGACATGAAACTTCTATCCCTCACCCTGGATGTTCTTATAGTGCCCATTATCACGCTGTACAATAAGTCCCTGGCCCTGGCCCAATTCCTGGCGGTTTGGAAGCAGGCCCTAGTTATGCCAGTGCATAAAGGAGGTGACAAGTCTCTGGTAGCCAACTACAGACCCATCTTGATCCTTTCCCCCATCCAAGGCACTGGAAAAGATTGTGGCAGGTCAACTCATTGACTACCTCAGTAAGTATAATTTACTATGCCCCAACCAGCATGGCTTCAGACAAAATCACAGTAGCACCACTGCCCTGCTGGACTACACAAACTATGCACATAAGGCCCAGGATGAAGGTAAACTGGTGGAGTCTGTCTTTATTGACCTCATCAAAGCCTTTGATACTGTCAACCACCCTCTGTTGCTGACCCAACTGTGAAACATGGGTGTGGTTCCCAATGCCCTTTGCTAGTTCCAAGACTACCTGATACGGAGAAATCAATGTGTCAAAATTAGGCAAACAGTATCCAGCACAAGAGAGGTATCATTAGGGATACCCCAGGGATCAATACTGAGGCCTCTACTCTTCAGCCTCTTCTTAAATGACCTTCCCACAGCCTGTGACACCAAACTCATATTGTATGCAGATGATGCTGTGCTCCTGAGCAGCAGGACATCTTAGACTGCCCTACAATCTGAGCTGCAGAACTTCTTCTCCAAACTCAAGGACCAGTTCTGTAGTCATAAGTTGTTACTAAACTACAAGAAGACCAAGGCCTTGCTTATGTCCAGCCCCCACAACAAAATTAAGCACCACCTCCTCATCATCTCCAAATCATGCAGTGAGCTGCTGGAACAAGTTCACTTGTTCAAGTATCTGAGGGTCATAATAGATGATACCCTCACTTTTGCGCAACATATTGACTCTCTGGCCAAGACAGTCAATATCAAGATTGGTGTCCTGTACAGGCACAGGAAATACCTCTCTCTGGGGGTCCTCCACCTACTATTGACTATGGACTAGTAGTCAATGGGGTGACAATGGATACAGTGCTCAAGAAGGTTCAGACTGCGCTCAACAAAGCCTGCAGACTCACCCTGGATACTGAGCATGGCACTCACACCTGTACTCTGTATGAATGTGCAAATTGGCTGTCATTAAGAAAAATGGTCACATTACAGACTTGTATCCTATGGAAGAAGGCTGTATTAGGTAAAACACCACCTTGTGTAGGCAGTTTGATCAAGGTGGCCAACTCATTACAGGTCACAAGAGAGAGGACTAGAGGGGTGTTGGTGATCCCCTTCCATCACACCTCACTCAGGCAATGTGCATTTGCCTACTGGGCCCCCCTATGGATGAATGAACTTCCTGGGAACCTCTTGGCCACCGATTGTCTGGCACAATTCAAAACTAACCTCAAACAGGACCTAATAAAACTCTATAAGTACACCTGCCCCTGAGTCCAGCCAACCTGCTCTCTTTGCCCCCCAGCAAGCACTAGGCAGGCCTCAGGTACCCCCCTCCCTCTGTCCCTTCTCATGACTTGCCCCAGCAATCAGTTTGCATCATGCTCCTTTGGCACCTGCCACCCCCTCCCTCAACTCACAGTCCCATGAGTTTCCCAAACAGTCACTACTAATGCTGGCTACCTGACCATGCCCTCTCACACCCCACCATTTTACTCTAGCATGTCGTCTCCACTCAGCCTTGCCTCACCCCACCATTTTTCCCTATGCCTTATCGTCCCTCTTCCCCCACCCTCTCACCTCCACCGCAGTACTTACCTCACTCTCGCCTACCTCCCTTCTTCACCCCTCTGCCAGCTATCCCTGTCCCTTTGAACTACTGACAAGGCATTTTGTGGCTGCTTACTCCCACCCCACCCTCATAAAGTGTTTGTTCTTGTTATTTAACTTGTACCTGTGTTTTAAATTATTCTGTAAGTTCTGAATCCAAGCTGTATCGTTCATTGTAATGTACCTTTGCTTTCTCCTGTTGTACTTTGTTTTGCAATCTATGACGTGGAACCTTTGTAAAAGAGCTTGTGCTCAAAGGTTTTTTCCGAATCACTAAATAAATACCCTGTAGATTACAAACAATTGTATGAAGCATAGTTGATGTTACTCTTATTTACGAAGAATCACTCACAGCATATCAAATGGATTTGTTGCTGTATCAGTATATGTTCTTGTCTTAAAAGACAGTGCCAAATTAGTGTAACAAAAACACTACTTTGTGCAGTCATTCAAACCTGAGAAACACAACAGTGCTTAATCATGAAGGTTCGAGAGACATTCTACTGCAATCCCACATTTCTCTTCTTCCATGGCTATAAGCCTAACAGTTGCCTTAGTGTATGTTTTTGCCATTAATACTTCTTTGGCCCCACATTATTTAGACTTCTCTCTTTCCTTAAATTAAACCTAGGTAGTGGTGTTATTGCAGACCATTTCATAACTGGGGCCAGATTCACAAAAGTTTACCTGGGCACAAACACAGTTTGCACTGCACAAACTACGTTTTGCCTGGAGTTGGTATTCACAGAACCCAGTTTGCCCATGCAAACTTGGTCTGTGCCCGGGCAAAGTTATGAGGGGGGATGCAATGCAAATGAGGTTGAAGGGACATGCATATCCCCACAGTGCAATTCGCATAGTTTGTACTCCATACAAGGACCTTTTGTGAAGGCCCTTGCATGGATAAGTTATCGCTGACCAAAACCTGCCAGTAATCTGTGCAACTCTAGTGGTTGGCAGGGGTACTACAGCCCCCACCCCGTCCCTATTCTCCGATCACCAACCCTTAAGAAAAAGACTGTCCATAGTGTAGTGGTCCCTCCTCCTTCCCCGGTCACTGTCCCCAAATAAATGAATATATTCCCTGGTAATGTAGTGGTGTGCTCCCCCCTCCTCGGTCACCAATCCCATAAGAAAAAGACTGTCCATAGTGTAGTGGTCCCTCCTCCTTCCCCGGTCACTGTCCCCAAATAAATGAATATATTCCCTGGTAATGTAGTGGTGTCCCCCCCCTCGGTCACCAATCCCATAAGAAAAAGACTGTCCATAGTGTAGTGGTCCCTCCTCCTTCCCGGTCACTGTCCCCAAATAAATGAATATATTCCTGGTAATGTAGTGGTGTGCCCCCTCGGTCACCAATCCCATAAGAAAAGACTGTCCATAGTGTAGTGGTCCCTCCTCCTTCCCCGGTCACTGTCCCCAAATAAATGAATATATTCCCTGGTAATGTAGTGGTGTGCTCCCCCCTCCTCGGTCACCAATCCCATAAGAAAAAGACTGTCCATAGTGTAGTGGTCCCTCCTCCTTCCCCGGTCACTGTCCCCAAATAAATGAATATATTCCCTGGTAATGTAGTGGTGTGCTCCCCCTCGGTCACCAATCCCATAAGAAAAAGACTGTCCATAGTGTAGTGGTCCCTCCTCCTTCCCCGGTCACTGTCCCCAAATAAATGAATATATTCCCTGGTAATGTAGTGGTGTCCCCCCTCGGTCACCAATCCCATAAGAAAAAGACTGTCCATAGTGTAGTGGTCCCTCCTCCTTCCCTGGTCACTGTCCCAAATAAATGAATATATTCCTGGTAATGTAGTGGTGTGCTCCCCCTGGGTCACCAATCCCATAAGAAAAAAGACTGTCCATAGTGTAGTGGTCCTCCTCCTTCCCCAGTCACTGTCCCCAAATAAATGAATATATTCCTGGTAATGTAGTGGTGCTCCCCCTCGGTCACCAATCCCATAAGAAAAGACTGTCCATAGTGTAAGTGGTCCCTCCTTCCTGGTCACTGTCCCAAATAAATGAATATATTCCTGGTAATGTAGTGGTGTGCTCCCCCCCTCGGTCACCAATCCCATAAGAAAAAGACTGTCCATAGTGTAGTGGTCCCTCCTCCTTCCCTGGTCACTGTCCCCAAATAAATGAATATATTCCCTGGTAATGTAGTGGTGTGCTCCCCTCCCCTCGGTCACCAATCCCATAAGAAAAAGACTGTCCATAGAGTAGTGGTCCTTCCACCCTCCTTGGTCACCATTTGCCATCTCCAAATAAAAAATACATATTCCCCTGGTAGTTCAGGGTCCCTCCCCCTTCCCCAATCACTGACCCCTTGAAAAATAATTTTCCATGTGTAGTAGCCCCTCCATGGTCACCAATCGACATCCCAAAATAAAGAAAACTTGTGCCCTGGTAGTCTAGGGTCACTTATCCCTCTCTCCCACTGATCACTGGTCCTGTAAGACCAATTATGCTCCCTTGCAGTCTAGTGGACCCTCCCCACCCCATCCAGTGTGATCCATCGATCCACTCCCCCCATCCCAAGCCACATTCTGTGAGAGGAGGACTGTGCTGTTTGCTGACCATGACCTGGAATGGGACGGCGGTGTGGTGGATCACACTGAATGGGGTGGGGGGAGTCTACTAGACTGCCAGGGAACATAACAACTCTTACCACCGGACCAGCCATCAGTGTAGGGGGGTACCCTAGACTACCAGGGAATACATTTTCTTTATTTTGGGATGGTGATCGATGACAGGGAGTGGGGAAGGATCACTACACTATGGAAAATTATTTTTCATGCAATCAGTGATCGGAGAGGGAGGGAGGGACCCTGGACCACCAAGAAATACTTTTTTTTTAAATTTGGGGATGGAAATTGGTGACTGGGGAGGGGGAGGGACCACTACACTGCAGAAACAGTCTTTTTCTTATGGTCCAGTGATCAGAGAGGGTGGGGCATCACTGCACTACCTGGAAGTATATTAATTTATTTGGGGATGGTGATCTGTGACCGGGGTGGAGGGAGTGACTACTACACTGTGGAAGCAGTCTTTTTTCATATGGCATGAGTGATTGAAGAGTCAGAGAGTGGGCACCACCATACTACCAGTGAGTATATTCATTTATTTGGGGATGGCTGTCAGTGACTGAGGGGGAAGGGGGACCATTACACTACAGAAACAGTCTTTTTTTTATTGGGTCAGTGATCGAGGAGGGGGAAGGGCACCACTACACTACCAGGAAATATATTCATTTATTTGGGGACAGTGATCAGCTAACAGGGAGGGAGCACTACACTACAGAAAAATTATTTGTCATATGGGGTTGGTAATCAGGGAGGGGGAGGGACCATAGACTACCAGGGAATAAAATCATTTATTTTAGGAATGGTGACCAGAGGACAGGGGAACACTACACCAGGGGGGAGTGTGGCTACATGGGGCATGGGCTGATGGGAGGGGTCATGCTAAGCCAACCAAGGACCATGCAAATGGGCCAGTAATGGGAATGCTAATGGCCAATTGCACCTTACATGCCCAATGGGCTCATTTGCATGGCCACTTTCATGAATTTGGACTTAACACATGCGCTATAGCTGGTGGGACATTCTCCTGGCTGTCTGTGGGGGCAGTGCTACTCAGGTTCCTGGTGCTTTTCCAATGTTAGCGCTGCCCCTGCCTGCCCCATTCACATTGGATAGTGCACTGCGCAATCCGACTGTGAATGGCCCGATTGCCCACCAGTGCAACTGTGCAATGCAGCACAAACTTTTGTGCAGAACTTTGTGTTTTTTAGTGAATCCTGCCCCAGATCCTCTTTTAAGATCAGCAAATGCTTTTAGATGATCAAATGAAGTGCCATGCATATATTGAAACAAGTACTAACCTCTCAATACCCTCCTTTCTACAAAGATTTTTCAGTAATGATTTAACAGCTCTGAACCTTACAACCTATTTAATAATATCTATTAAGAATTTGCCATCAGACATTCCATGTGTAATACAAATAAAAATTAAAGTTGTTTTAAAAACAGTGACATTAAGAAGGCTTAAACATGCTTATCAATCAGAATTCTCCACATACAGTATGTACTAGTAATAATAAAAATCATTAAAAGTGTAATTACAGTATACATATTCACCACTTTATAGGTTTGTGAAGCAGGTACTGTAGATTAATGAAACTAGCTTTTCTTATACAGATTTATAGACATGATTTTAATTGACCAATCAAAACTATGCACTCTCACTTTAAGAATCTCGTTAAAATGGCGGGTGGTTACACCTGTGGGACACTTTCTGATGAAGCTTCAGTGAAACTGGTGGAAATCTTGTTGGGGTCCTGCCTATTTGTTCCCTGGTCTGTGCACTTACACTTTGAGGCATGCACGTTATTCTGCCTATTCTGAGAAGTGGCTTAGTGCAGGGCCAACATGACCCTATAGTCACTTGAATAGTGCCAGTGCACTACTCCACTGAATATTGCATTTTTGTACACCTGGCAACCACAAGGTGGAGTGCTAATATTTGCACAGTTCTTTACACCTTTTTGAATATTGGGCCCCAAGTGTTTTATTTGTTCATTTCTAAAGCAATGATGGGAAGAGTTTATGGTACTCAGTGGGAAGGAGTTGTAGTACTTGGAAGCAGGACAGGACAATTTCAAATTTTAATTAACTTAGAAACATAGATGTTGTTGGCAGAAAAGGACTGGTTGGCCCATCCAGTATGCCTTAGTTTCCCCTACCTATTCCATCACCTCGGACTCTATTTGACCTCCGGCGCCCTTCCCACTTTCCTTACCTCTACCTATTATACAAATGCCTATTCCATGTATCCTTGAATCCTCAAACAGTTTTTTTCCCCACCATCTCTTCTGGCTGTCTGTTCCAGGTGTCCACCACCATTTTAGTGAAGAAGTATTTCCTCCCAACCCACTTAAACTCCTCCCATACCAGTTTCATTGGGTGCCACAGAGTTCCAGTGGTTTTCCTTCTCTGAAAGAGGCTCCCCACCTGCACATTGTTTACCGCTGTGATTGGCTTATTGTTTCAATCATGTACCACCTTACTGTCCTCTCCTGCTGGGAGTACATGTTGAGTTCCCACAGAATCTGCTTGTGCAAGTTCTTGTGCAACTACCTCACCATTCTGGTAGCCACTGATAAGTTACACAGGAGTAATGAGTGTACTAAATCTCATTACAACATGCTCATAAGTTATAAGCTTTATAATTTATAGGCAAGCGAAAATTAGATGACATTATGGTAGTTTACCTATTATAGTGATGCATGTAGACTCACGCATCAGGTACTTGTCACATAATGTCAAGGAGTAGGAGCAGCTGGGATGTACTAGCTGTTCAGATAAGAAGATGGGAGAGTGGGATCTTACGATCATGCAAATAAAACAGCCAGGTGTGAAAGAGGGCCTAGTGGAGGAGGGATGCCAACTCTGGCTGATGTACTGTATAGTAGGCAATAAAAAGTAAGGTGGTCAGTGACAAGGACAAAGTGACAAAGATTTCAGTTAACTTCCACATTAATAAATTGCACTTGGTGGTTACGGCTGGCTATAACACCATGTGTCAGGCTTGACAGGAAGACTACTTGTTCTGCCATCACCAATTAAAGGTTTACAGATTTGCAAACCACAACAACATGGGGCTACAACTCCAGGAAGATTCTGGCATAACCTCCATGTCCTTTAATAAGCTATTTCTAAGGTATAGCAATCCAGGCAGGAGACTCACAGACTAAAGGTCCTAGCATGGAATTTTATTTTTGACCCAAAAAGCATGGCCTGCATTTTCATGGAGTTCAGGACCAATCTCTTCTGAAGCAGCCAGGAGTTTCAATTTTAAAAATCATGATTTAGCTTAAGGTTGAGGTTCAAAATGCTATTGGAGCTACTGTAATAGTTGGCAGCT
Organism: Neoceratodus forsteri; assembly: GCA_016271365.2. NCBI lineage: Eukaryota > Metazoa > Chordata > Ceratodontiformes > Ceratodontidae > Neoceratodus > Neoceratodus forsteri. The sequence continues at coordinate 825,504,438 of CM057455.1, read as the reverse complement.
GGCCATGGTGGGGAGCAGAGGGCTGTGCTGATCACCAGCTCTGGGTCAGACTTGGGGTGGTGGGGCACTACCTGCCAGGGTGTGGGAGGTGGGGGTTCCACTAGACATCTGGGTACAGCATTACTTCATGATACAGGAGATATGGGATAGGGAGGGTGGTCCACTAGTCTGTAGGGAATGAGTTTACATTATTATATAGCAAATTGGGAATCGGTAGTGGGAAGGGACCACTGGACACCAGGGAATATTATTTAAACATTGGGCATGGGTGCAGGTGGGGGGAGGAACCACTGGACACCAGGAAATATTATCAAAACATTGAGCATGTGTGCAGTAGGAAGGAGGGACCACTGTTCACCAGGGAATATTATGTGAATATTGGGAATGGGTGTGGGTGGAGGGAGGGACCACTGAACACCAGAGAATATTATCAAAACTTCTGGCATGGGTACAGATGGGGGGAGGAACCACTGGACACCAGGGAATATTATTTGAACATCGGGCATGGTTGCAGGTGGGGGAAGGGACCACTGGACAAAACAGAAAGTTTCAGTTTAAACATTGGGCTTGCTATCAGCTGGGTGGTGACCAGCAGCACCATGGAAAATTTCAATTTAAACATCAGGCTGGTGATCGTCAGGGGAAGGGGCACTAGCACTGAGGGAATGCTAAGTTTTTACATTGGGCCAACGATTGGCAGGGGAGGACTACTAGACATCAAGGAAAGTCTAATTGGTAACATTGTGCCTGGTATCTGTGGGGGGAGGCAGACCACTGGACACCAGGGAAAGTTTATTTCTTGCATCGGACTGGCGATCAGCTGGAGGGGGGGACTACTAGACACCTGGGAATGTCAAATTGGTAAAATCATGCAGGAGATCTGTGAGGGGGGGACCACTGGGCACCAGGGAAATGTTATGCTTTCACAATGGGCCAGTGATCAGCGGGGGGGGGGGGCACTAACACTAGGAATAGCTCTCTGGTACCAGGCAAGTGGGAGGTGGCACCACACTAAATTGCCAAGTTACCCACACAAATGGACCCATAATGGACATGCAACTGGCTGCTTAGCACCTTGCATGCCCAGTGAGCTCATTTGCATGGGTCCATAGAAACGTAGAAAGATAAAGGTTGATGGCAGATAAGGACCGCAAGGCCCATCCAGTCTGCCCATTTCTTTTTCTACCTTATGAATATGCCATTGGCCTTTGCTCTGTGAATGGCCTAGCTATTCATACTCATCTGTATTGCTCCCTTATGCTTATCCCATGCCAGTTTGAAGCCCTGCACTGTATTCATATCCACCACTTCCTGAGGTAGGCCGTTCCATGCATCCACCACCCTTTCTGTGAAAAAGAACTTCCTCATTTTACCCCTTAATTAGGCTCCTTCGAATCTCATGCTGTGTCCTCTTGTCCCGCTATTTGTCTTATATTGAAACATGTTAGACTCTTTCACCTTGTTAATGCCCTCTCTCCCTCCTTTGCTCTAGGGTATACATATTGAGCTCTGTTAATCTGTCCTCATATATTTTCTGATGCAGTCCCTGCACCATTTTGATTGCCCTTCCCTGTACTGCCCCAATTTGGTTAATGTCCTTGTGCAGGTGTGGCCTTCAGTACTGCATGCAGTACTCCAGATGGGGCCTAACCAGTGTCTTATAAAGAGGGATTATTACCTCCCTCTTATGACTTGTGATACTCCTACTAATACACTCAACATCCTCATTTTGATTGCCCTTCCCTGTACTGCCCCAATTTGGTTAATGTCCTTGTGCAGGTGTGGCCTTCAGTACTGCATGCAGTACTCCAGATGGGGCCTAACCAGTGTCTTGTAAAGAGAGATTATTACCTCCCTCTTATGACTTGTGATACCCCTACTAATACACTCAACATCCCCCTAGCCTTGCCTACTGCTTTACTGGCCTGCTTGGATGATTTCAGGTCATCTGTGATGATGATGCCCAAGTCTCTTTCTTCTCTTGTGACTGCTAGCAACTCCCCTCCCAACCTATAGGTGGCTTCAGATATCTCTTCCCTATGTGCATGATCTTGCACTTCTTTGCGTTAAACCCCAGTTGCTACTCTTCTGACCATTTTGCTAGTTTATCTAGATCTCTTCTCATTCTGACCACCCCATCTGGATCGTCTACTCTGTTGCAGATCTTGGTGTCACCTGCAAACAGACAAACCTTACCCTCCAGTCCATCTGCAATGTCACTGATGAAGATATTGAAGAGGACTGGCCCCAGGACTGATCCCTAAGGTACCCCACTTGTGACTTGCATCTCTTCTGACTGCATACCATTTACCACCACTCTGTTTTATGCTCATCAACCAGTTTGTCACCCAGTTGACCAACATATGACCCACCCCAAGCCTACCCGGCTTATTAATTAATCTTCTATGTGGAACAGTACTGAAAGTTTTGCTGAAGTCAAAGTAGGTGACATCAACTGCTCCCCCTTGGTCCACCACTCTGGTTACCCAGTAAAAGAAATCTATGAGATTAGTTTGACAGGACCTTCCTGTTGTAGACCCATGCTGTCTTGGATCCTGTGCTCCTATGGATTCCAGGTGTTGCACTATTCTTTCCTGAAGGAGTGCCTCCATAATCTTGCCCACTACTGAGGTAAGACTGACTGGTCTGTAGTTCCCTGCCTCCTCCCTGCTACCACTCTTGTGGAGCAGGATCACATGAGCCCTCCTCCAGTCTTCTGGGACCTCTCCTGTGCGCAGAGACTCATGAAACAGTTCTGATAATGGCTCTGTTAGTTCCACCCTTAGCTCCTTTAGTACCTGGGAGGTATGCCATCAGGTCCCATTGCCTTGTCCACCCTGAGCTTATCGAGTTCTTATAGGACCCTTTCTTTTGTGAAGGAACTAGTGCACACCTCCACCCCCCCATGTCCATGGTGCAGAGATGTGGGCCCTGCCCTACCTTCTCTTCAGTAAATACTGAGCAGAAGTATTTATTTAGAATAGATGCTTTTACATGGTCCTCCTCACACGCCCCCTTATCCCCTTTGATCTTAGCAATACCCCCTCTGGATTTTCTCCTTTCACTAATGTATCTATAGAAAGTCTTGTCACCTTCTTTTACTGTTTGTGCTAGTGTTCCCTCGGTTTGGGCTTTTACCTGCCTTACTACCTTCCCTGCTTCCCTTAGGGAAGTTTGGTATGCCTCCCTCTCTTCATCCTGCTGCATTCCCTTATATTTCCTGAAGGCCAGCCTTTTGGCTCTGACCTTTTCCTTCTTCTTTTGCACTCCCTTTTCTCTCTAACACAATGGGATGTTGCTTCAAATATTGCATCCTTAATGCTTGTGCACTTTGCCTGTGCCCCCTCACCTGTATTTCTTTTTGCCAGGGCTAGCTTAACTCTGCTGGCCATCTTATCAAAGTCAGCTACTCTGAAATCCCATATTTTTGACTTGGAATGGGATGATTTAGTTCTAGTGGCCAAATTGAACCATACCATGTGATGGTCACTGGCCCCAGGTGACCTTCTACCTGGAGATCTGTGATTCTTTCCCTGTTAGTCAGTACTAGATCTAGTATAGCCCTGTCTTTTGTGGGTTGTTGTACCAGTTGTTTGAGGCCCTCCCCCTGCAGGGAATCTACTATGTGTCTAGTTCTGGCAGATGTTCCTGCTGGTATTGACCAATTCATTTAAATATCGGAAACTTAGCATGGGTGCAAGCCATTGTGGCACACTGTTTCAGGGGCTATGTCTGCCCATCGCTAAGAGGCTTAGTGCTGGGTTGATATTACCCTATATTCAGTTGAACAGCGCTGGTGCACTATTCCTCTGAATATGGCATTCTTGGATACCCAGGCAACTGCAAGTCGCAGTGCTAATGTATGCACTGCATTTTGCGCCTTTTAGAAAATATCAGGCCCAGGTGTTTTATTTGTTCATTTCTAAAGTGCTGATGGGTGGTAGAGTTTGTGGCTCCTAATGAGAATGAGTTGCAGCACTTGGGAGCAGGATAGGAGAATTTCAAATTATAGTTAACATAGAAACATAGAATTTGTTGGCAGAAAAGGACTGGTTGGCCCATCTAGTCTGCACTAGTTTCCATTGTCTATTACAACACCTCAGACCCTATTTGATCTCCTGTGTCTCTACCACCTTCTTTACCTCTACCTATTATACGAATTGATTATCCCAAGTATCCTTGAAGTCCCCCACTGTTTTTATCCCCACTGTCTCTTCTGGCTGGATGTTCCAGGAGTCTACCACCCTTTTAGTGAAGAAGTATTTCTTCCAAACCCTTTAAAACTCTCCCCTACCAGTTTCATTGCATGCCACAGAGTTCTAGCGGTTTTGCTTCTCTGAAAGAAGCTCCCCTTCTACACATTGTTTACTACTGTAATGTACTTATTGTTTTCAATCATGTACCACCTTGCTCTCCTCTCCTGCTGGGAGTACATGTTGAGTTCCTACAGAATCTGCTTGTGCAGGTTCTTGTGCAACCCCCATACCATTCCGGTAGCCAGTGAAAGATTAATTGAGACAAAACTAATTACATGAGGTTACAGCATATGTGCAATTTCACAGGAGAGTTACACAGGAGTAATAAGTGTAACAAATGTCAGAACAACATGTTCATAAGTTATAAGAATTATAATTTATAGGCAAGCAAAAAGTAGATGACATTATGGTAGTTCACCCATTTTAGTGAAGCATGTAGACTCACACATCAAGGTCTTGTCACAAGATGTCAAGGAGTAGGAGCAGTTGGGATTTACTAGCTGTTCAGATAAGTAGATGGGAGAGCAGGATCTGACAATTTTGCAAATGAAACAGCCAAGTGTGAAAGATGGCCTAGTGGAGGGGAGAAGACAACCCTGGCTGGTGTATTGTACCCAATAAAAAGTAAGGTGGTCAGTGGCCAGAACAAAGTGGCAAACATTTCAATTAGCTTCCACATTGATAAATTGCACTTGGTGGTTATGGTTGACTATAAAACTATATGGCTTGACAGGAAGACTACTTGTTCTATCATCACCAATTTAAGGTTTACAGATTTGCGAACTGCAACAACATGGGGCTAGAACTCCAGAAATGTTCAGGGGTAATCTCCAGATACTTTAATAAGCTGTTTCTAAGTGTGAACCACACAGACAGGAGACTCATAGACTAAAGGTACTAGTGTTGAGTTTTATTTTGGACCCAAGTAGCACAGCCTGCATTTTCATAGAATTCAGAACCAATCTCTTTTGAAGCAGCCAGGACTTACAATTTTAAAAATCATGATTTAGCTAAAGGTTGAGGTTCACAATGCTATTGGAACTACTGTGTAGGATGAGGTCATATGTCTACATTAATGAGTTACTGTACAGCTGATGGGCAAAGGCTATTGATTAATTAGGGGGAAAAACAGATGATCAAGGATAAAGCCTTATGGACCACCAGCCAGATTACAAGCAATGTTTGAAAGTGAGTGGCCAACTTTAACAAGGTTTTTTCCTGCCAGTCAGATACTTTGCAAACCATTTTTAATGGCACCGGGGGACACACCAAGGTTCATTTTTTTAAATTAAATTAATCAGATACATATTGACACTTTTGCAACAATCAGATCATTTTTTTTATTTTACCTTAGATTTAAAAACATTTGTCTAAAGCTTGGGGAGTACATAAATTAAGGCTCACTAAGGATACTACATTACAGAAACAATACTTTTGCTCTGCAAAATTGCTCTGGTAAAAGGTGCCCAAATTTGGTCATATTTGTTCATATCTTTAAGGTTACGATAGTCTACTCTTTCAATATGATGTATGGAGATCATGGAATTCAACCAGGCATTAATTTGTAGTGGGTCTCTATTCTTTCATTTTAACAAGATATGTTTGAAAGTGGTGATTATACCTATATTGATCAAACACCGATTTTGATATGGTATGTCATGGAGAGATCCCCTGTATCATAACAGAATGCCAAAGGGGTCTAATACCAGTGTTTTCCTTGATGTTTGTGAGAACAGAGATACAATATACTGTCAGTATGATAACAAGATGGGGCACAGAGTAAGCACATGTTCCAAAGTGCCAGAGGGTTTATTACAATGTTAAGGAAGGGTTCATTATATTTAAGTGGTGGGGGTATAATATAGCCTATGCAATACATTAAATTGAATTTGTTGCATTTTAGACAATTTTTATCCTCATGATTTAATATTAATTTTTCTTTTCCATAGAGAAATTGGCATTTTTGGTCAAGTTTTTCTTCCCATTTTAATTTGAGATCTGTTAGTGGTACATGGGTGTTTGATAGCAAAATGTTGTAGATTTGTGAGATTAGTTTAATTTGAGAAGGTGTGGTCAAATGTATTCTAACTGACTGAGTTTTGAATAGCTTTATATATGTAATTTTTTATTTAGTCTCTAATTTGTAGCTAGCCATAAAAGTTAGTCTTAGCTGATCCATATTCTATTTTTAAGGTCTCAAAATCTAGAACTTTATTCCTATGAAAAAAATGACTAACTTCCGGTAATCCTTTAGCATACAGATTTTTAAATATTGAGTCTGTTTCAGAAGGAGGGAAGTTATTATTAAGGTATATTGGTGAGTGTACAGTGCAAAAGCTGTGCCCCAAATAGTTTTAAAGAATCTTATTCCATATTAGAATGGTCGTGTTAGTACAAAGAGACATTTTTTATTTTTTTCTTAGAGTTACCAGCAAATAGTGAGTGTTTTATGCTTGTATAAGGTGATCTAAATGATTCCATAGCTACTGATGAATCTGTGGCTTTTTTCTTGAACCAAATGTAAGTATAGGCAATATTAGCAGTGTAGTAATACATTTTTAAACAAGAAAGAGCCAGACCTCCTTCATAAATAAAATAAATTGTTTCTCCATATTCAGCTTTGGTTTTGTCCCTTTCCAGAGAATTTTTTTTTTTATAATTGTATTCAAACCATGGAAGTAATCGTCTTTCAATAGAATTGGGAGATGTTGGAACAAAAACACATATTTGGGAAGGATGGCCATTTTAATGACATTGATTCAACCTATTAACGTAAGGGGTAGTGTTTCCTAATGTTGTAACTGTGATTTAGTTTCCTGACTCAGTAAGTCAAAGTTTAGTGATTGTAATTGATTTAATTCTTTTTCATTTGCAATACCTAAATATTTTATTTTTGAAACAAATTGTACCACAACTAGTGAGGGGGGAGTAAACGGGTCTGAATGGTTCATTGTTTTTGGTTTTTATACAATTAACTTTATAACCTGAAGCAGCACCAAAATGAGTCATTATATCCAAAATAAAAGGGAAACTACGATTAAGGTTATTGATAAAGATAAGTGTATTATCTGCATAAAGGCTTATGCAGTGTTCAACACTATTAATTTGTGTCCCTAATATCTTTTGTGATGCTCTCATGGCTATTGCCAAGGGCTTGATAGCTAGGGTGAAAATAAAGGGTGAGAGAGGGCACCCTTGTCTTGTATCCTTCTGGAGATTAAAAATAGGGGATATTTTTTGATTAGTTTTGATCCTGGCCACCAGATCAGAGTATAAAATATCCACCGATTTACTGATGTATGGGCCAAAACTGAATTTATGTAGTATAGTTTTAAGGTAAAGTCATTCGATATGGTTGCATGTTTTTTCTGCATCGATTAGTATAAGTAATATATCAGAAGTTTTGTAATAATCCAAGATGTTTAAGGTTCTCCTTAAATTTGATGTTAAAGCTTGACCTTTAATAAAGCCAGTTTGGTCTGGGTGGATTAATTCTGTAGAATTTGTTCTAGTTTGGTTGCCAGGATCTTTGCAAACATTTTGGAATCTGAATTGATAAGGGAGATGGGTTTGCAGGGTTCCATCTCACCACAGTGACAGGAACTTTGCAGAACAGCATTACAGCAATAGCACCATGCAAACAATTGGCTTTGTGCCATCACTGTAACAACGTGTTTTCTGAGGGGGGCTTCACACACCCCCATGTGGAGGGCTCTGCCCCCTTACCCCCTGTATTTTATATAATCAACTCTGAGTTGGAGTTGTTCCAGGGAAGGGGTGCAATCACTGGAAAACAAATGTTGGTGTACCACTGGGACAATTACAGTGACCTGCGGATTTTGTCACGGTAATGCATTCACTGTGCGAATGATATACTGCTCTGTAGAAACTCGGTTGCAGGGGTCTTTGTTTTTGGTTTTTGAAATAACATTATACAGGCTTCTTTCTAAGAGGGTGTAAGGGTATTAGTTGTAAAAATGTATTCATATAAGAATTTAAGGTCATAGCAATTAATGGTGCCAATAATTTGCAATAAATCCATTGTATGACCATCCAGGCTGGGTGCTTTGCCTATGGTTAAGTTGTTAATAGCTGTCATTATTTCACCAGTCATAATGTCCTGTTCCATTTTATGCAAATAAGATAGGTCTGTGGTTGGGAGTTGAACCTTAGATAAAAAATGATGTATAGAATCTGCTGTACAAGCATCTTTGGAAGCATATAAATTCTTATAATACTGATAAAAGGTATCATTAATATCCGAGGGAGAGATAACTATCTGATTTGTCTGGTTTTGTACACTAGTGATAGGGTTGTTTTGTTACACAGATTTTAGTAGCCATGCCATTATGTTTCTGATTTATCCCCCATAGTGTAATACTAACTTTTAGTGCATAAAAGCTGCCCTTCCACTGTCTCAGGTGTAAGACTGTTATAAAAGGAGGCAGTATGGTGCAGTGGTTTAAGGCTCTTAGCATACAATCTGGAGACCTGTGTTTGAATCCCACAGCTCTCACTTGCATACTGTGTGACCCTAAGCAAGTCACTTAACTTCCTCGTGCTCCCAGGTTGCACCTGCAAACAAGCTTTCAGCTTAGTGTGTCTCACCTGGTAAAATAATTGGTAAAAAAAAAAAAATGAATAAGTTTTGTAATGCGGTAGGATCTTCATTTTGCATATGGAAAATCTCTGCAGCGGTTATGTTTTTTTCCAATTCATTTTGCTCTTTTTTTCTCTTTTTATTTCATTTGATTTTAAAGGAAGTTATTGCCCCCTTATGAAAGCTTTGAATGCTTCCTAAATATTGTTCATATTGGTGTCTTTCTTGGTGTCATGTATAAAGAACAATTTTATTCAGATTTCATAAATTCAAAAAATGTTAATCATTCCGCAAAGGAGGAAATGAAATAGTTCTAGATTTGTTTGAGCACAGAAGAGACATTTGAATTGATGCACGATCAGATATAATAACATTGCAATATTTAATTTGGTTTGAATGATATAGAGCAGATTCTGACATCAGAAACAAATCTAGTCATGAATATGTCTGATGTACTGGGGGAAAAAGGAATAGTGTTGTGTGGTTGGAAATTTATATCTGCAGACCTTGATGAGATCCAGGTCTTCCATAAATTGTAGAATCATTGAGGCTACTGAGGATAATTTATTAGGGTGAGTTCCAGTTCTAGCTTTAGCTGGATCGAGAGTAATGTTGACATCTCCCCCAATAATATATGAAGCAGCAAAATTGGACCGATCCAAGAAGATTTGGATAAAAAAGGATGGGAAGTTTTCGTTGGGGCCATACATGTTACAAATAGTATAGTATAGACTTATCCGATAATAAGATTTGCCAGATGATAAATCAACCTTGACTATCAATAGCTTGCTTTTGTATTGCAATAGTCAGGATTTTTTTTTTTAAGAATAGAGTGTATTCAGTCTGTTACCCCATGCTTTTGCATAGAATTGGAATTTGGCCTGCATTAAATGGGTTTCTTGCATTAGTACACAGTTTGTACCAATTTTATCTAGATAGTTGCATACATTCCTTTCTTTTATATGATTTTGGATCCCCTTCACGTTCCAGCTAGTACAATTCAGTGAGCTTGACATGATATCCTTTGTAACTGAAAAACAGTGGAGCCTTACAGCTTACATAATGAGTAATTCCCCTGAGAAACTGTTCAATTATCATATTTTTATATCTCCAGATCTGTATTGCATTGTGTCCATTTTCCCAAGTTATATTGTGAATATATTTTTATTAATATGTTTTTGATCCCTGCCCACACCCCTTTAACAAAACTTGAGAACTGTAGTTCCAGAAATGTATCATAATTCTTATAATTAATATTGTATGCACAAGATCAAAAAATACATTTTTACTTTTTCTGTATAAATAAATGTAAGAGTCTTTTTATATCCATACCTTCTATAATGCAAATACAATACACAGACCATGCAGCAGTTTGTGTAGAGCAGGAAACTATCACCACTACCCAGCTAGGAGTAGGGCCTTCTGAGACATATAATGTGCACAGTCCAGGAGTGCAGTTCATAACACAGAAGACTGGTGCACAGTGCAAAAAACTAAACTACTAAAAAGGGCAGAAGGAATATAGGCAGTCCAGGCAGTATACACATACAAAATCAATTTAGTATCTTGACACAAGAGCAGAGCGAAGATACACAGGACCCTGGCATATCCACCCACCCCCAATTTGGAGAACAGTACTAACAGGCAAAACCTTAACAAACAACAATCTATGCAAGATTGTCTTAGTAATAGGAGACTCTATGCTAAAGTATACAGAGCACATATTGTGTAAAGATAGAAAGGAATACACCACTGTTAGTGTGTTGCCTGGGGCAGGGATAGGGGATGTAAGACAACACCTCCCTAGCCTATTAGAGAATACTGTGACACTGGTTACATTACTGTATGCAGGAGTGAATGACATTGGGAAAAGAAAAATGATTGACATCCAGAGGGACTTTGGAAGGGTAGGTGAATCCCTAAAAGAAAAGGGATGTCATATTCTAATTTCAGAGATTCTCCCAGTCCCTAGAGCAGGTACCAAAAGAAACAGAGATATTTAGTATTTAAATGGGTGGTTAAATAGATGGTGCCAGAGAGAGACACGCATACCTTTGTGCAGCACTAGGACAGCTTTGTAAATTCAGATTTGTATGCAGTTGATTTATTACATACTAACAAAAAAGGGAAAAGCATACTCACCCATTCGCTCAGACAGCACATTGAGAACTGTTTAAACTAACAGTTTGGGGGAATGGGCATGGTACCGTATTTACTAAATGTCCCAACAGAGGAAGAATAAGGACATGACCTAAAATGATGCAGCAAAATTGAAATTGTCTGCCGTTAAATGCACGCAGCAAAGTCAGAAAGTTTGATGAGCTCATTCTTACTCTAAAGGAAAATAGCATCCAAATATATGCCGTCACTGAAACATGGTGGAGTAAGGAGGATGATTGGGATAAACAGATTCCAGGTTTTATGGTCTACCATAAGGACCAGCATTTGAGAAAAGGTGGAGGGGTAGCACTCTATTGCTGACCACATCACGGCAGAACAGATAGATACATCATCATGGGAAGATCTGGAACTTACAGGGGTCAGATTATCCCCTACACAGGGTGCTAAAATTAATATATGAGTTATATATTAAGGGGATATGTGATAGTAAGGGGCTTGATATGTGTAATATCTCAACGAGTGGCAAGTGAGCATGGGATTATCAGGAGTGGCTCTGCGTAGAGGAGACACTCATGATTTTACTGAGCTTACTTACCACGAATTGTGATGTTACACATATCAAGCCCCTTGCCCTCACATATCCATTTTATACACTAGGGGCTTTTTAGTTTTCTTTAGTTAATTTGTAGAGTTTTTGTGATACCTGTGTTTTTCCCCATTTCTGGTTTTCTTCCATAGTGTTTGGCTGCTGGAGTGGCTGACATAGAGAGAGTAAAGATATTTTTTGCTGACATGTACACAATTTATTTATCTGGTGCGTTTTCTCACTGTGTACACGTCAGCTTCCTGATATCAGTATGTGGTGAGAATATGACTATTTACTTAGTGGCATATCATTAAACTCTTATTGTATAAAGGCCACCAGCATATTCTAGTCCCAAGGATAACAACATCAACGATTACATTAACTTCTTATCACCAAATGAAAATATTATATTAATGGGTGATTTTAATCTCCCGGGGATTCACTGGGGAACTCACTGGGCCAAAACACCAACTGAGCAAAGATTCCTAGAGGTAATAAATCTAGTGGGAATGGAGCAGTTGGTTGAAGGGATACCAGAGGGAATAACAGACTAGACATAGTATTAACAAACATTCTGGACAGGTTATAGGTTATAGGATTGTGAAGTTCTTTATCCATTGGGGTCAAGCGATCATGACATGGTCAGGTTTACTTTGCTAGGCTGCAAAGGAAATACAATGGGAACTACTAAAATATTAAACTACAACAAAGCAGACTTCGAGGGTATGAGAACAGGGCTAGCACTATGGTACTGGAAAATGGAGTTCAAAAATCAGACTCTGCATGAGATGTGGGATAACCTGGAGCAAAAAATAAACTGTTTAATCGCAACATATGTACCAATAAAATCAAAATATAAAAGTTCAGGGAAAATCCCACCATGGCTTACAAGGAAAGTAAAGAAAGGCATTAAAAACCAAAAGAAAGCCTATACTAGAGCAAGAAGTAGTGACAACCAGGCCTGCTGGGTTCATTATAAGGAAACCCTTAAAAAATCCAAAACTAATATAAATAGAGCAAAAAGGGCCCACAAACTGAAACTGGCAACCAGTGTGAAAGACAACTACAAGTCCTTCTATGCATACATTAATCACAAAAAGGGTACAACGAAAACAATAGATTCCTTAAAAAAATAATATAGGCAAACTCATAACTAATAGCAGCAGTATGGCTGAGACTTTTAATGACTTCTTTACATTAGTTTTCAACAATAAAAGCACTACTACCCTTAGTCATTTAAACAAACCAAGTGGAAGCTTGTTAAAAATAGACCCAAAGGACATTAGAGAAAGGTTGCAGAAAGGAATAAAACACAAGGACCTCACCGTATTTCACCAAGAATTATCAGAGAATTGGAAAAGGAACTCGTGGGACCCCTGACTGAACTATTTCAAACGTCTGTGGATACTGGAGAGGTTCTGGAGATTTGGAGACAGGCAGATGTGGTCCTGATTTTCAAAAAGGGAGCAAGACAGGCATTAGGAAATTGTAGGTCTGTGAGCCTGACTACAGTATTGGGTAAAATCTTGGAGGGCTGTATCAAAGACTTTATCACAGAATACATAGGGTACACTGATAATAGCCAGCATGGTTTCAGGAGGGGACGGTCCTGTCAAACTAACCAGTTAGAATTCTGCGGTAAAGTTAGTAGGACAATGGACAACTCAAACTCAGTGGATGTGATTTCCCTTGATTTTTCTAAGGCTTTTGATAGAGTTCCACATGGGGAATTAGTGTATAGCCTAATTGAATGCAATATTCCAGAGAACATAACCAGATGGCTAAAATCATGGCTGTCAGATAGGAAGCAGAGGGTGTGCATTAGGGGCACTTTCTTCAAATGGTCAGATGTGTCTAGTGGAGTGCCCCAGGGATCGGTACTGGGGCTATGCTTGTTTAACATTTATATTTCATCATTGACATGTAAATCAGATGCATGACTATCAAAATTTGCTGATGATACCAGGCTAGGTAGAATAGTAAACAGTGTAGAGGAGGCCACCACACCACAAAAGGCATTGTATGAGGTGGAAGCGTGGTCAAAAAAATACAGCTTGGCCTTTAACTGGGACAAATGCTTGGTAATGCATCAGGGTAAGGGAAATCTAAAAATACCATACAGGTTAAATGGATGTATCTTGAAAACAGGGACAGATGAAAGGGAACTGGGTATAAGAATTACTCAAGAATTAAGTTTCAAACAACATAGTAACATTGTAGTTAACAAAGCTGGAAGCATATTGCACTGTATCATAAGGTAAAATGTCAGCAAGAGATACTAGGAACTCTAATCAGAGGTTTGAATGGAATGCTTAGGTTTATGGCAGGAATAAAAAAAAGCATTGAGCTCGGGTAGCAGGAGCAGGGCATAATGGAACAGAGTGCATGGATCAGAGTTGCACACATGGAAGGGTATTTCTTGTTTGGCAGAGCTAGCAAAAAAGACATTTTTTATTTTGATATTAAGTTTGGGGAAAAGGTGGAAGCAAGAGGCAGGCTGCGGTACTGTTTTGTACATGGCCCAAGAATTGAGGTGGATCATTTTGAGCAGGTACTGGAGAAAGGCCATATGCACCTGCCCACCACGTGGGTAGATATGGAAGCCAAGAATAGAATGGGCCATGCAGTACTGGGCTTGGACAGAGGTTAATAGGAACAATGCTGGTGGTAGTGGGGCTAGCTGGGGAGAGAGAGAAGAAAATAAAATTGGGGTGTGAATGTGAAAAATGAGGGAATAGGGCAAGGCTGCAACAGGGAGCTAGGCTGGGCAACATGCCATTCTCAGGTTGGGTAGATGGTTTGGGGATGGCGCTTCATGACGTGGTAAGGGGTAGGACAAGGATATGAATTGTTGGAAACAGTGGACTGGTGACTCTGAACAAGAAGAGTAACATGTCAATTTTGGGGAAAGGGAAAGGTATTTATTGCATCCTTAGATTCAGAAGTGGTACAAAGCACTGAAGGAGGATGCTGGACATGATGCAGGGGTCACAGCAGTGCTGTGGCAGATTTGAACACAAGTATGAACATCCTGCATTTTTGTTTTGCTTGGTGTTTTTTCTGGGGGATAGAAGCAGGCAGGCCTTGGTGAGCCTGGAATGAACAGCATAGGGTTTGTCTGAGCATAGTGCTCGCCAATGTATTCAAAAGTAACCCTGAATACCCTTACTTATTAGATAAGAATCTAGTTTTTTTTTTAAAAGCATTCATAGTCGAACAAGTCACTACTTCATTTGGTAGAGCATTCCAGATACCCGTCACTCTTATATTGAACCAGTATTGTCTCTTTTTAGTCTTAAACTTATCCTTATACAACTGGAAAGGGTGAGCTCTGGTGTTATGTATCAGATTCTTCAATACTAGGCCTAGCTGTTCGATCAATTGTATATCCTTAAGAGCCATAAATATCAGGCACATATCTCCCCGTAATCCACGAAACTCCAGAGAATACATTCCCAAACTTTGCAAGGTCTGTTCATAACTCTGTCCCTGAACATCTCTAATCCTTATAGTGGCCCTCCTTTGGACCCTTTCCAGGGACATAATATCTCCCTTATTTCCTGGTGCCCAAAACTACACACAATACTCCATGTGGGGACGCACCAAGGAGGTATACAAGGGCACTAAGACCACTCTATCTCCACTTTTAATGTGTTTGTGTATACAAAATTGTATTCTACTTGCTTTTTAAATTACCTGCCTATACTGCATACCACAATTAAGTTCACGGTTAACCTTTATACCCAGAACTCTTTCATCGTGAATGACCCTAAGTTCTCTGCCTCCCAATCTATACTTAAACTGCTTGTTAAGTTTCCCCAAATGCATAACTGTGCATTTTTCATGGTTAAATATAGAATTCTGGTTTAAAGCCCATGAATCTAGGTCACTCAGGGCAGCCTGCAAGATACTTGCCTCTGTTAAACTGTTTACTGGGAAACCCAGGCATGTGCCATCCTCAAATCTGGAAAACCACACCCCTGATTGGACATACAATGAGGAAATATAAAGGTTAAAAAGACAGGGACCTAAAACAGATTCCTGGGGTATTCCACTGGTCACATCCATCCATCCAGAAAATTTTCCCGCAATACACACACTCTGCCTCCTGCCACTCAGCCATGCCCCTATTCAATGGGATAATTATCATGAAGTCACACATTATTAAGGGCTTTAATTAGTTCTTCATGTGGCACTTTGTCAAATGCCTTGGCGAAATCCAGGAAGATAACACCAATGGAGTTACCCATGTCCAATGCCTTATTAACATTACCATAAAATTCTAGAAGGTTAGTTTGGCATGACTTACCCCTGGTAAACCCAGGTTGTGTATTATCAATTGTACCTGTTTATTTAGAGCATCTAGGATGTTATCCTTGATAATACTCTCCAAAATTTTCCCCAAGACAAAAGTCAGGCTGATAGGCCTATAGTTAGTTACCTCTTGCCTAGAGCCCTTTTTATGAATAGGAACAACTACAGCTTGCCTCCATTCTTCTGGGACCTCACCCATATCTAGGGATTTTTGGAAAAGACAGGTAACTGGGTCAGCCAATAATTCTGCCAATTTCTTTATTACCCTGGGCTGCATATCATCCGGTCCCTATGCTTTATTTGAATCAATTTTATTTCATTTTTTTGCCACATCAGAGACCTCTAATGTAATGCTATGGCCTAGGGACTTCATTCTATCATGGTAGTTTTTAGTTTGTACTCCCTTATTAAAGACAGAAGAGAAGTATTTATTACATACTTCCGCCATATCCTGGTTTGATACATGTTTTTTGTTTGTTTGAAGCAGTGGGTAAGGTTGCATCAGTGTGTGGGGAGTAAGGCTCACGGGTGGGGATGGGGTGCATGCAGCCAAAACTTGGTGGAGCAATTCAGTGCTGGATACAGGAGTGCTTCTTGGTTTTGGCTACAGACCTTATGAGGAGCAGGGACCATGTGTTTTAGGGAACAGACATGAGGAGGCTGTTTTGGAACTTGAAGGGAAGAGTACACAGCCTAGGGGGAGGCATACAGCCAGTAGTGTGGCACACAGAGACGCACAGTGTGAATATACTGAAGGGTAGCCATTTTGGAGACTACAAGGAGAGTAGGGGAGGGATGGATAAGATGGTGGGTACAGGGGTTGGGGTGGTGCATCCAAATGGGTACAAGCTGCAAGGAACGCATAATGTACAGGTGAAAAAATGGGTTGGCAATCTTAATTTCTGTCATTTGTGCTAAAAGGTATCATGGAGAAAGAATGGAATATAGGCTTATATGAGCATGTAGGTAGTGATCGGTATACCTACCATTTTCTTCTGTTTTGTGCAGTTTTAACTCATGGACACAGGCAGCAGTTATTTGATTGACCCAGATACAGCTCTGCAGGATTGAATTTGCTTAGCAGATGATTTTTTTATTATAAGGTATGGGTGGTTCAAGGCAAAAAACAAACAAACAAACATGGAGGACAGGACAATGGAAGAGAAGTAAATGGATGATAGATGGGTCAGATAAGGAGCTGCAGAAGGGGTTATTTCTGTGGAACTTAGGGGTTTGCCTATGAACCCAGTTTGCATACAGTGATGGGTATGAGGCAAATGCAGCACGGGAAACCAAATAAAAGAAAATGCAAAGGGGTAGCGGGGATGGAAAGGGACAGGCCCCAGCACAAGTGGATCTATAGGTAACAATATGCTTTGTTTGGAGTTTTGGCTGTCGGAATGGCACCCAGAAGAAAGGTTTACATGGAAGGATCTGGCAGTGAGAAGCTGATGAAGCAAGCATCAGAGTTTATTGGCCAGCTGATAGTTCTATTGGATGAGGTGAAGAAGAAGGAAGGCAAGGCAAATAAGATGAGGGAGTTCATGTCTGCTACAAATATAGCAAACTGGGTGGGCCCCAGAACAGAGCCCTGATATATACCACTACCAACACTTCCTTCATCTGACATAGACCCATTAATTCTCACACACTGCCTGCAATGCAATAGCCAGTTTTGAATCCATATAACTAAAACATGACTGAAACCAACATTCAGTAGTTTGTTTATTAGGGTGTCATGAGGAACGATATCAAATGCCTTTCAAAAGTCTAGCAAAATGACATCAAAGGGTTTACCCATATCCAGGCTACTACCAACATGACTGTAAAAGGCCACTAAATTGGCAGTAGTAGAGAGTCCCTTTTTGAACCCATGTTGACTATTGTCATTCAGCCTGAGCTCTGCAACCTCTATATGTAATTGATTCTTTATAAGTTTCTCCATAACCTTGCAACACACAGATGTAAGACTGATGGGCCTATAGTTCTCAACTACACTGTGATTCCCTTTTTAAAGATGGGGACAACTGTTGCAATGTGCCAGTCATCCGGCACTATACCCTGGCTAAGTGACATATTGAAAATGATGATTACTGGGTGTATCAATTGTTTAGCCATATCTCTCAGGAATCTGGGGTGGATATTATCAGGCCCAGGACTGGAGTTATTTCTGATTTCTGATAATGCCTTCATTACTTCCTCTTCAGAGAATGTATAATTATTCTCAAATTCTTCACAATACAGTTGTTCATTGGTTGTACCACATCAGAAAATACCGAACAGAAATATGAATTTAAAATGTTGACAGTTTCCTCATCATTGCTGATTGTTAACCCCTTATGTAATAAGGGCCCTATCATCTTTGCTGTGTTCGTACTATTACTGTTTATGTACGAGAATAGGGCTTTATTGTTTTTGTCATGGGCAATTTTAAATTCAGTTTTATACTTCACACTTCTTGACATTGATTTAAGTGTATTTAATTCCTTTTTATAAGCCTGATAATTAAATTCAGAGGGGTCAGCTCTATTCTTTTTAAATAAGTTTTCCTTAGCTCTAATTTGCTGTTTAATCTCAGCAGTTAACCGTGCAGGTATTTTCCAGTTAGAATTATATTTTGTTTATGGGAACAAATTCATTTTCAAGTTTATACAGGTATATGGTATCTTTGAATAATTCCCATGCTTGATCAACTCATTTGTTAGTCAGCATATTATCCCAGGCCATATTTGATAGACAACCTCTAATCTTTTTTTCAATTTTAGCCCCGTTATAATCCCTCTGGACAGTTGTACCATATAGTCTAACACTTAGAAGCCATTATGGTACAGGAGACCATATTGTGATCACTGTTAACCAATGGGTTTAAGATAGTAACATCAGAAACATCTGATTCTAGACTAGTTATAATGAGGTCCAGTATGTTATTGCCATGTGTAGACTCATGGACAATATGTTCCAGGCCACGGCTTAATAAGGTGGTTAAGAACTCTCACTCCAGATTGTTTAAACCAGTTAAGGTGTTCCATTCTATACCAGGAAAATTAAAATCCCCCCAAATTAGTACTTCTCCCATGTTGGAGGAGTGACACTTGGACAGCTGGTTCTGATCCCTGTATAATTGTTTTGTAATATAAAAATGTCTGATGGACTGTCTGCCATGAGAAATGCTGAAACAGCATGTAAGATCACCCACACACACAGGTTTTAGATACAAGGTTGTTAGCTGGAAGGCCAGAAGCTAATTACAGACTTTTCTATGTTAATTATAGCTTTAGCTGCTAAGAGGGAAGATCATATCCATTTTATGACATTTGGAGGGAAACATATGTTATTACACACAGGTGTGAAGTTGTAAATGTTCCTTGATGTCTGTGTGAGAGAGGAAGTTTATCATAGTAAAAATTAGATGACGTTATCATTGTTCACCCATTTTAGTGAAGCATGTAGCATCAAGGACTTGTCACAAGATGTCAAGGGGTAAGAGAAGTTGGGGTTTATTAGCAGTTCAGATAAGAAGATGGGAGAGTGAGATCTAACAATTTTGCAAGGAAGCAGCCAAGTGTGAAATAGGGCTTAGTGGAGAGGTGAAGCAAGCCCTGGCCAGTGTAGAGTAGGCAATGAAAAATAAAGTGGAAAGTGGCCAGGACAAGGTGACAAACATTTTAGTTAACTTCCACATTGATAAATTGCACTTGGTGGTTGTGGTTGGCTATAACACCATATGTCACACGTGACAGGAAGTCTACTTGTTCTGTCATAACCAATTTAAGGTTTACAGATTTGCAAACTGTAACAACATGGAATTACTACTAAAAGTCAGGTTTGTGATATATCTTGAATCCACTGGAGCACAGGATCTGAGGCAGCATGGATTCACAGTGGAAAGATCTTGTCAGAAATATCTGATCGATTTCTTTGACTGGGTGACTAGGGAGGTAGATCAGGGAGGGGCGGTGTTTGTGGCCTACCTGGATTTCGGCAAGGCCTTCTACACTGTTCTACATAGAAGGCTAGAAAATAGGCTGGGCAGCCTGGGAGCATGTCCCAGGGTTATGAACTGGGTCAAAGAACACAGAGGGTGGTGGTGAATGGAGTTCAGTCCTAATAGAGGGGGATGACCAGCAGGGTTGCACAGGGATCAGTCCTTTGACCAGTCCTCTAAAGGTCTTCATATGCAACACTGCAGAGGAGCTGGAAGGGAAGGGTGTCTCTTTGCAGATGACACAAAGATCTGCAACAGGGCTGACACTTCAGGAGGGGTAGAGAAAATGAGAAGGGACCTAAGCAAGCTTGAGTAGTGGTCAAGGGTGTGACAGCTAAGATTCAATCCAAAGAAGTTCAAGACCATGCACTTGGGGCACAGAAATGTGGGAGAGGAGCACATGATGGGGGGAGGTACTGTCAGCCACCAAACAGGAAAGGGACCTGGGAGTAATCATATCTGATGATCTAAAGGTTACCAAACAATGTGAGAAGGCTTTGAGGAGAGGCAGTAGAATGCCGGGGTACATAAGGAGAGGTATCTCCAGCAGAAGAAAGGAGGTGGTGATGCCACTGTATAGAACACTACTGAGACCTTATCTAGAGTACTGTGTCCAGTTCTGGAGGCCACATCTCCAGAAGGACATAGAGTAGAAGCGGCTCAGAGAAGGGTGACAAAAATGGTGCAGAGGCTGCAACAAAAGTCATATGAGGGGAGACTGGATGATCTCAAAATGTATTCCCTGGAGGAGGTGGGTATGACAGACTTTCAAATACCTCAAGGGTATAAATAAGATCCAAGAGGGTGGCATCTTTCATCAAGAACAAGGGGCCAAGATGTGAAAATAGAGGTGGGGTAGACTTAGGGTAATGGGAGAAAGTATTTTTTCATGAAAAGGGTGGTGGATCCATGGAGCAGCCTCCCAGCAGAGGTTGTAGGGGGCAAAAATGGTAGGGGATTTCAAAAAAGCATGGGACAGACATAAAAGAACTCTAGTGATAGGAAAGAGACAGTAAGCCACAGATCATTTAGGATCTGCGGTATTTGAAACAGGTAGGGAAAATGGGCAGACTAGGTGGGCCAAACGGTCCTTATCTGCCATCAAATTCTATGTATTTTTGTAACTTGGGGGTTGGAACTCCACAAAGGTTCAGGGGTAACCTACAGGTACTTTAATAAGCTGTTTCTAAGGGTGATCCATCTAGGCAGGATACTCATAGAATAAAAGGTACTAGTGTGGAGTTTAACTTTGGACCCAGATAGCATGGCCTGCATTTTCATAGAAATCAGGACCAATCTCTTTTGAAGCAGCCAGGACTGACGATTTTAAAAATCATGATTTAGCTAAAGTTTGAGATTGACAATGCTATTGGAACTACTGTAGAGGATGAGGTCATCTGTCTACATTAATGAGTTACGGTACAAGATGATGAGCAAAAGGCTATTGATAAATACAGAAAAAACAGATGATCAAGGATAAAGCCTTATGGACCACCAGCCTAATTACAAGCAATGATCGAAACTGAGTGGCCAACTTTAGCAAGAATTTTTCTGCCAATGAGATACTTTGCAAACCATTTTATGGCTGTCACAGGCTGTGGGAATGATGGCCCAAAGAGGCATCTTTGAAGTATGAAATTCCAGATTTGTTTATTCAAAACAATAATAAAAATAAGGAACAAATTACGAACTGAGTACGACAAACTTAAGAAGAGGAAAACAAACGCATAACTAAATTATAGGCTAGCAGATACTAGCTTCCTAGGATGCTTACAGCAGCATATCCAGGTCTGAGCTCTTCTGAACTTCTGAACTCCACTAGACTGAGAGCACAACTTTTTATACAGTTCAAGGGTCATGTGACTATTCAACTCCTCCCCTGAACTTGTTCTAGAATATTATTTCTTTAATTACAAGACATTTAAACTATTTTCAACATTACTATACTTTTATTTACATACAGCATTATTTTCTAATGCAAAGAAGTGGTATACAGCCCTTCTTAAAAGGATTTGAGAGAAAATGCTAGCAGAGGCAAGCACTGCCCCTTTAAGCCAGCATAAAAACAGCAGATTCAAGGTTGGCCAGCTCCTATAGGACTTGTAGCAGCAGAGAGAGACACACAGAGCAGCTAGAAGAACCAGCAACACCACAGAGCCCTCGATCTGCAAAACGTCCCAAAGACTGCTTCAAACTGCATAATTTACCTCCTTGAGGTATGCCCAGACAAAAGTAAGTGGTTTCACAGCAAAACGCCATTATTTGGAGGCATTTGAAGGTAAAACACCTTCACGAACGTGCGCACAATCACGTAGTAAATTTACCGGAGATCACAACGCCGAGGGGGATTTCAGAAGAGAATGGGAGCTAGAACAGTTGCATTTCTAAGCACTCTGCAGGGGAAAGGGCTTAGAGGGGCATTCTGAGACTACAGGAATCATTCTTTCTTTGACCAGCACATCTATAAAATGGCAAGAATACTATATACAGCCTATACAAAGCCATTCTTAAAGAAACAGTGTCCTGCCATAGAAATAAACGCAACAGGACTTTTTTTCTTATACCTTATACCACTTTCTGTTGCCTATAATCATATCAGTAATATTTTGTATCATATAAAGGGGTTTGTAAACTCTATCTTATAATAGAAACCAATTGTGTCTATAGAAAACATCTTAATGTAATTATGAATATATAAATGAGGGGTTTTATCACAGTATAAGTAGTCCTGACATCAGCAACTGTTTAGGAATGTTCTTGAATACCACTTTTCCTTTACAATAGGATGGACAATGGGATTTTTATGCACTGAGGAAATGACACAGATACATACAACAGACAAACATACATACAAAGTGGGTGGCCAGCCCAACAAATGAACACATAAGCAACAAGACAAAGATAAGAGACAGCAGTACATTCCAAACCCATTGTCATTCTCCTAAATAAAGGGGAAAAAAAATACAGCAAAAAAAAAAAAATCTTGGTGGGAGTATTTCCTCTTTTACATTCCTCCCCACCCAAAAACCAAACCACCGGATTTGGTTCTAAGAAAACCTAATAAATGTACTTGTCACCAGATCTCTCAATACAAGAGATGGAGCCATAGCCCACCCTCACCTAGGGCTCCACCTTGGGGTCCCTAAAAAAAAAATTAATTCAGAAAAAGTTAAAAAAAACTATTTCCTTCAAATTATAATACAGCATTTACCCCGAAGTCTGATGACAAGTACTTTCATTCTCCATACCATATCTGGACATAAAATCAGCATTTCCATGTGCTGTTCCTTTTCTACATTTAATAGTAAATCGATACGGCTGTAGGGCAAGGTACCATCGCATGATGCGATGGTTCTTGTCCTTCATTACTTGAAGCCAACATAATGGATTATGATCTGTCCATAATTCAAACTCCACATGCCATAGACAGAAGCAAAGGGCCTCTATGGACCACTTAATAGCTAGACATTCCTTCTCTATAACGGAATAGTGTGTCTCCCTTTCGTGAAGTTTTCTACTTATGTCGATTACAGGGTGCTCCTCCCCATCTACAATCTGGGTTAACACAGCCCCAATTCCATATTTAGATGCATCGGTCTGTAAAATAAATGTTTGAGAAAAATCAGGAGTTCATAGTACCGGAGAGGAACACAGTCTGGCCTTAATGGACTGAAATGCTTCTTCACACTCTTCAGTCCATTTAACCTTCTCAGGGTTTCTTTTCTTTGTTAAGCCTGTCAGGGGACACACTAATGTAGAAAAATTAGGGATGAATCTGCGATAGTAGCCAGCAAATCCCAAGAAAGATCGTACGTCTTTCTTTGTAATAGGTGTAGGACTGAGTGCTACTGCAGCAACCTTACAGTCGTGGCCAAAAAATATTGGTGCCCTTGCATTTTTTCAAATAACTCACAATTTCCTCTAAATATAAGTTGAAATTAACAACAGTACAGTATTTGGTCTCAACAATTCTTTATTTCTCTGTTAATATTACAGAACCTTTGTTTTTGATTCAGAATTTAATATATCCTTTTAAATCAGAAAATGAAAAGAAATGGCATTGACAAAATTATTGACACCCTAGACTTAATATTTGGTAGCACAGCCTTTGGTCAAAATAACTGCAAGCAACCACTTCCTATAGCCATGGATGAGCTTCCTGCACCTCTCTACTGGCAGTTTGGCCCACTCTTCTTGTGCAAACTGCTCCAGTTCTCCCAGATTTGAAGGGTGCCTTCTCCCAACTGCTGTTTTCAGATCTCTCCACAGGTTTTCAATGGGATTTAGATCTGGACTCATTGCTGGCCACTTCAGAACAGTCCAGCATCTTGTCTTGAACCATTCCTGGGTGCTTTTTGAAGTATGTTTGGGGTCATTGTCCTGCTGGAAGACCCATGACCTTTGACGGAGACCCATCTTTCTGACAATGGGTTCAACATTGTGCTCCAAAACAGCCTGGTAATCTCCAGATTCCATGATGCCATGCACATGTTCAAGGCACCCAGTGCCAGAGGCAGCACAGCAACTCCAAAACATCACTGAACCTCCTCCATGTTTGACTGTAGGGAAGGTGTTCTTTTCTTTGAAGGCTTCATTTTGTTTTCTGTAAGCATAGAGATGATGTGCTTTACCAAAAAGCTCTAATTTGGTCTCATCTGTCCACAGGACATTCTCCTAGAAAGATTTTGGCTTGTTCAGGTGTGTTTTGGCAAACCCCAGTTGGGCTTTCTTATGTCTCTCTCTCTCAGCAGTGGGGTCCTCCTGGGCCTCCTACCATATAACCCCCTTTCATTGAGTTGGCGATGGATGGTGCGAGTTGAAACTGTCGTACCTTGTGTCTGAAGGTCAGCTTGAATCTGTTTGGCAGTTGATCGAGGTGCTTTCTCCACCATTCAAACAATCCTGTGCTGCAATCTTTGATCAAGTTTTCTCTTGCTGCCATGTCCAGGGAGGTTGGCTACAGTGCCATGGGCCTTAAACATCCTGATAACATTATGTACGGTGGAAATAGGAACATCAAGGTCTCTGGAGATTGATTTGTAGCCTTGAGATTGTGCATGCTTGGCTACAATCTTCTGTCTGACCTCCTCAGACAATTCTCTGGCTGTCTTTCTTTTCTCCAAGCTCATTGAGGTACACACAGTGACATAAAATGGGAGAATGAGTCCTTTTCTCTATTCAAACTGGTTGAATGAGTGATTTTTATATTGCAGGCACCTGCAACTCACCACAGGTGAGTTTAATTCCAAAGTGAAGGTGAATCACCTGCTTGAAATCTAATTATTTCTAACCACTTCTAAAAGGTGCCAATAATTTTGTCCAGGCCATTTAAGGATTTCTGTGTGGAATAAGCTAAGACTTAGAACATTTTTCTGCTTTTTGTGTTTTATTCCACTGCAAACCAAAGAAGCACATATGTGGATACCAAAATATTTTTTTTATTTCAACAATTTTCTGAAAGGAATGGTGCATTATTAGAAAAAACTGCAAGAGCACCAATATTTTTGGCCACGACTATACTTATTTCGGGTTTGATGCATCCCTTACCAATCTGAAAATCTAAGTATCGAGTCTCCTGCATCGATAAAGCACATTTTTATGGATTTATTGTAAGGACGGCCTCCGACATTGTAGTTAATACTGCAGATAGATGTTTTATATGTTCTTCCCAAGAGGGACTAAATATAATAACATCATCCAGGTAGGCTGCACTATAAACTGTGTGGGGAGTTAATAAGGTGTCCATTACTCTCTGGAAGGTGGCAGGTGCACCGTGTAATCCAAATGGCATTACTGTAAAATGAAACAGACTGATAGGTGTACTGAATGCAGTCTTGTCCTTATCTGCAGGATCTAATGGAATCTGCCAGTACCCTTTTGTCAAATCAAGAATGCTAAAACACTTTGCACTACCCAGATGATCCAGAATGTCATCTATACGGGGCATTGGATAACTGTCAAACTTCGCTACTGCATTTAGCTTCCTAAAATCTAAGCAATACGTATGCCCCCTTCTTTTTTTCCAACCACCACCATGGGAAAACACCATTCACTATGAGATGGTTCGATGATTCCCATTTGTTGCATTCTCTGCACCTCCTGGATCACATCTTGTCTAACCCTCTCAGGAAGTCTATAAGGCTTTTGCCTGAGTGGTTGAGTTTCTGTAACTCTGATGTGGTGATTAATGTAAGTAATTCTCTCAGGAGTGTTTGTAAAGATATCTTTGAATTTATACAACTCCTTTTTTAATCTGATTGTTGGGCTACCATCAACTCAGGATTGACTAAAACATCTGTCACCTTCCCTGTACCTTCTAGACGTTGATACGCAATGTCTAGTTCAGTATTAGATTCAGGAAGGATATAACGGGACAAAGAGGTTGGCCGTTCTACCCAGGCCTTCAATAAGTCGGCATGGTATATGTGTTTTTTGCCCTTTTTTTCTGGTATTGCTATTTCATATGTTACAGGACCAGTTCTTTGGGTAATGACATAAGGGCCTTGCCACTTCATCAGTAATTTGTGTTCTGAAGTTGGTAGTAATAGTAACACCTTATCTCCTTCATTAAACTCTTCGTGGCCTGTGTCTTTATCATAATACGCCTTCTGTTTCATTTGTTGCAGTAAATTACTGCTATGGACCTTCTGGACATATGACATTAGATGTTGATGTAACGTTTGCCAAAAGTCTGTGGAACATGTCTCTTTTGACTGTTTATAGTCCTCCCACTCTTCTTTAATAACATCTAAAGGCCCTCTTGGATTATGTCCAAATAGAAGCTCAAAGGGAGAAAAGCCTATAGACGCCTGAGGGACCTCCCTATAAGCAAACATTAGATAGGGAGGATAGGTGTCCCATTTTCTGCCTTCATCTGCTACAAATTTTTTTAACATCTGTTTCAGGGTCTGATTAAATCGCTCTACCAGTCCATCAGTTTGTGGATGGTAGGGTGTTGTAAACAGAGCCTCTATTCTTAAGGCTTGATACAGCTGCTTAAGTAGAGCCGAATGGAAATTGGTACCCCGGTCTGCTAGAATTTCTCTGGGTATGCCCACCCAACTAAAGATCTTTACCAATTCGTCGACTATCCTTTGAGCCATAACAGCTTGTAAAGGTATGGCCTCAGGGTATTTTGTAGCATAGTCCACAATCACAAGTATAAACCTATTTCCTTTTGAACTTTTGGGCAGGGGGCCTACAATGTCCATTGCTATTCTTTCAAATGGTGTTTTTACCAATGGCAAGGGTTGTAAAGGGACCTTATCTTGTCGCCCCAGTTTAGCTACCTTCTGGCAGGCTTCACAACTTTTACAGTATTCAGTAACTTGTTCATGTATGCCTGGCCAATAAAATCTGTATAGAAGGTGACTTAATGTTCGGTCCCGTCCCAAATGTCCAGCCATGGGTATATCATGGGCTATACCTAATAGTTGGGTTCTATACTGTTGGGGCACCATTAACTATTCTACCACTTCCCCAGTGTGTATATTGGTACAAACTCGATATAACAGTCCATTTATGATTTTGTAGATAGGACCATTTAACTTATCACGTTCTCTCACCTGTGAAAAAAAAGGGGTTAGTGAAACATCATCGGTTTGTGCTTCCTTAAACTCTGAGCTGTACATCTTAACAGGTATATCTAACTTAGTTTTAGAGTCTTGTTTATCAATAGTTCTCTTAGTGTTAGTCCAGAGTTGTTTTTCTTTTCATTTCTGACTCTTTGGTTTCCTATCTTTTCCAATGACATCAAATAAATCTTCTTCAAAAGGATAAGTGTGTCTCAATGTTTCTTCACTCTTGGCCTGTGCTCTAGTTGTCATAGCAGTAAGATTAGTCGTCAATAAAGTTTCAAAATTCACAAAATCATGGCCAATAACCACAGGAACAAGAAGATGGGGGACCAAACCCACCTTCATCTTCTGACTGTGTCCATCCACCTGTACAATTGTCTCTTTTAGGGGGTAATGATGTACATCCCCATGTATGCATATAACACCAGTCGTAGACTCCCCTGTTTTTAAGCTAGTATCCAGGACCTTAGGCATGCACTAGAGTCTGTTTACTGCCAGAGTCTATAAGTCCTGATACTACTTTTTCTCTAATTCTTACTGGTCTTATATAATGACCCCAGTTAGCCAAAGCCAGATGGACATCTTCCAATGTCTTTTTAGGGCAAAATCTTGCTATGTGCCCTTTGGTGTTACATTTATGGCACACAATTTCTGGCTTATATCCCTTCATAGGCCTAGTACTTGTTTTAGTCCCTGCGGTATTACTGTCAGCTACATTGGGTATAGAAGTATGGGAAGGTGGTCTTACCATAGACTGAGGAATCCAGGAACTTCTTATAGGACAAGTTCTATGAGGTCTTGCAGTTATACAATCCTCCGCCAATCTTATAGCCACTTCTGCTGTTTCAGGGTGGTGCTCCTTCACCCATAACTGCACATCTTGGGGGAGTATGTTTATGAATTGTTCTAGTACAATAGCTTCCAACATTTGGGTTACTGTCCGAGTACTGGGCTGTAGCCATTTCATGCATAAATCTTTCAATTGTGTATACACGTCTTGAGGATTGTCTGCAGAATGAAACTTAAAGGCTCTAAATCGCTGTCTATAGGTCTCAGTGCTGATATCATACCTCTTCAGGATGGCCTGTTTTACTTGGTCGTAGTCATTAATATGAGCTGTTTCAACATGGCTATAGGCCAACTGAGCCTTTCCAGTTAAATAGGGAGCCAACCGTATGACCTACTGGTCCCTTGGCAAGCACAAGCAGTTGCTACCCTCTCAAAAGTCATTAAAAATGCCTCTATGTCATCAGAACTGGGGAGTTTAACTAACTTAATGTCCTTTTGTATTGTCTCCAGTGTAGCAGGGGTTCTGGCAGTACCTAGGGTCTGGATCACTCTTAGGGTATCTGCCCATCTGGCTTGGTTCTCCCTCTCCATCTCCATCTGGCGGACACAGAGCCAACGTAATAATTCCCTCAAGTCTTCGGGTGGTTCCTCCATCTCAGGATCAGCTGCTTGGGCACCCTCCACAGGCTTCTTGTCTTCCATCTCCACTCCCCTTCTTGTTGTCTTTCTTCTTACAACCGGTTCCACACCAATCAATAAAGGTAGTTGTAGCCTCTGAACATGGGACCATGTGGCTGTTCCACTCCAGACTGCCTCTTCTTCTTGCATTCAGGTCCACTGAAATCTGTGCTCAATTCCACCACAGCATCCCACTTCTAACACCATCTGTCACAGGCTGTGGGAATGATGGACCAAAGAGGCATCTTTGAAGTATGAACTTCCAGATTTGTTTATTCAAAACAATAATAAAAATAAGGAACAAAATACGAACTGAGTACGACAAACTTAAGAAGAGGAAAACAATCGCATAACTAAATTATAGGCTAGCAGATCCTAACTTCCTAGGATGCTTACAGCAGCATATCCAGGTCTCATCTCTTCAGATCAACTGAACTCCACTAGACTGAGAGCACAACTTTTTATACTGTTCAAGGGTCATGTGACTATTCAACTCCTCCTCTGAACTTGTTCTAGAATATTATTTCTTTAATTACAAGACATTTAAGCAATTTTCAATGTTACTATACTTTTATTTACATACAGCATTGTTTTCTAATGCAAAGAAGTGATATACAGCCCTTCTTAAAAGGATTTGAGAGAAAATGCTAGCAGAGGCAAGCATCGCCCCTTTAAGCCAGCATAAAAACAGCAGATTCAAGGCCGGCCAGCTCCTACAGGACTTGCAGCAGCAGAGAGAGAGACACACAGAGCAGCTAGAAGAACCAGCAACACCACAGAGCCCTCGATCTGCAAAACGTCCCAAAGACTGCTTCAAACTGCATAATTTACCTCCTTGAGCTATGCCCAGACAAAAGTGGTTTCACAGCAAAACGCCATTATTTGGAGGTATTTGAAGGCAAAACGCCTTCATGAACGTGCACACGATCGCGCGGTAAATTTACCGGAGATCGCAATGCCAAGGGGGATTTCAGAAGAGAATGGGAGCTAGAACAGTCGCATTTCTAAGATCTCAGCAAGGGAAAGGGCTTAGAGGGGCATTCTGAGGCTACAGGAATCATTTTTTCTTTGACCAGCACATTTATAAAATGGCAAGAACACTATATACAGCCTATACAAAGTTATTCTTAAAGAAACAGTGTCCTGCCATAGAAATAAATGCAACAGGACTTTTTTCTTATACCTTATACCACTTTCTGTTGCCTATAATCATATCAATACTATTTTGTATCATATAAAGGGGTTTGTAAACCCTTGTTCTTGCACATCTTTTTTTCTGAAAGATGCTACCCTCTTGGACTTTTTTGATTCCACTGAAGTACTTAAAAGTTTCTATCATGTCCCCCCTCTCCCTTCTTTCCTCAAGGGTATACATATTAAGCTCCTTTAGTCTCTCCTCATACGGCTTCTCTTGCAGACCCTGCACCATTTTAGTTGCCCTCCTCTGGACTGCCTCTATCCTGTCTATGTCCTTGCGGAGGTGGGGTCTCCAGAACTGGACACAGTACTCCAGATGGGGTCTCACCAACTGTCTGTACACAGAGATAACAACTTCCTGTTTTCTGCTGGTGATGCCTCTCCCTGTGCATCCCAGTATACCCCCAGCCCTCCCTACTGCCTTCTCACATTGTTTGCTAACCTTAAGGTCATCTGATATGATTACTCCCAGGTCCATTTCCTTTTTTGTTGTTGTTACTACCTCTCCCCTATTGTGTATTCCTCCCCTTGGTTCTTGTTTCCCAGGTGCATTATTCTGCACTTCTTTGCATTGAATCCTAGCTGCCATACTTCTGACCATTCCTCCAACCTTGCCAACTCCCTTCTCATCTTTTCCATGCTTCCTTGTGTATCAACCCTGTTGCAGATCTTTGTGTCACCTGCAAAGACGCATACTTTTCCTTCCAGTCCCTCTGCAATGTCACTTATGAAGACATTAAAAAGGACTGGACCCAGTACTGAACCCTGTGGTACCCCACTAGTGACCCCTCTTTCTTCAGAGTGGACTCCATTTACAATTACCTTCTGTGTCCTGTTTTCCAGCCAATGTTTTACCCAGGCTACCACCCTGGGACCCACTCTATTCTATTCACTGTATTCTATTAACTGTTAAAAGTGCATGTGACATGTATAGAAATGTGCAAAACAATCTTGGGTTACAGTTGTTTTACATATTTTTGTGTCTTTTACAAGTGCACTTTTCACTGCTAACAGCATACATTTCCCTATACTTGCCTTTGTGCATAGATGTGTTATTTTTTTCTGCTCGATTTTCCTAAACCCTCTTATGCTGTAGTCTGTGGCATGGTCTAATTATTTCTGGTGGC
This sequence comes from Neoceratodus forsteri, assembly GCA_016271365.2. Taxonomy (NCBI): domain Eukaryota; kingdom Metazoa; phylum Chordata; order Ceratodontiformes; family Ceratodontidae; genus Neoceratodus; species Neoceratodus forsteri. The sequence continues at coordinate 825,473,208 of CM057455.1, read as the reverse complement.
CTTTCAGTTCCCTGCCTGCCTTTTCTGAGTGTGAAAAAGAAAGTTAATGTACAGAGCCCATTTTCATTTCATTTTAATTTTTTAATTTTTATACTTGTTAACTTGATGAGTATGACTGCCCATTTTTACAAGTGACAAGTAAACACTTAACAAAAAAACACATTTTGGGCCCGATTCTCAAAAACCTATGCCTGGCGTAACTTGACTTGTGTCAAAATAAATGGTGCAAGTAGGAAGTTATGCCAGCAGTTGTGACATACGATAAACTGCAAAGCAGTCTGCAACATGTCGCAGGCTGCTTACACCAAAGTGGACATAGACCACCAGGTATGCCCTAAACCCCCTGCAAAATGGTGCTAGGAGGTTTATGGCAGCAGTTGCTCCCTATTCTGGAAAGGCAGCAACAAAGTCCCCAAGGTTGCTGTTCTCAAACAACCCCCAGAGAACATCCACCAAAGTACAGTTACACCAGCTTTTAGCTGGTGTAAGCGTACATATGCCCTCTGGGGGTTGTGCAGATCTGCCACCAGACCAGCTCCCAAGACATGTGCCCCCCCCATGGCCCAATCCACAAATTGCTAGCAGGAAAGCCCCACAGGGCTATTCACACCCCCAATGCCCCATCCCCCACAGACACATAAAAGCGCAGCAGGGCAAGCAGACCCCCATGCCCCATCCCCAACATACATATTGCCCCATCCCCCGATATGCACACAAAGCCCTGCTGGGCTAGGTCATGCCCCAAACCCCAATACTGATGAAAGAGCCGTCAGGCTTGCTCATGCCCCAGTACCCCAATATGCACATAATGCCCCGGCAGGGTTAAGACGTGCTCCCCCATCCCTGAACCCCAGTAGTACTGCAAACGTAGATATCATTCACCCTGGTAGTCTAGTGACCTCACTGCCCCACCAGGCACTGCCAGTCCACCTTCGCACCCCCAACCACCTGTACAGAAGAGCTGGCACATTGACCTCTCACTGTCACTGCCAGCCACTCTACTGAGCTCTGACGTATGTTCTGTGCATAAGCACTCAAAAGTATGAATGACAGTATGTTACATTGAGCGATATGAGGCAGTGCACATGCACATGGAGCTCAGTGGTGGCTGGCCACGGTGGTGAGAGGTTGTGCCAGTCGCCAGCTGGGTGGGGGGTGTTGGATGGTCTGGCAATGCCTAGTGGGAAGGCACTAGACTGTGGGGATTTGTTTCATTGTTGCCACTGTGGGGATTAGGTCAGATGGGGGTCACAACTTGTTGGGGTTTTGGGTGCAGGCAAGACCTGAAGGGCATGGTGTGCAGGAACGGGGTTGGGGGCACATTCCAGCCATGCAGGACATACTTTGCAGGAAAGTGGGTAAGAGGCTATTGTGTTACAACTGGGGGTTGGGGGCATTATCAAGCCTTTTGGGACTCTGGGGATCATGGCATGGAGGGGCACTTGTGCCCTACACATCCAGGGCTGCAGCTTGTGCCATACCCTGCAAGTATGCCCTTTGTTGGGCGTATCTGTGGGAATGTTGCAAGTCACAGGACTTAGCTGCAGGGACCCTACCCCTTACAGAATTGGGCACAGGATCCTTGGCATAACAGGGTATGGCGCAAGTCACCTTTGGTGTCAACTTGTGCCACCCTTCTAGAATCGGGCCCTGCATTTCTAAGCCCCAGGTAGGATATGGACAGAAATACTCTGTAAGCTGGGAGAAGGCCACTTTTCAAGATTTTTGCTCATCATTAACAGTATGTCAATCAAGCACTTTTTTCAGTCCTTCTTGAGTCACCCTTGTTTAACATGGGTACAGTATTATCCACCTTCCAAATAAGAAAGACAGTGCCAGACTTAAGGGACAGGTTACGATCCCTAGCCAGGGGAGATGATATACTAGATGCTGCAAGCTTGTGGAGCCTGGAATCCTATAGTATAGTCCAAAATACAGTATACTTGGAATTATGGCAGAATGAGGCTATTGGTTGAATCAGTCCCCACTCTCATTGGTTATATTCTACAAATAACCTTCTGACCATATGTTTGTCTAATTTCTTTTTGATTTTTCCAAATTTTCTGCTTTAACTATTTCCTCTGGGAGACCATTATAAGTCCCCAATACCCTCTTTCTGAAGAAAAATCTCCTATTCTATTTTTCTATGTCATTCATCAGTTGAAGCTTGTGACCTCTTAGAATATGGGTCTGTATTTTAAATGCCATTTATAGTTCATCCATTAGATTTTAATCAGAGATTACTTTATGTAGCTGCAGCAAATCTTCCTTCAGTCTCCTAATTCCAGCAGTAAGAGACTTCAGTCCCTCACAGTTCATCCATCACATTTTTATCATAGTGTGTTACCTGTTAAAAGTCAGCCCAGTTGTCAGGGGTTTCCTAAATGGCCAGGCAGTGAAGACAGTGGGTTAGAATGAGAAGGGGAAGGGCAGGAAGAACTGAAGGAGTTATGGGAAAAAGGGATTTGTAACATGGCATACAAAATGATACTGAAATGGAGAGCAGAGACTGGTCGAAATGCATCAGGTGATGCAAAATGAGTGGTGATTAAACCACCAGTAGAGCCCGCTTGCGCCCTACTACAACTAGCCACACGGTGCAGCACTGCGACAGGAATCAACAGGGTAGAGATCCAACAATGCATTAGTAGAGCCCGCTGGTGCACTACCCTCAGAAGCCACTATAACATCGCGCTCAGGTAAGTGATGGAAACAAGCAGGGGCGCGCTTGGAGCACTCACACACAGCACTAGGAGGTATGCCCACGAGCCAGTAGATTGCGAGGTTGAGGAAACACCCAGGACATCGCCGGTACAATCGTGTGGAGCCACCCACGGACTCAGTGCACGGTTGACACAGTAGAGGAGCTCTTGAAGTGTGCCAGCAATGCAAATAAATATAGAAGAGGGAGGTATCATGGCAGAGAAGGTAGATAAGAGCAATAAAGGTATCATGAGTCTGTCAACATGTGGCAATATGACTAGATATTTTTCCCACAGTGCACTGCTGTCATCCGCAATCAGTACATAACATCGAATGAGACAGCATGCAAACGGTCGGTAGGAATCCAAAAATTACACTGGCATTGTATCTTTCACACAGTAATCATCTGCTGGTCTCGAGTTAAAAATAGCCGACACTATGTAAAAGAATGTGTAGCGTGCAGTGTGACCGTGCATGTTGTCACATCAGCACACTGAGTTGGAACAAGGAAATGTAGCATAGTTTACGAGGAAACATTATGACTGTGGGTAAGCGCTCTCTATTTTGAACTCAACCACTACTCGCACAATATTTATCTTGCACTTGCCATGTTAAAAGTGCATTGATCACCTCCAGCGTCAGGCTCTACCAGGGATTAATGCCCGCTGGGTGGTTGGAAGCACTCGGCCTTCAGCCTCGTGCACCAACCCTCCAGCCGGGCATTAATACACCGGTAGAGCCCTTCTCTGTTGGTGATTAATGCTTACATGGAACAGGTAATTGGTCAGAGGGCAAAACTAGAGGAAGGTCTCAAGGGCACATAAAAAAGTAGTTGTTAGAAGGACAGAGCCCTTCTTTTTGCTAGTTCTCACATTGACTACTAGCACGTCAATTGGCAAGAGCATGTGAGAGATCAATCTGCAGAGGAAAAAACTGGTAGAGGTATATGTGAAGTTCTTAGGAGGTATGGACTGCTGGTGTAGTAGTACTAGAGTTTTATAAGAAGCAGATGTAGATTAAGTAGGATTTAGACATAGTTGGTGTAGTAGAGATAGTAGGCACTCTAATTGGAGGTTTGAATGGGCTGCTTAGGACTGCATCAGATATAAAAAATACATTTGACCAGTTAGCAGGAGCGGGTTGTAAAAGTGGTTGGTGAGTACATGAATCAGCGTTATATGTATGGCAGGGTATTTCTTGTTTGGCAAAGCTAACAAAAAAAAAAAACCTTTGTTTTGATAATATGTTTGGGTGAAAGGTGGTGGCAAGAGGCAGGCTGTGGCAATGTTTCTTACATGGCCCGAGGTGGGAAGTTTTGAACAGGCACCGGAGAAAGTAAGACATGGCCACCTGTCACATGGTCTGGTATGGAAGCCAGGAATAGAATGATCCATGCAGTACTGGGCTTGGATGGAGGTCAATAGTTAGGAGCAATGCTGGTGGTAGCAGGGCTGGCTGTGGATAGAGAAGAAAAAAAATTGGGGGGATGAATGGAAAAAAGGAGGGGCTTGAGCAAGGCTACAACAGGAAATGTGGCTGGGCAGCACCCTGTTCTTGGGTCGGGTAGATGGTTTGGGGACAATGGTCCATGATGGAGTAAGGGGTTGGACAAGGATATGAATTGTTGGAAGGCGTAAACTGGTGAAGCTGTACAAAAAGGGGTAACATGTCAATTTTGGGGAAAGGGAATGGAATTTATGGCATCCTTAGATTCATAAGTGCTGATGGAGGATGCCGGACAGGATGCAGGGGTCAGAGCAGTGCTGCAGCAGATTTGGATGCAAGTACGAATGTCCAGCATTGTTTGTTTGGTGTTTTTTTTTGGGAGGGGCTAGAAGTGGGCAGGCCTTGGTGAGCCAGGGATGAAGAGTATGTTTTTTGTTTGTTTATGGGGGAGGGTAAGGCCACATCAGCATACAGGGGTGCATGGAGCCGAAACCAGGTAGAGAAATTCAGTGTTGGGTACAGGAGTGCTTCTTGGTTCAGGCTACAGACCTTTTCTGGAGCAGGGGCCACGTGTCTTAGGGGGCAGACATGGGGAGGCAGTTTTTGAACTCGAGGGGAAGAGTACGCAGTGGCACACAAAGACGCATAGTGCCCATGCACTAAATTTTGGTCATTTTGGGGACTATGAGGAGGGTAGGGGATGGATGTACAAGATGGTGGGAGCAGGGGTGGCACATCCAAATGGATAAAAGCAGCAAGGGACACGTGATAATGCACTGGTAGAAAAATGGAGTGGCTATCTTATTTTCTGTGGTTTGTGTTAAAAGGTATCACTGAGGAAGAATGGGATAACGGCTTATACGAGCATGTATTTCATGATTGATATAGCTACTGTTTTCTTCTGTTTTGTGCAGTTTTAACTTGTGGCACAAGCAGCAGGTATTTGCTTAACTCAGATACAGCTATGCAGAATTGAACGTGCTTAGCCGATTACATTTTTTTTTTATAAGGCATGGGTGGTTCAAGGCAAAAAAAAAACATGCAGGAGAGAACAATGGAAGAAAAGTAAAAAGACGATAGATGGGGGGATAAGGAACAACAGAAGGGGTTATTCCAGTGGAACTTAGGGGTTTGCTTATGAACCCAGTTTGTACACAGTGATGGGCATGAGGCAAATGCAGCATGGGGAAGCCAAAGGAAAAAAAAAAAAAAACAGGTAGTGGGGCCGGAAGGGCCAGGCCACAGCACAAGGGGATCTATAATTAATGGTATGCTTTATTTGGAGTTTTAGCTGTAGGAATGGCATCCAGAAGAAAGGTGGACAAGGAAGGATCTGGCAGCAAGAAGCTGACGAAGCAAGCAGCACAGCTAATGGTCTAGGAGCAGACTTTATTGGATGAGGTGAATAAGAAGGAAGACAAGAAAAAGAAGACTGGGAATAGGAAGGTGCTGAATGGTAAGGAGGAATAAGGGAAGTGGGAAAGCAGCAAACCAAGACAGGGGCTGATGGATCAAAGAAGCCCAGGGGTAAGGATATGTTGTGTGGACTTGATGGTTGATGAGAGCCTGAAGAAATATTTGGCAGGTATCATTGAGGAAAGGGGGGAAGTGGTTAGAGGAAAAGGAGAAGGCACTAAAAGAATTATAAGGAAAAGGGGTGCGAGGGCAAGAACAGGGGGAGGGGGGTCAAAGGGGGAAATGAGGGTGGTATCCCAAGAATGACATTGGGGGATTGTTTGACACAATCAGTAAGGGAACAAATATAAAAATGGAATACATAGACACGTTTGCGCTGGTGGAAAAGGAGACAGCTAAAAAATATGAGGAGAAGGAGACAGTGGGGAAGTCAGAGATGGCAGTGGTGTTAGCATTACTGGGGGAAGACAATGGAGGAAAAAAATTTCAAAGGCAAGAACATAGATACATGGGTGGCAGGTTTTATGCACTTCAGCCTGATTATGCTACAAAAGCAGTCAGAACTGGCCATATTTCTATTGACATATTCAGCTATTATGCGAGATGCATATAAGATGAAAGGGGAGTATGGGTGCCCGAAATATGATGTTCAGGCAGAGGATGGTGTCACACAGGGATGTTTGTTAGGACACCACACACACAGATTTATGGCTGTGAGTGATGACAAGGTATACGGGGGAGGCGAAGAATCAAAGGGGGGGATGCTGAGAAAAAATCCTGTTGGGATTACAATGATACAACTTGCAATTGGGCTAATTGAAAGGTCAAGCATGTATGCTCAAAGTGTGCTGGGCAGCATCCAGTATCCCAGTGGAGGGCTATGGGAGACAGGTTTGGGACTCAGACCTATGGAAGGCAACCCTTTTGGGGGAGCTTTCAGAGGGAGAGAGTGGGGATGGGAATGAGGGGTGGGGCAGAGGGTTCAATGGGAGAGGGGCATTTGGTTCAGGAGCAGGGGGTTGATAAACTGAGGGAGTGTGACCTGGTGAGGAAGAGGGGGTTTTTGTGTAGTCCAAATGCCAGTCAGGATGGAGATACTGATGGATTGGACCAAATTCTGTACAGATAGGAAGGCTCGGTGGTTACTGAGGGAAGGTTTTACAGAAGGGTTTAGCCTACACTAAGGGGAAGGAGGGCTATGAAGGCAAGTAACATAGGATCAGTTAAGGGTAATGAGGAAGTGGCCAAGTAAAAGACAGAGAAGGAGGTAGCAGTGGGTAGGCTTGAGTGCCCATTCAAGGTGCCTTCTTTTTCTGATCGCAGGGAGTTACCGTTCGGTTTAGTACCCAAAAAAATAGCCAGAGGAACATCAGTAGATTCACCACTTGTCATATCTGGAGGGAGAATCTGTCAATGAACTGATAGTGGATGAAGAAAGGGTGGTGTGCTATGTGGCTTTGGCTCAGGTGGTAGAAATGATATGGGTAGTGGAAGGGGCATGGCTGGCAAAGATGGATGTAGAACCCACTTTCTGGCTGCTGATGATATGGGTGGAAGATTGGGATCTGCTCGGTTTCAAATTTAGGGGCAGATATTACTTTTATAAGGCGATGCTGATGAGGTGTTCAGTTGCATGCGCCACTTTAGAGACATTCAGCACTTGGCTCCAGTGGGTTTTCAGGAAAAAATATGGGTGCAGAAGGGTCATGCATTATCTAGATTATTTGGTTTTGACAGGGCAAGAAAAAGATGGAGCAGCAAAGATGCTGCTGGTGTTTCGGGAGATGTGTAATATGTTGGGGGTAGCATTAGCAGAGGGCAAGATGGAAGGACTGGCTTGCAAGTTGGCGTTCTTGGGGATTGAGGTGGATGCACAGGAATGGGTATTCAGTCATCCAGCTAGCAAAGAAACAAAGTTAAAGGAGCTGATCACTCTTGCGAAGGCTAAGCGGAGAGTTCCATTGTCATTAGTGCAACAGTTGTTGGGTCACCTAAACTTGACCGGCAGTTACACCGGTGAGGGATTTTATCTGATGGCTAGCTAGGGCCACAGGGAAGACAAGAATGCCACATCATTGGCTGGATATTTCAAATTGAGTACAGCAAGATTTGGAGGTGTGGGAACAATTTATACAACATTACAATGAGGTCATGTTTTGGCAGAAGGAGTAGTTATTCAATACAGACTTCAAATTATACATAGATGCAGTGAGAGCAATTGGGATGGGGCATATTTTAAGGGGGAATTGATATCGGAGAGATAGCCAATAGAATGGGATAACAGGGGTTTACTGAGAGACATCACATTCTTAGAGATCTTCCCGATATGGGTAGGGTGATCATTTGTGGAGAACAGTTTTGAAATCAGAAGATAGTATGTTGGGTTCAAGAGGTTCATAATGTGCTTCATTTTAATCATTTTCTTCATAGATCTCCTGATGCAATTTTCTATTTTATTATATTTCATAGCAACATTTTTGCAATTTGATCCATTTTTAAATAACCTCTCGGGTCGTGCCTGAAAATAGGCATTTCTGAAGTCTAATGCACTTACCCAGTAATCAAAAATAAATAAATAAATAAATAAAACTACTGCTTATATTCAGTCCAGGATCTCTTCACTTTTAAATTTCCTCAGCTTTGTTCCACTTATTAAATACTCTTTGTTTACATTGCCAGTTCTTAAACATATAACAACACATTTTAACTATTTAAAATTTTGTGACTGAGAAAGGTACACTGAGCCGAGGCTCATTTCCAGGTACAACCCGGGAATGACATTTATTCTAATTAAAATACATGCCAATCTTCACAGTTCAGATCTCAATTTTTTTAGGTGGATTTTGATTTTCCCCCTGATTTGACACAGATTCTATAATCCCATTTAGCTTAGTATCATCTTAAAATTTCTTTATCAAGTTTTTGAAACTTTTATCCATATCCCTTACATAATAATAATAATATTTAAAAAAATGCCATTGGCCTAATACAGAACCCTGGGGGAAGTCACCATTTACTGTTCCCTTTTCTTACAATATTTATTTATTGAATTTTGGTAATCAGGTAGGCTCACTGAGACAATGGAGTCCTTTTTTAGAAAACAGCAATTTCACTACAGAGCAGATAACACAGAAGGCATGAACTAATGAACAATAAGAATTATGATTCAAGCAACAAAAGTAATTAGTTACATATAATTGCGCACATCAACCACTTAAGAGGTTTACATCATATTTGACTAATCGATCTCAAAGAGTGCAGCTACGTAACTACCTTTCAAACCCCCGAGTTGTCAAAAGGGGGGTTCCACAGGGGTCCATTTTGGGACCCTTGTTATTTCTGATCTTCAACAATGATTTACCATCAGTAATTCAGCATATAAACATAAGGATGTATGCAGATGACACAGTTTTATTGGCCTCTGGAAAAAACCTGGTGGATCTCCAGAGAAACCTACAGGCTGACTTTAATAGGGTACAGGAGTGGTTCACCAAGTCAGAATTGATAATGAATGTAAATAAAACCAAATTTATGTCTTTTAATACTAGTAGATTACAAGAGTTCATGGATGTACAGATCACATAATTGAATCAAACAGTAATAGAACAAGTTTTTGAATACAGTTATTTGGGAATAAACATTGATTCTTCATTAACTTTTAAGAACCATATTGAATCTACTATTATTAAAACACATAAAAAGTTAGGAGCATTAAAGAGAATATCAAGGTGTTTTAGGTTGCAAGACAGGAAACTGATTGCAGAACAGCTCATACTTCCAGTGATCAGATGTGGAGAGATTATTTATAGGACTACTACTAAACAACTTTTGAACAAATTAGACAAATTACAGTATAGGGTGGCAAGATATGTCTTATGTTGTAGTTTTAGAACTCATCACTGTGATTTGTTAACAAGGTTAAATTGGTTATCTCTTGATTTGGAATATAGAAAGAGTTGGTTCTTATTTATTCATAAATATAGGACAATTCATTTAACCCATAATATTGCTAAATTATTAGCAGATAGGGATTCTGCACTTAGGAAACATTCAGTAAGGGAACTGTATCAAAATAGAATTGATCCAGACAAACGTAAAAATAAATTTGGGGATAGAACATTAGTATCTCAAGCATCAGTAATTTGGAATGCTCTCCCTTCCTTATTGCGATCAGAGAAAACTGCCAAAAACTTTTTGAAAGGGTTAAAAGTGTATTATGTTTATTTGTGTGTCTGTGTTTGATATTGATGTCTATTGTCCTTGTTAAATGGTTTTTAAAATTTTTAATTTATGTATTTGTGTATATTTTGTAATATATTGTTTGTTATTGATATGAATATGTGGAACTTGGATTACTTGCACAGGATTGTCGTGAATTGTATTATCCAAATGAAATGTATTATTCCTGTATAAAAATAAATTTTTTACTATTTACTACTACTACATCAAGGTGAATAGAGATTAAAGGAAAACTCCATGTTAAAATCAGAAAAAGATATGTAGTATTATTTTTTCTGTATTATAACCTCTTCCCAGTATTTTTTATTTACTTTGACTGTGAGAGTTGTTTTTCCTAACTTTCCCTGGTTGTTTTATTGCCTTTGGAGGTTGCCATTCTGGTTTATTTTATGGCCTCTTGTTCCAGACAGTTGTCCCACAGTGCCCTTTGGTGTGATGTCTAATCGCCCCTGCAGGAAGCCAGTGACTTGTTGCAGGGTCTGTCACAACCCACCCACAGAGAAAATACTTCTTCCAGAAAAGTCACACTGCTAGATTTTGGATTAGTGTAATCATTATTATTTTTTGATATTGGTACCTTGTCCTGCTATGTTCTGGTGTGTGTGTGTGTGTGTGTGTGTGTGTGTTAATTATGTCACTGTTTACAGTGGTTGTGTCTGAACTCATCTGGCTATTCCTCTCAGTCCCTTTCAGTTTTTCCACCAGTACTAAGCAGCAAAAATTGAACATCACATTATAGTTTTTATCATAGCAGGACAAGGTTCCAATATAAAAAAATAATAATGATTACATTCACCCAAAATCTATCAGTGTGTCTTCTCTGGAAGGAGTATTCTCTCTCTCTCTCTCTCTCTCTATGGCTGAGCTGTGACAGACCCTGTAACAAGACACTGGCCTCCTGCAGGGGCAATTAGACATCATACCAAAGGGCACTCTGGGAAGACTTTCTGGTACAAGAGACCATAAAAGAAACCAGAATGGTAACCTCCAAGGGCAATAAAACAGCCAGGGAAAGTTAGAAAAAACAACTCTCACAGCCAGAGTTTAAAAAAAACACTGGGAAGAGGTTATAACATAGAAAAAAAGAATGCTACATATCTTTTTTTGATTTTAACATGAAGTTTTCCTTTAAGTATATACAATACATGAGTTTAAGCTTGCAGTGGAGACTTCAAGAGCTTGCAAACAATAGTTGGTCAAATAGGGTCACTTCCCTGAAAGTAGTATTAAAAGTATTTACACAGGAGAGGGGAAATTAAGCAAACAGATCAATCAACTAACAGCAAGTGAAATTCAAGGCCAACTATAGCACTGACAGGGTGCACTGTCCCAAAGGAGATCCTTGAGCCTCTTTTTGAATTGTATAAGGGTAGAACTCATACAGATGTCCAGTGGTAAGGGTTTCCAAAGAGCAAGGGCTGCAGCAAAGAAGGATCTACTACCTGAGACCGATTGGACACTGGGGATGTCTAAAAGTGAGTTAGCAACTGATCTCAGGGGCCTAGCAGGCCATCAGTATTGAAGTAGGGTAGCAAGGCTGGGAGGAGAGCTAGGTTTCAGTAGTTTAAAGATCAAACAGTATAGGGGAAGTGTAACCTTACATAATAGGAGGGACAGACTAACATGGTAAAGATCTCACAATGGTGGCTCCTAGGGTGGGCACCGGCAACAAAGCATACAGTTTTGTTATAAAGAGTCTTTAGTCTGACCAGAATGGAGTCACAAGCAAACTGTATAACTGGGGCAGCATAGAAAAGGGTAGGCAATAATGTGCTACTAGTTCTTGGAAGACATGCAGGTGAGGAGATATATGGGACAAACCTATATAAGAGGCCAAGCTTTTGCTGCAGGGCTTTAGAGAGGTCATTGATGTGAAGTTTAAAGATCATATCTTGATCTAACACCACACCTAGGTGCTTGATTGACTGCACAACTTCCAAATTGATGCCAGAGTTAGTAGCAAGCATGAGAAGGTGGTCCCTTCTTGGACCCAGCATTTCACTCCCAAAAAGCATGACTCTGTTTTTTCGCGTTAAGTATAAGTTTATTTTCTGAGAACCAGTTTTCTAGGAGGTGGAAGTTATTGCCTAGTTGGAGGTTGCCCCAACTGGTATCTGCAGAGGATCTATAAAGAATGGCATCATCCAATTACAGTTGTATGGAGGAATTACCACTGTTAAGGGGCATATAATTTATAAAAAGTGAGAACAGAAGTGGACCAAGAATGGAATCTTGGGGTACTCCAGCAGTGATAAGTTTAAGGGTGGAGGTTGCTCCATGCCACCTTACACATTATTTCTGCTTGGATAAATACATTTTAAACCATAGACAGGAGAGATTGTCTAACCCAAAGCCTTGCAGTTTAGCTAAAAGAAAGTCATTGTTGACTAAATCAAATGCTTTTGTCAGGTCTGTGAATACTGCCCCTGTTGCCATGCCAGCATCCATAGCCTTGAGAATATCTGAGGAGACCCATGTCCATGCCATGATTCCTCTGAAAGCCATGTTGGATGTGTGTTGGAGAGTTGTTACGTGTAAGGTAATCCTGTAGTTTGTAGAATAACAGTCTTCCCTGGATTTTAGCAAGTATATTAAGCAGGGAGATTGGTTGGTAGTTTTCATTTAAGACTTTATGGCCACATTTTTGAACTGGGTTAATGAAATCAAATCATATTTATTTATAAAAAGAGACTTTCCAAAAAGTTCAAGGTGCTTGTACATAAAACAAACATAATCTAAAATCTACAGATAACACATCAACAGATCTCTAAAATCTTTATCATATAAAATCTTCTGTAATCTTCTAACAAGAAGCAGTCTGGAAAAGCCAGGCTGAATAAATACATTTTTAATGCTGTTTTAAACCTCTGGATGGCCAGACAATTTCTCTCCCAATGAGGTAAAGAATCCCACAAGGTGGGGGATGCAAAAGCAAAACAACGGGCCCCCATTGTTTTCAGTCAAACCCTAGGAATCTCTAGCAATCCCTCATCAGTGGAGCAGAGTGAGTATATGGGGCAGTAGGGGCACAGGAGATCTTGCAAGTAATGGGGTCCCTGTTCATGTAGGGCTTTATAGGTCAGTAAGCTGACCTTTAAGATGATCCACCACTGTACTGGCAGCCAGTCCGTATGTGGAGCATGAATATGACTGGCCTAGAAGAGACAGTCAAAAGCCTGGCAGCAGCATTGTGCACTAGCTGCAAGAGGCAGATATCAACCCCCGGTAACCCTAGGTAGAGGGCATTGCATTAGGTCAAGGCGGGAAGTCATAAAGGCATGGACCAAAGTTGGAAGATCATCGGGCAGAAACAGGTGCTTTACCCAGGCGATATTCCTCAGATGGTAAAATGAGGTCTTGACAATGGCTGACACCTGAGATTTCAGAGTCAGTCCATCATCAAAAATAACACCCAGGTTCTGCACCCGATTTGAGAAAGTCAGCTGAACACTCCTGAGCCAAAGCCCAGAGGGATGTCCAACCAACAAACCCAGCTCCCGATGATCTGGGTCCACAACCAACAACTCAGTTTTAGCGAGATTCAACTTCAGCCAGCTGGCACTCATCCAGTTCTGGATCTCAGAGAGGCAGTTGTTAAAGACCAAGAGAACTCTATCCTGCTCGGGCATGAAGGACAGGTACAGCTGAGTATCATCTGCATAGCTGTGAAAACTCAGACTGTACCACCTAATAATGTCTCCCAATGGCAGCAAATACATCGTGAACAGCATGGGTGACAAAATGGAGTCCAGCAGTACCCAGCAGGATAGGGGGAAAGGGGCTGAGGAATAAATCTCAGACACCACTCACTGAGTCCTATCCTTGAGGAATGATCAAATCCAACTGAGGACTGTACCAGACAGTCCACAGATGAACTGCAGATACTCCAGTTGCACACCATGCTCCACAGTATCAAACGCTGCAGAGATATCAAGGAGGACCAAAATGGAACGAGTCCTCCAATCCATCACTATTAGGAGATTAAGCACCTGAACAAGGGCTGTCTCTGTACTATGCTTCTTCCTAAATCTGGATTGCACAGAATCATAGAAATCTTGGGTGGACAAATGATCATCCAGCTGTAGCACAACCACCTTCTCGATAACCTTACCCACAAACAGCAGGTTGGAGACATGTCTGTAGTTGGTCAAGGAGTCTGGGTCAAGGAAGGGCTTTTTAAGGAGTGGTCGTACAACTGCCTCCTTTACAGGGTCAGGAAATACACCCTCCTCTTCAGTGACCTCCAGACTATCTCAGCCAGGACTGGGCTGATTGCATCAATGCAACCCACAATGAGGCGCATGGGCCCAGGTCCAAACTACAGCAGGTAGGTCACAAAGTCTGGATAATCCTTCTGATATCAGTGATTTCCAGCTGGCTGAAGTCAGACCAGGCGAACTGGGTGCTTGAAACCTCCTGCTGACCTCCATAACACCCAATAGAGGGGGCTGAACATGTCCCAGATCTGATTGTGGCAACCTTATCTGCAAAAAACTGAGCAAACTCTTCACACTTCTCTTGTGAAAAGGCTCCTCCAGGCTGAAGACAGATTGGATTGCACAATTTGCCAGTCTGGAAGAGATGAGCTGGTCAATTTTGTGCAGTGGCAATCTCCCTGGACAGGAATTCTGCCTTCTTATGGGTGATTGCCTATTGATAGACCGTATAATGGTCAGTCAATCTAAGCCTGTCAACCTTCAGACCTGTTTTCCAGCTGCACCTCTCTAACCTTTGCCCCAATTTCCTCAGCTTCTTCAAGGTCCCATCAAACCACGCGGACCTTGGTCAAAGAGTAAGAGGGCAAGCACGAACATGAGTTATGGAATCCAGGGCCTCTGTCATGGCCTCATTATAAGATTGTACCAGATCCCCTGGATCCAAGTATTCACTCGGTATACTCGATAGATCCAGTAGTGCCATCAAACCATCTGGGGTTACAACCCATAAAAAGCAGTACTGGACCATCTCCATGGGGCAGACCTATTGGGGAGGGTGCCACAAAACTGAACCCTATGTTGTAATGGTCAGACCACCCTACTGGTTCCACCTCCAAGTCAGAGATCTCCACTCCCCCCCCAGGATGAACACCATATCCAATGAGTGACTGAAAATGTAGGTAGTGGAGGTAACCACCTGTGTAAGGCCAAAGAAAATCAGATGGAGCAAGTCCTGACCAACTTGTCAGAGTTCATCATCGATCCAGGCATTGAAATTCCCCAGAATCAATCATCTGGGGATCCCAATGCAACACTGATGACGAAGCCTGTGACCTGCAGAAACTCTTTCCCATCACCAGGAGGATGGTAGATGAGGAGTACCCTGCATCCTACACCCACACCCATGATACACTCAAAGGATCTGGTAGCCCCCTCTGGAACATCCACAAGGCCCAGTTCAGATCTAAAACAAATGGCAACCCCCCACGATCCAACCTTGGGCTGTGTATCACCAAGTACCTGGCCAGAACTGCTGATGCCAATACTGGGACAGCATTTTCAACCAGCCAGGTCTCAGTGATGCAATATCCAACATTTACAGCAATTATTACAGCGGTCTTGTTTTTAATAAACCTGGCATTGCATAACATAGCCCAAGTAGGATGGGCAATTGAGAAAGACCATGCTACTTGTCTGCACAAAACAAAGTCCTTGGGTATGGGAACCAGGCAGGGAAGACCCCTATCCTGGTCCCATTTTGCCCCAGGGCATCTCCTGGTCCCCACTACCCCAATCCGCCCACCCCCTCTATTCTCCTGCCAGGCAAGATCCCCCCTTTCTACCTTCTTCTAACTATTCCCAGAGTACAACACCTCATGTACACTTCTGCTGGTAAAGGGGGACAGTTAAAAGGGTGCAATTCCCTGAACCTGGAGGGGGAATGGTGCCTTACTGTCTTTACTCCACCCAGCACATCTCAGTCAACTACAGCACAATAACAAACCACCAACAGTCCAGAAAAATCACACCCACTCACACAACACACAAACCTCAAACCCCCGAGTACTTTATTTCTTAGCTTTTGTTGCCCAGGTAGGTGCATTAAGCAAAGCCCTGCCTATTATTAAGCATGACCCAGGAGAGTACATTATACAGTTAAAACAAAACAAGACAGTGGTGAAGTACAAAGCGGCAAATACAAAACCAGTAGATATCCTCACAGGGATAGTCATGAAAACAAAACACACTTTTAGCAGTAGCCATCCTCGCAGGGATGATAGGAAACAGCCATGGGGAACAAGACAATGTATCCAATAATTACAGTGACAATGGTAAACTAGCTTAAGGAAAGCCAGAGAAGGGGGTGGTGGAGGATTAGGTACAATCACAGGAATCAAGTGCGTGTAAGTAGGAGAAAAGTGCAGTCTTGAAGGAGGAGTGGGATGAAGAGCATTTAAGACTGGGAGGTACAGAGTTCCAGAATTTGGAACAAAGTGAGAGAAAGCTTGTTCCCCCATTTTTGTAGAACAGTGTGGGATGGAGAATGAAGAGGAATCAGAGGATCTCAGTAGGTAGGAGTGAGCCACTGGGGTGAACAAGGCCCCAATAAACATACCAAACAATGACTCTCAACCCTCTCCAACCTCAAAATTCCCAAAAATAATATCCAAAAACAAAACAAAACAAAACACAGCAATAATATCAAAAATGATAAAAAAAAACTTATGGCAGAATGTAAGTACACAGATTAAAGAACAGAGTCACTTGGAATCTCTCAGTTCAGATTTGTGAAAACCCATAGAGCTCCCACCTCTTTGGAAAGTGAAACTAGTGAGATGCAACCAAGTCCAAATTCTCACTTTAGGGTTGGTAAAAAAACAGTAGACTTTATAGAAAACAAAAGTTATAAAGGCACTGTCACTGCCTAGTAATCATTATAGAGGGTCCTAATAAAAGTCTGACTGGTTGTTAGATTAAAGAGTTCTTTACATAGGTCCTGTTTCCAGGATCAGCATATCTTCTTTAGGGTCTTCTTGATGCAGTTTATAACAGCAACCAGTTCTAATTTTGGACCCTATTCAGCGATAGCTGCCTCCACAGCCATCACAGACATAGTACCAAGTGGCAGGAAGGAGCACCAACTGGAGGGGAAAACAGGGAGAAAGTCCCCCCAGCACTCACTCCAGGAGTCAGTCGCTCCACTCAGCCGCACTTGCCGCTATGACTCTCGGACCAGGTCGGCCCACCAGCTGACCCCCCGAGCAGACTAGGAAACACTAGCAGCAATTTGTCTGCCCTTCTGCAGACCCAATGCCAGCATCTCCTGCATGGACCCAGCCCTGAGTGATCCCCACCCAGAGCAGGCCGAAGCAGACCACCCCCTACAATAACCCACAAGACTCCGATAATTTGATGAGTCCCCATACCTCAGGGACTCCCAACACACACACAGTCCATTGCTGAGAAAGGGCCGATAATATTCCATCCAAAGCACCAGGTAACAAGGGCTGCCTTCCATTTCTCTGGGACAGCCCCTTGAAGAAGCACCTTATTGATAAGGTGCATGAGGGAGTTGGCAATAACAGGTGTGGCTGTTTTGAAGAACCTCAGTTCTATCCTATCAAATCCTGGGGAGCCATCGGGTATTACGCCCAAGAGTTGTTTAATGACTTCATTTCTAGCGACCAATTTGAAGTGAAAGTTAGGTTGGGATGGTAGGACAGGAGGATGAGGAGAAGGAAGAAGAAAGCCAAGGAGTCAGTGGAGGGGGCCTTATATCTTTCTAAGTCTGTGAAGAGATCATTGAAACTAATTGCAATAGCCGTGGGATCCAAGAGGACTTGCTCATTAACTGACATATGACATGTAGAGACATTGGGATGTCCTTTTAGTAGCTGATTAATTTGTGACCTGAATGCCCTTTGGTTAGATAATTTTGAGATCTGCAGTGACTTAAGGTATTTCCTTTTGGCACTACTGCAACCATTTCTGCAATTGTTCATTAGATTCCTATAGGTATGCCAATCCTCAAACTGTCCAGATTTTTTGAACTTCTCCCATGCCATTTCGCAAAGTCTCATTTCCCTTCTGTGGTCATTCATTGGTCCTTTCTTGCTGTGATCTCCCTAAATTATTACTGTGGTATATAGTTAATTTTCCTTTCATTTCCGCATAGACTTGTTTAGGAAAAAATGGGGCAAGCTCCAAGCATTTTATTTGCACCAATGATTTCTTATGGCCTTATACCCTATCCCCATAATGGTACTCCACTGTGATACTTTTTGGAGTTCTGTATTTGGTAATCTAGGGAGTAGATTACTTCCTGTATGGTTATTATGGTAAGACCTAACTTGAATGTATTAACTACATGACACACTCATCTGGGTTGGGTGGGGGGTGTAGGGGGTGGGTTGGGATTGAGGGGTGGGAGGTGGGGTGGGTGGGGGTCGGGGGTTTTGGGGTGGGATTGGGGAGGGGGTTTGGGGGTGGTTACTTTGTTGTTTATGTTTTGGGAGGGGGTTTCTTTTGGGGGGCCTTTTCTTCCTTTGTTATACCATATATTTCTGAGAGTTGTATATTTTGTGTTTTGTGGTTGTATTATGTAAAATTAATAAACTTAAATTTCAAAAAAAAAAAAAAAATTTTTCCTTTCATTTGTTTATTAGGGGTTATGTGGAACTACATCAAATTTTTTTTAAATCCAAGATAATTATATCTACAGGTGTATTTTGGTCAAGCTTTTGAGTCACTTGCTTACAAAGAGCCAGCAGATTTGTAATGTGCAACCTAGTGTTGTTAGATTCATGTTGTTTCAGGTCTTTTTTCACTTTACTTTCCATTTCCAGTATGAAATGTTTCTTGATCAGGCTTTCCATTTTGTTCTCAATTATAGAGGACAGACTTACAGGTTTATACTTCTCTGATTTAGGTCTGTCTCCTGTTTTTTGTATTACAATTGCCCAGTGTCAGTCTTTGGGTACCAAACCTGTTATATAAGATATATGGTAACAAACTATGTTAATGATAATTAGGGTTGCTACTGCACACAATGCAAACTGCACAAAGGTTGGAAATAAACTACTAGGGTTTTAAGAACTATACTCAGTAAGTTTGGAAATGTGCTGCAGTATTGGGGTTCTTATGTCTAATTTCCACACATCCTGCCACATCCCCTACCCTTATGACATAAGGGCAGTCTACAGGTACAGGGCCATACATCAGTCTTATGGTAACTCACACAGAGTTAACATACTGAAATTTGTCTATAGAAGGCCAAATCCCCAAACCCTCCCCCCTCCTCAATGTTGTGACCAAGTGCATATCTTGAGTCATGCCAGAGAAGTATAGTGTTTCATATGCATAGTACAAATGTAATTTCAATATTGCGGGGGTGCATATCTGCACAAGTTTGCACCCATTAAATCATGTGCCTTACTTGGCACACAATATTGTGCACCATCCACAAAGTAGTGGAATTGTTTAAAATTTGAAAGTACTACACACACTGTATAATCATGAGTTACTTTCTTTAACACATGCAGTGCACTTAGAAACAGTCAAAGCAAGTTACATGTTTGGGATATGTATACTATCTTATGAAGGGTCTTGTTGTTGCTGAATAAACAGAACATCAGAACAACCTTGTAGGATGGTGTTAGACTTATAGCTTCGCCTTGTGTGACCACATGGTGTGAGAAATGAGCTTGTGATCTGGTAGTCAGTTCAGCTAGTAGTTCTCAAAATGTGATAGCCACTTCATTTACTGCCATGAAAAATAAAGTGATAGATCTGTTCTTACAAAAATGTTCCAACTACACCCTGTTATCCATGGGAATTGGGAATGTGATGCTAGTGTACAGACTGACTTATGTTGTGGTAATTTTGTAGTGTGGCATTCCTAACATATAAATAATTGCGTAAATCATAGTTGGTGTTACTCTTACTTATGAAGTATCACTTAAAGTACATTGGCATCCTCCAGGATGAAACAGGATCAGTACCATTGCCCGAGTTTAAACTTCCCGCCATTAGTTTCACTGACAAAGACTCGCTGATATGATTAAATTCCCGGCCAAAAAACAAACTGACAGTAATCTTCCCGTCATGCATTAATTGCTGTCAAACTCCCTGGTAATCTAGTTAGCTCCCAGTCCCTGAGTAGATGTCTGTGTATATGTCGATATGCCCACAGAACAATTTTAACTTTCTTTACTGGTCTAACCAATGGAGCTCACACCATCGAAGGAGCCGCTGCCCAGGCTCCAAGTTGGAACCCACCCCTACTCTGCTCCACTTACCGACGGAGCTCACAACACTGAAGGAGCCACTGCACAGGCTCCAAGTTGGAACCCACCCCCACTCTGCTATAATTTGTAGAAATCTGCCTCCACCATTTCTTCCCGCTACCGGCTGCACCTTAATTTAATTAATCTCAGCAGGAGTGCAACTGTTAGTTCTTGCACCTAATGAGTTTGCCAGTATGTGCACTGTTTCAACCTGTTGCTTCAAGGCATCTTTATCATTTGCTTAGTTTTGGAGTGCTGCTGTATTCGTTGTTCGCTACTTTGTCAGGAGAATCAGCATCGATAAAAAATAAACAGCGGGAAGATTTGAAACGGGATGTAAAATACAGGCTATTTTTAGTCGGGAAGAACGATGTCAGGAGATCGTACTAGACCTGATGAAGCACATGTTTAACACACTCTGCAGTATGCTGTAGCAGACTATTGACAGTTAATGTATTTCAATGGTAATTAGAACCTTTGTCATGCAGAAATTGTGGCATTCACTTCATTCTGGCAGTGTCACATTTTTCCTGAATGACAAAGGGGACAAATTACCATTGAAATTACATTGCTTTATTCAGTAGGTCTTCTGCAGCATTCTGCAGAGTGCTGCAAAATGCTGCAGAATTGTGTTTCATCCTGGGGGACGCCACTGTATATCAAAAGGATTTGTTGATGTGTCAGTATATTTTCTTGTCTTAAAAGATAGTGCTAAAAATAGGATAATGAAAACATTACTTTGAGCAGTCTTTCATGCCATAGGAACACCACAGTGCTCAGTCATGAAGGTTCAGCAGACATTCTACCTCAATCTCACATTTCTCTTCTTCTCTGGCTATAATCCTAACTGTTGCCTCTGTATATGTTTTTGCAATTAATACTTATTTGGCTCCACATGTCATTTAGACTTTTCCCTTTCCTTAAAGCAAACCTAGGTAGTCGGTGTTACTGCAGACTCTTTCATAACCAGGCCCTTTTTCAACATCAGCAAATGCTTTTAGATGATCAAATAAAATACCATACACATATTGAAACAAGTATTAACCTATCAATACCCTCCTTTCTATGAACATTTTTCAGTAATGCTTTTCTAGCTGTGAAGGCCTCCATTTGATAAGCTTTGTTATTAATACAGTTTTGTAACCTATGTGATAATATCTATTACGAATTTGCCATCAAGCATTGCATATGTAATAGATAAAAATTAAAGTTGTTTTAAAAACTGACATTAAGAAGGCTTAAACAGGTGTATCTATCAGTATGCTCCACATACAGTATGTCCTCCTAGTAATAATAAAATAAATAAATGTATAACACCTTACACAATGTTCAAAGTGCAGAACAGAACATAAAGTACTGTGCCAGTAAATTTATTTTGTTTTTATAATGTATGGATGGCCCTTATTAATAACTGAAATCAATCAAATTACAACCTTGTTATGCCATTGTTACGACATCACACTGTTAACCTTTCTTGAGTATGTCATAGCAATGATATAACAAAACAAAATGCTCACAACATTCAAGGTTCTGCTTTGAAAAAAATGTTTAAAATGTTGGTATTAAATTAATTGATTTGTGCAAGGCTGTACGCAATGAATAGTGTTGCGAAGAACACACAATAAACATTGTTGAGGAATCTTCCTGCATGACTTATGACTGCTTAAGGTAAGAATTACTCAAAAAAGTAATTCAGTCTGCAATTTCACAATCTTGGTAGCCCATACACTATAAAATATAATGTGTGGTCTTTGGTTAATAACCACATTGAAAACACTTGTCAAGTTTGCCATGACATCTGAAAACCTCTCGAGCTATGCTGTCGAGATTTACAATGATGTCATGTCAACCTCTGGAAGTGTTTACATCGTGATTATTAATCAAAGACCATACATTATCCTCTATGTTAACCAGGTAAGTGCCCTAGGCAGGTGAATGTCCATTTTTAAAGCATGACCAAGGTGTTAGCATAATAAATAGAAAATAAACATTATAGTAAATGGCAATACAGGTTAGCATGGGAAACAAGCAATAAATTAAAACAAAACAAACAAGTAATATTACATGCATGCTGCAAATACAAAACAGAGTTAGAATTGATGATTAGACCATTGTCCTTCTTCATGAATATCTAAAATGAGGTAGTCATGTTAACTTTTCAAATTTCTCCTTATACAGTAGATACTTCTTGAAGAAGACCCAAAATCAAAAAGTCAACTCTAACTCTAGTTTCTATTTTCAGCACACATTTCATATTACCTGTTTGTTTTGTTTTCTACCCAGATGCTGAAGCATTAGCATTGTTTTGCTCTTACAGTAGTTTACAATGGTGTAAACAAGAACCAAGAGCAGATTCAAATACTTGTACACAACAGGAGCCAGATATTTAAAACACTGCCCTGGCACAAGTCTCAGTTTGACCACACAAATTGGGATTTGAATAAATGACCCATATTCAAAAGCCCAGTTATTGTGGTCAAAACTTCCTTTTTCCATCTGAGGAATATCGCCAGGGTGAAGCATCTGGTTCCTCCAGAAGATCTTCCAACATTGATCCACGCCTTTGTTACCTCCCGCCTTGACTATTGCAACTCCCTGTACCTTGGGCTATCGGGGGTTGAACTTCGCCGTCTGCAGCTAGTGCAGAATGCGGCGGCCAGGTTGATGACTGGTTCTTCTAGATCCAGTCATATAATGCCAGTACTCCGTGGACTGCACTGGGTGCCAGTACTTTGGCTAATCACCTTCAAGGTCGGTCTTCTGACCTATAAAATTCTACATGACCAGGGACCAACTTACCTGAAAGAGCTACTTGCCTTACTGTCCTCCCGCCTCTCCGATCCACTGATGGGGGATTGCTGGAGATTCCCAGGATCTGTTTGAAATCTTCAGGGCTAGGGTCATTTAGCTTATGGCCCTGACCCTGTGGAATTTTCTAACTCATCAGGTGTGAAATAGTCCAACTGTCCTGATCTTTAAAGGAGCCTTGAAAACCCACCTTTTTAGTCTAGCTTTTAATGATTTATAATAGTTTTAAACTCTGTTTATTTATTGTTTTATGTTATTGTACAGGTGCTTTGGATTGAAGAAAAGCTCCTTTTATAAATAAAAATTGATTGATTGATTGATCGATAGTGTGGGCAAACAGGGTTTGCGCCTGGGCGATACTCAGATGGGGGTGCAATGCAAATGAAGGGGCAGGGACCTGAATATTAGTCCAGTCCAGTATTCAGAGTATGTGTGCCATGCAAGGCTATTTTGCGCAGTCCCCTTGCTACACTACAATATACAGTATGCACGCACTGGCAACTCCCTGGTGCAAGTTTCATAGGTCCATTAAAGTTTTGGCTTTGGCAGTTTTTTTTTTCCCTTCGTTTTTCTGCCTTCCCTTTCCATGGCTTACCCGGGGCTTCAAACAAATCATCTGTATAAGGAAATACCAGCTCCAACTGTTTGTTAGTCTGTTTGGTTTGTGACCGGGTGGTTACAGCCACTACTGGTGCCAACTCATTTTTTTCCATCAAATTAGAAAAATCAGGATGATCTTGTCCTATAATCATTGGGACAGGTAAATGTGGTACAATTCCAACTGCTATCTCCTTGGTACTGCCATTTATAGTCAATTCCATTAGGGTAGTTGAATAGAAATGGGTATCTCCATGGATACAAGTCACCATGGTCCCTCCTCCTGTTTTTTCTACCCCTTCCACCAGGTCAGCTCTAACCAGGGTTTGACGACTCCCCAGAGTCCAACAATCCTATTATCTTATGGGGTCCCATCTTAACTGTTGTGATGTAAGGGGCCCAGTTGGCTAAGGCCAAATGTCCAAAGTCCCTTTTAACTGCTGGGCAATTCCTTATGACATGTCCCTTTTTCTGGCAGCCATGACACACTATCACTGATAGGGACACTCTCCCTCTTCTCTTTTCTTATGTCTGGTTTAGATCTGTAATTATCAGAAGAAAAAGTATTTCTTACCAGACTTGAAGTAGGGGAGTGGGTTGATCTCCCGGGATGTCTTCCCTGAGTAGGCCTTGCTGCAAGGAAATCCTCTGCTAATGAAATCATTTTCTCTGCTCCCTTAGGCTTGTTCTCTTGGACCCACAGTTGTACGTCTTGTGGTAGAATTTTAATAAATTGTTCGATGGTAATAGTTTCCATTATTTGCTGGATGGTCTTACTACCCGGCTGAAGCCATTTATCGCTTAGGTCTTTTAAGCATGCATACACCTCCCTTGGAGCATCTGTGGATTGCATCCTCAAAGATTGAAAATGTTGGTGGTACGTCTCAGTATTAATGTCATATCGTTGGAATATCTCCTTCTTCACATGGTCGTAATCATCAGCAACTTGTATAGCCAGGCGGCGGCTATACACAACTTGTGCTCTGACAGTTAATTGAGGGGCAAATCGCATGACCCACTATTCCCTGGGCCACCCATACATTTGAGCTACCCTCTCAGACATCATTAGGTATGCCTCTATATCATTAAAAGTCTTGCAAGTGAGCCAGTTTAATGTCTCGAGGGCCTTGAGGTCTTTCTGCACACTCAGTTCGTATAGCCTGTAACACCCACACAGTGCCTCCTTCTATCAATTTCCCTCTCTTTATTCAATTGCACTTGCCAGACACATGGCCACTTCAACAGCTCACCAATATCGTCCAATATCGTCCATAGGTGCTTGTTCCATGTAGGAGGCATCCACCTCCTTCTCTTAGATCCTCGGTCTCCAGTGATTGTTTGGCTGGTATTCCATCTCCATGTTCACTGTACTCCTCCTCCTCAGACCTTTCAGACGGTTGCCTCTTGACCTTAGGATGAATGTCCAGCAAACCGGTCAGCAACTGGGCCCCTGTCTGGGCCATCTGCCTTGTGAGGGTACCTTGGATCTGTACTCTGGCCACCATATCCACCTTGGGTACCAGAAAATACCTGCCGCTTCCTCTATCTTTTCTGGTCTGGATTGAGACAAAACAGGCAGCTGATCCCACTTCTAAAACCAATTGTAACAATACGGGATCTACAGATGGACACGACTCAGAGATAAGGTACAACCCACATGGTCAAGTGGGATGTTTATTAAATCTTTTCTTAGCACCTTTTTCAACAAACATTTTTAAAGTTTTAACTGAAGCAAAAGAAAAATAATAAAATAACAACTGTAATAACAGAAATAAAGAAACACATCAATGTTCTTAATAGGAACCTTCTCCTACCACTGATCAGCAACTACTGATCTCCTATATCTTGAAGCCTGTTCAGGTAGAGCCTTTTATACCCACCCACCTGATCAGGTGATTCAGCATCATCACTTGTAAGATACTGTACATTCTTGTAATAACCTTTAAAATAACTTTATACACACATCAGGATATTGCTTGAGTCATTAAGTGATTTCTAGAATCATTAAATGTAAATAACATTCTGAACACAAGGTTTGTTATGCTACAGCACCTTTCCTTGTTTTTTACCAGTATAAAAATAGCCCACACATTCCCCTATAGTCCACTGCCAGTATGCAACAGTCTCTCCTTACAACCAGACCTCAGGAAAGATTCTGTTCCATGTGTATCTGCTTCACCTAAGGTATTTTACATTGAGACCGTTTAATTCTCTTTTCTAATTCATAGGGGTTTGTGCGACATGTAAAAAAAAATCCCAAATACATATTTTATATTACTTTCATTTGAGTAGTATACCATAAACTAGTATGTATGCCCTTTTTATTAGGCTGAGATTCTTGTCTGACAATTATACAGTTTACAGGAAGCCAAATCCCGCGTAAGTCCAGTCTAAATATACTGTGGCCAAGACCAACCTTTTTACTGATATCAACATCAAAACCCTCTTTTTAATTAAAATCAAGAAACAGGAGTTTCGGCTTATTTTACTGCTAAACCGTCCTGTGAGGGGAAGAGAATGCTGTTTTCCTTTAGAGCTACTCTGTCGGCTGAACTTTTCAAGCCGTCGGCTTAGCGGTCTCCTCAGCAGCAGTGTAGACTTTATAGATCTGAGGCTCTCTCTCTTAAAGGGGATTCATTGTGATTTTAGGTGCATACAATCACAAGGGGAGCTGCCAAATGTCTCCTATCCTTAAATTAAAATTAAAGAAGCGTTTTTGCGCTACACGAATGTGCGCACGCTTGCACAGCCGCGCGACCTTGCGAACACTCTTGCAGCTCTTTCATTCCCTGCTAGCGCTTTCGGAGTAGAAGCAAGCTTTCTCTGTACAGCCACAAAAATGTAAATACTATTACAGGGGTGCTTATTCTCCTAAAGAGAAGGGGTGCTATAACATTTGCACATTCTGGCTTGATTATATTTACTTAGTGTATACAATAACATTAAGCCTGAAATACAGGACCCATTTTAATCCAGGCTAGCTCTCATGCAGAGAGCTTATCTTTTTCCTAGCAAGAGCTCTAAACGGGGTCTTCATGAAGGAATAGACTACCAGTGTATTAAGCTAGTACTGGTTATCCTAATAGGTAACAAATATTCATTTTTCTACCAGGAAAGTTTTCTTTGTTCTATGTACCCACTTAGAAGACAAGAAAAAGAAGACTGGGAATAGGAAGGTGCCAGAGGGAGAGGAGGAAAAAGGGAAGGGAGTAAAGCAGCCAACAAGGCAGAAGCTGACAGATCAAAGAAGACCAGGGTTAAAGGGGACAGGAACATGTTGTTCATATCTTTTTGCAATTCAAATTGTTGTGTAACATACACAAGTTGCATTCAACTGCCAGTTTGTGTTTATATTACACTGTTACCCGTTTTATCAATTTTCCATTTTTTTGGGTGGACTTGCTATAACATGGTGTTCTTAAGTGCCTTGAGTCCCAGAGTTTGCAAATACGTCATTTAATGATGTCACTGCTATTGAGATCAATCTGCACGCAATAGGTATTCAATGACAACGTTGAAGAGATTGAATGGGTATATCATCTGATTACCTCACGTCTAAGCTATTGCAACTTAACTTGTTTCATGTGTTTGCAGATTATTCCAATATCTGGCTTTGTTATTTTTAGTCTGTTGTCTTTTTGTTTGTTTTCTTGTAAGTGTTCATACCCCTCATTTTAAATTGTCCTATTTTTGAATTATCTCCATAGGTGCTTGAAAATGAACTGACCTGCAGCCACTGCAACAGTTCAGTGAGTTGCTTTGCCCCCAGATACTGTATATAAATGGAAATGAAATAATTTTCAGTTTCTGTAGAGTAGTATTCCTTCCCTGTTCTGATAGCCCAACTGATAGCAATTTTTTTGTCTATGCCCTAGCATTGTGTCTTACCTGGACCCACTCTCCCAACAGCCATTAATTTATTATTTTATGTATTGAATTTTCACACCAGTGTTCCCGATTGCAAACCTGATTTAGAATTGGTCTTTATTTTAGTGTCAAGATACATGTCTGTTCCCCTCTCCCAACTCCCCCCCTGCACTTTTCCCAATGTAAAAAAAAAAAAAAACAGAAAAACATGTCTTGGTGGTCTAGTGGCCCCCCACTTTCACCACCCACCACATATGCAGGTAATCTCACCTCTACCCACACACACATGCACACACTCTGGTAACCCCCCTCCCACTCAAAAACTGTCCATTGATGATTAGCACAGACATCCTCTCACCTCCACATCTTCTCATTAACTGATATATTAATGAGCAGTCACAAATTCATAGTTCATATGTCATTTGACTGGCACCTGTGGAGATGAGATGTTGGCGGTTCTTCTAGCTGATTGACAGTTAGTTCTTAGGTGGGAGTGGGGGATGGGGTCACTTCAGTGGGTGGTGGGTTGGTGTGTCACTAGATGAACATGGAATGTTGTTTTTTTTGTGTCTGATTATTTTATGGGAAAGGGTGTTGGAGTGAGTGGGGGGTTAGGACACTAGTAACTTTACGCCAGATACATTTTCAAGATCGGATTTATGATCGGGGTCAGCAGTGGGAAATTGCAAATCAGAAACTAATTTATTACTGTTTGATGGGAGAGCGTGACATGGGATCTGAGTGGGTAGGGGTTATAGCCAGTATCGACATGAATAGTGCACAGTAATCTGAGTATCTGGAATAAAAATGAAGTTCAGTTTATTACTCTGTAACATTGGTGACAATCCGCTTAGCGGAATACTTGCTGTTTTTGATTTTTTTTTTTCCTGCTACCTGACATACTGCTCAGTCAGTGTCTGTTCAGTGAGAAACAGCTTTTATAATGGAACAACTCACATATAGTTACAGTCAAACCTGGAAATGGTTAACTCCCTGCCAAGTGTGTGTAGAAAGGGTAGACTTGTAGTTGCAACAATTAAAAACAATACTACTTATAAGAACAGAAAGAAAATTGGTATAGTACTCCTATGCTAGTGTCTAACTTTCAGAGCCACCAGCTCTGGCTGCTCAGATAGCTTTTTTTCTTGTATTTATTTTCAACAACAATGCTTGTCATTGTTCAAGAAGTTTCTGACTATATAATATATTCTGATACGAGGTTTTATACTAATAAGCACATATTGACTGAGGTATTATTGGTAGATAAATAGTTTGTCTGCATATATTCTTAGTATAAATTAATACCTGCTTGCTACTTATCCTGATGTGCACAGAGCAAGACACAGCGTAAATAGCACCTGAATAGTATTCTCCCATTGCTCATCAATAGTGTGATAGTCAAAATGGAGATTACTTATTAATGTACAGTATAATGCCCATCGTCTGACATACCATAACCCCCTGGGAAATCCCCTTATTGGAAGATCTAGTAAATGTGTATACAGTGTGGCTGAAGCAGGTATCGTAGATTGCAGATTATGCTTGCTGTTGTTTTTGTTTTATTATTTGTGCTCCCTGCCATATGGCCCCATCTGTGTCTGTGCAGAGAAACTGCTTTTACAAGGGAACAAATCACACATATACATCATGACTTGGAAATGGTTAAAGAGAGGCGATTCTAAATTCCCTGCCAAATATGTGCTGAAAAGATGGATTTGTAGTTGCAAGAAATAAAAAATAAATGTAATTATGAGAAAAGAAAAAAAAATGATCTTGGATATCAAAACCCAGACCCTCTGCAGCATGTGCTAATGACTAATCTGGAAAGCCACCAGCTCTGGATGCTCTGACAGTTTTTTGTTTTACTTGTTTTCAACAGCAAATCTTGTCATTTCACAATAAACTCCAGATATATATTTTGATATTGTTTGTTCATGGAGACGATGCTTTTGCAATGGAACAAGCCATGTATAGTTACACCATAACCTGTAAATGGTTATAGAGAAGTACATTTAAACTCTGTGGAGCCGGCCCGTCGGGGCAGGCGGTAGGGATTCCGCTTGCGGCGGCGACACTGGTTCGAAACGGACCGGATCGTTGGAGGGTCGGCGGGGGAGTAGGATTGAGCATCCGATGGCAGCTCTCCTACTCCGGAGGGAGGGTGTGGGCAGTCTTCAGCGCGCTGGAGACCCCTGGTGGAGACCAGGAGTTCCACGCAGCCGACACTCAGCATGGAAGGAGGCGGGGCGGACGCTGGCGTCATTGCACGACCCCGCCTCCCCTGGGAGAAAACCGGGAAAGGAGGAGGAGCTGCCCACCATCATGGATGAAGCTCGCCGTGGCTTCAATGTGCTTCCAGGCCAGGCCCCTGACCTAGCTCCAGTGCCCGCGGCATATATGAGTGGGGTGCCGCAGGCCCCACTGTGGGGGGTAAGCCACGGGGTATCGGGGGCGGTGGCCGATCTGAAAGTAAGCCAGCTGCCCGTGACCGGTGGAAGGATAGGGCGGCGATGTGTCTGAGGAGTAAAAAGTTAAATATAAAAAAAAAAAAAAAAAAACTCTGTGGCAAATGAGTGTAGAAAGGGTAGATTTGTAGTTGCAACAAATAAAAAATAATCATAACAGCAAAAAAAAAAAAAAAAAATAGAAATGTGAATTTATTACCCTCATGGATCAAACCCAGATTTCCTTGCATCACGTGCTGATGACTAACCTGCAGAGCCACCAGCTCTGACTGCCAAGATGACTTTTTTTTGTATTAAGTTTCAACAGCAAAGCTTGTAATTGCACAAGCAGCTTCTGATACTGTATATATTCCAATATATGGTTTCATAAGAATAAAACACATATTGACTGAGGTATTTGAGAGATAAAAAAAAGTTTTCATGTATTCTCGATATAAATTAATGTCTTCCTTCCACCTGTATTGACATGTTGTGCACAGAGCATGACCCACGGTAAATAGAACCTCATTGTAGTCTCTCACCACTCAGTCATGGTGTGCCAGTTAAAATGATGAGGATTACTTATCAATGTACAGTATAATGTCCATCAACTGACATACTGTAACACCCTGGAAAATCACCTCATTGGAAGATTTGGTATTCATAGATACATGGATACTGTCGGCAGACAAGGACCACCAGACCCATCCAGTCTGCCCATTTATGCTACTTGACGAAGCAGCCAGTGACCCTATCTAGTCACTGGCCTTAGATTTTTCTTCCCATTTCTAATATTACTTTTTTCCTGTTCCATGCATGTTTGAAGCCTGCCAACATACAGGTGGCCACCACTTCCTGGGGCAGGCAATTAAATGCATCCACCACCCTCTCTGTCAAAAAGGAGTTCCTGGCATCACCCCTTATGCATCTACCCATCATTCTCATATACAAACATAGGGAATTGCCAGCAGAAAAAGGCCTACAGCTCTATCAAGTCTGCCTGATTGTGCAGCTCTTAGCTTCATATCACTACAGCTGCCCCACCCCCACCCAAACCACTCCCTTCTTCATCTTTTTCCGGTCCTTCCCCCTTTTGTGTTCTTGTCTGTACTAACCCTGTCCATGTCTCGATCCTAGCCCTGCTTAAAGATATTCACCATCCTTTGAGTCATTAACTCCTCAGGCAGTGTCTTCCAACATGCCACCACTCACTGTGTTGAGTATTGCCTCCTCATCTCTCAACTAAATCTTCCCCCTTCCAACTTCAGGCTGTGCCCCCCCAGTGACCCTTTCCCTCTTTAAGTGGAACACTCCCCCCTTACTGACTTTGTTTATGCCATTCAGGTACTTAAAGGTCTCTATCATGTCCCCTCTTCCTCTGATCTGTTCCAGTGAGTACATTGAGCTCCTTTAACCTTTTCTCGTAAGGCAACTTCTAGTCCCATGATAATTTTTGTAGCCCGACACTGGACCCCCCAGTGATCTCCCATTCTTTTTGAGGTATGGGCACCAATACTGTACACAGTACTCCAAGTGTAGCCTCACCAGTGATCTAGACAATGGCAGGATGAATTCCTCCTTTCTAGAGGTGATCCCTCTGGCAATGTACTCCAAGCATCATATTTGCTCTTGCTGCCAACCTCCTACACTGTGCTGATACCTTCATGTACCCTGTAACTTTTACACCTAGATCCCTTTCCTGTTCCGAATCTGCTACCTGAACTCCCCCCAGCCAGTAACTGGTCCTGTGATTTCTGGCTCTGAGATGCATGACCTTGTACTTCTTAGTATTAAACCCAAATTGCCACTCCCTAGACCAGTGTTCGAGTTTAGCTAGATTCCCACTGAGTTTCTGTCTCCCTTCTTCATTGTCTGTTTCTGCCCAAATCTTAATGTCATCTGCAAACAGGCTGATTTTACTCTTGACTCCTATTCAATATCTCCAATAAAGACATTGAACAGAACAGGGCCCAGCACTGAACCCTGTAGTACCCCACTCATTACTGGCCTTGGCTTGGATATCTTCCACCTTCAAACTACCTTCTGTTGTCTACACTGTAGCCAGCTCTCCACCCACTCCACCAGTTTTTTCCCCTGCCCCCATGTCCCTCAGTTTGCTTATCAACCTCCTGTATGGCACTGAGTCAAAAGCCTTGCTGAACTTCAGATACAGAACATCCACAGCATTGCATTCGGCAACTGCCCTAATGACCCAGTTGAAGAAGTCAATCAGGCTAGTTTGGCAAAATCTTCCTGTGACAAACCCATACTGTCTCTCATCATGCAGACCATTGTTATCAAGAAAGGTTATCAATCTCTCCTTCAGAATGGTCTCAATCAACTTCTCCACCAGTGGTGTAGTGCTACATTAAGAAGTGCGGGGTCTCTGCAAACCATGTTCTCCCCCAACCCCCATAAGTTGGGGGTCTTGGGGACTAGGCTTCTCCCTAGAAAGAAAAAGAAATGAAATTTGCCAACTAGAATCTGTATTCTGGCTGCTCAGCCCTCCTCTAGTCCCTCTTCTGGTGCTGCTTCTCCTTGTCCAAGCAAAAGTCTGTTCCTGTTTTAACAAAGCATATTGGCTACATGTATTGTTTGCAGCCAAGCCTGCAGAGTCATGCACATGAACCTACCTTTTCTGTCTTTTAGGGAAAAAAGCACTCAGGGGTGGTGGAGCAACCCTCAAATAGTCCAATACACATGTAGTGAGGAGGATGCTCACACCATTCATCCAACAAAGATAGATATTTAAACCATTTCAATCCATGCTTCTGTTTATTGTAGCAACATATAGAAGGAAAATGAAAATACAAGTACTGGCAGCACAGTGCGAGCCTTTTCTGTCACTGTAGCTCCAACAGACCTTCTATGGTAGGCCATGCCTAATTAGTATAGCCACACCTGATGTATTCCATGTCAGGTTGGAGACAGCGACTACAAATCACAATAATGGTGTGCTGATGAAATAAAGTTGGAGTGGCTGCAAATCAAGGCCAATAGTGCCCAACAACACAGAAGAAAGCAATGCTACACAGGGCTCCAAAACTATTCAAATTTTATTTCAAAGTTTCCATACAAACAATTACCCCAGCGCTTTGAGGGATCCAAACCCTCTTCATCACATAACAGTGAAAACCAATAAAAAAACATAATTGCAAATTCACATTTTAGTAACATAGAAACATAGACTTTGACGGCAGATAAGGACCGCTTGGCCCATCTAGTCTGCCCATTTCCCTACCTACAGGATAGGCCGCAGATCCTAGTTAACCAACAGCCTATTTCTTCCTACCCCTTCTCTACACTGATAAGGTGGTATTTGCATCATCCCATTAGGAAAGGACCCCTCAATTGGCTGAAGAAGTTTTCCATTTAGCTTCATCTCCCATTTCCCACAACAGGAAGAAATGAATGCTGGGACGTGGTATGTGCCAAAGGGGAAGAACACTGCATATAACTACATGATGACTGCCCCTTCAGTGAAAGGTCAAACTGGCACCTACTGACATTGAAGTTGTCAGATGACACCTGCAAGAACTCTTGGCAGCAAGTATCATAAAGGACACTTGGAGCCCCCCATGTTTTACCTATAGTGGTGGCCCAAAAGAAGACTGGCGCCATAAGAATGTGCATTGACTATTGTACCCTTAAAGAGACTCACCAAGTTAACTGAATGGAGATTTTCACCACATATTTCAGTGCCTCACCGCCACAAAATGCTGCCCACATGTACCTGTCAAAAAACTTCCAATAATTTTTAAGTGAAATCACTCATAAATCCACATCCACCTGGTCACTGACACTTTCCAGTCTATAGACCGGCCCCCGATCTGGCCCCGGACTCAGCCAAGTCATGACATGAACCCAGGGAGAGCGCTGGGATGTGCTCCACCACAGCTGACTGGGGACAACCTCAGCAACACTCCCATACATCACTGCGATCCTCTGGTGAGCAATCAAGAGCACCAGGCCACCAAAAAGGGCATTGTTAGTCACCCGGTGCCCTTGACCACTCACCAAATGACCACCGCGACATACGAAAATGTTGCCAAAGCTGCCCCCCACAGACTACAATGGAGCACGTCCCCGCACTCTCACTGGGTTTATGTCACAACCTGGCTGATTGCAGGGGTGGATCAGGGTAGATCTACAGACCAGGAAGTAACAGTGACCGGTGGATGCAAATCTACACGTGATTCTACCTCTGAACCACTGGAAATTATTTTGTCAAATTGACATAGGCAGCATTTCACAGAGGCAAGGCACCAAAATATGTGGTGCATAGGTCTAGCCTGGTAGATCTCTTTAATCAAAGTACTGTAGCCAACCAATACACCCTATCTCAAGTGCAGGACACCCTGGATAGCCTCACAGAGATGAGAAGGTTCTCTGTGCTGGACATGCACAGAGAATACTATCAAATACCAATGGCTGAGGAAGGCAAGGTGATGAACGCCTTAATTTGTCCTCTTAGTTTTTATCAATTTGAGCAAATGCCACAAGGAATATCTGGTGCTCCAGCAACCTTCCAGCACCAAATGGAGAAGGTGGTAGGGGATGTGACTCTCCTAGATGTCTTGGTCTACCTGGATGGCCTCACAGTGTTTGGCAGGACACTTAAAAAATATGAAACCTGACTACTAAAGGTGCTGGATCAGCTGAAGGAACATGGTATAAAGCTCTACAGAGACAAATGTCAATTCTGTCAGACTGCTGTCAGATATGTTGGGCACATCATATCAGATCAAGGAATATGCATTGACCCAGCAAAAGTGGAAGCCCTAATAATCTGTCTGAGACCCAACAATTTAGAATGCTTCAGTCTTTCCTAGGGTTCTGTGGATAATATAGGAGATTCATGAAGGACTACTCCTCAGTGGTGAGGTCATTGAACAGCTTGCCTCAGGAGTATCCTCGAACCCGAAACACCAAAGACTTGGGGATCAAGATACTAAAGGTTTGGGGACAAAACAAAAACCACATTCAAAATACTTCAGGACAAGTGAATCTTTTGGGGCAGATGGACTGCTGACTATAAAAATGTTTTTTAAGAGATCATTCAACGTCTGATGAGGACCCTTGTATTGGCTTTTGCTGACTATACTAAGTGCTATACACTTTACTTTGATGCCAGCATGGAAGGACTGGATGCTGTACTTTACCAAGAGCATTAAAATGATAGAAGGTTGGTTGCCTACACCAGCCCTAAGTCCTACCAAGTCCAACTGAACAGAACTGTTCAGTCTAAGAGTTGGAGGTCTTTGTGCTGAAGTGGCCAGTGACTGATCAATTCCATGAACATCTTTATGGAGCCAGGTCCATTGTATCACCAGATGTTACCCTCCTGACCTGTGTGTTAATGACTGCCAAGCTTGATACCACAGGGCATAGATGGAGCTCCACTCTATTTGCTCACAACTTTCACTTGCAATACCATCCAGAATGGAACAACACTGACGCAGATGCCCTGTTCAGACAACCACATCATACCCTGCTCTCGGAGGGGCCATGGACCTATGTATCTGAAGATGGAGTGAAAGCAATCTGTCAGCTAATGGTGCCTGATAACCAGTCTGCTCCCAGCAACCCCGAGTGTGCTGCAGACTTGCTTGAAGTGGTGTACACCTGCTTCACCACACTGCATAACACTTCTTTGCCTCACCTTAGAACTGCAGATGTAAGACATGCACAGAAGACAGATCCAAGTCTGCAAGACATCATTCTAACAAAGAGAAGGGCTTGACTAGTACTCATGTAAAATCAAATCTTTCAGAACTGCTGAACATCTGTGTAAATCCACCCATTCAAAAAACCAAATGCATCCAATCTAAGAGATTCAATAATGAAACTTTATTCAGGGTCAAAAAAACATTGGATATTAAGCCCACAGTTGATCTTGATAAATGTAAACAAACCTGATTGGGAAAAGGCCTTACAAGATTGCTCAGAAGTATTAATTAAAATCTTCGTTAAAGATGACAAGGCTAATTATAAGGAAGTAAAAACACAGATTGCAATTGCAAAAGATGCTGTAAGTAAGTAAGTAAATTTTATTTTTAAGTGCTTTTCAAAAAACCAAAGTGCTGTTCAAATAGAACAACATTTAAAACAATGTACGTTGAAACAATAGTAGTAAAATTATTCTCCATAAGCTTTAAGAAACAAGTAAGTTTTGAGCTCTGATTTAAAGCTCTCGATGGTCAGGCAGCCTCTTAGGCCCTGGACACACTACAGAACTGTTTTTGAAAACCATTTTTAAAACCAGTTCAGCTAAATCATTTCAGTGCAGCCACACTACTCAGTAATCATTTTTGATAATGGTTTAGTGTGGCCACACTGCTAGTGTTAAACCTGTTCTCCTTGTAACTATTTTGCATTAAGTACAACACACAGAACTGTACTTTCCTGGACACACTGCAGCTATAACTGTTTTAGTTAAACCATTACAGCTTAAAACACTTTTACTCCTGGACAGACCTGTGATAAAACCATGCTAGCTCCAAAACATTTTTAAAAATGGTTTTAAGACTGGGTTTCTAGCAGGGTTTAAAAACACTTTTGTTAAAACGTTTTAAGGGGCTTGTAGTCTGTCTGCAAACAGCACTAGTCCTCATGCCAGCAACATAGTAGATATCGTGAATACCCCTTTCCATGCAAATCAATCTGGAGTAGCCAAACTAACTAATAGTACGAATGGGCAAGGGACGAACAGCCTAATTCAAACAGCACAGGTAATATAGAATTTCTAACAATGTTAAAAAAAAAAACAGTGGTAATACCTGGTGTATACAGACAGGAACTGCCCATGTAATTAGATTAAATCTTTTGATTTGAAGGGGAAGCAAGCTGTTAGTGGCCCTGAATCTGATCTTCTCCATTGAGGGTTGTCAATCTTTAGATAATCAATGATAATGTTTGTATGAGTATATGGTTTTCCCACCAGGGAAATATTCCATGGATGACAGCTTGCCAATACAAAATAACACAGATACACATATGTTGGCTTATGTTAATGGCCTACTAGTCACCCAGTCAAATGCATTATCGCTTGTAAATTTTTGTTTACCTGACTTGCATTATCTAATTTAGTATGCACGTATACTGACATACCATAATTATATTTCTGCATATAAGTCAACCAACATGTTAAGAGCATAGACAGCACATCTTGTAAGAATGCTTCAGACATACTAATAAATGCATATGAAAGCATGACTAATGCTGGACCTCATCAGAAGTATGAAACTGACAATGTCAGAACACATTCTAGAATAGACAATTTTATGCAAGAGGTAAACTTAAGTCTAATGTATTTACATAATGAGTACAATGCATTATTTGTAAGTAATCAATAAGATATTGTTGAGTGTATGTAATACAGAGAAACCTGCTCACCCTGCGGCATTATGAGACAAGATGCTAAAGGCCAATACCCAGCCGTGTCTTATTGCTTACTTAAAATATAGCCACATGCAACTTGTAAATGAACATTTGAAAAGTTTTCAAATCCGCACAAAATATTTGAAAATGATACTAAATAATGTAAAATATTCCATACATGGATGTTTTTCACCTGTCAGTCATCTGTCTTTCTTCACACGCAATACATTGTGTGAGTGTTTACCTTGGAATTGAAGATTTCAAAGCGATGCATTATTGCTGTAGTAGAATGCTTCCCCCGACACCACCCACACATACAGTCACACAAACAGCTTAATTACGAGCTTGCCAATGTTAAAAACTATTTTAAAGACATTTTAGTTATAAGACTGACCTATAAGACAATCCTGGTTGTTATGTGACTGGTCAACTAATAACCTTCTAGACATCAATAATGATACTTTATCAGTATATTAACTGAAGTTGCACACCATTTAAACTTTGGTAAATCTCAATTTTTAGGTATGAAATTGCAGGTGCGTCAACTGCTTGTTGGCTCCTCTGTGGACTATTAGGACATGGTCAGTTTGTACACAACGTGATCAAGTGACAGTTCTATCCTGCATTAAACAGAAGAACAAAGGAACTCAAGCAGATATACCTAATGAAAATCAGCTGTCAAACAAAAAGGACAAGTTCAACAATAACAGGTGACCTTATTGCAAAGCACGGATTTTTCAACGATCATATATACGCATCTGCTATAAACTGGTATAGTAACAGATTCACATACAGTGAAAATACACTCAAAATCTAACACTTTCACTGAAGACCAAAGCAGCAATCAGATTACATACAGTGCAGACAGTGACATGACAATATTTGCAGAAACAGTCAGTGATGATGATGGATGCAACCTTTAAGCTGAATCTGATAGTGAAATTGATTTAAATGATGATTACATTAATGACCCAGAGTACAGTCCAGAAACCTCTGAAAGTGATGAATCAATTGATTCAGGATCGGGCAATGAGTAGTTACAGTATGAATTAGATTAATTCTTTATAATCTCAAAACAACAGTTACTGTTGCTATTTAGAAAATGCTGTGCTCCTTTTTGCACTAGTCCACTAGTCATAACACCACATATTATCAAGAAGGGTACTGCCATCATTGTTAAGGCAGAATGTCTAGAAGGTCACTCACTTTCATGGGATTCTCAAGAAATGCTTAATTGTATACCAGAGGTTAATATCCTGATGCCATCAGTGACAGTCATCTGTGGTGGATCATATACGACAACATCGGAGGTGCTAAGTACAGTAGAGACTGGAAACGTCTTGGTCAGACACTGTAACAACATACAAAGGAACTTGATTTTACCTTCTGTTAGGAATGTTTGGATAAATAGCATGAATGTAATCCATCATGATATAGCAAGCAAACAGTTGGCGGTGTCTGGTGTTGCACAGTGCAACAGTCCTGGTCACTGTGCGACACTTGGAACATACGCAATCATTGATTGTGAAAGCAGATGCATAATAGAACCACAATCAGTGAAAGTGACGGAAGTAAAGAACAGTTTTTGGTTGGAGCCTGAGGAATTAATCTGTAGTTTGACTAGGCTTAAGAACAATGGACTTGATGTAACTGGCTCTACGATGCTAAGTCGACAACTAACTCATTGACCAACATTACAGCGCCAGGCTCCCTGTCGACAGAGAATTGCAGACAGCAGGGAGCCGCACACAGCAGTGTCCATTGTTTTCTTCTGGGGGCCTTGCCCCCGAAACCCCCACATGGGGGACTCTGCCCCCACCCCCCCATACTTATGGATACCAACTCCAGGTCAGAGTTGGTTCAGGGAGGAAACGCAAGATGGGGGAAGAGTGTTGCCAGGTCCTCAGTGCATCCCTTACAGTGACCTGGTGCTTTTGTCGGCAGTGACGAATGTCACTGTAGGGGTTTCGCTGTGGGATGTGTATACCGATGTAACCATGCTAGCAACAGATAATCATGTGTCAGTGCAGAAGATTGTTAGAGATCAGTTTCCTTCAATCAATCATGAGTTTGACCTACGGCTCATAGAGAAAGAAAGGAAAAAGAAAATATTTACGGCATGTAAAAAAAGAAACCTCCATTATTTCTGACTGGTGCAGTGCAATAATAAATCATTTGTGGTAGGCAGTTGATACATTTGAAAAAGATTATGAGGAACTTAAGGATATATTCACATCTCTGTTATTTCACATATCAAATACACACAGCTAGATATGTAACAAACATTTCCATTTGTGCGACCATTAACCGTACGATGCCTACAGAGAGTGTTGGAAACCATGTATCCCAAGAGAGTTGATAGTACATGATGAATTAGAGAAAATTATAACTGATACAAGGCTACTTGCATGTTTAGGAAAGGTGAAGACAATATGTGTGTTCTGCCATATTACTACGTAAATATTTTCTTATTTCATCTTTTTGTGGTGAGTGGGGGGTGGTTATCATTTTGGCAGACTTTACCAGAATGGTCAGCAACTTCACCCCAGAATTTTAAAAGAACTAAGGGAAGAACTAGTAACACCACTGACTACCCTTTTTAATAAATCATGGGAGGATGGGGTGGTACCTGAGGACTGGAGAGGACAGATGGGATTCCCCTTCACAAACATTGGAGCAAGACAGAGGCAGGAAACTACAGACCTGTCAGTTTGACCTCAGTGGTAGGGAAAATGATGGTATCACTTCTGAAGGAAAGAACTGTTGAGTACCTAGAGGCCAGTGGGGTACAGGACCCAAGGCAGCATGGATTCACAACAGGAAAGTCATGTCAGACAAATCTAATTGATTTCTTTGACTGGGTGACCAAAGCAGTAGACCAGGGAGGGGTTGTGGGCATGGCCTACCTAGACTTTAGCAAGGCATTTGACACAGTCCTGCACAAAAGATTAATAAATTAGCCTGCCTGGGAGTGGGTCCTAGGGTGGTAGCCTGGGTAAAACACTGGTTGGACAACAGGACAAAGCAGGTAATAATAAATGGAGTCCACAGTGAAGAAAGAAGGGTTACTAGTGGGGTACTGCAGGGTTCAGTACTGGGGCCAGTCCTTTTTAATAAGTGACATTGCAGAGGGACTGGAAGGGAAAGTATGTTTCTTTGCAGATGACACAAAGATCTGCAACAGGGTTGATACACAAGGTGGGGTGGAAAGGATGAAAAGGGACTTGGCAAGGTTGGAGGAATGGTCAAATGTATGGCAGCTTAGATTCAATGCAAAGAAGTGCAAAGTAATGCACCTGGGAAACAAAAACCCAGGGGAAGAGTACACAATGGGGGGTGAGATACTGACAACAACAAAAATGGAAAGGGGCCTGGAGGTAGTCATATCAGATGACCTAAAGGTGGGCCAGCAATGTGAGAAGGCAGTAAGGAGGGCTGGGGGGATACTGGGATGCATAGGGAGAGGCATCACTAGTAGAAAACAGGAAGTTGTTGGCCCTCTGTATAGATAGTTGGTAAGACCACATCTGGAGTACTGTGTACAGTTCTGGAGACCCCATCTCTGCAAAGACACAGGCAGGGTGGAGGTTATCCAGAGGAGGGTAACCAAAATGATGCAGGGTCTGCATCAGAAGACATATGAAGAAAGACTAAAGGAACTAAAGATGTATAGCCTCGAGGAAAGGAGGGAGAGGGGGACATGATAGAAACGTTCAAATACCTCAAGGGAATCAACAAAGTCCAAGAGGGTAGCATCTTTCAGAAAAAGAGATGTGCAAAAACAAGGGGGCACAATTTGAAGATAGAAGGGGGACAGCTCAGAGGTAATGTGAGGAAGTATTTCTTCACAGAGAGGGTTGTGGATACATGGAACAGCCTTCCTGAGGAGGTCATAGTGTCAAAAACAGTGGGGGAATTCAAGAATGCATGGGACAGACATAAGGCAATTCTAGTGGGGGGTAGGAGGAAGTAGGCTGTTGGTTAACTAGGATCTTCAGCTTATCCGTTAGGTAGGGAAATGGGAAGACTAGGTGGACCAAGCAGTCCTTATCTGCCGTCAAATTCTATGTTTCTATGTTTCATCTTAGAGGGGTATTTTGAGGGAATTAGTCTAGCAATGGATGCTGAATAGAAGTGGGCAATCATTAGGACAGCACTAAATGAAGACATGAACATACGTGCCAGGTCTTGGAGTGAGCAGCCCAGGTCAAAATAACATAGTTGGCTCAAAAATGAAGTGGATGGAAAGGTGAGGGAAAAGAGATTGGCATTAAGTATGTTAAAGAAATATGGGCGTGAAGAGGACAGGGAGGTGTTCACAAAGTTATCTAGGGAAGCCAATATGGAAGTCAGGACACCCAATGAAGAAAATGAGCTGTCATTGGCTCAGGGGCTTCAAGAGGGGGAAAAGGGGTTCTTTAAATACATAAGTAGGAAGAAAAGTTGTAGAGATGACATTGTCAGAAGGGGAAGGCGATGGGTAGAAAAGAAGGAGGACCAGACTGAGACACTAAATGACCACTTCTGCTCAGTGTTCACAAAAGAAATGGATGGTCCAATACCACAAGGGAATGGAGTGAAGGGAGGAGGAGGAGGGCAGTGATAACAGATGGGGACATCAAAGAGGATAGAGTTCTGAAGGGCCTAAAAGTCTTGCAGGTAGACAATGCAACAGGACTGGACGGTGTACACACAATGGTCCTGAAGGAAGTGGCAGTGGTGTTGGCATGCCCTCTGACAGACCTATTAAACACCTCCTTGGATACAGAAATTGTACTTAGAGACTGGAGAAAGGCTTGCAAAGTGTCTATGCATAATAGTGGACCAAGGGAAGAACTGGGCAATTACAGACTGGTGAGCTTGACAACTATAGTGTGTAAGTTGATGGAGACCATTCTGAAGGACAGGCTAATAACCTTTCTCAACAGTAATGGGTTGCATGACTGTATATGGACTTTAGAAAGGCTTTCGACTCAGTGCCGCAAGGGAGGTAACTGGGCAAGCCAAAAGACATGTAGGCAGGGGAGAAAATGGTGGGTTCGGTTGACAGCTGGTTTTGGGGCAGACAACAGAAGTTAGTTGTAATGGTTGAGACATCCAAGCCACGGTCTGCAACTAGTGGGGCACCACAGGATTCATTGCTGGGGAGTGTTTTGGTCAATGTCTTCATCGGAGACATCACAGAAGGAGTCTGGAGTAAGATCAGCATGTTTGCCAACAACACTAAGATTTGAACAAAAGTGGACAGTGAGGAAGGGAAGCAGGCACTCAGTGAGGATATAGCTAAACTCGAACACTGATCAAAGGATTGTCATGTGGGGTTTAATGATAAGTGCAAGGTCATGAATTTCAGTGTCACAAATCACAGGATCAGCTACTGACTGGGGGGACTGCAGGTAGTAGAGTCAGAACAGGAATGGGACCTGGGGAGGGAATTAGTCACAGATGAATGTATCTGCACAATTTAAAAGGGTGACACTAAATGCAAATTGGATGTTGGGGTGCATTGCCAGAGGTATAACCTCTAGAAAGAAGGAATTCAACCTGCATTTGCATAGACTAATGGTGAGGCCACACTTAGAGGGCGGTATGCAGTACTGATGCCAATACCTAATGAAGGATATGAGAATACTAGAGGGTGTGCAGCATAGAGCAACAGAAATTATCATAGGGTTAGGAGAGATGCAATATGAAAAAAGATTGAGGGGGACCCACACAAAATCACTGGAGGCAAGAAGGGAAAGGAGAACATGATAGAGACCTTTAAATTCTTGAAAGGCATAAACAAAGGGGGTTTACATGCTGAGTCTTGATTTTGGGGGCTTGTTTGAACCAACACACAGTTGTGTTACATGTTTCCCCTACCCCTGATTTCTGGGGAAATCTTTTTCCCATTGGAGTCAAGGGTATGAGAGACCCTGGCTGGTATTAGAGTGGACACAAGATGAAACTGGAGGGAGGAAGGTTCAGATGGCATATGAGGAACTATGCCTTTTTGGAGAGGGCGATGGACAAGTGAAACAACCTGCCAATGGAGGTGATGGAGGCAGAAATGATTAGAGGTTTTAAGCATGCTTGTAGTAGGCACAGAGGACTGCTGGTAGTCGGAGGTGGGGGAACAACCTAATGTAACCAGTGCATGACAGATCTCAATTGTTAGTGGTAACAGGGCAGACTAGGTAGGCCAAGGGCACA
This sequence comes from Neoceratodus forsteri, assembly GCA_016271365.2. Lineage (NCBI taxonomy): Eukaryota > Metazoa > Chordata > Ceratodontiformes > Ceratodontidae > Neoceratodus > Neoceratodus forsteri. The sequence goes on along the minus strand of CM057455.1, from coordinate 825,429,891 downwards.
TATCTGCTAACAATACTTTATATATGTTTCTATGGATTGGGTGCTTTTAAACTTTACCTTGTCATTCTACCTACACACAGAGGGTGAGAACTGTGACCCACAGGGTGAACATTCAGACTTAAGACTAAGAATTCTGGCCATTGGATGGCACTGCGGTACACTGGGTGATCATAACGTTTCCAATGTGGGTGAATTCTAGCACCCTGTGTGTGCATTCAGGCACAAACATTGAGCATTCCTGACTCAAGCTTGGCATTACAGGGTCAAGGGTGTGCATTCTGACACAAAAGTTTGTCATTCCCACACATAGTGGACATACGAGCACTGGCTCACAGGGCAGTCAAATGAACATAGAATGAGCATTCATGCACTAAGGTGTCCATTTCCAATACAAAGGGGAGCTATTCCACCATCCAATCCAAATTGCACACTGTTGCAAGTACCAGCAGGTGGGGAGTCATTCTAGTGAGTTGGGAAAGTTATTCTGAGGAGTAAGGGTTCCCCCTCAGTTAGGGTAGCTGCTCCAACTTTAACCCCATCAGGCAAGTGGTAAAATGCAGATGGCCAAACCACATACACAAAAAAAGGTGTGTACTTTCTATCTGGCCATTTCTCAGGTTATCACTTGCAAGAGTTGCAGTATTCCTGGAAATTCGGAAGTCACTTTCATAGCTTCTATGTGGATATTAACATTTCTGAGAACATACCCTTGTATTTTGTATTCATTCATTTGACCTGGAAAAGGATCCACGGAGCAGTGCTCATTTAAAAAGAGGCCCCAATTTTGGCCATCACTATTTTTTTGTGGATATTTCTTTTAAAACCTAGTCCTGCCTTGATTTGTGAGGCAAGGGTTTGAGACTAGAGGTACAATACAGTATGTACCGAAATGAATTAGGTGGTGTAAGAAAACTGTATTTAGATTCCTCCATTAGATCCTGATAAAACATAAAACAAGGTTAAGCAACCTAATAGCTAATTATTAAACAAGCCAGAATATAACTTACTTTTTGGAAAAGCTATTTTGCAAATTGCCACTAGCACTAAATCACTAACTGCACAGGCTGTAACTGAGAATGAAAATCATTCCACCTTTCTAGACTCTTTCCAGCTGTTACCATGTTTAATAATGCAATCTTACAGCAACTATCCCTCCTCTGAGCCTGAAGTGCCGACAAAAGTGCTTTAATCATTCTCTCTGTCTCTGTCTTTCATTCTCTCTCTCTCTCTCTCTCTCTCCTTCTCTCAGGAATGCAGCAACATCAGCTCAAGTGTTTATTCCCCCACCATCACCTTGTAGATGCTTAAATTATGGCACTTCTCCCTCATCCGAATTCTGCCAGCACAAATGTTTACTACCCCACCTCTCATCGCAAAACAGATAAACTCACTCTGTTTCTGTCTGCTATATTAAAGCTTCTTAATCTTATAGCAACCATCCCTCCACTAAGCCTGTAGTGACAGCTTGAGTTTTTACTCCCTTCGAGGCAAAACTGAGTGGGCACCTAAGCATTTTTAGGAAATGTATCCAAAAAGTATGAATGACTCTAAAACTAAACTCTCACCTACCTTTCCTGATGGCTCATTATAATGAATTTATATTTATAATGGGAATAACCACTGTCTCAGTCTCAGATAATCACAAAATGAATAGCACAAACTACATAATCAGTAACATCTATAAGAGGCATTATAACAACAGGAGATCAACATCAGGAGCCTGTGGATGATTATGTCTCACAATATTTTTTCTGTTTCTTATAATGATTATCAGAAAATGGGAATGAAAAGATATAGTGATTTATTGGACACAAGTATAACATTTCATAAGGGTAGATGTACCAATTCATTTTTACATAATCAAATATTTAAAAAAGCCTCAAATAGTGACAGTAGAATCGATGTTCAGATCGGTGGAAATGGCATAAGAATGACCAGCTTTCACACTTTTTTTCAATAATACAAATGATGTCTAACATTTTCTGTGTGACAGGCTAAGTAATACAATAACTTTGGTCAACGGCTCGTAATGAATATGCATGTCAATCCGGCAGCAGTTCCCCCCTATCTATTAGTAAATAGATTAGCAGGAATTTATGTGTCTGCCATTTTGTTTTCAGGATAGTGGGGGAAGGAGGGGGGTAGAAGGACTGAATCAAACAAAAAGGGCAGAGAGAATTGTTATAAACAAGCATGCTAATTTAGTAAGGGATCTGTTCTATTTTATACAGGAGAAATTTAACATTTCATTTTCCATTTGGGATAATTGGGATGGCAAGATAAAACATTATGGTCCAAATTGGATGTGAGGAGACCAGGGAAATGCCGATTACATTTTAGACGGGTGTTACATGATAGAAAGCCCATGATGGACCCTACATGGAAAATGATAAAGAGCATACAGTACACTGCATCAGAAACAGTGTCCTACTGAGTAGACCACAGCCGCCACCAGAATATCCTGTGCACTGATTTTAAATATAATATAGAAAGACACAATTATTGCATTACTCATGACTTTAGAAACAGGACAAGATCATCGCATGACACAGAATGCCAGCATGTACTGCAGTCCCCATTAGTGTGTCAGTTACTCCACTTTGGTACAGTTGTAAGAATTAAGATTGCATCGTAAGTAGAGTTCTATTACAGAAGAAAATACTAACCTTTTAAGAAAGGTCTGTATTTCCTGGAGTTGCTCAGTTTTTAACAGCGCGTGAGTTTCCTGTCAAGCGCAAGTCAAGATATTGTCATGGAATTCATGAACAACCACGTCACCATTAATCCAGCTCACTCACAGTAATGGAGTTTAAATAGGAGATCAGAAATGGCAGCACCAGTGACCGCCATTTCCACTTTTATTACTAAATAATCAAAGAACAAATTAAAAAATACACTTCCATAGACACTGAGGTGACAAAATGATAGTCTGTATTATACATAAATACACTCTACCTAGATACTGTCTCAGTGATTTAATTTCCTGTCCTTTTTAAGGATATGCTAGTGGATTTGACAGTTGATGGGAGTCTGAAGGTGTATTTGGCATGTATCATTGAGGAAAGGGGGGAAAGGGGTTACAGGAAATGGAGAAGGAACTACAGGAATTAAAAGAAAAAGGGGTGACAAAGCAAGAACAGGTGGAGATGGTCAAAGGGGGAAAGGGGACATTGGGAGACCATTTGTCACAATCAGTAAAGGAAAAATATGGAAAGGGGCATACATAGACATAGTTGTGTTGGTGGACAAGGAGACAGCTAAAAAATATGAGGAGAGGGAGACAGTGGAGAAGTAAGAGATGGTGATGGTGTTAGCATTAGTGGGGAAGACAATGGAGGAAAAAAGTTTCAAGGGTAAGAACATAGATGCATGGGTGGCAGGTTTCATGCACTTCAACGTGATTATGCTACAAAAGCAGCCAGAGCTGGCCATACCTCGATTGACATATTCAGCTATTATACAAGATGCATATAAGATGAAAGGTGGGTATAAGTGGTTAAAATATGATGAAAAGTTCAGGCAGAGGATGGCAACACATGGGGATATTTCTTAGGACACCACGCACAGATTTATGGCTGTGAATGATGATGAGGTACAGTACATGGGGGGTTTCAAAGGATTAAGGGGGGATAGGGAGTCAATTAAAATTATGTTGGACTTATAATAAGGTGACTTGCAATTGGGCTAATTGTAAATTCAAGCAAGTATGCTCAAAGTGTGCTGGGCAGCACCCGGTATCCTGATGCAGGGCTATGGGAGACAGGTTTGAGACTCAGACCTATGTAGGGCAGCTCTTTTGGGGGAACTTTGGAGGGTGAGGGGGGATGAGACAGGGAGGTAGGGAGAGAGGGTTGAATGGGAGAGGGGCTTTTGGTTCAGGAGCAGGGGGTTGATAAACTGAGGGAGGGTGAACTAGTGAGAAAGAAGGAGTTTTGTATGGCTTGAATGCTGCTCAGGATGGAGATACTGATGGATTGGACCAAAGGCTATATGGATAGGAAGGCTCAGCAGCTATTGAGGAAAGGTTTTACAGAAAGGTCTGTCCTACACTATGAGAGGGAAGGAGGGCTATGAAGGCAAGTAACTTAGGATCAGTTAAGGGTAACGAGGAAGTGGTCAAGAAAAAGACAGAAGGAGATAGCAGCAGGTAGTGTAGAGGGCCCATTCAAGGTGCCGCCTTTCCCAGAGCTCAGGGTATCACTGTTGGGTTTAGTACCCAAAAAACAGCTGGGGGAATATCAGTTGATTCACCACTTGTCATAGCTGGAGGGGGAATCAGTCAATGATTCTATAGTGGTTGAACAAAGAGTGGTGTGCTATGTGACTTTGGATAAGGTGGTAGAAATGATATGGACAGTAGAAGGGGAGTGGCTGACAAAGATGGATATAGAAGCTGCTTTCTGGATGCTGTTGCCAATATGGATGCTGGGTTTCAAATTTGGGGGTGGGCATTACTTTGATAAGATGATGCTGATGGGGTATTTGGTATCATGTGTCACTTTCAAGACATTCAGCACTTGGCTCCAGTGAGTTTTTGGGGAAAAATATGGGCACAATGGGGGGGTGCATTATCTAGATGATATCCTTTTGATAGGGCAAGGAGAGGATGGAGCAGCAGAGATGCTGTGGGGGTTTTGGGAGATGTGTAATATGTTGGGGGTACCTTTAGCAGATGGGAAGACTGAGGGACTGGCTCACAAGTTGGAGTTCTTGGGGGATTGAGGTGGATGCAGAGGAATGGGTATTCTGGCTTCCAGCTAGCAAAGCAATGAAGTGAAAGGAACTGATCACTCTAGTGAAGGGTAAGTGGAGAGTTCCATTGTTGGTAGTGTAACAGTTGTTGGATCACCTAAACTTTGCATGCTGGGCAGTTTCGCCAGGGAGGGTTTTTAACCAATGGATAGCTACTGAAGGCAAGGATGCTGCATTACTGGGTGGATATTTCAAAGGGAGTACAGCAAGATTTGGAGGTGTGGGAACAGTTTTTTATAAAATTACAATGGGGTCATGTTTTGGCAGGAGGAGTGGTTTTCAATACAAACTTTGAATTATATACAGATGCAGTGGGGGCATTTGGGATGGGGGCATATTTTAAGGGGGAATGGCTATCGGAGAGATGGCCAGTGGAATGGGAAAACAGGGGTTTACTGAGGGACATCACATTCTTGGAATTCTACCCAATATGGGTGGCAGTGATCATTTGGGGAGAACAGCTGCAAAGTCAGAAGATAGTATTTTGGTGCGACAATCAGGCAGTAGTGGAATTAGCAGAGGGGGGTCCATGGAGAGGGTAGCAAGTGTGGTTAGGCAGCTCATACTAGAAGGTTTGAGGTTGAATCTATATTTCAAAGCAAGACATTTTGAGAGTGTAAAAATGAGGTGGCTGACAGTCTTTCCCATCTTCAGGTTCAGGTCATTGGCACCAAGTACAGCTGCCAGGAGAACATTGGTCCCATCCCGCTTATAGGAGATTGGATGGAAAGAGCCCAGTTGCAGTTCAGAATCACTTGGTCTGCAAGTACCTTGAGCATACAGTGGTGTGAAAAAGTATTTGCCCCCTTCCTGATTTTCTCTATTATTGCATATTTGTCACACTGGATGTTTTCAGGTCTTTAGACAAAATGTAATATTAGATAAAGGGAACCTGAGTGAACTAATAACACTTGTTTGTTTTTTTTATTTCACTTATTTAACGTAAAAAAGTTAACCAACACCAATTGGCACAGTGTGAAAAAGTAATTGCCCCTTACACTTAATAACTGGTTACGCACATTTAGCTGCAATGACTGCAACCAAACACTTCCTATAATTCAATATCAGTCTTTCACATCGCTGTGGAGGAATTTTAACCCACTCTTCCTCGTAGAACTGCTTTAATTCAGTAACATTTGGTAGGTTTTAAGCATGAACTGCTTTCGTTTCAGGTCCTGCCACAGCATCTCTATCGGATTTGAGTCTGGACTTTGACTAGCTACCCAAAACTTTAATTTTACTTCTTTTTCGCCATTCTGATGTGGACTTGCTTTTGTGTTTTGGATCATTGTCTTGCTGCATGACCTAACCACGCTTCAGCTTCAGCTGATGGAAGGATGACTGGACATTCTCCTTAAGAATTTTCTGGTACAGAGCAGAATTCATGGTTCCTTTATTTGGCAAGTCATCCAGGTCCTTAGGCAGCAGCATCCCCACACCATCACACTACCACCACCATGTTTGACTGTTGGTATGGTGTTCTTACTGTGGAATGCTGTGTTTGCTTTTACGCGAGACATTATGGGATCCATGTTGTCCAAAAGTTCCACTTTGACCATCTGTCCATAGAACATTTTCCCAAAAGGCTTGTGGATCATCCAGGTGCTTCTTGGCAAATGAGAGATGAGCATTTATGTTCTTCTTGGTTAGCAGTGGTTTCGCTTTGCTACTCTCACATGAAGCCCATTTTGCCAGTCTCTTTCTGATTGTGGAGTCATGAACACTGACCTTAGCTGAGGCAAGAGAAGCCTGCAGTTCTTGGATGTTGTTTTAGGATCCTTTGAGACTTCTTGGATGATTTTTATACTGCGCCTTGGAGTAATTTTGACAGGCCGCCTACCCTGGGAAGGTTCACTACTGTTCCAAGTGTTCTCCATTTGAGATTATGGCTCTACTGTGTTCGATGGAGTCCCAGAGCCTTAGAAATAGCTTTGTAACCCTTTCCAGACTGATAGAGGGCAACAAAATGTTTTTCTGATCTTTTCAGGAACTTCCTTGATCATGGCATAATGTGCTTGTTGAATCTTTGTCCTGACAATGTGACTCTGATGGTAAGGGCCAAAATAAGTGAGGTTTATATTGAGCAGGGCTGGCTGTAATCAAGCCTGGCTGTGTTCAATCAGCTGACTCTAATTATCCCTTTAATTGGTTGATTTAACTAGGGGGCAATTACTTTTCACACAGTGCCAGTTGGTGTTGGTTAACTTTTTTCATTAAATAAATGAAATAAGTAAAAAAAAAAAGTGTTATTTGTCCACTCAGGTTCCCTTTATCTAATATTATATTTTGTCTAAAGACCTGAAAACATCCAATGTGACAAATATGCAATAATAGAGAAAATCAGGAAGGGGGCAAATACTTTTTCACGCCACTGTATAAGAAGGGGCAAGGAAAGCATTCCAAAAATGTTGGCAGCACTCTGGGATGGAAGTAAGCAGGCCAGTAACCGAGGGTCCAGTTATGAAGTTCGTGGTACAGAAATGGGAGGAAGAGATGGCGCACTCGACCATGGGGATACCCCCAGCGGGGATGTGTTTGGTATGTGGCTTACAAAGGTGAGGGGAGCCAAGCAGAGCCCCGGTGGTGAGGCAGATGTTCCAAGGTTGGCAGAGGTTGCAAGGTTAGTGGCTGGACATCAGGAGGCCAGTAGCAGTAGTGTTGTTAACTAAGCTATTAAGGACATAAAAAAGTATCTGTCACTCTGGATACGAAGCTTGTATGTTCGACTGTTTTCTTAGTTTCTTAATAATGTCCTGGGGCACATTCAGGGAAAGTGAGGTGGTAGCAAAAAACAAGAGGGACAGGGTTGGGGGGTCTACATGGGGAGAGGTGCAATGGGGGAAGGATGAAGGCTTTGGATTATTATAAAGCAGTCAGACTGGCAATGGGGAGGGGACAGCTTGTTTGTGCATGGTTATAGGGCTCCAGTCAGCAGCTATCAGTTACTCACAAAAGATAAAGGACTTAGCATTCTATGTCAAAGCAAAAGTGTCTGAAACCACGCATCTTCACTGCAAAATATTTTTATTGTGCAAAAGGCAAATGTACAATTACCTGTTTTAGCCCATGGAGGCTACCACTGACCAATGTTTCACACTCCTTCTAGTGCTTTATCAAGGTGTAAGGCACCCCCCTAGTGGTCTCTTTTTATACTGTAATACAAATTGATTGCAAAAAAAGTGCAGAATGCCCCAAACAATTAATTCAATCCACATTCCTTAATCAAACCTCTGCTATAAAACACCACTTATACATACTTTCTATAATACCCCTGTGATCACTATCACACGTGGTCTTAGGAAATGGTTTCATGCACTTTCAAGAATACAGCATATTGCTGGACATCCATTTATGTTCATTTATTTGTTTTATTCATGAATTTCCTTCTTTCATTATGATTAAGTAATGTGTGCCCAAGGGCTGCATTTAACAACTTACATCTCTTTATAGCCACTTGTACGATACTTCATGGGGGGGGGTGACATAAGATGACAATATTTTTAAAAATCATACTTATTTTGTTCTGAATTAGCTACAGATCTCTCTAGAATATATTATTTAAACTCACCATAACCAACAATAATATTATTTCATTTAGTAGTTGGTAGTGGGATGAAGCATTAATATTGAACCTTTGCTAGCTCTCTCTGGCCATTTATTCCAGGCCATTCCAATGCTCCCAGATAATATATCCAGTAAGCTTCCCTTCTTGTTAACTTCCTCTCTATGTCCCCTCCTCTTGTTTTAGTCATTATTTTATCTATCCCTATAAATCTAGGTTTATGTTGTGTTTTATCCCTAGAACTGTTGATATGAAATGCTAGGGTACATTTCATATTATTTTCCACCTCCTGCAGATGTTCCCCTATTCTTTCTTTTAATCTCCACTTTGTCCTCCTCACATAAAAAATGCCACAGCTACATGTAGCTAAATAGATAACAATTTGTGTGTCACAGGTTATAAAACTGAATGTCTTGTACTCTTTGCCATCCCTTGGGCCCACAAAAATCTTAGTTTTCTTCAAAACTAAACAATATTTGCATCGTCCACAGCGAGTATATCTTGGATTTGGTAGTGAAAAATAAGATTGCTTTTTTTCTATTTGCTGTTCACTATAAACCAGCATATCTCTTAAGGTCTGTCCTCTCCTATATGTTATTCTAGGGGGTGTGTTATATATATCTCTCAACTTGAGTTCTGCCCTTATAGTTTCCCTGTTCTTCCTTATTATATCACCTATTGCTCTTGCATCTCTAGAATAAGTTGTCACAAAATATAGACCCATATTTTCTTCAGAATTTCTCACTTTCTCTTGTAAACAATCTCTCCTCAGAATAACATCCACTTGTCTTTACTGTATCCCCTATTCTTCAGTTGGGTAGCCAAATCATCAGCACACTGTTTATAATCTTATTCTAAGGTACAATTCAATTTTATTCTCATAAATTGTCCTTTGGGTATATTTATTATAGTGTGTCTGGGATGGCCACTACCTGCTTGCAGAAGAGTGTTTCTGACTGTATCTTTTCTGTATAGGAAGGTCAAGAGGTCAGCTGTTGTACTTTTCTTAATACCTACATCCAAAAAGAAAATACTTGCTCTACTCTTAGATACCTCAAATTTTAAAAAAGGACTCTGTGCTTCCAATTATTTTTTAAAAGACAACAGTTCCTCTTCACCTCCCTTCCAAATCATTATACAATCATATATAAACCTTCTCCAAAATTCTATCTCATCTCTGTATGGATTTTCTTCCGGGTATATAACACGGTCCTCCCAGCATCCCATCACCAAATTTGCATAGTTGGAGGCAAATGTTGCCTCCACTGCTGTCCCTTGTCATTGTAAATAATGTTTTCCCATAAAACTAAATGTATTATTTTCTAACACCTGTTTTACCATTTCTGAAAGCAATTCTGTTCTTGGTATTTTATCTCTTTTGTCCAAAAAGTAAATTAATGCCATTATTAAATAGTCATGTGGAACATTAGTATTTATTTATTTTTTATTTTTTGATAACCGAGTAGGTGCACTAGACACAAAAGTGACTATTTTCAGGCACGACCTAGGAGGTCACAACACAGAGAGATACAAGTACATGGCATACAGTGTCAAGAAATGTACAATACATCACATATCAGAAGTGAACAAAATTAAGACAATAGTGGGACCAAGGCATGTAAGGTGTATTATACAAATAGAAGTTAAGTGCCCGTGAATAACAGTTCTAGTAATATCACATTTAAAGTACAGAAATGCCACAGTATATAGACTTGTAACATCTAAAGTTACTAACCAACTTCCCTCCTCAACTTCCATATCCATAGTTAAGCTGACCACATCTCTTGAATCCTTTAAATAAGATCTAAGTCCCCCACTATTGGTTTAATATGGAAGTTGATGTATTGAGATAGGGGTTCAGTCAATGACCCTGTCCCGATATAATTGGTCTTCATGGTGAATCTATAAGAGTTGTGAATTTTAGGTAATTTATATGAAGCTGGTCTTATTTGATGTTTCACTATCAAAAATTCCATATCCTGACCTGTTATTTCTCCTTTTCTGTATGATTCCTTGATAAATAAATCTCTCTTTTATTTATTAACCAGCATGGAATCACTAGCAAGAGGCTTGTAAGTTTCCGAACCTTTAAGCTGATGTTCACTTCTCTCACATATACATCTGTATTCATTATCACTATTCTGCCACCTTTATCAGTGTTTCACTGTTAGCTTTGTGTTCTTACTCAAAATTGTCCAAAGCCATTTTTTCATTTTTAGTAAGATTCCAAAAAATATTATCCTTTTGTTGATTATTCTTATAATACAATTCCAAATCATACATACATGTTTTCTTGTTCATTGGAGGCATAAAGATTGAGTGTTTTTTTAACATTGCTAGATGTTACAAGATTATTAGTTTCTAGCTGACTTTCCCGCTCCTCCCCTCCCCTCCATCCCTGTTTTGTGTAATAGAAGGTTGAAAACAAAACTTTTCTGATTAAGTAACCTAATAAACGTATTGAAATCTAAAACAAAATTCAAACTTATTTGCTCTACAAATTGGAACAAAACTTAACCCCTTGTTTAATATACTCCTTTTTATTGAAATGATGGTGTAATAGAAGCATAGAATTTGACGGCAAATAAGGACCGCAAGGCCCATCCAGTCTGCCCATTTTTTCTACCTTATGATTGTGCCATAGGCCTTTACTCTGTCAATGGCCTCTCTATTCATACTCATCTGTATTGCTCCATTATGCCAATCCCATGCCTGTTTGAAGTTCTGCACTGTATTCATAACCACCACTTCCTGAAGTAGGTTATTCCATGCATCCACCACCCTTTATGTTAAAAAGAACATCCTCACATTATCCCTTAATTGGCCTCCCTCTAATCTCATGCTGTGTCCTCTTGTCCTGCTATTTTTCTTATACTGAAACATGTTAAACTCTCTTTCACCTTGTAAATGCCCTTAAGATGTTTGAATGTTTTGATCATATCACCTCTCTTCCTCCTTTGCTCAAGGGTATACATACTGAGCTCCATTCATCTGTCCTCATATGTTTTCTGATGCAGTCCCTGCACCATTTTGGTTGCTCTTCTCTGGACTGCCTCCATTTTGTTAATGTCATTGTGCTGGAGTGGCCTCTAGTACTGCATGCAGTACTCCAGATGGGTCCTAACCAGTGTCTTGTAAAGAGAGATTATTATCTCCCTCTTATGACTTGTGATACCCCTACTAATACACCCCAATATCCTTCTAGCCTTACCTACTGCTTTAGTGGTCTGTTTGGATGATTTCAGGTCATCTGTGATGATGATGCCCAAATCTCTTTCTTCCCTTCTAATTGCTAGTAACTCCCCTCCCAAACTATTGGTAGCTTCAGGGTTTCTCTTCCCGATGTGCATGATCTTGCACTTTGTGTTGAACCCTAGTTGCAACTCTTTCAACCATTTTGCGAGTTTTTCCAGATCTCTTTTCATTCTGCCCACCCCATCTGGATCATCTACTCTGTTGCAGATCTTAGTGTCATCTGCAAACAGACAAACCTTACCCTCCAGTCCATCTGCAATGTCACTGATGAAGATATTGAAGAGGACTGGCCCCAGGACTGATCTCTGAGGTACACCACTTGTGACTTGCATCTCTTCTGACTGTATACGTTTTACCACTGCTCTCTGTTTTCTGCCTGCCAACCAGTCTGTCACCCCGTTCAGTTAACCAACCTCTGACTCATCCTGAGCCTACCCAACTTATTAATTAATTCTCTGTGTGGAACAGTATTGAAAGTTTTGCTGAAGTCAAGGTAGGTGACATCAACTGCACCCCTTGGTCTACCACTCTGCTTACCCAGTCAGAGAAATCTATTGGCTTCGTTTGACAGGACCTTCCTTTTGTAAACCCATGCTGTCTTGGATCCTGTGCTGCTATGGATTCCAGGTGTTGCACTATCCTTTCCTTAAGGAGTGCCTCCATAATCTTGCCCACTACTGAGGTAATACTGACTGGTCTGTAGTTCTCTGCCTCCTCCCTGCTGCTACTCTTGTGGAACCAGATCACATGAGCCCTTCTCCAGTCTTCTGGAACCTCTACTATGGTCAGAGACTCACTAAATAGTTCTGCTAATGGCTGTGCTACTTCCACCCTTGGCTCCTTTAGTACCCTGGGATGTGTGCCATCAGGCCCCATTGCCTTGTCCACCCTGAGTTTAGCAAGCTCTTGCAGGACCCTTTCTTTTGTGTAGGGACTTGTGCACACCTCCCTCCCCCCTGTATCCATGGTGCTGAGCTGTGGGCCCTGCCCTACTTTCTCCTCAGTAAATACTGAGCAGTATAGTGCAGTGGTTTAAGGCTCTGAGCTGCAAATGTGGAGATCTGGGTTTGAATCCCACAGCCCTTACTTGCATACTGTGTAATCCTGAGCAAGTCACTTAACTTCCCTGTGCTCCCAGGTTGCACCTGTAAACAGGCTTTCAGCTTAGTGTGCTACTCCTGGTTAAACAATTAAAAAAAACATCTATTTAGGATAGATGCTTTTCCTTGGTCCTCCTCCATACACTCCCACTTATCCCCTTTGATCTTAGTAATACCCCCTCTGGACTTTCTCCTTTCATTAATGTATCTATAGAAAGTCTTGCCCCTTCTTTTACTGTTCATGCTACTGTTTCCTTGGTTTGGGCCTTTGCCTGCCTTACTGCCTTCCCTGCTTTCATTAGGGAAGTTTGGTATGCCTCCTTAGCTTCATCTTGCTGCGTTCCCTTATATTTCCTGAAGGCCAACCTTTTGGCTCTGATCTTTTCTGCCACTGTTTGAGAACCAAAGTGGTTTTCTCCTTCTTTTGCTCTTGCTTTTCTCCCTAGCACAATGGGATGTTGCTTCAAGTATTGCATCCTTAATGCTTGCCCACTTTGCATATGCCCTGTCACCTGTATTTCATTTTGCCAGGGATAGCGTAACTCTGTTGCCCATCTTATCAAAGTCAGCTCCTCTGAAGTCCCATATTTTTGCCTTGGAATGGGATGCTTTAGTTCTAGTGGCCAAATTGAACCATACCATGTGTGGTCAATGGCCCCAATGTGTCCTTCTTCCTGGAGATCTATGATCCTTTTCCCATTAGTACTAGATCCATGATAGCCGTGTCTCTCATGGGTTGTTGCACCAATTGTTTGAGGCCCTCCCCCTGCAGGGAATCCACTATGTGTCTAGTTCAGGCAGATGTTCCTGCTGGTATTGACCAATCTGTATCTGGCATGTTAAAGTGTCTCATTAGCAGAACCTCCCCTTTAGCTGTCATGTTTTGTATATGTGTCTATGTCCTCCCTCAGGTCTGGAGGCCTGTAGACAATCCCAGTTTTTGTATGGTTGTCCCAGTTTCTGTTTCCAGGTTGACCCACAGTTCTTCTGGCTCCTTATGTGTATTCTGAATTTCTGTAGCTTTGATAGTTTCATTGACATAAAGAGCCACTCTACCCCCCCTTTTTGCACCTTGGTCTCTTCTGAACAGTACATAGCCAGGTACTGAAGCCTCCCAAGTGTGGTTACTGGTGAACCATGCCTCGCTAATGGCTACTATGTCCAGTTTAACCTCTGTCATTGTTGCCTCCAGGTCTGGAATCTTGTTTCCCTGACTGTGGGCATTTGAGTACATGATTTTCCATTGTCCATATTTTGGTGCTTTAGTTGTTGGGCAAGGTCTGGCTTTTCCTCTGCACATCATATGGGAGCTGGACCCTTCTCCTTATCTGGTGATGCAAATGAGCTACAAACATGCTGAACTCCTGTTTGATCACTAGCTGAGGGGGAAGGGTGTCCTTCCCATTTGATGTATTGGGTGCTGCACCCCTCTCCCCATTTGCTAGTTTAAATATTCTGCAAAGACATCAAACTTCTGCCCCAATGCACTGACTCCCTCCTTTGTCAGATGCAGTCCATCAAATTCAAAGAACTTTCACTGCCCAAACTGTTGCCAGTGACATACAAATTTGTGTCATATTTCCTGTCACCAGCCCTTGAGCCACATGTTTATCTCCCCTTCTCTGACCTTCTGTCCATCTGCCTCACTCTCCCAGACCAGCAGGATCTCAGACAGTTTGTCTCCCAGCTTGATCAGATGCTCCTTGGTCTCCACAACTGACTGGCTGGCAAGATCGTTAGTCCCTATGTGTACCAGGACATTGATGTTTTCTCCTACTTAGTGCACAATTTTAGCAATGCAATCAGTGTCTCTCCATGCTGATGTACCTGGGAGACATCTGACCATTACGCCCAGCTAGAGGTAGGTATCAACTCCTTGAATCATGGAGTCACCTATGATCAGAAGTGTTTTGGATTTCCTTTTTGCTTTTTTGTTTTGGTCCCTGTTTTGGGTGAGTTTTGCAGCCCTAGCTCCTGTGTAGCATTATTCTGCTCTGCAATTTCCTCTGCCCCTTTGTTTGATTTTGAAGATAGTGGCAGATACCTGTTTGTAGTTTTTATGTGGTTTGTGGAGATGATACATTGAAGAGCACTGAGTGATGGGGCACCCAATTTGCCCCTCCTAACCACCTGCCAACCTCCCAGACCAACTATCCTCTGCAGTTGAGGTGCTTCAGTTGGATGTTGGGGAAATGGCAAGCAGTTCTTGTATTATATTTCTTGTAATCGGATACATTCATCACATTGTCATTCTTTTCAACTGCATTCAGTTCAATTTCAACTTCATACATATTAAAATCATGTATATTTAAAGGTCCCAAATGACTGTGGCCATTTGTCAGATTGTCCTGAGCAGTATATATATATATATCAGATCAAAATCCAATGATAAATCCTCATCATATGATATATATCAACACTTTCAGTGCAATCCAGTGTATTTAGTAGTAGTCCTGAAATTGGACCCATTTCTGGCTCCAAAATACAATGAAATTGTACTTTAAAAGAGGTTTATAAACAGTGTGCTGATGATTTGGCTACCCAACTGCAGGATAGGGGATACAATAAAGACACTGTGAGTAAAGCTAAGATGGAAGTGGATGTTATTCTCAGGGGAGATCTTTTACAAGAGAAAGTGAGAAATGCAGAAGAAAATGTGCATCTAAATTATTCCAGTGATGCAAGAGCAATAGGTGATACAATAAGGAAGAACAGGGAAACTATAAGGGCAGAACTAGAGTTACAAGATATATGTAACACACCACCTAAGATAAAATGTAGGAGAGCACAGAACATTATAAATATGCGGGTTCATAGAGAACAACCAATAGAAAAGAAGCAGTCTTATTTTCCACTACCAAATCTGGGATGCACTCGCTGTGGACGATGCAAATATTGTCCAATTACTACTAAATGAAGTAATAATATTATTGTTGGTTATGGCGGGTTTAAATAATATATTCCAAAGAGATCTGTATCTCATTTAGAACAAAATAAGTATGATTTTTAAAATATTGTTTATTTATTTGTAAAATCAGTTTACAACCTTTGAGCTCGTCACATTAAAGACATACATAGTGTTTTAGGTCATTAGGTCATCATTGTCATCTTATGTAGAACCCCCCAAACGAAGTATCTTACAAGTGGCTATAAAGAGATGCAGGTTGTTAAATGCAACCCTTTGGCACACATTACTTAATCATAATGAAAGAAAGAAAGAAATGAATAAAACAAATAAATTAACTTAAATGGATGTTCAGCAATATGCTGTATGCTTGAAAGTGTATGAAACAATTTCCAAAGACCATGTATGATAGTAATCACAGGTGTATTTTATAAAGTATGTGTAAGTCATGTTTTATAGCATAGGTTTGATTAAGGAATGTGGATTGAATTACTTGTTTGGGGAATTCTGAACTTTTTTTGTAATTAATCTGTATGGCAGTATAAAAAGAGACTGGTGGGGGGGTTCCCTACACCTTGATAAAGCACTCAAAAGAATGTGAAATGTCAGTCAGTGGTGCCTTTTACCATCTAAAAATCTTTTGCAGTGAAGATACATGGTTTCAGACACTTTTGCTTTGACATAGAGTGCTAAGTCCTTTACCTTTTGTGTTTGATGCCTTGGGACTTTTGAGCACCGACATAGGTGGAGCGAGCCTTGTTTTTTGCCTACCAGCTATCAGTTGACAGCAGTATTAAAGAAGGGGATTTAGTTTTTGGGAGTTTTTGGGAGAGGATGCTGGTAGGATCTCATCACATTCATTCCCAATTTGGTGCAGCATCAGAGTTGGCAGCATGAAGCAGGTCAGTTACAGAAATCAAAGAAGTGGGCAGAAGGAGGACAAGCTGGTACAAAAAGTATATTAGGAAAATGAAGTAATAACGTTGTCTGATTTTCCCCTCCTATGCAGTTCGCAAGAGGAGAGTGTAGATTGTGGGGCACTCTTTAGTGTATTGGGTGGAGAGATGATTTGAAGCAAGGCCTGGTGGGAGACAGCTGTGGAAGGCAGCAGAGGAAATCAGAGTACATTGGAAAAGGGTTTGGGGGATAAGATGGGCACAGCTGTTATCATTCTTGAAAGAGCTCAAGTTGAAATGGCCTAGGCCAGATTTGTTAATGCTGCATTTGGGTAGCAATGATTTAGGGGAACAGCTGTGGATAGAATTGTTTCATGAAATGAGACGAGATGTGGAGATGGTTAAAGGTTGGTGGCCTGATGTAATGATTGGATTGTCAGAGATGATACCAATGAGGGTATAGAGACAGGTGTAGGATATCAGGGCAATAAAGAATGGTAAGTGAAGGCTAAATAGGAGGATGGCAGGGCTTATGGCTGATGTGAGTTGGTGGGAAATATGTGACACATAAAGAGACTTAATAAGATTGTGCAGGGTAATTTAGGCATGATGGGGTGCACTTATCAGAAGTTGGCATTTCTCTCTTTCATAGAGCGTGCAGGGGGAATCCCATTGTCTGTCACGGGAGTGGGAAATGGGCTGGGGAAGGAGGACAAAGTGGGTGGGGGAGGTGGAAGAGGTGCAGGGAGAGGATGTAGGAGGCACAGGGCATACAGGGTGGTAAAATACAAGGCACAGTCTGGGTCTGCATCCTGCCATATCAGGCACCTTGTGGGGTAGTCAACCCAGAGGACCAAAGCTGGGTGTTGGGTAGAAATCTGAGCCCAGAAAGACAATAAAATAGAAGGACTCGATTTTAAGCCAGAGGATGGGTGTTGGGTTCATATCCCAGCCAGGGAAAAACAAGATAAGGGATGGACTGTGTTTACATACAGTATAAGGAACATGGTATAATAACATAAGTGTATATATGGATGTATTTGTGATCATATTCACATGTATATAATTTGTCAATGAAAAGCAAAAAAAGTAAAGGACGAGTGAGAAGGTGGACAATGTAAAGATATGAAGTTTTAATAAATAACCTGCCAGTTGAGCACCAAAGCAGGTTACATGGTGTTTTAATTTCATGAAGGGAATCCCAATGACAATGACGTCTTTATATAGCTGCAGCAAATCTTCCCCCAGTCTTCAATTTTCCAGTAATAAAAGGCTTGATTCCTCAGTCTGCCCTCATATGTTTGTTTTTTCCTTGTTATAGGATTAATTATTCTGTGCTGGGTTCTTTCTAGAGTCTAAAAATATTTCCTTAAATATGGCTTCCACAGCGGAGAATAAAAATCAAAATATGGTCATATATGTGTTCTGTACAGGGGGTTCATAACATGTTTCATATTAATCAATTAATTGATAGAGCTCCTGGTACAACTTTCTATTCTGTTCTATTTCATAGCAACATTTTTGCAATGTAATCCATTTTTAAAATGACTACTTATAAACAATCCAGGATCTCTTCTACTTTCAGATTTCCACAGCTTTATTCTATTTATTAAATACTCCTTGTTTACATTGTCAGTTCTTAAATGTATAACACATTTATTCTAATTAAACTACATGCCATTCCTCACAGTTCAAATCTCAATGTCATCTACAGCCTGTGTAGAACTGAAAGAGGATGACAATACCTTAGAACCAATTATAATAGATTTATTTGAACAGCTGCTCAATATTTCAGTTGAAGACCAAAGTGTTCTAATGGTACAAAGGATGGGTAATGATTTAAAAACAGACCAAATACAAATCACAGTAAAATATATGAGCCTGTATGAAAAAATCTTGAATAATCTCACTACACTAGATGCAATGGGACTTTACATCATCCCATTTGTCTACAATCCAGGCAGTAACATTGACTTTTGTCCACCTGGGAATCAGAATGCTAACCACCTCATAGTTAACATGCAGAATAAAGTTATGGAAGATCTAGTGAAACCAGATACAGAATACAACATTGCAATGTCAGATCACGTTGATGTATCTAATAGGCAAGATGAATGACTACTGGATATAACCACTGTAATGGGGCCAATGATGCAAATGTAAAAGACAATATACTAATTATATTGTGAAACATAGCTGGACTGATGACAAGTTTTGCTGACAAAAATTGTATGAAATTTATGAACCAAGCTTTAATGATATGGTTATAGGAAATCTGACATACATCAGTGAACGATGTTACACTTAGGTTCCAGGTAACAAACATAAATTTGGCAGGCCCTCAGGAGGCCTTATTACCTAGATCAAGATTATGTAATGTGCTGTGGTTGATTTATTGTTTTCAAATTATTTCTCACAGTTCTTTCTCATAAAACTGAGTTCCTTAAAATGCTGTCTTATCAATGTCTACATACCTCCTTGTAATGACAAATTTTTCAACTCTGATATTTGGAATGACTTACAGTAGATGATCTCATTCACAGAACATGGGCTACAACTGCCTGTGAAAAAATACTACTGTGTGGTGATTTTAATGCTAGATTAGGTAATTATGATGGATTTTCAGATAATGATGTACAAAACTAGAAATTTGACAATGCCTTCAAGTTTCCACGAGCCTTCTTAGACCTAAAAATAAATAAAATAGGCAATAGGTTAATAGATATTCTAACACCTTATAATCATGTCCCACTTAATGGAAGACTAAGGTGATTCAGAGGGTAATTATACACATTATAATGTGATCGGTCCCTCAGTTATTGATTACGTATTTTGGAATGATAGTATGGATATTTTGGACTCTTGTGAAATATTACCCTGGGATGAAAGTGATCATTTGCCTCTGGTTTTGTGTTGTAAATTCCTAGACAAAAAAAACAATTTGATCACCAATGCAACACACTGGAGATGAGAAATAATGCTAAAGTCAAATGGAGGCATTCATATAGAAATGAGATTATTAATACTCAGTGGAAGTTGTTTCTCAGCCCTATGTGCATTATACAAACTGATCCTAGCTTAGTTAAACAATTAGAAATTTGTCTTAAATCTATTAGGGAGCTTCTCCTAGTAAATAAAAGCCCTAAGATTGTTAATAATACATGGTTTGATAAAGAATGTTGTCAGCCCAAGAAGCATTTAAATCAGCTCATTAGGCAAGCCTGAGGCAGTAAACAAATAGGACAGTATAAAACATTACATCTAGTTAGGAACATCTACAAAAAATTACTCAAAGAAAAACATTCTACCGTATGTGTCATCACTCACAGTGGGAGAAAATGCTGAGGGCTATTAACAATAATGATCATCAAGCCTACTGGCAGTTGATAGCCCATGGCAACAACAATTGCAAAACTAGCATAGATTCCAATATTTCTTTGAACATATGGCAAAAGTATTACACCAAAATCTTTTTTTTGCTTGAGACATTCAAGTGACTCTTTTTGCTCAAATATTGACATGTCACATTTTGTATTTTGAAGACACTCAGAAGTAATTTTTGCAATAGCTTCCATGACAAAGAACAAAGTTCAGGACACTGACCAGATCCCTGCAGAGGTTTTCTTACCTCCCCCTGTCTTTGGGCCTCATACTCACACCAATCTTGAACTTTTATGTTAAAGAATTGGATTTCCCTAGTTCATTGAAAGGGACTATAGTAATCTCAATTCATAAAAAAGGGGACCGGTCAGATCTTAGGATGTGCAGGCCTATCTCCTTATTAGACAACTGTGGGAAAATATTCTCCCAAACAGTATTAACCAAGTTATTGGAACAAATAAAATCATTGGGAGACTTATCAGAATATCAGGCTGGCTTCTGCTCAAGTTATTTTGCAACAGAAAATTGTTTTATTTGGACTCATCTTCTTAAAAATATGTAAAACTACAGAAACAGAAACAATATCTTTCATTTATAGATTTCAGTTCGGCTTTTGACTCTGTTTCATGTTGTATGCTGTGGTCGATGATGACAGACTAGTGCATTGATGTAGAAGTTATTGCCATTGTTAAGGAATTATACACCGATACCTGGGCCCAGGTCAAATTAGGAATGACTGGTCAATTCTCAGCTTCCTTTAAAACAAACCATGGGGAGGCAGGGCTGTGTGCTGGTCTCCACACTATTCTGTATTTATATCAATAATCTACTTCTTTCTTTGAAAACTTCAGCAACAGATTCTCTCAAAATAATTAAGAAAATCTGTCCTGTGCTGGCATATGCAGATAACCTTATTTTACTGTCAATATCACAGAGGGATTTACAAGGAAAACTTGACCTATTGAATAACAATGCTAGCAAATATAAACTCACTATTAAAGAGGGTTGCCCTTTTTAAAGGGCAGACTCCATTGTCCACAGGCCCAAACCGAGTGTGTGGGTGGCCAATAGCAGATGGTTTGGAAGGGAAGGAAAAGGGGGGTGGAGGGAGGGGCAGATGAGGGCTTAGTGAGGTCATGTAAGGGGAAGGGCTATGAGATAAGAGCTGGAGTGAGGTGGGAAACAGGGACTGGTCAGGAAGGAAAAGAGGGAAGGGTAAGCAACAGGGGTATTTAAGGGCAAACACAGGCCCAGGGAGCTCACAATTTTGATCTAAGAGAATTTCCAACCCACCTGCCCTGAAGTGAAACTGGAATTGGATCTGGTGGGTCACTACAGTAGGTGGAGAACAGTGGACATTGGGGAGCTGATGAAGGTGGATGGCAGTCACACCACAGGGTATGAAAAACAGAGAAAGGGAGGATAGGATGGGGGAAGGGGCAGGGGGCAAAGAAAAAATAGGACATAAGAAAACTTAGCAGGACTAGGTGTACGCAGTGTATGCTCATACCCCTTGAACAGAGGAGGATGAGAAAAGACAGCCCCTCATGATGTACATCTTGGGGGGAGAAGAAGACAAGAAATAAAATGAAAGAAATTAGAGAAACTGGACAATAATTTATGTGATAACGTGGATGTGTAGTGAAGGATTTTATGGAAATGTTAATCAGATATATATATATATATATATATATATATATATATATAGACACACATACCTATATATCTATATATATATCTATCTATATATATATCTATCTATATATATATATATATATATATATATATCTATATATCTATATATATATCTATCTATATACAGTATATATATTACACACACACACACACACGCACACACATACACCCTGCCCTGGTAGTCCAGTGGTCCCCCCCACCCACAGCCACGATCACAGTAAATGGCAAATGAAACAGTTCCTGGTAGTCTAGTGGGCCCCCCTTCCTCCAAAGTCCTCAATAAATGTCATAAATGACCCCTGTAGTCTAGTGGTCCCCCCCGAGTCCCCAAGAACTGTCAGCAATGGCCCTCCCTGGTGGTGAAGTGGAACCCCACCATCCTTTTGCCGCAATCATGGTACATCACCGTAACATATAACCCTGGTGGTCCAGTGGTTCCCTCACCCCTCTCACCCACACGAACCTTGCCCACCCCATCCCCCCTGTCATCAGCAGGTGGCTGCAACCCACCTGCATACTGCCTGCGCTCAAGAGAATGACAGGTACAATATGGAGGATAAGCCCATTGTCCCCATTGTGGACCAATGAGCTTGCAGGGCATATCAGGTTAGATAGTTCTAAATATGTGAATGAAGTCATTCACATATTTAGGACTGTCTTAGTACAGTATGCCCTGCAAGCCCATATTTCACCATCAGGGACCAATGGGGCTTAAAGCCATACTGTACCTATCATTCAAGCGGGTGGCAGCCACCCACTGATGATGGGGGAGTAGGGTGGGCAACGGGTTCAGTGTGGGTGGGAGGGATGGGGTACCACTGGACCACCAGGGTTATATTTTACAGTGATGTACCACGATCGCAGCAATGGGCGGGGGTTCCACCTCACTACCAGGGAGGGTCGTTAATGACATGTCTCGGGGAATCAGGAAGGGGGTCCACTAGACTACCGGGGGGTGTCATTTATGGCATTTATCGGGGACTCTGGGACCACTAGACTACTAGGAACTGTTTAGTTTTACATATACCGCAATCGCAGCTATGAGGCGGTGGATGCCTCGGAATTCCCAGTGCACATGTCATGCTGTGCAGGGTGTCAGGCACAAGTTGCCAGGCTGCCCTGTGCATGGCATGGAAATGGGGCCAAAATGACATGCAAATGGCCCTGTTTGTGCCTTGCATATATTATGGCCTAATTTGCATGCTCCCTACTGAATATCGTGGGTAATGCACCTAGTGCAACTGCAGTTGTGTTGGCGCATCTCTGTGCTCCCTATCTGTGGCTTGCCACTGTGCCATGTGCAGTATGTGTGCTACCCTTGCCATGTTCAACAGTGCTGTGCCATGGTGCATCACCATTGAATATCACCATGCCCTGGCCCCAGCGCATCCCAGTTGCACTGCGCCCTGGCTTGCGCCACTGCCTGGCGCAGTCCGAATATCTGAGATGTATATATGTATATCTATAAACCCTATGAACGTGAATATAATGTGAAACCTGAAATAAAAAAAATAAGTAAAATTAATTGACAAACTGAGCACCCACACATACTTGGCTGTGTATTTATTTGTGGGGACATGGGGGACAATAAAAACAAAAGTCAGGTCATGATTATTTGCTCAAATAAAACAAATACATTTTGGAAGATAGGTGATAAAAAACTTAGTACAGTTAAATCCTATGTGTATTCAGGTGTACACCTATCTAATGAAGGAAACTGGGCTTAACATATTAATACCTTGCTTCCTAAATTAAAGCAAACTGACAACTCACTGAAGTCTTTCAATTATAAATATGGGGGAAACTCTGTTAAGCCATTAGTTACATAGAAACATAAACATAGAAACATAGACTTTGATGGCAGATAAGGACCGCTTGGCCCACCTAGTCTGCCCAATTCTCTGCTTACTGGATAAGATGCAGATCCTAGTTAACCAACAGCCTATTTATTCCTACTCCCCACAATAATTGCCTAATGTCTGTCCCATGCATTCTTGAATTCCCCCACTGTTGACCACATGACCTCCTCAGGGAGGCCGTTCCATGCGTCCACCACTCTCTGTGAAAAAATACTTCCTAAAAATGGTTATAATAAAAATAGTTGCTGCAGTTAAGGCAAAGTATTATGCTCAAACTTTATATCATACAGAACTCTGGGATTATGACAATTTTCAGGTCATTGAAACTCCATTAAATAAATTATTAAGAGCCTGTCTTGGTCTTAATAACTCCACACCTGCTGCCCTTACACGAGCAGAATTAGGATTAACTAGACTGCTAGCATATTCTCAAGCTAGGAAAGTGAACTACTGAGTAAAGTTGCTGTCCCTCAATCATAATAGGTTGCCAGCCCTTTCACTGAGGGAAAAGTTAGGATGTATGAAATCTAAATGGTTGTCTGAGATAGACGGTATCCTGGAAGCCATAGGTCTAACTTTCCTAAGAAAATATTTGGACAGTAACGTAACTATTAGTCTCAAATACCTTTCTTGTGATACATGATTGTTATAAATTACCATAGGACCTTGGACCTAATAACCATCTCAAAAATGAAAATATCCTCATGGGTGTGCACTAATGATGCAATATTTCAATACAGAAAGTACCTGGACATATTAACAGACTAAAGACAACTTTATGCAAGGATCAGACTAGAAATGTTTCTGAGTAATGGTCTATTGGCTAGATACAGTAAAGCACTGAACATAGGTCCACTTGCTGTTCCTGTTCTAATGAATGTGTATAAGACCTTTATCATGTAATTGTGGTTTGTCCTTCATATGAAAAACCAAGGAAACATTGGCTAGCCCCAATTTCTTTTTTCATTTTTTTTTCCATTTTATTAGTTTTATCAAGAAAGTGGATTGGGACTAAAGACTCTTTTTCAACCATGCCTGGAGAAGGGAACTAGAAAAGAATACAAACATAATAACAAACACAGTTGCCAACATTTGAATCATAGGCTAAAGGTTACGATACAGTAATAGCTTCATTCATTCAATAATAAAATCACAGTATATACAATAACACATTTATTCAATTTCACCATTTAGTAATAAATAACATCAAGTAATCTCAGTACATTTATAACTGGAGACACCATCCAAATGATACTCCAGGTTTTATTTTAAAACACCTCTTATCCTGTACATCCAGTTTTAAATGAGATAGTTTATTTATAAATTCTGGGTCATAATTAATTAAAGAACGCTCAGCAATTTTAGTATTTGTTTTTCATTCTACAAGCAATTTAGTTGATGATTCCCTAAGTGCTCTTGCAGGAATTGTATTTTATAAATATGTTGACAAGGCAGTGGGAGTTTGTGTATGAAATAATTTATGTAGGAACAATTAAACTGTTTTCATAATTCTCTCCCTTGGGGGCAAAGTCTCAAAGGTGAGATACAGATGACAGTGATGTTCCCTTTTGTTCAAACATCCAACTACAAATCTCACAATATTGTTAAAAGTTACTACATATTTATGATACAAAGTGTCAGAGGCATTCACTAACAAAAAACACTGTTGTATTCTAATGCTGGCAGTAATACTTGATGTGCTATTGCCTGTTTTGCCTGCATTGTTAAACAATTAAAATTTCTGTATAAAATCCCCAATTTATTATTTACTTTTTATGTTACTTTTAGTACATACTTGTTTAGAGCCAATCCGCTATCCAAGTTTACCCCAAGGTAATTAAATACCCCCACTTGTTCTAATTTAACACAGTTCTCTCCAGTCATGCACAAAGAGTTACCTTCTAATCTACGTTTAAGTCAAAATAACATTGTAACTGTCTTTCTCTCATTTAACAAAAGTTTCTTTTTTGCAAACCATTTTTGTAAATTATATATCATTATATATGGGTCGAAGTTTATATTCCAGGTCATATCCCAAGATTTGGGACAATATTGCATCTACAGACAAGGCTCTGTTAGTGAACAGTCTTTTTACCACATGTGATGAATTAATTATCAAAAAAACTATAGGTTACCTAGGTGCAATAGCAAGGATCAAACTCAAATATAAGTAAAATTTACTTTTAGATTATAGCTTATCCCTTACTGTTAGTAAAGCTGTGCTATAATGTTTAGCCTGATTATCTTTAAGGAGAATAAGATGAAAATGTATTCCATTCTGACAGAGGGTTTATAAAAGCACCTTGCTAGCAATTTTAATTGCTTTATAGATGTAAATGTACTGATGTTCCTAAAAACTTTTAGCTATGGCTGCTTAAGTATGTACTCGTAGTAATGCTGCTGGATATTGTATTTTATTCTCTTTTTAAACAAGTATAACTTGAAGTTGTATGTACATGCCTATTTATAATATTGTAAAAGTCTAAGATGGATCAATAAACTTGACTTTAACTTACAATTTCATTTAGGTGGATTTTGATATTTTTTTCCTGATTTGACACATATCCCACAATTCCACCCAACTTAGTGTCATCTGAAAATTTCTTTATCAAGTTATTTTTTTTGGTATCTATACTCATCTTGCTCCAATGGCCTTCTCAATTTGGGGGAGCCCCAGCCCTGTCACCCTGGCATCCACCATCTGGTGCTAGTACTCCCAGGGCTTACTTCCCCAGCGGGGTAGGTGGAAGGGGACCTCCCCTACTGATACAGGACCCAGTGTTGCACCATGCCTGGCCAGGTGCAGGATCTGCAAGCTCCCCCACTATCTGCCACAAGCTTTTCCAGTTTTCTTGTGCCCCCTTATGGTCGTACGGTGTGCAATGATGCTTGCGATGGGGTCGTGCATGCTCCCATGTGTGCCCACATCAAGTGTCTGCTGTGCTTCTCCCCATGCTGTAGTGACTCCATGCTACCAAGCCCCAGCCTCTGCTAGGGGTCAGGCATGCAGTGGCTGCTATTCTCCCCCCCGGAGATGGAGAGTAGTCTGTCGGACACACAGTCCATCTCCATCCCTGCCAACTGCTGGTGACCCATGCTCATTCCTGAACAAGGGTTGCCAGTGTGGCACTAGGTGTGGTGTCCAGTGCCTCAACCCTCAATGCCACTGGGCCAGCCCTTTATCAAGTTTTTGACATTTAATCCATATCCATTAAATAACAATAATAATAATGCAATTGGCCTGGGAGGATGGATGTGTGCTGACACAAAATGTTTACCTGAGCTAGCAGGCTGTGAAGCTGCATTCTCTCCTGCTAGGTTTTTCCAAAAATCTAGGATGCCACATTTTCACTACTTTGACAGAAAACATGCAGTACCAACAGAGTAAAGAGATTTTTGGCTAATGCCAATTTTGTGTTTCTTTTTATTGTCTTACATACACACAATATCTGAAGATGCAAAGTGGCAGTTGAAAGGACCAGAAAATGCTAGTAATGGTCAACACCCACCCAGTACCTTGGGGGAATGACAGGTTGAAGAAGCCTGGATCACAAAGGGTGAAGCCAGCAGTTACCAAAACAAAATTTAAGGAACAGGAAGATATCGGGAAGTATCAGAAAGAGTCGGGAGATCCCCACAAATTTATCTTTGGAGAAAGTCCAGAAGGAAAATGAACAGTGAAAATAGTATTGAAGGGCTAATTCTTCTCTGGAGAAAGGTGCAATAAAGCAATTACAACAAGCTTTGTGGGCATTGTATCTCAGGCTTTCTGTGGTCTATTAAGATAATTTTGAAAGATTCATGATACGTACTGTATTTTCCTGAATATTTTGCTTTCTATGCCTAAGCTGAAATGTCATTCAGAGTCTGTGGCCCACACTCAAAAAGAAAGTTAAATAAAGGTGCAAATTGCCTAGAAGACTCAAATGAACTAATGAATTTGTGTTTAAGGAAGTACTTCTCCTCATTTAAACCCTATTGTATTAATCCTGGAGTCAAGAAGACTTAGAATGTGCAGAAAAAAGAAAAATCAGTCAAGGGGAGGAGTAGCATCTCCTAAATCTCCAAAAACAATGGAAGGGGACACTTCAGCAAATCAGAAAACACTGGCAAAATTATTTCACAGCTCTTTAGCACAAAAAAAGGGACACAACCAGTTAGTGAGAATACTTCATATATACCCAGTTCTTCCCCCGCTACAGGGTCAGGCAAAAAAAAAATTAAGCAATTGAAATTGCCCTTTAAAAACTGTCACCTTGCAACAGGTATAAGAAAACAAAAAAATGCCTCCTAAAATGCAACAGGACATGGAAAAAAGAGAGAAATGGAAAAAAGGAAAGGCCAGGTTATTCAACAAAAAATGTGGCCAGTACAGGCAATGAAAACACGGAAGTGAATAGCGGAGATGAAACAGCACAAAATACAGACACAGAAGTTGTGGGGACTGCAAAAGTTAATAACAATAATGATGGTTCAGACAATCCTCCCTCTACATCTGCAAATGATGAAACACCTTTTTGGGCCCATAAACTCATAGAGAACCTTGCCTCATTATAGATGGCTGTGGGAAAATTACAACATTTACTGGATACATTGGAATCACTTAAATTAACAATGGACAGAATGGAAAAAAATGGAAGCAGAAACTAAAAGTATAAATGAATTGTAAGAGAGACAATAAGAAGTAAAAGATGAGATAAATCCCTTACAAAAGGACATCAAAAACTTGAAGAACTTTACAGAGATAGAAATTAAAATGGATGACCAGGAGAATCGTTCAAGACAGAACAATGTCAGAATATTTGGAATTCAGACTAGTTGGGAAAAGAACTCAGCTTTGCAGGACATAGTAAAAGATCTCTTCTCTGCTTTACTTGGCCAGACTCATTTGGTACTAGTTATAGATAAGTTACATTGGCTATCCTATAAAAAGGATAGTACTTCCTGTCCTGTGATATTGAAATTCCTGACCTCATCAGGGAAAGATACCATAATGCAAGCTTTATATAAAAACAAGAATTTTAAGCACGGAGAGCAAAATATACTCCTGAAACATGACTTCTCTAAATCATTATGGCAATTACATAGACAATATTGGACATTGCAACAGTTTTTGTGGAAGAAAGGTCTTAAGGACTACATTCTTTACCTTGCCAAGTTAATAGTTGCGTTAAATGGCAACCACTGATGTATAGTACTGTAAATGATGCAGTGACTGATCTTAGAATCTGTCTACCACATAGGTTTGCAAGATATGACAGTGGTTAGTCAGATAAGGTGTTTATAGTCAGAAGTGATTGGCGGGGAAAATATATATATATATATATATATATATATATGGGGAGGGAGAAAAGAGTTAACCTGGACAGGGAGACTAGCCTGGGGAAGATGCCTGCACTAAGTAGGAATAGGATATGCCAGAATTGAGTCTATGGCATGGGGGGACTGAGCTAAACAGGTTTATTGCAGTGGAGGGGAGGGGGGGCACAGTAAAGAATAACATATCTGTATTATGTATTACAGTCAACAACCAGTGGTTTATGTATAACTAGGAAAAGGAAAAGAGACAGAAACTAAAAGTTACAAATTTGAAATTGTCCCCTTGAATTAAGGATGGTGGGATCTATATTATGTGGTACATGGAATATAAATGGGATTCATTCTTCTGTTAAAAGATATAGAATTTAACAGGATTAGAGAACTAAAGTTAGATTGTGTCCTCCTACAAGAAATATTCTTAAATGAGTTGAAGATTAAAAAAAATAGAGAAAATAAATGGTGTCTATAAAGTAGAATACTCCATAAATGGAAAAAAAAAGAAGTGCAGGAGTAGCAATAATTTTCAGTACTAATTTCAAGGGGAAAATTTGAGATTATATTGTAGATAAGAAGAGTAGAATAATTTGGGCTAAAATTGAATATCATGGTGTAGAAATGGTGGTGGGATCTGTTTATGCTCTTTTTTCAAGATATGGAGAATTTTTAGCAGAAATAATGAAGTTGCTAAGTTTATGGAACTGCACTCATACAATACTCGAAAGGGATTTTAATGCAATGTGTTCCCCAACAATGGATACATCCTCCCAGCCACAACAGTGGAATAAGCACAAATCTAGATTAATGAACAATATGTTGGACTCATTTAATCTGGTAGACATATGGCATATGCTGCATGACAATGAAAGAGATTATACACATAAATCTGCCAGATTTAAGACATTTGTCAGATTAGATTATGTTTATATTTTAAGAGAATTTATAATCGAATATGTGGCTATGGAAGCATCTGTCAAGCCTTTATTGATTTCAGACCACAATATGGTAGCCGTTAAATTATATGTGGATTTAAACAATAGATAGAACAACTGGAGATGCAACGATAATATGCTTAAGGAACAAGATTTCATCACAAAACTTAAAATAGAGATTCAGAACTTTCTAATGGACAATCAGATATGAAAGAACAATGTAATAAACAGTCGGGATACACTAAAAGCCACCATTAGGGGGCATATTATCTCTGAAACAGAATGGAGAAACAAAGACAAATGTCAAAACAAAAAGTAGAAATTAAACTTAAAACTTTAGAATTAGAGGTAAAAATGGAGCTCTGAAAAAACAGGAAGAATATAAAGAATTAAGGAAACTAACAGAAACATTAGACATTAAATTCACCAAGAAAAGTTGGTCTCTAGCAGGTAGACACTGGAAGAACAATAGCAAAAAATAGGTAAACAATTAGCAGATAGGTTGAAAACAATAGAAGAAACAGAAATTACAGTCATACTGTTCTGAATCAGCCAATAATGGGCAAAAAACAGATAAAAGTAAAATGGGTGAAGAAGAGATTCTATATTATAAACAATTTTGTAAGTCACAATTAGCCCAACAAGAGCAGGAATAGCTACTGAGAGAAATTACAGAGGCAGAAATATCAAGTACCATGCATAACATGACTAAGGGGAAGTGCCCTGGTTTAGATGGTTACACACTAGAATATTATATTGCTCTGGAATCTGTTACGTTGCCAATTTTGAAATTATTCAATCAGATCCAGGAAGAGGGCCACCTACCTTTTACATTAAATCAGGCATATATAGCTCTACTTCCAAAACCAGAAAAAGATCCCAAAAAGGTGGAAAATTATAGACCGATCACAATCTTAAATATTGATTACAAGATAGATACAAAAATAATAAATAATAGATTACTACCATGGTTAAATCATCTCACCCATAAAGATCCATCTGGATTTATTCCAGAGAGATCGATTCAGGCAGGCCTATACAAAATCAATTTTTAACTGAGTACTTACAAAAATCCCAGACAGAAGTTATCTTTCTCTCTTTAGGCACAACTAAAGCATTCGACATGTTGGAATGGGAATACCTGTTCAATATACTTGAATGTTATAAAATTCCAGAGCAATTTATTAACCATATATGGATTCTGTATAATTTCCCAATGGCCAAAATAAAAAATTAATAACTTTTATACCTAATTTTTCAGCTTAAAAAGAGGGGTTAGACAGGGTTGCACCAGCCACCATTCTCTCTTCTTACAATAATTCATTGGTCCTTACTTGCTGTGATCTTTGTAAAAGCCATGAGTATACCCAATTTATTGTTATGGAATATATTTAATTCTCTTTACTTTGTTTATCAGTTATGTGGAACAACATCATTTTTTTAATCCAAGAAATTATATCTACTGGTGCATTTTGGTTAAGGTTTTGGATCACTTTTTCCTAAAAAGTCAGCAGATTTGTGATGCACAACCTGTTTTTGGTAGATCCATGTTGTTTCAGGTCTTTTCTCCCTTTGCTTTCTATTTCCAGTGAGAACTGGTTCTTAATCAGGCTTTCCATCATTTTCATAATTATAGATGGAAGACTTACAGGTTTATATTTCTCTGATTTAGGCCTGTCTTCTGCTTTTTCTACAGTGGAACTACAATTGTCCAATGTTAGTCTTTGTGTACCATGCCTGTTATATAAGATTTATTGCAGAAACCTATGTTAATGATCATTAGGATTACTACTGCACAAAATGCAAACTGCACAAAGGTTGGAAATAAACTATTAGGATTGTAAGAACTATACTCACAAAATCTGGAAATGTGCTACAGTATTAGGGTTCTCATATCTAATTCCCACCCATCCTGCCACATCCCCTAACCATATGGCATAAGGACAGTCTACAGGTACAGGGCCATAAATCGATGTTATGGTACCTCATACAGAATAAACATATTAAAATTTGTCTACAGAAACCCTAATCCCCAACCTCTCCCCAGCCCTTGTAAAAGAATACATATCTTGCGTCATGCCACAGAAGTATAGTGTTTCATATGCATTGTAGAACTGTAATTAGAATACTTTTGGGGTACATACCTGCAAAGGTTTGTACCCATTATATCATTACTTGGCACACAGTATTGTATACCATCCACAAAGTAGTGGAATTGTTTAAAATGTGAAAGTACTATACCCATTGCATATTCATGAGCAGGACCAATGGAAAATCGCAGAAAGGGTTACCCAAAATTGCGGAGCATTTTTCAAAAATTGCGGGAAATTGCAGAGATTCTACTGTAGACCCTGAGTGCTTCATAGTAAATCTTTTAATGTTTTCTGCAGCATATATCAGTCAGTATAAATTGCTAAATGAATACACTGACATCTGAATATGTTTAAAGCATAAAGAAAAGTTTATATTCCTAAAAAGAATACTAAACTGATAAGCTATCGTAAGCGTTGCCTAGCTTCCAAAATTTAAAAGCATCTGCCTCATACAGTGCTAAATAGATTCTATAAAGTGAGCCACAGATAATCAATATTAAATAAAGCCAGAAGAGATATTTTTTTGTTTCTGGCTGTAGAATAATGTAGCCTAATCAACAGCTGTTTAAAGTGCCCTGCCAGCTATTCACCCACTTTGGTACAAGAAAAAATAAGCAGATAGAGTGGTGAATAATTAAGTTTTAGTAAAATGTTGTTAAAGTGTTTAATGATCATAATTTGTACTGTAGGTATTGTACACTATTTTTGAAATCACATATTTAAACATTAAATCTGGGGGTTATTGGGGCTGGCAGTATATTCTAGAGGATAGTGTAACAAACTATGAATGAGCTGATGACATCTAGCAGGCCTGGGTTTGATTCCCACAACCTCCACTTGTATACTGTGTGAGTCTGAGCAAGTCACTTAGCCTCCGCAGTGCTCCTGGGTTGTACCTGAAAACAGGCACTTGTGCCTAGTGGGCCTTATGTGGTTACCAAAAAATGTAAAAAAATACCAGTATACTTTTAATGCATCATACAGTAGTCAGGGTACGCTGTAATTTACCTTTGTTTTACTCTGGCTACAATGATTTTGTTCAGTTAAAGATAAATGTTCAGATACAGTTTGTGTTATATAAGCTTGTTTTTAGACTTCAGTCATGTTTTATTGTACTATTTGCATGTGAGCATCTAGGGTGTAGTTGCTAACAGTGAGATCACTGTTAAAAACTAGCTTATTCAAGTTTAAATTGGCAGGGCCATGCAAAAATCCTCAGCTGTTTGAATCAAAACTAGTCTGAATGAAAGTATGCTCACAAGGAAAAACATGCCCTGCCACTTACAAAAAGGCT
The DNA here is from genome assembly GCA_016271365.2 of Neoceratodus forsteri. Lineage (NCBI taxonomy): Eukaryota > Metazoa > Chordata > Ceratodontiformes > Ceratodontidae > Neoceratodus > Neoceratodus forsteri. The sequence goes on along the minus strand of CM057455.1, from coordinate 825,396,851 downwards.
TCATAGTTAGCACCACATTTAAGTGAATGGGATAATTTGCACCTTTTATCCCATCTTTTGTTTCAGTCTGTGTGGCAACAAAAAGTTTTCTGATAGACTGCTTCAACACAGAACAAATGTTAAGTGTTTAAGTATACTTATGCTTGGCCAGTGGATTTTGAAACCAAACAAGACAAGAATTCAAAAGACATCAGTGTCACATAAAACCCTTGCCCTACCTTGCATTGCATTGTTTTGGCCAAACCCAAGTCTGCATGCAAAATTGTCAATATATTTGAGAGTATTTTATTAAAAATGTTAATACTTTTTACACAGTTCAATATAAAACCTCAAAAATTGCAAGAAACTGCGGAACATGTCAGTTTTTGTGGAGAATGGTGAAAATTGCGGATTCCGCAAAAGAAAATTATGGGTGCAATTTTCCAGTGGTCCTGTTCATGAGTTGCCATGTAGTGCACTTAGAAATAGTCAAAGCAAGTTATGTTTTGGATGTGTATACTGTCTTATGAAGGGTCTTGTTGGTGCTAAATAAACAAACCATCAGAACAACCTTGTAGGATGGTGATAGACTTATAGCTTAGCCTTGTGTAACCACCATAGTGTAAGAAATCAGCTTCTGACCTGGTGGTCAGTTCAGCTAGTAGGTCTCAAAATGAGTTAGTCACTTCATATTTTGTCATGAAAACTAAAGTGATGGTTCTGGTTCATACAAAAATATGTCCCAACTATACCCTGTTTTCAGTGGTATTGGGATTGTGATGCTAGCACACAGACTGGCTTATGGTGTGGTAATTGCATAGTGTGGAGTTCCTAGCATATGAACAATTGCGTGAAGTAAAGTTGGCATTACTTTCTTATGAACTACCACTCAGTATAAGAAAAGGATTTGTTGATGTTTGCTTGTTTGTTGAATTTTGTTGACCCGGTAAGCCCACTGGGCCTAGAAGTCCCTTTTTCAGGGGTGACCGGGGAGGGGAAGGGGGATACAGATGGTAAGCAACTGAAATTCAACCAGATTAAGCTGTTCAGTATGTGATGTGTCAGTATATATTCTTGTCTTAAAAGATAGTGTCAAAAATAGGGTAACAAAGCATTACTTTGAGCAGACATTCAAATCTTAGGAACACTACACTGCTCAATCATGAAGATTCAGGAGGACATTCTGCTGCAATCCCACATTTCTCTTCTTCTGTGGCTATAACCGTTGCCTTAGTGTATGTTTTTGCAATTAATACTTCTTTGTCCCCACATGTCATTTAGACTTTTTTCTTTCCTTAAAGCAAACCTGAGTGGTCAGTGTTAATGCAAACTCTCATAACCAGGTCATGTTTCAATATTAACAAATGCTTTTAGATGATCAAATAAAGTGCCATGCACATACTGAAACAAATACTAACCTCTCGATACCCACCTTTCTACGAACATTCTTCATTAATGATTTTCTAGCTTAGAAGGTCTCCATTTGATAAGTTTTGTTATTAACATAGTTTTATAACCTATTTGATAATATTTATTAGGAATTGCCATCTGACATTCCATATGTAGTATAAATAAAAATTAAAGTTGTTTTAAATACTATGATATTAAGAAGGTTTAAACATGATTATCAATCAGAATCCTCCACATACAGTATGTCCAGTAATAATTTCATTTCATTTAATTTTTGTTTTTTATACTTGTAAGCAGGATGAGCAATTCTGCCCATTTTCATCAGCGACAAGTTACAAAACAGACTTTACATACATTATAAAACAAAAATTTAAAGACAATATAAAAATACAAAAACAATTAACAGTCGATTATTTAACATGAACATGTGCAAATGTCATTATCCATCATCCAGTGTTTTAGTCTAGTTTTAAAGGACCACACTGTCATACTTCCCATAAAGTCAACAGGTAGTGAATTAAAAAACAAAGGAGCCCTAAATAACATAGATCTCTGACCAAGAGCAGTTTGAAACAATGAAATTTCATAAGTAAATTTAGTTTGAGATCTAGTACCACTAGAGTTAAAAAAACTAGGGAACAATAAAGAAACTACGGGAGAAATAAGGCCATTCTTTACCTTAAACATCAATAATAAAATCATTAAATGTTTAACACCTTGGACAATGTTCAAAGTGCTGAACCAGGTAAGTGCCATAGGCTGGTGAACATCTATTTCTGATGCATGACCCAGGTGATAACACAGCAAATAGAAAATGAACACTACAGTACATGGCAATATGGGTTAACATGGGAAACAAACAATAGATTGAAACAATACAAACCGGTAATATTAAATGCATGCTGCAAATGCAAAATAGAATTAGAATTGATGATTTAACTGTAGCTCTTCATCAGCAATTATCTAAAATGAGATAGCCATGTTTACTTTTCAAATTTATCTTTATAGACAATTCTTGAAGAAGACCCACAGTCTAAAAGTCTGTTATTTTCAACACTCATTTAATATTACCTGTTTGTTTTGTTTTCCACCCAGACACTGAAGCAGCACTTTTGTTTTGTTCTTACAGTAGTTTACAATGGTGTAAATACAACACCCAAGAATAGGTTCAGACATTTGTAAACATAGGGCCCAGATATTCAAAATATTGCCCAGGCACAAATCCCAGTTTGCCTCTGCAAACTGGGTTTTGCACATATGTCCCATACTTAAAAGTCCAGTTAGCACAGAAAAACAGGGTTTGCACCCAGGCAATATTCAGAGGGGGTGTTCAATGCAAATGAATGGGTGGTGACCTGAATATTGGTGCAGTCCAATATTCAGAATATGTGTGCCACACAAGGCCATTTTGCATGGTCACCTTGCTACCTACCATATAGAGTACATGCTCAATGACTGATCAGTTGGTGGCTGGCCATGATGGAACATGGAAGGCTATGCCAGTCACTGGCTCAAGGTCAGGATGGGGGGGAGTGAGGTGTTGGGGCACTACCTACAGGGGTGGGGGTCCACTAGACACCAGGGTATGACATTACTTTATGATACAGGGAATCGGGGATGGGGGGGTCCACTAGACTCTAGAGAATGGGTTTACATTATTATACAGGGGATTGGGAATCTGGTAGTGGGAGGGATGACTGGACACCAGTGAATATTATTTGAACATTGTGCATGGGTACAGGTGGGGGGGAGGGACCACTGGACAATAGGGAATATTATCAAAACACTGAGCATGTATGGGTGGGAGGAGGGACCACTGTACACCAGGGAAAGTTTCAGTTTTATCATCATGCCAGCAAATGGCAGAGGGGGACCACTAGCACCAAGGAAAATTTCAATTCAAACAATGGGCCAGAGGGGGCACTGTTGAGCCATTGTTAGAACTAGATGCATTTTTTATTTAGAGCTCTGCAGTTTCAGATGGAACATCTGAAGAAGCTTACAGAAAAGTGGATACTTTCGACTGAGTTTTCATATTCATTTGGATAGAATTTCTGTCGTCAGATATGGAGACATGTATTTCCCCAAAACCCACTGGGAGAAGCGTTCTGGCCCAAGGGCCTGTTGGAGGAGCTAGGACAGGGGTCTTTCCCACCATAGTAACCCACCTAGATGTGGGAGCAAAACCAAGGGCATCACAGAAGCCCACTCTTGCCTCAATAGAAGCTTTCCTGAATGAGTTTCAAACCAAGGTGAGGCAGTCAACTTCTCGTATAGAGAATTCACTTTTGGATATATCTATTCATTACATCGCTGTGGAGACATGGATGGAGAAAGTGGAGAAATTGATTGAGAATAATGAAGGGGAGATGAAAGCCATTTCGGCTAGGATCCTTACCTTAGAGGGAGCTACAAATACAGCACAACATGAGCAATTGGCCCAAATGTCAGGACTAGAACGTTTAGAAAATAATATGCTCAGGTGAAACTTGAGGTTAATTGAGTTACCTGGGACTGTGACAAATGCTGAATTGAAAGAAGCAATACAGAAGGCACTGATAGCCGTTTTTATCAATCGAGCTTTCTCTTACATTGGAGTCGGTTTTTTGCCCAGCTTCCCATCAATCCAAAGATTTGTTGAATTTACCTCAACAACCTGGGGCAAGATATATAACTTTCCATACTCTCGCTGAAAGGAACACAATTCTTCAATTAGCCAGACAAAATTTTTTTATGAGGGCTATAGCATTCATTTGTATCCTGACTTCTGTATGCAGACCCAACGTAGGAAAAAGCGCTTTCTGCCTACACTGTCAGAATTCAAGGAAACTGGAATTACTGTGGTTTTACTTGCACCTGCTTGTTTAAGAGTCCAGTTCCAGGGTAAGAATTATTATTTTGATGGTATTGATGCTGCTGGAACATTTTTTGAAAGTAAAGTTAAAATTCCTGAAGATATTGGCTCGGACATGAAGGGGCGGTCAAGGTGACTGAGTATCTCCCCGTTTGAAGTTTGAACTGTGTTTTTACAGAGACCATGGACTTTGAATATTCATTTAACTTTTGATCTGCTTATACTTGGGACTTGAAACTTAGAATTAGGGGGAATAAATGCTTATTTCTGTCATAAATATGTAGTAGGGTAGTTAAAAGCTTGGAGTATAAACAAACTTATTTTTTTTAATTTTTTTGTCTCTTAATATGGCTCTAAGAAATAATTTGTTGATTATTTTTTTTTCTTTCTAATCCCCCAAAAAATGAACAAAAAAAACCTTTTATGCCTTATTTAGTTACAAGGAATAAGGGGGACATCACGTTCTTAAAGATATCTTGTTATTGTAATTATATTTGAATGTGAAAATTCTTGTTTTAAGGAATAAGGCAGATCCCAGTGGTTGTGAGGGCCAATGGATCCTCTGCCCTCCCCCAAGCCCAGCCCAGCACCTAATTTCACCCACAGTCAGCTCCCGGTGGTCGTGAGGGCCAACAGATCTTCTGCTCTCCCCCAAGCACAGCCCAGCACTGAATTTCACCTGCAGTCAGTTCCCGGTGGTCGTGAGGGCCAACGGATCTTCTGCCCTCCCCCAAGCCCAGTGCCGAATTTCACCCACAGTCAGCTCCCGGTGGTCATGAGGGCCATGAGGGCCAACAGATCCTCTGCCCTCCCCAAGCTCAGCCCAGCGCCGAATTTCACCTGCAGTCAGGTACGGAGCTGCAAGGCAGAGCACAACTTGATATTTCCACTGCTCACAGGACTTGGCACAATTTTCAAACAAAGCAGGGACCCTATGCCTTATCTATCGCAGAGCTATGCTGCTAGTTTTTTTGTCTTTGTTTTTATGGACACAAATGCTGAAACGCTGGTTTCAAGCCTGCTCGAAGGGAGCTTTAAGGGGACTGCCTGCCATTTTGTATTTTAAGCAGGGTCTCTGCTAATAAGGAGCCTTAATGCTGTATAATGAATTTAAAATTGCAATTCTGTGTCCTCTGTCTCTGTAGAGCTGTATTTTTATTAGAGCTTGATTTATTTAGAGCTAGATTTATTTACTCGATTACTGCTTAGATGATTGTTCTGCAATTCAGTGATGCATGCTGTCTCAACCTGCCAGAATCTGTACTTAAGGGCACAGTCATGGAAAACGTTGGTTTCAACCCTGTCCCTAAGGGAACTTTAAGGGGTCCGATTGCTGGGTTTGTAACAAATGGTTTGTACCCAAACAGAATCACACTGCTACATCTGGAGTCACAAACAGAATCTAACAAGTGCACCAGTAATTTCTGAGAGAAGCTGATTCATGCAAATTAGTCTTTTCTTGTTCTAGCCCCACTTTCTCCCTACCTCTTACAATCCTCTGTCCATTTTATTTCCCTGCAGCTCCCAGTGGTCATGAGGGCCAACTGATCCTCTGCCCTCCCCCAAGCCCAGCCCAGTGCCGAATTTCACCCGCAGTCAGGTACGCAGCTGCAAGGCAGAGCACAACTTGATATTTCCGCTCCGCAAAGGAGGCCCTGCCACCACCACCCTTGGTTGGCTCTCCTTAATACAGGGTATCCCACATGACACCAGAACCAAGTGAATGAGCTAAACCTGTCCCAACAAATAACAGAATCCACTCGCCTGAACCACAAATCTCAGAACCACTCCAGGGTTTTAAATAATTGATTAGCAGTTTTTTTTCTTGGGACAATACTAACTGTACAGAAAGCATTTTTTTTATTCCAATTGTTTAATCAGGTGAGACACACTAAGCTGAAAGCTTGTTTACAGGTGCAACCTGGGAGCACAGGGAAGTTAAGTGACTTGCTCAGGGTCACACAGTATGCAAGTGGGGGCTGTGGGATTCAAACCCAGGTCTCCAGATTTGCAACTCAGAGCCTTAAACCACTGCACTATACTGCCTCCCTTATATAGGTTTTCTAGAAGTGTTATGTTTGTTAAACACAGTGAGGCAAGTGCTATACATTTTCACAATGTTTTAGAACTTTTATGAGCAAAACGCTAATCAATTTTTAGAGTTATATAAAACCCTGCACTCACTCTTAGACTGGGTCCTTACCTCTCATCCCCATCGTATTCTTGATGCTGGACACCTACCGGACTCTCTCAGGATCACCACATGATTTATATGGTAAGGAAAGTATTCAGACCTAAGGCTCCTCCCCCTCGTACAATTCGCACCAGGTCCTACAAATCCCTTGACCTCACAGTGCTCCTAACTGACCTGACTAATGCTGACTGGTCTTTCATACCACAGGCATCCTTCATCGACTCTGCCCTAGAATCTTTCAAGTCTACATTCCTTGCTATCTGGGACCACTATGCACCACTCAGAAGGACTTGGGTAAGGGGTGCCCATCTGCCCTTGCTCACTGCCAATCTCGTAGATCAACTTTGTGCCAGGGACCAGGTCTGTAAAATACATAAAATATCAGGTACCTAAGCAGCATTCCAACATTACCGCTCACTTCGGAATGCATGCACTAGGCTTACCCATCAGGCAAAATCTAACTACTACAAGGCCTCCTTCCACTCCAACCTTAACCACCCAGGTAAGTTCTGGAAGGCAATCAGTTCTCTTTTCTCCCCCCTCCCGGTCCAATCCCCTACACCTGCCCTGAATGTAGCAGGCTCCATTGTCACTGAACAGACTTCAGCGAGACTTCAATAGTGTAGAGAACTGATTTTGTTCTAATCAGCTTTTCCTCAACCCTAAGAAAACTGCCTCCCTAACATTCGGCACGCGGCAAAAGCTCTCCCTTCTTCCCTCCACTCCCACATTCCACACTATTGTTGGGACCCTCCTAGAGGTCTGTACCTCCTGCAGATACCTTGGGGTTTGGTTAGATCAGCACCTTAGCTTCTATGAGCACATGGATGCTACCATCAAGAAACTGCACCCCATGCTGTGCGCTTTATACTGCAACAGAAGTTGCATCCCTCTGCCAACACGCAAGGTAATTCTACAAAAAATGGTCCTCCCTATACTGGACTACAGGGACGTAGTCTATAGTGCCACTCCAAAGTCCTCCCTATCCAGGCTAGATCCACTCTTTCATTCTTTATCACTTCGCCCTAGACTTCCCTCCCACAACCCATCACTGTGACCACTACAGGGTCGTAGAACTCCCATCACTTCAGTAACAGAGACTGTCCCACTGCCCCAGAATTACAGTGAAATTCTGGGCACAGACCTGCAGCAACCTAGCAGCTTATCCCCTGCATACTCATTCCTGAACATCGACTCTAGGCTTCTCCATGTCCCACATATGTTCACTGCTACAGGCCAGGTTGCTTTTAGCTACTACGTGCCTAAACTATGGAACTCCCTGCCAGCTGACATTAGGCATGCCACCAGCACTCAGCATCTTAACTCCCTCCTTAAGACTCATCTCTCCTCCACCTGCAATTGTGTCTAGCACCGTGGAGGGCCCAGTATCTCACTTTGATCCAATTTCTGCCCACTTCTAGTGTGATACACTAAGGCTCACTACTTGTGTCCCCAGACCCCTACCCATGCTGCTATAAGTTGTAAGTCACACTAACATGGACCCACTGCATCCCCTGATGCAGGCTATATGTTTATATTGTATATTGTTTGTATTGCATAGTCTAGGTATGTCTAAGTTTTTGTAAATACTACTGTATATTCTTTGTATAGTCTATTGCATGGAGTGCAACTTGAATATTCCACTGTACTTTCTACTGTATATTTCTCCTCTCCCCACACCCCCAGGTTGCATCTGGAATCAAGCGGTACTCCACTCAGTATGCCTGCCTGGTAAAACTCTTAAATAAATAAAAGAATAAATAATTAAAAATAAAGTACAAACAATGGGAAAGAGATGGTGTGGGGGGGGGCACTAGCACCAGGGAAAGTTCATTGTTTACATCAAGCTGGCAATTGGTAGGGGGGACCACAAGACAAGAGGGAAAGTCTAATTTGTAGAGAAAAAATATTCAGGCTGACCACTCAATTCCATATGGTGCATAAAAAGGTTTTTGTTTTTGTTTTAATTTTTCTTCTTATTTTCCTTTCTTTTTATCTTTTTTGTGCTCTTTCTGGTTTCAAAATAGCCTTTTCATTGTAACCTGTGTCAGTGGCTCAGTAGGTAGCACACTCCCCTCTGAGGCCGGGAGATCAGAGGGCTGTGGGTTCAGTTCCCACATCTGGCACTTGGGTTAATATCCCAGTACTGACACTGTAGTGCAGCATGAGAGGGGTGCTGCACTTCTGAGGTGCCATCTTTCGGATGAAGCGTTAAACAGAGGTCCCATCTGCCTGGATTGGTGGTAGTTCAGGTGGATGTTAAAGATCCCATGGCACTTATCGAAAAGAGTAGGGGCATGTCCCTGGTGTCCTGACCAAATTTCCCTCATTCACTATAAATACCACCAACAGCTCAATCTGGTTCAAGGTCAGTTGGCATTCATCTGTATCCCCCGCCTCTGGGTCGTGCCTGAAAATAGGCAGGATTTGTCTAGTGCACTTACCTGGTCAATAAAATAAATAAATATTCCAACATTTCAAGATTATATAAATCTCTTCAGGGATGCAGGCTATATTAAAATGAAGTTGCACTCAATAAATATATTAATCATTTCTGTTCTATCAGAACATTTACATTTTCTACAGTGGAAAGTACAGTGGATAACTTTCGAGGTAAAGAGAGCCTCTTCTCTTCGTCTGGACGCCTGCAGCGGGGTGCTACCTGATGAAAACTTATATTTTATGAACTTTGTTCCCTGTTCGCCACTGGGTGGGCTTGTTATTTGCTTCTCTTTGTGCTACTAATGCTGAAGTGTAAAGCTAGGGACTCACTGGGTGCCCCAGAGTTGCCTTGCTGATTATACCTTAAAGCCAGATATACCAAGCAGCTAATATAGAGCTGACTTGTTTAATATTGTGGTATTGGATCTAATTGCTGATTATACCTTAAAGCCAGATATACTAAGCAGCTAATATAGAGCAGACTTGTTTAATTTGGTGGTATTGGATCTAATTGCTGAATATACCTTAAAGCCAGATATACTAAACAGCTAGTATAGAGCAGACTTGCTGAATACTGTGGTATTGAATCTAATTGTGCTTGTAATTGAAGGTATTAGGATAGCTGGGTCCTAGTGTGACCTCATTTTGGAATAGCCCTGTTTGCTTAGAGTGGAGCTCCATTGTGAAAGTCGCAACATATTCTCCCGCTGCATAATAATGAGAGGCTTTGTTTTCTCCACTACATAGGCAGCCCCCCCCCCCAAAGCTAGGCACTCGGGACAAACAAGCAACACAAGCAACACAAGCAGCTCACCTGAAGAGCTGAGGAAGCTGAATTTCCAGCCTGATAACTTTCGAGGTAAAGAGAGCCTCTTCTCTTTGTCTGGATGCCTGCAGGGGGGTGCTAGCCCGACAGCGCTTCGCGCCATCTGCCCCACGCCCCAACCACCCACCCACCCACAGGGCGGCTGTCAATTTAGGATCCACCCCATGACATCACATCCGGTGACATCACGTCCTGTTGCCCGAACCTATCTCCCCACTTTCCATTTGCAGGTTATACCTGCATGGCACTAAGTACCTATGCTCCCTCGCTACTTCCTACTCCTACCTGTACAGTACTACTTCCCTTGGATCTTGCTCACCACAATGTATTGGCCCTGCCTCACAATCTGCCTGTGCCTATCCCCACTAGTAGTGCACTTGCCCACTTACCCATCTGCTACTCCGCACTGTGCCCTGGCACCCCTCCCTTCCCTTGCTCCTGAACTTGCTCTCCTGCCCCTTGGGAACTCTGTGTGTCTCAGTCCTCCCTGCCTCCCCTAGCTTCCCCTCACCTCAGGCACATCTAGGTGTCTTCTTATTCTTGCCTTCCTGTCCACTCTGCCCACCCCGCTCCCTTAGCCTCCCTCCCCTCCTCTCATGTCAATCGTGGGAAACCTCTCACCATCTCCCAGCCAGGGTGTTAGTCATGCTACTACTCCTGTCAGGAACATTCATCAAACCCTGGCCCGGTTCCCAGGAGCTCCCGACTAGCACCACAGGCCTATGCATGGTCTCCATGAATATCTGTAGCCTCCTAAAAAGTTTGACTCACTACAATGCCTGATCATCAATTAACCCTGATGTCTTCGCTCTGGTTGAGACTTGGCTGTCGAGATCCTCCTGACTCCTAGTCTCCCTTCCTGGTTTCACCCTCTTCCGGTCTGACCGTGTTGGGAGATGGGGGGGCTGCGCTATTTATGTCAAGGAATCTCTCCCTGTACTAGCCCTGCCTGCTTCCATCCTTGACTCCAGAGCCCAGGCACTTACGCTGAAACTAACCCCTGACCCTTTAAAGGGACCCCTTTATCTGACTACTGCATACGTGTCCCCCAGGGACCAAACGCAGGCCATTGCCTCTCTTACAGAATACCTTTCCTCACTACCTCCTTCCACTGATCAAATTCTGGTGGGTGAATTAAATGACAACTGGTTCAGCCCCTCCTCCTCCTCCTCTACCCGAGACTCCTTTTCTGCAATAGACCTAACGCAACTAGTTACCCACCCTACCAGGACTAACCCCAAGAGAGGCTCCAGTACCCTGCTTGATGTGGTACTCACCAACCGCCCTAATCGGATCCCCAATGTACAAGTCCTCCCAGACTTTCTTAGTGATCACTCCCCCATTCTATTCCACTGGTCATCCTCAGTCCCCAAACCCATAGCACAGTCCACATGCAGTGGCGTCTAATACCTGGTGGACTGATAAAACTAAGGAACTTCTGTCCCAAATTGACTGGTCTCCTATACAGGCAACTCCTGACATCGACACAGCTCTCTCCTTCTTTACCTGAACTTTTAATAATGCCTGTGATATCTTTGCGCCAATGTTGACCCGCTCGTTCTAAAGGCAGAATGCCCCTAGGTAACCAGCATGATCCACCAACTCAAACATAGGGACAACCTATGGCACTGTGCCATTGAGACTGGCGGCCCAGTGACAGGCAGTTATATGCTGCTGCCGAAACAAGTGCATTCGGGCCATCAGAAGAAGCCAAGTCTGAGCACTATCGGTCCTCACTCACTGCCTCATGGGAACCCCAGAACCTTCTGGGATAACATTAAACAGTTAAATGGGGTGCACACCTCCCCCCACCCACAGATCAACATTAATGGCGTGATCTCCTCAGACCCAGCCCTCATAGCCAACCACCTCAGCACCTCATTCACTGACATTAGCCCTATCCTCCTACAAAATTTTTGACCCTCCTCCCCCAGCACCTGCAGTAAATCTTTCTCGCCCTTATTTTTCTCCTCTGCCATGTTTCTGCCCAAGAACTTAGGTGCACCTTGTCACTGCCCTCAAGAGTAATAGTACAGGCAGTGACACCCTGAGATCCGTGTATCCCGGCTAGTCTAGACACAGTCCTTACCCCGATCCGTGGCTCATCAACCACTCTCTTTGCCTGGGAAGGTACCAACTGCCTGGAAAGTTGCCACTGTCACCCCTATCTTTAAAGGTGGTGATAGGACTGTGGCTGGAAACTATCAGCCAATCTCCATTCTCTCTCCTCTCAAGGCCTTGGAAAAGTGGTGGCCTCTCAAATCTCTGACTACCTCTCCACCTACAATGTCCTATGTCCTGAGCAGCATGGCTTCCGAGCGGGCCACAGTACCAACACAGTCTTCCTAGAGTTCTCCAGCTTTCTCCACTCCTCCTTAGACACTGGTTCTCTGGCTGGTGCGGTCTTCATTGACCTCTCTAAAGCTTTTGACACTGTCTCCCAACCCCTCCTTCTTGATGCCCTTAGTCTCTCTGTTTTTTCTTCTGGGGTTATCTCCTGGTGCACCAGTTATCTGTCTGACCACTCACAGCATGTAAAAATTAATGAGACCTACTCAGACATCTGTCCTATCTTTTCTGGGGTTCCCCAGGGCTCCATTCTGGTCCCCTTACTATTCTCCCTTTACCTTAACACCCTTCCACGCTCTTGCTCGGGGAAAATTCTATTGTACGCTGATGGTGCAGTCATCTTTGCCTCAAGTCAGAACCTATTGCCTCAGGACTGCTGCAGAAGTCCTCGCTTGAAGCCGAGGGCTGGTTCAAGGAACATAGATTGGTGATAAATCTTGAAAAAACAAAACCATGTTCTTCACTCATCCTCAAAACAAGTCCTGCAACTTCAAACTCCTCATTCACTCTGGGTCCTCTTTCCCACTTGAACAAGTTTGCTCCTATAAATACCTAGGGATCCATTTTGACCCTCCCTCTCCTTCCATGGACACATCGCTGCCTAGCCACTGCCACTAATATCGATTGGGCATCTTACGCCGGTATAAGCACTGCCTCCCCGAGGCTCTTGACTGCAGTCACCTCCTCTATCCTGTCCCTAGTGGACTATGGACTGCCGGTGATGGTGCTGCTGATCAGACTGCACTCCATAAAATTTGCACTACTCTGAATAAGGCTTGCAGGTTAATTGCTGGGGCACCTGAGCTAACACACACCACTGTGTACTGTACGCTAAAGCACTGGTACTTGATCTTGATAGAGTGCCTCAAATATCCTGACCTGTACACTTACAAAAAGACCCTCCTTGGTCTATCCCGCTTGAAATTGACCACCACCATCGCCGCTCTGTCCCACTAGTTCATACTCGGACCTCTGGGAAAACTCTCTTGTTATCCTAGAGCTAGGACCTCTCACGGCCAAAGAGCTTTCAGCTTTAGGGCCCTCTCCTGGTTCAACACACTGCCCCTCCATCTCCAGGCTCCAATTATATCGTGCTTCAAAAATTCTACGTAACCACCTTATTAACTTGCAGCTGTAATTGCCACTAGTCAAAGCCATACTCAATACTATATGACAAAAGCTTACTACTAAGCTGCTAAGGACAACACAACTCTGGGTATTGTTTTGCATCAATCCTACCTGTACCAGCTTGTTTGTATCTATGTCTTAAGTTACTGTTATACTGTCTTGTACTGTTATACTGTGTATTTTCGTTTGTCTTACTGTGACAAGGTACCTTTTGTAAATGAGCCTATGGCTCAAAGGTTTTCCAAACTGCTGTTTAAATAAGTAAATAAATAAATAAATAAATAAATAAATAAATATGTCCAGTCATATTACATATCACTTCATTTTCTGTGTATATGAACATATATAAAATAACCATCATTCTCTAATTCACAATCATTAAATAATTTCTGTGTTTTTTACAACACCTATTGAATATAGGAGATATGCATATATCTATTTCAAGGCATAAACATGATAACTGCATTTTAAGATTTTGTATATGAACAGTCCAAGTAGTTAATGTATTCATTCCATTATTATCATTTTCATCAATATTACAAAATTCAGTTTCTAATAAATGCTTACCTTACACCATTTTTGTCAAATCATAAAATATTGCTTCCTCTGGCTTCGTTTTTTGAAGCTTGCCTTATTTAGGTAACTTTCTTTCTATGTAAAGACACGGTGCTTATCATTCTTTCATGTTTTAAAGTTCATGCATTTTTAAAATCTCCTTTAAAATGTCCTCCTGAGGCTCTTCGATGGTGCCGTGGGTGCCATGCTGTTGTTAGGACTGCATTGCACCACACTGTATCTCCCATACTGCTGCAGTTGCCACCATGGTGGTGGTGGTGGTGGTTTGGGGTGGTGGTGGTGGTGGTAGTGGTGGTGGCCATGTGCTGCCTCAGAAGCACTGCTGTATCAACTCCTGTCTTGCATGGTGTCCTGCTGTTGCACCACCTTGTGACATGTGTCCCGCCATGCCATCTGGCTCTCTGTCACCCTCCTGTGGTGCACCTTCCTCCTGGTTGCTGTCGGGCATTGGTACATGGTGTGCAAGGGCAATGTTGTGGAGGATGCAGCAGGTGAGCACTATCCTGCAGGCCATCACAGGGCTGTACTGAAGTGCACCCCAAGGTGTTGAGGCATCGAAGATGGGACTTCAATAGGCCGAAGGTGCACTCGATGACCCCTCTTGTGCTGGTGTGGGCCTCCTTGTATCTCTCCTTGGCTGCTGTCTGGGGTGTCCTCACAGGTGTCATCAGCCATGGCATCTGGGGGTATCCGCTGTCACCTGTTGGGAAGGGGGGGAGGTTAGCTGCATGTTGCTGTGTGCAGAGCTGTCATCAGCATTCATCTATCCTCTGCATGCCATGCACTGCCGCATGCACATGCTCACTCATGCAGGAATGCACTCTCAGCCACACACACATCCTTGGCTGTGTTCCTGCACTGCATGGGCTTCCCTTGGCATTGTGTGGTCATCCCAGGTCCCTGAGTGTTGCATGGTGTGTTGGTCTTGGCCCTGCCTGCATCCCCTGTGTGCCATGCCACATGTCTGCATGGCTGTCACATCTGACTGCTGCAGTGCCTGTCTGCCCTGTGCCCCTATTGTGCCACTGTATCCACTCACACCCACATGCACTGTCTGCCACTCACACACACACTGCCAGTTGCACACAGAGCCATCCACCAGTGATGTCCCCTCTCTCGAAGGCCTCCTGTAGCCCACAGTTCCTGTAGATGTGAGAGTCATGGCAGGATCTGTGGTACTTGGACACCACATCTAGGATATGACATCCACTGGCACAGACCACCTGGATGTACATTGAGTGGTACCCCTTCCTATTTATGTAGGCGTCCCCATCCTCAGTTGGGGCCCTGGTTGCCACATGTGTGCAGTCGATGGTACCTAGTACATGGGAGAACTGCACCACATTGTAGAATGCTTGCTTCACATGGCACTGCTGTTGGGCATCCAGTGGGAAGCTAATGTGTTGCATGGTGTGCTGTATGAGGGCCGTAAGGAACTGCCTCAGGTGTTTGGACACCACCGGCTGGGAGATGCCCACTGTGCCCCCTGTGGGTGTTTGAAATATGCCAGTGGTGAGGAAGCACAGTGCTGCACCCACACACACCTCTGGTGGCAGTGGGTGGCCTCTGTTGCTGGTGCTGTGTAGGTCCCCACTCAGGTCCTGGCATAACTCTCTGATGCAGCTCTTGCTGAGCCTATAGCATGCTATGCACTGCTGTTTGGTCAGGTCCTTGAAAGTTTTGTGAGGGCGTCTCACTCTCTGCACCGGTGGCATTGGTACCATCATTGGACACTGTGGCTCGGTCCCCTGGGTCCTGTCTCAGCACCTGGCATGCCTGCACTCCCAGTGCTCTGCTAGCATAATGCCCAGTAGGGCTGATATTGCTGACATTGTGCTGTGTGTCACACTACAGTACACTGCTATCTCCTGTCTGACTATGTGGAGGGGGAGTTATATAGGCTTGTGCTCTGGTTAGACCAGCTATTCCTTGGTCTAACTTTTGTCATCCTCTTCTGGCATACTTACTTACATCTCCTGTTCTGGAATAGCGTTTCCATCATACTGGTGCATTACACATATTGCAAGTGGCATTTCTCAGTAAGGCATGCTTTGGCGTAACTGTGTTGTAACTTGAGTTTGGCGTAGCGGTTGTGACTGGTGGCATAAGCGTTCTTTTGGAATTGTACATGTTGCAAATTGCAGGTGTAACTTGCGATTTGTGCCATTCTGGGCTGATGTAATGCATTTACATCTGGTGTAGCTGTCTCAGAATCGGAATCAGGCCCGCAGTTTCTATACTTCATTATTTTATCTAGCTCTTCTAATCTTTAAGAGTAATCAAAAAGTTCATATTAAGACTTGGATGTCAACTTGTAGCCACTTTAGTGAATCCAGTGGTCCGTTAACCAGGAATATGTTCAAAAGAAATTACACACCCAAATTGAAGTATACTTTTTCACAGATTCAGTTCTTAAAGTCAGTCCTGTTTAGGAACCCATATTCAAAATTGAAGAGAAAACAATATGCAGGCTGACTACTCGACTCCATATGGTGCATAAAAAGTTCTTTTTTTAATTTTCTTCTTAGTTTCAATTCTTTTTATCTTTTTTGTGTTCTTTCTGGTTTCAAAATAGCCTTTTCAAATCATAATTCAATGTTTCAAGATTATATAACTCTCTTCTGCAGGGATACATGCTATAATAAAGTAAAATTGTGTCTACTAAATAAATTACTCATTTCTGTTCTGTCAGAACTATTTTGTAATTCTTAGGTTCAAACTATTAGACAGAGTGGATAAATCTCTTAGTTACCTTAATTTAATTCAGGTGTCCATTCATATTATACATCATTTAATTTTCTGTGTATATAAACATATAGAAAATAGCCAGCATTATTTAATTCATACTGTAAGCATTAAGTAATGTCTATGTTTCTTATAACACCTATTGAATATAGGAGGTATGAATACATTCATTTGAAGGCATAACAATGATAACTGCATTTTAAGATTTTTCATATGAATAGTCGAAGTATTTAATGTATTCATTCCTTTATTACCAATTTCATCAACATTACAAAATTCAGTTTCTAATAAATGCTTACCCTATTTTGTCAAAACATAAAATATAGCTTTCTCTATCTTTCTTTTTTTAAGTTTTGCCTTATTTAGGTAACTTTCGTTGTCTGTACAAACAAAGCGCTTATCATTCATTCATGTTTTAAAGTTCATACATTTTTAAATTGCTTGCTGCTTTAAATGGCACTCACCTACTTAAATACCCCAAACTGTTTTTATGTTCTGTGGTTTCACCTTAATATTTATGGCTTTTTCTATCTGTGGGGACAAATAAGGTTGGCAATAACTGTCAGCCACACTTGTCAGATGGCCCACCCCCAAGGAAAGAAGAAGACAGGGGGAGGGGAGGAGGGGGGAGGAGTGTAGGTCAGCAGGGTCAGGGGGGATGGAAGATGATGAGGTCAACAGGTGACTCATCTGACAAAGAAGGGAAGGGAGCAGCCCATTGGCCAGGGGAGGGCTTGGGGTTGCCTGGGGGTAGGGCCTAAGGGGGTATAAGAGTTGGAGTAACCCCTCTTTTGCTGAAATTTTCTTGTGAGAATTTTTAGCACAATTGTGTAGCAAGCAGGTAAGGCAAACTGTGGATCTCCCTGGGGCCTTTGGGCCACTGGGAACCATGGTAGGAGTTCTTGTGTTATATTCATTGTAGTCTGCATCTTGTTTAATATGGGAGTTTTGATTGCATGTGGAAAAGATTGAGTTTTTGGCACAAAGGGCTAAGCTTGGATTGTATTTGTTTGTTTCAGAATGAAAGGAAAATAATGTGTAGTTGGAAAAACATTGGTAGTGAGAGCAGTTGGGTTTTAGTTTTGAGATGGTGGTTATGCCCTGGTTGGTTGATCGTGGGATGTAGGCAGGAAGGTGGATTGCACTGTGTGGTCTGGGCCTTGGTCCATGTGGCAATGTGGTCATCGTGGGACTGGCAGTTCTGTTTGTTTTAGTTATAGCTCAGAGCAGGTGGTATGCCTGGTTTTGCTCTCATGAACAGGGCTGGAATGTGGCTCAGCCATGGGGCTGGGCATTTGTGCCATGTGGCAGTGCGGTTGGCATTGGGGAGGCCATGGTGGTTCTGGCGTTGTTAGTTTTCTAACCCAGAGTGGTGGTTTCTACCTGGTTTTGCACAGGAACGGGGTCCGGAATGTGGATCACGCTATGGGCCTGGGCCTCTGTGCCATGTGGCAATGTGGTCAGCATGGAGAGGCCTGGCGGCTTCCTGTTTCTGGTGGCATGGTGTTTTTTCATTGGTCTGCTATGGGACTTTCCCTAAAGAATGAATGCAGGTGTGAGTTGGTGGGGAGGCAACATGGTTTTCCCCCCTTAGGCCTGGGAGACACAAGGGCTATGGGGTGGATCAGAGGCACAGGCAGCCTGTGGGGTGATATGGGCACAGAGCGGCATGGTAGCCCTGCACCAGCTTGGAAAATAATTTTTTGACAAAAATGGATACCTGGCATTGGGCCAGATTTCAGCATGGGCTAGGACTTTTGTTTATGATAAGTGCTTTTGAATTGGCTCATCCCAGATGTTTAGTTTTAATTGTGCAGGGCTAGCATTTTGATGTTGGGTTTCAAGTGGATAGGGTACCTCTGGATGGCCCCGCAAGCAACTGGCCAAGTCAGAGAGCATCATCTTGGACCACAAGGATCTGTTGAGCCTTCCCTGATGGCAGCCCAAGCCACAAAGCCTAATGCCCATATGGGAGCATAGGACCACGTGCAATGGTGTGCCAGGATGGGGAGGTCAGAGGCAAAGAGAGGCCTGTCCAGTGGAGGAGGTGGCATGGGGGAGTAGGTAACAGGTGCAATGTGCGGCTGCTGTACGAAAATGTTTTTAAAAAAAAAGACAAATTAAGGGCAAAGCAAGTGAAAGGAGCTGGAATATGACTAGAAACTTAAAGTGAGGAAAGCATGAGGTGTTGCAAGGGCCTGTGCTACAAGAGCCCAGATCGAGGGGAGAGGAGAGGAGAGTACCACTAATAAGGAACAGCATGGATGGCCTGGGTGGGGGTCAGGAGGAGGAGGAGGCCCACGACAGGCTGAGCAGGCCCAACCTTCTGACCAGCAGTCCATGGGCAGCAGGCGGCCTCACAGTATGGGCGCCTCAGATGGAACAAGAGCAAGCAGCATAAGGCAGCCATTTTATGGTCCAATGGGAATGCCAGGTTTTGGGTCAAGGGAGAGAGGAAAAGTGGTGCAGCCACAGTGGGGCAATGGGCTGGATGCTGCTTTTAGGGAATGCCCCTGACTAGGGAAGTCTCAGCCAGCTCAGTAAAGGGGCAGGTCGGTGGGGTGGGCTGCCCTGCAGTACATCCCTTGGAGATCAGGGGGGATGTCAAGAAGGTCAATGAGTCCCATGGTGCACTATCTGTGGTGTGGATGGGGCACTAGGCATTGAGCAGGCAGCCTCATGGGGTGGCTGGCAGGTGGTAGGGGGAGAGGGGCACCCCAGCAGAGAGGCTCTCGGTGGTGCCAAAATGGGGGCACGTAATGAGATTATGGTCTGGGAGAAGGTACCAAAACTGGCAGTGTGGAGAAATGGCTGGGAAAGTTCTGCACTCATGATGTTTTTCCCCATTGCAGTAATTCAGCAGAAGGAAGATGGCACCAAAGAAGGCCCCAGTTTCCAGTGCAAAGATGATGGAGGAGGCATCCAAGTCGATGAGAAAAATGACAGAGCTGGTGGAAGCTGCAAAGCAAAGAGAGGAAGAGGAAGAAGCATCTCGAAAGAGGAAAGAGAGGCATGACCAGGCAGGAGGGGGCAGAGCAGGGAAGAGGCCAAGGGGAGCCAGGACTGGCCCTTTCCCAGCCCCACCACCAGATCCCACATCAAAGCCTGTGGGGCCATGCCCAAACTGGAGTAAGGGCAATGTGGATGTCATGAATGAGGGGCATTTGAAGGAGTATTTGGAGGGGCTAATAGGAGACATGGAGGAAAAAGGGATAGAAAAAATGGAACGGGCAATACAGGCAATTAAGGGCAGTGACAAGGAGAGAGGGGGTGCCACAGAGAACCCACCAGTGAAGAAGGAACTTTACGACGGACCCCCAGGCTTTACTCTGGGTGACCATGTACCATTTTCACTAAAAGAAAAAATTTGGAAAGGGGAATACGTGGATATTTTTGGTCTGGTGGATGAGGACACTGCCCAAAAATATGAGCAAAAGGAGTCGGTAGAAAAGTCTGAGATGGTGTTGGCACTAGCAGAAGGAGAAAGAGGAGAAGTATAAGGGGAAAAACATAGACACATGGCAAGTGGGTTTTCTCATCTACACTGCGCTGATCCTGGAGAAACAGCTGGAGCTTGAGAGCCCCCTTTTGACCTATACGGCAATTATCAGGGATGCATATAAGGCCAAACTGGGTTATGGGTGCTTGAAATATGATGAGGCGTTTAAAAAGAGGATGGTGGCAAAAGATGACCTGAGGTGGGACTGTACCCACTTGGAGCTGTGGGTGAGAACACTATTGGGCCTGGCGTGTGGGCCCTGGAGGGAACATGGTAAGAAAAGGGCACCCCTTGCAGTGGCGAAGACATGCAGGGGATTCAACAAAGTCTCATGCACATGGGCGAACTGCAAATTTTGGCATGTTTGTTCACACTGCACAGGCCCACACCCAGTGGTGAACTGTCAACAGGGGGGTGAGGGCGGGCAGCAGGAGGGCAGCACCAGGAGCAGCCCTTTGGGGGAGGGAGGGATTAGCCAGGGTGGGGGGACACAGCAGAGGGGTTACAACTCCAATTACAGGTGGAACTGATGGGTGGGTAGGAGCAGACACTGGGGTTTTCCTTTAGCCAGCACCCCCATATCAGGGAGCATGGTGGAAGCTTGGGCATAGGAGTACCCAGACACAGCAGAAGCAGAGTTCCTATGGGGGGGTTCAGGGGGGTTCATCTGGGTTTTGAAGGGGAGCACAGGGTGATGAGGGCAAAGAGTCTGGGGTCGGTAAAAGGGAAGGAGGACATCATCTGGGCAAAAATTTTGAAGGAGGCCATGGCTAGGAGAGTAGAGGGACCCCTGGCTGAACCTCCATGCCCACATTTCAGGGTATCTCCATTGGGGGTGGTTCCCAAGAAGAAGGAGGGCAAGTTTTGCCTCATACACCACCTCTCCTACCCAGAAGGGGCTTTGGTGAATGAGGGGATTCCAGAGAACCTTCAGGCAGTCTTGTACGCATCCCTGGACCAGCTTAATAAGAGCAATACAATGGGCATGGCTAGTGAAGACCGACATTGAATCCACTTTTAGGCTGCCACCAGTAAGGCTGGAAGACTGATATTTATTGGGTTTTCAATTTGAGGGAGGCCTGTATTTATGGGTTGCTCAGTGTCTTGTTCCACTTTTAAGACATTTAGTTCATGGGTGCAATGGGTATTTAGTTGTAAATATGGTCACAGGAGGGTGGTCCACTATTTGGATGACTTTCTGCTGATACAGGGTAGTCAGACAGAAGTGGAGTGGATGCTGGGGGATTTCAAGAAGATGTGAAGGCACATAGGGATCCCACTGGCAGAGGGAAAAACGGAAGGCCCAAACTGACAGTTGGAGTTCTTGGGGATTGAGGTGAACATGGTGCAAGAGTGTTTCTCCCCTTCCTGGTTCCTTGGTTGAGAGAATGTCCAACCGTCAAGAAATTTAAAATGGAGTTAAAGACGTATTTATTTAGTTTAGCATATCCTAGTTATGGTTGATTAATTTATGATTGTCTTAATTTATATGTATGTGTGATCCTTTTGTACAGTGCCTTGGTTTTGAAAGGCGCTTTAGAAATAAAGATGATTTGATTTGATTCCTGGGGACAAGGTGGCCCACCTGAGGGGTTTACTAACTCAAGTGAGGGAGAGAAGGAGGGTGTCATTGGTAGTAGTACAACAACTGCTGGGCACCTTAATTTCACATTTAAGGCTATCAGCACGGGCAGGGCATTCACTAGGAGGCTGGTGAGGGCCACATGGAAGACAAAGATGCCCGTCACTGGGTGGGCATTACAAAAGGGGTAAGGGGAAGATTTGGAGGTGTAGGAAGAGTTCCTTGAGAGGTGTAATGTGGTTACATTTTGGCAGGATGAGTGGGAGTACAACATGGATTTGGAACTGTATACAGGTGCATCTGGGGCCCTGATATGGGGGCCTATTTCAAAGGGGGTTGGATTTCCGAGGCATGTCCAGAGACCTGGAAGGCAGCAGGTATACTGAAGGACATTACATTCCTGGAAATCTTCCCCATTCTGGTAGCTTTGGTGGTTTGGGGGAACAGGGTGAGGGGAAAACCAATACTGTTTTGGTGCGACAATAAAGGGGTGGTAGAAGTGATAAACAAACAAAGGGGAGTGACCGACTTAGTGGGAGGAGTTATGCATAGATTGATGATGCTGGGGCTGCAATTAAATGTGTCATTCAGAGCGCAGCATATTGAAGGTGTTCAAAATGATATGGCTGACAATCTTTCCCATTTACAGCTGGACATATTCAGGGAGTTGGCGCCAAACGCAGTGGTACACCGGACCAGGGCTCCAGACCATCTATGGGAGACTGGAGGGAAAAAGCCAGATGGTTGTATTGGAAATCCTGGGCACCCAACATGTTAAGAGCATATGAGGGCGCGTGGGCAGCATTTCAGGATTTCCGGGTGAGGGCAGGATGGGACATGGAACAGCAGGTGATGGGGAACCAGGTGCAGCAGTATGTAGTGGAGAAGTGGAAGGAGAGCATGGCCAATACAATGATGGGAATGCAGCTAGCAGGTATAAGCTGGGCATGTAAAGACAGGGACTGGCCAGATGTCACCGGGGGGAAGGAACATGAAGCGGATGATTGCGGGGTGGCAGAGAGGGCATGGGACAAGGGAGGATAGAAGGAGGCCCATCAGGGGACAGCTGCTGCTGAGAGTGATGGTCACCCTGCAGCATGTATGCACCACAGTGAAAGAGGCATGCCTATTTAGGGCAGCTTTCACAGTTATGGCGAGGGGAGCCTTCAGGGTAGGGGAGGTGGTGGCTCCAAGGAGGGCAGAGACTGGACAGAGACTGCAGGCAGGGAACATCAAAGTTGGATGGGAAAGGGTGGTTATTTGAATGTCACAATCGAAGACAGATCAGGTAGGCAGGGGCGCATTAGTGGTATTGGCCAAACAGAGAGCAGGTGAGGTATGCGCAGTTGAGGAGATGCAGAAATATATGAGGATGTGGGGCATGGGGGAGAGACTTGGTTCCACCATGGGGATGGGAGCCCAGTTACGGGTTTTCAGGTTGGTGGAGTGTTAAAGAAGGCTCTCGCCTTCATCGTCGAAGACCCAGGGAAGTTTGACCCTCATTCTTTCCACATGGGGCGGCCTCAGAAGTGGCTGCCCAGGGAGGGTCAGAAGCGGAAGTGAAGCTGATGGGAAGATGGAGGTCCAACTGCTATAAAAATTATGTGAGATAGTGATATGTCAAGTTTTTCTCACCCTGGTGTCTTTTTCTTTCCCTGCAGGAAGAAAGCAACAAGTATAGTTGGTGGGGCACTCATTTATCTACAGGGCTGAGAGTTTTGCAGCATCGAGGAGTGGTGGAACACAGCTGCGGATGGACATGCAGCACATGAGGGTACAATGGAAAGGCTTGAGGGGCATGAGATGGGCACAACTGTTGCCATTCTTCCATTCTTGGAGGAGTTCCAGTTGCAGTGGAGCAAGCCGGATCTGCTCATCATCCACCTGGGGGGAATGACCTGGGCAGCATACCATGGGGTTTTTTAGCACAGGACATGGTAACAGACTTGGAGCAGGTCAAAGGGTGGTGGCTGGGAGTTGTTCTCAGCTGGTCCGAGATCACTTCCTGCAGGGTATGGGGGGGCAATGGAAGTAAAAGCAGTCAAGAAGGGGAGGAAAAGGCTTAATAGGAAGGTGGCTAGGGCAGTAATCAAAATGGGGGGGTGCACATACAGCACAGGGACATATCCTTCAAGAGGGAGGAGGTATACCTGTCAGATGGGGTGCACTTAACTGAATTTGGCATGTGTCTCTTTTTTAATTTTATATATATATATATATATTTTTTTTTATTCCATATACCTATATGGCAGGTGTCTCTTTCTGAGACCCATGATAGTCCTGGTAGGCGGGATTGATAAGAAGGGTCCTAGATACTAGCCCACAAGTGAGGAGCCCCATCTTCCATTGCTATCGGGAGATGGGGCAGTGGAAAAGGGAGGTGGAATGAAAGGGGGATGTGGGAGGCAGGCAGATGGAGGAGGGGCAGGACAACACATGCTGGGAGCAAAGGAGCACCCAGGCATGGGACAGAATGAGGGTGGGGGGAAGGGTTAGAAATTAAAGGTTGGATCATAGTGTCCGGACCTAAAGGGGTGGAGGTCCTGGCAGGATGGTACCTGGTATCAGTGATGGTGCAGGGGGTTGGATCAGAGTGTCTGGACCCTGAAGGAGAAGCAACATGCAGAAGATGACAGGAGGGAAGAAAAGATGGAAGAATACTGGACACCATTTGTTGTATTGTTGTGATATTGTAATAACTGCATTGAGAAAGAAATGGGATGTAAATATAAATAGTGCCTTTAAATCAAATGTTGCCCACGAGCATCCAAGCCAGCAGTAGCAGAGTGAGTTTTATTTCCAGGGGAGGGGATCTGATGACAAATAAGGCTGCCAATAACTGGCAGTCACAATTGTCAGATGGCCCACCAACAAGGAAAGAAGGAGACGAGGGAGGGGAGGAGGGGATAGGAGTGTAGGTCAGCAGGATCAAGGGGAGGGAAGATCATGAGGTCACCAGGTGACTCATCCTACACTGAAGGGCAGGGAGCGGCCCATTGGCAGTGGGGAGGTTCTTGGGGTTGCCTGGGGGTGGGCCCTAAGGGGGTATAAGAGTTGGAGTAAGCCTCAGGCAGCCCTCTTTTGCTGGAAATT
Source organism: Neoceratodus forsteri (assembly GCA_016271365.2). Lineage (NCBI taxonomy): Eukaryota > Metazoa > Chordata > Ceratodontiformes > Ceratodontidae > Neoceratodus > Neoceratodus forsteri. The sequence continues at coordinate 825,372,174 of CM057455.1, read as the reverse complement.
TTCCCACCTGCCCACCCCAGGGGATAAGGCTCAGGAAGCCAGGTTGGGGGCTGGCCCAGCAATCAGTGAGCGAGTGCAGCTAGGGCAGTCTCATGGAGGCAACACTAGGGGCCTGGGAGGGGCTGTGGTGCTGCAGAAGAGCAATCATCTGGATGGTGGGCTGAAAGAGCCTGGTGGTGGGCAGCAAGTGTCTGGTTTCTTACTGAGAGAGCAAGGAGGGGTGAGAAAAGGAGGGAAGGGGAAGGGGATATAGGTGAGCAGGCAGATGGGGATTGGCAGGACAACACTTGCTGGGGGCAAAGGAGCACCCAGGCATGGGATAAAATGGGGGTGGGGGAAGGGTTAGAAATTAAGGATTGGTTCATAGTGTCCTGATCTAAAGGGGTGGAGGTCCTGGCAGGATGGTACCTGGTACTGGTGATGGTGTGGAGGGTCGTATCAGAGTGTCTGGACCCTGAAGGTGAAGCAACAAGAAGAAGATGCCAGGAGGAAAGAAAAGATGGAAGAATACTGGACACCATTTGTTGTATTGTTGTGATATTGTGAATAACTGCATTGAGAAAGACATGGGATGTAAATATAAATGGTGCCTTTTAATAAAATGTTGCCCATTAGCATCCAAGCCAGCAGTAGTAGCGTGAGTTTTATTTCCAGGGGAGAGGATCAGTTGACAAAACATTTATGTTTGCATGTGTTTTATCTTTCATTTATTTTCAAGCTGCTTACTGCTTTTAATAGCACTTTTACATGTTTTTTATCTTTCCTTTATTTCAGAACAGCTTGTTGCTTTGAATAGCACTCACCTATTTAAATGCCTCAAACTGTAAGTGTTTTTTCAGCCACTCTTTCTAAATCTTTGTGGCTTGCTTTAAAAAAAACAAAATGCTTTATTTTTACCTTTTTAAATTTTTGAATGAAATGTCTTTTCTGAACTATCGCTTTCAAAAGCAGTACAATATGTTTAAAGTGCTCATACCTGTAGCGCTAAATTTATGTTATTTGCTTAGCACTACAGGTTGTAAGTGCACAGTGCACAGACGTCTCAATGCACACACCTGTGAGCTTTTGGAGGGGTTTCTGTTTTAAACAGACTGGGTAGGAAAGGGTGCCCTGCCTTCAGGACATGGGAATCAGTCAACTGACTGTGACATAAATCCAACCTGAACTGCACAGTGTGCACTTGAATCTCCAAGAAGTAGAAGGAGGAAATAACTTCCAAAATTCCCTAATGGAGAAGTAAACACACCAAAGAAACAGCATGTCTCATGAGAAGAAACTTTATCAACAGATGTGAGCACTATAAACATATTGCACTGCTTTTGAAAGACTTTAGAAAAGACATTTCATCTAAAAAGAATATAACATAAAAAGAAAGCATTTTGTTTGGGGGGGGTAGGAAGAAATAGACTGTTGGCTAACTAGGATCTGCAGCTTATCCAGTAGGTAGGGAAATGGGCAGACTAGGTGGGCCAAGCAGTCCCTATGTGCTGTCAAAGTCTGTGTTTCTATGTTTCACAAAGATTTAGAAAGGGCCGGTGAAAAAACACTTAAAGTCTGAGGAATTTAAATAGGTGAGACTATTCAAAGCAGCAAGCAGTTTGGAAATAAATAAAAGATACAAAAACATGTAACTGCATGTACAGTGCAGGGCTTCAAATAGGCATGGGATAGGAATAAGCACAAATAACAAATGCTTTGTCCCCACAGATGAGTGTTGTTTAAAACAACAAGCACTTTAAAAATGTATAAACTTTAAAACATGAATGAATGATCAACGCTTTGTCTTTACAAAGAAAAAAGTTACCTAAATAAGGTAAAGCTTAAAAGATGAAGCCAGAGGAAGCTATATTTTTGTTTTGAGGGGGTAAGCATTTATTGGAAACTGAATTTTGCAATGTTGGTGAAGTTGGTAATAATGGAATGAATGCATTAAATACTTGGACTGTTTATACAGAAAATCTCAAAATGCAGTTATAATTTTTATGCCTTGAAATGAATGTATTCATACCTCCTATATTCAATAGGTGTTATAAAAAAACACAGACATTATTTAATGGTTGTGAATTACATAATGATGGTTATTTTGTATATGTCTATATACACAGAAAATGAAGTGATACAGAACATGAATGGATATATGAAAAAGGTGCATGATTCTAGTGCTATAAATTAAAGTATCTAGAAGATTTATTCACTCCTTTAATAGTTTGAACCTACTAATTAGAAAAATGAAATGTTCTCATAGAATAAAATGATTAATTTATTTAATGAGTGCAATTTAATTTTGTTATAGCCTGTATCCCTGAAGAAGAGATTTATGTAATCTTGAAACATTGGATTATGATTTGAAAAGGCTATTCTGAAACCAGAAAGAACACATACAAGATAAAAAGAATTAAAAATAATAAGAACAATTAAAAAAAAAAACCTTTTATGTACCATATGGAATTGAGTGGTCAGCCTGAATATTTTTTTCTCTTCAATTTTGAATATGGGTTCCTAAACAGGACTAACTTTAAGAACTGAATCTGTGAAAAAGGATACTTCAGTTTGGGTGTGTGATTTCTTTTGAACATATTCCTGGTTATTGGACCACAGGATTCACTCAAGTGGCTAGAAGTCAACATTCAAGAGTTAATATGAACTTTTTGATGACTCTTAGGGAATAGAACAACTAGATAAAATAATTAAGTATAGAGACTGTATGTCTTTTAGAGTGTTATTTGTGATTTGGCCTGGGTATGTGATGCACTTTGGATAATTGTCTGATAATTAAGCTTGTTTAAAATATATAATTTTGCAGAAATAGATAAGTTAACTGAGACACCATCTGACATAATAAGTTTCACAGAGAATAACAAAGCTAGAATCACAAACTTGGTCACCAGCACATGCAATTTAGATAATCCAAAAACCACAAAACCAAAAAGTTATTAACTAGAAAATTTAAAACACATAGACATAAGATTAGAGTTGCATGCAGTAATACTAACAGCGTATGTCAAGCAAAAGAGGATTCCAAGAGGTTTGTGCATGCTTGTTGAACCAAATTTATGATTCAGCCCAGAAGGGGTTATAGAAAAATGGGATGGGATCAGATCAAAGTGTTCTTTCGATTTAATGTTGCTGTCAATTAAACATTAATCATGAAACAAAAATGATACAGAAAGAGATGCAAGAAGTAGCGACACAAATGAAAGAGACAATGGATATGAACTAATTAAAACGCATAATTGCTAAAATAGAAAAAAACTAACTTAGTATGATGAAAATTGGAGGCAGGTTAAGTTAACCAAATTTAAGAGAGACATCAATAATTATAAAGTGGGAAAAACATATAACTGGAAGAAAGACCTCAAAAACAAGCAAATATATGATTTACATGGCTAAGATCCCACACTAAATTATAGTGATTTTGACAGTAATTTTGAGATGAGAGAACAAGCTTATTATGCTCCTGTACAAACTTTTAGAACAAATAGATATAGATTTAAATCACAGAAGAGGTCATATTATAACAGATATTCAACTCCAACATATAGAAGAGACTATTATGGGGATTTTCAGAGAGAAGGGATGTCCAGATGAGAGGGAGGGAATCAGTGCACAAACAGTAGGGAAGAGGCCCAGGGAACATACGAACATACAAAATTTGCCAGCAGATAAAGGCCTAGAGGTCTATCAAGTCTGCTCGAATGTGCAGCTAGCACCCCTTATTCTGCAGCTGCCCCTCCCTTCCACCCTTCCCCTTAATTAACCCTCCCCCTTGTCCATCAAACCAAATGAGTTAAAAAAAAAAAACCAGGACAACCAATGCAATCACGTTTGACATGGTATGTAATAATGTGGAGCAATTATGGGTGAAGATAAAGTCACCTATGAAGGAGATCATAATAGTAGTGTGCTATAGGTCACCAGGGTTAAGTGAGACTGAAAATATACAGTTTATAGAGATCCTAGAAGCAGCTAATATAACTTATAATTGTGTTTTACTAGGGGACTTTAATTTACCAAAGATAGACTGGGAATTGTGGCAGGGGCAAAGTAAAATTGATAATTGGTTTATAGATTTTTTTCATCAATAATAATTTAGAGCAATTTATTTTGGATACTACTAGGGACAAAAACATATTTGATCTTGCCTTTAGTAATAGGGAAGGAATGTTATGTGATTTAGAGATACACCCCCTTTGAGGGGTAGTGACCATAATATGCTTACATCCTCAATTAAGGAGTCTACCATAACTATTTCAAGGTGTACAGAAATTATATTAGGATGGATGTGATTGGTATGAAACAACTCTTGGGGACATGGGATTGTGAAAATGAGTTCCAATGTATAAATATGGAGAATGCTGGAGGATGTTTGGAAGAGGTTTAAGAAAAAATCCATTGGTGCATGGACAATTATGTCCCTGTGACAAAAAATATAATAAACAAGGTAGGATCCCTATGTGGTTTTCTCATAGAATTCAGAAACTAATTAAAAAAGGAACAAGGCATATAAGAAATAAAAAAAAATGCCCTACCACTGTAAATTCTGGGAAATATACTACATTGGTCAAAGAATGTAAATCGGCTATAAAAAGGGCAAAATCAAAGGTAGAACAAGTAGTAGCAAGTGCACAAGATAATGGGAAACAGTTTTATAATTATATTGGGAGTCTCAGGACAGGAAATAAGCACTTAACAATGAGGTGGGTATGGCACTAATGATTATTTATTATCAGTACACCATACACAAGATGGACAGGATTTAAAAAATAGTAATAGTGATAAGGAGGGCAAGGAATTTGTAATCATTAGGGTAGAAGTTTATAAGAGGTTGAAAAGCTTGGATGTGAGTAAATCATGTGGGCCTGATGAAATTCACCCAATGCTCTTGAGTAAACTGGCAGAGGAACTATCTGGTCCACTCACCCTGTTGTTCAATAGAACACTGACTTCTGGGGAGGTTGTGCGTGATTGGACAATAGCACAAATTACTCCAGTGTTTAAAAGAAAAGGGAATAAATGACAAGTTGGGAATTACTGGCCTATAAGTATAAAGTCCCAGGTCAGTAAAATACTTGAGGGTTTCATTAAACAGTTTTTAATTGACGACTTACAAAGTCTGAATTTCTTGGATGTAACCCAGCATGGATTTTGTCAGGGGAGATCATGTGTCACATATCTCCTGGATTTTCTTGAGCCTGTAGTAGAGCACTGGATGAAGGGTTCCCAGTGGATGTGGTGGACCTGCATTATAGCAGGGCATTTGACTCTGTATCACATCTCACATTATTGGAGGTATTAAGAGACATGGGAGTAGATCTAGGACTAATGAAATGGATTCAATTATGGTTTTCGAACAGGTTACAAAGAGTGTGAATAAGAGGGTTCTTCTCTGAGTGGGATGTTGTGACTAGTGGTGTGCCGCAGGGATCGATCTTGGGCCCAACTCTGTTTTCCACCTTTACCTCATGCATGCAGGGTTCAGGTGGAGTGTGATACATAAATATACAGATGATACAAAGGTGGAAGCCATAGTTAACAAAGTCGAATCCATGCAACAGTTGCAGGGTTACTTGAACTATTTACAATAGTGGGCAATCAAACATAGATTATCATTCAATGAAAATAAGAGTAGTGTAATATACTTTGGACACAATAACCCTGCAGCAGAATATGTATTAAACAATAGGGTTTTATGTATCACCACTAGTGAGAAATATCTAGGGGTAATTATCTCCAGTGACCTGGGGTTTTGAACACCATAATAGGGAGTCAATTAAGAAAGCTAATCGAATTATAGGTCATATATTTAGAAGCAGACGCAGTAGAAAGAGGGAGGTTCTTTTGCCCCTGTATAAAACATTGGTTAGACCTATTCTGGAATTTGGAGCCCTGCTTTCGACACCCCAGAGTGTTGGCATTATAAAGTCTATGAACGAGTACAGAGGAGATTAACAAAGAAAATTGTTCTGGCTAAGGATAAATGTCATGCAGAGAGGTTACAGATGTTTGATCTTTTCTCTATCACATACAGGAGGGTGAGAGGTGACTTAATCTATGTATTTAGAGTATCCTCGGCTACTCAAGGCAGGAGCTACCTCCTTAGCCTGGCCTATAATCATGCTCCTCAATCGATCACTGAGGAAAGGAGCAGTCCCTGACCCATGGAAATATGCCAATGTTGTCCCTATTCACAAAGGGGGCTCATGGAAAAACTCAACAACTACAGGCCCATCTCCCACCTCTTCTCACTTGCTAAGGTGCAAGAAAGAGTCATCTACAATCAACTCAGGGACTACCTGGAAGCTCATCAGCTCCTTGCCCACTCCCAACATGGATTTAGAACAAACTATGGTACTGACACTGCCCTCATTAACTTCACGGATGAAGTTCTCAGGGCAATGGACAAAGGAATACCCACTGGTGCAGTCTTTATAGACTTATCCAAGACATTCGACCTCGTCGACCACAACTTGCTGCTACAAGAGCTGCAAAATATAGGCCCTGGACAATCATGCCCTGAAGTGGTTCGGGAGCTACTTATCAGGCAGGGCACAGAGGGTCTCATGGAAAGGGACCATGTCTGACCCACTACCCCTAAACCAGGGTGTACCTCAGGGCTCAATTCTAGGCCCCCTCCTGTTTTCCTTGTTTACCAACAACCTGCGTACCCACTGCGAGGAGAGCTCGATTGTGCAGTACGCTGATGATACTGTCATCTTCTGACCCCTGCATGACGTGGTTGCCCTAGGCCCACTCCAATAAAAGGATCTCACTTCACTAGACACTTGGCTATGTAAGAACAGAATGGTACTAAATGCCGACAAGACCAAGGCAATGCTATTCGGGCCAAGATCCCTGGGATTTGGCAGGTCCTCATCCCTCTCCTCCACCTCACTCTCTGGCAAAGCCATTAACGTAGTCCCCTCCCTTAAATACTTAGGTCTCACGTTGGATCAGAATATCACATACAAGGAACATGTGAACCAGGTCACCAGGACCCTACATCGGAAACTTGGCACCCTGTACTGACTCAGGGACCAACTCATCCCTGAAGCCAGGCTCTCCATAGCTACCAGCGTCTTTCTACCCAACCTGACTTTTGCAGCCCCTATTATACAGAGCATGGCTAAACAAGAGATTACCAGGATGCAAAACCTATATAAATAAAATAGCTCATTTCGCAACCTTAGACCACCCGAAATGTCACCACTGTGACACTTTGGCCAATCTTCGTTGGCCCTCATTGGTCGACTGCCACCAACACCCCTTGCTTGTCCAGGCCTACAAGCTTCTCAAACCTCACACTCTGCCAAGCATTGCAGGACCATAACCCTCAAACACAACCCAAGGAACCAAAGGACCTCAGATAGAATGCTATTAGAAGTCCCTAGGGTAAGGAAAAATGCTGGCGGAAGATCCTTTTCCTCCCAAGTATCCTGCCAATGGAACAAGCTCCCTTCCCAGGTCCAGGCCTCCTCCTCACTCATGAACTTCTGCACCAGGCTTAAGTCCCATCTGCTGACCTCAAGCACATGCCACTGTCATGGCACTTAAAGCTCTTAAGGTACTCCCCTCCTCTCCAACTCCTGTCTCCTAGCTTAACCTTCCTACTACCTGCCTTATACAGACTGCTCGCCAGAGGCCACGTGAAACCCCTGAATAAACTATATGCAAAGTACTATCAATTGCTTACATGTCATGATGATAACTATGCCTGTACCCATGCCTGCATCCACTGCTTTTCTTTTACCATGCCTGTAAGCCATGCCTGTATCCACTGCTTTTCTTTTACAATGCCTGTAACCATGCCTGTATCCACTATTTTTCTTTACTATAACCACCTCATGATGTAACTCACAATGCCTCAAATGTTCCTTATGTCCTTGTTCATTCTTATAACTTGTATTGTTATCCCGGGTCACCCCTGAAAAATGGACCATCGGGGCTCAGTGGGCCTACCCGGTCACCATAATGTAATAAATAAACAAATAAATTTACAGATGATAGCCTGTTGGAATCAGCTGGCCTGTGTAAGAAAATACAAACAGGCAGGTATATTAGAGGTCACTGTAAGAAATTAAAGGGTGAATTCTTTAGAACATCTAGGATAGAAATATGGTTTAATCAAAGAGTGATACACGAGTGAAATGCACTGCCAGAGGAAGGGATAAATGCACCCACACTAGGTACATTTAAAGCAAGGTTGGACATATATATGGGGGGCAGGGCCACGGAGTTTTACCACTGAACAGTGATGAGTCTATTATGGCCCTTGTGGCCATTTGGCTTGTATTCAAACCTATGACCTATAATGCAAAAAATACATTTAACAGGACAGATGGGGGAAAAAGACAACATCATTTTCAATTGCCTAAGCCCCCCCCCAATAATGACAAACATATTGTGGGTGCTCACATCGGCAATTAATTTAATATTTCCAAATCCTTTACATACAAACCTCCAATCTTTGTACTTCTTACATATTGTTTTCTCATTATAATGCCATACTTACAGGTGTTCATATTTACGTAATTTCTATGTTACATCATCAATATTTAAAAATTCCATATTCTCTTGTCCCATCTTCTTCCCCAGGTGTAAATCTGGGGGTCTTTTCCGATCTTCACTTCAGAGGTAACAGTGTAAACCGATACCGCTTTTCTTGTCTTGTTTATCTTTCTTACTTTGATCCCCCCCCGACTCCCTCAAACCCCTGTTCCACTTTTTGTTCCTCCTCTACTTCCTTTCATCTTTTACTGTCTCCTGACCGTCCCACCCCAGCCACCCAGTACTTGAAGACTATTTCTTTGTTTCCTTCTGCCATCCACCTTTGGCAGTCCGTATATCACTAAAAGGGGTGGGTGGCAGGGAAGCTGTTCTGAAAGTAGCTGAAAAAAGAGGCAGATGTCTTCTTTGCAGCTGCTTAAATATCACTAATCTTGGGCCTTCCCCTTTTCCCCTTAGCCTATCACCTCTTCCCCTTTCCTCTGTAGCTCCCCCCATTCTCATGATGCCACTCATGACTCACAGCCATCCTGAGCTCCTTCCGCTGTCCATCAATATTAGTCATCAGTCCAAGCCTTCCCCTTTTCCTTCCCCCCCACTGTCCCCTTTTCCCCCTCCCCCTTCCCGCTGGCCTCCCTTCCCTTAGGATTATTCTGACTCTGTGTGTAGCACTGGGACAATCTAGTCTGCCCTTTAACAGGTAAACCCCTTTTATCACATGAAGATTTGCCAGAAAATGAAACTAGTGTCTTGAACAGCGGCCTGGGTTTTTGTATCCATCAAAAACTGAATGTCTTTGAGTTAAAATTAGACATTGAGAACTTTCTTAGAAAACTATGAGTGAGATTTGTTTTTGATCACATGAAACAGATAGAAGACACAACCACAGCCAGTGAAAAGATAAAAAATAGTTAGGTAAAAGAATCGTTATGGGTAAAATCTACCTTTTTACCACCAGGCCCAATTCCAGCCAATATTCAGATATAAAGTGATGTGATTGGGAAAGAGGTAGAAATGGTAATTAAACAAGGTGAGAAGGAACAACAATGTCATAATTTGTCAAAAGGAGACAATGAAGCCCTACAAAATGTAACAAAGGACAGTTCAATTATCATTAAAAATGCCCATAAAGGGGTGGCATTGTTGTAATCAATATAGAAGACTATCAAAGAGGATGTTGTTCACAACTAAATGATTTAACAAATTATGAAAAAGTTCAATATATTCCCTTTGATCAACTAAATACAAAAATATGCAACATAATTAAAGAAGCAATAGATAGGATGTGGATAGCTGAGTGGTTAGGAGAAGCACTATTTAATACACTTCCAAAAATTCCATTATTTTAAATATTGCCAATGATGCACAAAGACCTTAGAAACCCACCAGGGAGACCCATAAATATCGGGTCATGAACTGATAACTGAACCATTATCTATTTATGTAGACGTTGAATGTAAAATATTAGAAACATCTTAAGCTTATTTGAAAGACTCAAGACTCCTGATCCAGACACTAACAAAAAGAAAATTGATTTAACAAACAAGCTATTGGTATCCATTGACGTCAAAAGTCTCAGTGCTTCTATTCTACACAAAGAAGGTTTAGAAGCATTACAAAAAAAGCATTATGGGAAAGGGAGACCTTTAAACCACCTAACAAATTTATTATAAGACTAGCTCAATTTGTTTTAGAAAATAACTATTTCAAATTTCAGCATAACACTTATAGACAAATACAAGGAACAGCTATGGGGTCAAGAATTGCTCTTACATATACAAATATTTTTATGATAGAACATGAAAAGAGATACATTTATGATGAAATGCCCAATAAGTACAAACATAAAACAATAATGTTTAAAATATTTATTGTCAATATAGTTCTTATACAGGACAGTAATGAGACAGACTTTAAAAGTTTCTTTGATTGCATGAATAATTGTCAACAAGTACTAAAATGTTCTATGGAATATAAGGACCCTTACAGAAATAATTATATGAAATGTTTTCGTGCTGCACACATAAAACTACACATGATATGCATGCTGCAAGCATGATTTAAATGTTAAATTGGAACTGACTGCATGCATGTGGCATGTGTGCAGCAGGCAATTGTGAACAGCATGCTTTTTATGTTAAAGTGGAACAGACTACATGCATGTGGCATGCGTACAAAAAGCAAGTGGTCACTAATAACTGCACACACTAAAATTAAATGATTTGCTCAGGATCACACCATATGCAAGTGAGGGTTGATGTGATTCTAATGCAGGTCTTCAGGTCTTCTGGTTTGCAGTTCAGTGCCTTTAACCACTTAGCTATACTGCCTGCACACATATGACTTGCTTGTACTTCAATACAGCTCTGCATACATCTGCACACATGTGTCATGCTTGCAGTTCTGGAGACCCCATCTCTGCAATGACATAGGGTGGAGGCTGTCCATAGGAGGGCAACCAGAATGGTGCAGGGTCTGTACCAGAAGACATACCAAGAGAGACTAAAGGAGCTTAATATGTATACCCTCAAGGAAAGGAGGGAGAGGGGGGACATGATAGAAACTTTCAAGAACCTCAAGGGAATCAACAAAGTCCAAGAGGGTAGCATCTTGAAGAAAAAGAGATGTGCAAGAACAAGGAGGCACAATTTGAAGATAGAGGGGGATGGCTCAGAAGTAATGTCAGGAAGCATTTTTTTCATGGAGAGGGTTGTGGATGCATGGAACAGCCTTCCTGAGGAGTTCATGGAGTCAAAAACAGTGTGGGAATTCAAGAATACATGGAAGAGACATAAGGCAATTCTAGTGGGGGGTAGGGGGAAGTAGGCTACTGGTTAGCTAGGATCTACAGCTTATCCATTAGGTAGGGAAATGGGCAGACTAGGTGGGCCAAGCGGCCCTTATCTGCCCTCAAATTCTATGTTTCTATGTTTCTATGTTATAGCCACTGTTACACGTTTTCGTTCCCCCCCCATCTTAGCTGCACAGCTGAACTGTAGCACACATACCAATGGAAACACATGTGGTTCTTCCAACCCCCAAGACACGCAGTTACCCACAAAACTACTTAATTACTTATGTCTAGCCTGTACTCCTACTATTTTCTCTCCATAGTTTTGAATGATTCAACATAAACAGACTTTATGCAGCGAACAAAAGTAGCAATAACTCAACACCCAACCACATGGCCAGTCTTCACACATGCACACACACACTGTGGCCATTCTGCTACAGAAAACCCACCAAGTATAGATATAAGTCAAGAGTCTCTTACCTGAGTACTAGGGAGCTAGAGGCAGTAGTCTTTAAGAGATGATGTCCATGGGTCAGAGTGCTGGGGCGTACCCCTTTGAAATGAATGGAGTTATTTTTTATTGCTATTTTATATGTTATGATGGTGAGTTTGAGAATAATGAAGGCCACTATTCTACTAACAAGGCCCTTGTTCATCAAGCGGTGGCCTTCATTAATTTCCAACTCTCCATCAATAATGTATAAAATTGTAATAAAAAAAAACCTGTTCATTTCAATGGGGCACACCCCTACACGCTCCCTTACCCTATGTCATAATGTGCCTGAGCATTGGTATGTGGAGGTCATCTTCACTCGGGGGGGGGCATAAGCCTGATTACAGTGGGACTTCAATTGTCTGTGTATACCATATCCCTCATTTTGCCCCTAAAAACTGCTTCGGCCCTCACTCATCCCTCATGGAAAACATGCTGTTCACACATAGAATGTCCTGTAAATTTAGATTTTATGGCAGGGGCTCCATTTCAGATTTCAGCAGGGGGAGCCAACGACCAGTGGAAACCAGATGCTAGTTAGCCCCAGTTGGCAAGCTCTGGAATGTCTGGAATGTCTCTAAAAGGTAAAACTTATTTGTTGTGACTGAAACGTGATACGCAAATCAGGAAAAATTAAAATGTATAAGATTCATCTGTCTATACCCTGGAGCAGTGCATCAGATTTGGGCTTAAACCCACCCAGTTACTAACCAATTGTTTTCCTGTCTGATGTTCTGACCGTCCTCCCCCCCAAAAAAAGTCCTGATTTTTCTCACAGACTCCATTCCATTCAATACGGGTCACAACTCCACCCAAAGGTGCAGAAACCTGAAAATCACATCAATATTTCAGCCCCTCCTCTTTCCCTGTTTCTCCCAGTAAAAATAATTATTTACTTTTACTTACTCAGCCATCTGGCCAGAACCTGTGGCCTGGCCCAATGTGCCACCAGCCAGGTTTTCAGTCAGCTCCTCCTCTGTCCTTCTGCCAGAATCTGGATGCTAGAACGGACTATCCCAGGTCCCCAAAATGGTCTGGGACTAAGTCACCTCACCAACGAACCCACCAACCTGGGTTGCTTGCTTCTCATTTGGCTGCTGCCACACTGCACTGATCAAGGTCTCTGTGACCACTGCTGCTAGGCCTAGCTTGCTGCCTTGGGGGGGGTCCCATGCTGTTTTTTTTTTTGTGAGGCAAGCCTAGTAGAGTAAGCAGGTAGCCTAGTCTCAAGTTAGCTTCTAGCTCACCCCTTTCCCTTCCCCTTCAGCCACCAGGGGAGATGGTGATTCACTAAAAGTAAACCAACAAAAATACAGCATGCCACCACAACACTACTATTGAGAGTTCAGTGCTCACTGACTTCTCCAAGCTGTAGTGTGCAGCCTGTCTACTCAGTGGCAGGAAAGACAGTGTCACACTCACATGACTCATGTGCTCTATGTGATGGTGGCACCGTTAATAGGTTGACAGAGTGGACAACACAATACAGACACAGTTGAGTCAGGAGTGCATCTGCAGCATGAGTGCACACAGGCCAGGGGGCAGTTATTGTGCAAAAGATAAAATCCAAATTTAATGCCATTTTTGCCACACCATAAGAACAACCTAGGCAGAAATGCAGGGCAGGGAGAAATTGTCCCCCTCTGCCTTACCTAAATAGCACCCCTGCTTTATGGCAGAAATTCATTCTCAGGTGCTAAATACAATGGTTTTTACTGTGTTCTGAGGCATTGTATCTCCATGTTTCAGGATGTGTCCTGATCATTGTGAGGATTAGTGTCCCACATTGGCCCTCATTTTGAGTGCCTATGTCCCTCATTTCAGTGACAAAATGTGAGGTATGGTGCATGCTTCCAAGACCCTAATCAGCACAAAGAGTGTTGAGCATAGCCATAGTGTATATGCACAATACAGAATGACAAAGGGGAAAGCAAGTGAGCCAAAACAGTAATGGAGAAATATATTTGTAGCACTAAATATGCATAAGGGGATTTGCATGGCCCAAAACAAAAATATCAGACTTCTCAACACAGAGGCCCCTCTTTGCACATCTGGAATGGGGATGTTGGCTGACTATATCCTAGGCATTTAATTTAGTAGGCAAACAATACTCTACAAATTAATGGCAATTTAATGACAAAAATCAAAAGCAATTAACCAACTTGCAAAAGGGAATTCAATAAAATGGATTTTAATGGCTCTGTTTGCTAGCATTAGTATGAGAAATAGAAACTGATGTGTTTTTTAAATGAGATTTTCACCAGTTTAGTTGCTGCACATGTGGCAAGCATGCAAAATGTGAACCTGATGTGATGTTTAAATGATGTTCACACCAGCCTAACTGCTGTACTCATGTCAAGCATACAACATGTGATCCTGATGTGAATTTTAGAAGATGTTCACATTAGCTTACCTGCTGCACAGATGTCAAGCTTGCAGCATGCAAACCTGATCTGCTTTTTAGGCATGGTTCGCTTAGGTTCACTTTGTGTATGTGAACCGCATGCAAACGTTGCACAATTAAACATGTGGCATGCATTCTGACTGTACACAGCACACATATTTCTGTAAGGGGAGACAAATACCTTATTTGGACTTATTAATAATCAAAGAGAATGATATGTTAACCACTGATTCATTTGTAAAACCTATAGCTAAAATACATTATTACAGGCCAAATATTTAATCCAAAGAAACTTATAGAAAGTATACCATATAGTCAGCTGTTGAGGTATAAAAGGAACATTGGAGATAACATAAAATATGAGAATAATAAAACTAAATTAATAAATAAATTAAATGCCAGAGGTTATGATGAGAGAATATTACGACAGGCAAAGCATAAGGCATATGGAAAACTGAGACAAGAGTTATTCAAATATAAAACTGAGGAAACCACGAAAGCAAACAGAATTTCAATGAGTACTACATATTGTCAACAGTTTAATAAAATTAAAAATGAATTGTTGAATATTTGGTTTGTACTTCAAATCACAGAAGGAAAACAAAGCTTTGGGACAAAACCTTCGGTAGTTGCTAAAAAGTACAAATTTGAAACAGAAACTGAGCAAAGCTCACACTTGAAACCTCAGACCCCAATAACTGTTATACAGGGACATATAAGCAAGGGCTTTTTTAGCTGTGTAAGGTGTGTGCACTGCTCAGGCACCGTAACAGTTAAAGAATTTTTTAACACAAGAAGGGATGAAAAATTTTAAATACGTACATTAATCACATGTGACACATCATATGTAGTGTACATGATTAAATGTTCATGCTGTCTAATTTAGTGTTGAGAAAACAACTAGACCTTCAAAACAAAGAATAAGTGAATGCAAAAGTGCAATAAGGAAAATGGATGAAACTCAGCAGTATCACATCACTTTAACACCACTAGACATAATATCAGTAGTTTACGTTACATGGGATGTGAGACAGTACTAAAACCTTAAAGAGGAGGGGACAGAAAAAAGTTATTACTTAACAGCTCAGACACAAAGGGCAACCCTAGGAGGCATATGCCAAGTGCGGTCCATCCCCTAGTCTTACTGTCTGCTGAGCTTCACTGATCTTCACCAACTTTGAGAGAGACCAATCACAGAAGGAAGGCAGACTCCTATAGGGGCAGAAGCAGGGATTCCTTGACAGCAGTTCTACCTGGATGAATCCCCCTTCAAGTGCACAGTATGGGCTCCTGTCCCCGTGAGGCAACTTTTTTCCTTGATCACTCTGCTCAGACCCAGCCAGCAGCTTCTCTCTCGGCATAAGGAGCTGTTAGAACACTTACCCAGAATTCCTGACTGCTGTATGCAAATCAGCATTGTTACTGCTGTACTACTACTCAAATAGTGGTTGACTAATAGAAAGCTCTCAGCTGGAAGCAACAGCTCAGAAATAAAGGGCACCCGTAGAAGGCATACTCCAAGAGCAGTCCTAGCCTTACTGTCTGCTATACCTACTACTGAAATGGTGGTCAGCTAATAGAAAACTCTCAGTCAGAATCAACCAGAAGCAACAGCTCAGACACAAAGTGCAACCCTAGGAGGCATATGCCAAGTGCAGTCCAGCCCCTAGCCTTACTGTCTTCCGAGCTTCACTGATCTTCATGACTGGGAGAGAGACTGATCATAGAGGGAAGGCTGACTCTGGCAAGTGCAGAAGCAATGATTCCTTGACAGCAGTTCTACCTGGGTGAATCCTCCTTGGAGTGCACAGTCTGGGCTCCTATCTCTGCTGAGGCAACTTCTCTCTTCGATCGCTCTATTTAGACCCATCCAGTGACTGCTCTCTCAGCATAAGAAGCAGTTTTATTACAGCTGGACAACACTCCACCTTCCTGTCTGCTAGGAGAAAGGGGAGGAGTTTCACCACAACTCATAAAAAAAAATTTCTTTTATTTCAGACAATAGTGTATTACACAATAATGTATTGTTTTCCATATACTACTACCTCTACTTTCTTTCATCCTCAAATGCAGCCTAATAGGCCATGGACATCATTACCTGTGAGGGGTGTACTGCATCCTTTCAGAGAGCACGTATTCAGGCACTAGGACATTGCCCCACCTGCTGGACAATATAACATATGAAAGCTCAACTCAAAGAGGCATGGATCCAAATAAATTGTCTCCACAATGTCATTAGAAACCACTTACCTGCTCGCCCCTATATACCACACCATCTGCACCAGGAGGTCATTCCAAGCTGCTTGACCACCCTCATCCAGGAGAATAGCAGGTAATAAAGGGGGGCAGTAAAACATCACATAGGCCTCAACAGGAGTCCCCCTATACAACACACCATCTCCACCAGGAGGTCATTCCACACCACTTGATCACCCCTGGTCCAGGAGAATGGCAGGTAGTAAAGGGGGACAGGAAAACATTGCACAGGCCTCAACAGCAGTCTCTGTACCATGGGGCACAAATCAAAACAACTAATAGATACACCTCTCTAGCCACAGAAAGCAAATGGGGTATAACAACACACACCACTGGATAGGGCTCAAAACAGGAAAGAGCAAGGAAAGCACTACAAAGGCATCTATTAAAAAGAAGCTAAAGAAAGTTCTGATTGTAGGTGATTCCATGATCTGAGGAGTAGAATCACACATATAGCAGTGTCTGGAGATGGAGATCATGGTTAAATGTCTACCCAGTACCTCCGCAAAAAGGGACACCAACTACATACATAGGTTAATAAAAAGAGAAGGTAAATGTGCTGGCATTTTTATCCACATAGGTACTAACAATCTGGCAAATCAGATGGTCAAAGAGACAAAACAGCACCTCTCTTGCCTAGGTGACAAATTGTCCTCCCATTCCTCAAACATTGCCTTCTCTGAGTTCCAACCAGTATAGGGGAAAGGAGGCAGTATGGATAGGTTATGGAAAGAGCAAATTAATGAGCTGAACAACTGGCTCCAGAGCTGGTGCCAAGAAAAGGGGTACCTCTTCATAGGAAACTGTCACAACTTCTAGGACAGAGGGCTCTTTAAATTCGATGAACTGCACCTTACTTATGAAGACATGCGGGCTCTTGGTCAGAAACTGGATGTAGTCATAAACTGTTTAAACTAAACACTGGGGAGAGGACAGCAGCAACATATGGATCTGATGCCTCTCCCCAAAATACAAACAATCAGGGGCACAAATGCAAAGGAGGTAATCAATCTATCGGATGAAGTCAAGACAATAAATCACTTGAACATACAACAGGGCACCAAAAAGGAGGGTGATCATGCATGGAAAGGTATGTTCACAAACTCAAGGAGTCTGACAACTAAATTAGCGGATCTCACCGCCATCATCGCCAAAGCTGATCTGGACTGGGTCGCCATCACAGAAACATGGATCAACAATAGCGTGACTGGACCATGACTATGCTAGGATACTGTCTGTTTTGGAAAGACAGAACTGGTAGAAAAGGGGGAGCATAGCTATGTATGTAAGACAGGGAATAAAAGCTACTACGACTCAAAATGACAATACCAAAACAGAGTCACTTTGGGTCACTAGAGAGACAAACAATGGAGCAGCTACTTGGGTAGGAGAGTTCTACCAGCCCCCATCAAAAAGTGTGGAGGAGGACAAGGAAATATTGGAAAACATACAACAAAATGAGTGACAAAATGGAGGTGACTGTACTGGGTGACTTCCATCTACCTGATGTAACCTGGGATACACATACAGTGAGTTCAGTAAGAAGCATGGACTTTCTAGAGGTGCTGCATGTATTGGGTCTGAAGCAGCTTGTAAAGGACAAAACAAGGGGGGGAAGTGGTCTTTGACCTGCTAATAACAAACAAAGACAATATCACAGAGGTAGAGGTTGTGATCCACCTGGGGAACAGTGACTACTGTATGGCGTGGTTCCAGGTCGACAGAAACAGACACAAAGCACTCCAAAACAAGTCATGGACTTTAGACGAGCAGACTTCACAAAAATGAAGCAAAGTCTTAAGCTGAGTCTGGTTAACATTACACGTGGGACAGATGTTGAAGACTACTGGATACAGCTCAAAAGGGCTACACTAAATACTGCAAACCATTGCATGAGAAGGGTGAGCAAAGCTAAAAAGAAAAGAAAAGAAAACCACTCTGGTTTTCGAAAGAAATAGCCACTAAGGTCATGGAGAATAGAATGATCAGGAAATACAAACAAACCAGATCTGACAAGGACAGAGAAGAATACAAGGAGACATAGAAAGAAGCAAACAAAGTGATCAAGATAGCAAAGGCAGAAACTGAGGAGAGAATAGCCAAGGAGGTCATAAAGGGTGACAAGACATTCTACAGATATGTCAGTGAGAAGAGTAAGACATCAGGAGGTACTGTTAGACTCACAAAGCTGGATGGGGAGATCACAGAAAATGACAAGGACAAGGCTGAAATCCTCAGCAGTTACTTCTGCTCTGTATTCACTAAGGAGGAGAAACGATGCAGACTCAGCAATTCAACACACAACAAGGAAAGAGTAGGAATACACAGGGTTAGTTTACAAAAGAAAGGGTCCTAAAGGAACTAGAGAAATGCAAACAAAGCCATGGGACCAGATGAAATTTACCCTAGATAACTAAGAGAACTAAGGGATGAGCTGGCAGTGCCCATGGCCGATCTTTTCAACCTATCATTCAAGCTGGGGGAGGTCCCCCAAGACTGGAAGAAGGCAACTGTTATTTCTCTGCACAAAAGCAGAAGCAGGGAAAGTGCAAACAAATACAGACCAGTAAGCCTAACCCCAACTGTGGACAAAATAATGGAAACCCTGCTCAAGGAGGGGATTATATCCTTTCTAGAAGAAAACAACAAATTAGACATAAAACAACGTGGCTTTTCAACAGGAAGATAATGCCAAACCAATCTGATAGACTTCTTTAACTGGGTGACTAAAATAATACACCAGGGAGGAGCAGTAGACATAGCATACCTGGATTTCAGCAAAGCCTTCGACTCTGTCCCACATAGAAGGCTACTCAACAAACTGGACAGAATGGGAGTAGGTCAGCAAGTAATGAAATGGGTAAGGAACTGGCTCACTGGAAGGACACAGAAGATACTTGTAAACGTCTCACTTTCAGAAGAAAGAGGAGTAGATAGTGGAGTGCAACAAGGATCAGTACTCGGTCTGATCCTATTCAATATTTTTATTAGTGACGTAACTGAGACACTAGAGGGGAAGGTGAGCTTATTCACAGATGACACACAAATGAGCAATAGGGTAGATACTCCAGGTGGGGTAGAAAAGATGAAGACTGACCTTAAGACTCTAGAAAATGGTCCGAAACAGTTTAACTAAAGTTAAACACAAAAGAAAATGCAAGATCATGCACCTAGGAAGGGCCAACCCAGGAGAGAAATACTACCTGGGAGGAGTACAACTGGAATCTTCCAAACAGGAAAGGGATCTGGGAATAATTATAACAGATGATCTAAAGATGTCCCAACATTGCGAGAAAGTGGCAATACGGGTGAATGGCATATTGGGCTGTATAGGCAGGGAGATCACCAGCAGAAAAAAGGAGGCCATCTTTCCACTCTATAGATCTCTTTTGAGGCCACACCTGGAGTACAGCAAACAGTTCTGGAAACCACACCTAAAAAATGATATCTTCAGACCAGAGGCAGTGCAAAGGAGAGCTATGAAAATGATAAATGGCCTACAGAACAAAAACTATGAAGAGTGTCTGAAATCCTGAACTTGTACTCCCTAGAGCAGTGGAGGGAGAGGGAAGACATGATTGAGACCTACAAGTTCCTAAATGGAATAAACAAGGTGCAGGTTCAGGAACTGTTCCAAGTCAGAAAGCACACATGAACTGGGGGCACAACATGAAGCTGGAGGGGGGCAAATTCAGAGGTGGCACATGCAAGTTTTTCTTTGCCAAGAGGGTGGTGGATGTGTGAAACACCCTTCCTGAGGTAGTGGTGGGGGCAAAAACAGTGGTATGTTCCAAGAATACTTGGGACAGGTGCAAAGGCACCACCACACTGACTAGCAGTTAAGGGAGGGGGTGTAGGTCTATGGGCAGACTAGATGGACCATATGGTCTGCTACTGCCATCACTTTTTATGTTTCTATGTTAAAAGGGAGGCTTGGTAAATGGATAGACTTAATACTTTAAACCCCAGGCATTGCCTCAATGAGGAAATAGAATTAATTGAATTCATTTAAAATCCATTCAATTAAAATACTTTATAATAAAAACATTAATATTGAGGCATATATTGATCTTTGATGCCCTGCGTTCATAGGGTTCCATAACGTAATATGTATTTTGTAACAACAACATAAACTGCACTGGCAGTAACAAAAGTTTTGCTTGCCTTTGCCACCCCACCCACCCCCACTCCTGGGGAGTGGATCATGCTTTTTCTTCTGACTTCTCCACATTGAAAAAAATAGACATTATATATCTGTTGGATTGAGATCAGGGTCGATGATTGAGTTTAACATTCCTTAAATGACACTTGAAACAAATAACAAGTTTAGCACTACAGGTTGTAAGAGCACAGTGCACAGACTTCTCAGTGCACACACCTGTGTGCTTTTGGAGAGGTTTCTATTTTAAACAGACTGGATGGGAAAGAGTGACCAGGCTTCAGGACACAGGGATCAGTCACATGACATAGATCTCACCTGACCTGCCCAGTGTGCACTTGAACATCCAAGAAGAAGGAGGAGGAAGTAACTTCCAAAAATCCCTAATGGAGAAATCCTCTTTCTGAAATCTTGAACCTATCCTTTATGACAGCCGAGGTCCCCACACCCTGGAAACATGAGGTTATCCTCCCACTCCACAAAGGTGGTGACTCCTCTTCCCCTGGTAACTATTGCCTCATTTCCTTGCATCCCACCCTTGCTAACCTCCAAGAACATCTAGTTCTCTCACAAATCTCCTACTTTCTCTTCAACTCTATTTTCTTTACCCCTTTCCAGTCTGAATTTTGGAAAAATCATTCTACCACTACCTCCTAATCAGGCTCACTGATTCAGTCCTCACTATAATGAATAATGGCCTGATCACCTCAGCCATCTTTATCGACCTTGCTAAGACTTTCAATACGGTTTCCCACACTGTACTTCTTCAATCACTCTCCTCAGCCGGGCTCTTGCCTTCTGCTACTAATTGGATTGGAGCCTATCTCACAGAGTGTACTCAATCAGTTAGAATAGCCGAGTCCTGCTCCCCTCCTTGCCAAATCCACACAGGAGTTCCTTGGGGCTCTGTACTGGGCCCCTAACTCTTCTCCATCTTTTTAAATGACTTACCATCAGCCTGCTCTTCCTCATCCATCCATATGTAGGCTGGCAATACTGTACTGTTCACCTCTGGCCAATCACTCTCTGATGTGAAATCCAGACTCCAGTTTGTCTTCAATCAGATCCAGCACTGGTTTGCATCACATCAGCTCTTTCTAAATGCCAAGGAAACAGTCTCCATGACCTTTGGCACTAGGCAGTGACTTGCTAGGCTCCCTGTACTGCCCTCCTTCCACACCCTGGATGGGACATTGCTAGAGGAGGCCTCCTTTTTTAGAGAACTTGGGGTTTAGCTGGACCAATACCTCACCTTTTCTGGTCATATCGACGCCATCCTGAAAAAATTACACCCCAAGCTTGACACCCTATACAGGAACCATAATTGCATTCCACTTACGGCCAGGTGTGAGTTTGTTCAAAAGATGATTCTCCCTATTTTTGACTACTATGATGTAGTCTACAGTGCTGCTCCCAAATCCACCTTATCCAGACTGGACCCCCTTTTCAATTCTTTCTGCCGCTTTGCCTCAGATTCTCCAAAACATACTCACCACTATGATCTCTATCACTCTTTATCTTTTCCTTCTCTCACTAACAGGCACCTCTCCCACTGCGCCAAACTCATCTCTAAATTCTGGCTAGACTCTCTAACACCCTACTTATCCTTCTCTTTCTCTCTTCTCCTCCCCCTACCACCCACTCCTTAAGATTTTCTGACTCTCGCACTTTTATGATCCCCCATTGTTCCACACTTGCTGGTCAGGCTGCTTTCACTCACCACTTCCCTAAAATCTGGAATGCCCTTCCCCATCAAATTTGTCACTCCTCTTCCCTTCATTCCCTCTCCTCTTCCCTCCATAACTTCATCTATTTATTTAATGAGTGTAATTTTATTTTATTATAGCTTGTATCCCTGAAGAAGAGATTTATATAATCTTGAAATATTGGATTATGATTTGAAAAGGCTATGTTGAAACCAAAAAGAATACAAAGAAGATAAAAAGAATTTAAAATAAAAAGAATAATAAAAAAAAAACCTTTTATGCACCATATGGAATTGAGTGGTTAGCCTAAATATTTTTTCTCTCTTCAGTTTTGAATATGGGTTCCTAAACAGGACTGCCTTTATGAACTGAATCTGTGAAAAGGATACTTCCATTTGGGTGTGTGATTTCTTTTGAACAAAGTCTAATTTGTAACATTGGGTCACTGATCAGTGGGGGGGGGGCACTAGACACCAGGGAAAGTTTATTTTTTACATTGGGCCAGTAATTGGCAGGGGGGATCACAAGACACCAGGGAAAGTCTAATTTGTAACACTGGGCTGGTGATTGGTGAGGGGGGACCACTGGACACCAGATAAATTTTATATACTGGGATGGCAACTGGTGGGGGGGGGACCATTTGGCACCAGGGATAGTTTTATGGGATTGGAAAAGTGGGGAGTGGTGGTGGTGCACTAAATAGCCAGACTACCCATGCAAGTGAGTCCTTAATAGGCAAGCAAATGGCCCTTAGTGCCTTGCATGCTCAATGAGCTCATTTGCATGGGTCTATTTGAATGTTGGAAATTTAGCGCCGGTGCAAGCCATTGTGGCACTCTATTTCAGGGGCCATGTCTGCCCAGTGCTAAGTGGCTTAGCTCTGGGATGACATAGCCCTATATATAGTTGGATAGCACTGGTGCACTATTCCACTGAATATAGCATTTTTGGATACTTGGGCAACTGCAATGTTAGTGCTAATGTTTGTGTGCTGCACTTTGCTCCTTTTGAATGTCAGGCCCCAGCTGTTTTCTTTGTTCATTTCCAAAGTGCTAATGTGTGGAAAAGTTTGTGGTTCCCAGTGGGAAGGAGTTGCAGCACTTGGGAGCAGGATAGGACAATTTCAAATTATAATTAACACAGAAACATAGAATTTGTTGGCAGAAAAAGATTGGTTGGTTCATCCAGTCTGCCCTAGTTTTCCCTGCCTATTCCATCACCTCAGACCCTATTTGGTCTCCAGAGTCTTTGCCATCTTCCATACCTCTAGCTATTATACGAATTGCCTATCCCATGTATCCTTGAAGCCTCTCCACTATTTTTGCCCCCACCATCTCTTCTGGCTGGCCATTCCAGGTGTCTATTACCCTTTTGGTGAAGATGTACTTCCTCCCAACCCTCTTAAACTCCCCCCACTCCAGTTTCATGGCATGCCACAGTGTTCTAGCATTTTTCCTTCTCTGAAAGAGGTTCCCCACCTGCACATTGTTCACTGTTGTTATGTACTTATTATTTTCAATCATGTACCACCTCACTCTCCTCTCCTCTCCTGCAGGGAGTAAATGTTGAGTTTCTGCAGACTCTCCTTGTGCAGGTTCTTGTGCAACCCCCGCACCATTCTATTAGCCAGTGACAGATTCACTGAGACCAGACTAATTTACATGAGGTTACAGCATATGTGCAATTCCACAAGACAGTTATAGTACATAGGAGTAAGGAATGTAATACATGTCATTACAAATGCTCATAAGTTATAAGCATTATAATTTATAAGCAAGCAAAAATTAGATGACATTATGGTAGTTCACGCATTTTAGTGAAGCATGTAGACTTAAGCATCAGGGACTTCTCACAAGATGTCAAGGAGTAGGAGCAGTTGGGATTTACTAGCTGTCCAGATAAGAAGATGGGAGAGTGGGATCTTACAATTCTGCAAATGAAGCAGCCAGGTGCAAAAGAGGGTCTAGTGGAGGGGGAAAGCAAGCCCTAGCTTGTGTACAGTAGGCAATGAAAAGTAAGGTGGTCAGTGGCCAGGACAACATCACAAACATTTCAGTTAACTTCCACACTGATAAATTGTACTTGGTGGTTATGGTTGGCTAACACTGTATGTCAGGCTTGACAGAAAGACTACTTGTTTTGTCATCACCAATTTAAGGTTTACAGTTTTGAAAACTACAACAACAACATTGAGCTAGAACTCCACAAAGGTTCAGGGGTAACTTCCAAGTACTTTACTAAACTGTTTCTAAGGGTGAACCATCCTGGGAGGAGTCTCGTAGACTAAAGATACTAGTGTGAAGTTTTATTTTGGACCCAGATAGCATGGCCTACATTTTCATAGAATTCAGGACCAATCTCTTTTAAGTAGCCAGGACTTACAATTTTAAAAACAATAATTTAGCTAAAACATTGAGGTTCACAATGCTATTGGAGCCATTGAAGAGGATGAGGTCATCTGTCTACATTAATGAGTTACAGTAGAAGCTGATGAGGAAAAGGTTATTGAAAAATACAGAAAAAAAACAGAGGATCAAGAATAAAGCCTTATGGCCCACCAGCCTGAGTACAAGCAATGTTTGAAACTGGGTGGCCAACTTTAACAAGCTTTTTCCTGCCAGTGAGATATTTTGCAAACCATTTTATGGCACTGGAGGACACATCAAGACTTATGAGCCTGAGCAAAGAAAAGCATGGTTGATAAGGTCAAATACCTTGGTCAGTACCACAGACTCAATAAAAGTCAACCAATTCTTATTAGGAGTGTTGCAAATTTAAAATCTGCATGTGAATTTGGCAGCTCTGTGTAGCATTTGTGAATTGCATACTATATTATTTGCTGCACTTGTTGAAAACTGTAATAAATGAATAGTTGCAACTCACACTTTGCAATTAATTTTTGATGCAGAGTGCTGCAATTTGGATAATAAAATTTGCTGCAAGGTGCACAGTGCATGCATAGTGTGTCAATTTGTGTAGTAAAATTTGTTTAGTTGCTTGAATGTCACTATGAAAATTCACACACTACACTACAGGCTATGAGAATTGAGTATTTTTTTTCACTTTGCCCTTTGCTAAACCTTTTCTGGGGTGGTACTGCTGTTGTTTGTAAGGTTTATCAAGGTGATAATACAAAAAGTCCATCTACAAAGGAGGTACATGGAAATGTATTCTGTTAACTGTTAAGAGTTTGTGTGACATACAGAAATGTGCAAAATAATCTTGGGTTACAGTTGCTTTACATATTTTTGTGTCTTTTACAAGTGCACATTTCACTGCTAACAGTCTACATTTCTATATACTTGCTTTTGTGCATATTTGCGTAATTTATTTCTCCTTGGTTTTCCTAAACCCTCTTATGTTGTAGTCTGTGGCACTGTCTAATTATTTCTGGGGGTCATTCAATTCCCTGTTTGCCTTTTCTGAGTTTGAAAAAGGACATTAATTAAGGTGCCCATTTCTAAGACCATGCTGGGATATGGACAGAAATACTCTGTATGCTTGGAGGATACCACTTCTCAAGACTTTGCTTACCATTAACAGTATGACAATAAAGCAATTTCTTTCAGTCCTTTTTGAGTCACCCTTGTTAAACATGGGTACAGTATTATCCACCTTCTGAATAACAGGGACAGTGCCTGACATAAGGGACAGGTTATAAAACCCTAGCCAGGGAGGATGGTATGCTAGATGCTGCAAGCTTGTGGAGCCTAGAATCCTATACTATACTCCAGCCTACAGTATGCTCAGAATTAGGGCAGAATGAGGTTATTGGTTGTGTCAGTCCCCACTTGTTAGGGGTTATATTCTACAAATATCCTTTTAGCCATATGTTTGTCTAATTATTTTTTTTATTTTTCCAAATGTTCTGCTTCAACTATTTCCTCAGGTAGACCATTCTACTGTAAGTCCCCACTACCATCTGCCTGAAGAAAAGTTTCCTGTCCTATTTTTCTATTTTATTCATCAGTTGGAGGTTGTGACCTCTTAAAATATGTTTCTGTATTTGAAATGCCATTTATAGTTTATCCTTCAGATTTTTATCAGAGATTGCCTTATGTAGCTGCAGCAAATCTTCCCTCAGTCTCCTAATTCCAACAATGAAAGACTTAGTTCCTGCAGACTGTCCTCATATGTTAGTTTCTCCATGTTGTTACATGATTTATTATTCTGTGCTGGTTCTCCCTTGAGTCTAAAAGTCTTTCCTTAAATTTGACTTCAATAGCTGAGAATAAAAATTGAAATATGATCATGTATTTGTTCTATATAGGGGTTCATAATGTGTTTCATTTTAATAATTTTATTAATAGATCTCCTGATACAATGTCTGTTCTATTCTATTTCATAGCAACATGTCTGCAGTGTGATCCATTTTTAAAATTACTGCTTAAAATCAATCCAGGATCTCTTCAACTTTCAAATTTCCTCAGCTTTAGTCCATTTATTAAATACTCCTTGTTTACATTGCCTTTTCTTAAAAGTATAAGAACACATTTATTCTAATTAAAATACATGCCATTCCTCTCAGTTAAAATCTCAATTTCTTTTAGGTGGAGTTTCATTTTTTCCCCTGATTTGACACAGATTCTATGATCCCACCCAGCTTAGTCTCATCTGAAAATTTCTTTATCAGGTTTTTGACATTTTTATCCATATCCCTTACATAAGAATAATAATAATTATAGTAATAAAAATAATAATACAGTTTGCCTAATACAGTACCCTTGGAAATGACACCGGCCACTGTCCCCTCTTCTTGCAATACTTTACTGGTCCATACTTGTTGTGGTCTCTGTAAAAGCTATGAGTGTACCCAGTTTATTATTTTGGTATGTATGTAATTCTCCTTTAATTTGTTTATTAAGGGGTCATGTGGAAAAAAACATCATTTTTTAAATAATACAAGATAATTATATTTACAGGTGTATTTTGGTCAAGGTTTTGGATCATGTTTTCATAAAAAGTCAGCAGACTTGTGATGTGCAACCTATTTTTGGTATCTATCTTGTTTCATGTCTTTTTTCCCTTTGCTTTTTATTTACAGTGTAAATTGGTTCTTGATCAGGCTTTCCATCATTTTTTCAATTATAGGCGAAAGACTTACAGGTTTATACTTCTCTGATTTATATTTGTTTCCTGCTTTTTCTATAGTGGAACTACAATTGCCCTATGCCAGTCTTTGGATACCAAGCCTGTTATGTAAGATGTATTGCAAAACACTAAGTTAATGTTCATTACAGTTCCTACTGCATAAAATACAAACTGCACAAAGGTTGGAAATAAACTATTAGGGTTGTATTAACCATAGTCACAAAGTCTGGAAATGTGCAACAGTATTAGGGTTCGTATGTCTAACTCCTACCCATCCTGTCATGTCCCCTACCCTGATGACCCAGGGCAGTCTTTAGGTACAGGGCTATACATTAATGTTATGGTACCTTTTGCAGAGTAAACATATTGAAATGTGTCTATAGAAACTGTAATCCCCCACCACTAGCCCCTGCCATACTCTCTTGACCAAGTACATATTTTGAGTCATGCCACAGAGGTATAGTGTTTCATAAGCATTGTATATCTGTAATTAGAATACTTTTGTGGTACATACTGGCAAAGGTTTGCACCCATTATATCATGTGCCTTACTTGGCACACAGTATTGTACAACATCCACAAAGTAGTGGAATTGTTTAAAATGTGAAATTACTATACACATTGCATAATTGTGAGTTGCTTTCTTTAAGCACATAGAAATAGTCAAAGCAAGTTATATGTTTGGGATATGCATACCACCTTATCAAGGGTCTTGTTGTTGCTGAATAAACAAACCATCAGCACAGCCTTGTAGGATGGTGATAGATGTATAGCCTAGCCTTGTGTGACCACCATGGTGTGAGAACTCAGCTTCTGATCTGGTGGTCAGTTCAGCTAGTAGGTCTCAAAATGTGTTGGCCACTTCATTGTTTGCCATGAAAAATCAATTGATAGATCTGTTCATACAAAAAATGTCCCAACTATATCATGTTATCCACTGGAATTGGGATTATGATGCTAGTGTACTGACTGGTTTATGTTGTGGTAATTGTGTAGTGTGGTATTCCTAGCATACAAACAATTGTGTGAAGCATAGTTGATGTTACAGTTACTTATGAAGTATCACTCACAGTACAGTATATCAAAAGGGTTTGTTGATGTGTCAGTATATTTTCTTGTCCTAAAAGTCAGTGCCAAAAATAGGGTAACAGAAACACTACTTTGAGCTATCATTTGAACCTTAAAAACATCACAAAGCTCAACCATGAAGGTTCATGAGGCATTCTACCCCAATCCCACATTTCTCTTCTTCTGTTGCTTAAACCCTGTTGCCTGAATGTGTTTTTCAGTTACTACTTCTTTCTACCCATGTGTCATTTAGACTTTTCTCTTTCCTTAAAGCAAACCCAGGTGCTGGTGTTACTGCAAACTTTTTCATAAGCAGGTTCTCTCTTAACAGGAGCAAATGCTTTTAGATGATCTAATAATGTGCCACACATGTACTGAAACAAATGATAACCTTTCAGTTTTCTCCTTTTTATGAACATTTTTCAGTAATAATTTTCTAGCTGTGAAGGTCTTTGTTTGATAAGCTTTGTTATTTACATAATGTTTATAACCTCTTAGATAATATCTATTAGGACTGTGCCATCAAGTTATTCATATGTACTATAATATAGATAAAAATTTAAATTGTTTTAAAATATCATGAATAAGGCTTCAACAGGTTTATCAATGAGAATCCTCCACATACATGAACTAGTAACAGTAAAAATCATTAAATACAAAACACCTTACACAATGTTCAAAATGTTGAACAGAACATAATGTACTGCACCAGTAAATTTATTTATTTTGTTTTTCTTAACTAAGTAAGTGCATTAAGCATGTAAATGCCCATTTTTGAAGCATGACCCAGGTGCTAAGGCTCGGAGTCACCATAGATGGTGTCCTTGTTTGTGGATGGGCTAATGAGGCACCATCTTGGTCACAAACAGCATAGCAAGTAAAAAAAAAATGAACAGTACAGTACATGTTAATACAGGTTAGCATGAGAAACAAAGGCATGGGGTCATAATGTCTGTCACAAGTCATTATGCCATAACAATATACCGCACTGCCAGTACACTCGATATATCGCAAATGGCTTAATTCTTGTTTTGCCTTTCCCAGCAGGATTCTTATCCTGCACTGGGAAGAGTGATAGGGTGCACCGCCGCGCATACTTCCTTTCATGGTTTTGCATCCTCACTCTTATCTTCTGCACTGTTCCTACCTCGCGGTCATGTCATGCGCTGTAGAGCATGCCAGTAGGGAAATGAGCAAAAGATTAAAATAAAACAAACAGGTAATATTAAATACATGATGCAAATATAAAATAGAGTTAGTATCGATGTTCTGACCATAGCACTTCTTCAGGAATTATCTATTAAGGGATAACAAAATTTACTTTTTAAATTTCTCTTTAGAGATAAGGCTTGAAGAAGACCACAGTTGAAAAGTCAATTATAACGCTAGTTTCTATTTTCAGTTCACATTGAATATTACCTGTTAATTTTATTTTCAGCCCAGATGCTAAAGCAGCACCATTTTTTTATTCTTACACTAGATCACCATGGTGAAAACACAAGAGTCAAGAGCAAATTCAAACATTTGTAAACTAGAGAGTCTTGATATTCAAAAATGGGCAAAGCAGAGTGCAAACTTTTGCACTGCATTTGCCCATTCTCTAGTACCCTGAGGATGCTATATTCAGTTGAATAGCACACCCACAATATCCAACTGAATACAGGCGCATATCAACACAACACAAAGTCCATTAGTGCCACTCTGACATGAAACCCTGCAGTGCAGGGTATAGTGACCCCAGACCAAATTGCATACCCCAAAAAAATTAGCTCCAGCATGATATTCAGGAGTCCCCATGCAAATAAGTCTATTGAGCATTTGAGGCACTAAAGGTTGATTTGCATACCCATTATGGGAACATTTGAATGGGAAGTGGTGGCAGGTCTCTGCCCCTGTGACCAGTCCCACCCTTATGAGCACCTGTCCCCCTAAAAACTATGCACTCCTGGTGCCTATTGGTGCCCTCCAGCCTCTGATCACCATCCCATAAAGTCAAAAATAATTCCCTGGTAGCTAGTGGTCCCTCCCCACTCCCAATACCCAGTTCTATACAAAAATCATTTTTCCTAGTGTCCATTGATCCCTCCCCTGTCTTGATCCCTGGACCCATGAAAGTCATATTCCCTGGTGTCCAGCAGTCCTCTCCAATCTCCAATGTCAAGCTCTGGTAATGACAGCAGCCTCCCTGGCATCCAATAGTCCCCCCAGTCCCTGATCCCCACTCATGTTCCAAATACATGAGTACTACCAATGGAAAATATGGGTATTCTAGTCACATAATAAAAGCTGGTTTTAAAAATAAAATAAGACACTGTTCCCTGCTGTACAGTGGTACCCCCCACCCATCGATAGCCGTTCCATTGTCAACAGCCTACTCCAATGCATCTAGCAGCCCCACAGCACAGCACTGACCACTCACCCTGCACATCCCCCTACCTGAAGTGCCAGTGCTGCAGAACCACATACAGTGACCTGCACAGCCCTCCTCTCTCCTCCTTGGCTGGCCGCTATATGGAAATCCAGAGCGCACATGATCAATGTATTGTAAAGGGTGTGGGTTCTCTGTACTGTACAGGGAGCATGCATCCTGGGTACTATACTGAGAACAAGCAGGAAAAAGCAAGAGTACTAATTAGTACCAGCTTTAAATGGGAGCAACAATGTGAAGCAGCAGCAGCAACAATAAACAAAATCATAACATGCATTTAGGGAAACTTCATACATAGGACTATAGACATTATAATGCCTTTATAGAGATCCTCAGGTTCAGTCTACAGTATGCGATGCAGTTCTCAGGAAAAGTTGACTCCTTATGTCACTCCTTAACTACAGAGGTGGCAGCAGCAATTGTCTTTGCCCTCAGTTCCTCAAGCTGTCTGTTGATCTCATTGCCGTGCCCCTAACCACTCCATATAATCTGTCACTAACCTCCTTGACTATCCCTATAGTTTGGAAACAGGCTAGAGTTATACCTATATTTAAATCAGGTGACCAAAAACTCCTTGACAACAACTGCCCAGTGTCCACTCTGTCCAACTTACTTATGGAGAAAATAGACTTCCAATAAATCTCTTTTTTATTTTTGCTTGGCTCAGAGTGTGGGTGCTTTAATCATAGTAAGTGACCAAAAACTCATTGACAATAACTGCCCAGTGTCCACTCTGTCCAACTTACTTATGGAGAAATAGACTTCCAATAAATCTCTTTTTTATTTCTGCTTGCTTCAGATTGTGGGTGCTTTAATCATAGTAAGTACTCCTGAAGTCATGACTCTTCATCATCACCAAGTATTATCATTCAAATTTCAATAGCTATTAAAAATGGGGACCAGATATCTTCATGCTGTATGTGTCATGTGCCTCTTCCATTATGTGTAGGGTAAACAGATCAAAAAGAAACACCGTGAACAATCACTTCCCAGCCCGCACTGCACTCACCGAGGTTGCTTGCCTCTATAGAACATGTAAATAATCCAAAATGGTAGTGCACGCATGAGGAAGGTAAACGCAGCATGTATCAAAGAAACTTCAACACTCACAATTAAGCTGCACAAATGCAAATTTTACTGTGTTTTCACCATGGTGCATATATAAAACAGAACAAGCAAGTACATCCAAAGCCTCTAGGGCCTCAACTCCCACAAGTCTTCAGAGGGGGTGCTGCTAATGGGGAACACATGGGTATTTAAACATATATCATGAATAATTAATTATGCTTAATGATGTCATTGTTTTAAAAGAAATGCTAATTTGCTTTTTATACTCTTATTTCCCTATATATTCCAGATGCAGAGCATTCAATATAAATTCATTAAACCTCTGAAAGTGCATGACATCATTCGTAGTGCACATATTTATCATATTAACCATAAATATCAAAAAATACACAAAGAAAAAAACTTTTAACTAAAGAACAGAAGTCAAGAGGTCCTGGAAGGCTGATACCAATATAGCCATGTAGACTCCAATACAAATTTCTCCAGGTAGGAAGAAATTCCAGGACCAAACATGACAGGGTTCTTGTAGGAGGAAGGAGAAAGAATTATAAATCAATACATTCTTACTTCTTAACTTTGTTTTAATATATTTAAAGATTTAACTTAAAATTTAACTGGAGTGTCTTTTATGTTATTTAAAATTGACCTAACGTGTTCTTGAATACGTTGTTTGAGAGGCTGAACAGTTTTTCCAATATATATTAATTTACATGGACACCAAAGAACATAAACAACATGTGATGTGTCACATGTTATTAATTGCATGATGTCTACATTCAAATTCTCAAATTTAGGATGATGAAATGTTTTTCCTGGGTTAGCAAACTTACAGACTTTGCATCTTTTACAGTTAAAGAAACCATTTGGTCTCCATGGCAACCACATTTTCTCATTTTTTGTGTCACTTTTTTTTACATCGGCTGTGTACCAGCTGTGTACATGTTAGGTCAATTTTAAATAACAGATGAGATACTCCGGTTGGCATGCACTTCTCACAATATCATGACTCATCATCAGAAACTTTGAAATTTATGGGCATTGAATGGATGCCCCTTCTTCCTTAGGCGGGGACAGACCAAAGAGATTACTCCAACAGGAGAGTATGTGGATTTTCAAATTTAGGAGCGTGAAGCCATCAGGTCTAAATGATAAATGGGATATAAAACCTTTTTTGAAAAATGAAAAATGAAAGAAATGAATTTGATTAATTATGAAATATGTATTAAGGTTTTCCACAAAGTAGTATGATTAGCACTTATTACAATTTCTTATTTTTTGTGATAATGTCTTGTTAAAAGTTAATTTTCACATAGAATGCTTGTTAAATTTTAAGTTAAATCTTTAAATATACTAAAAAAAGTGAAGAAGTAAGAATGCATTGATTTATAAATATTTCTCCTTCCTCCTACAAGAACCCTGTCATGTTTGGTCCTGGAACTCCTTCCTACCTGGAGAAATTAATATTGGAGTCAATGTGGCTGTATTTTTATCAGCCTTGCAGGACCTCCTGAATTCAGTTCTTTGGTTAAAGGTTTTTTCTTTGTGTATTTTTTTATATTTATGGTTAATATGATAAATAAGTACACTATGAGTGATGTCATGCACTTTCTGAGGTTTAATGAATATGTATTGAATGCTCTGCATCTGGAATATATAGGGAAATAAGTGTCTAAAAGGCAAATTAACATTTTTTTTAAAGACGATGACATTATTAAGTATAATTGATTATTCATGATATATGTTTAAATACCCATGTGTTCCCTATTAGCAGCACCCTTTCTGAAGATTCCTGGGAGTCGAGGCACTAGGGGCTTTGGATGCACTTGCTTGTTCTGTTTTATATATGCAGCGTGGTGAAAACACAGTAAAATTTGCATTTGTGCAGCTTAATTGTGAGTGTTGAAGTTTCTTTGATACATGCTGCATTTACCTTCCTCATGCATGCACTACCATTTTGGATCATCATGTGTAGGGCCCTATCTATTCTGCTGTGTTCTAACATAACCTTTTCCATTCCATATAGTTTGATGGGTTCACATCCTTCCAGTGCTTCAATTTTTTTTACAACAATAATCCCTGTATTAAGTAGTATTCCATTGCTTCCCAAAGTACTCATATTCTCACTTGTACCAAATATCCCAATGCCTGGGTCAAACAGAAAGTTGTAACCCAAAATGTTTCCAAATAGTGAAACTATTTACTCCAGTATTCCCTAAGTTGGCACATCCCACAAGCATATGACCTAATGTTCCCTAATTTGATCTATAGTACATCTTTGACAGATATCTGGTATATTTTTATCCAATTTGTTCAGTCTTGAGGGAGTCAAATATGTTTTATGTACGGTATTGACATGTATTTGCAACAATCTGTTGTTTTTTATTTACAAAGTGTCCAGATTAATTATTCTAGTCCAAGCCCTTTCTGAAGTTTTTTAATGTAATTCATTTTCCCAAGCTTCCTTAACTCTGTTCAAGTTAAATGAACCTGCATCTCTACATGTTGTGTAAATTTTAGAAATGAGTCTTTTATTTGTATCCAGTTTTATTAAGAGCTCCTTCAACCCAATATTTTCTATGAACTGCAGGTTCCTATTTTAAAAAAAAAGTTCCTAACTTGCATAAATTGAAATGATTGTGTTCCTGGAATGCTATATTTTTCCTTATATATATCAAAGGTGAGGAAGTCTCTGTCATCAAAAAAATACTCTAATTGGCAGATCCCTTTATCTTTATACCAACTATGGAAAACGTTATATGTATTGAGGGTTGAAACGTACCATTGCTCATTATCAGCTCAACTTTAGATAGCTTCACAGACTGTCCCATAAGTTTTCATAACATCTTCCACATATTATTGGTAATTTTAGTAGTATCCAATACTGACCTATAGAATGGAGCATCTGTTAGGTTAACCATCAAGGAATGTTTTAAGGTTAGGCCTCTTAAGTAATATTCCTCTATCTGGAAGCCAGCAGTCACTGTGTCTTCAGGGCAATGAAACCAATAATAAATTGCCTCCAATTGAGCAACCATATAGTATAGACAAAAGTTAGGGCAGCCCAGCCCTCCCTTCTCCCTACTCTGACAAAGCTTATGTAGGGCAATCTGAGGTTGTTTGCAAATCCACAAAAAAATCCTTATTATCCTTTCCAAATTTATAAAAAAAAGTTTTTTCAATAACAAAGGGATGGCTTCAATTAGGAACAACAATTTGGGAAGTATGTTCATCTTTAACATGTTGATTCTCCCAATGAACACTAGGGGGAGATATTGGCATCTTTCCAGATCCAATCTTATTCTTTCAATAAGAGGGTCATAGATCACCTGAACCATCCTTTCCACTTCTTTGTCAAAAATACCCCAAAATATTTAATTTGGTCTTTTTTAATATTTTGTAATGTTGGATTGGTAAGTAAGGTTTAATCTCCCAGGTACACAGCCTCACTTTCTCCCAGTTTATCTTATAACCAGAACACAGGCCAAACTGGGACACTAAATGAATTAACAAAGGGTATGTAGTGTCTGGATAAAACAAGGAGAGCAGAATGTCATCTGCATAAAGCATGATTACATGATTCTGATTGTTAACTGAAATTCCCAGGACAGCACCCTAGTCCCTTATTTTTATTGCTAGTGGTTCTAAAAAAAGGGGTGAATAATAGAGGAGGGAGGCAACCCTGTCTAGTTAATCCCCTCAGAGGGAATGGCTGAGACACCTGCTGATTGGTTTTGACCATGGCCTGTGGTTTTGTATAAATCAACTAGATCCATTACAAAAATGTACCCTTCATTTCAAATGCTTTTAAGGTTTCAGTCAGGAAGGGCCACTGGACCCTATTTAAGGCCTTTTCTGCATCCAACAAAAGGAGTGATGTGTTTGTCCCTGACTTAGCCTGAATGATGTTAAGTGTCTTTTTTGTATGATGTTGTAACCTTCTCCCTTCAATAAACCCCACCTAATCTGAGTGAATAATTTTGGGTGATACTTTGGTCAATATATTAGCTAGTATTTTGGAAAAAATCTTATAATTGCTATTAAGGAGTGATATAGGTCTGTAAGATTTGCATAGTTCCAGAGAGTTGACTTTTTGGGGAATTAATGTTATGATCACTTGATTAAAGGTATATGATATTTTACCAACTGCTAAAAAATCCTGAAAAAAGATCTCTCAGCAAAGGTGCCATAATCTGGACTAAATTTTTATATAGTACAGAGGCTAGTCCATCAGGTCCTAGATGTTTTCCATTAGGAAGATCCCTACTGACTATAATGACTTCCTCCAAAATTATGTCCCCACATAAGGACTCAGTCTCCAGTTCTGATAAGTTTAGGAGGTTTATAGTGTACACTTAAGACTGTATGGCAGGTGTCTCAGCCAACCCCTCCAGGGTGTATAACTCTTTATAATATGCCCTCAAGAGGTCATTGATGTCTTTCAAATTGTGGGATAGGTCCCCTTCCACTTTCCTAATACAGTGTATTTTATTGCTGTTTTGTTCACATTGCAATTGATACACCAAACATTTATCAGGAAGGTCTGAAAAGAAGTGGCATCTTTCACTAGCTCTATACATAGCTTTTTCAGCTTGTCCTTGCAAAATCTTTTCTACCTTAGCCTTAAGTTTAAGACTCTGAGCCTCGCCTCCTCTGTACCCAAACTTGCATGCTCAGATTTGGCTGTGGCTAGCTGATTTTCTAAATTCAGTAATTCTGTGTTAGCAGTTTTTTTTTAATACGCTCTTGGGCCATTGCCCAACTTCTAATACATATTTTAAGAGTTTCCCAAATAGTTTGTGTAGAGTAATCCTGAGGATTATTCCATTTCAGAAATTACTCAATATCCTCATTTATTTTATCCTTAAATTTTTTATCTTGTCAGAGAGTGTTATCAAATATTCACAGTCTTGCACCAGGGACAGCGGAGGCAAGCCTCAGGGCCACACAACAAGGAGTATGGTCCGAGACTATTATAGTTTCATACAATGTGTTCAAAACATTATGTACTAAAGTCCAAGATATCAAAAAAATCTAATCTTGACCAAGATCTGTGTTCCTTAGAGTAATAAGAATATATTTATTTTAATACTGGAAACAAAAATCTAAAGGGGTCTACTAGGTCAAGATCCTCTCTGTTACATTTAACTAGCTCCATTACCTTCTTTTTTCCTGTCTAAGGCCTCTGGAGCCTTATCTATAAGGATACATGTGAAATTAAAGTCCCCATCCCAAAACAACCTGTGTATCCAATTGTGCAAGAGTTATGAAAAAAATAGCAAAAAAAACTCTGATCCTCATTATTGGGACCACATAAGCTTGCTAATGTAATTTGCTTACTGTATATAGATAGATATCTGTCTGATGACATATCTCCCCCCAGTGTCCAGCAATGTTTTTACCCTAGTGTGACTTAAGTGCTTTTTAATAAAGATAGCTGTCAATCTAGAATTACTAGAATAAGTAGAATAGTAGCTCATTGCTTTAAACAGATTTCCAAAATAATTTGCATATTACTGTTCAAAATGAGTCTCCTGTAGCAAGAGACATTCCGCCCCCTTGTTATTAGTTGTCTTTACTATTTTCCTTCTTTTGACTCTCTCTCTCTCTCCATTCATTTAAATTTTAGGTCATAATTTTTAAGTTCCCGATAACAAAGTCTTAAACCCACATTTTCCCACTTTATACTGAAAACCTTTAACCAAATTATATCTGTCAGAGTGTAGGTACAAAATTCAGGGTTAGGCCTTTCTCTCTTATTTCCATGTATCCTACATAACCAGGTTGATATATGATAGGTAGTATATCCTGGTATAGTTACTGAGCACCCTTGTCTTTTTTGTTTCCTCATGGTCAACTTAGCAAAAGAACAGAGAGATCTACCCTGGCCCACTCCCCTTTCACCCCTAGTTTCCTTACTGTTTTTTTATGTGGACAATTTGTATGAATGAAAGAACCCCTTCCCTTAATCTTCCATGCCCCCTACTCCCACATCCCTCTATTATTTCCAAGGGATATCCCCCCCCCCCAAACTTCGAGGTGTCTTTTTCTCAGCTGTACGGTTAGGTGTGGTGCAGAAAAATACTGATATTTCAGCTATTTAGGGGCTGGTTTGCTTGCCCTCCAGCTCATTTTTTACCCTTTATTTCTTTTCCCTTCTAGTCCTATTTCCCCCTGCTCCTCCTTCAGTATAAGTCTTCTCTTCCTCTTTCTCTCTCTATCCCCTGTTGTTTTATATAAGATTTTATAACCAGATTTTGCCAAAGATGGTAAAATAACCATGATCATCTATTCGGGATCAGAGTTTTTTTCTGAAGGGGTCTCTGCACTGTATTTTGTCCTACTGGCTAAGGCTTCTTCAGCCTCTTGTAGGGAATGAAGAAACTTAATAATTCCATCCAGATTTACCCTTAGTTTAGCTGGATACAGAAGTGAAAAGGCTATCCCTTCTTTGTGTAACTTATCTCTAACTATTTCAAAGTCCTTTCTTTTTGCCAGAACAGTAGGTGGCAGGTCCGGGTATACCTGCAATCTCATGCGTTTGTAAAACAGCCCTTTTTCAATTCTAGCCTTCTTCAATATTTTTTCCCTGTCTTGATATTTCACTGGGCAAATATACATAAATAAATACATAAATAGGGGCTGGTGTTGTTCAATGTCTTCATCAACGACATTGGAAATGGCATTAAGGCAAAATGTGCCTATTCACAGATGATGCCAAGCTCTGTGGGAGAGTGGAGTTGGACACAGTTGAAGGGATACAGGACCTACAGGAAGATCTGTAAAAACTAGGGAGGTGGTCCAGGATCTGGCAGCTTGGCTTCAATG
The DNA here is from genome assembly GCA_016271365.2 of Neoceratodus forsteri. NCBI lineage: Eukaryota > Metazoa > Chordata > Ceratodontiformes > Ceratodontidae > Neoceratodus > Neoceratodus forsteri. Next base: position 825,333,381 of record CM057455.1, on the reverse strand, counting down.
CCAAGAAATGAAAAGTTATACATATTGGAGTCAAGAATCCCAGGAGAGAGTACTATCTGAGTGGAATTCGAGTATCTGTATCAGAGGAGGAGAAGGACCTGGGAGCGATGATCACTAGTGACCTGAAGCACTCCATGCAGTGCAAGAAAGCAGCAGCAAAGGCAAACAAGATGCTGGGATGCATATCTTGGAGGATCTGTAGTAGGAGAGAAGAGGTTATACTGCCCTTGTACAGGTCACTGGTAAGGCCACATCTAGAGTATTGAGTTCAGTACTGATGCCCACACCTCAAAAAGGACATTAACCTGCTGAAGAAGGTCCAGAGGAGGGCTACAAAGATAATGGCTGGTCAGCAAGGGTAAGGCATATGAGGAGAGATTGAGGGCACTGAACATGTGCTCCCTGGAAGACAGAAGAGGGAGAGGGGGCATGATTGGGATCTTCAAGTACTTGAAAGGGATACATAAGATTGATAAGGAAATTCTGTTTAAACTGAGTGGCAACCATAACATGAGTGGGCACAGTCTTAAGCTGGAGGGTGGGAGGTTTAGGTGGGAGGTCAGGAAGCACTTCTTCACAGAGAGGGTGTTGGACACTTGGAATGCACTGCCAGAAGACGTCATCTCATTGAAGACAGTAGGCAGCTTTAAAAGAGGCTGTGATAGGCATAGGGGGAAGGTAAGGCTCATGGGTGGGGAGGATGGGAGGAATGGGGAGGGAGGGCAGGGACATTAGCTCAAGCTGTAGACCCTGCAATATGAGCAGACTTAATAGACCAAATGGCCTTCTTCTGCTGGCTTCTTCGTATGTATGTATACTCATATAAATCTGGTTCTTCACTGAAAGTCTCTGCTCCCAAAGGCTCTGTGTGCTCAATCCAATTATATCCTTTGGTCTGAGTAAGACAGGCCTAGATTTGTTGTTAAAATTTCCTCACAATATTTTATCAGGTCCAGGGCCTCTATCTCTTCCAGGAGATTCCCTGTTTTGAGATTACCCCTTCTTGACCTCACCTCCAAATCTTCAACCTATAACTTCAGTGCCTCCAATTACTTATGATAATTTGATAACTTTTGATTTATCTTGGGTATATCATGTTACATTACTCCTATTCTTTTCTCACTTTCTTCCGTTCTAAGTGAAAGTGATTTAACTTTATCTATCATTTCAGTAAATTTCTGCATTATTGCATTTACTGCAGTGTTTAACAAATCAAAACCTTGTTTCATTTCTTTTAGAATTGCCTGATATGCCTGCTGTGCTTCCTCATGTGGTATGACCCCCTGACGATCCTGCTGTATTAGTTCTGAGGTTGGTTGTTCTTGAGGAGCAGTTTCCTTTTCCCCTGTGTTTGCATTGCATGTTTTTGACTGTTCCATATTAAATTCTGCCATATCACCTGTGTCTCCCTTCTTCCATTTTTCCAGTAGTTTAGCTCTTGTTAATGTTGCCGTTGCTGGTATATTTTGTAAAGCTGCTCTGCTTGCATTGGTGAAAAAATCATATGCACAGACTGTGAAGTCTAAAAATAATAGGGGCTGGTGATCTAGAAGTCCTGAATATGAGTCTTTTTCCAAGAGCAATGGCTTCTTTTTTCCCTTTCGTCCTGTTCTGTTGCCCCCTTGTCAAATTCTTGATTATGCCTCTCTTTTATTTTGTCACTGGTTTGTTTGTCCTTGCAAACTGTTCCTCCTATGCTTTGGTACTCTAACTCTTGTCTCTTTCTTATCAGCCAGTTTTTCCCCTTGTGTAAATAACAAGCAAGTCGGGGGTCACCTAAACCCTGGTCCTTGACTGTTACTGTTTTATCCACTTCCCTTTCTGTGTAGGATCCTCAGCGTCCTTTACAAAACCTTTAGTATCTGGGGTTTGCAGGTTCGTTGTCCCATGAGGCTGGTAGTTATCTTTTGCTTTTATTTTTTCCATTTGTGGCTTACCTTACTCTGGAGAATCGATATGTAGAATGGGGTTACCTGTATTCAGACATTCCACAATGCCTGCTTCACTTGTGTTCTGCCCCGCTCTCTGGAGTCTCTCTCAATGGTCATAGTCCACACAGTCAGTTTCTTCTTTTTGGTGGTGTCTGCTTTTAAAAACTCTGTGATCTCTCTGACTCTCTTAAACTGTTTCAACATACCCTGACAGAATGGCAGACTACACTTCTACACACTCTCCCCCCCCCCCCACACACACATTTTTCACTGCAAGGGCTCCAACTTAGATGAGTTAACCCTTGAGAGCTAGTTTTCCTGCACCACACAGTGTGGCTCAGTCAGCCATAGTACTGGAAGCCACACCTCCTCCTTCTAATAAATCTTTTATATGTATCTATGTACAGTCTGCTCACCCATTACCAGCATAACTGGATTTAGGCACCAGAAAGCCATACAGATGCTTGGGGCCCATGCTAATGGTAGGCACCCAGCCAGATCCAGTATTCCATTTTAATTTTTTTGTAATTATTTTAATTACTAATGGTTAAAGCAAAACAGCACTAAAGGATGTCATTGGGTTCTGTGGAGCCTTCTCATGTGGTGTCATAACACCATAAAATTACTTGCAAAAGTAAATACCAGCCCCATCAGAGGCTGATGAACAGACATGGATTGGATAGTCAGTGGGGCCCCAAAAACTAACATTGGTACCACCCCTTAAAAACATAATAATGTAACTGGTTGTACTGAAAATAAAAGGTACATTTCGGACAAAGTAAAATACAAAGCCAGTTTGGGTTTGGTAAGGGCCCATGACTTATATTGCTGGAAGCCCCCAAAACTCTAAAGCTGTCCCTGCATACCAGCATGGCTTTATAAAGGGCCACAGCACCACCACCACACTGGTCTGTTTCACTGATCATGTCTTCCGGAGCTTGGATGAAGGCAAGCTAACTGGTGCCATCTTCATGGACTTATCAAAGTAATTTTTTTTTTAACTAGAAGAGACACACTAAGCTGAAAGCTTGTTTACAGGTGCAACCTGGGAGCATAAGGAAATTAAGTGACTTGCTCAGGGTCACACAGTATGCAAGTGGGGTCTGTGGGATTCAAACCCTGGTCTCCAGGTTTGCAGCTCAGAGCCTTAAACCACTGCGCTATACTGCCTTGACTTTGTGGAACATGGCATCCTCACAGAGAAACCGCACTACTAGTTTCTCAACAGCAACCATGGCCTGGTTTAGGAACTACCTCACTGGGAGATCACAAGTGGTCTGTACTGTGTGGCACCTCCAGCACTCAGGGGGGTGTATAGTGGGGATTCCCGGGGAGCCCATACTGGCATAAGTCCTGTTCTTCCTAGTTGTTAACCACCTCCTCAGGGATTGTATGGGTTGCCACATGCTAATGTATGTAGATGATCTGATTCTTCACTGGAGTGACAAGAACCCAAAGGACCTGTCCCTCTTCCTCACCAGGGAGTTCAGCACAATCTACAAGTTGTTCGCCACAAACAGGCTTCTTGGTAATTCCAAAAAAAAAGGCAGTGCTTTTTGGGTCGAAGCCAAGACTCACCAAATGTTCTGTAGGATTAAATGTCTCCTCTCCCTGAACATATGGGCTCCAAATGGATCATACCCTGAACAGATAACTGTGTTCAAATACCTAGGGGTCACCCTTGATCCATCACTAACTTTTTGTCAAGTGTTTGAACTAGAAACTGGGAATCTGTTTTAGGTTAAAGAATCTCATGGCCCCATAAGTGTGTCATGCTTCTACCTCTTCTAGATTACTGCTTCCCACTTATACCCAAACCTCCATTCATAACCTAACTAGACTCAACACTACAGTACCTACAACAACATCTACAGGTTTGCCTCACTCTCCCCTTGCAACACTCAGCATTCCTTCCTATACCTAATGCTTGGCTGGCTATTCCCACAGGCTTGCAGCAACTACCTTATGGGTACCTTTAATGAAAAGTCCCTTCTGGATAGAGAAAGCACCTCCCTATCAAGTTTGCTCAGTCTTAGGACTGGCACATGGAATCTCAGGTCATTCTCTCAATGTCTTTTAGAACATCTACAGACAGTAACCGAGATGGGTCAGAAAGCCTTCTCCCTTACCACCCCTAGGCTTTGGAATGGATTGCCAGCCTCACTTACATAGATACATAGACAGTGTCAGCAGATAAGGGCCTATGGCCCACCCAGTCTGCCCATTTGAGCTTGTAAGTTCAGTTTATGTTTTCCTAGAAGTCTGTTGCCCCTTACCCCTGACCTCCAGAATTCCTTTATGTCTATCCCATGCATTCTTAAATCCCATGATTGTTTCAGCCCCTACCACTTCCTCTGGCAGGGTGTTCCACTTGTCCACCACCCGTTCTGTGAAGAAATTCTTCCTCATGTTTCCTCTGAATCATCCTCCCTCCAACTTCATCCCATGCCCTCTAGTCCTGGAACATCTTTTTTGCTTTAAAATTGTGTATTCCTGCACCCTGTTCCTCCCTGTAAGATACTTATATGTCTCTATCATATCCCCTCTCTCCCTCCTATCCTCCAGGGAGTACATGTTCAGTTCCTTTAGCCTGCTTTCATAGGACTTGTGATGCAATCCATGCACCATCTTTGTTGACCTCCTCTGAACCTTCTCTACCCTGTCTATGTCCTTACATAGGTATGGTCTCCAGAACTGTACACTGTACTCAGATGGGGCCTCACTAGTGTCTTGTATAGCGGAATTATGACCTCCTTTTCCTGCTGGTGTGCCCTGCCTATACATCCCAGCATCCTATTTTCTTGCCTGCTGCCTTGTCACACTGTTTCCTACCTTGAGGTCATCAGAGATGATAACCCCAAGATCCCTTTCCTGCTTGGTGCATGCTATATCCTCACCCCCCAACTGATATATTGTGCCAGGGTTTTTGTGCCCCATATGCATTATCTTGCACTTCCTTGCATTGAATTTCAACTGCCAAACCCCTGACCATTCTTCAAGTTTCTGCAGGTCCCTTCTCATTCTGTCTACACCCTCTGGTGTGTCTACTCTGTTACAGAGCTTTGTGTTATCATTGAACAGTGAAATTCTGTCTTCTAGGTCCTGCGCAATGTCACTGATGAAGATGTTGAATAGGACCGGTCCCAGCACTGATCCCTGTGGTACCCCACTGGTCACTCTTCCCTCTGTGGAGTGACAGCCGTTTACCACCACCCTCTGTGTCCTGCCACCCAGCCAGTTACCTACCCACCACACTACTGTCCTGCCCACACCCATATTCCCCAGTTTGTGTAATAGTCTTCTATGTGGCACAGTGTCAAAGGCCTTGCTGAAGTCCAGATAGGCCATGTCCACTGCCCTCCCCTGATCCACCTCCCTAGTCACCCAGTCAAAAAATTCAATGAGGTTGGTCTGACATGACCTCCCCTGGTGAAACCATGCTTGCCTTGGGTCCTGTAGTCCATTGACAACCAGATGTTCCACCAATCTCTCCTTCAGTAGTGCTTCCATGATCTTCCCCACTACCGAGGTGAGGCTGACTGGTCTGTAGTTCCCTGCTTCCTCTTTGTTCCCACTTTTGTATAAGGGGACTACATCTGCTGTCCTCCAGTCTTTGGGTACCTCCCCTGTTTCCAGTGATCGGCTAAACAGGATAGCCAGAGGTTCAGCCACCACCTCTCTCTGCTTTATCAACTCTTATTACTTCCAGTTCCTTCAGGACCCTTTCTTGTGTAAAGGGACTTGTGTCCATTTCTGCACCATTCTCACCCCTTGTACTCCATTCAGACCCATTACCCTCCTCTTCTTCAGTAAAGACTGTGAAGAAATACCTGTTCAATATGTCAGCTTTACTGTTGTCATCCTCCATGTGACCCCCATCCTCCCCCTTCAGTCTCACTATCCCTCCCTTTGTCTTTCTTTTTTCTCTTATGTACCTGTAAAAGGTTTTGTCCCCTCTACCCACTGATTTTGCAATGTGTTCTTCTCTCTGAGCTTTGGTTTTCCTTACTGACCTCCCTGCCTCCCTTTGCTTCTCCTGGTACTTCTCCCTATCACTTTTGCCTGTGTCTTTTGTATTGCCTGAATGCAATCTTTTGGCTTTCACTTTCTTTGCTACCTCTTTGAAAACCATAATGGTCTCCTCTTCCTTTTCCTCTTGCTAACCTGCTTAATGCATAATTCTGTTGTTCTTGTAATCCCCATTTTAAATACTGCCACTGTTCCTCAACCCTGATTCCTGTCCCATTCCCTTAATGCCTCTTTCAAGTATCTCCCCATTTTCCCAAATCTGCCCCCTAAAATCCAGGATCGTGTTTTTGTGTGGTTTTGTTCTGCTCTTTCTGTGATTCCAAACCACAATGACTGGTGGTCACTGTTCCCCAGGTGCTCCCCCACTGTTACCCCCATCACACTGTCCCTGTTTGTGAGCACAAGGTCCAGTATTGCCTTCTGCCGAGTTGGTTCCATGAGCAGTTGCTTGAGGAAGGCACCCTGAAGGGAGTCCAGGATAAATCTGCTCCTAGTTGATGCTGCTGATGGGATGCTCCAGTCCAGTCATTCACTGAGCACTTTGCCCTCTTCAAATCATATTTAAAAAAATTGTCCTTTACCCACCATGATATGCAAGCGCCCCACCTGAGCAGGGGGGGGGGGTAATTTTCTTTACCCTGCTTAGTCCATTTGTCATGTTTCTGAAGTATTTGCCTATTTAGTTGATCGATTGTCTATCATTTGGATTGCAGTGATATATATTATCTACAGTTAGCCTCCTAACCAGCCAGGTTGCTAGTGACCTATTCTGTAACCCCATTTCTATGCGTGACCTTGGTTTCAAACTGGGGACTCAGCTATACATTCTAACTTCCTACATCAGTGGCCCGAGTTGCTAACTGGGGACCCTACTGTTTTCTGTCACATATTGCAGTCATTGTTTGGCTATATTGTTTCTACCATTACAAATTGTTATATATAATGCTCTGACTGTACCAAGTCAAGTTCTAGTTTATTGTGAAGGGATATATCTGTTGAGCAAGCTTATTTGCAAGGGGTTCCTTTGGACAAACATACATCAAGTACAATACATAGTGCTATACATGAATAAAGGATAACAAATACATAGTTGGAAAACAGCAAAAAAGATATCAGATTCTAATGGCTAGATTTTACAATATATACAGTAAGTAACCTGAGTATCATACAGTTAGGAACAATTTACTGTACAAGCATAAATGTAATGAGTGTAACTGAATATAGACAGAGGAAGGGTAGATATTAATAAGTATAGAAGGTAGATACAAGCAATAGAGGTCTTTGGGGGGGATTCAGAGAACAGACAGTAATGAAGAGGGCAATAAGGTGGCGGAAGTGAGGGATAAGGGTTTAGTAACAATGCAAGTGTCAGTAATAAATCTGGCAACAAGGGATTTGAATGCATTTAATGGGATTAGATGCAAAGCTTAGGTGTAGCTTATAGCTTGTTTCAGGCTGTGGGAAGTACGTGGCTAATAGCCAATTTGCCATACCAAGTGTGGAATTTGGGTACATCCAGACAGATCCCACCACCGATGTCAAAGTCACTGGTCTTTAGTTCCTACACTATTCTTTACTTCCTTTTTTAAAAATTGGTATTACAGAGGCCTCTCTCCAGCTGTCAACAACCTGCCCACAACTTAGGGATGTCTGAAAGATCCTTGAAAATGGCTCCACTAATTCTGCTGCAAGTTCCCCCAGCACTCTGGGATGTACTCAGTCTGGCCCTGGAGTTTTGCTTTGATTCAAGTGTTGAAGCCTGCTTTTGATGTCATTCACATTAAGGATTAAGTATCCTATGTTTACCTCATCCATATTTTCCCATAATGACTTTGTATTGAAACTGATGAAAAATAATTATTTAACAATCATATCAGCTATCATCTTATCCTCTATTACCAGGTCTCCCTTCTCATCAACCAATGTTCCCACTTCTATATTCCTCCCCGTTCATGGTTAATATGATTACAGATGGATTTATAATTGCCCTTCACCTTTTCCACCAGGCCTAATTTGTAATCCCCTTTAGCCCTTTTCATAGATTTCTTACATTTGTTCATTAATGTTCTATACTTTGCCCAAATCTCTAAGGAGTTTTTCCTTTTTGACCTTTTTATATGCTTTCTTTCTTCATCTCCAGAACATATATGTGTAGATGCTGTTCCTGTGCTGAGCAGCTCCCCTGAATGAGAATGTGGTCCAAGGCTGCCCCCCAACCTGACAGGCTGGAATCCGATGTCAGAATCAACTCGGGGGTGGGGGGGCTTCCATGGGGAACGCTTTGCTCAGATTCTCCAAACTTACCTGACTCGGAGACTGCTGCAGTTGTTGTCAGAGGAGGATCCTGGCCTGATAATCTTCCTTTGTTGGATCCCAGGCTGACAGTAACTCCATAGGTAGTGGCTGAATGTAAAGGTGAGCCCATGGGACTAGTTCTGTCACCACCATCATGAGGCCCAGAATTCATAGCCAACAGTGAGCTGAAGTCAACAATTGGCTCCTGAGCCACTTAATCTCTCTCAACAGGTTTGCCTTCCTGGCTGGTGAGAGGAAGACCTTTTCCTGGTCCATCCTGAACAAAACTCAGGGCCTTGGCTCATGAATGTACCCTATTTTAAATAAATTAAACAGACAGTGCTTGCACAAGAGCATGGTTGCCCAATGCACATGTGCAGTTCAGCAGCATGGCATCACACGCAAGGCTAAAGATGGAGTTTGATGACTTGTATGGCAGCATTCATGAGTAGCACATGGGCTTGCTAGTTACGGAATTGCTGTTGTAATAGCACACTGCCAAGTGTGTGCATTTTGAGCAGATGTATGCAAATGCATTAACTATGCATTAGTTGTGCAAACTATTCCTCAACATCTCATGCGCTCATCATAGCATCTAATTATCACAGCAAGCATAAAAGGGGGCCATATTGCACCATCATCATCAAGATCCTGTTGGTACTGTGGTAGAGTCAAGTGAAACACATGTGTACCGAATTGTATCATGGCTTATAACAGGGCCTTTGGGGTGGGCTGCATCTACAGTATATGATTCACACAGATGTGTGCACATGCAGAAGAGGGTCAGACACTGGGGCTTGCAGGCCAATTATGGGGTGATAGTACTGTTAGTGTATAAGGTACATGTCCATGTACAAGGCACTGCAGTATCACCAAGTGAGTTGTGCATAAGCCTGTCTAATGCTGCACCCTGTGCAGTGTTCCAGTGGGACAGCCTACATCTATGTTTGCCATGCTGTGCACATGGGATTTGTGATGCTGGGGGACAGGGGCATACTGTTGGGATAGTGACATCTCTTGCGGGTGAAGCATTGTATTTGGTGGGTGGTACCAGGGGTGCATATACTATGCAGGATTCAGTGATGCTGATATATTGTCATAACACATGGTGATGGTGGGTAACTCCTATTCCCCTTTTTTGCCTATCCTAGCTGTTGTCCCTCAAGGCTCTATTTTTGGCCCTATTCTTTTCAAAATCATTATAAATGATCTCCACTCAGTCTGTACTAACTCCCACACACATATGTATGTGGATGATACTGTTCTCTTTGCCTCAGGACCTTCCCTAGCCGACGTCCAGACTCCCCTCCAGCAAGACCTAAATAAGGTCCTGTCCTGGTTCTAAGCAAGCTTGATAAAGTTCAATATGAGAGAGACAGTCACTATGAATTTCAGCTCATCACAGAAACTTGCATGTTAGAAGTCCATCTCAGTTTTTCTCAAATTGGATGGCTCACCTCTTGAGTCTGTTGCATCTTTCAGTTACCTCTGGGTCTGGCTAGATAGTCACCTTAACTACTCTACCCATATAGAGTCCATTTGTGCAAAACTTAGTCCCAATCTTGGGGCACTGTACTGCCACAAGGACTGATTCACCCTCCAAACATATCCAGAACTTATCACCAAATGATTCTACTACTGTTCGACTATGTCGACATAGTCAACTCAACTGCCTCTGCTACCTCCCTCTCCAAGCTCGACACTCTACTAAATGTGTTCTGTCACTTTGTTACCTATGCCCCTCCCAATACTCACCACTACACCCTCTATTCCTCTCTCTCTCCATCCCACCTGTTGGTCACAGGAGACTCACTCACCCCCTCTCCTTCATAGCCAAATTCTGGTTTAATATGCTTCCCCATACCTCTCTTCTATTTTATCTGCTGTCTCTCCTTCCTCATATGCCCTAAGCACGAGAGATGACCCTCCTTCTCCCTCCCCCATCCTCACACTATTGCAGGTCAGTCTGCCTTCTCTTACCACCTCCCCCGGCTCTGGAACCAGCTTTCACCGTAACACTCCTCTTTTCTCTTTACTCAAGCATCTCTTCCACCTTCTTCTTATACATCCTTTCTCCTGCCCTTCTCCCTCCTCCAGCTCTCCATATTGCCCTGCTTAAGCCTTACTCTTTTCTCCATTCTTTTCTCCTGTCATCTTGCCCAGCTTTCCCATACATCCTTCCCGTCAGTCGGTTGTTCATGTTAAGCACTTATATTTCACTTTGCTTGATATTTAAGCTTCTGCCTACCTTGGAATCTAACACCCTACTGCCAGTTTCTATTTCATGATGTTATATCATGCTAATATATTGTAATCAGTTTGACCTCATTTCTGTATCCAGTTCATCGTTAATCTTTTCTTGAACAATTGTAATCCTGCTACCTGTAGTATATTTTGTACTTCTTTGAACCTGTACTTGTCCAGTGTGTTGAAGCTCCCCTGCCCTGGGTTACACCTGGAAATTAGCCTTAGCACAGTGTGCCTTTCCCAGTTAACAAAATGTTAAATAAATAAACACATGTAGGTGCAGAACAATGATGGCAAATTAACTTAGGCATCCAGTTCACACAGGCAGAGCTGGATGTCCTCAACTGACAATATGTGTCCAGGGAGGTGATACTGGCATGTGGGAAACAACGTGCTGATGTGCAGAAGAAGGTTTGGGCAGAGGTGGAAGCTGCGGTCAATGCTTAAGCATGTGGGACAGGACAGCAGTGCAGCTGTGGATGTGTGCCTGGAGACCATGCTGCTCTTCATTGAAGACTGGCAATATGCACTGCCTGATGTCTTGCTGTTGCAGGACATGGTAACAGTCAGGAGACCTAAGTATCTGAGCTGGAGGGACCTGTGCCACACAGTATAGACAGGGTAATGGCTATTCAGCAATGCCAGTAGGCAGTGGCAGCTTAACATCCATGCCAGTCCCATCCTCCACTCCCTGCACTCTTGGCATAGGGCACAGATGTGGGGGTCTGACCAAATCAGGCCAACCAGCCACTTTCCTAGTGCGTCACACCACTTGCACCACAACAACAGGACCAGGAGGCACAGCAGGCAACTATGGCTCTACAACTATGATCCATGCCATCTTCTCCAGAGGAACAACAGCATGATCTGACAGTGGAGGACTGGTGTGTCCTGATGACAGTTATGGATGCACAGTATGCAGTCACAGTACAGATGCACCAGATCAATTCCATTTTCCAAGAACAAGGGTACAATGCCACCCAGGGGCACAGGGAGTGGGATGCTGCTGCTGCCAAGAGGCATGGTGACCCCATGTGGGCTATCCACCAGGGAACTCTCTTGAAGCAAACCGACTTCAGTTAATGACTGACACCATCAGAGAGATTGCACAGGCAGTCCTGGCAGCTGGTCACTCACCACAACAGCAGTGTGCAGGCATGTTTACACCCAAGAGGGTGGGGACACCACATGGCAGCCCCACACATTGGCCACTGGTGGCTCTAGAATGCTATGAACACCCAGGATACTAGGGTATGGCATACCCTGGTATCTCCAAGACACACCACATGGCAGGGTTAGGGGTTGACCACACCACCCATATACACCACATGGGAACAGAAATGGATTCTGAGCACAGTAGACATGTGCATGGCGGTAGTCCCTCCATGTCCATGCCTACCAGCACCATTGCTCCCCTACAGACACATGTCCATGTCCTGGGTGATCAGGTGATATTCACCAGCAGCCAGTGTAGGCCACCATGATCTGGTTGTGCCAGTCAGAGGTCACAGTTGACAGCATCTGGTCCAGCTGTAACTTTATACAGCCCCACAACATAGGCTTCCTATGCCCATTTCATTTTCACTCCCCTTAGTTTAACCGCAGGAGTTCCATTTGCACATCCCACATCACCCCATATCGTGTTATTCCTCTGCCTCTTATTCTCTTTATGTATGCAGTGGTTAGGCAGGTGGTTATTCTTACCTGATCCTGCCTGTGTCGCTGGGTACCACTGGTGGCTGTGCCTGTGTGTCCTGCATCTACACCAGTATCCATGTGCCATAACATTTGTGTCCCTACAGATGCGTACCATTCCTGTGTCCCCTTTGATTCCCCCGTCCATGCAGTGTTAGTTTGTCACCATTTTGCACAGGGTTTCATTCCCTACCTTGTATATAGTTGTGCTTTTCCATTACCCACCTCTACAGTCATTGCTTCCCTATTTTCTTTGCCCCCTTCAGAATATAGGTGATATGCTTTTTCTATTTCCCCACCCTACATTAATGTTGCCTCTATTTACTTTGCCCTTACCCCACCATAGAGGTGATATGCTTTTTCTGTTGCCACTTTCCTACATTCCCTCTGTACATATCTCGTCCATTTGGATGATTGCATTTTGTACTGTTTAATGTTTTATTTTTGTTATTTATTACATATTACATTACATTAGTATTCAAACATATGTATGTCCTGTGTCATTGTTACTCACCTTTATCCACCCAAGTTGTCATTGATGATCTGATGCCTAATGACCTGGTTCATATGGTCAGCTGCTGTCCCTGCACCGACTGGGCCTATGCATTTGCATCTGCGATTGTGTCCCTTTGCTGGCATTGCAGGGGTATTCCATGGGTTACTGCAATGTTGTGCATGTCACAAACTGCAAGGAACATAATATATACCTATAAAGGTGTATACTGTAATGCATCTTCTGTATGCCAAACAGATGCTTAATAATGTTGCATGTTGCCCAATATGCTGCATTACAGTGCTCCACCATGGCAGTTGCAGGCCACAGTACTGGTATCATCAAATATGGACACAGAGAGTTGGTGATTTCATCTATAGTGCAGACAGTTACTCTTTGGATGGGGTAGGCAGACATGCCTGATTGTGCATTACTGCACTGTGTATATCTTTACCAAGAGGAAGACATCAGGGATCTGCCTCTGCTCAAAGCTCTGACACAGTTTGGAATTGCACCAGATTTTTGCATCGTGTGATGCCCCTGGGAGCTGTGACATGCTGTTCCGTATTCATCCATTGGCATCTCATACCATCTGAGCATTACCTGAGTGGAACCCCTTTAGGTTATATAGGCCTCTGCCCCATCTCCTCTCATATACTCACCCATGACTACATGTGTGTAGTCTATGGCCCCTATCATGAATGGCATGCCTGCTATCTGGTAAAAAGCCAGGACAGTTGCCATCCATTCTACCTGCATTCTGTAGAACATTGTGTTTGGGGTAGGGGCAGGAGCCCTTCCAGGAGCTGTGTCAGCACCAATAACATGGATGCCTTGCCTATGTTAGTGATGTGCCCAGCTGGCATATGAAAACTACCTGTGGCCAGTAAGCATATGGCTGACATCACCTTCAGCTCCACTCTCTTGGCACAGCTCCTCTGTGTTTGGTGTCACCAGGTCAACATGCAGTATCTCACATAGGTAGGTGAGCATTGCCCTGTCCAATCTGTATCTGCCCAAAATCTGCTCATCAGGGAGGTCCCCGAATGTTGTTCTCTATAGGAACAGGTACTTGGCAATATATTGCCACCTGCAGCACCACTCTGTTGGCCTGGCATGGCTTCTGTGACAGACTGTGCCTGAATCAGCATGTACCTGGCTACTGGTGTAATGCGCCATCAATTGCTGTGCCCTCACACTGTGTTCAGCCAGCTGTGTAGCATCTGTGCACTGCAAACAACAGCCTTTAGTAGTCCTTATTTTGCACTGGATGTTGGGGACCCTTGCATTTTGGAGGGGTTGAAAGCAGTGCTCAGCTTAGTATTCATGCACAGATCCTGGATCTGCACGATGAATACATTATTTCTGCACATATGTGGTGTGTGTTTAGTGCATTGCTGTACTTGGCTCTCAAAATGTCACTTTCAGTTTCCATGTCCTAGTTTTTGGTTAGCAACATGTTATTCAGGATAGCAAAGTGCTAACCTTCTGAAAATGGGGGCCTTAGTCAGGGGTCAACCTTAACCTTTTTTTGCAATACCCAGCAGTGCAAGTTGATTCAAAATTGCAGTAGCCTGCAGATGGTTGCAGTAGCCCTCAATTATTATGGTAAGTTTTGATCACTTGTACAGGAAACAATGCAAGCCAAGAAATACTCTGATTATTGCAAATTTATACTGCTCCGATATTGCTTCCAGCTCCTCAGCAGAAAAAAAGACTGCAATGCCATCACACACAGTGAGTCCCCCCTCCCATTTTTGTACCATGGCCTCCTGTCTTCCTCTTTCTGCTGCCCACCCCCTCCACCACCAAACTAGAGGACATCACAACAGCAAATGTTCAATCAAGCAGTCCTAGCTTTGCACACACAAAATGGCCGACATCATCATGCACCTCACAAGACTGTCACCACCACCACCACCTACAGGGCAATGAACAGAGTTAGGCAGAGAAAGACACTCTCAGCACCCACCCTATTGTCAAGTGGAGACCTGCACTTCTGCAAGTTTGCGTACAGTCTCAAGTGAGCCAGAAGCACATCTAAGATTTCTTTCGGGTGGGGGCTACACAAACCTAAGGGGCTTGGAAACAACATTATTATTTTTAAAAGCATTGATTTTAATATGCTGTGTCCCAACAATAACAGATTTTTCTTTAACATTGTCCTTTTATCAGCCCAGGGGAAACAGCACTCAGGCATAGTGGGGACCCCCTACACTTGCCAGGAATGGCAACCATGGATTTGTGGATGGTTATTTCAGAGTCTGGTCTGCAGTGGTGTCCAGGGAAAGAACAGAGTTAGGAGATTTGGTGAGGAGAGGGAAGTTATTGTAAGGCTGGGATAAAACCCACCACCTGCAGGGCTGACCCTGTGTGCCTTTTCACATTTTTTCACTGAAATGTTGGATACAGATAGTCAAAATGTAGGGAGACGAGGGGCACTGGTCCTAATAATATGTCAAATTGTTAAGAGACACATTCAGAAAACTGGAAGCTAGTGACTTAACAGCACTCTTACCCTTGATCACACCCTGGACAATAGCCGAAAGTCCTAACAGTGGAATGATAATGACTCACACTAAGTCTTTTGTGGGATCCCCCTCTTAAACTGCAAGATAATTGCAGCTCTTAATGAGCTGTTAATCACACCAGGCCATCTGGAACATTGAGAGAGATTAACATGAGGACTAGATCCTGCTAAAGTAGAGAATTTAACTTCATTAACAGCCTTGAAAACCTGCACTAGTCAAGGCGAGCAAGTACAGCGTTAGCTGCACTAGCCCTGGTCAATTTGCACTAGTGTTTGGGCTAGTAAAACAATGTTAAGAGTCACCCCTGGCCTTAGTTCTTAGTTTATAACTTACCTCCACAAGACCTCTCACTATTTTTGTCATACTCCTCTGCATGCCCTCCACTCTTGTTATATCACTTCTAAAATATGATGAGCAGCACTGCGCACAATAGCCTTCATGCTGTCTGACCAGTGATCTGTATAGTGGTATCAGGTGTCCAGTCAAAACCACGACTACAAATATGCACAGTCAAAAAATGTATGGTCATAACAGCACTGCTCAGTTTCAGAGTTAGTACAGTATAGCTAATCTAGCGCAGTTTTGGACTGCACGGTTATTGACCACACTTTTTTTCATCATACAATCTTGACATAGTGCCATGGCATCAACATATCCCTACCTCGGTTTGAAAAGCTTCTTTTTATACTGCCAATAATATAATGAGCTCTTCTGATCACCATCTCACAGTGCGCCAAGAGTTTAAAATCATCATTTATTATAATCTTGAATATGTCAGGATAAATTTCATAGAATTTACACATACCCATTGTTATTGATTGTCCAGATATTTTTAAAGTGACATTAGAGCTTGCCCCATAGTTACTGCTCTTGCTATTTAAGTGTCATCAGTAGTTTAGCAGTCTGGGCTTGTACTCTAAATATGTTGAATAACAAGAGTCCCAAACAGTGAACCCTGTGTCACCCCACAGGTGACATTTCACCAGGAAAATTTGTGCCCATTCTGTTGGTAAACCAGCAGTTGACATTCAATATTATGTTTGTTCACAATAAGAAAAACCTGCATTCTAATCTGATATAAGAGGGTGCTCTACCAAATGAACCAAGGTCACAGATCAGTGCTTTTTTTTATCAATAGGCTTTCTTTGTGCATGCACAAATGGAAGGTGAGCAGTGGGTAGAAGGTCTGAAAAAATAGGCACTAGATGCTGGAATGCATTCAATCTTTTTTTTTTAATTTCTTATGCAGAAAACAGCGTCCATGAATACCAGTCTTAGTTGCAAATGATGTACGCAAATATATACGGTAGTACATACAATATAGGTAGTAAAAAACTTCAGAATGCCAAAATACAAATATGAACAGACCTATCTATGCCCATTGACCAGCCAGCCACCTATAAAACCCCAGCGCTTCAGCATTCGCCTTCCAGGTGGGGTCTAAACAAACATTCACTCTCCTTATAAACTTTAAAGTGCATGCGATAGTGAATTGAAAATTAATTAATCAATCAGTCTCCATCAGTAGTTAATATACAGATATAAAAACGACTACCTGATACTCAGGGGACTAAAATGTATCTAATCAATCTAGCAAGCTATGCTATAGCTAGAATAAATTAATTACTTACATAAAGCCACTTAATTCTGATACCCAGTATTATATAAATAGCAACAATCATTTAATATAACAAACCTATTTAAGCTTGCAGTCTGATGATACATTTTCTACTGTTTAATCATTCAAAAAATAAATTAAAATGTTCTAAGGACTAATTTAAACATTAAAAAATTGAGTTTTCTATAAATCGTTTTAATACCCCATATACATCAAAAATAATTATATATATTTTTTAACTTTACAACCTAGACAAATCCTTTTTTAACATTTGAAAACATTTAATTTGATATAATAAATATAATCCCTATGTATTAAACCTCCAGGCATTTCTTTTTTTTTTCAATTCAAACTTTATTGACAAGTTTTCCACAGTACAGGGGACAGAATTAGTGATTAATTCACAACATGATAACAATACAAGGCCTATTCTGCACCCCCCCCCAACCGGTACAGCAGCACTCTAAAATATTGTAGTATAATATCATATTACAATGATCCATAGTTGAACTAAGACAAGCAATTACCAATATCTCGCTTATCCATACCAACGGTAATTAGAGTATGAAAGGGATCCCAGATATGCTTATAATTCCATTGCCTGTTATAGAGACTTGCAATTGCTTTCTCAGTACGAAGATTGGAAAGGATTTCATGAACCCATTCTTGATATGATGAGCTGACATCATCCTTCCAATGCTTAAGTATGACTTTTTTAACAGATAATGTTATCATAGACATGTGAAATCTCTGAGTTTTAGTCTCTATAGGGGACAAATCTCCTAACAGGCAAATTTCAGGAGTATAGCAATCCTGCAAACCCAATAAAGGGTCCAGTTTGGCTTTAATTGAGTCCCATAATGGAATTATCTTAGGACATAACCAAAATATATGAAGAAGCGTCCCTTCTTCCTGGAAACATCTGGTACACAGTCCTGATTCAAGAAGACCCCATTTCACCAGTTTTACTGGGGTATAATACAAGTTATGTAAAATGTGGTATTGCACAAGTTTTACTCTGTCTTGTGACACGTACTTGTGACAATACCGCCATAATGCAGGCCAATCAAAGGTATGCAGGGGAAAGAGAGAGGCCCAGTGGTTGGTAGAACCATAGGGACCACCATACCGCCAATGAAAAACGGCTTGATACATCTTTGAGATTACCTTGGAGGGTCCTAGCAAGGAGGAAAGCTCGGGTAGTAATGAAAATGCCAGAGGATGGGGAGGAGTATTGCCCAATGAGGTAATGAGGAGGTGCCTTAATTGAAAGACCTTGAAGTGATAGGCTGCTGGGATGTTAAATTTCCAGATAATATTAGTTACAGAGAGCCATGCTCCCTCTCCATCAAGGAAGGTAGATACTATCCCTTCCCCCAATTGTGGCAACCACTTTGGGGGGGACCACTGCCTGTTTATAGTGAGGAGCGGAGAATTCCATATGGATTGAGACAGGTCCAGATGCGGTTTATAGCAAAAAGGAGCACAGCTGTGCATGGACTTTTAAGGAGGTCATAAGAGTTGGACATTTACGGGTTTCTTGCAGAGAGGAAAACTTGACATAAAACAGAGTCAGGGGATCCATATTCATAGCCTGGATAAAGTCTAATTCAATGTTAAGTCAACCGGCCTCAAGCTATCAGGCCCCGGGTACGCCCAATTAAGGTATCTTGATAGATGGCTAGCCCCATAATAAATTGCCAGGTGAGGAATATGTAACCCCCCATCAAATTTGTGAGCTGCCAGTTTGTGATATGCTAATTGGGGTTGCTTGTTGGACCAGATGAAATTTGTAAAGAGTCTATGCATTTTATGAAACCAGGATAGAGGGATAAATGAATTAAGATGAGATAAAGGGTAAAAAAGGTGGGAAAATACATTAATTTTAATTATACTAATATGGCCCAATAATGAAATAGGGAGCTTCGACCATCTATCAAGATCCTGGGTAATCACCTGGGAAAGGGGCTCCAGGTTTTCTTTAAACCACAAGGAAGGATTACGTGTAAGTCTAATATCCAAATATTTGAGAAAACCAGGTGACCAATACAACCCAAAGGGGATAATATTGTGCTTAAAGACTTTATGATTGAGGGGAAAAATGGACGATTTATTGGAATTTAATTTTTAATTTGAAAAGGAACTAAATTTCGCAGTGTCAGTTAGCATGGCCAGGATAGACGTAACAGGATGGGACAGATGAAGAAGAAGATCATCAGCATATGCCGTAATCTTTACTACCTTGTTACATATTGGTATACCTTGTATTTCCGAATTATCTAAAATGTTTCGGATAAGTGGTTCTAAGTATATATTGAATAACAGAGGGGAAAGGGGACAACCCTGCCTTGTTCTCGAGTGTGAAAGGAAGGGCTTTACAAATGCCCCATTACCTGTAACCCTAGTTGAGGGAGCCTGATATAGAGCACGAATCCAGTCTATGAATATGGAGGGAAAAGCAAATGCCTTAAGAGCCTGAAATAGAAAATTCCAGTTCACACGATTGAATGCCTTCTCAGGCATCCAGGAACACCAGCACAGCTGGAAAGGTAGCATCCCTGGACTCCGAGAAGACAGGCGAAAAGGTACGTAGGTGGTCTGATGAAGATAGCCCCCTCATAAATTCAACCTGTGACATGCCAATCAAATCCAGAAGAACCAGGGTAATCCTATCGGCCAGTATCTTCAATAGGATTTTGATATCCTGGTTCAAAAGAGATACAGGCCTATAACTCTGTACCAGCTCAGGATCCTTGTCAGATTTAGGGAGGAGAATGATCAAGGCTTCAAACATATGGGGATCAACAGCTACCCCAGAAAGAATATGCAGGAACAGCCGATGAAGTACCGGTGCTAATTTTTCCAGAAAAACTTTATAAAATAAAGAGGAAAAACCATCTGACCCGGGACTCTGTCTGAAGGCAAGGCCTTAATGACCTCAGTTTTTTTCCTCTAAGGATATGGGGAGGACAGAAATCTCCTCTGTGAATCAGACAGAGAAGGGAGACAAGACTACCGGAGGTAGGCCTCCAATGCCTCCATCGGGTGGGACTGTCCATGTCTCTATATAATTGCTCGTAATACAGCGCAAACTCCTGCAAAATCTCTGAGGGGGACGACCTCAGGGATCCATCTGATTGAGCCCTCACAGGTGGGATAAATCTTGCTGATTCCTGCTGTTTTATCCTTAAAGCTAACAAGCGACCTGCTTTTTCTCCCCCTGATCGGTGTAGCTAGCTTTGGTGCAGATGATGGCCAACTCAGCCTTTTCCCTTAGCAAGTCCAAGTACCTATCTTTAGCTACAAGAAGTTTCCACCTGTTTTCTTCCTGGGTACTAGGAGATAAGTTAGCCTCTAGGGACCAAACCTGAGACAAAAATGATAACAGTTCGGCCTCCTGCGCTCTTTTCCGCTTTGTTGCTAAACTGATCAGAATCCCCCTCATGTAGGCCTTGAAAGCACCCCATATAATGTCCGGTGCCATGCCTTCTGTTGAGTTAACTGAAAAAAACAAATCTATTTGCTCTTTGACTTGGTTGGAAAATCAAGCATCCTTCAATAATTGCTCATTTAATTTCCACCGAGTCTCTTTTTTTAGGGATATTAAGAAAGGCCAAACAACATATCACCAGGGAGTGATCGGATGTAGATCCTGCTTGATCCAGGCATTTCTTAATTCAGTAGAATTCAACATAAAATAGCCAACACATCTTTATGTCAAAAGAATGACACAGTTATATAAAGAGCTCTCCAAAAGAAGTGCTGCTTTCATGTATTTAAAAGTAGGTATAATAAATGACTGCACTATATTCTGTGACAGTCTTAGTTGCTATAGATCCTTTTATGACAGTTAACTTGTTTATTGATGTTAAGCATCCTAGTCCATCTCTTTCTTCAAGCTCCCAATTTCATGGATGTCCTTGCTGGGTTGTACTGTGGCTTTTTCAGCTAGTCCCCTTTAAGCTCTTTACTTGGCACCTAGGTGGGATCCAGTAGTCCCATGTTCAATATTAATTCCATGCTAAAAAATAGGCATATGAGAAACCATTTAACAAACTGTTTCCGCTCTATACCACATTGAAAAGGCTCTACTGTACAGTACAATTTACATGTAATTCAAAATCTTATATGAGATCTTCATAACTAATAAACTTTTTTTGAAATATTTAAAGATACTCTTACTCACATTAATAAAAAACATCAAGCTTCAATAATACGTTTTATTTACAAATGGATGTTCTGACACACTGAATACTACTCTTCTTCACAGATATGGTTTAAGATCCAGTACATCATTAAGGCCCACCAATTTAAGATTTTCTAGTCACCATATCCAATCAGTTTCTAACTGTGGCAACTTTTCATTTAGAGGAACTGTTTTTCTTTTGCCATTTCTGGCACATTCTAAGCCAACAAATTTTAAACCTTTAGGATCTCCATTGTGATGATCACAAAAGCAACCCCCCACTGGGCTATTCAGATTCGCATTAATTATATTCCTAACATGGTCTTGCATGCATATGTTACAAGTTCTACATTTTTAAGACCTTTGGGTGGAGGGGAAAGGGGATAGCCACATGGTGTTTTTACATTCTGCTTTTTAATTAAATTTACTATGCACAATGAGATCCTTCAGGTTTCTGACCCTTCTAAATGATATACAAGGTTTATTCTCATGCACCTCTACTGATTTAGCATTATTTGCTCGGCCAGTATTTGTGAACTATAGAGCCTGTTTTGCCTGAACTAGAATTATGCTCTATGCTAAGTGGTATAGGTTCCTTTTGGTGTCTGGTAGGTTTTTCCTTTACCCTTAGTAGATCTTTTCTATCTTTGTTATTTTACTTTGCCCCCTCTCACTTTGTAATAACTCGGCACTGTACCCTCTCTCTAAAAAACATTCTATCATCTGTTCTGACTGTAACTGAAAATTTTCCATAGTACTACAATTTCTCCTATGATGCAACAATTAACTTAGAACATTTACATTTTTTGAATGATTTAACAGTAGAAAATGTACCATTAGTATACAAACTTGAATAGGTTTGTTATATTAAATGATTGTTGCTATTTATATAATACTGGGTATCAGAATTAAGTGGCTTTATCAAAGTAATTAATTTATTCTAGCTATAGCATAGCTTGTTAGATTGACTGGATACATTTTAGTCCCCTGAGTATCAGGCACTCTTTTTTTGTATCTGTATATTAACTACTGATGGAGACTGATTTATAAATTAATTTTAAATTCACTAGCACGTGCACTTTAAAGTACAAAAAGGAGTGAATGTTTGTCTAGACCACACTCCATAAGGAAGGCTAATGCTGAAGCGTTGGGGTTTTACAGGTCACTGGCTGATCAATGGGCATAGGGTATGTATGTTTATATTTGTATCTTGAAATTTTGAAGTTTTTTTACCACCTATATTGTAAGTACTACCATATATATATTAATGTACATCATTTGCAACTAAGAGTGGTATTCATGGGCACTGTTTTCTGCATAAGAAAATTAAAAAATGATTGAATGCATTCTAGCATCTAGTGCCTATTTTTTCAGATCTTCTACCCACTGCTCACCTTCCATTTGTGCATACACAAAGGAAGCCTGTTGACCTTCAATATTATATTGGACATTAGTACCATTTCTATTAAAGGGGCAATCAGTTCTTTATGGGGGCAGTTCCAAATGCTTTAGACAAATCTAAGCATATTGCTTTTATTGGGGAATTTCTGTTGAGGTTTACTTACTGACTCATTAACACCAATAAGATTTGTGGTACATGACTTAGCCTTTTGAAATCTGTGGTGAGTCTTATCACCAAATCTGATTTATGTAAACAGTTCCTCAATTTCCATTTCCTGCTTAATAACATATCTAATTATTTTACTGATAATCAATATTAGGCTAATTGGCCTTCTGTCTAGGTCCAGGATGGTTAATGCCCTGGGAATGCACCTGACCATCCCCCATCCCTCTTCTCCCTTACACATCAACCTTTCTACTCTACTGATCATGGAATCCCTGACCACTAAGACTCTCCTAGCTGCCTTCTTCTTACTTGCACCCCTGTGTGCCACCAAGTCATGACTCCCATTGTCTCTGATGTACCCTGAGTCCACCCTGGTGAAGTCAGGTACCTGAATCTTCCCCAGGGGTGCAAAGCTGTTTGCCATTGGGATAGCATGGGTCTGACTGACATTCTTGTGGCTTCACCTGTCACACTTATCCCTCACCTCCCCACCACTCTCCACCCCCAGACCTGAGCAACTGGAGGAGTGGGGCTATGGGCTATGGGCTCCATTTGGTTCCACAAGAGAGATATCTCTTCCCCCACTGCTACCAGCTGAGTGTAGAACTCTGCAAAGATCCTGCAGAAGAGGCATTGATACTTTCTCCAGAGTGTAACCCTGGAGAAGAGTGCCCTACAGTCCCTGCAACTGACTTGCTCCCTGCTAAGCCTCATGAGCTTTAGCTGGTTCCTGCTCTCTGCTCTCTCTAATGCACTGCTTCTGGAAGCAGCAACAAAATGCTTGTGCTGTAACACAACCTTCCACCAGTGTCCTGTTTGTGCAGAAAAACAAGAAAGCCAGTGCTCAAATCAACAGCAACAACTGAAACAAATGACTGCAGGGAATCAAAACCCCAAATAGGAGCAGTTACACTAAAAATAAAAACACAGGAACAATGCTGAGTGTAAGTAAGCAGGTGCCAGAGAAGACAACACACCCTCCCCAGTGCTTTGGATCCACTGATGGAGCCACTGTTGGATCCAAAGCACTGGGGACTTAGCGTTGTCTTCTCTGGCACCAATAAACCAGCACCTGCTTACATTCAGCATTGTCTTTATGTTTTATTTTTAGCACAGCTCATCACCCCCATTGGGGTTTTGATTTCCTGTTAGTGTAGCTTTTTATCCCTGTGCTGTTACACAACCTACCACCACTGTCCATTTAGTGCAGCCTTTATCCCTGTGCTGTTACAGTTACACAACCTACCACCAGCATTTTGTTGGCTAAGCCTTTTATCTTTGTGCTGTTTCACAATAATAACAAGCTTATTTCATAGTATAATATTTCTTATTTTTTTATGTAACTGATAAAAAATCTTATATAATTACTGGGGACCCTGTTTATGAGCACTGTCAAATGCCATAATAACCCAAAATCAGGTTATTATGGCATTTGACACCATAATAACCTGAAATACAGTTACTACAGCATTTGTTTGAAAACACTCATGAGTGGAAATCATTGTGCCACCTTATTGGCTTGCATTCTCTTGAGTGGGTGGGCTACACAGTTGCTTAAACACGATGGCTCCATTCCCGCTAAGCAATGAATCACCACAGCAACGGACACTTTCCATTCTTGTAACTCTGTAAGTTATTTACATTTTTTTTGTTAAAAGCTACCTGGTTGATCCTGCCTTTCAAATTAATAAAAATGTATCTGGTTGATCCAGCTGTGTGTCGGACTCAGGAAACCACAAGTCTGACCCAGCATGATCTCCACTGAAACTGTGCCTGTTCTCCTGACTTCCAAACTGCAACTTAACTGCAGTTCAATAGTTTTTTAAAGAAAAAAAAAACACTGTGCTATATATACTGGTGTGTGTGTATGGGGGGGCTCTGAGGAGAAGACACAGGAGCAGCAACAGGAATGACACTGGCTATCTCAAGGAAACTGTCTGGGGGACAAACTCCTTGCACCAGCAATTATACAAAATAAAGGACAGCCAAGTGTGTGTTTAAGGATTTTTTTACACACCCTCTGTGTGTGATGACCTCATAAACCTCTCGAGCTTCACTCTCAAGGTTTATGGGTCATCACGCACCTCGGGTGTGTAAACAAATCCATAATGCACTCTTGCCTAGCCTTTATTCTCTATTTTGTAGTATTATGATAGCATCCTATTTTCAGCCTAAAATATTAATCTTTGGAGTTTCAGAGTTTTCTTGAACTAGTTTTAGGATTTCATGAGCTGCAAGCTTTTTTCACTTTTTACAAAGTGCTCTTTTCCCTTTATTTCTGCTGCTGTTTCTTCAACTAAGTCTTATCATTACTTACTTTCAGGGTAGCCAAGCTTATTCCTTAATATGCAACATGTACCTAATTAGGTTGTCATCGTTATCATCCTCCCCTGACTACGCCCACTGATCCAAACCTGAGCATCATGAGACATGTTCACTTGAGAGCACCCCCAAATGGTAATTTTTGCTTTTGGGCATACAGTGCAAACAATTAATATTTTTTTTACTTTTGCTGTAATAGATGCATACTGTATAGCCATTCAAATTTTGTATGCTGCAATATCCTGCCTCTGCCCACTCATCACCAGGCTCACTGTACCTCCTTTATATCCAAATACTGGTTTGGATCACTTCTCACCTACCCCTCCTCTCTTCTCTCCCAACTCACTCATGCCTCCCGTTCTCTCCATTCCAGGGAACATTACAGTTTGCCCACACCTCACCCCCACTCCTCTGCTGGGCAATCTGCCTTCTCCTATTGTCTTCCCTCACTCTGGAACCAACTCCTCTCCTCCCTCTGCCTCTCCCCATCCCCTGGCTAGAGATGCAGCATTGTTTTTATTTGCTAATGAATTTTGGATGAAGTCACCAAATGTGCTTCCATGGATCAGTTTGCGAAGTTGTCTCCTTTCAAGAGAATTCACCATTTGTAACTTCACCTTGCTTTGGGCTTTTTTAGGTGCAAATTGCACATAAAAAAAAAAAAGCAAGGAGTTACAAATGGTGAATTCCCCAAATTCTTAGTGTCTAGTGGTCCCCTCCATGCTGATTACTGAAAAAATATTATTTTGAATCCCTGGTGTATAGTGATTCCTCCCCACCCCACCCCCAGTTTCCGGCTCCAGTCAAGTGTGTATATATATATATATATATATATATACCCTCCTGCTGATCTCTGGCTCAAGTCAAGTGTAAAAACACTATATGCATCATACTTAAATGCCTGGTGTCTAATGGTCCCCCTCCACCGATTTCCGGCTCCCATGTAAAAAAATATATAGCATTACCCCCCACCGCCAATCAACTGCCCCAGTGTTAAATCCCTGAGAATATATTCAAAATCCTGAAACTCAGTCTCCAGAACACTATAAGCCCAAGTCCGGGAGACTGAAAGGGTCTTAAGTGCAAGACGGGGGGCTTCACGCCTCCCATAACTAAAATAGCCAACTCGGAGGGGGAGCAGACCTCAGAGCAGGTTGAAAAACATTACCAGGACAGAAGAGCGGCTCACAAAAGTTTTTACCCTGGTAACAGAACCCCTAGTC
Source organism: Neoceratodus forsteri (assembly GCA_016271365.2). Lineage (NCBI taxonomy): Eukaryota > Metazoa > Chordata > Ceratodontiformes > Ceratodontidae > Neoceratodus > Neoceratodus forsteri. The sequence goes on along the minus strand of CM057455.1, from coordinate 825,307,244 downwards.
TAGAACACCATGCTGGCTGAGCTGCTAGTGGCTTAGCCCTCCACGCCATAGTAGCAGCTTGGCCAGTTTCTGCATCCTCCCCTCTCTTGTGATTCTTGACTTGGGGTAGGGTAGCTGTTCGTCACATCCACTACCTTACCCCTGTCGGCACCAGCTTTCTTCTTGTTGGGCTACTACATTTTGGGAAACTGAACTTGGTCCTGTGAGTTTCAGGATTCTGAGTTTCAGTATCCTAAATTGATACCAGTCCCTGGTGTCTAGTGGACCCCCATTGCCCACCCTGTCAGGGGGTGCCCCACCACCCCACTCCCCCCAACCCCAAGCAGGCAACCAGAACAGCCCTCCACTCTCCACCCTGGCTGTCCACTCGAATGACCTATAATGAATGAGCACTTGCTTGTACAAGTGCAGGCTCATTCATTCTAGGTCTGTTGGGCAGCCAGACATGGTGCAAAGTCAAGGGCTGTGTTGGTGACCCACTTGTGGTAGGGATGAGAGACGGAGTGGTGGGGCACTCTAATGGGGTGAGGGGGTCCACTGACAATTTGGGATTAACACTGGGTCTGGGCAATTGGTGGGATTAATGCTATATATATTTTTTTTACATCGGAGCTGAAGATCAAAGGGGAGGGGACCACTAGACACCAGAGGCATGATTCTCATAAGGTTACATCTGCTGTAGCTTGACTTGCACCAATAAAATGGTGCAAGTAGCAAGTTACACCAGCAGTTGTGATGTTTGGTATTCTGCAAAGCAGCCTGAGACATGCTGCAGGCTGCTAGTGCCAAAGTGGACTTATGCCACCCGTTGCGCCCTAAACCCCCTGCAACATGGCACCAGGGGGTTTGCAGCAGCTGTTGCACCCTATTCTGGAAAGGCAACAACAAAGTCCCTATACTTGCCATTCTAGAACAACTCCCAGAGGACATCTGTCAAAGTACAGTTACACCAAATTTTAGTTGGTGTAAGTGTACTTACGCCCTCTGGGGGTTGCATGTATGTGCCGCTGGCCCAACACGCAATGCCATGTCACCTTCCACCCCACTGCCCACTTCCCACAAAGCCACATGTAATGCCCCATCACCCCTGAATGCCCCAACCATCTAACAGCTGAGTTAAAGCCCTACACGGCTATCTATGCCACCCATGCCCTGACCCCTGAACATGCATGCCAAAGCTCCACAGGGCTATTCATGCCTCCCCATGCCCCTATCACCGAGCGGCCACCTCCTGCAATATGTATCTTTTGTGTGATAGCATACAAAAGTGCCACCTGTAAATGGCATTTATTATTTCATCTATTTAGATACCCCTTAGCCCTGGTAGTCCAGTGACCCCCACCCCCCACCCAGCAGTGGCAGACATCCCTGCTCCCCCACCCAGCCAAGACTAGCACATCCCACTCTCACCTCCATGGCTGCTGACTGAGCTCCATATCAGTCGTGCTGTATATACACACTCAATGAATGAATGAGTACATTCATTCATTGAGTACATTCTCTGATACATGTTCCTATAGACTCAGTGGTCTCTCACCATGGTAGAGAGGTAATAAAGGTTGCTGGCAGGATGGTCGGGGTATGGGTGGAAGGCACTGCCGATTCGGGGCCACTAGACTACTGGGGATGTCCGCTTATGTGTACTGTTCATACTGTACAGTACACAGATGCCTTGGGGTGCTGCTCAGGAGTCGAGGTGGGGGGATCCGTGGGGCACTGATAGTGGGTGGGGGAGCCTCTTGCCCTGCTGGGCTCTATCTGCTCTCTCTAGGGGACTGGTCATGGGGGGGGCACTTGCACCATGGCAGACAATGGTTGCAGCTTGCAATGAGCTCACCAGGTATGACCTTTGTTTGGCATACCTGGCTAGATGTCGCAAGTCACAGGACTTAGCCATGGGGACCCTGCCCCTTCTAGAATCAGGCACAGGGTCCTTGTCTCAACTCAGTTTGGTGCAAATCACCTTTGGTGATGACTTGCGCCATTCTTCTATAAATTTCCCCCCCAGCGATTTAAAAAGAATATACTTTTTTCAGTGATTGGCTAGACATCTGGTATTTAAATATGATATATATATTTTTCACACTTGCCAGGAACTGGAGATCAGCAGGGGGGCACCACTGGACAGCAGGGGCCCAATTCCAAAAGGGATACACCCGACGCAAGGTGTTTGCATTGAAGAGCAGTGATGCAAGTTGCACCTTGCGTCATTGTTTGCAGCATTGCCTATTCTGGTACACGGTCTGTGCCAGAAAGGGAAGCTGCTGCACCAAATGGGCATTGCACCACCTTTGTGACCTGCATCTGAGTATGCCAGGTCACAAGGGAGCTTGCGCCACTGTGGGGCTGCAACATCCCCATATTTTGGATTCTGAAAGCCCTCCCATGGTCATCTCAAGGGGCTCCACTTAGACCTGCCAGGAGGTGGTCTAAGCCCCTTGTGTTAGAGTGGGACACTGTTGCAGGAGGGCTACATGTGGGATCAGTGGGCAGGAGGGGCAGAGATGGGCATAGGGTGAGTCGATGTGTCAGTGGGGAAGTATGGGACTGGTTTGGCACCTGGCAGGGTGCATATGCCTTTGTATATGTTATACATAGGTATATGCATCCCACCTGGTGCTAACAGAATCCTGTACTTCCCCATTGTCACTACAGCTCTCCTCATGCCCCACCTGCCCCCGACCCCCTACTGGCATGGATTACCCTCCTCACCACCACCACCACCATTACTGACACATCCTATGTTGCACCAGTGAGGGGAGCCAGATCCCTGTGGTATGTGCAGCAGTTGCACAGCTGGTCAGGCACTGTTCTGCGCTTGTGGCAATCCCAGGGATTTTGGCACCAGGACCATTTTTTGCAGAATCTAGTGCAGGATACTTGACTCACCCAGGAATTGCTGCAGCAATGGAGCAAAGCAACTTGCATTGCTCCAAGTGCTCCTTTCAGAATTGGGCCCCAGGGATTTAAATATGATATATATATATATATATATCTTGGTTTATATGAGACTGGAGCTGGAGATTAGTGGAGGGGAAGGAGACCACTTGACACCAGGGATTTAAATAATGAAAATTTACATTTGGAGGCTAGCAGCTGGGGGGGGAGGCATGAAGTGTGGAATTTTGACAACAAAATTCCACACTTTGTGGTCGATCCACTCTCTGCAAATTGGGTGAAGTTCACAAATTGCTAATTGAGCACAATTCTCAAATTAATTGATGGAGTAGATTTTGCCCACTTTGCACATCTCTACCCCTGGCTCCCTCAGGCACCAGTTGAAACGTCAACCCTTACCAACCTGTTCCTGTTACCCTTCCTCCTGACACCTCCATGATCATGCCTTAACCATCCTGGTTAGCAGGCAGTTGGGTTGCTCATCTTGTCTTGGGTTAACTTCCGCACTACCACAGATTCTAGCTACTTTATGTGGTTGGGCAATAACTTGCCCCTCAGGTCAATCGCCAGTTTTTGTCTGTGTTGTTCTTATTCACCAAGTGTTTCTGCCACTTTTGGACATGTATTTGCTGGATGTTCTTAGTGAGCTGTACCACACTTTATTCTTTGTATATACTTTTTGTGTTTTATTCTAATTTTGTACTGATGCTTTTTTTACCGAATGATGTTCAATGTTTTGCTAATATGTATTGTACTGCTGTCCTCCCACTGTTCCCCTTCCCCAGGTTGCACCTAGCAATGAGCCTTGGCTCTGTGTGCCTCTTCCAGGTGCCCATTTTCAAATAAATAATATAATGCTCCATGTCTCAAATGGTTATTTAAGACATCCAAAGTTCAAAATCCTCACTTCATAAAGAATTTCAAGAAGTGATGCTACTTCCCAATATGGCACTTTTAGAAGTTCTTAACCTAGTGAAATGGTCACCACACTGGGTGAAGACTACATGAATTGCTCTGCCCAGTGAAATCAACACTACAGCCACAACATTACTATTTTGCATAATTTTTTTTGTTGAAAAAAATTAAATAAGATCTCCCTTCCTCTACCCTTGTAGCTGCTATTATCAGCCTCCTTCTTTCCATGCTCATGGAAACATCATAGAGTCACCCCATCATACTTAGCACTCATGCCTTTCATCTTCCTTTACAGGCAAGACATCCCTAATAAATAAAATGTACTGTAGTTAGTAGTAGTAGTAACTATGTCCAAAAACAGAAAAGGCATCTCAGAGACGTTGGGTTCGGCAGCCGTGGAAATACACTGATACACAAAGAAAAGCCTCACACTCTCCACCAGAAATAGAGATGAGCAGCAACAGTCAGAATGATGATGTGTTTTTATTTAATGCAGTGCATGGAACAAAAGTCAGCTCTGACAGGCGCCTCCGATATTTCATGCAGGTACACTTTGTCAAGAGGACCATAGTGCCCCTGTCTCTGTGATATTTATACAGTTCAATTTAAAGAGACAGGGTTAGAGAAATTATGTGAGAATAAAAAGTATTAACACACATAGTTTTTTTTTCCATATTGGTTTTTATCCTCCACAGCAAATTGCTTTCTGTGTCGGCCACCCTTACCTGACTCTGGGGGTATTTCAGGGTCTTGTAGATGTCTTGTGTGCCCCAGAACATCCCTTGGAGCTGGCCCTGAGGCTTCATCCAGCTGCTGCCCCTGTATTTCCTCATTTACTTCCCGTTACCCCGAGGCTCCAGAATGCAGTAGTGCATATGTGTGGAGGCACACATGTGTACCGGGGCTCCAGTGTAAACCCCTTCCACCCTCCCCAACCTAGTGCCAGAGCTCCTCTAATGTGGCGCTGCCCCACAGCTTCAACCATGCGGTGACCAAGTGCCGAGGAAACCCTCAAACCCTCCCTGAGGAGGAGAGCTGCCAGCTGGCAGATCATTCGGCCCCTCACTCTTCCTCCTCCAGCCATTCCCTGCACCCCGAGCTCGAGAACGAGCCCAGGCCACTGGCATGGAACAAGGTGTGGCATCCAGTGTCTCAACCTTCAGTGCCACAGGGCTGGCTACCAAACACACATATAGTTAAGTTGATACTGTAAAAGATGACTGTCATGGTTTTCAGATCAACAAAAAAAAAAGAATTAAATTGCTTGTATATAAAGATTGCACAGATGAAACAGTGAGCCAGGAGACCTGGAGAAAAAATTGAAGTTAAACTTGCAAGATGCAAACAACAGACAACAATTGTGGCTAACATGAGCATATTGCAGTACTACAATAGTCTTCATTAAAATGGTGCTAACTCGATTTTGTCATTAAGCCCTTTTCCCACAGAAGCTTTGAGCTTGAGGTTGACCATGTCCCCACTCCTGAAACCCACTGTCACTTTCTCAATACCCATGTAGGATCAGTTGTTAGTGAACCTCTAGATTTGCAGCCTTATGCTTGTGGGCTGCAGTGGTGTACTCAAGGATGCTCTGAACTATCACTCTGACATGGTCCCCTTCTTGCTCTTCTAATCTTCCCTTTGTTTGACCTACGTAAAAAGAGGAGCAGGAGCACGTGCCTAGATAAACCAAATTAGTGGTGTCACAATTCACATATTTTGCAATTTTGTGAATCTTACCAGCACTGTGATTGACAAACTGTCTAGTTGTCATGATAGCTTCACAAAATTATCACCTCCCACATTTGAAACAGCCAGAAAGTAAGTAGGCATCCAGATGGTAGAGCATGTAACAGGCTGCAAACTGTTTGTGACCCTATCTACTACAGTCTGCAAAGCAAACTGTGTGTGACCCTTTCTTCTATATTCTGTAGTCTCTTGAAGACCATACAAGGTGGCTGCTCAAAAAATTATTTGAGGTGAGGTCTGCCTAAAGAATCTGCTAGTTTTGGTGGAAAATTGACTCGTTGTTTAACATGAGTACTATAGGTAAACAAAATTACAACTTTTATCCTCCCTCATTCCCCACTTGAAAACAGCCCTCCTTCCCCACCACCCCAGTCATTGCCAAGGAAATGTCAGGGAGCACATGTACTGCCTGCAGTGTATGGAGCATGTGTACTGTCTAATGTAGACAGTATGCACTATCCCTGTCATTTTATATGGCAGCCAGCTGAGGTGGTAAGGTAAGGGCTGCACCAGTCGCCATATTGGATCTCCCAAATGGCACTGTTCAAATAGGTACAGGGGGCAGGGGGCTGTGTTCAGTGTGGGCAGTGGCAGGGCCACTACACAGCAGGGTATATGTGGTGTATTCAGGGATGAGTGATTAGTGTCGGGGGGGGGGATGCCACTGGCGACTAGGGAAACTTTATCATGTACCAGGACTGGTGATCAGAGGGTGGGGGTGCTAATAGACACAAGATACATCTTTTATAACATGGTAGAGGGTGATAGGAGGGTGGGAAGTTCCACTAGACACCAAGGAAACCAATATTATTACCGGGACAGGTGATCGGGTTGGGGATGCCACTAGACAACAGGGTAACACTAACATTTTCCAGAATGGGTGAGTGCAGGGTGGAGGGGTGACACTAGACACCAGGACATCAATTGCTGCAATGGGCCTGGGTTGTGAGGTGCAGGGGGGTGGCAAGCTGCCATACTATAGCCCACTACCAGGGCACTGTGCCCCGCTATGTTGGAGTTTGCAAAGGTCGTAACTTGTACCTGTTCAACTGGCATTTATCACTGGTTCAAACCTCTCAATTTCCTGCCACACCCATATGCAGGGGATGATGCTCTCATTTGCATGGATATAATGGTATGTTTAATGCTTGGGCACTAATGGGTTTTGCCCACACTACAGGGGTGTCTGAATATGGACCCCACCCAAAAATCAAGTGTAAAACCTGATTAGCATGGGCAAACCCCCCATAGGTAACCTGTGACATGGGAATCGGTGATTGGGTACCTACAATGATAGCAACCCCATTCCTGGCGCATGTCATTGAGGCTACCAATGGGGTAGGGTGATCGGATGGGGGGTCAGTGAATATAGTGATGGGATGTCACTGTACTTACACACATGGGGGGATTGTAAGAGGTGGTGCCATGGTGGATTGCCAAGCTGGCCCCATGGCATGGTGGGTGGTTTGGCTGCTTTGGTGGGCAGAGTGCTGGGTTCAGGTCTAGGCACTGGTGCATTTTTGTTGCACCCAGCCTGAATTTTTATTTTACATGTTTTTGTACACACACACCCGACATGCACCTCCCTGGAGTTGAGAATCCTTAAGTAGGAGGGGGGGTGCAGGGGGCACAGCCCCCCACATAGAACATATAAAACACAAGTCCCCAGCACCATCTTGCTGTGCGCTGAGGAGTCAGAGTGCCGAAACTGATTTTTGGCACTCTGGCTTCACAATAACAGCGATCACCTTTAGGCTTTCGCCGTTATCACATAAATCCCCCCCTTAGCACCTGGGCTAAGTTCTAAATATCTGGTCCAGTATCTTAAAATGAGATGTAACATCTTGCATGAATATTAAAATATTCTTATTTTAAAGCTTTATTGCCTTGTTTTAGAAGATTTTTCAAGTTCTGAAATTAAGAATTATTTTCTAATTAAAAAAAAAAACTTAAGATAAATTTCTTGCCCCACAGGCAGATCATTTGGATTACTGAAAAGATAAAAGACCTAATTCTAAACTTTCTTCTAATGTTAATTGGTAAGTTTTTAACATATACTGTACCGCCTGCCAATGCTGGCCTGCCTACCCAGCCCAGCCATCTCATGCCACAGTGGCAGATGGCATAAAAAAAAAATGACCTTGCAGTCACCACCTAATTCCTTTCAAAGCACCCTTGCCCTCTCCAGTACTCTGTAGCTTAAAAAACACAAAGACATCTTCTTCAGTGACATATATTTTACAGTTGAAATTATAAATCCCCTGAATGCATGTTATAGTCAGTGTGGTAGAAAAACCAATTGGTATCAGACTACCTGAATTTTGACAACCAGTTTTCTTGTTGATTGTTTAAATTGTTAACATGGCATCTTCCCAACAGCCAAGTCCATTCCTAATCCTCGCTCAGGTCAGGGAGGTTGGAAGATGGCTGCCGTGATGACACTGTGCCATGGAAGAACAAGTAGTGACCACATATTACTGCTGGACTGTATTTGTAAGAGGTATGCCATCATTGCCTTATGACAAGAAGCTGCTGAATTGTATTGGAAACTTTGCTGTGGTCTTCCCTAACATATTCCTGGTAGTCTAGTAGACCACCCTTCTCCATGATCACCCTATATTGTAAATAATGACAGATCCCTGGTAGTCCATGGTAGTCTAGTGAATCCCCTTCCCCAGTCATCCCTGTATTGTAAATAATGGTAGATCCTTGGTAGTCTAGTGAACCCTCCTCACTGGATCACACCTGTATTTTAAACATTTAAAGATCCCTGGTAACATAGTGAACCTCACTCCCCCAATCACCCGAGGCCCCATGTATATGTAAACTCCCTGGTGGGCTTGTACACCTCCACCAGGTGCCAATGATGCTCCCAGTGCAAGTGTCACCACCCACCCACCTCCTGAGCACTCCTGCTCTGCAACCCCCCACTCCAGTCAACACTCATGGTACAATCATAGCAGATCAGCAGTCAACAAAGCCCTCTGCTCACTTCCTCAGCTGGCCACTGTCTGACAGTCACAGAGTGTGCAAGAAAACCTGAAAACAGAGAACTGTCTTTTGGTAAGTGAGGTCAGCATTGTAATAAAGGAAATATAGTTCTTACACAAATTAAGTGCAAAACCTCCTTTATTAAATAATACACGGCAATGAAACAAGTGAAAACAGAGCTCTGAGGAAGACCATGTGTGTGTGGTCGATCCGTAAGCACCCCCTGAAATCGGCAGTTAGAACTCCCTTATGGCTACTGGCTGTTTATGCATATTGAAACATTCGGTGTCTCTAAGCAGTGTTTGTGAGTTTGGTAGTAGTCTCTGCCTTGGGAAAATATCTAGCTTACTGATGTCTTTCTGTCTCTGCATGCTACTTTGCCTGATTATAACACACCAAGGGGAATTTTTCCATCAACCAGCTGACTTCTTGTTACCTGCACAAGTGAGACTCTGGTTTACCAGAGAAATGTTTTTACCTGTTGTATTGCCATGTATTATTTTAAAGGAGGGTTTGCACTTAATCTGTCTAAGGACTATATTTCCTTTATTACAGTGATGACCCCACTTACCGAAAAACAGTTATCTGTTTTCAGGTTTCCTTGTAGAAATTTTCAGGCTCTGAGGTATTAGTGCTCTTATGTAGTGTAGTACCCCCCTCCCCCGCTTCTGGCATTTTGGAAGTTCTGTGCTTTTTACAAGTCACAGAGTGTGATCACAAGTACTGTACTTACTCATGATCACTCTATCACTGTCACATGGCAGATGGCTGAGGAGGTGAGCTTAGGACTTTTTCAGCCACCTATCTACTATGATCATACCTTGAGTGTTGACCAGGGTGATGGAAGCTGTGGGATGATGGTGCTCATCAAGTGAGAGGGTAGGGGAGTCACTTGCAGAGGAGGGGTCATTGGTGCTTGATCGGTGGTGATATCCCACTAAGGAGTTTACATATACATGTGACCTGGTGTGATTGAGGAGGGGGCACAGTAGACTACCAGTGATTTGTCATTATTTACAATACAGGGGTGATCAGCAAGAGGGTCCACTAGACTTGCAGAATATGTAATCATTTACAATACGGGGCAATTCAGAGGATCCACAGGACACAGGGATGGAAAATCGCACTAAAGTCGCCCTGCCTTCAGGGGATGGGGGCACGGCCGTATCACTGCAGTAAGACAGAGTTTTCATTGACAGTAAATAGTGCTGCTCTGGTTGTTGTTTAGTGTTACCAAAACCATTTCGATATACCACTGCACCTTTATGCATGAGGGGCTCCTTCATTTGCATAGACACAGTAGTATGATTAGAGTGATCATGCTACTGAGTTTGGGCCCCACTCTGAGGCCTCTGAATATGGCCCCTTCTGGAACGCCAGTGCAAACCAATGTTAGCACTGGTGCTAACTCATTAGTGGCCAAACTAACCTTTTGAATTTGGGGCCTGTGGTTAAAGAAGACATCAGACTCGAAGGTTTTAGGCTTTTTTTGGAAAAGGCCTTAAAACTGTCCAAAGGGATGAGACCATTTGGTAGCTTATTAATGGGAATAAGAAATTATGACGTTTTTAAAAAAACTACAAGATTGAAATTGGTTTTGAGGACCTTTCTAATTTGTAGTTGTTACTATTACATTCCACTATTCATGTTATGCTCTTATGAACACCTACATCCCCCATTTAATTTTACACAATAGCAGTGTCAGTGGCTCAGTAGGTAGCACACTCGCCTCTGAGGCCAGGAGATCAGAGTGCTTTGGTTTCAGTTCCCACATTTGGCACTTGGGTTAATATCCCAGTACTAACACTGTAGTGCAGCATGAGAGGGGTGCTGCACTTTTGAGGTGCCGTCTTTCAGATGAGACGTTAAACAGAGGTCCCATCTGCCTGGATTGGTGGTAGCTCAGGTGGAAGTTAAAGATCCCATGGCACTTATCGAAAACAGTAGGGGAAATTTTTATTAGAGATCAAAAACAAAATACAAGCAAAGAATACAGGACACAAGAGAAACAGAGTACATCAAATAGGTATTACCTAAAGGGAAAGAAGAACAATAAAAAACATAAACCAGAAAAATTTAGAAACAATTAACAACCATCCATAAAGCATAAAATCAAAAAAGGACTAACCCACCCACCCAACATGATGCCATAAACAATGCCGTACTGCAGACCCCAGAGTATGGAACTCATACTCATATAAATTATCCAGGTCATTTTGAATGCGAAAAAAAATATCTTGCATGTGAACAGTTTTAGCCTGAAGACATCGTAAACATCTTGCATGCCATATGGCCCATTTAAGACAGGCCAAAATTACAAAAACTGTACTCTGATGCCATTTATACCATTCTGTGGGGATTTGTCCCAGAATTAAAATATATGTCATAAGCGAAACAATGATTCACCCCACATAGTGGCCAATGAAGACCAGAAACCCTGCACATGAACACAATCAAAACACAAATGATGTATGGTTTCTAAACACCCCGAACAAGAAGATTCATAACAATATCTGTCACCTAACTGCTTATGTTTTTGATTATTTTGTACATTAAGCTTCTGGTGCCCACAAAGCCAAACAATATCTTGCATTTTTTGGGGGGATTCTGGGTTCTATCATACTAGCAAGTAATAAATCAGTGTTTACAGTGGTAGGAACCAGAAACAAAGGATCTTCAAAAAACAAGAATCTACAACATGAGTATAGAATACTTTTTTTGTCGTGTGAAATAAACCAAAGAAGCTCAATCTTCCACAGTCTAATATATTTAAGAGTCAATCGAACATAATCTGGTAGTAATTTTTCTGACTGATGCCATTTACCACTACCCCAGGCTGTCAGGAATTCCTTTCCACATAAACTCATACACAAAGTTCCCATACCGTCAGTATCCAGTAGCATCGGATGAATAGTACTATAAAAAAAATTCCCCCCAAAAAATACAAAAGGCTGTATCATATTAAGGCCCCCTGACTTCCAAGCTCTGTACGTATGAGCTCGTTTGACACGATTTAACTGACTCCCCCATAAAAAGGAAAAATAAAGGCCCATAATCTTAGTATGCATACTAAAAGGAAGAGGAAACACATGCAACACATACAAAAAAATCGGGGTAATGTAAGAGCCAAGAAGAAATACTCTTTTCTTCCGTGACATTTTCCATGATTGCCATTTAGCTACCTTCTGTTGAGCTATATCAAAAACCATATCCCAATTACATTGAGGGGTCGTAGAAGTGCCATAATATATACCCAGTAATTTTACATTACCCCGAACTATCGGTATTACAAATGAATCTGGAACTAAAGCAGAGCCTAAAACCAATATCTTACTTTTCGAAAAATGAATCTGTATACCAGTAACAGATTGTAATCCCTGAAAAACTTGAAGAACTCTCATACCAGAATCCAAATCTGCCACAGTAAAAATACAATCATCAACATATGCTAAAACTTTATGAACTACACCACCCTTTGCCGAAGTAATAGGCACTACCTGAGAATCTGCATCTATTTGCTGTAAAACAGGATCAAGCCCAAAAACAAACAACAGAGGACTTAAAGGACACCCCTGCCGTACTCCAATATTAAGATGTATAGGAACGCCCAAATACCCATTCACCAAGGGAGTAATCAGTGACTCAGAATACATAATGACCAACAAATCAATAAAAGGTGCAGGAATACCATACAATTTTAAAACAGCCCGAATGTGTTCATGACGGATGGCATCAAATGCTGTTTTCTGATCAAGGGACAAAAGATAACCAGACAGAGAATTAGACAAACCTTGCTCAACCAATTCACGTAAATAATTCAAATTATGTACAATATTGTGACCAGGAACTGCACATGTCTGTGTTGAAAGAAGCAGGTGCCTTGCTACCTTAGAAAGTCTAGTTGTCAAAACAGTGGCCAACATCTTATAATCAGAAGTCAAAAGACTAATAGATCTCCAGTTTGAGAGCTGTTTATAATCTCTTTTGTTTTTATAATGAAATATCATTATCCCATTACTCATACTAGGAGTAAGCCTATTTTCCAACAAAATGGACTGAAAAAGGACTTGTAACCAGGGAAGTACACTATCAGAAAAGATTTTATAAAATTCATTAGGAATACCATCTATTCCTGGGGTAGTACGATTAGATAATTTATTAATAGCCAATGAGATTTCTTCTGTAGTAATAGGAGACACCAAAGACTCTCGATCCGCAGGTAAAAGGGGAGGAATAACTAAATCATGAAGGAAGGAACAAGGTAAAGCTGGGGAAACATCCTGAAATTTAGAGGTAACAAAAGTTTGGACTACATGACAAAGACCCCTCACATCATGCACCTGAGTGCCATCAGTATCCAGCAAGGCAGACATACCAAACCGTTCCGAGCTCTGTGGGGAAAAATCATAGGGATTTACTTGCTGCTTGGTACCAGAGATCAAATATTTTTGCTGAGAAAAGCACTTGTCTTCTCTTAATTTTAAATAATTACACATCTTAAGTTTAATATCCTGAAGTTTCAATAAAGAGGAATCATCCGAAACCGACACCTGACCCAGAAGCTTAATGTATTGAGCCCTATGCCCTAGATATTCTAGATAATGACTTCTAGCTTGATGCTTTGAAACATGAAGGAATAATAATTTCAAGTCTGATTTAGTATCCTCCCACCATTCAATAGGACTATCATACAAAAAGCAAAGATCAGCGCGTGCAGCAAATAAATCATGTACCTGACCCACAGTGACAGCGTCATACAATAAACCCACATTAAGTTTCCAGTAAGCTCGACCCATGGGAAGTTGCTGATATGGGCCCATTCGGATTTGTACAACCAGGTGATCCAAAGTTTCCATAGGCAAAAGTGCAACCTCCAAACAGGTAAGTCTTCTGGATAAAAACCAAAAATCTATTCGGGAGGACAAAACCCACTTAAAGAATGTATGTTGTGGAGAAATATGTAAAATATCATAAACATCAACAAGATTATGACATGTAAGCACTTCACTAAGCATGTTAGTGTCACAAAAAATTTTCTGCGTCTTCCTACCCCAATCCCGTGGGCCCAGGCCACAATTAAAATTACCCCCCCACAATACCAGTTTAGACGTATGGAGATATGGAGAGATCCTCTTAAATAAAGCTGCCCTTTCTGCCTTCTGTTGAGGAGCATAGACATTAATTAAATGATAAACACAATTAGAATAAACAAAATCCACCAACAGTGCTCTACCCGGTAAAATATCAAAAACCTTCAGAATCCAAATATTAATGTCTGCAAATAAAATACCCACCCCATCACAGACATCCTCACCCAAGGACCATAAGGAAATACCCCATCTCCAATCTTTTTCAGCTGCTTTCAGTTGTAACAAGGAATGTAACCTAGTATCCTGAAGCAACAGTATATTACCCCGACATTCCCTTAAACTAGCAAAAGTTATCAGTCTTTTGCGAGAATTTTTAATGCTATTAACATTAATCGTGAGCAGGACCACTCCTTTATCCATGGGTAATGTTTTTAAGGAGATGTGAAGTTGCAAGAGAGAAAAGAAAACAGAATATGCCACCAGAGACACATCATTTCCTTTTCTTCCTTTTCTTCAGCTTAGGTTTATCACAGACACCTATGTCTCAAATTGTGTCCGTATGGGAAGAGGTCACAGAAGAAATATCCGATGCCAAACCATCGTCTTCTTCTTCTTCGTGATCCTGAAATGGTGTGTAGGTGTTTTGCAAAGGAAGGGGGTCAGAATCAATAGGATTTTCCAACAAAGCCTTACTAGTTTTAGAGCGAGTCACTCGATGAAAAGAAGCCTCTTGCTGCATGTCTGGAGGAGGCATATTTGATAAGGTCATAGAAATGGAGGGGCCTGCAAGGGGACCCGGGTCCATGTCACATACAGTAGTATCTTCTACTGGTAAAACCTCGATATCAAAGGAACATCTGGTACTGAAAAAGCTGAATCTGGCTCTGATTCCAACACTGGAAGAATCCCAGAAGGAACAGCTACTATAGAGGTGGAAGGGGCCTCCGAAGGGACCAGAGGTCGGGGGGGAGAAATCATAGGAGAGGCCTGGGGATGAGTAATTAGGGTCTGAAGTTTCTGGCCCTCCTTCTGGGCTGTTGCCACATAGACATCCTGCTCTGCCCTAATAGCTGGATCCATATTATTATGGGAAGCCCAAGAGCAGAGTCTAAAAGTGTGGCCCAGTTCATCACATAAATTACACTTAGGAGGATTCCTACAATGTGCACCAATATGTCCCAAGTCACTACATAGGCCACACTTTTGCTGATCACAAACATTACTGAGATGACCCAAAACTCCACACTTATAACAGGCTCGTGGCTGACTCGGGTTAAAAATTACCCACCTATCCCTCCCCAGGAAGAAACAATTAGGTAGATGTTGCGTTAAGCCATTTTCCAATCATAAATCTACCAAAAACTTCCACCCGCCCCGGTCCATAAACATTCGTCATCTAGGATAGGTTCTGGATGTCCTTTAACTACACAATGTTGTTGCAACCAATAAGTAATATCTGCTACATTAACTCCTTCATTACAGAACATAACTGTAATTTTTTTGGAGACTGGTTTAGTCAAAGGAGTTGCGATAAAGGGACTCCATAAAGGAGTATGTTTGAGAAACTGAAACTGTTTCCAAAACCTATCTAAACCAGCAGAATGTTTAAAACTAATGTCAAAAACGGAATCTCTAGGCATATGAATGAGAGCATAAATTTCATAGGCATAGAACTTCATACTGCCTTTTAGTAAGTCCCGGCCAACAAACTGTCTATTAGGGACCTCTGACATAGGACCCCTAAATTTCAGACGTACCGCATTACGCCATGCTGCTGGTTCAGAGGAAAGCCCAAAAGTGGCAGGAAAGAGCTTCTCCTTGATGCCTGTATGCCACACAGAATGTGTAGCAACTAATGCAGGTGCAGGCTCCATAGAAACTCCAACAGGACCTGCAGGGGACAAATGCTGAGTAGTAGGCTGAGAGTCCCCAAGATGAGAGAGGGATGAGGGGGGGTTCCAGTGAAGAAGATTCCCTTTCTATCCCCTTTAATATCATCTAAGAGAGAATTAGAAGTGTGTACATCAAAGGGCTGAGGTTGTACTACGGGGGAACCTTGACCCAATGGGATTGAAACAGTAGACAGAGAAGCCTGCTCAGAATCCACAATGATCTTGTCAGGAGCTGAGGGTACAAGGTTTGCATCCCACCCCGTACCATCAGGAGACTTAACCCACCCCGCCGCTTCCAAAGCCTGGGAAACCCATGCCGGTGGAGCCGCTACATTCCCTGAAGAGCACTGGTTTGAGAAACTGACAAGGAAGAGGCAGGCTGCTGAAGATCAACAGACAAACAAGTATCCACAGTACAAGCAGCAACAGAACACTGTTGTACAGAGTCAGGTCCGA
The DNA here is from genome assembly GCA_016271365.2 of Neoceratodus forsteri. Lineage (NCBI taxonomy): Eukaryota > Metazoa > Chordata > Ceratodontiformes > Ceratodontidae > Neoceratodus > Neoceratodus forsteri. The sequence continues at coordinate 825,291,253 of CM057455.1, read as the reverse complement.
GTAAAGGGGATTCCAAAGTAGTAGGCTGAGAAGAGAAAAGATCACCGCAAGGCAGAGAACACAGAGGAGAGCTCTGCAAAGCAGTCGGATCACAACGTGTGCTAACAGACTCCATAGGCATAGATCCTGAAACAAAAGTACTCACTGTGCTTTCCGAAAGAACCAGGAGGGAAGTATTGGTACAGGATCCATAGGCTGAACCACATCTGTTGCTCCAGTCACATCGACCTGCTTTTGGTCGTCAAGTCTAGGAAGCAGCTCCACTTCCTTTTCCTGTACCTCCCCTCTAGACTCCTGTGCACTTTCCAAGTCCCGCATCAAGCGGTTCCGTATCTCAAGGAACCGACTCTCCTCCCGAGCCAACTGCTGACGAATCTCGTCCTCCGAAGAAACAGCCACAAAAATCGTAGACTCCACTTGCACTAAGGTAGGATCCTCACTAACACAGACTTGAGCCATCTCGATAGAAGCAGTCTCCGCTGAAAAGTCGTCCAAAGACATATTGATCACGAATAGTAGGAGGAAGGCCAAGGAGGTGATCACCACCTCAGCCTTCCACACGTCCACACTCCTCAATGCCTCAGCAAACACTGATCTGGTTTGCACAGCGTCACTACGTCCACCACCAACAGAGTAGGGGAATTTCCCTTGTGTTCTGGCCAAATTTTCCTCATTCACTAAAAAAAAAAAATACCACCAACAGCTTAATCTCATTCAAGGTCAGTTGGCATTCATCTTTATCCCCCTCCCCCGGGTCATGCATGAAAATAGGCAGGATTTCTCTAGTGCACTTACCCGGTCAACAAAAACTAAATAAATAAATAACATTTGATCTGCTTTCCATAAATTATTGGAAAACACTGAATATATTTATCGTTTAACAAGAGTCATTATGTTAAAAGACTTCAATTTTAGGGTTGGACCCAAAAACATTCATAACTTAAAGGATTTTACTGAGAGTTGTGGGACTCTGATGGTCCCTGCTGTTTTGTCAACTTTTAAAGTGAAATATACCAAATCATCAGCAAAGCATATGAGGTTAGATATACTTTTTAATGAATGGTAGGGTGCTGAGAGATATCCCAGCAGGCATCACTTTTCATGGTCTTTGTGCCTTTTCAGCAATCAATTGGATTTGGGTCTACTTTTCAGTGCTAGCTGATATTCACAGGATAGTCACTGTATTGTGGAGCTGATAGTGACCACATCCCAGTCATTTTATAGCTAATATGAATCTAAGTTAGTCACATAAAGACATAATTCATTACCCACGCCTCTCTATCACTAATCACATAACAGTGCAATGGGACGTAATCAGTGTTGACATGTTGCCCTCTGACTTAGATATTCAAAGGTTTGACAATAGTAGAAGTGCAGAAAGTAATACATATAATGCTATGGCTATCTATTAAATTATAAAAGGCAAAACCATTACAAGTTTCAATAGCATGGTTTAATAAAAAAGAGTTCATCAAATTACTCTCTGCCAAGGAAACCCAGGAATAATGATACTTTAGAGAATATAAAGAAGGTAAAGAAAGAAAGAAAAAAATACAACAAGGTACAGTACTTGACTAGGAAAAAATTCCTGCAAACACTCTAGAAAGATTTCAGATTGTGTGATCTGTCTAAAGACTGCAGAATGTTTTGGAAAATGGTAGTCAGAGGTACGAACAACTGGTCTAACAATACTTCAGTTCACATTCAAACACTGATTTGGGTTTCCATTTTTAAAACTATTTTTACTCTTTCATGGAACTTGAGGACTCTGACTTTCAAACTTATGAGTCTAATTCACCTCAACTATTACTGTAGAAGAAACTGTCAAAGTTTTTGAAAGAAAAAGGGAATGGATTCCTGGTTGTCCTTCAGTTTAAAGAGCCCCTGACAGCATTAGGAAAGCATTGAAAAAAGTAAGCTTTATATTCAAGTCCATCCAATTTTCTTTATTACTTCATATGTTTTGAGTAAGTAATTCCCCATTTTCTTTATTACTTCATGTATTTTCAATAATTTAATTCTCAATGTTCTTTATTTCAGCAAACAGTTTCATGAAAACAGGATCCCTGTCTCCTAGGCTATATTTACTCTAGCTGCTTCTCTACACATGACATCACAATCCCCTGTTCATGATTTTCTTTGTATCACCACAGCAACATATTTTGATGTCATACACAGAATTATGATGTCTGGTGTAGGAAGGCAGCCAGAGCTACACAGGCAGAGATACTGTAGTCATGCAAATACCCTTAGTAAAAATAAGTAATCAGGAAATAAGTAATAAGGAAATAACGATAAGAATTACAGAATAAAATACAAAATATAAACTACATTTATGCCTGAATGTTAAATTTTTTCAAAGTTTTCTCAGCTCTGTCAGGAACTCTTTAAAGGAGACAAATAAAGGTTTCATGGAAGAGGAGATCCCTTCCTATAGTGTGAACAGCAGCAGTTAATGTACTATAGCAGTAAGGAACTCAACTCCAAGTAGATGAGTATTTAAACAATATATTTGGAAAATCACCTGCAATAGCCACCAGATAGGGAACTGTGGCCAATGTTTCTGGCCTGTGCCACTTTTTCAGGGCATACAGGGGTCCTATATAGATAGAATGAACATAAGCTATAATGACAGTTTCAAACTCCACGTCACAATCAATCAATATATAAATATATATATATATATTATATATATGTATATAAAATTATTGCATATTAAGAATGGAAATAAACTACATTGAAACAAGTTATCTAATACCAGTAGCATTATACCTACTAGGGCTATGTGGTGCTTAAACTTTTATCTATAGTATTGCTATATTTGAACTGATTCCTTCTCAGTTGTGGAACCTCACTTTATGTAAAAGCATATTTAGTGACAAGTGAATGCAAGTTTACTAATTCTCTATTTATTTCTCATGATATCAAAGTTAGATATAATCCTTTTCCTTCTTATTTGATGTGTCTAATTATCAGTCATATTCATTCCTTCCCTATGCACTCTTTTTAATTACATTGTCTAATGCATGACAGCAACATTGTTAATTAACATAGCATCTGACCTGAACATGTTTATACTGTAGTTTCTCATACTGATATAATGAGCATGGATATATATTCATCCCTGAATATACCAGGCTCCACAAATTAATAATTAAAAATGCCAAATTAGTTAATTAAATTTTAGAAGCCACCTATAAACTAGACTACCTTGTATATTTGCTTACAAATATAAACCAATTTGTCTCAAATGAAATAAGACCTCAGAGGTAGCCAGTGCCACATGATGGTTTTATGCCACTGTTTCAAGCTGATGTTCCAATTCAGGTTATTTAACCTTACCCCTTAACAACAGATTTGGGCAACTTATAACATTACTGGAGATCAGAAGTCTAATGGATTTGTCTGTGAAATTAATTAGGACACAAACTTATTGGACTTATGAAATACAGATTTAATGTTAGATGTTCATTTTTGGTGATACTGTAGTGGAATATTAATAGCCTTAGGTCTAAATTAGCAGAGCAAGAATGTCAAAACTCTCTGTTTAGCCATGATCAAATATTGTTACTAGAGACCTGGTGAGACACAGAACTACCTGGACTTCCTGGCTATATGACATATAGTATATGGCTTCTAGAAAAACAAACAGTAAAATAAGTAAGCAATAATACCCGACAGGCTGGGCGATATTGGGCTATAGCGGACCACCCAGGGGTGTAATGAGGCACAACACCACAGGTGGAGGGCCTTATAGCTACTGGAAGGCCCAGTATAGTCCATACCGCCCACCCTTGAGGGTATTATTGCACTTAGAAAATGGATATTAGTGCAAATTTTAATTAAATATTTAAATAATTACAGAATCACTTTGTAAATGAATGGCATGAATAAAAAAAAATAAATTTGTTTTGTAAAGTAGTCCCTCCCTTTGAGTGCTGTTCTGTCTGCTGCTACACCCCCCACTCTGCTTACACACAGAGCCATTCTCTTCATGTAATGACCCCCCAACCACCACTAATAGAAGAACAGATAGTTTCTCTGAAATTTTCCCCAGCCCCGTGCCCATAGAAGTAGCTTTGTTTTCGGCAGCTAATTGATGAAGCACAGGTCACCACCGTAAACAACTAGCAGGGCATTACTCAGTTTTCCTCCCACAGATGGAGACGTGCTGATAGTTGACAGTGAGTAATTGGACAGCTAGTTGGAGTATGTGGGGTACGAGAGGATGGTTGATTGTCCGAGAGTTGCTATATATAAAAATGAAAACAGGCAACACTATGCAGCACTCTTCTCTTGATCTGTTCTAGCTAGTATTGAGAAGCCCCTTTATAACTATTACAAGCAGAACTTACGGTGACTAGAGCAGCGACTGTTGGGAATGGAGTGGACCACCCACCAGCCGGTTGGAGGAGGGGGCACAACAGCTTGGTCGGCTCTCTGAGAATCATGCATTCGGCAATCACAGCAGCAGCAGCATGGGACAAGAAGGTGAGTACAATATAAAGAAAAAATAAATATAATGAACAGAGCCCAGGAGAGGTTGCTGTGCAGTTTTTGGACACTAGTACAGGAACTATGGAGCGGGGGTCAGTATATCTCGCTAAGCGAGAGACAAAAAATGGTGGCCAAATGGACTGAACATTCTAGGGGCACATTCATTTTACAAGGTAATCAGGCAGCCAGAGATTGGGGCTCATTATTTTCCAGTCTCTGTTGCCTGATACCCGACCAGGTAGTTGGTGGCATTAGCCAATCAGAAAGTAGGATGCTCCCTACTCATTTTCTAAAGTATGGGAGGCATCAGGGTGTAATAATTATTGCATATAGACTATTATTATGCGTAAAAGTGACACTTTTTGATTACACTTTTGATTTCCTGCAAACAATTTATGTAAAGAGTCCAAAAGAGTCCAAACCTCAGACTGATAATTCTAAATTAGCCTGAGGCTCAGGGGAATGATGTTGAACAAATGAATTATTACTACATAATACTACTATGTTCCCTTGAGGTTCTGTCTGTTTGTTATAGATTGTTGTATTTTGAACTCTGTATCTATCCAATACTATATGTGGAATTGTTCTATGTTGGATTTTGTATTTATCTAATATTATGTATGGAATTGAAATTGTAATTTATGTATGGAACTTTAATGGATTTCACTGGAAATGAGTTTCGATTCAGTTGAATAACCAATTCATTATTTATGATTATATGTCTGGTTCTGTGCTTTAAAAAATTAGTTTTTTTTTTAATTTTTATTTATTATTTTCTATTTACAACCACAAATGAATGTGCTAATAAGTTATTGAAATTTCTTGTGAATGTTGTAATACAGATCTTGATGGTCTAAATGTATCACTTTTCTGTTTAAGATATGAAAACTGGTCTGTGAATGTTGAATATATAGGCTTGTGATACGAGTATTTAAATGAATAAGTCCTTGGACATTGTGCCTCTAAGAAATCTTCCTATTTAGAGGGGGACTGAGAGTATGACATGATCACCTTTAAGAAAGCCTGATTGGCGAAATGCGTCAGGTGATTCACATCAATATAGGGAGCGGGTGGAAGAACCAGGAAGTCACCCATGCACTGCTTTGTGTTTTTGTTCCTTGTGGTTTTATATGCTTCTTGGATTTTTTTATAACTCCAATAAAGTAGGCACACTGAAGAACGGATTAGCAGTTGGTGAGTCCTTTCCTTCTTTACACAGAATAGTGTGTGTGGAAGCCTTTGGCAGGTGCTGGTCCCCCGTGGTTGCCACGAACCTCTGCATATTCATTTTAGACCGTGGCACTGCTGACCTTGGTGTGGTTACCTCTTTTTCTCCTCCACAATTTGATTATTGTGACCAGCACGGGTTTACAACAAACAAAGGGCTAAATAATAGCATTATAAGCGCTCCTGGACTATCATTATACGTAGCCAAGTAAAAAGAAAAAAACACACATGGCACATTTGTGGCAGGAACAGCATGAATGCAGCACCCGCTCCCTTAAAGAATTGATGTTAAGACTGACTAATAATGTAACTAGTTTCACCAATATTTTAAACAACACCAGTAACAGTTCAACAGATCCAGTGAACATTAAGCAAGCTTTTTTTCAATTTGAAAAAACAGCATATAAACTTAAAAGACTCCAATGGGAGGAAATCAGCCTAAGAGCATACCTTGAAGTAGAGAGAGCACCAAGAGGCTTAAGAGTTAAAAAAAATGAATTGTGGAGCAAACAGGGAAGATGTTATCGATAAATGGCACAGGATTAGCCATAAAGCAAGCAAGGAATATATGGAATTGATCCTAACAGAAAACACTGTAATACAGAAAGAAATAGAGGTAGAACTTAATAATAAAGAGGAGACTATCAAAAAATGCCAGACGTCACCTCAATACGATTCACTCCTTGATAATTTCTCTGAAAACCTTGTAAGATATAATGAGAAAATAAGAAATATTAAGAAACAAAAATTTGAATGAAACAAGAGGGACTATAGAGAAGGAAAAGTATTGGACTGGACTAGCCCTAGAGGAACTGAAAATATAGATACCACCGAAAAATCATATGGAGCCCTATTAAACAGCCATTACACAGAAGAAGACCAAGAAACTGATATTCTTTTAGGTGAAGAAGAGGAGGAAATATATGCTACCCCAGTCCAACCACAACTCCCCCCCTTATTTGTACAATGGAGAAGTCAGAGGGCCACCAGATGGAACCCAGGAAAAAACATATTCGTAGAGGGGAAACAAAGAGAAGGGAAAAAAGGTACAGAGAACACGAGAGGAAGAATTTGGAAAGGACAACGTCAAAGGGGGAGGAGACAATACCAAACGTAATTAATATATTGGACTACCTATTATCGGATGTGGAAACAAAAGTACTAAATAAAGGTTTGTCATTTACCCCTACTACAAAATTTGATATTTTTGAAACCATCATTGACTTACATAAACTGGGAAGAAATTTAAGTCTAAAATCTTTCTTTGAAAGGAAGGAAAATGAAGATGTGGTGAATGTCTCAGAAGTAGAACCTGGAACAGGTGAGAGCATTGCCTACGAGAGGCCTAATACATTAACTTTTAAATGTCAGTCTGCATTTTGGCCCCCATGACCCCTGCATTACACACTTTTTTAAAATGTTGTGAGGAAGACATTGAGGAATTACATAGAGGGAATGGCAATAGATTTTTTCATAATCTTAGCAATGATGAAACGGAAGCATTGAACCAGTTTGGCCGCAATATGGAACTTACAATTAAAGTGGCAGATAAGGGAGGAGTAATTGTTGTTATGAATTCAGTAGACTATGATAGTGAAGTCTACAGACAGCTTGGGGACACTGATTTTTTATACATAGCTGACTGTGGACCCCACTATGAGGTTTGAAAAAGAAATTGATGGTTACCTGACTAATTTAAAGGAGTATGCTTTATTACTGGATAGAGTTATTGAATATTTAAAGGTTGATTTTCCTGTTAGAGTGAGTTTCTATTGCCTCCCAAAAATACACAAATCTTTGGTTAATCCACCAGGCAGACCTATTGTTTCAGGAAGTGGTTCCTTGATGGAACCACTAGCCAGATTTGTGGATATTTATATCACAGATCTGGCTAAAAGTACACCAGCATACCTTAAAGATACAGGGGAAGTGCTGAGATTATTAGATGATATAGAAATACAGGAAAATGATCTTCTGGTTACTTTAGATGTTACATCACTGTACACCAATATACCTCATGTGGAGGGTCTGGATGCATTATAATTTTTTCTGGATACCAGAGTAATTAAAGACCCCCCCCCCAACAGAGATTATAATAAGATTGGCAAGATATGTTCTGGAGTGTAACACTTTCTTTTACAAAAATGAGTTTTTTTTACAGACAAAGGGCACTGCCATGGAGGCAGGTTTTGCCCCTAACTGTGCTAATTTATTCATGGCTAAATGGGAGAATGATCATGTAAGGAGTGAAAAATATATATTTTAGATCAGTTAGACCTATGGAGAAGCTTTATTGATGATATTATCATTATATGGAAAGGTGATCGTGACTCTTTGTCTGCTTTTGTGGGATATTTGGAAGGCACTAACCGGAATTTGAAATTCACAGTTCACAGTGATAAAAAAGAGATCAATGTTCTTGATTTGACTGTAAAGAAAGATGGGGAGGGTGGACTCACAACAGATCTATTCTGTAAACTGACAGACCGGAATACACTATTGCAGGCAAGCAGTAACCACCCTTACCATACAATCAAAGCAATTCCTAAGGGCCAGTACATCAGGGCAAAAAAAACCAAAAAACTGCGGTAATCAGAAATTATATGAAGAAAGGGCTTTAGAACTAACAGAAAGACTCAGGAACATAGGATATGGTGAAATAACAATTATAAATGCAAAATTTGCTGTTGATACTGTACCAAGAGTAAAATTAATGGAAGAAAAAATAATTAATACCAACTACAAACAAGATGTACAGCAATGTTTTGTCAGTACATGTACACCACAATCTAAAAATGTCTCTGAAATAATAAAGAAAAATTGGCATGTGGTATTACAAGTTCCAGGTTTAGTTGACCTAGAAACTACAGGACCAAGATTTGCTTACAGGAAAGGGAAAAGTATCAGAGATATAGTCATGCACTCTGTCTAACTAGTTGAAAATAGATCAAGAATGTGGTTGCCTAGGAGAGAACATTTGAGTACAAGATGTGGCAACTGTAAATATTGTCCACAGGTTAAACACACCAGAATTTTTAAAAAATCAAGTCACTAGTCCAATTAATGACGTCAGAGGTTTTATGACATGTAGTACCTGTGGCCTGATCTACTTAGCAGAGTGCAAATGTGGGTCATATTACATAGGCAAAATGAAAAGGGCTTTCAAAACACGCATAGGTGAACATGCCAGAACTATACAAAATGAAGACAAAAAGAATGCTCTGGCAACGCATGTTTTAAAAAACATGGACAAAACAGCACATTCCTTCTGTTTTACAGGTCTAGAAAAACCGATCCCATCGGGGGGGGGAGGATATTATGACAATCTGTTATTAAAAACAGAACAGTTTTGGATATTTTCTCTGAAGGCTATGGAAGAAAAAGGATTGAATAGAAGAATAGAAATTAAACCTTTTTCAAAGAAATAGTAAGTTATATTTAACATCATGATTGTTGAATTAAACAAATATTTTGTTCTTTTATTTTCAGATATGCATTCAGTCACCTTAAGTGATAGTTACATGGACACTAGCATGTCTCCGGGTTCAAATTACCAGGTTTGAATAATTTTAATTGGATTATACCAGGAAAATGTGCCTTGATATGATGTCATAGAGCACACCTGTACTGCACCAAAATGAATAATCTTTAAACATGGTTTGTAACAGAGCAATATTGTCTTTATATGATGCTGATACAATTTAGACCAAATTATTTATTTAATGATTATATGCCTGGTTCTGTGCTTTAAAAAAACTAGTTTATTTTTTATGTTTTATTTATTATTTTTTATTTACAACCACAAATGAAAGTGCTAATAAGTTATTGAAATTTCTTGTGAGAGTTATAATACAGATCTTGATGGTCTAAATTTATGAGTTTTCTGTTTGAGATATGAAAACTGGTCTGTGAATGTTGAATATATGGGCTTGTGATACAAGTATTTTAATGAATAAGTCCTTGGACATTGTGCCTTTAAGAAATCTTCCTATTTAGAGGAGGACTGAGAGTATGACGTGATCACCTTTGAGAAAGCCTGATTGGCAAAATATGTCAGGTGATTCACATCAATGTAGGGAGCGGGTGGAGGAACCAGAAAGTCACCCATGCACTGCTTTGTGTTTTTGTTCCTTGTGGTTTTATATGCATCTTGGATTTTGTTGTAACTTCAATAAAGTACCCATGCTGAAGAACGGATTAGCAGTTGGTGAGTCCTTTCCCTCTTTACACAGAATAGTGTGTGTAGAAGCCTTTGGCAGGTGCCGGTTCCCCGTGGTTGCCACGAACCTCTGCATATTCATTTTAGACCATGGCACTACTGACCTTGGTGCGGTTACCTCTTTTTCTCCTCCATTATTTATAATGAATAACATTTTTACTACTATTACATATTTTTATACAGCCAAAAAAAAATACATCTACTTGGTATTTATCTACTTGTTGGGATTTACTTATTCAATTTGTTTATGAAATCTATATAAAATATTCTGACTTTGAAGTGTTGATTACTGGTTGGTTCAGTGCCCAAATAGGAAATCTTCTTTATCAAATTGAAGACAATGATTTGACCAGGAGGAGAGTCATATGTATAGTTCATTAAATTCGGAGCTCTTTCAGTTAAGGGAATACACGGATAATAAAATCAAACACTCATGGGAGGAAACTAATTCATAAAATGTTTGATCAAAATGTTTCTTTTGAAATAAAAAGTTAGAATTGAGTTTTTCCTTTTAACAAACAAGTGCATATGCAGTCAAACAACATGTGTAACTAAAGTCCTGGTGACAGTATCACCCCTTGGATGTACAACACTAAACTTGTTCTTCAGACATTTCATATAAATAACAGACAAACATATGTACAATACTTGATTATCAGTTAGGATAGCCATGTACCATTGGGACTGTACAGTACTAAGTAATACCATCTATTCAAGTTGTTCCATTTGTGTCAGAATTATACAGAGAGCAGAGCAGCCTGAATATCAGGCCCTGTTAGCCTGAATATCTTCAAGGCGCTCTCTGATCGCTACATGAAAGCACCTTGCAAATTTTTTCCTCACCGCTAGCCCACTAATTCCGCAACTCACTCTTTCTGTCCTGATGTTCGCCATGTTTCTACCCCTGGCTCTCACTCTTTTCTTATGAACTCTTCCTACTGCACCCACCCTTCCCTGTCCACTCCAGCCTGGCTAAAGTCCCACCCCATCCATAGTAGTGTTCCAATTATCTACCCCTCCTCCATCATCATAACAAACAAGTACATGACAGCCATCGTCACTTTCTGTGGTTATAGCTCAATTTTTCCCCCAGTCGTCAGTAATATATCCCTCCTCTTCTTTACCTCTCTAACCTGCCACCCCATACATGGCCTCTTTCCCCTATATATGTAGTTTCTGGCTGCCTCACTCAAAAGATCTCTGCTTATGACCCCTGTATGCCTATGGTTGATTGTACATCTGCTGTCTTCTTCAATTGTAAAATAATGCTGTTTTTTTTATTTCAACCTTGTACTGTACTGTATACACTGTATATACTTTTTCTTCCTTGTACAGTATATTATTGCTTTTTGTATACCTGCTTCTGTACTGTACTTTGATGTATTCATGACCAAATCCACCTCGCAAATGAGCCTTGCTCAATGGTGCCCACCTGAATAAATAAAGATTTTGATTGATTGATTGATTGAATATATGTCAGAGACTTGTGGTACTGCCTAGGGCTTGATAACAGTAGAGCCCTTGGATAGGAGGATAGGGAAAGGAGGGTGGGCTTGAGATGAGGTGCCATGGCATAAAGTGCCCTTGTGGTATCAGGCATTGATCTGAGAATAGGTAGGCACCCCATATGTCTGCAAATTCCTGTAATCTGTCTGCTACAGTGTAATGTACTTGTCTATAGCTGGCCATCATGTGCAGTTCCTGCAGTCATTCTGCCTATATGAGGGGAGCTGCTCTCTTTGGTGCCGAAGAAGTATCCATTTTGCAATAATTAGGGTCCTGGTACCCATGCCTTTTTTGGTGATGTGAGGTCATGACTCACATCTGTCCTATCTACGAGGCCTAATATCACTGCTCATGAGTCTAAAGTGAAGCGAGTATGCAGAAATTGGTTACAGGTGTTCTGGACAACATTCCAGTAAGACTTTATAATAGGCAGTCCCTCAGGATCTGTGTAATGATGCTGGTCCCTGTGAGGCATCTCCAGCATTTCTTTGAGCTGATTAGACCCCATCTGTGTAATTTTGTCAAGGTTCTGTGCCATTGGTGCATGATTTTAAACTGGGTGAGTCTGCTTGTTGTGTCTTTAGCAGTGCACCTCAAGCTTTTTCAGCAAACCTCTTAGTCCTGGAGGGGACTTCATATCCCAGCTTTGTACATCATTTAAGCAGTATTGGTTCAGTTGGGTCCCATCACAGGTCAAGCAGTCACCTGTAAAAGTGTTTGGCTTTCTGCTGGGTGTTGCTGGAGGGTGTTAGAATCATGCTTAGTGCCTGTTGACACTCTAGCTTGAGGTGTGGCCCAAGGATGTTGATCCATGCATGATGGAGCTGCAGGTATTGCCAGTGCTGCTTGGTAGCAAATTAAATTCTGTTTGCAACTGACAGCAGGATTTAAGATATCCAGTACACTGGTCTATAACATGCAAGTAGCTGTGTATTCTTTTTGTTTCCAGGGCCTGTCCAGTAAATGGGTTTACCTCCAATATGGAGCCTTGGGTTGTCTCACAGAGGGAAGAGGGATGACCAATGGGGTAGCCATCCTGTTAGCTTAACACATTACCTCCAAATTTCTGTGGCATGACAGGGGTTAGGTAAGTGGCTAGGCCTGGGGGTAATCTCCTGAACAGTGCTTTCCTTGTTATTAGGCCCTGCAGAAGATGAGTCTCACACATGACCAATTTAGGTATTTAATTATTGGAGGTACAGGGGCAAGCTTGGGATAGTTGCAGCAGCACCGGTGCCATGTGCTTAAGACCGAAGGCAAGTAAGCTCAGGCCCCCCCTTTTACAGAGGTTGTGTACATTTCCTCCGACTTATTCATTTGGGACTCCAGAGGAAGACTAACATCTTTTTGTGCAGTGTTTTGAATAAATGGGGGCTTATTTTAATAGGGATTTTACCAATGATATATTGCAGCCTGGGAACTGCTGCCATTTTGAATGCATGCACCCTACCCCAGTGGGACAGATGGAGATGGCTCCACCTGTCCAGTTCTTGCTGTAAGACTGTTGTTAGGGGGGGTATATTAATGTACCCTAGTTTGTTGAGCTCCCAGGAAAAGTCAGTTCCCAAATATTTCAGACTCACCTCTGTTGGCTGCAAGCACCATGTGAAGCCCTGTGAAGCCAGGGTCTGTGTACCCAGAAGCATAACTGGCAACTTAGAGATATTGGCCTTATATCCTGAAATCTTCCCAAACCAGTTCAAGATGTCTAGGGTGGCCAGTACCGACACCACTGTTTTAAATAGCATTAGCATCACATTATCTGTATACACCAATGCCTTGTGCTCATTCTCAATTGGGATACTGTGAATGCATTTGTGTAGTCTTATTGCCTGAAGAAGCAGCTCCAGTGCTAACATGAAAAGAAGCTTGGAGAGCATGCTGCTCTAATGGGTTCCTGTCCCCAGGAAAAGGGCAGTCAGGTATAGTAGTTTGTGACCACTACTAGTGAGGAGCCTGCATGCAGTCTCCTGACGCTGCGGATGAAGATATCCCCTAACCCAAGAACAGCTAGAACATGGAACAAGCAGTCCTATTCCATCCTGTCAAACACTTCTCAGCATCATGTGAGAGGAGCACTGCACAGGGATGAGCTTCGGCAACATTCCAGATTATTTTAAGAAGTCTTCTAGTGCTGCATGATCCTTTGCAGTCTGAAAAAAAACACCTTATCTTTGTCTACCAGGGTAAGGACTACTTCTGCCAGATGCATTGCCTGTACAGTAGCATGAGCTTTGCAGTCTTCCATGATGAGGGATATCGGCCAGCAGCTCCCACAGAGGGAAGGATGTTTGCCAGTTTGGGGATTAGAAAGATTACTGCTGTTCTCATTGATGGGAAAAGTGCACCAACCATATTTGCCAAAGTTAGTGCATCCTCTAGTGGTTGAAGCAAGACTGTCCTAAAGGAGTATGGAAATTCTGTGGGTGTTATTATGCTCAAAGGAGTATGGAAATTCTGTGGGTGTTACTATGTTCAACTTCTGTACTGAATGTAATTAATCTGGGTCGCTCTTGAAAATGGGGATGCATATCTCAGTGAGCCTATCTGCTCAACAAAATGCAAAAAGTAATAAAATAAAACCATCACCCCCATGGCAATTTCCTTGCTGGCATGGTGTGGAGGGTGTGTTTGAGCTCAGCAGATGTGAGTGGTTGGTCAAGTGCTGCTCTGACTTCAAAGGAGATGCACAGGAGACACAGGGGGATGTGAAAAAGCTTGCTCAGCCTTGGTAGAGGAGACTTCCTTTTTGTACAAGGCTTGATAGAACTACAGGAACTCCTTATTAATCTCATACCACCATTCCTTTCCTCTGACTCCTGTTATCTTAGACTTTTCTTGCCACTTTTTGAGTTGGTAGGCTAATAGGTTCCTTGACTTCTCACCACTGGTCTCCCAGAATGTTTAGCTGAGGAAGAATAATGCATATTCTACCTGTTGGGTTAAGTACATATTCACTTTATAGTGCTTCTCAGTGATCTTGCCAAGAGAGCTTGGGGCTGCTGTGGATCATTTCTGTATTTTTCTTCTAGGCCCTTGAGGTGCTTAAGTTGCTCCTCTAGGTCCTTTGATTTGGCCTTTTTGACATAGAACACATTGCTGATGCATCTGCCACATGCAAGCACTTTCAATGCATCCCACCATATGGCAGAAGATGTGATCCCTGGGTGGACAGCCTATAAGTAGGTCTTCACATCCGCATTCAGGACTTTATAGAGCTCTGAGTCCCCAATGAGGGAGGTGTTAAAGCATCATTGGTTCCTTTGTGTTTCAACGGTGACAGCAGAAGCCATGTAAAGGATACCAGAGCATGACCTGATATCATCACTGTGTCAGTTTGTGCCTCCACATTATCTGGTACCCACTGCTTTGGGACTAGCCAGATGACTATCCTAGAGAATGTTTTGTGTGATATGGAAAAGAAGGAGAAGTCTCTGTCCACAGGGTGGACCTGTCTTCATATGTCCACTAGGCCCATGTTTTGGATCAAGTTCTCAAAAGTCTATGAGGCAGGTATCTGTGGACCCTGAGGGGTTTACTTCAGTTGCAGAACTCTTCTATGACTGTGTTAGCATCTCCTTCAAGTGCCAGCTGCTCCTTTTGATGAGTTGTCAATAGTTGTGTCAGATCATTAAAGAATTTGCCATCTAACTGGTTTGGGCCATAAATGTTGCACAGGATCACCTCCTGATTGTCAAGGAGACCCTGTACCAGGATGTATCGGCCTTCTGGGTCTGCTGAGAACTCTCCAGTCACAAAGGGTGTACCCGTGTGGCTAAGAAAGTTTATTCCCCTGCTTTTCGAATTAGAGGTGCTGCCAAACACCTGGGAGACCCATCAGTTTTTAAGCTTGTTGGTTTATGCTGGGGTGTAATGGGTCTTGGAGAAAGGCAGTATCCACCCACACCCACTTTAGATGGTCTATGATTTTCCTATGCTTAACTGGGGAGTGTATTCCCTTCATTCTGTGAAACCCGTTGTAAGGAGTGACAAGCCATGTCTATCAGGGAGAAAAAACAGCAAAAGGGAAATGCCTTAGATAATGTCTTTTTAGAGAAAACTGTCTAATGCTGAAGTTGATGTCACAGTTTACGTGCTGCCATAAAGATACCGTATAGGCTCACCAGAGATACCAACCTTACCATTAAGAAAAACCTGGACTCCTTGGTACACACCATCACTCAAGACTTAGACTGATGGATGACCCTTCCCATTTCACTGTGGGGATGGATAAAATTAATTAAAATGAACATTTATCTCTGTTTATTATATCCCCTCCAATTACTTAATATTTGCTTACCTGGTACTTGGTTCAAGAAAATTCACAGTATAATAAAAATTTTTATTTGGTCCAAAAAACAACCAAGAATAGTCTATCATAAGCTAGCTGCTCCCAAACGTAAGGGAGGTTTGCACCTGCCTTATGTAGTAGTAGTAGTAAAAAATTGTATTTTTATACAGGAATAATACATGTCATTTGGATAAAATAATCCAGTTTTCAAGACAGTCCTGTGCAAGTTTTCCAAGTTTCACATAAACACATCAAGTTCAATCAATACAAATTATAAACACAAAATCACAAAAACACCCGCAATAAACAATATAACCAAATTAAATCAAAAACATTCACATGAATATACAAGATGCATCTTTAACCCTTTAAGAAATTTTTTTTCAATTTTCTCTAATCGTAATAAAGGAGGGAGTATATTCCAACACATTGATGCTTGTGATGCCAATGTTCTATCCCCAAATTTATTTTTACGCTTATCTGGATCTATTCTATTTTGATACAAAACCCTAACTGAATGTTTTCTGAAAGCAGAATCTTTATTTGCCAATATTTTTGATATATTATGATTCAAATAAATTGTCCTATATTTGCATATAAATGAGGACCAACTATACTTATATTCTAAATCGAGAGGTAACCAATTTAACTTGGTCAACAATTCACAGTGATGAGTCCTAAAACTACAACGTAAGACATATCTTGCCACCCTATACTACAATTTATCCAGCTTAATCAAGAGTTGTTTAGATGCAGTCCTATAGATAACCTCTCCATATTTTATTACTGGAAGTAAAAGCTGTTCAGCAATCAGTTTCCTATCCTGCAGTTTTAAGGACTTAGATGTTCTCTTTAAAGCTCCCAATTTTTTATGTGTTTTTGTAATAACAGACTCTATATGACTCTTAAAGGTCAATGAGGAGTCAATATTAACTCCTAGATAACAATAATTTGTGACTTGTTCTATTAAGGTTTGATTCAATGATGTGATCTGTACATCCGAGACACCCTGTTTTCTAGTGTTCTATCCCCTTATCTTAACCTATACCATTGGGCCAGCCATAAATCCAAATATCTAAGGTGGTTTGCACCCCCCTCATCTTTACTCCCTCCCTGGCTCAAGATAGATGATTTGTTCTTGTAACATTGAACTTTCCACCTTGTTATTTTTAAAAATATTCTCATTACCAAAAAACCTAAAATCAACCACAATTGAAGTATCCTTGAGAGTCCACGCTCAAATATGTGCCTTTTTACAATATAAACATCACACAGATATGTCCCAACCAATCTGGAACTCCCCAACCTTTCAAATTGACAACAAGAGGCTAACACCAAACTGGTTACCACAACTTGAGGACGGAAAACTGTCTTTACTTGTGGGACATGATGGGTTATGGCTCTCGATGGTTGAAATTATGAAAACTTTCAAAATACCCTCACATTGTTTTTTTAAGGTTTTTCAATTAAGACATCTTCTTATTAAAGTGATAGGTAAGGCTCCTCCTTCTGCACCCAATTTTTCATTTCAGCTGGATCTGAGTCCTCTTGCCAATTCTCCCAAAGCAGTTTCTAAATTATATCTTGCCTTATATGACTGGCGTTTTACAGAGGTCTTTGGTCCCACAGTATACTGGTCAACCCTGTTTCCCCAATGGAATATAAATTGGTCTCTCCTTTGACGTAATTGTCACCGCTTCATGACACAAGACTGACTATGTCTCATGCAATTCCACATTTTACATAACCTGTATTATACCCCACAAAAACTAGCTGATTGGAGTTTAATACCATCTAATCACTGTACTCGTTTTTCTCAAGATGTTGGCATCCTTCTTCATATCTTTTAGAATTGTACCAAGATAATCCCCCTTTGGAATAGCATCAAGGTCAAAACAGACCCTCTACTAGGTATACCTGAGTATTTTACCTCTGAGATCTGTGTCCAGGGTGACTACAAGCAAATTACAGTAGGTCGAAAATATCATATTTCTATGGTCTCAATGTCTGTTAAGAAATTGATTCTTAAACATTGGAAAGACACGGACAATATCTACTATTCTGAATGGCTCAACAAACTACTAGCAAATCTCAGAGCTGAAAAAACCATAGCAAGCCTTCATAATAACCTGTCTAAATATAAAAAGATATGGGATCCCTTGTACACCCTGTATTCTCTTTAAAGAGTGAATCTTGTTAGTTATGAATATAATGTTTGAATTAAGAAATATGGACTGTGGGGGGGGAATGAGGGAGGGAGGGAGAAGAAAGTAGGGAGGAGGAGGGAAGGGGACAGATCTATAGTAACTATATGTCGGGATATATGTACTAAGCTTACACCTTTGGTTCTGTCTCATGTAACTGTCTAAAAATTGCAATAAAGTTTAAATTGAAAAAAAAGATACTGTATAGGCACGGTCTGTGAGGCTCACTTTTCCCGTTACTACACCTCACAGTTTTAATAGGTTCAGCTCCAGAGTTGTGCCATTTTCTAACTAGCATGGAGCAAGTGTCATACTTACTTGAGAAGCAGAGATATGAGCCAGTCTGGGAGGGAGGGTTTGCACGTCATCCTTGTCATCAGTGGCTGCTCTGTTTGGTGATGGGGTTTGATTCAGGATACAACCTGGCCTGACCTGGTTCCCACACCAATTAACATTCTTATTCCCTCCAAGCTGACTTGATTCCCACGCCAGTTGCCTCCCAGTCTCACTGTGGCAGAGGGGTACATGAGCACCAGACAGACACATCACTAGTTATCTAGCAATTGGATTGAAGTGATCTAGTACAGCGGCCTCTGCCTGCACAGCCTGGCATGGATCAGATAGATGTGTGAGTCTGGACAGAGCAGCTGTGTGTGAGGGTTAGAGGGGGTACCGAGGAGAGGACAGTAGCCAAGACCAAAACCAGGGGTTATAAACACATAAATACATTCAATCCTGATGAACAGGAAATGCTGAGAGTTTTGCAATAATTGTGAGAAGTAGAAACAATAAAAGCTCAGTGTCCATGTGATAGGCAACCATGCCTATGTATCCTTCCTGTATTTAGTCCTTTGACATACCAGTCCTTCACATTTTGGGTCTAGCATCTGGGGTGTCTCTCTTCCAGTTCTTTGTGGTCTCACTGCACATGTGATTCTCCTCCACACTGTCACTTACTCTCTCTTCCCATGATTGCCTCCTTTCTCTTACTGCTTCTGAGAAATAATTTCGACCAGTGACTCCAGGAGTGCAGTGCTGTAGGGGGGAAGCCTCTGTCTTGGCAGTCCATTTTCATGCAGGTTCACCTGTGGAATCTGAGCTGGTCACCAAATGGCCAGAGTCTCTGCTGCTCTCTCTGCTGCTCTCTCTGACTCTATGGCAGGACCCCAGTTTGCTAGATTGTTGACAGTCTCTGCCTCTGTAATTTAAGCACTTTACTTTTTGTGGTCTGCTAGTCCATGTGGTCTTCTGGGTCCTTCTTCCAAGCTGAGGAGGAGTTCTGAAGGTACCTGGCTACAACATAGCAGCCTCTTGATTGCTTTGGTCTTTGCCCTCCAGGTCGTGGTAGCACTGGGGCTCTGCCTGGCTAGTTTTTTTCTAATGTAGTGAGTGGCTTCGTCTGGTGTGGTATATGTGTCCTGGACCCGATTCTGGTTGATGGAGAGCTTTGCTGTATACTGTAGTTTGTATGGGATGCCAAGGTCTATAGCCCTTTCTTTCATTCCTGTATACCCGATTCTTCTCTGGGCCATCTCAGTCAAATAATCAGTAAACACATATACTGTATTCTCTGTCCTTGCCAGGTGAGAGGTAATCTGTCTCTCACCAGACTAAATTTTTTTTCAGTAGTTTGTACTTACGTTGTCGTCGTTGTCATTCAAACACTGGTCATGAGTGCTCAGTATCCCTGCCTGCTGGAATCCATGAATGATATCCACAGTACGAAGTTTAAGGCAGTTGAAGCTACTCTCAAGCCATCGAGATTGATGTTCCTCACTCTGCACTGATCTGTAAGTGAGCTGCATTTTGAGTCTGTCTGTCACATCCATTTCTGTCACACCCATTTCAGGACTGTAATTGCAGGTGAACCAACTGCTAATATAATCGGGCGCTAATAAGTACCGCATATCAGATGCGCTAAGTTTAATGGGCACTAATATAACCTGCTATACAGTATTCTCTGTCCCTGCCAGGTGAGAGGGAATCTGTCTCTCACCAGAAAGAGCATTTTCTCTTTATTGGAAAACCTGAGAAACTTGATTATTATTGGACATGACCAGTCCCCATCCTTTGGAAGCAGGCCCAGAGTTCTGTGTGTCCTTTTGAACCTCAAGGGCTGGATTCTAGATGTGTTTTGAAACTGGGAGTTCCCACTGAAGGAAGTCTTTTACATCCCTGTTCTCAGTTCCCTCAGGGTAGCCTATAAACCACAAGTTATTCCTGCGGCTTCTGTTTTTGAGGTCCTTGGCTCTCTCCCAGAGAAGTCTGATGAGGAGTTGCAGCTCTTGAAGATGTGCCTCATGTCTGCAGTCTTTGTCATCAATATATGATAAAACAGGTCTCTGTAACTCATGCCTTATGATGAAGCTCTCTGATTTTCTCTTCCAGGACACTGATCAATATTATATTTTTTTGTGGCAGGGCTCTCTACCAGATTTCTGCCCTGGTCATGGCCCTCGGACTTCCACCTTCTGTCACTGCTGTGATCCTCCGGTCACCCCCAGCTTTCCACCCTGAGGGCAGGGCCAGGGAACCGGTCCCCTATCCAGCCAACGGTACCAATAACTGGTTGGAGGATCTGGTGAAAGAGGCTAATTGAAACCTGGGGAGGGCTTCATAGAGGTGGAGGCCCCACCTGGATTTTCTAGTTGGTTCCCCTGAGGAACAGGGTGTGTGTAATGACACAAGCTGAGGGGGAGCCTGCACGCATCCGTGTGCGCTCCCCTCAAAGCGTCTGCACTCGGCTCCCCCCATGCTCTCGCCCAGCGCCATGCACCCCAGCTTCCGCCAGTGGGCAATGTGATACCGGTACTGTGCTTCCCCCCTCCTCAGAAAAGGTGAACAGTCCTTCAAACGCTCAATCCTTCCCCTTCCCTGCTGACCCCCAGTGGCACATGCCAACTCCCAAACATGGGCTGCCAGCATGGTGCGAGGTGTGGCATCCAGCGCCTCTACCCTCAGAACCACCTGGCCGGCTACTGATCAATATTTTGAAGGTGGTGATTTCTCTTAGATCCAACATTCCTTTTATCTCCTGAGTGTCCACTGTGGAGGTTTAAGCTGGAGGCACTATGTTGTCTGTCATCTTCCACCTTCAGATATGATATACACCAATTTATTTTGAAAGATAACTCTGCCTGTATTTTGACTTTCAAGGTAAAACTTTAGATTTCATTAGAGCTGATTTTTAGCTTTCAGATGAATGTACTTTCAACTGAATTGCTGATGATTTAGCAGAGTTTGAATCAATTTGCTATCTGTTGGCACTGAGTAACCATCTCAGACTACCATCCCATTCCATGGTTTGATCAGCAGTTTTACTTATTAAACAGCAGACCAAGGGGTGGTACAACTTAAAATGATAGATTTTTGGACCCAATTGCATTTATATTACACCATATGAGGTCAACAGTTGAAACCAAAAAGGGCTTAAATCACAGAACTCATATGGTGTAATATAAATGCAATTCCTCAGATCCAGAATTCACATATAATAAACCGAGTAGAATTCGAACACTTTCCCATAAGGGCAGATTATGACACTATGAGAAATATTTGTGGTAACTCTCAAACTGAACAAACTGCTATCTCCATATGTAACAAAAAGTACATAACTTGGACTTATAGCATAGCTGATAAAATATATCTTATACTTACCTCTTCTTTTTATGGAAGATATTATGTCTGAAATTCTGCTTGAAAATAATCCCTTGGACATTATGGACAAATATGAAAAGGTTAAGCATAAATTCCAATCTTGCCTATACAAATCTTAAACAAAAATCAAGTAACACTATGTGATTTAACTATAGATGTAAAAAAAAGAGAAAGGGATACTTAATCAGGATTAAGCACCTTGTTCCATTAGGTGACCTTCCAACTTTGGTCCATGCCTTTGTGACCTCGAGTCTTGACTACTGTAACTCCCTGTACCTAGGGCTTCCAGGGCTTGATATCTGCCACTTGCAGCTGGTGCAGAATGCTGTGGCCAGGTTGTTGTCTGGATCAACTTGATCCAGTCATATATCACCTGTACAGTGTGATCTGCACTGGCTGCCGGTTCAGTGGCAGATCATCTTCAAAGTTGGCTTGCTGACTTATAAAGCCCTACACATGCAGGGTCTGAGTTCTCTGCAAGATCTTCTGAATTCCTATTATCACCTCCGACCACTCTGCTCAGCCGATGAGGGATTGCTGGAGATTCCCAGGGTACAACTAAAAACCTCTGGAGCTCGAGCATTTGCAGTTGCTAACCCTACCCTGTGGAATTCTCTACCTCATCAGATACAAGAGTGCCTGACAGTGAAGAGCTTTAAAACAGCATTGAACACACATCTTTTTAGACTTGCGTTTCCCTGAAAAATTTTAACAGATGAGGAGTAAGAATCTTAAATCCTAAGTATTCTGATAGGTCTTAATTTAAGTTGAGGGGAGGTGAGTTTTTTATATGCTTGTTTTTTTATTGATTTTAAAACGTTTATTTTATTTTGTACAGCACCTTGGTACATTGTGAATAGTGCTTAATAAATACAGATTATTATTATTATTGTTGTTGTTGCTTTGCAAGATTGAATAAAACCGGGATTACTCTGGTTAGGGATAGGACTTTACCTTTGGAGCCTTAAATGTGAACATTACTGTATGCTACATTGATACTGTGACCTGTTCCTGGTCTCCAGGGCTCTGCTGTTTTTTTTTCATTTAAACTTTTCTTAACCAGGTAAGTGTTACGAGCAAAGGCCCTTTTCCAAACATGGCCTGGGACCCTAATACAGTCTTGGTGTGACAAAGAAACAATAATATAGAAAAAACATACATACATTTCAAGACACAACATTTATTGTATTCTGTTTTTGTTTAAAGTGTATTGTTTGCCCTCTTGAGTCTTCTATAATCTTAGATTAATATTTGTAGGTCTGTAGGATACTTGTCTCATTGTCTTACTCTGTAATTCTCCAGGATCATACCTGGAAATAGGCATTGCAATTGTTTGGTGTACTTACCTGGTTGATAAAAACTAATTAAATAAATATAATGTGGTTGAACCAAAAAAATAGAAAGTACTACAAGAACGTTTCAGGGAAAAGCTCAATTAAATTTTCAATTAATTTTGTAGGTAAAGCTCAAAGAAGTGATAATTTCCAAGATCAATGCATTTTGTGGGTCATTTGATATATAAAAGTTATAGTGGCATCTCTTTTGCTGTAGAAACCCCCATCTAAGTGTCCACTTGATAAACATACTTCACAGATCTAGTTTACAGTACTGAAGAGGTTATAATGTACAGTGAAGAAGAGCATATAGAAACTTTTGTAAAGCAGTCTATTAAACCTTTACTAATATATTTCATAAGGGAAGAAATCTTTATAGCAATAAGGAAATGTAAAGATATAAGGCCCCTAACCAAGACAAAATAATATTAGATGGATAAAAACATGGCAATATTAATTTGTTGGATACTATTTCCATACATTTGAAGAGAACAAAGAGAAGTCGCACTGGGGTGGGGTGCACGGATTGAACCACAGCATTCAAACTGAAAAAAATCCTGCACTCACCATCCATAAATCATGAAGTTGCTCACAATATTTCCCAAAAGGTGTAATTTTATTATGCCTGTGACAGTAAATATACACACATCGCCTGATGAGTTTCAGAAACTCATCAGCTGATGTATGTATTTTCAGGCCTGAGCATAATAAAATATACTGAAACAATATAATAGGCAACCTCATGATTTATGGATGGTGAGTGAGGATTTCTTCAGTTTGAATGGATATTTCCATACATTGTTTAACACAATACTTAACTCAAAAAATATGTCAAATTCATGTGCTGGAAACACATTTTTTTTCCATTCATAAAAAAGTTTCTATAACTGAACCCAAAATTTATCAGCCATTCTGCTGATCACTTCATGAAAAACATTTTCAAAAATAATTTGAGGATGATTAAGATATTGGGCACTGGAACCCAGGAAATTGGAGGAAGCCCAAAATGGCATCCATTAAAACAGCAAACAAAATGTGAACATTCAGATGGGTACTCCTCTTATACAGTTAAATATTCTGAAGTTCAGATTGGGGCCAGTAGGCATATAGCAGTGGAAGTACACAGCCCAGAGAAAACCAATCACTCTGAGACAAAAGGTAGACACTTGTCATATTGTCATTTTTATGTTGCTTACATGCATGTGCAAGAAACATAGTGCCATCATCCGAGTTTTCGGAGGTATGGCACCCCTTCTTCCAATTCAGTCAGTCAGTTTGCAGGTGCGGCCGCAGTTCTCCAATGACTGCTGCAGCTGTCTATGACAGCAGTCAAAATGCAGTGGCATATAGTTGAAAGAGAAAGCTCCACTTCAGTGAGCAGAGCTCTCCCCACACACACATGCACACAAGCATGCATATTGCGTGCTGATGCACCCCATGCACACACTGTATGGCCAATGGGGGTGCCCAATCCCCTGTCAGCTCCATGCCTCCCCCAACAAAAGCTGTCCAGGTGCCACACTGGGAGCCCACCCCAGCATGGCAAAAAATGTTATAGCCAGCGGGGGTGCCCAATCCCCCATTGGCTCCACGGCTGCAGGACCCCCAAAACCTTTCCAGGTGCCACGCTGAGCCCACCCCAGCAGCAAATCTTATTATAGCTGACAGGGTGCCCAATCCCCATCAGCTCCAGCCCCCAAACATCCTTTCCAGCTGCCACACTGGGGCCCACCCCAGCATGGCAATGTCCTGCATCATCTTAATTAAAAAAACCACCTGTAAATAAAAAATGGTCCTCGCAGTCTCACTACCCCACCCGCACCCACCCACTATGCACCTTGCCTCCCCACCCCCTCACCCCATACTTACCTCCGGGCTCAGCGCGACAATCTTCTGTGGACCGGGAACACGTCTGCACTCTTCAAAAGTCGACTGCGAACCGAGGAAATGCTGGTAAGCTGTATAATGGAATAAATAGGGTTTTTCAACTTTGTTGCATATCTCAGAGCATTTTTGGGAATTTTGGGCCCAAATTTTCAACATGAGTTTTGGGACCCCTTCTCATGAATTCTTGCACTATCATGGCATTAATCAGGCCTGAAGGGTGATTTCACCATCACTGCATGAAATCACCTTTCACAGGGCCGATTAATGAAATGACACTGCCAGTGTTCATAAGGTGGGCTCTTAAAACACCACGTTGAAAAATTTGAGAAAAATTCTAAAAATTACTGCTTACTAGCGCATTGCTGCAGTTCCCTACGCACGTCAGAAATTCACGAATTTTCAATATTTTCACTCCAGATTTTCAACATTGTGGTGTGTGAAATCAATGTATGGACACATTAGGAAATCACAGTGACACTGTTCATGAGCAGAGGTCTCAAAATGGCTATGTTGAAAATTTGGTGAAAAAATTCCTAAAAATGACTGTTTTACCAGCGTGTGTTCGCAGTTCCTTGCGTACCGTAAGTTTGTGAATTTTCAATATTTTCCCTCCAGATTTCCAACATTGCCATTTTACCACACCTCCTTATGAGCAGTACAGCTGTCATTTTTCACATCTTGCCCAAAACGTGTTTCCGCCCATGTAGCACACAATGGCACAGTCAGTGTGCGACTTCCATGTATGGGACATATTAAGAAAATCACAGTGACACTGTTCATGAGCAGAGGTCTTAAAATGGCTATGTTGAAAATTTGGTTAAAAAATTCCTAAAAATGACTGTTTTACTGCGTGTTGCGCACTTCCTATGCTGCAGCTAAGTAAGTTGAATTTTCAATATTTGCACTCTAATGACTTCCAAATACCTAAACAGCACATACAAGTAAGCAACATTTGGTATTGACAAATGCTTGTTATTTGTAGAAATCACATGGGCCCTTCTGGCCATTGTCTAATGTTTCACCCCTTGGGCTTCCACAGGTGATGAGGGCCTATATAGACTGTAATAAATGACTTTAAAATTCAGTTCACAATAGAAACCTTATACAATGGACCAATGTTCAAATGGATCTAAATGACACAAGCCATGTGCATGCTGAACCTATGGTGCATGGGGCTTGCATCATTCTCCCAGCTGGCAATCAGGATTTTCTACTCTGTGCTTCACTTGCCACAAGTTAGACCAACTTTTTCTGGTCTAGCTTGCAGCAATCTTGGGTACTGTTTTTAAGAGGTTTGCACTGTATATTTAAAGAAAAATTCTGCAAATCAGGTAATGTGGCATAACTGAGATTGACATACCAAAATTGGACACAGTTGCAGCAAAGGTGTTTTGGTGCAGCTGCACCAATAAATGGGTTTGATGCAGTGACTGATGCAAGCTCTTTGTCACGCTTTGAAAATTGGGCCCTATGTGATATCTATTTACAAAATTAAGATAGTATCATTCCACAAGTAACTGCATTCAACATACCTCCTGACAACTCTCAATCTTATTTTAGCCTCAATATTGTTATAGCTTTCTGCTTCATATTTTCTACAAAAATACAAAATGAAATAAAAATCCATCAGTTTCCTATTAGAATGTTCACTTCCCACAAGCTGTCTGGTTATTGGTTAGTCATTAATTCAGTGTGCAGTGATGCACTGCCGTACAAAATATTCACCAGCATTAGTTTTCCATATAGTCAGGGATCCAGGGTTCCTGAATGGGGTTGGACCTGGCACCTCTTGCTATACTTTGCAAGCCACCATTTTTGGAAAGAAGCCTCCCCCCGTACCATAATCAAGAGGCCTACTCTCTCACAACACTTGTATAAGTTGTGAAATTCACTGAAATAAGTACAACATGGATGAAAAATTTGAGAAAAATCGGGAAAAATGGAAATTTTACCAAATATCATTCAGAACCGCTCAGTGTAAAATTTGTACCAGTTATGCACATTGAGGCTATTCACATAAAACAAGCCTCATTGTCATCATGTCGTTATAGTATGGGCCAGTATATGCAATTATTGAAAAATATATTTCCAAAATTGCTGATTTTTTGGCTGATTTTTTTGAAAAGACTTCATGGCATTGCCTCTGACAAAGTAATCATTGCATTTATATTTCATTATGCCATATTTCTATCTTCTACAATGTTTCTGCTTTCGTCTAAAAGAAACCTTACTCAAATCTGATTTATGACTGAGATATTCCATTTTGCGTACCCATAACCCTCAAATGAACCCAGTCAAAATGTGTACACATTTGGGTAAATAAAACATTTATTTATGCACAAAATTTTTTATTTTGTTTCATTGATGTATGGAAAGAATCAAAACAAGAGTGCATCGCACTAAACAGTGTAACATTAAAATTCAATACAAAGAGTATAGTTTAGAATTAAGGAAATAATTATGATGAATTAAGGTTTATTTAACTGCATATATAAAACTTTTAAGTCAATGATCTAAGGCTGTAGAATTTGCTGTTTAGTATTACACTGATAATGGTGACTTATTCAATTACATGAGATCATCACTATACCAATCAAGTTTCTGACTTTCACCAGTCTTATGCAGATGTAACCTTCAATGTCCTTAATCACTGTCACTGT
Organism: Neoceratodus forsteri; assembly: GCA_016271365.2. NCBI lineage: Eukaryota > Metazoa > Chordata > Ceratodontiformes > Ceratodontidae > Neoceratodus > Neoceratodus forsteri. The sequence continues at coordinate 825,263,771 of CM057455.1, read as the reverse complement.
CTTCCAAAGTCAGACTCATTTGAACTTGGTACATTTCATGAGGTCAGCATTACACATACAAGCAATAACACATTTGACATTTACCTAGCACAAATGCAGCCTCAATGGCATTTGTTTCTTTTGCATTGCAGTACTTGGTTTGCATGGCCACTTTTGGCTTTGGTTCATTTGTCATCATATATGGGACTAGCTTGCCTTCTTGAAGAGTTCGCCCAAACAATGTAGGGTTGGGAAGCACTGAATTTGACTTATGAGCCCTTTTCTGACTGCTCTCTGGTGCAGACTGCACAGCATGTGAAGTCTAAAGGCATCCTCTGTTGGTGGCAGAGTTCATAGGTCACCCTTTGTTGTCACATACAGGTGAGCTCAGAGTGCATACAGGCCACCACTGAACTCATGTCTGTAATATAATTTCATGAAGAACTTATGCACTGCTGAAATGACCTCATCAGTGACATCTAGACTTACTTCAGGTTTGCCATAATCTGCTAATGAACGAAGATTGGCTGCATTTTCAAGGGCAACATTTAGAGCACACTTCTTTCTCTTCTAAAGGGATAGCTGACAGTATCACAGCCACTTAAGATTTAAGCACTAAGAACAACTGATGTGACTTGTGATGCGTCTATGTTGCACATAGTGCTAACAGAAGCTGCTACTGAATGGCATGGCAGGTGCACGCCCATCTTCTGAACCCATAGCTCTTCTATACCAGCCAGCTGAGTGCTAAAATAGATGCACATTACAATCACATCAGTGTCCATAGCTGCCACTAATACTTTCTGATATCTAAGTGTGTTTACACAATATGCGATATGGGAGATTATTCTTGTATCAGCTTCTTCATGTTTTGTACATGACAATTCAGGAATTTCTATCACATCATCTTTTTGAGAGATGAATGGAATGACCTGGATCCTTGAACAATCCACCAAGAATCAACCTACATCCCTCTGCTAGCTGAGTGTTGTGCTTTATCTAAGCACCTCCCAAGAAATCAAGGAGACTGGTTTTGGTTTGGGAGTTGGCAATGAAGTTTTTCCAATAGGGGATGGGCAGGGAATCCTAAGGTTGATATGCTCTGCTCTTTGCGCAATAAAGCTTTTCCCATTGTTCACGATCCTCACTTTTCAAGCTTATTGATGGACTAACATCATACCTATCTTCTCAGTGTTGATGCAGTTGCAGCTCTCTGGCTTTATAGACATAGTGGATCTATATACTTCTTCTGCAAGTCATCAAATGTATGTATTGTTAAACAAATGCCATTGCATCAATAACTGGTACAGTAGGTTCATCTGAAGATGGCAAGTTACCTTCTTCTGGCCACAGTTCACCAAGGTAACTTTTTAGGGCAGCCAGATAATCAGTTTTGTTACCTTTGCATATGGCATAGCCTTGGGGTAGGTTGGCATATGACTCAAAAAGAGTTGAGGGATATTTTGTCCATTCGTGACTGAAGGCTTCTACCTTTTTGTCATCATCGATATCTTGGATGAAGTACAAGTTCCTGACTGCATTGCTCTCCTCTTCATAGACCTCTTCTACTTTCTGAATGTGTGAGGGTGTTTTGGCTTTACTCATGAATGTCTGAAGCTTTACAGTTTTAATGTTTTCACTACCACTCTGTTGTGCTGCATTTTAGACTGCAATGCCCTTTTCCATGGCTTCAATGAAGTCATTCAATATGGTCTTTTGACCAGTAGAAATGTTTAGAAGATCACTGTTATCACAGGTGAATGGATTGATCATTCTGCAAACAACCACATTAATCATTGTTTTAATTGCTAAACTGTCCTTCTGTGCTACATACCCAGAGTCTCCATTGGTGTTTGTGATCATCAATGCCATGAAGGTGAGCCATCACCTTCATTTGATAAGAGGCTGCTGTTAGTGCTGGTAGTGAATGCAGGTATTTCTCCATAGTGGCCAGCTGCTGAGTCATGACATGGAAAAACTGGGTCTTGGCATCTTTGTTATATGTCTGCTTGAGGGCCATATTAGTCCACACACCATTAAACTTACCAACTGTTCAGTGCACAGTGAATTTGCTAAATCTGAATGCTTGAGTTATGTCTGGCGCTATGGTTCTCAGGTCTTTCATAGTGGACAGGTAATGGGGAATACAGTAAACATATTTGTGATGACCACTAGCCACAAGATATGGAAACATTTTCTCAACTTCAGCCAGGTGCTGCTCCCAGTGTTCAGCTTGCTCAGCATAGATATAGCAATTCAGAATTTGAATCATGTCCATGTACATAAGCCAGAGCCTTGTTGTTAGGAATTTGCACTTTGCCTCATGGAACTCATTCATTAATGTGTCTACTTCTTCCAGTAGCCTAGCTGTTTGGAATATGAATCATTTGCATTTGTGCATCCTTGGCATCCATGATGTCTCTCAGTCTTTGAACACTTTCTGAGAGCAATGCCATGCACTCCATGTCTTTGTCATATTCACCAGTGAGCCAACTTTCAAATGTATTCAATTTAGTTCATTCCTGGCATCATGAACTCAGTCTATGGGCTCTCAACATGCATACATAGACAATCTTTGCCTGACATGATTTGTAGGCTGCTCACAGAGCGACGTTGGCAACAAGAGATCTCTATTCCAATTTGTTTCATTAAATACCGTACCCCATGAAATTCAGTGCAGTGAGCCACCCATACAAGGATGACTTTACAATACTTCTCTGACTTCTTTTCTCAAAGAAAGAACAATCTCATGAACTGCTTCATCACAGTTAATTGCAGAATTCTGCTAGTTTCTGAGTTAGCTTCATGCAATACGAACTGATGCTTCAACCACGTACAGGAGTTTAAGGATGTTCTGGAAGAAATCCATATACCTAGTCACAGTCACCAGTCACCGTACTGTTGGCTAACTGTTTCATAAAAGAAGGACCATGTAACAGGTTTTGATTGTTCTATGACATCTAATAAAGTGTGTGACCCATATTCACTAAATGCCAAAGAACCAGTATACAGGGTGAAATGGTTCTCTGGTTTTCTGTTGTGCTATTGCCATGCCAGCAAATGAACAACTCTTCTGGTGGTCTCTGAGGGTGAGATTTCTTTCCCTTACTTTAAATTGTTGAAGATCTGTGTGAAGTCTCACATTTTTAACTTAGAGCACCTAACAGCCATTGACTCCTCACCTTCATCACATACTGATATATTGCATGTGATGTTCCATGCATAAGTCTTACCATCCTTTGTACTTTCATGGAAGTCTAGGTTGTCAGTTGCACTGTGTGAATCAGCTGACTTCAGATTTCATGAGTATGAAAATCCAGTCTTGAAGCTTCCTATTCATCAGCAGCTGCTGCCATGATAGTAATATAACATTGAGCATCTTGAGTACTAATGTTATTTCCAAACCAATCTAGCATGGTTACAGACTCTTTGCTCCAGGTGGCCTTAGTATGTTTAGGAAGTACCAACAAGTTTTGGTGTTGGAACACCAGCAACAACTGCTCATGTCTTGTCCAATATTCTGTATCTGCTCATGTTGTTTGAGGGTTAGCTGAACTCTCCTATCATTGCCTACTTCTGGAGTAGCAACAGTAAGCATCAAACCACGATTATGAGCAATAGGTACCACACATTTTGAAACTGTCTTCAATAAGACACATCCAGATTTGTTTCACATGTGTCTTCATCTTGTAATGTACACACTTTATCTGATGCAATCCTTTCATGTTCTTCTGTGCAAACTCTTTCAGTTCAGACTGTACGAATTTTGCTGTATTGTAACTGAACATATTTGCATCCATTTGAGTCTGGTATCATCGGGTTAATCTTTATTTTCTTCTGTATATTCAGATTCTTTCATAGTTTGCTTTAACTGGTGACTTTGAAAACAACTGTTCAACATTCAACTATACCTGAACATAGAGACTTGATGTACCTTTCTGAGGAACTAAGGTTACCCTACAGCCACTGAAATTAGTGTAGTACGTCCAGTAAGCATTTTTTCAGACTTGCTGACCTGTAAGATGCTGCATCATCTACACAATGGTCTTCTAACCACTGGTGATACTCGGTCGCAAGTTTAGCAATATAGAAGACACTTCCATTGTCAAACTTTGGCATATCATTTTAAGAAATTAGCCCTATGTCATAGATGTCATCATCTTTCCATAACTGTTCTTCTATTTTCTATAGTTATTAAGACATGATCTATAGTATCCAAAATCATGTGCTATCAGATCTAGAGCATTCACCTCAAACTCTTGAAACTTATGTAACATGGTACTGTCATTGATTTTTGGCTTTTTGCCACTGATTTTACAATCAACACTTGCAATCATCAACAGTTTCCTGTTCTGCCTCTTAGCCCACTCCTTTCACACAAATATTTCCTCTAATAATCAAAATTGGACCTTGATTGAAAGATTGCGTGACCGTGTGAGATGGACCTTGTTGCTCACTCATCCTACTCTGAAACTCTGCAGCATTTTTGTTCACCAGTTTTTTTTTTGTTGGTGTAGCCTTGTGACAACTTGCATGCATTACTGGGTTCTTTGTTAGGAATTCATTTTTACACAACACGTCATTTTTCCAGTTGGAAAGTGACATCATCAATATAGATCTGAAATGCATACAGAGAGGCAGGATATCCGAGTTGTGTCAGTCTTTGTAAAAGCTGCATTTTGCATCTTGCTGACAAATGAGGCAGTAGAGAATTTGTGCTTGGTGTCGCCTTTCAGTGTTGACTTGGAATACTGGCCCATGGTTGATCGGTCAGAAATCTGAAATACAAAACTACACGTTATAATTGTAAATACTTGGCACAAAGCATCAAATTGATTACATTAAGAGCATTCAATAAATAGGCAGATTCCCAACATCGTAAAACTCCTAACAAAATACAAAAATACATTTTAAAATACTTGGCACAAATCATCAAATTTATTACTTTAAGTGCATTCCTAAATAAAGCAGATTACTAGTACCGTAAAACTCTATATAGTATTTCAAACCATGCAAAATCAAACTAGAAATGCATATATTGCATGACCAAAACTAGCAAATGCTGGTTAGATGGTGACTGCATCCATTTGAGGTATAGGTACATACAATGGAATATCTCGATCATGATCATGATATTTGAGTCAGGTTTCTTTTAAATTAAAGCAAAAACAACACATATGATAGAAATATAGGTAATGTAATATAAATGCAATGATTACTTTGTAAGAGGAAATGCCATAAAGTCTATTAAAAATGTAGCTGAAAAATCAGCAATTTTGGGAATATTTTCCTACAATAATTGCATAATACTGGTCCCTACTGTAAGACACATGATGACAGTGAGACTTGTTTTATGTGAATAGCCTCAATGTGCATAACTGGTACAATGTAAGACCAATCTGAGCAATATTGAAGGTTCTAGATCATAGTTGGTTACATTTTCACTTTTCCCAGATTTTTTCTCATATTTTCATTCACATCATACTCATTCAGTTTATTTCACAACTTGAACATAGTACTGACAAGATCTGAGCCTCTTGATTATGATACTGAATGGTCTCTTCTTTCAAAAAATCATGGTCTGCAAAGCATGGCAAGAGGTGTCAGGTCCAACCAATTTTGAGGGCTTTGTGGCTCTGTATCCCTTACTAATGTACTATAGCCATAATCTCTCATGTCCCATAATTCGACGTACAAAGTTGACAACGAGATAAGGACATAAGGCCCATCCAGTCTGCCATTCTTTTCTACCTTATAAATGTGCCATCGAGCCTTTGCTCTATCAATGGCCTATCTATTCATACTCATCTTTATTGCTCCCTTATACCAATCCCATGCCTCTTTGAAGCCCTGCACTGTATTCATATCCACACTTCCTGAGGTGGCCATTCCATGCATACCACCCTTTCTGTGAAAAGAACTTCTTCACATTACCCTTAATCAGCCTCCATCTAATCTCATGCTGAGTACTTCTTCTTGCTATTTTTCTTATATTGAAAAATTTTAGACTCTTTCACCTTGTGCCATGCCCTTAAGGTGTTTGAATGTTTTGATCATATCACCCTCTCCCTCCTTCACTCTAGAGTATACATATTGAGCTCCGTTAATCTGTCCTCATAGTTTCTGATTCAGTCCTTGCACAATTTGGTTGCCTTCTCTGGACTGCCTCAATTTGGTTAATGTCCTTGTAAGGTGTGGCCTCCAGTACTACACAGTACTCAGATAGAGACCTAATGAGTGTCTTGTAAAGAGGGATTATTACCTTCCTCTTCCGACTTGAGATACCCCTACTAATACACCCTAACGTCCCCTAGCCTTACCTACTGCTTTAGTGGTCTGCTTGGATGATTTCAGGTCATCAGTGAGATGATACCCAAGTCTCTTTCTTCCTCTTGACTTCAGCAACTCCCTCCCAGACTATAGGTGGCTTCAGGGTTTCCTCTTCCCTATATGCATGATCTTGCACTTCTTTTGCATCAAACCCCAGTTGCCACTCTTCCAACCATTTTGCAAGTTTATCCAGATCTCTTCTCATTCTGCCCGCCTATCCTCGATCATCTACCCTGTTGCAGATCTTGGTGTCATCTGCAAACAGACAAACCTTACCATCCAGTCCATCTGCAATGTCACTGATGAAGATATTGAAGAGGACTGGTTCCAGGACTGATACCCGAGCTACCCACTGTGATCGTATCTCTTCTGACTGTATACCATTTACCACCACTATCTGTTTTCTGCCCGTCAACTAGTTTGCCACAGTTCACCAACTTCTGACCCACCCTGAGCCTACCCAGACGTTAATCAATCTTCTATAATGGAACAGTGTCGAAAGCTTTGCTGGAAGTCAAGGTAGGCAACATCAACTGCTCCCCCTTGGTCCACCACTCTGGTTACCCAGTCAAAGAAATCTATGAGATTAGTTTGACAGGACCTTCCTTTGTAAACCCATGCTGTCTTGGATCCTGTGCTCCTATGGATCAAGGTGTTGCACTATCCTTTCCTTAAGGTGCCTCCACAATCTTGCCCACTACTGAGGTAAGACTGACTGATCTATAGTTCCTTGCCTCCTCCTGCTCCACCTCTTGTAGAGTGAGATCACATGAACCCTTCTCCAGTCTCTGGGACCTCTCCTGTGCTCAGAGACTCACTAAACAGTTCTGATAATGGATCTGCTAGTTCCACCCTAGCTCCTTTAGTACCCTGGGATGTATGCCATCAGGTCCCATTGCCTTATCCGCCCTGAGCTTTTGAGCTCTTGTAGAACCCTTTCTTTTGTGATGGGACTAGTGCACCTCTCCCTCCCCTGTGTCCATGGTGCTGAGCTGTGGGCCCTGCCCTACCTTCTCTTCCAGTAAATACTGAGCAGAGTATCTATTGTGGATAGATGTCTTTTACATGATCCTCCTCCTCACACCCTTGCCACATCTCCTTTGATCTTAGCAATACCCCTCTGGAGTTTCTCCTTTCACTAATGTATCTATAGAAAGTCTTGTCAGCTTCCTTTACTGTTTGTGCTAGTGTTTCATCAGTTTGGGCCTACACCTGCCTTACTACCTTCCTTGCTTCCCTTAGGGAAGTTTGATATGCCTCCCTATCTTCATCCTGTTGTGTCTCTTACATTTCTGAAGGCTAGCCTTTTGGCTCTTGAATCTTTTCTGCTACTGTTTCTTTGTAATAAAAGTGGTTCCTTCTTCATTGCACTTCCTTTCTGTCTAACACAATGGGATGTTGCTTCAAGTATTGCATTATTAATGCTTGCCCACTTTGCCTGTAACCACCTCACCTGTATTTCTTGCAGAATAGATTAACTCTGCTGGCCATCTTATCAAAAATCTCTCTGAAGTCCATATTTTGCCTTGGAATGAGATGATTTACTTTTCCAAACATGGCCTGGGACCTAATACAGTCTTGGTGTGACAAAGAAACAATAATATAGAAAAACATACATACATTTCAAGACACAACATTTATTGTATTCTGTTTTGTTTAAAGTGTATTGTTTGCCCTCTTGAGTCTTCTATAATCTTAGATTAATATTTGTAGGTCTGTAGGATACTTGTCTCATTGTCTTACTCTGTAATTCTCAGGATCATACCTGGAAATAGGCATTACAATTGTTTGGTGTACTTACCTGGTTGATAAAAACTAATTAAATAAATATAATGTGGTTGAACCAAAAAATAGAAAGTACTACAAGAACGTTTCAGGGAAAAGCTCAATTAAATTTTCAATTAATTTTGTAGGTAAAGCTCAAAGAAGTGATAATTTCCAAGATCAATGCATTTTGTGGGTCATTTGATATATAAAAGTTATAGTGGCATCTCTTTTGCTGTAGAAACCCCCATCTAAGTGTCCACTTGATAAACATACTTCACAGATCTAGTTTACAGTACTGAAGAGGTTATAATGTACAGTGAAGAAGAGCATATAGAAACTTTTGTAAAGCAGTCTATTAAACCTTTACTAATATATTTCATAAGGGAAGAAATCTTTATAGCAATAAGGAAATGTAAAGATATAAGGCCCCTAACCAAGACAAAATAATATTAGATGGATAAAAACATGGCAATATTAATTTGTTGGATACTATTTCCATACATTTGAAGAGAACAAAGAGAAGTCGCACTGGGGTGGGGTGCGGATTGAACCACAGCATTCAAACTGAAAAAATCCTGCACTCACCATCCATAAATCATGAAGTTGCTCACAATATTTCCCAAAAGGTGTAATTTATTATGCCTGTGACAGTAAATATACACACATCGCCTGATGAGGTTTCAGAAACTCATCAGCTGATGTATGTATTTTCAGGCCTGAGCATAATAAAATATACTGAACAATATAATAAGCAGCCTCATGATTTATGGATGGTGAGTGCAGGATTTTTTCAGTTTGAATGGATATTTCCATACATTGTTTAACACAATACTTAACTCAAAAAATATGTCAAATTCATGTGCTGGAAACACATTTTTTTTCCATTCATAAAAAAGTTTCTATAACTGAACCCAAAATTTATCAGCCATTCTGCTGATCACTTCATGAAAAACATTTTCAAAAATAATTTGAGGATGATTAAGATATTGGGCACTGGAACCCAGGAAATTGGAGGAAGCCCAAAATGGCATCCATTAAACAACAAACAAAATGTGAACATTCAGATGGGTACTCCTCTTATACAGTTAAATATTCTGAAGTTCAGATTGGGGCCAGTAGGCATATAGCAGTGAAGTACACAGCCCAGAGAAAACCAATCACTCTGAGACAAAAGGTAGACACTTGTCATATTGTCATTTTTATGTTGCTTACATGCATGTGCAAGAAACATAGTGCCATCATCCGAGTTTTCGGAGGTATGGCACCCCTTCTTCCAATTCAGTCAGTCAGTTTGCAGGTGCGGCCGCAGTTCTCCAATGACTGCTGCAGCTGTCTATGACAGCAGTCAAAATGCAGTGGCATATAGTTGAAAGAGAAAGCTCCACTTCAGTGAGCAGAGCTCTCCCCCCACACACACACATGCACACAAGCATGCATATTGCGTGCTGATGCACCCCCCCATGCACACACTGTATGGCCAATGGGGGTGCCCAATCCCCTGTCAGCTCCATGCCTCCCCCAACAAAAGCTGTCCAGGTGCCACACTGGGAGCCCACCCCAGCATGGCAAAAAATGTTATAGCCAGCGGGGGTGCCCAATCCCCCATTGGCTCCACGGCTGCAGGACCCCCCCAAAACCTTTCCAGGTGCCACGCTGGGAGCCCACCCCAGCTTGGCAAATCTTGTTATAGCTGACGGGGGTGCCCAATCCCCCATCAGCTCCAGCCCCCACAAACATCCTTTCCAGCTGCCACACTGGGAGCCCACCCCAGCATGGCAAATGTCCTGCATCATCTTAATTAAAAAAAAACCCTGTAAATAAAAAAATGGTCCCTGCAGTCTCACTACCCCCACCCGCACCCACCCACTATGCACTTGCCTCCCCACCCCCTCACCCCATACTTACCTCCGGAGCTCAGCGCGACAATCTTCTGTGGACCGGGAACACGTCTGCACTCTTCAAAGTCGACTGCGAACCGAGGAAATGCTGGTAAGCTGTATAATGGAATAAATAGGGTTTTTTTCAACTTTGTTGCATATCTCAGGCATTTTTGGGAATTTTGGGCCCAAATTTTCAACATGGGGTTTTTGGGACCCCTTCTCATGAATTCTTGCACTATCATGGCATTAATCAGGCCTGAAGGGTGATTTCACCATCACTGCATGAAATCACCTTTCAGGGCCGATTAATGAAATGACACTGCCAGTGTTCATAGGTGGAATAATAACCAAAAACCCTGCGTTAGAAATTTGAGTGGCATCTAAAATTACTGTTTAGCGCCATGCGCAGTTCTCTACGCGCTCAGTAAATTCACGAATTTTCAATATTTTCACTCCAGATTTTCAACATTGTGGTGTGTGAAATCAATGTATGGGACACATTAGGAAATCACAGTGACACTGTTCATGAGCAGAGGTCTCAAAATGGCTATGTTGAAAATTTGGTGAAAAAATTCCTAAAAATGACTGTTTTACCAGCGTGTGTTGCGCAGTTCCTACGCACGCTCGTAAGTTTGTGAATTTTCAATATTTTCACTCCAGATTTCCAACATTGCCATTTTACCACACCTCCTTATGAGCAGTACAGCTGTCATTTTCATCTTGCCCAAAACGTGTTTCGCCCATGTAGCACACAATGGCACAGTCGGTGTGCGACTTCCATCTTATGGGACATATTAAGAAAATCACAGTGACACTGTTCATGAGCAGAGGTCTTAAAATAGCTATGTTGAGAATTTGGTTAAAAAATTCCTAAAAATGACTGTTTTACGAGCGTGTGTTGAGCACTTCCTATGCACGTTCGTAAGTTCGTGAATTTTCAATATTTGCACTCCAATGACTTCCAAATACCTAAACAGCACATACAAGCAAGCAACATTTGGCATTGACAAATGCTTGTTATTTGTAGAAATCACATGGGCCCTCTGGCCATTGTCTAATGTTTCACCCCTTGGGCTTCCACAGGTGATGAGGGCCTATATAGACTGTAATAAATGACTTTAAAATTCAGTTCACAATAGAAACCTTATACAATGGACCAATGTTCAAATGGATCTAAATGACACAAGCCATGTGCATGCTGAACCTATGGTGCATGGGGCTTGCATCATTCTCCCAGCTGGCAATCAGGATTTTCTACTCTGTGCTTCACTTGCCACAAGTTAGACCAACTTTTTCTGGTCTAGCTTGCAGCAATCTTGGGTACTGTTTTTAAGAGGTTTGCACTGTATATTTAAAGAAAAATTCTGCAAATCAGGTAATGTGGCATAACTGAGATTGACATACCAAAATTGGACACAGTTGCAGCAAAGGTGTTTTGGTGCAGCTGCACCAATAAATGGGTTTGATGCAGTGACTGATGCAAGCTCTTTGTCACGCTTTGAAAATTGGGCCCTATGTGATATCTATTTACAAAATTAAGATAGTATCATTCCACAAGTAACTGCATTCAACATACCTCCTGACAACTCTCAATCTTATTTTAGCCTCAATATTGTTATAGCTTTCTGCTTCATATTTTCTACAAAAATACAAAATGAAATAAAAATCCATCAGTTTCCTATTAGAATGTTCACTTCCCACAAGCTGTCTGGTTATTGGTTAGTCATTAATTCAGTGTGCAGTGATGCACTGCCGTACAAAATATTCACCAGCATTAGTTTTCCATATAGTCAGGGATCCAGGGTTCCTGAATGGGGTTGGACCTGGCACCTCTTGCTATACTTTGCAAGCCACCATTTTTGGAAAGAAGCCTCCCCCCGTACCATAATCAAGAGGCCTACTCTCTCACAACACTTGTATAAGTTGTGAAATTCACTGAAATAAGTACAACATGGATGAAAAATTTGAGAAAAATCGGAAAATGGAAATTTTACCAAATATCATTCAGAACCGCTCAGTGTAAAATTTGTACCAAGTTATGCACATTGAGGCTATTCACATAAAACAAGCCTCATTGTCATCATGTCGTTATAGTATGGGCCAGTATATGCAATTATTGAAAATATATTTCCAAAATTGCTGATTTTTGGCTGATTTTTTGAAAAGACTTCATGGCATTGCCTCTGACAAAGTAATCATTGCATTTATATTTCATTATGCCATATTTCTATCTTCTACAATGTTTCTGCTTTCGTCTAAAAGAAACCTTACTCAAATCTGATTTATGACTGAGATATTCCATTTTGCGTACCCATAACCCTCAAATGAACCCAGTCAAAATGTGTACACATTTGGGTAAATAAAACATTTATTTATGCACAAAAATTTTTTTATTTTGTTTCATTGATGTATGGAAAGAATCAAAACAAGAGTGCATCGCACTAAACAGTGTTAACATTACAAATTCAATACAAAGAGTATAGTTTAGAATTAAGGAAATAATTATGATGAATTAAGGTTTATTTAACTGCATATATAAAACTTTTAAGTCAATGATCTAAGGCTGTAGAATTTGCTGTTTAGTATTACACTGATAATGGTGACTTATTCAATTACATGAGATCATCACTATACCAATCAAGTTTCTGACTTTCACCAGTCTTATGCAGATGTAACCTTCAATGTCACTTAATCACTGTCACTGTCTTCCAAAGTCAGACTCATTTGAACTTGAGTACATTTCATGAGGTCAGCATTACACATACAAGCAATAACACATTTGACATTTACCCTAGCACAAATGCAGCCTCAATGGCATTTGTTTCTTTTGCATTTGCAGTACTTGGTTTGCATGGCCACTTTTGGCTTTGGTTCATTTGTCATCATATATGGGACTAGCTTGCCTTCTTGAAGAGTTCGCCCAAACAATGTAGGGTTGGGAAGCACTGAATTTGACTTATGAGCCCTTTTCTGACTGCTCTCTGGTGCAGACTGCACAGCATGTGAAGTCTAAAGGCATCCTCTGTTGGTGGCAGAGTTCATAGGTCACCCTTTGTTGTCACATACAGGTGAGCTCAGGTGCATACAGGCCACCACTGAACTCATGTCTGTAATATAATTTCATGAAGAACTATGCACTGCTGAAATGACCTCATCAGTGACATCTAGACTTACTTCAGGTTTGCCATAATCTGCTAATGAACGAAGATTGGCTGCATTTTCAAGGGCAACATTTAGAGCACACTTCTTTCTCTTCTAAAGGGATAGCTGACAGTATCACAGCCACTTAAGATTTAAGCACTAAGAACAACTGATGTGACTTGTGATCGTCTATGTTGCACATAGTGCTAACAGAAGCTGCTACTGAATGGCATGGCAGGTGCACGCCCATCTTCTGAACCCATAGCTCTTCTATACCAGCCAGCTGAGTGCTAAAATAGATGCACATTACAATCACATCAGTGTCCATAGCTGCCACTAATACTTTCTGATATCTAAGTGTGTTTACACAATATGCGATATGGGAGATTATTCTTGTATCAGCTTCTTCATGTTTTGTACATGACAATTCAGGAATTTCTATCACATCATCTTTTTGAGAGATGAATGGAATGACCTGGATCCTTGAACAATCCACCAAGAATCAACCTACATCCCTCTGCTAGCTGAGTGTTGTGCTTTATCTAAGCACCTCCCAAGAAATCAAGGAGACTGGTTTTGGTTTGGGAGTTGGCAATGAAGTTTTTCCAATAGGGGATGGGCAGGGAATCCTAAGGTTGATATGCTCTGCTCTTTGCGCAATAAAGCTTTTCCCATTGTTCACGATCCTCACTTTTCAAGCTTATTGATGGACTAACATCATACCTATCTTCTCCAGTGTTGATGCAGTTGCAGCTCTCTGGCTTTATTAGACATAGTGGATCTATATACTTCTTCTGCAAGTCATCAAATGTATGTATTGTTAAACAAATGCCATTGCATCAATAACTGGTACAGTAGGTTCATCTGAAGATGGCAAGTTACCTTCTTCTGGCCACAGTTCACCAAGGTAACTTTTTAGGGCAGCCAGATAATCAGTTTTGTTACCTTTGCATATGGCATAGCCTTGGGGTAGGTTGGCATATGACTCAAAAAGAGTTGAGGGATATTTTGTCCATTCGTGACTGAACTTCTACCTTTTGTCATCATCGATATCTTGGATGAAGTACAAGTTCCTGACTGCATTGCTCTCCTCTTCATAGACCTCTTCTACTTTCTGAATGTGTGAGGGTGTTTGGCTTTACTCATGAATGTCTGAAGCTTTACAGTTTTAATGTTTTACTACCACTCTGTTGTGCTGCATTTTAGACTGCAATGCCCTTTTCATGGCTTCAATGAAGTCATTCAATATAGTCTTTGACCAGTAGAAATGTTTAGAAGATCACTGTTATCACAGGTGAATGGATTGATCATTCTGCAAACAACCACATTAATCATTGTTTTAATTGCTAAACTGTCCTTCTGTGCTACATACCCAGAGTCTCCATTGGTGTTTGTGATCATCAATGCCATGAAGGTGAGCCATCACCTTCATTTGATAAGAGGCTGCTGTTAGTGCTGGTAGTGAATGCAGGTATTTCTCCATAGTGGCCAGCTGCTGAGTCATGACATGGAAAAACTGGGTCTTGGCATCTTTGTTATATGTCTGCTTGAGGGCCATATTAGTCCACACACCATTAAACTTACCAACTGTTCAGTGCACAGTGAATTTGCTAAATCTGAATGCTTGAGTTATGTCTGGCGCTATGGTTCTCAGGTCTTTCATAGTGGACAGGTAATGGGGAATACAGTAAACATATTTGTGATGACCACTAGCCACAAGATATGGAAACATTTTCTCAACTTCAGCCAGGTGCTGCTCCCAGTGTTCAGCTTGCTCAGCATAGATATAGCAATTCAGAATTTGAATCATGTCCATGTACATAAGCCAGAGCCTTGTTGTTAGGAATTTGCACTTTGCCTCATGGAACTCATTCATTAATGTGTCTACTTCTTCCAGTAGCCTAGCTGTTTGGAGATATGAATCATTTGCATTTTGTGCATCCTTGGCATCCATGATGTCTCTCAGTCTTTGAACACTTTCTGAGAGCAATGCCATGCACTCCATGTCTTTGTCATATTCACCAGTGAGCCAACTTTCAAATGTATTCCAGTGTAGTTCATTCCTGGCATCATGAACTAGTCTATGGGCTCTCAACATAGCATAATAGTCTTTGCCTGACATGATTTTGTAGGCTGCTCCACAGAGGCAAACGTTGGCTTTAACAAGGAGATCCTCTATTCCAATTTGTTTCATTAAATACCCAATTGCCCCCATGAAATTCAGTGCAGTGTGGAAGCCACCCATACAAAGGATGACTTTGCAATACTTCTCTGACTTCTTTTTCTGAAGGCCAAGAACAATCTCATAGACTGCTTCATCACAGTTAATTATGCAGAATTCCTGCCTAATTTTCTGAGTTAGCTTCATGCAATACTGAACTGATGCTTCAACCACGTCAGGGTTTACAGGATGTTCTGGAAAGAAATCCATATACCTAGTCACAGTCACCTGTACTTCCTGTTGGCTAACTGTTTCATAAAAGAAGGACCATGTAACAGGTTTTGATTGTTCTATGACATCTAATAAAAGTGTGTGACCCATATTCACTAAATGCCAAAGCCAGTATACAGGGTGAAATGGTTCTCTGGTTTTCTGTTGTGCTATTGCCATGCCAGCAAATGAACAACTCTTCTGGTGGTCTCTGAGGGTGAGATTTCTTTTCCTTACTTTAAATTGTTGAAGATCTGTGTGAGAAGTCTCACATTTTTTAACTTGGGGCACCCTAACAGCCATTGACTCCTCACCTTCATCAGCATACTGATATATTGCATGTGATGTTCCATGCATAGTCTTACCATCCTTTGTACTTTCATGGAAGTCTAGGTTGTCAGTTGCACACTGTGTGAATCAAGCTGACTTCAGATTCATGAGTATGAAAATCCAGTCTTGAGCTTCCTGTTCATCAGCAGCTGCTGCCATGATAGTAATATAACATTGAGCATCTTGGTAACTAATGTTATTTCCAAATCTATTTAGCATGGTTACAGACTCTTTGCTCCAGGTGGCCTTTAGTATGTTTAGGGAAGTGCCAACAAGTTTTGGTGTTGGAACACCAGCAACAGCTGCTCACATGTCTTGTCCAATATTCTGTATCTGCTCATGTTGTTTGGGGGTTAGCTGAACTCTCCTATCATTGCCTACTTCTGGAGTAGCAACAGTAAGCATCCAAACCACATGATTATAGACAGTAGTACCCACACATTTTGAAGCTGCTTCATAAGACACATCCAGATTTGTTTCACATGTGTCTTCATCTTGTAATGTACACACTTTATCTGATGCAATCCTTTCATGTTCTTCTGTGCCAAACTCTTTCAGTTCAGACTGTACGAATTTTGCTGTATTGTAACTGAACATATTTGCATCCATTTGAGTCTGAGTATCATCGGGTTAATCTTTATTTTCTTCTGTATATTCAGATTCTTTCATAGTTTGCTTTAACTTGGTGACTTTAGAAAACAACTGTTCAACATTCAACTATGCTGAACATAAGAGACTTGATGTACCTTTCTGAGGAACTAAGGTTACCCTACAGCCACTGAAATTAGTGTAGTACGTCAGTAGGCATTTTTTCAGACTTGCTGACCTGTAAGATGCTGCATCATCTACACAATGGTCTTCTAACCACTGGTGATATCGGTCACGAAGTTTAGCAATATAGAAGACACTTCCATTGTCAAACTTTGGCATATCATTTTAAGAAATTAGCCCTATGTCATAGATGTCATCATCTTTCATAACTGTTCTTCTATTTCTATAGTTATTAAGACATGATCTATAGTATCAAAAATCATGTGCTATCAGATCTAGGCATTCATCCCCAAACTCTTGAAACTTATGTAACATGGTACTGTCATTGATTTTTTGGCTTTTTGCCACACTGATTTTTTACAATCAACACTTGCAATCATCAACAGTTTCCTGTTCTGCCTCTTAGCCCACTCCTTTTCACACACAAAATATTTCCTCTAGTAATCAAATTGGATGTTGATTGAAGATTGCGTGACCGTGTGAGATGGACCTTGTTGCTCACTATCCTACTCTGAAACTCTGCAGCATTTTTGTTCACCAGTTTTTTTTTGTTGGTGTAGCCTTGTGACAACTTGCATGCATTACTGGGTTCTTTGTTAGGAATTCATTTTTACATAACACGTCATTTTCCAGTTGGAAAGTGACATCATCAGTATAGTTCTGAAATGCATACAAGAAGGCAGGATATCCGAGTTGTGTCAGTCTTTGTAAAGAGCTGCATTTTTGCATCTTGCTGACAAATGAGGCAGTGGGAGTAATTTGTGCTTGGTCGTCGCCTTTCAGTGTTGACTTGGAATGCTGGCCCCATGGTTGATCGGTCATAAATCTGAAATACAAAACTACACGTTATACTGTAAATACTTGGCACAAAGCATCAAATTGATTACATTAAGAGCATTCACGAAATAGGCAGATTCCCAATATCGTAAAACTCCTATACAAAATACAAAAATACACATTTTAAAATACTTGGCACAAATCATCAAATTTATTACTTTAAGTGCATTCCCTAAATAAGCAGATTACTAGTACCCGTAAAACTCCTATATAGTATTTCAAACCATACCAAAATCAAACTAGAAATGCATATATTGCATGACCAAAACTGGCAAATGCTGGTTAGGATGGTGACTGCATCCATTTGGGGGTATGGGTACATACAATGGAATATCTCAGTCATGAATCATGATATTTGAGTCAGGTTTCTTTTAAATTAAAGCAAAAACAACACATATGATAGAAATATGGTATAATGTAATATAAATGCAATGATTACTTTGTAAGAGGAAATGCCATAAAGTCTATTAAAAATGTAGCTGAAAAATCAGCAATTTTGGGAATATTTTCCTACAATAATTGCATATACTGGTCCCTACTGTAAAGACATGATGACAGTGAGACTTGTTTTATGTGAATAGCCTCAATGTGCATAACTGGTACAATGTAAGACCAATCTGAGCAATATTGAAGGTTCTAGATCATAGTTGGTTACATTTTCACTTTTCCAGATTTTTCTCATATTTTTCATTCACATCATACTCATTTCAGTTTATTTCACAACTTGAACATGAGTACTGACAGAGCAGGCCTCTTGATTATGATACTGAATGGTCTCTTCTTTCCAAAAATCATGGTCTGCAAAGCATGGCAAGAGGTGTCAGGTCCAACCAATTTTTTGAGGGCTTTTGTGGCTCTGTATCCCTTACTAATGTACTATAGCCATAATCTCTCATGTCCCATAATTACATAGAAACATAAAAGTTGACAGCAGATAAGGACCGCAAGGCCCATCCAGTCTGCCCATTTCTTTTTCTACCTTATAAATGTGCCATCGGCCTTTGCTCTGTCAATGGCCTATCTATTCATACTCATCTTTATTGCTCCCTTATGCCAATCCCATGCCTCTTTGAAGCCCTGCACTGTATTCATATCCACCACTTCCTGAGGTAGGCCATTCCATGCATGCACCACCCTTTCTGTGAAAAAGAACTTCTTCACATTACCCCTTAATCAGCCTCCATCTAATCTCATGCTGAGTACTCTTGTTCTGCTATTTTTCCTATATTGAAAAATTTTAGACTCTTTCACCTTGTTAATGCCCTTAAGGTGTTTGAATGTTTTGATCATATCACCTCTCTCCCTCCTTCACTCTAGAGTATACATATTGAGCTCCGTTAATCTGTCCTCATATGTTTTCTGATGCAGTCCTTGCACAATTTTGGTTGCCCTTCTCTGGACTGCCTCAATTTGGTTAATGTCCTTGTGAAGGTGTGGCCTCCAGTACTGCACACAGTACTCCAGATGGGGCCTAATGAGTGTCTTGTAAAGAGGGATTATTACCTTCCTCTTCCGACTTGTGATACCCCTACTAATACACCCTAACGTCCCCCTAGCCTTACCTACTGCTTTAGTGGTCTGCTTGGATGATTTCAGGTCATCAGTGAGGATGATGCCCAAGTCTCTTTCTTCCCTTGTGACTATCAGCAACTCCCCTCCCAGACTATAGGTGGCTTCAGGGTTTCTCTTCCCTATATGCATGATCTTGCACTTCTTTGCATTAAACCCCAGTTGCCACTCTTCCAACCATTTTGCAAGTTTATCCAGATCTCTTCTCATTCTGCCCGCCCTATCTCGATCATCTACCCTGTTGCAGATCTTGGTGTCATCTGCAAACAGACAAACCTTACCATCCAGTCCATCTGCAATGTCACTGATGAAGATATTGAAGAGGACTGGTTCCAGGACTGATACCTGAGGTACCCCACTTGTGACTTGTATCTCTTCTGACTGTATACCATTTACCACCACTATCTGTTTTCTGCCCGTCAACTAGTTTGCCACCCAGTTCACCAACTTCTGACCCACCCTGAGCCTACAACGTGATAATCAATCTTCTATAGTGGAACAGTGTCGAAAGCTTTGCTGAAGTCAAGGTAGGCAACATCAACTGCTCCCCCTTGGTCCACCACTCTGGTTACCCAGTCAAAGAAATCTATGAGATTAGTTTGACAGGACCTTCCTTTTGTAAACCCATGCTGTCTTGGATCCTGTGCTCCTATGGATTCAAGGTGTTGCACTATCCTTTCCTTAAGGAGTGCCTCCACAATCTTGCCCACTACTGAGGTAAGACTGACTGATCTATAGTTCCTTGCCTCCTCCCTGCTACCACTCTTGTAGAGTGGGATCACATGAGCCCTTCTCCAGTCTTCTGGGACCTCTCCTGTGCTCAGAGACTCACTAAACAGTTCTGATAATGGATCTGCTAGTTCCACCCTTAGCTCCTTTAGTACCCTGGGATGTATGCCATCAGGTCCCATTGCCTTGTCCGCCCTGAGCTTTTTGAGCTCTTGTAGAACCCTTTCTTTTGTGATGGGACTGGTGCACCTCCCCTCCCCTGTGTCCATGGTGCTGAGCTGTGGGCCCTGCCCTACCTTCTCTTCAGTAAATACTGAGCAGAAGTATCTATTTAGGATAGATGCTTTTACATGATCCTCCTCCTCACACACCCCCTTATCTCCTTTGATCTTAGCAATACCCCCTCTGGAGTTTCTCCTTTCACTAATGTATCTATAGAAAGTCTTGTCAGCTTCCTTTACTGTTTGTGCTAGTGTTTCATCAGTTTGGGCCTTTGCCTGCCTTACTGCCTTCCTTGCTTCCCTTAGGGAAGTTTGGTATGCCTCCCTATCTTCATCCCGTTGTGTTCCCTTACATTTTCTGAAGGCCAGCCTTTTGGCTCTGACCTTTTCTGCTACTGTTTTCGAGAACCAAAGTGGTTTCCTTCTTCTTTTGCACTTCCTTTTCTGTCTAACACAATGGGATGTTGCTTCAAGTATTGCATTATTAATGCTTGCCCACTTTGCCTGTACCACCTCACCTGTATTTCTTTTTGCCAGGGCTAGATTAACTCTGCTGGCCATCTTATCAAAGTCATCTCCTCTGAAGTCCCATATTTTTGCCTTGGAATGAGATGATTTAGTTCTAGTTGCCAAATTGAACCATACAATGTGATGGTCACTGGCCCCCAGGTGACTTTCTACCTGGAGATCTGTGATCCTTTCCCTGTTAGTCAGTACTAGATCTAGGATAGCCCTGTCTCTTGTGGGTTGTTGTACCAGTTGTTTGAGGCCCTCCCCCTACAGAGAATCCACCATGTGTCTAGTTCTGACAGATGTTCCTGCTGGTATTGACCAATCTGTATCTGGCATGTTGAAGTCTCCCATTATCAGAACCTCCTCTTTAGCTGTCATGTTTTGTATATCTTCTAACAATAATGTGTCTATGTCCTCCCCCTGGTCTGGGGGCCTGTAGACAACCCCAGTCTGCATAGCTCTTCCATTTTCTGTTTCCACGGTGACCCACAGTTCTTCTGGCTCATGTGTATTCTGAATTTCTGTAGCTTTGATATTTTCACTGACATACAGGGCCATTCCACCTCCATTTTTGCACCTCAGTCTCTTCTGAACAGTATATAACCAGGTACTGAAGCCTCCCAAGTGTGGTTACTGGTAAACCAAGTCTCGTTAATTGCTACTATATCCAGTTTAGCCTCTGTTATTATTGCCTGCAGGTCTGGGATCTTGTTTCCCAGACTGCAAGCATTTGTTTACATGATTTTCCATTGGCCAGATTTCGGTGTGTTAGTTGTTGGGTGAGGTTGGGTGTTTCCCCTGTGCGTTGTATGGGGAGCCGGACCTTTTTCCTTACCTGGTGATGCAAGTGAACTGCAAACATGCTGAACTCCTGTTTGACCACTAGCTGGGGGGGTCTTCCCATTCGACATATGGGGTGCTGCACCCCACTCCCCATTTGCTAGTTTAAATATTCTGCAAAGTCATCAGACTTCTGCCCCAATGCACTGACTCCCTCCTTAGTCAGATGCAATCCATCAAATTTAAAGAACTTTCACTCCCAAAACTGTTGCCAGTTCCCTGCAATTTTGTGTCCTTTATACTGGCACCAGCTCTTGATCCACATGTTTAGCTCCCCTATCTCCCCTTCTTTGACCTTCTGTCCATCTGTCCCCTCTCCCAGACTGGCAGGATTTCAGAGAAGGAGATGCCGGACCAAATGGATGATAGTTTGTCACCCAGCCTGGTCAGGTGTTCCTTAGTTTCCGCAACTGACCGGCTGGCGAGATCATTAGTCCCTATGTGTACCAGGACATCAATGTTTTCTCCTGCTTCCTGAACAATTTTAGCAATGCTGTCAGTGTCTCTCCACGCTGATGTACCTGGGAGACATCTGACCATTAACACTGGCCGGAGATAGGTATCAACTCCCCAAATCATGGAGTCTCCTATGATCAGAAGTTTTTTTGATTTCCTATTTGCATTTTTTGTTTTTGTTCCTGTTTTGGGTGAATTTTGTTGTGCTAGCTCCTGTGCTGCAGTGTCCTGCTCTGCAGTGTCCTCTGCCCCTTTGTTTGATTTCGGAGATAGAGGCAGATACCTGTTTGTAGTTTTTATATGGTTTATGGAGGTAATACGTTGGAGAGCACTGAGTGATGGGGCACCCGATTTGCCCCTTCTAACCACCTGCCAACCTCCCAGACCAACTATCCTCTGCGGTTGAGGTGCTTCTGTTGGATGTTGGGGAAATGGCAGTTGGTTCTTACAACATATTTCCTCTTGAATATGCAATTTGAGGCACGCAGTCTCTTCTCATGCTGCCTGGAGCTGAGCCCTTAGATCTCCAATGGCTCAGCATGTAGGACAGTGCCCTAAATCCTGTAAAACTGAACTTCTGAAAAAGGGTTCTGTAGTACCTGCAGTTAATGATATCCATTTCAGAAACATTGCTGGGTTTACAACCTGGTCAGAGTAATTAGAAGGAAGAAAATGAAAGCAAAAGTTTGATGTTGTGTTTTGTTTGTTTTTGTATAACTTGTTATAACAAGTTAAATTACTAGTGCCCTTGTAAATGAGGTCACCGTGTGGATACCCCACTGATCCACCCCTTCCTGCTTTGCCACAGGAAATGTCACAACTGTGCTACCCTATAAAAGGAGTGTAGTGTGGGGTGGTTGGGGATAGGGATGGGTGGCTGGGCCCTTCCCCTGCCAGCAACAAATGCAGTAGCACTGAAAGCTTATCTTAGTAATAGATAAAACTGTAAAACCTGTAAAGCACCACCTGTAATAATTTCACATAAGATATGCCCTGTAAGAAACACTTTGCTACAAAGAAAAAATAAAGCAGTAACAGTAGATATACCTTGCAAAAGACAATTTGAATCAGAAGATTACAGCAGTAATCCATTAGCACACACATGTAGGCACACCCTGCAATAATGCAGCAGAAGGTATACCTAGCAACAACAATTTGAATCAGAGAAAAATAAAGTAATAAAATGTTAGCAACAAACAGTAACAATCCCTGTGAGTACAAAATAAAAATAACAACACACAGTAAATCTGCTGAGCCAAAAGAAGCCTTAATCCTTTCCCTTGCTCTGGTAAGGTTATTTGCTCTGTCCTTTCAAGCAACCTAGAAGGAAAGAGCTCAGGTGAAGCTAGGTGCCTTGGCCAGCACCTATTTTCTTTTCGCTTTTCATTTTATTTTATTTTTATTTAATTGCTAAGCATATGGGCAATATAGCCTTTTTCTACAGTGACTAGTGTGCATTTAATGTTGAATAATTAACATAAGGAATAATGTATAGTTGACCATACACAGCAAGCCTGTGTTTCCATTGAGGAGGTGAGATAACAGCATCTGGACCTTGAGAGTGAAGCTTGAGAGGTACATGCTGCTATCTCAACCCCAAGATGGAAACACAAGACAAGCTGAGTATGGTTGTCCATATTTTATTTGTTATCCTAGGATTCATACTAAGAAAATAAGGAGCTAGAAGGCAAGATGCTCATGATTATTCCTGTATTCACGTTTGGTAATAATTTATTATATTACCTGATAGAACTTATTTGTTGATTTTATTATTAAATTCAGGTCTTGGTTTGCTTATAATAATCCCCTCTGGGAGAGAATTCCAAGGGTTGGTCACCCTAGTTGTATAAAATATTTTCTATTATAGGTCCCTATGCACTAATGGCTGCAAGTTATGTGCCAACAGCGCATAACCTGCCTGCACAGCTCTTCACCTGTGGACAGGTGCACACTGGCCATTATTCACTAATGGCCACCACCTGTCCCCAGCTCCATCCCCCGGTGTGCAGGTTCATGCAGAGTGGGCATGGGCGGAGTCACAGACCCAGCCAGGCATCCAACTGGATGCCTGGCATGGGTCCCACAGTTGATCCTTTGCTCGATACAGAGCAGGTCTGGGTGCATGAATTGCCTCTGCAGGCACCCAGACCCATGAAGCCATGCCCCCCTGCATAGACATTGAATCCCCCTGCCCCATCCACCAGCCACACACTGCTGAGTCCCAGGCCCCATAACAACACTGGCAGACCCACCCCTGGCCAGTAGTGCAGAGTGGATGTCCCCCCAATCCATAGTGGCCCACATTTCAGGATGGCTAATGCACCACCCATGCAAGGGATCCCCTACCCCATCAGTGCCAGCCCCCTCAGTGCCTGGAATGGCCACACATGCCTAACCCCAACCCAGTATCCCAACACCCACATCAGTGGGCAATGGCCAATGTCCCCACCATGGCACTGACAACCCCATCCTCTCTCAACTTACTCCTGTCAGTGCCATGGCTCCTGCTTGCCAGTGGCACAGACCTCCACACACCTCCTTGGCCACTGGCTGTCTGAGTGATGTTGGGAACACAACCTCTATTACTAGGGATACATTTCCAGCATCATTCAGATGGCCAGCAGCTAAGGAGGTGTGCAGAAGGCTCTGCCGCTGACCATCAGGAGCTGCTGCACCAATGAGATGGTAAGTGGACAGAGGGTGGGTTGGAGGTGTCAGTGCAGCAGGGGGCACTGATCATTGCCCACCAGTGAGGGTGCTGGGCTACTGGGTTGGGGGTTAGGCATGTGTGGACAGTTCAGGCACCACTGGGGGGATTGCTCTGTGTATTACATTCGGACAGGGCATACATGGGGGTGGGACATGGGCAGCACGTGAATGGGATGGGCATGTGTGGGGAGGGGGTGCATGGCACTACAGGGTTGGGGCTGGCCCATAAGGGGGGGTCATGGAGTGGCACTGCCGGTATGGACCCAGCTCTTCCTTGTCTGGGTGGTTGGCCTGTCAGCTGCCCCAGCCCCCACCAGCAACCTAGTGGGCTGGGGCATCACATGTCTTGGTTTCCTTTTTCCACTGTGACATGTCCAAGGGGGTGTGCAGTGGGTAATGGAAGGGTTCCAGCTGCCATAACCTGCTCCACACCTCCCTGAGGGGAGCATTATGCGCCTTTGTGCATGGCGCGTAGTGCTGGCTCTCCCTTCCCTCCCCCAGTGCATTGCTGTCTGCGCGGCTGGGGGAGTGGGTGTGTAGCTGACTTGTGCCCAGATTGTGAATGTTGTGTGGGGTCTGCAGGATCCTGATCCATGGCATTCGGACATAGCAATGCCAAAATGCCTAGTATACGTGGAGAACTGGCATCGTGCACAAGTCCCATTGTGTTTCATTATTTTTTCCTTTAATTTATAATGGATGGCCCCTGATTTCTTCATTTCTGGGTTTAAAAGTGATTCCTAATACAGTTAGTAGGCTAGGATCTTGCATAACATCATATAGAACAGGAGGTCTCCACATATCTGCCTTGTTTCTAGGGACATTAGATTTAATGTCTGCAATCACTCAGTGTAATCTTTGCCATCTTAGTCTTTTACTGACTTAGTAAACCTTTTTACCTTTTCCAACCTTTCTCTGTCACTTTTTTTGTAGGTGTACCATAGTTGGAATGCAGCCTTCATGTGTGGTCTAACATAAGATCTATAGTGTGACATAAATGGGTGTTTACTCACCTGGTAAAGGTGATTGTGTTGGTTGACATCCATGGCACTCCAGACATTACCTCATGGGTTTTAACCCACCTGATAGGCTAGTGATGCACATGACTCTAGTATCAAATTTCTTGTATATCCAGGTCCCAGAAACCCCTGTTCTCCAGTTCAAATCTTCCATAGCTGAAATCAAGGTTAGTACAAGAGCAAGTACTAGAAAAAAACACTAATCATCCTATACAATAATGCAGACTGAGGCAGTATGTATATGTGGGCCAACGGCCCTAGTTTTATTTACATATTAATACAATCTAAACTCGACCCATAAGTGGTCGATGGTCGACATCTTGGATGTCCTTAGTGAAATAAGGTTTAATTCCCCTCAATGTAATTCTTCTGTTTAGTCTAATCCTGGTCACTCTGAGCACTCTGTCGGGTGGGTCGTGGAGTGCCATGGATGTCAACCAACACAATCACCTTTACCAGGTGAGTAAACACCCATTGTGATTGGTTGACCATCGATGGCACTCCAGACATTACCTCATGGGTAGATAAGTAGCAGTACTGTACCTTAGGGAGGGAGACAGAGTGGTCTAGGAGTGAGAGGAGGAGCTGGTGGCTGAGAGGACCTGAGTGGCAAAGGTGGGCTGTAGCCTGTACAGGTGCTCCAGTCTATAGTGTCTGGCAAATGTATGGATGGAAGTCCATGTCACTGCCTTGCAGATGTCTTCTTAAGACACGTTTGCCCTTTCCACCCAAGAAGTGGCTACTGCTCTCATGGAATGGGCCTTGATGCCCTCTGGGGGCATCAGCTATTTAGACCTATAGGCTTCCTGGATGGTTCTCTTGAGCCAGCCAACAATAGTAGTTTTAGAGGCTGCCTTGCCTTGTCTTTGTTCCCTTGTGACAATGAACAACCTCTCTGTTTTGCGTAAGGGCAGAGTTCTAGATATGTAGATGGAGTGGGTGAACCTGACATCTAGATGGTGAGGGACAGACTTATCACCAGGTTGAGTGTCTCCAGTAAAGGTAGGCAACTCAATGGGTTGTTACCTGTGAAAAGTGGAGGAGATCTTTGGTTGGAAGGCTGGTACCGTGCGTAGGTGTACTCCCTGAGGGGTGAACACTGTGTAGGGTTCTTTGCATGACAGTGCCCCTAGTTCCCTGATCCTTCAAGCTGAACAGATAGCTACGAGAAAGCAGGTCTTCAGACCCACCCAGAACAGGTCTACCTCATGTAGTGGTTCAAAGGGGGTTGTACTGAGGGAATCTAATACCAGAGGAAGGTCCCAGGGAGTGATGGATTGTTTGACTCTGGGTCGTAGTACTTCTACTATTTTCAGGAAGCACAAGGCATCCAGGTGAGTCCCCAGACTGTGTCCCCCTATGGGGCCAATGGCTGCTCCAATGGCTGAGCACTGTACCCTGAGAGATGAGTGGGCCAACCCCTTGTCTACTCCTTGTTGAAGGAGTAAGAGGATGGTGGACATGTCTGCTAGTTCAGGATCTTTACCCTGTTCTCGGCACCACTTCACAAACACTGACCATTGCCTACCATGGGTAGAGGTGGTCGAGGATCTTCTGGATTGCAGCATCGTGGAGAAGACTGATTCATGATAACCTGCTTTCATCAGTCTCTTCCTCTCAGGAGCCAGGCTGTGAGTTTTAGCATCTGTACAGCCAGGTGCAGTACCAGTCCCTGGGTCAGCATATCCAGTTGGTAGGGTAACCTGAGGCTGTCCATTGCCATAGCCAGCACCGTGGCAAACCAGGTTCTCTGTGGCCAGTAGGGTGCCACTAGAACGGTGGTTCATCGTGATGTTCAGATCTTGGCTAGTACTTGGGGTAGCAATGGAATTGGGGGGAAAACATATGCCAGATCCCTAGACCAGGGTTGCGATAGGCATCAGTTCCCTGGGACTGGGTTTCCCTGTATCTCGAATAGAATCTCTTGACCTGCGCATTTTCTGCTGTGGCCATGAGGTCCATGGATACAGGTCCCCAAGTCTTCTGAATTATTTTGAAGAGGCTGGGGCGGAGATGCCACTCCCCTGGGTGGACTTGTTGTTGGCTGAGCTAATCCGATCACACGTTGAGCTTGCCTGCAAGATAAACTGCACCGAGATGTGTGAGGTTGCTCTGTGCCCAGTTGAGGACTGTCGCCACCTCCCTCAGCATAGCTCTGCTTCTGGTACCCCCTTGCTTGGCAATGTATGCCACAGTGACTTGGTTGTCAGAACATATCAGAACTGACTGACCAGAAATGGAGGATCTGAAAGCTCTGAGAGCATGGTATACTGATCTCATTTCTAGGACATTGATGGACAACTGGACCTCTGATGTTGTCCATTAGCCCTGTGCTGTGATGTTGCCTAGGCATGCTCCCCAGCCCAATAGGCTTGTGTCCATTTCTATAGTGGTGTCGTAAGATGCCTCTAGTGGGACCCCTCATGTGAGATTGGAACGCACTGTCCACCATGTTAGTGACTGTCTCACTGATGGTGGTAATGGGACTATGACATGCAAGTTGTATTCGTTCAGTGATCCCCAAGTGAGGACGTAAGTCTGTAGGGGTCGCATGTGCCACCTAGCCCAAGGGACCAGGCCGATGCAAGATGCCATGTAACCTAATAACTGGGCTATTTGTCCCATGGTTGATTGAAGGCAATCCCTCAGGTGGTGAGACGGTCTTATTAGGTCATGAACCCTTGTTTGGGATGGCTTTGCCCATCCCTGTAATGTGTTTATCTGTGCCCCTAGGTGTTCTATCTGTTGCGTGGGCACCAAATGACCCTTGGCTTGGTTCACCACCCAGCCGTGCTCTTCAAGTGCTCTCAGAGTGAGCACGGTGTCTTGATGCGAGCGCTCCTTGGAGCGTGCCTGAATCAGCCAGTCGTCCAAGTAGAGAATGATATCGAGCCCTTGTTCTTGGAGTCTGGCCACTAGTATTACTGACACGTTGGTAAATACTCTTGGCGCTGAGGTAAGACTGAAGGGTAAGGCCTGATATTGGTTGTGCTGGCCTAGGATGTGGAATCTGAGGTATTGTCTGTGTTTTGGTCTGATAGGTATGTGAAGGTATGCGTCCATCAAATCTATGGATGTGAGGTAGTCGCCTACGTGGATACTGCATAGAGTCGACTTTAGGGTGTCCATTTTGAACCTCTGCGGAACTACATGCTGGTTGAGATGCTTCAGATCCAGGATGGGGCGTAGTTCCCCTGATTTCTTGGGCATGAGAAAGAAAATGGAGTATACTCCTAGTTTCTGTTTGTGGAGGGGGACGGCTTGTATTGCTGTGTTTTGTATCAGATCTCACAGGATTTGTTGGACCTGATGAGTTGTTGCCTTCTTTTTGGCAATGGGAGAGCTTATGAATCTGTGTGTGATGGGGGATTGGGATAACTCTATGGAGTATCCTCTCGACACCACCTCTTGAACCCACTTGTCTGAGGTTGTGCAGAACCACTGATGTCTGAAAAGCGACAATCTTTGACCCACGGGGGGACACAGTTCCCACCCGCGTGGAGGTCTGGTGAAGTAGTCATTGTTGTTTTCCCCTATTCCCTCGACCTCTTCCTCCAAACTTGGACCCACAGGGTCTGAAGGAGGAGGGCTGGTAGGAATGGGTGAAGGGACTGCAATGTCCGCTGTGTGTTCCTCTGCCTCAAAATGTATTGTTCTGGTAATGGGTGTCTCTGTGTGCTTGATAAGACTTGTTTTCCCCCCGAAACCTCCACCTAGTGGAAGGGAGATAGGTGTGCCTATTCCTATTTTTGAGTAGGTCTTTGCCCTCCTCCTTCTGTTTTAGAAATTCCTGCAGGCCCTCCCCAAATACATGTTTTCCCTTCATAGGCAAATTTTGCAGTAATGTCTTGGATTTGTTGTCGGCCTCCCATAATTTTAGCCACAATGCTCTTCTGGAATGGTTAGTGATGGCTGTAGCCCTGGCATTCAGTCTCAGGGTGTCCACTGCCATGTCAGCCAGGTATTTGGCAGCATCGAGAGTGCATTCTAACAGTTCTGTCTCTCTAGATTTGGGGTTTGCCTGCTCAAGGAGTTCTTCGAGCCAATGGATCTGGGCACATGCCATGTAAATGGCCATAGTAGATGCTTTTGCGGCTGTTCTTTCAATTTTGAAAGCCTTTTTCAGCATGTCCTCCACTCTCTTGTCTGTGGGGTCTTTTAATGATATGGTCCCGCATGGTAGAATGGTTTTTCTACTGAGTGCCACCAACTGAGGATCAATAGTCGGGGCTGTGCACCAGTTGCTGGCCTTGTCCTCCTGGACTGGATACATGCGATCGAGTTTTCTCTTGTTTGACATTCTGCTAGGTTCTGTGGATTGCCACTCCTTGTTGAAAATGTCCTCGGTCACTGGGCATACTGGGAATGTCTCCTTGATAGTCGCCTTTTGCTGAATCATGGGATCTAACTTTGACTCTGGCTTGCCCTCTTTGATGTCAAATCCCATGGTGGCCTTGACTATTTTCATGAGTCCCGGAACCATGTCGAAGGTGCAAAGTTTTGATGTGAGGGATGGCACGGATTGTGGTTCCATGTCCTCGTCATCGGTCTCGGCCCCCTCCTCCTCATCTAGCATCTCCTTGTCTTCTCTGGAGTCTGGCTTATGGTTGTCTGGTGCTGGTTCTGCCAGATCTGAATGCTCTTCATTGCCCCCCCATGATATCTGGCTCTGGAGGTGGTGTGGTAGTGGCCCTATGCTGGGTAAGGGATTCTAACTTCTCCATTATCTTCAGCATAAAATTCTGTTGGCTCTCCATCATTGCTACCATGGCCTGCTGGTTCTGCAGAAGGATAGATCCCGGATCCATCCAAGTAGAGCTGCTGGGCCCTGGATTACTGGAGCTCATGACAGAGGTTTGCTCCAGGGACAAATCGTCGTCATCGTGGAGACAGGTGGGGCATAGGGGGCCCGGAGCATGGGGCAGGATGGTCGCACTGCAAGAAGTGCATTTCTTGGCTTCGACCATCTGGTAGAGAAAAAGAAGAATAAAAGGGAGGCATATTGTTAGGAGTGGGAGACAATGGGCCTCCAATTCAGTGGGTGCCCCATATCTGTTTAATACAGTCTTAGAAGTACAGAACATCCTAGGGGAGAACTGCCCTACGGGTCTGCTGATAACCCTTATCGGAACGCCTGCCATTGAAATAACTGATAATGGGGGGCGTATAAGGAATTGCAGGCAAGGTTCAGCATGGGGGGTCGCTATAGTGAGGAAACCCCCATGGAGAAAGACACTGTGGAGGTCGCTATGGGGAGGGACCACCAGGTTCTTGTAATGTATATAGGGTCGCTAAGAAGAGGGACCCCATATAAACTAGGGAGAGGTACCACTAGTTTGTAATGGAATAATATAGGGTTGCTATGGGAGGGACCCCATATGGAAGTAGAGGAGGTGCTGGGGGAGAAAATTGAGCCAGGTGGCTTCATAGGGCTGTGAGGATCGTTATTTTAGACCAGGGGTCTTATTGCAGCTTCATTCTTGATTTGTGTTATAGCCCTCACTCTGGTACAGCATGCCAGCATTTTGTTCATTTTGCCCAGAAAATAACCTAACACACCTCACTCCCAGGATTCCTCTAGAGGATCTGGTGTGTAAACGAGGAAAACGAGCTGAATGTGATTGTTCTCTGCCCCTCTGATAGGAAGGTGTCCAACCCTCGCCCCCCCCACGCTAGGCCCAGATGTCAGCAAAAGCCTGAAATAGGCCGCATGGACCAGGCGGCCCAAACATAGCATGGGGATGGTGAGAGGAACCCCTCCTGAGAGAAATATCCCTTAAAATGGAGATTTTGATACAGGAGGAGCTGGTACTGCCACGGGAGATGCTCTCGAGGTTGTGGTGGTCGGAAATAGGCCGCGGGAACCATGCTTCTGAAAAGGAGCGTGGGGTTGACAAACAAACCCCTTCCAGATAGGAAACATCCCTAGAATTGGGGATTCTGTTCCAGGAATAGCTGTCTGTTTCACAGCGATGCTGTACCTGTTGCTTATCGCAATTGGAGACTAGTAGGGCTGCAAGATGCCAAGACCATGCACCAGGGGGAGGGGGAGGAGTGCCACGCAGTGTTCAGCAGTAGGCCAGAGGCCTGAAAAAACAGAGGACTGCTTCCTTAGTCTCGTGGGGCAAGCAAACAGCTTGGGTTGGTAGGATTCCATTGTTCTTTTCCCTACTGGGGCAGATGATCACTATTACAGTCACTCGTGAGGCTGCTGAGTGAGGGAGGGCTTGGGGGCAGCCTGTCTGAACACTGCGCTACCTGCGCGAGGTAAGAGGAGCAGGCAGTCACCAGTACTAGCGAATAAGCATGTGGACAACAAACCTTTTGCTCTTCCAAATCACGATGCTGAAACATGCAATAAGCGCAATATAAGGTTCCCCTTTGCTTACAGAGGAGCAGATAATTTCTCTAGGCTTGAAATAAGCCAAAAGGCCAGGCATAACTGACTGTTAAACAACACATCGCGATAACTGCCTCTAAACAACACCTCAAGATAAACCATCAGAAAACTTTGTTTCTAGGTCAAACAAGTGAGACTAATCTCAGTAACAAACAAGCAACCGTGACCTCAATCATTTATAGTCAAAAATAAACAATGCTGCAGATATCCTTTCCCTTAGGGAGCCCACATAAAGAGCTGCAGCAGATATGGTCACAATTTTACAGTATAAACAAGTTAAGAGTTATAAATGAGAGGCCTACCTTCCTAGAGTAGAACAACAAGGATCCTGGTGTGCTAGTAGCCTGATCAGATGCACAATTTGAACTGGAGAACAGGGGTTTCTGGGACCTGTATATACAAGAAATTTGATACTAGAGTCATGTGCATCACTAGCCTATCAGGTGGGCTAAAACCCATGAGGTAATGTCTGGAGCGCCACGGATGGTCAACCAATCACAATACTTTTTTATCTCTAGACAAGATATTTCTTTTAATGTACCATATGACTTTGTTTTGGCTATTGCTGCACTTATTTGCTGTGACAAACCCAGGTCATTTGAGAGAAGAACTTCTAAGTCCTTTTCTGTAATTGTTGGATCTAACTGGACATCACACAATTTATAAGGTGGATTGGATTATTTTATCTAAGGTGCATTGCCCTGCATTTGTCCATATTAAATTTCATTCCCCACTTGGTCAGCCATGTTGATACTAGGTAGAGCTAAATCTTTTTGCAGAAAATCGATGTCAGCCAAGTTTTTACATGGACCTCTCGGTTTGGTGTCATCTGCATAGTTTGTTGCTCAGCATGTTGTTTTTATAGTTAAATCAGAAATAAATATCTGGGAGTCACGTGATGCCAGCTCTGTGAGTGCAGTCTGATCCTTCACCTCCAGCCTCCTGTCAGCATAAAAGTTATATTTTATTGATTTTGGAGGTATTTGTGACTTTATTTTGAATTCAGCAGAGTCTATAATTTATTCGAATTGTTCTAGTGGCGAATTGGGCATATATGGAGGTGGAAATGAGAAGAATGCGACCCGACACACACCGCCAGTGTCACAGCGAGGCCCAGCAGAAAAAGCGAGAGTCCGCGGAAGGTGAAAGCCCCGAAAATAACAGCTCCACTCCAGAAAATGAGCCTCTGACCTTAGCGCAATTCCTGGCAGAATTTAAGCCCTTCCGTGCTGGAGTTATGCACTGGTAACTGAAGAACTGAAAGCGGTCACTCTGGCTCTGGAAGATTGTACGGCGCACAGGGGACACAAGTGAAGGTCTCCTCTTTGGAGAAAAGGGTCTTGAAGCAGGAGCAGAATTAATTAACCTAAGACAGAAGATATCCAGGATGGGGCGAAGATCGAAGATTTAGAGGGTGGTCGGAGGAATAATTTGGTAGTTATTGGCCTCCGGCGCGTGAAAGGACCCGATCCGATCCTCTTTGCCCAGAGTTTCTTCAAGGAGCTGAGTAGGCCCAACATCGCCGGCGACAAGTTCATAATCAGAGCGGGCTCATCGGGCGTTGCGTGCAGTTCCAGCACCTGGTGCCCCCCCGCGTGTATTTATAGTTCGTTTGTTGAACTACCAGGAACGTCAATTTGTGCTCATGAAGGTCAAAGAGATCAGGGAGCTGAAGTGGAAGGGGACTCCCATCAGGATCACTCAAGGTCTACCAGTAGCAGTGAGACAAAGGAGGGCGGAATACCACCCTATCATTTCAAAATTGATTCCGGCAGACATCAGGTTTAAAGTTCTTTATCCGGCGAAACTACAGGTACTGCTGAATGGTCAGTGGTCTACGTTTGAAGATGCACCTGCAGCAGTAAAAGCTAGCTACTACCTCCCGGATCTTTTCAAATAGCCCTGGGACTCGGAAGGGGTGAGTGCCTGACCGTATTTGGTTCCTGTTCTCTGGGTTTGTTTAAATGATATGTAATCTCTCGCCTGATAGGGATCATTGATTCTGCCCTGGTTACTTCTTTATTTTTATCTGAGGAGGATGAAAAGTGAGTGCTGTATATGGGATCTGATCTTAAAGATGAGCAAGTTCCTCCTCGTGAGTTGGGATGGGGGTTTTGAACTCCGGAAAGGCAATCTGGCTGAGCGCACTAAGGGCCTCCGGTGGACAGTATGAAGCACCTCTCTCGTGTGGGAAGGGCCCCCTGTGTAACAGAGGTTAGCGAATCCAGACTGGAATTGGCTATGTGGAAGAGCGCACAGGTTTCTTGCTGCAACCTGCTTTTACTGTTCGTGGGGGCCTTCATGTGAGGAGCGAGGGCATCTTATTATTACCCTTGATGCTGGTTGTTTTCTGGTTTTGTCTGACAGTCGGCTGTGATGAGGATGCATCTTGTTGGAAGGGAGGAGCTGGAGTGTCCATCTGGGTTTTGGGCAATTCATGCCTCCGTTGCTGTTTTCAAAATGGACTGAGGAGTTACAGCTGGGTTCTGGTCCATGTTATAAACTTTTGGGAAATCGCTATTGGAATTGGATACCAGTAATGTCCCATGCGGAGTACATACACTTTTTGGAGCAATGGACTATTTCTGTTGAAATCTCTGTAGAAAAGAATATTTTCCATTCCCCCTTCCCCCCTTTTTTTCTCCTCCGCTCTCATAGAAGTCTTGAAGTTACTGCATGACCTCGGAGGTTGTTTAAAGTGCTTAATGCATAATTGATCATGTTGATTCTGGGGAAATATTGTGTGTATTGGGGGTTGGGGTTGGGGATAGGAGACTCAATTATGAAAAGAGTTTTGGGAAAGAAATAATTGGTTTATGCCGTGAGTAGAGGACTGAATGTAAATATAGGCTTTTATATAGGCTCTGGTTAGAATGGGCCAAGTAGTTAATGATGTGCTGGGGGGGCTGGAGGGAAGGGTTAGTTAGCGGAGCCATGGATGTCATGGACCAAAGTGTTTTAGGGAGGGGGGAGGGGGGTGAGGGGTGTTGGGAAGGCGGGTGATTGAGGGGGAAGTCTTTGGTTGTACTAATTATAGTTGTATGTAACTGGTCTTTTATGGGGATTATTCGAAGGGCTAGGCAGGGAGGGGAGGGGATGGGTTATAGTAAGGGGTTAGATGAGATAGGTTTGGGAAGATCTGCTCACCCAGAAGGTTGGCCCGAGATGGGGTTTGGTGTAACCGAGAACGTAATTAGAAGATGGTACATGGATTACCTGGTGAATGAGTAGTCCTCTTAAGTTTTGTACGTGGAACATTAAGAGTCAGGCAAAAATAAAGAGATATAAAATATTAAAGCATTTACAATTATTAAAGGGACAGATAATATGTTACAAGAGACACATCTGCTTGATAAAGAGCTAAGCACACATAGATGTCAGTTTGTTGGTCAGATATTTGGGGCTGGATTCAGTACAGCGGGTAGAGGGGTAGCGCTTTTATTACATAGGAATGTAGCGTTTGTGTGTGAGAAGCAATTAGTAGATCCGGCAGGCCGCTATATTATTGTGGTAGGGCTTTTGAACCAAACCAGAATTGTGTTGGTAAGTATTTATGGGCCCAATGCAGATTCCCCTGGGTTTTTTATGGATTTACTAAATACCTCAAGTCCGTTTATTCAGCATCCGATGGTGTTGGGTGGGGATTGGAACTTGCCATTTACTCCAGATTTGGATAAGGATGGTAAGCGATTTAGGGGTCTATCGCCAGCTCAGAGAGCTATTAGGGAATTGGTAGATAACTTAGGACTATGTGACCCATGGAGGGTCTTGAACCCTTCATGTAGGGAATATACATTTTATCAGAGGTCCATAAGTCCAGATCGAGGATAGATTACTTTTGGTGAGTGGAGGTTGTTGACAGGACTGGTGAACTGTAATATTACTCCTGGAATTTTCTCTGACCATTCCATGGTTCGCTGCTCCCTCAATTTGACTTCTAATATTCCCAGACAGACTACTTGGAAGTTGAACAATCAAATACTACGTCCATGAAAATAAGGGAGTATATCAGACGTCAGATTGAACAATGAAATGGAGAATAGTCATTTAACTAGTAGGGAGATTTATGGTGGTGTGCTCTAAAGTGTGTGTTAAGAGGGGAGTTCATTAAGTTGGCGGTGGTAAGAAAGAAGAAGAGGGAGGAAAGGGATAGATCTTTGTTGGCACGAATTAGGGACATAGAGAAAGATCTGTCAAAGAATACGCCAGAGGAGACTAGGGAGCTATTAATTAAACTATGACATGAATATGAAGGGATTCTTGGGGAGAGGGTGGAATACGCGATTCTGAAAACCAAGGCCCTGTATCTGAACCAGGGAGAGAAATCAGGTAGGCTTTTAGCGATGAGGTTAAGGGCGGTGGAGGCATCTAGGATAGTCCAGAGTATCACGTCTAGTGTTGATGGGACGGTTAAAACATCACCCATGGAAATTGTTAAGAATTTGAAGATTACTACAAGGCTTTATACAGCCCAATGACTCCTAGGCCTAGTCAGCTAGAGGTAGAGGACTTCTTATCTGCCTGTAGTCTCCCCGGGTATCAGAAGGTCAAGGAGAGCTTTCCTCCTATCTCGGAAGAAGAGATTTTGGAGGCAATTAAAACTCTTGCCAACGATAGGGCCCCCGGTCCGGATGGTTTTACATCTAATTTTTACAAATGTTTTGCGACCCTGCTATGTCCCGGGTTAAAAAGATTATTTCAGAGTATTTTGACCCAGGACAAAGTAGATGATTATTTACTTGAAGCCCTGATAGTGCTTATTCCGAAAGAAGGGAAGGAGTTAGATAAAGTTACAAGTTATAGACCCATCTCCCTGAGTAACAACGACATCAAGATTTTGGCGAAGATTTTAGCTTCAAAGTTGTCCAGGGTCACGCCCAGGCTAATTCACCATGATCAGGTTGGGTTTATGAAGGGCAGGTTGGCGTCGGACCACCTGCGTAAATTGTCTCGTGTCTTCTCCGTCTCCAAGGATTGTAAATCTCCATGTGTATTGATGTCAGTGGATGCGGAGAAGGCATTCGACAGAGTGGACTGGAAGTTTTTAGCTATTACTATGGAAAAATTTGGTTTTCCGGCCCAGTTCATCAAGTTTGTGTTTGCCTTATATAGGGACCCAAAAGCCAAAATATACTGTAATGGTGTATTTTCGGCAAGTTTTCTGCTTAATTCTGGTACCAGGCAGGGTTGTCCCCTATCGCCCCTTTTATTCAACTTATATCTAGAGCCTCTCCACTAAAATGAGATTAGACTCTAGGATTATGGGTATTAGAATGGATCACAGGGCTCAAAGTTTCAGCATATCTGGATGACATCTTGTTGCATGTTGTTCAGCAAGTAGCTCAATCCGAGCAGTGCTGGAAATTATTGAGAATATAGTAGATTGTCTAACTACAGGATTAACGTGGGAAAACCCAAATTTTCCCGCTGAATATGAGAGTGTGCAGGTCGGAGGTGTTGGAAATGGGTATGCAATGGACTCCGCATATGCTGAAATACCTGGGTATTTACTTGGCCAGATCGGATCAGAAATTAGTCAATCTTAATCTGAATGCCATTAGGAATATTATTAAGCAGGATTTGCAAAGGTGGAGAGGATTGCCGCTTTCTCTCTGGGGCCAGATTAGCATAGTTAAAATGAATATCCTGCCTAGGATTTTTTATCCACTCAATATGCTCAATTGTTTTCTACCCCAAAGATGGTTTAGAGATTTGCACGTATTGATCTCTGACTTCATCTGGAGAGGGAAAAGGCCCCGCAGGGCTTATAATAAGCTGGCGGCTCCCAGGGAGAAAGCGGGTTTGAGACTCCCACATTTCGGGTTATATTATTGGGCAAGTAGTCTGTGCAAATACTTGAAATGGGTGGTTCCCGTCAGCAGACTCGACTCTCTGCCCTATGTTCCCTCATGGGTTAGATTAGAGATTGAGGTGATCAGGGAGGTAGGATTGGATCCGATTGCATTGCTCTATTCCACCCCCAGGAGATTGCCCCCTAGGCTGGTTAATAATCCAATAGTAAAATTTTTGCGTATTCATAGGCAGATTTGTGGAAAGCTCAGTTATGCCCCGGATAGGGACAAGCACCAACCAGTATGTCAAAATTCGAATTTGAGGATTGGGGGGAAAATGATTTCGGGTAGGTGGATTCCCCAACTCGAAGGATTGCGAATTGAGGACTTAATGGAAGAGAATCGCGCACTCCCAATTAGGGAGATCCTGGCGAGGTACAATATAGATGTTAAGCAAGTCTTTAAATTATACCAACTTACTCACTTATTGACGCAAGTGGGGATCAACCTACGAGAGGGGCGTGTAGACGGGATCTGGTTTGAGTCATTAGCGCAAGTTGTGTGGGAACCACATGCGGTCTCTAGAGTATATAAGAAACTTCTCGACCAAATGCTTAAGATTGGATCACATACTGAGATATTGGACTAACTGTTTGGGGGAGCAAGAGCGGGACTGGGAGGCCGTCTGGAGGCATACGTACAAATATGTTAGACAGGACAGGTTGAGGGTGATGCAGTTTCACTTCTTGAATAACTTATTCTGGACTCCCTCCAAGTTGTTTAAGGTGGGTAGTAGGCCGGACCAAAATTGTTTCCGGTGCCGTCAGGCGGTGGGAGACTTGCATCATATTTTTTGGGAGTGCCCACCGATAAAGCAATTGTGGATGCAGATTAAGCAGAGGACAGATCCACTGTTGGGTATTGAACAGTATTTTACCCCTGATATATGTTTGATAGGGGATTATTCTGGCATCATGTATAGGGAGCGTAGGTTCTACATGGCTCTGATCTCAGGCTAGCTTAAAAAGGTAGTTTTGCGACATTGGATGACTGACTCCCAATTACGATTATCTGGAATGGCTGCAGGAGATGTTGTCTAATTTAAATATGGAAAAATGGGGAGCGGGAAGGGACAATAGGTTTCATATATTTGAAAAGACTTGGAGTCGCTTTCATGCGCTATACCTTCCCCAGGTGTAGCCAGACCGAGTAAAGCAGGAGGAGGGATGATGGTGGGTGAGCAGATCTTCCTTAAGGGTTTGCTGTAGTGGGAGGGGTGGGTTAGGGTAGAGAGGGGGTGGTTTTGTTAGTGTTGATGGTTGGGGAGAGAAAAATTTGTGACCTGAATCTATTCTGTCATCTGTTTGGATAGAACAAAATGGGTTTGTTTTTTTTTTTTTATTATTATGTGTACTACATTTGATATGAGATTCTGTCACAATAAAATTTTGAATTTCAAAAAGAAATAAATATCTGAAACAAGATAGGTCCCAGGACAGAACCCTGTGGGACACCACTAGTCACTCTTCCTGTTTCAGATGTATATTCATTAATAACCACTTTCTGACACCTAGCATGTAGCCAGTCACTGATCCAGTTTATTATGTGGTAATTGATATTTGCCATTTCCAGTTTTTTTTTATAATGGCCCAATGTGGAACTAGATTAAAAGCTTTACTAAAGTCAAGGTCCACAGTGTCACATGGTATGTTGTTATCTAGGGAATTACTTATTTATTCATAGAAACATAGTAGGTTTGTTGTGCAACTTCAGCCCTTTTTAAACCATGTAGGTTGGAATCCATATAATAATAATAATAATTTCTTTATTTTAACGTGTCTTTCTAAAATCAAGGTGCCTTGACAGCAAAATGTCACATAAAAACAATAAAATAAAGACAAATATAATAAATACTGAAATTCATAAAATACAATAAAATCAGCATCAGGGATATGCTAGCAACCATAAATGGGTCTTTATCACCTGTTTAAATTCCTCCATGGATGTGCACTCTCAAAGCAGGCAGGGCAGAGAATTCCAGAGGGGTTGGGGCCATGTACATAAAAGCACGGGCCCCTGCAGATTTTAAAGAGACCCTTGGAATCTTTAGCAACCCCTCTTCTGCCAAGCAGAGCGATCACCTGGGGCAGCAGGGTACCAGGAGCTCTTTCAAGTAGTCTGGGCCCAGTCCGTGTAGGGCTTTATAAGTCAGAAGACTGACTTTAAAGGTGATCCACCACTGTATTGACAGCCAGTGCAGTTTGTGCAGCACCAGAGAAATATGGCAGGTATGAGAAGTACCCATCAATAACCAGGCATCAGCATTCTGCATAAGCTGCAATCGGCGGATATCAACCCCTGATAGCCATAGATACAGAGAGTTGCAATAATCAAGGTGCGAGGCCAAAAAAGGCATGGACCAATGTAGGCAGGTCACCAGACATAACTAGGTGCTTAATCCTGGAGATGTTTCTTAGATGGAAAAAGGATCATTTGATGACTGCCTCACTTGCGATTGCAGTGTCAGCCCATCATCAAAAATCACCCCCAGACTCTGCACCTGTTCAGAGGTAGGGAGCTGGGAGCCACCCAGAAAAAGTCCTGAGGCCAGACCAGCTCCCATCCCCTCTATCTGATGACCCTGGTCCACAGCCATCACCTCTGTCTTCTCTGAGTTCAACTTCAGCCAGCTCAAATTCATCCAGTTCTGGATTTCAGTGAGGCAGTTGTTAAATACTGAGAGAGCTCTATCCTGGTCGGGTGCAAAAGATAGGTAGAGCTGGGTATCATCAGCATAGCAGTGAAACCTCAGCCCATGCCTTCTTACAATGTCTCTGAGGGGCAGCATATAGACTTCGAACAACATGGGGGACAACACCAAACCCTGAGGAACCCCACATGACAGAGAGACTGAGCTGGAAGAATTAATCCCCGACACCACCCTCTGAGTTCTGCCCATGAGGAAGGATCTAAACCACCTGAGGACTGTACTAGACAAGCCACAGATGAACCTCAGATATTCAAGAAGTACCCCATGGTCCACAGTGTCAAACGCTGAAGAGAGATCAAGAAGGATCAAGATAGAATGGCACTTTCAATCTCTTGCCATCAAGAAATCATTGAGCACCCAAACCAGCGCAGTCTCGGTACTATGCCTCTTTCAGAAACCAGACTGGAATGGTTCATAAATGTCTTGGATGGTCAAATGGTTCTCTAATTGAATGGCCACTACTTTCTCAATCACCTTCCCCACAAAAGGAAGGTTAGAGTTTGGTGTGTAGTTGGCATGGCAGTCTAGGTCCAGAGAAGCCTTCTTGAGGAGGGGCATCACCACCACCACCTCCTTCAGGGAGCTAGGAAACTCACCTGTCTCTAAGGAGCACCAAACTATCCATGCTAGGACTGGTCTGATAGTACCACAACAACCCTTTATCAGGGAAGTTGGGCCTGGATCCAAACTACAGCATGTAGAGCACATACCCTGGACAATCCACATGACATCAGTGAACTCCAGCCGGTCAATATATATCTCCTAATGTGGATATTATTTTGTCCTTTACAATGCTTTATAGTATCTTACATGTGAGATACTTCAAACTGATTGGTCTATAGTTACCAGCATCTTCCTTATTGCCTTTTATGTGGATAGAGGTTACGTGTGCCATTTTTCACTCTGTTGGGAACTTGACAGTGTTAAGGGATTCTTTGAATAATAGTTTTAGTGGATGAATTAGGGAATATGACATGATCCATTGCATATGAGTGGAGACTGTGTCTGGGCCAGGTGATGAATTGTTTTTTAGATTATTAATTTTAATTTCTTCTACTGAAATTTTGATCCTGTCACTCTCACAAACACCTAATTTATTTATCAGATGGTTATTTTGTCCATATACTCCTAAGAAATTAAATTTCCATTGCAACTCCTTAACAAATCTGCACCACACCCATAACGTATGAAGCATAGGAGAGGTACCTTTATCAGAAACCAATGTGGGGTGCCCCAGAATTCACAGTAAGGGGATATCTCCCAATAAGGATTGTTCATGCTCTACCACAGTGGGGTATTCATGGCATAAGGGTCCAAC
Organism: Neoceratodus forsteri; assembly: GCA_016271365.2. Classification (NCBI taxonomy): domain Eukaryota; kingdom Metazoa; phylum Chordata; order Ceratodontiformes; family Ceratodontidae; genus Neoceratodus; species Neoceratodus forsteri. The sequence goes on along the minus strand of CM057455.1, from coordinate 825,221,969 downwards.
CAATGCAAAATTTGTCTCAGACCAAAACTCAAATGGTAAGCCCATGGCCACAGCATATTCCACCCAGCCTTTGAGGCTGGGGCTCTAAGGATCCATCTTGTAAATCATGGGGGTTTACCCTCCCAAACAGAATTAGCAAATAACCTATCTATTTTATTCCAGAAACCTAAAGGAATAGGAATGGGGAGCTTACTCAGGCAAAAAAATACCTTCAGGAATGCCATTACTTTGATGGTAGCTATTTTCCCCAGGAGCATCATATGTAATTTAGCCCACCTGCGATATCCATGGAGAGGGATGCGAGAACCACTTGTAAATTCATTGTGCACATATCCCTGAACTGAGCTTGAAATATGCATGCCTAAGTATTTTAAACCATAGGGTGCCCACTTAACTTTTTTACCATCCAGATGAACCCAGCTCGAATTACCTTGACAAAGAAGTAGTAGTTCTGTTTTTGACCAGTTAACATTTAAACCAGATATTGAACTAAAGGCATCAATTACCTCCCAAGCAGTCAGCAATGATGTCTCCACTTGCATAACAGTGAGCGGCAAATTATCTGCATACAACAGTGTACAGTAGGAATTCTGTTCTACTTGAACACCAAAAATGCTTGGATGCTGGTGTTTTGCAACGTTCAAAGGTTCAATCACCAGCAAAAAACCAAAAAACAAAAGGGCTGAGAGGACAAGCCTAGCATGTGCCCCAAAACAGGGGAAAGGAATACGAAGAACACAATTTGCCAGCACTTTAGCCCGAGATGAAGAATACAAAATGTGTCACCATTTAGAAAAAGTTTCTCCAAACCCAAAAGCCTTAAGAGCAGCATGTAAGTATGCCCATTCAATAGAATCAAAGGCTTTTTCTACATCAATTACCACTAGGGCAGCAGACTCTGGACCTTTGGTGGCAACTTGCATGAGATCAATCATGGCCCTAAGGTTGTCGCTCCCCTGCCTTCCCTGCATAAACCCTGTTTGTGATTTATGAATTAAAGAAGGAAGTACCAGTTCCAATCACATTGCTAATACTTTTGCAAGGATTTTGTAGTCTGTATTAAGCAGGGAGATAGGGAGGTAATTTGTACAATAGGAACGATCCTTATTTGGCTTCAGTAAAACAGTTATAACTGCCTCATGCATCATAGGTGACATGGTCCCCATTTTCTGCATGAACTTAAACAGATCTAACAACCTGGGAGATAAGAGAGGCTTAAAAGCTTTGTAAAAATTCAAGCTGAGGCCATCAGAGCCAGGAGCATTACCTAATGCCCAGGCCTTAATAGCTCACATAACTTCTAATAATGTAAGAACTTGATCTAAAGTTCTCACTATTTCTGATGAAAGCCGAGGCATAAATAGTTTACTGAGAAAAGAATTATAATCTAACTGGTTTCCAGATAAAGAGGATTTATACAAATTAGTACAGCAGTCTTTAAATATGTCACAGATAGTCACAAGGTCTGAAATAATCCCACCATCCGTGCCCCTCAGGTACGATATTTGGGCACCAGTAGCCTTCTTCCTAAGTCTAAAGGCCAACAGTTTTCTGGCCTTTTCACTGGATTTCCAGTATGCCTGGTTCAGAAATAACAAAGCTCTGGGAGCCTGTTAATGATAGATTTTATCGAGGCAATATCTCAAATCATTTCATTTTTTTACCTCTGCTGCTTGAATCAGAGGGTTCCTGTACATGAGTTCTTCCATCTTTTTAATCTTCACAGAAAGCTCTAGTTTCCTGTTTTCTCATCTTATTCTGCCAAGAAGCAAAGGAAATACCTGTAATACTGCCTCTTACAGAAACCTTTAAGGCATCCCATAGCATAAAATTATTACTGTCTGGGGATCATTTTGATCAAAATACAGCTTTATGTCATCAGCGTAACAAAAAAAACCTTAGAATTTAGTAGCCCTGGACTGAATCACCAACGGGGAAACCTAACAGTACTGCACTATGGTACCCCAGGACATGCTTACAGGAGCATGATCAGAACTTATTATGGGTAAAATGGCAATCTCAGTTATTCTAGACAGCAAGTGAGAACTACACGGAAAAAAATCTAACCTATTGAAACATGGAAACATAGAAATTGACAGCAGATGGGGTCCAAAGATCCTTCTAGTCTGCCATGAGCCCTACCACCCCTTTAGGATTTCTGTGAGACAATCCTCTTGTGTCTGTTCCAAGCTGCTTTGAATTCTCCAACTGTTTTGGATTCCATGGGTCAACCACCCTTTCTGTGAAGAAAAACCTTTTCATGTTGCCCCTGACTCTTCCTCCCCTCAATTTCATCTCATGTCCTTTTGTCTTACTGGTTCTATTGACCATAAAGAGCTCCTGGGTGGAGAGTCTGTTTATACCTTTAAGAAATTTGAATGTCTCAATCATGTCCCCTCTATCCATGTGCTGTTCCAGGGAGTACATGTTGAGTTCCTGTACCCTGCTTTTGTATAGCAACTTATGGAGACCTTGTACCATTTTTGTTGCCCTACTCTGTACTGTCTCCAATCTATCTATGTCCTTCCTGAGATACAGTAGTAGCCACAGACATGGGCAGATCTTTCCAGATATTTCGCGAAATTTCGAAAGAGTTTCTCTCTGCTGCCCCTGCTGTGTAAATGGAGAAAGCAGAGATTTCTCTAGAAATATCACAGAAATTTCAGGCTTTGGTTGTGACTGTAAGGTCTCCCGAACTGGATGCAGTACTCAAGGTGGGGTCTCACCAGGGACCTGCACAGTGGCAGGATCACCTCCTTTCTTCTTCTTGTGAAGCCCCTTGCTATGCATTCCAACATCCTGCTGGCCTTCTTTGCTGCCCTTCTGCATTTTCTGCCTACCTTCAGATTGCCTGATATGATAACCCCTAGATCCCTCCCCTGATGGGTGGTTGCTAGTTTCTCCCTTCCCAGGTAGCAGTTTGTCTCTGGGTTGCTTCTGCTCAGATGCATAACTTTGCACTTCTTAGCGTTAAATTTTAAATATCACAAGTTAGACCAATGTTCCAGTCTGAGTAGGTCACTTTTCATTTGCTCTACCCCCCCCCCGTGCAGTGTTCATCCTGTTGCAGAGCTTTGTGTCATCTGCAAGCAGGCACACCTTCCCTCTCAACTCCTCTGTGATATCTCTGATGAAGACATTAAAGAGTAATTGTCCAAGGACGGACCATGTGGCACCCCACTTGTCACCTCCCTATCCCTGATGCTGTCCCATTTACTGTCATGGATTGAGTTCTCTATGCAAGCCAGCTACTTACCCATGTTACCACTTCCTGCCCCACTCCTGTATGGTTGAGATTGTTTAGCAGCCTTCTGTGTGGTACAGAGTCAAAGACCTTGCTAAAGTCAAAGTAAATAATGTTAGCTGCCCCCTCCCAGTTCACAGCCCTAGTAACTGAGTCAAAGAACTCGATCAGGTTAGTCTGGCAGGACCTTCCCATTGTGAAGCCATGCTGCTTGGCATCCAGTTGTCCAGATTCCTCCAGGAATGCTAGTATCTTTTCTTTCAGCAGCGACTCCATCATCTTACCCACCACCAAGGTGAGGCTGACCTGGTGGTACTTTCCTGTCTCCTCACTGCTATCACTCTTGTGTATCAGGACCACTATTGATCTTTTCCAGTCCTGGGAAACTGTCCTTTCTCAGAAGGATCTGCTAAAATGATCCGCTAGTGTTGCTCCCAATTCATCACTAAGTTCCCTCAATATGCGTGGGTGGACTCCGTCTAGCCCCATGGCTTTAACTACCTTTAGTTTTTGTAATTCTGTCCTTACCCTCTCTATTGTGAATGGGCTTGTGTCCATTCCCCCAGGTGACTTCTGTCCCCCTTTGGGGTGGGTCCATTCCCAGGTGCCTCCTTAGTAAAGACTGAGCAGAAGTACTCATTTAAGATGTCTACCTTTTCACTGTCTTCTTCTACCCTCCTCCCATAGAAACATAGAATTTGACAGCAGATAAGGACCGCTTGGCCCACCCAGTCTGCCCATTTCCCTACCTAATGGATAAGCTGCAGATCCTAGTTAACCAGCAGCCTACTTCTTCCTACCCCCACCCCCTAGAATTGCCTTATGACTGTCCCATGCATGCTTGAATTCCACCACTGTTTTTGACTCCACAACCTCCTCCGGAAGGCTGTTCCATACATCCACAACCCTCTCTGTGAAAAAATACTTCCTTAAATTACCTTTGAGCCTCCCCTCTCTATCTTCAAATTGTGCCCCCTTGTTCTTGCACACCTCTTTTTTTGAAAGATGCTACCCTCTTGGACTTTGTTGATTCCCTTGAGGTACTTGAAAGTTTCTATCATGTCCCCTCTCTACCTCCTTTCCTTGAGGCTATACATATTAAGCTCCTTAAGTCTATCTTCATATGTCTTCCGGTGCAGACCCTGCACCATTTTAGTTGCCCTCCTCTGGACAGTTTTGATCCTGTCTGTGTCTTTGCGGAGATTGGGTCTCCAGAACTGCATGCAGTACTCCAGATGGGGTCTCACCAGCTGTCTGTACAGAGGGATAATAACTTCCTGTTTTCTACTAGAGATGTTCCCATCCCTTCTTATGAGCCTGGCAATGCCTCCTTTGTTTTTCCTTTTGTCGCTTATGTGCCTAAAGAAGGTCTTATTATCTCTTTTAACCCCCCATGCTATGTCTTCCTCAGTCTGTGCCTTTGCTTTTCTGATCACCCTGCCTGCCTCCTTCAAGCTGCACTTGTATACTTCCCCATCTATTTCGCTGTTTGAGCCCCTATATCTTTGGAATGCTAGTCTCCTATCCCTCACTGCAGCTGCCACCTCCTTTGTGAACCATAGTGGATTTCTTTTTTTTGTCTTACTGACTAGCCCGCAGTATTTTGCAGTAACCTCCACTAGTGTTTCTCTTATGTTTATCCAACATTCCTCTACCCCCTCCTTTTGCCTTCCTCTTGAGGATATCCCTAAAGCATAATCTCATTTGATCAAAGTCTATTCTTCTGAAGTCTATGACCTGTGACATAGTGACTTGTTTCCTTGGCCTTTTTGACCTTGAACCAGACAGATTTATGGTCACTTGACCCCAGATGGCACCCTACCTCTATCTCCTTTACCTTGCCACTGTTTGTAAGCACATATGAAATCTAGCTAAACAAAAAGTATATGCCCTAACATCTGGGTTAAGCACTCTTCAATTGTCTATCAAACAAGAGCAGAGTGATTCAAAAACATGTCTAGAATGAAAATGTGATGGGGTTCCCTTCTCTATTGGTGTCCTACCTAGGCCAGGGTCTAAAACAAAGTTAAAAACCCATCCAGATATAATATCCACTGGTTCATAAGAAAAATCAAACAAAACTTGAGCCAAGTGAGAAAATAAATCTGGGGCATCCACATTAGGTGCATAAACATTCCCCAAGATTACTTTTTTGGCATATATAGTTCCACACAATAAAATTACTCTACTCTCCTTATCTTTTTCAATTCTAAGCACCTGTAAAGGGCAACTTCTGTTTATTAATATAGATATCCCCCCATAAACACATACACTTTTTGGTTGACTGCTTATCAGAGAAGGTTTGTCCCACCCAGCCCCTTAAAAGCTTATTAGCTTCCTGCTTAAGAAGGTGAGTCTCTTGTAGTAAAGCAATTTCCACATGGTTCAACTTTAAATATGTCAATTTTGTTTTCCTTTTTACAGGGTCATTCATTCCTTCAGCATTTTAAGACAGATTTTTTTTTATCTCAGCCATTATCTAAGAACAACCATGCTGAAATAATTAAGAAAGGAAAACCAGCATTCCTACAAAAAAAGTTCAAGCGATTACCCAGTGGCCAATGCTGCACTGTTACAAAATATTTCCTAAGAAATTGCCCTCCATAACAAATATGAAACAGTAAAAAAGAAACCAGAATACTCCTCTAATTAGTTGAAAAAATGGCTTTAGATGGTATTTATGAGGACTTTATATGTGCATAAAAAGCTTTATAGTTTTCTTTTTTTGTGTTTCTAACCAGATTGAACTCAGCTTCTCTTTTCACTCTTCTTATCACTTTTTTACACTTTTTGTTTATACTATAAGATTTGCCCAGAGTGGTTTTATCATTGGTTATCAGATAACATTTGTAAAGTTTTTTCTTATTATTAATTAATTTCTTAATAGGTTTGTTTAGCCATTTTGGCCTTTTTTGTTATTTTTGTTCTTTCTTATTTTAGGTATGTGTTCTTTACACAGACTCAGAATAGTATTTGTAATGTAATTCCATATATCATCTCATGATTTGTTTTCCAACTTACTGCCCAATGACCAGAGTTCAGTTTTTCCTTTATTTTGTGGGTGTCTGCTTTGTCATACAAATATATATCAGTGCATCCCTGTCGAAGTGATTTTTCATATGTAATACTGAAATTTACACTATTGTGGTCACTGTTACTTAGTGGGGGTCCAGTATTACAGTTTGTTATGTTAATGCAATCAGAACGCAATATAATATCTAATATATTTGAGCCTCTAGTTGTTTCCTTCACATGCTGAGCAAGCTGCATACTTACACAAAATTCAAGAAACCTATAGTTTGAAAATAATATGTATGCAGCACATTGCTGCACTTCCTACCCTATTCTTCCTCAAAAAGCTCACTTTTTGTCACAGTACTAAACTGCTGTTAAACAAGAAAGACAAAATGAGCATCTCAAACAAATAAAGCTTATTCAAATGCTGTTTCATTTTTGTGAGTGAGATGGATCATGCTTGCCCCCTCCTGCTAAGAGGACTGAATCACATGCAGATCTCATAACCCCATAGTGGGAGCGTGTGTGAGCCAGTACATAAAGCCCGAGTCAATATCTGTATCTGTATCTGATGTCAAGGGGATTCAGGCTTCTCCATACATCAGTGGATGAAAGAGAAGAAAAAGGGCTTTGTCATTCATCTTGGAGGCACAGAGACAAATAAAAATTGGCAGGAGTGAGCACAATGGAGATCTAGTGCAGCTTAAGCAGATGAACACCACAGAAAACTGACAGGAGAAGCAGACAGCCCCAGCAGTGCACAAGTGCTGTGATTATAGATCATGGACAACAACTTTAGAATGTGCACAACAAGGTTTTTGAGCTGCTTGATTTTAGTGCAAGTGCACAATAAGCCATAACCATATACTGTATATAAAATAGAGAATAATGATAATAGTAATAATAATAATAATACATTTTATTTCACAAAAGTGTCTTTTGTGCCATCAAGGTGTTTACAAAAGATAAAAAATGATTACAATTATATAAAACCATAAACAGTGTAATAAATAACTAACAAACTAAAATAAACAGGGGTTCAAATTATGTGGATCCTTCATAGGCACGAATCCATAAAAAGGTTTTCAAAGCCTGTTTGAACCCCTCCAGGGTCATGCACTCCTGAAGCTGATGGGATAGAGAATTCCAGAGGGAAGGGGCCATGTGCATAAATGCACGGGACCCAGAAGATTTCAGACACTCTCGGAATCTATAGCAACCTCTAGTCAGCCAAACACGGCTGTCGCATTGGATGGTAAGGCACAAGGAGCTCTTTCAAGTAGTTGGGACCCAGTCCATGTAGGGCTTTATAAGTCAGTAAACCAACTTTGAAGGTGATCCGCCACCTAATCGGCAGCCAGTGCAGATCGCGCACAGCACGGGAGTAATATGGGATGCCCGAGAAGCCCCAGTTAACAATCGCGCTGCTGCATTCTGCATGAGCTGCAGGTGGCAGATTTCAATCCCAGAAAGCTCTAAGTACAGGAAGTTACAATAATCAAGGTGCAAAATCACAAAGGCATGAACTAATGGATAGATAAGTGTGTGTTATGGATTTTTTTACACATCCGAGGTGTGTGATGACCCATAAACCTCAAGAGCAAAGCTTGAGAGGTTTATGAGGTCATCACACACCAAGGGTTTGTTAAAAAAAATCAATCAACACACAGTGACCTATACTTTATTTTTGTAACTACTGGTGCAGGGACTCAGATCAGATCTTTATGCATCACAAAAAAAACACCTTTTTCAAGATTGCTGTTTTTTTTTAAAACATTTCTCTTTTAACACAACGATGCAAGAACATTCAAAACTAGGAGAAAACTATAGTAGCATTAACTGTTTCAGTTTTAGAGCTTTATTAACTGCTACAGTTGATAAATAGTGGCATTTTGGCTGATTGGAGCTCCTGTGCTGTGGTTCTCTGGGTGCAGATTTTACATGAAGAACATTGCACAACTGATAAAACTAGAATTTTTTTAGCAGTTTAAACTTTAAATTTTATAAAATATTTAAAAGTCCATGACTCATGATGTCTGTTTGGTAAACAAAGTGATGGTTACAGGGTCTTTCCGAGCTGGCACTACTGCTTAAGCAGCCTGTCGGTGACTTTCACTTTGACAAATGCCATAATAACCAGATTGCGGGTTATTACAGAGCTTTTTGGTTTTCTTTTACCAGGAGAGACACACTAAGCTTAAAGCTTGTTTACAGGTGCAACCTGAGAGCACAAGGAAGTTAAGTGACTTGCTCAGGGTCAAACAGTATGCAAGTGAGAGCTGTGAGATTCAAACCCAGGTCTCCAGGTTTGCAGATCAGAGCCTTAAACCACTGCGCTATACTGCCTCCTCAGTGACAGTGCTTATAATCCAGTTGATAAATAGGGTCACCAGTAATTATATACAAATCAAATACACAAGTATTACATATATAATATAAAAACAAGTGCAATCAGAGTTATCCATGAGTATTTTAAGTACATGGGTTTTGAAAACAGTAACCTATTACAGTGTACTAAAGTTTGAGGTAATTTATTATAATGATTGATAGCTTTGAATTTAAAATACATTTGTCCAAAGCTAGTAGCAAAGAAAGAAATTGCAAAGACAAATCATGATTGTGATCTTGTAGAAAAAACATTTTTGCTTCTTGGGAAAAATCTCAGATAAAGAAGTTGGAGCAAGTCCCAAACACATTTTATACAAAAAAATTGAAGCCTTATAGTTGAACCTATACCTAAGAGAAAGTAAGCTCAATTCTTTGTATAGTGGACAGTGGTGAGTTGTCCTGGTAGGCCAGAGGCAACTCTACAAGCACTATTGTACAACAAAATCAATCTATTAATCAATTTTTCAATAACTGAAAAGTAAAATAGAAAACCATAAACTAATTTAATTAATAACAACCTTGTTGCCAAGAGGTTATGTGATTCAGGTACTGTATGAGAAACTTATTAATCCTATAGGGCATTCCAAGTCTTTTATGCAGCGTTTTGATCAAATAGTTAATTTGTGCCTCAGAGGTAAAGCATCTGCTTGACTGTTACATAACAAATCTCATTCACTCATTCTATAACTTCCCAAGAAAGATCAAATATCTGAAAATCTAACGAAAGAAGTGTATTTGATCTTGACAACACCATTGATTTAGTTTTTTTAGAATTCATAAGCAATTTGTTTTTCAAAAAACAATTATGCATATTCAAAATGTCAGTCTGTATTGTGTTCTGTAAGCTGTGAATATTATATTCTAAATTTAAAAAACTTCATCATATGTGTAAAGTAAAAGTTCAAAGAAAACACAAACTTTTAAAGGGTAAATAAAAGCGGTCCTAAAACTGAACTCTGCAAAATACCACACTAAATGTATTCTCTGATTAACCCCATTTATAGCAGATTTGTACATTCTATCCTTTAGATGCCCCCCAAACCAGGACATTGCACCCTCTGAAAAACCCAGAGCTGACAGAAAATGAAGTGAAAGAACATGGCCAACAAGATCAAAGGCCTTTGTGAGGTCCACAAAGACTGTTGCCACATGTAGCCCTTTATCCAGTGCTCCATGTGCATAGTCTGTGAACCCCACCAAGGCTATTTCTGCACTGTGCTTATATCAAAAGCCATGCTATACCCAATTAATAAAGTGCTATATGGACAAATGCATATTATCCTAATCAAAAAATATTTATTTCAAGAACCTTAGAAAGTGGGCACAAATTGAGATAGGACAATAATGTGAGACCAAATTTAGAGAACCAGATTTATGAATGGGTTTATTAGTGGCAGTTTTCCAGTTTTTTGGCATGATAACATTACATAATGAATAATTCAGTAAACAGGTTAAAGGATGTAAGACTGAAACACTATCCAATTTTATGCAATGAAAATCTATTAAATCAATGCCAATATGCACTCATGGATTCATTTTAGGAATGCACTTAGTTACCAAAGAGAGGGCCAAAATCTTAAAATAGAAAGATGGTATTCAGCTCCTTCTTAGTCTCCTCTTAACTATTGCACCACTATTTATTCCCACTTGCACAGTCACATTATTTACATGTCAATACATCTCAATATACCACTGTTTGGAAACTTCCATCATTATTGCACTTTATCATGTTAGTTTATATACTTTTTGCACTTTACTTCATACCTTTTCACTGATGCTGTATTCTCTGCAGTATAGTTCTTCCCTTCTCCTTCAAAAATGGTAACACCTGGAAATGATTCTTGGCTTGCTTTGCCTTTCCAGGCTACCAATTTATGTAATAACTAACTAATGTATTGCTTAACTACAGTTTTACCTCATGCATTTGTACCACATCTAGAGATGTCAAACAGCAAATCTGCTTAGTGTGGTTTTTCCTATAGCAATAAACAGAAATTTCCATATATAGGAACACTGAAATCACCACATAGCAATACAGACAGATGTCAGTTTGGGGCTTGTGAAATATTTATGCTCAAGTTTTGATCTGTGCTAAAACAGTATAAAGGATATTTAATGTGTAACAGCTCTTAATTGTGCTTAAAGGCAAGTAGCCGCCTGTATATATAGTGCTACACTGTCTCATCAAAGTTACAGTGATCTTCTCCTGGTGGTAGGGATTCTCCTATGTCTACCATATGAAGGCAGTGAAGCATTTTAAGCTGGCAAAATGAGGGCTCTCAGTGAAGAGCACAAATCCTGCCAGGAGAGGATCAATGTAACTTTGGTGAGTCAATGTAGCTCTATGCAACCTGCTACTTTTTACATTTAAGCACAAATGAGAGACTGTGTGCACTAAATAGCCTTTATACTGTTTTAACACAGATCAAAACTCAAGGATAAGAATTTCACAAGACCCAAAGGGTAATACAGGAAGCATTGTGATACCTGTCTATATTCTTGTCTAGTGATTTCAATGCACCTGTTTATGAAAATGTGTTTACTACTATAGAGAAGACAAGAAATACTAAGCAGATTCACTGTTTGACTACTCTGGAGGCATTAGAAATTCATGAAGTAAAACCATAGTTAAGCAATACATTGCAACAAAATAATGACAATTCTGTGTTCCTCTGTGACATGCATTAGACTAGATATGAAAATGTTGTCAATTCCTATAGGAAAAAAATATTGATAATAAGCAGACTTGCAGTTTGACAGCCTTACTGGCTTAAATTCATTTTGTAAAGCTTTTGCTAGAAAACACATGGGAACAGGCTGATGGGTGTCTAAAGAAACATGCTTCAGTGGCAAGCATTTAAATTGACCAGAGGGTGGGGTATCTAAGGAGGTTAGGAGGCATAAAATCCCCCCTGCCCCCCACCAGGAGCACAGGCACTACATGAGTACTCATGAACATATACTTTTGTTCAGTCTATACAGAGGAAGAGGCAGGATATGGGCTGAGTAGAAGGGGTAGAAAGGCCACAGAAATTGATATAAGCCCTTTTCTGAAAGAAAGGGTGCTAAGGGAACTGGAAGCAATGACAGTTGAAAAGGCTATGGGACCAGACTGGGTACACGGCAGGGTACTGCAGGAGCTAAGAGAAGTGGTGGCAGAACCTCTGGTAACCCTGTTCAACCTGTTATTGTAAACAGGGGAGGTACCCAAAGACTGGAGGAGAGCTGATGTAGTCCGTCTTTACAAAACTAAAGATGCTCATCTCAAACCTGCAAAACAAACATAATTCCACCTGCCTAAAAATCCTTAACAATCTCAAGCAGCCTCTTGAACAAGTAAATGAGTTCAAATTACTTGGCATCACTCTTGATTGCCCACTAACCTATGCATTGCATGTCAGTAAGATCTCTAAGTAGATCAACTCCAGAATCAGTGTCCTGTACCGACACAGACACTGCATGACCACTGATGCCCTCTGACAAATAGTTGTCAGTTCAGTTATCTCCATTATTGATTATGGTTTAATCATCTATGGAGCGACGATGAATACTACTCTTAATAGACTTACAATCACACAAAACAAATCCTGTAGACTGGTCTCTGTTGCTGACAGATACACGCACACTTGTGATCTCTATGTGCAGACAAACTGGCTCCACCTAAAGGGTAGGATTAACTACCAAACCTGTTTATTTGCCAAGAAAATTCAATTGGGACTAACTTCTCCTGCTGCCTTGCCTCTCATTAAGCCTTCCTTTAACCTATGTTCAACCCACAGTGCTTCCAAACAAGCATTCATTGTCCCTTTTAATAGGACTTCCCAAGCCCAGCACACCGCCAGCTACAGAGCTCCCTCATGGCTCAATGGGCTACCCCCTGACATTGCGAATGAGCCTAAATTAGGTCCCTTCAAGCTTAAGCTTCACAATTACCTTTTGGCACTAAGTAGCTATGATTGTCTCCATTAGTGGGTCTTCACCTTCTGCCTCTCTAGCACGATCTCCCTCTTCCAATGTCTCCTCCCCCTCCTTTTACTCACCACCTTTGTTCTTTCCTCCTCTCTGCCCCCTCCCTCAACCTCCTCCACCACCACCCTAACAATCTCCCCTCCTAGCTCCTCCCAATACCCATGCTCCCCCATACCTACTGCTACCCTCTCTCCCCCTTCTCCACTTACCCCATGTCTTACTAGTCCACTCTTTTCTCCTCCTCCATCCTGGTTCCTCCCATAACCTTTGCCCTCTTCCTCTCTCACCCAACAATAACAGTGCTGGCTTCTTGTACTCCCTCCCTTCTTCATGCCCTTTTTATTCTTTACCTCCCTCCCCCTGCCATCTTCTCCCATGCTCTCAATTGACAAGGTCATCCTTGACCGCCTCATGCCCTTTTCCTATTTTCTCCCAGACCTATAACTTTGTACATACATCCCCCCTCTCCTCCTTCATTTCTCTGCCCTTACATAGGTACCTTCCCTAGCTATGTACTCATGACATAGTACTACAATGTTTATGATCTTTACCCTAACTAGCCTTGTCAGATTCCTGCTATGCTGCTCATGTTACATTTTACTCATGTTTTTTATTGATCTGCTCTTTTTGTTAACTATCTACTTTGTCCCACTACTGTTTTTAATTGCGTGATGTGGAGCCTTTGTAAAAGAACCTCTGATTCAAAGGTATTTGCAATCCAAGATACAATAAATAAATGTTGTAGGGTGTGGGTAGTTAGGATAACATCAGACACTGGCAGACAATTTGTTGCATAAAAACCTTTAAAAAAAGTTTATCATTTTATTGTTTGTATAAAAAATGAGAAATTAAATATTTATAAAACTAAAGGTTAGTTTTTCAATTAATAAACAAACAAAATCACTGCTGGTAGATCACCAGACTTTTACTTAGCCTGCTCAAAGTGGTAGTGTTAGCCCACTCTCTCACAAGGTTTTACACCTCTCAGAGTCAGTTCTCCACTATCTTCTCCCTGTTCGGGAGCCAGTGCCACAAAGTGCGCACACACCTCCTGGTTTGGAGCACGTTGTAGCTCCGAACCACCAGTGCTCATTTAAAGTACTTCTTTATCCTGCATCAGAGCACCTTTGTTCAAGCTTCTAAACCTTCAGTATCTTGGGGGGGGGGGTGGAAATTTACAAGGCAGACCTTTGTCTTCTTACCAGAGTCAATCTCATGACAGGGGGCTCCTTGTCACACATTTCCCTGCTTAAGAAGGCAACCATCCTACAGTTGTCCAAACTTTTCTACGTACCCTACAGGAGTGTGTGGTGGAGCTCCAGCCCACCTTAACCATAGAGCTCTGCCTCAAGGTCCCTTAACTCTGCTATACTCAGCATTGTCCAGCATACACTGGCTCTGCAATATAGCAATACATATATAACTCTTCCCTGGGACTAACAAATAACTCAGCCTACAGCATAATTCAGCAATGCCTACTGTATTCAGTTTCCACCAGCAATACTGGTTACACCATAAGCATAATATGCTGGATACTAGCACCCAGTTATTTCATATGCAATATCAGGCAACTTTTTGAACAGAGAGCACCTTCTCATATTCTACTGGAGGCCAAATTCTGTAACCTCCCTATTCCTGGACCAGAAGAAAAAGATCAAAAGAGGAGAGGAGAGGAATTTGCCTTAAGGTGGCCAACCTATCAGACTTGTAAAGATAAAACTGATAGTTAACAGGATAGCAAAGTCTGTCATGACAGAAGATTTCATAAACTTAACAAAAAATTGTCCATTATTTTTTTTTTTTAATGGGAGGGAAGCGAGCAATGCATTGAGTTTTCTCTTGCTGCTCTTCTGCTCCTTGTTTCATTTATTTCCTATGATGTGCATTTTATGCTGCAGCATTTTCGTACAGTTCTTGCTACACAACACCATTTTATATAAAAACTACAGGGGGTTGTCTACACTATTAGAATCCAATGTTCCATTCAAACTTAAACAGCCACACAAGGCTTTCTCCTAAGCTCGTTGTTTATATTTTGAGAGCCTACATATGGGACCAGGAGCAGCAGGGGTATGGAAACGAAAGGGAAAAAGGATTGCTGCCCCTGTCCACCAGTATATCAGTATACAGAACATCAGCATACATATAAGGGAAAAGTTTACAAATGGGGACATTCTAGTTTTGCATGGTTGTTGTTTTGTGTGGTTTTAGCAGCAACATTTTGACCCCATGCAATAATAAAGGGTCTATGCCTTCGTCAGAAAGTGATTTCCAAAACTGTCTTCTGCTAACTTTATCAAAGGCAGATTTCATTTCTACAAAACAGCAAAAGGTTAAAAGACCAAATGAATCAGAACAAAACAATGCTGAGTTGTAGACCTGTTCTCACAGAACTCAAAGTACACGGTCCTGAATTCAATACAGTATCTGAATTCAACATAACTCCTAACAACTCACAATCTTATTTACATAACACTTTGTTATATCTTTCTGCTTTTCATTTTCTACAAACATACAATAATCAAATAAAAAGCCATCAGTGTCTAATTAGAATGTTTACTTCCCTGTATAGGACAGTCTTTACTTTTTGTATCCTGTATGTTATTTCATTACTAATTATGTATTCAACGCACAGCAATGCATATCCTAGAAACTGTTCACCAGCTTTAGCTGTCTATATATTGTAGCCATAAATACCCATGTCACATATTTACAATTATCTGCCAATATAATAATCAATAGAGAAACAAAAACTAAAATTGTTTGTGCTCAAATGGACTCAACTGAGTCCCACGGGAAAAGGATAAGGTGCCTTATAGCAGGGCAAGTACTGCACATGTTCAAAAAAGACTCCTACACACGCAGTGCAAGATTACCAGCTGAAAATACACAACTTAAAAAATCAGGCACAAGACCATACAAATATCTCACCATACCCAAATGTTACCTATAAATAAGCCACTCCAGTAAGTGCATATAGTGCCTATGATGAAACACCTGTTGTTGATGTTCCCAGTGTCTTTTAAACCATTCCATGGCTCAGTTGCCTAAATCCAAGGAAGAAAAATTCTGTTTGATCATCTGGACCTGGGAAAAGCTAAGTACTTTGTTGACTCAAGGGCTTGAATATCAGATGGCTCTTTGGTGAGGTCGTGAGAGGGCCTCTAGTCTGCATGTTTTCATCCTTAGTCTTTATGTACTGTTGTGAGAGAACAGTACCTGGACTTTGACTTTAGTGGTGGTGGTGGGGGTGAGAGCCCCATCTTATTAGTTTTGATAAAACTGTATTTATACTGACTCATTTACTGTTACTTATTTGTCATTTTATTTGTACCTTAATTGTATTTTTCAAGGTGTTGGGGTGTGTTGGGAGGGGGATTTTTATTTTTATTAGTTTGTTTAAGTTATTTGAGGGTTTTGGTTGTGTGGTTAATTTTTTTGTTTGTTTATTTATTATGTGTAGGCAGGGGTATCTCCCCATCAGGCGCTACTTTCCTGTTGAACTCCGTGGCTTCTGCCCCTTTGATTGTCCTCATTTTCCAGCTGAAGTTTATGCTTGATGCCATGCACTGGGGATCATAAGGAGAAGGCATAGGGGTGTGGGCTATGGACCTCTAGGGAGAGTGGAACCAAGTGGCTGGATTGGAGTGGCGGGGACTAGGAGACACCCTGGGGTGAAATGGGTCCCTGATAGGGGTTTTCCCTGTCTGGTTCCCATACCCAAGGGCTCCACTCCATGTGGGTGGATGACTCAGTTGGCCTCAGGGTCTCATCCAACTCGGGTGGTGTATGCAATGCCAGGTCTATTAAAAACAAGATGGCAGTGATTGCTGACCTTGTTGGATCATCAGACCTGGCCTGCATCACCAAGACCTGGCTGGATGAAAATTCTGGCCCAATTTTTTGGAGTAAGCAATTCCGGATGGTTTCTCAGTGATACACTGTCCGAAGTTGGATTATAGGGGCGAGGGTGTGGCCATTGGTTTTAGATCAGAATTATGCCTTGTGGATGTGCCAGTTGGGGAGACTCTATCCTTTGAATGTTTCATGGGCGCAGGAGTGGGGTGCAGGATTTCTCTTGTCTACCATCCACCCAGGGGTGAGAAGCAATTCCTGCAGGAAGTCACAGACTTCATTGTTGATATGGTGTTGGAGGCCCCCAGATGGATGGTTCTGGGGGACTTCAATGCCTGGGTCAATGATGAACTCTCAAAGTTTTGTCAAGACTTCCTCTAGCTGATGCATTTGCTGGGCTTCTCACAGGTGATTACCTGTGCAACCCATAGTCATGGTCATTTCTTGGACTTAGTCTTCCTTCTGGGTATGGAGACCTCTGATTTGGTGGTGGAACCAGTCAGTCGGTCAGATCATCACATGATAAGGTTCAATTTTCAAGCCCCCCCCCATATATCCCTACCCCTACGGAGATGGTCCGGTACTGCCCTTTAAGGGTTTTGTCTCCTGATGGCCTGTTGGTGGTACTAGACCTATCAAGGCTGCCAAGGAGTAGCGGTGATTCAGATGCCTTAGTCCAGGGTTATAATGATGCTGTGACTGGGACACTGGATTGTCTCACTCCTGTCCATGTTCACCCCATACCCAGTGCCCTCGGTCCTCTTGGTTTGATGGGACCTTGAGGGAGCTGAGGAAAGTGGGATGAAGGGTGAAGCATCGCTGGTGAAAATCGGGCCTGGATGATGACAGACTTAGATTGTTGGCCCATTATAAGGACTATCAATTGGCTACCTCCCATAAGAAGGCAGAGTTCCTGTCCGGGGAGATTGCTGCAGCACAAAATCGACCAGCTCAGCTCTTCTGATCTGTAGACAGACTGTGCAATCCAGCCCATCTGCAGTCTTGGAGAGCATTGTCCCAAGAGAAATGCAATGAGTTTGCTTGCTTTTTTGCTGATAAGGTTGCCAACCTTAGGTCTGAGACCCATGCAATGCACTCCAACGGGGCTGATGGTGATTGGTGGGAGGTGGCAGCTCTTCGGTCTGTCTGGACTGACTTCGGCCGGTCAGTGATCGGGGATGTTGTGAGGATTATCCAGCCTTTGTGACTGACCTGCTGTGGTTTGGACCTGGGCCAAATGTGCCTCCTTGTGGGGTGCATTAAGACTATCAGCCCAGTCCTTGCTGAGATAGTCTGGTGTTCATTAGATTCTGGGGTGTTACTGAACACCCTGAAGGAGGCAGTAGTGATACCGCTTCTTAAGAAACCATCTCTTGACCCAGACTGTCTTGCCAACTACAGACCTAACTTTAACCTTCCCTTTGTGGGTAAGTTTATTGATAAGGTGGTCATGCTGCAGCTGGAGGATCATCTGACCATCCTTGACATCTATGATCCTCTCCAGTTTGTTTTTCGGAAATGGCATAGTACTGAGACAGCCCTTGTTCAGGTCCTCAATGATCTCTTAACAGCAAGAGATTGGAGGAGCCATTCCATCTTGATTCTTCTCAATTTCTCGGTGGCATTTGACACTGTGGACCATGGAGTTCTAGTCAAGCACCTGCAGTTAATCTGTGGACTGTCTGGTACAGTCCTCAGATGGTTCCACTCTTTCCTCACTGACAGGTCTCTGAGAGTTGTCTGCGGGGTTTACTCATCTGACAAGGTCTCCCTGCCATGTGAGGTCCCACAGGGCTCTGTGCCATCTCCTACGCTGTTCACAGTGTACATGCTGCCATTGGGAGACATTGTAAGGCAGTATGGGCTGAGTTTTCACTGTTATGCAGATGATACTCAGCTCTGCCTGTCTTTTGTGCCCGATCAAGGGGGAGCTATCTCGAGTTTTAACAACTGTCTTTCTGAGATGAAGGACTGGATAAGTGACAGCTGTCTGAGGCTGAATCCAGATAAGACTGAGGATTTAGTGGTGGACCTGGGTCATTGGGTAGAGGGGCCAGTAGAGGGGCGAGCTTCAGGGCTTTAGCTCGGTGGTCACTAGCTGACGACTTCTGAATGGTACAAGATCTGGGTGTGATTCTTGACGATGGATTAACACTTAAACATCAGGTGTCATCCGTTGTCAAGACTGTCTTTTACCATCTAAGAAATGTAGCCTGTATCAAGCACCTAGTTCCTCCCGAAGACCTGCCAGTTTTGGTTCACACCTATGTAACCTTGTGCCTTGATTGCTGTAATGCCTTTTACCTAGGGCTTCCGGGGGTTGATATCCACCACTTGCAGCTGGTGCAGAATGCAGCAACTAGGCTGTCGACTGGGCTACCTCATAGTTGTCATGTCATGCAGGTGCTGCACGATCTGCACTGGCTGTCTATTCAGTGGCAGATCACCTTTAAGGTCAGTTTACTGACCTACAAGGCCCTACACAGACAGGGACTGAGTTATCTGCAAGATTTTCTTCATCCCTACTGCCCCTCCCAGCTGCTTCACTCCACCAACAAGGGATTGCTGGAGATTTCCAGGGTTCATTTAAAGTCATCTGGGGCCTGAGCATTTGAATTTGTGGCCCCATCCCTGTGGAATACTTTATCTCAGCAGATACGACAGTACCTGATGGTGGAGAGCTTTAAATCAGCCTCAAAAATGTATTTATTTACTTTGGCATTTCCTGATTTTATTTGAGCTGCCGCAGTTGTTTTTAATATGAACTTTTTTATTGTTTATGTACTAGTGCTATGGTCTTTTGGAATAGTGCTATTTTATAAATAAAGTGTGATTGATTGATTGGTTATTTCCACAAGCTGTCACTTTCCACAAGCAGCCTAAAGTGCAGAGTTTTAAACAACTCATTGCTGTGCCATGTTCCATTGCTACAGCAAAATTTTTAATACCCAAGTCCTTTCCAGACTATCTTGCATTACAAGTTTTCCTAGCCTGCTGTTTTTGTCCCCCATTCCATTACAGGAGGATTTGAGGAGTCCTGACAGTGGGGGAACCCCCCCTTCCTGCAAGGAAGGCAGCAAGCACTGCGAAGCACCATGGGAGGCCCAATAAGAACAATGGAGTTGCTACTTTTTGCTGAGGATCAA
The DNA here is from genome assembly GCA_016271365.2 of Neoceratodus forsteri. NCBI lineage: Eukaryota > Metazoa > Chordata > Ceratodontiformes > Ceratodontidae > Neoceratodus > Neoceratodus forsteri. The sequence goes on along the minus strand of CM057455.1, from coordinate 825,202,352 downwards.
GCATTCTACTTATCAACAACCTCATAAACTTTTATTTTATATACGTTAAGCTTAAGTGCAGAGAAAAGCTGGAGTTATTTGCCCTTGACATAACATCAGCATACAAGGCTCAGAGTTAAAGATTGTCTAACCAGAGGAAAGACAATGGGAGTAAAGCAGAACGTTTTTTTATTTTCTCTCTTTTTGTTTACTTTGTATTCTAGCTCACATAAGCTTTCATAACTCCCAGCTTTTAATACCATTTGGCTCCTTCAATTTATTTTACCTTGGCTGTTAGACTTCTGTTAGACTACTGTTAGAGTAGTTAGGTTATATATGAAGATTTTAAATTTTCTTCTCACTTATAATTAATCGTGGATGCTTCCAGAGCTTAGAGCACCATTATTTGCTCCAAATACATATAATCTCTTCTTTTATTAGCATTTAGCTTGTAATGAATTAATGACTTCAAGTAACAAGTCGAATTCTTTTTCTTAACCCTTGTTGAAGAATTTTGCATACCTAGCAATTAATGCGGTGTACTAATGTGGTGTTTTAATTATGACTTTCAAACTACCCCAGGCTTTATTTTTAAAGAAAAAAATGCCATTTATTTTATTTCGCAAATAGATAATCCTTGCTGGAATTAATGAAATTGTCCCATTCCAGAGTGAAGGAGAGTTTGTTTTTATTTGCTCATCCCCTTGTTAATTAGCATGGGGTTTCACCATTGAGGTGCCTTCAGGTGTGTCAAGGTACATTCAGGTACGATTGTCAGAGGGTGAACCTTTCTTAAAGTGCATGCGTGGTATTCTTTCTTCAGATCGCCATTTCTCACTGCAAGTTGTACTGCAAACACTACTTGAAGTTTGCATTGGATTTTTCAAAAGAATACTAAAAATAAAAAGGTGACAACAAGTACGTTCCTTTAGTTGCTGCATTCGAATCAGCACTCAAGTCCTTTTTTTCTGTACCTTGAGCTTCAAACCTGTGGCCAGGATGGAATAAGTTTAGTTTTTGGTCTAATCAAGTAACATATTTAATACCACCGGTAATGCAGGTTACTACACGTTGAATGTTTTGGTGATTGGGCTAGCAACTGAATCAGATTTTATATTGAAAGGGTTCTACTGTTTCTAATGATTTTTGCTCTGATTTTCTTTTTTCCTCTCTGCCGGCATGCAATTTTTTGCATTATTTTATTTATTTAGCTTTTGTTGACCAGGTAAATGCACTAGACAAATTCTGCCTATTTTCAGGCACGACCCGGGGGAAGGGGATACAGATGAATGCCAACTGACTTTGAACCAGATTAAGCTGTTGGTGGTATTTTAATGAATTATTATTTTGTTGTGGTCAGGTAAAACAATAATACATGTTAGCAATTGTTAGCAAGTGCTTGCAAAATGAACATAATTATAAGCATAGTAATTTTTACTAACTTTATTAGCTTTCTTTGAAAGTTGAAAGTTTCAATTATTTTTATTGCCATTATCTTTACAATTTTCACGATTTTTCTTTTTATAATGCCCATAAAGAGGGACAAAGGAACATATCATTTGTCTTCAAGATATCCACATTCTTATATCAACTAAACCTGAAGCAGGAATCAGTTCTATTGCTATTCAAGAGATGGCTATATTATTGTCAGGCTGGCTGGAAATTGGCTGGAAATTACCTGCCTTTCAAACTGAGTGGTGTGAGCAGAGTAGAAACTTGGTTAAGATAAGCCCTCAAGCCAGTCAGAAGATTGTTTTGAACTTTACTTTTTTTGCTGTCACCAGCTCCTTTTCCTTGTGTGGATCATAGGTGGAAAAGACATTGAAAGATTATTGGAACTTTTAAACAACTTATTAAGGACTCTTTCAACACCTGATAAGTATTGCTTTTTGGTTTTAACCAGTAGGTTACGTTCTTATTAACTCTTAGGATGAATACAAGAAGCAGTAAAACGCTAATGAAAGACATGCTTAAGGAAAAAAAAGGTAAACAAATCTACTGGTTCTATCAATTGTTGCATTTCTGAGGGGGATATCATTGTGTCTGCCTCAACCCCATTAACAATCAAACTGTCATATGCTGAGGCTGTAAAATGTAGGGGAAGAGTGGTAAATGGAGGGGTGGAGGTGAGTTCTATGATAACTGTGCATCCTCTGGGTAATAAAGAGCTAATTTCAACAGACAGACAGCCACCTGCTAAGTTTCCAGGAATTAGTTATTAAAACTCATGAACAATTAACCAATGAAAAATTGGCAAAAATGGAGGAAAGTTTAAAAGAGAAGGGAAAAACAACAGGAAAGGCCATCGGGGAGGATTAATAACTGTCTTTTTTCCATCTGTAGCTATTACCTCCCATTTGTCCACCAGTAACACAATTTACTTATTTATTGTTTTTGATAACTGGGTGACCAAACTAATCCAAAGGACCATTTTCAGTTGCAACCCAGGCCATACAGTGGCACAGACAAAAAGTACAAGTTATAATATAATAGGTACATATACTGTAATAGCCACATACACTGCCAGCTATTTCCCAAAATTTCTGTGATATTTCCAGAAATAGCTGATTCTTTTTGCATTTAAACAGTAGGGGCAGCAGAAAGAAACTCTTCAGAAATTTTGCGAAATATCTGGAAATAGCTGGCAATGTCTGTGGCTACCACTGTAATACAGTGAGTGCAGTGGTATGAGAAACAGTGATACATAAACATCATATCTTAAAGTAGGGGTTAAGGGCATAAAAAAACAAGTTCATGACAAATAAAGCAACACTTCTCTGCTTGCAGAGAACTAGGACATACACTTACAGCAAATCAAGACATTACTCAGCTGTAAAAGGTTTACAAATAAAGTACATAAGGGATTACACTATTGCAATCAACTTTTTCACAATGGAGTCAAAAAAGTATCAATTGTATATGTAGTAGCCAATACTTAGGAAGTAAAGCAAATGGTACACTGGGCCACTAAGGTGGATTTCTGATGAGGATATTTCCAAGGGAGCAGGCACAGGTGGCTGGAGACATGAGCCAATCTGTTAGCCTCGATTTGAAGGACTGATGAGAGGGTAACATATGGATAGCAGGTGGTATTCTATTCCAGAGGTAGGGGGCAGAGACAGAGAAAGACTTGTTCCCCATGACAGTAGATACACAGGGAACTACTGGGGGGAGGGGATGGAAGAGACCCTGAGGCACTGAAAATAGGCAGGTATCTCAGAGCCAGAGATCCATAGGTCAAAATGAAACCCAAACAAAGGTATCTCTGAAATCATTTGATCTGCATGTAAACAAATTAGAACCATTTAGTCCTTTGGATCTCTCACAAAACACTTGTGATTCTCTTGTAAGATCACCAAACATGGAAATAGTAACGGATTGGGACAAAATCAATAGTGCGCAATCTCCTAATGAGATCTTTGGACAACTGGATAAAGAGGTAAACGCAATTAATCTTGATTCATCAATTATTAAACATTATTCAGGGAAGCTCTCCACATATGCCCTTAAAGCTGTAGCTCACCCCCAATGTCCATTATAGTATTATTGAACTCCTTAAACAAGATCAAAAACAAGATTGATGCTTTTAAAATTAGTGTTCAATCACAAACAGATGAAGTGGACAACAAAAAAAAAATTACAAAAATAAGTACCAATCATAGACCTTCATTCTCACCAATAATTATTCCAGATACACCCCCCCCCAGGAAAAGAAAAAAGGGAAAAAAGAACAATAATAACAAAGGATCACAAAAGGATAAAAAACAGATGAATGATCAACCAGGGCTTAAGGAGATTTTTCATAACTCAATAAGTTTTAAGTCACATTCAAAGAATCCCATTATGGGATCATCAAATAAAAACAATCCTAACCTTCCTAATAGCCCTTCGTCTAAACAACCTCCTTTGCTCTCTCTCAGAAGATGGATAAAGTTCAAGAAAGAAAAAGTAATAAAGTAAATCATGGGAATTCACTCAATCCCTAAAAAAACTTAAATAATCCTGTTCAGGAATTTTATTCCATGCAGGATCCCCTGGACACTTCTAAGTCTATAAACGTAGCCCAATTTGTGGACCACTCTAAATCACTCTCTATCATTCACTTGACAGGTGATGAGACAGTTTTAAGACTAGAAGGTCCTTATTTAAAGGAAAAAGAAAATCCTTTGACTCTGAAAGATCTCATCATCTATCTATTCCAAACAAAACTTGGGGTAACTAAAACTGACATCAATATAGGGGCAGTCCATAGAGACATGTCCTTTTTCCCACCCCCAGTATACTGCATGATTACTAGCATGGGTTATGCAACACAAATTACCCTTCAACAAAGAAAGTTAAAACAATTAGGACTTCAAATCCATCCCCTCATAACATGGCGTAGAGCAGCAAAACATTTTTCTGGAAGATTGTGCTTCTTATGGTCCTCTAAAACTTGAAACCCTTGTGTTTGTTTTACAGCAACTGAGCTGGAACTCCCCTTTTGATTTTCCAACACAAGCTCCTCCCAATAATATTCTTTCAGTTTTGTGAGTGGAGCATCTAGAAAATGAGGATCCAGATACATTAACAACAATGCTGGCTGTAATACTAGCAACCACCTTGGATATGCTTATTGCTAAAGATAACTTTTTTAGTATTAAAAAGCTCATAAAAAAGGAGTGGGAACTCAAATTGACATTCATATTAGATCTAGTGGCCTTGATAGCTTAATCCTCAGAAAAGCTTCTCACATGAAGCATAGCAGTATCTTGGTGGTAGATCTTTTAAGCATGGATTATCAGAACATTTTTACTACTTCCACCTCACTGAAAGTTCAATCTTTGAAGGATTCATTTAAAGTGATCCAAGGGGAGGCTGTTAAGAAGGCAAATATGTTATCATGGAATGTGGCTGGGTTAAATCACAAATCAGGGAATACTATGAACATACAAAAATATGGATCTGCCAGAAGATGAAGGCCATACAGTCTATCGGGTTTGCTTGAATGTGCAGCTAGCAGCCCCTATACTGCAGCTGCACCTCCCTCCCCTTCCCTTCCAGTGACCCTCTCCCTTACCCTGTCCCATCCCATTTTGAAACAGCCCACCATATTACAGGACACCACTTCCTTTGGTAATGCATTCCAACCTGCCACCACCCTCTCTGTGAAGAACTGTCTCCTTATTTCCCTCCTGAACCTACCCCTCCAATCTCATATTGTGCCACAAGTGTCCCTCCACTCCCTTACCTGGAAAAGCCCTCCTGTCTATGTCTTGTTTATCCCCATAATGTATTTGAAGGTCTCAATCATGTCCCCCATGCTCCTTTTCTCCAGGAAGTACATGTTCAGCTCTTTCAGTCTACCCTCATAGGGCAAGTCCTCTAACCCGTGGAAAATTTTTGCTGCCCTGTGCTGCACAGCCTCCAGTAGCCTAATGTCCTTCCTCATATATGGCCACAAGAACTGCACACAGTACTACAGGTGTGGTCTAACCAGTGACCTGAACAGTGGCACAATCACCTCCCCTCTCCTGGAGGATATGCCTCTGGCGATACAACCCAGCACCTTCTTAAGCCTTGGCAGCTGACTTTCTGCACTGCATGGAGTTGTTCATTTCTCCCATCATGATTACCCCAAGACTCTTCTACTCCTTCATCTTTGCCAGCTGAATACCCCCTATCAGGTAGCTCCTGCTTGGGTTCTTTTCTCCGAAATGTAGTACCTTGCATTCCTTAGGATTGAACCCCAGCTGCCAAGTGTCTGACCAGGCCACCAAGTTTTCCAGATCATCCTGTGTTCCCTGTCACCCCTCCAGGTCATTCACCACCACTCCCATCTTGGCGTCATCTGCAAACAGACTGATCTTGCTCTTGATGCCTATTGAAATGTCCATTATGAAGATCCCAAATAACACCAGCCCCAGCACAGATCAATGTGAATACTGAATGGATGGAGTATATTACATCATTTACAATAGTCCTAATGCAGGAAACTTGGGCCCAGGATATAATATTTGTTAACAGCTTGGAAGCACTATACTCTTCAGCTTTAAAACCTGACCATTATGGTAGAAATATGGGAGGATTGGCCATTTACATTAAAATCTCCAAATATTTGAAAGTAATTCAAATTTATAAAATCTGTTCCAACTATATAATAGCAGTCATTGAGGGGAACTTAATGTTATGTATATTGGCAAATGTTTATATCCCACCAAGGGCCAAGAATCCCAAAGTCCTCCTAGAGGAAATATCTCCTTGTTAAAAAAAAAAAAAAATTAGACATAAATACTTCTGCTTTTCCCAAAGCAAATTTAATTATTTGTGGAGATTTTAATGCACATTTAGCCACTCATAATAATTTCTCTCTATCATCTTGACTCATAGAGGAGAGCGATATTCCTCCTTGAGAATCTAAGGATAAGGTCATTAATGAATATGGAACTTGTCTTTAAAGTTCTATTAATAATAATGAATTGGTAATACTAAATGTGAGAACCAAGGGTGATGAGATGGGGAGCACAACCTTTTTTGGGCCAAATGGCCGGAGTGTTATTGATTATATTATGTTTGATTATGAAACATATGCATTGCTGATTATCTTTCTATCAAGATGTGTACAGAAAGTGACTGTGCCTCCTGCAAGCAATAAGACTCGATGAGGTGTGGGTTATGGCCTGATAAGACCACGCCCCAAATGTGTTATGAGGAACAAACTTGCACCGAGTGCCTTTAGCACCTGGGAAATGCTCTTATCAGGCCATAACCCACACCTTGGAGTGTCTTACTGCACTTATAAAATGGGTCCCCCAGTGAAAACTGTTTAATTGAAATGCACATAAAAAGTGTAAATAAGAAGAGTAATTAAATATAATTTTATGAATAGAAAACACAAAACGTAGTCCTTTTCATTGTATTGTAGTGGATATAAGCTAAGGCTGTGGTGACTGTCTGCCCCCCCGACTCATACTGCCATACAGAATCCTCCAGTGTGTGTGTGTGTGTGTGTGTGTGCATGATATCATGGAGTAAACACCCAAAGAATGTTACTCAGAGGAGCAGAGCCACTGTATTTAGGACTTCTCTACTAGCATGTGTCTATCTGTCTCCCCCAACCCCCACACAATTCTTCACAATATGATTATTCTTTTTTTCTGCATGTGTTTTTGTGAATTAGAGAGGGAATGCAGAATAAGTTCTAGTAAGAGTGGCAATGAGCATATCTCTTGCCAACCACTGCATTTACCACTTCTGGGATTGTGGTTTTGGCTTCTCTCTGTGCTGTGAAATACTAGAAGTGAGGATGTAAAAAAAATTGTCTGAAACATCTGGTGAATGAGTGGGACAAGATCAGGTCTGCTGACTTGTAGAGGAGCGGGTATGGGCTTTCATTTGAAAGCTGTGTCCTAGCCAAATGCACGATGCTCAGCAGTTCAGGAGCACTTTCCACAAGCAGCACATGTGAGAGTGTTACTTTTTAATGAGAGAAAAGAAATTCAAATATTTTTCTGTAGCGGTGGTATGCTGTGTAAAAGGTTGCTGTACTACTAGCAATAGACATTGTGTTGTGGGGAAAAACAGGCCGCTCAGCAGGTCAGTCACGGAGCTCCTCATTGCTAGCAGCTTGATTTCTGTTGTGTGGTGAGTCCTGAAAGGCTGAAGAGGTACCGGCTGGCAGGTTATGGTCCTATAAGGACATCGCTAAAGGTACCGGTCATCCAATCAGGACCCAGAAGAGTTCAGCCCCATTTCATAATAGCATTTAATTTAGTGATTCCAAATGCTAATCTCATAATAATACCAATTTATTGATCCCTTAAAAGAGACATGGATCCAGGTGAGACAAAAACTAAGAATAAATCCACCGATACTAGAAAAGATTAATGAAATTTATTACTCACAATCTTCTTCTACATCTATAACCTATTGGGATCACATGATAGAAGAATCTTAGATCCACTGCCAGCTTTCCTTCAAATCATTGAAACAAAAAAAAAATACTTACTAATGAAGAAAGAAATTAATGAACTCTGTGCCTACTATAATGCTCTTAACATTGTAAGTGCAACATGATGATACTGAAAATATAATGTACATTATGGTGTGATTGACATTTACTACTGTCCTAAAGGAATAATGTTTTAGATTTGTCATGTTTTAAATATTTGTAATTACTGAAAAGTAGATCAATAAAGGTTTTGAAGTTTTGAAGTACTCACAATCAACAAAAATATGACAGATATTATTTTGCAATCAGCTTCTCCAATAGAGATCAGTTTCAGCAAATCTTATGATTAATAAAAACTTGGATTTATGTCCCAAACTTAACAAATAACATTTCAATTAACAAAAACAATTGGCTTGATAATTTCTGCAAACAAGAAAAGAAGAAACTGAAAAATATAGTGAGCATGGCAAAATCCCATCCTAATAAGATTAATCTTAAATCCCTGGCAAAGGCCTGGAAATATTACAAGGATTTTTTAAAAAACAAAAGAAAAACAAAACAAACAAAGGACAAATAAATGGAAAATGATGTTACAAATGATAGAGTCTAAAGACATAAAAGCATTTTGGCATATGGCATCTAAAAGTTTCACTTCCTATCAATCAACTCTATTAACACTAATTTCAAAGGAAACAGGATATCTCATTATCAACAATTATTTAATTTGTCAATTAGAGTTTCTTGATCAGTATAATTTCCTTTATCTTCCGATCAAAAAATTTCATCTAATGGTATTGGAAATATCTGAAGCAGCTGAAGTCATCTCAGAATTAGTTAATAATATGGTCCCAGAGCCAAATACTATTCCATCAGAAATCTATAAATATAATATTGATTTTTGGTCTCCCCTTCTTACAAAATATTTTAACACCTGCCTTAAAAAAAACATATACCAGTCTCCTGGAAATTAAACATAATTATTCCATGCCACAAAAAGGGTTCTCCTTTAGATCCAAGCAACTATTAACCTATTAGTTTATAAATTTGTTGGATTCAGTTTCAACATTTTTTTCCAAAATTGTTTTCAATAAATTAACACTTTGGATCAATCAATCAGATTTGATCTGTCCCTTTCAAGCAGGATTTACATATTACTTTTCTACCATTGATAATATTTTTGTTTAGCTCACATGATTGAAAATATATACATATTAATAAAATGAAACTATACTCCCTATTTATAGATTTCACTATAGCATTCAAATCTATAAACCATTGTATATTATGGGATATATTAAGGTGTAAAGGCATAGATAAATCCTTGTTACAACCCATTCAGTTACTGTATTCTGACACATGTACGAAAGTTAGATATAATATTCATGGCAATACAACAGAGCCTTTCCCCTCAACTAGATGGGTGAAACAAGGCTGTTTCTTAGCCCCAGCACTATTTAACCTCTAGGTCAATGATTTATTGGAGTTTGATAATTTACAATCTGATCCTCCTAAAGTCAATGGCATCCAGTGTCACATTTTGGCATGTGCAGATGACCTGGTATTGTCTTCTCTTACAAGAAAAGGTTTACAGAGGAAAACAGATATTATACAGGAGAAGTGCAGACATTTACAACTTAAAATTAATCTATCTAAAACAAAATCATGGAACTTTGGTGCTAGGAACACTAATACTACTTTTTTCTTTAATAAAGAAAGAATTGAAACAGTCAAGGAATATGCATATCTTTGGATGACAGATTGCTTCCAATATTATAAATCACAAATAAAAACAAAACAAAGTACTAAAGCTTTACTACAATTTCACTTTAGATTCAGAGGATTGGCTATATCCCCAGCACTGATAGCCATTGATGCAGAAATCAACCCCCTTTTGATTTATGGAGCCAAAGTTCTGGCCACTGGTTATATTGCTGCCCTCAAGACCCTATCACTCTACTTTTATAAATCTTTTTTAACGGTATCCCTATCTACCTCATCAGCAATTGTTATGGCAGAAATTGGAAACATACCAATAAATGCAATTAATCAATTTAGATGTGTATCATGTTGGTTAAAAATAATAAATATTAATCATAATATTCTTCCTTTGGCTTGTTTGCTGCAGAAAATAAAATGAACTCACTTGGGCATAAAATCTAAGGCCCTGTACTGTACACACTAGCAACTGATTATAAAATGATTTTAAAATTGTTTTATAAATCGATCCCTAGCAAGGTTGTTGGAGCATCCACATTGCATTCTGACAACTGTGCTAGATGAAGCAGGTTCCCAGGCAGGACTACGGCACCAAGTCTAAGCATTATGGGTGCTGCAGTGTGCCGCAATGAATGATGGGATACCCGTGAATGGGAACCGAAAGCGAATGATAATGAGAAATAGTGAATGTAATGAGGTGGCAGGAGCGTGGGGCCCTGTGGGCCCCACCTCCCTACGTAATGCAGCAGAAGACACGGGCCTGTAGACTAAGCTCACGTGATGTCTTGTCACATAGTAACATTGTGCCCACAAACGCAAATCAATGCGCATGGTGATGCAAAGCAAAACAGAAAGAACAGTACTGTAGGCAGAAATGTTAAAAACAATGGAAACGAACTGAACGAAAAACGCGAAAGGGTAACGCGACATGGTGGCTTAAACGCGGACTGGTAAGTGAAATGGGTACGGAACCCAAAGCAGAAAACGGGTAATGGTAACAGTAATGTAAGCGCACAGGCTGGTTTTCCCCAAAAGCTGTATAGAGAAAGCACAGAGTAGAAAGAATGTATGCAAAATAATGACTCTTGGAACACAAAAATCAGGAGTTGGAATAGTAAATTGCTTATATCTCAGTAACCATACAACATAGAAAAAAAATTTAAAAGTCATATGTATTATCACTTTCCTGGCTAGTTTTGTACCCCCATAATGGGGCTAAGAATTTTTTGACAAAAACTCCGTATCTCGCACCGTTTTCAAGATACGGGCCCTCAAAGGCGCAGCGAATGCCGTAATGTTATCCTATGGGAAAAAAACAGAAGTTCAGAGTGACATAACTTTGCCTCACTGTAATATTTTTTCACCAAACCACTGAAAGTACATCTGTGGGATGTTGGCTGTATCCCCTGCAAATTTCATCCCAAAGACCAAACCGTTATGTTGCAGCAGGTCACCAAACGATTGCTGCAATGCGTCGGCTGCCATAATGTTATCCTATGGGAAAAAGTGTCAATTTTGGAGTGCTGTAGCTTTGCCGTTGTGTAATATTTTTTCAACACAACACTGAAAGGCACATCTGTGAGATGTCAGCTGCGTTCCCCTCCAAATTTCAGCCCAAAACTCCAAACCGTTCTTTTGCAGTGTTTCAAGGTCTACTAGGCAATACTGGTACCACTTTTTTTTAAATCCTGTTGCTAAAAAAAATACTTTTCCCATAGGATGGGTTGCCTTAACCCGTGTTACAGCACGGTTAGTGTACACACTGCTGTTAACACTGATTAAGGCAACCATGTTCATCTAAAACCATGCTAAAGACTACCTCTCTAGCAGGGTTTTAGCACAGTTTTAGAACACTGTTGTAACATGGTTTTAACCATGTTATAGTGTGGATGCAAACCATGTTCCGGGAGCTTAAAACAGTTTAAGACAGTTAAACCGTTTTAAGCTCTCTAGTGTGTACAGGGCCTAAATGTCTTTCAGCCTTGCAAAAAATCCTTAGTGATATTAATCTCATTCATTTATGGACAGATTTTCAAAGGAACAATTCCATTTCACTACAATATAAAAACTGTATAAGGAAAAAAAATACATTCTCTGTCATGAAGCAAAGACATGGAGTTTATTAGATCCTAGAAATGTGCTCCATGGTTTAGGGTAAACACAATTGATCACAATATGGAGAAATACCCCTCTTTTCCACTTAACCCCTCTAAAAGAAAAATGTTAACATGGGCAAGATCTTGGTGAATTAATTCTAAATATATGTACTTTAATTAGATTCTATGCAATAATTGGCCAAATAAAGAACTTATGTGCCTATGCAACTCATCTATCCCTGAATCCTTGCCACATTCGGTAATTTCTTGTCAGTTGTACTCTGCTCTTCATTATGAATATTTGAATGATATTTTAAAATGTTACAATAATGTCAATATGATGCATTAGTCATTCTTCTTCACCCCTTTACACTAAATGATACAGATCAGATTGCCTTATTCTTTTCTTTGGTAGTCAAAAGGAATAAGGTAAATCATAGGAAAAGTAGGGAGAGAGAAGAAAATAATCAAACCACAACTTCAGTAGGAAAATCTGGTTCCTTGACTCAATAATAAGTGATCTACTTTGATAGAAATGAATAACAATACACTTTTTTTATATGTTCATATCCATTTGCTGATATTTATGATAATTGCATCCTATGGACATTATTTTAACAAGTATGAAGTCTTAAAATGAAAGAAGCTGATTATCTGTCTTTAATTTTTAACTAAAACGATTTGTGTATACAGTATGTGTATCTATTACTATTTTTACTTTTGTAATAACCTTGGTATTTTATACCTTGGTTGATCAAATAAACTTGAAATTATCTTACAGAGGTGTAAGTAGTCAGACCCAAACCTGCATGATACATACAAGTCTTCATACCAATTGATATTAGCTAACAAACTTGCCAAGACAAACATCATATATGACCTGGGTTTTTTTTGGTTTTTTTACACTTACGGTATTTTTATGAGTCTGTATTTTATGTTAATGCAAACATTCAGCTATGCACTCATGGACAGCTGAAAAAATAACAATAAGGACAAAGTCAAACTTGACTAGAATTTATTGTGGCAATTTAGAGGCACACCGACAAGAACCCTAAGCTCTAATGCTTCAACCCCAAGTGGGTCTTCATCAGGGGGTGGGTATAACACACATCAGGAGATTCCACCAATTTATTTAGACCTCTTAAAGTGACATACCTAAGTTTTAAGCAATGAAAATAGTATTTCATGTTACCCTGTTTAAGTTATACTTATTTGGCTTCTTCTTAAATATTTATGTTTATTAATAGCAGAGTGATATTTATTGTCAGAGTACATTTTGTATAGGCTTTTAAGCCAAACAATAAACAGAACAAAAATTGAACGACTGATATAATGTCAAAACAGTGCATATGACTAGGTCCTTACTTAGAGTATATATAGAATATTCTTAACTGTGTTCAGTCCATCTAATATTTCTGAAACAGTTTTCGACCCTGTAAAAATATGTGGTTTCAGCAATATTTCTTTAAACATTAATGATGCATCTGCTGTACCACCAAAGGCATATGTAAACACATGATTCATGGTAACTATGGGCCTGAGTCCATGAAGGGCTATGACGGTGTAAGCTGAGATATGCCAAACCCAATGGCGTATCTCAAGACTTACGCCTTGTGTTATGCTAGTCCCTATTCCAGAGGTACCTAGCACCATGTCAGATGCAGGCTATGACAGTCGTGGGTTACACCACCCACTATGCCTCAGCCAGCAATGACATGGCACAAGTGCAGGTTACAACAGCAACTGCACCCTATTCTAGGATGGCGGCTGTTGTAACCCACTGGCGTGATTCCAAAAGCTGCTCTGGTGGAACTAAGTTAGGGCAGCTCAGAGCTGTCCTAAGGGGCATCTGACAGCTGGCACCATTGGATGCTGTTCTGCAGTGCCATAGCAACAGTGCCAATCTGCACCCCATGATCCTGTAACCACACCCATGCCCCTACACCCCCGCTCATCAGGGCCCCCCAGGGTTCTGCACACCTGAGCGCCCCTCCAAGAACCTGTGCCATCTGTCCTGCCTCCCCATGCCCACTGGTGTCTGCTGTGCTGTTCTGTGGTGGTGGTGGGGCTTTGGGGGTGCTGTCAGCCTCAAGCCACGACTTGCGACATGTGGGGCATTTATGCCATGTGAGTGGCGTTAGACTCTGCATGGCGTAACATGCATGTCGCAAGTGCTGGGACCCTACCACTCTTGGAATGTGGTGTATTTTCCCTGGCATAGCGGCAAATGGGGTAACTCACAGCTGTATGCAAGTTACGCCATTCATTCTGCAATTGGCCTCTATACCTTAAAACAACAATAATGTCATGCATCATTGTCCTCAAACTTTGCAGCTATGCAAGGGGACAAAACTCACTTAATTTAAAGAAAAAGGGTTTATGAGTATCAAACTTTCTTACCGTACAATATTAATGCAATTCATGTATCAGATATTGTTTAAATGTCTTGTGTTGACATAGTCGAATACCAGGGGTCAGTATTCTGGAACAAATGAAGATGTTTTACTTTCAGCAGTGTGGCCTACTAAAGAGGTTTGCCCCATTAAAGGGGCAAACCCCATTGTCAGCTGGCCCAGGACAATGTGTGGGGGTGGCTCAGGTTTCAGAAGCAGGAACAAATGTTGTGGAGTGAAGGGGAGGGAAGGGAACGGGGGAGCTAAGTGAGGTCAGAAGAGAGAAGGGGCTATGAGGTCATGGAAGATGAGGTGGCATGGGGAAATTGGCTGCAGAGAAAGAGAGAGAGAGAGAGAGAGAGGGTTGAGCAATAGTGGTACATAACGGGATGTAAGAGAGGGAGAGCTCACAAATTTTGTTACTTGAAGACTTTCTCTAAGCAGCACACCAGTTCAAGCAATTTTAATAGCAAAAGATTGTGGCCAGTTGCGCTTTTGGTTAGTTGTTACAGTCTGGCCATTTAGTTTATCTACAAGCCAAAAAAAGAATATAGATATAGATATAGATTTAGATATAGATATAGATATACAGGTAGTTTAAATACCAGCTTGGTGAAGCATAGTTTGTAAGGGATTTTAAGATTAAGTTTAAGGTATGTAGTCTTTGTGGAAGTTTGGTGAAGCGGAGCCAGTGGAGCAACTTGAGTATACAGCCACCGCAAACATGGTAAGTGTGGTTTGTGTATGACCAGATTCCTGCCCGAACATTGAAGGTAAACTCAGGGGATGTGGAAGAGGAGAAGCTGAACAGCCCTAGGTGCAAGGTGGATGTCATGCTGCAGACGCGAGGAGGTGGCCAGCCAAAAGGGGAGAGTTGCTGCAAATGGGTAGGTGAGCCAGATGGGCTGGGTGGTTTAGCCACGATTCAGTGGAATCAGCCATAGAGGAGGCCCACTTGAAGAGGGTGTTCTTGTGGTGCACTAAGAAGCTAACCGGGTAGTGAGTTGGTGCACCATAGGGGGTGTTTTGAGCATTTTTTCTGAAAATCAAGCTGTGAAAAGGCTGCTGTGTTCAGACCACATGGCATGGCATCTGACATAACACCATGAGGATTCACAGATAGGTGGGCTGACGAGACTTTGGGGAAGTGGGGGAAGATACAAGGACAAAACTGGGGAGTTTTGGAAGGGCATGAGGCCATTCTGCTAGATTGGAAGAAAAGGGGCTATTTTTTGCATTTTGCATTTTCAGCAGAACTGAGAGGAAGATGGCCTGTGGGGCAGGGCCAGCAACACGGAATGCAAAAAGGGGAGGCTGAGTAAAAGGAAACCAAAGGAAAGGAGATGTTTTGGTTCTTCTGGGACTTTCCCCGGCCTGTTCTTTTCCTGCAAACTGAGAACTGGGAAGGCCTGTGTTGTGGGGTCGAGTGGGGGGAAGGCCCATGAAATGGACTGCGTGGTGGGGTGGGCACACCAAAACAGCATCACTCCCAGCTTAAATGGGTAACAGCAAGAGGAGGGCCAATAGAGGAGGCCCAGATGGTGATGGCTCAGAGAGGGGTATGCAGAGAGTTCACAGGCGGCAAGGCAAGAAGTGACCTTGGAGGCCATAGTGGGTGGTCAATATTTTGGAAAGGGGGACACTGCCATCTTAAACAGTGGACAAACAGCACATGGGGAGGGCTATGCAGGCTACATGCGATTAAGCTGCCATATACCAGCAGGGCAGCCAGCCCTCCAGGATGCACTACAGGCAGCCATAGGCAGTCTAGAAGGTACCTGGGAACATATATGCAACAGATTGATATTTAAGCAAGGGTTTTTGGGGAAAAAGCCAGAACAGCCTATAAGGGATAGGCCACAGAGGCCAGCAGACTGAGGGCCATGAGCTATGAGGGGGGCACTACCAAAGGGGGGAGTTATATACACATGGGGGGGATCCTTCAAGATGCCAGGCCTGACGAGCAAAGACTTCAGTCCAGGCGAACCTTTAAATAAAAAAATAGAGAGTGAACACATTTGTGATGAGATAATGACATGTTTATTCTGCTTCATATTACCAGGTCTTCCTGCATCTAGGGACAATGGCACCCAGGAAGTCAAAGTGAAACAAGGAGGCTTGTTACCAGGCCATCATGGAATTGGTGGAGAAGGTAAATAAGTTGCTGGAGGCTCCTGAATCATCTATGCCAGCAAGGGGTGAGAACTGAAAGTCAGACAGGGGGCACAGTGGAAAACAGAATGATAAAAAGTCAACAGGGGCCCCTTCCACACCTGGACCACTGCATTCGAGGCCAATTGACCTGGTACCAGTTCCTCCATTACCATCTCCTGCCCTGTTGCCTGCACCATTGTCATCACTCACTCCTCTACCTCTTACTGAGCTACAGCAACCTCATATGCCCACCATAATCCTGACACCAATGAGCCCTCCTGTCCCCATCGCTGTGAAGGACAATCCTCCACCTGTACTAGCATCATTGCCGGGCCCACAACCAAAGCCCCAGACTCCAGGTAATTTGGATTTCACACTGGAAAGCTGTGTCAAAGAATATGTGGAACAGATGTTTGTCAATGGGTAGGTACTTGCTTACTTACTGAAGATGGCAGCTAGGCTGTGCTGCCAGAATGAGCTCTGATCTTTGAGCATGGAACTCTGAATCAAGCTCTGAATCAATTTGCTCGAGTTCATGTATTGTTTGCGCATTTCAGTCATTTGCGCATTTTAGTCATATTTTTAGTTTTAGTTTTATTTTTCCGAAATCTGTTTCGGTGTTCATACTCGGTCCAACCCTGCTCTTGGTGCAATCCGTGATGGGTTGATTGATTATCCTTTGCAGTGGACCTTGAAGTGGGGAATCTAAGGAAAAGAAGGAAGGTAGACGTGTTTGGTACTCCCACTCATTTCAACCCTGTCCTTGGTGCGATACGTGACGGGTCGGTTGTGCAATTTTTCTTGCAGTGGATTTCTGAAGTGGCAACTTTAAAGGAAGGAAGACGTGTTTGGATCTAGCGATTGTGGAGCTACTTCCAGGAATCTAAGAGTACTGTAATTCTGGGGGTACAGAAAAGTTTTGGGACTAATATTTTTGGAGTGGTGTGAGAACTGAGAAATCTGTTGGTGAACTGGACCACCAGTGTTGTGAGTAAAATCTAAAAGGCTAAAGATCTCGGATTATTGAGTCAAGTTAAAGTGGCAGTTGTGTTTTGGGTGTTGTGCAAAAGGGGGGGCCTCCTCTGGATAATTCAGGGTGGTGGCGGCCTTAGTCTCTTCAGCCGAGCGGGAGTTGCCTCATGAGTTTTGGGGAGCCAGAACTTTAGTGAGGCATCTCCTTTATCCCTTATGGAGCATTCTTTGGTTTGTTCCCTTGGGATTATAGCTACAGGCTGCAGGGAGTGGGCTAAGATAGCCTGTGAGGCCTTAAGATTGGCTGGGGAGGGCTCCCCCATGGAGCTTTGGTTAACAGCCCAGACCGCCGCACTGTGGCTAAAATTGTGGACAAATTCTGGAATATATCAAAGAGTTTGAAAAAGGATATCACATTTATACCGTGGCTTAAGTCACTGAAGACTATCGAGGAGTGTTTGGGCACCAAAAGTAATTTAGTCAGACTCATCCATTATTTTTCGGACTGATTTTGACTCTCTTTTGGATTTTTATTAAGGATTTTATGTTGGCTGTTGTATGTTCCCTCTATAACGTGACAAACATTTAATTTAGATCTTAAGACTGGCGTGGTGAGAAGATTCCAGTTTTACATACTGTACTCTCCCACTACGTGAGAGGTAGTTGGGGGGGGGATATACCTTGGATAATAAAAAGACTGGAGAAGTGAGAGAACTTTAGTATTTTATTTTACAATTCCATACTTACATTATTTATTGCACTTTTAGTGGATTATATATTTTACTTTGAGGGTTGTTTATTTGTGCTTGGGATTGTTTTAGTTTATAAATGTGGGGAGGGTAGGTAGTTGTATAGGGAGTGGAAGTACAGGTTTCTGTGTTGGAAGATGTGTTGGGCTGTGGTTCTCCTGGTCAGGCACTTCTCCTCCTCTGAACTCCAGGGCCTCCAGCCCTTCTTTCCTCCTCCTTTACCTGCGGCAGTTTATAACCACTGTAGGGCGCTGGGTATTGTTAGCAGGAGGAGGGGGGGGTCAGGGGGTCCAGGATCTCGGAAGGGGGAAGCGGGGTGGCCGTATCGGGGTGGTGTGGCCCAGGACATGCCCTGGGGTGAAATGGTCACTAGAACATGGTCCTCCATGTCTAGTTACCATACCCAAGGGCTCCAGCATATCTGGGCAGATAACTCGGTTGGCCCCAGCACCCCATCTGATTCGAGTGGTATTATGCAATGCTAGGTCTATTAAGAACAAGACAGCAATTATTGCTGATCTTGTTGGGTCAACAGACCTGACTTGCATCACCGAGATCTGGCTTGATGATAATACAGGCCCAATTTTGGAGGCAGCTGTCCAGGGCAGTTTTTCTGTGATATACCACTCGAGATCAGAAAGCAGGAGTTGGGGGGGGTGGCTATTTGTTTTAGATCAGAATTGGATCTTACTGTTGTACCGGGGAGGGGGTCAAATCATTTGAGTTTACTGCAGCAGCAGGTGTGGGCTGTAGGATCACTCACATCTACCGTCCACCAGGGGATGAGAAATTGTTCCTGCAGGAAATTGCAGACTTCATCATTGACATGACGTTGGAGTCACCCAGGCTGATGGTCCTGGGTGACTTCAATGCTTGGGTCAACGATGAACTCTTGCAGTTTGGTAAAGATTTCCTCCAACTTAAGTATTCATTGGGGTTCACACAGGTAGTTACCTCTGCTACTCATAAGCAAGGTCACTCTCTTGATCTGGTCTTCCTCCTGGGGATCGAGACCTTTAATCTGGTGGTGGAACCAGTTGTATGGTCCGATCACTACATGGTGAGATTCAATTTCCAGCCCCCTCTTATAGGCCTGCCCCTGTGGAAATGGTCAAATACCGCCCATTAAGGGAAGTAACCCCTGAAGGCCTTCAGGCAGTATTGGATCCTATCAAGAGTTCCGTGTGCAGGCAAGGACCCAGAGAGTCTAGTTTTGGTCTATAATAAGGCCATCACTAAAGCCCTGGATTCAATCACCCCAATCTATGTTGAACCGCTGTCTCTCCGCCCTCGACTCCCCTGGTTTGATGGAGCTTTGAGAGAGTTGAGACGAGCTGGACATAGGTTAGAACGTCACTGGTGGAAATCGTCCCTTGAAGCCGACCACCTTAGAGTGATAGAACATTATCAATGCTATCATTCAGCAATCACGTGTAAGAAGGCAGAATTCCTGTCCAGCGAGATTGCTGCTGCTCAAAACTGACCAGCTCAGCCCTTTTGTACCATAGACAGGTTGTGCAACCCAACCTGTCAACAGGTTTGAGGAGCATTTTCACAAATTAAGTGTGATGAATTTGTTCGATTTTTTTGCGGATAAGGGGCAGACATCAGGGCTGAGATATGCTCAACGTCTTCTATGGGAGTTGATGGTGGTCGGTATTTGGTCACTCCCTCTTGGTCAATCTGGAGTTCTTTTGACTGGCTAGAGTTGGGGGATATCATGCGGATTGTCCAGAATTTGAGGCCGACATACTGTAGTTTAGATCCGGGCCCTACACGCCTATTATTGGGGTGTATTGAGTTTATCAGCCTGATCATAGCACAAATTGTTTGATGCTCCTTAGACTCGGGAGAATTCCCTAGCTCCCCTGAAGGAGGCAGTGGTGACACCACTTCTTAAGGAAGCTTCTTTGGACCCGAACAACTGTGCAAACTACAGACCTATCTCTAACCTTCCCTTTGTTGGGAAGGTGATTGAGAAAGTGGTCGCGCTGCAACTGGAGAACCATCTTAACATCCATGATATCGTCGATCCTCTCCAATCAGGCTTCCAGAAGAGACATAGTACCGTGTCTGCTCTGGTTCAGGTGCTCAATGATCTCCTGATGGTGAGGGATCAGAAACGCCGCTCCATCTTGGTACGTCTGGATCTCTCCTCAGCATCTGACACTGTGGACCATGGGGTGCTGCTGGAGCTCCTGAGGGTCATCTGTGACCTGGCTGGTCCAGTTCTCAGATGGTTCCATTCCTTCCTCACTGGCAGATTTCAGAGAGTGGTGTCTGGGATTCTTTCCTCTGAACCATTCTCTCTACTGTATGGGGTCCCTCAGGGCTCGGTGCTGTCCCCCATGTTGTTCACGGTGTATTTACTGCCCCTCAGAGACATTGTAAGATGATATGGGCTGAGGTTTCACTGCTATGCTGATGATACCCAGCTCTATCTGTCTTTTGGCCCCTGACCAGGATAGTGTGGTCTAGGTGTTTAGCAGCTGTCTGGTGGAGAGCCATGACTGGATGAAGGCTAGCTGGTTAAAATTGAACACTGGGAAGACTGAGGTGTTGGGAATGGATCCAGGGCACTGGATAGAGAGGCCAGTGGTGGGCCTATCATCTCGGCTTTGGCTGGATGGTGAATAACTGCCCACCTCTGTACAGGTGTGAGATCTGAGGGTGGTTCTTGACAATGGGCTAACACTGCATGCGCAGGTGTCGGCAGTCATCAAGTCCTCCTTTTATCATCTTAGGAACATAGAAACATAGAAACATAGAAACATAGAAGTTGACGGCAGATAAGGACCGCAAGGCCCATCCAGTCTGCCCATTTCTTTTTCTACCTTATAAATGTGCCATCAGCCTTTGCTCTGTCAGTGACCTATCTATTCATAGTCATTTGTATTGCTCCCTTATGCCTATCCCATGCCTGTTTGAAGCCCTGCACTGTATTCATAGCCACCACTTCTTGTGGTAAGCCATTCCATGCATCCACCACCCTTTCAGTGAAAAAAAGATTTCCTCACATTCCCCTTAATCGGCCTCCCTCTAATCTCATGCTGTGTCCTCTTGTCCTGCTATTTTTCTTATATTTAAACATGTTAGACTCTTTCACCTTGTTTATGCCCTTAAGGTGTTTGAATGCCTCGATCATATCACCTCTCTCCCACCTTTGCTCAAGGGTATACATATTGAGCTCCATTAATCTGTCCTCATATGTCTTCTGATGCAGTCCCTGCACCATTTTGGTTGCCCTTCTCTGGACTGCCTCAATTTGGTTAATGTCCTTGTGAAGGTGTGGCCTCCAATACTGCACGCAGTACTCCAGATGGGGCCTAACCAATGTCTTGTACAGAGGGATTATTACCTCCCTCTTACAACTTGTGATACCCCTACTAATACACCCTAACACCCCCCTAGCCTTACCTGCTGCTTTAGAGGTCTGCTTGGATGATTTTAGGTGATCAGTGATGATGATGCCCAAGTCTCTTTCTTCCTTTGTGACTGCTAGCAACTCCCCTCCCAGCCTATAAGTGGCTTCAGGGTTTCTCTTCCCTATGTGCATGATTTTGCACTTCTTTGCATTAAATCCCAGTTGCCACTCTTCTGACCATTCTGCTAGTTTATCCAGATCTCTTCTCATTCTGCCCACCCCATCTGGCTCATCTACTCTGTTGCAGATCTTGGTGTCATCTGCAAACAGACAAGCCTTACCCTCTAGTCCATCTGCAAGGTCACTAATGAAGATGTTGAATAGGACTGGCCCAGGACTGATCCTAAGTCCACTTGTGACTTGCATCTCTTCTGACTGTATACCATTTACCACTACTCTCTGTTTTCTGCCAGTCAACCAGTTTGCCACCCAGTTGACCAACTTCTGACCCACCCGAGCCTACCCAGCTTATTTATCAATCTTCTATGTGGAACAGTGTCAAAGCTTTGCTGAAGTCAAGGTAGGCGACATCAACTGCTCCCCTTGGTCCACCACTCTGGTTACCCAGTCAAGAAATCTATGAGATTAGTTTGACAGGACCTTCCTTTTGTAAACCCATGCTGTCTTGGATCCTGTGCCCTATGGATTCCAGGTGTTGCACTATCCTTTCCTTAAGGAGTGCCTCCATAATCTTGCCCACTACTGAGGTAAGACTGACTGGTCTTAGTTCCCGCCTCTCCTGCTACCACTCTTGTGGAGCGGGATCACATAAGCCCTTCTCCAGTCTTCTGGGACCTCTCCTGTGCTCAGAGACTCACTAAACAATTATGCTAATGGCTCTGCTAGTTCCTCCTTTAGCTCCTTAAGTACCCTGGGATGTATGCCATCAGGTCCCATTGCCTTATCCACTCTGAGCTTAGCAAGCTCTTGTAGGACCCTTTCTTTTGTGAAGGAGTAGTGCTCACCTCCCTCCCCTGTGTCCATGATGCTGAGCTGTGGGCCCTGCCTACCTTCTCTTCAGTAAATACTGAGCAAAAGTATCTATTTAGGATAGATGCCTTTACAGGGTCCTCCTCCTCACATGCTCCCTTTTCTCAATTAAGCTTTCAATACCCCTCTGGACTTTCTCCTTTCACTAATGAATCTATAGAAAGTCTTGTCACCTTCTTTACTCTTCGTGCTAGTGTTTCCTCAGTTTGGGACTTTGCCTGCCTTACTGCCTTCCTTGCTTCCCTTAGGGAAGTTTGGTATGCCTCCTATCTTCATCCTGTGTTCCCTTATATTTCCTGAAGGCCAGCCTTTTGGCTCTGACCTTTTCTGCTACTGTATTTGAGAACCAAAGTGGTTTCTTCTTCTTTCACTTCCTTTTCTGTCTAACACAATGGGATGTTGCTTCAAGTATTGCATCCTAATGCTTGCCCACTTTGCCTGTACCCCTCACCTGTGTTTCTTTTGCCAGGGCTAGCTTAACTCTGTTGGCCATCTTATAAAAGTCAGCTCCTCTGAAGTCCCATATTTTGCCTTGGAATGGGATGATTTAGATGTAGTAACCAAATTGAACCATACCATGTGATGGTCACTGGCCCCCAGGTGACCTTCTACCTGGAGATCTGTGATCCCTTCTTTGTTAGTCAGTACTAGATCTAGGATAGCCCTGTCTCTTGTGGGTTGCTGTACCAGTTGTTTGAGGCCTCCCCTGCAGGGAATCCACTATGAGTCTAGTTCTGGCAGATGTTCCTGCTGGTATTGACCAATCTGTATCTGGCATGTTGAAGTCTCCCATTATCAGAACCTCCCTTTAGCTGTCATGTTTTGTATATCTTCAAACAGTAATGTGTCTATGTCCTCCTCTGGTCTGGGGCCTGTAGACAACCCCAGTTCTTATGGCTGTCCCATTTCCTGTTTCCAGGGTGACCCACAGTTCTTCTGGCTCCTTATGTGTATTCTGAATTTCTGTAGCTTTGATATTTTCATTAACATACAGGGCCACTCCTCCCCTTTTGCACTCGGACTCTTCTGAACAATACATAGCCAGGTACTGAAGTCTCCCAAGTGTGGTTACTGGTAAACCACGTCTCACTAATTGCTACTATGTCCAGTTTAGCCTCTGACATTATTGCCTGCAGGTCTGGGATCTTATTTCCCAGGCTGTGAGCATTGTGTACATGATTTTCCATTGGCCAGATTTTGGTGTGTTGGTTGTTGGGTGAAGTTTGGCATTACCCTGTGCATCGTATGGGAGACAAACCTTTTTCTTACCTGGTGATGCAAATGAACAGCAAACACGCTGAATTCCTGTTTGACCACTAGCTGAGGGGGAGGTGTTCTTCCCATTCGACGTATGGGGTGCTGCACCTCTCCCCATTTGCTAGTTTAAATATTCTGCAAAGACGTCAAACTTCTGCCCCAATGCACTGACTCCTCTTTAGTCAGATGCAGTCCATCAAATTTAAGAACTTTCGCTCCCAGAACTGTTGCCAGTTCCCTACAAATCTGTGTCCTTTTCCTGGCACCAGTCCTTGAGCCACATGTTTAGCTCCCCTATCTCCCCTTCTCTGACCTTCCGTCCATCTGCTCCCCTCTCCCAGACTGGCAGGATCTCAGAGAAGGAGACACCAGACGAAATAGATGATAGTTTGTCACCCAGCCTAGTCAGGTGTTCCGTGGTCTCCACAACTGACCAGCTGGCGAGATCATTAGTCCCTATGTGTACTAGGACATCAATGTTTTCTCCTGCTTTGTGAACAATTTTAGCAATGTGGTCAGTGTCTCTCCATGCTGATGTACCTGGGAGACATCTGACCATCACCCCTGGCTGGAGATGGGTATCAACTCCCCGAATCATGGAGTCTCCTATGATCAGAAGTTTTTTGGATTTCCTTTGTGCTTGTTTAGTTTTGGTTCCTGATTTGGGTGAGTTTTGTTGTGCTAGCTCCTGTGCCGCAGTGTCCTGCTCTGCAGTGTCTTCTGCCTCTTTATTTGATTTCAGAGAAAGAGGCAGATACCTATTTGTAGTGTTTATATGGTTTTTGGAGGCAATGTGATGGAGAGCAGAGAGTGATGGGGCACCTGATTTGCTCCTCCTAACCACCTGCCAACCTCCTGGACCAACTACCCTCTGCGGTTGAGGTTTTTCTGTTGGATGCTGGGGGAAATGGCAGGTGGTTCTTATAATATTCCTCTTCAATATGAAATTTGAGGCGTGCAATCTCTGCCCATGCTGCCCGGAGCTGAGCCCTAAGATCTCCAAGGCCCAGCATGTAGGACAGTGTCCTAAATCCGTAAGACTGTCCTTCTGAAAATTGTTCCACAGTACCTGCAGTTAATGAAATCCATTCCAAATAAGTTGCTGGGTTTGTAACCTAGTCAGAGTAATTAGAAGGAAAAAAAAGGAAAAAAAATGCAAGTAATGGTTTAATTGTGTTTTGTTTAACTTGTTATAACAAGTTAAATTACTAGTGCCCCTGTAAATGAGATCACCTTGTGGAGGCCCCACTGATCCGCCCCTTCCTGCTCTGCCACAGGAAATGTCACAACTGTGGTACCCTATAAAAGGAGTGTAGTGGGTGGTTGGGGATGGGGTGGTGGCTGGGCCCTTCCCTGCCTAAAAAGAAGAACCACGGACGAAAGAACAAGGAGGTAAGAGCAGAAACAATCAGTCAACAACAAATGCAGTAACCCTGAAAGCTTATCCTAATGTTAGATAAAACTGTAAAACCTGTAAAGCACCACCTGTAATAATTTCAGAGAAGATATACCCTGTAAGAAACACTTTGCTCCAGAGAAAAATAAAGCAGTAACAGAAGATTTACCTTGCAAAAGACAGTTTGAATCAGAAGATTACAGCAGTAATCTGTTAGCACACACCTGTAGGCACACCTTGTAATAATGCAGAAGAAGGTATACCAGCAACAACAATTTGAGTCAGAGAAAAAATAAAGCAATGAAATTTTAGCAACAAACAGTAGCAATCCCTGTGAGTAGAAAATAAAAACACCACCACACAGTAAATCTGCTTAGCCAAACTAAGTCTTAATCCTTCTCCCTTGCTCTGGTAAGTTTCTCTACTCTGCCTTTCAAGCAGTCTTAGAAGGAAAGAGCTCAGGTGAAGCTAGGTGCCTTGGCCAGCAAACCAAGTCTTCTACCTCCATCTCCAGAATTAAGCATCTTGTTCAGTCCAATGATTTTCCCATGCCTTAGTGACCTCACACCTTGATTACTGTAACTCCCTTTACCTGGGGCTTCCAGGGGTTGATATCCACTGCTTGCAGCTGGTGAAGAATGCTGCAGCTCGGTTGTTGACCTGGTCATTGCACTCTAGTCATATTACTCCAGTGCTGCGTGTTCTGCACTGGCAGACTATACAATGGCAGATCACCTTTAAGATCGGTCTGTTGACCTATAAGGCCCTGCATGGATTGGGACCAAGTTATCTGCAAGAACTCCTGGTTCCCTACATCTCCGGCCATCCTCTCCACTCGTCTGATGAGGGGTTGTTAGAGGCTCCCAGGGTGTGTTTAAAAACAACTGGCGCCCGGGCATTTGTGTTTGCACCACAATCTCTATGGAACTCTCTACCTCATTAGATTAGAGATTGCAGGACCATGGAGAGCTTTAAAACCAGCCTGAAAACACATCTTTTCCAGCAAGCTTTTAATGACTGATACTTTTGGACAACACTTCCTCCAGTTAATGGACTCACTGGGCCTAACACAGGTGGTTACCACTGCTACACATAAAGGTGGCCATTCTCTTGACTTGGTCTTCCTCCTGGGGATCGAAGCCTCTGACGTGGGGGTGGAACCAGTCAGTTGGTCAGTTCACTACACTGTGAGATTCAATTTTGGCGCCCCGCCCTGTAGGCCTACCCTGTGGAGATGGTCAAGTACCGCCCTTTGCGGAATATCTCTTCCAATGGCCTTGCTGCGGTTCTTGACCTATCACAACTTTCTGAGCATTGCAATGATACAGAGGTGCTGGTTGTGGTTTATAATACAGCCATTGCTTCTGCCCTGGATTCTATTGCTCCAGTTCATGTGCGTCCTCTCTCCCTTCAGCCTCAGACCCCATGGTTTGATGGGGTTTTGAGGGAATTGCGGTGACGTTGACGCAGGTTAGAACGTTGTTGGCAGAAGTCTGGTCTGGATGCCGACCACCTTAGACTGTTAGAACATTACCAATTCTATCAGTCAGAAATCTCCCATAAGAAGGCAGAGTTCCAGTCTGGGGAAATTTCTGCCACTCAGAACCGACCAGCTCAGCTATTCAGAACTGTGGACAGATTGTGCAAACCAACCTGTCTACAACTCCGTAGAGCGTTTTCACAATTACAGTGTGATGAGATTGCTCAGTTATTTGCCGATAAGGTGGCTGACATTAGGTCAGACATCTGTTTGACATGCTCTATGCGGGTTGCTTGTGGCCAGGATCGGGTCACTGCCCCTTCGTTTTCTTGGAGTACCTTCGACCGCCCGGAAATTGTGGATGTTATGTGGATTGTCAAAGGGCTGCGTCCTACCTGCTGTAGTCTAGATCCAGGCCCTACTTCCCTAATTTTAGGGTGTGGGGAGCCCATTCTACTGGTTCTAACACAGATAGCCTGGTGTTCCCTTGACTCGGGTGAATATCCCCATTCCTTGAAAGAGGCAGTGGTGACACCCTTGTTGAAGAAAGCATCTCTGGACCCAGACTGTCTTGCCAACTACAGAACTATCTCGAACCTCCCCTTTGCAGGGAAGGTGATCGAGAAGGTGGTGGCAGCCCAGTTGGAGAACCATTTGACCATCCATATCATCTACAAGCCTCTCCAATCAGGTTTTTGAAAGAGGCACAGTACCGAGACTGCACTGGTTCGGGTGCTCAATGATCTTCTGATGGCGAGAGACTAGAGAAAACGGTCCATCTTGGTACTATTAGATCTGTCATCAGCATTTGACACCGTTGACCATGGGGTCCTTCTTGAGCACCTGAGATCTATTTGTAGACTCTCTGGGATTGTTCTCAGATAGTTCACTTCATACCTCACTGGAAGAACTCAGAGGATGGTGTCAGGTTTTTTTTCCTCTGATCCCATCTCTCTATTCTGTGGGGTTCCTCAGGGCTCTATATTGTCCCCCATGTTGTTTGGGGTGTACATGCTTCCCCTTGGAGACATTGTAAGATGGTATGGGCTGAGGTTTCACTGTTATGCAGATGATACCCAGCTGTACCTGTCCTTTGCACCCGACCAGGAAGGAGCTATCTCAGTATTTAACAGCTGCCTGAATGAAATCCAGGATTGGATGAGGTCCAGTTGGCTGAAGTTGAACTCTGGAAAGACAGAGGTGCTGGTATTGGATTCAGATCGCCGGATAGGAGGACCTATGGCCGGCACCCCATCTGGAGTGTTTTGTGGGGATGTCGAGCTATGGGTCTCTGAATGGGTGCGAGATCTGGGGTTGATATTAGATGCGGGGCTGACTCTTCGAACTTAGGTGTCAGCGGTGGTAAAATCATCTTTTTATCATCTAAGAAACATCGCCAGAATTAAGCACCTCGTTCCGTCCAGTGATCTGCCAACTCTGATCCATGCCTTTGTGACCTCATGCCTGGACTACTGCAACTCGCTTTACCTTGGGCTTCTAGGGGTTGATATCCGCTGCTTGCAGCTAGTGCAGAATTCTGCAGCCCGAGTATTGATGGGTACTCCTAGATCTTCCCATAATACTCCGGTGCTGTGGGAACTGCACTTGCTGCCAGTTCAGTGGCGGATCACCTTCAAAGCTGGATTACTGACTTTTAAAGCCCTGCATGATCTGGGCCCTGATTACTTGAAAGAACTCCTGATCCCTTACCGCCCTGTGAGATCGCTCCACTCAGCCAAAGAGGGGTTGCTAGAGATTCCAAGGGTAATATTAAAATCAGCTGGGGCCTGGGCTTTTATGTTTGTGGCCCCTTCCCTTTGGAATTCTCTACCCCATCGGATAAGGGAGTGCATGACCGTGGGGAGTTTTAAACAGGCTCTAAAATCCTTTTTATGGGAAAGGGCATATGGTTTGACTGATTAATAATTGCTGTGTGTGTTTTATAATATTTCCTTTGTATCTCTGTTTTCATATTCTGTATTTTATCTCATTTTATTGGAATGCGCCTTGACATTTGAAAAGCTCAATATACATAAAAATATTATTATTTATTATTACTTATGATTGGGGATGTTTTTAAATTGAAGCTGAATTTGTGTTAGTTTTTTTAACTGTTATGTAGTGTTTGTATGTGCAGCACTTTGAAACTGGAATTGCACTATATAAATAAAAATATTATTATTATTATTAATGGTTTGGGGTAGCTGGAGAAGGTTTTGAGGGACATTAAGAAGAATGACCAGGGAGGAAGACAGGCATGGGGACAGAAAAGGGGGGCAATGATAAGGTAATGGGAAGTGAGATGTGGCCCCGGGAGAGAGGATAGGTGACCATGTGCCGCTCACCATGAAGGAAAAAATTTGGAAGGGGGAATACATCGACATATTCGTATTAGCAAACATAGACAATAAGAAGTATTAGGTGAAAGAGAGCTTTGAGAAAGAGGTGTTGCTGAGAAAAGGGGAGGAGGACAAATCCTTGAAGTGCAAGAATTGGGACACAAGGTTGACAACTTTCACATATTACATGGCCATTGTGATAGAGAGGAAACCAGAATTGGATATCCCCTTACTGACACACTCCTTAATCATAAAGAACGCATATAAGTCGGGGGGGGGGTGTACAGCTGGTTGAAATATGATGACAAATTTAGACAATGGATGGCCAACTTCAGGGATGTGAAGTAGGATGTCAGACAGATAGATTTATGGCTGTAAATCTGCACTGGGACACCTGGTGGTGAAGAGAGGGAGGGAGACAAGAAGATGGGTGGCCTTCAAAAATGCTTCTGGGAGTACAACAGGATGGTTTATTTCTGGTCCCACTGCCATTTTGACACACATGCTCCAAATGTGGAGGTGCTCATACATCATCAAAATGCTGGACAACCTGGGAGAAGGGAACACCTAGCACCTTCCAAAGTCAGCCCTTTAGGGATGGCCAGTCAGATTTCAGGGGCCAGCACTGGGGGGGGGCAGAGGAAGGGATGCAGGGGAAGGGAGGGGACAACCATTCTATAATGGATAGCAGGATAGTTGAAGGGCTGGGGGGACAGCAATTTCAGCTAGTGGACACACCCATACGGACAGGGATTCTGGAAGAGTGGTTAAGGAACTATCCTGACAGGGAGGCGCCGACAGCTTGTTATGGGGATTTAAAAAGGGTTTTAGCTTACAGTTTAGGGGCACTAGGAAGGGGACAATTGCAAGGAACTTAAAGTCAGAAAAAGGGATGGAAAATATCCTGGAGAAGAAGACTGGCAAAGAGATAGCAGCAGGCAGGGTGGAGGGACTATTTTCCAGCCTCCCCCCACCCAAGGTACCGGTGTCCCCACTGGGCTTGGACCACAAAAAATCAACAAGAGAATTTAGGGTGATTCATCACCTGTCATACCCAGAGGGGGACTCAGTGAATGATCAGATTAGTGAGGAAGACAGCAGGCAGATGTATGCAACATTAGAAGAAGCGGTCAGACTAATACGGGAAACCCGCAGGGCATGGCTAACAAAGGCAGACCTAGAGGCAGAATTCCGCCTCCTGACAGTCTGACCTGAGGACTGGGATTTGCTGGATTTTCAGTTTGGGGTGTCCTATTATTTTGACAAGGCCATGCCTGTGGGGTGTTCAGTGGCCTGTGCTACATTCAAAATGTTTAGCACATGGCTACAGTGTGTCTTTCAGCAGAAGTCTGGATACAACACAGTGATACACTATTTGGATGACTTTCTCTTGATAGGGGAAGGGCAGAATAGATGCTACAGGATTTCAGAGACATGTGCAGGGAGTTGGGGTGCCACTGGCCCCAGATAAGATGGAGGGCTCCAGCGAGAGGCTGGAATTCCTGGGAATCGAGGTAGACGTGGACAAGAAAATGCAAAAGCTACAATCTCTTACACATACAGCACAGATGCGAAGGTGGGTTCAGCTCCAGCAGGTGCAGCAGCTCATGGGACACCTGAATTTTGCATGTAGGGTTATAGCACTGGTCCTTACATTTACACGTTGCCTGGCTAGAGTGAAAGCTGGGGTATCCAGGCCACACTGTTGGGTGGATATCTCAAAATGTACTAGGAAGGACCTAGAGGTGTGGGAAGTGTTCTTGAGGACTTACAATGGGAAGACCTTTTGGCAGGAAGACTGGGTGTTTAACATGGATTTGCAGTTGTATACTGACGTGGCAGGAGGTTTTGGGATGGGGGCCTACTTTAGAGGTAAGTGGTTTGCAACAGCCTGGCTCACTGAATGGATGAGGGCGGGGATTACCAAGGACATCACCTTTCTAGAAATCTTACCTCTTTGGGTAGTGACGTTAGTATGCAAGGAAGAGCTTAGGAACTAGAGGGTCACGTTTTGGAGCGAAAACAGGGCCGTAATGGACGTCCTGAAAAAGAGGAGAGCCATGTCCGAGAGGGTGATGAGGGTTATGAGACAGATGGTTTTACAGGGGTTGTTATTAAACCTGTCATTTAGGGCAAGACACATTGATGGCATGGATAATATAATAGGTGACTACCTCTCCCACCTGCAGATGGACGAGTTTCGTGTCATCGCCCCAGGAGCAGAACACAGGCAAACACCAGTGCCAGGGTACGTATGGGAGATTGGGTTGCAGGAGCTGAGCTATTTTTTTGCAGCTCCTGGGACCCCCGAACACTGAAAGCTTATGAGGCCTCATGGAAGGTGTTCCAGGCCTTCAGAGAAGGAAATGGCTTTGAGGTAAGTGGGGTGGTAACAGGGGAACAAGTAGCGAAGTTTGTAGTATCAGGATGGAGAATAAAGTAGCACATGCAACCATGGGGGTTCATCTGGCAGTGATAGGGCAGGTCTGCAGGTTAAATAGCTGGGAGGACCCTACCAAGACCAACTTGGTTAGGCACATGATACAGGGTTGGCTATGGGTGGGTGAAAAACCCAAGGACAGCAGGAGGCCCATCATGGAAACACTGTTGGCTAGTATCATGGGGGCACTTTGCAAGCTGTGACGGTCCAGCAGTGAGTCCTTTTTGTTCTGGGCATTGTACTCCACTATGTACAGAGGCACCTTTAGGGTTAGTGAGGTTGGGGGGCATGGTAGACGGGATACTTCAGCAGGCCTATGGTGAGGAGACAAGGTATGGGCCAGTGACAGGGTGACAGTGATAATAAAGCACTCAAAGACAGACCAAGCAGGAGTGGGAGCACGGTTGACTTTGCAGTGACATAGGATCAGGCCCATCTGTCTGGTGGAGGTGCTGTCAGCATATGCTACAGTGTGGCTTAAGGGCAAAAAAAAATTGCTATTTGTACACGGGGATAGGTCTCCAGTAACGTGCACTCAAGCAACAGCCATACTCAAAAAATGTATGTTTTTCCTGGGGGAAGGCCCGAGTGTTTTCTCATCACATTCCTCCAATTAGGGGCGGCATCAGAAATGGCAGCCCAAGGAAGATTGGAGGGCAAAAGGGAGATGGGCATTGGGTTGTCTTAAGAGATATGTTCAAAATAATGCTTGAAGATGATTTTAACCATGTCTCTCTTTTTCTCCCCTGCAAGCAGGTGCATATTTATCAATAAAGAAGTATTAAGAGGGGAAGGGGGCATAAAAACATAATAAAGGTGGGGGGGCAACAACAGATGACTAACATGTGTTTGATTTAGGATTTTAAATAGGTTAGAAAATGGAGGCTAGAGGTGTGGATTTGTGGACACTCGTTTGTTCACTGGGCTGAAAAGTGGGCATCCAGGAGGCTCAGGGGTGGCAGCTGTACTTGGACCTGAAGTGCATCAAGCTTACATGGAAGGGCATGCGGGGAATGAGATGGGCACAGCTGGTACTGCTACTGTGGGAAATGAAAAAGGGAACACAGATGCCCAGATGTGCTTATCATCCACCTTGGGGGGAACAATTTGGAGACTAGTCTCTGTTGGGCAATCTTTTCCAGATAAAGGAGGACTTGAATAAGATTCAGGAGTGGTGGCTGGAGGTTGCTCTGGTATGGTCTGATATGATACCCAGAAGGGTGTGAAAACATGCTCATAGTCATAAGGCAGTAAATAAGGCCAGGAGGCTCATGAACTCCAGGGCTGGCAAGTTATTTACGACTTATGGAGGACTAACAATACCAACGGGCACACAGGAGCATGTGGACAAATATTATAGGAGGAATGGAGTGCGCCTCTCGGTTCTGGTCTGGCCCTCATTAATTCAAAAATAACAGATGTAATTGAACACTGGATGCGGGAAAAATTTGCTTAAAGAAGGGGGAAGGCCACCGTCCGTCACAAGCAGGAGGTGGTCTAGTGGAAAAATAAGGGAGGGAGGGA
Source organism: Neoceratodus forsteri (assembly GCA_016271365.2). Classification (NCBI taxonomy): domain Eukaryota; kingdom Metazoa; phylum Chordata; order Ceratodontiformes; family Ceratodontidae; genus Neoceratodus; species Neoceratodus forsteri. The sequence goes on along the minus strand of CM057455.1, from coordinate 825,169,513 downwards.
GGAGGTTAGGAAGGCGGGAAGGGTAAAAGTAATAATAAACAAAGACCCTGGACATACCAAGAAGATGGAGGGGTGCAAGTGTACATACGAACATATGAACATATGAAATGCCAGCAGAAACAGGCCTCATTGTCTATCGAGTGTACCCGATTGTGCAGCTAGCCCCTCAACTTGCAGCTGCCTCACCCTCCCCTCCCCCCCTCATAACAACCCCCCACCTCACTCTGTCCCACCCTCTCTTAAATCCTCCTAGTGTTCTACATGATACCATCTCCACAGGCAGAGTGTTCCACTTATCTACCACCCTTTCTGTGACAAAATGTCTCCTGATTTCCCTCCTGAATCTACCCCCTCCAGTCTCAGCTGATGCCCTCTCTTGACCCTCCCCCATCTGATCTGAAGAATCCCTTCTGTATTAATCATGTTAATACCCTTTATGTACTTAAAGATTTCAATCATATCCCCCCTATCCCTTCTTTCTTCTAGGGAATACATTTTCAGCTCTCCCAGCCTCTCCTCATAGGATTTACCCTCAAGTCCCTGTATCTTCTTGGTTGCCCTACACTGCACCCCCTCCAGCAATCTGATGTCCCTCTTTGGAATGAACGCCAGTACTGCATGCAGTATTCCAGGTGTGGCCTGACCAGTGACCTGTACAGAGGTAGGATCACTTCTCTGTGCCTGGCAGAAATTTCCTTTGCTATGCACCCCAGCATCTTGTTTGCCATTGCAGCCGCCTTCCTACACTGAGCTGAGTGGTTCATATTCCCCGTTATTAGTACCCCTAGATCCTTTTCCTCCACTGTGCTTACCAGCTGTACCCTGTCAACTGATATTTCTTCCCCTGGTTCTTTACTCTAAAGTGCAGCACCTTGCACTTCTTGGCAGTGACCCCCAACTGCCATGTTTCTGACCATTCCTGTAGTTTGGTCAGGTCTTCCTGTGGCCTCCTCCACCCCTCTATGTCATCTACCACTGCGCCAATCTTAGTATCATCTGTGAACAGACTGATCCTACTCTGGATCCCATTTGAGATATCGGATATGAATATCCCAAACAGTATTGGTTCCAGTACTGAAGCCTGGGGAACCCCACTTGTAAAGTCTCTTGGTGATGAAAGTTCCCCCCCACCACCACGCTTTGCTGCCTACCCCATAGCCAGTTGGTGATCCAGTTGACCATTTTTGTCCCCACTCCAATGTATTCCAGTTTACCCCCCAGCTTCCTATGTGGCACTGAGTCAAAGGCCTTGCTGAAGTCCAAATTTAGGATGCCCACTGCATGGCCCCTGTCCAGTTTCCTGGTAACCCAGTCATAGTACTCAACTAGGTTCGTATGGCAGGATCTGCCTAATACAAAACCATGCTGATGACCATCTTGGAGCCCATTGTCCTCCAGAAAGGTCACCAGTCTCTCCTTTAGGATTGACACCATGAGTTTCCCCACGATTGAAGTGAGACTTACTGGTCTAAAGTTGTCTGGATCATCCATCAGTCCACTTTTATGAATTGGCACCACATGAGCCATCCTCCAGTCCTGTGGCATGCATCCTGTGTCCAGTGATGTACTGAACAGGTCTGTCAGTGGACTGGCCAGGATCTTTGCTAGCTCCCTAAGTACCCTAGGGTGAATGCCATCTGACCCTGGAGCCTTGCCCACCCTCAATGCCCTTAGTCCCTCCAGCACCCTGTGCTCCATAATTCTGGTATCAGTCACCCCCAACCCCTCTCTTTCCACTGCCCTCTTTCCATGGAGTATCTGCCCTCTTCTTTCCTTCGTGAACACAGAGCAGAAGTACTCATTCAGTGCCTCTGCCTGGTCTTCCCCCTTCTCCACCCACCCCCAATTTTTCTTAATCCTCATAATCTGGTCTTTGCACTCGGACCCCAGAAGAAAATGAAGAAGAAGCAACCCCCAGATGTACACTGGGGGGAGAAGAAGGAAAGTTTAATGATTTGAAACAAATTGGACGTGATAGCATGTAAACAGAATACAAAGAGTGTGGAAAAGTTATGTATGGTATATGATGATTATTATCAATATGTAAATATCAGATAAAATGAATTTTGTGAACTGTGAAAAATGATCTTAAGTAAATTAATTGCTGAACTGGGCACCCACACATCTTTTGTCAGAGTTTTCATTGGATGGGATCTGCAGACAATGGTTAGCTGAGCACAGCTGCAAAGGTAGAGGTACAGCAGATACTTTACATTATTAATAGTTATAGAAATATTTCTGGTACCACACATTTTGTACAGGACTGAAAATTGTTTTATAAATATAAGATGCACTGAACACATTTATGGATACTCTGCAAACCCATATATAAATATGACAAACTACAGCCATGCTGTGGTCACATATTACGTTCATTAGCAATACTATTTTCATACCTTAGACAATTAATGAATAGCATGAACACAGAAAGAATAGATACAAGTGATAACTGGATAAATCCATTAAGGAGGAAAACTATTATTTCTAACTTTAATATCATGAGTAGTACGTAGAGGCTTACATTTATGGTCGCTAACTACTGTATATTGTCAAATAATGGTCTCATAACATAGATGGAATTACAGTACATTTAAGAACCACATAGCCATAATAGGCATAATACCACTGGCATTAGACAAGCTGTCTCAATGTAGTTTTTTCCTTTATAACCCATTCACTCCTGGTGGATATTTTGGGTCCATTCCAGCAATGGATGGTTCTGATGCCATATGGCATCTACGGGAACAATTAATGTAATTAGAAGTATTTTGGTTATGAGGTAGAATTTGAAACTCGTTATTTTGGCTTTTGTTTGTTCTATGTGTAGGACCACCATATGTCTTGAAGAAGGCATAGTAATTGAGAATTAATTATAGAAACATAGAAACACAGAAGTTGATGGCAGAAGGAGACTAATAGGTCCATCTAGTCTGCCCATTTGTTTTAGACCTATTTTGACACTCTAGTTGCCCGCTGTAGTCAAGGCTCCCTTGTGTCTAACCCATGCATTCTTGAATCCCACATCATTGACCCCCACAACATCTTGGGGCAAGCTTTTTCAAGTGTCCACCACTCTTTCTGTGAAAAAAAAAACTTCCTGGTGTTGGTAGAGAACCTCTCTCCTTGCAGCCTGAGGTCATGTCCCCTTGTGCTGGAGCTCTTCTTGAAATGAAAAAAATTCCTGTACCTGTACCTTGTTAATGCCTTTTATGTACATGAATGTTTCAATTGTGTCTCCTCTCTCTCTTCTCTGCTCCAGGGAATACATACTTAGTTTCTAAAGTCTTTCCTCATAGGACATGTACTGCAAACCCTGGACTGTTTTTGTCACCTTGCTCTGTACTGTTTCCACCCTGTCTCTCTGAACTGTTTCAACGCTGTTTCTTCAGCATATTTTTTTTTCATTCCTATTACATGTCTGGTTTTATGAAATGTCTTTATGATTACTGTACATTAAAGTGTTTAAAACTTGGTAATGACAAGTATTTGTTGACCAAATAAAGTAGTGTTGATGGTGGCAGAGATTTTATAGGTCACAATGCATGCTGTTTGCCAGGGCTGCAGGCCCAGATTTCCCTAGTATGATCTCACTCCCTGAGGCACATGGGACCTGGAGAAATCACAACCTGCAACACTGGGATAAGAAAAGACAATGCTGGATTATGCAAAGCAACCCTTTAAGTACAGCGCTGTATGCCCTGTTGCCCCACTGCCACTCATCACTGTGTGGTCAACTTGGAGCAGTCATTGACAACCCTGTGCCTTTAGAGTCTTCCACATAGACAGCAATGGGGTGCAGTACTGTAGTCTGATCCTAAAGCCTCCCCAGTGACCGTCCAACATTTCCAGTGACCCTCCATCCACCCCCAATGATCATACTACTTCCATATTTAATTAAAAAAACATCTTTCTGTTACACAACATTGTGTGTTTATTTAACTGGGTTTACACTTATTCATATTGGTCCCTATGCAATATTGGGATGGGGATACGTGAATCTAGGTGTACCTTGCCCGCATAGCAGCGCACCTGTGGACAGATGTGCACCAGTGGCAGTCACGACCATCAGCCACCTGTCTGTGTCCCCACCCCTTCAGCACATAGGACTCCACAGGGTGACTGGGGGCAGGGGATGCAGACCTGATCAAGCTTCCAATCAGATGCCCAGACTGGGGCAAAAGGTGGTTCATCTCGACGGTGGGGCATACCTTGGCAGCATGCCTCATGGAAGACCAATGGCCAGTGGCTGAGGGGGTGAGAGGAGGGCAATGCCGCTGGCCCTCCAGTGATACGGCCCTGGAGTGGGTTGCAGGGACAGGGTGTGGGGTCTGTTGACAGTGTGGGGAGGCACAGTAACCCACAATGTGCCTGGATGCCTGGAGTAGTTGTTGACTGGTTCAAGGGGGGCAGCATCCATGGACTGGTGTCCTTCTGGGCATGTGGGGGGGTACCATGTAGAAGCTGCACACTGATATGTACTGGGTGGTACCAGGCAGCCATGGAGTTGTCCTCCTGGCATAGTAGGCTACCTGCCCTTTCTGGGTGGTGCACAGTGGTGTGCATGTGGCACATAGGGGGTTTATGGCAGGGTTTTTCCTGTCATACCCTGTGCCCTCCTCTGCACCCCTGCAGCCAACACAATGCACCTTAGTGCATGGTGCATAGTGCCAGCCCAACCTTCACCCACCACCAGTACATTGCTCTTTACACGGCAAAGGAGATTGGATGTGTAGGTGCTGCATGCCCCCTCTTAGCGTATCCCTCATGGGAGATGCTTAGGGGGTGTAGTGTGCACCCCAGATATGTGCGTACTCACTCTGCGCCAATAGTGCATAGGGCCCAATGTTTTGTGTGGGAGAAGGGCTAACATAGAAACATAGAATTTGATGGTAGATAAGGACCACTTGGCCCACCTAGTCTGCCCATTTTCCTACCTGATGGATAAGCTACAGATTCTTGTTAATCAACAGCTTACTTCCTCCTCCCCCCCACTAGCATTGCCTTATGCCCGTCCTATGCATTCTTGAATTCTCCCACTGTTCCTGACTCCACAACCTCCTCAGGAAGGCTGTTCCATGCATCCACAACCCTCTCTGTGAAAAAATACTTTCTAACATTACCTCTTGGCTGTCCCCCCTCTATCTTCAAATTGTGCCCCCTTGTTCTTGCACATCTCTTTTTCTGAAAGATACTACCTCTTGTACTTTGTTAATTCCCTTGAGCTATTTGAAAGTTTCTATCATGTCCCACCTCTCCCTCCTTTCCTTAAGGGTATACATATTAAGCTGCTTTAGTCTCTTCTCGTATGTCTTCTGGTGCAGACCCTGCACCATTTTGGTTGCCCTCCTCTGAACAGCCTCCACTCTGTCTATGTCTTTGCAGAGATGGGGTCTCCAGAATTGCATGCAGTACCCCAGATGGGGTCTCACTAACTGTCTGTAAAGAGGGTTAACAACTTCCTGTTTTCTACTGTTGATGCCTCTCCCTATGCATCCCAGTATCCCCCCCAGCCCTCCTTACTGCCTTCTAACATTGCTTGCCCACCTTTAGGTCATCTGATATAATTACTCATAGGTCTCTTTTGATTTTTGTTGTTGTTATTAACTCATATATATTAATTTGTGATGTGGACTGTGAAATTGCTACAAACTTTTACTGTCATATTTCTATCTGGTTATGAAGTGTACAGCAGCATTGAAAAGTAGAGCAACTGCAGATCGTGACTTACAGTATGACCGATAACTTCAGATGTGATTTGCTGCTGTCAAAAAATGTGTACGTTTTTTTATTTATTGAAGACTCAAACAATACCTTTGAGCACAAGTGCTCTTGTACAATTGTTTCACATCAGATTACATTATGTTCAAAACAATGATCAAACCATAAAGAAATTTCTAGAGAAGATGTTTGTCAAGCAGTTCATAAAGAAACATAATATTGAAAATTATTCAGATTAAAAAAGGGCAAGTTCAGGCAACCAGCTGCATGAGAGACAGTAGGTATTAATGCAGAGTGACCGAGCTAGCTCACTAACTAGTGAAGCTGCACTGTGTTGCTAACACAGCACTCAGGGATCTTTTGAACTGGTCAATCCTGGCGAGGTTCAGCATGGCTTCAGGCAGTTCATTTTACCAGTCTGCAGCTCTAACAGAAGAGGAGCATTTACCCAGCTGAGTTGTACAGTGATGTAGTTCAAGGGTATTCCTGACAATACTTCTTGCATTTTAGTAATTTACAACAGGGTGGAATCAGTTTTTTAGAGCAGGGTGTGATAGGCCTAGCAATTCATTACTAGTATATGAGTTTGATTATGAACTATGTTATGATATGCAGGTATTCCATTGCCACCTGTTCAATACTGCTATTTAAATTTTGTTGTGCGAATATATTCAACCATATACTGAATTGCTATCCAAACAGAGCAACTGCAGATCGTGTATCACAAAATGACTTGATGAGTAGACCCCGTCAGCCACCAGTACTGTACTGCTTGTCTTCCAATGATCCATGCAGGAGGTCAATCAGCCCACATACTGTATTAAGGATTAATATAAATAAATATGCATTTAGGATTCAGGGTTTGCTAGCTCTGCTTGGAAAGACAGGTTTGGAGCAAAGGCTTAAAATGGGTTGAATTGTATGCCCCTATAACATTTCCTTCCTGATTTGAAAAGTAGAAACTGAGTGGTCATGAGATGGAGTGGTAACTATTCTGGCCTTTCACACAGGTGAACAAATGCTAAAAAATTATAAGGTAGAAGGACTTGAAAAACACCTGAGAGAGAAATAAGTTGAAAACAGTTCAGTACATTGGTGTTGTAGTAAGAGGCCATGCTGGCAAGCACTCATCATCAGCCATGCATATTCACTGGTAAAGAAGCTGCCAATTGCTACAGTACTGTCAAAAATAAAAACACAGGTCATGGCACCAGTGTGGTGCCAGTACTATAAGCAACTGGCACATGCTGCTGAAATGTTGTGGTCCCTACCACCAGACAGCAAACGGCATAATCCAACATGCTGTGGTCTTTGACTTTAATGATCCAATTAAATACTGGCAAGACAAGCATGTAATATGGCTTCCACTGATTAATTTAACCTTGAATCTTCTTGGGTGCCCTCCAATATCTGTTGCTTCAGAAATATCTTTCAGTTCTGCTGTTGATATTACTTCACCACATCGCTCAAGGCTAGATCCAGAGAATATTAATTTTTTAGACTTTAAATCGAGTTGTACAGATCAACTCTAACTATGGTACTGATTTGGTTATTCACGTGTCTAACAAATGACATCTACTACTGTTACCACACCTATACCTCCTAATAGGCAAGTCTCCCTGGACTCGCACTGGCATCACAGTCTGCACATTATCACTCCCAGTCACAGAGGCAGCACAAAGACTACTGTGATGTATAGCATACACAGATGTCTTCCAACTGATGACACTACAATAAATTTTTCTTCATGATCACCAACAAGCTAAATAGGATAATGCATGACTTTCAATTATGCAGAGTCATTATCAGTTAACTATGAGTCTGGTGTCATCCCAGCATACCCACCATGACTGGGATGGTGATGGAATACCTGACCAGCTGATTACCGGAACTAAGTCAAAAGAGCACAGATAGAATTGCACAGTACAAAATCATGAAACCAACACAGCACCGCAGAGAAACAGCCCAGAGCACTGCATATTACACACCCCAGTGTCAAACACATTCAAAATAGCACAGACACAATCGCGCCACAGGAAACTGCCGAGGCAACACACCAATGTGGAAAAAGATCCCGGAGTACTGTGTGGGCTGCACTGTGGGAGCTTTGCCCCATGCACCTCTCAAATGGGGGCTTCATCCCTGCTCCTTCCAATAACATAAATAAACATACCCTGAATTGTAGCAAAGAGAAGGAAAAAAGAAATTGCAGGAGGGAGCTGGGGTGGAACCCTGGTGTGCTGGGCGTCCCAACCATTACAGTCTTCACACTACCCACTGAGCCACTAGGCTGACTTTCTCATATACCAGACAAACTATCTTGTAGCTGACTCAGTCTGAATGAAAACAACTACACCTCAGTTGTTTTTCACTCACACTGTCTCAGTTATGCAGATTTTAACAGCAGAATTCTGTCCAAGCTATCGTGACCAGATACTGTTCCCTGACTACTCAATTTCCAGTAGGGAGTGGATGTGATAGAAGGGCTGACAAGCTGACTACCCATTCTCCAGTGTCCAGCAGGTTGTAGTTGTGTACATAACCCAATGAATATAAAACCACAAAATGATAGAAAAAAAAACAGAAAACAAACAAGAAAACAATCTCAATCCATGGATGGTAAAATATTGTGAAAGACAATGGAATACCTTAAATTTAATTACTTTTCATTTGTTTATATGCTGTTTTTGCAAAATGTTTCAGAAGATTAATACACACTGCATTTTAAGGAGGATATAGATTCAGAAAAAATAGCAGCACCTGGGAGGTGGTGCAGAGACAAAACCAAGCAACCAAATCAGATAAAAGTCTTGCATTCACCATCTCGTAGTAAAATCACCCACACAGTCTATAAAGTGCAAAATATCCTTTATTGGAGTGCAATAAAAAACCACCACTCCTCAAGCATGAGGGTGGTGTTTTCATGCACTCTAAATAATAATAAGGCCACGACAGGGTGTGTATATCATGGGATATCATCACGCCTTGGTGGTTGGGCGCGGGCCACAGGCGAGTGCATCCAACCATTCAAGAAGTGATGATATCCTATGATATACCACACCGTGGAGTGACTTATTGCTATTATGAACTGGATTTAATTTTTTTTTTCAATTAAAAAAAAAACAACTTTTAAAACCTTGTGAAATTGCTTCTTTTAGCATGTTGGAAGAGTATGTTTTAACAAAATAGTCCTGAAGGGCTCGGCCAGCAGGTGGTGCTGTTATAACTAACACTGTGTCACTTTGGTAACACTGCTCCTCTCAAGTATGTTCTCCATGGGTTTCATGTGGTTGTGCTGCCTAGTTTGGGACAGAGTGAATATGTGTTTAATTTGCGGTTTCTTTTCGGTAGTTAGGTAGAGCTTGTCAGTGCCACGATTGTGATTTTCTTTTTTTTTTGTAACACAACAGTCAAGCACTAGTGATGCTGTGGAAATGATGCTACTCACTCGGTCAACATCATATTCCTCTGGAGTTTGGCTGAGGTAAGAAAATGTATGGCAGGCTTTGTAAAGTACTGGCAGTAGCAGCGGTTGTAGGAGGGATGGCATTTATTTAGATTTTTGGAGTATGGCTCCGTCAATGGTTGTGCCTTTCTACAGTTTGGTGTGAGGTGGAAATACTGGCAGAGTGGAGCGATGTGTGGTGCTGCAGGTGAGGAGGCTGGCAGCTGGAGGTTTTCTGAAGTTGTGATGATGTAGTTCGATATCATCACGGCTTCAAAAACCTCTCAGCCAATCAGCGATGTCCATTTACGATCCCCAGTTCATAATAAAGGATATTTTGCACTTTATTGACTGTGTGGGCAATTTTACTATGAGGTGATGAGTGTGATACTTTTATCTGATTTGATTATATGGAGGATATTGTAATGCACACAGAGGTAAAACAGAGGCTGCAGGAAAGGGCAAACACCTTGTGCGTAGCAATGAATATTTACTATTAATGTAGCACAATAATGGGACCATGTGGCCTTACTAGGTTTCAGACACTGTCACACCACCACAAACACTTCATGCCCAGCAAAGGCATCCCAACTCTATCTGCTATTAGTAACCACATTAGTGAATATTCATTTCTGACTGCAAGGCTTTTTAAATCTCATATATGTAAGCTTCTTATACCACAACAGTTACTGCATTGGGAGCTGAAGGGGATTTGCTGAATTACGGAGGCTGAAAAAAATGTTTGGAATGAACCCAAATGAAGTTTCCAGTTGCTAACTTCTCTCCACCTTACACTATAGTACACAGAGTTGAATGCTGCACTGCTAAGGAGGCATCCTTTGGATAAGGCAGTAAACCAAGATCCAGGTGTAAGTTAAAGATCCCATTGAAATTTTTGTAAGATTAGACAGCAGGGGTTCTCAAATGGTGAGGCCAGCCTCCCTGGGGAGGCCCCAACCTGTTTCAGGGGAGGCTCAAGCAAGTCTTGAAACAGTATTATATTTCAATTTTGAACTTTATAGATTTTGTGTGAAGGGATAAGGCAAACAGAAAGAGGATGATAGTAGGTGAATTTATGTATTTATTCACAAGTCTGTGACCAGGGAAGGTACTGTACACTGAGCCAAGGCTTATTTCAGGTGTACCCAGGGAAGGGTAGTGAGATAATATAATTCAAAATGTAACTGCAGCATACTCAAGCAATACAAAATGAATACAAGTGGAAACAAATTAAGAACAATAAACTAACAATGTGAGGAATAGTTGATTAATTAGACTGGCAGCAGAACTGTCCAAATACAAGAGTTAACCATATAGGTTCTAGGAATAAGAGCAGGAGGGAGCAAAATAATCCCTGAGAAGTTGCTTAAGAGCAGGAGGAGAGGCAGAGGTTGGCAGGAAGGTTATTCCAGATACAGGGGAAAACAGAAAAAAGCAGTCTGACCCATAAAGGTATGACCGTAAGGGGTAACAATGGTTCAAGAGTCAAAATATTGGAGCAGGTAGGTTGTCCTGTTGGGAGGGGGGGTTACAATAAGCTTAACATGAGAGCTAGCTATGCAAACAGGTTTCAATGTATTTCTGATGTGCTGTGAAAAGTAGGCTACTTTTCTATGGGGAGGCCCCAAAATATTTCAGTATTTTGGGGGAGGCTCAAGATCATTTCCATAGCTTAGGGGAGGCTCACTATGACAAAGTTTGAGAACTGTTGGATTAGAGGATTTTCTCCAGTGTTCTTGCCAACATTCTCTCTATTAATAAAACAGGTTTGTGTAATCCCTACCCCAGGACGCACCTCAAAATAAGCTGATAGAGCTAACTGTGCCTTTTCTGGTCAAAAATGATACATAAAAATAAAAATAAAAAAATAGTAGCCATCCTATCATTATCATTATAATCATTAGTATTTCATGCATACAGTATGAGTAGTTTGGTCTTAAATGACTGTGATTATCCATGAGAATTGAGAACCCAGAGTTCAAAATGTTCAGTTTTGTCTTGTATAACCGAGTTTGCCTCTCCATTTAAAACCCTAGGAACAATACATCACACAGTTCCCAAGATTCATACATTTAACTTATTTTGAGTGTGTGTGCTGTAAACCTAACTGTTAACACAGTGGGACCCATATTCACAGTGGCAGGCTGCTTCCCGCAAGTCCTTGTACCACGCAACTCAACTGAGCCGGCACAAAAGAATAGTATATCTAGAGGTGTGCCATAATATGCAATTGCGTATGTGCAGCTGAATATCCTGAAAATGCACTATCATGCAGTGGGAGATGCACAGCACAGCAGGTGCCCAGAGCCCAGTGCAGAGCATATGGAAGTGTGCAATGCAAAGTCACATGCATGGAGCGCAGAGTTGCAATATTCAGCCAGGATATACAAATGGTCTCCTTTCACAGTCAGCACTCAAACAGCACATTTGCATCTAATTACTGGTATGTATTCAGGCAATTTGCATACCATACAGTAGGCATGCACAGTTCCAGCATTACAGAGCAGCACAACCACTCCACAAAAGTAAGCAGGAGGTACTGCAGCATAGCAGGCAGGTGGAATGTATGAATATTTGTGGGTGTACTGCATTGGCGTGAGTACACTGCAACATACCCCCCAAACCCTTAGCATCCAAATGTGTGCCAAGGTGTGTCACAGCTGATCAAAATGTGTAACACAGCAGCAAACATGACAGTGCAAGCTTGGAAGGCTGTGTAGATGTGTGGACCAAAGTTGCTACAGTGTGCTGATACCTAGCATATCATGTTATTATACAACTCTGCATAAAAGTCCCAGTGGTCAGTGTGTAGTGTCACTAACTCTATATGTGGAACAGAGGGTGTCTGAGTGATAACACGTATGCCATACACCATACTGTGTGACAGTTGAGGGGTTTGCAGTGTTACTACCCATAGCCATGTCCATGCTGTAGGTGGCCGCATGCACAACACTGGAAGGTTCTGGTGTCCTTGGGGAATGCCCTACCACCTCCAGACCAGAGATGTTGCTACCTCACCCCACGCTGCTCAAAGTTTTGCACTGTCCACCACCAGTACACCACAGTGACCCAAACTCAAAGCCCCTAAGTCTTGTCACACTGCAGGAATGGCATCGGTGACATGTATGTGGTTCCTAGTGGCATGAGTCTGGCACGGGCATGTTATGAGCATCTATGGTGTTCCACCATGGGTTTGTGCCACTGGGCTGTCCCTGACCCATGCCATATTGCTACCATTGTAACAGACACCACCATGGGTGCATGCCTCCACCGGATGGTGCTCTGACAGCCACATGGGTGCAGGCCATGGCACCTGGTACATGTATCGCATTGTAGCTGTCTGCTCTGCTGGTGTGCTGGGGGCATCTCACTAGCAAGTGGCAGCTGGGTGTCCTCGAATGGGTGTGGTGAGGGGGGGCTGTCTGGGTGGTGCCAGAGGTGGCACCCAGTGGCACCCAGCAGATACCCAACAGACTGGCACAGTGCTGTTGTGGCCTTGGGTACTACCGTTCTGGCATGACTGCTGTGTGCGGGGACTGGAGCACATCCTAGTGCACCTCTGAGGGCTGTCTCAGGGTCACCTGTATGCAGTTCTGCTGCCTGCCTGTGGGTGGCTGGTCAATGTAGGTCATGTCCTAAAATACAAAACTTTGTGCGGTACAGTTTTGTGATGCACGACACATGCGCCACACATTCTGGCTGAATATACACTTGCGCTGCATATTCAGGTACCCGCCTCCTGTTTTTGTACTGCATATATTATTTCTGCATGAACACACATTGGGAAATGCATAATGCATCTCTCCATTTCGAATATCGTGCTTCTGAGCATTTTCTGAGATGCACCACACATGCCCATTTTGGGCCGCGCATCCCCTTTGAATATGTGGGCCAGTGTTTTGCAATTAATATTTCCAAGGACATAAATATACTTTAGAGTTTACAATTTCATAACTGCAAACTTAAGTGGTGTCATTGAGAACTCCTTCAAACTGTAACTAGATCCACTTTAAAATCTAAACATGATTCCTGTATGGTGTGAAAAGATGTCAGACAGTACATACTGAAAAATACTAACCACTGTTTTGTGCATCTTTTCCAGCAATTAATCACTAAGTACTGAGGCCTCTGTTAGATAAGCCCTATCAAAAAAGTTTTTATAGCCTGGTTGATTGACGTTATTGTGAAACTAGTCAACAGACACTCCATGGGCAGGATTTTCAAACCATGTTGCAGGGCTTGTGCCCTGCCCTGAGCCACGGGACTTTGGTTTTGTTGGTGCGCCACACCACATCACCATAACTATGCCTGATTTTCAGTTCCCTGGCATATTTGTGACACTTTCAATGATTTACAGCAGCTTGCACCAATTATCTGGCACAAGCTCCATATTAGAGGCCCCAGGGAGTGGCACAGGCTAGACCAATAACTGTGGTCTAAGGACCTGCCTTCGGTGCAAGGGATAGAAAATCCCGATTGCCGACAGGAGAATGCCACAAGGTACGTGTGCCATATGGTCAGTGCACCAGGGGCTTGCAACATTCTTACCAATTCTAAAATCTGGCCCCATACGTCATATAGATGTATAGTACTTAAACATGTCATAAGATGTATAGTAACCGGAAACCTTTATAAACACAAAAGGATGAAATTTACTTAAGGATGATATGAAATAGTTTTTACACTGCTAGATGCCCTCCTGTTTTCCTTTATGCATTTTGATATGTGTTGATCTTTTGTTTGTCAACTTACTAGTCAGATTATTTTGAATTTGTAACTAACCTGAATTCCTCTCTCCTCAATAATTGCTGCTCTCGCTTTTCATACAACCTGAACATTCTGTGACATTAATAATCCATTCCAGGCCATTCAGACATACAGCACAGAATGGTGTAAATGATGTCACTGAATATCTTAGAAATATTAAAGGAAAACTGAGGAGAGTGAAACTGTATGCAGACCTGAAGGCACCTCAAATCTAAATTATTTATTTATAAAACTGAAGAGAGTGAAACTGTACACAGACCTGAAGAGACCTTAAATCTAAATTATTTATCAAACTGGGGTCAAGGCATATTAGAATATATAATTGGCATAGAAAGGAAAATGGTAGAGCAGTGAACTATTTAAAATAATTTCCTACAGTATCTGCTTTAAGACATAACAGAACTCATATTAGACTGCAACTTTTGAATATTTGAGCTCAGTGTTCAAACTGTTTTGGAGGCCCACTGAAAAATGTGAGTTTTTGGGGGGAGAGCATCTGGTAACATCCTGGTGATGGGGAGTGTACAGTAAGTGCCACTTTTTAGCAATGGATATGGTAAATCCCGTGCATGGTGCTTTATTACATACCAATGTACACTTACACCTTACCCACCGGTCTTTGACATGAAGGAGATGGGGCTACGTCTTCACAAAGTCCAGCAATGGCAAAACCTCAGTAACAGAGTCCATTGGGCTCCTCAATAGCCCAGTGTGTAGTGTGATGTGCTCTCACACTGGTGAAAATGAGTTCAAGACTGGACTCAGAAGAATTCATTTAAAGTGACCCAAGGGGAGACTGTTAAGAAGGTAAATATGTGGGGGTCACGTGATGCAAGTGAGCTGTTAGCAGCAGAGGCGCTGAGCTCCGACCTTCAATCGATTTTTATTTCATTAATTTCAGCCTATCTTAAATTTTGTCAGCACACCTAAGGTTAGAAGTCTATCCGACAGGCCACTAAAGCTATTGGTTTGGATCACAAACGGGCTCACGAAGCCAGGATGGAGACCGAGATGTGTGCAACCTCCATGCGCTATACCCCGCCGGCCACACCGGAGAAAAACCCTAAGAAACCAAAGGCCCAAAACGCTAATCCAGACAAAAAGGCCTTGCAGTTTTCTGCTACGATTCCTTTAACTGAAGACCGTTTTTTGCAGGAGTTACAGCCTTTTAAGGAAACGCTGGGTGAGATTGCCTCTGAACTGAAATCCTTGAGGGGAGATCTCGCAGATCTGTCAAGGAGATTGACAGATTCTGAGGCCCGCACTACCTCTATCGAGAGGTGGAGGAAAAAGCTAGAGCCAGAGATGGTGGGACTGAGGCAGCAAATACAGAAACTACAATTAAAAACCAAGGACCTAGAAGGAAGGAGCTGCAGGAATAACATCCTAATTATTGGGCTGCCTGAGGCTGAGGAAGGGCAGAATGTCCAAGCTTTCCTCCAGAGATTCCTGTGTAAAGTCGCCGGCCCATCCCTGATGGGAACCTCATACAAAATTGAGCAGGCACACCATTCTCTGTGACCCCGGCCTCAACCAGGTGATCCTCCTAGACCCCTCATAATAAAATGTCTAAGTTTTGTGGAGATGCAACATGTTTTGAACAAGGCGAGAGAATCCCAAGCCATACTATGGGAAGGGGTCAAGATACGACTGACACAAGATCTGCCATATGAAACAAGGCAAAAGCATGCTGCCTTTCACCCCATCATCAATAAACTGATTGCAGCAGGCATTCATTTTAAAATGCTGTATCCTTCTTGTCTGCAAGTCAAGATAGCAGACAGCTGGAACTCCTACGATACCCCTTCGAAGGCGCTAGAAGACCTGGCTGTTAAACTCCCTGATTTATTCCATAAAGGCTAGAAATCCAAGGGACCTGGCTGGACTGGTTCAAAGGGGGTTGTTTTCATAGTTTTGCAGAGTTTGAAGCATTTTTAAAATGTTTTTCTGTGACACTAACCTGGGAATTCCTGATCGGTAGAGGAGAGGCTAGGTTTCAGTTGAGTGGGGGATTCGTGGGATCAGCTGGCTCCTGTTGAGGTCTGTGTTGGCGGGAGACCCGGGCCGTGGTTTGGTTTGGCAGGCTACATAAACGGGCAGGGCGCTTTCCCTTGAAGGAAGGGGGGACCTTTTACGCTGGGGAAGTGTTCCAGGAAGACTAATTTGGGGGAGTACAGTGCACCCGATTTAGGGTCCTAGAGAAACAAGAGGAATCCTCGAGTATCGATCTATAAATATGCAGTCCTGGCCATGCAAGCATCTTTTCTTTTACATTATAATCGGGATGAAGTTCCAAGGGGACACTTTACGGTAATAGGAAAGGACTGTATATCCTTGTTCTTTTTTGGATATCCTGTTGAAGATATTAATGTTAATCAGGGAAGGGGGCTTTATTATGCAGCAGCAGTTAAACTATGTTAATAGTGGGAGACATCCTTTGTTCCTGGGCTATCTGGATTTGATAGAGGAAGGGAGGAGCAGCCTCAGAGTGCTAATAGAGGGCTGTATCACCACCCAGATAGTAGTGGGGTAGATCTCCTTGGGTTCTTCTGGTTATTAGTATCTGGGACAGTCAGAGTTGTGGTGAATAAAACCAATATTGATTATAGCTCGTTAATTAAAGGGGCATATTCCGAGGGGGGTCCAATGGGGTATGGCTCTCCTATACCTTAATATGGTTAAATCTAAAGATCTCATTACAATAGGGGGAGTCTTTGTAAATAGTTTTGTAGGTTTGGGTAGGGGAGAGATTCGGGTGGTTTTGGGTTATAGAAGCCGGGATTTGGGTATTGTGAAGGGGAGATTTGGGGGAGGGATTGGAGCGATCATAACGATAGAGTGCAGAGTTTGGTTTGTTTTGAAAGTTATACAATATGGTTAATGTTAATGTTAAGGTTATTTCTTGGAATGTAAGGGGAGCTCGTGATCAAGCTAAATGGATTGCAAGTCTCAAACACACATCTTTACTGCAAGCTAACATAATCTTCTTACAGGAGACACACCTTCTGGCACATGAGGCAGTTGGTTTTAAAAGACAAGGGGTATGGCAGGTTTTCGCTGTGGGGAGTTCCACTAACAGAAGAGGGGTAGGAATTCTTATTATGAGAACAGTTTCTTTTCAGCCTGAAACTACTGTTTCAGATCCACAGGGTAGATTTGTCTTGGTTAGAGGGCAGTTGGATAGGAAACCATTGGTCTTAGGCTGTATATATGGTCCGTTGGGGGGGGGGCCCAGATTTCTTCATGGGTCTAGCAGATAAACTTGTCCCATTTACTTCAATCCCTATAATATTGGGAGGAGACTGGAATATCACCCAATCCCAATTACTAGATAAATCCAATCTGATCCCCAGGGCTCCATCTGCATCGCAGAGAGCTCGCACTTAAATAATGGACCTATTTGGGTTATGTGATCCCTGGAGGATATTAAACCTGATGACTAGGGCTTTCTCATTTTATTCACAGGTGCACTGGATGGCATCTAGGCTGGACTACTTTCTCAAAAGTTTGACCCTATTATCGGGAACTCTGGGAGGGGGGATAGAACTGATTGTGATATCCAATCACGCTGTGGTGTAGCTTAATATCACTCCAACTATTGAATCACAGAAGGATACTTTATGGAAACTAAACACGCAGTTACTCAAAGATAAATTTATAGTATCTAGGATTCACACTCTTATTGGGCAGTTTCTGGTAGAGAATTTAGACTCTGTTCCTAGGGTGGATCAAGTTTGGTGTGCATTAAAATGTTACCTTAGAGGGGAATTTATTAGACTAGCATCAAAGCGGAGAAAGGTCAGAGAGGCTCAAGCTCAAAAATTATTGGAGCAGATCAGAGCTCTTGAACTAAATGTCACTTCTACTTCCCTTCAGATTGTACTTACCGAGCTATTGTCACTCAGGAATGCGTACTCGGATCTCCTTAAGGAGAAAGCAGAATTTACTATTCTCAGAACAAAGGCAACCTATATAGATCAGAGGGAAAAAGCCGGTCACCTTTTGGCACTGCGTATGAGACAACTGGAAAGCTCAAGAACTATTCAGGTAATCCAAGATGTAGATGGGACCCTTAAAACCCTCCCCAGGGATATAGCTTTAGTGTTTGAAAGATTTTATGCAACTCTTTATGGTAAGCATCCTAATTCCCCATCAAAAGCTGAAATAGAAGCATATTTGGCCAGCATTCCACTTCCTAAAATTATAGATACGGATGGGCCAATATTGACAGCTCCCATTACACTAACTGAAATTTCCCAGGTCATAAAAGCTATGGCTTCAGACAAAGCCCCAGGGCCAAATGGCTTTCCTTCAAATTTTTGTAAAGTTTTTGACAAGGAAATATCCCCAATGTTGTTAAAGTTTTACCATTATACTGTATATTGCATAATGACACTATGGATCACTCTATTTTGGAAGCAATTATTATTTTACTGTTAAAACCCGATAAGCCACCAGAGCAGCCTTCCAGTTATCGTCCTATATCATTGCTAAATTGAGATCTTAAAATTCTCACTAAAATTTTAGTGAACAGAATTCAAAAGGTGTGGCTTCCTTTGCTTAGCCCTGAGCAGGTGGGATTTGTCCCAGGCAGGTCAGCGTCAGACCATTTTCGTAAACTGGGACATATATTCCACATAGCTCAATCCACCCCACACCCCATGGCCTTAATTTTGCTAGACACAGAAAAAGCATTTGATAGGGTGGATTGGGAGTTCTTATGGCTTACCCTCGGGTGGATGAATATACCCCCGATATTTATCCAATGGCTTCAAAAGATTTATTTAGCCCCTACCGCTAGGATATTTTGCAACAAAGTGCTCTCTTCTAGCTTTTCTTTATACTCAGGTACCCAGCAAGGCTGCCCTCTCTCACCATTTCTTTTCAACCTGTATCTAGAACTCTTGATAAGACAAATTAATTCCTCAATTAACGTACAGGGGATTACTATAGGCATACACAATTTAAAACTTTCTGTTTATGCAGATGATATCTTACTTCATCTTGCAGATCCCTTAACTTCACTGGACGAGGTAATAGCCATTATAGGGAACTTTAGTAAGTTCTCAAATTATAAGTTGAATCAGAATAAGAATGAAATTCTTCCACTTAATCACCATACTTTTCATCAAGATTTTAGTAAATACGGGATGAATTGATCCTTCCGATCAATTAAATATCTGGGTCTCCATTTAACTAAGGATCCTTCACTGTATAAAAAACTTAACTTGGAAGACCTGATCCTGACTATACAACTAGATCTTTCCAGATGGAAAGCGCTACCGATTTCTCTTTGGGGAAGGATTAATCTCATCAAAATGAATGTGCTCCCTAGGCTATTTTTTCCCCTAAATATGAGCGATATCTGGCTGCCTCTCTCCTTTTTCCGTAAAATACATTCTAGCATTTCAGAACTTTTATGGTTAAATAAGACCCCCAGAAGAGCATATAACAAGCTCACCTTAACTAAAGATAAAAGTTGTCTCAAGTTGCCTAATTTATTATACTATTACTGGGTTAGCCAGTTACACAAAAAAGGAAGGTGGCTGTCCGTATCCACTAATGGTAATGAAAGCATTTATACTCCCATATGGCTTCAAATTGAATCAGACAATTTTTGCACAACCAAGCTGACCCCAGTTACAGCACTATGTACACCTCTTAGGATACTACCAGAAACTATTCAACGGTCAGTGACGGGCATGTCTACTAAAATCTTTTTTCAGATATGTGCCTCCTTACACATACACCCATGTGAGGATACAATGCAGTACATAGTAGAGAACCCTAATTTGAGAATTGGAGGGTCCATTATCAGCAGAGACTGGATTCCTTATTTGAGAGATATGCGTGTATATGATTTTTATCAACCAAATGGTCTTATGTTACCCAGTGAAATGCTTGTTAGACTCCAGTCTCCTGCCAGTACCATTTTCAAGATTCATCAATTGTGGCATCTTCTTCTACATAAATTCGAGGGAGTTAATATACCCTCAAGGTTAGATAAGCTGGTGGAATGAATCAAAATGTTAGTGTCTCAACCGCACAGTATTTCGCTCATTTACAATGAGCTTCTTTCTACCTTTTTCACTACTACATTATCAGATCCTAAAATATGGGATTCTTTAATCCCTAATCACAGGGTTAATTGGTCTGATATCTGGAGATTTGCACACACACACACATATATATATATATATATATATATATATATATATATATATATATATATATATATATATATATTACACAGGATAGATTAAGAATTACCAGTATCAAATCTTGAATAATATGTGTTATACCCCAAGCAAGTTAGCAAAAATGGGAAGGGAGCAATCGCCTATTTGTGTTAGATTTGGCAAAGGGGATGGAACAGCATTACATGTTTTTTGGTCCTGTGAGAAGGTTTCACCAGTGTGGTCTAAAATTAAATTGTGAATGGACCCTTTATTGGGCCTGGATTCGCTTTTTAACCCGTATATTTGTATACTGGGTGACCTAACCCCAATTCAGGTCAAAGAAAGAAAATTTCATATCTCCCTTATCACCATGTCAGTGAAAAAAACTGGTTCTCAAACACTGGCTGTATCAGCCTACCATATCTTATACAGAATGGCTCCATGACATGTCCTTTTACCTTAGGGCCAAAAAAATGATTGCCAGTCTCCGAAATAAACCAACTATCTTTGACAATACATGGGGCAAGTTGTATGCACTATATTTGAACTAGAATATTAACACTCACGAGCTCCCTATTTATTTATTTATTTTAGTGGTATTTAAATTTTATTTAGAATGTTTTAAAGCTTTTAATGCGCTTATTGTGCCAACATTTGAATCCGTGTAGTCTGTAGGGGACAACCAGGTCACTCTAATGGGGGGGAGAGAGTAGGGAGGGGAGAGAGGGTTGGGGGAGGGGGGTATAGTAACCCTAGTAACAGTCCTATTACATTGTACCAAGTGCTGTTGTTGAAAACTGTAAAAGCTTTCTAAACAAAAAAAAAAAAAAAGAAGGTAAATATGTTATCATTGAATGTGGCTGGGTTAAAACAAAAATTGGGGAAAACTATGAACATACAAATCTGCCAACAGATAAAGGCCATATGGTCTTCCGAGTCTGCTCGAATGTGCAGCTAGCAGCCCCATACTGCAGCTGCCCTCCCTCCCCTCTCCTGTGACCCTCTCCCTTACCCTGTCCCATCCCATTTTGAAACTTACCACCATATTACAGGATACCACTTCCTCTGGTAATGCATTCCAACCTGCCAGCACCTTCTCTGTGAAAAAGTATCTCCTTATTTACCTCCTGAACCTACCCCCCCAGTCTCATATTGTGCCCATGGGTGTTCCTCCCCTTCCCTACCTGGAAAATCTCTCCTGTGCCCATCTTATTAATTTTCTTCATGTATTTGAAGGTCTCAGTCATGTCCCCTGCCCTCCTCTCCTCCAGGAAGTAAATATTCAGCTCTTTCAGGTTACCCTCATAGGGCAAGTCCTCTAACCCATGGATTATTTTTGTTGCCTTTCACTGTACAGTCTCCAGTAGCCTAATGTCCTTGCTCATGTACTGCCATCAGAACTGCACACAGTGTGCCTGGTGTTGTCTAACCAGTGGCCTGTATAGTGGCAGAATCACCTCCTCTCTCCTGGAGGATATGACTCTGGTGATACAATACAGCATCTTGTTAAGCCTTGGTAGCTGCCTTTCTACACTGCATGGAGTTGTTCATTGCTCCCATTATGATCACCCGAAGATCCTTCTCCTCCTTCATCTTGGCCAGCTGAATATCCCCTATCAGGTAGCTCCTTCTTGGGTTCTTTGCTCAGAAATGTAGCACCTTGCATTTCTTAGCATTGAACCTCACCTGACAAGTGTATGACCAGGCCACCAACTTTGCCAGATCATCCTGTAACCCCTGTCACCCCTCCAGGTCATCCGCCACTGCTCCCATCTTGGCGTCATTTGCAAACAGACTTATCTTGCTCTTGATGCCTATTGAAATGTCTGTTATGAAGATCCCAAATAACACCAGCCCCAGCACAGATTCCTATGAATACTGAAAGGATGGAGTATATTACATCATTTACAATAGTTCTAATGCAGGAAATGTGGGTCCAGGATATAATATTTGTTAATGGCTTTGAAGTACTATACCTCCCAGCTTTAAAACCTTACCATTATGGTAGAAATATGGGAGGACTGGCCATTTACATTAAAATCTTCAAATCTTTAAAAGTAATTCAAATTTATAAAATCTTTTCCAACTATATAATAGCAGTCATTGAGTGGAACTTAATATTACATATATTGGCAAATGTTTATATCCCACCAAGGGTCAAGAACCCCAATGTCTTCCTAGAGGAAATATCTCCTTGTACAAAAAAAAAATTAGACATAATTACTTCTGTTTTTCCCAACGTAAATTGAATTATTTGTGGAGATTTTAATGCATGTTTAGTCACTCATAATTTCTCCCTATCATCTTAACTCATAGAGGAGAGAGAGATATTTCTCCATGAGACTCTAAGGATGAGACAATTAATGAATATGGAAATTGTCTTTAAAGCTCTATTAATAATAATTAATTGGTAATACTAAATGTGAGAACCAAGGGTGATGAGAAGGGGAGCTCAACCTTTTTTGGGCCAAATGGTCAGAGTGTTATTGTTATATTAAATGTGGTTATGAAACATATGCCATTGATGATTATATTTCTATTGAGATGTATGCATAAAGTGAGCATGCCTCATGCAAGCAATAAGACTCAACAAGGTATGGGTTATGGCCTGCTAAGAGCATGCCCCAGGTGTGTTATGAGGAATGAGTCGCTTGCGCTGATTGCCTTTAGCACCTGGAAATGCTCGTATCAGGTCATAACCCACACCTTGGAGTGTCTTATTGTACTTATAAGATGGGTCCCTCACTAAAAAAAAGTTTAATTCAAATGCATATAAAAAGTGTAAATAAGAATAATAATACAATATGATGTTTTCAATAGAAAACACAAAAAGTAGTTCTTCTCATTGTATTGTAGTGGATGTAAGTTAACCAGAGGACTGTGGGTACTGTCTGTCCCCTTCTACTGACTCACTCTACCACACAGAATCCTCCAGTGTGGGTGTATGTGTGTGTGTGTGTGATTTCATGGAGTAAACACCCAAAGAATGTTATTCAGAGGAGCAGAGCCACTGTATTTAGAACTTCTCTGCTAACATGTGTTTATCTGTCTCCCCTCCCCCCACACACATAAATCTCCACAATATGCTTTTACTTTTTCTTTTCTGCATGCATTTTTGTGAATTAGTGAGGGAATGCAGAATGAGTTCTAGTAAAAGTGGCACTGTGCATGTCCCTTGCCAACCACTGTATTTACCAATTCTGGGATTGTGGTTTTGGCTTCTCTCTGTGCTGTAAAATACTAGAAGTGGGGATGACAAAAAATTGTCTGAAACATCTGGTGGATGAGTGGGACAAGATTGGGTCTGCTGAGTTGTGGAGGAGTAGGTAAGGACTTTCATTTGAAAGACGTGTCCTGGCCAAATGCGTGATGCTTATCAGTTTGGGGGCACTTTTAACAAGCAGCAGAGGTGAGATTTTTACTTTTTAATGAGGGAAAAGAAATTTGAATAGTTTTCCATAGTTTTATTTATTTTATTTAAACAGCAGTTTGGAAAACCTTTGAGCCATAGGCTCATTTACAAAGGTACCTTGTCACAGTAAGACAAACCAAAATACACAGTATAGCAGTACAACACATAAGTATAACAGTAAAATTAAGACATAGATACAAACAAGCTGGTACAGGTAGGATGGATGCAAACAATACCAGAGTTATGTCATCCTTAGCAGCTTAGTAATAAGCTTTGTCATAAGTATTGAGTACGGCTTTGACTAGTGGCAGTTACAGCATCGGGTGTTAATAAGGTGGTTACGTAAGGAAGTTTTGAAGCACGATATAGTTGGAGCTTCGGAGATGGAGGGGGGCAGTGTGTTGAACCAGGAGGGGGCCCTAAAGCTGAAGGCTCTTTGGCCGTGAGAGGTCCTAGCTCTAGGGATAACAAGAGAGGTTTTCCCAGAGGTCCGAGTATGAACTAGTGGGACAGAGCGGCGTATGGTGGTGGTCAATCCTGGTGGGGAAAGCCCAAGGAGGGTCTTTTGTAAGGGTACAGGTAAGATATTTGAGGCGCCGCCAGATCAAGTACCAGCACTTTAGCATACAGTAGACAGGTGTGTGTCATCCTAGGTGCTCCAGTAATTAACCTGCAGGCCTTATTCAGAGTAGTGTGAATTTTATGGAGTGCGGTCTGATCAGCAGCACCATACACGGCAGTCCATAGTCCACTAGGGACAGGATAGAGGAGGTGATCTGAAGTCAAGAGCCTCCTGGGAGGCAGTGTTTATACTGGCGTAAGATGCCCAATTGATATTAGTGGCAGTGGCTAGGGCAGCGACTGTGTCCATGGAAGGAGAGGGAGGGGTCAAAATAGATCCCTAGGTATTTATAGGAGCAAACTTGTTTGAGTGGGACTGAGGACCCAGAGTGAATGAGGAGTTTGAAGTTGCAGGACTTGTTTTGGGGATGAGTGAAGAACATGGTTTTTGTTTTTTCAAGATTTATCACCAATCTATGTTCCTTGAACAAGCCCTCGGCTTCAGTGAAGGACTTCTGCAGCGAGTCCTGGAGGGCAGTAGGGTTACGACTTGAGGCAAAGATGACTGCAGTGGTGGTATACTGTGTAAAAGGTTGCTGTACTACTAATAACTGACATTGTGTTGCAGGGCGGGGCAACACAGGCAGCTCAGCAGCTCAGTCACAGAGACCCTCATTGGTAGCAGCTTGATTTCTGTTGTGTGGTGAGTCCTGAAAGGCAGAAAGTGTACTGGTTGGCAGGTTATGATCTGATAACGACATGGCTAAAGGTACCTGTCAACCAATCAGGAACCAGAAGTGTCCAGACCCATTTTATAATAGCATTATTTTAGCAATTCCATATGCTAATTTCATAATAGTACCAATTATTGATCCCTTACAGAGTCAAGGATCCACAGGAGACAAAAACTAAGAATAAATCCACCAATACTAGAAAAGATTAATGAAATGTATTACTCACAATCTTCTTCAACTTCTATAACCTATTGGGATCACATGATAGAAGAATCCTAGAACCACTGCCAGCTTTCCTTCAAATCATCAAAATGAAAAAAAATACTTATTAATGAAGAAGAGAATTAATGAACTCTGTGCCTATTATAATGTTTTTAAGATTGTAAGTGCAAAGTGATGATATTGAAATTGTGCAATATTTTGAAATCTACCGTACATTATGGTGTGATTGACATTTACTACTGTCCAAATGGAATAAAGTTTTCAATTGTTGATGTTTAAAATATTTGTAATGACTAAGAAAGTCAATCAATAAAGGTTTTGGAGTTTTTAAGTACTTACAATTAACAACAAATATAACAGATATTATTTTGCAATTGGCTTCTCCAATAGAGATTGAAAATCAGTTTCAGAAAATATTTTTAATAATGAAAATTGTATTTATGCCCCAAACTTAACAAATACAATTTCAATTAACAAAAACAATTGGTTTGATAATTCCTGCAAACAAGAAAAGAAGAAACTGAGAAATATAGTGAATATTCCAAAATCCCATCTTAATAAGATTAATCTTAAACCACTGGCAAAGTCCAGGAAATATTATGAGGATTTAAAAAAAAACACAGGACAAATCAATGGAAAATGATGTTACAAATTATAGAGTTTAAAGACATAAAAGCATTTTGGCATATGGCATCTAAAGGTTTCACTCCCTATCAACCAACTCTATTAACACTAGTTTCAAAGGAAAACAGGATATCATCAACAATTATTTAATTTGTCAATTACAGTTTCTTGATCAGTATAATTTCTTTAATCTTACAATCAAAGAATTTCATCAACTTACATTGGAAATATCTGAAGTCACTGAAGTCATCTCAGAATTAGCTAATAATATGGTTCCAGGGCCAAATACTATTCCATCAGAAATCTATAAATACAATATTAATTTTTGGTCTCCCCTTCTTACAAAATATTTTAACACCTGCCTTAAAAACATATACCAGCCTCCTGGAAATTAAACATATTTATTACGTGCCACAAAAAGGGTTCTGCTTTAGATCCAATCAACTATTGACTTATTAGTTTATAAGTTTGTTGGATTCAGTTTCAAAATAACTTTCAAAAATTATTTTTAATAAACTAACACTTTGGATCAATCACTCGGATGTGATGGCTCCCATTCAGACAGGATTTACATGTCACTTTTTTGCCATTGATAAAATTTTTTGTTTAGCTCACATGATTGAAAAATAAACACATATTAAAAATATGAAAATATACTCCCTATTTATAGATTTCACTTCAGCATTCAACTCTACAAACTGTTGTATATTATGGGATATATTAAGGCATAAAGGCATAGATGAATCCTTGTAACAACCCATGCAGTTACTGTATTCTGACACATACAAGAAAGTTAGATATGATATTCATGGCAATATAAGAGAGCCTTTCCCCTCAACTAGATGGGTGAAACAAGACTGCTTCTTAGCCCCAGCACTATTTAGCCTCTATGTCAATGATTTATTGGAGTTTGATAATTTACAATCTGCTCCTCTTAAAATCAGTAGCCTCCAGTGTCAAATTTTAGCTTATGCAGATGACCTGGTATTGTTTTCTCTTACATAAAAAGGTTTACAGAGGAAAATAGATATTATACAGGAGAAGTGCAAACATTTACAACTTAAAATTAATCTGTCTAAAGCAAAATCATTGATCTTTGGTGCTAGGAACACAGATACTTCTTTTTTCTTGGATAAAGAAAGAATTGAAACAGTCAATGAATATGTATATCTTTAGATTAAAGTATCTGCAGATACAGATTGGTTCCAATATTATAAATCGCAAATAAAAACAAAATAAAGTACTAAAGCTTTACTAAAAGTTTACTTTAAATTCAAAGGATTAGCTATATCCCCAGCACTGATAGCTGTTGATGGAGAAATCAGCCTCATTTGATTTATGCAAAATTCTGGCCACTGGTTATATTGCTGCCCTTGAGACCCAGTCACTCTACTTATATAAATCTTTATTATTCATACCCCTATCTACCTCATCAGCAATGGGTATGGCAGATATTGGAAAAATACCAATAAATGCAATTAATCAATTTAGATGTGTATCATATTGGTTAAAAAATAATAAATAATAATTGTAATATTCTTCTTTTGGCCTGTTTGCAGGAAAAACTAAAATGGACTCACTTGGGTATAAAATTTAAATGGCTTTCAGCCTCGCAAAAAATCCTTAGTGATATTAATCTCACTCATTCATATACGGATTTTCAAATGAAGATTTCCATTTCACTACAATATAAAAATTGCACAAGGAAAAAAATATATATTCTCTGGCATGAATCAAAGACATGGATTCCATTAGATCCCAGAAATGTGCTCCATGGTTCAGGATAAACAAAATGGATCACAATATGGAGGAATATACCTCTTTTCCACTTAACCCATCTAAAAGAAAAATTTTAACATGGGCAAGATTTGGCCTAATTAATTCTAAATATACATACTTTAATAAGATAATATGCTATAATTGACCAAATAAAGAACTTAGGTGCCTATGTAACTCATCTATCCATGCGTCCTTGTCATATTTGGTAATTTCTTGTCAGTTGTACTCCGATCTTCATTATAAATATTTGAATGACATTTTAAATGTTACTATAATGTTAATATGATGTATTATTCATTCTTCTTCACCCCATACACTAAATGATGCAGATTAGATTGCCTTATTATTTGCTTAGGTAGTCAAAAAGGAATAAGGTAAGTCATAGGAAAAGTAGGGGGAGAGAAGAAAATAATCAAACCACAACTTCAGTAGGAAAATCTGGTTCCTTGACTCAATGATAAGTGATCTACTTTGATACTAATGAATAACAATACACTTTTTTGTATGTTAATATCCATTTGCTGATATTAATGATAACTGCATCCTATGGACATTATTTTAGCAAGTATGAAGTCTTAAAATGGAAGAAGCTGATCATTTTTTTTGTTTTTAACTAAAAAAGATTTGTGTATACATGGACCTGGATATTCAGACTGCACCTGGAAGTGGTGCAAGCATGGGCACAGTGCAACTGGGATGAGCTGAGGCCAGGACCAGGTGATATTCAGTGGTGGTGTGCCATGGTGCAGCACCATTAAATATGGCAGAGACAGTGCAAGCTGCAGTGGCACTGCGCATGGCACAGTGGCACTGCACCAGCGCAAGCCACACATAAGGAGCATGGGGATGTGCCAGCACAAACGCAGTTGCGCTGGGTGCTTCACCCATGATATTCAGCAGAGGGTATGCAAATAAGGCCATAATATATGCAAGGTGCAAATGGGGCCATTTGCATGTCATTAGGGCCCCATTTGCATGGCTTTCACAGGGCAGCCCGGCAAATTGCATCTGGCACCCTGCACAGCATGTCGTGTGCACAGTGGGGGTCCTGAGGCATCCCCCACCCTGTAGCCTCAATTGCTGGTAAATGTACTGTAAATCAATCCCTGGTAGTCTAGTGGTACCCCCCTCCCATTACCCTGATCACCAGTAACTGTACTTTAAATCATTCCCTGGTAGCCTAGTGGTACCCACCCGCCTCTAGCCCCGATCATGGTATATCACCGTAAAAAGCTTCCCTGTTGATACAGTGACACCTCCCCACCCCTTCCACCCACACAGGAGCCCTTCCCCACCCTGATCCCCCCCTTCATCGGCGGGTGGCTGCAACCTGCTCACATACTGCCCAGCCTCCCACTGTATGATAGGAACTGTATGGGCTTATATCACAGTGTGGACCAATGGGCTTACAGCCCATACTGTACCTGTCATTTGGCGGGCAGCCGGGTGGTATGCAGGCTGTCATGGAATTGGTGGTGAAGGCAAATAAGATGTTGGAGGCTGCTGAATTATCTATGCCAGTGAGGGGTGAGAACTGAAAGGCAAAGAGGGGGCACAGCAGAAAAGAGAATGATAAAAAGGCACCAGGGGCCCCTCCCACACAGGGACCGGGGGATCCCAGGCCAATCGAGCTGGTACCAGTTCCCCCAGTACCACCTCCTGCTCTGTTGCCTGCACCATTGTCGTCACTTGCTCCTCTACCTCTTACTGAGTCACAGTAACCTCATATGCCTGCCATAGTCCTGAAGCTGGGGCGCTCTCCTGTCCCCATCACTGTGAAGGACAATCCTCCACCTGTATCACCATCAGGGAGGGGTCCCACAACGTGATCCCTAGACTCTGGGTAATTTGGATTTTGCACTGGAAAGCAGTGTCAAAGGATATGTGAAACAGATGTTAGTCAATGAGGGGTAATGGTTTGGGGCAGCTGGAGAAAGTTTTGGGGGACATTAAGAAGAATGACAAGGTAGGGAGACAGGCATGGGGACAGAAAAGGGGGGCAATGATAAGGTGATAGGAAGTGAGATAGGGGCCCGGGGGTGAAGATAGGTGACCATGTGCTGCTCACCATGGGGGAAAAAATTTGTTACGGGGAATATGTTGACATATTCACATTAGCAAACATAGACAATATGGAGAAGTATGAGGAGAAAGAGAGCTTGGAGAAAAAAGACATGGCAGCAGCCATGGTGTTGCTGGAAAAAGGGGATGGGGTCAAATCCTTGAAGGGCAAGAACTGGGACACATGGTCAACAGGTTTCACATATTGCATGGCCATAGTGATAGAGAAGAAACCAGAACTGGTCACCCCATTACTGACATACTCCTCAATCATAAAGAATGCGTGTAAATCAAGGGGGTGTACAACTAGTTGAAGTATGATGAAAAATTTAGACAAAGGATGGCCCACTTTGGGGATGTGAAGTGGGATACCAGGCAGACAGATTTATGACTGGAAATCTGCACTGAGACACCTGGTGCAGAGGGGAAAGAGACAAGAAGATGTGTGGCTTTTAAAAATGTTGTTGGGGGTACAACAGGATGTTTTGTTCCTGGCCCCACTGCCATTTCTGGCGCGCATGCTCCAAGTCTGGAAGTGCTCCTCTGGCATCAAAATACTGGACAACCTGGTTGAAGAAACACCTAGCAGCTTCCAAAGTCAGTCCTTTCAGGCTGACCACCCAGATTTCAGGGGCCAGCAGTGTGGGAAGGGGGCTGGGGAAAGGGTGCAGGGGGAAGGAGCAGACAACCATCCTATTATGGACAGCAGGATAGCTAAAGGGTGAGGGGAATGTCAGTTTCAGCTAGTGGACACACACATACATACACTAGAAGAGTGATTAAGGAACTATCCCAATAGGGAGATGGCCAACATCTTGTTACAAGGATTTAAAAAAGTTATTAGCTTACAGTTTCGGGGCACTAGGAAGGGGACAATAGCAGGAAGTTAAAGTCAGTAAAAGGGAGGGAAGACATCCTGGAGAAAAAGATTTGCAAAGAGATAACAGCAAACAGGGTAGAGGGGCCATTTTCCAGCCCCCCCCCCAAGGCTTTGGGTGTCCCCACTTGACTTGGTCCGTAAAAAGCAACCACAGGAATTTAGGGTGATTCATCGCCTGGCATACCCAAAGGGGAACTTGGTGAATGATCAGATTAGTGAGGAGACAGCAGGGTGGTGTATGCAACATTAGAAGAAGCAGTCAGGCTCATGTGGGCAACCCGTGGGGCCTGGCTAGCAAAGACAGAAAAAGAGGCAGCATTCTGCCTCCTGCCTATCTGATCTGAGGACTGGGATTTGTTGGGTTTTCAGTTTGGGGGGTCCTATTATTTTGACAAGGCCATGCCTGTGGGGTGTTCACTGGCCTGTGTTAGCACATGGCTACAGTGGGTCTTTCAACAGAAGTTTGGATACAGCACAGTGATACACTACTTGGATGATTCCTCTTGATAATAGAAGGGCAGGCCAAGATGAAAATGATGTTACAGGATTTCGGGGACATGTGTAGGGAGTTGGGGGTGCCACTAACTTCTGATAAGATGGAGGACCCCAGCCAGAGGTTGGAGTTCCTGGGAATTGAGGTAGACACAGAAAAGGAACTTTTTTGGCTGCTGGACAAGAAAATGCAATAGCTACAATCTCTTATAGATAGGTGTGGGAAGTGTTCTTGAGGACTTACAATGGGAAGAACTTTTGGCAGGAGTACTGGGAGTTTAATATGGCTTTGCAATTGTATGTTGATGTGGCAGGAGGTTTTGGGATGGGGCCTACTTTAGAGGTAAGTGGTTTGCGACAACCTGGCCCCCAGAATGAACGAGAGTGGGGATCACCAAGGACATCACCTTTCTATAAATCTTTCCCATATGGATAGTGTTGTTAGTATAGGGGGAAGAGCACAGAAACTAGACTGTAAAGTTTTGGAGCAACAACAGGGCTGTAATGGATGTCCTGAACAAGAGGGAAGCCACGTCCAAGAGGGTGATGAGGGTCCTGGGACAGCTGGTTTTACAGGGGCTGTCATTAAACCTGTCATTTAGGGCAAGTCACATAGATGGCATGGATAATGTAATAGCCGACTGCCTCTCCTACCTGCAGATGGACAAGTTTCGTGCCATCGCCCCAGGAGCAGAACACAGACAAACAACAGTGCTGGGGTGCGTATGGAAGATTGGGTTGCAGGAGCTGATCTTTTGTTTCACAGCTCCTGGGCCACCCTGAACATTAAAAGCTGATAAGGCCTCATGGAAGACATTCTAGGCATTCAGAGAAGGAAATTGCTTTGAGGTAAATGACGTGGTAACATGGGAACAAGAAGTGAAGTTTGTAGTATCAGGATGGAGGAATAAAGTAGCACATGCAACCATGGGGGTCTACCTGGCAGCGATAGGGCAGATCTGCAGTTTAAAGGACTGGGAGGACCCCACCAAGACCAACTTGGTTAGGCTCATGATGCAGGGTGGGCTACAGATGTTTGAAAAACACAAGGACTGCAGGAGGCCCATCACAGAAACACTGTTGGCTAGTATCATGGGGCACTTTGCACGCTGTGTCAGTCCAGCAGTGAGGCCTGTTTGTTCCAGGCATTGTACGACACTATGTACGGAGGTGACCTTAGGGTTAGTGAGGTAGTGTGGCATGGAAGATGGGATACTTCAGCAGGTCTATTATGGGAAGACATGGTATGGGCCAGTGACAGGGTGACAGTGATCATATAGCACTCAAAGACAGATCAAGTGGGAGTGGGAGCACGGGTGATTTTGCAGAAACATAGGATCAGCTCTATCTGTCTGGTGGAGGCACTCTCAGCATATGCTACAGTACAGCCTAAGAACAAAACCCCATTGCTATTTGTACATGGGGACAGGTCTCCAGTAACTTGCAATCAGACAACAGCCATACTCAAAAAATTAATGTTTTTTCCTGGGGGAGAACCCAAGTGTTTTCTCATCACATTACTTCAGAATAGGGATGGCATCAAAATTGGTGGCCCAAGAAAGATCAGAGGAAGCCATTAGGGCTAAAGGGAGATGGGCATTGGATTGTTTTAAGAGATATATTCAGAATGATGCATGAAGATGATTTTAACCATGTCTCTCTTTCTCTTCCCTACAATCAGGTGTACATTTATCAAAAATGAAGTATTAAAAGGGGAGGCTGGGCATCAAAAAAAATAATAACAGTGTGGGGGGCTGACAAAAGATGACTAACATGTGTTTGAGTTATGGTTTTACATAGGTTGGAAATGGAGGCTAGAGGTTTGGATTTGTGGACACTTGTTTCTTCACTGTGTTGAGAAGTGGGCATTCAGGAAGCTTGGGGGTGGCAGCTGTACTTGGACCTGAAGTACATCAAGCTTACATGAAAGGGCATGAGGGAATATAGATGTGCATAGCTGATGCTGCCACTGCAAGAAATGAAAGGGGAACACAGATGCCCAGACATGTTTATCATCCACCTTGGGGGGAACAATTTGGGGACCAGACCCTGTTGAACAATTTTTTCCAGATAAAGAAGGACTTGAAAAAGGTTTGGGAGTGGTGGCTGGAGGTTTCTCTGGTATGGTCAGATATGATACCCAGAAGGGTGTGGAGACATGTTTATAGTCATAAGGCAGTAGATAAGGCCAGGAGGTGCATGAACACCAGGGTGAGCAAGTTATTTACAATCTATGGAGGACTAACAATACCAAGGGGCATAGAGGAGCATGTGGACGGATATTATAGGGGGAATGGAGTGCATCTCTCAGTTTTGGGTCCAACCCTCTTTAATTCAGAAATAACAGATGTAATTGAACACCGGATGTGGGAAAAATTTGATTAAGGGGGGGAAGGCCACCATCCACCACAAGTTGGAGGTGGCCCAGTGGAAAAATAAGGGATGGAGGAGGTAGTAAAGGTGGGGGGGGATAAAAGAAATAATAAAAAAAGACCCTAGACATACCAAGAAGATGGAGGGGTACGAATGTACACTCGGCCCCAGCAGAAAATGAAGAAGAAGCAACCCCCAGATGTACATCTGGGGGGAGAAGAAGGAAAGTTTAATGATTTTAAACAAAGAGGAAGTGGTATCATGTAAACAGAATACAAAGAGTGTGGAAATGTTATGTATGTTTGGTATGTGCTGATTATTATCAATACATAAATATTGGGTATATGGAATTTTGTGAACTGTTAAAAATGATCTTAAGTAAATTAATTGCTGAACTGGGCACCCACACATCTTTTGTCAGAGTTTTCATTGGATGGGATCTGGGGACAATAGTTAGCTGAGCAAAGCTACATAGTCAAAGGTACTGCAGATACTTTACATCATTCATAGTTATAGAAATATTGCTGTTACCACACATTTTTTATGTTAGTGCGCTTGCGCAGCCAACATCTTGGGACAGTGCAGCTTTAGAGGCGCAGTTGCTGTTGGGCGAATGCAGGGCACGCACCAGTAGGTGCATCCCGCATTCTACAATCAGCCTGCATGCAGGTGCCACACCATGCATACATAATATGGCGAGCACATCTAAGAAAAGGTCCGCTGCAATCTGAGCAAAGCTCGTCAGACTCAGAGGTCCTTTTCTTGACATGCTCGCTGTCCTTATGTACGTGGCAGGACACTGGCCGTAGAACTGCTGACTTCGGGGGTGCCCAATCCCCCTGTTGGCTGCCCCTGCCCCTGTGAATGTGCTGATGGGGGAGCCCCCTCCCTGTCGTCATAAAGCACCCTCCAATTGTTTATCGCTGAGGGGGTGCCCAATCTCTTGGATCTGCACCCCCACCCTTCTTTGTGTGCCGACAGGGTGCCCAACCCCGTCGGCATAAATCCCCGTGTTGTTTGCTGATGAGGGTGCCCAATCCCCGTCAGCTACAGGCCCCCAAACAGGTAGGTGGCACGCTGGGAGCCCACCCCACCATGCCAAATGCCCTGCAAAACAAAAACTGGTCCACAATGTTTTTTTCTGTTTTTTAACCTGTAAAATGAAAACAGTCCCTCGTAGTCTCGTGCCCTCTCCCCCCAACCCCACCCACCTTCTGTGCACCCTGCCTCCCCACATTCCCCCTCACCCCATACTTACCTCCAGAGTCCAGTACGAAGATCTTCGGTGGACCCAGAACACGTCTGCACTCTTCAAAACCGACTGAGAACTGAGGAAATGCCGGTAAGCTGTATAATGTAATAGGGTTTTTGCAACTTCGCTGCATTTCTCAGGCATTTTTGTGAATTTTGGCCCAAAATTTTCAACATGGGGTTTTTGGGACCCTTTCTCATGAATTCTTGCACTGTCATGGCATTATTCAGTCCCAGAAGGTGATTTCGCAGTCACTGCACCGAATCACCTTTTGGGACCACGTAATGAAATGACAGTGCCACTGTTCACGAGGGGGGCTCTCAAAAACCCTATATTGCAAATTTGGTGGGAAAAATCCAAAACTTGACTGTTTTACGTGTGTGCATAGCAACTGCACAACGCATGCTCGTAAGTTAGCAAATTCACAATATTTTTATGCCACATTCTCAACATTGTCATTTTACCACACCTTCTTGTGAACCATACAGCTGTCATTTTTCACATCCTGGCCGAAATGTGTTTTCGCACTTCAGGCGCAGAAAAGCGCGGTCATGGTGTGAAATCAGTGTTTGGAACACATTACCAAAATGACAGTAGCACTATTCATGAGCAGAGATCCTAAAATGCCTGGGTTGAAAATTTGGTGACAATACTCCTTAAAGTGACTGTTTTACGAGGTGCATAGCAACTGCGCAATGCACGCTCGTAACTTAGCCCATTCACAATATTTTCACACCAGATTCCCAAATTTGGCATTTTACTACACCTTCTTGTGAACTGTATAGCTGTCATTTTTCACATCCTTGCCGAAATGTGTTTTCGCACTGCCAGCGCAGAATAGCGCATTCACTGTGCAAAATCAGTGTTTGGGACACATTACGAAAATGACAGTGACACTGTTCATGAGCAGAGGTCCTAAAATGCCTGTGTTGAAAATTTGGTGACAATACTCTATAAAATGACTGTGTTACGAGCATGCATTGCGCAGTTTGCATGCACACTCGTACGTTCGCAAACTTCTAATATTCTCACTCCAGATTTTCTACAGCACCATTGTTCTGCACCTCCTAATGAAAACTACAGCTGTCATTTTTCACATCCTGACCAAAATCTATTTTCGCAGTTCCGCGCAGAATAGCGTGGTCGCTGTGGAAAGTCCGTGTTCAAGACTCATGATGAAAATGACAGTGACACTGTTCATTAGCAGATGCCCTAAAATGCCTATGTTGAAAATTTGGGAATGAAAGTCAATAAAATGAGTGTTTTATGAGTGTCCATTGCACAGTTTGCATGCACGTTCATGGCTTTGTGAATTTGTAATTCTTTCACTCCAGCTGTTCATCATTGGCATTTTTCCATACCTCCTTATGAACACTGCAGCTGCCTGAAATGTGTTTTCGCACGCCCGGCGCAGAATTGCACAGCTGCTGTGTGAAATCAGTTTTTGGGACAGTTTGAGGAAATGACGGTGACACTAATCATGAGCAGAGGTCCTAAAATGCCAATGTTGAAAATTTTGTGCCGAAACTCCATACAATGACTGTGTTGCAAGCGTGCATTGTGCAGTTTCCACGCACACTTGTAACTTCGTCAATCTGCAATATTTTCATGCCACATTTTCACCACTGGCATTTGTGCTCATCTCCCTTATCAACAGTCCAGCTGCCATTTTTCACAGCCTGTCCAAAACGTGTTTCCGTAGCTGTGGCGCACAATGGCATGCTCGCTGTGCAAAATCACCTTTTGAAACACGTTCACAAAATCACAGCACTATGCGTCTCTAGCTACACCACTCCCACTGCCAATGCCAGCGTGACAACATTCGGTATTGACAAATGCTTGTTACAGGATTGAAAATTGTTTTAGAAATACAAGATGCACTGAACACTCCTATGGATACTCTGCATACCCTGTTGTGACATTATATAAGTATGAGAAACTACAGCCATGCTATGGACACATACGTTAATTAGCAATACTACTATAATGTATGGTAAGTGCCTATTAACCACCATAACCAGCAGTCACACAGCTTTGTTATGCACTGTTTAGAATTTTAAAAGGTGTTAACCACTCTTCGGAACTTCCAAACAGTGGCATAACAAAAAAGAATGCACCAGAGTTCCATAATTCTCACACATAGAATGCAAACAGTGTTTTTTTGACCATACACTATAGATGATGATGGCTGGGGACTGGGTGATAACCACGCTGAAATCACCTCTCGTGGTTGCTAGGGCTACAGTAAACCTCTCGAGCTGCATTCTCGAGGTTTACCATGTTGCCCTAGCAACCACTAGAGGTGATTACAGCGTGGTTATCACCCGATCCCCAGCCATTATCCTCTATTTCATACCTTAGACAGTTTAATGAAAAGCATATACAGACAAGGAATACATATGAGTGATAACTGGATAAATCCATTAAGGAGGACAAATATTAATTATAGCTTTAATATCATGAGAAGTACATAGAGGCTTACATTCATGGTCGTTAACTACTGTATGTTGTTAAATAATGGTCTCATAACTGAAATGGAATTACAGTACATTTAAGCACCAAATAGCCCAAGTAGGCATAATACTACTGACATTAGATAATCTGTCTCAATGTATTTTTTTTTCTTTAAATGTAATTAGATATATTTTGGTTATAAAGTAGAGTTCAAAACTCATTATTTTTGCTTTTGTTTGTTCTATGAGTAGGACTACCATATGCCTTAAAGAATGTACAGTAATTCAGAATTAATTATAGAAACATAGAAACATAGAAGTTGATGGCAGAAGGAGACAGCTAGGTCCATCTAGTCTGCCCATTAGTTTTAGATCTATTTTGACATTCCAGTTGCCCTTTGTAGTCAGGACTCCCTTGTCTCTATCCCATGCGTTCTTGAATCCCACATCATTGACCCCCACAACCTCTTCGGGCAGGCTGATCCAGGCATCCACCACTCTTTCTGTGAAGAAAAAACCCCTGGTGCTGGTAGAGAACTTTGATCCTTCCAGGTTGAAGTCATGTTAGCTGGTCCAGTAGCGCTTCTTGAAGTGAAAAAGTTCTTGTGCCTGTACCTTGTTAATGTCTTTTATGTACTTGAATGTTTCAATCATGTCCCCTCTTTCTCTTCTCTGCTCCGGGGAGTACATATTCAGTTCCCTTAAGTCTTTCCTCATAGGACATGAACTGCAGACTCTGAATCATTTTTATCACCTTTCTCTGTACAGTTTCCACTAGGTCTCCCTGTACTGTTTCAACACTGTGTTTTTTTCGCATATTGTTTTTTTTTTTTCATTCCTGTTGCATGTCTAGTTTTATGAAAAGTCTTTATAATTACAATACATTAAAGTGTTTAAAACTTGGTAATGACAATTGTTTGTTGATCAAATAAAGTATTGTTGATGATGGCAGAGATGATTATAGGGGACAATGCATGCTGTTTGCCAGTGCTGCGGGCCCAGATTTCCCTAGCATGATCTCATTCCCTGAGGCACATAGGACCTGGAGAAATCACCACCTGCAACATTGGAATAAGAAAAGACAGTGCTAGTTTATGCAAAGCAACACTTTAAGTACAGCACTGTATGCGCTGTTGCCCCACTGCCACGAATCAAGGTGTGGTCAGCTTGAGGCAGATATTGATAACCCTTTGCCTTTAGAGTCTTACATGGACAGCAATGGGCTACATTACTGTACTCTGATCCTACAGCCTCCCCAGTGGCCCTCCAACATTTTCAGTGACCCTTCATCCACTCCCAATGATCATACTAGTTCCATATTTAATTAAAAGAAAACATGTTTTTGTTGCACAATTTTGTATGTTTATTTAACAGGGTTTACCCTTATTCATATTGGCCCCTGTGCACTATTGGTGTGGGAGTGCACAGAATCTGAACGTATCATGCCCACGTAGCAGCACACCTGCGGACAGGTGTGCCCCAGCAGCATTCATGACAATCAGCCACCTGTCCGTGACCCACTCCCCCAGCACACAGGACCCCACAGGGTGACTGAGGGGAGGGGATGCAAACCCGGCCTAGCATCCAATCAGATGCCCAGACCGGAGCACAGACCAGATCACCTCCACGGTGGGGCATTCATTCTCACTGTGCCCCATGGAAGACCAGTGGCCAGTGGCTGAGGGCGTGAGAGCAGGGCAATGTGCAGGCCCTCCCATGATGCAGCCCCATAGTGGGTTACAGGGACTGGGTGGGGGTTCATTGGCAGTGCAGGGGAGGCAAAATACCCCACAACATGCCTGGGTGGCCCAGGGTAGGGGTTGACATGTTCGGTGGGGCAGCATCCATGGGCCAGTGCCTGTGTGAGTATGTGGGGGGCAGCAGGTAGAAGCCATGCATTGATCTGTGCTGGGTGGTGCTGGGTGGCCGTGGGGTGGTCCGCTTGGCACAGTAGGCTTCCTGCCCTATCCAGGCAATGAACAGTGGTGTGCACAGGTCACATAGGGGGCTTAAATTAGGGTTCTCCCTGTCATACCCTGCTTCCTCCTCTGTACCCCCGTGGCCAGCACTAAGCATCTTAGTGCATGGCACACAGTGCTGGCCCATCTCTCCCCCACCCCCAGTGCATTGCTTTTCATGCAGCCAAGGAATTGGGCATGTAAGTGCACGCACACCCCTTTAGTGCATCGCAAAGGGGGGTGCTTAGGGTGTGGAGTGGTTGCATGCCCCAGATACGCAGGTAGTCACTCTGCACCAATAGTTCATGGGACCCAATGTTTTGTGTGGGAGGGGAAGGGCTATATATTTAATTTGTAATGTGGACTGTGAAACTACTACAAACTTTTACTGTCATATTTCTATCTGGTTATGAAGTGTACAGCAGCATTGAAAAGTGGAGCAACTGCAGATCGTGACTTACAAAATGACTGACAATTTCAGATGTAACCTGCTGCTGTTGAAAAATATATAAGTTATTTATTTATTGAAGATTTAAA
This sequence comes from Neoceratodus forsteri, assembly GCA_016271365.2. Lineage (NCBI taxonomy): Eukaryota > Metazoa > Chordata > Ceratodontiformes > Ceratodontidae > Neoceratodus > Neoceratodus forsteri. The sequence continues at coordinate 825,130,066 of CM057455.1, read as the reverse complement.
CAATAACATTGAGCACAAGTGCTCTTGTACAAATGTTTCACATTAGATTACATTATGTTCAAAACAAGGACCAAACCATCAAGGAAATTTCTAGAGAAGATGTTTATCAAGCAGTCCATAAAGAAACATAATATTGAAAATTATTTTAAAAAAGGGCAAGCTCAAGGCAATCAGCTGCATGAGAGACAGTAAGTACTAATGCAGAGTGACAGAGCTAGCTCACTAACTGGTGAAGCTGCACTGAGTTACTAACACAGCACTCAGGGATCTGTTGAACTGGTCAGTCCTGGTGAGGTTCAGCATGGCTTCAGGCAGTTCATTTTACCAGTCTGCAGTTCTAACAGAAGAGTAGCATTTACCCAGCTGAGCTGTGCAGTGAAGTAGTTCAAGGGCATTCCTGACAATAATCCTTGCATTTTAGTAATTTACAACAGAGCAGAATCACTTTTTTACGAGCAGGGTGTGATAGGCCTAGCAATTCATGACTAGTATATGAGTCTGATTATGAACTATGTTGTGATATACAGGTATTCCATTGCCACCTGTTCAATACTGCTATTTAAATTTTGTTTTGTGAATATATTCAACCATATACTGAATTGTTATTCAAACAGAGCAACTGTAGATCATGTATCACAAAATGACTTGATGAGTAGACTCCTGTCAGCCACCAGTACTATGCTGCCTGTCTTCCAATGAGCCATGCAGGAGGTCAATCAGCATATGTACTGTATAAGGATTGATATAAATAAATATGAATTTAGGATTCAAAGTATGCCAGCTCTGCTTAGAAAGACAGGTTTGGAGCAAAGGTCGTAAAACAGGTTGAATGTTATGCCTCCTGTAACATTTCCTTCCTGATTTGAAAAGTAGAAACTGAGTGGTCATGAGATGGAGTGGTAACTATCCTGGCCTTTCACATAAGTGAACAAGTGCTAAAAAAATAATAAGGTAGAAGGGCTTGAAAAACAGCTGAGAGAAATAAGTTGAAAACATTGTGCAGTACGTTGGTGCTGTAGTAAGAGTCCATACTGCCAAGCATTCATTATCAGCCATGCATTTGCACTGGTAAAGTCACTGCAAATTGAATAGATACCTACAGTGCTGTCAAAATTAAAAACATGGGTGTGGTGCCAGTACTATAAGCAACTGGCACAGGCTGCTGAAATGTTATGGCCCCTACCACCAGACAGCAAATGACATAATCCAACATGCTGTGGGCTTTGACTTTCATGAACCAATTAAATACTGGCAAGACAAGCAAGTAATTTGGCTTCCACTGGCTAACTTAACCTTGAATCTTCTTGGGTACCCTCCAAAATCGGTTGCTTCAGAAAGATCTTTCAGTTCCACTGTGGATATTGCTTTACCACATTGCTCAAGGCTAGATCCAGAGAACCTTGAATTTTTAGACTTTAACTCAAGTTGTACAAATCAGCTCTAACTATGGTACCGATTTGATTATTCACATATCTAACAAATGACATTTACTACTGTTCACATGCCTACATCTCCTAATAGGCAAGTCTCCCTGGACTCCCACTGGCACTGGCATCACAGTCTGCACCTTATCACTCCCAGTCATAGAGGCAGCACAAAGACTACTGTGATGTATAGCATACACAGATGTCCTCTTCCTGATGATGCTACAATACAATTTTCTTTGTGATCACCAACAAGCTAAATATGATAATGCATGACTGTCAATTATGCAGAGTCATCATCAGTTACCTATGATTCTGGTGTCATCTCAGCACACCCACCATGACTGGGGTGGTGATGAAATCCCTAACCAGCTGATTACTGGAACTAGGTCAAAAGAGCACAGACAGAATTGTGCAGTACAAAATCATGAAATCAACACAGGACCACAGAGAAACAGCCCAGAGCACTGCATATTACACCCCCCACTTGCAATCACATCCAAAATAGCACAGACACAATCACACCATAGGAAACTGCCAGGGCAAAACACCAATGTGGAAAAAGAGCCCAGAGTGCTCTGGGGGCTTTACCCCATGCACCTCACAAATGGGGGCTTCACCCCAGCACCTCCCAATAACATAAATAAACATACCCCAAGCCATAGCAAAGAGAAGGAAAAAAGAAATTGAAGGAAGGAGCTGAAGTGAACCCCAGTGTGCTGGGTGTCCCATGCATTACAGTCCTTCACCCTACATGCTGAGCCACTAGGCTGACTTTCTTAGGTACCACACAAACTAACTTGTAGCTGAGTCAGCCTGAATGAAAACAACCACACCTCAGCTGTTTTCACTCACACTGTTTTGGTCATGTGGATTTTAACTGCACAATTCTGCTGGTGTTCTGCATTGTGTGAGTACAGTGCAACATACCCCATGACCCCTTAGCACCCAAATGTGTGCCAAGGTGTGTGGCAACTCATCAGAATGTGTAACACAGTAGCTAACTTGACAGTGCAAGCATGGAGGACTGTGTAAATGTGTGCACCAATGTTGCTACAGTGTGCTGATACCTAGCATATCATATTATCTTACGAGTCTGCATAAACATCCCTGTGGTCAGTGTGTAATGTCACCCACTCTAAATGTGGGTCAGAGGGTGTCTGAGTGATGACATGAGTGCCGTATGCCATACAGTGTGACAGTTGAGGGGTTTGCAGTGCTGCTACCCATGGCCATGTCCATGCTGTAGGTGGCTGCATGCACAACACTTGAAGGGTCTGGTGTCCTTAGGCATGCCCCTGCCACCTCCAGGCCATAGGTGTTGCCACACATGTCCCACACTGCTTACAGTTGTGCACTGTCCACCACCAGTATACCACAGCAACCCAAACTCAGGGCCCCTGCGGCATTGTCACACTGCAGGAATGGTATCAGTGACATGTATGTGGTTACTGGTGGTATGTATCTGGCATGGGCGTGCTGTGTGCAACTATGGTGTTCCACCATGGGTGTGTGCCAGTGGGCTGTCCCTGACCCATGCCATGCTGCCACCATTACAACCATGTATCCTGCTCACCATTGTCCTGGACACCATCCTGGGTGCAGGTTTCCACCATGTGGTGCTCTGACAGCCACATGAGTGCAGGCTGTGGCATCTGGTACATGCACAGCATTGCAGATGTCTGCTTTGCTTGTGTGTTAGGGGGTGCATCATTAGCATGTGGCAGCTGGGTGTCCCTGACCTTGGTGTAATGAGGGTGGTGGCTGTGTGCCTGTGCCGGAGGTGTCGCCCAGTGGCACCCAGCTGATGCATGGCAAGTTTGCACATGGCTGCTGTGGTCTTGGATACTCCCATCCTGGCATGACTGCTGTGTGTGCTGGCCTGGAGCACATCATAGTGCACCTAAGGTTCATACTAAGGTAAATTCAAGAGCGAGAAGGCTAGAAGCCCATAGTGCTCTTATACTAAACCACTGAATAATAGGAGAGATCGTACCCTGTACTTATCAGTTTGTCCAGTCGATATTTAAAAATACTTTTGGTCTCACTTATAACAACCTGAAGTGGCAATCTATTCCATGGACCAATGACTCTGAGAGTAAAAAAATATTTTCGGCTAATATGGATAAATGGTTTCCTTACTATCTGCAAGGAATGACCCTGGTGTTGTGTGAATAGTTTTTAAAATCCAAACCCAATTCACACATAAGATAGGGGTCTTGAATAATGTCATATAAAAACATAAGATTGCCTCAAAGATGATGAGTGGAATGGGGCATAAGTTTTAAGGTATCTAATCTACTTTTGTATGGTACTGTATTAAGCCCAGAGAATTTTTTTGTAAATTTTCTTTGGAATTTTTCTAGTAGATGTCCTTCAGTTTTTCTTGTATGGACACCAAAGCTGGGATGCATATTCTAAACAAGGTCTGGTATATGCTCTGTACAGTGGCAGCAGCACCTCACCATTCTTGGATCTGATGTTTCGTATGATAGACCATAGTACTTTGCTGGTTTTATTAATAATACCATGTACATGTTTTTTATGTGACAAATCATCTGAAATTATAATGCTTAAATCCCTTTCGTCAGATGATTTTTCAAGCAAGGAACCAGCCAAAGAGTATGAATAATGCAAGTTTTTTGCACCTAAGTGCATCACTTTGCATTTAGAAATGTTTAATGTCATACCCCAATTGTTTACCCATCAGGAAATATGGTCTAAATCATTCTGTATGGATGTAGCTTGTGAAACAGAAGCACAGGATCCCCCGATTTTGACATTGTCAGCATATTTAGTGGTAAAGGATGAACAACCTTGATACAAAAAGTTTTAGCTTACAGTTTAGGGGCAATAGGAAGGGGACAATGGCCATGAACTTAAAGTCAATAACAGGGAGGGAGACATTCTGAAGAAGAAGATTGGCAAAGAGATAGCAGCAGGCAGGGTGGAGTGGCCATTTGCCAGCCCCCCTCCCCAGGCTACAGATGTCCCACTGCTTGGCTTGGTCCTCAAAAAACAACCAGGAGAATTTAGGGTGATTCATTACCTATCATACCCAGAGGGGGACTCAGTGAATGATCAAATTAGTGAGGAAGAAAGCAGGGTGAGGTATGCAACATCAGGAGAAGTGGTCAGGCTCATACGGGCAACCCACAGGGCATGGCTAGCAAAGGCAGATATAGAAGCAGCATACCATCTCCTGCCTGTCTGACCTAAGGTCTAGGATTTGCTGGGTTTTCAGTTAGGGGGGGTCCTATTATTTTGACAAGGCCATGCCTATGGGGTGTTCGGTGGCCTGTGCTACATTCAAAATGTTTAGCACAAAGCTACGGTGGGTCTTTTAACAGAAGTTTGGATACAGCACAGTGATACACTACTTGGACAACTTCCTCTTGATATGGAAAGGGCAGGCCAAGATGAAAAAGATGTTATAGGATTTCAGTGATATGTGCAGGGAGTTGGGGGTGCCACTTGCCCCGGATAAGATGGAGGGCTCCAGCCAGTGACTGGAGTTCCTGGGAATCGATGTAGAAAAGGAAAAGTAATTTTTTCGGCTGCCTGACAAGAAAATGCAAAAGCTACAATCTCTTATACAGTGGTTGCTACAGAAAAGTTGCTTGGTGCCTTGATCCACCGTGGCAGCTGCGGTATACTGAAAGGCATAATGAGAGGTACCGAGAAATACCTCGGTACTACTCAATAATGCGGTAGGTAGCATCAGAGTTCTTAATTTGTTGATTGAATTGAATTCCTATCCATAGTGGCTAAAATGCACCAGGTGGTGCTGTTTGCAGTTTAATTGAGCTGCATTAATTACAGTTTTCCAGCCGGTATCCCCCCCAGTCCAAACTTCAATTCATGACCTCCCCTGTTTGAGCCTTGTCGTATTCAAACAGGAGATTCCAATGTGCATGCTGTTGTCTCACACATTGTAATTTAACAAAAAATAAATAAGTAAATTAATATACATTGTGTTTCATTCACAATTAATTTAATGAACCCCCTCTTGAAGTGGCTTTGATGACACTTTGCAGCATATAACCATTGTCTTCTGCCATGAATTCTGAGGAGAAATGATTGATTCATGTGCCTTATGCTCGTCATCCTCCACTACGTTCCCCCCCAGCTACAGTATCCACGAAGGTAGACAGCCTTTGAGATGATGATGATGGCAACTTAAGTGCCACACAGGCTGTATTTACTGTATCTAACATTATTTTGTCCACCATACTGAGATCGTTGAACATGCCATAGTGGAAACATTACCGTACAGAGCTGGCCAAACTTCACTTGCATTAGCACTGTTAGCACTATCCTGCACTTGGCTCCTTTTTGTTTTATGAGAGTGTTGCCCCCCAATACAAACACACACACACACACACACACACACACACACTACACACTACACACTACACACTACACAAACAGGGAGCATGAGAACAGTCACTACCAGCACTTGAGCATGCAAAGTCTTCAGATAAATCAGACACAGAGAAGTGTGATGTAGATCTTGAATCAAAGCCAGTGTTGTCACCCACAACAACAGCAGGTTTGAAAAAGTAGCTAATCAATCTGTTACCATGTATTACTATTTTACAATTTCATGAATGTCATTAGGTACAGTAAACTGAGTTATCTGTATGTTAGACCTTCCAGACCCTCGCTTGTGTCTTTTGGGGTATTCAACTTTATTTCAAAGACAATTCCCAGATATGCCAACTAGGGCTTGTGTTGATTGCCGTGACATGCAAAAATGTAATGACATCAGTTGCCAATGCAAAAGGAACAGGGAAAATATATGTACAGTACATGAATACCATGATATAGGTATAGTTGTTATATAGAGCTGCCAACAGATACCAGTGAGGGAATTTGAGGTAACAGTAATTTCAAGTAACAGATAAAGTCATACATTGTGTGCTGACAGACTGCTACAATGCAAGGTGGTGATCATTTTATTTTGTGTTTTTTTAATTGTTAATCTAAAGTGCCTTGAGTCCCCGGAATGGGGCACTATAAAATAAAGTATCTATCTATCTATCTATCTATCTATCTATCTATCTATCTATCTATCTATCTATCTAGCTAGCTATTTATCTATCATACAACTGACAAGTAAATGGTAGTGAACAAGGATTGGAGCCTTACTGACTACCATTCAGCAAGTGTACAGCAAATGGCATTTATTTACAGTCAGGGTTATGTACACTCAGTTTTCCACCCCTATTCCATGGGCGGTGCTGTCACTTTCATGATGTATGGCACAGGGGCAGCAAACATGCACTGCAGAGAACTGGGAGAGGGGCTCCAAGATTGTTGGTTGTGTTGAGTACCTGAGCATACACCCCTCTTTTGCAGGTTCCATCTGTTGCTGACCCTGGGTGCTTTTTAAATTAGGCTACTGCCTGTAATACATTTACCTCTCAGCCTGTGAAAGCAGATGTTCTGTAGTATTATTTTAGTTTAGTGTGGTTGTGAAGTGTTTTGGCAAATATTCATAATGTATACTTTAATGGCAAGGAACACAGTGACAATGGTTATGTACTTGCCACCTTATATAGCTTATGGGCTTTAAGATCTAGTTACTCAAACTGTTGCCTTGTTTGCACTGAATGAACTACATCTGGACATCTCTGAATTGTGCATTTGATGACATCTCCATATTACACACACACACACACACACACACACACACACACACACACATGCATGCACACACACACACACGCACGCACATACACACACGCATACACACACACTCACTGCTACAGCATAAGAAAAAAGGACACAGTGACAACTTTGCCATCACTTGTTGACATTATGGCAGATAACCTTGCAAAGCTTTCAAATAGCACCTTGCCATTCTGTGAAATCAGGAATATATAAATGTCACATGCAAAGCATGCAAACACACAAAGCACAACCATTGTGGCTGCGTTCCTTGTTGTAAAAATCTATCCCTTTCACTAACAGCACTACTCTTAAAAATTACGTCTGACAGCCATAATGAAGAAGACATCCAGTCTCATCTATATTTATGAGGCATAACACAATAAATATTTCCCAGGACACTTCACAGCATAACTGAACTGAGAGACCGCTATCCCCTAGGGGTGCCTTTCACTATGGAACTCCTGCTTTCGCAGTCTTTGATATTTCAAAGAGCTCCCAGTTCAAAACAGGCCCCTACACTGCTATGTCTCATCACAGAGTGCTGCACATGATGCAGAGGCAAAAAATAAGGTGACATCAACCTGGCATTGGCAGCGATACAAAAGGAAAAGCTGGTTAATAGCTGGAGAAGGCAAGGGGGATGCATATCAACATGTCAATATATTAGATATAGAAAGCTCATTAAAAATATGATATTTGAACTTCACAGACATCGTGCCTGTCACAGTGCATCGATGAAACATCGCAAAACACACTGAAGCAAATGATTCTATCTGGATGTGTGATTCCATGCTGTTGCTTTCTAGAAACTTATGATTATCCACCTAATGGTTTTGCTCATAGTCACCTTTACAGTGACAACTACAGTATATTGCTGTAGTCCTTATACAGTGTTGAGCTACCTGGGAAAGTCCATCAAGATAAATAAATATCCAAATATTACTGTCAACCTCATAGTCAGGCCATTTAGTCTACCACTAAAGGTTACTCATAAATGTCGTACCACCACATATCTAATTTGACATGACTTTATGATCACTAAACACTGTTCACCTGACAGAGACAATGAATGAATATGATTTTATTTTCACACGCTGTGCGTTTCAACAGCATGCATGCACAGGTAATGATTGGTGTATTCTACAGTATATGTGCATATATATGAACACTCAAGCATATGGCTCTTTCTTTTGACATGATGTGTACCACGTACATGCTTGTCTGCCTTCCTTTTATTTTATGGGGAAATCTCATTAGTGAAGGACAGGTAAACTCTTACATCATTAGTGACCCTTTCTGATTTCCAAAAATATAATAGTTGACCATGACACTGTTATAGAATGCATTTCTAATACTGTAAGACATCCTTTTTGGAGCTGTGAATGAGCTTGGTACATCCAGCAGACCTGGGTTTGATTCCAACAACCTCCAATTGCATACTGTTTGACTATAAGCAAGTCACTTAACCTCTATAGTGTTCCGAAGTCATCTCTGAAAACAGGCATTTGTGGCAAGTGGACCTTTCCCAGTTATTAAAAAAAAAAGTCAAAACAAAAAAAAAAAAACAGACTTATGATGTTTTGACCAATGACACTAGTGTGCGTATAACCACACCCAGAGAGTTAGATGATTGGAAATCAGATGTACAGGAACATTGTGTGGCAGCTTTCGGGACACAGATCAGAAGCTGTCAAAAACTGAAAATTAGCCTTCATCATTACATTTCTAAATCCCACATAAATATAGTGTGTAACAAACTGGATTATTTTCATCTTTTGTTTAACTAATAGACAAATGTGATCCTGCAGGAAGCATGTATAAAATGCAGAGAGTAAAAGAATATGTGAGAATGAATGTATTTTTTTTTTACACACAAGAGGAATGGAGGCACAAAGCAAGAGACAAATACTAGGGAACGAGCCTTTTTAATTTTGTACCAACAAGGATAAAGTAATAAAGCACCAGATCTGAGTAAAATACTTGGGTGGAAAGAGACTTTTTATTTTTACCTCACAGATGGATGTAATCTAACATCAATCATGAAATAAATCTGAAGGAAGTGAGGGAGCAAACTTTTCTTTTTATAAACAGTTCAGCTCACAGATCCACACACATTGTAAATCCCACCCCACCCCCATTTCTCAATACATGAAAGTGTAAACAAACAAACAAACAAACAAACAAAAAACAACAAAGTAACTGAAACATTGACAATGTGGTGATCATATCTCTGGCAATGTGGCAACCCTGTTACTCCCTTCTGTTTTTAAACTAGACTGTATAATATTTAGATCTGCACAGCTTTTAGCCATGCTTCTAGCGTGGCCTGCACCCACACAGAATTCACAAACTGAGAGGCAACTGCTCTACACATCCATTCAGTCACTCTCATGCATAAGCAGAACCTTGGTTATTGTAGCAGTACTAGCATTCAGCATTAGACACAACATGACACAAATATGAATTAAAAACACTAGATTTGAGAAACAATATGTTTATTACAATGTTTCATGCATTGATCAGCACAATAACAATAGAAACTTTGATTCATGTCCCCTTTAATACTGCAAAATGAGTATTCCCACAGCGACCCCCCCCCCCACACACACACACATCCATAATAGACAAAAGGAACAAGGTTGGTAAGGACTTGTCAGGTGACAGGTGACAAATTATCAAAACAATCATGTCATAACAATCTCTGCACTGACACAGATCACTTAATGAACATCAACAAGAAATAAAAAAAATACAGAATATACAGCAGTAAGCAGTAAAAAATACACAACATACAGCAGTAAGTAAATCAAGTGATGCTGTAGTTTTTACAGTAGAAAATATGATGGTCACAGTGTGTAGACTGCAATAAAAAAGTCAGTCAACTATGACACAGCATAGATAAATTAGCCTTGTGTCAGTCACTGGTAGCAGATGTATAAATCCTAACATGGGAGCAGTAGATGTGAAAATCAACCTGAGGTGCTGTACTTCAACACACCCTGTTCTATAAATGGCAACCCTTGATGACTTGATGAAGCACACCTTATCACTGATCACATTTGCAGCTAGTGTTGATAATAAGAGATTTTACATGAATTTATGAATACCTATTATGGCAGCAAACAGAGGCAGTGACGTCCCGCTTGAGCTCCACTGACACTTGCACACTGAACTGCTGACTGCCGATGTGTCATTGAGAAATGAGCATTATTAAACAGAACAATTTTACTAGAAAAACTGACATCCAAATTAAATTGTAATACTTGTTTTAAGTGCAGCTGGCGTGCATACCATTCAGGGTCACAAAGAAAAAGTCAGACTCAACAACAAACAACATTATTTTTTATTTCATTTCAACTTTAAATACCAAGCACCACATGAGTTGCTGGACATATTCTACTCATAGGATATGTGTAATGGATTCTTGTAATTGTGGACCCTTGGACATGGGACACTAAATCTAGGCAGTTAGGAGGATCTGAAAAATACGTACATCAGTTTCACTGAATTTACAGCCACATACTGTATAACCCTCCCTTCCTCCCACTGATTGCTCAATGAATCACACAAACAATCAATAACAGCCTGTGAGTTTATCCATCATCCCCCAACTCAAATACCCCAATATTTTGTTTTACTGTTTCCCCCTTTTTTTCCATATATGCCATATGACAGCATGATCTGATTGGTAGCTAGCAAGTAAAGCAATTGTATTAAAAGACATTCTGTGTGCTTTACATGGCATAGACATTCAGTTGGGAGATCATCTCACCCAAAACGTTTCTTTTTGATATGACAGTTCTTCCCTCCTGGTCCCAGTATACTTCTTCCTAAAAATGAAAATTATGGCATAACAAGACTGAGACCCCCAGTGTACTCCATTATGTTGGAGCAGAATTGTATTCCTTTCTGTAAACCACACCTCTACAGTTTTATACTCTCTTTCATGAATAGGTGCATTCAGATTATAGTTCTTAAAATATTATGGAAAAGGTGCATGGAAGTCAATGTTCCTGTTGGTGGAGTGGTGCCTTTTCATGTGTTCTCACTGACCAGTATTAATAGTGGGTTGGTACATATTTGAGATCAATAGCTGTCAATGTTACACCAAAGTTAATGTTATTCCCATATCAAACTGACTTACTCTTGGAGTCAGGCTAGACCAAAAATCAATTATTTTTGTGCAGTTTGGTGTTTTACCTTTTTCAGTGTGAACTATCATTGTGTGTCTCTGGTGCAAGACTATATACAGCTGTGCTACTTAATGTTTCACCCATACGTTGTTGAGACTATTGCTGTGGTATTTATACAGAGATTCCATGTACTGTATGTGGTGCATATTGCATTTGTTACTAACATGTGGGTCTGTGCATTCTCACCTGGTGCGCAAGCACCAGGAGTTTTCTGTCAGCACCAACACACTATTAACATCATTTGAGAATGTATCTGAATAAAACACCTCCTCTGTGGTTACTACTAGTAAGTTAGACTCTGCACCCCAGCGGATCACATTAACTGCAGCTATATTAATTGTTCTGTTGTTGGGTTAAAATTAATGTACAGTTCCCCAATCAAAATATTGTACCCCATAGAAATAACACCAGGTAAACTGTGTTTGAGAGAAAGCACAGCCTGTTGCATTCTGCTGTATAAGGAATATACATTCTCCATCTACCATGGAGAATTTCAACAATAAAAATTTACCTGTTACTAATTTTATTGCTAAAATGACAACTGAATGTTTAATTTTGAGATACATTATCACTGTTGACTTTCTTGTTATATTTTATTTTTTATAAAATTGTCATTGCTGTTCAACTACATTTAGACCTCATATCTCTACTGATAGACAATGATGACATTACAATAGTGACATGAAAATGTAATTTTGAGACTGTAAAGCAGAATTTCTGCTCTAACCATACAGTACGTTCCTTAACACTTGATGTTAATTTTGCTTGCTATTGAACAGTGTTTGCCCTTCTCCATGTGTGAACTTTTTTTCTCCATATATTAACTGTAAAGGCCAATTCTTTGTTTCACTGTATCCTAGCATGTATCATGCAATATTTGTCTTCAGTCTGAAAAAGAAGAAACTAGATGAAAATGACAATTCATACAAACAAGTTTATTAGTGAAATAAGTACACTACACACAATTAGTTAATGTTACAATATTTTATTAGCAAAACAGACAGTACTAAATAAGCACCAGCTCTTTAAAAAAATATTTACCATATTTCAAACAAAAGGGAAATATTGCACTAAACAGACGGTTGATGAGAGGATGTGTGGCAGAGTGGGCTAGCAGTTTATTCAGGGGAGAGGGCAGTGGGAGTTATGAAATCATAGTAGCTGTGGGTGTGCAATAGTTGCACAACCTATGTATAACTATATATAACTAACTGGTAAAGAATGAAACAAAAAGCAAAGATAGGTGGTAGAAAATGAACAATTCATATTTTTGTTTGGAAGGCAGAATGAAGGTGTGAGGGGTCAGGGAAATAATTATGATTTTTGTATACCTGTGCAGGCAACCATTTGCCTGTATAGGACTGTGGAACTAGCCTAGGTAGGACTGTAGAGCCAGCCTATGCTGTATTTAATAATATGTGCATGCTGCATTATTGACTTCTTCATTGACCAACAGAAAATGAAAAAATGAAAAATGAGAGACGTCCAATTAGAAGAACAATGATGAATTAACAGCTGTTACTGCAGGTTTCATATCTGGGGATAAAACACAGCACATTAAAATAATTCAGATATGATGCCAAATGTGTCCCATACTATCAGCATGTTCATCTCCTAGGAGTGTGTTTGCAGTTCATTCGAAATCTTCTTTCATACAGTAGCTAACTGTTCTAAATATTGTAGCGGTACTGAGTTGTGCCCCCTGTTGCAATATGTATGCAACTTACAGAGTGCTGATCTAGTCTTTATTTACAGCACTCAAGACTGTGGCACAAAACATCAAGCCAGTTAAACACTCATTCACTCCATTGCCCTGCATATATACAGACAGAGAGTTGAGAGTTTTAAACCTTGCCAAAGTTTTTTTTTGTTTTTAATTGGTTAATTTGTCCATGTCCCTCATTTGTTTTGCCTATGGCTGGTAAGAGTGTTTCATATATAGAGTTAGTGTTTCCACAGAAGTAATTGCCTTGCTGCAGCATCCTGTGTGGGGTAAGATCAGCAACAGGCAGCACTTCCATGGCTGTGCTTTCCTCCGCTGCCTTGGAAGTAAATTTGGCAGGATGTTGTAAATATGATCTTGATGGGGTGATTGAACTCACTCTTCACAACTTTGACACTCAGCTGTATTTGGGTTCATTTTGGAGGCTCAATAAATATTTAAAGAGTCCTAACATTGTTTCTGTATCCTTTAAGTTGTAATCAGTTAACACCTATGAAAAATATATTAATTATAAGCGCAGTGATTTTTCAGTCCATCACAGGTCTCTGTCAAACTCCTGCTTCAGTCTGTCTAGTGATTAGGAGTACAGAACTTAGAATGACCTGAGTTTTTTCTCTCTTACAAGCAACTCCTACTTCATGTGTTAGACCAAGGTCGCCACATGTCTGACCTTAATTTGTCCTGTGGGTTATTGTTATCTGGAGTGGAACGGTTTGCTGGGGCTACTGTAAGCTGATACTCTCTTGACACAGCTGTTCACCGAGAGCCTACAGTATTTCATTTATTATGCCCATACATGTTTTTTGTGTGTGTGCTTTCTTCTGCTACTTGTGAGCAAAAAGGCATAAAAGGAAGATGTACAGTGAGTGACAGTGGGCAAACACATGGCAAATGCAACCAGCTGTGTAAAGTCTTGCAAGAGTGCTCAGCATAAGCATTACTTATCATGTGACACTGCCTTGTAAAGTAAACATAACAGCTGAAATGCTGAGACTAGTATTGGTTGTAGTGTGTCCATAAATGCATTTAAATCACATGGGAGAAAAACTGAATGCCATTTTTATGTTTGCTTGCATGCATGTGCAAGAAACATAGTGCCATCATCCAAGTTTTTGTAGGTGTGGCACCCTTTCTTTCAATTCAATCAGTTTGTTTGCAGGCATGGCCACAGTTCACCAATGAATGCTGCAGCTATCTATGACAACAGTTGAAAATGCAGTGGCGTACAGTTGAAAGGGAGAGACTGCTTCAGTGAGCAGTGATAAGACAGTGTTGATTAGCATATTGCCAGCAACCCTGCTTGTATACATCTCTGCTTTCTCTTCCTGGAACATGAATTCAGTTTGAAGTGAATTTTTCCTAGGACTATCTTTCTGGGAGGAGGCAAGCGACTAAAATGACAGCCTTGGAATGTTTCTAAAAAAAGATGTAATTGCCATCCTTGGAATGCTGAATCAGAGTTCAGGGTAGGAGCGGAATTGGCAAAAGCAGGAAACCAGAACCCCAAACAGACTGAAAAAGTAGACACAGCTTTCGTCTGTTGGCACACCCGATCAGTATTGTAATAATATTCCCCAACCCTCTGAGTGTCTCTGAATAGCACTCCCCCCCCCCGCTGCACACAGTATGACTGACAGGGGTGCCCAATCCCATGTTGGCTCTGATCTACCCCCCTCAGAGTTCTAGGTGCCATGCTGGGAGCCCACCCCAGTGTGGCATAAGTAAGAATGGTGCCCAATCCCCCATCAGCTCAATTAAACCCCCCAAAAGAAACCGACTTCCAGTTGCCATGCTGGGAGCCCACCCCAGTGTGGCACATGTCTGTATGGCCGACAGGGGTGCTCAATCCCCTGTCAACTCCACTGACCCCCCCAAAAATTCTTCCAACTGCCATGCTGGGAGCCCACCCCAGCGTGGCACAAGTCCCATGTTGTCTTCCTAAAAAGAAAACAAACACCTGAAAAGAAAAAAATGGTCACTCATTGTCTTGCCCCCCAACCCGCATCCACCCTCTGCACATCCACCTCCCCACACCTCCACCTCACCCTATACTTACCTCCAGAGGCTGGCGTGATGATCTTCGGTGGACTGGGAACACGTCTGCACTCTTCAAAACCAACTGTGAACTGAAGAAATGGAATAAATAGGGTTTTTTCAACTTTGATGCATATCTCAGGCATTTTTTGGAATTTTGGCACCAAATTTTCACACGGAGTTTTTGGGCACCCTCTTCATGAATTCTGGCACTGTCATGGTGTTACTCAGCCCTGGAAGGTGATTTCATGGTCACTGCCGGAACCACCTTTTGGGAGCAATTTATGAAACAACAGTGTCACAGTTCATGAGGTAGGCCCACAAAAACCCTATGCTGAAAATTTGGTGAAAAAATTCCCCCAAATAACTGATTTATGAGCGTGCATTGTGCAGTTCTTACGTACGTTCGTAACTTCATGAATTTTTAATATTTTCACTCCAGATTTTCAACATTGCCATTTTACCTCACCTCCTTTTGAGCAGTACAGCTGTCATTTTTCACATCTCACCCAAAATGTGTTTCTGTGCATATAGCACACAATGGCTCAGTCGGTGTGCGAAATCAATGTTCAGGACAGATTAAGAAAATCACAGCAGAGGTTCATGAGCAGAGGTCTTAAAATGGCTATGTTAAAGATTTGGAGACAAAACTCCATAAAATGACTGTTATGAGCAAGCATTGCATGGTTTCCATGCACCCTGGTAAGTTCATGAATTTGTAATACTTTCAGTCCAGATTTTCACCAGTGGCATTTTTCCACACTTCCTTAGGAACAGTACAGCTGTCATTTTTCACAACATGGCTGAAATGTGTTTTCACACTTCCAGCACAGAAATGCGTGGTCGCTGTTGGAAATCACTGTTCAGGACAGATTAAGAAAATCACAGTGACACTGTTCATGAGTGGAGGTCCCAAAATGCCTGTCTTGACAATCTGCTGCAAAAAGTCCCCAAACTAATTACATTATGGGAGTGTGTTGCACAGTTTCTACACATGCTCATGACTTCACCAGTTTTTTAAATATTTTCACTGCAGATTTTCAACATTGCCATTTTTACACCTCCCCATGAACAGTACAGCTGTCATTTTTCACATCCTGTTCAAAATGTGTTTTCGCACCTGTGGTGCCAAATGGCATAGTCACTGTGCAAAATCAGCTTTCGGCTAACTAACTGATATTGCCACTGTTCATGAGGTGGGGGTCACAAAAAAAAATGTTGAAAATTTGGAGTGAAGATAGCAATGAATGCCTGAGGCGTTGGGGTTTCTGACTATAAGGCCCCACCCTGTAGAGAGTGACAGGCATCAGGGGTGTAACTTGGGATTGTCATCTGTAATACTCATACCATTCCTCCCTCACCCACACCCTGCAGCCAGTGAGAGGCATCGAGGTGTGCCTTGGACTCTTTGGCCCCAAAGTTCACCCCATTCTCCTATACAGCACCCATCTCACCATATTTCCTGATGGAATGGGGTGAACATAAGGGCCAAAGACCCCATGGCACACCGTGACACTTGTCGGTGTCTGCAGGGTAGGGTGTGGTGAAATGGCATGGCTGTTATGCCTGATAACCCAAAGGCACACCCCAATGCCTGTCAGTATCTGCAGGGTGGTGGTGGGGTTGGCTTCAGTTCAATACTTCACTGCCATTCATATTATGGAGCTCTGTAACTCCTACACTACCAATGCCAATGCCAGCAAGCAAACATTCAGCATTGACAAATGCTTGATTAAACTTAATATGCTTCTTTGGATGAAATGCCACCATCATATTTGAATTTTCATCCCAAACAGAAAGATAAAGAAAATGTAGTTGGACTTCAAAGGCTGCTGCAGAATGGCTGGAATACTGTTTGGTATACAGCAGCATGACCAAAGCTGCAGTAGATGGCATAGTGTAAACTCACGTGGATGCAATAGGGACAGTAAAGCTAAAAGCACCACAAGTATTATTTTACAAGCTCTTTAACTCAGCTATAGCTTTGTTTCTAGCTACTATATCTGGGATGTAAGTTTGGCATCTACAACAGTTTAGGGCTTACTGCACAAAACATTACTTCACCTGCTTTTGCAGCCTATGAAGCCTGAAGGCATTTTCTTTATTTTTTTGTTTAGGACCTTTAATGTGCGCTGTTTGCTGGTTTGGAAGTTTTGCCATTCACACTAAGAAAGGTCTGGCACATTCAGATTGTTGAAGAAATACAGTACCTTCCAGGCTAACCATGACCAGGTGGAGTACCGAATCTGGATAGTTACTGGATGCTCTGTTTAAGAGCACTAGGACACAGATGGCAGGAAAAAAAAATAGAGCTCCTAATTCATGCAAAACTTTGGAGCTACAGTTTCCCAGACCACTGTCAAACTTGGGAATGATGCATTTAAAATTTGAGAAAAAGACACTAGCATAGAGGTTGGGTGCATCCATCTTTATTACAAACAAAATCAGAATAAGAAAACCATTCCCTAACTCCTTTAATTGCCACATATTCTATCATGTCCCCAAAAATATACAGATCATGGCTGGGCTCCTGTTGGCATATCCACCAAAAAAATCAATAGTTGATGCAATTTGAAATACATACAGTACAAGTCCAAAGACAGTAAATACCCCCACAGTAATCACCTGAATGGTGGTCATCTGACCTGTATATAAAAATGTCAAGTGTAACAAACTTGATTTTTTTATTTTATAAAAAATCAATATCATTCAAAATGAATCCCCTGTGCCACTGTTTTCAATTACCTTTATATTTCTTTCTTTTATTTAAGTCAGACAGACATAGTGTCACCAGCAGTCATATAAACATCTTACATTTTTTGGGATCCTACAAGTATGAAGTAAAACACGACTGCTTATAATAGTAACACCCGATTGCATTTTTCTATACTTTCTATAGTTTTTCTATACTTATTAATTGCAATAAAATAGGGTTTGAATCAGGCACTGCAAGTGCAGTTGAAAATCAAACAGATATATGGATAGCCAAAGCTTTCCCCTTGTAATGCATAAATTTACAATCAGACATTTTATTCTTTGGGTATTTATTTTATATGGGTGGGACCACTAGACTACCAGGGCACTGCCTTCCATACAATTACAACATGGGCATCAGTAGCACAGGAGTGAAGCAGCAGCAGTTTCTGGCTTGAGAAAGACCTCAACTAAACTCATTAGCACATTGCCCTTGTGCAGGAAGTCCTGAAAATTACAAGGCTGTCTATTGCCATAGTGACTAATCTTCTTCTCAAATGGGGTTGGGGTGGGGGAAGCTATCAGCATCTACTGTGGTGACTCAGTTTAAATCTTATAATACAAAAACAGAGTACTTTTCAATTGCCATAGTAAAAGTTACAGAATGATAGCAGACTCCTACACTTTGATAAATTACCACAAAAAGAACTAATAGAGGCATTGACCAGCATGAAGTTACAGCAAATATAGTTAAATGGGTGGAGGCATGGTTGAGAAAGAGAAGGCAGAGGGTTACAATCAGAGGGGTATTGTCAGACTGGGAGAAAGTAACGAGTGGGGTCCCACAGGGTTCAGTTTTGGGCCCATGCTTTTTAAATTTGTTTCTTCAATTAAGTGCAGTTACCCCAACATTTGGTTGAGTAAGTTTGCAGATGACTGCAGGATTGGGGGTATTGTGAACAGTAGAGAGGACCAGAACAAAATACAGGAGACCCTAAATATGCTGATACAGTGGACAGTTCAGTATAAGCTAGAACTAAAGTTAAACAAATGTGCGGTAATGCACTTGGGAAATAAGAATAGCAACTTTGGGTATGATCTGGGAGCAATACAACTGCATCAGACAATAGAAGAAAGAGATCTGGGAGTTAGAGTAACTAAAAAACTACGATTCAGTACCCATTGTAGTCTTATTGTTAAAAAGGCTAACCAGACGTTAAACTGCATTCTACATCACATTGGCAGCAGAGACAGTAGGGTGATTCTGCCCTTGTATCAGGCATTGGTGAGGCTGCATATTGAGTACTGCACTCAGGTTTGGTCTCCATATAAGAAATCAGACATCAGAAGGTTGGAGGGAGTGCAACGCAGGGCCACAAAAAGAATAATAGGCCAAGGATATGCAACATACCAGGAGAGAAAACAGAAATTAAGATAATGCACACTGCATTATAGGAGAATAAGGGGAGATATGTGTATGATATACAGGGACCTTCAGGATGTCCAATTAAGGGATGATCTAGGACATAGAATAAAAAAGAACTATCTGTATGAACCATGGGGACACAAACTCCAATTGGAACAGGGTAAATGGAACACCTTAAAGAGGAAAAACTGGTTTAGTCAGAGAGTGGTATAGCTTTGGAATTGTTTACCAAGGGAAGTGGTAAATAGCAAAACAATGGAATCATTTAAACTTGGTTTGGATAAGTTTATAAAAATAAATACACTCTAATATAAGACAGACAAGGCAAGCATTAAGGACACTTGTCTATGTAGCTTGTTAAACCTACGAAACCTATGAAACTTCATTTTAAAGCTGCTATGCCTGTTGTTAGTGTGCATATAATATATTTTCAGTTTGTCACTGTTTGCCAGAATAAGTACAATCCACTTCAAAGGTTGTTACTGTTGTAGTGGGTTACATTGTACCAGTCTTCACTTTGCAACATTTTATTTACTGTAGCTACAAATGTTTCACTGTTTCGAAGTTCAAAGGCAACATTTGCAACATTGCATCACCAAGCTCCTGCTAGCTACATTTGAGCTTCACTAGTTGCAACGTCATGTTTACTGTCTGAATACAGTCAGTGAGTTGAATTTAATCAAAACTACATTATTTTAGTGTCCCTACTATCTCTACTGACTCAAGTTGTGTGTCATTTTTAAATTCTGTATCTGCAAAAATCAATAAATAATATAAATAAAAAATGCCCAAGCTGCTGCTTGAGCCTGGTGTCCTTAGGAAATATCTGAACTGTGCACATGCCTTTGGATTGTCCTTAGCATAGGTTTCTAGAAAAAATTACATGAAATTTGCAGATGCCTTGTACTGAACCTGAACCATAGTCACAGGAAAATGACCGGAAAAGGCAAAAAGACTGCTATTCATTTGTATGCCAGCAGTAGTGGTTAAGGACACTGAGCTGCAAACCTGGAGACCTAGGATTGAATCCTTTCAGGCCCCACTTGCATACTGTGTGACCCTAAGAAAGTCACTTAACTTACATGTGCTTTCAGGTGGCCCCTGTAAAGAAGTTCCAGCTTAGCATGTCTTTCCTTGTTAAACAATCCCTCCCCCCTTATTAGCATTTTTTTTTTGTAACTGCAGTATTTCATATTGCTGTTACAAACAAGGTGTAGAGTAGAGCAAAATAGTGTATACCCACCTGCTGGTGGTATGTTGACACAGGGCATTCATAATATCTAGCATGAGGAGGATCCCCTAACCATTACCTGTGCAGCTCAACATATAACTCCCCTTGTCAAGAGACATTAGAATAACTTTTTTTTGTTAATTGTAGCTTAAAATATCATTTAAGAATTGTTAGAACAACAGATAAAAATGGCTTCTGATTGCCTTACAATTCAAGTTAAGTTTTCTCACTCCTATGGGCTTTTCCTTTGTCTGTGGACTGTGCTTAATTACTGCCTCTTCTGTGCTGCTAGATTCCCCTCCCAACCCCCTTCTTTTGTCTGTGAATTGTGCTTAACTACTACCTCTTGTCAATGGACCAGATTCTGTGCTACTAGGCTCCACTCCACTACATTACCAACATAAATACAGTATCACTCTGTCAAATGTTTGTACTGTTGGTGCCCAGACACTATGGGATTTGACACTGGATAAGTAATACATTACTTATTTAATTACTTACTATTGATGTGCTTTTGGCCCACCTAGTCTGCCCATTAGTGTTAAATAACTCTGCTCCTTTAAACTAAGCTGGAACAAGGTTGTTGAAGCTACTAATTTTAGTTCAGTTTCTAGGCTGTGAATGTGTGTACTGTTCTTTTGGGTTTGCTTCAGAAAGTTCAGACATATTTAATGTGCAGGCTCTTCCAGGGCTGAGTTTATAATGAGCCATACTTCAGAACATTAAATAAAAATAATAAAAAATAAAGCTCATGCTTCTGGTCTTGGTCATATTGCATGATTATGTTGAGTTGCGCATGCAAACTTGAAAGTTATATGGTAACTGGCTCGTGGCTTAAGTGACACCACTTAGTCATTCCTCTTCCTGTCCGGGCCCAAGACATAGAGAACAAACTAGTTTAATTGTAAATGTAATTGGAAACAATAAATAATAGTGCGGCAATGTAGTACATATGACCCGGGGGTGTGGGGGGGGGGGCAGAGCACCCCCACAGAAGAAAGAAACAAGTGCAAGTATAATAGTACTTGGAAACAGAATAAATAACAATAAATAGTGCGGGAACATAGTACATATGACCCGGGGTGTGTGGGGGCAGAGCACCCCCACAGAAGAAAGAAACAAGTATAATTATAAAAGTACTTGGAAATGGAATAAATAATAAAAATAATAGTTTGGAAATGTAGTACATATGACCCAGGGGGGTGGGGGGGAGGAGCGCCCCTCAGAAGAAATAAACAGTAGTAATAGTACCAGTCTAAAGTAAAGGTAGAAAATGCAGAAACATACGTGAATTATGCTGTATTCGATGTCTCGAGTGTGGTCTGGTTTGCCTTTCTGGCAGTGTGTATAGTGCATATAGCGTCTCAGTTGTTTGTCACTCGCTCACACACCGCTACGAGACACATTACCGAATAGTCTCTAAAAGCAGTGCAGCAAAGCGATCTGGCCATAATTATTCAGTATCGCCCTGGTCTCCAGGTGAGACCAACTCTGCCCACCCACTGTTCCCAAGACCCTTTACCCTCCAGTGCTGTAGTTTTTCCATGGGCATGCAGTAGTTTTGCTGTGGGCATGCAGTAGTTTTGCCATGGGCATGCACAGAGGTTCTTGAATTACTATGTCATAAACTTTTCATCCCCCACCCCAATCCAAACAGGAACCCAGACAGAAAAGTTACATTTAAACTTTTCTGTCTTCTGCAGGTCTAGGTATAAGTGCATAGGAGAGGAAATGGGATGTGCCTGGGATGTTTTGTTCACATCTTCTCAAAAGGATTCATGTCAGAAATGTTCTTACATATTTCTCATTAAATCAACTGTAGTTTCTTGTATCTAGAATAATTCAGACAGGACTTCATAAAGGAGTAAGACAAATATTTTGGTACCCCCTAAAATAAAATAATTAAATATTGGTGCCTGCACAACTCACAGTTATCAGCTCATACCCTATAGCAATTGGACTTGCCTTCCATTAACCAAATTATTTGTCACATGTAGCAGTGGTGCAAGTGTGGCACCTACAGTATATTAACAGCAGGGTGTTTTGTCATCCCTAGTGATGGCACTATTTCACAAATTCAGGGATGTATAAAAGGTTCTACAGTATGTTATCTATCTAGCCAATTGTAAATGTAGGGTTTTCTATGTAGTAGGACACAAAGGCGGGGGTGAGGAACATATTAGAACAATTTCTAATGGTAGATATGAGTACTGTACTCTATGTTACAGCCTTGCATACTCATGCTTCAATTGATTCTCTCCAACATACATGACAAGGTGGGGGGGGAGGATATCTTTTGGGTTCCCTTTTTATTATGTTGGCTTGCTGCGCTTGCACGGCAGTCAACATATTGGGAGAGTGCAGCTTTGGGGGCGCTGCTGCTGTTGGGTGAATGCAGGGCACGCATCAGTAGGTGCATTCCTCATTCCCCAATAAGCCAGCATGCTAGCACTGACACCAACATTATGTAAAGTGGACATAACTTCTAAACAAAGTGCCACTGCAATCAGAGACAAGCTCATCACAGCACTTTGTTTAAGGTTATGTCCACCCACTACTGCTCCCCCACCCAGTACAGGGTGCCACTGGAAGCCACCCCAGCGTGGCAACTGATGCCATGGCGATGGGGGTGCCCAATCCCCTGTCACCTCCACACCCCAGCCATCCTTCTGCCATGCTGGGAGCCCACCCCAGTGTGGCAAATGTCCCATCGTCTTTTTTTAAACCACCATTAAAAATGGTCCCAAAACTATACTGACCCCCACAACCGCACCCACCACTTTCGCACCTGCCTCCCCACCCCCCCTCACCCCATACTTACCTCTGGAGCTTGGCGTGATGATCTTGAGTGGACGGGAACACGTCTGCACTCTTCAAAGCTGACCATGAACTGAGGAAATGCCGGTAAGCTATATAATGGGCTAGATAGGGTTTTTTCAACTTTGTTGCATATCTCAGGCATTTTTTGGAATTTTTGCAGCAAATTTTCAACATGGGGTTTTTGGGGACCCTCCTCATGAATTCTGTCACTGTCATGGCGTTTATCGACCTCGAAAGGTGATTTCATAGTCACTGCATGAAATCACCTTTGGGGGCCCATTAACAAAATGACAGTGGTGGTGTTCATGAGGTGCCCTCTTAAAAAGCCTAAGTTCCAAATTTGGTGGAAAAAATCCAACAAATGCCTGTTTTACGGGCGTGCGTTGCGCAGTTGCTATGCAGGCTCATAACTTCGCGCATTCACATTATTTTGCTGCTGGATTTTCAGCATTGTCATTTTTGTACACCTCCTTGTGAACAGTACAGCTGTCATTTTCCACATCCTGCCTGAAATGTGTTTCCTCACTTCCGGCGCACAATAGCGCAGTCACTGTGAGAAATCAGTGTTTGGGCCAGATTATGAAAATGACAGTGACACAGTTCATGAGCACAGAACCTAAAATGCCTATGTTGAAAATTTGGTGATGATACTCCATAAAATAACTGTGTTACGAGCATGCATTGGCAGATTGCACGCACACTAGTACCATCGTGCATTTGTGATATTTTCAGTCTGGATTTTCACCATTGCCATTTTTCCACACCTCTTGATGAACAGTACAGCCGTCATTTGACATATCATGCCCAAAATGTGTTTTCGCACTTCCGGCGCAGAATAGCTTAGTCGCTGTACGAAATCACTTCTTGGGACACTTTGAGGAAATAACAGTGACACTGTACATGAGTAGAGGTGCTAAAATGCCTATGTTGAAAATTTGGTGCAACTCCATAAAATGGCAGTGTTGTAAGCATGCATTGTATATTTCCCACACACCCTAGTAGCTTCATAGAATTTGGTATATTTACATGCCACATTTTCAACACTGGCATTTTTTTACACCTCCTTATGAACTGTGCAGCTGTCATTTCTCACATCCTGCCTGACATGTTTTCCTGCACTGCACTACCAAACACCCAAAGGGACACCCTAATGCTTGTCACTCTCTGCAGGGTGGGGGTGGGTTGGCATCAGTTCAATACTTCACTGCCATTCCTATGATGCATCTGTCTAACTCCTGCACTACCAATGCCAATGCCAGCAAGCCAACATTTGGCATTGACAAATGCTTGTTATTACTGATGCAATTAACAAACAGGTCACCTTTTTACCTGGTGACATTTTAATTTATAGTAAGCTGTATGGAAATTGACTTCATTCAAAAATGCATAACAAGTGATACTTCTGACTAAGGGAACTGCAATTATGCAGTATCTTTTTTATAGTGATTTTGTATGTAATTACTAATCACAGGAGTTCATAAACTGGTAACATTTAAAATAAGCGAGACTGTAACTTTTTTTAATAGTTAATGAGTGTTAGATGAAGGAGCTGTGCCTGACTGTCACACATTGAATTGATCTGGGTTTTACTCCCACAACTTCCACTTGCATGCTATGTTGAGGTTATGATGTTGCTAGTCCACTTGTGGTAACAAGGGTCAAGTTCTAAAAACAGGAGTTTTGGGAAATGTGTGTTCATCAGATCTGGGTCATCTGAAGCTCACTATTTATAAAAACTTGTCAGCACTTTTATTTTGCTAGAGAGCACTTGACAGCCCCAGTGATTCTTGATGAATTTTTAACATTTTTATATATTGGAAGGAGGGACTATGGCATACAGTACCTGTCCTGCATAGTGAAAAATGACTTACTTTAACCTACTGCACATTACAATTAAGGATGATATGTGGAACATCAATATTCAGCCAATTCCTTTATACTCAGCTTTGCAATACTTAAATGATAAATAGGGGGGGGGGATATAATCCTTTCACACCTACTATTCAGAAGAGCAGTTGAAAAGTAAGAAATCACATTGACAACAAGCACCACTGGTATTATGTTTGGGTCTTACAAAAGTTACTTTTCTATCAGCTAGGTAGTGGGGGTGGGCACCAAGTGTTCTTCCTATGTAGCAGTAGCAGAAAAGGTCAGAGCCAAAAGGCTGGCCTTCAGAAAATATAAGGGAACACAGCGGGATGAAGATAGGGAGGCATACCAAACTGCCCTAAGGGAAGCAGGTAAGGCAGTAAGGCAGGCAAAGTCCCAAACTGAGGAAACACTAGCACGAACAGTAAAAGAAGGTGACAAGACTTTCTATAGATACATTAGTGAAAGGAGAAAGTCCAGAGGGGTATTCTAAGCTTAATGGAGAAAAGGGAGCATGTGAGGAGGAGGACCCTGTAAAGGCATCTATCCTAAATAGATACTTTGCTCAGTATTTACTGAAGAGAAGGTAGGCAGGGCCCACAGCTCAGCATCATGGACACAGGGGAGGGAGGTGAGCACTACTCCTTCACAAAAGAAAGGGTCCTACAAGAGCTTGCTAAGCTCAGGTGGATAAGGCAATAGGACCTGATGGCATTCATCCCAGGGTACTTAAGGAGCTAAAGGAGGAACTAGCAGAGCCATTAGCAGAATTGTTTAGTGAGTCTCTGAGCACAGGAGAGGTCCCAGAAGACTGGAGAAGGGCTCATGTGATCCCACCCACAAGAGTGGTAGCAGGGAGGAGGTGGGGAACTACAGACCGGTCAGTCTTACCTCAGTAGTGGGCAAGATTATGGAGGCACTCCTTAAGGAAAGGATAGTGCAACACCTGGAATCCATAGGGGCACAGGATCCAAGACAGCATGGGTTTACAAAGAAAGGTCCTGTCAAACTAATCTCATAGATTTCTTTGACTGGGTAACCAGAGTGGTGGGACCAAGGGGAGCAGTTGATGTCGCTTACCTTGACTTCAGCAAAGCTTTGACACTGTTCCACATAGAAGATTGATAAATAAGCTAGGTAGGCTCTGGGGTGGGCTGAAGTTGGTCAACTGGGTGGCAAACTGGTTGACTGGCAGAAAACAGAGAGTGGTGGTAAATGGTATACAGTCAGAAGAGATGCAAGTCACAAGTGGGGTACCTCAGGGGATCAGTCCTGGGGCCAGTCCTATTCAACATCTTCATTAGTGACCTCGCAGATGGACTAGAGGGTAAGGCTTGTCTGTTTGCAGATGACACCAAGATCTGCAACAGAGTAGATGATCCAGATGGGGTGGGCAGAATGAGAAGAGATCTGGATAAACTAGCAGAATGGTCAGAAGAGTGGCAACTGGGATTTAATGCAAAGAAGTGCAAAATCATGCACATAGGGAAGAGAAACCCTGAAGCCACTTATAGGCTGGGAGGGAGTTAGCAGTCACAAAGGAAGAAAGAGACTTGGGCATCATCATCACTGATGACCTAAAATCATCAAGCAGACCTCTAAAGCAGTAGGTAAGGCTAGGGGGTGTTAGGTGTATTAGTAGGGTATCACAAGTCGTAAGAGGGAGGTAATAATCCCTCTGTACAAGACATTGGTTAGGCCCCATCTGGAGTACCGTGCAGTATTGGAGGCCACACCTTCACAAGGACATTAACCAAATTGAGGCAGTCCAGAGAAGGCAACAAAATGGTGCAGGGACTGCATCAGAAGACATATGAGGACAGATTAATGGAGCTCAATATGATACCCTTGAGCAAAGGAGGGAGAGGTGATATGATCGAGACATTTAACACCTTAAGGCATAAACAAGGTGAAAGAGTCTAACATGTTTAAATATAAGAAAAATAGCAGGACAAGAGGACACAGCATGAGATTAGAGGGAGGCTGATTAAGGGGAATGTGAGGAAATTCTTTTTCACAGAAAGGGTGGTAGATGCATGGAATGGCTTACCACAAGAAGTGGTGGCTATGAATACAGTGCAGGGCTTCAAACAGGCATGGGATAGGCATAAGGGAGCAATACAAATGACTATGAATAGATAGGTCACTGACAGAGCAAAGGCCGATGGCACATTTATAAGGTAGAAAAAGAAATGGGCAGACTGGATGGGCCTTGCGGTCCTTATCTGCCGTCAACTTCTATGTTTCTATGTTTCTATGTTTCTATGGACAGGAAATGTGTCCAACAAGTCAGTCAGTAATTTTTTGGAATACTTGTTAATGCCGTGTTTTTTTGATTTTTTTTCTCAGTTTTCTAAATGCTTTCACAAGTTCCAGAACCTGGAAAAGTTGTAGTGGTTAAGGGCATGGAGCTGCAAATCTGAAGACCTGGGTTCAAATCCTATTAGCCCCCACTTGGATACTGTGTGACTCTGAGCAAGTCACTTAACTTCCTTGTGCTCCCAGATCTATCTGGAAAAAAGTTTTGGTTAAACAAGTTCCCTTTTCCTTTCTAAGCTGTTTGTCTTGCAGAACAATCATTACAATATCTAACAGTCTTGTATCATAAGCAAGGCAGTAATAATGTAGCATTAATGCTTGACTTGCTAGTTGAGCATTAATCACCTATTCATACAACTGTCAGCAAATAATAAATATCCATAACAAGGTTACTAAGGGTGTTACTGACATATGATAAGACACAGACCAGCCTTGTTCTATAATGCCAGATTAAATATGAGGATTAAAGTGAGGATCAGCCACTATACCCCATTATTGTGTTTCCTCCACAACCCTGTCAAACACTGTTACACACACTCATCACCCTTTCTGTGAAGTATTCTTCATAATGCTCTTTTCCAGCTTGAGCGAATCCTCCTCTGGTTAATGAACATTTATACAAACTTACATGTCCTTCACTCCTAGCCTCCCCTCCTCCTTTTCAGTTGGAGAGTTGCAATACAGTGGTGGACAATTTATGCATGTGTTCTGCAGGTGACTTCATTTATTTATTTTTAAATGTATTTTACCAGGAGAGACACACTAATCTGGTTTACAGGTGCAACTTGGGAGCACCAGGCAGTTAAGGGACTTTGTCAGGGTCACATAGTATGCAAGTGGGGCTGTGGGATTCAAACCCAGGTCTCCAGGTTTGCAGCTCAGAGTCTTAAACCACAGTGCTATACTGCCTCCTTTGGCAATGGTTGCTTATGCAGGGTGGAGCACTTAAGTAGTTATTTAACTATTTATGCATAACGAGATTTGAGTCCATCAGTATTTCCTGACGTTGGATGGATGGTGCTTTACTGTTACCATTGATTTGTTTCACACTCAGCTGAAGTACAAGGACTAGCATAAAAAAAACTCAGAGAAGCTACAGTATGTAAACAAAGTGTGGGCATCGGTTCAACAAAACTGAAACAGAAAAAAGCACACCACATAACTTTATTTAAAAAAAAAAAACAACAACTTCAGAGCTATGTCTATGGGGCACTGTCTCACTATGGGAGGTGCAATGACAGGACTATGAGGTTTTGTGCCCCAGAGTTTTGTGCCTTGGATGTTTAAAAAAACAGCAATACGTTACACTTCTGGCCAACTTCATTACACCTTATCTTGGTTTTAAAATGGTTGAACTGTACGGCCACGCATGAATCATGTAAAAAAAAATATGATGGGAATGAATCACTTCTTGATAATTCTTCTCTGAGTAACAAAGATAAACACAACTAGCAGAACACCTCACAATTCTGGATACAAAACAGCAAAAAAGAAAAAGAAATAAATAAGATGAGCATATCTATGTGTCTTGAGAGGTATCCAGCAGAAGTATGCTGCAGTGTTTGACAGTCTGTAAGGCTGCCTTACAGATAATGGCAGTACATTAAACTTAGCAAACTTCCTTAGCACCCGGTCTTGTTTATTGTTCTTGCAGTCATGTAAATGTAAGATCAGGCATGAATCATGGACACAAAGAAATTCCTGTCCCCTTTAAGCTTGAGATCTTTAGAAATACTTTAGTGGACCTGGTCTTGTTTATTTATTTGGAGTTTTGGTTATTTTAGTTTTTGTTAACCAGTTCTTGCACTACACATACTGTGCAGTATATATTTTCAGTCATGTCCCGGGAGAGTCTGGACTACTGAACGAATATAGGATTATAAATTACACAGAAATGCAAAACAATTGAGAATGACATTCTTTGATCATATGTTTACTTAAAAGCATTTACAATAACCACTTTGCTTATGGAGTAGTTTTCTGTATTCCATTTACTGCACTACTGATACCACCTCATACCCCTCACCCCCCCCCCCAACACACACACACATGCACTCCATTCATGTTGGCATATCTATTATACTTGTTTCGGAGACTGATCTGCCACAACTACTGTATGTCTCCTCTGAAATTATTAACTATCATGGCATCGTATCTGTAATGTTTTACTGCCATCCAAAATTAGCAGTAGAGAAATATGCTTTACTGACCCAACTCATGAGTAGCAAGCACTATGTATAATGTGATTGTTTCCCATTTTGTTTATTTCTATGAATAATCTTTAAGTTTTTTTTACAGTTTAGTACCTCAGATGTAGCAGCAGCCTCACTCAGACACATTTCATCACAAATGTATCTGCTGGTCTGATACTACAATACCCGTTTTTAATTTTAAAATTTTGTGCATGTGTTGATATGCATTTATTTATTCTGTTACTTGAAATCCCCATTGATTTTGCTTGTTACACCTTACAACTAATTCTAGCTGGAGCTTCACTGTACCGTCCTTCCTCAACCAGTTTCAGGGGTGCAGTTAGACAAGCTTTCTATTACATTTTAAAGCTCTTCAAACTAAGAATTCATGGTGCTGTCTTGCAGTGATGCAGTCTGCAGTGAATGTACTGTAGGAATCAAGTTTGATAGGTGCAGCAGTTTTCTTTTTATGTTTGCTTGCATGCATGTGCAAGAAACATAGTGCCATCATCCGAGTTTTCCAGAGGTGTGTCAGTCTCTTCCAATTCAGTCAGTGTGTTTGCAGGCGTGGTCACAGTGCACCAATCACTGCTCCAGCTGTCTATGACAGCTGAAAATGCAGTGGCATACAGTTGAAAGGGAGAGCTCCGCTTCAGTGAGCAGAGCTCCCCCCTCCACACACACACACACACGCACACACACACATGCACGCACGCATGCACACGCGTGCTCATGTGCCTTACCTCCCCCACACTGTACGGCTGACGGGGTGCCCACTGCCCGGCCGGCTCCACACCCCCAAAGAGTCCAGGTGCCACGCCTGGGAGCCCACCCCAGCATGGCAAAATGTTTTATGGCCGACAGGGGTGCCCAATCCCCCGTCAGCTCCTGCTCCCCACCAACATCCTTCCAGCTGCCTTGCTGGGAGCCCACCCCAGCGTGGCAAACGTCCCTCGTCATCTTAGGAAATAAAACCTGTAAATACAAAAACTGTCCCTCGGCGCTTCTCCCTGCCCCCCTCCCACAACCCTCACCCACCCACTGTGCACCCTGCCTCCCACACCCCCACCCCATACTTACCTCCGGAGCTTGGCGCGATGATCTTCGGTGGACTGGGAACACGCCTGCACTCTTCAAAGCCGACCGCGAACTGAGGAAATGCCGGTAAGCTGTATAATGGGATAGATAGGGTTTTTTCAACTTTATTGCATATCTCAGGCATTTTTTGGAATTTTTGCACCAAATTTTCAACATGGGGTTTTTGGGACCCCTTCTCATGAATGCTGTCACTGTCATGCCGTTACTCAGGCCTGATGGGTGATTTCGCAGCCACTGCGTGACATCACCTTTCCAGAATGATTAACTAAATGACACTTCCAGTGTTCATAAGGTGGGCTCTCAAAAAGCCTATTTTGAAAATCTGGTGGAAAAATTCCTTAAAATGACTGTTTTACGAGCGTGTGTTGTGCAGTTCCTACGCACGCCAGAGTTCGCGGACTAACATTTTTACTCCAGATTTTCAACATTGCCATTTTACCACACCTTCTTATGAGCAGTACAGCTGTCATTTTTCACATCTCACCCAAAATGTGTTTCTGCTCATGTAGCGCATAATGGCGCAGTCAGTGCGTAAATCAATGTATGGGACAATGCTAAGAAAATCACAGTGACACTGGTCATGAGCAGAGGTGTTAAATGGCTATGTTGAAAATTTGGTGAAAAAATTCCAAAATTACTGTTTAGGAGCGCATGTTGCGAGGTCCCACGACGCTGGCAAGTTTGGAAATTTGTAATATTGACACCAAATTCTTCAACAGTGCCATTTTACCACATCTCCTATGAGCAGTATTGTGCCACATTTTTCACATCTGCCAAATGTGTTTCGCACATGTAGTGCACAATGCTACAGTCGGTGTGAGTAAACAAAGTTTGGGACAGATTAAGAAAATCACAGTGACACTGGTCATGAGCAGTGGTCTTAAAATGGCTATGTTGAAAATTTGGTGACAAAACTCCATAAAATGACTGTGTTACAAGTGAGCATTGCGCAGTTTCCACTCACCCTCATAAGTTC
Organism: Neoceratodus forsteri; assembly: GCA_016271365.2. NCBI lineage: Eukaryota > Metazoa > Chordata > Ceratodontiformes > Ceratodontidae > Neoceratodus > Neoceratodus forsteri. The sequence goes on along the minus strand of CM057455.1, from coordinate 825,098,391 downwards.
ATGAATTTGTAATATTTTCAGTCCAGACTTTCACCAGTGGCATTTTTCCACACCTCCTTATGAACAGTACAGCTGTCATTTTCCACAACATGGCCAAAATGTGTTTTCACACTTTCAGCACAGAAATGCATGGTCGCTGTGGGAAATCATTGTTCGGGACAGATAAAGAAAGTCACACTGACACTGTTCATGATCGGAGGTCCCAAAATGCCGGTGTTAACAATCTGCTGTAAAAAAAAAAACTAGTTACATTATGGGTGTGTGTTGCACAGTTTCTATGCACGCTCATGACTTCACCAGTTTTTTTAAGATTTTCACAGCAGATTTTCAACATTGCCATTTGTTACACCTCCCCATGAACAGTACCACTGTCATTTTTCACATCCTGTTCGGAATGTGTTTTTGCACCTGTGGTGCCAAATGCCATAGTCGCTGTGCAAAAGCAGTTTTCGGCTAACAAACTGATATTGCCACTGTTCATGAGATAGGGGTCACAAAAAAACCATGTTGAAAATTTGGAGTGAAAATACCAATGAATGCCTGAGGCGTTAGGGTTTCCCACCATAACGCCCCACCCTGTAGAGAATGACAGGCATCAGGGGTGTGACCTGGGATTCTTGCCTGTCATGCTCATACCATTCCACCCCCACCCACACCCTGCAGCCAGTGAGAGGCATCAAGGTGTGCCTCGGACTCTTTGGGCCCAAACTTCACCCCATTCTCCTATACCGCACCCATCTCGCCATATTTCCTGATGGAATGGGGTGTGCATAAGGGCCAAAGACCCCAAGGCACACCGTGACACTTGTCATTGTCTGCAGGGTAGGGTGTGGTGAAATGGTGTGGTCATTGTGCCTGACAACCCAAAGGCACACCCCAATGCCTGTCACTCTCTGCAGGGTGGTGGTGGGGTTGGCTTCAGTTCAATACTTTGCTGCCATTCCTATTATGCAGCTCTGTAACTTCTACACTACCAATGCCAATGCCAGCAAACAAACATTCGGCATTGACAAATGCTTGTTTATGTTGCTGATAGTGCTGGACACATTTGGCTTCATATCTGATTTTTTTAATGTGCTATATTTTATCCACAGATGTGTAAGCTGTGGTAACAGCAGTTATTTTATATTCATTTGTTCAACCAATTGGAAAAGTGCAGGACACTCTCTCTTTTGTCATTTATTTAATTTCAGTTGGTCCACATAGCAGTCAATAATGCATCCTGCACATATTATTTTGAATAGGCTGGCTCCACAGTCCTAACCTCATCACCACTAGTGTTAGTTTTATTGTGGATGCACATGTTAATTTCATAGATATTGTCTGCATCTCACCGACCAAACTTTTAACTTGTGATCGTGAATTTGTGCGCCACACGTTGCTGTAGTGTAATATTTTTATCACAGTACTTATGCCTTTAGCAATGAATGCAGTTCTGTCCTGCATTTACAGCTGCAACCTCCTGTTACAATTTTTTAAATTATAAGGTGTACTGTCAGAGGAAGATAACTTTAAAAGACTTTTACCAGCTTTTATTTAGTGCAAGTGTTATAAATAGTGCTGATAGAATGTGACTGCTGAACAGTTTCATTCTTTTTGGCAACTCTTATGTATTATTAGTTAGTTGTCTTTATGCTTGATCACAAGCAATGTAAGTTGAATGATGTATATCTATTACTGTTTCCATGTCTTCATAAATGACAAATCTCCCTAACCAGGATTCAAACCTGCTGTCCCGTGTAATTAGGAATGCACAACTTAATAAATATTGAGGTCTCATGTACAGTTTTTACTTGCAAACACAGTTGTGTAATATTTCAATAGAAATAACAACCTAATAAAAAAAATTGGTTTGCAATTGCATGAAGTGATGTTTATGTCTTTATGCTCAATTTCAAAAATGTCAAGTTCATTAACACAAACCGATCTGGCATGACTGAAAAAGCATGGTACCACTGGTGACTGTAGCAAATCTAAGACAGATGATAAAAATATTTATTTTGATTGTGAGTGTTGCAAACTAAATAGATGTCCAGGTCAAGTATATCAGTGAATAACCAGGCAGCTCGTCTCTGGAATAATGACAGCTGTCACCTTTCTACATTTCTCCACTGGACATGACAGAAAACAAATACTATTAAATCTCTTGATCAGAAACATAAGGTAGAATGGGCAGGGACAGGACTACATAGTATATAAGATAGTGTCTGTTTTCTGGATTTAAATTATATACAGTAGCTTAGATTTGATTCTGTAGGTATGATCAAAACAAACTGATGGTCATTTTGTACTGTATACATACAGCGGCTGGCAGAATGGTACGATTTAATTAAAATTTCAACAGTAACATACATAAATTCAAAATTCAATCATGGTGGAAATGTGTATGCATCAGATAGTGATCTTAACTTGTTTTTTTAACACATTGTGATACACATTCACAGTGGCTGAAACTAAGATTTTATCTCAGCCTGAATTTCCTGCACAGACACACTGAAGCTGGATTGACGTTCACGAGGCAATATATACCAATTATCCCTATAAACATCATCACCAGCTTAGTGTACCACACAGTTTTCCATAATTCACTCGGCCATCACTAGAGACTTTGGAAGTCAAACTCATAACAGATCATAACCAAGGGAAACTCTTAATTAAATAAATAACACACTACGAGGGTTTGCGTTGTATTTTTATTTAAACGTTCAGAAGCAGTTACTAAATACCAGCTCTTTAACATTGTTTTATATTTATTTATTTACCAAACCTTGATTGTCTCTCATAATTTTTCCCTCTACCAAAACGCAGCAGTATTGTCACTGGCTGTCTAACTGACTATAATTTATTCACAATTCTAATCAGAGGTTTATTTGCACAACATCAACATCAGTGATGTTAATACATGCTGCTGGTGATTGGAGAACAGGTAAAAATGTGGAAAAACATAACCAAATTAAGAGAAAGGAATTTGCCTTTGCTTTTCAGTGTCTGTTACTTTGCTTATAATCCATGTCACTTGTCTATGGCTTTATTATAGTATTATTCAGGTATTCTCCAAACACCTCTCCTATTCTGGCTCATCTGGTGTCAGAAAGAATGCCGGAATATTGCAACAACAATCAACCTGCTGGACAGCACAAGGGCAAAAACCACATAAAATCTGGCATTTCAAAGTAGAAGTAGAGTGGGACACTTCTACCCTATGCCCCTTTTAAGAACAGCTGAGAAAAGGCTTATTATTTTAAACTTAAATGAACTAAAAGGAGTAAAAGAGAATATAAAAATATCTATACATGATAACAGCAGGTATCTTCTCCCTGAAGGACTAATATTTAAATATAATAAAAAAAACTGGGCCGGCCCATTGGCGCAGTGGTGGGATTTCCGCTTGTGACACCGGTGACCCAGGTTCGGGAACAGACCCAGATCGTTGGAGGGCCAGCCAGGGGGAGAAGGATGAAGCATCCTAAGGACTGCTCTCCTTCTGCAGAGGGAGGGTGGGGGAAGCGATTGGTGCACTGAGGACTCCTGGCGGAGGCCGGGGATCTCAGGCAACCGACGAGCACAGCTCTGGGAGCGGGGCAAATGCTGGTGTCATTGCACATCCCCGCCTCCGTAAGGAAAACAGCAGAAAATCAAGGCGGGCAAGGACCACCGTATACATGAAGCCCTCCCCAGAAGACCGCGATGCACCACCGTCACTGCAGGTCTCCTAACCAGACATTGGTTCCGTGGTCACCGAAGAAGGTGGCCATGGCCCCGCCCTCCAGGGGGCAAGCCGAGGGTGACTGAGGGACCTCGGGAGCTATAGACAGTGGTGGAGGTTTCTAGGGGGCCGTGATGAGGGCTTAGGAACCAGAGGGTCAAGTTTTGGAACAACAAGGCCGGCTTGGTGGTGCTGAGGGTTGAGGCACCGGATGCAACACCTCACATCGTGCTGGTGTCCCTGGTTTGGACATGAGCCCGGGTTGTCAGGGGTCAGTAGAGGAGGATAGGATTGAGTGTCTGGAGGACTGCTCTCCTATCCTGGGGAGGGATGTGGGTTTCCACCACTCTGCAGTGGCCCCTGGGGACACCCAGAGGCACTGCTAGAGTCAGTGCAACAGAGGGAGGAGGGAAGAGGATGTCAGCATGTCAGTGCTAGATGTCATTGCATGTCTGCACTGCTGGAGAATAATCAGAGGAAAAACAGAAGCATCACTTGCTGCAGTTTGATGACCGTAACTTCCTGAGCCCAGCAATGGCTCAGGGGTGTCCTGACATACTGGTATTGGATCCTGGCCTGGTGTGGAGACCAAGGAAGGGGTCCCTGACATGGGTACTGTAGCATATGCTAGCTGGTTGTGTGGGGTGCCCCGGAGGATCATGGGGGGAAGCGGAGCGGTGGCTGGATGTAGGGCAGAGTGGTGGCTACACAGGAGGATAAAATAAAGTGGAGATAAAAAAAGTTTTGGAACAACAACAGGGCCATAATAGACATCCAGAACAAGAGGGGAGCCATGTCCAAGAGGGTGACAAGGGTTCTAAGACAGTTGGTGTTACGGGTGCTGTTGTTAAACCTGTCATTTAGTGCAAGACACATAGATGGCATGGGTAATAGCTGACTGCCTCCCTAGCCTGCAGACGGACATGTTTCATGCCATCACCCCAGGAGCAGAACACAGGCAAACAACAGTGCTGGGGTATGTACGGAAGATTGAGTTGCAGGAGGTGAGCTGTTGTTTCAAAGCTCCTGGGCCTGCCTGAACACCAAAAGCTTATGAAGCCTCATGGAAGGCATTCCAGGCATTCAAAGAAGGAAATGGCTTTTGAGGTAAGTGGGGTGGTAACAGGGGAACAAGTAGCGAAGTTTGTAGTATCAGGATGGAGGAATAAAGTAGCACATGCAACCATGGGAATCCACCTAGCAGTGATAGGGCAGGTCTGGAGTTTAAAAGGCCTGGGATGACCCCACCAAAACCAACTTGGTAAGGCGCAAGATGCAGGGTTGTCTACGGGTGGGTGAAAAACCCAAGAACAGCAGGAGGTCCATAACAGGAAACACTGCTGGCTAGTATCATGGGGCACTTTGCAAGCTGTGTCGGTTCAGCAGTGAGGCCTTGTAGTTCCAGGCATTGTACACCACTATGTGTGAAGGCACCTTTAGGGCTAGTGATGTAGTGGGGCACGGAAGATGGGATATTTCAGCAGGCCTACAGTGGAGAGACATGGTATGGGCCAGTGACAGGGTGACAGTGATCATGAAGCACTCAAAGACAGACCAAGCAGGAGTGGGAGCACGGGTGACTTTGCAGAGACATAGGATCAGCTCCATCTGTACGGTGGAGGCACTGTCAGCATACACTATGGTGAGGCCTAAGGACAAAAAACCATTGCTATTAGTAAACGGGGATGCACTCAGACAACAGCCATATGCCTTGAAGAAATAAAGAAATCTAAAAAACATCTTGAAATGAGACTGGCAATGAACAAGAATAATAAAAGCTTTTATGCCTATGTGAACAGGCAGAGGGGAGGAAGTAACATGGTGGGCCCATTAATAGTCAAGGGGGAGGTAATGTCGGATCCACTGGAGATGGCAAATGAATTTGCCAAATGTTTTGGTTCTGTATATAAGGAGCAGAGTACTAGGTTGGAAAGTAGTGGAAAATTGTAGAAATCTTGACCCAAAGGAAATAATAACAGAAGAGAAAGTGATGGAAAAGATTATGGAGCTAAAATGGGACAAAGTGGCAGGACCAGATGAGATCCACCCATATATGTTAAAAAAGTTGGGGCATGAGCTGGTAACTGTTATTACCCTGTTGGGACAAAGATCACTTGCCGAGGGTGTGGTGCCAGAGGAGTGCAGAAGGACATACATGGTGCCAATTTATAAGAAGGGAAAAAGGGATCAGGCGGTAAACTATAGACTTGTGAGCCTGACGACAGTGGTGCAGAAGATAATTGAGGGTATTATTGGTGAGGAAATAAAAAACATTATCATGAAAAAGGGAATAATAGACCAGATTCAGCATGGATTTGTTGCAGGTAGATTATGTGAGACAAATCTTACAACTTTTTATGAATGTATACATAAATGGGTGGATGAAGAAAAGAGTGTGGAAGTGGTGTTGCTGGACTTTAGCCGAGCTTTTGATACTGCACCACATAATAAGATTATTGAGAAACTGATTAAATTTAAAATAGATTCTATTATTGTAAAATGGGTGGAACAGTGGCTAACCAATATAAAGCAACAGGCTAGGATCTGGGGTGTGTTGTCAGAACCTCAAAGGGTGGGGAGTGGTGTTCCCCATGGGTCAGTGTTGGGACCATTTCTGTTTATCTTATTTATAAGTGATTTGGATGTAGGCAGTGGGAATAAGTTGGTGAAGTTTGCCGATGATGTGAAAATAGGATGGGTAGTAGATACATTTGATGATAGGTTAACAGTTGGAAGAGATATAATACAAATATTGGAATGGGCTGATGGAAATGGAATGAACCTTAATGAGGATAAATGTATTATAATGCATCTAGGAAGGAAAAATGTTCACCAGAATTATTATATAAAGGGTAATAACACTGAAGGTAACTACATGTGAGAGAGATTTGGAAATCTATATCCAAAGTGACTTAAAAAATAATATACAGTGTAGAAATATATCAAATAAAGCTATGTATTTGGTAAACAGTATTAGAAGAGGGTTCCACTCTGAAGTAGAGAGGTTCTGATGCCATTGTATATGACTCTGGTTAGGCCTCTACTGGATTATTGTTCAAAGGTATGGAGTCCTTATTTAGTGAAGGATGTCAAAATGGTGGAAAGGCCACAATGGACATATACAAGAATGATTTTAGGGTGTGAAGGTCTGGACTATGAAGGAAGATTGAAGAAATTGGGATTGTGGACCTTGAGAGACAGGAGAGTAAGGGGGGATATGCTGTTTCTATTTAAAATCTTAAATGATGAGAGTATGAGGATGGAGATGGGAATGGAATTTAAAGATCAAATATATCAGCTGAGAGGGCACAATAGGCAGTTGAGGGAAACAGTGTATAGGACGGATATAAGAAACAATGGATTCAAAAGTGGAGCAATCAGAATGTGGAATAGACTACCACAGGAAGTTGTAGATGCAGAGAATGTTGAGGTTTTTAAGACCAGAGTAGATAAGTACCTTAATGAAGTTGGTGATGTAGGTTGCCACCACTGAACTATAGGGAAAGCTTACATGGTCTCTGCCTTCTTGACTTTCCTATTTTTCCAGTATGAAATCCAGTAAGAAGAAGGTACAATAATTGACAATTAATTATAGAAATGTAGAAACACAGAAGCTGACGGCAGAAAGAGACTGCTAGGTCCATCTAGTCTGCCTATTTGTTTTAGACCTATTTTGACATTCTAGTTGCCCGTTGTAGTCAGAGCTCCCTTGTGTCTATCCCATGCATTCTTGAATCCCCCCACAGTGTTGACCTCTATAACCTCTTGAGGCAGGCTGTTCAAGGTGTCTACTACTCTTTCTGTGAAGAAAAACTTCCTGGTGTTGGTAAAGAAGCTCCTTACTTGCAACCTGCGGTCATGTCCCCTGGTCCTGGAGCTCTTCTTGAAGTGAAAATTTCCTGTTCCTGTACCTTGTTAACTCCTTTTATGTACCTGAATGTTTCAATCATGTGCCCTCTCTCTCTTCTCTGCTCCAGGGAGTACATATTCAGTTCACTAAGTCTTTCCTCGTAGGACATGTACTGCTGATCCTGAATCATTTTTGTTGCCTTTCTCTGTACTATTTCCACACAGTCGCTCTGTACTGTTTCAACACTCTGTTTCTTTAGCATATTGATTTTTGTTTTTTTAATTCCTATTACATGTCTGGTTTCATGAAATGTCTAAATGAGTATGTACATTAAAGTGTTTAAAACTTGGTAATGACAATTGTTTGTTGACCAAATAAAGTATTGTTGATGATGGCAGAGATGTTTATAGGGGACAATGCATGCTGTTTGCCAGGGATGGAGGCCCAGATTTCCCTACCTATGATCTCATTCCCTGAGGCACACAAGACCTGGAGAAATCACTACCTACAACACTGGGATAAGAAAAGACAGTGCTGGATTATGCAAAGCAACACTTTAAGTACCACACTGTATACACTGTTGCCCCACTGCCACGCATCACTGTGTGGTCAGATTGGAGCAGGTATTGATAACCCTGTGCCTTTAGAGTCTTTCACATGGACATCAATGGGCTGCAGTACTGTGCTCTGATCCTAAAGCCTCCCCAGTGACCCTCCAACATTCCCAGTGATCCTTCATCCACCCCCAATGATCATACTCCTTCCATATTTAATATAAAAAAACATGTTTTTGTTGCACAATATTGTGTGTTTATTTGACTGGGTTTACCCTTATTCATATTGGCTGCTATGCACTATTGGGGCAGGTGTACATGGAATCTGCATGTATCCCACCTGCAGACAGGTACACACCAACAGCGGTCACTACCGTCGGCCACCTGTCTGTGGGCCCACCATCCCAGTGCACAGGACTCCACAGAGTGACCAGGGGCAGGGGATGTGGGCCTGAATGAGCATCCAAGTGGATGCCCAGAATGGGGCACAGAGTGGATCACCTTCATGGTAGGGCACACATTGGCAGTGTGCCCCACTGAAGACCAATGGCCAGTGGCTGAGAGGGTGAGAGGAGGGCAATACTGCCAGCCCTCCCGAGATGTGGCCCCAGAGCAGATTGCAGGGACAGGGTGGGGGCAGAGCACCCCACAACATGTCTGGGTGGCTCAGGGTTGGGGTTGACCAGTTGGGGGGGAGCATCCATGGGCCGGTGCCCATGTGGGTATGTGGGGGAGGCACCAGGTAGAAGCTGCACACTGATCTGTGCTGTATGGCACTGGGTGGCCATGGGGTGGTTCACCTGGCATAGTAGGCTTCCTGTCTTGTCCAGGCAGTGCACAGTGGTGTGCACATGGCATGTAGGGGACTTATGGCAGAGTTCTTCCTGTCAGTCCCTGCACCCTCCTCTGCACCCCCGTGGCCTGCACTATGCACCTTAGTGCATGGTGCATAGTGCCGGCCTGCCCCTCGCCCACCCCAGTGCATTCCTTTTCACATGGCCAAAGGATTGGGTGTGTAAGTGCTGTGCACCCCCACCTTAGTGCATCCCACATGGGGGGTGTAGGATGTGGAGTGGCTGGTTATGAAGTATACAGCAGCATTTAAAAGTGGAGCAACTGCAGATCGTGACTCACAAAATGACTGACAACTTCAGATGTTGATCTGCTGGCGTCAAAAAATATTTAAGTTATTTATTTATTTATTTATTGAAGATTCCAATAATACCTTTGAGCACAAGTGCTCTTGTACAAAGGTTTCACATCAGACTACATTATGTTGAAAACAAGGACCAAGACATCAAGGAAATTTCTAGAGAAGATGTTTGTCAAGCAGTCCATAAAGAAACATAATATTGAAAATGATTCAGATTAAAAAAGGGCAAGTTCAGGCAGCCAGCTGCATAAGAGACAGTAAGTATTAATGCAGAGTGATAGAGCTAGCTCACTAACTGGTGAAGATGCACTGAGTTACTAACACAGACCTCAGGGATCTGTTGAACTGGTCAGTCCCGGGAAGGTTCAGCGTGGCTTCAAGCAATTCATTTTATCAGTCTGCAGCTCTAACAGAAGAGTAGCATTTACCCAGCTGAGTTGTGCAGTGAAGTAGTTCAAGGGCATTCCTGACAATACTCCTTGCATTTCAGTAATTTACAACAAGGCGGAATCACTTTTTTACAAGCAGGATGTGATAGGCCTAGCAATTCATGACTAGTATATGAGTCTGATTATGAACTATGTTATGATATGCAGGTATTCCATTGCCACCTGTTCAATACTGCTATTTAAATTTTGTTGTGTGAATATATTCAACCGTATACTGAATTGTTATCCAAACAGAGCAACTGCAGATCACATATCACAAAATGGCTTGATGAGTAGACCTCTGTCAGCCAGCAGTACTGAACTGCCTGTCTTCCAATGATCCATGCAGGAGGTCAATCAGCATACATATTGTATAAGGTTAATATAGATGTATTTATTTATTTATTTAGTTTTTGTTGACCGGGTAAGTGCACTAGGCAAATCCTGCCTATTTTCAGGCACGACCCTGGGGAAGGGGATACAGATGAATGCCAACTGACCTTCAACCAGATGAAACTGTTAGTGGTATTTTTAGTGAATGAGGGAAATTTGGCCAGGACACCAGGGAAATTCCCCTACTTTTGCTGCACATTGCGCAGTTGCACTGCAGGAGAGTCGAATGGAGGTTAGGGTGCCTCTGACTATGGATGGTGTGGGTTGCCTTGAGGAGCACTCCCGTTTAGAGCAAGACTGTCTGGCTGACTCGGTGGAGCTAACGATTTCTGAGCCTAAGATCCCTATGGCTGCTGTGCCTTCTCTTGCTGTGGACTCCTGTTTAGATTTGTTAGACCCGGAAGAAGAGACCCTTAAACAAGACTTGGAAACTCGTAAACAGCAATTACTAGATTTAATTTCGGCTGCTGAAAGGGACTTTTTGGCACGGAAATTGACTTTGGATGAATGGAAAAGAAAAAGATCTGGGCAAAGCCCTTTACCTGGGGGTAGTAAACGACTCCCTTGGAGGTTGCTGCTGATTCCTTGGGCACAGAATTGCATTCTATGGCGGATCGAGCCCTGATCGATGACATCATCACTACAGCGCAAGGTCCTGTTGCAGACTGGGACCCCGGGGCTGGCTTTACAGAACGCCGGTTGGATTTGTAAAGGGGATCGATGGATACCTGACCCAGTTGTTCCATTACTGGGTTCTCCAAAGTTGCTGCCTACTCCTGATACGGCTGTTTTTCCTGAGTCCCTGGCGCGACAGCAAGGGTCTCCATTGCCTGCTGCACGATTTTCGCCTAAGGCGGTGTCTTCAGTTCCGGTGTGTGAGGCAAGCGACCACTGTTTGGATAGCCGGCAGAGCTCTAATGAACCATTGGTAGCTGTCCCTCTAGATATCACCCCTGCTGTGGAAGGTAAGGCGCCTACTTCTTCTTTGGGACACGATGGTGCAGATGCTGTGTTTCAAGCTGCACCCCAGAACCCGCCCCAAAACATTTGCAGGACTGTTTCACAAGCCTGCAGAAGCAGTGAAGAGATGTTTTTTGGTACATTTAAAGTATATCAGGACTGCTCCTGTTACCCTTATAGGATATGGGTGGGTAAAACTTTAATTAAAGACTCTCTGGGCTTTGTACCCTCTGAGGTGTATGCCTTTATACATGCACCAGGTGATTGGATTTATGATCTCAGTTTCTGTTCAATGCACTTACTGGACAAATTTTGGAAGTTATATTATTCTGTTAAAGAATTTGGAGCATGGCATGATTTTATAGCCATCCCAGTAACGAAACTGACCATTAAAACTGTCACTATTTTGTTTTGGAATGAGGGGTTTGTATAAATGATATTTCGTTTTGGTTGGAGAAAAAATGTACTGTCATGGAAAAGCCTAAACCTATTATTGAAGAAAATGGGTTTTGGAATGGCGGATGGTTGTTTTGGGTTCAGTTGAACCAATCCAAAGTTGGGATTTCCCATTTGCCTAGCTCTTTTTTTTTGGGTAGAGATCGGGGGGTCCTGTTTTATGCTGGTCAACCCAAGAGCTGTTATAAATGTGGGGCCCTTGATCACCTTAACGTGGATTGTGATCAGATTTGGTGTTTTCACTGTAGGATGCTTGGGCATACTGCCCTTCAGTGTACTGTCCGCCCCTTTTGTAATTTGTGCGGGGAAGAAGAACATTCCTTTCATGAGTGCCCTTGGGCTGCACATAATTTGGAAGGGGACTCAGACCATGATTATTTACTGGATAAGGCCAAACAACGTTATTCTGCACCTATGCAGCCTGTTGAAGGACTTATTTCTGGTCGAGGTAGAGGTCGAGGTCGTGCTTCATGGCCTGTGCCTTGGGGTGGTGGTTCAGTTCCCCCCTTTTCCAATGTGGATTTGGGTACTTTAGGGATTCCTTCTTCTTTTTCCAATATGGCACAAGGTCCATCCCACTTCAACTCGGTGGATCATGTCACTCCATCGGTTACTCCACAGGGCTCCCCTGTCCAGACAGTATCCTTAGCTGATTTTCAGGTGCACCAACATCCAGCCCGTTCAGTTTTACCTTCCCAGAGTCCTTCTGGGTCGACTACGGTTGCTGTTGTGGTTCCCCCTGGCTCGATTACTGAACCCAGACCTGATATTTCGGCTACTGAAAATGAATTTGTACTCCCTTTACAGTCTCAAAATTGGCCTCGGACTGAGGAGGTGGCTCCTCTTTCTCCTTTGCCCCTGTCAAATCGATTTTCAGTTTTTTCCTGGAGTGAGCAGGTGGATTTGGATCTACCAATGTCAGGCATTGATCCTGACCCGTTTCCACCACTTGCTACCAGTACTGTCCCATCTAAGAAACATCAGTCAAAAGCCCAAACAAAACGAGTTACCCATTCTAGTGATAAACTAGCAGCTGTCCCTCCCTGATGGGTTAGGTTTAAGAATTGCCAGTTTAAATGTCAATAGTGTGCTATCTGGTAAAAAATGTCTTATTACGTTAGGGATTATTTTTCAGCTACCCTTTGACGTTTTTTTCTCCAGGATACAAGGATTCACTCGTCACTGGACATTGACCAGATTACAAGAGATTGGATGGAAAGTTTGTCCTTTTGGTCGGCTGGTTTAGATCCTTGTAGCGGGGTAGGGTTTTGTTTTAAGACTAATGTTACTTGTTTTTGGTTGGTGGATATTGAACCTGGCCGTGCTTTCTTGTTGGACGTTGTCATTAATACAGTGTCGTGCAGACTGATTAATATTTATGGTCCTCAATCTAAAGCCCAGAGGATTTCGTTATTGAAAAAAACCCAACCTTTTTTATATACTAGCAGGCTTGTTTTTTTTGCTGGGGATTTTAATATTAACGTCCTGAAGGATGGGCCTCTCAACAAAGTGTATTGTGATAGGGCATTCCTACGGGACTTAATATCACACACAGGGTTGAAGCAAATATCTGTCAAGTCTTCTCAGTCGACTAAACCTACTTATTATAGGGGTAGGTTGGCCTCCTGTATTGACATGATTTTTCTTACCAAATCTCTCTCATATGGGAATTTGGTTTCCATCCCCATTGAATCCTCTGACCCTGTTTTGATTGGAGTCTGCATGGACTCTCCTTCTAGTAGGATAGCAGGGGATATTAGAAATTGAATTCCACTCTTTTACAGAATCCTATGGTTTTGTCTTCCTTAACCGAGATTCTTAATGACAAATTATCAACAACGTTTTTTATGATAATATGGGTTTGTGGTGGGAAGACCTAAAGGCCTGCTTACGTGATTTTTTTCTGACAGTGGGAAAAAATCAACAACTGTCTAAATATTCTAGTTATCTCTGGTTAAGACGATATTTGGGAGTTTTACTTATGAAACATCATTTGGGAAGGGAGGATGTATCATTCGATATTCAAGAAGTTTGTTTTCAGATGGAGTTATTTCAATATAATAGGATGTTGTCTTTACAACATGAACAGAGATTTGGTACCCAAGGGAAATTGGATCAAGGTAGCCCCTTTCTGAATTGTCATAAAAGAACAGAGAAGAAATTGTTCCAAAATTTAATTTCGTCACAAGGAGTTTCGGTTTCGGATAACAAGGGTATTATGTCTACCCTGGAAGAATACATTGACCTTGTGTTTGGGACACCAGTTCCTGATGAAGGCTATAGTACCCAAATTTTGAACTCGACTGATTTACCGCACTTAACCTTTTTTTCGCGGGATGAATTGCTCCTACCATTTACTTCTTTAGAAATGGAAACGGTCATTCATTCCTTGAAAGGTGATACCGCTCCTGGATCGGATGGTTTGACTGCTGAACTTTACAAAGTTCTCTGGCGCATTATTCAGACTGAATTTTTGGAAGTGTTTTATTTTATGTGGTCTGATTTGTATTTACCTTCTTCTATGTATAAGGGCTTAATGATTTTTCTGTATAAATCAGGTGATCGGGCTGAGCTTACGAATTGGCGTCCTATTACTTTGCTTAATGTAAATTTTAAAATTTTTGCTAAATTGCTTGGTAATAGAATAATGTCGGTGATGGCTCAACTTATTTTTCCCACGCAGTTTTGCTCTGTGCCTGGACGCCGTATTACTGAGGCCTTACTGCTACTTAGAGAAATCTTAAACAGTAGGACTTCATTGACGGCATCGGTTGGCGATGGGGATATTGTTAGCTTGGTCCAGGCTAAGACCTTTGACGGGGTTTCTCATGCTTTTCTTTGGCATTGTTTGGCATCCTACAGTTTTCCAGATTTATTTATCTAAAGGATTAAACTATGTTATGCTCTAGCTTGTGTTACACCTTATGAGAATGGATGGATGGGGAAGACTATTTTGATACAAAAAGGAGTTAAACAAGGTTGTCCTTTGAGCCCTATTCTATATGCATTTACGTTAGACCCTTTATTGCGTATTCTCCAGAATTCCCCGAACATTCATCCCCTGGGTATGGGTATTACGTTTTGAACTAAAGCACTGGCTTATGCGGATGATATTTGTTTATTGGTTCATGATGCAAATTTGGTACGTTTAGCCTGTGCTTTACTTCAAGAATTGGGCAGAATTTCCGGTGCCAGGGTAAATGTGACCAAATCGTGTAGTTTGAATGTTAAAGGGTTTAATGATCAAGAGGATTTTGTAGGTGATATTCCCATCTCATGGGTGCCTTGTCGCATTCTCGGTATTTGTTTTGGTGGGGATGATATGGCACGTACCAACTGGTCACGGGTATTGGACGTGGGGCATTCCAAGGTTAAATTATGGAACCAGTGGAAATTATCTAAGAAACGCTGAATCTTTCTCCTAAAATCCGTCTTGATCCCTGAATTTTTGTTTGTTAGTTCAATATTTTTTTACTGGCATGTTTGGTTACTTCATTGATGGGTTGTTTTTTTTCTTGTGTCTGGGGTAGTAGATTAAATCCTATAAAAAGGGAGGTTTTATATTCTTCTATTAAATCTGGGGGTTTAAACATGGTTCATCCGGTGGTGTTTTTTTTTCATGATTTTTCTTTATGTTAATATTGTTCCTTTAGTCATGGGTTCTGGACAATTGTGGTGTAGGTGGGATAAGGAAGCCTTACACGGCTTGTTTTTGGAATGGTCTAATAATGCCTTTTTGCGTAAAAATAAAAGATCTCCTCGTCTACCTTATAGATGGGATGGCGTCATTGATGCTATTAAGAAATGGGGTGTACAGCTTGATGCTGTAGTTAATCTGTCCAGAAAAGCAATCTATGGGCAAATTATTTCCCGATATTTTACCGTACCTACCTTTACGAATTTTACGTTATTGGAACAAAAACAGATTTCTGACTATATTTCAGATTCTAGACTTCCGGTTCATTTATGGGATACTGTTTGGTTGGGGTTGCATGGTAGGATAAATGTTAAAGGGAATCAGAAACATAAGGCCTTATCGGAACGGTACTGTCCCCGTGTCTCTTGTTCCATGAAAATTGAAACTATGGATCATTTATATTTACATTGTCCATACATTTTAGACTTTTGGGATATAGTTAAAAATTGGTGGAAAAGGATTGGCTCTATTCCACCAACACCAGAGCTGCTATTTTTTAGGATAACTCCATCTTTACCAAGTGGGGTGCATTATGGTACTTATCGTATTATTTTTGCTCATGTTCTATACTGGATATGGATAGGTCATTGCAGGTTTATTTTGCAACAACAGGTTATTACTCCATGGGAACTTTTTCATATCATTAACACTGATTTATGTAAATGGAAATTGGAGGAAAAAGCGCATTTTTCCTTTCTTCAGTGGTCCGGCCTTTGGAAACACCTTGCCTTTGTAGGTCATTAAATGAGGATTATTTATTTAAAGGGGTGAGTGGAAGGGGTTTCTTTCACATTTGGTTCTTTCCTTGCTTCTGGGGTTGTCGTATGCAATACTTTTTCTTTATGTTCTTGTTCCCCTACTCCTTCAATGGGGTGGGGGAGGGGGGTTGGTTCTAATGGTCTTCTTATGTTTTGGGTTACTGTATGAAGTAATACTTATTCATGTTCTTGATTTTTCTTTTATTTCATGATTTTGTATGATGTGATACTGCATTGTATACGATTTGTTATGATTTCAATAAAAAATTCCCCTACTTTTTAGTGGGGTGGGTGGGAGGGGTTGTTTCTAGATGTTTTTTTATACATTTGAGGTTACTGTATGAAATAATTCTTATTTATGTTCTTGTTTTCTGCTTTTTTTATATGATTTTGTATGATGTAATACTGCCTTATCTTTGATTTGTTTTGATTTGTTATGATTTCAATAAAAAAATTCCCCTACTCTTTTCAATAAGTGCCATGGGATCTTTAACATCCACCTGAACTACCACCAATCCAGGCAGATGGGACCTTGGTTTAACGTCTCATCCAAAAGACGGCACCTCAGAAGTGCAGCACCCCTCTCATGCTGCACTACAGTGTCAGTACTGGGATAGTAACCCAAGTGCCAGATGTGGGAACTGAACCCACAGCCCTCTGATCTCCCAGCCTCAGAGGCAAGTGTGTTACCTACTGAGCCACTGACACTGACATATGCATTTAGGATTCAGGGTATGCCACCTCTGCTTGGAAAGACAGGTTTGGTGCAAAGGTTGTAAAATGGGTTGAATTTTATGCCCCCTACAAAATTTCTTTCCTGATTTGAAAAATAGAAACTGAGTGGTCATGAGATGGAGTGGTAACTATCCTGGCCTTTCACATAGGTGAACAAATGCTAAACAGTTATAAGATAGAAGGGCCTGAAAACACACCTGAGAGGAATACATTGAAAACGTTGTGCAGTACATTGGTGCTGTAGTAAGAGGCCATGCTGCCAAGCACTCATGATTAGCCATGCACATGCACTGGTAAAGCCACTGCAAATTAAACAGATACCTACAGTACTATCAAAAATAAAAACACGGGTCATGGCACCAGTGTGGTGCCAGTACTATAAGCAACTGGCATAGGCTGCTGAAATGCTATGGTCCCTACCACCAGACAGCAAACCGCATAATCCAACATGCTGTTGGCTTTGACTTTAATGATCCAATTAAATACTGGCAAGACAAGCAAGTAATTTGGCTTCCACTGATTAATTTAACCTTGAATCATCTTGGGTGCCCTCCAATATCTGTTGCTTCAGAAATATCTTTTAGTTCTACTGTGGATATTGCTTCACCACATCGCTCAAGGCTACAACCAGAGAATCTTGAATTTTTAGACTTTAACTCAAGTTGTACAGATCTACTCTAACTATGGCACCGATCTGATTATTCATATGTCTAACAAATGACATCTACTATTGTTACCACACCTATATCTCCTAATAGGCAAGTCTCCCTGGACTCCCACTGGCACTGGCATCACAGTCTGCACATTATCACACCCAGTCACAGAGGCAGCACAAAGACTACTGTGATGTACAACATACACAGATGTCCTCCTCCTGATGACACTACAATACATTTTTCTTTGTGATCACCAGCAAGCTAAACAGGATAATGCGCAATTGTCAATTATGCAGAATCATTACCAGTTAACTATGATTCTGGTGTCATCCCAGCATGCCCTCCATGACTGGGATGGCAATGGAATACCTGACCAGCTGATTACTGGAACTAGGTCAAAAGAACACAGACAGAATCGCTCAGTACAAAATTGCGAAACCAACATAGCACCACAGAGAAACAGCCCAGAGCACTGTGTATTACACACCCCAGTGCAAACCACACCCAAAATAGCACAAACACAATCATGCCATAAGAAACCACTGATGCAACACACCAATGTAGAAAAAGAGCCTAGAGCACTGTGGGGGCTTTGCTCCATGCAACTGCCAAATGGGGTCTTCACCCCTGCACTCCCCAATAACATAAATAAACATATCCCAAACCGTAGTAAAGAGAAGGAAAAAAGAAATGGCAGGAGAGAGCTGGAGTGATACTCCAGTGTGTTGGGCATCCCATGCATTACAGTCCTTCACCCTACATGCTGAGCCACTAGGCCAACTTTCTCAGACACCACACAAACTAACCTGTAGCTGACTCAGCCTGACATAAAACAACTACACCTCAGCTGTTTTTACTCACACTGTTTTGGTCATGCAGATTTTAACTGCACAATTCTGTCCACGTGATCTTGATCAACAGGTAGTAGTTGTGTTCATAATTCAATGAATATAAATCCATAAAACAACAGAAAGAAAAACAGAAAACAAACAAGCAAAAAAATCTCAATCCATGGATGGTAGAATATTGTGAAGGGCAATGTAATGCCTTAAATTTAATTACTTTTCATTTGTTTGAATGTTGTTTCAGCAAATATTTCAGGAGATTAATACACATTGCATTTTAAGGAGGATATTGTAATTCACAAAGAGGTAAAGCAGAGGCTACAGGAGAGGGTAAAAGCCTTGACTGTAGAAATGAATGTTTATTATTAATGTAGCACAGTAATGGGATCATGTGGCCTTAATGGATTTCAGACTGTCACACCACCACAAACACTCCATGCCCAGCAATGGCATCCCAACTCTATCTACTACTAGTAATTGCATTAGTGAATATTCATTTCTGACCTCAAGGCTTTTTAAATCCCTTATTTGTTGGCTTCTTATACCATGACAATTACTGCATTGGGAGCTGAAGGGGTTTTGCTGAATTATTGAGGCTGACAAAAATGTTTGGGAAGAACTCAAAGTCCAAATGAAGTTTCCAGTTGCTAACTTCTCTCCCCCTTACACTATAGTACACAGAGTTGTATACTGCACTGCTGAGGTGGCATCCATTGGATACAGCAGTAAACCCAAATCCAGGGGGAAGTTAAAGATCCCATGGCACTTTTTGTATGATTAGAAGATTTTGTCCCTGCCAACATTCTCTCTACTAATAAAACAGGTCTGTGTAATCCCCACCCCAGGATACACTTCAAAACAAGTTGGTAGAGCTTATTGTGCCTTTCCTGGGCAAAAATGATGCATAAAAATAAAAATTTAAAAAATAGTAGCCATTCTATCATTATCATTATAATCATTAGTATTTCATGCATACAGTATGAGTAGTTTGAACTTAAATGACTGTGATCATCCATGAGAATTGAGAACCCAGAGTTCAAAATGTTCAATTTTGTGTGGTATACCCGAATTTGCCTCTCCATTTCAAACCCTATGAACAATACATCACACAGTTCCCAAGATTCATACATTTAACTTCTTTTGAGTGTTTGTGTTGTAAACCAAACTGTTGACACAGTGGGCCTCATATTCACAGTGGCAGGCTGCATCGCGCAAGTACTGGTACCACGCAACTCATCTGAGCCGGCACAAAAGAATGGTATATCCAGAAGGTGTGCCACAATATGCAATTGCATTTGTGTGGCTAAATATCCTGAACATATGCTATCATGCAGTGAGAAATGCACAGCGTGGCAGGTGCTCAGAGTCTAGTGCAGAGTTTACAGAAGTGCACAATGAAGAGCCAGTTGCGGGAAGTGCAGAGTTGCAATATTCAGCCAGGACATGCAAATGCCTCATTGCACAGCCAGCACCCAAACAGCACATGTGCACCTCATTACTGGAATGTATTCAGGCAATGTGCATACCATAGGCATGCACAGTTCCAGCATTACAGGGCAGTACCACCACTCCACAAAGGTGAGCAGGGGGTACTGCAGCCTAGTAGGCAGGTGGAATGTATGAATGTTTGCGGGTGTACTTCATTGGTGTGAGTACAGTGCAACATACCCCTCAACCCCTTAGCACCCAAATGTGTGCCACGGTGTGTGGCAACTGATCAGAATGTGTAACACAGGAGAAAACATGACAGTGCAAGCTTGGAAGACTGTATAAATGTGTACACCAATGTTGCTACAGTGTGCAGATACCTAGCATATCATATTATCATACAATTCTGCATAAACATCCTGGTGGTCAGTGTGTAATGTCACCCACTCTATGTATGGGTCAGAGGGTGTCTGAGAGATAACGTGTAAGTACACCATATTGTATGACAGTTGAGGTGTTTGCAGTTCTACTACCCATGGCCATGTCCGTGCTGTAGAAGGCAGCATGTACAACACTGGAAGGGTCCAGGCTCTTTGGGGCATGTCCCTGCCACCTCCAGGCTGCAGATGTTGCCACGCCTGCCCCATGCTGCTCACAGTTGTGCACTGTTGACCACCAGTACACCACAGTGACCTAAACTCCGGGACCCTGTGGCATTGTCACACTTCAGGAACAGCATCAGTGACATGTGTGTGGTTCTGGTGGCATAGGTCTGGCATGGGTGTCCTGTGTACATCTATGGTGTTCCACCATGGGTGTGTGCCACTGGACTGTCCCTGACCCATGCCATACTGTTACTATTACTGCCATGCATCCTGCTCTCCATTGCCCCAGATACCACCATTGGTGCATGCCTCCACCGGGTGGTGCTCTGACAGCTATAAGGGTGCAGGCCATGGCACCTGGTACATGTACTGCATTGTACCTGTCTGTTCTGCCGGTGTGCTAGGGGGTGCCTCACTAGCATGAGGCAGCTGGGTGTCCCCTACCTGGGTGTAGTGAGTAGGGTGGCTGTCTGGGTGGTGCCAGAGGTGTCACCCAGTGGTGACCAGCAGATGCCCTGCAAGCTGGCACAGTGGTTCTGTGGCCTTAGGTACTACTGTTCTTGCATGACTACTGTGTGTGCGGGGTCTGGAGCACATCCAAGTGCACCTCTGAGGGTTGTCTCAGGGTCACCTCTCTGAAACTTGGCTGACTGCCAGTGGGTGGCTGGCTGATTTAGGCCATCCCCTTACATACCTAACTTTGTGTGACACAGTTTTGTGATGTGCAACACATGCGCCACACATTTTTGCTCAATACACACTTAGGCAACATATTCATGTGTCTGCCTCCTGTTTTTGCACTTGCATACATTATTTCTGCATCATCACACATTGGAAAATGCTTGACACATCTCTCCTTTTTGAATATCATGCTTCTGCGCATTTTCTGGGATGCACCTCACATCTCCATTTTGGGCCACTTTGGGCCACGCATCTCATTTGAATGTGTGGGCCAGTGTTTTGCAATTAATATTTCCATGGACATAAATATACTTTAGACTTCAGTATTTCATAACAGCAAACTTAAGTGGTGTCATTGTGAACTCCTTCATACTGTAACTAGATCCACCTTTAAATCTAAACATGCTTCTTGTTTGGTCTGATAAGATGCCAGACAGTATATATTGAAAAGTTACTAGCCTCTGTTCTGTGATTCTTTTCCAGCAATTAATCACTATGTACTGAGGCCTCTGCTAGATAAGCCTTATCAAAAAGTTTTTTATAACCTGGTTGATTGGTGTTATTGTGAAACTAGTCAACAGACACGCTATGTTATCTAGATGTATGGAACTTACATAGGAAGCATGGTAACAGGAAACCTTTATAAACTCAAGAGGATAACATTTACTTAAAGATGATATGAAATAGTTGTTATATCTCTGGATGCCCTCATATTTTCCTTTATGCATTTTAATATGTAGTGATCTTTTTTGTCTAATTACTAGTAAAATTGTTTTGAATTTCTAACTAACCTGAATTCCTCTCTCCTCAATAATTTCTGTTCTTGCTTTTCATACAACCTGAAAAGTCTGTGACATTAATAATCCATTCCAGGCCATTCAGATGGACAGCACATAATGGTGTAAATGGTGTCATGGAATGTCTTAGAAATATCAAAGGAAAACTGAGGAGAGTGAAACTGTATGCAGACATGAAGGCAACACAAATCTAAATTATTTATTAATAAAACTGAAGAGAGTGAAACTGTACGCAGACATGAAGGGACATAAAATCTAAATTATTTATCAAAATTTGGTCAAAGCATATTAGAACATATAATTGTCATGGAAAGGAAAATAGTAAAGCAGTGAACTATATAAAATAATTTCCTATCTCCTTTAAGACATAGCAGAACTAATATCAGACTGCAACTTTTGAATATCTGAGCTCAGTGTTCAGACTGTTTTGGAGGCCCATTGAAAAATGTGTGTTTTTTGGGGGACAGCATGGTAAAATCCTGGTGATGGGGAGTGTACAGTAAGTGGCACTTTTTAGCATGGGACATGGTAAATCTGGTGCATGGTGCTTTATTACATAACACTGGGCACATACACCTTACCCACCAGTTTCACCACAGGTTCTGGTGTTCAGTGTGGCACATGGACAGCTGCTTCTGATTACAATATGATATTTTTTCTGCAATATAAAATATGTAGGGGAGTATCTGTCATGAGAAACTACTGTCTTGCTGAAATTGACACATCACCCCCCCCCCCAGGTATATGTTCAAAGGACAGGACGTAGGTTAAACTACAGATATCTGAGATGCAATTACTTTGCCAATTTGCTTTGAAGCCAGGAACTAAAATATACATTTATGATGTCCTCAGGGAAATCCTTTGATTTGCACTAGGTGTCATGATGAAAAGGGGCATATGCACGTGTTTTGGGTGTCTTAGAAGGAAGCCAGCTAATTACATCAAAGAGACTTTCATGTCTGTGTGAAGCAGGTCCCAAACTAAATTAGGAAGTCCAATATGGATTTGTTTGGAGTACTGTCAAAGGAAGCCAGTGAATTACATCAAAGAGACTTTGATGTCTGTGTGAAGCAGATCACAGACTGGTTTGGGGGAAGTCACATGAAGGGAGGAGATTCCTTGATATCGCCTATTTTTTTTAAATATCTTATTAGGACATCCTGTGGTATAAAATATAAATGTTAATATACCAAGGTGGAGTTAGGTGACCTCAGTGAGAGGGCCGGCTGAAGACTGCTTTTAAGTATACTGAGCAGACCTTAGAGTCACACAGAGAAACATTCATTTTCTGACTGAGAAAGAGGAACATCAAAGCACTGAAAGATTAAGAAAGTAAGGATACATTAGATAAGACCAGTCTGAGTGTATGGGCTGTAAGAATTTTCACTTTTAAACCTGTTTTGTTTTTAAGACTGTATGTGTTAGGATATCTTGTTCTGTATTTACTGTTTTTCCTATTTTTCTCTATTTTAAAGTAAAGATATATATTTTAAAACCAGAAACTGCCTGGTGTGCCTTGAAGCTTCTTTTCTTTATAAGTGAAGCTTAGATGGTTATAGTTGACACTGTGCACGAGCTTATTGTGGCACCAAACTGGGAAACAGATAAGAGTTCTCTAGGTCTTGCATAGAGTTCTATGGGTTCATTTTGTAATACCTGGTTAGGTGCCCATAGGCAAAGATATCTGGCCAATGAAGACAGAATTATCTGAGCCTGACAATTGGGTATGCGAACAAGAGGTTATCACTTTGAATCCCTCCAGAACTTGGGACAAAGGTGACTCGAACCCACAAAACAGACAAGAGAGTTACCTTGTTCTGTTAACTGTTCACAATTCTTTGCTCAGAGGTTGGCACTTTGGGGGTAGAGGGCTGACCTGCTGAGTGGGGTTGTGACATTCAGTGCCCCTAATTCACATGCCCATATGTCTAACTCTTTCCCTTCTAGTCCATATGATGATATCACACCTCACTATGCTTTCCTGGTGTCCACTTGTTTCCCCACATATCTGACCACCCATTGCAATTGGGCACATAGAGTAATTCCCTGCATTCATAAATACATGTCCCTGTGTACTTACTATGCCATGTTATCTCATTTGCAAAGGGTCACAATACTTTCAGTATGGCCTGTAGGTCATATGTATTGTGGGTTTACCCCAATTACCTAGCACCTGCAAATGTGTTTGTTGATGCCTGCGGACCATTTGTGAGCCCGTCAAACATGGCCTGACTGGGTTATAAATGTTTTGCGGATGCTTCTTGATTGAAAAGTCCTCCAGAACCCACAAAATGCTTAGAGAATCTGGGTAGTGCATCATTTCAGCATGGCAATTTTAGCGAGGCAATTTTAGTACATACAATTATAGCAAGTGCCACATTACAGCTAATGAGTAACTTCAGCGCTTAGAATGTTCAGTGATAGTAGTATTCAGTGAGCACAACCTTCTGAAATACCCCCTGTGTCCAATTGCTGCTCTGAGTTGGTATCTTAAATATGGGAGGGGTCTGTGGCACCCCCCCGTACATAACAACAATTAGTAGTGATCCTCAGGTTAAGTGGTGGCAGCTGCTGGTAATGATGCCATAAATTGGATGCTAATGCATGGTAGCCCCATCATGCAAGGTGGATATGAAGTCCCTGAGAAGCTCAATTATTTTGATGATACATGAGTCGAGCACCCCATGAATCATTCAGGATGCTGTTGCAGAC
The DNA here is from genome assembly GCA_016271365.2 of Neoceratodus forsteri. Lineage (NCBI taxonomy): Eukaryota > Metazoa > Chordata > Ceratodontiformes > Ceratodontidae > Neoceratodus > Neoceratodus forsteri. The sequence goes on along the minus strand of CM057455.1, from coordinate 825,073,977 downwards.
CCATGTATCCAGTGACTGCCTGGAATTGTTATGAAGCAGTACTAGTTGGCCACGCTAGAACCAATAAAGCAGTGGAGGGGCGGCACTGTGGGTTCAGTACCCACTTGGGTGCATGTCATCCCATAATCTTTAGGTTCCTCAACTGTATTAAAGAGGAGCAGAGGATGTCCAATGTTTGAAAGGCACAGATTATGTCTGTTTCTGTGTTGCACCATCAGTTTCCAGGAGGTGTTATCGAAACCTAACTGAGGGCATAGTCCAGGTTGTCGATGAATATGGAATCCATTCTCATATGGACTAGTTGTTAGATCTTGAATTAAATTTTCAGATGCAGGAGTGATTATGATGTTCACCGAAATCACTATAATCACTATATATTGTTGAAATTGGCAGTCACTAAAAATTGTGGTGACCGAAATTTACTTCACTATAATGTAGTCGCAGAAATTGGCATATGCTAAAATTGCCTTGCCGAAATGACATGGAGCCAAGAAACTGGGTAGCTGATACTGGAATAACCTTCAAATTCAGACTTGTTGACTACTTGAAAAAAATAACATGACAAATAGGGTGACAGAGAGTAACCACATAGCTGGTGGAAGATAGGAACTCGATGGAACATTGGATTTTCTGGGTGATGACTGCTTCCTGTACTCTGCATTGTCTTTGTGGTGAAGTAAAAAACAACAAACAACTAAACTCCATATAGTCTTTGACATGAAACAGATGGGCCTAGGTCTTCCCAAAGTCCCACAATGGCAATACTTCAATAGCAGAGTCTACTGCGCTCCTCAATAGCCCAGTGTGTTTTGTGATGTGCTCCCACACTGGTGAAAATGAGTTCAAGATCGGACTCAGAAGGATTAATTTAAAGTGACCCAGAGGAGGCTTTTAAGAAGGCAAATATGTTATTATGGAATGTGGCTGGGTTAAAACAAGAAATCGGGGAATACTATGAACATACGAATCTGCCAGCAGATAAAGGCCATTCATGTCTATCAAGTCTGCTCAAATGTGAAGCTAGCAGCCCCTATACTGCAGTTGCCCCTCCCTCCCCTTCCCTCCAGTGATCCTCTCTCTTACCCTGTCCCACCCTGTTTTGAAACAGCCTACCATATTATAGGATACCACTTCCTCTGGTAATGCATTCCAACCTGCCAACACGGTCACTGTGAAGAAGTGTCTCTTCATTTCGCTGCTGAACCTACCCACCTCCAATCTCATACTGAGCCCATGGACGTCCCTCCCCTTCCTTATCAGGAAAAGCCCTCCCATGTCCATCTTATTTATCCCCTTCACGTATCTGAAGGTCTCAATCATGTCCCCTGCCCTCCTTTCCTCCAGGAAGTACATGTTCAGCTCTTTCAGTCTACCATCATAGGGCATGTCCTCTAACCCATAGATAATTTTTGTTGCCCTGTGCTGCACAGCCTCCAGTAGCCTATTGTCCTTCCTCATGTATGGCCACTAGAACTCCACACAGTACTCCAGGTGTGGTCTAACCAGTGACCTGTACAGTAGCAGAATCACCTCCCCTGTCCTGGAGGATATGCCTCTGGTGATACAACCCAGCATCTTGTTAAGCCTTGGCAGCTGCCTTTCTGCAGTATGTGGAGTTGTTCATTGCTTCTGTTATGATCACTCCAAGATCCTTCTCCTCCTTCATCTTGGCCAGCAGAATACCCCTGTCAGGTAGCTCCTTCTTGGGTTCTTTGCTCTGAAATGTAGCACCTTGCATTTCTTAGCATTGAAAACAGGCTGCCAAGTGTCTGACCAGGCCTCCTGCAAGCTCTGTCACCCATACAGGTCATCCACCACGGCTCATATCTTGGTGCCATCTCCAAACAGACTGATCTTGCTCTTGATGCCTATTGAAATGTCTGTTATGAAGATCCCAAATAACAACTGCCCCAGCACAGGTCCCTGTGAATACTGAATGCATGGAGTATATTGCATCATTTACAATAGTTCTAATGCAGGAAACTTGGGCCCAGGATATAATGTTTGTTAATGGCTTTGAAGTACTATACTCTCCAGCTTTAAAACCTAACCATTATGGTAGAAATATGGGAGGACTGGCTATTTACATTAAAATCTCCAAATCTTTGAAAGTAATTCAAATTTATAAAATCTGTTTCAACTATATAATAGCAATCATTGAGTAGAATTTAATGTTACGTGTAATGGCAAATGTTTATATCCCACCAAGTGCCAAGAACCCAAAAGTCCTCCTAGAGGAAATAGCTCTTGGTAAAAAAAAAAAAATAGACATAATCACTTCTGCTTTTCCCAAAGCAAATTTAATTATCTGTGGAGATTTTAATTCACATTTAGCCACTCATGATAATTTCTCCCTATCATCTTGACTCATAGAGAAGATAGATATTCCTCCTTGAGAATCTAAGGATAAGGTAATTAATGAATATGGAAATTGTCTTTAAACCTCTATTAATAATAATTAAATGGTAATACTAAATGTGAGAAGCAAGGGTGATGAGATGGGGAGATCAACCTTTTTGGTGCCAAATGACCAGAGTGTTAATTATATCATGTGTGATTATGAAACATATGCCATTGTTGATTATCTTTCTATCAAGATGTGTACAGAAAGTGACCATGCCTCATGCAAGCAATAAGACTCGACGAGGTGTGGGTTATGACCTGATAAGAGCACACCCCAGGTGTGTTATCAGTAATGAGTCACTTGCACCAAGTGTCTTTAGCACCTGGGAAATGCTATTATCAGGCCATAAGCCACACCTTAGAGTATCTTATTGAGCTTATAAAATGGGTCTCCCAGTGAAAAAAATGTAATTGAAATGCACATAAAAAGTGTAAATAAGAAGAGTAATTAAATATGATTTTATCAATAGTAAACACAAAAAGTAGTCCTTTTCATTGTTTAGTGGATATAAGTTAACTAGGGGACTGTGGTGACTGCCTGTCCCCACCTCCCGACTCACACTACCACACAGAATCCTCCAGTGTGTGTGTGTGTGTGTGTGTGTGTGTGTGTGTGTGTGATATCATGGAGTAAACACCAAAAGAATGTTACTCAGAGGAGCGGAGCCACAGTTTTATTACTTCTCTGCTAGCATGTGTCTGTCTGTCTCCCCTCCAACCCCCCCATGCACACAGTTCACCACAATATGCTTTTTCTTTTTTTTCTGCATGAGTTTTTGTGAATTAACAAGGCAATGCACTGTGAGTTCTAGTAACAGTGGCACCAAGTGTGTCCCTTGCCAACCACTCTATTTACTATTTCTGGGATTGCGGTTTCGGCTTCTCTCTGTGCTGTAAAATACTAGGTGCAGGATTCACAAAGAAGATGCTCCTGGTGCAACACAGATGTGCTGGTGTAAGTCAGATGCACTGAGCCCATGCATAGCCATTCACAGAGGCATGCACCGTGCCAAGCGCAACACTACAGTGAATAGCCACAGGACACAACGGCGCAACCGCAGATGCACCAGCACAACCAGTGATGCACCTGGGCAGGAAGGATGCCCTGCAGCCACACAGGAGAGCCATCAGAATAACTGGAACAAAACAGCAGGGCAGGAGGAGCAACCACAGAGCTGGAACAAACAGACTCATGGACATAAGTGTAGAGTAAAACATGTTTATAAAATGTAATGGGCATATAAACTGCACAAACCAAATGTCAGAAAAGGAACAACAACATCCACAAACAGGTAAGAGGGGGAGCAGGGAAGGAAAGGAGGACAGGAAAGGGATAGAAACAGGGGACAGGGTAGGGTAACTATCTACATGGGATGTCCCCCAGAAAGTGGCAGGGGGACACTAGTGGCACCATGACCTGCCATGCAGCACCCTGGCATGAACCGGAAGGCACAGCATGACGCCCCACAGGGCAGCTGACAGGAACTGAACAGTCCATGAGAGAGGGCGCAGGGCCACCTGGATGGCCACATGGATCCTTCTGTCAACATCTACTGGTGCAGCAACACCACCTCCACCCAGAACAGCACATTGAGCCAGAACACCTACAGCAAATGACAGAAGGAACACACACTGAGGGCCAGAACGTGGAACACAATCCCACCCACCACCGACCACACAGAACCAGAAAGACTGCAATCATGGAAAGCCGTACTCACCCACTCCCAGCAGGGCACCAGGCCTGGCACCCAGGTATCACCGATGATGCTCCTCAGCTGCATCCATGGCATGTTGCCTGGCCCTGGTCTTAAAAAACACAACAAACAGCACCATGAGCAAATACTGCCACCATGCAGGTTGCAGTGCCCCAGCCCCCCCTGACGGTGTGTGGCCATGCAGCAGACAGTGATTCCAGGCAGTGAAGCACTTGATGTTAGCAGGCACACACAGCCATGCCCTGCCCCCCCTAGCACCAGGGCAATGCAGCACTGGAGCACCATGAGGGCAGTGATATACACACCCAGCATGTGCCACACAAGAATACAGCCGAAGAACACCTACCTGGACATGGCAGTGCACCCCAGTGTGCACGGCACCACAGCTGCACAAGCCACTGTGGGTCCCACCTCTGAAGGCCACCATAGTGATGCCTGCACTGCTCCCCTGTGTGTGGCATCCCAGTATGGTGCACAATCCATGATGCGATGGTGGCCCACACCTGGGTCCTGGGCACATGGAGGTCCTCCTGTCCAAACAGGTGGTCCTCCACAGCCATGACCTGTGCTACAAGATGTAGCACCTCCAACTGTGACCAGTTCATGGCCCTAGGCACCATTCTCCCAGCCCTAGGCATCTTACACTGTGATCAGACAGTGGCAAGGTGCAAACAGGAAATGCGCCGTCTACCGAAAGTTTTGCAGGGCGTGAAACAGTGAGGCACATGCAGCACAGTGCGCACTGAACATGAAGCGTGAATGACTGCTGGTGACAGGCCAGGCCAGCATGCCACCACGCAATGGTACTGCACGGCAGGACATGGTCACGTTACGATGGTCTCGCAGACAAGGGTAATTTGTGCCTTGTGCACGTATGCCATGAACATGTACCACGCATAGAGCGTGATCCCAGGGGAAGGGCCGGATCAGTGCTGCATGGGCAACACCATGTGGGACACGCTGCATGATACGAAACACGGCATCATGATCGTCAGGCGTGCTATGGTGCACCAGACAGAGGTGGAACAGCGCATCATGGGAGATGTGACGTATCACTTGGACACCGTGCAAGCGTGATGAATACGCTGTGTAAAATGCCCCCAAGTCATGCAGATGTGCCACCCAGGCCACACATGTGCTGGGAATGTGCTGTACAGTAATTGGCACATCACACAGATGCTCTGTGCAAAGTGAGATGAGATGGGAGCAATTATGCTATTCAGAGAGAATGTGCCCCAAACAGCCTCATCAACCATGCATGGGCATCTCAGCCGATTAGCATCCCATTAACAGGTACTTAGGCCTCATTTGCATTCCCTGAGCCATAAATGCTAACAATTCAGCAGGCTGAGTCCAGGACATTGACAGGAATCAGTGCCTACAGGGTGAGTATGCAGCCAAGTTTACAGGGCTACAGCACACACTGGTGTGCCTGCATTGGAGCATGCACAACTGATGGGACCCCTGTACACTGCATGTGGGACCAGACATCCATTAGGTGGCACCCATGGCAAACCATGTTGTATAACTGCAGGGATATATCCACAGGGTGACAATGGACTGGTCCCTGCCAAGTTCACAGCGGATGACCGGGTCACCGGGACACACACAGCACAGCACATACGGAGCACTGTTGCCAATCTGTGGTGAGGTTGGCAGTGAGCCGAGGTGGTGCAATATGGGATGGGGGTGTGTGACATGTACAGTGGACCACACAATGCACACATGGACACAGAGATGGGATGTATGGCTGGGGGTGGACTGCACTGTGACGTGGATGCAGTGCCATGCCACAAGAAGGTACATCACACAGTGCAACACCCGTGCAGGCACAGTGTCACCACTGCCAGCAAGCACACTGCTGCTGCCCTAACAGTGCGTGCCACCACATGGCAGTTCCCCTCCACCCTGAAGCCATCACAGGGGTGGCACCCAGGTATGATGTGGTACCATGGTGGTGGAACACCTGCTGCAGGAGTATTGGGACATACCTACAGCAGACGGGTCAGTGTCACACACCCTGTGGAGGCTACATAGTACCCCAACCATGGCCTGGGTGCCATGTGTGGCACGTGTGCCATCCCACATGGACCACAAACCATGGTGCATGTCCATCTGTGCTCGGCTGCCCACACGCAGACCATAGCACAGGCCATTGGCAACACAGACCAAGGTGAGGCTGCAGACAGTTGGAGATGGGTGCGGGTCCATGTGTACACACGGATGGGTCTGACAACAAGTTTCCTCCCCCCCACAGTGTTCAACATGTCTGAGGAAGCAGGTGATGCCACCAGGTGGTGACCAAACTTCACGAAGGATGAGGAGAGAGAACTCATTGAGGCATGCCACCTATGCCTGGATGTACTCACTGGCAGGGGTGGCAGCAGGACGGTGCATGTGGAGGGCTGGAAGGAGGTGGCCTGGCACGTGAACGCAGTGGCACCATTCAACCGCATGGTGCAGGAGTTCCATAAGCATTGGAATGACAGCTGATGGAGGGCCCAGGACAGGGTGACCAACATCCAGGCATCCCTACGGTGGACAGGGGGAGGACCCAGCTCAGTAGCACAGCTCAGCCCCAACAAGGCCCTTCTGGCCGCCAGTGTGTCGGGGATGGCCGTGCATGGTGTCGCAGGGGGTGGCTTCCAGATGGGGGCAGCCTGTCGCAGCATGGTGAGTAGCTGTGCATCCTGTCCAGGCCCTGCAATGGACAGGCTTGCATACCTGGCAGTGTGTTGCTGACCATGCTGCATGTCATGTGTGTCCTGTGCATTAACCATGTTTTTCTTTCACTCGTCCAAAGCTCCATCGTGACTCCAGGCATGGCCATGGCTGACTGTGCAGCCCCCATGGGCGATGATGTGGGCCCACCCCATGGGGCCGATGACACTAACGTGGGCTTTTCCTACCTGCAACGTCCACACTCTGCACACCACCGGTCATGGTCCCTGTGGCAGAGGGCCTTGCGGAACCCCTCCACCAGTGCTGGCAGTACTGAAGGCGGGTACATCGCATGGTTGGGGGGCCTGGCTGGGTTGTCTGATGCTGAATCAGATGAGGCAGTGAACATTGCAGACACACTCATCATGCTCACCAGTGTCTTGCAGGGTGAGGGCATTGGCACCAACGCATGTTCCACCATCAGCAGTGCCACTGCCATGGTCAACGGCAGCGCACATGGTGTGGGGATGCCTGTGCACAGAACCCTGAGTGCCAACGGTGTTCCCACTATGCTGGACACTGGTGCAGTGGTGGCACAGCTGCCCATGGCTGTGTGTGCCGTGCCCCCTGCACCGCTGCCCAGTGCAGTGCTGGTGGCATCGGTGGCATCCAGGCAGGGCACCAGTGTGCACGCATCTGCTACTGTGGGCAAGGTGGATAACATACATGGACAGCAAGCGGCTGTGCCCAGCCCAGACACGCACACAGCACAGCCTGACAGGGTGCACCCACTACCCGTGGATGACCCTGGTGAGGCCGATCCATCCCCAGTATGTCAATGCCACCATCATGCCGCATCACCTGACGATGACATGGGTTTCTACCGTGACCTTTTGCGGGCAACTGTGGACAGTCAGAAGGCATTCGGGGTGGAGTTCTGGAGCCACAGGGTCGTCATGGTCCAGGAACATGAGTCTGCAGTGGCGTGGCATGCTCAGATGCTGGCTGAGACATGCTTCATGCAGGTGAGCATGATTGCAGCCATGGAGTGGATCGCAGCTGCTGCAGAGGCAGTGGCTGCATCCACAGCATGCTGTGGACAATGTGCATCCAGCGAGATGCCCAGAAGCATGTCCCAGACACCCTGACTGTGGGGCCAGGTGGGCCCCCTGCTGCTGACCTCATCACCATTGGCATCCACTCCCACCAGCCATGGCTCGGCTGGTGGGTGTAGGATGGCCACCCCACTGAGCACCCATTCATGGTCTCAGTGCAGCACCCTGAGGGGTCTCCGGGGACACTCCCTGTGGCTGGTGGTGGCACCCCCATCACCAGCAGCCATGGCAGAGGCCACCTGCATGTCCATGGCAGTCGTGGGGCAGCCCTGTGATGTCCATGCCCAGTGGCCTGTGGTGGTGGGTGACATGCCCGTACAGACCAGCTGCCCTGTGGGTGGTGCCAGTGCCACTGTGCATGGCGGTCACCAGCCACACGGGTTGCCCTGGCACCCCCCCGTGCTGCCTGTGCAGGTTTTCTGGAGTGTTTGTGTGTACTGCTGTTGTGCCATGTGTCATGGGAATGATGAGTGCATTACGGTGCTTGCAGTGCCCTCATGATGACTGTAGTGCACACTGATCTGTGACAGTGTGTGCATGGCCTGTGTGGTTTCTGGGGTGGTGCATGCATGGTGCCTGTGTGTGAGTGTGTATGTCCCCCACTGTGTGCATGCACCTGCATGTGCGCCCCTGTGTGGCATATGGTGCCCGCCATTCCTCCCTCATGCTGTCCCTACACTGTGGTGCTCATACCTGCACATGTACCTACCTGCGTACTCACCTGCATATCTCAAAGTGTTCCTCCACTACTCGTGTGCGGTATACCCGTGCCCTTGCCACCAGCCTGGGATCCCTGCACCCATGCCTGCCTTCTTCTCCATGGTCCTCAGGGTGTGCCCTTGCTGTGCCCTCCCCCACCTCCTCCTCCTCCTCGGAACTGTCACCCTCATTGGCCTTGACAGGTATCCCATGGTCATGGGCCATGTTGTGTGTAGCAGACAACAGACCAGGAATATGCCACAGTCCTTCTCAGGGCTGTACTGTAGGGCACCACCTGACTGACACAGGCACCGGAAATGCATCTTCAGCATGCTGAAGACACGCTTGATGATGGCGCGTGTCACGATGTGTAGCTCATTGTAGCATTCTTCCACCACTGTTCCGGGTCGTCAGATGGGGGTGAGGAGCAAGGGCCACAATGGGTATGCAGCATCACCTGTGGGGGTAGATGTGTCTCCATTAGTACATGGTGTTACACTGTGGCATGTGCCCTGACTCTGTCCTGCCCTCTGTGTTGTGTGCCCCTGTCCTGCTCCCCCACACATGAAGCCGCATGCCTGGCAGTCCTGCATCCCTGCCCCGGATGCCCCTGCCCACCCCATCCATCTTGTGGTGCACATTGGTCTTGTGCCACCCTGCATCTGCCTATGCATCCTTCCACACCCCTGCTGTCCCAGTGCCCTCATGCCTGTGACTGCACACTCACAGCCCACCCCATGTGTCCTGGACATAGTGCCACCCTGTGCTGCTGGCGCTCAGTCACGTGTACCTAACAGGTGTCCACTTTGGATGTCCCTGGCCTCGAACCTCATGCAGAGTACTGACTGGTGCCATATGTAGGCATCGTGTGTGCTCCCAGGGTGTGTGGCACAGACATTGGTGATGTGCCCCTTGGCATCGCACACCACCTGGCAGTTCACTGAATGGTACCCCTTTCAATTCACATATGTGATACCCTCCTCACCAGGTGATGCACAGATTGCCACATGGGTGCAGTTGATGGCCCCATGACACCTGGCATGTGTGCCACCCTATGGAACCTCTGCATGGCTTCTGTCTGCTCTGCCTGCTTGCTGGGGAATTTGATGTATTCTGAAGCATGCAGTAGCAGTGCAGTGAGGAACTGTGTCAGGAGATGTGACATTGAGGCCTGTGATATGCCAGTGGCGTCCCCAGTAGGCCTCTGGAAGGTTCCTGTGGGCAAGCAGGCACATGACCGTTGTCACCTTTGTTTCCACCTAGATGACATGACCTCATGCGGTTGGTGCCTGCATCACATCATGACACAGCTCACATAGCTGCCTCAGCATGGCCCTGGTGCGGTGGTATTGCCCGACTGTCTCCACCTCTGTCAGCTGCTCATAGGACAGCCAGGCGCAGTACCACCATGGGGCTGGCTGCCTACAATTCCTTACAGCGCCCTGCCTCCTCCTCCTCCTCATTAGGGCACCAGCAATGGCAACTGCTGCCGGGTTCATCCCCTCTGTCGCTGTGGCCCTCTGGTGTAGCTTGCTGCCCAGTGTTGTTGCTGGCAGTTTGCCTGCCTGTGCCTCTCCCCTCTGTCTGGTTCCACTTCCCCTCAGACTGTAGCTGTGTGCTGCTGTCATTGTTCCATTGATGGCCCGCTGGTGTGCTGGACTTAAGTCTCCTTCTTTTGTACTTATCTTTCTTTGGTGCATCTTGGATTTGTGCTGGATTTGCTCCATTGATGTGCCCTGGTTGTGTTCTGTGAATTGGGATGCGCTGTGTATGCATGGGTACGCCCCTGTATATGAGCCACATGTCATTACGATGTGCCTATGGTGCATGTCTGTCGGCGCAGGGCATCTCATTTGCACTGGTGCTTTCTCCCTGTTCTTGAATTGGCCTCTGGTGCATTTCTGACTTGCGGCGGTGCATCTGAGTTGTGCTTGGTGCATCTGTTTTGTGAATCCTGCCCTAGAAGTGGAGATGTAAAAAAAAATTGTCTGAAACAGCAGGTGGATGAGTGGGACAAGATTAGGTCTGCTTGGTTGTGGAGGAGCGGGTATTGGCTTTCATTTCAAATCTGTGCCCTGGCTGAATGCGTGATGCTCATCAGTTTGGAGGCAGTTTTCACAACCAGCAGAGGTGAGATTGTTACTTTTTAATGAAGGAAAAGAAATTCAAATGTTTTTCTGTAGTGGTGATGTGCTGTGTAAAAGGTTGCTGTACTACTAGTAACAGCCATTGTGTTGTTGGGTGGGATGAGACAGGCAGCTCATCAGCTTGGTCACGGAGATCCTCATTGCTAGCAGCTTGATTTCTGTTGTGTTGTGAGTCCTGAAAGGCTGAATAGGTACCGGTTGGCAGGTTATGGTCTGATAAGGACATGGCTAAAGGTACTTGTAAGCCACTCAGGACCCAGAGGCATCCAGTCCCATTTTATAATAGCATTTAATTTAATAATTCCAAATGCTAATCTCATAATAGTACCAATTATTGATCCCTTAAAAGAGTCAAGGATCAATGGGAGACAAAAACTAAGAATAAATCCCCCAATACTGGAAAAGATTAATGACATTTATTACTCACAATCTTCTTCAACTTCTGTAACCTATTGGGATCACATGATAGAAGAATCCTAGAACCACTGCCAGCTTTCCTTCAAATCATCAAAAAGAAAAAATTGCTTATTAATGAAGAAAGAAATTAATGCACTCTGTGCCTACAATAATGTTCATAAGACTGTAAGTGCAATATGATGATATCGAAATTGTGCAATATTTTGACATCTACTGTACATTATGATGTGACTGACATTTACTACTTGTCAAAAGGAATAATGTTTTACATTTTTGATGTTTTAAATATTTCTAATGACTGAAAAGTTGATCAATAAAGGTTTTGAAGTTTTGAAGTACTCACAAACAACAAAAAATATAACAGATATCATTTTGCAATCAGTTTCTCCAATAGAGATTGAAAATCAGTTTCAGCAAATATTTTCATTAATAAAAAACTTGTATTTATGCTCCAAGGTTAACAAATAAAATGTCAATTAACAAAAGCAATTGGTTTGATAATTCCTGCAAACAAGAAAAGAAGAAACTGAAAAATATAGTGAGCATGGCAATATCCCATCCTAATAAGATTAATCCCTGGCAAAGGTCAGGAAATAGTACATGGATTTTTTAAAAACAAAATAAAAAAAAACTAACAACCACAGGACAAATCAATGGAAAATGATGTTACAAATCATAGTCTAAAGACATAAAAGCATTTTGGCATTTGGCATCTAAAGGTTTCACTCCCCTATCAACCAACTCTGTTAACACTAATTTCAAAGGAAAATAGGATATCTAATTATCAACAATTATTTAATTTGTCAATTAGAGTTTCTTCATCAGTATAATTTCCTTCATCTTCTAATTAAAGAATTTCATCAACTTACATTGGAAATATCCGAAGTAGCTGAAGTCATTTCAGAGTTAATTAATAATATGGCCCCAGGGCCAGATGCAATTCCATCAGAAATCTATAAATATAGTATTGGTTTTTGGTCTCTCCTTCTTACAAAATATTTTAACACCTGCCTTAAAAAAAACAACATATTCCAGCTTCCTGGAAATTAAACATAATTATTCCACTCCACAAAAAAGGTTCTCCTTTACATTCAACCAACTATTGACCTGTTAGTTTATAAGTTTGTTGGATTCAGTTTCAAAAATTGTTTAAAAAAAATATTTTAAATAAATTAACACTTTGGATCAATCAATCAGATTTGATCTCTCCCTTTCAGGCAGGATTTACATGTCAGTTTTCTACCATTGATATTATATTTTGTTTAGCTTACATGATTAAAAAATATATAAATATTAAAAAAAATGAAACTGTACTCCCTATTTATAGAGTTCACTTCCGCGTTCAACTCTATAAGCCATTGTATATTATGGGATATATTAAGGCATAAAAGCATAGATGAATCCTTGTTACAACCCATTCAGTTACTGTATTCTGACACATACACTAAAGTTAGAAATGATATTCATGACAATACAACAGATCCTTTCCTCTCAACTAGATGGGTGAAACAAGGCTGTTTCTTAGTCACAGCACTATTTAAAGTCTATGTCAATGATTTATTGGAGTTTAATCATTTACAATCTGATCCTCCTAAAATCAATAGCCTCCAGTGTCACATTTTGGCTTATAAAGATAACCTGGTATTGTTTTCTCTGACAAAAAAAGGTTTACAGAGGAAAATAGATTTTATACAGGAGAAGTGCAAACATTTACAACTTAAAACTATTCTATCTAAAACAAAATCATTGATCTTTCATGCTAGGAACACTAATACTTTTTTCTTGGATAAAGAAAGAATTGAAACAGTCAAGGAATATGTATATCTTTGGATTAAAGTATCAGCAAATACAGAATGGTTCCAATATTTTAAATCACAAATAATAAAACCAAAACAAAGTGCTAAACCTTCACTGAAATTACACTTTATATTTAGAGAATTAGCTATATGCCAAGCCCTGATAGCCATTGATGCAGAAATCACCCTTTTTTGACTTATGGAGCCAAACTTCTGGCCACTGGTTATATTGTTGCCTTCAAGACCTGATCACTCTACTTTTATAAATCGTTATTAATGGTACCCCTATCTACCTCATCAAGAATGGTTATGGCAGAAATTGGAAAATACTAAGAAATGCAATTAATCAATTTAGATGTATATCATATTGGTTAAAAATAGTAAATAATAATCATAATAGTCTCCCTTTGGCTTGTTTGCAGGAGAAAATAAAATGGACTCACTTGGGCTTAAAATCTAAATGACTTTCAGCCTTGCAAAAAATCCTTAGTGATATTAATCTCACTCATTTATGGAGACATTTTCAAAGGAACATTTCCATTTCACTACAATATAAAAATTGCTTTAGGAAAAAAAACATATTCCCTGCACGAAGCAAAGACATGGAGTCCATTAGATCTCAGAAATGTGCTCCATGCTTTAGGGTAAATAAAAAATTGATCACAATATGGAGGAATACACCTCTCTTCCACTTAACCCTTCTAAAAGAAAAATGTTAACATGGGCAAGATTTGACCTAACTAATTCTAAATATAAGTACTTTAATAAGAGATTATGCGATAATCGGCCAAATAAAGAACTTACGTGCCTATGTAACTCATCTCCCTGAATCCTTGTCACATTTGATAATTTCTTGTCAGTTGTACTCTGATATTCATTATGAATATTTTAATGACATTTTAAAATGTTACAATAATGTTAATGTAACCAGGTTCTGGGGGGGGGGGGGGTTATTTTATGCAGAGTGCCTCCATTTTTTGTTACCCATTATCTGGTTAGCCTGGGTTCAGGGAGAAAACTGTTGCTCGGCATTTTGGCTAGGTTTGAAACTTCTAGTCAGGGACACCCAAGTAATCCGGACACATGAAGCAATAACTGAAATGTCCAAACCAGGAGTGGGATTCTAGAATGTGGCTTTAATTCACAACAACAACAGAATAATAAAGCATAGATGGACCCCCACGGGGCTACACTCCCTGCTAATGCAGATTAACAGAGACAAGAACACTTCTTCTTCTTCACAACACTGTAACCCTCAGTTTCCAAACACACTGGGCTCTTCGTCCAAACTGGTACTCTTCTCTTGGATTCCCTGGCATGGCACACTGGCCAGCTCTTGGACATTTTTCCATATGGCATGGACATTTATCTGGTGGCTCCCTCTACCACACAGGAGCACTTCCTAGCTCTAAAGGGAAATCACATCATCCTAATCCCACATCTGGGTGCTTTCTGCAAACACTGGCCAAATGCCTGGAAGAAAGCTATAGGTGCCCAAAGAGAACCCGTGGAGGTAAATCTGGTTACTCCAGATGGGGGGGGGGGGTCTTCCACCTCTTGCTCCCAAATCCATACCCGGCCATTCATTTGGAATCAACACCTTTCTTGTGAAACTCTGTTTGTAGAATGCTATCTCAAAATGTATGTCATATTTAACATTCTACTCTTCATAAACTGGTGTCCTGACTCATAATGTTCTCTGAGTGGCTATGTCTATCCCTGTAGACCCCCACTGCTTAGATGCATTTTAAGTCATACCCAAACTTCAAGTACTGTACTTGGCTGTCTTTCCCTGACCCCACAGTAACAGATACTTTACACACTGCCTCGGTGAAAACAGGGGCTCTATGTCAGAGCAGACTCACCACTGGTTTGCAGGTGCCCCAAGGTCTCTGGCAAAGCAAAGCAACATCCGGTACCTCAGTACTTAAACGACCAAACATCAGGCAGCTTTCCCTCCTCAGCAGGGCCAGGGGATTGCCCCTGAAATTGCTGGCTTCTTCCCCCATCCCTCCAGGGATGAGCACTGGAACAAACTGGGGAATGGTCTCTACCACTAGACCAATTGTCATCTGTATCCTTCTCTAGGGTGAGAACACACAGCCTCTTCTTCTGTGTAGCTCTATGGCAGAGCTAAGCTCTGAGGGACTGCCACCTGCAGCACACCTCCTGCTTCCACTGAGTCTCTCTGCAGACTGCCCAAGACTGACTGACTAAAACTCCCAATGTTCAAAGCTAACCCCTTGCTGCAGCATTCCATTGTGGCTTATACTGCTGCGAGAATTCTATATGATGTCTTCCCTCCAGCTCAGTTGAGACTGAGGACAGAGTGAGACAGTGTGAAACCTATTTAACTGGTGTCTCACAAGCTGCCTTTCCCTGTCTGCCACTAGTCCTAAGTGGGATTCTAGTAACCCTGGGTGACAGGGGGGTTACACCCACCGTCAGCCAGGAAAATGACTGTCCACAGTCATTACTTACCCGACCCAGACCATCTTTCCCTATGTGTTGACTATGGGGAGGTCTCGCTACCTTCTCCCCAATCATGTGCCAGTACAGGCAGACAACACTAAGGGACCAGAGGCCTTCGGCTGATGCATCAGCATCTAATCTATGATGTTACTATGGAACCTAGTGGCCCTGGTAGAATTGTCCAGAGCATAGCACTAATAGATCAGTACTGCAGCCCCTATGGCCAGTCAGGACCACAGTCTGTCTATCCCCCGTAGCCCTCTAGGGGAAAACCTATCTGACTCTAACCCAAAATTACCCAAAAACAAACAGGGGAACCTCCTCACAACCCTGGACATCTGCAACAAAAACACCAGGAGCTAATGCTAGACTGTATACATTACTCCCACAATCCCCCACAACCATACCTGTGGAAGGAAAAGTTAAACACAGTTAACAACAACACTGCACTTTAAACACTACTACTTTAAAGTACTAGAAGAACTCCACTGAGTCCCTCCTCCTCTTCTTGTCTTCTTTTCTTGTCTTCTTCAGGAACACCTGCAAGAAAAAGAAAGACAAAACACCCCTAATCTACAAACACAGTACTATCTAACCCCTACCATCAAAACACTGGAGAATCCCAAAAATATTTTTAGAAAAGTAGAAAAAAACAGTTGAACAGTAAAAAACAGTAGAAAAACAATGACATTATTTACAATACACATTGTTGGGGAATGGAAGGCCTTAAAAGTCCCATCTAGTGGCAACAGTGCCAGAAGGCAAGTCCAATAAAGAGTCTCTCCTGGGCCGGAGCCCGGTGAAGCACAGTTCTAGCAGGCTGAAATCCTGAAGGGGAGAGTCTTTGAGGACAGTTCAAACATCTGAAGTCTACAAGTGTAGGGTATGTACTGCAATGTCATTAGAATAGAAAAGTCTGGACTTACCAGTCCCTTGTAGAATGAAAATAATACTACACCTGGATTCCAGCTGAAGACTCTCCCTGGCAGCATTCTTCAGATACAGCTGGGCGGACATCTTCCAGAAACAACAGGATGGCACTTGTGGAAACTGCTGGGGTGATGTCATCTAGGAGATGGAACCTTGGAACAGGAAAGGAAAACAGCTGGTCTGAAGTCATCTGAAATCCCAGGTGATGAATCAGGATACAGCTGGGATGGTGTCCTCTCTGGATATGATGTCATCTGGAAGGCCAGGCGATGGAATCTGGAAAACCAGTACACTGCAAGGCTGACGAATCTGGGACACCTGAGTCCTGGAACGCCAGACTGGCAGAACAACATAGGTACGGCAACGACTGGATTGCAGCACTGGCTACCACTGCTCTGCTCTCCACTTGGTGGGCATGGGCACATTCACAGGAAGGTCTCTGCATTGCAGAAAATAGCACCATGGGTCAGGTGCAAGAATTATTACCCCATCTGGGCACTCATAATTCACATTGTGAAAGGTTTCATGGCCCTCTCCATCCACGATTCAAACGGTGTCTATAAACAATGTCCTGCCCACTTTCCACTGTCTGAATTTTACTTGTAACACTCTGTCTCTGACATATCTGCTTGCACCAGGATGCACATGTTTTATTGCCTCTTCCACAAACCAGGATTTCCTGTTTCTTTCAATCTCCTCCCAGACTCTCTGAGGAAAGGTAGGAAAGTATATCTCATAGATCTTATTCACCTTTTTATGTACCAGTCTTTCCTCTTTACTACACTTGGTCAACTTACAACCTCTGGCCTGGCTTGGGGTGGCCACTTCTGGTACTGCCAGCTACACATACTCAATGCAATGTAAAATGGATCATTGACTCTTCCTTGTGGGGACAAGGCTATGGAGTCACTACACTCTTTTACTTTCTGCTCCTCAGAGGCAAGAACTTGAGGCTGTGGATCTGCACCTTCTTCATAAGGCCACATAGGTCCCCTCTCATCTTCTTCCTTGCTAAGGATCTGAGCCAAGGAGTGAGCAGTTGTCCTCACTCCTGAGACTGTCCACTCTTCGCTGGGCACAGAGGTCAACACCTCCGATTCAAGGGTCTCCCTCATCTCATCTTCTCCTATGAGACTTGGGCTAGGCCCCTCTCTCCAAGGATCTGCTGATGCTCCCTCCACACTGTCTCTCTGTGACCCGGACTCGGATACATCAGTACTTTGCTCTGTCTGTAGATATGCACCCTCCTGCTTTATGCCACACTCTGATGGGCTTCCCCCATCAGGCTCCACCTGGTGCTTTGTGCTGCCAACTGCAGATTCTTGAAGCTTTGTCCACATGGGAGCCAAGCAAATCTTGGGTGCTTTTGTTAGGCCATATTTCTCTAGCACCCAGAACAGTGAGGAATCATGAAGACTTCCCTTCCAGCCTTTAAGCACATTGCACACACTCTTATTGGATATCCAGAAATTGCCACATAAGGAGGCAATCATCCCCTGTAGTAACATCTCTCAATATCTCTCAACTTGTTAACTTCTACTATCATAGCCCGGGCATGATCCGGGTAGTGGGCTGATCCCGAAGCCACGACTGCAGAGAAAAACAAATAAATGCTCACTGTTATTTCAAGTCCCACTTTGTTGGAAAACTTTTTACAAAATGGCTCCCCTGCTGCTGTGTTTACTTTATTACCCCACTCTGTAATGGTGGTGGCAACACTCCTGACACATCAACATTCTGTTTCTGACTCAAGCCACTGCACATCCAATTTACGCACTTTACTGATAAAGTTCGCTTAAACTCCATAAACTGCACTGCTTGCTCTCTCAGCACATTTATATGATTTCTACTGGACTTTTCATTTGCTTTAATCACTGTTCTAGCTTAAAGTCCCCTAAAGCCACAGTATTTCATTGCACAGGACTGCCTGTATTTTTCGTTGCCTCTCTCATACAACTTACAGTCTCTCACTTGGCTTTGAAAATGATACTGTTGCTGAACCTATAATTATGCTCACAGTCTAATGCTCAGAACAATCACACTGCAACACACAGATTCAGCTGGCTTTAGTTTAAAATCGCTGCACTAAACTAATTTGGCTCGCCAAAGCCAACTATCACAAAGCACAGCTTGCTAACTACTGGGGAGATGGCAAAAGGTTCTGGGATAGCATCAAGAGTATCCTTGGCAAGGAGGACAAGATACATCCCCGTCTACTTAACATCAGTAACAATCATATCACTGACCCCCTAATAATAGGTGAGGCCTTCAATATGGCCTTCATTGATCTCACAGCAGTACTACCACCAGCCTACTTCTACCCTGAGCAGAGCCAGACCAACAACGGACTCTCCAAACACCTTCACCCACTCTTCTACCTTTGAAGGGTGACTGTGAAGGATACTCTAGTTAAGGTCAGGAAAGTACTGGGCAAGACAAGACAGGGTAGTGATGGGATCAACATGAAACTGCTATCCCTCACCCTGGATGCCCTCATAGTGCCCATCACCAGGCTGTTCAACAAATCACTGACTTTTGCTCAATTTCTGGAGGTATGGAAGCAGGCCCTAGCCACACCTGTGCATAAGGGAGGTGACAAATCCTTGGTAGCCAGATATAGGCCCATCTCAATACTCTCTCTCTGCTTTCCAAAGCTCTGGAAGAGATTGTGGCTGGCCAGCTCATTGACTACCTCAACAAATATAACTTACTCTGCCCTAACCAGCAAGGTTTCAGTCAAAACCACAGCACAACCACAGCTCTGCTGGACTTTACAAACTATGCACACAAGGCCTTGGATGAAGGCAAACTGATGGGGTCTATCTTCATAGACCTCACCAAAGCCTTCAACACACTCAATCACCCCCTGCTACTGACCAAAATGTCAAGCGTGGGAGTGGCACCTAGTGCACTATGCTGGTTCCAAGACTACCTTATAGGCAGAACCCTATGTGTCAAAATTGGACATACAGTTTCCAGTGCAAGAAAGATATTGCTGGGGGTGCCCCAGGGCTCAATTCTTGGGCCCCTACTCTTCAGTATCCTTCTAAATGACCTCCCCACTGAATGCGATACCAAACTGATACTCTATGCCGACGATGCTGTGCTCCTGGGAAGCAGCACATCCCTCGCTAATCTGCAACTTGAGCTCCAGGCATCCTTCTCCTCATTGGAGAACTGGTTCTGCAGACATAAGCTGCTTCTAAATTATAAAGAGACCAAGGCCATGCTTTTTATCAGTACATGCAAAAAACTCATTCAAAACCTCCTCATCATTACAAACTCCTGCAATGAGCCACTGGAACAGGTCTGCACGTTTAAGTATCTGGGGATAACACTGGATGAAACCCTTATCTTTGCTCAACATATTGACTCCCTGGTCAAGACAGTCAACACCAAGATTGGTGTCCTTTATAGGCATAAGAAACACCAATCCCCAAGGCCCTCCGCCTTGCAGTACACAGCTCCATATTATCACATATAGACTATGGAATAGTGATATATGGGGCGGCAATGGATATTGCATTGAAATGGGTACAGGTGGCTCTAAACAAGTCCTGCAGACTAGCCCTAGGTTTACAGCATGATACACACACTTGTACGCTATTTGAGCTCACAAATTGGCTATCCCTAAAAAACAGAGTCATATAGCAGACGTGCACCCTAGGGAAGAAAGGGCTTATTTGGAAAACACCACCTTGCGTTGACAATCTGTTAGTGGCAGCAAAAATGCTACAGGCCACTAGGGGGAGGTCAAGAGGGGCCCTGACCACCCCCTTCCAACATACCTCACTCGGACAATGGCCATTTGCCTACTGTGCCCCTATGTGGCTGAATGAATTACCCAAGCATCTCCTTACCACCAACTGTCTAGCCAATTTCATAACTAACCTCAAACAATATCTTAGTACAATCTCTAAACATTCCTGTAACTAACCCCTGGCCTCTCAATCCACTGCCAATTTATGTTTGATGCAGCATGTGTTCCTCTCTGTCCCATGCCTTTCAGGCTTCACTTTACCAAGGCAAGGCCCCCATTGCCTACCCTTAACTCCCAACTACTTCTTTACACCTTCCCCTGACTATTCCCCTCCCTCCCACTCCCGATCACAAGGCTCCTAGAGGCTGCACTATCCTCTGGCTTTTAACAGTGCTATTGTATCTTACCACTCTGATCTGTAATCCACAATGTCTTTGAGCATATGTTATATCAGGATGTCATCTTATGTTATGTTTTATTTTATAATTACTACGTTGTACCTTGTCTTGTCACTGACATGGAGCCTTTGTAAAAGAGCTTGGGCTCAAAGGTATTTTCTGAATCAATAAACTGCAACTTCAAAATCACACAGTCTGAGCTATTTTTCAGGATGGTACTCACTTAATCAGTATCTTGTTACTGGGATGGAAAAATGCGGTCTACAGCCAGTGTTGGAGCCTTCTGGATGGAAGTGGGCTGGCAGTCCTGCCGATTGTCCCTCTGAACACCATGCTTTATTTCCAGATGAACGATATGTGGGTTGAGCCTGATTTTAAACAGAAAAGTTCAATTTTACTATTTTTACAACATTTTCTATCCCCGTTTGCGTTACCGTTCCCGAGTACGCCACCATGTGGGTTACCCTTTGCATTGTCATTTGTGCTTGCATTTTCCTTACTGTCACCATTTCCATTTTCACCTTGTGTTTACGTTGCTGTTCCTGTTACTATGTCACAAGACATCACATGGTGGGAGCGCGGGGCCTGAACCGCTGCATTACATTCACTATTTCTCATCACCATTCTCAAAAAGAAGGGAAATTAGAGGCAAAAAACTCCATTTAATGCATTAGTTAGGGTTGTTCCACAGTGACAAAAGTGAGGAAATTCAGTGTTAGGTTGAAAGTCCTCTTGACTCTCTAGTCCACCTCCCCCGAACCAGTATTGGGGTGCTGCTAGTCATTGGATCTACCAAGTTTTGTAATGGTTGGATATATGATTGCAGAGCTATATAGTGCCGTAGAAAGTTGTACTTATGCTTTTTTGTATTTTCTTTGCTCGTGCCTACAGGTTGCATGGTTTCTGTGACTGGTCCAAAACCTTCAGGGAACATGTAGCCAGAGTCCCTAATGTGCCTTTTGAAGATTTCATGAACAAATATTAAACGGTTCAAAAGTTATTCAAAAAACAAGTTTCCCATTATAGTCAAAGGAAAAAGTTAATAATAAGTTTGACAGTGTTGCAAATGCAGTTTTTAGTGTCACAAATGACCCCTGTAGTGTTGCAAATCCACCATTTTGTTTTCAGTTGCTGGTTACAGAAATGCTTGGCATTTAAAATTGGGACCCTCTAGGGACACACTTCTTTTTGTGTTCACCTAGTTGAGCCCTGAGGATGCTAGCCATGTCTTTTTTTGAGTTCAACACCCTAGAAATCTGTTTTTAAAATTTTTGTCAATTGTAGTGTCACAAAGTACTGTCGCACTTGTGACACTTTCGTGATTTTTTTTTTTTGCGAAAGTGTCGCAAATCATGACACTACTTTGCAACACTATGGCCAAAATAATGAATTCTTTGCCACCCTGAGAACCATTTGATCTTTTGGGCTGAAATTTGGAGGGACCAAAGCCAACATCCCACAGATGTGCCTTTTGGTGACAAAATATTACATGGCTGCAAAGTTACGGCACTCCAAAGTTGACTGTTTTTCCCATAGGCTAACATTATGGTGTCCGCTGTGCCTTTCGGGGCCCGTGTCTCGGAAACGCTTCAAGATACAGACTTTTCATTGGAAAAATGCTTAGCCCCCCCACTAGAGGGCTAAGTGCAAAACTAGCCAGGAAAGTTATAAATAATATGAAATTTTAATTTTTTTTCTATGCCATACGGTTCCTGAGATATAAGCTATTTAGTATTCCAGGTGTTCATGTTCTGTTTTGAGGGACATTACAATGCATACATTCTTTGTATTCATTGTGCTTCTGAATGCACTTTTTGGGGACATAAAGTGGGTGCGTTTGTGTTACTGTTACAGTTAGCATTTCCGATTGTGTTTCCATGACCGTTTGTGTGAGCGTTTCCTTTTACGTCACTGTGTGCGTTATCCTTTGTGTTTCCATTTGCATTTGTGCTGCATTTACATTACTGTTACTATTTGCATTTCCATTACAGGTTATGTTTGCATTTGTATTTCCTTTTGCATCACCATGTGCATTGCCATTTGCATTTGTGTACGCACTTCCGTTTGCATTTCTGTTTCCTTTGGCGTCATCGTTGCTGTTACTGTAAGCGTTTGCATTTCCAGTTGCATTACCATGACCGTAACAATTTGCATTTGTTTACGTGCTTGCATTTCCACTTCCATTTCTGTTACTGCACCCTTTGGTGTCCTCCTTGCCGTTACCATGACTGTTTCTGTTTCCAATTGTGTTAAAAGTACTGAAGGGCCCCGCACTTGCACCACCACATTCCATTCACTATTTATACTGCACATTCTCAAAAAGAACAGAAATTTATGGCAAAAAACTCCATTTAATGCATCATTTGGGGTTGTTCCACAGCAACAAAAGCAAGGAAATTCGATGTTAGGGTTCCCACCTTTTGCACCCCACCCCACCCCACCCACCAACAGGCATCAGGGTGAGTATTGGGGTCGTCGGTCCTCGCGGATGACAATTTCAGCTAGCAGGCACAAACATACAGACAGGGATTCTGGAAGAGTGGTTAAGGAACTATCCCAACAGGGAGGCAGCCGACATCTTGTTACAGGGATTTAAAAAGGGTTTTAGCTTACTGTTTAGGGGCAATAGGAAAGGGATGATGGGCAGGAACTTGAAGTCAGTAAAAGGGAAGGAAGACATCCTGGAGAAGAAGATTAGTATAAAGATAGTAGCAGGCAGGGTGCAGGGGCCATTTGCCAGGCCCTCCTCCCCAGGCTACGGGTGTCCCCACTGGGCTGTGTCCCAAAAAAACAACCGGGGAATTTAGGGTGAGTCATCACCTGTCATACCCAGAAAGCAACTCAGTGAATGATCAGATTAGTGAGAAAGACAGCCGGGTAACTTATGCAACATTAGAATAAGCGATCAGGCTCTTACTGACAACCCGTGGGGCATGGCTATCAAAGACAGACATAGAGGCAGCATTCTACCTCCTGCCTGTCTGACCTGAGGACTGGGATTTGCTGTGTTTTCAATTTGAGGTGTCCTATTATTCTGACAAGGCCATGCCTCTGGGGTGTGCAAGGGCCTGTGCTACATTTGAAATGTTTAGCACATGGCTACAGTGGGTCATTCAACAGAAGTTTGGATACAGCACAGTGATAGACTACTTGGATAGTAGTTAATAGGGGAAGAGAAGGATAAAACAATTTCAGGAACATGTGCAAGGAGTTCAGGGTGCCACTGGCCCCGGATAAGATGGAGGGCCCCAGCCAGAGGCTGGAGTTCCTGGGAATCAAGGTAGACAAGAAAATGCAAAAGCTACAATCTCGTATACATGATGCGGTAAAGACGCGAAGGTGGGTTCAGCTCCAGCAGGTGTAGCAGCTCATGGGACACCTGAATTATGCATGTAGGGCTATAGCACTGGGCTGTACATTTACAAGACACCTGGGTAGAGTGACAGCTGGGGCATTCTGGCCACACCATTGGGTGGATATCTCAAAAGGTACTAGGGAGGATCTAGAGATGTGATAAGTGCTCTTGAGGACTTACAATGGGAAGATCTTTTGGCAGGAGGACTGGGTATTTAATTCAGATTTGCAGTTGTATACTGACACAGCAAGAGATTTTGGGATGGGGGCCTACTTTAGAGGTAAGTGGTTTGCAACATCCTGACCCACAGAATGGATGAGGGCAGGGATTACCAAGGACATCACCTTTCTAGAAATGTTATCAAAAGGGTAGCAATGTTAGTATGGGGGGAAGAGCTTAAGAACTAGAGGGTCACAGTTTGGAGCAACAACAGGGCCATAATGGACGTCCTGAGCAAGAAGGGAGACATGTCTGAGAGGGTGACAAGGATCCTGAGACAGCTGGTTTTACAGAGGATGTCATTAAACCTGTCATTTAGGGCAAGACACATAGATGGTGTAGATAATGTAATAGCTGACTACCTCTCCCACCTGCAGATGGACAAGTTTTGTGATATTGCCCCAGGAGTAGAACACAGGCAAACAACAGTGCCGTGGTACGTATGGATGATTGGGTTGCAGGAAATGAACTTTTGTTTCACAGCTGGACCACTGAACATTAAAAGCTTATGAGACCTCATGGTAGGTGTTCCAGGCATTCATAGAAGGAAATGGCTTTGAGGTATTTTTTTTTTTTCATTTTAGTCTTTGGTAACTGGATAAGGCCCACTAGGCACAAGTGCCTGTTTTCAGGGGTGACCTGGAAGCACTGGGAGGTTAAGTGATTTGCTCAGAATCACACAGTATGCAAGTGGAGGTTGTGAGACTCAAACCCAGGTCTGGTCTCCTGTATGTACAAACCTCGCTTACAGCTCGTTACTCTAACCTCTAGGCTATACTGCCAGCCAAAAGTGTAGTGGTAACATGGCAACAAGTAGTGAAGTTTGTAGTATCAGGATGGAGAAATAGAGTAGCACATGCAACATTGGGGGTCCACCTGGCAGCAATAGGGCAGATATGCAGTTTAAAGGGCTGGGAGGACCCCACCAAGACCAATTTGGTAAGGCACATGATGCAGTGTTGGATACAGGTGGGTGAAAAACCCAGGGACAGCAAGAGGCCCATCACAGAAACACTGTTGGCTAGTATTATGGGGCATTTTGCAAGCTGTGTTGGTCCAGCAGTGAGGCCTTGATGTTCCAGGCATTG
Organism: Neoceratodus forsteri; assembly: GCA_016271365.2. Taxonomy (NCBI): domain Eukaryota; kingdom Metazoa; phylum Chordata; order Ceratodontiformes; family Ceratodontidae; genus Neoceratodus; species Neoceratodus forsteri. The sequence continues at coordinate 825,048,802 of CM057455.1, read as the reverse complement.
TTCACCAATATGTATGGAGGTGTCTTTAGGGTTAATGAGGTAGTGGGGCATGGAAGATGGGATACTTTAGCAGGTCTACGGTGGGGAGACATGGTATGGGCCAGTGACAGGGTGACAGTGATTATAAAGCACTCAAAGAGAGACCGGCTAGGAATGAAAGCACAGATGACTTTGCAGAGACATAGGATCAGTGCCACGTGTCCAGTGGAGGCGCTGTCAGCGTATGCTACAGTGAGGCCTAAGGACAAAAACCTATTGCTATTTGTACTTGGGGAAGAGCCTTCAGTAACGTGCACTCAGGCAACAGCCATACTCAAAAAATGTATGTTTTTCCTGGGGAAGGACCCGAGTGTTTTCTCATCGCATTTCTTCAGAATAGGGGCGGCATCAGAATTGGCGGCACAAGAAAGATTGGAGGAAGCCATTAGGGCAAAAGGGAGGTGAGCATTGGGTTGTTTTAAGAGATATGTTCGGAATGATACTTGAAGATGATTTTAATCCATGTCTCTCTTTCTCTCCCCTACAAGCAGGTCTACACTTATCCATACCAAATTATTAAGAGGGGAAGGGGAGCATAAAAAAATAATAATAAAGGTGGGGGGGGCAACAACAGATGACTAACGTGTGTTTGATTTCTGGTTTTAAATAGGTCAGAAATGGAGGCTAGAGGTGTGGATTTGTGGACACTCATTTGTTCACTGGGCTGAAAAGTGGGCATCTGGGAGACTCAAGAGTGGCAGCTGTACTTGGACCTGAAGCACATCAAGCTTACATGGAAGGGCATGAGGGGAATGAGATGGGCACAGCTGCTATCGCTTCTGTGGGACATGAAAAGGGAACACAGATGCCCAGACATACTTATCCTCCACCTTGGGGGGAACAATTTGGGGACCAGACCCTGGTTAGACAATTTTTTCCAGATAAAGAAGGACTTGAATAAGATTCGGGAGTGGTGGACGGAGGTTGCTCTGATATGGTCAGATATGGTACCCAGAAGGGTGTGAAGACATGCTTATAGCCATAAAGGAGTAGATAAGGCCAGGGGGTACATGAAAGCCAGGGAGGGCAAGTTATTTATGACCTATGGAGGACTAACAATACCAAGGGGCATAGTGGAGTATGTGGATGAATATTATAGTGGGACTGGAGTGCACCTCTTGATTTTGGGTCTGAATCTCTTTAATTCAGAAAAAACAGGGTACAGAGGCAGTAGAAAAGTAGGGAGAGAAAACAAATTATATAAAAATAAAAATAAATAAATAAACAAACAGAGAGAGGAAAGAGCAATTATACAAAACAACAGTTAAGGGGCCACACAAATAAGACATGATGGGATTGGTGCAGTGCAGTGGTTATGGAGTGGCAGTCTTCTGGGAAACATTCTGGAGGATGTTATATTGTCCCAACTGCAGGCACATGTCTGGGCTGATGGAGGAGGTTGCTCATCTACAGGCTCAGTTGGCCAAGATTTGGGGGACCTCCTCACCCACACTGTGACCACCAGGGCCACCGCCGCTGCCTCAGAGATTGCCAAGAAAGAGAAGTGGTTGGACCACAGTGGGCCCAGGGAGGGTGAGGGTGGTCCAACAGAGGTACATCCCTCCAGTTGTACCTCTCCACAATTCACATGCAGAGTGTGGATCCTCTATGGAGGCACCCACAGTGGAGATCAAGGAGGATGCTGGGAACCTCTACAAAGGAGAACCACAGGAGGGTGGCATGGGACCCCACAGGGGAAGAAAACAACTTCTGGTGGTGGACTCCATTATTAGGATGGTAGAATTGGGGGAGGGAGGGGAGAGGGAGGTAAAGGTGCCTGCCTGGCACCATGGCTTGGAGGGACAGGGAGCAAATCCTCAGGATCGCAGGAGCATGTACGGGGAGGGAGCTGGATGTAATTGTCCACCTAGGGACAGATGACCTGGCTTGGAAAGGTATCAGAACAGTGGAGGAGGAGCTTGTGGAGTTGAAGAGGGGCTTTAGACAAGTAGCACACACAGTAACCTTCTCAGAGGTACTACCTGTCTATGGCAAGGGTGAGGCTAGGGTGCTCCACTCCATGGGATTCAATCAATGGTTGAAACACTGGTGCAGAGCTCATGGTTTTGGCTTCACTGGGCACTGGGGGTCTGCATGGAGGGATGCAGGCATATTCTGGCTCGATGGCCTGCATCTTTTCAGGAGAGGAACCAGGATCCTACATGATAGGTTTAAATGCTTCATTGTCAAGCATTTAAACTAGCCAAGGGGGGAGACACTGAAAAGGAGCAGGGAAATCCTAGCCCCCCCAAAATCAGGGGAGTTAGTGAGGTAAACACCAAGATAGAGACATCATTAGGGAGAAGGGCAGGGGTAAATAGACAAAACGGCAAAGGCAGTAAGAACAAGGATGGGGTAAAAATGGGAAGACCATCAAAAAGTGAAGGGTAATGAGTACCAATGCCCATAGTCTAGGTAACTAGTTCCCTGAACTGGTGGTCTTTTTTTTTCAATTTAAAGTTTATTAATGGTTTTACATAATAAAAACAGATCCATACCATTAGTGGATGTACATATCATGACCGTAAAGACAGAAGATCTTCCCTCCCCCACCCCATCCTAAAACCCTCCCCTCTCCCACATCAAACCCAACCAATATCCTACCCCCAATCCCTCACTGCCCACTCTCGCCCCAGCATGGCAAAGGTTCCAGAGAACATCAAAAAGATTTATGATAATTGCCAGTACCAAGATCAGTTACATGGAGTAAAGGGTATAAAGGGGCTCCAGATTTTTTCAAACTTGGGTAATTGACTGTTGAGGCTATCTATCAATCATCGTTTCTGTTCTGAGATTGGTTAAAAGATCAAGCAACCATTCAGTATAAGTAATTGTATCAGCATCTTTCCAATGCTTTGGCAGCAGTTTTTTTAACAGGCAAGGATATAAGAGCCATGTGGAATTTACGATTGCAGACACCAACCTCTGTAAAATCTCCTAAGAGACAATTTGGAATAAACAAATTTGAGTTGTCCAGTATGTTGTTGGTCATACATAGATACATAGATACATAGACAGTGTCGGCAGATAAGGGCCTATGGCCCGCCCAGTCTGACCATTTGAGCTTGTAAGTTCAGTTTATGTTTTCCTAGAAGTCTGTTGCCCCTTACCCCTGACCTCCAGAATTCCTTTATGTCTATCCCATGCATTCTTAAATCCTGTGATTGTTTCAGCCCCACCACTTCCTCTGGCAGGGTGTTCCACTTGTCCATCACCTGTTCGTGAAGAAATTCTTCCCACGCTTCCTCTGAATCATCCTCCCCAACTCATCCCATGCCTCTAGTCCTGGAACATCTTTTCACTTAAAAATAGTGTATTCCTGCACCTGTTCCTCCCTGGAAGATACTTGTATGTCTCTATCATATCCCTCTCTCCTCCTCTCCTCCAGGGAGTACATATTCAGTTCCTTCAACCTGTCCTCATGGGACTTGTGATGCAATCCATGCATCATCTTTGTTGCCCTCCTCTGAACCTTCTCTACCCTGTCTATGTCCTTACGTAGATAAGGTCTCCAGAACTGTACACTGTAATCCATGTGAGGCCTCACTAGTGTCTTGTATAGTGAAATTATGACCTCCCTTTTCCTGCTGGCGATGTCCCTGCCTATGCATCCCAGCATCCTATTTGCTTTACCTGCTGTCTTGTCACACTGGTCCCCCACATTCTGGATAAATCCTATCAAACATGAGTGCATATGGTTTAGAGACAGCATGTGAGGCACCAGTGAAAGGGCTAGTTTCTAAATAAAATTTAAATTTTGAGGGTAATGGGGGTGAAGTCCCGAGGACTTGCACCAAAAGATGTCTTAATTGGAATGCCTTGAAGATACTGTCACCAGATATGTCAGATTTAGATAAAATCTCAGGAGAGGTGAGCCAGTTACCTGCTTCATTCACAAAATATGTAATAGAGGGGGAAGCTAATTGGGGTAACCATGAGGGTGAAAGCATCTTACCCTAAATGTTAAAATTAGGGTTACCCATAAGAGGTTGGGCAATGTCTCGAACATGGTTATATTTAAGGAAAGTGCAAAATTGGGAGTGAATTTTGATGGAAGTACCAATAGGTGAAGTGCATAGTTGAAGAGGAAGGGACTTACACTATATATGTAGAAGGGCATCTGGGGAAAGACCATGGGATCAGATTAGGGCTTGCCAAATGGGCGTATAAGAAGTCGGAGTTTGAAACTTGTCTGGGGATAACCATCTAAGGTATTTATTGGCATGACTGCTCCAGTAATATAAACCTAATTGGGGGAGGTGAAGGCCTCCTCTAACTTTAGGTGCAGCCAATTTATAATAGGCCAAACATGGTTTCTTATTTGCTCATATAAAATCTGTGATAAGTCTATGCACCTTTTTGAACCAGGAGAGAGGGAGCCATAAATTAATTAGGTTAAGAGGGTACAAAAGGTGAGGGAAACTTTCATTTTTATTAGGTTGATCCTACCCAAAGGGAAAGGGGAAGAAGGGACCATCTGGTCAGATAATAGGTAAGAGTCTGGAGGAGGGTGTCCAAATTCAACTTTTTAAGAAAAGACTCACTCCTGGTAAGCTTAAGTCCCAAGTATCTAAGCGACTTCGGTTCCCAAGAGAATCCAAAGGGAAAAATCATAGGTTTTTGACTTTTATAGTTTAAGGGAGACACGGCTGTTTTATCTACATTTAATTTGTAATTTGACAGGGCACTAAATTCACTAATAATTTCCAGCATAGAGGATATGGAAGTAATTGGGTTGACCAGTTGAAGGAGAAGGTCATCAGCATATGCAGCTACCTTAACTTCTTAGCCTGCCATAACAATACCTTGCACTCGGGGACACTCCACCAGTCTGTGGATTAAGGGTTCTAAAAATAAATTAAATAGGAGAGGGGATAGGGGACAGCCCTGCCTAGCACCCAACTGAAGTTGAAATAAATCTGATAATCTCCCATGAACTGGTGGTCTTAATGGAAGAGGGATGCTTGGATATTGTGGCAGTCACAGAAACATGGCAAACAGAGAACCATGACTGGGATGTCAACATACTAGGGTACACAATCTACAGGAGGGACAGGGAGGGTAGAAGAGGAGGAGGAGTAGCTCTCTATGTAAGGGAAGGGAAGGGATCAAAGCAACAGAACAAAAGAGTAAACAGGGAGTAGAGCTGCAGCAAATTTAAAATCCACCTGCGAAGTGAACGCAAAGTGGCCACTTCGCGTTGGCACTTCGCTACGTGGAGTGCCCCATAGGAAAGGCTCACTTTGCCTTGTTATTATTACTTCGTGTTGTCATTCCGCCTTAAACACGAAGCAAGGCAATGTGACAACAATGTTGGCAGCACCCCACCCACACAGTCACCAGAATTGATGTGCATCCCCAAAGTGCTACTGACTTGTGTCCAGAAAGCTCCCTAGTGCTGACGAAGTGAAATGACAGCATAACAAGAAATGCAAAGTCTCCCAGAATTAATGGCACACTCAGTCATGTGTGCAGTGGTCATACAGAGTCACCAGAATTAATGTGCATCCCAAAAATGCTACTGTCTTGTGTCCAGAAAATTCCCCCAGTGCTGATGAAGTGAAATGAGAGCGTAACAGGAAATGCAGTCTCCCAGAATTAATGGTGCACTGCAAACACACAGACAGATTAAGATTGCGCTGCATACTCAAGGGATGCATACGAAAAGGTACAACACCGCCTAACCAGTGCTCACAAGCCACAAATCCAAATCTGGAAAGGAACAGATTTTGCAAGTTGGGGGATTAGTGCACTGCAGTAACAATTCATTACCAGTAAAGATACCACAAAGCAGTATAAAAAATTCATGCAGGTGCGGTGGATAGCAGGTTCACACTGCTGCAGTTACTCTGTGGCACAATAAAAGGTGTCTGATTTAATGGCATGCATCGCACACACACTCACATACACATACTACAAGTAATGCATAGCAAATTGAAAGCCTTTAGTAATATAACCAAATGTTTTAAACAGAAGAATTATACACTGCTGCACCACAACAATCAGCAAAAAAATGTTAAGAATTACTGAAAATATTACTGTGTGTACGTTAACACAGTTATACATGAAAAATATAACCAAAACAGAAAGACTACCTTTCTTCTCCCAGTTAATGTACCTACACCACCAATACACCCCTTCCCTGAAGCACACTTCACAGTACACAGACTGACTGTTCTAAATTAACATTCAAAATCCACACATGACAATAAACACTCGATGGTATGAGCACAGAAAGGTTCCCCACAATCGATGTACTAAATTATGAGCAAAACAAATGACTCAAAAAGGCATTTTAAACAACTTTTAGAGGTTTTGAATCGCAGAGTTCTGATAGCAAACTGTCTCCAGCTACAACTACACACACACTACCCAGGCCAGAATTGAGGCTGTGCAGAACAATCTAGAGCCCATGTGACCTACAATACCATGAATCACTGCAGAATTTCATTTGGAGCTCAAGTACAAGGCGAAGTGAGGTGAGGTGAATTACATTGATTTCAATGTACTTCACCTTTAAATTGATGGAGAAGTGGTTTGGGGAAGGCGGAATAATGCAAAGTCAATGGTTTCAATGGACTTGGCGTTCTTCATTATGAAATGAAGTGCTCCACTTCACATTGTGGAGTATTCCGCAGATTCCGCATTACTCTGTGAATCACTTCGCGGAGCGAATTGGGACCACTTTGCCCACCACTACTTACAGTACTGTAACTCACATGCTGTACAGGAAGGAATGTGAATGCCTATGACTGTACTTCCCTGATGAGATGAGCCTGTATCATAAAACTCCCCAATTTAAAAACTCTTATTAATGAGTACAGTGGTTGGGTGGTGAAGCCTGGAGAGATACTACAAAACAAGCTTACAATACATCCAAGTAACTAGTAAAAAAATTAATGTTGTGATTCGTGACGTGACCGTGAATTGTGATTTGTGACTGCATTTGTGACCGTGATGATGAAGAACGTGATTCGGTGTCAACGGTGTGAGATAACAAATATGGAACTGTATTGGGAATAAGAATGCCTGCGGCTGTACCTCCCCGATGAGCTGTAGCATAAAACTCCCCGACTTAAAAACACGTATTAATGAGTACAATGGTGGGGTGGTGAAGCAACATACTACAAAACAGGCTTACAAAACATCCAAGTAACTAGTAAAAAAATTTATGTTGTGATTCATGACGTGATCATGAATCATGATTTGTGAATGCATTTGTGACCGTGATGATGAAAAACATGATTTGTATCACGAGTGACTCGTGGTGATGGTCCTGACTTAAAAACGCATATTAATGAGTACAATGTTCATGCAGAATTATCCACCACACCAGTCCAGTACTCTGAAGGAAAGCCAAAGAAACAACTGTGACTTAAGTTACAGATGGAGATTGGGCCCTAAAGAGATACAAATGCACAAACAGATTAAAATTGCGCTGCACACTGAAGAGATGCAGATGCAAAGGCACAACGCCTAACCAGTGCTCATCATTATAAATTCAAATCTGGAAAAGAATACCTTTCCCGGTTGGGGCGGGCTGGGGGGCAGTGTACTGCACTGCTGCAGTAACAGTCACTAGTACTAGTACCAGTAAAGATACCACAAATAAGTACAAAAATCACGCAGCTGCAGTGTATAGCAGGTTCACATTGCTGAAATTACTCTGTGGCACAATAAAAGGTGTCTGATTTGATTACACACATCACACACATACTCACACACACACTAAGTAATGTGTAGCAAATTGAAAACTTCAGTAATATAACCACATATTTTAAATAAACTAAAATAATGCACTGCTGCACCACAACAATCAGCAAAAAAATGGCAAGAATTCTTGATAATATTACTGTGTGTACATTAACAGTTGTACAAGAAAAATATCACCAAAACAGAAAGAACTGTCTTTTTCTCCAAGTTAATCAACCTACACCACAAATACACCCCTCTCCCAAAGCACACTTCCACCGTCTTTCAGTACACAGACTGAATGTTGTACATTAAACATTCAAAATTCACACACAAACAATAAATGCTAGAGGATATGAGCACAGAAGGGTTTTCTACAATCGATGAACTAAAGTTTCAGCAAAAAAAGACTCAAAAAGGCTTTTTTTAACAGCTTTTAGAAAGTTTGAATTGCAGAGAACTCTCAGAGCAGACTGTCTCCTATAGCTTCCTACACACTCTACCCCAAACAGAGGCTATGCAGAAAAATCTAGAGCCTTTGTGACCTGAAATCCCATGAATCACTGCAAAATTCACCTTTGGAGCTTAAAAACAAGGCAAAGTGAGGCAAGAATTGGTGGAGTAGTGGTTTTGGGAAGGCTGAGTAATGCGAAGTCATTGTTTTCAATGGACTTTGCGTTACCCATTACAACGCAAAGTACTCTGCTTCGCGTTGCAGAGCACTCCGTAAATTCACTTTCGCTTCGAAATTCACTTCACGGAGCAAATTGGGGCCACTTTGCCCATCTCTAACAGGGAGGAGAGGAGACACTGTGGGTCATCCTGGAGACTGGAAATGACACCACAATCCACACAGATGTTGTATATAGACCCCCCCTCATCTCAGGGGGAGGAAATGGACAAGGAATTGATAGAAGGCATCCTTGAGATGGCAGAGAAAGGGGAGACACTGTTGATGAGGGACCTGAATATACCAGATGGAGGGGTACGAGTATACACTCAGACCCCAGCAGAAAATGAAGAAGAAGCAACCCCCAGATGTACACCTGGGGGGGGAGAAGATGGAAAGTTCAATGATTTTAAGCAAAGTGGAAGTGATATCATGTAAACAGAATACAAACAGTGTGGAAATGTTAAGTATGTATATATGCTATATGGTGATTATTATCAACATGTAAATATCAGATATATGGAATTTTGTGAACATTGAAAAATGATCTTAAGTAAATTAATTGCTGAACTGGGCACCCACACATCTTTTGCCATAGTTTTCATTGGATGGGATCTGAGGACAATGGTTAGCTGAGCACAGCTGCAAAGACAGAGGTACAGCAGACACTTTGCATCATTAATAGTTATAGAAATATTGCTGATACCACACATTTTTTACAGGATTGAAAATTGTTTTAGAAATATAAGATGCACTGAACACATTTCAGGATACTCTGCAAGACCATATATAAGTAGGAGAAGCTACAGCCATGCTATTGTCACATACTATGTTAATTAGCAACTATTTTCATACCTTAGACAAAGTAATGAAACGCATGAACAGAGGATAGAGAGTGATAACTGGATAAATCCATTAAGGATGACAAATATTAATTCTAACTTTAATATCATGAGAAATACATAGAGGCCTATATTCATGGTCGCTAACTACTGTACATTGTCAAATAGCGGTCTCATAACTGAGATAGAATTATAGTACATTTAAGCACCACATAGCTCCAGTAGGCATAATACCACTGGCATTAGACAAGCTCTCTCAATGTTTTCTTTGTATTCTTTTAATGCAATTAGATATATTTTGGCTATGAAGTGGAGTTCGAAACTCATTATTTTGGTTTTTGTTTGTTTTATGTGTAGGACCACCATATGCCATGAAGAAAGTACAGTAACTGAGAATTACTTATAGAAACGTAGAAACATAGACGTTGATGGCAGAAGCAGACCACTATGTCCATCTAGTCTGCCCATTTGTTTTAAACCTATTTTGACACTCTATTTGCCCTTTATAGTCAGGGCTCCCTTGTGTTTATCCCATGCATTCTTGGAACCCCCACAGTGCTGACCCCCACAATCTCTTGGGGCAGGCTGTCCAGCACTCTTTCTGAGAAGAATAATTTCCTGGTGTTGGTAGAGAACCTCGTTCCTTGCAGCCTGAGGTCATGTCCCCTGGTCCTGGAGCTCTTCTTGAAGTGAAAAAGTTCATGTGCCTGTACCTTGTTAATGCCTTTTATGTACTTGAATGTTTCAGTCATGTCCCCCCTCTCTCTCTCTTCTCTGCTCCAGGGGTACATATTCAGTTCCCCAAGTCTTTTCTCTTAGGACATGTACTGCAGACCCTGAATCATTTTTTGTTGCCTTTCTCTGTACTGTTTCCACCAGGTCTCCCTGTACTTTTTCGGTACTCTCTTTCTTTAGCATATTGTTTTTTTTTCATTTCTATTACATGTCTGGTTTTATGAAATGTCTTTATAATTACAGTACATTAAAGTGTTTAAAACTTGGTAATGACAATTGTTTGTTGATCAAATAAAGTATTGTTGATGATGGCAGAGATGTTTATAGGGTACAATGCATGCTGTTTGCCAGAGCTGCAGGCCCAGATTTCCCTAGTATGATCTCATTCCCTGAGGCACATAAGAGCAGGAGAAATCACCACCCTGCAACATTGGGATAAGAAAAGACAGTACTGGATTATGCAAAGCAACACTTTAAGTACAGCACTGTATGCACTTTTGCTCCACTGCCATGCATCACTGCCTGGTTAACTTGGAGCAGATATTGATAACCTTGTGCCTTTAGAGTCTTACACATAGACAGCAATGGGCTGGAGTACTGTACTCTGATCCTAAAGCCTCCCTAGTGACCCTCCAACATTTCTAGTGACCCTTCATCCACCCCCAATGATCATATTATTTCCATATTAAATAAGAAAAAGCATGTTTTTGTTGCACAATATTGTGTGTTTATTTAACTGGGTTCACCCTTATTTATATTGGCCACTATGCACTATTGGGGTGGGGATACTCCACCAATGTAGTAGCACACCTACAGACAGGTGTGCACCAGTGGTAGTCACAACCATCAGGACTCCACAGGATGACGGGGGTTGGGGATGCGAATCCGATTGATCATCCACTCGGATGCCTGGACCGGTGCACAGGGTGGATCACCTCCATGGTGGGGCGTGCATTGATAGCATACCCCACTGAAGACCAATGGCCAGTGGCTGAGAGGGTGAGAGGAGGGCAATGCTGCCCGCACTTCCTTGATGCGGCCCCAGAGTGAGTTGCAGAGACAGGGTAGGGGGTCTGTTGATGATGCAGTGTGGCACAGTACCCCACAACATGCCTGGGTGGCCCTGGGCAGGGGTTGACCAGTTTGGGGGGGTTGCATTCATGGGCCGGTGCCCATGTGGGTATGTGGAGGGGCACCAGGCAGAAGCCGCACACTGATGTGTGCCAGGTGGTGTCTGACAGCCATGGGGTGGTCTGCCTGGCATAGTAGGCTTCCTGCCCTGTCCAGGCAGTGCACAGTGGTGTGCTTGGGGCACATAGGGGGCTTACTGTAGGGTTCTCCCTGTCATAACCTGCGCTCTCCTCTGCACCCCAGTAGCGAGCCCTATGCGCCTAAGTGCATGGTGTGTAGTGCCGGACCATGCGTCACCCACCCTCCGGTGCATTGCTCTTTGCACAGCCAGGGGACTGGGTGCATAGCTGCTGTACACTCCCCTTAGTGCATCCTGCAAGGAGGGCTGCTTAGGGTGTGATTTGTCTGCGCACCCCCAATATGCGTGTAGTCACTCCATGCCAGTACTGTATAGGGCAAAATGTTTTGTGTGGGAGGTGAAGGGCTATATATTAATTTGTGATGTGGACTGTGAAATTATTACAAACTTTTACTGTCATATTTCTTTCTGGTTATGAAGTGTACAGCAGCATTGAAAGGTGGAGCAACTGCAGATCGTGACTTACAAAATGACTGATAACTTCAGATGTAACCTGCTACTGTTGAAAAATATTTAAGTTATTTATTTATTGAAGATTCAAACAATATCTTTGAGCACAAGTGCTCTTGTACAAAGATTTCATGTCAGATTACATTATGTTCAAAACAATCAATGAAATTTCTAGAGAAGATGTTTTTTAAGCAGTCCATAAAGAAACATAATATTGAAAATTATTCAAATTAAAAAAGGGCAAGTTCAAGGCAACCAGCTGTATAAGAGACAGTAAGTATTAATGCACAGTAATAGAGCTAGCTCACTAACTGGTGAAGCTGCACTGAGTTTGTTGCTAACACAGACCTCAGAGATCTTTTGAACTGGTCAGTCATGGCAAGGTTTAGCATGGCGTCAGGCAGTTCATTTTACCAGCCTGCAGGCAAGAAGAGGAGCATTTACCCAGCTGAGTTGTGCGGTGAAGTAGTTCAGGGGCATTCCTTACCATACTCCTTACATTTTAGTGGTTTACAACAGGGCGGAATCAGATTTTTAGAGCAGGGCGTGATAGGCTTAGCATTATCTTCTTGACTAGTATATGTGCTTGATTATGAACTATGTTATGATATGCAGGTATTCCATTGCTACCTGTTCAATACTGCTAATTAAATTTTGTTGTGTGAATATATTCAACCATATACTGAATTGCTATCCAGACAGAGTAACTGTAGATCATGTATCACAAAATGACTTGATGAGTAGACCCCCATCAGCCACCAGTACAGTACTGCCTCTCTTCTAATGATCCATGCAGGAGGTCAATCAGCACATGTACTGTATAAGGACTGACATAAATAAATATGCATTTAGCTGGCCCAGTGGCGCTGAGGGTTGAGGCACTGGATGCCACACCTCACACCACGCTGGTGACCCGGGTTCAGAAGCAAGCCCGGGCTGCCAGGAGTCAGCAGGGGAGGGATAGGATGGAGCATCTGGAAGACTGTTCTCCTATCCAGGGAGGGATCCAGGGTTCCATCGCTCTGTAGCGGCCCCTAGTGATAACCAGGGGGGCACTACTAGAGTGGTGTAGCAAGGGGGGCAGAGTACGGCAGACATCAGCTACATGCCTAGATGTCATTGCACACCAGCACTCCACAAGGAGGAATAATAGAAAAATCAGGCTCCAGTCAGGCCCCCGCTGCCCGACCTGCATGGCGCCTCCTCATCTGGATCCTGCTCTGGTGGGTTGAGCTGGGTAGCTTCTCAGCACCCCGCCATAGGGGGTAATCCGTGGGGGTAATGAAGAGGATGGCCTGATGTTGGGTGACAGGGCTAGGGGGTCGGTCGCGATGTTAATGCTGACCGAAGCCCCAGGGAGAAAAAAATAAATAAATAAATATGCATTTAGGATTCAGGGCATGCTACTGTAGCTCTTCTTGGAAAGACAGGTTTTAATTTTATGCCCCCTACAACACTTCCTTCCTGATTTGAAAAGTAGAAACTGAGTGGTCATGAGATGGAGTGGTAACTATTCTGGCCTTTCACATAGGTAAACAAATGCTAAAAAGTTATAAGGTAGAAGGACTTGAAAAAACACCTGAGAGAAATAAGTCAAAAACATAGTTCAGTACATTGGTGCTATAGTAAGAGGTCATGCTGCCAAGCACTCATGATTAGCCATGCATTTGCACTGGTAAAGCCGCTGCAAATTGAACAGATACCTATAGTACTGTAAAAATTAAAAAGTGAGTCACGGCACCAGTCTCCCTGAACTCCCACTGGCACTGGCATCACAGTCTGCACCTTATCACTCCCTGTCACCAAGGCAGCACAAAGACTACTATGATGTATAGCATACACAGATGTCCTCCTCCTGATGACACTACAATAAATTTTTCTTTGTGATCATTAACAAGCTAAATATGATAATGCATGACTGTCAATTATGCAGAATCATTATCAGTTAACTATGATTCTGGTGTCATCCCAGCATGTCCACCATGACTGGGATGGTGATGGAATACCTGACCAGCTGATTACTGGAACTAGGTCAAAAGAGCACAGACAGAATAGTGCTGTACAAAATTGTGAAACCAAGACAGCACCACTGAGAAACAGCCCAGAGCACCGTGTATTATACACCTCAGTGCCAACCACATCCAGGATAGCACAGACACAATCGCGCCACAGGAAACTGCTGAGGCAACTTACCAGTGTGGATAAAGAGCCCGGAGCACTATGGGTGTTTTGCCCCACACACCTCCCAAATAGGGGCTTCACCCCTACACCTCCCAATGACATAAATAAATATACCCCAAACCATAGCAAAGAGAAGGAAAAAATAAATTGCAGGAGGGAGCTGGAATGGAATGGTGTGCTGGGCGTCCCATGCATTACAGTCCTTCACCCTACCCACTGAGCCACTAGGCTGACACTCTCAGACACCACACTAACTTGTAGCTGGCTCAGCCTGAGTGAAAACAACTACACCTCAACTGTTCTCACTCACATTGTTTTGGTCATGCAGATTTTAACTGAACAATTCCGTCCAAGCGATCTTGAGCAGATACCCTGACTACTCATTTTCCAGTATGCAGTAGGCAGTGAATGTGATAGAAGGGCTGACCAGATGACTACCCATTCTCCAGTCTCCAGCAGGTAGTAGTTGTGTTCATAATTCAATGAATATAAAACCATAAAACAATAGAAAAAAACAGAAAAGAAGCAAAAACTCTCAATCCGTGGATGGTAAAATATTGAGAAGGGCAATGGAATGCCTTAAATTTAATTAGTTGTCATTTGTTTGTATGTTGTTTTTGCAAAATGTTTCAGGAGATTAATACACACTGCATTTTAAGGAGGATATTGTAATTCACACAGAGGTAAAACAAGGGCTACAGTAGAGGGCCAAAATCTTGAGTGTAGCAATGAATATTTACTATTAATGTAACACAGTAATGAGACCATGTGGCCTTACTGGGTTTCAAACTCAGTCACACCACCACAAACACTCCATGCCCAGCAGTGGCATCCCAACTCTATCTACTACTAGTAAACACATTAGGGAATATACATTTCTGACCTCAAGGCTTTTTAAATCCTATATTTACAGGCTTCTTATATCATGACAGTTACTGAATTGGGAGCCGAAGGGTTTTTGTTGAATTATTGAGGCTGACAAAAATATTTGGGAAGAACTCAAAGTCCAAATAAAGTTTCCAGTTGCTAGCTTCTTTCCCCCTTACACTATAGTACACAGAGTTGGATGCTGCACTGCTGAGGTGGCATCCATTGGATACGGCAGTAAACCAAAATCCAAGGGGAAGTTAAAGATCCCATAGCACTTTTTTTAAGATTAGAAAATTTTCTCCGGTGTCTTTGCCAACATTCTTTCTATTAATAAAACAGGTTTGTGTAATCCCCACCCCAGGACGCACCTCAAAACAAGCTGGTAGAGCTTATTGTGCCTTTCCCGGTCAAAATGATACAAAAAAATAAAAATAGTAGCCATCCTATCATTATCATTATAATCCTTAGTATTTCATGCATGCAGTATGAGTAGTTTGGCCTTAAATGACTGTGATCATCCATGAGAATTGAGAACTCAGAGTTCAAAATGTTCAGTTTTGTCTGGTATAACCGGATTTGCCTCTCCATTTCAAACCCTAGGAACAATACATCACACAGTTCCCAAGATTCATACATTTAACTTATTTTGAGTGTTTGTGCTGTAAACCTAAATGTTAACACTGTGGGCCCCATATACAAAAGTGGCAGGCTGCACAAAACAATGGTATATTCAGAAGGTGTGCCATAATATGTGATCTCTTAAGTGCAGCTGAATGTCCTGAACATGCGCTATCATGCAGTGGGAGATGCCCAGTGCGGCAGGTGCCCAGTGCAGAGCATATGGAAGTGCATGATGCAGAGCCTGCAAATGGCCTCATTGCACAATCAGTGCTAAAACAGCACGTTTGCATCTCATTACTGGAATGTACTCAGGCAATTTGCATACCATAGGCATGCACAGTTCCAGCATTACAGGGCAGCATCACCACTCCACAAAGGTGACCAGGAGGTACTGCAGCCTAGCAATCAGGTGGAATATATGAATGTTTGTGGGTGTACTGCATTGGCGTGAGTACAGTGCAACATACCCCCAACCCCTCAGCACCCAAATGTATGCTAAGGTGTGTGGCAACTGATCAGAATGTGTAACACGGCAGCAAACATGACAATGCAAGCTTGGAAGACTGTGTAAATGTGTGTACCAATGCTGCTACAGTGTGCTGATACCTAGCATATCATATTATCATACAATTCTCCATAAAAGTCCCAGTGGTAGGTGTGTAATGTCACCTACTCCATATGTGGATCATATGGTGTCTGAGTGATAACATATGTGCTGTACACCATACTGTGTGACAGTTGAGGGTTTTGCAGTGCTACTACCCATGGCCATGTCTGTGCTGTAGGTGGCCACATGTACAACACTGAAAGGGTCCAGTGTCCGTGGGGCATGCCCCTGCCACCTCCAGGCCACAGGTGTTGCCACCCCTACTGCATATTGCTCACAGTTGTGCACTGTCCACCACCAGAACACCACAGTGACCCAAACTCAGGGCCCCTGTGGCATTGTCACACTGCAGGAATGGCATGGGTGACATGTATGTGGTTCCTGGAGGTGTTGGTGTGGCACGAGCATGCTGTGTGCAGCTATGGTGTTCCACCATGGGTGTGTGCCACTGGGCTGTCCCTGACCCATGCCATGCTGCCACCATTACAGCCTTGCACCCTGCTCACCATTGTCCCAGACACCACCACACATGCATGCCTCCACCAGGTGGTGCTCTGACAGCCACATGAGTGCAGACCATGGCACCGGGTACATGTATCACATTGTAGCTGTCTACTCTGCTGATGTGCTAGGGGGTACCTCACTAGCATGTGGCAGCTGGGTGTCCCTGGCCTAGGTGTGGTGAGGGCAATGGCTGACTGGGTAGTGCTGGAGGTGTCACCCAGTGGCACCGAGCAGATGCCTGACAAGCTGGCACAGTGCTGCTGTGGTCTTGGGTACTACCGTTCTGGCATAACTGCTTTGTGTGGGGGCCTGGAGCACATCCTAGTGCACCTCCAAGGGCTGTCTCAGGGTCACCTGTCTGCAGTTCTGCTGCCTGCCTGTCGATGGCTGGCCGATTTAGGTCATCCCCTTACATACCTAACTTTGCGCGGCACAGTTTTGTGATGCGCGACACATGCAACACACATTTTAGCTGAATATACACTTGAGTGGCATATTCAGGTGCCTGACTCCTTTTTTGGCACTGCATACATTATTTCTGCATGCTCACACACTGCGAATTTCAAGATACATCTCTCCATTTCGAATATCGTGCTTCCATGCATTTTCTGGGATTTGTTGCCCATCTCCATTTTGAGCCGCACATCTCCTTTGAATATGTGGGCCAGTGTTTTGCAATTAACATTTCCATGGACATAAATATACTTTAGACTACTATTTCATAACAGCAAACTTAAGTGGTGTCATTGTGAACTCCTTCATACTGCAACTAGACCCACTTTAAAATCCAGAAATGCTTCTTGTATGGTCAGATAAGATGACAGACAGTATATATTGAAAAGTTACTAGCCTCTGTTTTGTGCTTGTTTTCCAGCAAGCAATCACTATGTACTGAGGCCTCTGTTAGATAAGCCTTATCAAAAAAGTTTTTATAACCTGGTTGACTGATGTTATTGTGAAACTAGGCAACAGACATTCCATTTGTCATATAGATGTATAGTACTTAAAGATGTCATAAAAAGTATGGTAACAGGAAACTTTTATAAACACAAGAGGATGAAATTTACTTAAAGATGATACAAAATGTTTTTTACACCTCTAGATGTCCTCCTGTTTTCCTTTATGCAATTTGATATGTTTTGATTTTTTTTTGTCAAATTACTTGTCAAATTGTTTTGAATTTGTAACTAACCTGAATTCCTCTCTCCTCAATGATTGCTGCTCTTGCTTTCATACAACCTGGACATTCCATGACATTAATAATGCATTCCAGGCTATTCAGACGGACAGTACAGAATGGTGTAAAGGATGACATGGAATGTCTTAGAAGTATTAAAGGAAATCTGAGGAGAGTGAAACTGTATACAGACCTGAAGGCACCTCAAATATAAATTCTTTTTTTTTTTTTTTATAAAACTGAGGAGAGTGAAACTTTACACAGACCTGAAGGGACCCTAAATCTAAATTATTTATCAAAATTTGGTCAAAGCAGATCAGAATATATAATTGGCATGGAAAGGAAAATGGTAGAGCAGTGAACTATTTAAAATAATTTCCTATCTTCTTTAAGACATAACATGACTCATATTAGACTGCAATGTTTGAATATTTGAGCTCAGTGTTCAGACTGTTTTGGAAGCCCATTGAAAAATGTGTGTTTTTGGAGGTACAGCATCTGGTAACATCCTGTTGATGGGGATTGTACAGTAAGTGGCACTTTTTAGCATGGGACATGGTACATCTGGTGCATGGTGCTTAATTACATAACATTGGGCACACACACCTTACCCACCAGTTTCACCACAGGTTCTGGTGTCCAGTGCCCCTAATTTACAAGCCCATCTGTCTCACTCTTTCCCCTCTAATCTATCTGATGATTTCGCACCTCTCTATGCTCTCCTGGTGTCCACTGGTTTCCCCACATACTGATTCTGACCACTCCATGCATTTAGGCACATAGAATAATCCCCTGCATTCATAAATACATGTCCTTGTGTACTTACTATGCCATCTTACCTCATTTGCAAAGGGTCACAGCACTTTCAGTGTGGCCTGTAGGTTATTTGTATTGTGGGTTTACCCCAATTACCTAACACATGCAAATGTGTTTGTTGATGCCTGCAGACCATTTGTGAGCCCGACAAACATGGCCTGACTTGGTTACAAATATTTTGTGGATGCTTCTTGATTGAAAATTCCTCCACAACCCACAAGATGCTTGGAGAATCTGGGTAGCACATCATTTCAGCAAGGCAATTTTAGCTAGGCAATTTTAGTGAATGCATTTTAGCACATACAATTATAGCAAGTGCCACATTACAGCTAAAGAGTAACTTCAGTGCTTAGAAAGTTCATAAATAGAAGTACTTAGTGAACACAACCTTGCAAAATATCTCCAGTGCCCAACTGTGGCTTGTAGTTGGTATCTTAATCATAAAGGGGGTCTGTGGTGCAGCCCCCCCCAGCCCTGCTGCGTACATAACAAGAATTAGTAGCAATCCTCAGGTTAAGTGGTGGCAGCTGCTAGTAATGATGCCATAAATTGGATGCTAATGCATGGCAGCACCATCATGCAAGATGGCTGTGGAGTTCCTGAGAAGCTCAATTATTTTGAAGATACAGGGGTCGTCATCCCATGAGTCATTCAGAACACCACAGATCCACATACCCAGTGACTGCCTGGAATTGTTATAAAGCAGTACTATCTGGCCATGCTAAAACCAATAATGCAGTGGAGGGGTGGCACCATGGGTTCAATAACTGCTTGGGCGCTTATCACCCCACAATCTAGAGGTTTCTTGACTGTATTAAAGAGGAACAGAGGATGTCTGGCATTCAATAGGCACCGATTATGTTTGGTTCTGCAGCATCAGCTTCCAGGAGGTGTTACCGAGACCTAACTGAGCTTGTAGTCCAGGTTGTCATTGAATATGGAATTCATCCTCATATGGACTATTTATTAGAGCTTGCCTTTAATTTTCACATGCAGGAGTGATTATGATGTTCACCGAAGCCACTGTATTCACTATATATTGCTGAAACTGGCAGTCACTAAAAATTGTGGTCGACGAAATTTACTTCGCTATAATGTAGTCGCTGAAATTGGCATGTGCTAAAATTGCCTTGCCGAAATGACATGAAGCTGAGAATCTGGGTAGAGTGCCAGAGCATGTGGCATCAGCTGATACTGGAATAACCTTCAAATTCAGACTTGTTGACTACTTGAGAAAAATGGGATGACAAATAGGGTGACAGGGAGTAACCACATAGCTGGTGGAAGATAGGAACTCGATGAACCACTGGATTTGCTGGGTGATGTCTGCTTCCTGTACTCTGCATAGTCTTTCTGGTGAAGTAAAAAACAACAAACAATCTAAACTTGATATAGACTTTGACGTGAAGCAGATGGGGCTAGGTCTTCATAAAGTCCCGCAATGGCAAGACTTAAGTAGCAGAGTCCATTGGGCTTCTCAATAGCCTAGTGCATAGTGTGACATGCTCCCTCTCTGGTAAAAATGAGTTCAAGATCAGACTCAGGAGCCAGCTGGACATCCAGGAGGGCTAGAGAGACACTGTTGTGCAGCAGTGTGCCCAGTTTGGGAGAGATGGTCAAGATGTTCCACAATGCTAGCAACCTCTGCAGTGGGCCATGTAATTTGCTTCTCCCAGGGGCATACTATGTATGTGTGAGGTCTGTAAGGACAATGTCTCATGTCAGTGGTGGACAATGGGCATGGAAAGGGAGCAAACCAGAAAATCCAAATGTGCACCGGCCACCATTTATTTTTATTTATTTATTTTGATTTTATTTTTATTTAGCTTTTGTTGACTGGGTAAGTGCACTAGACAAATCCTGCCTATTTTCAGGCACGACCCGGGGGAGGGGGATACAGATGAATGCCAACTGACTTTGAACCAGATTAAGCTGTTGGTGGTATTTATAGTGAATGAGGAAATTGGCCAGGACACCGGGAAATTCCCTGCTCTGATGCTGCTGTGCTGATGTTTCTGCATTGTGGCCAGTAGGGGACAGGCCATTTCAAGATGGCCACCCAAGTGGACAAGGAAGGAGAAGGAAGTCTGTGGAGCAGGAGAGCTAGCCTCGACTTGCTCCAGATGTTGTGGAGGCTCCAGCCGTGGATTTGGCTGAAATTGAATCAGATATTGAACTCTCAGGATGCTTTGTGAGCTGGGAGCAATCGGTTTTGATAAAACAAAGAAAGAAACTGGACAGTTGAAATTGCAACAACAGGAAGAGAAGGGTATTGGTATTTGAACTGCAACCTCTACAGAAAAAGTCGCTATTAAACCTCTAAAATGTGGGTCTGAAACAGGAAAATGCTGCGATAATGTTTTCTGCAGAAATGGAAGAACCGATTTCATCAGATAGCTCCAAAGGAAGCGAGATGAATTTAAAACTGCAGGCTGACAGAGAAAGCCAAGATATTAAAACACAGCAAACAGACTGCAGGACAGTGGCGCAAAATATGGAGCAAAAAAGGTACTGTGTCTTATTTAGTTATAGTTCTGGCAGGATAGAGTTGCCAGCAAAAGAGTTGCCTCTGGTGTTAAAAAGAATGCTCTGTCCTTGTTTAATGAAGCTTCACTGCAGTGTGTTGAGCCTCTGACTACAGCAGGTGTCAGCCTGATTGTAATGAAGAGCACAAAGGCAGAGTTAAGGCTGATCCCAAGATTGTCAACAGCTCTGTGGAAGAGAGCTTAGAGCAGCAAGGCTTGAGCTCCATTTCCCAAGAACAAATAATCTCTCTGAATTCAGTACAGGCTGGTATTATCTCTGCTGCTAAAAGTGAGTGCTTACTGCCAGTTTCGGTCTCTGATAATGTCAAGGAAGTAACAAGGAAGATAAATGATTTATCTGCACAGAATATATTGCCATCTACTTTTGTGAAAATAAAACAGCACAGTTGAACAAGGTAGCTGGGTTTGTGCTCAAACAGCAGAGTCAAGAGATTTCAGCAACTGACTCAGCTGTTACATATCAAAAGACTGACGGTTCCCAAGTGGGGCTACAGATTTCTTTTTTCTGACAAAATGAACCAAAAAGTCTACAGCTGATATACAGATGGCAGACCCCTTTTTTTTACATAAAAAAGGCTCACAAGATTCTTGGTCACCTCATAAAGCTTTAAGTGAAGCAGGGTGGAAACAGACAGTAGCTGGTGTATGGAAGCCTGATCCTGCTTGGGACTCGAACTATCTTTATCTCAGCATTCTCTGAGCTGGATTCCAGGTGGCCAGCAGCAGAAAGGGAGGAAATTCTTGCAGGAGCCCATTCGTTTAGTACAGATGAGGTCACTGTACAACCTCCCCCCTCCCTCTTCACAGAAGCCATTGATGTCCGAACTTTTCTCAAATTCTATAGGGAAGCAGCCCTAGGCGTAATGCTGTGAGGCTGAGGTATAAAGGAGGGTTAGAAACTAGGCCAGATAGGCATTATGTGGGGAAAACCTTGTTGAAAGACTCACTGCATTTCACCCTCAGGATGTTTATGCTTTCATTAATATTTCAGGGAGGACAATTATGACATAAGTTTTCGTTCTCAACAGGCTTTAGAGTTGTTCTGGGTTAGGTATGGTCAAGTTAAGTATTCTCCTATGTGGACACCCTTTATTGTTATACCACTCTCAAAACCCTGATTAAGTTTGTTACAGTTATGTTCGAAATGAAGGGGTATGGGTGGAAGACATAACCTTTGGTTAAAAAAAATGTGAAGTACTAAGTGAGCCAGAGCCTATTTTAGATACAGAGGGTTCTGGACTGGAGGATGGAAGTATAAAGTTAAATTAAGGCAAACAGAGGCTGGAATTGAACATATACCTAACTCCTTTTGTTAGGAAAAGATAGAGGGTATGTTTTACAGCGGGCAGCCCCGTGCATATTATAAGTGTGGGGCCGACGCACCTTTCAAGTGTATGCGATCAGCCCGTTGTGATAATTGTGGGGAGGTAGGACATTTAACCATGTTTTGCAGCAATTCATCAAGTTGCGACATTTCAGCGAAACTAAAGGCCATGTGTTCAAACTATGTCCTGGGCTGCCCAAAAAAATCCTTTCGTTCTAATTCTGAGGTTTTATTCAAAAGCCCAAGAATCCATGGTTAAAGCTACTCTCCAGGATACGTGCCCCCTCCCCTGCAACAAATCAGATGAAACTCCCTCTAGGCAAGAGAGAAATTGGAAAAGAAGGGGTTTAAAAGGAAGGTGTTGAACAAAAAAGTTAAACTCACCAAGTGGGAGGATCAGCGTGAGATATCCTCAGAAATGGTTAAGATAGTTAAGGGCAACATGGGTCCCCCTAACCTCTCAGATTTCCCTCCAGTGTGTTATACGGAAGGGGTCACAGATGCGGTGGTGGTGGCAGCCGCCGTTGATAAACCAGTGACTGTACTGCCCCAAAGAAGATCTTTACGGAATTCACTATCAAAAAATCCCCCCCCCAGTGGAACAGATTGATACCAGTAACTCATATGCGGCTCTGTTTTCCTCTTGGGGTAACACTGAGATAGAGGTTGAAGATTCAGACTCTCAAAAATCCTCACTTTCAACCAGGTCACAAATCACGGATAATTACAAGGATAAAAAAAAGAAAAAGAGGAAAAAACAATGATTTAAATACTTAAAAGGTTAATGAGGTTGGTTTGGGGTTCTTTGAATGTTCATAGCTTATTGAATATGGTTATGCTTACAAGCCCTCTTTCATTATATACATGAATTTCCTGTTTCTGTTTGTTTTTACAAGAGACATGGATGTATTCCATAGATCAGTTGGTGGCATTCAAAGAGATTGGTTTTGGGGCCCTTCATTTTGGTCATTTGGGGAAGATTCTGCAGATGGTATAGGAATAGTGTTTAATTCATATGACTTCCAGTTACACAATTTGATAGATCTAATACCAGGAAGGGTCCTGATTATCGATGGAAGTGGCAAGGGCTAAGCTATAGGTTTATCAACATTTATAACCCCAAACAAAAGCAGGTAGAGTTAATTGTCTTAAATCAGTACAGCCTTTTTATTAACAACAGTTAGAGTATTATGGGGGGACTTTAATTGTCCCATTTCGACCCATGCTAGTAAAAAAATAAAAACATACTGTGACTCTAATGCTTTATGTAAAATTATAAAAGTGCTGGACTCTTGAACTGTCATAATGCTTTACAGGTTGGAGAAGGTTTTTCGCTTAAAAAGGGAAGAGATTTTCTCTAATAGATCATATGTTAGTGTCACCTAATATGCAAATAGAATCTTTAAAATATTTCCTAGTGATTTCTCGGACCATTCCTTTCTATTAAGTTCTTTTAGCTTTTCAGACAGGCAAGAAAAAGGCTAGTTAGATGGAAACTCAATAACTCCTCATTAGAACTCCCTTATATACAAGCTGGGGTGAGATACCTATTAAGAGCCAGGTTATCAGTAGCCTTTATATTCAGATTTGGGAGATTGGTGGTTAGAGACTAAATCGGACTTAAGGAAATGGTTTAAATTGCAAGGAGTTAGAGCAAAGAATGACAAATTCCTGCACTATTTAGGTTTAAGACAACAATTACAGAGGCTTATGACTATAGCTTATTCT
This sequence comes from Neoceratodus forsteri, assembly GCA_016271365.2. Classification (NCBI taxonomy): domain Eukaryota; kingdom Metazoa; phylum Chordata; order Ceratodontiformes; family Ceratodontidae; genus Neoceratodus; species Neoceratodus forsteri. The sequence goes on along the minus strand of CM057455.1, from coordinate 825,024,730 downwards.
TCTAGAATGGATTACTCAGAACAAATTGCTAATCTTAAAGAAAAATGAAAGAGTTTCAGTATGATAGAGGGAAACCATGCAGGCCATTTTAACTAATGGAATTAAAAATCACCCATTGGGGATCCATTCAAATGTGTAAACAGGTAAGAGATTCTATGAAAATGGAGGAACTCAAAGATTCAGATGGTAATTTATATCCTCTGTGGCCCAACTAAGAGAAGTGATTGTAGAACACACCGCTTTTTGAAGCCTCTTGAAACAATCCCCAATTCAGCTATGGCCACCTATTTAAAAGATATTTTAATTCCAGTTAACCTAGTTGGGAGATCGGAGGTATGGGAACCTATCACTCCAACAGAGATTTCAAGCTCCATTAGGTTATTGAAACTAAATATTTCCCCCGGAATAGATGGGATTTCCAATAACTTTTATAAATTATTTTCAGACGAACTTAGTCAGTGCCTATGTCTCTTATTTAGGTTTTTTTTAGACAAAGCTACAATCTATCCCTCTTTTACAGAAGGGTTATTGATTTATATATTTAAGTCAGGGGATAAGCAAAACATTACTAACTGGAGACCAATCACTCTTTAAACTCTGATTATAAAATCTTTACTGGTATTTTAAATAATAGGCTGAAGAATTTAGCTAAAGAAGTTATTTCACCCTTTCAATATTGTGGGTTACCAGATAGAAGAGTCCAGTCTGCTCTGATGTTGATTCGAGATGTAACTGAGTATTTTACTGAGTTAGGGTCAAATAGATGTTAATAGCAGCTGACTTAGAAAAAGCCTTCGATAGAGTTCATTTGCTGCTCCTTTTCCTTACCCTTAAGCATTATGGGGTTCCAAAGCAATTAGTGAAAATAATTGAGAAATTATATGATAATTATACAGTAATTCCATATTTAAAAGATCAGAAGGCGGAAGGTTTTAAGTTAACTACAGGAGTTAGACAGGGTTGCCTCTAAGCCTCTTCTTTATATTTTCGCCTAGACCCTTTTGCAAACGTATAGTTTCTGAGACAGATTTGAAGGGTGTTACAGTGAATGGGCAGAGGGATTTGCATTTAAGGATACAAGCCTATGCTGATGATTTAGTAGTATACTTGGAAGATAAGCCTCAGTAATTATTTTGTGACTGCATTTGAGGCCTTTGCAAAGGTATCAAATGCAAAAATAAATTTAAATAAAACAAAGGGATTATTTATTGAGCTACTGGTGCTGAGGAAGTGTGTCAGAGGGTATTAACATCTCCTAAACCTCTTAAAATATTAGGATATTGTTGTTCCCAGAACATGCCTGTTGAAAATTGGGAAGATGTCATTATTAAAATAAGAGAAAGGTTAATAGATGGAAACAGTGGAAATGACCAAATTTAAAAGGGTTCAGGTAATCAAGCAATTTCTTCTTCCAACGATACAGTATGTGCATGATTTTTCTGCTTCCTGTGTTTCTTGAGACTAGAATATATAGTGTGTTTTTTCAAATGTTATGGGAAATCGCTAAATCCTGTTAAAAGGAGCTATATGTATTTAATGAAAAATAAGGGTGGTTTAGGAATGGTAGACCCAGTGATTTTGTGCATGCTTTGTTTTTATCAAACTCAATTAAAGAAGGGTTAAAAGTAGAACTAGAGGCAGTAGAGTCATGGAACTTGAAAACAATGGGTAAATACTTTAAGAATTGGTACATTATAGCCCTAAACTGAATCGCTACTTATATATTCCATCATATTTTAGGCCAACGGCAGAAATTGTTCAAATGGAAAACACAGAAACCGTAATTTGAATAACAACATGAAGGGGCTTTATCATTTTCTAATGTCGTTGACTCTTCCCTCAGAACCAGGATTTAAAAATTGTCCTATGACTTTAAATTCTAGTGTATTAGCTCAATTAAACTGTAAGAGGATGCCTCAAAACAATGGAGACGAGTGGCTGATCTTTTACGGAAACTGAATGTCAGAGGAAATGGAAGTACAAGGTTTTACAGGAAAGATTGTGCCCATACTTGGATTGTATTAATGTAGAAGAATCGATGGAACATTTTTTTTTCTTAGATGTTCATATGCGACGGGTTTATGGTCATACCTAGAAAAGCTTTTGGGGATTTAAATGGTTAGGTAATATGTCTTATGAATTTTGATTCTAGGATGTTATCCCAAGAATTTGTCTGAATTTCACTAAGAAACATTATCCTTATTTTGGGATGTCTAAGATATTATTTATGGCAAGCCAGGGTTCAATGGGTTCTTTATCAAAAGAGAATGCCTTACTCTTGTGTAAGTCGGTTAGTCATCAAGGAGCTTATACTGATTTATACACAGGACGATCAAGAGTGACCCAGGAACTTTACGAAATGGTGGAAAGGTTTTCTTCACTTTATTAAGTTCAAATAATAAGAGTTAAAAGTGGACTGGATATTTGTTAATAGTTTACTTCTCATGATTTTTGTGTTCTCGTAGCGTTTACAATGTAAGACTTGCACATCTCTTTGATTTTGTTATGTTATATGTTATGGAAAAGTGTTGTTCTATCGATTATCCTACTTTAAAGTGTTGCTGTTTATGTTTTTTTATGTCAATAAAAACACCCCTACTCTTTTCGATAAGTGCCATGGGATCTTTAACATCCACCTGAGCTACCACCAATCCAGGCAGATGGGACCTCGGTTTAACGTCTCATCCGAAAGACGGCACCTCAGAAGTGCAGCACCCCTCTAATGCTGCACTACAGTGTCTGTACTGGGATATTAACCCAAGTGCCAGATGTGGGAACTGAACCCACAGCCCTCTGATCTCCCGGCCTCAGAGGCGAGTGTGCTACCTACTGAGCCACTGACACTGCTAACGAAGCATTGGTACCTTTGTTTCCCACCCCATGTAGATCCCACTGGCATGACAGCAGGGGGAGTGGTGGATGATAGTCATCAAAGTGGGACATTTCCTGAAGCAGTCACGTAGTCACGTAGTGGCAACTAAGGGGCAACTAAGGGGCAAATCGCTGAATATCAAAACAAAGCACACTAAAGGTATGTCAGATTCCATTATACTTAACAAATTGCATGCCAGAGAGTGGCTATAGTAAGGGAATTAAAAGTACACTTAATAGATACAGAGAGAGGAAATGCACGTAACATGCTGTAATGCAGTATATAATCAAATGTCATAGCAAGATGTTGCAGAGCAATGCTTGTAACAAGCTGTACGCAGTTGAATTGAATTTTGAGTGGAGTGGAAATAAAGATTATTTAAAGTGCTAACTGCTTTGGATAGTTATTTGTTTTACTATTGAAGTTGCTGTTGTGACCCTTGCTCTTGTTGGCATGCGCGTTTGTTGTGTTCGACAAAACTGATTCGCCCTTTTGTGCTTTGCTATTATTACCTCGCCAGCATTTTCACATAGAACTGAGGAATAACCAATAACACAATTAAATCCATGGGATCAGGTCATTCAGTATCATGTAGTACTGATTTTCTGTTCTGATTTGTTGCAAATTCCTTCCCCTTATAACATCCTGATGGTTGTATCCACACTCCTTAAACCTATTGCTCAAGTCATGGGCCCCCCTCTCAAATCCTTTATCGGTACCACAGTTTCTCTTAATCCTTAGAAATTGCCCTTTGAGGATGTTACTTAAAAACATAGAAACATAGAATCTGATGGCAGATAAGGACCGTTGGCCCACCTAGTCTGCCCATTTTCCTACCTAACAGATAAGCTGCAGATCCTAGATAACCAACAGCTTACTTCCTCCTACGCCCCACTAGGACTGCCTTATGTCTGTCCCATGCATTCTTGAATTCCCCCACTGTTCTTGACTCCACGACCTCCTCAGGGAGGCTGTTCCATTCATCCACAACCCCTCTCTGTGAAAAAAATACTTCCTCACATTACCTCTGAGCCGTCCCCCCTCTATCTTCAAATTGTGCCCCCTTGTTCTTGCACATCTCTTTTTCTGAAAGATGCTACCCTCTTGGACTTTGTTGATTCCCTTGAGGTACTTGAAAGCTTCTCTCATGTCCTCTCTCTCCCTTCTTTTCTCAAAGGTATACATACTAAGCTCCTTTAGTCTTTCTTCATGTGTCTTCTGGTGCAGACCCTGCACCATTTTGGTTGCTCTCTTCTGGACAGCCCTCCACTCTGTCTACGTCTTTGCAGAGATGGGGTTATACTTACAGTATGACTGGGATTACAACCACTAACAAGAAGCAGTGCATTCCCATCAGTTTCCTTACTGTAAATGGGTCATTTGCAAGATGCCAACATGCGACGTAAACCAGGCACATTGGCATCTCTATGTAAGAATGATGGGCAGTGGTGTCCCGCGGACCCCATGCTACAGTCACGACTGCCACTGATTGCCATTATGCACCATTCCCCTGGCCACGTGGACAGCAACACACCGGGGATGGGCTGGGCATGCCATCACTATGTGTAAAGCACTACGACATGTAGTGCTGCCCACAGCGGTGTGGGGGAGGGTTCAGGGTTTGCTAGGAAGAAGCCTGCCATAACTGCCCTGTGAACCCAGTGCACACCAACCACTGCCTGGTCCAGGGGGATATCCACCATCCCCCTTCAACTGGCCTCCAGCACCAGTCCCCACTGGCTGCCCAGTGCCACCCAACCCAGCTTCCTGCCTTGCCCCATCCCCATGCCAGCTGTACACCCTCCCTATGCACACATGTAGGGGTACTGCAATGGGATGCTGTTTCCCATGACCCTGACCCTTGCCCCTCCAGGCATGCACTGGGTTCTGTGCCCCCCAACCCCCAGCACTGGCAATACAAATTCTGACCCCGTACCCATGCTCCGGTGCCCCTTTTGAGATGGCCAGTGGCACTGCCCTCCACTTACCTCCACAGCTGCCAGCCATCTGATCTGCAGGGGCATGCAGCCAATGTGTGCTCTGCTGTGTAAGGGATTCACTGGGTGACCCAGGCCAGGCATCTGGCTGATGCTCATCCAGGTCTGCTGCTCTTCCCCCACCTGCCCCGCATGAACCTGTGCACTGAGGGAGAGGTGGGGCCACTTCCATTGTATTCCTGTCCACAGATGCAGAGCTCCATGGGCAGGATATGTGCCACCGATGCATGCTTTCCACCCCATGTGCATACGGCCCGATTCATCAGTAGACAATTTCTCCCATTCATCCTTAAATATTGAAACATCTAAATAATTAATTTTGTTCTTATTGACATTATAGGTAAAATTCAGATTCTGGTCTGAATCACTTAAATGGTTAGTAAATTCAATGACTTCTTGATTTCCCCCTACCATACAATAAAACTTTTCATCAATAAAGCGACAATAAAGTGCAACTTTTCTGCGGTAAGGGTTTTCATTCTCATTCAAAATACACCTGTTCTCCCAGTCCCCTACATAGATTTTTGCTACAGATGGGGCACATGTGGCCACATGGCTGTTCCTTTCACTTGATGATTAAGATTTTTATCAAATAAAAAAAGTTACATTTTAACATATATGCAAGAAGTCTGACAATAAAATCAGTAGGTGGCTGTGCATTTTTCACCTCTTTGATTAAGAAAATGAGCCACTGGATCCAAAGCGTCCTCATTTGGAATGTTTGTATACAAGGACTCAATGTCCAGTGTTGCCATTTTAAAATGTTTTAATTACTTATGTATGTGTGACATCATAACATGTCAGTATTTAAGTGTTGGGAATGGTACTGTGCTTTAGCCTTTGATAAAGGGTCTGTATTGATCCAAAACACATCAGGCAAGCACAACCTGTCTTTTGACCATGTGTGCAATAAAATAGACTACGAAGTGCGAGCCTATTTGGAGACTGGTGCCAATTTTTTTTTTTTCAAGGTGGTGCATGCCCTACTTTTGAAATGTTATAGTGCTTGAACCTGCCTGGTGAGTCACATTCCCAGTGTGAACTCTGCCTACTGAAATAGGTTATAGATCCCTTTAGTGCAGAGGGTTGGGTAACCAAAAAGAGATTCCCTCTCTTACTAATTGCATTGGTTGAGGTTATTTTTTATTTTTATTTTATTTATTTAGTTTTTGCTGACCGGGTAAGTGCACTAGACAAATCCTGCCTATTTTAAGGCACGACCCTTGGGAGGGGGATACAGATGAATGCCAACTGACCTTCAACCAGATTAAGCTGTTGGTGGTATTTTGAGCGAATGAGGGAAATTTGGCTAGGACACTGGGGAAATTCCCCTACTCTTTTCGATAAGTGCCATGGGATCTTTAACATCCACCTGAACTACCACCAATCCAGGCAGATGGGACCTCGGTTTAACGTCTCATCCGAAAGACGGCACCTCAGAAGTGCAGCACCCCTCTCATGCTGCACTACAGTGTCAGTACTGGGATATTAACCCAAGTGCCAGATGTGGGAACTGAACCCATATCCTTCTGATCTCCTGACCTCAGAGGCGAGTGTGCTACCTACTGAGCCACTGACACTGTTATGGATCCCTTTAGTGAAAAGGGTGGGATAACCAAAGAGAGACTGACTCACTTAATCAAGCAATCAATCAGGGTTTTATTTATAAAAAGCACAAGTCCAGAAGATAAAAGCATTTGTACAAACATAATACATCAAACAATAAAATTAAAATTAAAACTATAATTGAAATTCAACAAGTTTTAAAAACCCAAACAGCAGATTCAGTTGAAATCTGGAAAAGCTAATCCAAACGAATGCATCTTTAGAGTAGATTTAAAGCTTTCAACAGTCAGGCACTCTCTGATTCGATAAGGTACAGAATTCCACAGGGTAGGGGCCACAAAAGTGAAAGAACAGCCCCCCATGGTCATAAGGCAAACCCTGGGAACCTCTAGCAATCTCTCACTGGCAGAGCAGAGGGGGCAGAAGGGATGAAGGAGATCTTGCAAGTACTGCAGTTTCTGTCCATGTAGGGCATTATAGGTCAGTAACCTGACCTTGAAGATGATCCACCACTCTACTGACAGCCAGTGCAGGCCCACGGAGCACAGGTGTGACATGGCTAGATCCTGGTAAGCCAGTTAACAGCCTGACAGCTGCATTCGGCACCAGCTGCAGGTGGTGGATATCAACCCTCAAAAGTCCTAGGTAAAGGGCATTGCAGTAGTCAAGATGGGTGGTCACAAAGGCATGGACTAGAGTTGGAAGATTGTCGGGCGGGACCAGGTGTTTTATCTGGGTGATATTCCTCAGATTTTAAAAAGAGGTCTTGACAATGGCCAACACTTGATGCTGAAGAGTCAGACCATCATCAGAAACAATGCCCAGATTCCACACCCACTCTGTGGTCAGCAGCTGGCTGCCCCCAAGCCAAAGCCCAGACAGCTGTCCAGCAAGCAACCCTGTACTCTGATGACCTGGGTCCACCACCAACACCTCAGTTTTATCCAGGTTCAACCTCAACCAGTTGACACTCATCCAGTCCTGGACTTTAGAGAGGCAGCTGTTAAAAACCGAGACATCTCCACCCTGTTCGGGCATAAAGGACATGTATAGCTGAGTATCATCTACATAGCAGTGAAAACTCAACCTGTACTACCTTATAATGTCTCCCAACAGCAGCATATACACTACGAGCAACATGGGTGACAGTATGGAGCCCTGTGGAACCCCACAGGACAGGGCGAGAGGGCCGAGGAATAAATCCGACACCACTCTCTAAGTCCTACCTGTAAGGAAGGATCGAAACCATCTGAGGACTTTACTCGACAATCCACAGACAAACCACAGGTGCTCCAACAACATGCCATGGTCCATGGTGTCAAATGCTGCAGAGAGATCCAAGAGAACCAAGATTGAAAGTGTCCTCCAATCTCTCGCTATTAGGAGATAATTTAGTACCCAAACCAGTGCCGACTCTGTACTATGCCTCTTCCTAAATCTGGACTGGAGAGGATCATAGACATCATGGATAGTAAGATGATTCTCCAGCTGCAATGTGACCAACTTCTCATTAACCTTACCTACAAAAGGCAGGTTAGAGATGGGTCTCTAGTTAGCTAAGCAGTCAGTGTCGAGGGAGGATTTCTTTAGGAGAGGTAACACTACCACTTCCTTCAGGGGGTCAGAAAACACCCCTAACTTCAACAAACTCCAGACTATCTTAGCCAGGACTGGACTGATCACCTCAACACATCCCACAAGGAAATGTGGTGGGCCTGGGTCCAGACTACAACTCGTTGGTTGTAAGCCCTGGATGATCTTCACAATGTCAATGATCACCAACCAGCCAAAGTCAGACCAGGCAAACAGGATGCAACCTCCTCCAACCTCCGCAATACCCACTAGAAGGCACTGGATAGATCCCAGATTTAATGGTGGCAACTTTATCTATGAAGAAGTGAGCAAACTCATCACACTTACTCTGTGAAAATGCTCCCCGAGACTAAAGACAGATTGGATTGCACAATCTGTCAAAAGTCCAGAAGAGCTCAGCCAGTCAATTCAGCGCAGCAGCAAACTCCCTGGACAAGAACTCTGCCTTCTTACTGGAAACTGCCACTCGACATTCCTTATAATGATGCATCAGTTGATGTCTGTCATCAACCTAGCCCAATTTCTACCAGCACCATTCTAGCCTTCGACCCCCTCATCTCATCTCCTTCAAAGTCTCATCATACCAAGGGGACTTTGAGCAAACAATGACAGGGCAAACATGGACAGGAGCTAAGGAATCCAGGGCCACTGTCACTGCCTTATTACAGGAAGCAAGAGGTCCCCTGGCCCTAAGCTTACATTTGGCACTCACAATAAGTCCAGCATCACCATCAGAACATCTAGGGTCACACCTCTTGAAGGGTGGTACCAGCCATTTCCGTAGGGGCAGGTCTACTGGGGGGAGCCGTGAAACTGAACCTTATGGTATGATGGTCTGACCACCCAAGCAGCTCCACCACCAAGTCAGAGATCTTCATCCCCAGTAGGTATACCAGATTCAGTGAGTGACCGTAATTGTGGGTCGTAGAGGTAATCACCTGTACAAGGCCCAACGAGGTCATAAGTTGGAGAAAGTCTTGAACAAATTGCGAGAGTTCATCATTGACCCAACACCATGTCAACAATGAAGTCCGTGACTTCCTGCAGGAATTCCTTCTCATCTCCAGGTTTATGGTAGACGAGAAGTATCCTGCAACCTGCACCTGCACCCATGATACTCTTTAAGGATCTGGTCACCCCCATCAAGATATCCACAAGGCCCAGTTCTGATTTAAAACAAATGGCTACACTCCTGTGTGCCAGGGTTATATAGGACCCTGTCCCAGTTGTTATGGAGAGTTTGAATGAAGGGATCTGTCCTCTTCTTTCATTTCCTGTCTCTTGTTTGTCTGGTTGCACAACCAAATTTTCTCATGAGACCTACGATTTGATCACCCCAACAGTCTCACAATGCTTTCCCTCTCACTGTCTCTCAGTCTTCCCTTGCTGTCTTTTCTTCTCTTGCATATCTGCTGGTATAAAAAATATATGTAAATCATTATGTGGAAATGTAATTGATATTGGGATCTCTTTGTTTAGAAATGATATAGTGCTACTGTTGAAATGTATATAATTATAGCTTGAGATGATTGCAAAAAGGTATTGGAAACTCAAGGGGTTAATCTGAGAGCAGTTTTTAAGCCCTTTTCCAGAAGAGCTGTGGAGAAGGGGCCTCAGTTCTGGGACATTGTGTTCTTGCTGCATCTGCCTGACACTTACAAGAATATTAGAAAGTTACACGAACATTTTAGAAAAAAACATGATGCTTGTTAAGGATAGGGGTTGCAAGAACTTTCAAAACAGAACTGCAATTTCTTGCAAGGGACACACTGAGATTGAAGGAACCCCCAGATTGATCTTCTCTGTTTATTCTGCCATTGTAAATAGTTATTCTGAACAATTTTATTTTTTTTATGTTATCACTAGTACTAATAAACACTTTTTTGTGAATTCTACAACTGCTCCTGGTTTTTCCTATGTTTCTTGACCTGTGCCTCGATGACACCCTGCCCCTACCATCCTCTCTCAGGTGATGTATCACCGAGTACCCAGCTGGAACTGCTGATTGCAGTACTGGAACAGCATTTTCATCCAGCCAGGTCTCGTTGATGCCAGCCAGGTCAGTTGTACCCATAAGATCAGCTATCACCGCCATCTTGTTTTTAATAGACCACAACACTGCCTGAGTGGGATGGGAAAATGAAGTAGACTGCGTAACTTGCACACCAAAAGTGGAACCATTGGTTATAGGAATTAGGCAGGGAGGACCCCTTTCCTGGATCTGTTTCACCCCAGGGCATCTCCTAGTCCCCACAACCCCAATCCGTCCACTGCACTCCACACTTCCACCAGGCCCAGTGGGGATAATACTGATTACACTGGTTGATGAAGACAGGCTCCATTACAGGATCAAATCTATGAGACTGTTTTAGGCACAAAGGGTCCCATTTTCAGAGCCATGCAGCTGTGCATGCAAACAGGTGTACCGTATGAAAAAATAGGGCCAGCCAACTCTGGTACAATATTCAAACAGATAGCATGATCTGAACCGACCACATTATCAGTTTGAATATGGGACCATGGTAGCACTGCACACAGAAAGCAGCTTGCATGGTGATAAGAGGCTACTTGCATGCCCATTATAGGGTCATCTGCACGTCAGCACTGCCGCCAAGTGCACCAGGCCAGGTCTCCCCCGAAGCCCAATTCCCCATCCATGTGTATAATAAGAAGGCATTGGTGGGCCAATGGTCTCTCCCATGCCCCGAATGCTGTCTGTGGAAATAAATTATTAGCCCTGGTAGTCTAGCAGTCCCCCCCATGCCCTGATCCTAATGTTAAATAAAAAACAAAGAAATAGTTAGTCCTGGTGGTCCAGTGGTCCTTCCCCCCTCCACCATTCTCTGATCGCTGTCCCTATGTAATAAAGATTAATCCCCAGAGGAGGTTTGACTTCACCAAGGACAAGATGGCTGCTTAATTCAATTTAGCTGATCCCCACATGAAAACATCCAGCTGCATCCCAAAAACAAGGAACTTTTCATCCTTTCAGACTGCATCTCATACCAGTATACACCTCGAGCTGCCAGTGGATATCCATTTTAACTGACTCTGGCATTATTCTGGGACAGAACATTGAGCCAATACCTCGTAGTTGCAAGACATCATGGCCGTGGCACTCAAGAAGCACCTCGACCTGGCAGTGATAGAAGAAATGTTTGACAAACTCATGCTGCAGATGGCCAAAGTTATGGCTGCCTCTCACCAGCCCACCCAAGCAATTCAAAAGATGGCGGTATGATTATTCTGAATGAAAAGACGGGTCACAGCACATGAGGCTACAATTCAGGACATACAAGCCACTGCATGAGAACAGAGCTGCAAAGCACGGGACCTGCTAGTAAAAAGTGGATGACTTAGAGAATCGCAGCTGGAGAAGCAATCCCCAGCTGCTCGGTTTCCCAGAAGGGACAGAGCTACAGGACACAGCCCAGGTTCTGCAGCATGTCCTTCCTACTGTACTGGGCCTGAAAGGAGACTACTGCTTTGACATACAGAGAGCTCATCATACACTCACTCCAACACCTAAGAAAGGTAAGAGATCATATCCAACTCTGGTTAAATTCCTCAGCTATATCACCAGGTAATTTGTGCTGGCACAGTCTTATGATCTGGGGTGCCTGGAATGGAAAGGACACTCTATCCAGATTTATAAAGATTTTTCCAAGGAGCTGTCTGCCCAGTGGAGAGAGTACACTGAAGTGCATACTTCATTCGAAGAATCAGCCTGCAGTATTCACTATGATATCCCCACCACAATGCAGGTCATTCACAATGGAGTGTCAGTTATATTCACCACCCCGGAGGCATTAGATGACTTTCTACATAAATATTGGCCAAAGGAACTGAGAAGTCACAGAGACATCTTGGAGCAGAAAGAATCCATTTCATCCCTGACAGCAAGAGGTGCTCCCAGAGACCAGCAATCCACTGACATGGAGATCCGGGAAGTTGGAGTGGACAAGGGCAACTGGGCCCTGCCTTGTCACAATCGAAAAAGATCCATGCAGACATCCCATGATAGGAGAAATCACCCACAAGCCACATATCACTCCAGAAGCCAGTGTAAGTGATTGCCGTTGGACTGATTCAGCTGTCATGGATCAATATGCCACACAGAATCGATATGCTGCCTTCTGCTCTCAATCTCCAGGCTCTCTGTGTAGGCCTCCTACAGCACCAGTGCCGCAGTATGAAGATCCCACTCCTCTACTGGGCCAATTTGCAGCTACCTCCTGGGCAGCAAGAGTTGCTGCATCCACCACTGAAAGACACTAGACCCCAGGAGAAGAACCCGATGCTACAATTTCAACAATGGTGATGTCTGCTGTGACCATGGACCAATAATGCCAGAAGACGGAGCCACCAGCAATCACAGCTCTAGGCTGATTAGATAAGTTGTGATTTTTGTTACCTGTTGGGGCAAAGATGGATCTGGGTTGGAGGGAATGGATGTAGAGACCCTGATGTTGTGCAGTGTTTTCCCATGTTTTGTAACGACTGGGTACTCTGAGCCACCGATTTTCTCTCTCCTCCCAGAACAGTCACAGGAGTTTTTCACCCATATAAGCCTTGAGTGGTACTCCTCCCAATCTTTTCTTGGACATGGATGCAAGGCACATTTATCTGGGTTTTTCTGGGCTACAGTTTCACCCTGAGTCTCTATTCACTGTACTATCACTAAATGGGAGATTACATGTTTTAAATCAGATGGCAACTGTGCTGCCTTTAGGGGCTCATAGTATAAGACTCCCAAGTTTGATATCTAAAACTCAAGCTCACCTGGTGGCATTGAGGGCTGAGGTGCTGGACACCTTACCTTGCGCTATGCCAATGACCCAGGTTTGGGAACGAGTATGGGTCGCTGGGGGTCAGCAGGGGAGGAGAAGGATTGAGCATCCAAAGGACTGCTCTCCTTCTCTGGGGAGGGGGGTCATTAGCAGTCGGTGTTGCTTGCCCCCTAACGGAGGCTGGTGGACAGCACATTGATGGTGAGAAGAGGGAGAAGAGGAGGCAGGCACTTGGAGAAGCACATGCTGGAGCATGCACGTTCCCCCCTTAGGCATCATTGCACACTCCTAAGGGCAGTAAACGAGGAATACCCTGGTCACGGCATGATGATGGTGGATCTCTGCAGGCCCAGCTCCCACAAATAGTGGTAACCTTCTGCACCGGATCCATTCCAGCTGGTTGAGGGATCCCCACCGCCCCACCATGGGGCAAGCCATGGGGGACAGCAGAAAGGTAAGCAGTGAGTGGGAGACAAGGCTGGGGGATCTAGCCCGATGGGATGCTGACCAGGGAGGCAAAAAAAGATTAACAACAATAAAAATACCTAAAACTCGTGCAGTCTCGATATCTAGGTGTCTCCCCTCAATGCCAGTTATTGCAGTTATTGCTGCCTTTCAGGTCTGCCTCATGGACATGTAATGCTCAGGCCATCCATTCTTGATGTGCATACTGCACTCCCCCCCCCCCAGGTGCACTTGATGGCCATCTCACTAGGCTTCCCATATATAGTTTCTTAGGAGGTCTGGGCTAGTTGTTGACTAGCCTCCTTATTACATTTAATGCTGAACTGACAGTGGGGAATCCTCCTTAGCTGTATTTCAGGTGCTCCCTGTTCAGGTGCTTTGTGGAGGGGGGACTTACACTTAGCTCCTTCACAGGTTGGCCTGTAAATTTAGAATACTAGGGGTTGCCAAGAGATGTATCCAAATAGCTACATTATTCTCGAACTCCCCCAGTATGCGGAGCTGCAACTGCCATGGTTCACTTCTCTGCTTGGGGCTAAGTGTACGCCACTCCTTCTCCCCCTCTATATGCACTCGGCAGCCACACTATGCAAACCCCTCACCATGCTGTCGACCAGATGGAGACTAGTATGGTGACTGAATGTTTGTCAAGGTGCCTTAGAAGGGAAACTCCATGGGGATGGTGAATTCAGATAGCTTCTATAAGGAGCCCATATGGACACTTTTGAGTCAACCTTACATCACTTCCCCCCTTCCCCAAGGGGTGCACTGTGCCCTCAAAGGACCAAATGAGGGTCTTGCATAGCTCTTTGAGCAGCTGACCATATACATATTCTGCCTCCTCTACTGCACTTTCGTGCTTTATGTATATAGTTGTTCACAGTGGTTTGTTACAGGTTTTGTTAGTTCTTCCAGGGACTGTATCACTTATCTGAATATTCCTTATGTGGGTGTAAGCATTTGATACACTGGTCAAAATGGTTTTACAAGGCAAATTGCAAGGCAAGGCAATTGTTATTTAAAAAGATGCCCATCCCGGAGGCTCTGGGTGCCAAACATATTAAAATTTTATACAGAACTCAGAATCATTATAAATACATAGACAACACACTAGTGGATATAAATATACAATATTACAGCAATTTATATAAATTTATAAATACTACCCTCAGCAACAGCTGCTAAACTCAAAAACAGCCAAGGACCAGTTAAAACATGAAATTCAGGAATCAGGGTAGGGCTATAGAGCACAGTCCAGGAAGGAATGATTATACAGGAAGGTCTTGAGACAGGCTTTGAATACCTCAACAGAAGGGGACTCTCTAATAGCTGGAGAAAGTGAATTCCACAGGATGGGGACAGCAACACTAAATGCTCTGTCACCTGTTGTTTTTAACCTCATCTTGGGAATTTTGAGAAGGCCCCTAGAGGAGGAGCGGAGGGAGTGGACCAAGATAGCAGGTGTAAGAAGGTCCTTCAGGTAACAAATATATGTATGAACATCATGGCATATTAATTTTAGCAGTTCTGGTATACAGGGTCTTTATAACTTTTAAGCAGTCCTACCCCCTCCTCCAGAACCAGGCTTAGAACCAGGTACACTGTCTTATTAAGTTACAGAAGCAAGACCTAGGAAATCTGCAGGCTCCTACTCTTAGCAATATCACCTGTATATCCTCTTTCCTTGCAGTGCTCAACTCCTTCTTCATGTGTTCACCATGGTCCCCCATTGCAAGATCCCTAATCCTTCTTTCCTTATTTGTTAATTCCCCCCTCTTGATAATGACTGACCTAATATGTCACACATGGAATGTAAAGGGGTAGAACACACCAGTAAAGAGGAAAGAAGTACTAACCTGGAATCTATGTCAATGGAATCTGTGGCCTGGTTCCATAGTTACCTCACTCATAGATCTCAACGGGTCAGGATTGGCAATACAATCTCAGAGCCCAGGGAAGTAAACCTAGGGGTTCTGCAAGGTTTTATCCTCGGTCCTCTCTTACTCAGCCTATTCATAAATGTCATGCTTTCTACCTGTTCTGCACACTCTGTACTCTGTGCAGATGATGCTGTTATCTCCGTCCCAGGGAAAGACCTGGGATCAATTAGCTCTGAACTTCAGCTCAATTTTTGTGCATTGTAATACTGGTTCACCCAAAATAAACTGCTACTCAACTACAAAAAGACAAAGAGCATGCTCTCCAACACCCCACAGGGCAAGACTCAAGGGTCCTCACTGCATATACTTAGTAGCAAAGGAGAAGTACTAGACCAAGTCAACACATTCAAGTACTTAGGGATTCACCTTGCTGACACCCTCACCTTCACTACCCATGCTGAGCAACTGGTAAAGTCCAGCAACATGAAGCTTGGCATCCTGTACAGACACCGCACCTCAATGACACCGACTGCCCTGAAACTTGTTACATGCAGTTCAGTTCTCTCATCTGTGAATTATGGCCTTGTCATATATGGGGCAGGCACAGACACAGTGCTTAAAAGGGTCAAACCATCCTCAAAAAGGTCTGCCGCCTGGTCCTGGGAGTACACAAAATGACTCACTCCTGTGACCTATACAAGGAAACTGGCTGGCTTCCACTCCACCACAGACTCCAATACCAGGCCTGCCTCCTTGCAAAAAAGTCCCTGATGGGGTCCATGCCTAGTACTACTTCAGCCCTCTTTAAGCCTGCACAACCATCTAAATGCACAAGGAGTGCCTCCAGGGCTGTCCTAACTGTTCCCTTCAAACGAACCTCCCTTGGCCAAAGATCCCTCTTCTATTGTGGGCCTAAATGGTTCAATGATCTGCCTGCAGACCTTGTCAACTCCCCCAAACTTGGCCACTATAAAAATGGGCTTTGACCTCTTCTCGCCAGCAAAACTGACTGCCAGTGTTTTCTGTTAACCCATGGCCTCTGACAGCGGTTCTCACACCTGTCAAACACTACCGTCTCTCACTCCCACCTTCCTGTTCCACAGCTGCCCCCCACCTCCCATCACCTACTACCTCCCCATGACAAAGCCTCACCTTGGCTGCTAAAACTGCTTTTCTGCAGACTGGGAGCACCCCGTCTGAACTGTAACATGATTGTTAAATACTGTACTGCACTTAATTAGTGCTGCATTAATATATTTCTCTGCAAGTGTGGTCCTGTTTCTCCTTACTTCTTGTACCCTGCTTAATGTTGTAACTGCACACTAATACCACTTGTTAGTTGATGTCTTTCTGTTCTGCAATGTTTCATCACCTGTAAATGTCTTGTATTTCTTGTTGACTTGGAGCTTTTGTAAAGGAGCCCCCGGCTCAAAGGTATTAATCTGAATTTGAAATAAATAAAATAAAAATAAATAAAAAAAACTATTTGAAATGGGCTAAAACCCAGCTGGCCTTCTTGCAGGATACCAAACTGAGCAAGAAAGACCATGAACTATTACATAGCAACTAGGAAGCTCAGGTGTTTCACATCTCAGCCCCCACCAAGAAGAGAGGGATGGCAATTGTGACACATAAACACCTCTAGTGGACCCACATCACTACCAAAGCAGACCTCCTTGGACGATGGGTTTATGTGCTCCTAAACACTCCAGAAGGTTGCATACTACTAGAGAATTTGTACGCTCCCAATGAGGATGATCCAGAATTTTTCCATGGAGTTGCCCACATCCTGACCACCATGTACCAGGGTGGGAGTTCCACTATCCTGGGACGGGATTTTAACCTGATCCTGGAGTCAACCGTAGATAAGAGTTCAGGCACACCAGACTCGCACTCTAAAGGTCGCCTTGATTTCCAACACCTTATGAAGTACCAGGGCCTGACCAACATCTCGAGAGTTTTTCACCCCAGGGCTAGGGATTATTCCTTTTACTCTGCTGTGTATGGCTCATATAGCAAAACAGATCTCTGGCTTACTTCCCCCTGTGTCACCCAGGCTGCAGTACATTCCGTAATCCTGCCTATAGTTTATATCCAACCATGCCCACGTCCATCTTATGATGCTTTGTGGTTTATCCAATCCTGCCTTCCCCTCCTGGAGGCTGGATCATCTCTCATCTAAAGACTCCAAGTTTATTACATGAGTCCAGGAGGAAGCCACCACTTTCTTCAAAGAAAACCCCATCTCAGACACTATAGCAGGAAACACATGGGAGGCCTTCAAAGCCACCATGAGGAGCAAAATTATAGGGTATATGGTTGCTACGAGACAACAATGAGAACAGAAACTGCAACACTTGGAGCTAGAACTGAAAACTGCAGAACACGCTTTTAAAAACCAGAAACACCTCTCTCCACACTCCCCACTAGGTCAGAACATCTTGGGGTAATGGCTAGAGATCAATTCCCTCCTATCCTGCAAAGCTGAGGTATCTAGTCTTAGACTCAGACATAAATACTAGGAATGTGGGGAAAAAGGAAGGAAAGCCCTGGCCTGTAGGCTTAGAAAACAACAAATGGTAAGACAAATAGTGGGACTCAAAGACACGTCTGGAACCTACTAACTTCTTCTGAATGTCTAAATAATATTATGGAAACTTATTACTCCTTGCTATATGCTTCATCCAGAAAATCTAATCCCCAGGTTATCTAGGACTTCTTAAAATCAGTTAATCTCTGGACCCTCTCCCAGCAGTAGGCAGACCTATTAGATGCCCCTATAACCACAGAGGAGATACAATGTGCCTTTCTTTATTTGGGTCTTTGGGTCATTTATTTGCTCAAATAAGTGTTGTGAGTTTATATTTTGTTGTATTTTTATATTATTTTGTTTTGGTTTTTAGTTTTATTAGTTTATGGGTTAGCTAAGTGAGAGTTGCTGGATAATCTGATTGTTAGAATGTGTCTGAGGCCTACCCCCATAGTCGTACGCTATTCACCCTCTGCTCTCCACACCCTCCATCCCTTTATTCCTCTCCCATTGCAGTTTACAACTTACCAGTGCTGTAGGGTGCTGGGTATCACTTGTAAGGGGAGGAGGGAGGTGGGGGGTAGCTAACAATGGAGGGTGAATGAGCAGGGCCACCACATTGAGGTCGTGAGATCCAGGAGATGCCCTGGGGTGAAATGAAACCTAGAATGTGGTTCGCCATGTCTGGTTTCCATACCCAAGTGCACCACCAATACTGGTGGGCAGGTGGCTCAGGCGGCCCTAGAGGTTCATCCAACTTGGGCTGTGTTATGCAATGCCAGGTCCATTTAAAACAAGACTGCAATTATTGCAGATCTTGTAGAAACTGTGGATCTGGCTTGCATCACTGAGACCTGGCTGGATGAGAATTCTGGCCCCATTTTGGAGGCTTTAACTCCAGCCAGGTACTCGGTGATTTGTCGCCTGAGATTGGATCGGGGGGGGGTTGCAGTCTGTTTTAAGACCAAACTTAACCTCACGAGTGTACCAGTTGAGGAGACTGCATCATTCAAGCGTACCCTGGTAGCAGGTGTAGGTTGTAGGATCACTCTCATCTACTGTCCACCCAGAGATGAGAAGCTGTTTCTTCAGGAAGTGGTGGACTTTATCGATGACATGGCATTTGAGTCACCCAGACTGATGGTTCTGGGTGACTTCAATGCCAGGGTCGATGATGAATTCTCGCAGTTTGGACAACACTTCCTCCAACTGATGTAATCTCTGGGCCTTAAACAGATAGTTACCACTGCTACCCATAAACATGGTCACGCCCTTGACTTAGTCTTTCTCCTGGGGATCGAGGCCTCTGATTTGGGGGTGGAATCAGTCGAATGGTCTGATCACTGCACTGTGGGGTTTAGTTTTAGTGCCTCCTTCTCAGGCCTACCCCTGTGGAGATGGTCAGGTATCGCCCTTTACGAGATGTTAGCTTTGAAGGCCTGGCGGCTGTACTTGACCTATCATAGAAACATACAAACATAGAAACATAGAAGTTGATGGCAGTTAAGGACCGCAAGGCCCATCCAGTCTGCCCATTTCTTTTTCTACCTTATAAATGTGCCATCGGCCTTTGCTCTGTCAATGGCCTATCTATTCATACTCATCTGTATTGCTCCCTTATGCCTATCCCATGCCTGTTTGAAGCCCTGCACTGTATTCATATCCACCACTTCCTGAGGTAGGCCGTTCCATGCACCCACCACCCTTTCTGTGAAATAGAACTTCCTCAAATTACCCCCTTAATCGGCCTCCCTATGATCTCATTCTGTGTCCTCTTGTCCTGCTATTTTTCTTATATTGAAACATGTTAGACTCTTTCACCTTGTTAATGCCCTTAAGGTGTTTGAATGTTTCGATAATATCACCTCTCTCCCTCCTTTGCTCTAGGGTATACATATTGAGCTCCGTTAATCTGTCCTCATATGTTTTCTGATGCAGTCCCTGCACCATTGTGGTTGCCCTTCTCTGGACTGTCTCAATTTTGTTAATGTCCTTGTGAAGGTGTGGCCTCCAGTACTGCATGCAGTACTCCAGATGGGACCTAACCAGTGTCTTGTAAAGAGGGATTATTACCTCTCTCTTCTGACTTGTGATACCCCTACTAATAGACCCTAACATTCCCCTAGCCTTACCTGCTGCTTTAGTGGTCTGCTCGGATGATTTCGGGTCATCAGTGATGATGATGTCCAAGTCTCTTTCTTCCCTTGTGACTGCCAGCAACTCCTCTTCCAGCCTATAGGTGGCTTCAGGGTTTCTCTTCCCTATGTGCATGATCTTGCACTTCTTTCATTAAACCCCAGTTGCCACTCTTCCAACCATTTTACTAGTTTATCCAGATCTCTTCTCATTCTGCCCACCCCATCTGGATCATCTACTCTGTTGCAGATCTTGGTGTCATCTGCAAACAGACAAACCTTACCCTTCAGTCCATCTGCAATGTCACTGATGAAGATATTGAAGAGGACTGGCCCCAGAACTGATCCCTGAGGTACCCCACTTGTGACTTGCATCTCTTCTGACTGTATACCATTTACCACCACTCTCTGTTTGCCGTCCAACCAGTTTGCCACCCAGTTGACCAACTTCTGACCCACCGAGCCTACCCAGCTTATTAATCAATCTTCTATGTGGAACAGTATTGAAAGCTTTGTCAAGTCAAGGTAGGTGACATCAACTGCTCCCCCTTGGTCCACCACTTTGGTCACCCAGTCAAAGAAATCTATGAGATTAGTTTGACAGGACCTTCCTTTTGTAAACCCATGCTGTCTTGGATCCTGTGCTCCTACGGAGTCCAGGTGTTGCACTATCCTTTCCTTAAGGAGTGCCTCCATAATCTTGCCCACTACTGAGGTATGACTGGCTGGTCTGTAGTTCCCTGCCTCCTCCCTGCTACCACTCTTGTGGAGAGGGATCACATGAGCCCTTCTGCAGTCTTGTGGTACCTCTCCTGTGCTCACTGTTTGACCCTTCCAGTGGCAAACAGTGACCCAGAAGCCTTCATGGTAGCCTATAATATGGCTATCTTGGTAGACCTGGATGTTGTTGCTCCTGTCCATGTTTGCCCTCTCTCCCTTTGCCCTCGGTTCCCATGGCTTGATGGGACCTTGAGGTAGATGCGGAGACTAGGAGAAAGGTTAGAGCACTGCTGGCAGAGATCCTCCCTTGATGCCAACCACCTTAGATTGATGGAGCATTATCAAGCCTATCAATCTGCAATCACCCATAAGAAGGCAAAGTTCCTGTCTAGGGAGATTGCAACTGCTCAGAATCGACCAGCTCAGCTCTTGCACACTGTAGACAGCTGTGCAACTCAGCCTGCCTACAAGTTTGAAAGGCCTTTTCACAAATAGAGTGCGACAAACTTTATCGATTCTTTGCAACTAAGGTGGCTGACATTAGGGCGGAGTTCCATCCAGCACACTCTAAGGGTGTTGCTTTGGATCAGCACATGGCCACTGCTCCTCAGCTTTCCTGGAGTACCTTCAACCGACCGGAGTTCATGGATATCATGCAGATTTTCCAGGATGCGCACCCTACTTGCTGTAGTTTGTATCAACTGGACCAACTTCCCTGATTTTGGGTTGTATTGATTCCATTGGTCCAGTCCTAGCACAGACAGCCTGGTGCTCCATGCAAACAGGTGAGTTTCCTAGCTACCTGAAGGAGGCAGTGGTTACATCCCTCTTGAAGAAAGCTTCTTTGGACCCCAACTGCCATGCAAACTACAGACCAATCTAAAACCTTCCCTTTTTAGGCAAGGTGATTGAGAAGGTAGTGGCTGTGCAGCTAGAGAACCATTTGACCATTCATGATATCAATGAACCCCTCCAGTTCAGTTTTCAGAAGAGGCACAGTACAGAGACAGTGCTGGTTCAGGTGCTCAATGATCTCCTGATGTTTAGGGATCAGGAAGAACCATTCCACTCTGGTTCTTCTGGATCTCTCATCAGCTTTTGACACTGTGGACCATGGGGTCCTACTTGAGTACCTGAGGTACATCTGTGGACTATCAGATGTAGTCCTCAGGTGGTTTACATTTTGCCTCACTGGAAGACCTCAGACAGTGGTATCCAGGGTTTATTCCTCGTACCCATTCTCTCTGTCTTGTGGGGTTCCTCAAGACTTGGTGTTGTCCCCCATGTTGTTTACAGTGTACATACTGCCCCTCAGAGACATTGTAAGAAGGAATGGGCTGAGGTTTCACTGCTATGCTGATTATACCCAGCTCTACCTTTCTTTTGCACCTGACCAGGATGGCGCTCTCTCAGTCTTTAATAACTGCCTCAAAGAAATCCAGGAGTGGATGGACTCAAGTTGGCTGAAGTTGAACTCGGAAAAGACAGAGGTGCTGGTTGTGGATCCAGTGCATCGGATAGGGGGCAGGAGGTTGGTTCACCCTCTGGGCTTTATCTTGGGGGTGTATCACTCCCGACCTCTGAACAGGTGCATAACCTGGGGGTAATTTTTGATGAAGGGCTGACTCTGCATTCGCAGGTGTCTGTTGTCATCAAGTCCTCATTCTACCATCTGAGGAATATCTCCAGGATTAAGCACCTTGTTCCACCCTGCAATCTTCCTACACTGGTCCATGCCTTTGTGTCCTCACACTTGGACTATTGCAGTTCCCTCTACCTACGGCTACGCTGGCTGCCAGTACAGTGGAGGATCACCTTTAAAGTCGGTCTTCTGACTTTTAAAGCCCTACGTGGACTTGGCCCGGACTACCTGAAAGAGCTCCTGGTTCCTTACTGCCCTGGGTGACTGCTGAAGAGGGGTTGCTTGAGATACTGAAGGTGTACTTGAAATCTTCTGGGACCCGTGCATTTATGCATGCAGACCCTACCCTCTGGAATTCTCTACCCCATCAGTTATGGGGGTGCATGACAATGGAGGGATTTAAAAAGGCCCTGAAAACATATCTACAGGTATGTCATCAAGCATTTGGTGATTGACTTCATTCGTCTAATTGTATCAGCTGTTTTATATATTTTAAGATTTAAAATGTTTGATGTGTTTTTAAACTCTGTAAGGCGCCTTGTTTTTTGAAAGATGCCATAGAAATAAAGTTTATTATTATTATTATTACTGTTATTATCATCATGATTTCTGTTCTTTCACCCTGGGATGGCTCTGGGGGAATGAATTTCCAGTGGAATTCTGGCAAGTGCTAGTTACAACAATATCACCTATCCTACAACAGGTATATGCAGAAGCAGAGATGGTGAGAAAGTTCCCACCTACCCTGTTGGAGGCTGTAATTATGGTGCTACCCAAGAAAGGGAAGGATCCTACCTTGCCCAGTAGCTGTGGGCCTATATCACTGCCTAACAGTAAAGTCTACACCAAGGCTTGAGCCCACAGGCTTAACACTCTCCTCCCGCATCTAATCCATCCAGTGCAGATAGGCTGTGTCCATGGTAGGTACAACGTGAACCACATCAAAACGTTGATTAATTTAACCCATGTAGCTAAATCTCTCCCTTCTCCAGTAGCTGCTGTGGCTATAGATTTTGAAAAAGTGTTAAACTCTCTGGAATGGAACTATCTCCATATGGTCTTGCAATATATGGGGGTGGGTCCTCGCTTTAGAACCAGGGTAAGCTCCCTATACAATCTCCCAACTGCCCGGATCCTAACTAACTCAAATCTCTCTGCTCCCTTCAACTCTGACTGAAGCACCAGATAGGGCTGCCCTCTCTCACCCTTTCTTTTTGTCCTCACTGTGGAACCCCTGGTGGCATCAATTAGACAGGACAGAAAGGAACAAGGGATTATAGTTTGGGAGGAGCAGTACACCATACTCATTTATGCAGATGACCTACTTGTCACTGTCTCAGACCTACACACTGCCATAAACCCACTCCTTAGAATACTGCAGTGTTTTCTTGCATACTCCAGACTGCGTATTAACCAAACCAAAACAGAAGTGCTCCCTCTGAACCCCCACTGGAACCTGAATACAATGGGGAAGCTGGCCTCATATGGACTGGGCAGGGCATCAAGTACTGTACTTGGGCATTAAATTCACAGTGTCACTCACCAAGCTTTGGGATCTTAATCTATAGCCCATGGTAGCTGACCTAGCAACAGACATAAAACGATTGAAAAAACTGCAGTTGCCTCCACAGGAGCTCTCTGAAGTTACAGCACTTGTCTCCTGTATACTGTTAACAGTGACTCCTGGGCCTTTCTAAGCAAAATTAAGCCATAATCAGCATGCCACAAACAAATGCTAATAGCACCAAAACCATAAGTGCTAGACAAAATGTATGAGTGACAAACTTGTTCAGCATAAAATTACCTTTCCAACGGTGGTATGCAAGTAATAATAGGTAATTTAGTTTTTTTTTCTATGCTGGTCAAAACAGCAAAACAAAATATTTTTTCAACTAAAAAATGCACCATAAGCGTTTTTTGTTGGGAAATATGTAACATATCAACACCAAATTAAGCTTCCAGACATTAGATGTAGTTTTAATAATCTGTTTGTTAAAAAAACAGCTATTTCTGTAGTATTAAACATAATTTTTTCCCATTTTAGTCAAGATGCGTTGGTGAGGTTTGAGGGACAAATCTGAACCATACACACCATGTCATAAACAAATGCATATAACTCCTAAAGTAAACAGGATACACACAACTTATCAGCAACAAAGTTGTTCCGCACAAAATTGCCTTTCCAACGGTGCTATGAAATAGGCTGTGCTCAATTAGGTTTTTGTTTTAAACTGGCTGAGATACCCAGAATGTGTGTTTTCTTCGAAGTGCTTATGTGGTTCTTGATGGACAAAATGTCTGCCATACACACCATGCCATAAACAAATATGAATAATTCCTAAAGTGAACATGATACACACAAAGTGTCAGTGGCAAAAATGTTCAACACCATATTACCTTTCTAATGGTGCTATTCAGTCAATTCTAATTAATTCTGGCTGGCAAGTAATATTAAAACATGTGAGTGACATCTGCAGATGTTACTAGGACACACAGGAAGTCTGTAGGTGACTTCTGTAGTTGTTCTGGGACACACTGTAGTGCATTTGCTGCCACCTACAGGCGTATTCTAGGAGGCAATGAGTTAACACTTGCTGGAAAAATTGATGCTGTTAAAATGGTAATAGCCCCCAAAATTTTCTGTTTACCCTCCCACTTGCCAATGGACCTTCCCACAAGCTGGTGTTCTAAAACTGATAAGGTGGTGGGTAGATTCCTGTGGTAGGGCAAACCACTCTGCTACAGTTACAATAAACTGCAAGCCCTTTGGGAAGTGGGAGGCTGGTGTCTTTCACAGACTGAGGGATACAAGTGGGCATATCAAATGGCACAAACTCCTCAGTGGTTTTGCCCAAAGGGGGTTAAATACACCTCAATGGGTGGCCATAGAAAATACCGTAAGTCAGATGTACTCCCTCCCACTATTAGTCAATAACCCCCACACACACACACTTCTCTGAAGTCTCATACCATGATTTGACCTTCGATTAAATATTGGTTCAAGTGCAATGCAAGCTGGATAATAATCTAACCCAGGTAAAGCGTACCCCAATTTGGGTGAATGCACATCTCCTTATTGGAAGGCAGCCAGTCAATTGGCCGGGGTGGGTGCACAGGAGAATACATAAGATTGAGGACCTCCTGGCACCTGGTTCCAAAGCAGTAGACACTTTTCAAAGCCTGCAAGTCCACTGGAACATGCCAGCAGCTGACTTTTGGAGGTACCTGCAAATTAGAAGTGCCCTGTAAACCTATCTCAAGAGAATGCCATGCTCAGGCAAACCCACTTTGCTACCCACCTGGCTCTCCAGCTCCAAAAGTATAGCCAGTAGAATATATTTTCCCTTGAGAAACACCCTACCCAGCCAATCTGACAACTCTAAAAACAAATGGGAGAAGGTCCTCTGACATTACTGACCAACAGTGCAGTGATTGCTGGCAATTTGAACAAAAAGCATTTAAAGATGCCAGAAGTAAACTGATCCAGAACAAAATTGTACACTCCTGACATTGGACCCCAGCTGTGCTTCATACTGCAGGTGTCCTCAGTTTGAATGCTTGCTGGAGATGTCACTCACAGTTAGGGGATCAGCTTCATGTTCTCTAATTGTGCCCTAAATTACAGCAGTTATGGGATCAAGTCTGCCTGATTGGATCCAGTGTACTCCACAAAACCATTCCTCACTCGGCTCATCTGCTGATCCTGGGTATGAAATCCACAGCACCCCACATAACTGGCCCTGAGCATAGATGGTTGGCTCTACTTTTCATGCAGGCCAGACACCTTATTCTCTGTAAATGGAGGATGCCCATAATCCCCTCAACTCAAGAACTGATGTCCTCACTTGTATGAATAGCTTCTCTGAATTGCAAGCAACACCTTACCTGCCTATAAAGTCTGTTGGAGACCATTTCACACCTACACTGCTCCGAAAACTGGGATAGGCTGAACAAAGGCATGCAGTGTACTTTATGTACCACTCACTCTTTATCAGAACATGGTAACAGAGGACCTCCATAATACAGAAACAGAAATATAGAAACATAAAAGTTGACAGGCAGAAGGAGACCACTAGGTTCATTTTATGCATCTTATCCATTATGCAGCATAATTTTGTTGTATTTTTATGTAATGTTGGAATTTCTGGACTTTTATTGTCTTATTGATTTTAATATTTTGTTATTGTACAGTGCTTTGGTTTTAGAATTGCGCTTTACAAATAAAGCTTATTATTATTGTTATTATTATTTAGTCTGCCCATTTGTTTTAGATGTATTTTGACACTCTAGTTGCCCTTTGTAGTCAGGGCTTCCTTGTGTCTCTCTCCCATGCATTCTTGAATCTCCCCACAGTGTTGACCACCACAACCTCTTGGGACAGGCTGTTCCAAGTGTCCACCACTCTTTCTGTGAAGAAAAACTTCCTGGTGTTGGTAGAGAACCTCCCTCCTTGCAGCCTGAGGTCATGTCCCCTGGTTCTGGAGCTCTTCTTGAAGTGAAAAAAGTCCTTGTGCCTGTACCTTGTTAATGCCTTTTATGTACTTGAATGTTTCAATCATGTTCCCTCCCTCTAATCTCTGCTTCAGGGAGTACATATTCAGTTCCCTAAGTCTTTCCTCATAGGACATGTACTGCAGTCCCGTAATCATTTTTGTCGCCTTTCTCTGTATTGTTTCCACCCGGTCAATGTCCTTCCTGAGATGAGGCCTCCAGAATTGGACTCCATATTCCAGGTGAGGCCTGACCAGTGGTCTATACAGTGGTAGTATCACCTCTCTCTTCCTACTCATGATTCCCCTCCCAATGCAGCCCAGGATTCTGTTGGCCTTCATTGTTGCCTTCTCACACTGCTTACTAACCTTCAAGTCATCTGAGATTATGATTCCCAGATCTTGTTCCCGGTTTGAGGCTGCCAGTCTTTTGCCTCCTAGGTAATACTCCTTTCTTGGATTTTTCTTTCCTATGTGCATGACCTAGCACTTTTTGGCAATAAATCTCAGCTGCCACACTCCAGACCATTGTTCTAGTTTCTTGAGGTCAGCTTCCATCTTGGTCGCTCCTTCTGGGGTGTCCACCCTGATATATATCTTGGTGTCATCTGTGAACAGACACACCTTCCCTTCCAGTCCATCAGTGATGTCTGTTATAAAAACATTGAAGAGCACAGGCCCAAACACTGAGCCCTGGGGCACCCACTGGTCACCCTGCCTTTCATCAATTGCACTCCATTAACCTGTACCCTATGGGTTCTGCCTCATAACCAGTTTTGTATCTACAGTATATGAGTACTTCTGGATCAACCCCTGTGTGGTCAAGCGTCTTTACTAAAGTCTAGGTAGACCACATCAACTGCCCCACTGTTGTCCACTATTTTTGTAGCATAGTCAAAAAACTCGAGCAGATTTGTCTGGCATGACCTACCCGCTGAGAAAACGTGCTGTTTAGGGTCTTGTCAGCCACTAGTTTTGAGGAATGCTATGATCCTCTGTTTGAGTAGTATCTCCATTAGTTTCCCTACTATAGACATGCGGCTTACTGGTCTGTAATTACTAGCCTCTTCACAACTGCCTGATTTGTGAAATGGAACCACTATTACCTTTTTCCATATGGAAAGATAGAAACATAGACTTTGACAGCAGATAAGGGCCACTTGGCCCACCCAGTCTGCCCATTTCCCTACCTACTGGATACGCTGCAGATTCTAGTTAACCAACAGCCTACTTCCTGCAACCCCCCACTATAACTGCCTTATGTCTGTCCCATGCATGTTTGAATTCCCTCACTGTTTTAGACCCAACGACCTCCTCAGGAAGGCAGTTCCATGTATCCACCACTCTCTCCGTGAAAAAAAATTCCTCACATTACCCCTGAGCCATCCCCCCTCTATCTTTAAATTGTGCCCCCTTGTTCTTACACATCTCTTTTTCTGAAAGACGCTACCCTGCTGAACTTTGTTGATTCCCTTGAGGTACTTGAAAGTTTCTATCATGTCCCCTGTCTCTCCTGTCATCAAGAGTATACATATTAAGCTCTCTCAGCCTCTCTTCATATGGTTTCTGCCGCAGACCATGCACCATTTTAGTTGCCCTCCTCTGGACTGCTTCCATTCTGTCTATGTTCTTGCATAGATGAGGTCTCCAAAACTGCACACAGTACTCCAGATGGGTTTCACCAACTGTCTGTATAGAAGAATAACCACTTCCCTTTTTCTACTTGTGATGCCCCTTCCTATGCATCACGGTATCCCCCTGGCTCTCCTTACTGACATTTCACATTGCTTAACCACCTTTACGTCATCTGATATGACTATCCCCAGGTCCCTTTCCATTTTTGTTGTCGTTAGTACCTCCCCTGCTATTGTGTACTCTTCTCCTGGGTTTTTGTTTCCCAGGTGCATTACTTTGTACGCTTTGCATTAAATCTAAGTTGCCACATGTCTGACCATTCCTCTAACCTTGCCAAGTCCATTCTCATCTTTTCTACCCCTCTTGTGTATCAACTCTATTACAGATCTTTGTGTCATCTGCAAAGAGGCATACCTTTCCCTCCAGACCCTCTGCAATGTCACCTATAAAGATGTTAAAGAGGTAGTAATTCTGCTTCTCCCTGTGTATAAATAATTGCTTAGACCTTTTATACTAGAGTCATTATTTCTTTGAGGTTATTTGTTCTGTTTCAGGGTGAAGGTTGCCTTGATTATTCACCCATCCCATATGAATCAGTCAGACATCTGTTGAAGAGTGAGTTTTTATTTTTGTATCACTGTTTATTACCCATTGTTCAGCTCCCACTAGCTGTATATTGTACAATCATTTATTGCACCTTGCCCTGTTCTGTTTTGCTTTTGTTTGTTACCTAGGAAATGCTTCAATAAAAAGATTAACTATAAAAAAAATTAATCCCCAGTTGTTCCTCCCCTTCCCCGTTCTCTGATTGCTGTAATGAGGAAAACTACACTACCGTGGTAGTCTACTGGCCCCCCCACTCCCCCCAGTTTGACCTCAGCCATGATTGGCACAGCCACCTCAAACTGCCATGGCCAGCATCTGACTGAACTGTCAATAGCACCTGCAGTAGACAGTCGTGCTTGATTGGTTGACCAGTCAACCAATGAGCATGCATTGTCTACTGTACGCACTCATTGACAGTTCAGTCGGTCGGCTGGTGGTGGTAGTGTGAGGTGGGCTGTGCCAGTCACAAGCTAGGGTCAGACTGGAGGAAGCAGGGTGGTGGATCACTACCTGCTGGGAGGGGAGGGACACTAGACTACTAGAGTAGTGTAGTTTTCCTTGACTCAGTGATTAGAGAATGATGGAGGGACAACTGGACAACTGAGGATTTATTTTTATTACATGGGGACATTGACCGGAGAATGGGGGAGGTGGAGGGACAACTGATGATTGATGTTTATTACATGGGGATGGCAATCGGAGAATGGGGATGTGGAGGAACAACTGGACCACCACAACTGACTGTTTCTTTGTTTTTTATTGTACATGGGGATCAGGGCATAGAGGGGACCTCTAGACTACCAGGGACAATCATTTATTTCCACAGATGGAGTTTGGGGCATGGGAGGGACCACTGGACCACCAATGCCTTCTTATTATAGACATAGATGGTGATTGGGGCTTGGGGGAGGGGGGATCTGACCTGGTACACTCGGTAGCAGTGCTGACATGTAGACAAGCACATAATGGGCATGGAATTGGCCCCTTAGCACCATGCATGCCCAATGGGCTCATCTGCATGTTTGAACTGAATATCACCCATGGGGACCGAGGCGCTAACCAGTGTAGGCCATGCTTTACCCCTATGGGCAGTCTTCAGGCCAGCATTCTGGTAGTGCTGCACTAAGAATGGTGGCTTTCTGTGTGAAGCATTACCATAGTCCTATATTTCAACTGATAGTGTGGTCAGTTCAGATTGTGCTATCTGTTTGAATATGGTGCCAGAGTCGGCCAGCCCTATTTTTTCACGTGGTACACCTCTTTCTGTGCACAGCCAGCTGACTCTGAAAATGGGACCTGAGAAGTACTAAGTGCTGTGCATCTCTAATAGACTGGAATACTTAAAACAAAAAGACATAAACTTGAATAGCGTGTAATAATATTGGCTGAATATATTAAATCAAACGATTCCAAGAGGGCTCAGAAAGTTTATGGTCCAAATTTGGGCTTTATCAATGCCATGTTAGAAAAGATGATTGCATTGATAGTAAATATTAATTAAGCATTGTTTTGATCATTATTGAAGTATTAATAACTAATCAAGGTAGTATAGATATGCTTGGGCAGCGATGAATATGACAGGATATAGTGAGTTGCAGGCGAATATGGCACAGTTATCTTCTGGGGAAATTTGTGGGAGACATGGTGGTGCCTAGTTTTCAAGAGGCTGAGATGACAGGTGATAGAAAGGAGCCAATTCATGGTTGAACTAATCAGACTGAAAGGTACTACCATCCTCAAGGCCATAAGGAGCTTGGACACCTCTCCTCAGGGGCCCCAGAGGGCTTCAGGGATGGGATGATGCACAGTGGAGAGGCAAGAAAGTGTGACTGGGAAGGGGCAAGTTCAGTTCCCAAGGATGGTCACAACAACCCAGTCTCTGTTCTTAGAGGTACTATGGAAAGTCACAGCCCAAGGTCTACAGATAGATGGCATAAAGCGGGTACCAGCCTCAGAAAATAGGGCTTGATCTATGCAGAAAGAGCCTTGCAATTTTTCTCTGGCTGCATGGGAGGAGCCTGTCTGGGGGTGGGGGGTGCTAGTCAGTAAGGTTATTAAAGGAGGGAGGAGAGCCATAGCACTAGAGGATTCAATTGTGGGTGGAAGCAGGAGGGCTGGTTGAGGGCACAGAGCCTGAAAGGCAGAAGGAGCTGTGCCTTCCTAGTATGATGACAGTGAAGCTGTCTGATGTGCATGTCTTTTGCATAGAATCACAGCTGCCAAATTCTGGACCACTCTTCACACCCCTCCAGGACCCTCCTCGTGGTTTTCCCTCCCTCCATTATGTTTATTCTATTGCAGATCTTGGTCTGATCTGCAGATATACAGAGATTTTCATCTAGCCCCACCCCATCCTATCTTGTCCATCTGATGATGTCCCACCCCACTATGCTCTCCAGATGTCCATTGGTTTCCCCATACACTTGCCAACTCCATTGTAAGTGGGCACATGAAATCATCATGTGCATTCCAAAATCCATTGTCCCCATGTAAGCACCATGCCATGAACCCTCATTTGCAAGGGTCACAATACATTTGGCATGGCCCTGTAGGTCACTTGGTCTTATGTCCTTCTTTCTTTGAGACATGCAACATTCAATGATGCACACAGGCATCGGCACACATGGCCATGCCAGCATCCATCAGTATCTCACCCCTGCTGGAGCCTCTGAATATGCTGACATATAGATGCTATTAGGTGTCATGTGTGCTACAGGGGACACATACCTCCCTTCCTGATGGAGGAGAGGATTATTGGGATGCTATGTCTTTCCTTTCCAGGCCAGCCCTCAAGCAACCTAAGTCTACTCCTGAACCCAGGTCATTAATGTAGCCTACCACTGACCTGCTGAGATGGAAAGCAGATCTTTTCTTAATGATGTCTCTGCTGACTGCTGACTTGGAGTGGTCAGCTGGCCCTATCTGTTATTTTTTGGGGGACACTACCTAGGTAACACAAAAGCATAGAAAACAGTGACAGTAAAGGACCCATGGTTCATCCATTCTGCTCGAGTTCCTTATTTAGCTCTGGGACCTACTGTCACTGCTGGGTCCTTGCCCTGCCCAACCTACCCCATCCTCCTCCCAGTTTCTACTGCCCTGAGGAACAACAATATCCTTCATGCTGTCCCAACCATGCTTAAAAACCACCAACAGTTTTGCACTTACCACTTCATTGGTAGACTGTTCCATGGCTCCACCACCCTATTGGTAAGATAATAATTCCTCATGTCCCTCCTGTACCTCCCTCCTGTTAGTTTCCACTCAAGTCAACAAGACAACAAGATAGTAGTTCCCTTCATTCAGTTTGTTTTGTCCTTTTAGGAACTCGAAGATCTGTATCATATCTTCTATCTCCCTTTTGGTCTCCAGTGACTACATGTTCAGTTTCTTGAGGTGTTTCTCATTGGACCTGCCCTGTTGACCCTGAATCACTTTCATCATCCTGCACTGCACCATCTCCAGTCTAGAGCACATGTTTTACAAAGTGTTCTTTTGCTGGGAAAGATGTGACAAAGTTATGAACCTACCATTGGTATCACAAAATATCTCTTAATCAAAAGCCCAAATGCTATGAATCCCTTTATTGAACAGAGTGGGATAACCAAAGAGAGATTGAATCCTGTACTAATTACAGTACTGAACCCTGCGGTACCCCACTAGTAACCCTCCTTTCTTCACTGTGGACTTCATTTACTATTACCCACCGTGTCCTGTTGTCCAACCAGTGTTTTACCCAGGCTACCACCCTAGGACCCACTCCCAGGCTGGCTAATTTGTTTATTAATCTGGGTAAAGAATAGACTTGAGAATAGGACACAGAGAGTAATAGTAAATGGAGTCCACTCTGAAGAAAGGGGGGTTACTAGTAGGGTACCGTAGGGTTCAGTATTAGGACCGGTCCTCTTCAATATCTTTATAAGCGATATTGCAGAGGGCCTGGAAGGAAAAATATGTCTCTTTGCAGAAGACACAAAGATCTGAAACAGACTTGATGCACAAGGAGGGGTGGAAAGGATGAGACGGGACTTGGCAAGATTAGAGGAATGGTCAAATGTATGGCAGCTTAGATTCAATGCTAAGAAGTGCAAGGTAATGCACCTGGGAAACAAAACCCAGGGAAGAGTACACAATGGGGGTGAGATACTAACAACAACAAAAATGGAAAGGACCTGGGGTAGTCATATCCAGATGACTTAAGGGTGGGCAAGCAATGTGAGGAGGGCAGTAAGGTGGGGGGGGTATACTGGGATGCAGAGGGAGAGGCATCATCAGTAGAAAACAGGAAGTTGTTATCCCTCTGTACAGACAGCTGGTGAGACCCCATCTGGAGTACTGTGTGCAGTTCTGGAGACCTAATCTTTGCAAGGACATAGACAGGATGGAAGCTGTCCAGAGGAGGGCAACTAAAATGGTGCATGGTCTGCACCGGAAGACATATGAAGAGAGATTAAAGGAGCTTAATATGTATAGCCTTGAGGAAAGGAGGGAGAGGGGGGACATGATAGAAACTTTCAAGTATCTCAAGGAAATCAACAAAGACCAAGAGGGTAGAATCTTTCAAAAAAAGAGGTGTACATGAACAAGGGGGCACAATTTGAAGATAGAGGAAGGGGAGGCTCAGAGGTAATGTAAGGAAGTGTTTTTTCACAGAGAGGGTTGTGGATACATGAAAAGGCCTTCTGGAGGAGGTTGTGGAGTCAAAAACAGTGGTTGAATTCAAGCATGCATGGGACAGTCATAAGGCAATTCTAGGGAGTGGGGGTAGAAAGAAGTAGGCTACCGGTTAACTAGAATCTGCAGCTTATCCATTAAGTAGGGAAATGGGCAGACTGGGTGGGCCATGCGGTCCTTATCTGCCATCAGATTCTATGTTTCTATGCTCATGTTTGTTTGGGACTGTGTCAAATACCTTGCTAAAGTCTAGGTAGGCCATTTCCACAGCCCCTCCCTGGTCTACTGCTTTGATCACCCAGTCAAAGAAATCAATTAGATTTGTCTAACATGACCTTCCTGCTGTGAATCCATGCTGCCTTGGATCCTGTGACCCGCTGACCTCTAGGTACTCAACAATTCTTTCCTTCAGAAGTGATTTCATCATTTTCCCTACCACTGAGATCAAACTGACAGGTCTGTAGTTTCCTGCCTCTGTCTTGCTCACACTTTTGTGTGGGGGAATCACATCTGCCCTCCTCCAGTCCTCAGGTACCACCACATCCTCCCATGATTTATTAAAAAGGGTAGTCAGTAGTGTTACTAGTTCTTCCCTTAGTTCTTTAAACATTCTGGGTGAATCCCATCAGGCCCTATTGCTTTATCCACCTTCAGTTTTACCAGTTCTTTCAGAACCCTTTCTTCTGTGAAAGGACTAATATCAACCCCCCATCCAGAGTGCTTCTATTGACCGGATTAGGTATTTCCCCCTTCTTTTCCATTGTGAATACCGAGCAGAAGTATTCGTTCAGTGTCCCTGCTTTTTCACTGTCACTCTCTGCCCAACCACCTTCCTCTTTGTTCAGCCTCAGTATCCCTGCCTCAGTCTTTCTTTGCTCCCTAATGTACCTGTAAAAGATTTTTTCCCCCCTTCTTAACTGAGTTGGCTGTCTTTTCCTTGGTTTGGGCCTTTGCTACTCTGACTGCCTTACCCGCTTCCTTCTGCTTTAACTGGCACAGTTCTCTGTCCTGCTCCTTCTGTGTTTCCTTACACTTCCCGAATGCTATCTTTTTTTCCCTTACCTTCCCTGCCACTTCTTTTGAGAACCATAGCAGTGTTTTCTTTCATTTTGATTTGTTTATTTGCTTCACACAAAAACCTTTTGCCTCTGTGATGGCGGTTTTGATGTTTTCCCATTTTTGCTCCACCCCAACTTTAATGCCTTGATGAAATGTTTCCTTTTTATTTTAACATTTCTAAAAAAGATATTAGCTACAACAAATGCATAGAAAGGTTTCTGTCTTTCCATTTTTAGGGCTGTCATGGGTGGAGCTCTACAGTCCTTTTATGATCGATGTGAAAAAAGGACTTTGCACATCATGTTGAACTTGTGTCTCAGTTGCCTCTGCGTCCATGAAGCAGCCTATCCATGTTGTCAGTATTTTCGCAACACTTATCTATTTTAGAGTGACTGTGGTCACAGCGGAACATGTTCCAACTCCATCGTGTCCAAGATGGCCATTGCACTCTACTGCACATGTACTAGAAGTCGTATATGTGCAGTAGCATTTGGCAGCCATCTTGGTCACAGGAGAGTGGGCTGTGTTCTGCTGTGATTGCCTATTATATTTATTTATTTGTTTTTTAATATTTTAAAAATTCCCACCACCTGACTTTCCCTCTCAGCACCCCCCCATAAACATAACTGCAACATTGGGGGTGCCCAATCCCCCAATGTCTTGATTGGGGATTGTCGATCTTTTTTCTGACACTGGGTGTGCCCAGTCCTCTAGTGTCACAATTTGGTTCATCGGTCTTTTAACATTCCCCCCACCCAACCATCTCTCTCAGCACCCACTACCCCTCCCACCCCCAGAAACATAGCAGTGACACTGCGGGTGCCCAGTCCCCCAGTGTCACGATCAAGGATTGGCTGTCTTTTTTCTGACATTGGGGGTGCCAAATCCCCTAGTCTCACGATTGGGGATCATCTGTGTTTTTTTGTGTATGTGTTTTTTCACCTGTAAAAAAAAAAAACAGTCCATTGATGTGTTCCACCACATAACTGTGTTACTGGGTTGCCCAATTCCCAGTGTCATAATCAAGGGATAGTCGGGGTCTTTTTCCCACCTCTAAAAAAGTCCATCGATGCCTTTTGTGGCTGTTGCTTACCCACACCTGACCCTTCCACTATGCATCCACCAACCCACAGCCCTCCAAGCCTTTACTTACCCATCAGGAGTCCAACATTGTAATCTTCTCTAGACCACAGACACATCTTCAATCTTTAAACCCAGACAGCGAACCAAAGACAAAGGTATGTAGTTCAATGCATTTCGATGGGGTTTTGAACTTAGTGCCATAACTTGGGCATTTTTTACATATTTTTGGCCCACATTTTCAACATGCCTTCTTTTGGACCCCACCTCATGAACAATGTCACTGTCATTAGCTCATTGAGTCCTGGTGGCCATTTTAGAAACATAGAAACATAGAATTTGACGGCAGATAAAGACCGCTTGGCCCAACCAGTCTGCCCATTTCCCTACCTAATGGATAAGCTGCAGATCCTAGTTAACCAGCAGCCTACTTCTTCCTAACCCCACCCCCTAGAATTGCCTTAAGACTGTCCCATGCATGCTTGAATTCCACCACTGTTTTTGACTCCACAGCCTCCTCCGGAAGGCCATTCTATGCATCCACAAACCTCTCTGTGAAAAAATACTTCCTTAAATTACCTCTGAGCTGCCCTCTTTCTATCTTCAAATTGTGCCCCCTTGTTCTTGCACACCTCTTTTTTTGGAAGATGCTACCCTCTTGGACTTTGTTGATTCCCTTGAGGTACTTGAAAGTTTCTATCATGTCCCCCCTCTCCCTCCTTTCTTCGAGGCTATACATATTAAACTCTTTAATTCTCTCTTCATATGTCTTCCGGTGCAGACCCTGCACCATTTTAGTTGCCCTCCTCTGGAAAGCTTCCATCCTGTCTATGTCCTTGCAGAGATTAGGTCTCCAGAATTGCACACAGTACTCCAGATGGGGTCTCACCAGTTGTCTGTACAGAAGGATAATAACTTCCTGTTTTCTACTGGTGATGCCTCTCCCTATACATCCCAGTATCCCCCCAGCCCTCTTTGCTGCCCTCTCACATTGCTTGCCCACCTTTAGGTCATCTGATATGACTACCCCCAGGTCCCTTTCCATTTTTGTTGTTGTTAGTATCTCACCCCCCATTGTGTACTCTTCCCCTGGGTTTTTGTTTCCCAGGTGCATTACCTTGCACTTCTTAGCATTGAATCTAAGCTGCCATACATTTGACCATTCCTCTAACCTTGCCAAGTCCCTTCTCATCCTTTCCACCCCCTTGTGCATCAACTCTGTTGCAGATCTTTGTGTCATCTGCAAAGAGACATACTTTTCCTTCGGTCCCTCTGCAATGTCACTAATAAAAGACATTGAAGAGTACCGATCTATACTGAACCTGCAGTGCCCCACTAGTAACTTGCTTTCTTCAGAGTGGACTCCATTTACTATTGCTCTCTGTGTCTATTCTCCAGCCAATTCTTTACCCAGGCTGTCATCTTGGGATCCACTCCCAGGCTGGCTAACTTGTATATTAATCTTTTGTGTGGGACTGTGTCAAATGCCTTGCTAAAGTCTAGGTAGGCCATGTCCACAGCCCCTACCTGATCTACTACTTTGGTCACCCATTCAAAGAAATCTATCAGATTTGTCTGGCATGGCCTTCCCACTGTGAATCCATGCTGACTTGATTCCTGTTCCCCTCTGGCCTCTACATACTCGACAGTTCTTTCCTTCAGAAGTGATTCCATCATTTTCCCTACCGCTGAGGTTAAACTAACAGGTCTATAGTTTCCTGCTTCTGCCTTGCTCCCACTTTTGTGAAGAGGAATCACATCTTCCCTCGTCCAGTCCTCGGGTACCACCCCATCCTCCCATGATTTGTTAAAGAGGGTAGTCAGTGGTGTCACTAGTTCTACCCTTAGTTCTTTTAGAATTCTGGGATGAATCCCATCAAGCCCCATTGCTTTGTCCACCTTCAGTTTTAGAGTTCTTTCAGAACCCTTTCTTCTGTAAATGGGCTGATATCAACTTCTGTATCCAGAGTGTTTCTACTGTTTGTTTTAGATACCTCCCCTCTTCCTTTGTAAATACTGAGCAAAAATATTTGTTTAGTATCTCTGCCTTTTCACAGTCACCCTCTGCCCACCCTCCCTCCCCTTTATTAAGCCTCACTATCCTCCCTTGGTCTTCCTTCGCTCCTTGATATACCTATAAAAGGTTTGATCCCCCTTCTTAACTGAGTTGGCTGTCTTTTCCTCGGTTTGGGCCTTTGCTGTTCTGACTGCCTTCCCAGCTTCCTTTTGCTTTAACTAATACAGTCTCTGTCCTGCTCCTTCTGTGATTCCTTGTACTTCCTGAATGCTTTCTTTTTCTCTTGAACCTTCACTGCCACTTCCTTTGAGAACCATAGTGGTCTCTTACATCATTTCATTTTGTTTATTTTCTTCACACAAAGGCTTGTTACCTCTGTGATGGCAGTTTTTATTATTCCCCATTGTTCTTCCACCCCTCCTTCCTGCCCATTCGCTAGTGCATTCCTTAGGCACTCACCCATTTTGGTAAAGTCAGCCCTCCTAAAGTCCAGTACTTTTGCCTTTGTATGGCTTGACTTTATTGCTGTGTTTATTGTGAACCATATTGTTCTATGGTCGCTAGTTCCCAGATGTCTACCACTTCTCATCTGTGATCCTCTCTTCATCTCCATTTGAGAGAACCAGGTCTGAGATTGCTCCCTCTCGAGTTGGCTCAATACTAGTTGTCTAAGGCATGCCCCTGTGGGCATCTAGAATAACCCACTCTTGAGTGGCTGCTGCAACTGCACTTCCAGTTAACATCTGGCATATTCAGACCACCCATCAGCAATATCTCCCTTTTCTGCCATTCTAAGTATACTTTCTATCATTTCCTTGTCCATTTCCTCCCCTGAGAAGTCTTATCTAACCCTGTGTGGATTATAGTGCCATTGCCAGTCTCCAAATTTACCCACAGTGCTTCTTCTCCTCCCTGTTTTCCCTTTTGTTCTGTTGCTTTGATTCCTTCCCCTTTGTAAGAGCTACTCCTCCTCCTCTTTTGCCCTCCTGTCCCTCCTGTAGATAGTGTATCCTGGTATGTTTACATCCCAGTCATGGTTTTGTGTGTACCATGTTTCTGTGACTGCCATGATATCCAGATGTTCCTCCTCCATCAAGGCCACTAATTCAGGAAGCTTGTTACTCAGAGTATGGGTATGGGCATTGCTACTCATTGCTCTCCATTTTTTGATGGCTTTACCTTCTTTTGCAGCATCCCCCACTGACCTTTCTACCTTGGTCTTTTTCTCATTTAGTACCCTGTTTTGTAGGGAGAGGCTGGGATTTTCCTGCTGATTATCAGTGCCTCCCCCCTTGACTAGTTTAAAAGCTTGCCAATGAAGCATTTAAACTAATTGCTCAAAAGACTTGTTCC
Organism: Neoceratodus forsteri; assembly: GCA_016271365.2. Lineage (NCBI taxonomy): Eukaryota > Metazoa > Chordata > Ceratodontiformes > Ceratodontidae > Neoceratodus > Neoceratodus forsteri. The sequence continues at coordinate 824,985,626 of CM057455.1, read as the reverse complement.
CTTCCTGGACAGATGCAGACCATCCTACCAATTTAGGCTGGTAACCCTCCAGGTGGAACCCCAGTCCCCAATGAAGCCAAACCCCTGTGCTCCACACCATTTTTTCAACCATTCATTAAACTGCATGGTGCAAAGTATCCTCGCCTCACTCATGCCATTGACAGGCAGCACCTCAGAGAAGAATACTGTGTGTTCTACTTGTCTTAGGCCCCTCCCCAATTCTACAAAGTCCTTCTGCACTGCTCTAATCTCATGATGAGCCTAGTCATTTGTCCCTAGGTGGACAATGACGTCCAGCTCAGACTCCCGTGCAGCTGTTCTCGTGATCCTGAGGATGTGCTTCCTGTCCTCAAGCCATGGCACCAGGCAGGCACCTTACTTCAGTTTTCCATCCCCCCAGTTCTATCCCCTAATAATTGAGTCCCCCACCAGGGCTGCTTCCTTTCCTTGTGGTGTCCTCTGCCTCCTTCCTGTGGGTCTCCCTTGTGACAGTTGTCCTCAGCCTCCTTAGTCTCCTCTGTGGGTGCATTCATAGGGGAGCTATGCTCCCCCCAGTATGGTGTATGGATTGTGGAGTGGAACAACTGACTGGGTGTGCCTCTGTTCCACCATCCTCACCCTCCCTGAGCCCACTGTGGTCCAACTACTGTACTTTCTTCGCAACCTCTGAGGTAGTGGTGGTGGCTCTGGTGCTCCCTGGATGGGGGAGGTTCCCTTCCTACCATCCAGTGTGGCCTGGGGGAAGGTTCCCTTACTACTGTCCAGTGTGGCCTGAAGATGGGCAACTTCCTCCCTCAGGGCAGAGAGTTGTCTGCAAATAGGGCAGCATCTCAGCCTCCAGAAAGTCTCCAGGAAGACTGCTGCCCCACAGCCATTACATTGCACTATTCCCCACATGTTTATCTACTTTTTTTCTGTGTGTTTGTGTGTGTGATTGGTTTGTTATATAGAAATATATATATTATACAATGTGTATGCTTATATTGTCAGTTCAGTGAGCTAGAGAGGATATGACAGTGATATGCACCTTGCACTCTTGAGGAAATGATGTCAAAACCCCAGGTATAAAGGAACTATTTCCAGGGTTGGGTGGGGTGAGGGTGGGAAGGGTTGGGCCTAAACTGTGCCCTCACATAACAATCAGTTAAAAGCTCTGACCCACCACTGCGATGAGTGCCTTCCTGTCAGCAAGATGCCCTACACAGCAATTTGACAGAGAAAATACCCTACTAATCAAACAGAGAAAAATCCAGACATCCAAGTCAGACACAGGTAAACCTCCCCAGCCCCAAAACAGGCTGGTGGTTTGTGCTCTGAAAGCAGTCAGCCCCAAAATAAGTCAGCTGTGCTTTAAACTCTTCCTGCACTGAAAATCTTAAGAATTGTAACAAACGTAAAGCTAGATCCATCTCCCTCTGTTGCTTGAAAGACTGTCTTTTCCTGATAAGTTCCTTATTTCACCTTTCAGTTAGAAGTAGCCTCCACCTGCAGAATATCTGCTACAAACCAAAGACAATTGTAAGGTTCACCTCACTCTGTTGTGAGCACAAAGTGCAATATAGAATTTGCAAGTGCAATATAGAATTTCTCACACAGCTCACAGCTGAATAAAGAAGTAGTGTACTTCCAGGTCAAGAAGATGTGCTTTGTGTCTCTAAATATTGCAGCCACCAGTAACTTATAGTAATCTGATCTAGTCTGGATATCTTCAGCCAGGGCAATTTGTTGACAATGGTTGTGATGCAACCTTTCCTGTTACAATACAACACTTTGTGGTCTGAAAACAATGAGGTGAACAATTTCCTGCACCTGAGGCTGTCTGTGTTTCAATTCACACTGCAGGTTTTGCTATGACAACTCCTTAACCACAGTAACTTATTTAAAAATAGTTTAACTATCACAAACTCCTACACACCAGTACATTATTTTAAAATAGTTTCTGTCCCAAAATCCTAGTAGTCAATCCAGCTACCCCCAAGGGACAACCAAAATGCAGTATTCAAACACTTGTGAAGTTACTTCCAAGATAAGCAGAGTTTGCAAGCTCCTTTTTCAACTCCTCAGCCACCTGTAAATTTAAAAATAGTTTAACTGTCAGAAAATCCTAGTAGACAATCTAGCTACCGCCAAGGGTCTACCCAAATGCAGTATTTAAATCCTTCTGAAGTTACTCACAAGATAAACAGAGTTTGCAAGCCCCTTCTTGGTGAGACACTTAATAAATATATAAATAAAAAGCAATTACCAAGGGTAGTTAGTTTCACCTCCCACAGAATTGAGCAAAAGTGCACGTTGTTGCAGATATCAAGTGCAATATACAATTTCTCACACAGCTCACAGCTGAATAAAGAAGTAGTGTCCTTCCAGGTCAAAAAGATGTGCTTTGTGTCAGGTTCTTTAATGGATAGATGTGACACTATATGGCATCTACTGGACCCAATGAGTTAGGCACACAGTCCCATGTTCTATTTTATATAATAGCCGGGTATCATTTTTTTGCCACAGAAGTGATATAAAAAACATCCAACTAATGACTTTGTTGGGCCTCACACAGGTTGTTACCTCCATTACCCACATTAAGGATCACTCATTGGATCTGGTTTTCCTCCTGGGGATGGAGATATCAGACTTGGTGGTGGAACCACAATAATGTTCAGTTTCAGGGCTCCCCCAATAGGCCTGCCCCCTATGGAGATGGTCCAGTACTGCCATTCACAGGGTGTGACCCCTGATAGCCTAATGGTGGTGCTGGATCTATCAAGCAGGCCAAGGGAGTGCATGGATCCATGGGATCTGGTGCTTGCTTATAAGATGCAGTAACAGTGGCCTTGGATTCCATTGCTCCTGTTTGTGTTCACCCCTCACCCTTTGCCCTAGGTCTCCATGGTTTGATGGGATCTTGAAGGAGTTGAGGAGAGTGGGATGAAGGCTGGAGAGGGCCTGGTGGAAATTGGGCCTTGATGGTGAAAGGCTTAGATTGATGAAACATTATTCTTTCTATCAATTGACAATCTCCCATAAGAAGGCAGAGTTCCTGTCCAGGGAGATTGCCACTGCATGAAATCAACCAACTCAGCTCTTCTGGACCATGGACAGATTGTGCACTCCAGTCTGTCTTCAATCTGTGGGAGCCATTTCACAACAGAAGTGTTATGAGTTTGCTCAGTTTTTTGCAGATAAGGTTGCTGCCATCAGATCTGAGATCAGCCAGTCCACCTCCTAGGACTGTTGTGATGGTCAGTGGGATGTCGCATGTGCCAGTCTGTTTGGAATGACTTCAGCTGGCCAGAAGTCACTGACATAGTGATAATCATCCAGTCTTTGTGGCTAACCTGCTGTAGTTTGGATCCAGGCCATACATGCCTCTTGGTGGGCTGCGTAGATGAAATTGGCCCGATCCTTGCAGAGATAGTTTGGAGTTCTTTGGAGAGGGAGATCTTTCCTGGTCCCCATAAGGAGGTGATCATATGTCCCCTCCTGAAAAAAACCTCCCTTGACCTGAACTGTCCTGCTAACTATAGACCTGTCTCAAACCTACCCTTTTAGAGTAAGGTGATTATGAAGGTGGTTGCTCTGCAGCTGGAGGACCTTCTTACCATCCATGATGTCTAAGACTCCAGGCAGAGAACCAGGCAGAGCACAAGAAAGAAGGAGCTGTATCTGTGTAGTTATCTAGGTGCTTGTCACAGGTGGCTGAAGGGAATTGTCATCTGTGAAATTAACTAAGTGTAGAAAGATTTGCAAAGTAGGGGGAGTCATCTAGGTGCTTATCACAGGTGACTGAAGGGAATTGCCATCTGTGAAATTAAGTAAGTGTAGAAAGATTCATAAAGTAGGGGGAGTGGCTTAGCTAAAAGGAGCCAGGTTAAAACCAGATTTAAGCACTGCCTTAGATAGCTTCTGCCAGAGAACAGGTAGAGCACCAGGAGGAAGGAGCTGCTGATATAACTAAACTTCACTACTTGGACTATATTGCCCTCCTTCCCTCCCCTCCACCCAAAGGCAGTTCTACTTTTATAGGCACAGGATTTGACTGACAATGGGAACTTCCTGTTTGGGAGCAGGAAGTGAGTGATCACAGAGCCACCAAAGACTCACCATCCTAGAAGGGCAAGAGTAGCTCTCTGTCCCCCCTAGCTGCTGGAGGTCTGACTCTGAGCAAGTAAGGAGACTACTGAGAAATATAGGAACTTCTTGTCTCAGAACAGGAACTTCAGGAGCTAAAAGGGCACAGAGACAGTAGGTAAGTAGGGAGAAAAAAAAAGAAATAAACAAACAGAGAAAAGAGTAAGTATTCCAAACAACAGTTAGGGGGACAGAAATAAGACATGATGGGAGTGGTGCAGTGCAGTAGCTGTGGAGCAGAAGTCTTCTGGGAGACGTTCTGAATGATGCAGTGTTGTCCCATCTGCAGGCACCTCTCTGGGCTGAGGGAAGAGGTTGCTCATCTCCAGGCTGAGTTGTCAAGGATTTGTGGGACCTCATCTCCCACCCAGGGACCACCAGGGTCACAGCCGTTGCCTCAGAGGTTGCCAAGAAAGAGGAAAGGTTTCACCACAGTGGGCTCAGGGAGGGTGAGGGTGGTGGAACAGAGGTGCATCCCTCCAGTTGTACTTCTCCACAATTTCTATGCCATTCTGGAAAAGTATGGTTCCTTTATAGAGGCAACCACAGTGGAGACCAAGGAGGATGCTGGGAACCTCCACAAAGGAGACCCACAGGAGGGTGGCATGAGACCCCACAGGGGAAGGAAACAACTCCTGGTGGGGGACTCCATTGTTAGGGAGGTAGAACTGGGGGAGGAAGGGGAGAGGGAGGTATGGTGCCTGTCTGGTGCCATAGCTTGGAGGGACAAGGAGAGAATCCTCAGGATCGCAGAAGCAGCTACACAAGGGAGAGAGCTGGAAGTCATTGTCCACCTAGGGACAAATGACCTGGCTAAGAAAGGGATCAGAGCAGTGCAAGAAGTGTTGGTGGAGATGGGGAGGGGACTTAGACAAATAACACACACGGTAACCTTCTCAGAGGTGCTGCCTGTCTATGGCACGGGTGAGGCTAGGGTGCTCCACACCATGGGATTCAATCAGTGGTTGAAAAACTGGGCAGAGCTCAGGATTTTGGCTTCACTGGGGACTGGGGGTCCACCTGGAGGGATGCAGGCCTATACTGGCATGATGGTCTGCATCTGTCCAGGAGGGGAACCAGGATCCTAGGTGATAGGTTTAAATGCTTCATTGGCAAGCATTTAAACTAGCCAAGGGGGGAGGCACTGGAGAGGAGCAGGGAAATCCTAGCCCCCCCAAAAATTCAGGGTACTAAGTGAGGTAGACATCAACATATAGATGTCAATAGGGAGAAGCACAGGGGTAAATGGAGAAAGTGACAAACGCAATAAGGACAGGGATGTGGCAAAAAGGGGTAAGGTCATCAAGAAATGGTGGGTAATGAGTACCAATGCCTATAGTTTGGGCAACAAGCTCCCTGAACTGGTGGTCTTGATGGAAGAGGGATGCCTGGATATCGTAGCAGTCACAGAACATGGTACACAGAGAACTATGAGTGGGATGTTAACATACCAGGGTACACAACCTATAGGAGAGATAATGAAGGGAGAAGAGGGGGAGGAGTAGCTCTGTATGAAAGGGGAGGGCTAAAAGCAACTGAACAAAAGAGTAAGCAGGGATGAGAGGAGGCACTAGGGGACACCTTAGAGACTGGAAATGGCACCACAATCCACACAGGGGTTGTATACAGACCCCCATTTCAGGGGGAAGGGATGGACAAGGATATGATAGAGGGCATACTTAGGATGGCAGAGAAAAGGGAGATACTGTTGATGAGGGACCTTAATATGCCAGATGTTAACTGGAGCACCTTTTGCTGCAGCCACATTCAAAAGCAGGGCCACTCTCAATGCCCTTCAGGTGGCATGCATCAGACAGCTAGTTTTGGAACCTACTCATGAGGGAGTAATCTTAGACCTCATACTCTCAAATGGGAACAGTGAGAGGATCTCAGATCTAGAAGTGGGTAGCCATTTAGGCACAAGTGACCACCAAACAGTGTGGTTCATGATAAACTCAGCTACAGAGTCAAGTCATACAAAAGTGAGGGTTCTGAACTTCATGAGGGCTGACTTTGGCAAGATGGGAGAGTGCCTTAGAAAAGCACTAGCAAACAGGCTAGAAGGAGGGGTGGAGCAACAATGGGGAAATATTAAAACTGCCATCACAGAGGCAACAAGCTTTTGTGAGAAGCAAATAAACAAATCAAAACAAAGAAAAAGCCACTATCATTCTGAAAAGAGATGGTGGTGAAGGATAGGGAGAAAAATTAGCATTTAGAAAGTATAAGGAAACACAGATGGAGCAGGACAGAGAACTGTACCAGTTAAGGCAGAAGAAAGCAGGGAAGGTAGTCAAAATAGCAAAGGCCCAAACTGAGGAAAAGATAGCCAACTCGGTTAAGATGGGGATAAAATCTTTTATAAGTATATCAGGGAGCGTAGAAAGACAAAGGGAGGGATAGGGAGGCTGAATAGAATGGAAGGTGGGTGGGCAGAGAGGGACAGTGAAAAAGCAGGGATACTGAATGAATACTTCTATTCAGTATTCACAAAAGAGGAGGTGGGGGAGGTGTCTAATCCAATTAACAGAAGCACTCTGGAGGGGGGGTCTATCCCAGTCATTTCACAGAAAAAAGGGTTCTGAAAGAACTTCTAAAACTGAAGGTGGACAAAGCAATGGGGCCAGATGGAATTCACTCCAGGATTCTAAAAGAATTAAGCAGAGAACTAGTGACACCACTGACTACCCTTTTAACAAATCATGGGAGGATGGTGTGGTACCTGAGGACTGGAGGAAGGCAGATGTGATTCCCCTTCACAAAAGTGGGACCAAGAGAGAGGCAGGAAACTATAGACCTGTCAGTTTGACCTCTGTGGTAGGGAAAGTGATGAAATCACTTCTGAAGGAAATAATTCTTGAGTACCTAGAAGCTAGTGGGGCACATGACCCAAGGCAGCATGGGTTTACAGCGAGAAGATCATGTCAGACGAATCTAATTAATTTCTTTGACTGGATTACCAAAGTAGTAGACCAGGGAGGGGCTGTGGACATGGTCCACCTAGACTTTAGCAAGGCATTTGACACAATCCCACACAAAAGGTTAATAGTCAAATTAACCAGCCTGGGAGTGGGTCCCAGGGTAGTAGCCTGGGTAAAACATTGGCTGGACAACAGGACACAGAAGGTAATTATAAATGAGTCCAATCCGAAGAAAGAGGTTACTAGTGGGGTACCACAGGGTTCAGTACTGGGTCCAGTCCTTTTTAATGTCTTTATAAGTGGCATTGCAGAGACTGGAAGGAAAAGTATGCCTCTTTGCAGATGACACAAAGATCTGCAACAGGGTTGATACACAAGGAGGCATGGAAAGGATGAGAAGGGACTTGGCAAGGTTGGAGGAATGGTCAGAATATGGCAGCTTAATTCAATGCAAAGTGCTAAATAATGCACGGGAAACAAAACCCAGGGAAGATTATACAATGGGGAGGTAGTAACAACAACAAAATGGAAAGAGACCTGGGGTAATCATATCAGATGACCTTAAGATTGGCAAGCAATGTGAGAAGGCAGCAGGGAGGGCTGGGGGAATACTGGGATGTACAGGGAGAGGCATCACCAGCAGAAAACAGGAAGTTGTTATCCCCCTGTACAGACAGTTGGTGAGACCCCATCTGGAGTACTGCGTCCAGTTCTGGAGACCGCATCTCCACAAGGATATAGACAGGATGGAGGCAGTTCAGTGGAGGGCAACAAAAATGGTGCATGGTCTGCAAGAGAAGCCATATGACGAGAGACTAAAGGAACTTAATATGTATACTCTTAAGGAAAGGAGGGAGGGGGGGACATGATAGAAACGTTTAAGTTCCACAGTGGAATCAACAAAAGTCCAAGAGGGTAGCATCTTTCAGAAAAAGAGATGTGCAAGAACAAGGGACACATTTTAGAGAGAGAGGGGGATGGCTCGGGGCAATGTGAGGAAGTATTTTTTCACAGAGAGGGAGTAAAAGCGTGGAACAGCCTTCCTGAGGAAGTTGTGGGGTCTAAAACTGTGGGAGAATTCAAGAATGCATGGGACAGACATAAGGGAATTTTTGTGGGGAGTAGGAAGAATTAGGCTGTTGGTTAAATAGGATCTGCAGCTTATCCTTTAGGTAGGGAAATGGGCAGACTAGGTGGGCCAAGCGGTCCTTATCTGCCATCAAAGTCTATGTTTCTATGTTTCTCCAGTCTGTGTTTAGGAAGAGACATAGTACTGAGACAGCACTTGTCCGGGTACTTCATGATCTCCTAATAGCTAGAGATCCGCGGTCTCATTTCATCTTGGTCCTCCTTGATCTCTCTGTGGCATTTGACACTGTGGATCATGGAGTGCTGTTGGAGTGCCTTCAGACCATTTGTGGACTCTCAGGTATGGTACTGAAGTGGTTTAGATCTTTCCTCTAGGGTAGGACTCAGAAGGTCATCATGGGAATTTATTCCTCTGTCCCCCTCCCCCTATCATGTGGGATTCTGCAGGGTTCAATTTTTGCACCCATGTTGTTTGCAAAGTATATGCTGATGTTAGGAGGTATGGCTTGAGTTTTCGCTACTATGCAGATGATACTCAGCTGTACCTATCATTTGTGCCTGGACAAGATGATGTGGTCTCAATATTTAACAACTGTCTCTCTGAGATCCTGAACTGGATGAGCACCAGCTGGCTGAGATTAAATCAGGACAAAACTGAGGTGCTGGTATTAGACTCAGATCTTTGGGCAGCAGATATGCTGAATGGATAATATCACAGGCTATGGCTTGGGGATGTTCCACTAGCGGTCTCACATCAGGTGCGTAACCTGGACATTACTTGTGACAATAAACTGACCCTAAAATCCCAGGTATTGGCCATTGTCAAGTCCTAATTCTATCATCTGAGGAATATTGCTCGGGTGAAGCACCTGGTTCCTCCTGACAATCTTCCAACCCTGGTCCACGCCTCTGTGATTACCCGCCTTGACTATTGCAATGCCCTATACCTTGGGCTTCCTAGGATTAATATCCACCCCTTGCAGCTGATGCAGAATGCAGTGGCTAGGCTTGTGACTGGTAACTCTAGGACCAGTCACATCACACCTGTTCTCTGTGGACTGCACTGGCTGCCGGTAGGCTTGTTGACCTATAAAGCCCTACGTGACCAGGGTTCCCACTACCTGAAAGATCTCCTTTTTCCCTACTGCCCCTCCTGTCCACTCCGATACATCGATGAGGGATTGCTAGAGATTCTCAGGGTATGTCTAAAGACATCTGTGGCTTGGTCCTTTTCTCATACAACCCCTACCCTGTGGAATTCTCTACCTCATCAGGTGAGAAAGGGCCAGACCATCGAAAGTTTTAAGTCAGCATTTAACCCTTGCAGGGCCATAGACTTATACATCAGTCCAAAATCCCTATATGTTCTAACTCTGTTGGCAGCCTAAGGGTTAAAATTTATGTATTTGCACAGACATTCCATGAAAATTTATCTGATATGCTACATTGTTATTGACTCGATTTTATGGATTTATGTTATTTTAAATCTGTTTTTATTAAGATTGTGGTCTGTTTTATCTGTGTTAATTTGTACAGTGCCTTGGTTTTTGAAAGGTGCTTTATAAATAAAGTTATTTTTATTATTATTATTATTATTATTTATTATTATCCCTGTGCGAATGCAGTCCAGTCAGGTTTAAGTGAAGTCTGTGGTCCGAAGCACCTGGCGTAAGAGACATTAACTTTATATTTAATTTTTTTTAAAGGAGTCCAGTTAAAAACATGTTAGCCCAGTGAATGTTTTATTTATAGAACTTACTGCCAAGTCTGAGTGGTGGTGAATTCTCTGGCGGTAAGTGTGGCTGAAGAAGGGAAGAGCTGCTGCTGGGACATGTGCAGTGCAAGGGAAACCTGACACATATTTGCCATTATAAACACTCCTTTGTAACTGCAAATTACAAACCAGGTTTCCGTTAGAGAAAAAATGAAATTAAGTTTTTATAGTAACTGTCTGTTCTATTATGAATGATAAAACAGAATTCTATCACTGCTTGTAAATATGACATAGAAACATAGAAACATAGACTTTGATGGCAGATAAGGACCGCTTGGCCCATCTAGTATGCCCATTTCCCTGCCTACAGGATAGGCCGCAGATTCTAGTTAACCAACAGCCTATTTCTTCCTACCCCCACAAGAATTGCCTTATGTCTGTCCCATGCATTCTTGAATTCTCCCAGTTTTAGACCCCACAACCTCCTCAGGAAGGCTGTTCCATGCATCCACTACCCTCTCTGTGAAATAATACTTCCTCACATTGCCCCTGAATCGGCCTCCTTCTATCTTTAAATTGTGTCCCCTTGTTCTTGCAAGTCTCTTTTTCTGAAAGATGCTACCCTCTTGGACTTTGTTGATTCCACTGAGGTACTTAAAAGTTTCTATCATGTCCCCCCTCTCCCTTCTTTCCTCAAGGGTATTCATATTAAGCTCCTTTAGTCTCTCCTCATACGGCTTCTCTTGCAGACCCTGCACCATTTTAGTTGCCCTCCTCAGGACTACCTCTATCCTGTCTATGTTCTTGCGGAGATGGGGTCTCCAGAACTGGACACAGTACTCCAGATGGGGTCTCACCAACTGTCTGTACAGAGGGATAACAACTTCCTGTTTTCTGCTGCTGATGCCTCTCCCTATACATCCCAGTATACCCCCAGCCCTCCCTACTGCCTTCTCATTGCTTGCTAACCTTAAGGTCATCTGATATGATTACCCCCAGGTCCCTTTCCTTTTTGTTGTTTTACTACCTCCCCACCAATTGTGTTTCTTCCCTGGGTTCTTGTTTCCCAGGTGCATTATTTAGCACTTCTTTGCATTGAATCCTAGCTGCCATACTTCTGACCATTCCTCCAACCTTGCCAAGTCCTTTTCATCCTTTCCACCTCCTTGTGTATCAACCCTGTTGCAGATCTTTGTGTCATCTGCAAAAGGCATACTTTTCCTTCCAGTCCCTCTGCAATGTCACTGATGAAGACATTAAAAGGACTGGACCCAATACTGAACCCTGTGGTACCCACTAGTAACCTCTCTTTCTTCAGAGTGGACTCCATTTACAATTACCATCTGTGTCCTGTTGTGCAGCCAATGTTTTACCCAGGCTACCCCTGGGACCACTCCCAGGCTGGTTAATTTGACTATTAATCTTTTGTGTGAGACTGTGTCAAATGCCTTGCTAAAGTCTAGGTAGGCCATGTCCACAGCCCCTCCCCTGGTCTACTACTTTGGTCACCCAGTCAAAGAAATCTATTAGATTCATCTGACACTGATCCTTCCGTTGTGAACCCATGCTGCCTTGGGTCCTGTGCCCCACTGGCCTCTAGGTACTCAACTATTCTTTCCTTCAGAAGTGACTCCATCACTTTCCCCACCACAGAGATCAGACTGACAGGTCTGTAGTTTCCTGCCTCTCTCTTGGTTCCAATTTTGTGAAGGGGAATCACATCCGCCTTCCTCCAGTCCTCAGGTACCACACCATCCTCCCATGATTTATTAAAAAGAGTAGCCAGTGGTTTCACTAGTTCCTCCCTTACTTCTTTTAGAATTCTGGGGTGAATTCCATCAGGACCCATTGCTTTGTCCACCTTCAGTTTAGGAGTTCTTGCAGACCCTTTCTTCTGTGAAAGGACTGGGATCGCCCCCTATCAAAGTGCTTCTGTTAATTGGATTAGGCACATCCCCTCCTCTTTGTGAATACTGAGCAGAAATATTCATTCATTATCCTGCTTTTCACTGTCCCCTCTGCCCACCCACCATTCATTCTATTCAGCCTCACTATCTCTCCCTTTGTCTTTCTACGCTCACTGATGTACCTATAAAAGGTTGTATCCCCCTTCTTAACTGAGTTGGCTTTCTTTTCCTCAGTTTGGGCATTTGCTATTCTGACCTCCCTCCCTGCTTCCTTCTGTCTTAACTGGTACAGCTCTCTGTCCTGCTCCGTCTGTGTTTCCTTATACTTCCGGAATGCTATCTTTTTCTTCCTGACTTTCACAGCCACCTCTTTTGAGAACCATAGTGGCTTTTTCTTTCATTTTGATTTGTTTATTTGCTTCACACAAAGGCTTGTTGCCTCTGTGATGGCAGTTGTGATGATTCCCCATTGTTGCTCCACACCTCCTTCTAGCCTGTTTGCTAGTGCTTTTCTGAGGCACTCTCTCATCTTGCCAAAGTCAGCCCTCCTAAAGTCCAGTACCCTCACTTTTGTATGGCTTGACTCTGTAGTTGAGTTTAACATGAACCACACTGTTCGATGGTCACTTGTCCCCAGATGGCAACCCACTTCTAGATCTGAGATATTCTCACTGCCCCCATTTGAGAGTATGAGGTCTAAGATTGCTCCCTCATGAGTGGGTTCCGAAACTAGCTGTCTAAGGCCTGCCACCTGTAGGGCATCAAGAATGGCCCTGCTCTTGGATGTGGCTGCAGCAAATGTGCTCCAGTTAACATCTGGCATATTCAGGTCTCACTTCAACAGTATCTCCCCTTTCTCTACCATTCTAAGAATGCCTGCTATCATATCCTTGTCCATTCCCTCCCCCTGACATGGGGGTCTGTACACAACCCCTGTGTGGATTGTGGTGCTCTTTCCAGTCTCCCAGGTGACCCACAGTGCCTCCTCTCCTCCCTGTTTACTCTTTTGCTCAGTTGCTTTTATCCCTTCCTTTACATAGAGAGCAACTCCTCCCCCTCCTCTCCCCTGCCTGTCTCACCTGTAGGTTATGTACCTTGGTATGTTAACATCCCAGTCATGGTTCTCTGTGTACCATGTTTCTGTGTCTGCTACGATATCCAGGCATCCTTCTTCCATCAACATGACAGTGGGGATTCTGGTAACCTAGAACAGTATACTTCTATAAAGCCAATAATGCATGACAGGGTGTGTGTCATGCTGGGATAGCATCATACCTTGAGTGGCTAGGCATGAGGCCGAGTGCATTCAACACCCAATTAGTGACATAATCCCAGCATGACACATAACCCGGAGTACAATATTCCTGTTATACAATGGCTTGTGTGTAAAAAAAATTAAAAAGATGAAAAAGTACATTTAGAAGTATATATTTTTGTGTTCTTATTGATGTGTAGGTATACGTTTTAAAATAATAGTCCTTTTTTACTGTTTTGGGCAGTAGCTGGAGGTGCTGTTACTGTGACTCTGCACTCCTCCACACTAACATTTTTGTGTGTTGTCCCCCATATTTTTTTTATTTTAAATGTTCAGTTTATATATGTTTACTTTCGCCTCTCTTTCCACTCTTTCACTGTTTCTGCTGCCCTGCTGATGTGAGACACTCCCCCCCATGCTCTCACAATCCCAGCTGCTCCTGCTCTGTAGCCAGGAAGTTGGAGAGACATCTCCCCCCACCCATCTAATTGTTGCAGCTGTGTCTTCTGCTGATACAGCTTTTACCATTACTGGAAAAAAGGGATTGAAGGCAGAATGGTGAAGCATGGGGTTACACATGTGCTCACAGGCTCAGTTACTGTGCCAGCAGAGAATGCAATGAGAGCATGAAGGAGTTTTGTGAATCCAATCCTAATGATGGCTTTTATGTTTCTGAGGGAGAATTGTCTGGAGAGAGGGAGGCAGTGAAACTGGTACCTTGTAAAGCCAGTGTGATGGCTTTCATTATAAGAGATTTTTTGTCCAATAAAAAAAAAATGAAACAGTAATGAATGCTCTTACTCTTAGGTGTTCAAGGAGTGAAGACTGTCAGTGGGGCAGGGGACTGCTGTGAAGCCAATCATAAAGACAGTTTTCACTTAGCTTGTTTTTTTTTTGTTTTTTTTTACGAAAAATATGAAACTTTGTGTAGTGGAATGTGTGAGGGTTCTGGTCAATCAGAAATGTAGCTTTCACTTTGGCTTGGAGTGGGGAGCTCTGAACCTGATGGCAGGGATGACTGTGGACTGATTTTTTTTTTTTTTACATTTAATGCAGCCATGAGTATGCTGGGACTAGATTTGTGATGTTATACTGGGATAACATCACCGGTCTAGCCCCAGACTGACCATTTAGAGGTCAGCATTCTTTCTTGCCATTGTATAATATTATTTATACAGTAGAGAGAGAGACAGAGAGAGAGAGAGAGAGAGAGAAGGAAAATGGCTAGGACCATTATTGAATGGTTTGTATTTAACAGGGAAAGCTCTGTTGGAATATAGTGTTATGTCTTAATAACAAGGCGACATTAATTTTGACATAATTACAACTGGTTGGATTTAATGGTTTATGTCACAGTTGCTTTGACTTATGTACTTATAACACTTTTGCCAGTATAATGATCACCTTGTCTCTGACAGGGGTGTAATTAGAAAAACCCAAACATGTATAACGCGTAAAAGGTTGCATATCAATCAGTATTGCTAACAAACTTGCTAAGACAAAAATCGTATGTGGTCTGCTGTTTTATTTACATCCAGGATATTTTGATGTGTCTGTAATTTATGTTATGCTGTTTAAGTTACACTTAAATTGTTTCTTCTTTAACATTTACATTTATTAATAGCAGTATGATTTTTATTGTCAGAGTACATTTTGCATAGGTTTTTAAGCTGATCAATAAACAGAATGTGAAATTGAACTGCTGATATAATCTCAAAACAGTGACTAGGTCGCCACTTGCAGTATATGTAGACTATTCTTAAGTGCGTTCAGTTCTTGTAATATTTCCAAAACATTTTTCAATCCTGTAAAAAACTTGGTAGTATTAATATTTCTATAAACATTAATGATGCATCTGCTGTACGACTGAAAGCATAGATAAACACACGATTCATGGTAACTATACCTGAAAAGGCAATAATGTCTTGCATTATTGTCCTCAAACATTTGTGCTATTCTAGGGGCTAAAAATCACCTTCTTTAAAGAAAAAGGGGTTCATGAGTATCAAACATTTGAGAAGCACAATATTAATGCATTCATGTATCAAACATTGTTTACATTTTTTGTGTGGACATGTCCCACACCAGTGTGGGGGGGGGGGGGATTATTCTGGAACAAACTTAAATCTTTTACTTTCAGTGGTGTTGTTTACTTAAGGAATAAACCACTTCATTGTGTGGGTTGTGCTGAGATTTACCCACGCCTGGTGTGGTTTGGTCACGAGGCCACAGGCCAAGTGACCAAATCCACACCAGAAGTGGATAAATCTCAGCAAAACCCACACCCTGGAGTGCTTTATTGCGATCATACTATGGGCCAATTATTAAAATAGAGAAATATTTTTTTTTTAAAGTTGCATTTTAAGTTTTGTTTTTAAAATTTTGGTAGAAATATTCTTCCATCTTACATTAAGTAGTGCCTTGTCGCTGGGTAGAATATGATGGAATAAGCTCTCCCCCATGTCTATTTGGATGTGTCTGTTTTTGTCTTTTGTTCTGTTCCCCTTGTGCATTTTTTTTCTTTCATTATTAAAAAGAAGGGGTCATCTGGAAGAGTGCAGCATCTGTGAGAGTGAGAAAGTACGGTGTGAAAGTGAATGGCTGTCTTTTATGTTTCAGCTCACAGAGCAAGACAGAGAAAGAGAGAGAGAGAGACTTAGAGGCTTTTTTTTTAAACACTTTCTCTTCCCAGAGGGAGAAAGAGAGGCACAGTTTGAAAATGAACTGCTGCCTGTTGTGGCTCACAACTGACAGAGAGAATACAGGTTGCAAACAGTTAACAAACTGAGGTGTCAGAGATCATCATTTTCAATTTTTTTTCACTGTGAATGCAGTGACAGAGACAGGGAGCGGGGACTTATCAGGCACAGATTTGAGGTTGCTAAGAGGAAAAAACTGAGTACTTGTACTTTTACTTGGCGAGGCTTTGACACTGTTATGGTGGTTACCGGGAAAAAGAATATGGTGGCAATTTGTTTGTTTTCAGGGATGGATTTGCCTTTCTTTTCTTGTGAAGGAGCAACTGGATCTTTATCCATGGGTTATTGTAAGATTTACCCACGGCTAAAGACCCTCAGTAGCCAATCAGATTTCTACAGAAATGGAGGCCATTGTATAATAATGGTTACTTTAGCACAGCTGCAAAGGCCTAGGTACAGCAGATGTATTGAACAGAAAGAGGTCACCCACCAGCTGCAGTTATGTCAGGTTAAAACATACAAGTTCAAGCAAAAGAACTCCGCAACCCTCCCCCAGTGTAGCAAATAAACAGCCTAATGCACAAAAGTGCAACACCCAATACATTTCAATTTATTTATCCATTTTCTAGGCAAATTTCAAACAAAATAGATAAAACAATCTCAGAGCCACCCCTGCAAAAAAGCCCAATGGCGTTTCACCCCTATCACAGGAGCTTTGTCAAGAATGGTCATATTTCTAGCTCTTGACAAAGTTCCTGTGATGAAGCGAAAATGCTATTGAGGCTTTAGAGTAGCTCTAGCTGTTTTATCTATTTTGTTAGAAATTTGCCTAGAAAATGGATAAATAAATTTAAAAGTACTGGGCATTTACACTTCTGTGCATTAAACTCCTTATTTGTTACACTGGGAGAGGGTTGTGAAGTTCTTTTGCTTGCACACAGCAGATGTATCACTAATGTTAATAGAAATATTACTGATACAAAACTTTTTTACAGGTTTGAGAACTATTTTACTAAGATGAGATGCACTTCACACATTTAAGGCTGCTCTGCATACCCTGTTTTTACACTATGTGAGTATGAGGAACTATGACATGCTAATAGGCAATACTACTTTCATACATACATTAGAGACTTTAATGAAAAAGTATGCACATGGAAGGAATGGATATGAGTCATAACTGAATGAATCAATTAAGGAGGAAAAGGATGAGTTCTAATTTTGATATCATGAGAAATGCATAATTGCTTAATAAGCTTGCATTCGTGGTCACTAACTGCTGTATGCTGACAAATAATGTAAGGTCTCAGAACTAAGATGGAATTACAGTAGATTTACTTACCAAATAGCCCTAGTAGATATAACAACACTGCTATTAGACAAGCAGTCTCAATGTAGTTTCCTTCTTTTTTAATATAATTAGATATATGTTGGTTATGAAGTATGTTCTAACTATGTATAGGGCCACCATATGCTTTGAGCAAGGTCCTTGAGAATGAATTATCTAACACTCAATTTCTTCTGCATATTGTTCTTTTCTTTTCTTATTTCTGTCACATGTCTGGCTTTATGAAATGTCTTTGTGATTACAAAACATGATGTATTATCACTGTATTTAAAATTGCAATGGCAATTGTTTGTTGACCAAATGAAGTACTGACAGTGATGGCAGAGACATTTATATGGAATGATGCATGCTGTTTGTCCAGGTTGCAGGCCCAGATGCTCACAGCAGGATTTCATTTCCTGAGGCACACAGGACCTACAGAAATCAGCACCTGCAATACTGGGAAGGTCAAAGACAGTACTGGGTTATGCAGAGCAATACTTTAAGTACAGCACTGAGTGCACTGCTGCCCTATTACCACACATCACAGTGTGGATAACCTGGAGCAAGTATTGATAGACCCTGTGCCCTTTTTGTTTTCCAGATGGACAGCAATAGGTTGTAGTACTGTACTCTGATCCTACAGCCTCTCCAATAACCCTCCAAGTTTTCCAACGACCCTTCAACCACCCAATGACCATACTACTTCCCCCATTTAATTAAATAAAACATGTTTTTGTTGCACAGTGCTGTGTGTTTGTTGAACTGTGCTGATCCTTTTTCATATTGTATTGTTAAGGAGGGGAGTGGTTATTGATTAATTTGTGATATTGCACTTTAAATTACACTGAACTGTTACTGTCATATTTCTAGCTTGTTATCAAGAGTAGCTTTTCACATAGATGAACAAATGTTAACAAATTACAAGGTAAAAGGGATTGAGAAAACACCTGAGAAAAACAAGTAAGTTGACAAACACAGGGCAATATGTTGGTGCCATAGTGAATGGCCATGCATATGCACTGGTAAGGCAGCAGCAAAGTGAATGGATATCTACTGTCAAAGATAAAAAAAAAAATAAATTAAATAAAACAGATCATGGCACAACTCTGGTGCCACTATAAGTAAACATCACAGGCTACAAAAATGTTATGGTCCCAAACATCAGACTGCAAATGGTAGAATCCAACATGGTATGGATTTTGATTTTAGCGAGCCAATTAAATTCTGACAAGACAGGCAAGTAAGTTGGCTTGTACTGGCTAAAAGGACTTTGAATTATCTGGGATGCTGTCCAACATCAGTCGCTTCAGAAAGATGATTCAATTAGAAACAAAGAATCTGACAACAGATAAGGACCACTTGGCCCACCTAGTCTGCCCATTTCCCTACCTACTGTAACACCGCAGACCCTAGTGAACTCTGGCTTTAGCCTCCCTCCCCCTCTCCTTACCACTAAGGTTCTCTTATGCCTATCCCATGCCTTCTTAAATCCATTACCTTTCTTGCCCCCACCACCTCTGCTGGGAGGCCGTTCCAAGCATCCACCACTCTTTCTGTAAAGAAATTATTCCTCACATCTCCCTTGAGTCTACCTTTTGCAGCTTCATTGCATGTCCCTTTGTTCTTGAGCATCTTTTTTTACTGAGAAATGCTTTGCTTCTCTCTTCAACCTTATTCATACTGATGAGGTACTTAAATATGCCTCTATCATATCCCCCCTCTCTCTCTTCTTTCCTTCATAGTGTACATACTGAGATCATTTAGTCTGTCCCCATAGGGCTTTTGATGCAGAGCCTGCACCATTTTAATTTCCTTCCCCTTGACTGCTTCTACTCTGTCTATGTCCTTCCAGAGATGTGGTCTCCTGACATGAACACAGTACTCTAGGTTAGGTATCACCAGTGATATATACACTGCTAACACCTCCTCATTCTTTCTACTGGTGATACCACTCCCCATGCACCCTAGCATCCCACTAGCTCTCCTCACTGCTTTGTCACACTGTCAGACCACCTTTAGGCAATCAGATATGATTACCTCCATCTTTCTTTAATACTTGGTGGTTGTTAATGCTACACCTCCTTTTCCATACTCTGCCCCGGGTTTCTACTTCCAAGTGCATAATTTTGCACTTCTTTGCAGTGAAACTCAGCTGCCACACCCGTGATCACTCCTCTAGCTTTCTTAGATCTCTATTCATTTTTTACATCCCCATCAGAGTGTCTACCCTATTTAGTGTTATCCACAAAAAGGCATATCTTCCCTTCTAGCCCCTCTGCAATGTTGTCAATAAACACATTAAAGAGGACCATTCCCAGTACTACTCCCTGTGGCACCCTGCAGGTCACACTACCTTCCTCAAAGTGAACTCTGTTTACCACTACCCTCTGTCTCCTGACCCCAACCAATTCCTTACCTAGTTTACCACCTTTGATCCCACTCCTAGGCTGCCCAGCTTGTTTATGAGTCTCCTATGTGGAACGGTGTTTAAGGCCTTATTGAAATCTAGGTAGGCCACATCTATTGCTCCACCCAGATCTAATTCCCTTGTTGCCCAGTCAAAGAAATCTATCAGATTTGTTTGACATGACATCCCCCCCCCAGTGAATCTATTCTTCTCCTGATCTTGTAAGCCACTGGATTTAATATATCCCACAGTTCTTCCCTTCAGGCATGATTCCATTAATTTCCCCACTACTGGGGGTCAGCCATTTGCACAGGGGTAACATACAGACCACCAGCCCAAGGGGAGGAGATAGACAGGGAGATGATGCTAGCTATCAAAGGGATGACACACAAGGGGGAGGTATTGCTAGTTGGTGACTTCAATATACCAGATCTAGACTGGAGCCTCCCAGCAGCAGCAACAACCACGAGCAGGTTTATCCTGGACTCCCTACAGGGGGCTTTCCTTAAGCAGCTGGTTGTAGAACCCACTCTGGAGATGGCAATACTGGACCTGGTGCTCACAAATGGGGGCAGTGTAACAGGATCACAGTAGGGGAGCACATGGGAAAAAGTGACCACCAGACAGTGGGGTTTGAGATAACTGAAGTGGTGGAATCCAGTCACACAAAAACAAGAGTCCTTGACTTTAGGAGGGCAGATTTTAGAAAATGTGGAACTGCTTAGAAAAGGCATTGGCTGGAATATGGGTGAACATAGGCACTGAGGAACAGTGGACAGTGATCAAGTCTAGGATAACAATGGCAACACAACTCTGTGTAAAACAGGTTAGCAATAGGAAGAAGAAGAGGAGACCATTACAGTTTTCAAAGAAGGTAGCTGAGAAAGTGAAAGCAAAAACAATGGCATTCAAACAGTACAAAAAGACACAGTAGGAAGTGGACAGGGAGAGGTACCAGGAGAAACAAAGGGAGGCAGGAGGTCAGTAAGGGAAGCCAAGGCACAAATGGAGGAACACACTGCAAAATCAGTGGTGAGGGTGAACAACAACTTTTACATGTACATCAGGGAAAAATGAAGTCAAAGGGAAGTATAGTGAGGCTGAAAGGGGAGGATGGGTGGAGAGTAGAGGATGACACCTGCAAAGCTAATTTTGCTTATTATTTACAGAGGAGGGTCAGGATTTGGGCCAGAAATTAGTAGAAAAGGTAGGAAGGGCATGAAAATGGATATGATTCCTTTTCCAAGGGAAAGGGTCCTAAGGGAACTGGAAGCAATGAGTCAATAAGGCTATGAGACCAGATGGGGTACAACCCAGGATGCTGAGGGAGCAAAGGGAGGTGGTGGCAGAACTTCTGACAATCCTGTTTAACCTATCATTGGAAACAGGGGAGGTACCCAAAGACTGGAGGAGAGCTGATGTGGTCCCTCTATACAAAAGCGAAAGCAGAGATGAAGCAGGAAACTACAGATCAGTCAGCCTGACCTCAGTAGTGGGGAAGATCATGGAACCATGACTGAAAAAAAGAATAGTGGAACACCGGGTTGCCAACGGAATGCAGGACCCAAGGCAACATGGTATTACTAAAGGGAGTTCAAGCCAGACAAAACTCATTGAGTTCTTTGATTGGGTGACAAGAGGGTGAATCAGGGCAGGGCTGTGAATGTGGCCTACCTTAACTTCAGCAAGGCCTTTGATACTGTCCCACATAGAAGGCTGTTAAACAAGCTGGGTAACATTGTAAGATTGTGGTAAAGTGGGTGGAGAACTGGTTGGATAACAGGATGCAGAGGGCAGTGGTAAATGGCAGTCACTTAGCAGATGGAAAAGTGACCAGTGGGGTACCAAAGACATCAGTGCTAGGTGCAGTCCTGTTCAACATCTATATCAGTGACGTTATAGAAGATCTAGAAGGGAAAATATGCCTATTTGTGGATGGCATAAAGCTCTGCAACAGGGTAGACACGCCAGGTGGTGTGGATAGAATGAGGTGAAATCTGCAGAATCTTGAGGACTGGTCAAGGGATTGGCAGTTGAGATTTAATGCAAAAAAGTGTAAGATAATGCAAATGGGGTATAAAAACCCAAGCACAACATATCAGTTAAGGGAGAGGATATGGAATGCTCTAAGCAGGAAAGGGACCTAGGGGTTATCATCTCTGATTACCTCAAGGTAGGAAGCCAGTGCGACAAGGAAGCAGGAAAATTAAGCAGGATGCTGGGATGCATAGGCAGGGTTATCACCAGCAGGAAAAGGAAGCCATAATTCCACTATACAGGACATTAGTCAGGCAACACCTCAACTACAGTGTCCAGTTCTGGAGGTCTTACCTACTGAAGGACATAGACATGTTGGAGGCAGTTCAGAGGAGAGCAACCAAGATGGTGCAGTGATTACATCACAAACCCTACGAGGATAGGCTGAAAGACTAAAATATGTACACCATGAAGGAGAGGACGGAGAGGGGGAATATGACTGAAATGTTTAAGTACCTCTCTGGGAAGAACAAGGTGCAAGAAAATACAACTGTTCAAAGAAAAAGATGTTCTAGAACAAGGGGACAGGATGAAACTGCAGGGAGGGAGGTTCAGAGGGAACATGAGGAAGTACTTCTTCACAGAGAGGGTAGAGGACAAATGGAACAGCCTGCCAGAAGAGGTGGTGTGGGCAGATACGATTACAGGATTTAACAATGCATGGGATAGGCATAGGTGGATCATGGTAGTCGAGGGAAGGGGACAACCTAGCTCCCAGGAAGCTTGAAGAAGCACAGTTACTAGCATTCATGTGCAGGCTAGGTGGTGCGAAGGCTCTTTTCTGCCAACATCTATGTATCTATGTACTGAAGTCAGACTGACTGGCCTGTACTTGCCAGCCTCCTCCCTGCTCCCACTTTTGTGAAGTGAGACTACATCTACCCTCCTCCAGTCCTCTGGAACCACTCCCGTCTCCAATTAGTATTTGTACAGGGCTATCAGAGGTCCAGCCAGCATCTCTCTGAGCTCCCTCAATATCCTTGTAAGTACCCTGTCTGGCCCTATTGCCTTGTCCATTTTTAGATTTAACAGTCCCTTCAGGACTCTTTCTTCTGTAAATGGACTCGTGTCTACCTCCCTTCCTTCGATGCTCTTGGCACTTATCTTTGGTCCCTCACCTTCCACTTCTTTTGTGAACAATGAACAAAAGCATTTGTTCAGGATGTCTGCTCCTTCCTGGTCCCCCTCCACACACTCCACACCTTTCCTCCTAAGCTTTATTATTCCTCCCCTAGTCTTTCTCTTTTCGCTTACACATCTGAAAAATATCTTGTCCCCTTTCAATACTGGCTGGGCTATTTTCACCTATTTGCACCTTTGTGCTCCTAATTGCTTTTCCTACCTACTTCTACTTTTCCTGATACACCTCCCTATACCACTCCCTCTGTGTCTTCTAATGCCTCCTGAAAGCTAACTTTATTGCCCTTACCTTCCTGGCCACATCTTTTTAGAACAATACTGGTCTTTTTTTTTCTTCTTGCTTTTGCTGAGACAGAGGCTTTTTGCCTTCACTATCCACTCTCTTAGTTTTGCCCACTGTTCCACCACTCCACTCCACCCAAGTCCCCCTCCCACCAGGGTTTCCCTGAGGAATTCCCACATTTGTTAAAAATCAGCCCTCCTGAAGTCCAGCGCCATCATGTTTGTGTGGCTTGATTCTGCCATAGTGCATATATTGAACCACACTGTACAGTGGTCACTGATCCCTAGGTGGCCATCCACTGTGACTTCTACAGTACTATCCTCATTGGTGAGTACAGGGGTCAGTACTGCCCCCAGTTGAGTGGGATCTTTCATTAGTTGCTTCAGGAAAGCCTCCTATAGGGAGTATAGGATGTCCCTGCTCCTAGCTGAAGCTGCAGCTGGGAGGTTCATATCTACATCCAGCAGATTGAAGTCCCCTACCGGCAGCACCTTCCTCTTATTTGCCATCTTTTGGATGTCTTCCACCAGAACCTTGTCCAACTCCTGCCCATCCCATGGGCTAGAGGTCTGTATATTACATCTGTGTGAAGTGCAGCTCCAGTCACTGTTTCTAGGATGACCCACAGTACCTCTGAAGTCAGACTGACTGGCCTGTACTTGCCTGTCCCACCCGGTGTTTCCTGAACAGAGTATAGCCTGGAAGGGCTATATCCCAGTCATGGTTT
The DNA here is from genome assembly GCA_016271365.2 of Neoceratodus forsteri. Taxonomy (NCBI): domain Eukaryota; kingdom Metazoa; phylum Chordata; order Ceratodontiformes; family Ceratodontidae; genus Neoceratodus; species Neoceratodus forsteri. The sequence continues at coordinate 824,961,992 of CM057455.1, read as the reverse complement.
TTGTTGCACAATGACTCAGTAATGGCAACAATGTCCATGTCAGCTTCTGCCATAAGGTATCTGGTAATCATAGTGACCGAACATGAGTGCCCATCAAAACAGTGACTCCATATTCGGTGCTATGGTTAAGGGCTACCTGCAAGGGTAATGAGTGGTTCTACCATGACAGTGGGTTAAGGTGACCCGAAACAGAGGCTTGGCGAGAGGAAGGGGAAGGAAAGGGAAGAGGGTTATTGGGTGGGACTGCACCTGCTGCCACTAAGCCAGCCATGTGGTGTGGTGGTGAGGGAGGCTGGCTTCAGCATATCAGGTACTGGGTTCAGGGCTTTGGATGGGAGGGTGAATGTTTTGCCACTGCCTGTGACTCTGGACTTAAATTTTTTTGTCACTGAATTTGTGCCTTGTCCCCCACATACACCCCACTGGAGTTAGGAATCCTTAGTAAGGGGGGTGCGGGGGTCAAAGCCCCCCATGAGGGGAGTGTGGGGGGCACAAATCCCCCCACAGAAACACTTTAGATTGCCGTGTGTTAGTTCGCTGGTAAGTGTATATCGCCAATTTGCTTTTCAACTAAATACAATCTCCATAATAGTGATCGCCGTTCCATGTTCACTATTATGACATAGAACACTGCCATAATGGCCTCTGGTCCAGGATTTTATTTCCCAGACTTTGAGCATTTGCACACATGGCCTTCCAGATTCTGCTACCACCCTGCTTGTCAACCCCCCATTTTCCCTTTTGTCTTCTCCCCTTATCCTCTGTACTCTCATTCCTATCTCTCTTCATTTCTACTATTTTTTTGGGGGGGGGTTCTTTTTTTTCCCCTGCCCCCAGTCTGCCTACGTTGATGGCTTGGCATCCCTTCAGTCATCCAGCCACTGTCCCAAGGATCCCCCCAGCTCCATTGAGGTATCCACAGCTTCTACCCCAGCGGCAGGATGGTGGACAGCCCCCCATGCCCATCCACCATACCAGGATCCAGTATACACCACGCACCTTCTTAACCAAGTGGCCCCCCATAGAGACTGCCATCATGCTGCCACAATTGGAGATATTTTTCCAGTTTTTTCCTGGCTCAGCGTGGGCTGGGGCATGCAGTGACACCAATGGAGAGAGTGCGCATTCGTCTGCATGTGTTCCCTCCCGGCACTGTGCCCCAAGCCTACCCTCTTCTGTGCAGTGCCAGCATACCGCCCCCCAGCCTCCACCAGAAGTCACTAGTGCACCAACAACTGGTGACCCCCCTCCCCAGGGAGGGAGGGAGAGCAGTCCATGGATGCTCAATCCCTCTCCACCCCTGCTGACCCCTGATGACCCGAGTCCATTCCAGAACCCGGGTTGCCAGCATGGGGTGAGGTGTGGTGTTCAGCGCCTCAACCCTCAGTGCCACTGGGTCGGCTATTTCTACTATTTTTTTTTTGTTGTTGTTGTTTGGTACCCTTCAGGATTTCTGACCCTCAGGGTTCTCCCTACTGATGTGTTCAGCTTGTGGGGGGGGACAGTTTATGTCTCCCTGCATCCTTCCACTACCCTCCTCAGCTAGTTTAAGTGCTAGCCAATGTAACAGTTAAACTATTCACTGAGGACTGTGATTCCCCTCCCAGAGGGATGCAGGCCATTACCCCTGTATAGACTGTAATCCCTCCAGATGGGACCCCAGTCCCCAATGTAGCCAAATCCTTCTTCTCTGCACCACTCCTTTAAACATGATTTAAAGCTCCTGGTATGAAATACCCTATCCTCACCTCTGTTGTAGGCTGGCAGCACCTCTGAAAAGGTCACTGAGCATGATACCTGCCTAAGACCCTTCCCCAACTCTCTGAACTCATCCTGAACTATTCTAGCCTCATCCCTAGCCAGATCATTAGTCCCTAGGTGGTCAATGATATGCAGCTGTCCCATCTGTCTTGCTGCCCTAGTGATCCTCAGGATCATCTTCCCATCCCTCTGTACTGTGGCACCAGGTAGGCACCTAACCTCTTCTTCACCTCCCTTCCTGTCCCCAAATCTCCCCCCAAACAATGAAGTCCCCCACCAGGAGTTGCTTCTTCTTCCTCTATGGTCCTCTTCCCACTCCTTGAGGTTTCCTCTACAGTGGGCCCCCACATCCTCTTTGATCACTACTATGGGTGCCTCACTGGGACAGTTCCACCTCTTCAGAGCAGTGTAGGAATTGTGTAGTGGTATTACAAGGGGAATTTGACTTTGACCCACCACCATTACCCTGTCCAAGCCCACTATAGTCCAGACACTCCTTCTCCTTGGCATTCTTTGAGGTTGCAATGCTGGACTTGGAGGTCCCTGGGTGGGGGAGGAGGCACTCCTGCAATCTAGCAACCTCCTCCATCAACTCAGAGAGGTGCATGCAGATGGAGGAGCATTGCAGTTCCCAGAAGATCTCCCTGAAAACTGCCACACCACAGCCACTGCACTGCACCATTCCCAGCATAATCAATATTATGTTTTCCCTGGAAATACTTGGTTTCTTTTCCGTTGCTAGAGTGTATCCAGCTAGAAGTACTCTGTAGATTAGTGTTACATCCTTTATTCCCGGTTTATTTACTTACTGTGGCACCAGCACTTATACCTTCCCTAGCCTAGTGTCCTGGCCTGGATAGGTTCCTATCTAGCTAGTGTCTGCCTTCAAATACATATATTCAAAAAACTTCATTAATGTATCAGTTAGGGTCAATACCACAGTGACAAAAGAAGGGAAATGAGACATTAGGGTTTCCAACCCTAACATCCCACCACCAGGGTTACCACCCCTATCACCCCACCCCGTCCCCCACCCTCCACACACCAACAGTCACCAGGGTGTGCCATTCGGTCGTCAGGCCTAACTGATGCATTAATTAAGTTTTTGCAAAGAATATCCCTTCTTTTTCAGATACTATAATTATATCTTCATTTTGCTGTGGTAGAGCAGGGTCCTTTGGACTCTACACTCCCATCTCTTCATCCAGATAGTGCAACAGCACAAAAACAACACAAAAATGTTTGCAAACACTCCCTTGCTTATGAAAATGGAACACTTTCATTTCCATAAAAAGTGCTTGATAACATGCAAAAACTGAAGAAAATGGTCAAAAAAAGCACCTTTTTTTGGAAAACAATAAGAAAATGTTTGAAAACATTCTCTCACTTCTGAGGAGCTTCCATTTCCACAAACAGTACATCATTTTCAAAAAAGAATGCCCCATTTTCCAAAAAATACCCCATTTTCGAACAAAAATGCCCCATTTCAAACAAAAATGCCCTTTTCACAATAATGCCCCATTTTTGAACAAACTGTCCTATTTTCTCACAAAATGCACAATTTTCAAACAAAAATGACCAATTTTTAAAAGAAACTTCCCATTTCTAACAAAACATGCCCCATTTTCACAATAAATGCAAATGTTCAAACAAAAATTACCCATTTTTGCAAAAAATGCCCGATTTTCAAATGAAAATTACCAATCTTCAAACAAAAATGCCCAACTTTTGAAAAAAAAAACCTTTTTGAAAACATTGCATTTTTGTGCTGAACATTTAACTTTTCCCTTAGGAAATAATGGGTAATTAAAAGTTTAATAACTTTTGAATGGATTAATATTTTTTCACCAAACCTTCAAAAGGCACATCCTTCCTACCCTGAAAATTTCACCCCACAACATAAAGCCATTTCTGACATCCAGGATGGCATAAAAATGTTAAACACTCCTGATTTTTCATTTTTTTCATGACTTTATATCTCAGAAACCACTCAATGGATTCCCACTAAATTTGACAGATCCGGAGTCCTACACCTCGACATTATGTATGCCAAATTTCATGAAAATCCATTTAATGGCTCCATTATTAAGCCTCAAAGTCTTCACTTTAAAATAAAAGTGCACTTTCACCCCTAGCTATGCTGGTGCAACTTGATATAATATATATATATATATATATATATATATATATATAGTGGCATCCCCCAGGATAAATACCAATTCTGCAGCATTTTGCAGCACTCTACAGAATGCTACAGCAGACCTACTCAAAAAAGAAATGTAATTTCAATGGCAATTAATCTCTATTGTCATTCAGGAAAATGTGACACAGTCAGGATGAAGTGAATGCCACAGTTACGTATGGAATGGGGTGAGACTCAGACCTGATGACCCCATGGCACAACCCAATTTCTGTTGGTGTGTGGAGGATGTGGCGTGGGTGATGGTGATGGTGGGGTAACCCTAACATCTAATTTCCAAACTTTTGTTGCTGTGACATCAACCCTAACTGATGCATTAACAACATTTTTTGCAATGAAACTAAGGAGCGGAAGGGAGACTAGGGGGCATGGGCTAGGAATAGAGGGGGGTGATTCAGAAGGGAGATGAGGAGGCATTACTTCACAGCAAAAGTAGTTGCAAGGTGGAATGCACTACCAGAAAGGGTGATATCATGCAAAAATGTGACTGGCACTAAGAACGAATGGGACAGGGTACAGGGGTGGGTAAGGGTGGGCGAGAAGAGTAACAATGGGAGGTTAAGGGGGTTGGGGAGGGGCAGCTGCCTGCTAGGGAGCTAGCTGCACAATCGAGCAAACATTGATAGACCGGTAAGTCTGTTCTGCTGGCACCTTCATACATGTTTAATATGTATGTTTGTAGATGTTAAATAACACACATTTAAAGGGTATTTTCCAAACAGTAAAGTGCAGAATGCACCAGGGAGTCACAATAAGTAAGCTAAATGTGTTGGTTCCTCCCCAGAATATCATTTTGGGAGGTTTCCAAATTAAAATTTCAGGCTAACTGGAAATAAGATGGCAGCCACACAAAAGAGGAATTTTTTCATACAATGCAGGATTCCTCTCTTGTATCATACAGTTTTATTGAAGTGCCTATTGAGCATGCTCAGAAACAATTTTTTTACATCTTTAAATTGCAAAAACTTGAAAATGGCTTATTGTTTTTTCATCAGATGAGCAAAAGGCACATCGGTGGGGTAGCCCCTTTCTATCCTAGAAATTTCATACCAAACAAACAAACCATCTGGATTGTAGGCATGTTCAAGGAAAAATCCAAGCAAAGTCAAAGGGTAAAAACATGTTTTTCACCTTTCCATAACTCAGAGACCACACATCTGACTGACACAAAACTTGCCAGATCAAGAGATCTACACCTCAGGAAGGCATGTACCACATTTTGTGAAAATCTGTTCAATGGTTGCAAAGTTATTAAAGTGCAACATTTTGAATTTAACATATATATATATATATATATATATATATATATACATACGCACACACGCACACACATACATACATACACACACCCACACACACACACACCCACACACACACATATATATTCTTCACAAAAAAACTTTGTTAATGCATCAGTTAGGGTGGATACCTCAACAACAAAATAGGAAATGGCGTTGGGTTTCCCACCCCAACTCCACCTCCACACACCAACAGGCGGGGGTGTGTCAGCTTGAAACCATCAGGCCCAACTCTCTATTCCATGTGTAAACAAGCTGATATGCTACAGAATAGGAGAACAGGATGATAGTTAGGCCTGACGACCACATGGCACACCCTGAAATCTGTTGGTGTGTGGAGTGTGGGGGAACCTAGCACCTCATTTTCCTGCTTTTGTCACTGTGATATCCACCCTAACTGATGCATTAACAAAGGTTTTTGCAAATAATTTCCCTTCTTTTTCAGATAGTATAATTATATCCTCAGTTTATTGTGGAAAGCAGGGTCCTTTGGATTCTGCACTCCCATCCCTCCATCAGCATAGTACAACACTGTCCATAACTCATGGAGGGAGAGCTGGATCCTTCAGACCCTGTGATCCCATCCCATGATCCAGATAGTACAGCAGTGTCCATATCTCATGGTGGGAGTGCAGGGTCCCCATCCCACAATCCAAATAGTGCAACAGTTTACATATGTTATGGTAGGAGCACATCCAGATAGAATAACAGTGTCAATGTGCCATGGTAGGAGTGCAGTGTCCAAGGCATGCAGGGTCTGAAGATCCCTTCATCGAGATAGTATAACACTGTACATATGTCATGGTGGGAACATAGGGTCCTTTGGACCCTGCACGGACATCCCTCCATTGAGATAGTACAGCAGTATATATATATGTTATGGTGGGAGGCAGGGTCCTTTGGACCCTGTGCTTCCATCCTTCCATCCAAATAGTGCAACAGTGTGAAAAATGGGAAACACTGGCAAAGTTATGAGCGTGCGTAGAAACTGCACAATGCATGCTCATAATGCGCTCATTTTTTTGAATTTTTTTTCACCAAATTTTCAACATCAGCATTATGGGACCTCCTCTCATGAACAGTGCAACTGTGATTTTGTTAATCCATCCCAAAAGTTGATTTCGCATAACGACCATGCCACATTCTGCACCACATGTGGGAAATCACATTCCAGATAAGATGTGCAAAATGGCAATGGTTCTGTGCATAGGGTGGTGTGCAAAACTGGCAATGTGAAAATCTGAAGTGAAAATCTGAAAAATTGGAAAAGTTATGAACGTGCGTAGAAAGTGTGCAATGCACACCCATAATGCAGTTATCTGGGGGAATATTTTCACCAAATTTTTAACATGGGCTTTATGGGTCCTCTCCTTATGAACAGTGGCACTGTTCAAAAAGTTGATTTCGCACCACAACTGTGCCATTCTGTGCCACAGGTGTGAAAGCACATTTTGAGCAGTACGTGAAAAATGACAACTGTATTGTTCTTAAGGAGGTGTTAAAAAATGCCAATGTTGAAAATCTGGAGTGAAAATAATAAAAACTGGCAAAGTTACAAGCATGAATAGAAAACTGCACAATGCATGCTCATAACACAGTTATTTTTGGGAATTTTTGCATCAAAATTGCTGCATAAGCTTTATGGGACACCACCTCATGAACAATGGCACTGTTGTTTCATGACTCAGTCCTGAAAGGTGATTCCACACAGCGACTGCAAAAATCACGTTTTGAGACCAAGAAATGAAATGACAGCAACATGTTGACAAGGAGGGTTTCCAAGAACCTCATGTTTAAAATTTGGGGCCAACATTCTTAAAATTGGCTGAGATATAAACCTAAGGTGAAACCCCCCCCCCCCCATTGACTCCAATTCTCCAATTATATGGCTCACCTTGATTTCTTAAGTTTGCGGTTGGACTTTGAAGAGTGCAGACATGTTCCCGGTCCATGGAAAATCACCAGTCCTGGCCTCTGCATGGTAAGTATGGCTGGGGGGTGCAGGGAGGTGGGTGTGCAGAGGAGGGTGGGGATGGGAGGGGGTTTGGGAGACTACGATGGACTTTTTTTCTTTATTACAGGTAATTTATAAAAATCATCGGGATGGTTTTCTTTTTTATTCACAGGTTTTATTAGTGGTACTGGGCACACAGGGGTGGGCTCCCAGTAAGCCACATAAGTTTGGGGGATCATCATGCTGACAGGGGGTTGGGCATCCCCATAGGCAATAAGAGTGGGCTGGGGGGATCATCTAACACCAGGAGTGGGCATGCCATTCTGGGAAAGGTTGTTCTTGCAAAAAAGTAATATATTGGCTCACTGGGATGGGCTCCCAGTGTGCTGCAATACTGGGGGGGGGTGATACAGATCGACACAGGGATTGGGCAGCCCATGTCAGCGAATGGGGTGGGCAGACTAGCTTGATGCATGATGCTGCATCTAAATGCATGCAAATTTCAATGCAGGATCCTGCATTGAAGTATTGTAATGTGCCGCATAATGCTTTTGTATAGGAAAGTATTTTGCAACTAATTAAAGTACTTCAATGCAGGATCCTGCATCAAAATTTGTACAAATTTCAGTGCAGGATTCTGCATCGAAGAAAAGACCTTGGGGGTCAGTTTTCTTCTTTTCACAGGTTATTATAAATAAATAATACATTTTGGCATACTGGGGTTGGCTCCCAGTATGCTTAGTAGACACCATGTATTATTAGCAGAAAGTGGGTCTTCCATGACTCTGCAGCCAGCAGCATGAGTTCAGCTGCAGCTACAGAAGTCAAGAAAATATTGCTCTTCTCATACAGAAAATGGACTTCAAGCTGTTCTCTGTATAAGCTGGCAGCCGAGAGAAAAACTTCTTTGGGTCCAGTTTAAAACACAAAAAAAAGCATCAGAAAATACCTAAAGAGGTTCTGTTTAGCCATTTTCTGATTTTTGTTTTTGCGTTTAAAATGTTTGTACTTCAACATCCTTGCTAAATGGCAAAACAAGATGGTGGCTGTAACATGGCTCAATCAATCGCAAGACTGTGAACTGTGTGAAAAATACCAGCATTCTTTGCAAAAAGAAGCTGGAATTCTTTGCACAGTAGTTCTATTGTTCAAAAATAAGATGCTGTTTTTCAATCAATACTCCTTTTGTTCAGAAAATAGTATCTTTCATGAGAGACATATACTGTATATTTTCCCATAGGAAACAATGGGAAAATTTAAAATGTCATAACTTTTGAATGGATTAATATTTTTTCACCAAACCTTCAAAATGCACATCTGTGACCCAAAAGCATTCTACCCTGAAAATTTCAGCTCACAACATAAAGCTGGTTGTGAGATCCAGCTGTAGAAAGAAATGTCAAAAACAACCCAAATTTTTCTGCTTTTTCAACACTTTATATTTCAGAAACCACTTGAAGGATTCCCACAACATTTGGCTGTTCATGAGATGTACCCCTATACTCCTAGAGATTCTGCATGCCATATTTCATGCAACTCCATTGAATGGCTCCAAAGTTATTAAGGCTTAAAATTTGGACTTTAACATAGAAGTGCACTTTCACCTAACTATACTGACTCGACTGCACCAGTATTATGTATATATATATATATATATATATATATATATATATATCTATATCTATATATATATATATATATATATATATATATCTATATCTATATATATATGCTGCTACAGTATATATGGCAAAAACTCCATTTATTGCATCAGTCAGGGTTGTTCCACAGTGACAAAGTGAGGAAATTCGATGTTAGGATTAAAACCCTAACTCTGCACCCCCCTCCCCAGCACCACACACACACATTCACATGCAAGTAGTGGGGGAGGACCAAGGCAACACAACCAATCCCAGACAACCAGCAGCAGGTAACATAAATAACATACAACTGTCTAAACATACTACAAGACACATCCATCATCATGGTCCACCAACCGTAGGATTTCTGCTGCCATTCAAGTGACTTGGGGTATACAGGTATCCTGGCCATGAGTTGTTGGTGGATCACATGAAACAGTTTTGTATTACCAATACATTTTGTATCTCTTCTGAATGAGAGTGCATTGGTAATGCATCAGTCTAACACATGCATGATCAGGCAATGGTTTTGGAGACCTTTGTTCACTGTTAATCTCTTCTGATGTTACCCCACTATAAGTCAAAGATGTATCAGTACACTATTATCTGCATAGTCCTGCTGCACCATTATCTTACATTGTACAGGTGCAGATCTCTGCAGGATTCTCAGACACAAAAAGTCACATAGTCATACTACACTATATCTGAATCGTGGACAGTTTCACATTTGAAACAGGTTTAAGTGTTTTCGCTACTAATTAATATGTTGCTGACAGTAAGCAGATTACAGTGTCTCATGCTCACACATTTCTGTTTCCATCCGTGTAGTATCACAGAGGATTTTCAACATTCTTTCATTTCAGTAAATACATCCTGATCTTACCCTGGCATAAGGAAATAATGGATCAGTACAGTATTATGTGAAGACATCTTCTGCACTGTTCTCTGAACTTGTACAGCAGCACAGCTGTATGAGACTGTGTGACCCAAGGTGTTCCATGGTACCATTTCACTCTCTTTGCCTTGGTAACAGTTTCTCTGTTCAAACACATGTCTCTGTTTCTATACAAATTCCTACATTGGTGGTATCAGGGGGATGGAAGAGTCCATGCTACTACTTTTGTAGCTATGGATGCATAATAGACTGCATTTTCACTGGTCTTCCATGTGTGTTAATGGTTGCTCATGCTATAGTGACATTAGTAAATTATGTATCAGAACACAATTATAAACAGAGTGCTGCTGCACTGTGAACTTATCCTGTATGCTTGGGCAGCTATGTGGTACTATGTGGCATGGAGGTCCAGATATTCAAAGCTTTGCATGGTGCACAAACCATTTGCACCGGTTTAGCATTGGATTAGCTCGGGTCTGCTATATTCAAAAGTCCAAATAGCATGGACAAACTGCATTAGCGCTGGGCAAATCACAATTATATGCACAGGGCAAACTGAACATGAATACAGGTGCTATGGGATATTCATCAACTAGCGCCATGCTAAGGTGTTTAGTGTGACTTAGAGTGACCCTTTGTGTGGTACAAATTATAGCCCAGGAAAAGCTGGTCTTAACTCTGGGCAATCAGCTTTGCATGACATTGTGGCCTTGTGTGGCATTAGCGTGACCCTGTGTGACCCAAACATATGACTATGACACAGAGAAAATGCCAGACATGGAGGAAATATGCAGCTCATTGATGGCACCACAGTGATACCAACTGCTGCCACCAGTCCCAGCCATTCCAGACAGTATGTGGTGACCTGGTCTCCAGAGGCCACCATGGTAGTGTGGCCATTCAGCACACACCAGCAGACCATACGTCTGTGGTGACCAACAGATGCTAGCACACACATGCAGCACTATGGGCACGGTGGGTGCTGAGGTGAGGGTGTATGGTTGGCCAGGCCTCCCCACAGACCAGGTGCAGCCACAAGGCTGGGACACAGCATGCAGTGCATATGGGCCAATATTGGGAATACCCCAATACCAGTGTGCCTGTCCGATTGTACATGCCCCCCAGTCACATACCGCACAGCTGTACATACACCAAAGCACACACAGCCGGCCATGTCTGTCACAATGAGCATCCCATGCCAGAGGTGCTGCATCTGTGGGTCACACAACAGTGTGACAGTAATGTCCACTGGCAGTACACACCTGCAGGGTGGGCTTATCTCTGTGTACAGTGCAGTGGTCTTCACTACCCTACACACCATAGGCATTGCTGTGTCCCTCACACTACTGGCCCACTTGCTACTGTGGTATCTGCTGTGCACTCTAGCATACCCTACAGTGTGAAAGTTTCAGGCATCACCACCACCACCACTGCCACCTGTGCCTCTGCTGTGTTGTCCCCTGGGGTACACAATGCTATGCTGTACTGCATACATGCAGCCTGCAGCAACCATCATGCACTGTCAGACTGACCTACAGGTGGAGCTGCAGCCAGACCAGGCCAGCCCCTGTACTTCTAGACTGACCTGCAGGTGGAGCTATGGAACCCTGCAGTAACGCTGGGCAAACTGCATGGAAATCAGGGCATAATGAGATGCTAATCTGGATGTTTGCCCAGAGACTATCTTAGTATGCTCATTTGCATGTCAGTTTTGAATATGGCAAATCTAAGCACCGGGCAAATGTGTTTGCACTGGACAAACAGCTTAGCTCTTCTCTAAAGTTATGCTAATGTGTTAGCAAGGCACTAATGGTTGAGGAATATTATACCATTTTGAACATTGTTCTTTCACATCCACTGCTGCCTGCAGCTGTACTGGGTCCATGAATTTGGTGGCACACACATTGACCACATAGTTCACCTCTACCTACCCTCACATCGCTGTGCACTGTGTTGTTGTTTTGGTTTGCACTTCCTGGTTGCTATATTCAGTGCTGTCTTATTCCAGGGCTATGTTTGGCCTGCACTCCCAGCCCAGTTTACATGGCCTCATTCCCATGCTATATTCAGAAGCTGTTTTCCCCAGGCTATTCCTTTTGACTATAGCTTGCTTTGTGCTCCTGGCTAAGTTTGCCTGCCGGCAGTGCTAATTTAGCCCCGGGGCAAAGATTTGAATATCTGGCCCTAAGTGTTTAATATCATCATGGCCCATGCTTGACATTATTATAGAGATGGTTTCAGATATTGAAAACAACAATATCTTAAGTAGTGTGTGGAGAGTACTCCTGTTCTGGTATCTTATCTGTGAAAATTGCCAGCATGGGTGTGTACCCACATGCCAGCAGAAGTTCTAAAGTTGGTGGACCATGATGATGGATGTGTCTTGTAGTATGTTTAGACAGTTGTATGTTGTTTATGTTACCTGCTGCTGGTTGTCTGCGATTGGTTGTGTTGTCTTGGTCCTCCCCCATTACTTGCATGCATGTGTGTGTGTGTGTGTGTGTGTGTGTGTGTGTGTGTGTGTGTGGTTCTGGGGGGGAATGCAGAGTTAGGGTTTTAACCCTAACATCAAATTTCCTTGCCTTTGCCACTGTGGAACGACCCTAACTGATGTATTAAACAGATTTCTTTGCCATGAATTTCCCTTCTTTTTGAAAATGTGCACTATAAATAGTGAATGGGCCCCATGCTCCCACCATGTTAATTTATGTCACTTTGCTGTGCTAAAACTGTATGACCGACTGAAATAAGAATTGGTAAATGAAGACATATACCATAGCACAACATGTATAACAAATGTTATCTGAATATGTTCAACAGTTGCGCAGCATCATGCCATGAAAACTGCGCAGTAGATCTGAAAACAACACTTTTGCCACTTAGCTACACAAGAACCATATATGTGACAGAACCAAAAATTGTAAAAAGAAGACATGTACCATAGCACACCATGTGTCCATAATTGTGTGTACATCCATTCAACGGTATCACAGCGCCATGAGCAAACAATATTACATACACAATTCAGCAAATGTAAGTGCCAGCAACCCAAAAATTAGCGCAGTGAAAGATGAATTATAAATCTTTGTACATTCCAAATGCCAGGTAAATTGGACACACAGTTCAGAAGTTGTTGAAGTGTAATGAACTAAATTTTCATTCATCGGAGTGGCATAATTCCGCACTTGTTAATGTTTTACACACCAAACCATTGCAAGGCACCTATGTGCCACTAGGGCTACCTATGCTATAAATTTCAATCCAGTAGCACCATGCAGAATGTTAACTGCATCATGCAGTATCTCCACAGAGAATTATTTTTCAAACATGTAAACAGCACAATCCACATCTCCATGACTTCCACTGAACACCCACCAAATTTCATGTGAAAATACCAAACTGTTCCAGAGATATTCAATTTTTATGTTACAGCACCTTCAAGAAGTCTTCCACCACAAAATGGCGGAAATCAAGGCTGAAAATGTGTTAAAATGGGGGAACTGGTGGCTGAAAAATCAGTAACTGTAAAGTGGGACAATTTCAAATGGCCATAACTCTGGAACAGAACAATATGTTTTCACCAAACAAACACTGGCATATTCCTTGAACAAAGGTCTTTCTATGTGCCAAGTTTCAGACCAATCAACTACACACTGGCTGTGCTTTGCATCATGGAAGACAGTGCAGAAAAATATCAAAAACAATGTTTTACACTGCACTATGCAAGCGCAAAAACACAAACGGTAATGTTAACGCAAACAGTGATGGAAACAGTGAGGTAAAATAAAAATTAGCAATGGTAACGCAAATGCAAGCACAGATGGTAACACACATGGTGATGCAAATGCAAACGATAACTCAAATGGTAAGAGAAACACAAGTGCAAACATAACTGAAAACGAAAATGGTAATGCAAATGGTAATGCAAACACTAATGGCAACAGAAATGCAAACATTAATGAAAACAGTAACGCAAAAGCTAACAGCAATGGAAACACAAACATAAACAGTAATGAAAATGCAAAGTGTAACACAAACCCAAACATAAATGCAAATGGTAATGGCAACAGCAATGCAGAAGGAAACAGTAATGCAATCAACAATGGAAACGCTACCGAAAATGCAAACAGTAAGGCCAACAGAAATGAAAACAGTGATGAACAAGCAAACAGCAATGTTAACACAATTGGAAATGCAAACGGTTACAGTGACACCAACGATTATGCCAAAGGAAACACTAACACAAATGGAAAAGCAAAAGCAAGCATGTATGCAAACGCAAATGGTAATGCGCATGGTCATGATAACGCAATTGGAAACACAAATGCTTATGGTTAACACCAACGATGATGCCAAAGGAAACACAGATGTAAATGGAAATACAAATGCAAGTTTGTACGCAAATGCAAATGGTAATGCACATGGTGACACAAAAGTAAATGCAAACAAAAACAGTAATGGAATTGCAAATGGTAACAGTAATGCCAACACAAGCGCAAAGGGTAACGCACACGGTGACACAAACAGAAACACTAACCCAAGTGGTTACGGAAACACAAGCGGAAACGCTAATGGTAACAGTAATGCAAATGCACAGACCTTTTTTTTCCCAAAAAGGTGTATTCAGAAGCACAGTGAATACAAAGAATGTATGCATAATAATGGCCCTTGGAGCAGAAAATGAACACTTGGAATGCTAAATTACTTATATCGCAGGAACCGTACAACATAGAAAAATTATTTTAATCTCATATTATTTGTGACTTTCCAGGCTAGTTTTGTACTTAGCCCCCTAGTAGGGAGCTAAGCATTTTTTCATTGAAAAGTCCATATCTCAAACCGTTTTCGAGATACTGGTCCCCAAAGGAGCAGCAGACACCGTAATGTTATCCTATGGGAAAAATTGTCAACTTTGGAGTGCCATAACTTTGCAGACCTCTAATATTTTGTCACCAACCCACCAAAAGGCTCATCTGTGGGATCTTGGCTTTCTTCCCTTCAAATTCCAGCCCCAAAGACCAAACCATTCTTTTGCAGCAGGGTAGCAAAGATTCCCTATTGTTTTGGGCATAGTGTTGCAAAGTACTTTCACAAATCACAACACTTTCACAAATAAAATCATGAAAGTGTCGCATATCGACACTACTTTTCAAAAAATTAAAAAACATATTTCTGGGGTTTTACCCACCCCAAAAAAGATGTGGCTAGCATCCTTAGGGGCTCGACTAGGTGAACACAAGAATTGTGTCCCTAGAGGGTCCCAAATTTAAATTTCAAGCATTTCTGTGACCACCAACTGAAAACAAGATGGCTCATTTGTGACACTACAAGGGTCATTTGAGACACTAAAAACTGCATTTGTGACACTTTCGCATATTTTGTTAACTTTTCCCATAGACTATAATGTTATTTCCTTTTGAATAACTTTTGAACTGTTTAATATTTTTCATGAAATCTTCAAAAGGCTCATCTGGGACCCCTTCTGCATGTTCCCTGAAGTTTTCAGACGGACTGCGCAAAACATGCGGGCTGTATGTGTGAGCAAAGAAATGCGCAAAAAAGTAGTTTCTACATTTTGTGGCACTCTGTAGCTCCACAACCATACATCCGATTGTAATGCAACTAGGCAGATCCACAGATCTATGTTACCAGACTGTGGAATGCAAAATGTAGCTAAATCCTTTGTATGGGGACAAAGTTATTAAACTGTCAATTTTCAGATTTATCCATAAATGGGTTACTCAACCCTAACTATAGTGGCGGCACTACCATGCCACTATAATATATATATATATATATCTCTGTGTACAGTACTGGAGAGACTTGCATCACCTCTATAATAATGGCCTGTAACTTCTTAAAAAACTAATAAAATGTTTCCATTCTACTACTCCCTAGTATTGTACTCAATAAGGACATACTGTAAATAACATCAGCCTATGTTGTGTTGCTGTTTTGCTCTGGACCCATCTGGAGTGCCTCATTTCCCTTTAAGAAAGATGCCATTGTGTAACATTGTTCCATGCCACTCATAGAGTGCCTCATTGCAGTCTCAATATTTACATTTTAAAGAAAAAAAAGTTGCATGCTAGTATCTCATAGTTTGCTCTTGTGCTTCTTAAAACTTTCTTATTTCTAAATGTATAATTTATGTAGTTTTATATGCCTTTTTTTTCCCTGGTAACGTACTAACCAGTGATGTCCCCCTACAGTACTTTCAGGACTTGTACAGCCCTGGTTTTCAAATAGCTTTTTTTCTAATAAACCCCCCAATTGCAGTGCTTCTGACTCTCCTTAACATCATTTCTAATTTTTTTTTTCTTTACTTTGAGGTATACATGATGCTTTATTTAAATATTTTGATCCTCTTCCCTTTGCATCCCCCTGTTATGTGCAAGACTATGGGTCCAGAAATTCTCCACAGCATCAGCGGTCCATTTGCAGAACTAAAAGCACTGGTCTGTATTGTTGCTGAACCTTTGAAGGTCTTAAAAGGCCCACACCTGCCCAAGAAATTTCCTTTCTACTTCTCGTCCCAGTGAGTGTTTTTCTTGGTGTCTCCATTCCTCTCAATGTTACGTACATGACTTGTTGCGGTGTCTCTGTTATGTACATGACTTTTTATGAAAAAAACAGCTTTTAAATAAATTACATCAAATAATTAGGACAATAAGTGGTGTCTAACTTTTCAGCCAAGGTTTAAATTGCTGAGTAAGAAAAAAAAGATCTGTAAAACAAACAGATATGGTCATCAGGTAAACTTTGACACCTCTGGAGAAGCATTCAAAAGTAAATGTTTAAACATAACTATGGTTGCATTATGTACATTAACACAAGTGTTTCTTGTTGCAGAACTATATCAGATAGTTACACTTATATTGTTGCTTTTGCTGGGTCCCTGTTAACCATATGACTTGATGTGGTGTCACTGTTACGTACATGACTTTTGGTGTCACTGTTATGTACATGACTTCTTATGAAAACATTGTTTTTGAATAAATTGCACTGAATAATTAGGAAACTCAGTGGTGCCTAACTTATACACAAAGGTTCATATAGCAGATTAAGAAAAAAAGAACTGTAAAAACAAACAGATGCAATCAGCAGGTAAACTTTGGCATGCCCAGTGAAAATTCATTCAAAAGTAAATGTTTAAAGAGAACTATGGTTGTTTAATGTACATTAGCATAAGTATTTCTTATAGTAGGACTTTGTTGAATAGTTACACTTACATTGTTGCTTTTGTTGGGTCCCTGTTAGCCACATGTTAACCATATGTGGTGTCACTGTTACATACATGACTTCTTGTGGTGTCACTGTTACGTACATGACTTCTTATGAAAAAACTGTTTTTGAATATTTTGCACAGAATAATCAGTGGTGTCTAACTTATTCACCAAAGTTCACATAGCAGATTAAAAAAAGGGGACAGTAAAAACAAATGGATACAATTAGCAGCAAAACTTTGACATGTCCTGTTTTCACAGCAGTGGTGCCCAAAGATAAATTATGGCTTAATTACAATCAGGTAATGCTTAGAATAAAATAATGAAATGTTGCATACTATGGCACCTAAATAGCTTCAATAACCATACTAATTCTGAAAAAAACTAAAATAAATTTAAACTGAAAATTCAACAGAAGGGACACCGTGTTACGTACATTACCTGATCCATGTGTTAACTTAAAGACTCATTTTCTTATACTTCCAGATGATGAACTATCATTATATTTGGTATTACATTATCTCCATATACATCCAATGTAACAATGATACAGTTATGGGATTTAAGTAAAAAAAAAAAAATTGGGATATGAATGTCACATTTTGTCTCTCCAGTATCAAATACACACACATATATATATATATATATATATATATATATATATATATATATATATATATATATATATATATAATACACACACAGATAGATATAGTTATAAAATGGGTAGGAAAAATTATGTCTGCTGATTGGTTGAAACACATCACATGACTGTGAGTATATCAGAGCTTGAATGCACACCTGCACTTTCACCCCCCTCCAACACTATTTTGCCATTTTATAAGATAGATAACCCACTCTAGGATGTGCAGTCATGCTCTGATATATGCAAGCCTTGGATGGTTGATGCATGAGGCTGCAGCAATGCACACCAGGGTGTGCATATATCAGAGCATGACTGCACACCTTAGAGTGGGTCATCTATTACATGAGCCAGCATCTTGTTTTCTTTTCCCCACCAGCTGATAACTATGGAAAATATATTAAACTGTGGTTATTTTAAAAACAAACACCAGAACCTACCTTACAGGCCCCATTTACCAATATTCTGATCTTTGTTTTTAACAATGAGGGCCAGAAATACCTTTTCTGGACATCCAAAATCCTGGGTGCCCAGCTTAGCAAAAGGAGTCTTCATCCCCATTTTCACTGGTGTCTAGTGGAAACTCTCACTCCCCGATGACTGTCCTAAATCCATTCCCTGGTGTCTAGTTGCCCCTCCACTCTCTGATCACCTTTGCCTGCTCTCTTTACTTACTTTATATATTTTGACTCTGGAGTGCCCACCCTGGTGTTTGATAACCCCTGCCCCAGCAGCTCCTTGCTTTGTTGATGCACCAACAATGGGGGCCCAGTCCCCATGTTGGTGATCCCCCCAGTAATGAGGGACACTGGGGAGCCCACCCCAGTTCCCAAATTATGTTACTCCCCCCTCATCACTCTGGAAAACTGGGGAGTCTACCCTCAGTGTCCCCAAACATTGTTTATCCCTGTAAAAAAGAATACAGTACCACAACATATTTGTTTAAACCCTGTAAACAAGAAAATGATCCCTCATTGTCCCCTGTCCCCTCCCCATCCCAACCCTCCCTTTGTGCACCCACCTCCCAACACCCCTTCTTACCCCATACTAACCATCAGAAGTCGGTGGCTGAGATCTTCTGTGGACTAGAACACATCTGCACTCTTCCAAGCTGAACCACAAACTGAAGAATCAAGGTAAGTGCTGTATAATGGCTGTCAATGGCATTTTGAACTTATGTTGCTATCTCAGCTGTTTTTTTAAATTTTTACACCAAATTTTCAACATAGCCTTTTTGGGACCCCACCTCATAAACACTGGCATTGTCATTTTGTTACTCTGTCCTGAAAGGTGATTTTGTGGTCACTGCATGGAATCATTTTACAGGACCAACTAATGAAATGACAGTGCCAGTGTTCATTAGGTGGGATCTCAAAATGCCCATGTTGAAAATATGGTACAAAAACACCCCAAAATGCCCAAGTTACATGTGGTTTTTGAAATTTCACTACACACGCATGTGAGTTTTGCAGATTTTAATATTTTCACTCCAAATTTTCAACATTGCCATTTTTCACACCACCTCATGAGCAGTACAGCTGTCATTTCTCACATCCTGCCTAAAATGTGTTTATGCAGCAGTGGCCCAGAATGGTTCAGTTGCTGCATGAAATCACCTTTCAGGACCAAGTAATGAAATGACAGTACAAGCGTTCATAAAAGGCAATGTTGAAAATGCTGATGCAAAAATATCTAAAACTGCTTGAGTTATGTGCGGTTGTTGGAATTTTTCTACATATGCATGTAACTCTGGCGGTTTATCATATTTCCACTCCAAATTTTCAACATTGCCATTTTTTCACACCATTACTTGAACAGTATAGCTATCATTTATCAAATCCTGCCAAAAATGTTTTTCTGCACCTGTGGCACAGAATGGTAATACAGTTGTGCAGAATTACATTTTGACAGGGATTTGAACATTTTGTGAACAGGGAACATGTGGTGAGGTGATAAGAAGGTTATCTTGAACATTTGGGGCAAAAATTATTCAAGATGCTACAGTTATGACTATTTGTTGCAATTTCACTATGCCTGCTCATACCTTGATGCATGGAAGCACAGGGGCCAAAGGCCCCTGTGTTTCCACAGCTAGATACATATTTGTATCTGTGCAGTGATGGGAATGCAGGGTCCATAGGATCCTGTGCTGCAAAAGTAAAATAAAGATACTATTAAACTATCTCAAAAAGTAAGGAAATAAATTGCAAAAAATGTTGTTAATGCATCAGTTAGAGTTAAAGAGACAAAAGTAGGTAAATGTAGCATTAGGGTTTCCAACCCAAACACCCCACCCACCCTGCACAGATGAAAAGGGATCAGAGGGTGGCATTTGTCTTTTCTGCCATAACACTCACCACATTCTGTTAGAAACACCACAGCATAGGAGAATGGGGTGAGCATTAGGGCAGGAGATGCCAATGCCACCCCCCCATTTCTCTTCATCTGTGCAGGTTGGGGGTGGTGTGTTAGGGTTGGAAACCCTAGCATCACATTTCCCTACATTTGTTGCTTTAACCCTAACTGATGCATTAACAAAGTTTATATATATATATATATATATATATATATATATATATATATATACATACACATATATTTCAAAACACTTCATTAATGCTCTAGTTAGGGTTAAAGCATCAAAAGTAGGGACATGTGGCATTAGGGTTACCAAACCTAACACCTCACCCCCACACTGTTGTGCCTTGGGGTCATCAGCCCTAACACTCACCTTATTCCATAATTAAATAAGTTGAGATGGGCATGGTATAGGACAGTCCCCCTGGCATCACATCCTAACATTGCTGAGAAAGGGGGTCAGAATGTGGGTGGCTTTTCTGATTGGTAATTCCTCCATCATGTGACCCACTGTAATGAAATTATGGGTGGTTTTCACAGAAATATATTGCACTCTGTGGAGCAAGAAATATTCCAGTGGGAGTATGGCCCCACATATTAGTTTATGTGCATCACCATAACTATGTAATGTGGTGAATCTCTGTAAAGCAGCAGCACAACAATCTGTTGAGAACTCTGACCTATATTTTTTAAAGCTATGTTACAACTTCCTTTACTTACATCCTGACTGACTGGAATGATACGAGAATTTGCAGTAGTTGAGTCTGCTCTACTACCTATTTTCATGTATGAAATAATGAAAGGAGCATTCCTTTTAAATTGGTGCTGACCAGGTCTTTGTCATTGTTTTCCTCTGTTTTTCTCCATCACATCAGTTAGTTGTTATATTGCACTTCTTTGTCAATTAACACTTATGCATCAGGCAGTGTTTTATGACACCATGGAACAATAGTTATTGACAAGCAGCTGCAAATAAATACAAATCTGTTCTGAACAATATTGGAAGGCATGCTCATTTTTTTTCATACATGAAAAAAGTAGTCAAGTAAGTAAAGCAGACATAAATTGTGAAAATAATCTTATCATTCAAGTCACGACTCGGAGATAACTAATGGTAGCTGTGGCACTGTAAAGTAGCATAAAAAAGTACAGTTCAAAACTGTGAGAACATTCTTGCAATGCTGCTTTAATTGTAAAAATGTCAGTATGACATCATGAGCTAACAGCAAAAATCACAGAACACGCAAAAGTGGCACAGAGTCCCAGATTTTTTCTGCAAGCCCAAAATGCATTCTGCTCATGTGTAGAAAATTGACAAGTGGTTACACAGCAAAATGAGAGTGTTTCAGCACATACAAAGTCCCCCATAATTAATGGCGCACTCAGTCATGCACACAAAAGTGGCACAGAGTCCTCAGATTTTTTCTGCAGGCCCAAAATGCATCCTGCTCATGTGCAGAAAATTGACAAGTGTTAACACAGTGGAATGAGAGTGTTTCAGCAGATACCCCAGTATAAAATAATGACTGTGAGCATCGTGTTGCTGGTCCAATGTGTTCTGCGAGACGATTCCAGCAAATGCAATGTGATCATCTCAACTGGATAGAAGGGTGCCCTTTGGCTGTACACTAGTAGTAGCCTTGCTGAATATATATATATATATATATATATATGTATATGTGGTTGTGTTGTGTATTTTGTAGGTGAGGAGGGGGATTGACATGGACATGTACTCATGGTATTGTTCTGCATCACTGTTCACACAGAAACTGTTGGTGTGCACATTCCAGTGGTCAATGAGAATTCATTGCGCTGAAATTGGAAACAGATAACTCTCAAGCACATGAAGGTAAATATTTTTTTTGTGGGGGGTTGGGGGAATCATATTTGTAGGTTTGTCTCTAATAGTTTCTTATTTTGTTACTTCTTCACAGATTTCATCAGCATCCTTCTGGAGTCTGGTTGTGTTAGGATGGTCATGGTCGTCTAATGAAACGACTTCTGCTTGTTGCATGTGTGCCCAAGCTTGGGGGAGGGGGGTGCCTGATGTTGAAGAACTTTTTTGGATAAGGCCACTTTGACATAACAACAAAGCATCTGGAAGTTTCCTAAAGAAGGAATATATGTGTCTTGCACCAGGAACATCTGAACCCAAGGTTCATTCGGACTGAGGGCAGTATTGTACTGTTAAACTTGTCTGACATCATCTGTTTTTTTTAATGAGTATTTTAAACCAATGGGGATTTTTTTCTGTTTTTCTCTGCATTATCTAGCTGTTATAAGTATTGTATTTTCCAAACAACTGCCATGAGCTTCTGAAGAAGGACTGGTTGGTCCGAAAGCTAGAGCACTTTGTTCTTGTTACATCTATGTTGGTCCATTAAAAGGTATCAAATCATTTGCTTCTGGATCTATTCTTGCAAGGACCAATACGGCAACTACTAAATCTACAGTTCTAAAGAAGGAAATGAATGACTTCTTACAACTTAATTGTTATGTGTCCCTCCCTGGTTCTAAAATCTCAATCTAAAGTCAAGTTACATTTCAAACCCACAACTTGTCAACTAACACAACCTGTGTGCAATATTTGTTGCAGTCTTTACAAAACAATGAAATGGATGAAATAAAATCTTCATACTTACCAGAATGGATTTCACATGGATATTACATCGCTTCCTCTCTGTACGGTGTAGCTACAGTATCATTCCCAATGAGTTTTAGTGATGGAGCCTTTTTTTGTTACCCTGTAAAAGAAATAAAAGAAGTGTACCATATGTGTTTTACCATTGCAGCTCTGAAAAGCTACAGAAAACAAACATGCAACCAAAGGAAGTAAAGCAGCATAACAAACATGAGTACACATACTCACTTTATGGTTTAAATATTAAGAAGCTTTGTGTCTCTGGATGATGGATGTGATGGTCCGGACAGACTCAGGCTCAGTGATGGCAGTGGCTAACATCAGTCCCGGTGGTGGTGGTCCAGAGGGGCAGACAGACTCATAGTGTCAGTGGTGGCAGTGGCTAACTTCAGTCCCAGTGGTGGTGGTCTGAGGGGCAAACAGACTCATGGTGGCAGTTGTTAACACCAGTCCCAGTGGTGGTGGTCTTGGGGGTCATACAGACTCATGGTGGCAGTGGCTAACATCAGTCCTGGTGGTGGTGGTGGTTTGGGGGCAGACAGACTCATGGTGGCAGTGGCTAACATCAGTCCCAGTGGTGGTGGTGGTGGTTCGGGGGGGCAGACAGACTCATGGTGGCAGTGGTGGCAGTGGCTAACATCAATCCTGGTGGTGATGGTTCAGGGTTCAGACAGACTCATGGCGGCAGTGGCTAACATCAGTCCCATTGGTGGTGGTGGTTCGGGGGCAGACAGACTCATGGTGGCAGTGGCTAACATCAGTCCTGGTGGTGGTGGTCTGGGGGGACACACCACCTTTTCAAAACTTCAGTTAAAACCTGCCAACGTTAACCATATCATCATCCTCATAAGGAAAGCTGCCCACACAGTCATCGATGTCTGAAGTCTGACAACTGAGAAATTTTTTCTCCATTGTGTTGTCATCTACATCAGTGGTGGGCTGTTTCAGGCAGCCACTGCCAGTGCCACCAGGATGCTCCATTTCCACATCAGCAAAACCACTATGACTATGCCATTGTACAAATACCGAGGTTGCAGTCTGTGCTGGTATGTGCCTGTCATTCATTTTAATGAATGTTAGCAAACTAACATTTGCAGGAGACAGGTTTGTCCGATGATCCCTGACTATTGCACCTGCTGAGCTGAATACCTTCTCAACACTTACACTGGAGGGTGGGAATGTTAGGTGCTTCAGTGCCACTGCAGTCAGTTCTGGTCATTCACTGACCTTTCCACACTCCAGTACAAAAGAGGATCTTCAGTTATTGTCAGATGCCTGTTTTCAGACAAATATGATTCATCCATTCTCTGTGGCTTCAGGAAGGGAAGAAGTTGCCTTACTAATCTGCTCTGTTTTTATGAGATTTTTAGCTCCTATTTGGATAACAGGGTATCCTGTGATATCGTGTTTATAGACTTTAGTAAGTCTTTCGATTCTATAGCTCATGGGGCCCTTATTCAAAAACTTTCCATTCTTGGCATTAATAGTTATGTTATTAGATGGATTCAAAATTGGCTTTCGGATAGGACTCAGAGAGTGATGATAAATGGATCTTTCTCGGATGTTGGTAGGGTGCTTAGTGGTGTGCCTCAGGGTTCCGTTCTTGGTCCTTGTCTTTTTCAGGCCTTCATTGCTGACTTAACCAATACCTGCCTTTCTAACACTATTAAATATGCTGATGATGTCAAGATCGGGGGGTCCTAGTTCTAACCTTGAGCAAATTTCCCGTATACAGCATGATCTCGATGTTATATCTGCTTGGGTAACACAATGGGGAATGAAGTTAAATACTGATAAATGCAAGGTTATGTATCTGGGTTCCAATAACCAAAAATTTCAGTATATTTTGGATGATTTTCCATTGAGTTCTACTACGGACGAAAATGATTTAGGTATCACCATATCTGATGATTTAACTTATTCTACACATTTGCACTCTGTTATTAGTAGAGGAAATAAAATCATGTGGTCTATTTTGCGTAATATTAGATCCAGAAACAAGGATGTGTTGTTGCCTTTATTTAGATCTTATGTTCGACCGCATCTTGAGTATGCTTCACAATTATGGTGCCCTTTTAGAAAATCAGATAACTATTCACTTGAAAGGGTCCAACGAAAATATACTAAAAAAATTTCTGGATTGGAAAGGTTATCATATGAATCTAGGTTGAATACATTAAAATTAATGCCATTAATTACCAGGTGCATCCGTGGGGATCTTCTTCTTTTATATGACATTATTGATGATCCTTATATTATGTCTGAATTAGGTTTTTCTTGTAAGAAATCTATTTATAATATAAGACGTCATTTTCTTCAATTAAACGGTAAATGTTTTAAGCATATCGGAAGAAAGTACTCTTTTACTGTTAGGATCATTGGGCCATGGAATCGGCTCCCTTTGGAGGTTGTTTCTAGTAATAATAAAGTGACTTTTAAACATCGTCTGGATAAATTAATTATGTCCGGGTATGATTTATCCTATTATTGTTTGGTATAGTATAGGAGCATTATGGGCCTTGGCCTACTCGCTCCTTCACCCCTACCTTAGTATGAACCTTAGTATGTGCCGCACTAAGTCCAATTGTTGATTCATCATCCTGTTCTCCTGAATCATTTATTTCACAAATACCCACTTGGGACAAAGCCTTCCAAAGCGGGTTGACGCCTGCCACTTTGGATGACAGACCATCTGGAACTGCAGACCCCTTCCCCCTTACAGGATATGCTTGATGGTTCTCCATGTACACCTTCAGTGGGATTATGCTGCTGAGGTTTGCTGACCTTGGCACATGACGTCTGTGCCCCATGAACCAAGCACACCAGTTGACCACTGATATTTTTTTACCTGTTCAGACCCTCACTCCAGTACTGATGCAATTCCACGTTTGTATCGTGGGTCCAGAATTGTTGCTATGGCAAAGTTGTCACTATGCTGAATGCTCACAACATGATGATTCTGGTTGAATACTGTCAGGATGTGTTGCAGCAACATACTGCTACCACCGTCTCCAGCAACATCAAGGCTAAGCTGTACATTCACCAATGTCTGCCTCAGCACCTGCAGCAGTGGAATTGATTGGCTAATGGAGGCAGACTTGCCACTCACTGCCTGTGTGGCATGTTCAAAAGGCCACAGAATTGTTATTACAGAGTCCATGAGGCACCACTGTTCAGTCGTCATAGACATGGAGGCCCCAGAACTGTCACAGCTAGTGTGCATAACAAGATATTCTGAGATGGCTTTATATTGTTCATTCAACCTCTCTGCCATGTATAAAGTGGAGTTTCATCGGGTGACAACTTCCAGCTTCAAGCGGTGCTGAGGCAGGCTGTTTTGTATCTGCAACTGCCACAGTTGGTCAAGGGCCTTTCCAGATCTTGAAAAGTGAAAGCAGATATGTCATGCAACGGTCAGCATTTCCTTTATATCAGGGTGCTGCAGAAACTCCTGAACCACAAGATTTAAAAAGTAGGCCATGCATGGAACACAAAAAAAAACACCATTCATGATGCATTTCACCACATTTGACCCATTGTCACTTGCTATGAACCCAGCTTTCAGGGACAGAGGGTTTAGCCATCTGTCAATTTCAGTCAGTACCACATCCAACATGTTCTCACCAATGTGTGAACAGGTCACATTGAGCATAGCAATCGTTGCATGCTGTCAAATTCCTGGAAGATTGCTACCATGACAATCCACCTTACTGCACTAATTATTCACACTAACAACATCACAAACAACCCCCGGCACCTATGCCCAGTGTGCAGTTATACACAAATATGAACTCCCTGCTGTTTTGTCACTTGTCCACATATCCATACTTAAATGGATGAATGGAGAGGAGGAATGCTGAAGGGCATGTTTTATTGAGTTGGACACAGTGCGGAACAATTCGGGGATAGCACGGGTAGAAAAGTATATCCTGGATGGGACTTTCCATTTTGGACAGGCACGTGCAACAAACCACCGGAACCCAGAATTCTCCACAAAGGAGAAGGGCAAAAGATCAGTTGCCAGCATTTCCGCTACAGCAGCATTGAGTTCAGTGACACT
Source organism: Neoceratodus forsteri (assembly GCA_016271365.2). Taxonomy (NCBI): domain Eukaryota; kingdom Metazoa; phylum Chordata; order Ceratodontiformes; family Ceratodontidae; genus Neoceratodus; species Neoceratodus forsteri. Next base: position 824,935,316 of record CM057455.1, on the reverse strand, counting down.
GTATGATTCGGGGGGTACTTCAGCTTATGCACAAAAACACTCTGTTGCTTAGGCTGACTTAAACATTTTACATGGGGTGTGTTGATCACAAATGGTTGTGCTCTGTGATGAATGGCATTGGCAGGGGGTGGAGTGTGGACATTTGATGAAGATGGTTGCACAGGTGATGATGACAAACCCAGAAATGTTTTTTTAGCTAGATTTGCCAACTGGGGTTGATGTACAACTTGCACTAGGCATACTACATTCACCACTACCACCACCACAAAAACTGCTACTCTCACCAGCACTGGACAACATTTCAAAGTCATTATGGTCCTCCACCTCATCATGCCTGTAGTGATCCTCTACTCTTATTACCGCACTACTGCACACGTTTAATTTCTACTGGGCTTAACAGTCATGGAAGGGGATAACATGCTGGCTATGGTTGCCGGTGACGTGAGTGAATGCCTCACTATGGTATTAGCTAGTACTAAGTGCCTATTCTTAAGATGTGTATGCTGTCCTCCTGTGCCCAGATGGCTCCCCTTTTTACTTCAGCTCACACACATTGCAAACCTGACAGATTGCAACTGAATCATCATTTGCATTTTGAACAAAAAAATCCCAAACAAGGGATTGTGATACTCTGCTTTTAGCATGTCCATGATGTGGCTTATTTAAGTCTGTTATTTTAAGCACTGAAGTGGGGGGGCACGTGATGTTTCAGGCACTGCACACCTGTACTGCAACTGACCACCACGACTACCTAGCATAGTGATTACTGGGTCATCATCATCATCAACTAAAAACCGGTAGATCACAAATATTTACAGGGGGGGATTTCTGCAAACAGACTCAGACACAGCCACTTTTAATTTCTTTTTCCCCGGTTCCCAACTGGGGTCAATTACATCATCATCATATTCATCAACATCACACACATCCACATCTTCTGCTCGGATGTTAGCATGTGTCTGCATGTTGCAACAACAGCAACATCATCATTATCACATTCCTCATCAGCATCTACACCAACATCACCTGATATTTTTTCACCACACTGTGAATCACTGCATAGAAAATGCATGACGTTTAGTGCCATGGTGGACGGAATATCACATTGTATGCTGTCATTGACATGATTATCAGAATCCTCAGGTTCAGTTACTGGAATGTTACTGGGAAGTATGACATCATCTACGCTGCCACTCACTTGCACTGATTCACACTCAATATTTTTGGATACGGTACCCTGGTCGGAATTAGAACTTGACGCAAAAATACTAATACTACTTCCACCAACACTAACTTCACCGGCTGGGAAAACATCATCTCCTCCTACTATGAGTGCAGCTACTGATTGGGCTGTAAAAAACATTGCAGGAGAAATACCTTTTCTCACATCAGCAATGCACTTCTGCATCTGTGTACTACTACCATTCCCACAGACTATCTTACTGCCAACATTGCCATGGTGAGAAACAACTTTGCTTGCACGTCTCTTTGCAGGCATTTTGGGGGATCAACCACAAATATTATAACCAAATTCAGATTTTGATATGTTCACTCTCTGGAAGGACGCTGGATGTGAAGCCAAATAAACAACTGTGGCTTCAGCAACAGATAAGAGACTACTCTGAGACTGTCATGGAATTAAAACAACTTCAGTAACCAGTGGTGCTGATGAGGTCACAAAAACAATCCAATCTGGTAAAAAATACATTTTCAGTGTGGCTGTGGGGAGGAGCACTTTATGCAGGCAGTGCTGATTTTTACAGCACTACAAGCAGCAAAACTAAGAACAGATACCATGTTCTCAGTACAAAATCAGGATGCTGCAGTGGATAGCAGGTTCACACTGTTGTGTCTGCAATTACACTAGTCTGTGGCACAATAAAAGATGTATTATTTGATGCAGGCAACACTGCACACACACTCACACACAGGACATGTTGTGTACATTGCTGAACGAGGAATGCATAGCAAATGCAAAAGTTCAGTACTATGCCACGTTACGTATTATAAATTTATAATATAAACAACCCGAACTTATGAACTGCTGCTCCACATCCACACAACAAACAGCAAGAAAATGTCTCTTATTACTGACAATATTATTGTGTGTATATTAACAGAGTCAGTTATATAACAAAAATATAACCAAAAAGCAAAGAAATCACTATTTCTCCAACTTAAATCTTCCTACACCACAGATACACCCCTCCCCCAAAGCACACTTTCACTATCTTTCACCACACACACAATGTTGTAAATTAACATTCAAAATCTGCACAAAAACAAAAACGCTCAATGATATGAGCACAGAGGGGTTTCCTACAATCGATGAACTAAAGTTGGTTCTCCCCCCCCAAAAAAACACAAAAATGCTTTTTGAACAGCTTTTACAAGATTCCTATCACAGACAGCTATCAGAGCACACTATCTCCTACTCCTTCCTACTCATACTACCACAAACTGAGGCTCTGCAGATCAATATAGAGCCCATGTGACCTGAAATCCCATGAATCACTGCAAAATTCACCTTTGGAGCTCAAAAACAAGGCGAAGTGAGGTGAAGTGCATTGCCTGCAATGCACGTCACCTTAAATTTGGCAGAGTAGTGGTCTGGGGAGGCAGAGTAATGTGAAGTCATTGCTTCCAATGGACTTTGCATTCCTCATTATAATGTGAAGTGCTCCACTTCGCATTGTGGTGCACTCCGTGAATCTGTCTTTGCTCCGTGAATTGCTTTGTGGAGTGGATTGAGCCCACTTCACCCACCACTACAGTCAATGGTTCCAGCAGCAAGATGTGTCTTCAAATGGAGAATGAATCATGAACCTGGGATCTGTTCAGGAGAGTGAGGGTGTGTGGGGGTGTACTGGGGCTGGGTTGTTGGGTGCTGAGTGGGAGGCATGGGTGGGGGCTGATCGGTGAGGGACTGTTTTCTTTTTTAACAGGTTTTGGACAACAAAATAATTGAGGGACCATTTTCTTCATTTCAGCATTGTCCTTGAAATGGGAGAGCGGTTGTTGCCACTAGACACCGTGGAACAAATTAAAAATAACAAGGACAGTGATCAGAGGGTGAGGGATGCCACTAGACACCAGGGAAGAAATTTAAAACAATGGAGATGTCAATCAGAGGTGGAGGGTGCCACAGTACACCAGGGGACAAATGTAAAATAATGGAGATGGCAATCAGAGGATGGGGGGTGACACTAGACACCAGGCAAATTGGGAATGGAGATTAGTGGGTGGAGGGTGCCACTAGACATCAGGGCAAGGGCAGCTCACAGCTGACACTGCAGTCAGCAGCACAAGTTCAGCTGTGGCTGCAGAAGTCAAGAAATTCCAGCTGTTTTCATACAGAGAACATGGAACAAGCACTCCTCTCTCTAAACTAGGCACCCAAGATTTTGGGTGCTCAGAAAAGATATTTGTGGGCAACTTAATGAAAAAACAATCATCAGAATCTAGCTAAATGGGTCCTATTTAGCTAGGTTCTGGCATTTGTCTTTTGAAATCCAACCATTTTCATGTATTTTCCATGTTTGTTACTTCTTGGAAAAAATCAACAAAACGGTGGTTGGCACAGTATAATAAATGTTTGGTACCCTGCAAATCAAGTTGCATGAAAATAAAAATGGGTATTTGCATCATCAGAGTTGTACTTTTGCCACAGAACGGTATCTGAAAAATCATGCTGTGCATGTTCAGGTCAGAAACACTAACTTTAAGCCTTATAACTGAAGATCCCTTTAATATTTTTTCATCAGACCTGTCAAATGAATTACCTTGGGACATGACACATGTCCCCAGCATATCTGGAGAAAAAAATTCAATTCAATGATGGCTGTAGGGGACAGCAAAAAAACCCCATGCTAAGTACAGGAAAAAAGTTAGACATTTACAAAAACTGATGCATTTGGATCTCAGAAACCGCACAAGCTGCCAACACAACAATTTCCACAGATCAAGACCTTGCCTCCTAGACAACATATACAACATTTCAGCTCATTTAGTCAAACAGAGCCAAAGATATTAATGTGCAAAGTTAGGAGCTTAACACTGAACAGGATACTCAACCCTAACTATATGGGCACTACCACCTGCCTATAATATGTATTTTTTCTTTTTGTTTTTTCAACAAACACCCTTTTGCACCCCTACCCTAGGGAGGGTATTTCACCCACTCCAACTTCTAGTCCACCTCTGCTTTCCAACCCTAACTTGTAGACCCTCTTCTTCTCTGTTCCTTCCCTGGCTGCCTGCCTACGTTGGACCCTATACCAATATTTTACTGCTGCACTCACCTACAGTAGTTTTGTGGTGCATTGTGGAGTGTTCTGCTGCTGGCTGCCTCATTGGACTAACTCCTCCCTCCTTATCCAGTGCCCTTATACTATCAAGATGTGTACTGGTCCCATGGGTCCACACCACCTACTGGTGCTCTAGAGGGTCGGAGGCATGATTTTTGCTTTGATTGGCTCCTGCTCAGAGACTTCCTTGAGCTTCAAGCTCTGCTGATTTCTGCTTCTTCCATAGGTCAAAGGGGTCTTGCTAGGGTTTCTGCAGACCCCTTGTTGTGGTGTGCGCTTTGCAGCAGTTTGCTGAGGGACTGGATGCTGGCCATTGGAGTTTAAAGCCCATGCTTTCTGCTCCCACTGGTCCACGCCTCCTACTGGTACCCTTGAGGGCCAGAGGCATGGTCTTCACATTGATTGGCTCCTGCCTGGAGCTTCAAGCTCCACTAATTTCTGCTTCTCTACCAGGCACAGGGGTCCCACTAAGGATTCCATGGACTGCCTCTGGTGGTTTCTGCTCTGAGGTGGTGTGCTGAGGGACCAGAAGCTGGTAGCAGGGTTTTAAAGCCCATGCTTCCTGCTCCCTCTGATCTGTGCCTCCTATTGGTGCCCTGGAGTGCTGGAGGTGCCATTTGTACTGTGATTGACTCCAACCTGGAGCTTTCTTGGAGCTTCAAGTACCACTAATTCCTGCTTCTCCACTGGGCAAAGGGGTCCTGCTAAGGTTTTTGCTGTCCCCTCTGGTGGTTTCTGCTTTGTGGTGGTGTGCTGAGGGACTGGGGTCTGGCAGAAGGGTTTTAAAGCTCACACTTCCTTGTACCATAAGTCTGCACCTCCTACTGGTGCCCTGGTGGGCTGGAGGCACAGCCTTCACATTAATTGTCTCCTGCCTGGAGCTTCAAGCTCCACTAATTACTGCTTCTTTGTTGGGCAGAACTGTCCTGCTAAGGTTTCTGTGGACCCCCTCTGAGGGTTTCTACTCTGTGGTGGTGTGCTGAGGGATTGGGAGCTGGTGGCAGGGTTTTAAATCATGCCCTCCCCGGTCCCATTGGTCCATGTCTCTTATTATGCCCTGGAGGCCCAGACGAACAGTCTTCATTTTGATTGTCTGCAGTCTTCAGTCTTCCTAGAGCTTCAAGCACCACTAATTTCTGCTTCTTCTGCCAGGCAGAGGGTCCCACTAAGGTTTCTGCAGACCCCTTCTGGCAGTTTCCACTCTGCAGTGCTGTGCCCTAGGGATATTACCTCACCACATCACTCAAGCCTAGAGTCAAAGAATCTTGAAATTTTAGACTTTCTGAAACTCAACGTACAGAGATATACCCTAACTATGGTACTAATTTGATTAGTCACATCTGATCAAATGGTATCTACTACTGTGGACACTCTTACCCCTCCTTATAGGCAAGTCTCCCCTGGATTTCCCCTGGCACTGGCATCACAGTCTGCCTTACCAGTCCCAGCTGCAGAAGCAGCACAAAGACTACTGTGATGTACACCATGTGCAAATGTCTTTCTCCTTATGACACTAAAGTGACATTTACATTGTCATCACCAGCAAGCTAAATATGATAATGTGTGACTGTCACACTGAGTTATTATCAGTTAACTAGGTTAGGGGTAGAGGTGGGTGAAGTGGCCAAAATTCACTCTGTAAAGCAATTTGCAGAGTAATGTGGAATCCGCAATGTAATCTGCAATGCGAAGCAGAGTACTTCGCATCATAATGAGGAACGTGAAGTCCATTGATAACAATGACTTCACTTTACTCCACCTTCCCCCAACCACTTCTGCACCAATTGTAATGTGTAATACATAGAAATCAATGTACTTAGCACCACTTCGCCTTGTTATTGGGCTCCGATGCAAATTTTGCAGTGATTCATAGGATTGCAGGTCACATGGGCTCTAGATTGTTCTGCACAGCCTCAGTTCTGTGTAGTGTGTGTGTGTGTGTGTGTGTGTGGGTGTGTGGGTGTGTGTGTGTGTGGAGTGGTAGCTGGAGACAGTTTGCTCTCAGAGCTCTGTGATTCAAACCCTCTAAAAACTGTTAAGAAAGCCTTTTTGAAGCCATTTCTTTTGCTCAAAACATAGTACATTAATTGTAGGAAACCCTCCTGTGCTCATATCAGTGAATGTTTATTGTTTGTGTGTTGATTTTGAATGTTAATTTAGAACATTCAGTCTGTGTGCTAACAGACACTTGAAGTATGCTTTGGGAATCAGTGTATCTGTGGTGGAGGTAGATTAACTGGAAGAAAAAGGCAGTCTTTCTGTTTTGGTTATGTTTTTCTTGTATAACTGTGTTAATGTACACACAGTAATATTTTCAGTAATTCTTGACATTTCTTTGCCAATTGTTGTGGTGCAGCCATGCATAACTTCAGTTTGTTTGAAAGATTTGGTTATATTACTGAAATTTTCAATTTGCTACTCATTACTTGTAGTATGTGTGTGAGTGTGCGTGCGACATGTGCCATCAAATCAGACACCTTTTATTGTGCCACAGAGTAATTACAGCAGTGTGAACCTGCTATGCACCACACCTGCATGATCTTGTACTGCTTTGTGGTATCTTGGTTTTGGACTGTTACTGCAGTGCACTGCCCCCACCCCACCCAACTGGCAAAAGGTATTCTTTTCCAGATTAGATTGTGACTTGTGAGCACTAGTTAAGGTGTTGTTGTGACTTTGCATTTGGATCTCTTCTTGATTGTGCAGTGCAATCTTAATCTGTCTGTGCTTTTGCATCTGTTTAGTGCCCATTCTCCATCTGCAAGCCACAGTTGTTTTTTGTGGCTTCACATCTACCGGCCCAGACTGAAAGTTCAAAAATCTAAATTTGTTTAGAATTTTCTTGTTGATCCCCCCAAATGCCTGGAAAGAGATGTGCAAGTAAAGCTGTTTCTGGCCCTGGCACTGCTGCCAGTGGGAAGATTGTGTGTGGGTGTGGTACTATGCAGAACTGAATAGTTGATGTCAGTAAAGGGATTTATCCAGCAATGGTTTTTACAGCACAATCTGCAGCTTCACTCATAGTTGTAAGAGATGATGTGCTAGCTGGTTGTGTTAGTGCAGTTTCTGCCGGGGTGAGTATTGTTGCCTTAAGTTCCATTTCTGACCAGTTAACCATTTCAAAAAATATAGTTGAGTCTAAGACTGTCACTGACAGTGTAGATGATGCCATAATCCCCATTAAAATCCACATGGTAGCTGAACATGATTCTGATCCTGGCAACAATAACTCATAATGTCACATTTCTTCCAGCGCTGTTGAGGTCATGCCTTTACCATCCAATGATTCAAAGTGTGGTGCAAAAATATCAGGTGATTATGATGCTGTGGTTGCAGCATGTTTCTCCACATGACAGCATCCAAGCTGAAAATGTGGATGTGGATAATGTTGATGAATATGATGATGATGCCAGTGACCCCTGTTGGGAACTGGAGAAAGAGAAAGTCAGGGTGACTGTGCCTGGGTCTATTGGCATTAAATCCCACCTCCTCAAAAAAGTTGTGATTTAGTGGTTCATGTTGATGATGATGATGATGACCCAGTAATACTGTAATCATAGGTAGTCGTGGTGGTCAGCTGGAGTCCAAGTATGTCTAGCCTGAAAAATCATGTAGCACACTTCCCATTTCAGGGGTTAAAAATGAAGTCCAATAAGCAGCATCAGGGACATGTTAAAAATAGGGGGTCACAATCCCTTGGTATTACTTGGTTGATTCAGACAAAAAAGGCTGGAAACCCATTTAATTGTCTCCTACAACAGTAGGTTTACTTTTTCAGAGTTCAGTTGATAATAACTCATCCAAGGATATTTTAAAACTTTCAAAGGTGGTAGCTTGATGGTAGAGTATTCCACATCCTAATTGATCTAACAGTGAAGAAATTTAATCTTTTTACTGTGTTGGCTCTGGGTATGTATAGCTGTTTTTTATGAGATCTAAGATTATTGTTCCTAAAATTGAACACTATATACTAACATACTAAAATGCCAGCAGAATAGGCCTAACGGTCTTTCGCATCTGCTCATTTGGTCAGCCCCCACCCTGGGAGCTGACCTTGCTGCCCTCTCGCCTTCTCTGGCTTCTCCCTTCCCAGTTCCGGATATTCTCGCTGCACTGGATTTTGCTTCCAGAACCCTTCCCCTGTACCTGTCCCACCCCCTCTTGAACCCCTCCACCATCTCTGCCTCCACCAGCCCCCTAGGCAGCGCATTCCATGGCTCCACTACCCTTTCAGTGAAGTAGCACCTCCTCCTTTCTCCTCTGAATCTTTCCCCCTTCAGCTTCCACCCATGCCCTCTAGTGGCCCCCTCCTCCTTTCTTCAAAGCTCCCTGACTGTTCCTCCCCTATTTACCCCCTTCATGTACCTGAAGACCTCTATTATGTCCCCCTGGTCCCTTCTTTCTTTCAATGTGTACATATTTAGCTCTTCGAGCCTCTCCTCATAGGTCCTGTCCCCCAAGCCCCAAATCATTTTGGTTGCCCTCCTCTGGACCCTCTCCAGGAGTTTAATATTCCTCTTTAAGTGTGGCCTCCAAAATTGAATGCAGTTTTCAAGGCGCGGCCTCACCAAGCAGTTATACAGAGGGAGTATCACTTCCCTCCTTCTGAAAGTGAACCCCTAGCAATGCATCCCAGCATCCTGTAGGCCTTGGCTGCCACCCTCCTACAAGTCTCCGAGTTGTTCATCTTGACATTCACCACCACCCCCAGGTCCCTCTCAGCCATCGAGACTTGTAGCATTCAGCATTCATATCACATTGTTCCATTAGGATAGGATTCTGTAATATCTTATATAATATGAGCAAATCACCTTTTTTTCTTCTGGTTTTTGATTTGAATAGTTTAAGTTTGGTTAAACGCTCACCATATGGTATTCGTTTCATACCTCTAATAGATTTAGTTAGTTTCCTTTGAGTTTTCTCAATGAGATGAATATTCCTTTTATGATAGGGATTCCATAAAGGAGACCCATGATGTATGTGTGGGATGATATAGGTCTTGCACAACTTCAGTAGACAATCCTTGTCCCTTATAACAAAAGCCTTTCTTATAGATCACATTGGTCTGTTAGTATTAAATGAAATTTAACAGCAATGGTCAAAGGAAGGCAATTCTTTATTTATCAAAATTCCTAGGTCTTTTTCTTTGGTAGCTGATTTTAACACTGTACCATTTAGTGTATAGTTGTTGCATGGATTTTTATTACCAAAATGCATAACAGAGCATTTTGCCTCATTGAATTTCATATTATTTGCAATTCCCCAATTTTCAATTTTCTTTGTTTGGGATGTTTTTGTCCAAGATGCAAATGATGAGTCAGTTGCAGTCTGTCAGCTTTGCCATGCATGTGAATCAAGGTAAAAAGGGGAATCATGAGGGCACAGGGGACCAGCATACACATCTTAAGAAGAGGCACATGGCACTGTGGACCTGGTACCAGATGGCAGCTAATGCCATAGTGGGACATTCACCCTCATCATTATCCTTACTGTGCATGTGTTATCCCCTTCCATGAGTGTAAGACCAAGTAGGAATGTCTGCAGTAGCAATGAAATAACACCAGAGGATTACTACAGGCATGATGAGGGGAGGATTATGATTTAGAAATCTTGTCAAGTGGTGGTCAGAGTAGCAGTGATGGTGGTAGTCAATGCAGTATGTCTAGTGCAAGTGGTACATCAACCCCGGTATGTAAAACGGAGAAAATATCTTCATTTGTGGACTTGTCACCTGTGCACCCCTCTTCATCACACATCCACACCCCACCCCCAGCCATTTGCAGAGCACAGCCATTTGTCACACCCCATGCAAAACGTCAGCCCTTGTTGGAGAGTGTTTTTGTCCATAACCTCATGCCTCCCTGCCTGAAGCATGTGACCTACACTGTGTAAGCCATGTGATGTGTGTGTGGGCAGAATTCTCACTCCGCCTTAAAGCAAAGTAAGGTGGAATGCACAACACAAAGTCATAATTACAATGTGACGTGATAAAGTGAGGGCTTAAAATGGACACTTCACTTAGCAGAAAGATAACACAAAGTGGCCACTTCACATCCACTTCACAGGTGGAATTTTACTTTGCTGCTTCTCTATTTGGGGTGTTATCCCATCACACCCACCATGAATGGAAGGATGATGGAACAGCTGATTGGTTGACTACCCATCTCCATTAGGCAGTGGTTTTGTTTAGAGTTCAATGAATACAACACCATAAAGCAAAAGGAAAGATGAGAAATGAAACAAATCTCCATCCATGGATGGTAAAATATTTTGAAGGGCAGTGTAATGCACTAAATGTAATTGCTTTTCATGGGAATTAAAATATACTGCATTTGAAAATCTAGGAAGCAAGGGAGAATATAGTAATTCACATGGAGGTAAAGCAGAGACTACGGGAGAGGGCATAAGGCTTGAGCTTAGCAATGAATATTTACTGTTAATGTAGCTCAGTAATGGGCAGGGCCACTGGAAAATTGCGGGCGCAATTTTTCCACAATTTCCACAATTTTCACCCTTCTCCACACAAAATCCACAATTTCTTGCAATTTCTTACATTTATGGAATTTTTGACTGAAAGTGTATAAAAATATTTAAATTCTCAAGGAAATCTACTCAGATATGGTACACAGACTTGGATTTGACCAAAACAGTACAGTGTGAGGTAAGAAGGGGTCAAATGTGACTCTGCTTTCATGTGATTACTTCCCTGCTTTGGTTTCAGAATCCTCTGGTCATGCATATGTAGACTTGAACACTTAAAATCTGTGTTAAAGCAGACTATCAGAGAACTTTTTGCTGACACAGAGACTGAAACAATAGTTGTGAGAAGAGGTGCAAAGTGACTCATTCACCTAAATGATGCCTTGACCACAATGCTTGTTTTTGAATGGTAGGGTAGATTTTCCTTGTATAAATACTTTCAATCTGAAAGGATTTTGATTCAAATGTGTCAAGAGTTTGGATGGCCCTGCTGATTATAAACTTGAATGTGCTTCTGAGGGGGTTGGTGACAGTGATTCTTGCATGTCAGTCTGCCACAACTGTATACTCACATACAAAGCCTGCAAAAAGCAAACATTTCTGAAAACATGCTGAACAGGTTAAATATGGTTAAACAGTTTCCTTCAAATAGACAAAATAATTGCAACCCAAGTAAAATCACTGCAAACTGAGAAGAACAAAAGTACAATGTATTAAAAACTATTGTATGATGTAATGAAAAGCTATTGGTATGATTTGATACTTTTATCATGTGATTTTAAAATGTACTTACAGTGCTGATTAAGAACAGTAATAAATTTAACAAAATAAATATTTTTCTTACTAGACCTTTATTAGGCACCCTGGTTATCTGTTTATTTTTTTCTTGCACCAAAGCAAGTAGTTTAAACGGGCTTCATTATTTAACATCTAGAAACTGGCAAAATATATTATTTCAGGATGTATTCAGTACAGACTAACTGTAAATTATTGAATAAAATCTAGTTAGCACTGCATGACTTAGATGTCTTGATTTTTAGAAGATATGCTACATAATGATTAGTTTACAGTGCATTTCAAAAACACACATCTTTCTTCATATTAAAAGCATTTACAAGTGGCAATACATTTATCTAATAATTTATGTGATCAATACATGCTGCAGCAAACAATAAAATATTTATTAGGGGGCAGTGGGGATGTATAGTGAACCGCCGCAATTTTCCAGCAATTTTTGCAAGAAAATTCCCACATTTTTGGGTAAAATGTTCTGCTATTTTCCAGTGGCCCTGGTAATGGGATCCTGGGGCCTTACTAGGCTGCATACTCTGTCTCACCACCACAAACACTCCCATACCCAACATTGGTATGCTAACTCTATCTACTAATGGTAACCACAATAGCGAACATTAACTTCTGACCTCAAGGCTTTTTAAATCCACATTAGGATCCTTGACGCAATGTTTATACTGTACCTATGTATAATACCAGTAAATGTTATGTTTGTTCTTTCTGTACTGCCGTGGAGCCTTTGCAAAGGAGTCTATGACTCAAATGATTGTAATTCTGATTCTGTCAATAAATAAATAAATAAATAAAATCCCCTATTTGTAGACTTCTTATACCATGAAAATTATTGCGTTAGGACCTGAAGGGGTTTAGCTGAATTTTGAAATTGAACTAAAAGTTTCCAATTGGTAACTTCTCTCATCCTTACATTTTAATGCACCACAAGCTGGGATGCTACACTACTGAGGTGCCATATTTTGGATAAGGCAGTAAACCAAGATCCAGGTGGAAGTTAAAGATCAAATGGTACTTTTTGTAATATTAAAGGATTTTCCCTCATGTCCTTGCCATCACGCCACCTGTTAATGAAAAATATCCATGTAGCCCTGCACCCCCACGCTACCGCATGACACAGCTGAATACAAGCTGGTAGAACTCCCTGTACCTTACCTGGTCAAAATGATAAATAAGAAAAATTAGAAATAGTAGTACACATTGTATCATTATCATAATAATCATTCGTATTTAATGCATACAGTATGGCCTTAAATTACTGTGATCATCCATGAGAATTGCGAACTCCAAGTTCAAAGGTTTCAGTTCTCTGGTAGAACTGAATTTGCCATTCCAGTTCAAACCATAGGAACACTACACAACATAATTCCCAAGATTCAGGAGAAACTTTATCCTAATGACACAATTACCATCGTTTGTGTATTTGTGCTATAGTCCTTACTGTTAATGCACTGCTTTTGAATGTAATATTTCCATGGACATAAATATACTTTGAGTTTACTGTTTCATAACAGCAAACTTCGGTGGTGTCACTGTCCAGGAAGGCCTTCCTGTTTAGTCAAGCCTTTCTGGATCTTATATATTGGTCCTCCTTGGGAGCCCCACTCCTTTTTCCTCTGAGTACCTGTTTCAATAGGATTCTGTGTTGTCACAGACCACATTTATTTTTATGCTGCTATTATTATTGTTATTTATTCGATATTTATTTTGTATTGGCAGTGTATTTTTATTGCATGGTGCCCAGAGCCTCCAGGACTGGGCACCTGGAATAATAAAATTTGCCTTGCTTTGCCTTCCCACTGTGAACACCATCATATTTAAAATAGGTCTCCTATTAGCATCTGGAAATGCTTTTGTATGTTCTAAAAAGATATCACACAGCATATTCAAACAAATACTAGCCTCTGTGTTGTGCTTCTTTTCCAGCAATCAATCACTATGTGCTAAGACCTCTGTTAGATAACCCCTATCAAATAAAATTGTTGTTTTCTCAACCTGGTTCATTGTCGTTATTGCAAAATTGATCAACAGTTATTGCATTTGTCATATAGAGGTATAATACTTCAAGATGTTATAAAAAGCATGGTAACAGAAAACCTTTATAAACACAAGAGGAGAAGGTATACTTAAAGATGATCGGAAATAGTTTTTACACCTCTAGATGCATTGTTTTCCTTTTATTGTGTATTACATATTTTGATATGGGGTGACCTTTTGTCAAATTATTATGAAATGTTTTTTGCATTTGTAACAACCCTGAATCCCTTTCCCCTCAACAGTTGCTGCTCTCACTTTGCATGCTGTCAAAATGGTCTACTACATCAATCACCATTCCAGGCCAGTCAGATGAATAGCTTGAAATGATGTAAGTGATGTCATGGAATGTCTTAGAAATAGGAAAGAATGAGCCATAGCTGATGAGGAGAGTGGACCTCTATGTAGATCTGAGGCACCCCAAAGCTATATTATATATTTATCAAAGCATATTAGAATATAAAACTGGCATGGAAAGGAAAACATAAAAGCAGTTAACTATTTAAAATCAATTCCTATCTCCTTTATGACACAACAAAAGTCAAATTAGATTGAAACTTTTGTATTTGTGAGCTCAACATTCAGTGAGTTTGGGAGCTCCAGTGTAAAATGTGTGCTTTTTGGGAGAGCACCCTGTAACATCCTAGTGATGGCAGTATTTAGCATGGGACATGGCACATCTGGTATTTGGTACTTTATGACAAACCACTGGACAAACACACCTGACCCATTAGTTTCATCACTGTTTCTGGTGTCCAGTGCCCCTAATTCACAAGCCTATCTATTTCACTCCTTCCTGTCTAGTCTGATGATGTTATACCTCATTGTGCTCTCCTGGTATCCACTTGTTTCTTCACCTACCTGACCACTCCATGGCAATTGGACACATAGAGTAATCCACTGCATTCAAAGGTCTATGTCCTTGTGTATTTATCATTCCATGTAACCTCATTTTCAAGGGTCACAATATGTTTAGTATGGCCTCATAGGTCATTTGTAGTGTGGGCTTTCCCCAATTACCTAGTGCATGCAAATGTCTTTGTGGATGCCTGGGGATCATTTGTGATCCTGTAAAACATGGCCTGATTGGGTTGCAAATGTTTTCAGGATGCTTTTTGAGTGAAAAGTCTACTAGAACCCACAAGATGCTTGGAGAATCTGGGTAGAGTGCCATAACATGTGGCATCAGCTGATACTAGAATGACCTTCACATTCAGGCTTGATGACTATTTTTAAAGAAAATGGGGTGATAAGTAGGGTGACAGGGAATAAACTCACAGCTGATGGGAGGTAGGAACATGATGAACCACTGGTTTTGCTGGGTGATCTGTGCTTAATATACTTTGCCTAGTCTTTGTAGTGTAATAAAAAATGAACAATGTAAACTTCATGGTTCCATGTCATAATAGCAATCACAAAACAGCAATTGCTATTATGGAGAGTGTATATACTCCCCCCTGAATATAGATTCTCAACTCCGGGGGAGGGGGTTCATGTCCAGGATGGTGCATAGTCCAGATTTGTAAAAAAAAATTAAGTCAGCTGCAGGCAGTGGTAAAATTTCTACACCCCCAGTCCCCAGCCTAAACCGAGTACCTGCTGAGCTACAGCTAGCCACCCACACCACATGGTTAGCTTGGTAGCAGTAGGTGCACCAGTCCCCTAAAACCCCTTCCCTGTCCCTCACTTTCCCTAGCTATTCCCCCCTTCCAGTCACCAGTCCCACCCTTGCATTCATGTAGGGTCACTACCCTTGCAGAGTAGCCCAGGAGTATATCGCCCTGTATGAGTTGCTGTTTTGATGCAGCTCCCGTATCGGTTTGATATACTCACTGGATACCAAACTGCATATAGTCTTTGCCATGAAGTACATGGGACTGGGTCTTCACAAAGTCACGTAATGGTGATACTTTAATTGCAGAGTCCATTATGTTGCCCAATAGTCCAATGGGTAGTGCAATGTGCTACCACACTGGTGAAAATTAGTTCAAGATCAGACCCAGGAGCCAGTCGGGCATCCGGGATGGCTGCAGAGGTATTGTCATGCTGTACCACTCCCAGGTTGGCAGAGATGGGCACCAAGTTCCACCATACTAGCAACCTCTGCAGTGGACCAGGTAATGTGCTTCTCCACAGAGGTATGCTATGTGTGTGCGAGGTCTGTAAGGACAACATCTTACATCAGGGGTGGAGAATGAGCATGGAAAGGGAGCAAACCAAAAAAATCAAAATGTGCACCAATCACCATTAATGAAGCATTGGTATCTCTATATCCTATACCATGTGGATCCCTGCTGACATGACAGCAAGGGGAATGGTAGATGGTATTCAGGAAACTGGGACATCACCTGAAGCAGGTGCATAGTGGCTACCAGGGACCTAAATGCTGTATATAAAAACAAACTACAGTAAAGAAATAGAGTCCATTATACTTCACATTTTCATGCCAAAGAGTGGGTCACATGAATGACTTACTATTCAAATGGTTGGTCACATGGTACACTGCAGCAAGAAGTTCCCCATGTGAGCAAATGCATACAAGGTGTGGAGTTCTACAGTTTTGGAAGAAGGAGCAAAAGCTGTTCTCTTTATGCTGTTAAGAAAATCATTGGACTTAGTATAATTGCATACAATCCAGAAACCTTTTGCCAGTTCAAGTGTTGAGTTGCGGTACTGTAGGTGTGATTTGAAAAGCTTTTATTTACAGAAAAAAGTTTAGGTGACATATTTGTTTAACATTTCTACATATTCTGCAAATTCTGAGTGCATCTGCTAATTTAAGTTGGGTGACAGGCCAAACTACAGTAGGTCAGGAAATCATTTCCCAAACTTAGTGTTCCAATTTTGCTTCTTCACAGTGCAAATATACTTTTCTTCAATCAAGGATTTTATCCCCCAAAACCTTACTAGCAGGTGTCTGAGGGGGCCCCCAGCCCAATCACTCACCATCTCTTGGGCATTCCTCTGCTTATCCCTATGACTTACCCTTTGTGACAAGGCCCTCAGGTCTAGTCAGACCTCTTGGGAACAGAATCCAGCATTCTGGGTACCCAGTAGGTGGTGCATGGCCAGTAGAGGACCTGTTGTCTTCCAGTTTTGGCCAGGGCTTTTTTCTTTTGTCTTCCTGTCTTTGGGATGTCCAACATGCAATGATGCTCACAACCACATGATCACATGGCCATGCAAGTATTTATTGGCATTCCACCACAGCTGGAGCCCCTAACAATGCTGACACATTGTCACTATTAGGTTTTAGATGTGCTGCAGAGAACACATCCCTCCCCTCCTGAAGGAAGAGAGAACTCTTATGATGCTTTGTCTTTCCTTCCCATGCCAATCCTCAAGCAACCTACAGTAAGTCTGCTCCTCAACTGAACCTGGGTCATCAGTGTAACCTACCACTGACTTACCGAGATGGATTGCAGATCTTTTCTTAATGATCCATCTGCTGACTTTCAACTTGGAGTGGTCAACTGGCTCTATCTGTTATTTTTTTTTTTTGGAAGTGATATAGGTAAAGACATTGCGAAGTGTTCCTTTGCAGGAAAGATGTGACAAAGTAACAAACCTGAGAGTGGTATCACAAAACACCTCTTAAGCAAAATCACAAAGGTTCCTTCCGTGAACAGGGTTGGATAACCAAAGACAGATCGACGATTGACTCCCTTACTAGGATGAGAAGGAGTCCCAGAAGGCCATGAATGCTGTCTCACTGTGGAGGAATGAGTTGCAGCAGGGGAGTTAGAAAGCTTTCATTCTGCCTATGTAAGGTATGCCACCATTGCCCTATGTTAAACAGTCAAAGCTGACTAATTTTGTAGCAGATATCTAGCTGTCTTTCTAGTCTTTCTTGTTGGTCCATTTTGTGCACCCCTTTTTTTCTGCCACTGTTTTCTTGCCCTAGGAGCTTGGAGTTTTGAGGTGGCCAGAGGAGTCCGCCCCATTGGGTGAGTCAACAGAATCTTTGTGGGGAGTTATCAACTGGAAAACTGCAGCACAGAGAGTAAATGATAGAAAAGTACTAATGAAAAAACACATTTTTGCATCTATTCTGGGACTTAGCTCAATCAGGGGAGAGGTTATTTATTTTATTCTGCCCTGGCTACTTGAATGGTTTTTGATTTTTGAATTTAATTTATTCTGTTATATCTGTTTTATTGTTTTCTATTTGCCACTGAGTGCACTAAGTATTTGGGCGCTGTTTGGAAGCAGAGTCTTTTTTTAGACTCATCTTTGAGCTACTTTTTAAAAGTGCTAATTTTTTAGTATAGGTCCACATGAGTTTTAAGTTTTCACTTTGTGTTTTAATATAACTCGGTAATTTGCCAATTATCCCAAACTATTTGAATTATGCCGATAGATCAATTAGGATGAGGAGTGGTCATGTGACTCGTGCAAGGTGAAATTATCTGTACATGTGTCAGAGTTTCCATATTTCCAAACTGCTGAAGACTTGGCCATGTTACCACAATATCAATTATGTGCAGGGCTTAGCAAAATGGCCTGCTAGACCAAAGTAGTGAACACAGTTTTTTTGCTATCAGCATTGAGATCAACAAGCTGTTTAAGTTTTTTTTTTTTTTGCCTTTTTTTCCTACTCTCACTGTTTATTTGACAGCATAGGTTGATATGATCACCTAAGTTAAAACATTTACTTGCACTTGGTTCCTTCACATTGTTTCAACCATGCTAAAATATCCAAAGTGTTGAAATACAATGGATTAGAGTGTTTTTTTTGGTTGTGACATCTTTCTCTTTTTTATAACCACCTGGTGAAGAGACATGTATTTTGCTGCTACTGTTTAAACTAATATATGGGTGGAATGTAAATAATATTGTAGCCATAGATGCTGTTAAAATTACTGTAATGCCAACTGTTTTTTTTTTTTTTTAAGTTCGCGACTAAGAGTTTATTAATAGAACTGTTTCCTTTAGTTAAACAATTGGCTTGGGAATTGTGAGACTGAATAGTTTCCCCTTTTTTGTGGGGGTATTTTTGCTAGGGTTGGATCCTACAGATCAGAGACGACTGTCTCTACTCCAGAAATACAACTGTTGGCCTTTTCAAAGAGGGAAAACTGAAACACTTTGCTCCTTTGCTGTGATTGTGGCTGTTACTCTAATGAGATGCTGGAACACTGGAACACCAATTTAGAAGCACTGAATCAACACCTGATACTCAGGACCAGTGGTGTTTTATCAGAACTTTACAAGGGTGACTTTTTAAGTGCTTTGTTTGATTTACCATAACATAAGGCTGAAGAAAACAGAGACTATACTGAATATTTCTTAAAACCTTCCACTCCTGTTGCTGAATTTGCACAGAGTCAAGTTTATTTGCTGATTAGAATATGAATATCAAGAGATCTACTCACTGAGCAAAGATAAAACAACCATACTGGAGGTTTAATCTGAATACTACACTGTGGAGATATATATATATATATATATATATATATATATATATATATATTATTTATTTATATTAGAACTTGCAGACTGTGTATGTGCATAATTGGTCCTACTAGGGTTTGCTTTAACTATATCTTACAATGGTGTCTACAAGGAAATGGGCGACATTAGAATTAAACACCTCTTGTTTAGTAGATATAATGCCTAACAAACATGTGCCAAGAAAAGGCAAAGGAAAAGTAGGGAATTTTAAACAGACCAAAATGACAGATCATACGTCCAAGATCAAGTGTCATGAACTAACTTCCAGGTCAATACTTAGTAGCAAATCTGCTTTATCATTAGTATCAGGGAAAGAAGCGATATCATTGAGTGAGAATATGCATACTAATCTATCAATTGAACCCAATTTGGTTATGACACCAGACACTGATCTTGAAAAAACACCTAAAATTTATTTTTCAGGCTCTCTTAATATTGCAGAAGGTATCTCCCTGGAGCCAGAGAATTTGGGTAGCCTCAGTAGTTCAGAGAACAGGACTTGGAGCTCTGATATGGATCATACCCTTGATAAAAATAATTATACTACAAAAGATAAACTAAATGATATAATGAGTGACTTGCAGACCACTGTACACGGGCCTAAATTCCTAGAAGCTAAAGTTAGGTCTCAGGATGTGAAATCTGCCCTTATTAACCAGAGCTCTGTTAAACAGGCTAGCTAGAGAGATGATATGGTACATCTAGGTAAGCAAATTTATTATCCAACCTCTCTGAGTAAAGACCTGACTGAGCTACTTAAAAATTCATTTACTGCAAATATTCTTCTTTTTATGGAACAATTAGTGGCCAATAGAGAGGAACTAAAGACAATAAAAATGAATCTGTTTGCTAACTAAAGTAAGTTGGAGGAATTAGACAGTAAAATTACAAGCATTTTACCAGTTACTGATAAGTCAGAGTCAATTATTCTGTGCCCTTATAGTCCAGAGGTCCAAGAAACCATGGACTTCATGGAGAGTTTCTTCACTATAATTATACCTGACTCTCCTACATAGCCTAGAGATGGGTAAAAAAGGAAGAAGAAGAGAGGAAAATGTTCTAATGGAACAACTAGCGTATTCCCAAAGCTGGAAAATTCATCCAAAAAGGATATAGTTGGAACTACATCAACACAAGATAATAGTCAACAAATAAAAACTACTGACAAATGTAATGTAGGAGTACATAGCTCAGAGAATATTGACACTAATGTTCCCATCACAGAACAAGCACATAATGACCCTAACCCCTGTCGGGAGAATTTGGAAGAAGAACTAGGGATCCTTGAGAAAGAAATGGGAAACTTTTTAAGAGAGTCTGGATGTGATAAAGTTAAGCCAACTTCCTTAGATATTGGGTATAAGAATCCTGCTGTTATAATACAAAATCATGAGGGTTCTGTCAGCCCCCAACCCCAAGGTAAAGACTGCATAAATTCAAATACTAAAAATGCCTATAATATTAACAGAGATAATAAGGATGGGAAATCTAAGGACACCAAACTCTGTGCATTAATTAAGCTTATTGGTCCCCCTTCCTGGATAAAAGGTAGCAAGCAGGGACTAATAAAACAACTGATTATTCTTTTTAAAATCAATATGGGTATTCAAATTGTTGAAACTGATATTGAGAATGTGGAACTTGATACAGACTTTGAGAGGAATTGTAGCTGTAATATCTTTATTCCTTCACCTAAATTAGCTAATGATATCTGGTATAATGAATAAATCTTTAAGGAATTTGGTAAACATGTGCTGTTACCTGTTAGAAATTGCTTTATCAAAGCAACCAATTAGGGAAACAGGCTTAATGCAGATAGTATTAGGTATGATGATATGGAGGCTATTTGGTTGGGCATGCTTGCTATCCCTCAAATGTATAATGAGAATGGACAAAAACAGAAAGGAATGCTTAGTAATTATTTTGGGAACTTGTTGCAAGTCCCACTAGGGAGAAATGGAATACTAAAAGTATGCAGACAGTCACATGGAAGCCAGATTGATATGTTAATCAAAAATCAGTAGATTGTGGATATAATATTGGAGAAGCAGACAGTTGTTGACATCATGGGCTTTTATTTAACTGATATTGAAAATCTTATAGATCTCGAAAGTAACCAAATTAACATTGGTATTGTTCCTCAGGTTAAATTTCAACATATATCCATGGAGAATACATACCTAAAGCTAGCAGGGTATGGGAACAGACTTTCTGAAGAGAATATAGTCACTTCTTTTGGTGACTTGAGTGTCTGCTTCTTCTTTGATATTTCTCAGCTTAAGGACTATTTTTCACTTTTATTCTGGAATATTGCTGGCTGGGGAACTAAAGTGTTAGATAAGGAATGGGTAGATTTTGTTATTAAATATGATCTCTTATGCCTCCAGGAAATGTGACATAAGTCAGAAGATGATGTGTCCCTGAATGGGTATCAGATTTTCCAGCATGAGGGTTATAAAGACACTAAGTATGGCAATATGTTGGGAGTCTAATAGTTCTATGGAGAATTAGAGCAATATCAACTAGCAGTTGTATATACAAAAGTAATAACTTTATTTGTGTCTCTATCCAGATTCAAAACCAGAAATTGATCATAATTAATGGGTATGTCCCACCCTGTGTCTTTAAATATTACACAAAAGACATATGGGTTTTGTTAAAAGAGCTAATATTTAAGTGTACATACAGTTACCCAGATATATAAATTCTCCTCATAGGAGACTTACTCGTGTATTGGTGAATTTGATGGGTTATTGGACAATTCTATTCTATTGTATAATAATGATTTTATCTCATTGCCAAAATGGTCAGCTATGGATAAATATATAAATAAGTCAGGTAGATATTTGAGATCATGGAATAACTGTATCTTTTCCCTTTAAATGGAAGAATAGAGGGAGACATATTGGGGAATTATGCCTATTTCAAAGCATTATCCAAATCCGCCTTAAATCTTGCTATTTGGTCTGGAGCCTATAACATTTGGCATTCATTAAATATTCCTATTAGAGCAGATAGTGATAATCTGCCTTTAATTCTGGGTACAAAAGAACTAACTATTGGGTATTCAGCCATGAACATCATACTGTAGTTCCTATGGACTGCAGAATGAATAAAACTATTAGGTGGGGCATTACATTGGAACAAAGGATTACTAACCAAATAACACTTCATTTGCAACAAATGGATATCCTAGACTTGGTAAATTGGAATGCTGAGAAAATATGGAACACTGTAAATATATTATTTAAACAAATTGTGAGCAGTTTATATAAACCTCTGTCAACCCATAGGACACAGACAAAACAACAGACTTGGTTCAACTATGAATGTGTGTTGTATGAAAATCACTTAAGGAAACAAATAAAAAAGGTCATGGATTTTAAAGATAAGTCATAGTGTTTATCCTTAAAAACAACAAAAAAAGACATATAATAAATGCTTCAAGAGAAAAAAAACAGGCGTTCTACAATGAAAAATGGAAACAAATGCTGCAAGTTATAGAACACAAAGATGATAGGGGATTTTGGCAACTAGTAGCAAAAGGAACTAAGAATTTTAAAAATAGTCCAGATTCATATATTCCTGAGGTGCAATGGATAAAATATTTTGAACAGATCATTTTTGACCCAAAAAGAGAAGATAACTATTCTGGACAACAGGAGATATATAATCTAGGCCAGATTTCTAATAAAGGGGTACATTTTGATATTAAAATGCTCAGTAACAACAAAGCTCCTGGGCCAGATAAAATTCCAGCCAAAGTTTTTTCTGTATAACACTCGGTTATGGAGTGTCCTATTTGCTGCATTGCTTAATAAATGCATAAATGAGAAATGTATCGCACATTCCTGGAGAGGGGCAGAAATTATCCTGATCCACAAAAAAAGGAAGTCTTGCAGATCCATCTATGTACCTCCCAATCAGCCTTTTAGATACAAGTTTAAAGATTTTCTCTAAAATTTTATTAGATTATTTGCTGGTGCAAATTCTAATCACAGGGAGGCTAAGTGAAGTCCAAGCAGATTTCATCATGGATACTTGATGATGGACAATTGCTTTGTGCTGAGTCATTTAATACACAAATATACTGTCTTAGAAAAGAAAAATTATATGTCACATACATTGATCTATCAGCAGCTTTTGACATGGTACACAGACGTCTATGGAAAATTATGGCAGATCAGGGAATAGATTTATCTTTAGTAGCAATAAGAGCCTCATGATATAACAAAACTTGAGCTAGGATTAGAGTTGGGGACAAGACCAACTCTTTAAGTCTTTCAGAATAAACTATGGAGTTAGGCAAGGCTGCATCCTTGCTCCAACCCTTATTAATATCTATATGGATTCCTTTGTTAAAAAGTTCAATCAATCAAAGCAGCTTTATTGTATAACTAAAAAGTCCTCACAATCTCATTACACTGCAGTTAATAAATATACTTGTTTAAAATCAAATAAATTAAAATACACACATAGTTTTAAATGCACACATAGTTTAGTCCAATTTATTGAGAGAATTTGCATGCAGCATCAGAATAAAGTGCAGAGGCCAAAGTTCAACAGCAGGTAAATACATACATGTGTATACCCCCTGATTATACAATAATCACACTTCAGAGAAACAGTTAAAACTGCATTAGATACAATATAAAAACTGAAATGCAAAAATCATGATCCCAAGGTCAACACATTCAGATTGATATAATTCTGATCTTACATTTAACATTTTTTATAGCTGTGAAATTCTTAGCTAGATGTTCCAGGGTTGATTCATCATTTGTGTGTGTTAAGATACTGGTTAACACTGTTTTTTATACCTGATATATATTATTTATAAATGGTCACAACCTGTACATCCTTTGGTAGACATACTGTACCATTTACAGTTCCAAAGAACGTGATATAAGTTTCAATTTCCCTGTAACCACAATCACAATCAGCTAAAATAATACCAGATCTTTTCTAGCGATATTCCAGAACTTTACTTGAGAATTGTTCAGATTTGTTTGTTATAAAACTGTGTCTAAGCTTTTAATCCATAGGGATGTCCAGATATTGTTTATACCCATGAAAATAATTATTCACAGCAAACTACTTGGAGTAGTGTGTCCCTTTAATAAAATCCAGATCTAAGTTGTTCCAGGACCTTGTAACTTTCTTTGAAACATACTTCTTGTATTTAATGCTTAACACTATTCCTTACTCTGCTGCTTTCTTAAGTTAAATAAGTTTGTGTTTTTCCAACCTCAGGTAAAACATGTTAAACTAGTACCCTGCCTTATAGCCCAAACCCAAACATTGTTCTTTTTCCTTTGAACACTGTTTGACGAATGTGCCCTCATCTTTTCTTGTGCATTTTATCCAATAATTATTTTTTTATAGTTCCACTACCTGTATTAATAACAATTAGGCCCAGTTCAGATCTAATATATACTGCTGGACATGAATGGCCAATTCACGAGATGCTTCTTATGGCTTTATACAATTGAGTCATTAATTTGTTTAGGTTATTTGATTCCCAGACATCCATACAAGAGTTGTGACTCAAATTTTGTCTGCACCACATTCACAAATGGTTTAATAGTTGAGCCATATTTACTATTAAACCTGATTAGCCCTGCTACTGTCTTCTTTAGCCTTTCTGAGAGCAGGTTTAGGTGTGCGGCCCAACTACAATGTTGTTGCACAGCTACTCCAAGATAGACCTTGCTACTTCTAATTTGTTGTCTCCTATGAACCAACTACCTTCATTATTTTTATTTCCAAAAATAAGGGCTTTAGCTTTGCTCATGTTAATTTTTAATTTTAATGTTGTGAACTCCTCATAGATGAAGTTTAGCTTATTCTGCAACCCTTTTTTGATAATGACATTAACATAATGTTGTCAACTTAGTATAACAGTGGACAAAAAAGGTTTATTTTCTTATTTTTGGCGTATCCTAGTTTGAGAGCTGCACATTTTCCCATCATATTTTTGAGGTATAAAGAGAAAAGCAAAGGGGTCAGCACACATCCCTGTCTAACACTACTATTGCTTACTAAAGTGCTAGACAGTTGACCCCTACTTTCCAATCTAATTTTAGCCCAGGTGTTCGAGTAAAGTTGGGATATTACTTCAACTAAATTAGAAACAACACCTCTTTCTAAAATGGATTTCCATAATAACTCTCTGGACACACTATCAAAGATAGAACTATAGTCAATGAACACAGTATACAGTGTTTGGCCTCAAAGTTTCACATATTTTTCAATTAAGTGTCTTAACACAAAGATGTTTTCAATTGTAGAATAATGAGATCTAAATCCTGCTTGATATAACAAAATTCCACCAGTTCTCTCAACTTCTTCCTAAAATCTAAACAAAATGACTCCTGAGAATATTTTTAAATTAATGTCCAGAAGGCTTATAGGTCTACCCATTGCAGGTCTGTTAATGGTCCTTTTTTTTTTAATATAATGTTTATTGAAGTTTCTACAAATCACTGGACAGGATCATGATAACAAAACCATATAGACATATACAGTAACTGGATACTTGATTCAACCTCCCACTAAATATATCAAACCCCCGCACAGACAGGAGGATCATCAATCCGGAAATCCCAAGTATGTGAAAAAAGTTCTAAATAGAATACAAAGTATGTAATGAGGCCCAAATCCTCTCGTATTTAGAATTATTGTCACTAAGACTCAAAATGATCCTCTCCACTAGGAGGTTGACTAGCAGCTCATTAAGCCATTCAGAATAAGAGACAGCATTCGATCTTTTCCAATATTTGAGTACCAATTTTTTAATGGACATAGAGATCAAGGCAATGTGATACTTCTTTTTCTTAACAGATATCTGTGAATAATCCCCAAACAAACAGACCTCTGGGGTAAATAGGTCAACTAACCCAAGCAGGGGGTCGGTCTTGCCTTAATACTCTCTCATAGGGAGGTTATCTTAGGACATTCCCAGAAAATATGAAACAGCGAACCTTCTGCCTGCAAGCACCTCACACATTTATTAGAGCTTAATACCTCCCATTTGGCCAGTTTCTGTGGAGAATGATAAAGATTATGCAGGATGTTAAACTGCATTAAGCACAGCCTATCTTGTGTGACAAAACGATGAGAATTCCTCCATATAACCGACCAATCCCTGTCCCAGTTCGGGAAAGAAGTGGACCAAAATTCTGTAGGTCCAAATGGGTCAGGGAAGTGCCAGTCATATAGGGCATTATATAATTTGGAAATTGCCTTAGGGGAGTGAGCTAATGGACCTAGATTCAGTTAAAGGAAAGATTGGAACGTAAAGGGAAACTATCTTCAAATTTCTTGATAAGGAGATGTCTGAGCTGCAGGACTTTGAAATATTCCGTCTTTTGCAGTCTAAATTTTGACATGAAACCCTCTATAGATAACCAAGTTCCATCCTCCTCAAGGAATGAAGATAGCTTACCTTCCCCCAACTTGGGTAGCCATGAAGGGGGTAACATCTTACCATCTATTTTAAAAGTAGGGGAGTTCCAAATCGATTGTGACACATCTAAACAATGCTTGTATTTTAAAAATCCACACAACTGTGAGTGAATTCTAATAGACATTGCAATTGTGGCCTCTTTTAATCTTTTTGGGAGGGAAGATGAGTTAAGAAACAGTAGTGTGGAAGGGGCTAACTTAGCGGATCGAATCAGTTCCCACTCTATTTGGAGCCAGGCTGGGACATATGTGGGAATCTCAGAATCCAACCACTTGAGGTATTTGGCAACACTACAAGCCCAGTAATACATACTAAGGAGTGGTAATCATAAGCCTCCCTTATCTTTAGGTGCCGCTAATTTATGGTAGACTAATCTCAGCATCTTTTTAGCCCAGATAAAATCCGTTATTAAACTTTGAGCCTTTTTGAACCAATCCCTGGGTATGAAAATATTAAGTAATTGAAGGGGGTATAGTAACCTCGGAAGAACATTCATCTTAATCAAATTTATTCTCCCCCAAAAAGAAATGGAAAGGGTCGACCAGCGAGTTAAATCCTAGGACACCTTCATTAATATCGTCCCCAAGTTTTTCTTAATGGTAAGTTGTGTATTTCTGGTTAATTCAACGCCCAGGTACCTCAAGGATTCCCTGGACCACAACAGACCGAGGGCCATAATATTGTTCTTAAAAACTCTGTGGTTTAGGGGGAATACGATAGACTTTCCAACGTTCAACTTATAATTTGATAATTCACTAAATTGTTCAATTATGTCCAGCATAGCAGGAATAGAGGTCTCTGGATGAGATAACTATAGGAGCAGGTCATCTGCATAAGCAGCCACCTTGAGCTCAATACCAGAAATGGCAATCCCCTGAACT
Organism: Neoceratodus forsteri; assembly: GCA_016271365.2. NCBI lineage: Eukaryota > Metazoa > Chordata > Ceratodontiformes > Ceratodontidae > Neoceratodus > Neoceratodus forsteri. Next base: position 824,907,888 of record CM057455.1, on the reverse strand, counting down.
TCCGGACATAAGATTAGTCTACGGATTAACGGTTCTAGGTAAAGATTAAATAGCAAGGGAGAAAGGGGACATCCCTGCCTTGTACCTGAATGTAAAGTAAAAGACTCAGAAAATATCCCATTTCCAGAAATCCTAGCAGTGGGGTTCTGATAAGGAGCCTTCACCCAGTTCAGAAATTGTTGGGAAAAGTCGAAGGCCTTTAAGGTTTGAAGCAAAAAGTTCCAGTTCACTCTATCAAAAGCCTTCTGGGCATCCAGGGAGACCAACACCACAGGAAAGGGAGCATCCCTGGAGGCCAAGAAGACATGTGCAAGAGTACGAAGGTGGTCTGCAGATGACCTGCCCTTCATGAAACCCACCTGATGTGAGCCTATGAGATCAGGAAGAACTAAGCCAACCCTATCCGCCAAAAGTTTGATTAGAATTTTGATGTCCTGATTCAACAATGATATAGGTCTATTGCTTTCTACACATCCTAAGTTTTTACCTGCTTTTGGCAATAGTACAATAAGTGCTTCAAAGAGAGTGGGATCAACCTGAACACCGGATAAGATGCTCTGAAAAAGGGAAAGTAGGTGTGGGGCTACTAGCACTTTGAAACACTTATAAAAATTGGTGTAAAACCATCCATTCCTGGTGTTTTGTCAGAAGGAAGTCCTTGAATCACTCCCATAATTTCAGAGGTAGTGATAGGGGCTATCAACTTCCTACTCAGAAACTCTGAACGATGGGGTAAGTGAGTCTCAGTCAAGTAGGAAGAAAGCATGGAGTCAGAAGTGGGGTTGGGCATATCTCCATATAACTTTTTATAGCAATTAGCAAACTCCGCAACTATCTCCTGAGGAGAACATTTCAGAGCTCCATCCAAAACTGAACAGATAGGGGGAATAAATCGGGCCGACTCAAGTTGCTTAAACCTTTGGGCCAACAATCTCCCAGCTCTCTCCCCTGATCTATATAGGAGGCTTTCGTACGAAGGATGGCAAATTTGGCCTTTTCATTTAGTATATTTATATAGGAGTCCCTCAACTTAGGCAGTTTTTGTTTAGCCTCATCTGAGTGAGACAAATGGGGGTTAGTTTCCAGAAATCTAATTTGAACAAGTAGCGCCTTCAGTTTTTCCTCCTGCTTCCTCTTCCGCCCAGAGGCCATCCCAATTAATATACCCCAAAGATATGCCTTAAAGGCATACCACAATACATTAGACCTAATCCCTTGGGTGCAATTTACCTCAAAGAATTGTATAATATGCTCTTTAATACATTCCCTACTTTTGGAATCTTTAAGCAGCTAATCATTCAGTTTCCATCTAGACTGACGTTTAGGAAGGGAAGTTAGAACCAACTTATATGTCACCAGGGAATGATCATAAAAGGGGCTGGGGTTAATGTCTGAGGCTGTTACACCAGGCAATAATGCTTGTGGTAACAACAAGTAATCAATACGGGTTGCCAAGCTGTGAACCAGGGATATAAAAGTATACTCCCTACTCTCAGGGTGAAGAACCCTCCATATATCGCACAAGCCCAGTCTGTCCAATAGGTCATGTAATGCCCTCTGCGCTGGAGAAAGTGTACCTGAGCCCGAACTAGAACAGTCTTTACCCCAGTCCATCACTAAATTCCAGTCGCCCCCTAAGATTATAATGGCAGGCAATAAAGGGAGGATGGCATTGAGTAGACGCATAAAGAAAAGAGGGTCATCCCTATTAGGACCATAAATACTGCCAAACACAAATTCCATGGAGTACATAGTCCCCTTTACCAGTATGTACCTGCCTTGAGGGTCTCTAATTTCCTGCAGAACCTTAAATGGGATATTCCTGTTAATAAGAATTAATACCCCACAACTCTGAGAAGTACCCTGAGCAGAAAAAACCTGTCCAATTTGCAAACGTCTCATCTGAATGGCTTCTGAGTCTAACAAATGGGATTCTTGAATAAAAGCAATATTAGTGTGCAAAACGTCCAGATGTTTCAAAATCTTATATTGTTTCATTTTCTTGCAGACCCTCTTGACATTCCAAGTCGAAAAACAAAGATCATTGGCCATCCGTCTTGTCCAGTAAGTAGAAATAATACCAGACTTCAAGGAAAGCCAGAAAAGAATCACATACTCTGTTGGTTCCTGACTGTGCCCCACCCCAGCCCTCCCTCCTCCCTCCCTCCCTCTCCCCACCCCACCCACCCTATTTCCCCATATCCCCAAAGATACCTAAAAAGAGTTCTCCCCAGCCCGCCTCCCACTCTTCTTGTGCTACACTTAGCAGCTTTCCACAAAAATCGCTTCCCCTCCTGCCCTCCCACCTCCTAGATCTCTTCACTAAGCTCCTATATAAGATTTATCAGAAGACAAAAAACAGCACGACAGTGTTCCTGCCTACAAAAAAAGTATCTATTCTAACTGTTTGCTCAATCCCAAGAAAACTAATTCTTTTAGCCCCTTGTGAACTTAACTACACCATCTGCCCAATCTAGAATCCATCTGGTTCCTAATTGGCCCCGCTTATTTAACACACCCATGAGTACCTAAACACTGGGTAGACCATTGCGCTTTCCCAATGTCGTAACTTGAAAGAGTGCACCCCCGAATATTCCTCAGGATGAGGTGGGAGACATTTCCCCGGTTGTTCCAGTGGCTCCTTCAATCACGGAGCATCCTTGCCTGCCGAATCCATCGGCAAGTTAGGGTATAATCTTACAACAACATTCCCTCAGGGAGAGAGGTAATACAGGATAAAGAGCAACAATAATCCCCCCCTCAACAAAGGAGCTGTTGGAATGTACATTAGCTACCTCTCCCCGACCTTTCGATCGAAGGATAGTGCTAAACAGCTCAAGCCCCTCTACTTGGTGTTAATCACACCCCAAACTAGTACTATAGTCTCTACTCTACCTATAACATCCAACTACCCTTTCCACATCTTTAATCCCTCTTAAATCCAGCTTGCCATGAGGGAAGACAAGACACCAAACAAACGAGAAAAAAAAAAAACTGTACACACCTCTCCAATGTGACTGACGTACCCCCCCGTCTTCCATCCAGCTGCACTCACACTGCAGAATTAGCTTCCCTGTGTGTTCTTATACATGCCCACATCTGGGGGTGAACACTTACACTTGATCCAACATCTGATTTCAGGAGGGGGGAGAAAAGGTAGAAGATTTAGCTACCCAAACATAGCCCTTCCATATTAGTTCCTCAAGGAGAGGGGTTACACAAACGGAAGAGAAAAGGCTTGCCCCCCAATAAAAGGTATCAGAGCCTCCATTAATACCTCTTCCCCAACTGTTCCATCAAAGTGGAGCACCGAGCAGGCCAGATTCCTCAGCTTAATAATAGTTGCCTCCGAAAGTGGCGCTATGCTCCCCTCATGTGGCTATCCGCTGCAACCACCCTTTCTCTTGCCCTATATACACCCACCTTCCGGTCAAAACGAAATGAGGAAAATGAAATAAAAAGGAAAAACAGAAAGAAAAAGCCCCCCTCCCCCCCAGCAAACACCAAACAAATCCACAGAGAGCTTCGATAAACAAATAAAGTACAAGCTCCACCGTTAACACAACTAAACCCCCAGCTATCTTCCATCCAGTCGCTCTCTCGCTACCAAATTTTCCTCTCTGTGCATTCTTATATACGCCTTCATCTAGGAAGGAGCCTTTGCCCTTCCCCAATAATCCAAACCACAAGGGAAAAAAGTAGGAAATTAAGTCAAAACAGGCTTATATTCCTAGTATCGCCAGTAAACAAAACCTAGCCCCAACTAAACAGTGGACAAGAATTATCCATGGGGACATCTATTTTGCATATCCCATCTGAGAACCCTTCACCAGATCTCTGAGATCTGTCCATAACTACCTATTGTTACTGTGAACAAATCAACTAACCCTGCCAATAAGACCCCATGTTATGGTCCCCCTATTGAATCTAACATTAACCTTGTAATAATATTAACAACAACAACAACAATTGAGTCAACAGAGAGCATTGCAAATACAGCAATAACATAATATTGTCCTGTCTAGACCTCTCCGGTCTAGTCTTCACTGAAGATGCTCTATGCCACTGGTCTTAACTCTTGCCCTTAGAATAGTGCTTCTCAGAGACAACCAGCACATCTTCAAGTGTCTCTAAATAAATCAGGCATAGCCGTCTTAAGGCCTGTCGTCGCTGACTCCACATCATCATGCAAGTGCCACTGACCCGAGAGCTGTACTTGCAATTTAGGCGGATATTGCATCCTAAATTTAAGGCTGGCAGCGATCAGCTTAGTGACCAAGGGGTGGAAGGTGGACCTCCTTTGCCGTACTGTGAGTGGTAAGTCCTGGGTAACTCTGATTTTTAACCCTTTCCATTGTAATTCCTGTATGGCCTGTATTTTAGCAAAGAAGTGCTGCTTCTCCCAAAAATTCAAAAAGTGGAAGATTAATGGATGAGGAAGAGCCCCGATCGAAGGCATTGCCCTTAGCACTCTATGGCCCTAATCTATAATATAGCGGGGACCGTGAGGAGGAGGCCCAACAACTTTCTCCATGAACTTTTGTATGGATAAAACAGGATCCCGCCCTTCTTCCAGCCCAGGAAGGCCAATGATCACCGCATTGTTCCTGCGGCTTTGGCCCTCTAGGTCTTCCAATTTCTGCTCGATTTTGGTGATTTTTTGCTTAACTTGAACCAGCTCAGGCTCCTGCTTCTCCACTTTTCTCTTCAGTGAGGTGAGATGGGCCTCGGAATCTGATGTCCTCAAAGCTATGTCCTCTATAGCTTGGAGGATAGTTTTGATTTCAGAAGTAAGATTTTTCACCTCTCTTGAAATGGTTGAAACTCAGCCAAGAACCCGGCTAGCATTAGAGGCTCTTGATCAGGATTCTGTTGTGCCGGTGCCTGCGCGGTGGTGAAAACATAGCATGTGGCTTCTTAGAGGCCTTCTCAGGGGTGGCAGGTGGTGTGTGTTTATGCGGTAGCTTCTTCATGTCTACCTCCATTCTCCAAAAAACTTCACCAGCGCAGATCCGCAGAGCTTCTGACACCAGTAGACAGCCTCTGTTAGATTCCCAACTTTGTTTTTCAAACCTAAAAATAGTAAAGTAGCGGTGGTGAGCAGGAGAGGTTAGCAAAGGTGTCTTCTTAGGCTCACTGCATCACGTGACCCCCTGTTAGTGGTCCTTTCTTATGTAGCGGAATGTATTTGCCCCCTTCCACAAGTCCAGGTATTTGTTGGCCAAAATACACTTATTATAGAAAATGGTAAGAAAACAGCACCATAAGGGTGTTTCTGTAAGAAATTCTTCTGAGGGGATCCTGTCTGGACCTTGGGCTTTCTGGCCTGGATATTCAAACTGCGCCCAAAAAGTGTGCAACAGCAGGAGCAAGCGCAAGTACACTGCACCCATGTGCAAGAAGTGTGATATTCAAAAACAGCACAGGTCAAGATGCACCTCCGGCACACAACTGAATACCATGCCACCTGCACCATAGCGCAACCAGGGATGTGCAGTTGCGCAGTTCAGATGCACCATAGCACAACCAGGGATGCTCAGTGGAGCAGTCCAGATGTGCCATAGCACAACCAGGGATGCCCAATGGATCAGTGCAGCAGTGCAACAGCACAACCAGGGATGCACAGGGACAGGATGCAGGGGCCCACCACCCATGCCACAGATGGGCAGAGGAGCACACAGCAGAACAGACATCACCCCCACACCCCATGCACTGCACAACCGGTGGAGAGACGGAATAACCACCAGTCCATGGATACCAGCAACCAACCCACAGCCGAGGTATGGTGCCCCAGCACACCCCCTGGCAAGCTGTGACCGGCACACAAGGAGGGCTGACCACCCCATGCCACACCATCCCACCAATGCAGAGCACACCCTGCACCACAATCCCCATACACCCTGCCCAGGAGTAGCACCCAACAGTGCAGGACACCCCATGCATGACACCACCCCCACTGTGACAATGCAACCCTGTGCACTGCAGATCCATGCAAGGCAGCCCCACCATGTGCGCCCTGCAGCGGGTGGCAGCAGACAGTGATGCAACAACTGCATACACAGTGCCACCCTGCACGTTCCCCCCGAGGTACTGCTGAGAGACCGACCATGCGTCGGCACATGACGTACTCCACATGTGACAGGGCATGCCCCAGACCCCACCACCAGTGGTACAGCACACTGCACACCCTCTCAAGGACACATCCTGTCCCAGCACTGGCCACAACAGCCAGCACAGACATACACAGTGTTGCATGGAAGCATGCACCACACAAGATGCAACACAGGGCATGGACAAACACCCACCCATACCCAAGGGCACACCAACACAGGGACACAGTAGTGGGTCAACCAAGCCACTGGCGTGTGGCCACAGCAGCCATGTACACATGGCCAGCACCCCTACATGACACAGGTGTGCCAGCCACCCTGTGCAGGCAGCATGAAGCTATATGCCACCAGCATGCTGCCGGAGCACAAGTGGCAGACAGTGGAGCACATCCCCTGCAACAGATACAAGTGACAGCGTGGAGGTGGGACAACAACCACGGAGACCACAGTGCCACCCAAGGCAGAGGGCACCACACCAGTGACAGGAGGCAACCTGGCATTGTGCTGGGTACAATGGTTGTCCAGCATGGAAGCCACAACTGACATGCCAGCAGATGGTGCATATCACAGACATGCAAGGGTGTCAGCTGCACAGCCCATGGACGGTATGACAGGGGTGCCATGGACACAGAGCATGCTCCGTGGACCAGTGCACAGGCAACCAGTACACAGAGAACAACATACAAAACACAGACAGTGACTGATTCCCCCACCACACCATAGGCAGGTCCCTGCCGGACACACACACACACACGCCCATGCCTGCACCACCCCCAACACCATGCACACCACTGCAGCCAAACACCTGTAGCCCACTGAAAATCAGAGACTACCACAGTTGTCATAACAAAATGTATGTATTAAACAATACAAACAATCAAACATATTTACAAATATATACAAGGGTGGGGGAAGGGCCACAAACCAGGTGAGGTCGGGCATGGGGCAGGGGTGTACAAATGGGAGAGGGAAGAAGGGGTGTGAGGGTGGGTCCAAGGGGGTTAGGTGAGTCAGGGGGTCATGGAGGGTCTATTGTCTGCCCCGCTCTCCAGTCCTGTGGTGCCTCCAGGTGCTTCTGCTCCAGACCCCCTGCCACTCCATCCTCTCCAGAGGTGCCAGGGACGCCTGCGCCAGCTGCAGCAGCTCCTGAATACCATGTTTTTGGGCCATCCAGTGTTGTCCACCTAGGACAAAGGATCAGAGTCAACATATGTGACTGTCCAGCCCCCTGCAGCCCACCCATTGTGAATGGCATACAGCCATGTGCCACACCCCCGTGATGGCGTGAAACCACTCACAGTAACCGCATCCACAAGACCAGCCTACCCAGGCACCCATAGCTATGTGGACTGCTGCATCCACCCACCGCCCATGTCCCGCACAGCACCACTGTGGCCATACAGTGACTTGGCTACGTGGTGTGAAGGCAGTGGCACAGCCACGTACCCGGTGCACGCATGGACCACCATTGACACACTCCCAGACATGCAGTGCCACTGGACAGTGCTGACTGTAACAAGTTGCGTGCATGGCAGTGGTGTCAATGGATGGTGCCATGCCCCACTGCCCACCCTGTTACACAGCATGTAATAGTAATCATGGATGTAAGGCACTCACCATCGTCATGTTGGTCCCTGTGCCTGTGTGGTCTGGCATCCCTCCCAGTCTGCTGGTCATCTTGGCGCTGCCTCCTCTCCCTTGCCCACCAGCGCTTCTCTGGGCCTAGGGTGCAAACATGGAGAGAGGAACATCAGTACAAGCTGGTTGCAAAGTACCCCCGCCCTGTGTGTGTGCAATCCCACACAGCCATACCCATCCACCCCCCACCTCGATACCACCACGGCCAACACTGGAGGGCCCCCCATGTGCTGGACACATGTCACCGTGATACCCGTATGGACGTTAACAGTGTATGGATGGGGCACCTACCTGGCTGTGGCACTGTGCCCCTCCTGGCATGTGCCCGGAGGTGGGCACGCCTGTCCGGGTCCCTGCCCTGGAGGTCTCCTTATCAGTGGCGACACTGCTCAGCCATGTGGCAGATTCCTGTGGCTTCCTTCAGCGTCACTGCCACCTCCTCCCATACTGCACTCCTGGCCCTGTCCAGGGGTGCATCTCAAAAGTGCCCAGCATGAGGCTCTACTATAATACCAAATTGGCCAGCTCCACCCGACTCCAAACAGCAACCTTCTTTCTTGTCATCTCTGAAGCTGGTTGGAGTCAAAATGGTGCTCGGTAGCATGGTCCACCATGTGCATATGCTGCATGGTACAGCGCTGCCATTCCCTATCATGCTGTCACCGAACAGTGCGATAGTGGTGCACCTATGCAGATGCATGGTGCCTTGGGAGCAAAGGTCGGGCACAGGGTCAAGGGTCTCTCGCGCACGGACCGCCACAGCGTGATTGGTACTCACAGCATGTAGAGCATTTGGGTGCCTGTGTGCCACCTCCTGTAGCGGCCTACCGCACTGTGGCCCAAGTGCGCCTACGGTGCCCCAGTGCCAGAGCACCATATATGTGAACAGTGCAGTAGTGCCACTTGCACAATGGTGGTGGCCATGTCCTGCATTGCCTCCTGTGCACAGCATGTCAGAAGCGCGGCAGGCATCTGTGTCATCACCCTGGGCATGCGCCATTTGGTGTGTACTGTGCATGTCACAGAAATGCGCCCTTTCCTGAGCACATTCAACACAATTGCACAAAGCGCAACAGCGCGATATTCAGCCGGCATATGCAGATCAGCTAATCAGCCATTCAGTGGCACAGATACTGCATTTGCATCCACTTATAATTGTGCCTCGTCTCATTTGCATGCATTGTGCTATAAAAATGCGAAACTGGGCTGCAGTGGCAGTCTGTTATTGCAGTCTATTGTGGTGAGTTGCATGCTGTTTGGGAGTGTGGACTGTGGTGTGTGGTACATGCATGGGACTGCACAGTCACAGGTAACACCTGTCATTCTCACAGGATGAAGAATGAGCGATCGTGAGGTGGAGGAAGAGGAACAGAGACTTGGGAGGAAGAGGAGACCTAACTTCACAAAGGCAGAAACAGATGCCCTGTTTGAGGCCTACCTCAACTAGGAGCTGCTGCTCAGCGGACGGCGGGGAACACCACAGGCCCGTGCTGCTGTATGGGAAGAGGTGGCATGCACCATCAACCTGCATGGCAGCCACCAGCAGTCCATTCAGGAGTGCAAAAAGAAGATGGGCACGGACAGGCAGAGGATTAAGAACAAGGTGGCTCCATCAGGGCAGCATAGGCTGTGACTGGTGGGGGACAGCTGGCCGAGCAACGTTTGACCCCACAAGAAGAGCAGGTTGCTGGCAGCATGCGGCGTTGTGCCATTGAGGGTGTTCCAGGTGGTGGATTCCAGATGGGTGGTGGCCTGTCACTGCATGGTAGGTCCTGGTCTGTCAATGGGGGGGACAGGGTAGGGCAGATATATTAATGCTACTGTGTTCCCTTAGAGCTCCTGAGCATCTACATGAGTCAGCGGTGGTGGGCTTGTCTACCGAGGGCAATACCATGGACATAGAGGAGGGCCTGTCCACCTCCACAGACATCCGAGGGTCAGGGCGACAGTGGGCCCACTTGGACATCCGGACTGATGTTGGTGGAGCAGGTGCGGAGGAGGCCCTGCCCATAACCTAGCGTGCCAGTGTCCATGGATGCCAGCATGCTGAAACTTGGGCTGGTGCCGGATACGTCACTGATGATGATGGAGCTCACTTCATGGACAGTGATATGTGTGGGCCGCAGGATGGCCACACAGCAGGTGACATCACAGGCATGGCGTGGAGGCCTGTGTGACATCACAGTCAGAGCCTGTGCCTGTCTGCACCAGTGGGGCAGCACTGCTGTGTGTCCAGGACAGTGGGGCTGTTGTGGCCACTGCGGTGGCACCGTTGAGCCCTGGAGAGCGGCAGCCAGAGGGACAGTGCCAGCAGTCGGCAAATGGCCATGCGGGTACAGTGTCAGGGGGCAGAGTCAGTGTACCGCCTGTGGACATGCCTAGGCCTGACCCTGGTGTGCAGCGCCCACCCTCAAGAGGTGCTTCCAACCAGGGCCACGAACACTGTGAGGGACATCATGCGATCAGGCAGATGACCTCTTAGAAGAGCACACCCGCATACTCCAAGAATCAGTCGATCAGCAGTTGCGGCTTGTGATGGTGGTGGATGCATTCAGTGCGGCTCTGCACCAGGCAGAGGAGCAGCGCAGCAGAGACACTGCGCTGCTCCTGGCAGGGATGGACCGAATGCGGGAGGATGTGACCGCTGCCATTGACAGGCAGACACAGGCAATCACAGCTGTCATGGCCACAATGGGCACACAGTTATTTGCTCATGTGTCGCAGACACTGTACAGTGCAATGTTCAGCCCCCATTCCCGGTGTCATGCGGCACCCTCTTTGTCAACACTGGGTTCAGCTGTGGGTATCCCGAGCACACCTGGCGCAGGCGTGTTCGGCGTGCTGCAGACCCCTGCGCTAGCATGGTCACGTTCACACAGCAGAACCCCTGGGGGACCAATGGTGCTACCCCATGAGGCCATTGGTCAGCCTGTCACTGCTGGTGGGTCTTGGTGGGGCTGCCAATGAATCCATGGTGGCCATAGCACTGTGGTGCATGGCTGACCTGTCTCCCACCTCGGCTACTGTCTGATGCTGCCCTGTGTGCATTGTGTTGTTCAACGTGTATTGTATGGGTGGGATACCCGGCCCTGTACACACACACACACACACACACACACACACATAGAAACATGGAAACATAGACTTTGATGGCAGATAAGGACCGCTTGGCCCATCTAGTCTGCCCATTTCCCTACCTACAGGATAGGCCGCAGATCCTAGTTAACCAACAGCCTATTTCTTCCTACCCCCCACAAGAATTGCCTTATGTCTGTCCCATGCATTCTTGAATTCTCCCACAGTTTTAGACCCCACAACTTCCTCAGAAAGGCTGTTCCAGGCATCCACTACCCTCTCTGTGAAATAATATTTCCTCTCATTGCCCCTGAACCGCTCCCTTCTATCTTTAAATTGTGTCCCCTTGTTCTTGCACGTCTCTTTTTCTGAAAGATGCTACCCTCTTGGACTTTGTTGATTCCACTGAGGTACTTAAAAGTTTCTATCATGTCCCCCCTCTCCCTTCTTTCCTCAAGGGTATACATATTAAGCTCCTTTAGTCTCTCCTCATACGGCTTCTCTTGCAGACCCTGCACCATTTTAGTTGCCCTCCTCTGGACTGTCTATGTCCTTGCGGAGATGGGGTCTCCAGAACTGGAGACAGTACTCCAGATGGGGTCTCACCAACTGTCTGTACAGAGGGATAACAACTTCCTGTTTTCTACTGCTGATGCCACTCAACATGCATCATAGTATACCACACCCTCCCTACTGCCTTCTCACATTGCTTGTTAACCTTAAGGTCATCTGATATGATTACCCCCAGGTCCCTTTCCTTTTTGTTGTTACTACCTCTCCCCATTTTGTATTCTTCCCTGGGTTCTTGTTTCCAGGTGCATTATTTGTACTTTGTACTGAATCCTAGCTGCCATACTTCTGACCATTCCTCCAACCTTGCCAAGTCCCTTCTCATCCTTTCCACGCCTCCTGTGTATCAACCCTGTTGCAGATCTTTGTGTCATCTGCAAAAGGCATACTTTTCCTTCCATTCCTCTGCAATGTCACTGATGAAGACATTAAAAGGACTGGACCCAATACTGAACCCTGTGGTACCCCACTAGTAACCCTCTTTCTTCAGAGTGGACTCCATTTACAATTACCTTCTGTGTCCTGTTGTGCAGCCAATGTTTTACCAGGCTACCACCCTGGGACCCACTCCCAGGCTGGTTAATTTGACTATTAATCTTTGTGTGGGACTGTGTCAAATGCCTTGCTAAAGTCTAGGTAGGTCATGTCCACAGCCCTCCCTGGTCTACTACTTTGGTCACCCAGTCAAAAAATCTATTAGATTCATCTGACATGACCTTCCGCTGTGAACCCATGCTGCCTTGGGTCCTGTGCCCCACTAGCCTCTAGGTACTTAACTATTCTTTCCTTCAGAAGTGACTCCATCACTTTCCCTACCACAGAGGTCAGACTGACAGGTCTGTAGTTTCCTGCCTCTATCTTGGTCCCACTTTTGTGAAGGAATCACATCTGCCTTCCTCCAGTCCTCAGGTACCCACCATCCTCCATGATTTATTAAAAAGTAGCCAGTGGTTTCACTAGTTCCTCCCTTAATTCTTTTAGAATTCTGGAGTGAATTCCATCAGGACCATGGTTTTGTCCACCTTCAGTTTTAGGAGTTCTTGCAGAACCCTTTCTTCTGTGAAAGGATTGGGATTGACCCCCCTATCAAGAGTGCTTCTGTTAATTGGATTAGGCACTTCCCCCTCCTCTTTTGTGAATACTGAGCAGAAATATTCATTCAGTATCCCTGCTTTTTCACTGTCCCCCTCTGCCCACCCACCGTTCATTCTATTCAGCCTCACTATCCCTCCCTTTGTCTTTCTACGCTCATTGATGTACCTATAAAAGGTTTTATCCCCCTTCTTAACTGAGCTGGCTATCTTTTCCTCAGTTTGGGCCTTTGCTATTCTGACTTCCCTCTCTGCTTCTTTCTGCCTTAACTGTTACAGCTCTCTGTCCTGCTCCTTCTGTGTTTGCTTATACTTCCGGAATGCTATCTTTTTCTTCCTGACTTTCACAGCCACCTCTTTTGAGAACCATAGTGGCTTTTTCTTTCATTTGGATTTGTTTATTTGCTTCACACAAAGGCTTGTTGCCTCTGTGATGGCAGCTTTGATGATTCCCCATTGTTACTCCACACCTCCTTCAAGCCTGTTTGCTAGTGCTTTTCTGAGGCACTCTCCCATCTTGCCAAAGTCAGCCCTCCTAAAGTCCAGTACCCTCACTTTTGTATGGCTTGACTCTGTAGCTGAGTTTAACTTGAACCACACTGTTTGATGGTCACTTGTTCTCAGATGGCAACCCACTTCTAGATCTGAGATCCTCTCACTGCCCCATTTGAGAGTACGAGGTCTAAGATTGCTCCCTCATGAGTGGGTTCCAAAACTAGCTGTCTGAGGCCTGCCACCTGTAGGGCATCAAGAATGGCCCTGCTCTTGGATGTGGCTGCAGCAAATGTGCTCCAATTAACATCTGGCATATTCAGGTCTCCCATCAACAGTATATCCCCTTTCTCTGCCATTCTAAGAATGCCTTCTATTATATCCTTGTCCATTCCCTCTCCCTGACATGGAGGTCTGTACACAACCCCTGTGCAGATTTTGGTGCCCTTTCCAGTCTCCAAGGTGACCCACAGTGCCTCCTCTCCTCCTTGCTTACTCTTTTGTTCAGGTGCTTTTATCCCTTCATTTACATAGAGAGCTACTCCTCCCCCTCTTCTCCCCTGCCTGTCTCTCCTGTAGGTTATGTACCCTGGTATGTTAACATCCCAGTCATGGTTCTCTGTGTACCATGTTTCTGAGACTGCTATGATATCCAGGCATCCCTCTTCCATCAAGACTACCAACTCAGGGAGCTTGTTGCCCAGACTACAGGCATTGGTACTCATTAGCCTCCATTTCCTGATGGCCTTATTCCTTTTTGCCCCATCCTTCTCCTTCTTGCCTTTGTCACTTTTTCCATTTACCCCTGCCCTTCTCCCTATTGACACCTCTATGTTGGTGTTTGCCACACTTACTAGCATGATTTTTTTGGGGGGGGCTAGGATTTCCCTGCTACTTTCCAGTGCCTCCCCCCTTGGCTAGTTTAAATCCTTGCCAATGAAGCATTTAAACCTATCATCTAGGATCCTGGTTCCCCTCCTGGACAGATGCAGCCCATCATGCCAGTATAGGCTTGCATCACTCCAGGTGGACCCCCAGTCCCCAATGAAGCCAAATCTCTGAGCTCCACACCAGTTTTTCAACCACTGATTGAATCCCATAGTGCAGAACACCCTAGCCTCTCCTACGCCATAGATGGGCAGCACCTCCGAGAAGGTTACCATGCGTGCTACTTGTCTAAGGCCCCTCCATAATTCCACAAACTCTTCCTGCACTTCTCTAATCCCTTTCTTAGCCAGGTCATTTGTCCCTAGGTGGACAATGACATCCAGCTCCCTCCCCTGTGCAGCTGCTCTGGCAATCCTGAGAATTCGCTCCCTGCCTCTTAAAGCCATGGCGCCAGGCAGGCACCTTACCTCCCTCACCCCTTCCTCCCCAAGTTCTACCTTTCTAACAATGGAGTTCCCCACCAGGAGTTGTTTCCTTCCCCTGTGGGGTCCCCTGACACCCTCCTGTGGGTCTTCTTTGTAGAGGTTCCCTGCATCCTCCTTGGTCTCCACTGTGGGTGCCTCCATAGAGGAACCACACTTTGCCAGAATGGAATAGGAATTGTGGAGAGGTAAAACTAGAGGGATGTGCCTCTGTTCCACCACCCTCACCCTCCCTGAGCCCACTGTGGTCCAACCGCTCCTCTTTCTTGGCAACCTCTGAGGCAATGGCAGTGGCACTGGTGGTCCCTGGATGGAAGAGGAGATCCCACAAATCCTGATCAACTCAGCCTGGAGGTGAGCAACCTCCTCCCTCAACCCAGAGAGGTGTCTGCAGATGGGACAACACCACATCCTCCAGAACGTCTCCTGGAAGACTGCTGCTCCACAGCCTCTGCACTGCACCACTCCAATCATGTCTTATTTCTGGCCCCTTAACTGTTTGCAATCCTTACTCTTTCCTCTTTTTTTTCTCTCTCTCTCTCTCTCCTTACTTTCTGCCTGTGTGCCCTTTAAGCTTTTGATTGTCCTGTTCTGAAACAAGACTATCCTATATTTCTCAGTAGACCCCTTACTTGCTCAGAGGCAGACCTCCAGCAGCTAGAGGGGTCCAGAGAGATACTCTTGCCCTTCCAGGATGGTGGGTCTTTGGTGGCTCTGTGATCACTCACTTCCTGCTCCCAAACAGGAAGTTCCTGTTGTCAGTCAAATCCTGTGCCTATGAAAGTAGAACTAGCTTTGGGTGGGAGGGTGGAGGGGAAGGAAGGAGGGTAATATAGTCCCAGTACAGAAATCCAGTCACACAGCAGTCCTTTCTCCTGGTGTCTTCTGCCAAGCTATTAGCAGAATCTTTCTAAGGCAGTCTTTAAATGTAGCTTCCTTCTAGCTAAGCCACTCCCCCTACTTACTAGATCTTTCTACAAGTAATTTAAACCTCACAGCTATTAAGTCCTTTCAATCGCCTGAGATTTACACCTAGATAACTGTTCAGATAACCATCCAGTTCAGTTAACTCAGACAAACACACACTTTTTTTTGTTTTGTTTGTTAGTTTTTTTTTTGCCCTAAATTAAAGGTCCAAGTGCAAGAGTTCTTCTTCTTTAGTCCCAGCACAGAAGTCCAGTCACACAGCAGTCTTTTCTCCTGGTGTCTTCTGCCAATCTCCCAGCTGCTGTCCACTGTGGCATGTGCATGATGATGCCTGTGTTGCGCTGTCCGCCACAGTGCAATGGTGCCCAACATCTGACGCACGCACAATGACAGGCACTGAGCGTGGTGGTCTGTGGATGTGTGTGTGTGTGTGTGTGGCTAGGGGTGGCAGTTGGGGTTGGCGTGCCTCCTACCCTTTGTGCATGTGTTGTGGGGTGTGTGCATGTGTGTGTGTGTGTGTGACCATGTGCCATGTTAGACCCTGCCCATCCCTCATGGCGTGTGCGGTTCCATGCTCAGCCAATTCCCTTAATGACATGCACCCCTGGGGTTTGTCCATGTGTGTTTGTGGGTTGTGCCCTTGCCACTGGTGGTTGCACATGGCCCCATGACTTACCTGGGTTGGTTGAAGTGCTCCTCTGTGATGGTGTCCTGGTGCAGCTGTGCCATCCAGATCAGTCAAGGGTCCCTTCAACCAAGGGGGGGCTGCCCATCACCATCTTCACCAGCGTCCTCATCATCCACATCACTGTCCCCCTCTTCAACCTGTACGGCTATCCCACAGTCATTGGCCATGTTGTGCAGGATGCAACAGGCCAGGAATAGCCCGCAGGCCTTTGAGGGGCTGTACCGTAGGGCACTGCCAGACATTTCCAGGCAATGGAAATGTGCCTTCAGCATCCCGAACATCCACTCGATGACATTGCGTGTGGTGGCATGTGCCTCATTGTAGCGTTGCTGCGATGGGGTCATGGGCTGCCAGTATGGTGTGAGCAGCCAGGGACAGAGTGGGTATCCATTGTCACCTCTGTGTAGAGGGTGGACATTAGTTTTGTGATCGGTGTTGCCCTGCCTTGGGCTATCTAGGCCAATATCCATGTCACCTCTGACTATGCCCCTCCCAAGCTCCATGTCTTTCTGCGTGGTTTGCATACTCACCAACTAGGTGGCCAGTGGGGATGTCCCCACTCTCAAACCTGTGGCACAGTGCAGACTGGAGCCAGATGAAGGCATCATGTGCTCCCACAGGATGTGTGGCACAGACATTGATTATGTGCCCCCTGGCATCGCACACCACCTGGCAGTTGATGCTTGCATACCCCTTCCATTTCATGTATGTGGCCCCTTCAGGGCCAGGTGGTGTGTGGATGGCCACATAGGTGCAGTCTATTTCCCTGAGCACACCAGGCATACGTGCTACCCTGTGGAACTCCTATATGTTTGCTGTGCGCTCCGCCGGTGTGCTGGGGAAATGGATGTACTCCGCAGCATGTGGCAGCAGTGCACTGAGGAATTGGGTGAGGAGGCGTGATGCGGCTGACTGGGTTATGCCTGTCGTGTCCCCTGTTATTCTCTGGAAGGTACCCGTGGTGAGCAGGCACATGACAGCTGTCACTTTGGTCTCCACTGACAGATCATGACTCCGTCATGTAGGTGCCTGCATCACATCACTGCACAGCTCACAGAGCTGCCTCAGGATTGCCTGGTTCAGGTGGTACTGGCCCACAATCTCAGTATCAGTGTACAGCTTGAAGCTGTTGTGGGCTTGGTACTGCCTGTTGGGGGTATACCACCGATGGGCCCTACCGTGGCTGCGCTCCCCTGCTGCCTGCCTTTTCACCCCCCTCATAACTGCCTCCATCTGGATGGTGGCACTGGCCATGTCCCTGGCTTGTGTTACCCCCCTGGCAGCTGTTTCTCTGTTCCCCCTGCTGTCCTTGCTGCTACTCCTCCTGCACTGGGAACACCTCCCTGTAGTGGCTGTACTGCCCACTGTCTGTGCCCTCAGTGCTGTGTGGCACTTCCCCCTTTTGTTCTGCACTGTGGCACAGGCTCCCCACACCTTCCCTGTTCCTGGTGGTTCCAGGTGGTCTGTCCTGGTCCTACCCTGTCCTGCTCCCAGTTTCTGTGTACCTGTGTGGCTGCCTGCCGTTCACCAACATGTGGCTTCCCTGTAGTGTTCTTGCATCTCTCTCTTGTTCCTTTTTAATTTGAATCATTTCCGCTATCCCGCAACTTCTGTTTGCTCCCCTATTGCGCATGGCACATGTTGTTGAATATCGCACTGCGGCATTTATGCATGGTTCCTCCCCCTTCAGTTGCACATGCATTCATTATCATTGCGCTCTTGGGCAATGTGATTTGGGGGGCATATCTTCCTCCCGCTGAATATTGCAGAATGGTGCATTTTCGGACTTGCGCTGGTGCATCCCTGCTGCGCATAGCGCAACCCTTTTGAATATCTGGGCCCCAGGGTTTTTTAATCTATATGTTGATAAATATACTGTATTGCATTCATTCTTATTGAATGAAGTGTATTATTAACCAGGAGCATTTTTTTCATTTGTTGAATCTTCAATTGGGTCAAAATAAATTCCCTTCAAGTGGTCTACCATCTTTCTTCTGATATGTGAGAGACAATATTAACTCTGTATCTATCAGTCTTCTTCTCTACCAGTGTCCAGAATTTTTTTTTAAATTCAAGACACTTTATTTCTTTTTTAGTTTACATACATGGTATTAGAAGGCACATAGACCTTAGAGAAAACACAAGTATACATATATAACTGTGGCCTTGAGGTTACATCGGCCTAATAAAATTTATTATCACTAAATCTACAAATACACCTAACTATAAATCTACTATACCGCTTCTCCCTCTCCCCTTCTAATACGTGCTAGTAACATCTTCTACTAGCAATTCCATGATTGTATATCTAAATTTACCTTGTTTACACTTATCTGAGCCTATGTTTTTTCTTTATATTGAGGTTAATTTATAAAGCTTGCTCCATTTCCTGTCAAAGCTAGCAGGACAATGTCTGAGATTAGCTATCATTTTTTATATCCTTAGGTTATATAAGAACTCTTTCAGCCATTCCGAGTATGGAATAATTAGGGAATCCTTCCAATGCCTTAATACCATTTGCTTAACTGAGTGGGAAATTAGTGCCATAGCATATCATCTCTCCAAAACTAGGATTTGGGAGTAGTCCCCAAGGATACATATTTTGGGTTCAAAATATGACTCCAGTCCAAGAAGGGGGTCAAGTTTGTTCTTAATCATGTTCCATAGGGACCTAATTGAGGGGCACTCCCAGAAACACGTGGTATATAGTGTCTTCACTTAAGCCACACCTATTACATGTGGGATCAGGTAGTTTGCCCATGGTAAACAACCTTGCTGGGGTAAAGTACCTATTATGTATTATATAGAGTTGAATTAGGTGCAGCTTATCATTAGACATATAGGAATATATTGCTTTCCAAATACCTTCCCAACAAAGTTGTTTATTCGGAAACTGATTTTCCCAATATGGTGAGATTCCCTGGGTGACGGGATACATTCCAGGGTACAACTCTGCTGTTATTTTGAATACTGCATGAGGACTCCACACCAAACTATGAAACATGCTAAGAAGATCCATTTGGTCAGTATCCCAGATATTAGAACCCATTGTAGCAATTAGAAGGTGTCTAATTTGAAATGCTTTGAATATCTGATTGGGTGGAAAACCTAAGATTTTACGGAGTTGAGGTGAAGCCTTAATTTTACCTATATCCAGTAAGTCCAAGACCCTGACTTCCTGTTCTGGGATCTCTCCAGTAATTTTTAGGTATTGTTTATCTAGTAGAAAATTTGGGTTGAAGTGAATGGGTTAGGAGATATCCTTAGTATTATTATATTTAAGAACTCTACACAGTTGGGCATGTACTTTCAGGGACATGTATACTAATTCATTTTTTAGCATCTTAAAACCCATTTTAGGATTAATAAACAATAGGCTATTAGGGGAAACATCTGATTGTTCAGTAATTATGAACTCTATTTTTAACCAAAATGGTTCATAAATAGGTGCTGCTCCGATAGAACCAGGGGAGTACCAACGGAAATATTTAGCTATATGGCTTGCCAAATAATAATGGAAAACATCTGGCAATTTAAGGCCCCCATTTTGCTTTGGAGCTCCAAGCTTAACAAATTACTGTGTCAGTGGTTTTGATTTCCTAAGAAACTTGGTAATAATCTGTTGAACCCTCCTAAACCATGTTTGTGGGAGAAAAAAGTTTAGCATGTTCAGGGATAAAAAAGTCTCTGGAGAATATTCATTTTGATTACATTAATTCTTCCTTGTAGAGAAAGATAAAGAGAGGCCCATCTTTCGAGATCCTGTTGTATGATTCCTAATTTGGCATCAAGATTCAATTTTCAGATTTGTGATAGCTGAGGTGTAAGTATAATTCCCAGATTATTTATTCGGGTTGTCCAACTAAGTTGAAGGCAGTCAAATTGTGAACAGTGCGTGTGTGAGTTTAGAGGCATAATTGCTGATTTATTTATATTCAGTTTGTAGTTTAATAAGGTACCAAATTCCTCTATAATGGATAGTATCGCTGAAAGGGAAGTTTGTGGGTTAGTGATATGCAACATAATGTCATCAAAATATATGGAAAGACGAAGGTCCCAATCACCAATCTGTATACCCTGTACTTGGGGGGAGTGCTGCAGATGGTGTAGGAGTGGTTCCAGGTACAGGTTAAAAAGTAAAGGCAATAGTGGACATCCTTGGAGCGTTCCAGAAAATAAGGGAATTAGTTCTGAAAAAACACAGTTACAATAAACTTTAGTCGTGGGGCGTGCATATAATAGTTGTATCCACTTCATAATTTTTTGCATAAAACCAAATTTTTTAAGAACCTCAAATAGAAAAATCTAACTTACCCTATCAAAAGCTTTCTCCGCATCTAGGGATATCAATGCCATAGGATAAGGTGCCATTCTAGATGCAGAGAAAACATGAAACAATTTCCTAAGGTGGTCTGAGGAGGACCTACCAGCTACGAATCCTACCTGTTCTAGACTAAGAAGTGGGGTCCAAATTTGTGCTATCCTGGTAGCTAGAATCTTTGCAAAAAGTTTTATATCATAGTTCATTAAGGAAATTGGACAGTAATTGGAAACCATTTGTGGGGATTTGTTTGGTTTGGGGAGTGCTATTATGAGAGCTTCTAGCAATGAGGGATCGGATAGTCCCTCATTGCAAAGATGGGTGAACATACTCAGTAGTAGGGGCGATAGTAATTCTTTAAATACTTTATAAAACTGAGGTGGAAAGCCATCTGGTCCTGGTGCTTTATCATCTGGCAATGAATCAATTGCTTTCCATAGCTCTTGCTGGATTATAAGCCCCTCCAGGGAGGCCGCTTGCGATTACAGGAGAGAAGGGAACGGAACATCTTTGAGATAAACCTGGATTTCCTCAATAGAGGGGGTAGGTATCTGTGAGGAGTATAAGGATCTATAGTATGCCTCAAATTCACCAACTATTTCTTTAGGAGTAGTAAGGAGAGAATTATCTTTAATAGAGCTAAGGGATACTGCAATCCTGGATTCTTCTTGTCTCCTCACTCGAAGGGCTAGTAAATGACTTTCTTTATCACCCTGCTCTATATATTTAACATGGGTCTTAAAAAGCATATATTGAGCTTTTTCTTGCAGATGATCTGAATACTGATTCTTTAATTTAGTTAAACGTTCTTGCATCTCTTCGGTTTATTGGTTAATTTGCTGGATTTCTAGGGCTTGAATTTGTGACAAGAGCAAAGTAGATAATTTATCCCTCTTCCTCTTTCTCTTCTTAAGAGTGGATAAGCAGCAGATGAATTCACCTCTAACCACACATTTTAGGGCACACCAGAGCTTATCAGTATCCCGTATGATCCCTGATTTTGTGCAAGGAAATGGGTAATTGTTTCCTTGAGGATTGCACTGTTTGCTCATCTTGAAGAAGTTGTGTATTTAGCTTCCAAATACTATTGTTAACTATTTGATGTGATAATGTACCTTCCATACAAATGGGTGCATGATCTGAAATAACCCATGGGGACATGCCACTACCTATTAAGCCTTCGAGTAATGAGTTATTTACCAGGAAGTAATCAATGCAAGATAAGGTTTTATGGACAGGAGAGTATAAAGTAAATCTCCTAGTAGTAGGGTTTAACATTCTCCAGGGGTCACTAAGGTTATAACTTTTAATAAATTCCATTAGCACTTTTTGTGCTGGCGAATGGCTACTGCCTCTAATGGTTGACCTATCTAGTATAGGTGAGAGGACTAGATTCCAATCTCCTGTGACTACTGTGGGCAACTTAGGGAAAAGGTTCAGTACCTGTATTAGATTTACAAAAAATTCTGGTGAATCAATGTTAGGGCCATATTTAGAACCCAAAATGACTTCAGTATGGTTTAGAAGCCCCTGAAGAAATATATATCTCCCTTGCTTATCTAAGTGGGATTGTTTTAGTTTAAATGTTGTTAAATAAGATGGCTACCTCGTTTGTGCCTTTGCATTGCCTGCGGCATATACCTACCCTATTTGCCTTCTTCTAAAAGAGTTACCTTCTGTCTCTAACATGTGTGTTTCTTGTAAAAAGGCTACATGACACTGTAAAGTTTCCAAATGTCTCAGAACTTGGTAACATTTGGTTCAGGATCGGGCCCCTTTAACATTCCAAGATATAATCCTCAGTGTCATTGAGAATCAGAGTTGTACCCTAGTTCAAAGATTACCCAGCCCCGGAGAACCGAGTAGCCATGACTTTTGGAGCAAGGAATAGTGGTATAAGTAAAACTATGTGGTAGACTACTTATGGTTAGATCATAGCAATTACACAGCTTCATTCTAATCAATCTGAAAAATATAACAAGCACACATCCTCTAACATCCTCATACACTGTTAAATTAAATTCACTAACCCTAAACAAAACTGAACTACCCCAACAAAATTATCTTAATCTACCTCAACAAAACTATCTTAATCCTCCAGTCCACTTGACTGCCCTCCTTCCAAGTATTCGGTTGCAAAGTTATTTACCCCACCAGACAGATATCCCCCCCCACTTCCCCACCCACCTTCTGGTTTAAATAGAAACTCAGATATCAGGGTTTACTTCTTCCTTTAAATCCTTATCTGTAAGTGAAAACCTGGCATATACCAAGCCAGAATTACCCCAACTATAGTTAACAAATCATATGGTTAATAACACCAAACATTATATAAATATCAAGTGAAAATAAGGTAAGAGGAAGTGAAGCACCATCTAGAACTGGAAAGTTCAGCTAACAAGTCTCTCCATTCATTTAAGTACTTGTGCCCATGTATACGCATCCTAACCATAATATCTCCCTTTGGAGCTGATCAAAAACTTATTTGGGCAACCATCAATTCACAACACATAGTCTCAGTCGGAGCATATTCTTAAAGAAAGTTTCAACAGTATTTGTACCTTGTTTTTCTCCCCCTTCAACTCTTAGTGACCTAAAGAAGGTCAGACATTTGTTCAGGAATTTGAGTAGCCACTACTGTACCCCTTCTTGCTTCACAAAGCCCAGCTACTCTCAAGCTGGGACCTCAAAGAAAGGTGTAGCTGGAGCTAGTGGGTATTTAACAATAGGATGTCACATCCTTACTCAGCAAAACAGGTCCGAATAAAACTTCTTAACATCCGTAGTAGCCTTGTTCATGTCTTCAAAAGCAAGCCATTGCCCATCTTTATTGACTTGTAGTATTGCCAGGTATCACATTCGAAATTTAATTCCTGCAGCAATGAGCTTAACTACAATCGAATGCATTGCAGTACGCTTCTGTCTTACTGTTAATGGTAGATCTTGGGCTATCTGTATTCTGGAGCGTTCCCATTGAATCCCTTTTTTTTCTTTTAATTTGTCTAGTATTGTTTGCTTATCTAAGTAGTTTAAAAGTCAAAATATCAGTGGTTGAGGGGGAGATCCAGCTGGAGGAGTGGGCCTCAGTGCTCTATGAGCCCTTTCAATAACATAGGTCAGTCCATTTGGTGAAGGACCCACTAGCTTAGTGCAGAGTTTTTGTATGAAAGAGATAGGGTTAATTCCTTCCTCACCTAATGGGAGTCTGAGTATTACTAGGTTATTTGTCTAGATCTTCCCTCAAGATCCTCCAGCTTGTCTTCAGTTTTTCTGAGTCATTGATGTAAAGAGACAACCTCCGGTTCCGCCTGGGCCCTCCAGTCATCTAAAGTAGAGCTACATACCTCATTATCAGAGGTATAAATTGTTAACTGATCCATGGATTTCTGTAGCTTCTGCTGGTCCTCGACTATGGCTTGAAGAAACTCTTTAATTGGTGAAAGCCCCTCGAAAAAAGTCTTTACCGTTAAAAGTTGTGGGGCAGTCGTATCATCAGCACCACCCACTTTGGTATGTTTCATCGAGAGATCTTTTTCTGGAGATGGTGAAGGCATATGTTTAGGCCTCTGTGGTTTCATCATAATTTTAAGGTGAGCCATTTGGTTTTGCTTATAGGATCGGCGACTGTTTCCTTTATAATTACCTTAGGGGAAATTCCTCTGGTATTAGTGCGGTTTGTCGAGAGCAAAGAGAGTGGTTTTCATTTGGAGCAGTGGAGGAGTGATGCAGATCGTGCCTATCAGGCGGCCATCACAACCGGAAGTCCAGAATTTTTTTGAATCATTAGTCCTTATGGCTACTAACATACTAGACCATTTAGCTTCATAAAATCCTTTTCCCCCAATAGTAATTGCTTATATGACCTTCTAGCTTTATTTAATTGTGCTAGCTTTTGTTTACATTTGGTCCTACTATAACATCTGCACAATCTTCTAACCTCTGCTTTTGCCTTCTTACAATCTTTATCATACCAGGTGTCTATAACCATATCTTGTGTGTTTTTATGGGATACTCTAACATCATCTTGATTTCTGTAAAGAGTATAAAAGTCTGCATTAGAAGACTGCATAGACCTAAAGATTTAACAATATTAAGTGATCGATTCAATATAGAATTAGTTAAAACTGGCAGGACATTCTCGTATGACTGTTGCTTCCAAATTATTCTATGGGCTGCCTGGTTTCAGTAAACACTAACTCATTAAGTCTAAGCACAATATTTCCACTCTTCTTTGTTTCCAGTACAACTGGGTAGTGAACACTCACTGCTCTTATACAAATAGAACAATTAGACCAATTACTCAAAGAATCAGACTAAAAGACAAAATCTGCAAGAGATGCACCCCTTGAGGATACAAAAGAATATTCACCTTCCTTATGCCCTGTAAATCTCACATTTAGTGGATACAAATTGTATTCCTTCAGTATCTCAATTTGACATTTTCCAGAGTTACTTTACACATTATCTTTAGTTTTTCTCATCTGCAAGGTGTCTGTGGGAGAAGAATATAAATATAGATAGTGGTCCAAGAGACCATCAAATGGGCCTATACAGGCATTTAAATCACCCAATACCGGTAATTCAGCTACAGGAAATGCCAGCTGTAACTCCATTAATAGGTCAGACATTTCTCTCCATATTATATCAGAACATTAACTGGAGCTTTTGGGGCACATAACAATTAACAATAACTTTCTCATTTTCCCTGTCTCTTATTATATTCACAAGACAATTCTTGCACCTCCCCCAACCTGAAATCTTATGAAAACCTCCAATTTTAAAGAAAGTAATGTCTGCCAGAAAATCTGTCAACTCTTGTATCTTTGAACCTAGGATCATGAACGCATTCATAGCCATTAAGGTATACCACATTATTCAAGTTGTGCCAAGTCTCTTGTAAACAAATCCAATCAGGAAACATACATTTCTTGTCAACCATCTTATTGTACCATCCAGCTATATTCTAGGAGATAAACATAATCCCTTCAGATAAATAATTATCCAGATTGGGTGCATTCATCTCACTATCACTCTCATTTGTACATATTCCCTTACATAGTCACTCTTCATTGTATCCAGCAAGCAGCATAAATCTGTTTGTCAGAGGTAACAAAGTATCATTCTCCCCTACTCATTGTGATGAGTCATCCCTGGAAGCATTATCAAAAACTGTTGCGTCAACTAGATGTAAGCTCAAATGGTCCAGTTTTGTGGCCTGTAACAGTATTAAATCTGCCAGCCTAAAAATTCCTGAAAGATAGATCAATTTGACTGCAATTATGAACTCTCTTGGCTAAAATAGATCCCATAACTTCAACTGGTACTGACAAAAAAAATGTGTTAATAAATCTTTAATTGCCTGTGATCATTTGTGACCATTTTCCTGCTAAAGAGGGCTCATACCAAATAAAGTCAACATTCTTGGCTTATCAACCCTTTCCTTATTATTTATGTATGCCACTGTTTTATTAAATTCTGCTCTGTTTGGATATAAACGAGTTACATCATTATCCTTTAGTTCCACACTATTAACTTGGATATAGTTTGCTGTTCTGGGTGAGACAAAATGAATATGTATTATTGTAGCTGAGTCAATGGGGCAATTTGTAATCTCCACAATATCTTCCTCTGTCAGATCAATGTCTAGCTTACTATTTAGGTAAGATATAAAATTCTAGTCCTGATTTGATTACTCAAAATTGTCCCCAGTTCATGGGCCCATGCAACCTAATTATAGGGTGTATATCTACAGGGTTAGAGTGTGATGTGCTTTGGCTTTTTTGTATCATTAGCTGTTCTTTTATCCCTCCTTTCCTCCTCTGTTTTAACTAATGTGGTTGTCTGTACAATACCCTTAACATATCCCAATTCCAAATTAAATTCAACAATTTCTTGTTCTATTCTATCCAGCTGTATCATCAATTTATTTTGAACTTGATCTAAGTTACTATCAGGAGAGGAGCAGAGACAAACTCCATTTGCCCCACTTAAACTTCCTTCATTTATGCTGCTATTTGACTCACTAACCTGTGCTGAGATCTGTACATTTTTATCTCTATTCTTTTTCCCCTTTAATTTTTCCTCTTTTTTCTCTCAATTCCTCCCTTAGCTTGTTTCCTTGATATCATTGGTTTATCTGGGACTTCAATCACACTAAAAGGTGGCCTTAAATTGTCCTTTTTAGATGCAACTGAATTTTCTTTAGTCCCTATCTCACTATTTGTGGGAGATACTTCTTGCTCAAACTTTATGAGTATCTGATTTATTTTAGCCCTGTTAAAGGCAATATCAATTCTCATATTCTCAATCAAGTTTTTATTAATAACCAATTGTTCCATCAGAATCAAAAAAGCATTACTGGGGGTTTTTAACAGAGCAATTAGCTCTTCACTTAAACAAGTGGGTGTAAATTTCCCAGGCCTTTGTTTTATTATTTCCTTGTTATCAATTTCATCATCATTTTTTTACACCACAACCGCTGCAATACCATGAGCAGTTAATCTGTTCCTCAGGTCTCTTCAGACCATCTATGGTGTACTGTAGTTCCTCTACAACTTTGCCTATTTCAGCTTTATTACTCTGGTAGTTAGTAATTATACTGTCTTATTGATTAATAAGATTGAATAACTCATTTATATACCAGAGTCTTGGTGATCTCTCTATGCTATCAGTTTCAATTACACTCTCTGTTTCCTCCTGACTCTCACAACCTGTATTTTCAGGTATGTTGATCTCTGGAATAAGTTCCCTAGTGTCTGTAGTATCTTTTTGACTCATATCCACCTCATACTCTTTTAATAGTTCAAGGTTAAGTGGTGTATATTGGAACTCACTTTCACCACTCTCTGGCTTTCTTATTGAAATAGTGACTCCTTTTATTGCCCCCAAGGAGTGGAAGTTATATTATTATTAATAAACAAGTGATCTATAATTTTTGTTTGCTTAGTAAAAGCCCTGATGTTCTTCAGTAATTTTTGTAAGGGAGAAAGTTTACTGTTGCTAAGTCTCTGTAACCTGGTGACAACCATGATAGGAATATAAGATGAATAAAATGGATGAGCAAACTGATGTCTTGATTAATTAAAATACTTCTCAATTTAAAAGACCCAGTAATATTTAGCACTATCACCAGTAAGTCCTAAACTTTGTGCAAAATCCACTTTTGAGAATGGTTATAATTTCACTGCATTTGTCAGTCAAGTAGCAGAGTTTTTTCACACACTCTACACAACTGCAAAATAACCAGTTTGCCTACAGCATCACCAACAACATCCTAAAGTCAGCTTTAACTTGGTGGAGAGTTGCTTCAAACACACAGTTCACTACTTCTTCCTGGACTTTTGAAACACAGCAAAGTTCTTGCTGACTATTCGCTTGCCCATCCAACAATGGAAGAGTGGGCAAAAGCTAGGCAGATGAGAATAACAAGCTTTTTGTTTCTCAAAAGGAAAAGGAAAGGGGATACAATAATGTATCTATGGTTCCCTAAGCCTATAATGACAAATTATCAAGCAGCAGTTGGCTCACAGACCATATTAGCAACTCACTATACAGTGCTATAACCTCATACCAAATAATGGATAATTGATTGTAAGAGACATTATTAACTTACATCCATATCCACATCATGAAAGACATCCAAACAGATGCTCAATTGCTCGCATATATTTGTGTTAGTGTTTAGAGTTATTTCCCCACTGATTACAACCATGTAGACTTTGTCAGCAGGAGAAATCCCCAGCTGGTTTCAAATCTTAGCACTTAGGTTGACAATGCGTTAACTTCAACATGCTCCTTTATCCAGACTAACAGCAGGACTCTTAACATTTACTAGGAAAAATCAGCTCTCACCAGCAATGAAATGCAAAGGCTTGTGTATCCAGGCAGTAAGGGAACACTGCCACAGAACACCACGCATACACTTATAACAGCTAGAGTCATGTAAGAACCAGTAGCCAATCCACAGCTTCCCAAAAAAATGTAAGATATCTTAAATAAATACACACTTACCTAACTAGTAAACTATAAAAAATATTAAAATTTATCATACAGCAATTACCCTCCACTGCTACCAACAGAGGAGCTAATGATTCACTGATCATTTCTGGAAAAAAAAAATGCTGCGAGATTAACACAGACAAACAGCAAAGTAAACACTACTTCCCAACAAAATTCGTCCTCAAAGGGGAATGCTTCTATCCTTCATCAATGCTCCTCAATAGGGTAAGCAATATCAAGGACCTCTAACTCCAAAAAAAAGTGTTTTAGATAGGTGAATTATAAACAATGTGGTTCAAGAGGTTGAATGAAGAGCATGGGTACAATAATTATTTGTAGAAGTACAATGTGGAAAAATGTTTTTTTTATTTACTGTCCACATGCCTGAAATAAAAGAAGAAATGAAGGGGCATGAAAATAAATTGCTGCAGTGAAAGAATAAGGAGGTCACAAGTGTGAAGAAAGGTCAAGCTCCACAGCTTGCTCCAAGAGCAAGTACTGTATGAGTAACCATGGTTACCAATAACATAAGAGGGAATGTCTGAGATCCAAAACATCAGGTCTAAGGAAGCAGGATCCCTCCAAATCATTAGCCTGCACACCTGCCACATCACTGCAACTGGGAGAAGGTGCTGCTCGAGTGGCTCACACACCAACAAGGAACAAGTGTAGTGGAATGGCTGCTGAGTTGAAAAGTGAACCTCCGAAGAAAAATGTTCAAGCATTCAATGCAGAACCTAATGGACTAGGTAACTGAGCCATGAAAATCCCTCAGTTATGAGTTTGAAGTTACGCTTAAGTGAGGAACTTTTGGTTATGGGACACGGGCAGCCTAACATTAGGCACTAAGAGGATAAGTACTGTTTTCTTTCACATTAATACAGCTTAAAATTAAAGCAAGTTTTGAATGAAAGATTCAAAGCCCCAAAAATTAAAATGACCAAAAGATTAAAAGTAAAAAGTTTCAGCTATCTTATAGTGAGTACTTATGAACAACACTGGTTGGTATAAATATTAATTGATGTTTGTAAACCCTGTCATATAGCACCATTGTTTCTGACTGGTCCTCATATAGGACTTCAGAGCACTGTCACAGTAAAATTATTTTTTTCACTGTTTAAGAATAACACACCACAGGGAGGTGTGAGACAGTAGCCCCATCAGAAAAATAACATATTTGGGGCACGTGAAAGGTGACTACACCAGAAAGAGGGCATGTTTGCTTTCACAGAGGAAGAAGGGGAATAATTGGCATTTGGAACAGATAAGTACACTATAGCAGAAGATAAAAGTAGAACGGATGTTGATAGTATTGAAGTAATTATCAAAAACAAAATTAGGATGCAATTACATGCCCTTTCACTAAGTAGATATTAGTGGGAAAAATAGATTCTGAGAGGCCTTAGGATCCAGAAACCACCGTCGTTTGGAACAAATGACCTGGTATGCATGAGTGAATGGGAGAGAATTCTAAATAAAGTATTGCATGATTTGATGTTAGCCACTATAAAAAAAGGCAAAAAGCGATAGTAATAAATATAAAGAAACTTGGAGCTGGTGAGGAGTGGTCACACAGATACGCATTCACTTTACTGCGGAGGAGTACTGAGAAGCAGGGAGATTTTGCAAGTTTTATGTTTAAATAAGGTATGCCATCTATGCCTTGAAAGTCTGTCTCCTTTTCAGGACATCTTTGAGCTGTGCCTTTGCTGTGTTCCCCATTGGTGTTTTTTTCTCACACCCCCTGCTGCAGGAAGAAAGCCCAGTTAGGTGGCATGGTGAGGGACTGCCGAGGTTGAGGAGGGTCGGTTGCATTGGCTGAATAACACCATATGGTTGAGGAATGCCAATGGAGAAAAAAGTGTACTCAGCTCCAATAAGTGGGAAGTAGCCCTGTCTTATTTTAAGCTTTATACTTTATGAATATGTGTCTTATGGGTTTTATGGGTTTTGTGTTCTGTATGCTTACTTCCTTGGGGGTTGTGAATCCTGTAGGTCTTCCAAGAACATATATACAGAAATGAGGGATACTTACATTTTATACTTTTATATTTATATCTTCATATATATTCAAGGAGAGTTTCTGGTAAGAGAAGCTAGTTAGAAAAGATGAGTCATAGCCTGCCTAATTGGATTTTGAAACCATTTTAATTAGGTAATGACCGCATAGGTCATGTGAGTGCCTCTCTTATTTAAATCACCTGCTACCACCCTGTTAAACAGGTAGCTGGGTCACTGTAAGGAAAGAGCTGAATGTACCTGTTCCTGCATGTTGGATTTTTAGCCATAGCTTTTTCTACTGGTGGTAACAGAAGCTCTGAAAAACTTTAAGTTTTTAAATGTTATGTGCAGATAAGGAGTCGACATGGAGCTATTGCATTTTAGACTAAAGTACCACAAAACTGCCATTTGAATAAGCTGGGCAGTCAACATTAAGACCATTGAGGATACTGATACATTGAAATAATTGCCAGGGGCCTGCAGAACACCAGTATTTTGAGTTCTTAGTGGGAATCATACAAGGAGCAATAAGTAAGTAATTATTAGAGAAAAACGATTAACGCACTCATTTGGTTAGTGTGAATACAAGGTACTTAGGCTCTCAGCCTTAAGTTCTAATCTTTTATTTTTTTGACCTAGTAATACTAGATTAAGATAAATAAAGGAGAGTTATTAGGTATAATATGTTGTTTGTGTTGCTGTCAGAGTCCTTGTAGGGATTTTTAGGTTTTGGGTTTTTTGATGAGTAGGAATTTACAATTATATTTTTCTTTTAGTGGAGACCCTGATTCTAATGCTTTTATGGAGAGCCTGCGAAAGAGATCCACATGTTTGCTTGTCTGTTGGCTGTGGGAACTGTGTCTGCATTCTATTGCTCCAGATGAATGAAGAATTGGCTGAACTAAAACTACTGAGAAACTTCTTGAAAAACTACCTAAGAGAGGTTTTTCCAGCTGGGTAAAGCTCTCAACCAACCCGTATTCTGTGCAATTTCATTCAGGAGTAAATCATACAATATTCTTACAGGAAATCTGGTGGTTTAAAGTTTTTTGTTGCTGTTGTTTCCAGGACTTTTGTGCTATTTCCAGAAAGAGTTATCTTCTTGGGGACAAACTGTGGGGTAAATCTCTGGGGGAAATGTTCAATCTGTTTTTTTATTGTACTTAATTTAAATTAAATCTCAAATATGGTTAAAACAAGGAAACAAATAAAGGCAGCTGAATGCAATGTAGTGCCATCAGCGGGTAAATTGCAGGAGTGATTATCTGATCTTGCTCAAGTTACAGCACATGTGGGGTTGGGGGGTGAAACCCAGAGCAAGTATGTGGGTTTTCACTCTACCCCATTTGCTGCTCCCACTAGTAAGATAATCACGACTAAAGGAAGGCTGAACAAAGGGAAGAAAATGACTCTTCACCAGAGAAATAACTTGGATGGCCCTAATGTTGACAGAATAGTAAAAGAAAAAAAGGGGTGTGCTAATTCAAAACAAATGAAAAAGAAGTCTAAAAATAAGTGTAAGCATTCCAAACATTCTAAAATTGTGGACCATTTCCTTAACAAAAAAGACTTTGAGACTCATAGTAAACAAAATAGTTATGAGCTAGTGAAGGATTCTGATGAGATTTTATGTTGTAATAACTCTGGGCTTTTAGAGCATGAAAGGGCACAAAATAAAAAAGAAGTAGCCTCGAGTCAAGATAGTAGTAAGATTTTATAGACAGATTTATCAAGGAATGATTGTAATTGGAAACATACTAGTATTTTAATGTCTCCTAATTTAGACATAAGCATTTCTGGGGGTATATCTGGAGACCTAATTGACAAATCTAACAGCATAGGAAGTACAGAGCATTTAGTGAGATCCTCTGATTTTGGAAACAGCTTTATTGATTGGTCTTATAGAAACCCTGACTATTCCTTATCCCAAACTCTGAGTTTTTCTCCAGAATATTTTCAAGACAATAATCAGGAACCTGAATGGCATAATGATTTAAAAAATATTGTGAATGAGTTATAGGTAACTATTAATGGTCTTAAACAATTAAATACTCCTGGGGAAAATCTGCTGTGAAAAATCAGTTTCAAGAGTGTTTGGTTAAACAATACTTAACTGAATCTGTTAAGGAATCTCCCTTCAGAATCAATGAGGAATTAAAGGCATTTGCCCTATATCCTTATGTAGCACACCTCTTGATCCTTGAACAGTTACATAACTTCAGATATGAATCTGATTCCTTGAAAGAAAACATTGCTATAAATGGAAGTAGACTAGAACTCATTGCTCAAAATCTAGATAAATTAGTTCCCCAGACAAGATCTCCCTCTATAGTAAATGTCAGTCTTGCCACTGAAGTTCCTGACCTAGTTATCACTAACGTTACCAGCAGCCCTGAAATTTTTGTTCAGGCTAATTTAAAGGGGAAATGTCAGAAGAAGAACTGTAGGAAAAGGAAGGGTGGTGACAGCAGAACAACCATAGAATTTAACATAAAAGTTGCAGGAGTGGAAAAGAAAAAAAGAAGCTGAATCAGAAATGGGTAGTTAAAGCAAAGGTTACCAAAGGAGTTTCTAATTATAGAGGAAGTGATAACCCAAATGTGATAGCAGAAGTATGTGATAGTGGTCCCCTCAATCTTTTAACACTCTACCAGCTCAACCTCATGTGTCAGACATAGTCCATCAACAGCAGAAAATGCTAGAATATACTAGTAACCAGTTAAGCCAAGTAGAAGAAATGACTTCAGCTGTAAGGGAAGAAATTATTCCTAGCAATCATAAGACTGTTATGAACAAGAATGTTGAGGGGCAAGGTATCAAACTCATGGATATTGAAACATATGCAATACTTACACTTTATGAGTTTGAAAGCCGGGAGTCTCATATTAACCATGATGACAGAGTTAGGATTGTAAATCTGTTTAGGTCAATTTCTGGAGCTGACTTATATATGGAAGGCATTTGAACGAATGTGGAAGGATAAGGATGAAATGGGCAGGAACTGTATTTTTGTATTTTGTACCTCACCAAGATCTGCTAACTACATATGGCTTAACAATGGATCTAATAGAAATAAGGGATATGAGGTGAATTTCTTTTAACAGGGAGGAATTATCACAAGCTTGAAAGGGGTAAATATTCCTAATTAGTATATTCAGCTTGAAACCACTGTTGAAAGAAACTAGGGTAAAATCAAGAATGTACTCTTTAATTTGTTTGTACAGACTCTGAAAGTAGATGTGAAGGATCTGATTATTTCAGATGTATGTAGGTGGTATAATGACCAGGGAAATGGTCAAGTTGTTGTGAGAATCTAAGATGCCAGAGTTGCTAAATCCTTGTTAGAGAAGGCTACAATTTTGGATAGAATTGGTACACATATTATAGATAGTAACATTCTGTCAGAGCTAAGTTCTAGCATGGGAAGAAAATTTGAAGATAAAACAACTAACAAGTTAACACTATTAGGTTTAAGTAGATCCAAGAACGCAAATAATTTGAAGATGAAAAAAGTGGTTATAGATTTATTAGAACAATTTTTGAACATTGAAATAAGTAATTGGGATGCTCTTTCCTTCTCAAAGTGTGAGGCGAGCCAGGAGCTTAGTCAAATTTCACTTGGCATCCATTTTCGGAGTCTGTATGACAAAATTATAGATAATATGGGACTTCTGGACTCACTGAGGTTTTATATATGGCAGAGTGAACAGGATGCTCTTATGTTTGAACTAATTTGGAGGAAAAAGTGCAGTTCAGTAAGTTATAATGATCCTGATAAAAAACAGGAAATGTTATTCAATTGTGCAGTGTACAACAGGTTTGAGCCACTTGATACAGAAATCTGACTAACTGCTGATCAGTCTAAAGAGGGAAATTCTGACCTAGAGAAAGTAGCTTATGATATTATACCATGGAATGTTTCTGGTGTGCAAAACAAATTATCAGATACTGAATGGCTAAGGAGTATGACAAACTTTGAGATTATCTGTCTCCAAGAGACTTGACATACAAAGGAAAACAATATAACTTTGAATGGCTATTTATCATTTCATGTACCAGCCAGCAGGTTTACATCCTCAGGAAGGCATGTTGGTGGGCTGGCTTCTTGGTTTAAAATTGACAAAAATCTCAAAGTAAATATGATAACCTCCAATAATAACATTCAAGCTTTTAGGGTACTGTATTTTTGGGAAGAATTTATTATTTTAAATATTTACGTACCACCGTCAACATCAAAATATTATGAAGATGGTTTATGGGAGTTCAAAGAGGACACAATACCCATGGTTTGGGCTACTACTGCATGTGAAGCAATATTAGCTTGCTGTGATTTCAACGCAAGAATAGATAGCTTTGATGGGTATCTTGACAGTAGTTTTCATAACTGGTGCCATGGGAATACTTATTATTTTCCTAGGATTTCAGCTGATACAAAAACAAATAATATGGGTGTAAAATTGATGAAACTACTAGAAACCCATTTTTTAGCACCACTTAATGGCAGAATAAATGGAGACCATCTGGGGAATTTCACACATCTTTCTTCTTATGGCACTACAGTTATAGACTATGTTCTTTGGAATGGAGATATGGATGTATGGGAGTATTGTGAAGTAGTCAAGCATATAGAAAGTGATCATTTCCTAATAGTTATGAAGTTAAAAAATTTAACAAAAGAGGAAATAGCTTTGCAGACTGAGCCAAGAATGGAACTTGGGAATAAAAACAATATAAGATGTAACAAAATAGATGAAAGATTACTAGAGGAAAATATTTTCAAGCTTAAAAAGGAAATAGATAATACTAAGACAGATGAAGAATGCAAAGATAGCATATTACGGTGTCTCACTTAAATTAAAGAGCTATTAAATGTTTCTGACAGCAGCGCTGGAAAGAAAAGGAAAACTGATACTTGGTTTGATAAGGACTGTCATTTGGCAAAAAGGGAGTTAAACAGATTGATTAGATCAATGAAAAACTCAAAGTTGAAAACAAACAATAAATATCTGAATTCTAAAAGAGAAAACTATAAGATCTTATTACCACCTAAACTAAGGGACTACCATACTAAACAATGGGAAGAAATGCTATCAATAATAGAATCAAAAGACTCTCAAGCAAATTGGAGATTAGTAGCTAAAGGTACAGAGAACTATAAAAATGAAATAGACTCATTTATTCCAACTGATATATGGATTAACTATTATTATACAATGGCAAGAACATTTCCTGGACTCTGATTGGCCAGTGTGTGCCTGAGACAGTGATGATATTACACAATAACAACACTGTGCTGATTTTATGGAGCATGAGCATGAGCTTTTTTTTTTTTCAGAAACAAAGATATACTGCCTCACTAAAACTCTACTAAAAACATTTACATTTTTATTTTTATTTTGTATACATCAAGCCATTGTATAATTGCAATAAGGCACTCCAAGGTGTGTGTTATCATGTAATAATGTCATTCCTGGGGTGGTGGAAACTGACTTCGCCTCGTGCTTCAACCCACCCAGGAGTGACGTTATTACATGATAACACACAGCTTGTTGTGCCTTATTGCTTAATTCTGACATCTTAAATGAGTCAAGCATAAAAGAAGCCTTGTATATGGAAAAGATTGATACATCACGTTTTAATGCAATAAAACATGCTGAAACTTTTTTTTTGCCATAGCTTCTCTGAAACTAAGAAAAGCTCCCAGGCCTGATTCTATTCCTGTGGAGGTATACCTGGCAGCTCCTTTTGTATGGTCATGTATACTTACCACATTTTTTAATGCATGTTGTAAAAATCTGAAATTCCCAGATTCTTGGAAAGGGGCAATGATTATATAAAGTTTTAAAAAGGGAGATAGAGAAAACCCAGCAATGTATAGACCCATATCCCTTTTGGATATTATAGGAAACATCTTTGCTAAAATTATTCTCACAAGGTTAATAGACCAACTAAAAGCTCTGGGAGGACTTTCTGAATATCAAGTGGGTTTTAGGAGTGGTTATAGCACCATTGATAATTACCATATTCTCAACCATCTGTATGAGAAATATGTGAAACTTAGGAGGCAAAAGATGTATTTAGCCTTTATTGATTTTAGTGCCACCTTTGATAGGATCTCATGACAGAAACTATGGGAGGTAATGAGGGACTGCCCCCCCCCCATATTTAATAAATATTATTAGAAAACTATATACTAACACCTGGGCTCAGATAAGAATATCCACTGAAGCTGAACCAACTAATAGATTTTCTACCAATTGTGGGGTGTGCCAAGGTTGTGTACTAGCCCCAATACTTTTTGGCCCAGATATTCAAACTCTGCCCAAAAAGTGCTCAACAGCAGGAGCAAGCGCAAGTCCACTGTGCCCATGCACAAGAAGCACAATATTTAAAAACTCCACAGGCCAAGATGCGTCTACAGCCGACGACTGAATATCACACCACCTGCGCCATAGCACAACTAGGGAGGTGAAGCTGAGCATATCTTATGCACCATAGCGCAACAAGGGATGTTCAGCTGAGCAGTCCAGATGTGCCACAGCACAACCAGGGATGCCCCCAGCAGCAGGGCAGAAATGCAACAGCACAACCAGGGATGCAGGGGGCCACCACCCATGCCACAGATGGGCAGAGAAACACACAGCAGAACAGACATCGTCCCCCCACACCCCATGCACTACACAACTGGGGGAGAGCTGGAATAACCACAGCCCATGGATACCAGCAACCAACCCACAGCCGGGCCATGGTGCCCCATCACACTCCCTTACAAGCTATGACCAGCACACAAGGATGGCTGACCACCCTGTACCACACCATCCCACAAATGCAGAGCACAGCCTGCACCATAATCCCCATACACCCTTCCCAGGAGTAGCACCCAACAGTGCAGGACACCCCATGCATGACACCACCCCCACTGTGACAATGCAACCCTGTGCACCATGGAGCCATGCAAGGCAGCCCCACCATGGGCACCCTGCAGTGGGTGGCAACAGACAGTGATGCAACAGATGCATACACAGTGCCGCCGTGCATGGCCCACCCGAGGTACAGGTGAGAGACTGACCATGCGTCAGCACATGAGGTACCCCACATGCAACAGGGCATGCCCCAGACCCCACCTCCAGCAGTACAGCACCGTGCACACCCTCCCAAGGACACATCCCATCCCAGCACTGGTCACAACAGCCAGCACAGACATGCACAGTGTAGCATGGAGGCATGCACCACACAGGATGCAACACAGTGCATGGACAAACACCCACCCATACCCAAAGGGCACACCAACACAGGGACACAGTAGTGGGTCAACCAAGCACTGGCATATGGCCACAGCTGATGTGTACACATGGCCAGCACCCCTATATTGCACAGGTGTGCCAGCCACCCTGTGCAGGCACCATGAAGCTGTATGCCACCAGTATGCTGCTAGATCACAGGTGACAGACACTGGAGCACATCCCCTGCAACAGACACAAGTGACAGCATGGGGGGGGGACAACAACAGTGGAGGCCACAGTGCCACTGGAGGCAGAAGTGCACCATACTGGTGATGGAAGGCAACCTGGCATTGTGCCAGGTACAGTTGTTATCCAGCATGGACAGCCACCACAGACACGCCAGCAGACCGTGCATATCACAGACATGCAGTGGTGTCAGCCGCACAGGCCATGGACGGTCTGACAGGGGTGCCATGCACACAGTGCAGGCCCCATGGACCACTGCACACAGGCATCCAGTGCACAAAGTACAACACACAAACCACAGACAGTGACTGATCCCCCTGCCCACACCACAGGTGGTTCACCTCTGGACACACACACACCATGCGTGAACCACCCCTGACGCCATGCACACCACTGCAGCTGAGCACCTGTAGCCCACTGCAAATCAGAGACCACCACAGTTGTCATAACAAAATGCTTATATTTAAAAGAAATAACAAAAACTATTTACAAGTATTTACAAGGGGGGGCCAAGGGTCACATAACAGGTGGGGGCAGGTAGGGGGCAGAGGTGAACATATGGGAGAGGGAAGAAGGGGTGTGAGGGTGGGTCAAAGGGGCGAAGGTGGTAGTAGGGGCATGGAGTCCTCAGTGTGTGCCTCGGTCCTCCTCCACATGGCGCCTATGTCTGACGCTCCTCCTCCTCCTCACCCCATGGCAGTGGAAGCATTGTAACAGCTCCAGTGTTGCTCTTGCCACCTGGAGCAGCTCCCTCACACTCCTCTCCAGCATCTGGAGTTGCTGTCCACCTATGTTGAGGGAGCAGAGTCAATAAGTGTGACTGTCCAGCCCCCTGCAGCCCACCCAATGTGCATGGCATACAGCCATGTGCCACACCCCTGTGATGGTGTGTGACCACCCACAGTGACCGTGTCCACCAAGACCTGCCTACCCAGGCAGCCACAGCCATGTGAACCACTGCACACACCCACCGCCCATGTCCTGTACAGCACCACCATGGCCATACAGTGACTTGGC
Organism: Neoceratodus forsteri; assembly: GCA_016271365.2. NCBI lineage: Eukaryota > Metazoa > Chordata > Ceratodontiformes > Ceratodontidae > Neoceratodus > Neoceratodus forsteri. Next base: position 824,869,121 of record CM057455.1, on the reverse strand, counting down.
TATGCAGTGTGAAGGCAGTGCCGTAGCCATGTGCCCGGTGCATGCATGGACCACCATTGATGCACTCCCAGACATGCAGTGCCACTGGACAGTGCTGACTGTAACAAGTTGCATACATGGTAGTGGTGTCAGTGGATGGTGGCCATGCCCTGCTGCCCACCCAGTTATACAGCATGCAATAGTAATCATGGATGTAAGGCACTCACCATCATCAAGGTGATCCATGCAATGCTGACCACCATTATCCCTCCTGGCCTGCTGCTCCTCCAGGCAGCACCTCTGGACTCTGGCCTGCTGGCATTCTGTGGGCCCTAAGGTGCAAAAATAGAGAGAGGAAAATCAGTACAATCCGGGAGCAATGTCCCCCTGCCCCCATGTGTGTGCAATCCCATACAGCCAGACCCACCCACCTCACCCCCCGATACCACCACCACGACCAACACCGGACGGCCCCCTCCATGTGACAGACACATGCAACAGTGATACCCATATGGATAATAAAAGTGTACGAATGTTGCACCTACCTGGCCGTGGCACCGTGCCCCTCCTGGTACGTGCCCGCAGGTGGGCAAGCAGGTCCAGGTCCCTGCGCCTCAGGTCCCCATATCGGTGGTGGCACTGCTATGCCATCCACCCCATACTGGTGGCCTCCTCCAGGGCATCAGCCACCTCCTGCCATACTTAACTCCTGGCCCTGTCCAGGGATGCCTCCCCCAAATAAAGGCCCAACATGTGGCTCCACTATGGCCTCAAGGTTTGCCAGCTCGATCTGGCTCCACTGCACAGCACGCCTCCGCGCCATCTCTGCTGCTCAGTTCAATCAAAATGGCGCTCTGCAGCGTGGTCCTGCCATGTGCAGATGCTGCATGGTACAGCGCTGCCATTCCTTATCATGCTGTCACCGAACAGCACGATAGTGGTGCACCCATGCCTGATGCATGGCACCTAGGGGGCAAAGGTCGGGCACAGGGTCAAGGGTCTCTGGCGCACGGACAGCCACAGTGCGATTGGAACCCAATGCAAGTAGCGTGATTGGGTGCCTGTGTGCCACCTCCTGTAGTGGCCTACCACACTGTTGCCCCAGTGCGCCTATGACTCCCCAGTGCCACAGCACCATATAGGTGAACAGCGCTGTAGCGCCACTTGCACAATGGTGGCCATGCCCCGCATTGCCTCCCACAAACAGCATGTCAGCAGCACGGCAGGCGCCTGCATCATCAACCTGGGCATGCGCAGTTAGGTGTGTACTGCGCATGTCACAGAACTGCGCCCTTGGCTCAGCATGTTCAACACAATTGCGCAAAGTGAAACAGCGTGATATTCAGCCGGCATATGATAATCAGTCATTCAATGGCGCAGTCACTGCATTTGCATCCACTTAAAGATGCGCCTCGCCTCATTTGCATGGGTTTCGCTATAAAAGTGCAACATTGGGCTACACTGGCCATAGTCGGTTGCTGCAGTCTTTTGCAGTGAGTTGCATGCTGCTTGGGAGTGTGGATTGTGGAGTCTGGGACATGCATGGGACTGCACAGTCACAGGTAACACCTGTCATTCTCACAGGATGAATCATGACCGAGCATGTGGTGGAGGAAGAGGAACAGAGTCGTGGGAGGAAGAGGAGGCTGAATTTCACTAAGACCTAGACAGATGCCCTAAAAGATGCCTACCTAGACCAGGATCCGCTTCTCAGCGCATGCCAGGGAACACCACAGGCCCATGCTGCTGCATGGGAGGAGGTGGTGCATGCTGCAAACCTGCATGGCAGCCACCAGCACTCCATGCAGGAGTGCAAGAAGAAGAAGATGGGCACAGACAGGTGGAGGATTAAGGAGAAGGTGGCTGCCATCAGGGCAGCATGGTCTGCGACAGGTGGGCGACAGCCAGAGGTGCTACGCCTGACTCCACAGTAGGAGTGGGTTGCTGGCACCATGCAGTGCTGTGCCATTGAGGGTGCTCCGGGTGGTGGATTCCAGATGGGTGGTAGCCCATCACTGCACAGTAGGTCATGGTCTATCTATTGAGGGGGGGACAGGGTAGGTCACATGCAGTAACGTGACTTTGTTTTCCCTTACAGCTCCTGAGCATCTGCATGGGTCAGCGGTGGTGGGCTTCTCCACTGAGGCCAGTCACATGGCGATGGAGGAGGGCCCATCTACCTCCACAGGAATACGTGGGTCAGGGTTACAGTGGGCCCACCTGGACATCCAGACTGATGTTGGTGGAGCAGGTGCAGAGGAGGCCCTGCCCCTGTCCCAGCATGCTAGTGTCCATGGATGCCAGCATGCTGAGACTCAGGCTGGTGCTGGATCCATCACCAATGATGATGGAGCTAACGTCATGGGTAGTGACACGTGTGTGCCACAGGATGGCCACACAGCAGGTTACATCATGGCCATGGCTGTGGGTGGTGCCGCCGTGGAGGCCTGCATATCATCACAGTCCCAGCCTGTGCCTGTCAGCACTGGTGTGTGTACAGGACAGTGGGACTGTTGCTGCCACTGCGGTGGCACCATTGAGCCCAGGGGAGCAGCAGCCGGCGGGGCAGCATCAGCAGTCATCCAATGGCCATGGGGGTACAGTGTCAGGGGGTGGCATCAGTGCACTGCCTGTGGATATGCCCAGGCCTGGCTCTGCTGTGCAGTGCCCACCCTCAAGGGGTGATGAGCATCAGGGCCGTGAACACCCTGAGGGACAGCATGCCAATCAGGCAGATGACCTCTTGGATGAGCACATCTGCATACTGCAAGCATCAGTCAATCAGCAGATGTGGCTTGTGATGGCAGTGGATGCACTGAGTGCAGCTCTGTGCCAGGCAGAGGAGCATCACAGCAGAGACACTGCTCTGCTCCTGGCAGGGACGGACCGGTTGCGGGAGGATGTGAATGCTGCCATTGACAGGCAGACACAGGCATTCACTGCTGTCATGGCCACAATGGGCGCACAGTTATTTGCCCATGCGTTGCAGACACCACACAGTGCAATGTCCACCCCTCATTCCCGGTGTCATGCGACACCATCCTTGTCGACAAGGGGTTCAGCTGTGGGCATCCCGAGCAAGTCTGGCGCAGGCATGTTCGGTGTACTGCAGACCCCTGCATGAGCACGGTTGTGTTCACACAGTGGAACCCCTGGGGGACCATTGGTGCCACCCCATGAGGCCAGTGTTCAGCCTGTCACTGCTGGCGGGTCTCGGAGGGGCCACCCATGCATCCGTGGTGGCTGTGGCACTGTGGCACATGACTGACCTGTCTCCCAGCATGGCTACTGTCTGATGCTGCCCTGTGTGCATTGTGTCATTCAGTGGGCAATGCATGGGTGGGTACCCAGCCCTGCACGCATACACACAGTCCATCTGCACACCCTCCCAGCTGCTGTCCACAGTTGCGTGTGCATGATGATGCCCGCATTGTGCTGTACGCCACTGTGCAATGGTGCCCAGCATCTGACACACGCACAGTGACAGGCAGTGGGTGGTCTGTGGACATGTGTGTGGCTAGGGGTGGCATTCTGGGTCAGCGTGCCTCCTACCCTTTGTGCATGTCTGGTGAGTTGTGTGTGTGTGTGTGTGTGTGTGTGTGTGTGTGTGTTGTCTGACCGTGTGCCATGTTAGACCTCGCCCATCCCTGGTGGTGTGTGTGTGGTTCCATGCCTGGCCACTTCCCTTGATGGCATGCACCCCTGGTGTGTGTCCATGTGTGTTTGTGGGTTGTGCCTTTGCCACTGGTGGTTGCACATGGCCCCATGACTTACCTGGGTTGGCTGAAGTGCTCCTCCATGATGGGGTCCTAGTGCAGCTGTGCCAGCCGGAGCAGTCAGGGGTCCTGTCGCCCCAGGGGGAGCTGCCCATCACCATTGTCACTGGCATCCTCATTGTCCCCATTGCTGTCCCCCTCTTCGACCTGTACAGCTATCCCACATTCATTGGCCATGTTGTGCAGGATGCAACAGGCCAGGAATAGCCCACAGGTCTTTGAGGAGCTGTACTATAGGGCACTGCCGGAGGTGTCCAGGCAACGGAAATGGGCCTTCAGCATACCGAACACCCACTCAATGACATTACGTGTGGTGGCCTGTGCCTCACTGTAGTTTTGCTGCGATGGGGTCGTGGGCCACCGGTATGGTGTGAGCAGCCAGGGATGGAGTGGGTATCCACTGTCACCTGTGTGTAGAAGGTGGAGATTAGTTTGGTGATCAGCATCACCCTGCCCTGGGCCATGTAGGCCACTAACCATGTCACCTCTGACCATGCCCCTCCCAAGCCCTATGTTTGTCCATGTGGTTTGCATACTCACCCACTAAGTGGCCAGTGGGGATGTCCTCACTCTTGAATCTGTGGCACAGTGCTGACTGGTGCCAGATGAAGGCATCATGTGCTCCCCCAGGGTGTGTGGCACAGACATTGATTATGCCCCCCCTGTCATCGCACACCACCTGGAAGTTAATGCTAGCATAGCCCTTCTGATTAATATATGCGGCCCCCTCGGGGCCAGGTGGTGTGCGGACGGCCACATGGATGCAGTCTATTGCCCCTAGCATGCCAGGAATAAGTGCTACCCTGTGGAACTCCTTTATGTTTACTGTGTGCTCCGCCGGTGTGCTGGGGAAATGGATGTACTCCGCAGCATGTTGCAGCAGTGCGCTGTGATGCGGCAGACTGGGTTATGCCTGTGGTGTCCCCTGTTGGTCTCTGGAAGGTACCCGTGGTGATCAAGCACATGCAAGCTGTCACTTTAGCGTCCCCTGACAGAGCATGGCTCTGTCGTGTGGGTGCTTGCATCACATCACTGCACAGCTCACAGAGCCACCTCAGAATTGCCTGATTCAGGCAGTACTGGCCCACGATCTCAGTATCGCTGTACAGCTCGAAGCTGGTGCAGGTTCGGTACTGCCTGTTGGGGGCATACCGCTGACAGGCCCTTCCACGGCCGAGCCCCCCTGCTGCCCCCCTGCTGCCCACCTTCTCACCCCCTCACTACTGCCTCCATCTGGATGGTGGCACTGGCCATGTCCCTGGTTTGTGTTCACCCCCCCGGCAGCTGTTTCTGTGTTCCCCCTGCTGTCCTGGCTGCTACTTCCCCTGCACCGGGAACACCTTCCTGTGGTGGCCTCTGTGATGTGTGGCACTTACCCCTTCTGCACTGGCTGTGGCTCCCCACACCTTCCCTGTGCCTCTCTGTTCAGGGTGCCCTTTCCCTGGCCTGCCCTGTGTGTCCCTCCTGCCCTGTTTGTGCAGCTATAGTTCAGCCTCATGTGCTTTCCCTGTCACGTTCTTGTGCCTCTCCCTTTTTCTTTTTTATTTTGGCTTGTTTCCGCTATCGCGCAACTTCCACTTGCTCCCCTATTCTGCATGGCGCATGTTGTTGAATATCGCACTGTGCCATTTATGCATGGTTCCTCCCCTTTCAGCTGTGCATACATTCATTATCATTGCGCTATTGCTCAGCGTGATTTGGGGGTGCATCTTCCTCCTGCTGAATATTGCAGAATGGCACATTTTTGGACTTGCGCTGGTGCAACCCTATTGCGCATGACACAACCCTTTTGAATATCTGAGCCTAAGTATCTATATTAATAGGTTATATCTCAACTAAAGGAATCTGAAACAGACTCTTCTAAAATATTAAAGAAGAGCTGTCCAGTCTTGACGTATGCTAACGACTTGTTCCTAATTTCCCTGACTCAGTCTGGACTTCAAAAAAAGCTGGGACTTTTACAAAAATATGCTAATGAGTTTAACTTAAAAATTAATGAAAGTAAAAGCCAGATAATGGTGTTAGGACTACACAAACAATTAACAATACTTTGGCCAGTTGGGACATTAAGGTTAAAAACTGTCAAATTTTATAATTATTTAGGTCTTACTTTTTCTCAGTCAGGAGGTTGGTCAAAGCATTTAGACTCCATAAAAATAAAATTGAAGCAGACTGCCAATTCCTTAAATCTTTGCAATAAAAAATATGGGGGTTGCTCATTAAAACCACTTATTTGGCTGCTGAAGCAAAATACAACACATAGTTTCTATATGGATCTGAGATTTGGGATTCCAAGATAATTGAAACACTGGAAATTTCTTTAATAATGCTGTTTAGATCAAGCTTGGGTCTTGGTTAGTCTGTTCCAGCTCAATTGATCGGAGCCGAACTTGGTCTTACGATCACTGCCACTTTAGTGCTGTTGAGGAAAATTATTTATTGGATCAAAGTTTTACAATTGGAAAAATACTGTTTGCCATATTTATGCTTAAAAGAGAAACAAAGATGGATACATGAAGGATTAAATCCAACGGGCTGGTTGAGAAAAATATATAACATCCTAAAAGAAATTGGATTGGGATATCTGGAAAGGCTTAATGAGTGAGGAATAGCTATTAGTCTTAAGTATCAAAAACATGCTACTTGAAAGATTCTGGAAAATCAAAAAGAAAAAGATTTATGCTATATAAGGAACATGAATACTGCAGATTGGCTAGTGCATACCAATGTATCTCATCACTACAGAGTCTATCTAGATGTTCTAACAGATAACAAGAAAAGAATATTATACACAAAATATAGGATGAAATTATTTAATAGTAATATCCTATTGGAAAGATACAATATGGAAAAGGATTTAGTAGCCAGATGTTGTAATTGTAATAAACTGCAACTGGAATATCTAGTACATGTTATTTACTGTAAATGGTATAATTCCCCCCCAGAAACAAATGGATAACTCATATAATTAGAACAATTCAATCTAGTAACAAAAATATACTTCTGACTATCTTGTTTACTTCAGAAGATGAATCAATTATCATTATTTTTTTTTTTTAATTTTTTAACCAGGTGAGACACACTAAGCTGAAAGCTTGTTTACAGGTGCAACCTGGGAGCACAGAGAATTTAAGTGACTTGCTCAGGGTCACACAGCATGCAAGTGGGGGTTGTGGGATTCAAACCCAGGTCTCCAAATTTGCAGCTCAGAGCCTTAGACTACTGCACTATACTGTCTCTCTAATTAAGAATGTAGCTGCTTATTTGATTGCTATACAGAAAATTTGGTTAAAACACAAAGTATAAACGCATGGAAACCACCCCGATGGGACTAATTGAAAGCTTGTGGAGTTTCTGCCAACTTACTGTGGATTTTTAATGTGTCATTTTATTATGGTCTTTTCAGTAACTGACAATTATGTTGTGAGTGTATTTTTAAGTTTTAATATGATAATGAATGAAAGTTTGTTTTTGTAAACTTTGTAAAGGTCTATGACCAAACAATAAAATGGAAATTGATTGAACTGATATAAAGAAGCAGCTAAAATACAACAAGGAGAAGTGTTTAAAAATGCTCAAAAAAATGATCAGCAAGGACTTATAAGGAAAACAGAAGCGAATGTGAAGAAATTTAAGGAAGAATTAACAGACTACAAATGTCAAAAACATGAAAGCGATACCAGAGACTATAGGGATAGAACAGTATATTACTGGCAGGGGAGACAACATAAGTTTTATAATGAAGGTAGAAACAAATTCAGGATGGAAAATGGAGAGACAACAGATGAGAGTGAAAATGAAGCCACAAGTAATAGAAGAGAACAACAAGACCAAGATTTTCAGGAAGATCCAGGACAAGGAACCAATGGAAATACAGGGAGAGGAGGAGGACCAGGAAGGGGGGGGGGCAAGAGGAAAAGGTAGCAGAAGGAGAGGAAAAGGACAGAGAGAAACTTTGGACAATATTGGGGAGATCAGGGCCCCTGGAGATCAAATCTTAACAAGAAATGAGAATAATCAGTTTAACAGAAAACGTTCTTGATAAAACCCAGGAAGAGGTTTTAAAATTAGGCCTCTTGTTTATCCCACAAAATAGAATAAGTGCCTTTGAAATAAATGTGGACATGTTTAAACTATATGGAAACTGCATTTAAAGGTACACTTCAGCAAACAGGCAGTTGTCTCAAATTCATTACAGACTGTAACTAAAACCATCAGTAAAATAGTAGTGAATGGTGAGGAAGAAGAGATGGAATGTATTAGAAAAATTACAAATTTCAGAAAAAAATTCAAAGTTTGCACCAAATATGAATTTGCGTACTATCGCCACATTTAGCAAATTAGTAGACTCAGATATTGAGTAAGTTATTAAAACATTTGAAGAAACATCAAGAGTTAGTAATCCTACCATAAAACAAAGAGAAGCTCTAAAAAGCATAACAAATCTCCCGGATACCACTATAAAAAAGCAGATAAAGGGGGAGTGGTGGTGTTATGGGACACAAAGGACTATAAACCAGAAATGGAAAGACAGCTGCAGGACAATACTGTAAATACTACACAAAATTAACAAATGATCCAACTGAAAGGATTATGAATGAGGTAAAAATAATGATAAATAATGCAAAAGAAAATAACTGGATAAGAAAAACAGAAAAGAATGTCCTCTTTACAGAACATTCTATAAAGCCAGCAATATATCTATTACCAAAAGTACATCAAAATAAACAGAACACCCCTGGCCGACCAATAGTGAGTAGTATAGGGTCTATAACAGAACCCTTATCTAAATATGGGGACTTTTTCTGAAACCACTAGCAAAAACTACAAAATCCTATCTGTAGCATATACATGGAAATGGTACAATATCCAGGTTTAAAGTCCAACACAATCCATTGAAGTCCATAAGAGTTCATTCATAAAAAGTCTCAAGCCATAAACAGGCAGCTGGTACAAAGGTTAAGCAGCAAGAGCAAAGGCTGAGGGTCGCTCCCTCGTGATGTCACCTGATGCGTTTTGCATGTTGCTTTTTCAAAGGCTGACATATGAAGTTAATACATTAACATTTAAACAACTTTCTTAAAGTGACATTACGCAATTTTTAACTAACACATAGAAAAGATAGAAACTGTGCTAAGTATACTTTATACAGCACCAGTATAACATTGCACATGCTATTGCTGGAAATATTCCACAGTCAACTTACGATCCTGACTCACCCAGGCAGGTCAAAGTCTGTGCACTGCTGAAAGATAGAAAAAAGAAAGAAGTTTTGGACAGAGAGAAATAAAACACCACCTATAAAAATCCTATTACTGTACTTTTTTCTAAACTTTAAAAATGGTTTGATCTCAGTTTTGTCATTCAGACCTGGTGCGTTGATTGCATTCACTGCAAATATCCAATATTGTTCCCTTCGAAAGAGAAGGTTATCATAATCACCCCCCTCGCGTTAAAATGGGTTTTTTAATTGCTGTGAGCAAATATTTATGTTCATCCTTGTTTTTAACTCTTAACATGTGTAGAGCTAAAGCACTGGTATCATCACCATTCAAAATAGCCCTGGTATGTTCACCTATTTGTACTTTAAAGGGACGTTTTGTTCTTCCTATATAAAAGCTGTTATAATTACATTCAGCCAAATATATAACCCCTGAAGTACTAAAGGTAACAAAGCCCCTAACCTTTACATTTTGTCCTGTGGCTTGATTTTTAAAACTTTTAGTGATTTTTACCCACGGACAATATTTACAATTGCCACATTTGTTACACCCATCTACTTGTTTAGTTAGCTGATTCCTAGGTTTTTCTGGTATTGGTTTGACTGAATGTACCACAAAGCCCTTGATATTTTTTCCCCTATGATACACTATTCGAGGACCCCCAATATCAGCATTTTGTAACTTTGGATCTAATAAAACCAGATGCCAGTGTTTTTTGATAATTTTAGTTATTTCATCTGATTGGGGGCTATAGGTGGTCACAAAGTGGTTTGTGGGTCACAATCTTTTTTGTTTGTTGCCCGTTAGTTAACAAGGCCTCTCCCGAAATCTCATTTACTGTCTCTTGGGCTTTTTCTAAAACACTGCTGTTATATCCTCTATTCTGTAATCTAACAGTCAATTCTTCTGCACTTTTTTGTAATCAACCAAGTCAATACAGTTTCTTTTTGTTCGAATATATTGTCCCTTTGGTAATGCTTCTATAACATGACACGGAGGGCAACTACTAGCCAAAAGAATAGTGTTACAGTCTGTTTGTTTACAAAATAGATCAGTCTTCACACCTCCATTGCCATCTTTATAAATCCTTAAGTCTAAAAAATGAATCTCAGTTTTACTGAAGCAAATGCTAAACCACAAATTCTCATTACTTGTTTCTAAGTATTTAACATATTCAAAAAGCTTATCTTCACTGCCCTTCCACACCATAAAGACGTCATCAATAAAGCGGTTCCACAAATCAATTTTTTGTAGGAAGGGAGTGTTTACATATCTTATTATATCAAGTTCCCATTTTGCCATATATAAATTTGCATAATTTGGTGCCATACTTGCACCCATAGCTGTTCCTTTTTTCTGCAAATAAAAATCACTTTTATTGAAGAATGTATTGTATTCTAATATAAACTGAGTCAACTGAACAAGCACGTTAGTGGAAGGTTCTTTCACAATTCTATTATCCAAATAAAATTTCAAAGCCTCAAGGCCTCCAGTGTGTGGAATATTTGAATTTAGAAAATGGGTAAAACTATTTCAGACTCCTGATTGGCTGAGGGACTTCTCTAGCTGGGCATCTATCAGACAACAGATGCCCGGCTATTAAAAGTACCAACCCAGCCTGCCCCATCACAAGAATCCTGATGCCCATCCTTCTCCCTAATTGGCTAAACCCCCTCATTTTAATTTGAAACACCTGCCATTTTTTCTCTCTTGTTTAGCAAGACACTAGCCCCTGAATGCTCGTTTGTGAACACTAGAGTCGCCCTGCCTGTACAGTACTTAGCCCAGACACAACTGTACCAAATATTCGCAGCTGCTGCTGTTCCCATTGAAACTGCAGACTGCAGTATCCTAACTGCAGCACCTTTATGCCAGCTCCCAACACTGCCCTCATCTCAGCTCCAACAGATGGCTTCTGCCTGAAACAGACCACGCTTCCACATCTGATCACAACCCCAGCAACACCGCTAATGGAAACCGCGACTATACCATCTCCCAAAATAACATTTTAAAAGTACAAAATGAAGCCATCTGTCAGATCAGCTTCACGTCTTAAATGGCAGTGGGAAGTGAGTTTTTTTTTAAGTGCAGCACGAGCCTCTCCAGAGCAGCGTAAGCCTCTTCTTAAACACTGCTTGCTCACGCTGCTTGCAATACACAGTCCAAGTTCAATAAAACAGAATTTAATAAATTCCAGACAGCTACAGCTCACAAGTGCCTCTAGGAGTGCCTTGCTCCACCTAACTACCTCCACATAAAAGAAATAACTTAAATGCGGTACTCAGTTTATCGCGATCGCTGACAGGGCACTTCATTGATAGCAAGCATTCTATAATCACACACAGCTACTGAAGGTATCACTCTCTCTGCCTCTTTTTTTCCCTTTGCTGCCACAATAACATAATGTGCCAACAAGTAGTTCCTGTGTGTGTGTGTGTGTGTGTGTGTGTGGGCAGGGGGGGTGGTACCATGACAACAGCCCCCCCAAGAAAACAGCATTCAAATACATGCAGAGGAACTATTTTATTACAAAATAATATTAAACTAATTTCTTATTGAATTATTTTATATCAAACTTATATTTTTTTTTTACTGTGCCCATTTTCTAAGTGCAATAATACCCTCCAGGTGGGCGGTATTGTGCTATACCGGACCTTCCAGGGGCTATAAGGCCCTCCGCCACTCATTATGCCCCTGGGCGGTCCGATATAGCACAATACCACCCACCCTGTTGGGTATTATTGCTTACATAGTGATGTAACATCAAGTGTTACCAAAATGCTGTCTTCTTCAATTGCTAAATCTTCCAATACTGACAAAATATCACTAGTGTCTTTAATGTATGCTGGTACCTCTTTTTTAACAATATCCATCAGAAAAGAATCCACATATTTTGCTAGTGTTTCTGTTAGGCTGTTATTGCCTAAAACAAAAAAAAAGGTTGTGACCCACAAACCACATTTGTTGCCACCTATAGCCCCCAATCAGATGAAATAACTAAAATTATCAAAAAACACTGGCATCTGGTTTTATTAGATCCAAAGTTACAAAATGCTGATATTGGGGGTCCTCGAATAGTGTATCATAGGGGAAAATATATCAAGGACTTTGTGACACATTCAATCTTACCAATACCAGAAAAACCTAGGAACTGGCTAACAAAACAAGTATATGGGTGTAACAAATGTGGCAACTGTGAATATTGTCCATGGGCAAAAACCACTAAAACTTTCAAAAATCATGCCACAGGACAAAATGTAAAGGTTAGGGGCATTGTTCCCTGTAGTACTTCAGGGGTTATATATTTGGATGAATGTAATTGTAATAGCATTTATATAGAAAGAAAAAAACATCCCTTTAAAATACGAATAGGTGAACATGCCAGGGCTATTTTGAATGGTGATGATACCAATGCTTTAGCTCTACACATGTTAAGAGTTAAAAACAAGGATGAACATAAATTTTTGTTCACAGCAATTAAAAAAAAACATTTTAATGTGAAGGGGGGTGATTATGATAACCTTCTCTTGCGAAGGGAACAATATTGGATATTTGCAATGAAGGCAATCAACGCACCAGCTCTGAATGACAAATTTGAGATCAAACCATTTTTAAAGTTTAGAAAAAAGTAATAGGATTTTTATAAGTGGTGTTTTATTTCTCTTTGTCTAAAACTTCTTTCTTTTTTCTATCGTTCAGCAGTGCACAGACTTTGACCTGCCTGGGTGAGTCAGGATCATAAGTTGACTGTGCAATATTTCCAGCAATATCATGTGCAATATTATACTGGTGCTGTATAAAGTATATTTAGCACAGTTTCTATCTTTTCTGTGTGTTAGTTAAAAATTGCGTAATGTCACTTTAAGAAAGTTGTTTAAATGTTAATGTATTAACTTCATACATCAGCCTTTAAAAAAGTACTGTATGAAACACGTCAGGTGATGTCACGAGGTTGCAACCCTCAGCCTTTGCTCTTGCTGCTTAAGCTTTGTACCAACTCTCTGTTTATGTCTTGAGACTTTTTATGAATGAACTCTTATGGACTTCAATGGATTGTGATGGACTTTAAACCTGGATATTGTACCATTTCCATATATATTCTACAATTGAGTCCCTTTTTCTGCACAAATTTGCACAAATAATAAAGCTTTTTTCACTATTACAAGCTTTTAGCTGGTATAATTTTGGAGCGAGCACACTGTGTGTACTTTTTGAGTGAGTGCAGGTTCCCTTTTCTTTGCTTCAGTGTGTTCATCTGAACCTAGTACACCTCTTCCCAAGTGCAGTCCCATTTTCTCTCTGCATCCAAAATCCTATCTGGCAGATACGAAAAATAATTTGGAACATTTGAAAAATGTGCCTATGACTGAAAAAATGATCTTGGTAACATGTGATGTTGAAAATCTGCATAATATTAATACCCTTAAAATGAAATTGATGCAAAGGCCAGATGATGTGGTACCACCTTTAAGTTTTATCACCCAACTAGCAGATTTTGTTCTGAAAAGTAATTTCTTCATCTTCGACCAATATCACTGTCGACAAGTACATGGCACGACCATGGATACAACTTTTGTCTCCTCCCTGGCTAACATTTATGTAGAGGATTGGGAAGAAAAGTACATTTGTAATGAGCAAAAAAATAAATGGCTAAAAAGTATAATAAAATGGCTGTGCTATGCGGACGATGTATTATTAATTTGGGAAGGAGAATTGTGAGATTTAATTCAGTTTTCAGAATACATCAATAAATATGATGAGAATTTGAAATTTACAGCTGGACACAGTAAAGAATCTATAAACTTTTTAGATCTGACAATATACTCAAAAGAAGAGAAACTGGAAACTAAGATTTATCAGAAAACTACAGACAGAAATACAGTTTTGCATTTTAATAGTCATCACCCACACCACACAAAAGTCAACATTCCTTAAGGACAGATGTTAAGAATAAAAAGGAATTGTAGTGAGGAGGAAAGAAGAAATAATGAAGTGGCAGACGTCTGTCAAAGATTTCTTGACAGAGGATACCCAACAGATGTTTTAATGAGAGCAGTAATCAAAATGAATGCAAAAAAAAACAGAGAAACATTGTTAGAATAAAAGGAGAGAGAAGTCAGAATAGAAGAAGAAAAAATATGTTTTAGTACAACATACAAAAACAAATATGAATCAATAGGTCTGATACTTAAAAAACATTGGGATGTTCTAACAAGACCCTTGGCTAAAAGATATAGCTGAATTGGGACCGAGGATGAGTTACAGAAGAGGGAGAAACTTTAAAGACTCCCTTGGAAAATGTTATATAGAGAGCAAAAAAGAAAAACTCAGACCCAATTGGATGCCACCCCAAAGGAAACCATTGATGTGGAAACTGTGCACAAGTAGCAGTACTAATAAAACAAAGACCTTTAATCACCCAAGAAATTCACACAAAAAATATGAAATACTCAATGGCCAGACATTATGCAGAAGTAGGCTACAGGTTGGCAGCCTCACTAAAGCACGTATAGATTGAGCATGTAAAGGTACCAGACAAAGGTGGCAATATCAAGGACCTCTTACTCCAAAAAGAAGCGTTTTGGATATATGAATTACAAACAATGTGGCCCAAAGGGTTGAATGAAGAGCATGGGTACAATAATTATTTGTAAAAGGACAATGTGGAAAAAATGCCTTTTAATTTACTGTCCACATGCCTGAAATAAAAGGAGAAATGAAGGGGCATGAAAATAAATTGCTACAGTGACAGAATAAGGAGGTTACGAGTGTGAAGAAAGGTCAAGCTCCACCCAGCTGATCAGCCAACCTACCAGAGTAAACCCCACTAACGGCTCTAGCACCCTGCTTGACCTACTCACCAACCGTCCCCACAGAATCTCTGACCTGGTGGTCCTTCCAGACTCCCTAAGTGATCACTCACCCATCCTCTTTTCCTGGTTGTGTCTTCAGCAGAAACCTAAACCAAACTATATTGTCTGGCATCATCTCTGACCCGGAGGCCTCACAAAACTAAGAAAATACTTAGCTCAATGGGACTGGTCCCCCATCTCCAGGGCTCCCACTATAGATGAAGCCCTTGATTATTTCACCTGTTCTTTTAATAAAGCATGTAACATCTATGCCTCACTAGCAAAAGTGCAATCCAAGAAATGTAATGCCCCCTGGGTCACGCCTGCACTGCTCCAACAGCTAAAGTACAGAGATGATCTCTGGCATAAATCAGTTGCATCTGGCATTCAGGCAGACAGGCAAGCCTATTAAGCGGCTCGTAACAGATGCACTTGGGTCATTAAACAGGCTAAATCAGGCTACAACAAAAGGACCTCTGCCTGCTCCTGCGGGAATGCTTGGTTGTTCTGGGACAATATCAAGGAACTCAATGGAAAATCCCAGCTCCCCCCACCTACTAACTGTCAACAATGTCCCTACCACCAACCCACTGGCCATCGCCAACTGTCTCAACTCATCATTCTCTGACCTTAGTGCAGTACTCCCTAATAACTTCTTCGACCCCACTCCTGCAACCCCGCCCCCAAACACCCAGCATCCCCGCTTCCATCTCAGGGTGATCTCTATGAATGAGGCAAGGCCTTTTCTCATGAAAGCACTCAGTGGCTCTTGCTATTGCAAAGATTCTTTTGATATGAGAATCCTACATCTAGTACTAGATACAGTCCTCTCCCCACTGACTGACCTCATTAACCGCTCCCTAAGTCTGGGGCACTTCCCAGCACCCCAGTACTGAAGAGTGGTGACAGCACCTCCCCCAATAACTACCATCCCATATCCATTCTCCCACCACTCTTGAAAGCCCTTGAAAAAATTATAGCCAACCAACTCACTGAGTACCTACTTGCTCATAACCTACTTTGCAGGGAGCAGCATCACTTCTGATCTGGGCACAGTACAACTATGGCTCTCACTGATTTCTCTAATTTTATTCACTCTGCCCTGGATAGAACACATCTAGCTGGAGTTGTCTTCATTGACCTGTCAAAGGCCTTTGATAAAGTCTCCCACCCCGTACTCTTTAGCACACTCCACCACATAGGTCTGTCCCAAGGACCCATCTCCCAGTTTACCAGTTACCTCACAGCTAGATCACAATGTGTCAAAATAAATAACACCCTCTCACCCACCCTGCCAGTCTGCTCTGGGGTTCCCCAGGGCTTCATCCTCAGCCCTCTATTATTCAGCATCTACCAAAACACCTTGCCCAATTCCTGCTCCAGCAAGCTACTACTCTATGTAGACGATGCGGTTCTTTTTGCCTCGCACCCAGATCCCATAGTATTGCAGTCCTCCCTCCAACACATATTTAACCAGATTTAAAACTGGTTCATAGACCAAAGACTTGTGGTCAATGTAAAAAAGACAAAGATTATGCTCTTTGCCCATCTACAGAAAAAGGCCAAGAATGCACAGCTAACAATCCTCTCCCACTCTCTCCTTCCTCTAGAATAGGTCCATACATATAAATACTTGGGCCTTACATATGATTCCAGTCTCTCCTTCCATTCACACATTGACACTCTATCATCAGCCATAAATGTCCATATAGGCTTATTGTATCAGCACAAGGATTGCCTACCTCCGGAAGCCCTTAATCTGGCTGTCACCTCCTCAGTCCTCTCCCTAGTCAATTATGGGATCACTATCTACTTGGCTGCTGACCACACAGCCCTTAACAAAATCCACCTTGCCATAAACAAAGTATGCAGACTCCTCACCGGGGCAGAAAAGCGTACCCACTCCTGTACCCTATATGCCCTGACAAATCTCTTTACCCTGGACTTCAATGCCTGGGTCGACGATGAACTATCTCATTTTGGTCAAAATCTCCTCCAGTTGATGAATACACTGGGCCTGACACAGGTTGTTACCTCCTCTACCCATATAGGGGGTCATTCACTTGATCTGGTCTTTCTCTTGGGTATAGAGATCACTGATCTGGGGGTGGAACCAGTCAGTTGGTCGGACCATTACACCATCAGGTTCAGTTTCAGGGCCCCCTCTAATAGGTCTGCCCCTATGGAGATGGTCCAGTACCACCCTTAAAGGGGTATTAACCTCAATGACCTAATGGCGGTGCTGGATCTATCGAGCTTGTTGGGTGAATGCATGAGTCCAGACGATCTTGTATTTGCCTGTAATAAGGCTGTGGGAGATGCTCTGGACAAAATTGCACCTGTTCGTGTTTGGCCTCTCACCATCCATCCAAGGAGCCCATGGTTCGATGGCTCCTTGAAGGAATTAAGGCGAGTAGGCCGAAGGCTGGAGAGAGCCTGGCGGAAATCGGGCCTTGATGCTGACAAGCTTAGATTGATGGCTCATTATGATAGCTACCAATCAGAAATCACTCATAAGAAGGCAGAATTCCTGTCCAGAGAGATTTCTGCTGCACAAAATCGATCGGCTCAGCTTTTCCGGACTGTGGACAGACTGTGCAATCCAGTCTGTCTTCAGCCTAGCGAAGCTTTTTCTCAGCCTAGATGCGAGGAGTTTGCTCACTTTTTTGCAGTTAAGGTTGCCAGCATCAGGTCCGGCATCAGTCTGACCTCTCCTATGGGGGATTGTGGTGGACGATTGGTGGTGTCCTGTCCTCGGTCTGTCTGGTTAGATTTTCACCGCCCGGAATTTGTGGACATTGTGAAGATCATCCAAACAATGCGACCAACTAGTTGTAGTTTGGATCCGGGTCCTACACCGCTGTTAGTAGGTTGTGTGAAGCTATCTACCCAATCCTTACGGACATTATCTGGAAATCCTTGAGAGGGTTTTTTCCCAACCCCTTAAGGAGGCAGTAGTTCGACCACTCCTTAAAAAATCCTCCCTGGACCCAGACTGTCTAGCTAACTACCGGCCTATCTCTAACCTGCCATTTGTTAGTAAGGTTATTGAAAAGGCAGTTGCGTTGCAATTGGATGATCATCTTACATCTCATAATGTCTATGATACTCTCCAGTCTGGTTTCAGGAAAAGACATAGTACTGAGATTGCCCTTGTTCAGGTATTGAGCAACCTCCTAGTGGCCAGAGATCGAAAGGCTTGTACCATTCTGGTCCTTCTCGATCTATCTGCTGCATTTGACACTGTAGACCATGGGCTGCTACTGGAGCGACTGCGGGTCTTTTGTGGACTGTCTGGTACAGTCCTCAATTGGTTTTGTTCTTACCTCACTGGAAGGTTTCAGAGGGTTGTCACCGGAATTTATTCCTCTGACGCTTACTCCCTGCCTCGTGGGGTACCACAGGGCTCCATTTTAGCTCCCATGTTGTTTGTAGTGTATATGCTGCCATTGGGAGAAATCATCAGGCGATACAGTCTAAGTTTTCACTGCTATGCAGATGATACTCAGCTGTATTTGTCCTTTCTCCCTGACCAGGGTGATGCACTCTATGTACTTAATAACTGCCTAGATGAGATCAGACTCTGGATGAGCTCAAGCTGGTTGAGACTCAATCCGGATAAGACTGAGGTACTGGTTGTGGATCCAGGTCATCCAGGGCTGGGCTTGGGAGCTGGACAGCCATCAGGTTTATTACTTGGTAGTGTACCGCTCTCTACCTCTGGACAGGTGCGAAATCTGGGCATTATTTTTGATGATAGTCTGACCCTGAAATCTCAGGTATCAGCTGTTGTCAAATCCTCTTTTTACCATCTGAGGAATATCGCCCGGGTGAAACATCTGATTCCCCAGGAGGACCTTCCAACTTTGGTCCACGCCTTTGTCACTACCCGTCTGGACTACTGCAACTCCCTCTACCTAGGGCTATCAGGGGTTGATATCCGCTACCTTCAGCTGGTGCAGAACACTGCAGCCAGGCTTTTGACTGGGACTCTTAGAACCAGTCATATTACGCCTGTGCTTCGCAAACTGCATTGGCTGCCTGTTCGGTGGCGGATCACCTTTAAGGTTGGTTTACTAACTTTTAAAGCCCTACACGACCAGGGACCCGGTTACCTGAAAGATCTTCTGATTCCCCTATCGCCCTCTCCGTCCTCTCCATTCCATCAGCGAGGGATTGCTAGAGATTCCCAGGGTTCGATTGAAGTTATCGGGATCTCGTGCCTTTGCCTTTTCGGCACCAACCCTGTGGAATTCTCTACCTCGCTGGTTGAGAGAATGCCCAACCGTTGATAATTTTAAAACTGCTTTAAAGACATATCTCTTTACTCCGGCTTATCCTTCTTAGTTATGGTTGCTTTAATTGTTTGGATTTTATTATTTTATCTATTTTTGTACAGCGCCTTGGTTTTGAAAGGCGCTTTATAAATAAACTTGTCTTGACTTGACGAAAGGCTATTTTATTAAACATGCCTCCTCACAAAGTAAATACACCTGGGGCTTACCCCTTGAGGGTTTCTGCCTCTCTCCTATCCTTCCACACCTCGGTGAACACCCACACTGCCAACTGACAGGTGTGGTCCAGCCCGAGGGTTAGAACCTCCTTAGCTCAAAGGTCATTTCCACACAGGGCCCCAGCCTGGTACAATGAACTCCCCTCTGACATCTCCTTCATCTCCAAATTAGGACCTTTTAAGTCAGCCCTCAAAGAGCACATTCTTGCTTCATGGCACTGCCAATGTACCAGCTAGTGCTGGGTCATCTATCTATGTATCATCTTACGAGACCACCCAACCACTGAGCTCCTACCGATAGGGCTACCAAACATTACCTATTAACAATGCCTCCTTTGGCTGCACTCACAAGGTATCTGTCTAATTCTCTACTTCGCTGTAAATATTTATTTATTTTTTTTATTTAGTTTTTAACCAGGTAAAGCACACTAAGCTGGAAGCTTTTTTACAGGAGTGACCTGGGAGCGCAAGGAGATTAAATGACTTGCTCAGGGTCACACAGTATGCAAGTGGAAGCTGTGGGATTCAAACCCAGGTCTGGTCTGCTGGATGTCACCAGATTTGCAGCTCAGAGCCTTAGACCACTGCGCTATACTGCCTCCTATATCAAACCTGTTACTCCCTCCCTCTATCAGCAAACTTATTGTTCTCTTGAAAACTGTAAAATACAGCTCTCGGTAACATGTTCGATGCAATGTATAGCTGATCTTGATTCTGCAATATTGTATAACTGAAAGAACTGTAACCTTTAGATGCCATTCTATGTCTATGTGTATTAAGTGTTTGTGTTTGTTTTTCTGATGCGGAGCCTTTGTAAATGAGTCCCAGACTCAAAGGTTGGAATCCTAAAGTCTGTTAAATAAATAAACAAATAGGCCTGGATATTCAAACTGTGCCAGGCTGCGGCGCAAGCCTGGGCACAGCTCAACTTTGTTGTGCCGGGGTGTGGCCTGGGTGATATTCAATGGAGCTGCGCTATGGTGCAGCAACTTTGAATATCGCACCACTACCACCCACTAATGCATGGTGCAGTGGCACTGCACCAGCATAAATGGCTAGAGTGGAGCATGGAGATGTACTAGTGCAAGTGCCATTGTGCCATGCACAGCACCTGCGATATTCAAAAGGGGACATGCAAATGGGGCCATAATTTGTGCAGGGCACACAGGGGGCCATTTGCATCTCATCATGGCTCCATTTGCATGCCATTAGCATGCAGATGCACCAATCCCCGTGGACTTGTGCCTGGCACCCTGCCAGGCAGCAGCCGTCGGGGACTGACGCCCCCTGCAGCCCGATCGCGGGCATTCGTGTAAACAAAAAACAACCCCCTTATATCCCTGATGGTCCAGTGAACCTCTGTGTACCTGATTGCAGGCATTTATCCTGAAGATTAAGCCCCCCAAGTCTAATATCCCTGGTGGTCCAGTGGACCGCACTGAGCCCGATCGCGGGCATCAGTAATAGAACCCCCCCAAGTCCAATATCCCTGGTGGTCCAGTGGACCAATTGCTGCCCAATTGTGGGCATCTGTACCTCATCAAATACCCCTACTACCCTGGTGGTCTAGTGTACCTCCACCCCACCCACCCACTGAGCCCCACCGCCCGTCCCCCCATCAGCCAGTGGGCGGCGGCACCCATCCACCTGCCACCTGCCACCCACCAACTGACAGGTCAGTGGGCTGCACACCCATTGGTTCGATGTGAGCCAATGGACATGCAACCCATACCGTACTACTCAGTCCAGATATGTGAATGTATTCATTCACATATTGTAAAGTAATACAATATGGGCTATCTGCGCTTCATCGACTCATGCTGTGAACCAATGGTGTGCAACTCTAAACTCTCGTCAGTGGGCGGCAGGCGGCGGTAGGTAAGTGCTGCTATCGCCGGCTGATGGGGAGGCGGGATAGGTGGAGCTCCGTGGGTGGGTGGGTGAAGGCACTGAACCACCAGGAGGCTCAGCTGAGGGTATTTGATAGTACAGATGCCTGTGATTGGTGGCAATCGGTCCACTGGACCACAGGATATTGGACTTGAGGGGTTCTGTACTGATACCCGTGATCGAGGCTCAGTGCGGTCACTAGACCACCAGGGATATTGGACAGGGGGGATTTTGCTACATGGATGCCCATGCTGGGGCATGGGGGGGCACCGCCAGGTGCAGCAGGAACTCGGGTGGCCACTCCCAGGTGGCAGCTGCTGTGTTGCACCCTGCAATGCGGCAGCTCACCCATGGGTGGCAATCACTTGTTCCTTTTTTTTTTTGGTGTAACTTTTTACAGGCACAGGCAGAGGTTGCACATGCATGCCTCTGCACATCCCGGGCTGAATATCGGGCTGTGCAGGTTATGCATGGGCACGCCCCCCCCCCACCTGTGCCTGCATACATTACTGATGCACTCCGGCGCATCGGGATTTCTGCGGCGCACTTTTCCCTGGACACATCAGTGGGTTGTGCATGGCACCACACTATTGCACCATGAGCAACCCTTTTGAATATCTGGGCCATAGAGTGCTCCAAGAGCAGGTATGAGTAACCATGGTTACCAGCAACATAAGAGGGAGTGTCTGAGATCCAAACATCAGATCTGATGAAGGAGGATCCCTCCAAAATATCAGCATGCATATCTGCCATGTCATTGCACCTAGAAGAAGGTGTTGCTTGAGTGGCTCACACACCAAGAAGGAGCAAGTATAGTGGAATGGCCACCAAGTTAAAATGCGAAGCTCAGAAGAAACATTTTCAAGCGTTCGATCCAGAACCTAATATTCTAGGCAACTGAGCAATGAAAACCCCTCAGTTATGAATTTGAAGTTATGATGAAGTAAGGAACTTTTGGTTACGGGACATGGACAGCCTAAAATTAGGCACTAAGTGGATAAGAACTGTTTTCTTTCACTTTAATACAGTTTCAAATTAAAGCAGGTTTTGAATGAAAGCTTGAAAGCCCGAAAAATAAAATAAACTAAAAGGTTAAAAGTAAAAGGTTTCAGCTACCTTATTTTGAGTGCTTGTGAACAATGCCAGTTGGTATAAATATTAATTGATATTTTTAAACCCTGGCATATAGCACCATTGTTTCTGACTGGTCCTTATATAGGACTTTAGAGCATTGTCACAGTAAAATTTAAGTTTCTAATGTTATTTCTAATGTTATCCAATTTCTGCCTCAGGAAACAAAGCTTCTCCAGCCTTTTGAGGCAACCCTCCCATGGGGGTTTCCAGTGCTTCTCCCTCAGCTATGACCTCCTCCACAACAGGACTTTCATAACCTGGGGGGAAGTAAAGGACAAAGACAAGGCCAAGAGAAATTCTCTGCAACATAAGGTGGTCTGGAAAGGACCTGACCTTACTCAAGTAATGTGCGATGAAGTAATGCTGCATGAACAAAAAAAAAAAAAAAAAAAAGCACACTAAGGCAAAAAA
This sequence comes from Neoceratodus forsteri, assembly GCA_016271365.2. Lineage (NCBI taxonomy): Eukaryota > Metazoa > Chordata > Ceratodontiformes > Ceratodontidae > Neoceratodus > Neoceratodus forsteri. The sequence continues at coordinate 824,846,344 of CM057455.1, read as the reverse complement.
ACTGCCACAGACTCTTTAATAGGCAATGGTAGTTAACCTGTTATAAATAGCAATGTCAGATGTCTGGCCCCTGCTGAAACTTCTTAAGCTCAGTGTACAGTTGCTCCAGGCTTCCAACAGCAGTAGCTCTGTGATCTATATACTCTCCGTGCCAAGGGAGTCAAAATATCATTAAAGGGTGCACAGCATGAGCCCACTGCTCATATCAAGACTGCCCCACCTTGAGCCTCAGGATTTCCTAAGCTTCTCTGCAGATTCACCCCCCTCCCTTATGGTCCTTCCTCCCTCTATTAAAAAGTTAAACATAGTGGACTCAGATGCCCTAAAGATAGGAGTTAGGTCAACCCCCATTTTAGCATAAGCAGATGACCTTATATTAATATTACAAACTAGGTCAGACCTACAAAAACAATTAGATGCCTTGGAAATTTATGCACAGGAGCTACAGCTAAAAATAAATGTTAACAAAACTAAAACAATGATATTTGACACTAGCAAAATAAGAAACCAGTGGAGAATGGGAAATAATAAAATTGAAAGTGTAACACAGTATACATATCTAGGTTTAACATATACCTCTAATAATAAATGGATGCAACATTTGCAAATAATTCATACTATGGTCAAGAAAACAGCTGCTGGAATAAGATTTGATTTCTCCTGTGGAGGTCATACTATAAGGCCACTCTTAACAGCCATTAAATCTATATATTGGGCTCAACTACTTTATGCTGCTGAGCTCTGAGAAAATAATAAGGCAGACGCTCTTTAGAGCCCAACATATAACATCATACAATCAACTTTGGGAGTTGACACCATCCTGCCCAGCAGTATATATAACGGCAGAACTCAGACTCTTAAATATAAACTCCTTTATTGATGGGAGAAAGGTTAAATTATGGCTACATTTACCCAGATTAAAAGATACACAATTACCTAAACTATGTTTCTATAAACAACTAAAATGGATTAACAGCAAGTGTGTGAATGCAAGCTAATTACAAAGGTTATACAATAAGTTTGATCAATATGATTTGACAGTATTAAAACTATATAATGAAAAGAATATTACCCGGAGTTTAAAATACAAAAAAAATATATACAAACCAAAATAAATAATTACTGTGTACAAGAGGACTTGCTTAAAACACAATGCTCTAGGTATGCAAAATGTTATACAACAATTAATTTGAGTTTTGACTTTAAATACTATTGGGATGTGTTACTGGCTAAATCATTAAGAAATGTATTTAGAAGAGTCAAGCTGGAACTTTTGGAAAGCAATTTGCTTAAAGTGAGATATAAAAAACTGCCTAAAATACAGGAACTATGTGACTGCCACAAAGGGGAAAGGGAGGCTATACATGATATGCTTTGGTGTTGTCCTTGGTATGATGTAGACAGTATTGGTGAGGCCCTTTTTTGTATTGGCCCAATTTGTCAAAAAATGAATTGACTTTTACTTTGCTTAATACTGCCTATGATAATACAGTGAAACGGGTAGCCAAATATTTTCAGACAATTATTAGGATAAGAAAGATACGGAAACAAGAACATCCGTAGTTCCCCTGCATATAAGTACACATTTTAGATCCTGTGACAATATAGTTGTATAAGTTTTTCTGTCAAAGTTATAAAAGTAATGACATTCTGACAGCTGGGATCTTTTTAAAAACTAATAATAACTGGTCAGCATTTTTTTTCAATGGGCTGATCCAGTTATAATTTGCTGTTATAACCCACGAGTTATAACAGCGATCACACACTGAGTCACTTAACAACAATCACTCCCTGATTGGTTGTTTATCTCCTCTGGTTGGGCTTTAATTCTTTTGCAGATATGGTGGCACTTTACCCATGTAGAGAGGAGCTGCCAGACCAAAGGTTCTCATCACTTTCTCAATTTTAAAAAATAACATGCACATCCAGTACATTAAAAAGATATCTGGTTGATCCCACCATTCAGAAGCTGCAGTGAACAACTGCCACAAAGAATAGCTTTGACCTCACTCACTGAGGTAAGCATGATTGTAGTCTCAATCTCAATTCACAAATCTGCCCAAACAACTGTAAAAGAAAAACTATTAAAAAAAAAAAAAAGGATGGGGAGACAGGTAGTGTGGGTGTGTGTGTGTGTGTGTGTCAGACTGAGTGAGACACAGGAACAGTAGACAAAAGCTGGAAAAAATTGCTGTCAAGCAATTATAAAAAACAAAAGATGGGCAAGTGTGTCTCAACTCGAATTTAATGGTTGCCCTCAGTGTGGAATGCTTTAATAAACCCCTCGGGCTTAGCCCTCAGCGTTTATGTAGCATCCTACACCTCGGGCAAATGTTAAATTCTCATTAAGCCCACTTGCCCATCCATTATTGTATATTTTATTCCTGCTATATGTCATTCTCTATATTTGTATTGTTTGTAATTTATATATTGTAAGGCTTTTTTACGGTCAACAATAAAGAAATAATTGATCTAGACTCACTCACTAATTACATTGGATGAGGTTATGAATCCCTTTAATGAACAGGGCGGGATAACCAAAGAGAGATAGACTCACTTACTAATTACTGTACATTGGTTGATGTTATGGATCCCTTTAGTGAACAGGGTGGTAGAACCATAGAGAGACTGACTCACTTACTTATTACACTGGTTGATGAAAACAGGCTCCATAATGGGATCAAATGTATGAGACCCTTTTTGGGCACAAGAAGTACTAAATGCATCACTAATAGACTGGAATATTTGAAATAAAAAGAGATAAACTTGAATAGCATGTTATAACATTAGCTGACTATATTAAAAAAAATCAAAAAATTCCAAGACGACTCAGAAAGCTTATTGTTCCCATTTGGGCTTCATCAGTGCCATATTATGTAAGACAATTGCTTACTAATTTAGTTTCATTCTGATCATTATTGAAGTATTAACAGCTGAACAAGGCAATAGAGATATGCTTGTCAGTCACAATGATGGGGGAGATAGTGAGTTGTAGGGGATGTGGCGCAACCATCTTCTGGGATGTATTCTGGGAGACATGGGGTAAGGCTCTCAGAGCTCACTGGAATTCTGTGTTCTGGTTCTGATCTAGAACTTTATAAATTGTTCTAGGGTTCTAATCTTCTTTAGAACTCAAACTTTAATGTATAGGACTGGAAAGAACAGACAAAGATACTGAGAAGAAAACAAAAGCAGAAATAAACCCTCTCAGAAAAACAATAATATTGTTTCACTACATATGCAGAAAAGAGAAACACATTGTGCCATTCAATATGTAAATGCCAAGTGCCTAATCTCATGCATTTAGCACATCTGCATGTGAGCAGTACATTTTCATATTGTTTCTTTCTAAAACATTTTAGGATGGTAATTCTCAATCATTAATTTGCTTTCCAGGCTGACATCTCCTGTTTTTGAAATGTCTGAACAAAAAAGGAATTTTATGTAGTAATTAGAACCTTTAATACTTAGCACCCATAGGAGTTCTAGTTCTAAATTAGAACTTAAACCCTTGGATTCTAAAGGGTTCTAATCTTTCTAGAACTAGTTCTGACAACCCTAACTTGGAGATGCCTAGTTTGCTGGAGGTTGAGATTCCAGGTGGTGGAAAAGAACCAGTTCAGGGCTGGACTCATCAGCCTGAAGGGGATTTACATCCTTAGAGTCATATGGAGCTTGGAAACCTCTCCCCAGAAGCCATGGAGGGCTTTAGAAATGTTATGGTGCACAATGGAGAGGTAGTGAAGTGTGACTGGCAAGGGGCAAGCTGCATTTTTAAGGATAGTTGCTCTGAGTCAATTATAGCTTTAGAGTCACCATATAAAGTGAGGTATAAACTGTAGTTATGCAATACATAGTAATATGATAATGACAGTTCTGTGTGACTCTGTGACATGCATTAGACTGTATATGGAACTGTTGTCTATTCCTATAAGAGCAATCATTAATGCTAAGCAGACATGCAGCCTGACACCCTTAAAAGCTTAGAGTTATTAGGTAAAGCATTTGTTGGATAATACAGGGGACGTGTTGATGGGTGTCTGAAGAAACATGATTATTATATTGCCATATAACTGTACATATAGAACTTGGGTGATTCTGGATACAAAATAAAGACAATTAAAGCTGGTAAATAATTTCAAGGGCAGTGTGTCACTTCACAATGAATAAATAATTAACCAGGAACCAGATAACACATAGGATACTAAAAGGAAAGACTGTCCTGTACAGAGAAGTTACCGTTCAAATGAGATACTGATGATTTTTTTATTTAGTTTTGTTGTTGTTGTACAATATGACAAGCAGAAAGATATAACAAAGAATATTGTGGCTAACATAAGATTGGGAGTTGTTAGGATGTTTGTTGAATTCAGATACTCATGGTCTGATGATATCTTCAATTTTTTAAATAGATGTAACATAGTATCAATATTTTATTGTGAATTAAAAAAAAATAGTCTTTCATTATACCCTATGTAGGCCTTCTTCCCCTGAGGAAGTCCATGGGGGAAACGTTGGGCTAGGACTAGAGGGCCTTTGTGATTTCTACAAATGAATATGAAAATACTGTATGACAAACATCTGCCTTTTTGTTTTGGCGTGGTTGGTTTCTTTGAACCATGTACTTTTAAGTTCCATGAAAACAGGTCTATGATTCAGCATTGTTTTGTTTCAGGTCATTTAGCTTTTAAATAGACTAAAACTAAAAAGGCTTCACTGTTTTGCTGTTTTGCAGACTTGAAATCTTCATTTGATAAAGTTAGCAGACGACATATTTAGAAATCTCTTTCTGATGAAGGTGATATCTCATTATTGCTGAATACTTTGATTCAACTGCATAACATATGGTCACAGACAAGTACATTGCAACTGATATGGTCCATTATTTGATAAAATTGTTACAAATCTTGGAGTTTGACAGCACTGTATATTGTCCCAACTGATCTTCAATGATATATAATAGAGGATATGAAATGGGTGACTCAGAAATATGTCCAGTATTTTTTTTTGAGTGTTGGTTCACCCTATAACATTACGAGTGTCTTCACCACTCATGATGTCATTGGGTCAACCTGCATGAGAAAAAAATAGCGTACATATTTCTGAGGCACCTGTGGAATATTTGATTTCTCCAACCCTTGAAAGGATTCCAGTTTTTATTGTTTTTTTTTACATAAAAAAGTGTTTCAACAGTTTCTCGCTTTGTTTTCAGACGGCCGTGCAGCTTTGGGTGAATGTGCGATGTAGATGACAATATGGCATGTGTCATTACTTTGTTGTACACTTCCAGGTGCTGACATAAAGAAAGAGAGAGAGAGAGAGAGAGAGATGATTTAGTGACAGTTCAAGTGGAAGTGATAGCAGGTACTAGTTGAAAGGTAGTCAATGACTGACGCTTCCTTGCTGGGAGAACGGAGCTGCTCTGCTGGTTGGGGAAATGGGGACTCACAATCAGGAACACAGAGGGGGATATGCCATATTCAAAAGGTCACTGCTATGGAATTGAAATAGTGTTGGTGCAGGTGTTTCAGAAAGTCTGTTTGTCATTGTGTATTATTTATTATTTTATTTAAAACTGGTGAATAGTTTCTAGGGTAGTGTGTCACTTCAGAATGAATAAATAATTAACCAGTAACCAGATAACACATAGGATACTAAAAGGAAAGACTGTCCTGTGCAGAGATGTTACTGTTCAAATGTGATACTGATGATTTTTTATTTAATTTTGTAGTTGTACAATTTGACAAGTAGAACTATATAACAAAGAATATTGTGGCTAAAATAAGATTGGGAGTTGTTAGAAAATATGTTGAATTCAGATACTCATGGTCTGATATTATCTTTCATTTTTTAAATAGATATAACATAGTATCCAGGTTTTATTGTGAATTAAAAAAATAGTCTTTTATTATACCCTATGTAGGCCTTCGTCCCCTGAGGAAGTTTTTGGGGTGAAACTTTGGGCTAGTACTAGAGGACCCTTGTGATTTCTACAAATGAATATGAAAATGCTGTTTGACAAACATCTATCTTTTTGTCTTGGCATGGTTGGTTTTCTTTGAACTGTGTGCTTTAAGTTTCATGAAAACAGGTCTACAATTCAAAATTGTTTTGTGCCAGGTCATTTATTCTTTAAATCTACTAAAACTAAAAAGGCTTTACTCTTTTGCTGTTTTGCAGACTTGAAATCTTCCTTTGATAAAGTTAGCAGAAAACAGTTTTAGAAATATCTTTCTGATGAAGGCGATAACTCATTATTGCTGGATACATTAGCCAGCCTGGGAGTGGGTCCCAGGGTGGTAGCCTGGGTAGCAAATTGGCTGCACAACAGGTCACAGAAGGTAATAATGAATGGAACTCATTCCAAAGAAAGGGGGGTTACTAGTGGAATACCTCAGGGCTCAGTACTGGGTCCAGACTTCTTTAACATCTTTATAGGTAACATTGCAGAGGGTCTGGAAGGAAAAGTATGCCTCCTTGCAGATGACACAAAGATCTGTAACATAGTTGATACACAAGGGGGGTAGAAAGGATGAGAAGGGGCTTGGCAAAGTTGGAGGAATGGTCAGACGTATGGCAACTTAGATTCATTGCAAAGAAGTGCAAAGTAATACACCTGGGAAACAAAAACCCAGGAGAAGAGTACACAATGGCAGGGGAGATACTAACAACAACAATAATGGAAAGGGACCTGGGGTAGTCATATCAGATGACCTAAAGGTGGGTAAGCAATGTGAAAAGTCAGTAAAGAGAGCTGGGGGATACTGGGATCCATAGGGAGGGGCATCACAAGTAGAAAAAGGGAAGTGGTTATCCCCCGTACAGGCAGTTGGTGAGACCCCATCTGGAGTACTGCATCCAGTTCTGGAGACCCCATCTCTGCAAGGACATAGATAGGATGGAGGCAGTTCAGAAGAGGGCAACTGAAATGGTGCAGGGTCTGCATCAGAAACCATATGAAGAGAGGCTGAGAGAGCTTAATATGTATACCCTTGATGAAAGGAGGGACAGGGGGAACATGATAGAAACTTTCAAGTACTTCAAGGGAATTTTGGAGTTTAACAACACTGTATATTGTGCCAACTGAGATATATAATAGAGGATATGAAATGGGTGCCTCAGAAATATGTCCAGTATTTTTTTTTGAGTGTCGGTTGACCTTATAACATCACAAACGTCTTCACCACTCGTGATGTCATTGGGTTAACCTGCATAGAAAAAAAATAAGCGTCTGTTACAAAGCACTCTAGTACCAATCAATTTCTCCAACACTTGAAAGGATTCCAGTTTTATTGTATTTTTACATAAAAAACTGTTTTAGCAGTTTCTCATCTTGTTTTCAGATGGCCGTGCAGCTTTGGGCAAATGCGTGATGTAGATGACACTATGGCATGTGACATTATGTCACAGTGCACTTCCAGGTGCTGACACAGAGAAAGAGAGTGAAAGAGAGAGAGAGAAAGAATGATGGTTTAGTGACAGTTACAAGTGGAAATGACAGTGGGTGTCAGTTGAAAGGTAGCTGATGACTGAGGCTTCCTTTGTGGGAGAATGGAGCTGCTCTGCTCTTTGGGGAAACAGGGACTCACAATCAGGAACACAGAGGGAGGTATACCACATTTAAAAGGTCATTGCTGTAGAACTGAAGTAGTGTTGGTGTAGGGGTTTCATAAAGTCTGTTTGTCATAGTTTACTATTTATTTTTAGTTAAAGGAGTTGTGATTAAATAGGAGGGGGGAGAAAGTGAAAGTGATTTCATGGAGTCTGCCATGAAATAAAACTACTTTGTGGGAGCAAGCACGGGAGGGAAATTCTCTGTTCTACAATTTGAACTGTGCTGCTTGTACTGCTAGCTTCCACCAATCAGGACCTACAGTGAGGATATTTTTGTGATCTCTGGACACAGAGTGAGAATATCAGATGTGCAGTGAGAATATTTTGAAGATATAAGTGGCCTTGGCCTCCCTGGACATGGAAAAAGCCTTTGATCGAGTCGTCTGGCCCTATTTATTTGTGGTTCTTCAAAAATGTGGTTTCCCCCAATTTTTGTTCATGGGTGAAAGTGTTATATTGCAATCTTTCAGCTCTCATTAGATGTAATGGTATTTTGTTGTCCCCTTTTATGTTACAGTGAGGGATGAGACAGGGGTATCCTGTTTCTCATTTTTTATTTTATTTATACCTGGAACCTATACTTTTTAGTCTTCTAAAGAATCCCACCATTAAACGTATTCTAGTTGGAGGGGACAGATACAAGATCTCCACCCTATGCAGATGGTCTTCTCTTACATTTAGAGGATCCCCTGGTCTCAATTCTGGAAGCTTTGGCTGAAATACAACTCTTTTTGGTGATTGCCAGCTATAAGCTTGATTTGGACAAGACTAAAGTGCTGCCATTAAATGCTAATGTCCCTAAACAGGTGATTTTGAATCTTGGCCTACTGTGGGAACCAAAAACTCTTACTTATTTAGGAATATGATTGCCCAGGTAATCTACAGATTTAATCAAGGAGAACCTCACATCTCTAATCCAAATGATTAAAGCCGACTTGCGGCGCTAGTCAGCATTACCTATGTCTCTTTGGGGGAGAGTCAGTGTTATTAAAGTAAATGTTTTAAGGAGACTTTTATACTCTTTAGGTATGCTCTGTGTCTATCTGCCAAAATCTATGTTTTTTGCACTTCCAGAGGGTGCTCCCAGAATTCTTATTGAGGGGCTGGGCTGTCCGCTGCTCATATTTTATGCTGACTCTTCCAAAAGAGATGAGTGGTCTGTGACTGCCCCATTTCTTTTTATGTTACTGTGTATTACACAGTAGCAAATTTTTTCAATGGAGTCATGTTAGTCCTGAGTCTTCTGCAAGTTCTTACTTTCCTTCATGGCTCTCACCTGATAATAAACTTTGTAAACAATCAGGAATACAATTCAGTAGTTTACTTTTATTTTTTAGCCATCTCATTTGCCTCCCCATCTTAAATCAATCCCTCTTATGTGGTTGTTAAAATCTCAATGGCAATTCATTATCTACTTGGGTTTTTATTAGTCCAATGATCTTACTCAGCCTGTGTTTGGCAATCCTAATATCCAAATTGCAACCCCCCTATCCCAATTAAATTTTGTCCCCAACTCTGGACAGCTCCTATTGCATCCCTGTTAAATGATGATAAGTTTAGGGTAATAGTTTCTTATATTGATCCAGGCCCTTGGGCTACACAAGATAACTTGAATCCTCAGTCCTTTATGACTCTGGCAGAACAACCCCATTCAGTGTCCAAATTTTATGGATTATTTCAATCCATAGATCCCGCGAGCCTGGTGGGGATATGTTATAATTGGCAGCAGACCTTTGGTCTTCAACTCAGTTTGAAGATGAGGCAGATCATAAGGTGTAATCAGTAGAAATATGTCGAACCAGAACATTACCATTGGATACAGTATCATACTTTGCATTATTTATATTATACCCCCCCAAAACAAATTGTGTATGATGGGTAGAGCTATCGCCTCATTTTACTTCTGTTGTGGCCTCACCAAAGGGCATCTCAAGCACATGCTGTGAGAGTGTGTAAATGGTGCTCCCTTTTAGGAATACAATTAAGAATTCACTATCTCCATTTTTAGGGCTAGAGGAATGTTTTACTCCCTGTATCTGTTTGGTTGGTTGGTATCATGACAATCTGTTTGGGCCTCATAGAGCTTATATGTCTTTGATAGCCATCATAGCCAAACTCATAATTTTATGACATTAAAGGGATGATGTCATCCCTTCATATAGGGAGTGGCATCAGGACATTTTGTAGGCCCTGATGGTCAAAAAGCAGATTGCCACTCTACAGCATCAGACTGCACAATTTTGCAGTTGTTGAAAACCTCTTCATGCATTACTCTCAGCTTTGGCAAAACCTTAAATGGGAATAGGTTGGTTTAGGATGTTATTAGTTTCCTGGCTTTCCCTCTTCTACTCTCCTTATGTTATTTTATATTTTTACTTGCTCACTTTTAGTACTGGGTTCCTTGGCTGTTCTCTTTTCTATACTGTAGATGGGATTACCATGCACTGGGAGAGGGGGTGGAGGGGGGATCATGGTTGGGGTTTTGGGGATTGTATATTGTATTAATGGATTGTTTTTGATTATTCTGATTGGAGTTGTTTGATATTACTGTGTCTGTAAATGTTAATAATGTTTACTTAATTATACAAAAGAAAAGAAAAATATTTCAGAATTCTCACTCTAGGTCCAGAGGTCACAAAAATATGAGCGATAATTACTACAAAAATATCCTCATAAGCATTGGATATGTATGTACAGTATGTATGTATGTATCTATCTGGCTGTCTATCTATCTATCTAGCTGTCTGTCGGTCTATCTATCTATCTATCTATCTATCTATCTATCTATCTATCTATCACCAATAATATTACTGTACTGTTGTATAATTAAAATTTGTATTCGCCATTAAGTCATTAATATCCAAGTAAGTCAACCTGCATATGCAGACAGCACTGTCTTGATATCATCTTCTTTGCTAGGACCATAACATGAGGTTGCAAAGTTTTGTAACTTGTATACAAAAAACATCCTAATAGTAAATAAAGAAGAAGCTAAAATGTTCGTGTTTAGTCATTAAAAAAAGGATCTATCCACTATTATTTATTAATAATGAGCTGATTTAAATGGTTGCAACTTATGATTATTTGTGAGTAACGTTTGCCACCAATGTACAGTGGAAGCAGCATACAGAAATGCTTAAAGATCAATAAAACTGTAAATATCTATACCTCTTCAAGATTATGTATGTGTAACTAGTGGTGGGCGAAGTGGCTCCAATTCACTCCGTGAAGTGATCCGTGGAGTGAAGCGGAGTACTTTGCATTATATTGGGTAACACAAAGTCCATTGAAAATAATGACTTTGCATTACTCCACCTTCCCAAACCACTCCTCCACCAAATCTTAAGGTGAAGTACATTGAAAACAATGTACTTCACCTCACTTCACCTTGTTTTTAAGTTCCAAAGGTGAATTTTGCAGTGATTCATGGGATTTCAGGTCACATGGGCTCTAGATTGTTCTGCACAGCCTCAATTTGGGGTAGTGTGTGTATGAAGCTGTAGGTGAGGTTCTACTCTGAGAGCTCTGTGATTCAAACCTTCTAAAAGCTGTTAAAAAAGCCTTTTGGGGTCATTTGTTTTGCTGAAACTTTAGTGCATAGATTATAGGAAACCCTCCTGTGCTTATATCATCGAGCGTTTATTGTTTGTGTGTGGATTTTGAATGTTAATGTACAATATTCAGTCTGTGTACTGAGAGACAGTGGAAGTGTGCTTTGGGGGAGGGGCGTATCTGTGGTGTAGGTAGATTAACTTGGAGAAAAAGACAGAGCTTTCTGTTTTGGTGATATTTTTCTTGTATAACTGTGTTAATGTACACACAGTAATATTTTCAATAATTCTTTGCCATTTTTTTGCTGATTATTGTGGTGCCACAGTGCATAATTTTGGTTTGTTTAAAATATGTGGTTATATTACTGAAGTTTTCAATTTGCTACGCATTAGTTAGTGTGTGTGTGTGAATATGCGTGTGACGCGTGTCATCAAATCAGACACCTTTTATTGTGCCACATAATTTCAGCAATGTGAACCTGCTATGCTATCCACTGCAGCTGTGTAATTTTTGTACTTCTTTGTGGTATCTTTACTAGTACTAGTACTAGTGACAGTTACTGAAGCAGTGCAATACACTGCCCCCCCACGGCCTGCCCTAACTGGAAAAGGAATTATTTTCCAGATTTTTGAATTTCTGATGGTGAGCATTGGTTAGGTGTTGTGCCTTTGCATCTGCATCTCTTCAGTGTGCAGCGCAATCTTAATCTGTCTGTGCATTTGCATCTCTTTAGGGCCCAATCTCCATCTCTAACTTAAGTCACAGTGGTTTCTTTGGCTTCCCTTCAGAGTACTGGACAGGTGTGGTGCATAATTCTGCATGAACATTGTACTCATTAATATGTGTTTTTAAGTCGGAACCATTATCACAAGTCATTCGTCTTACAAATCACATTCTTCATCATCACGGACCATCACAAATCATGATTTATGATCATGTCATGAATCACATTAATCTTTTTGAATAGTTACTTGGATGTATTGTAAGCCTGTTTTGTAGTATCTCTCCATGCTTCACCACTCCTCCATTGTACTCATTAATGAGTGTTTTTAAGTCGGGGAGTTTTGTGTCACACCTTATCGGGGGAGCCCGGGGAAGTACAGCCACAGGCATTCACATTTCATCACCATCACGGTCACAAATTCAGTCACAAATCACAATTTACGATCACGTCACGAATCACAACATTAATTTTTTTTAATAGTTACTTGAATGTATTTTAAGCCTGTAAGAAAAATAAAATTTACAGAAAGAGCAAATTAAGTAAAAAAGAGTACAGAAAAGACAAAAAAATGTAGCTTTTAAAAAAGCTGTTGGGTCTAAATCAAAGTTTAAATCTCCTCCTCCTCTCTGATCTCAAAGTATCAGCAGTCACAAAACACAATGCTCTTTCTCTCCATCTACACAGGAGAAAGTGAAAGTGTCTACTTGTATGACTCACTTTCTTCCTGCCTAGCTAAAGAGCATGTGACTTGCAGTACTGTATGCCATGTGATATGTGGGGGGGCTGCCAAATCTGAAACACTAAGTGAGTCACTTAGAATCATAATGAGGAATGCAAAGTCCATTAAAAACAATGACTTTGTCTTACTTTGCGTTGCCATTCTGCCTTAATGTGAAGTGGTAATGACAAGGCGGAGTGAGCACTTTGCATTGCCCACTCCATGTAGCGGAGTGGCAACGCGAAGTGCCCACTCCATTTCACTCACCGTGGAATTTAAATCGCTGCATCTCTATGTAACCCACCCCCTGCCCCCTTGTTCAACTAGCAAGGCTGCTCCTCTCACATATGGTGCCAATGAGAGGGATGGGGTTGTCACTACAGTTCAGTTTACTATTACATCTACTTTGGAGCCTGCCATCCTGAGATAGGCAAACCAAGTGTGGCAACTACCTGGCTGACACCTGGGGGGGACCATTTACCATAGCCATCAACCTGGATCCCCGGGAGAAAATGTTTGCTACAATTATGTTAGGTTTGTACTTTGGGCCAGGGGCACCCAAGTAAATCCAGACACAGTGGAAGCAATAATGGTACTGTCCAAACCAGATTGGAATTCTAGAGTGTGGCTTTTATTCACATGCACAGAGAATAATCACAAAGTGAAGATGGACCCCCACAGGGCTACTCCCACTGGTAATGCAGATTACCTTCTCTGTAAGAACACCAGTTGCTCACCCAGGGGATGTCTGCTTGTAACATCTCTACAGATCTGCCAGTATATCTGCTCTATCTGCTGCAAAGTACTGTTATTGTCCCTAATGAACATTGCCATTTAAACATCTTGGCTGTTCTACAAAAGGCATTGCTTTTACAACTAGTGACTGTGAGTGCAGCAACATTGCAATCAGTGACTGTGAGCTGTAATTATCTTTGTTAGTTGCTATGCTGAACACTGGGGTAACAAACAGATGTATGCAAGAGGCTGGGTTACCTGCTCTAATTGGGAGCTCAGAGGTGAGCCAATAGTCGAGTGGGACCGCCTCTGTGGAAGGGCAAATTTTGTATTTAATCTTTGCGCTCACGCATAGCGCTGAAATTACCTTCCCTGCAAGTACACCAGTTGTTCACCCGGGGGACGTCTGCTTGTAACATCTCTACAGGTCCTGCCAGTGTATCTGCTGCAAAGTACTGTTATTGTCCATAATGAGCATTGCCATTTAAACATCTTGACTGTTCTACAAAAGACATCACTTTTACAACTAGTGACTGTGAGTGCCGCAACATTGCAATCAGTGACTGTGAGCTGTAATTATCTTTATCTGCTATGCTGAACTCTGGGGTAACAGACAGGTGTGTGCAAGAGGCCGGTTTACCTGCTGTAATTGTGGGGCTCAGAAGTGAGACAATAGCCAAGCGGGACCGTCTCTGTGGAAGGGCAAATTTCATATTTAATCTTTGTGCTCATGCACAGCGCGAGCATGAGTGGCACCAGCACCAGTCAGAATAAATATTTTGTAGGGGTATTGTATTAATTTAATGACTGAAAGGGGTTTTAACAAATTGTGTTCAGAGTCTGTATGCTGAACTCATTTAATCATAGTGCTTGGGCTTAAAGTTGTTGTGGCTGGTTACTTTAGTAAGTGGGCTGACTATATAACTAAATATTGCTGTCTGCTTGGATCAGCTTGTTTAGACAAGCCGTTCTAAGGAGACTGTAACTGCTTTTTCTATGTTAAGCATTGAATTTTAACTAAAAGCATTTCCTTTTAAATTCACATAGCTAATTCATGCTTAGATTGTTAAGATTAAAACTGGGATATCTTATTTACGAGGCAGTTGTCTGTGTTTCTTAAAAATCTTAACCCACAGTAATAATTAGTATGCAAATCTTAAATAAATTGAAAGTCAGGGTAGTGGTGGGTATATTAGTTGTGGCAACCCTGGCCCAATATACAGTTTCAACTAAAAAACAAGGTGATTTTTTGAAGGCATGTATATTCATACAAGTAAACCAAGTAGAGGGAGGACTGGGTATCTTACACAAAAGAAGAAATCCATTTGTTATGGTAAAGCAAGCACTACTGAGTAAGAACAATTCATAAATTAAAATAAAGCCTCAAATAGCATGAGACCAAATATGGATAGCTCTAATACTAAGTGGAGATATGGAACAAAACCTTGAACCCCAGTATATAGGCAAGATGAAATTATTGCATGATAATGCTAGTAGCTTGAAAAATAAAAGAGATCTTTTTCAGACTTGGATTACAACAGAGACCCCTGAAGTTGTAGCCCTGACAGAAACTTGGCTTAACACATCAATTAAAGATGAGGAGATTGAACTGGATGGATCTGATATTCACAAACTGGATAGGAGCAATAAAAGGGGCGGAGTCCTGCTGTGCACCAAATGGGATTTAGGTTTAACTAAAGTAATATATAATGCGACAATAGACAACATAGGATGCTTACTAGTGGAGCTTCCAAAATTACATTGGGTAATAAGGGTCATTTACTCTCCACCAAAAATGAAAACAGAAGTGTTTGAACAACTAGCTCAAATAATAATGTACCATATTATGGGAAAAACATTAACACTAATAGGGGATTTTAATGCAGCCTGTGGTTGTCCCAGAGGAAGAGCCCTACAAGATAGTTTCAAACACTTGGGTTTGACCCAAATTATTACCAGTAAAACAAGGAAGACTACACAAAAGAGTAATGGTAGTATATTGGATTTAATATTTATATCCAAGAATATCCAAGCACATAATGTTCAGGTAAATCAGCCAATTTTGGCAGACCATAACTCCCTCAGCTGTGAAGTAAATCTGGATGGAAATGGCAGAGTGGATAAGGAAAATAATACTAAATGAGGTAGAAGTTTTAAAAAATATACTATCTAAAGGTTTCATAACAAATTAAGGCAGGTTAATTGGTCTAGGTTATTTCTTATTCCATCCATAAATTTGGCAATACAAGAATTTCAAAATCTGTTTTGAGAGGTTTGTAAAGAAATAACCCCATTTGTAAAAATTAAGTAAAAAAATAACCACGTACCATGGGTCACTGAAAAACTAAAAAAAGAAATTAGGGTGAAAAACTGATTGTGGAAGAAAGCAAACCAAACCTTAGACCCCTCAGAGTGGGAACATTATAAAGCTAGTAGAAACTGTCTTAAAACTAGAATAAGAAATGTTAAAAAAAACAGTTTTGCATTAAAAAAGTGAGGAGACAAGAGAGACAGGAAAATATTGGTCATTATTAAAAACCCTGTAAAAAACAGTAATAAATCAGGTTCAAATACAAATGGAAGAGAATGGGGTACTGGTAAATGAGTTAAGATCAGCAAACATTTTAAAAAATTATTCCACCAAATTACCAGATGTAATTGGCTTGGAGGAAAATGAAAAAAACATCAGTGAAGACCAAGTAAATGAACCAAATGACCAGAACATCCCTAAGTTTAGGTTCAAGAGATTAACTTGCAGGGAAGTTAAAAAGGTGATAAAGAAGTGAATTAAAATAAATCTCCTGGTGTTGACCAGTTGGAAACAAGGTTTCTAAAAGATGCAAATGATACTGTAGCCCCAGTTTTGACAAGACGTTTTAACTGGAGCTTATGTGAGGGGGGTATTTCCTTCAACATGAAAAAATGCTAAAATTGCCCCAGTCTTTAAAAAAGGAGACCCAACCTATCATACAAATGATAGGCCTATAGCTCTACTATCTGTGGTTTCTAAGGTACTAGAATGACTGGTGCACGGACAGCTCTATAACTACTTAGAGAGGTATGGGCAGCTGTCCAGGTACCAGTCCAGGTTTACAATAGGGCATTCCATGAGCACTGTACTCACAGACATAACTGACATCTTGGCTTCCTCTCTAGATGGGGGGATGTCAGTGGGTGCAGTGTTCATGGATTTGTCAAATGCCTTTGATACAGTGCACAATCAAGTACTGATAAGAAGACTTCAAAATGCAGGAGTGTCAGAAGAGGTGAGGAGATGGTTTTGGTCATATTTGACAGAACGAACACAATAGACTGCGGGGTGAAACTGTATCAACAAAAGCAAGGGTGAAATGAGGGGTGCCCCAGGGATTGATCCTGGGCCCTCTTTTGTGTTTGGTTTATACAAATCCAGTTGTTCAAACTGTAAAAGTCTCAGATATTCATCTATATGCAGACAATAATGTCTTAATAGTTAAAGGTAAAGATTCTTACAAAATACAATCAGAATTACAAGCATATTTTAATAAAATTCAAGACTGGTTTGGGAGATCTAATTTAGTCCCAGATAGTAGTAAATCAAAAACAATGTTTTTCACTCAGAAAATAAAGGAGATGGTGAACTTAAAAATTACATCCAAAGATGGTAAAGAATTAGAACAAGTGAACAAATACAAATATTTAGGTTTCTGGATTGACCAGAGATTAACTTTTGAATATCATATTAATGAGAAGATAAACAAACTAAATGATAGACTTGGGGCCCTGCGAAGAACAGGTCACTATATAAATGAACCCATGAGGAAGTCCATAGTTAATCAAATATTGGTACCAGTATTAGAATATGGAATAAACATTTATTTGTTTGCTAAAGCTTCTGCATTAAAAAGGGTTGAAATTATATATCATAGGTTTGCCAAATTTGCATCAAGGGTAGACAGGAGGAACCATCATTGTATATTGTATGAGAAGCTAAACTGGCTTACTTTATAAAGTAAACAAAAAATCTTGTGGGTTAGCATGACAAAGCAACTTTTGGATTCAGGGAGACTATCTTATTTAAAAGAGAAATTGCA
The DNA here is from genome assembly GCA_016271365.2 of Neoceratodus forsteri. NCBI lineage: Eukaryota > Metazoa > Chordata > Ceratodontiformes > Ceratodontidae > Neoceratodus > Neoceratodus forsteri. The sequence continues at coordinate 824,828,928 of CM057455.1, read as the reverse complement.
GAGAGTGGAACACACTTATGGTCTAAGACATACAACAACAATGAGAGAGTTTAAAATAGTAACACTGAGAACTAGGATAGGGGAAATGTCCTTTGCCTATGCGGCAATTACATTTTGGAATGAGTTAAAGATCCAAGAAAAAAATATAAATATAGGTTTACATGAACTTAATACTGCCTTGAAAGGTGAATTAGCAGTTAGATGTACTTGTTTTGGCTAGGTATAGAAAGTTTTATGGGAAGACCACATGATGCAGCACACTTGAAGCAGCTTCACTGCTCCACTCCAGCCTCCCAAACGGATTTATTTCTATTTTCTACTGCACACCTAATTTAATTACATCTCCTTCTACTTAAATAGCAAGGACTAATCTTTGACTGCAAGAGGGGACACTTTTCTTGCTTCGTAGATGTTGAAATGAAGAAACCAACGCAGAAACACATGCCGCCAGTCACACCTGAAAAGGCCCCTAAAAAGCCTCGGGCCACCAGTGAATTGGACACTCCAGCTTGTAGCAGTACCTCAGGCGTACAAGAACCCCTGACCCTTCAGAAATTCCTGGAAGAGTTCAATCCTTTTCATGAAGAAATGCAGAGTTTCACTAAAGAGCTTAAATCGCTCTCCCAAGCCCTCGAAGACATCTCCCAGCGAACCTCTTACAATTCAGCTCATATTTATTCACTGGAAATGCGGGCAGATAAACTGGACCCAGATCTGACCTCCATAAGACAAAAAATGGCACAACTTGAAATGAAGGTGGAAGAACTATAGGGCCGCAGTCGTAGAAATAATGCAGTCCTTCTGTGTCTCCCAAAGGGGGAAGAAGGTCAAGATATTGTACTATTTGTACAAAAATTGATAGAAAAAAATAGCTGATCCCTCACCATTTGGCTCCAAATATATAATTGAACTAGCACATCATGCCCTTCACCCAAAACCACCAACAGGGTCCTTTCCACGGACATTAACCTTTCATTTTTTAAACTACCTTGAGCGTCAGCACTGTTTGGCCAAGGTGAAGGAGCTACATGAAGTCCAGTATGAGGGCAATAAAATCAGAATTGCCAAGGACCTGCCTGCCATGGTCAGACAATGGTGAACAGCATTCCACCCCCTGGTCTCATAGGTGATTGCTGCCGGTGTAAAGTTCAGGATGGTTTACCCTGCTAAATTATAAGTATTGGTGGCTGGCAGCTGGGAGAGTTATGAAGACCTGGACACAGCTACTACAAAGCTTAAAGCTGATTTTCCTGACCTCTTTCATACAACCTGATCCACATAAGAGACTTTTTAAATCATACACTTTTACCCTTGTGGCAGGGGTAATTATGCTTGAATGGCTCAGTTGAAATAAACAGTAGTGCTCTGTAAAATACTCTTTTATGAGGGCTCTCACTTTTTTTCCCCTGACTTTATAACAATTCTGGAGCAATTTTGCAAGGCACAGCAATGTGTCTCTTTGAATCACTCTTGCACCCCAGAATTTTATTGCTAGAAAGTTTTCTCCCATTTCCAAGCGACTGGGATGCTCATAAGACACGCCTGCCTCTGCAACTCTGCATAAGCTTAAAATCATAAACGCAGCAACTTTTAAGGTGGTAATACATCAAATCGGCCACAAAAGGGGAATAAAGCATTTTCCAAGAAAGACCTACATATCTACTTCAGTAGTGATCCCCCCTTTTATACCTCAATGATTTATATGCAGCAGTATACAGGCTTCCTCAATTTTATATATAGAAGTCAGGAGATTTTGGAGATCAGTGTTAGATGATCATGGACTTCAAAGGAGGAGTTCCTTAGAAAGAGACACCGGGCTAGGAATTTCGCTGAGAATACACAGCAAAATTCTATCCTTAATTTGCAATATGCTGATACTGCTGCATTTCTTTTAAGACTCCCGATCTCAGCAAAACATGTAATCCCAGATTTTAGGTGCCTTTTCTTTTCTTTTCTTTTCTTTTCACTCTCAGAAATACCTGAGAGAAAGGCATAAAGGGTCTGTTGCAGAGAGAGGTCCTCATTTGTTTAGATGCTGGATTTTTGAACTGAACTGAGATACCTCCTTTGTAGTTATAATAGATATAATGTTATAAACCTGTTGCTCGTTTTACACGTTGAAATTATAGGTTTGGCCTAATCCAGGACGCTTTTCTTACAAAGTCTTAGGAATTTTTCAAATAGCCTTATTTTCAGGACTGAGTGTTCTAATCTGAAGATTTATTGGCTCATAGTAGCGATGATTTTAGGATTAATGTTTTCATTTTTTTTTATTGGGATAACATCTGCATAAAATTGATTTAATACTATAGGCTGTTTGCAAAACATGTTATGTGTTAGGACTTATATTTGGTATAGCTATCAATCTCAAGTAGAACGCTTGTGGGTTTTCTTTATATTAGTAGAGATATTACAGTTATAGTTGATAATTTTGGGTAAGGTCGGGAGAGCTGGCGGGGAGATGGGGCATATGAGTGATGTACTGCAAAGCATAGTTCATAACAGTAAGGGGAGGTTGGAGGGCAAGTGATGTTTTTCATTTAGTTATTATGCTCCTGGTACAAGTATTAAACAGGTGTTTTGGGGAGTTGTTAGGGGAGGAGGTATGGAAGGGGTGGGTAACACAGAACCAATATTAATATGGCTAATTGTAACATGGGTTAAGAGCCCTAATTTCAATAGCCTGTGGCCCTTTATTTCAGAAGGTAATGGCTAGATCATTAACATGGGCTTCCTGGAATGTTAAGGGAGCATGTCAGAAACTTAAGCAGTATAAAATATTAAAACATCTAACTCTATTGAAAGATGATGTACTTTGTTTACAACAGTCCCACTTGTTGGACTCAGAAGCTCCAAAATTAAGAACACAGCACATAGGGAAAATATTCACAGCAGGAGGTTCTACCCAAAGCTGTGGGGTAGTGCTCCTAATTGCCAGGTCTGTTCCCTTTTCCCCATCTCAAATTATTAAAGACCCCCAAGGTGGATTCCTTTTTGTTGTAGGCACCTTACACACGGAAAACATCTTACTTGGTAGTATATATGGCCCGAATGTTGACTCTCCTAGATTTTTCATGCACTTAATCAATGTACTAACCCCATTTTTATCTACCCTGATGATTATTGAGGGCGATCTCAATATAACATTTGACCCTTGTTTAGATCATTCTGGAACTTCCCATAAAGGTCTTTCCCCAGTTCAAAGAGCAGTACAGGATTTTGTGGATCACCTAGTCTTATGTGACATTTGGCTAGTCCTCCATCCCACTGAGAAGCAGTATACATTTACTTCCCAAGTACATCAGACCTCTTCCCATATTGATTACCTTTTAATCACACAATCACTCCTCCCTGGAGTATTAGACTTGTCAATTCACCCAGGACCCCCATCAGATCATTCCCTAGTTTCATGCCAGATTTCCTTTTCTTCCCTTCCTAAACAAGGAACACGGTGGAAACTCAACAACCAACTATTGAGGGATCCAGGAGTAGTCAAACACATTTCTGATCAAATTGCTCAGTTTATTTCCTGTAACCTAAATTCCACCAGGAAACCAGATGTGGAGTGGTATGCATTTAAAGCGTATATGAGAGGGATACTAATTGGTTTGGCCTGAAAAAGGAAAAAAGATAGAGAGAATCAGCTTCAGTCCCTTTTGTCTCAAATTTGAGCAAAAGAATCCAATCTCTTCCCTGATACTTCAGAACAGCATAGGCAAGAGCTGACTAAGCTAAAAGATTCCTATTTGGAACTGTTAACGGAATGGGCAGAATATGCCATTCTTAAAGCTAAAGCCTCTTACACTGATCAAGGGGAGAAGGCGGGGCATCTATTAGCTTTGCGTATTAAACAACAAGAATATTCCAGATTAATTGCAGCAATACGGTCCGTGACCAATGGTTCCTTGCTAACATCTCCTTCAGAGGTAGTAGCTGAATTCTGCACTTATTTAAAAAAATTAGATGGTCCCATGGTAGACTCTCCCTCCATTTTGCAAATTGATCAATACTTGACAGAATCACACCTACCTCACTTGTCAGATATACAACAATCTACTTTGACAACACCTATTTCACAAGTAGAAATAGAACAAGTAATTAAAGATCAACCTTCTGAAAAAAAAAAGCCAGGATCAGACGGTTTTTCTCCAAATTTCTATAAAATATTTGCAAACCAGCTTACGCCTTTATTGGCTCCACTTTTTCCATTGTATTTTATATGGGGCTAAAGTTGATAAGTCCCTACTTGAGGCCTTTATCGTTCTTTTGCCCAAACCCAACAAAGCTCCTGATTTATTGACCAATTACAGGCCAAGTTCCCTCCTTAATCAAGATATTAAAATTCTATCCAAACTCTTAACCAATTCATTAATTAATTAATTAGCATGGTTCTCCCAGACTTAATAGGATCAGAACAGGTGGGCTTCAGGAAGGGGAGATCCTCTTCGGATCATTTTGCACCTTAGAACATGTCTTCTGTGTGTCCAGGGATGCCAATTTCCCTGCTGCCCTGGTGTCCCTGTATGCTGAGAAGGCATTCGATTGGGTCAACTGGGCTTACCTTTTGCAAACCCTGAAAGCTTTCCACTTCCCCCAGACTTTTCAAAAATGGATAGGTACCCTTTACAGATTTCTCACAGTCCATATTTCCAGTAACAGAGTCTTATCAGAAGCGTTCTCACTCCAATCTGGTACAAGACAGGGCTGCCACCAGTCTCCCTTGCTTTTCAATCTATATTTAGAGCCCCTTATCCATAAGATTGATTGCAGCTCCGGGGGTTCAAGACATCTCCATTCAAGGTCATATAGTGAAAGTTTTGGCATATGCAGATGACCTGCTCCTTCAAGTATTGCACCCAGCCTCCTCATTACCTCACATGTTAAAAATTATTGGGGAATTTAGTAAAATGTCTAATTAAAAGCAAAACATTGAAAAGACAGTAGTCTATCCCCTTAACCATAATGTTATGAAACACAATATTTCCAATGTGGGTCTCTCTTGGAAAACAAAGTCTCTGCGGTACCTAGGTATTGAATTAATGAGAAACTCTACTCATCTTCAGAAACTAAATTTAGACTCCCTCATACATAGTATTAAACAAGTCAGGTATTTTCTCCATTATCACTTTAGGGTAAAATTAACCTGTTAAAAATTAATGCTTTTCCTCACCTTTTTTATCCCCTTAGCTTGTTAAATCTCTAGCTCCCTTTAACTTGGTTTAAAAAGATGCATGGCCTTTTCACATAATTTATTTGGGCCGAGAAAAGATCCAGACTGGCTTTTCACAAGCTAGTAGCTCCTAAAGTTAAAGGTGGTCTATGACTACCACATTTGGGTCTGTATTATTGGGCCAGTCAGGCCAATAAATATCTTAGATGGGTGCAGTGGCAGCCACAGACATTGCCAGCTATTTCCCAAAATGTCTGTGATATTTCTGCAGAAATCTCCTGCTTTCTGCATTTCCACAGTAGGGGCAGCAGAGAGAAACTCTTCAGAAATTTAGCAAAATATCTGGAAATAGTTGGCAATGTCTGTGGCTACTACTGTAGATTGCGGAAACCAGTCAGCCTCCTCATTATTCATACCAACATGGCTCAAGATTAAAAAGGACCTCCTGAAAATGCAGGGAATCTCCCCAGCTTCTCTTCTACGTATTAAGTTAAAATCTCTCCCATTGTCATTAAAGACATCCCCCATTGCTGTCTCCATTAGAATTCACTCACAGCTATATAATTTCCTTAAAGAGGACAAGAAATCATTCCTAACTGGCAGCTGTTTATAAAGTTCTTATTCTCAGAAATTATATGCATTCCCCTAAATTATCCATATGTAACTGTCACTGAATAAAAAGTAATTTGAAAACCCATATTTTGCATTCTTTTGCTTTTATGGGCAGTATTCTGTTACAGTTCTCTTCATGAAACCAGTAATTTGGAGTTTTAACTAGGTCATGGTTTGTGCACAGAACTCTAAGCATAGTTCTGATAGGACAACAACTCATAATTAACATTATCTGCACAAACCATGACACAGTAAATACTCCAAATTACTGGCTCCATGAAGAGAATTGTAACAGAGTGCAGCTCATAAAAACAAAACAATGCAATATACAGTTTTCATATCACTTTTTTCAGGTACAGTGAAATGTGGAAAATTTAGGGGAATGCATATCATTTCTCAGAAAAAGAACTTCGTAAACAGCTGCCATTTAGAAATGATTTCCTGCCCCCTTTAAATATGCTCACACTTGTGACATGTCCCAACCTATTTGAGACAATCCCAATATCAAGATAGGAGGTAAAACTCTTTCCTCAGGCTGGTTACCACAATTAGGAGAATGTTCAATTGGTTTTTTTATTAAGGATAATGGGATATGGCTCACCTCCTATGAAATAATGCCTAAAGCCAGTATTCCAATGTCCAATATTTTCAGAATTTATCAGCTTTGCCATCTTTTGATTAAAACAATTGGACAGGTCTATTCAAACTCCCTTACCCCACCATTCTGGAAAGAATTATGACCATTAGTGGGACTTCCACATGCAGTTTCCAAAACGTATGAGACCTTGTATAATCTGAAATATCCAGGATGTTTTGGCCCTACAGTTTTCTGGTACACCCTTTTCCCGGGAAAGACTAGTGATTGGCTTCATCTGTGGCAAAATTGTCACCACTTTGTTACTCAAGATAGGCTGTGACTTATGCAGTTCCAGATATTACATAATTTATATTATTCTCCTTTAAAGTTAGCTAATTTTGGTTACTCTGATTCTTCTATTTGTGTTCGATGCTTACAAGGGGAAGGCAATTTGCTCTACATTTTTTGGACCTGTCCAAAAGTGGCCAAATTATGGACTCTTATTAAACAGAGGGCGGATCCTCTTTTAGGTTTGAATGATTTGTTTGCTCCTAAAATCTGTCTTTTAGGAGCCCTTTTAGAGGTCCATGTGCTTAGACGTAAATATCAAATAACTTTAATGTCAATGTCAGTCAAGAAAGTGGTTTTAAAACAATGGAAGGACACTGAAGAAATAACCTATACAGAGTGGTTAAATGAGCTCCTGGCTAATCTTAGGACTGAAAATACTATACCAAGCCTTAATCAGAGGCTCAAAAGGTTTAACATGCTATGGGGCCACCTGTATACTCTATACTTATTGTAATTGTCATATCATGGTCCGGTTCTGTAATGTAAGCTGGCTGTTTGGCATGGTTCTGTGTGGGGTGAAGGGGAGAGGGATGTGGGAAAGGGAGGGTGAGGGGGGCAGTGCTGTTCCTCTAATTTTTCATACTATATACATACCATATTTAAGAGGGATCAGTGCTTGGTAAATGTTAAAACCAATAAAATTTGAATATAAAAAAAAGTTTTATGAAAATGCATGATTGTACATACTGTATTTTGGATTGTATTTAATGTATGAAACTGATGATCTTTTATTAACATCTAAGACAGGAATGCCTTGTAAATAGGATTTTATCCTAATGATGCTTAAAATGAGAAGTCATATTTGTATCCTGTATAAAAATTAATGCTTTTACTACTACTACTGAGGTACACAGCACACACACAGCGAACCCTCAGGTTCTGAATGGAACAGTGAACACTATCTTGTTCTGAATTACACAGTGAACTCTCTGGTTCTGAATTACACAGTGAACTCTCTGGTTATGAATAGAGATTGGCACACATGGCCAGATCTGGTACACTTCCCTTAACTAGGCATCCTCGGCCAGTACTAGGAGACTTTCCCATATTTCATGAGGAATTACTGGTGGCACCCTCGACCACTAAAGAGCACATACAGGCTCACAGAAAATCCAAACCCATGTCTGGGTAAACTATTTTCTTCAGGCAATGGCCAAATGCACTGAGAGAAAACACAGGTGCCCGAACTGAACTCAGAGTGGTAAACAGGTTGCTCCAGATTTGGGGGGTCTCCCACCTTTTGCTTCCAAATGTACACTCGGCCATTCATCTGGTTACATAGATACATAGATACATAGACAGTGTCGGCAGATAAGGGCCTATGGCCCACCCAGTCTGCCCATTTGAGCTTGTAAGTTCAGTTTGTTTTCCTAGAAGTCTGTTGCCCCTTACCCCTGACCTCCAGAATTCCTTTATGTCTATCCCATGCATTCTTAAATCCCGTGATTGTTTCAGCCCCCACCACTTCCTCTGGCAGGGTGTTCCACTTGTCCACCACCCGTTCTGTGAAAAAATTCTTTCTCATGTTTCCTCCAACTTCATCCCATGCCCTCTAGTCCTGGAACATCTTTTTCGCTTTAAAATAGTGTTTTCCTGCACCCTGTTCCTCCCTGTAAGATACTTGCATGTCTCTATCATATCCCCTCTCTCCCTCCTCTCCTCCAGGGAGTACATGTTCAGTTCCTTCAACCTGTCTTCATAGGACTTGTGATGCAATCCATGCACCATCTTTGTTGCCCTCCTCTGAACCTTCTCTACCCTGTCTATGTCCTTACATAGATAAGGTCTCCAGAACTGTACACTGTACTCCAGGTGGGGCCTCACTAGTGTCTTGTATAGTGGAATTATGACCTCCCTTTTCCTGCTGGTGATGCCCCTGCCTGTACATCCCAGCATCCTATTTGCTTTACCTGCTGCCTTGTCACACTGTTTCCCTACCTTGAGGTCATCAGAGATGATAACCCCAAGATCCCATTCCTGCTTGGTGCATGCTATATCCTCACCCCCAACTGATATATTGTGCCAGGGTTTTTGTGCCCCATATGCATTATCTTGCACTTCTTGCATTGAATTTCAACTGCCAAACCCTGACCATTGTTCAAGTTTCTGCAGGTCACTTCTCATTCTGTCTACACACTCTGGTGTGTCTACTCTATTCACGAACTTTGTGTCATCAGCGAACGTGAAATTCTGCCTTCTAGGTCCTGCGCAATGTCACTGATGAAGATGTTGAATAGGACCGGTCCCAGCACTGATCCCTGTGGTACCCCACTGGTCACTCTTCCTCTGTGGAGTGACAGCCATTTACCACCACCCTCTGTGTCCTGCCACCCAGCCAGTTACCTACCCACCACACTACTGTCCTGCCCACACCCATATTCCCCAGTTTGTGTAATAGTCTTCGTGTGGCACAGTGTCAAAGGCCTTGCTGAAGTCCAGATAGGCCATGTCCACTGCCCTCCCCTGATCCACCTCCCTAGTCACCCAGTCAAAAATTCAACAAGGTTGGTCTGACATGACCTCCCCTGGTGAAACCATGCTGCCTTGGGTCCTGTAGTCCATTGACACCAGATGTTCCACCAATCTCTCCTTCAGTAGTGCTTCCATGATCTTTCCCACTACCGAGGTGAGGCTGACTGGTCTGTAGTTCCTGCTTCCTCTTTGTTCCCACTTTTGTATAGGGACTACATCTGCTGTCCTCCAGTCTTTGGGTACCTCCTGTTTCCAGTGATCGGCTAAACAGGATAGCCAGAGTTCAGTCACCACCTCTCTTAGTTCTTTAAGGACCTTGGGTTACCCCATCTGGCCCCATTGCTTTATCAACTCTTATTACTTCCAGTTCCTTCAGGACCCTTTCTCGTGTAAAGGGACTTGTGTCCATTCTGCACCATTCTCACCCTTGTACTCCTTCAGACCCATTACCCTCCTCTTCCTCAGTAAAGACTGAGCAGAAATACCTGTTCAATATGTCAGCTTTACTGTTGTCATCCTCCACGCCCACATCCTCCCCTTCAGTCTCCTATCCCTCCTTTGTCTTTCTTTTTCACTTATGTACCTGTAAAATGTTTTGTCCTCTACCCACTGATTTTGCAATGTGATATCTTCTGTCTGAGCTTTGGCTTCCCTTACTGACCTCTCTGCCTCCTTTGCTTCTCCTGGTACTTCTCCCTATCCCTTCTGCCTGTGTCTTTTTGTATTGCCTGAATGCAATCTTTTTGGCTTTCACTTTCTTTGCTACCTCTTTGGAAAACCATAATGGTCTCCTCTTCCTTTTCCTCTTGCTAACCTGCTTAATGCATAATTCTGTTGTTCTTGTAATCCCCATTTTAAATACTGCCCACTGTTCCTCAACCCCTGATTCCTGTCCCATTCCCCTTAATGCCTCTTTCAAGTATCTCCCCATTTTCCCAAAGTCTGCCGCCCTAAAATCCAGGATACGTGTTTTTGTGTGGTTTGGTTCTGCTCTTTCTGTGATTTCAAACCACAATGACTGGTGGTCACTGTTCCCAGGTGCTCCCCCACTGTTACCCCCATCACACTGTCCCTGTTTGTGAGCACAAGGTCCAGTATTGCCTTCTGCCGAGTTGGTTCCATGACCAGTTGCTTGAGGAAGGAACCCTGAAGGGAGTCCAGGATAAATCTGCTCCTAGTTGATGCTGCTGCTGGGATGCTCCAGTCCACGTCTGGAATATTGAAGTCTCCAACCAGTACTACCTCATCCTTGTCTGCCATCCTTTGGATGGCTAGCATCAGCTCCCTATCTGTTTCTTCCTCCTGGGCTGGTGGTCTATAGACCACACCTGTGCGGATGGCTGTCCCCATTTTCCTTTCCAGCTTAACCCACAGTATCTCTCCCCCATTTTGTTCCTCCTGGATGTCTGTGGCCCTTATGTCATTTTTCACATACAGTGCCACTCCTCCTCCCTTCCTGCCTGCTCTGTCTCTTCTGAATATGTTGCAGCCAGGTATGGTCATCTCCCAGTCGTGGTTATCATTACACCAGGTTTCAGTGATGGCCACAATGTCCAGGTCTGACTGCACCATGACAGCCTCCAGATCTTCCATCTTGTTGCTAAGGCTCCTGGCATTTGACACATAGCTCCATGATTTGACCTCCTAGACTGTTTCACAGTTCTACTCCAGCCCTTCCTTGGTTGTCATTTATCCCTGGTTCTCCTTGCTGTCTGCCCTTCTGCTGAATGTTGCCTTTTGCTTATCCACCTCTTGGGCACTAATCTCCATCTTTTGCACACTGCTTGCAGAGATAGCCACTCCTCTGGTTCACTGGTTCCACTGCTAGCTGTGGGGGTGAGCAAGAGGTGCCCTCCTTGCTGGCCTGCCACCCCTTTGCTAGTTTAAATGCTTGTCAATGTAGCATTTAAACTTATCATTGAGTGCTTGGATTCCCCTCCAGGATGGATGCAGGCCGTCAGGCTTGAACAAACCTCCATCCCTCCAGGTGGGTCCCCAGTCACCAATGAATCCAAACCCTTCCTCACAGCACCAGTTCTTCAACAATGAGTTAAAGTTCCTGGTGCATGCACTCTATGCTCTCCCTTGCCTCTCACAGGTAGTACTTCTGAGAAAGTGACAGAAGTAGCTACTGCTTGAGACCCTCCCAGTTTCCTAAACTCTTCCTGAACTTCCTTTGGCTCCCCATTTGCCAGGTCATTAGTACCTAGGTGGATAATGACATCCAGCTCACCCTCCGCCTTGCCTTCCCAGTGATCCCCAGGATCTTCCTTCCATCCCTCCATGCTGTGGCACCTGGTAGGCACCTCACCTCCCTGTCCTCCCCCTCCTGTGTTCCTAGCTGGATCCCTCTTATGATGGAGTCCCCCACCAGGATTCGCTTCCTCCTCCTCTGAGGTCCACTGCTTTCCCCGCTGAGGTCACCTCCTTGGCTAACCTCCACATCCTTTCCTTCCACTTCTCTTGGTACCTCTATTTGGTTGTCCTCATTTGCCAGTGTGGCATATGAGTTCTTGAGTGGAATAGGATCTGGGATGTGCCTCTGCCTGACTGCTCTAACCTCCCTGAGCCCACTGTCATCAAGTCTTCCTCATTCGGCATCCTTTGAGGCAGTTGCATTGGACTGGGTGGTCCCTGGATAGGGGTGATGGTACTCCTGACCCAGTTTGCTTCCGCTCTGGTCTGGCTACCTCCTCCCGCGGTCAGAGAGTGCATGCAGATGGGGCAGCACCTCAGTGTCCAGAAGGTCTGCCTGAATATGGCTGCCCCAGCCACTGCATTGCACCACTCCCCACATTATACTGCAATTCCACTACTTGTCTGCTACTGAAGCTCTCCTAGTTCCCTTTTTATTAATTTACTGTCCTAAAAATCCTGCCACTGATCCTCAGATAATTTTTTTTTTTTATTTAAAGAAAAGAAACCAATAAATAAATAAATGAATCAAAACACTTGTCGTGCTGAGGGTGGGCTTCTTCCCCCGTATGCCCCTCCTACTTCACACCCCTTACTATACCCTGTGTTTAGCTCCTGTCAATCAGATTTAGCAGGGCATATAACTCCTGGAATGCACCCCATGCTCTCTTGTATGCCCTCAGTGTGTTGGGTGCCCATGAGCTCTGATATAACCACCTGGCTGTTTCCCTCCAATCTCCCATAGATGGCCAGGAAACCTGGTCCTGTGGTAAGCTGCCCCTGGTGCCATGTCCTGAAACCTGTTCAACTACAAATGGAAAGACTGTCAGCAATGTCATTCTGAATGCCTTCAATATGCTGTGCTTTAAAAGACAAATTCAACTGAAGCCCCATCAGGACCAACCTACACATCACCTGACCTACTGTGTCCGTGACCCCACCTTGTCTATTTATCACTTCCACCACCCCCTTATTGACGCACCAAAACAATATGTGCTTTCCCTTCATCCTGTCCCCCAGACCACCAGGGCCACCAGGATGGGGAAGATCTCCAAAAAGGTAATGTCCTTCATACCTCTGAAATCCATTCTCCCTTAAAGTAGGCCTCCATCCCCAGCACCCCTGATGCATTGGTGTATAGCTCTAGATCTGTGTTATAAGATTACTCTTCCTGCCAGAACATAACCCTATTGAAACCCTGCAGGAACTGTTCTCACACCCCCAGGTCCTCTCTTATCCCTTTCATGATGACCATCCCAGTGGTGGGGCTACTTAGCCTTCCTGGTTGCCCTGGCCAACCTCCTGGTAAATACCCTTCCCAGGTTGATCACCTTACAAGCAAAATTGAGGTGCCCCAGCAGCTGTTGTTCTAATACCAGTGACACCCTCCTCCTCCCTTTTACCTGTTCTAACAAATCCCTAAGCCAAGCCACTTTGTCACCCGGCAGACGGAAGCATTCTTGTGCTGTGTCTACTTCTATCCCCAGGAATTCCAGCTGGGTCCTCAGTTTTTCCCTTCACCAGTTGGGATACCTATGTACCCATACATTTATTTCAAATCTGCCAGCATCCCTTCTGTTTCCTGCCTACTCTCCCCATGAGAAGAAAATGATCTAAATAGTGTACCACCCTCCTATGCCCATACCTCCACCAGAACCCCCATTGTACCCAAGAACTAAAGGCCTCGAAGGTTGAACAAGCCACTGAGCACCCCATGGGCATGGCTTTATCCACATATAGGTCCTCTTCTAAATGAAAACCCGAAAGATCCCAATCCTCCAGCCTCACTGGCAGAAGCCAGAAGGTGGATTAAATGTCTATCTTTGCCAGCCATGCCCATTGCACTGCCCTTATCATCACCACCGCCTGATCCAGAGCAGCATAGGAGACCACCCGCAGGTCATCTCGGATCCCTTCATTCACCAAGTCCCCTTCCAGGTATGAGAGGTAGTGGATGAGATGAAATTACCCCTCCTGTGTCTTCAGTACCACCCCTAGTGGTGATACCCAGATACTGGGGCAAGGAGGGTCAGTGAAAGGGCCCTCAACCCTTCCTGCCTGCACCTCCTTCTGGATTTTCCTATGGGCTATCTCCTCCTTCCCTTATATTGACCCCAAATTCTTAACCCTCATCGCCCTACGCACCCCTCCCAAAACCCAATGTGAAACCTCACCTAAAACCTTAGCACAGGAAATCAACCTTTGCTACACCCAGGTACTCCTGCGTCCAGGCCACAACCATACACTGTACTATGGGCATTCATGTCAGGTGATAAATCCAGTGCCCCATCCCCACTTCCCCTTCAGTTTAACCCATTTTGGAGTTGTATCCTCCCCTGCTGTGGCCCCCATACCCTTACCACTCCCCCAACCCCCCCAAAAGGACTGCTTCTGGAACTGCCCACCTTGCTGGGTACCCCGTTCCATCCTAGATTATCAGTTTGATACTGGGTACAAGCCTGCACACCAGGAGCAGATGTGCCTGAATTTGCAGTTTGCCCAAGTGCACAAGGCCCTGTTGTACTCCCAGCATGTCTGGGGGTGCCTTTTTTTGCATGTCCCCCCTGGGCCCACCCATTGGACCCCATAGTGTTCATACCCATAGCTCTGAGTGGGTACAGTCCCACCGCAATTCACCTTTTGCTGCCATCATCTTCCTGAAAGCCTCATCATACTTTAGCCACCCATACCTGAGCTTTGCCTTGTATGTGTCCCTAATGATTGCCTTGTATGTCAAAAGGGGGATGGCTAGCTCTGGTTGCTTTTCCAGCACCAGTGCACTGTATATCAGGAAACTCACCTGCCAAGTATCTATATTCTTCCCCTTGTACTTTGCCTCTTCCTCCTTATGTCCAACTATGGCTAGTGCCACTGCCATCTCTGATTTTCCTACTGATTCCTTCTGCTCATACTTCTTAGCCATATCCTCATCCACCAAACTGAAAATATCCACATATTCTCCCTTCCATATCTTATCTTTAATGGAGGATGGCATGTGGTCACCCAATGTGAACTTCAGGGGACCATCATATAGCTTCTTCCCTCCTTTTTGCTTCTCCTGGCCCTCGTTCCCACCCTTACCCCCCCTTTATTGCTTGCAGTGTCTGTTCCATCTTTTCTACCCTGGACTCCCCCCCATCCCCCACTAGACCCTCTAAGCATTCATTTAAGTCCCCTTCATTTCTTATATCCATATTGTCCTTACCCCTATTTGGACCTGGTCCCATCGGCACTGGTGCAGGCTCCAGTGGTAGGATAGGCAAAGGGCTAGGCCCCACTCCTCGAGGCCTCTTTCCTCCCCTGCTCCCACCTGCCCACTCTTCTCTCTCCTTTCTCTTCTTCAAAGCCTCCTCTTCCTCCTCCCATTGCTGAGCCACCTCAACCAGCTCCATCATATTACCCATTAGCTTTACTGCCTTCTCCATCATCTTGGTACTGGACACCGCAGCTCTCTTTAGTGCCACCTTCCTTGTTACCTGCTATAGGGAAGGAATGAGAAACTGTAAATGCATTTGCCCTCATCCACCGGCCCCATCCTCTCTTTTCATCCAGTCTCCACTCATCTCATGCGTGCCCCTCGGGCACCTGCCGAATCCACATACCGCATACTCACCCGTCCCACCGGACTGGCCAACTCTCCTCCTGCTGCTTGCCCAGGACAAATGGGGGGGCACACTCTTCCCATCCAGTGCTGCTGGCCCCAACCTCCCTCACGCACCCCTTCCTCTTTTCTTTTTTTAACGCACTTGTCACCTCTTCTAGCACCCCTTATTTTGACCCCTCCCTCCAATGAGTCACAGACTGGCAATCCCCTGTAAGACCACTGCCAGACCCCCTCAGAACAAACCCTGCCCCAAAATCCACCCCCTCCTGCACTTGCCTCCCTTGCAAGGAGACTGGGAGCCAGCCCTACTGCCCCCCAGTTGCAGCCACCATGTGCTGTCCTACGTGCCCCCCCATGCAGTGGGAGTTTGCGTGGTACTGAAAATTATGCCCCTTTCTTTTATTATTTTATTTATTTGTTTTATTTTTTTTTTTTTTGCTGTGCTCTCTCTTTATTAACTGTTAACCAAAAAAGGAGGGGTGCTGCCTGCAGGACTCGCCCCCTGGTCCCCATGCACTGAGCTCTGCACACCCACCACGTGGCTGCCATCTCATAGGCCTGTAGTGGCCCCCCTTCCCCTTGTCCCCAGCCCACTGAGCCTCCAAGCACCTTCTGCACCACGTTTTCACTATCCCGCAGTCCGTACATGCCTCTATGTACCCCCACTGCTCCTTCCCGTTTGTTACTTCTTGTCATCATCCCCCCGGAGACCACCGCATGGTCCATGGGTGGGTGCTTGCGTGCTCCTATCCTTCTCTCCCTGTCCTTCAGGCAGGCTCCTGCAGCCTGCTTCCAGTGGTGCTCACCCTGCCATCCTGCTGCCTAAAAGGAGCCCTCCACTACTCCACATCCAGCTCTTACCTCACCAAAGAAAACCCCATGCCCTGTGACCCAGAGCTCTTCCCCCAGCATCTCCAGCACTCACTCTATGCCAAACTCCATGCATCTCCTTGTTGAAACCAGGCCTGTCCCCAGGACCTTGCTCAGAAATACCACTGCACCAGGCCACCATCACTCTCTACATTTGGCCACCTCCTCCCCCACCGCACTTCCAGCGCCATTTTGAATCACCCTTCCCAGGCTTCACATGGTCTGCCTATGACTCACTCCTGTAGAGGAAACCACCGACCCAGTCTCCAACTTCCCACCCTAAAAAAACCTCAGCAGACACCTCAAATCTCCACAGACGACACCAACAACATGCCAAGGAGGTCAAGGATTCCTCACCAGTGGTGCCTTTTTGTGCCAGAAGTATTGGACCCAGGCCTCCCTCCTGGCTCACCCCACAAACCACCATGCAGGTTACCCAGTCACTGGATGGCCCCCCCTTCTGGGCCCAATGCTGTCCTGCCACAAAACAACAACCACCAGTCCCTTACTTCAGCCACTTCCATCGCAGCTGTGCATCATTAACTTCTCATCAGCCAACCCCTACCAAACAACAGTCGATAAACCTAAGACCTGCACACCACACAAACAAACCGCTGTAGTGTCCCCTGCACAGTACAATGTTTTCTTATATACCTACTATTTTCTTTCTTTGTTCTTTTAAATGAACCCTGGTCAACAGGCCCCAGAATGATCCCATGTGGACTTAACCCACCACAAATTGCCAATCCAGCTGCAACGTCCCCGCTCACCTTAACCACTAAATGTATTCATTATTATTATGCTCTAAAATGAAAAACATTGTCAAACAAGCCCTCAGTGTGACTCAATGTGGCCAAAAAAAAAACTCCTGGAGCCCCTAGCTCTATGCCTTACCTGAAATTGTCTTCCTGTGGACAATGAAGTGCTAAGAAAAATACCTAGCAAAAGAGCGCAAATGGAGGTCTGCCTAACCTTATATACCCCTCTAGGACCCCTTGCAAGGACCCTTGTTTTCCCCTCCCCCTGGCCTGTGGCTGAGCACCCTATTCCCTGTGTCAAATGACACACCTATGACTCACCAGGTGATGTCACCAAACCCTACCCCTTCCTACCTTGGCCCCCCTCTTCCCCATCCCATACCTTTCTTGCTAATTTTTCCAGGGGGCATTCTGACAATTCAGGTTGCCTGTAATTGGCAACCCCATTTATTATGGATTGTGTTTGTTCTAACTATATGTAGGACTACCATATGCTTTGAGGAAGGTCCTTGACAATTAATTATCTAACACTCTATTACTTCTACATATTGCTTTTTTTTTCTTATTTCTGTCACATGTCTGGTTTTATGAAATGTCTGTGATTATAAAACATTATGTTTCATCACTGTATTTAAAACTTTGCAATGGCTATTGTTTGTTGACCAAATGAAGTATTGACAGTGATGGCAGAGATGTTTATATAGAATGATGCATGCTGTTTGTCAGGGTTGCAGGCCCAGATGCTCATAGCAGGATCTCATTTCCTGTGGCACACAGGACCTACAGAAATCAGCACCTGCAATACTGGGAAAGTCAAAGACAGTACTGGGTTATGCAGTGCAACACTTTAAGTACAGCACTGTATGCACTGCTGCCCTATTACGACACTGGGTCCAAAGAGTGCCAACCAGAATATCATTGGCTAGGAGTGCACAGTAAAAACTGCTGCACTGATTTTTCTTTTGTGGGGACTCCACCCGCACACCTCCCCTTCAATAGGATTCTCACTCCGAGGGGAAGCAGATCCCAGGGAAAATTAACATTTATGGGTCCATGTAATGCTGTTTCCATGGCCCTATGTAAAACAAAACAAAGTACTAATATGTTAAAAAATGTTGGAGACCAGAATTAGAACCATGATCCCCACTGCTACTGGTCAAGCTGCTCTGAGCACCAGACCTCCACCCCATGGGAGCAGCTCAGCCAGGCACCTGGATTCTGCTGTCCTTGTCCATGTAGCACTACCAGGGACAGCAGCCAGTGGAGTGCATACAGCTAGTGCTGTACATCCCTGCTTGCTCCCCCTGGTAGCACTTTATGGACTAGCACTCCCTTGACCGGTGCTTTTAATGTAGCACTCTTCTGACCAGGTACCCCCTATTACCACACAGTGTGGCCAACCTGGATCAAGTATTGATAACCCCTGTGACATTTTTGTCTTCCACATGGACAGCAATGGGTTACAGTACTGTACTCTAATCCTACAGCCTCTCCAAGAACCCTTCAACTTTTCCAGTGACCCTTCAACCCACTGCAGTGCTTCAGGGTGCCGGCATTAGGGCACCAAGTCATTAGGGCACCAAAATCAGAATTCGCCACCCACTGCCCAAGGTCTGCCCCCCCAGAGTAGGAATCTATAGTTATGAGGGTGTGGGGGGCACAGACTCCCACATGGAGGGCCTGGGGGGTGCAGGCCCCCACAGAAACAGTGGTCAGCAACATTGCCAATTGGCACCCTAATGACTTGGCACCCTAATTCTGGTGCGTTCCAAGGGTGGAACCCCTTCTACCACCCCCATGACCGTACTACCTCCTCATTTAGTTAAATGAAACATGTTTTTGTTGCACACTGTTGTGTGTTTGTTGAACTGGTCTGACCCTTATTCATATTGTTTTGTGAGGGGGAGGGTTATTGATTAATCAGTGATTGGGCATGTAAATTTAAACTGATAGTTTACTGTCATATTACTAGCTAGCTATCAAGTGTACAACAGCACTAACAGTGGTGCAACTGCAGATCATGGCTCACAAAATGGCAGACAACTTCATATGTGATCTGCTGCTTTTAATAGATATTTAAGTTAGTTATGCATTTGTTCTATTGCCTCCTGTTCAAAACTGCTATTTAAATTTCACTGTGAGAAGATAATCAGACATATTGTGAATTGCTATCCACATAGATCAACTGCAGGTCATGTCTTACAAAATGACTGATGAGTAGACCCAGACAGCCACCAGTACTGTACTAAACATTTTTGCAATGACCCTCACAGAAGGTCATTCAGCACATGTACTGCATAAGAACATAAATAAAGGTCAGAAAGGAGGGCTGGGGGATACTGGGATGCATAGGGAGAGGCATCACCAGTAGAAAACAGGAAGTTATTATCCCTCTGTACAGACAGCTGGTGAGACCCCATCTGGAGTACTGCATGCAGTTCTGGAGACCCAATCTCCGCAAAGACATAGACAGGATGGAAGCTGTCCAGAGGAGGGCAACTAAAATGGTGCAGGGTCTGCACCGGAAGACATATGAAGAGATACTAAAGGAGCTTGATATGTATAGCCTCGAAGAAAGGAAGGAGAGGGGGGACATGATAGAAACTTTCAAGTACCTCAAGGGAATCAACAAAGTCCAAGAGGGTAGCATCTTTCAAAAAAAGAGGTGTGCAAGAACAAGGGGGCACAATTTGAAGATGGGGGGGCGGCTCAGAGGTAATTTAAGGAAGTATTTTTTCACAGAGGGTTGTGGATGCATGGAACGGCCTTCCAGAGGAGGTTGTGGAGTCAAAAACAGTGGTGGAATTCAAGCATGCATGGGACAATCATAAGGCAATTCTAGGGGGTGGGGGTAGAAAGAAGTAGGCTGCTGGTTAACTAGGATCTGCAGCTTATCCATTAGGTAGGGAAATGGGCAGACTGGGTGGGCCAAGCAGTCCTTATCTGCCGTCAAATTCTATTTTTTTATATGTTTCTTTATGCATTTATGATTTAGGATGAGTTTGCTCTGTTTGGAAAGATAGATGTAGAAAAAGGTTATAAAAATGGTTAAATTTATGTCACCTTAAACATTTCCTGTCCAAACTCAAAAGTGAAAATTGACTTGTTGTGAGATGGAGTGGTAACTAAGTTGGCCTTTCACATAGATGAATAAATGTAAAAAAATCAAGGTAAAAGGGCTTTTTTATCAATAACATTTTTATTGTAGTATAAATAAACATGTCTTGCAATTGAACATCATACTACTGATTTTCTAATTTTAATACTATCAGAATAATCAAAAACTACTATGCTGTTATACTGAACACTCTTATCTCTACATAATTTGTACATGTAATTGCATACTGTTTGTATTATGTTAGTATTCATCAGACTTCTCTAATGTCAGTAATAATTCCACCACCAATCAATTTCCCCCTAACAATCTTCCAGTTCTGGGAAATAGAAATCTAATATTCAACAGATCCATTTTATAGTGAAAATGAGAGATAACCCTAATAAGAAAGAAAAAGAGTATGAAACCTATCCACTATGCTATACAAAGAAAAGAAATAAAGATCACAGCTGGAAGAAACTAGTTGTGGCAGAGCCACTACAGCTTTAAATGCATTAACTAGATAAGGGTGTTTCATGGGCTTAAACATAAACATGAATCACCGTTGCAGACACAAACTGAATCAAAGTATGATACATTGAGAAAGGGCATATATAAAATTAATGCCACCAACTATATTACAGTTACCTACTGTATACGTTTCACAGTTTATTCTATACACTGTTAATAGCAATCAACTCAACAGAACTGGGACATCATAAACATGAGGGTACTGTGCCTTAAAGGAAAACTACACCCAAAACTTGAAAAAATATATGTTGTGCAGAGTGTTTTAATTTGTATGTGAAGTTCTAGTGTTTCCTTCCCTCTGACTGGTATTAGGAGTTTTTCCCCAAATTAGCCTGCTAGCTTTATGCTAGTTTTACGACCCCTGGGGATCCTCATACCTGATAGCGTAATTGTATTTCTTGTTCCCACAGTGCATCTTGTCTCATGTGACTGTAATGTAAGACAGACCCAACATTCAGCACACACATGCCAAACAAACTAAATATCTTGGAAGCTTTACAAGCTGCACAAAAATTACCAGCAGCAAAGTTTTTCAGGACAGTAAAACCTTTAGGATGAGGGTGGTCACCAAGCTGAATTCTACAGATTTTAAAATATAGCCATCTCTATTGTTGTGAACTGATTGTAATGCAATGCTTTCTGCTGGATTTATGGGCTCTGCTACATCACCATCACATGAAACAAGGTGCATTGTAGGACAAAGAAATGCAATAAAGCTATTTGATATGGAGATCTCCAGGGGTCGTAAAACTACCCTAAAGCTAGCAGGCTAATTTAGGAAAAACTCCTAATACCAGTCAGAGGGAAGGAAACACTAGAACTTCACATACAAATTAAAACACTCTGCACAGCATATATTTTTTCAAGTTTTGGGTGTAGTTTTCCTTTAATTGCAAACACTGCTGAGACAACTATATGTTGTGACAAGGCAGAAGATAAACACAATGTAGAGACATGTTTAGGAAGACATTTGATGTGTTTGATGTTTTCAGAGATTGCTATACAGTACACACACATAATTAATATACTTTAAAAGTTCATATACCCAAATGTCAATGTAAATCTTAAACATTTAATTACAATTTGTTCTTTTGAAGGAAGATATCACTGTACTGCGACAGGGAGCTCCTGCCACTGTTGAGGACTGACCTTTTCTTAAATCTGTTGCAGCAGTTCTTCTGTTTCTGAGCCTAATCTATCCTTTACAATTTCTAGTCCATAAGGTTGGCCAACTATGGGCACCCCCCTTCCCTTTCTTGACTATGTTATAGTGTCCTCTTTAATTTTCCATTTCCCTCTCAGGTCCTCATAAAGGGAGGTTATTGTGGTAACCTCTGAGGGTATGTAAAACAACAGGCTGTGTTTATCATTGTTGGATTTAATATGTAATAGCACTGTATCATAAAATACTTTAATATACATACCTCATATATAAAACCTTTAAATGTTGAAAATACCATGGCACTATGTGTTTTTGATAAAGGTAAAAAAGTACTAGGTGATTGTATATTATAGAAATTAAGTTAGTTGTGCTATTTAAAATGCATGTAAATTGCTATAAACTGAGGCAATCTGAAATGTTGTATTGATTTGCATATATACCATGATGCTTTGCATTATGGAAATGCATGTGATGTTGTGTTTCTTTGAAATTTGGCTTGTTGGCAATGCCTGTTCGTGTAACCCTTGTTTCAGTGCTTCTGCACTGAGGTTCTTTGTTCTTAGCTTGTTTTATTTTTTTATATGAGCCCCCATTACTGAAGCAAACAGGGCCTGCACAAGGGTGGAGGCTGAATCTCAACTGCTAAGTTAGATCAAAGATCATTGAGTCAGTAGGTGCTGGGGTAAGTGTGGAGGAAGGACTTGCATGGTCTGTTGCTACAAACTGATGTACTGAAGAAGGAATATGCCATTGTTGAAGGCTATCTCTGCATTTTGAATAAACATCACACAGAGATTGTGTGTTGAACTTGAAGTTTATTGTCTGGTCCATCTGCTATCCCAGAACCCTTCCACAAATTTGGTGTCAGTAGTGGGATAACTTTCTGGAAGCATCTGGACTGCCTGAAGAGGGATGTTTTCTGGTGGATATTTCCCAGATATCTCAGATGGACCGATGTACCAGGAGTTGCCAGAGGAGAACCTGGAGAAGAAAGTCCATGGAGTTCTGACCAGAACCATGGCTGACAGATGGAAAGAAGCTGCTGCCTGGACTGGACCTCGGAGCTTGGAGGAAGGCCAAGTCTGAAGATGAAGAGATGCAAAGGGATGAAGAACTATAGTGGGGTTGAGGCAGACCAGAGGTGTGAAGACAACACCCAGGAGGTGGAAACCCGATGAGGATGATCCACTGTATGAGTTAGCAATGGCTGGAGGCAGACCGACTATGCAGAGAGGTGGAAACTGGTGCCAGGTGTGCAAGAGGTTCATGCTGGAGAGTTTGGATAAAGAGTTGGAGGAGGATTTTCGGTGTTCTCAGCTGGAGGAGGACCCCCTGACTAAGCAGATTATTCCTTTGTTTCCTGTGTTCCCAGGATGTTACCTGTTGGAGGTCGGAGATGCAAGTATGGAACTTAAATGTGAGACCCCAGGTAAGACTGTGCCTAATGATCTTGTGCTGGGGTTGAAGAGTCAAAGCAAAGCAAGAAGAAGCCTATGAGGCTGAAGGGACTTTTTCTTGTATTGATGCAGCTAAATCTATTGACTGGGGTATACTGCAGGCTAAAGATGCTAATATTGCCAAAGTATTACAATGTGTTTCGATCAAGAAGTTGGTACATGTGTTTTATTTTTTTGATGAAAAACCTACAATGGAGGAGGTTGGTGGAAAATGGATAGGAATCTGTGTTGGGGTAACACCTAGAATGTCTACCTTCAGGTGTCTGTATCTGTAGCAAGTGAAATGAATCAAGAGACATACTGTAGTAGATTTATGTAGAAGGGTTGAACCTAGGACTGGGCCCCTGCTTAAATCTGACATGTCTGGTGGGGTTGGAACAGGTAATTACTCACCCCAGATATTTTTTTCTGTAGTACTAGACTTTACAGTCATCCAAATGTTCAGTTATAAAATATAATGCACAACATGTACATGCTAATTTCATGTCTAGATATGGTGCAGGAATTGATGTCAATGGAATATGACAGACTTTCCCTAAAAGGAGATGGGAAGGTCCTGTTAGTCTTTGTTGAGAAATGTGTTAAAGCCTCAGGATAAAAGTATGATTATATCCACTGTGTTTATGATAGAATGTTTACCATTATTAGGGACCCTGAGACAGAGCCTTCTGAAGATGGATGGGTGGAAGTTCCATCCCTTCCTGGGACAGGAAGGTGGTAAGCTGGCTGCAATAACTGCTTCCCTCTTAAGGTGAGACATATGTGACAGGGAGCTCCTGCCACTCTTGAGGACCAACCTTTTCCTAAATCTGATTCAACAGTTCTTCTGTTTCTTAGGCTAATCTATCCTTTACAATTTCTAGCCCATAAGGTAGGCCACCTATTGGCACCCCCTTCCCTTTCTTGACTATGCTATAGTGTTCTCTTTAATTTCCCTTTAACCTCTTAGGTCCTCATACAGGGAGGTTATTGTGGTGACCTATGAGCATATGTAAAACAACAGGCTATGTTTATCATTGTTGGATTTAGTAAGAAGTAGCACTGTCATAAAATACTTAAATGAATATACCTTATGTGTATAAAACCTGTTAATTTTGAAAATACAATGGCACTAGGTGTTTTTGATAAAGGTAAAAAGTACTAGGTGACTGTATATTATAGAAATTAAGTTAGTTGTGTTATTTAAAATGCATGTAAATTGCTGTATACTGAAACAATCTGAAATGTCATTTTGATTTGCATATATCCCAGGATGCTTTGTATTATGGAAGTATGTGTGATGTTATGTTTCTTTGAAACTTGACTTATTGTCAATGCCCTTTGGTGTAACCCTTGTTTCAGTGCTTCTGCTCTGAGGTTCTTTGTTTTTAGTTTTTTTTTATTTGAGTCCCCACTACCCAAGCAAACAGGGCTTGCATAGAGTGGAGGCAGAATCTCAACTGCTAAGTTAGATCAGAGGTCAGTGAGTCAGTAGGTGCTGGCTAAGTGTAGAGAAAAGAATTGCATAGTATGTTGCTACAAACGTATGTACTGAAGAACAGATATGCCATTTCTGAAGGTTATCTGCTGCATTTTGAATAAACATCACACAGAGACTGTGTGTTGAACTTGAAGTTTGGTGTCTAGACCATCTGTTATTCCACAACCCCTCCACATGTACAAGGCCTCAAAATGGGAGTTCAGTAAAAGTAAACTGGGGTAGGTGTATTATTGAGGGTACTGCATCATTTATCTTTTATTGCTGCTCCACCCCAGGCACACACAATATGAACATTGACAACCCCTTGATATGGAGCAACAGGAATTAGTTAGTACAAGGACAGAAACAAGTGGGAGACTGAGTAAGTAGGTAGACAAGCATGAACATGGTAATTCAAATAACATTTCAAAAAAACTATCATAATTCATTTTTTACAAATGCATCTGCACAGTTGATGATTTTTGTAAAGAAATAATAACAATGGGAGTTATTTCACATATGTCCACAGGTGCCATAAATGCAGGTGGAGGGATCTGAGGCCTAGAGGCACCAGTCTGTCCTGCTTCTCAGTCAGATGATCATGGCAGAGAGGCCGAGGTACTGGGGGTTCTTTCAATAGCTGTTGAAGTAGTGGTAACCAAATCTGATGAGACCAAAGAGGGGCTATTGGAATCATGTGAGGCCGTTCCACCTGTAGCTTCAGGAGAACCCTCTGAATGATGACTGGGAAGGGAGGAAAGATGTACAAGAACCTCCCTGTCTAGCAAAGAGACAGCACATCTCGCCAGAAAACACCACACCTGGGAAAGAGGGAGCAAAAAAATTACTCCAGTGAGCTGAATTAGGTTAAAAGTTATCTATTCTGCCATTTCCAAAGAGTCAAGTGGGCTGATTCTATCTCTAATCTCCAACCCATAACACATGGTGTCCTGCAGGGCTCCATTCTGGGTCTGTTGTTATTTTCACTATTCATCAATGACCTACCTAAGTTTTGTGGAGGAGCTCTGGTGCATCTCTATGCTGATAACACAATCATCTACTGCTCCTCTCCTGACATAAACAAAATTAATAGAGATCTTGCCTCTGACTTCAGTCTCCTTGAGGGCTGGTTCAGGCTTAATCATCTTGTTTTGAATATGAAAAAAACTAAAAGCATGCAATTTTACCACCAACCCTACTCCATGCGTACTCTTTCCTCTCTGGGCATTACCTCTCTCAGTTCAGGAAAGTGAAAAGGAGGAAAGTGATAAAATATTGGTGGGAATTATTGAGATTCCTAATAGGAACATGAATTCTTCACCAGTAAAGAAAATTCAGAAAGAACAGCAAACTACATGGAATCCATACAAAAGGAATATTCACTACAGGATAGTGGGCTCTTAGGGAATAAAAGTGGATCAATCAGAGGAAGGAAAATGAGAGGCCCAAGGATAAATAGTAGTATAATACTGATGAGTGATGATGGCTCTGGAATAGAGATGCAGTGAACTTAAAATCCGCCTGCGAAGTGAACGCGCAGTGGCCACTTCCCGTTGGTGTTTCGCTACGTGGAGTGCCCCTTAGGAAAGGCTCACTTCACCTTGTTATTATTACTTCACGTTGTCATTCCACTTTAAACATGAAGTAAGGCAGAGTGACAACAATATTGGCAGCACCCCACCCATACAGTCACCAGAATTTATGCGCATCCCCAAAATGCTACTGTCTTGTGTCCATAAAACTCCCCAGTGCTGACGAAGTGAAATGAGAGCATAACAAGAAATGCAAAGTCTCCCAGAATTAATGGCACACTCAGTCATGCGTGCAGTGGTCACAGAGTCACCAGAATTAATGTGCAGCTCCAAAATGCTACTGTCTTGTGTCCAGACTCCAGAAAATTCCTCAGTGCTGATTAAATGCTACTGTTTTGTGTCCAGAAAATTCCCCAGTGCTGACGAAGTGAAATGAGAGCGTAACAAGAAATGCAGTCTCCCAGAATTAATGGTGCACTGCAAACGCACACGCAGATTAAGATTGAGCTGTGCACTCAAGGGATGCATACAAAAAGGCACAACAACACCTAACTAGTGCACACAAGTCACAAATCCAAATCTGGAAAGGAATACATTTTGCCAGTTGGGGGATTAGTGCACAGCAGTAACAATCCACTACCAGTAAACATACCACAAAGCAGTATAAAAAATTCATGCATGTGCAGTGGATAGCAGGTTCACACTGCTGCAATCCCTTTATGGCACAATAAAAGGTGTCTGATTTAATGGCACGCATCACACACACACTCACACACACACTACAAGTAATGCGTATCAAATTGAAAAATTTTAGAAATATACCAAATGTTTTAAACAGACAAATTATACACTGCTGCTCCACAACAATTTATTTATGTATTTATTTATTTATTTATGAGTTTTACCAGGAAAACATACTGAGCAACATGCTCGATTCCAGATGTGACCTGGGGGCCGAGACCCACTTACATAAATGGAAATACGTTAGACAGTACAGAAAAGGCAAAGCTTATACATTGGTAATTTAGAAGTGTTTGGGGGAAAAAATAGCAGCCAGGGTAGAATGCATACATTCAGTGGAAAACGTTTCTTTAGTTGAAACAGGAGGAGCTGGAGGTGAAATGTGCTCTGAGTAATTTGTTACGTAGAGAGGGGTTTGTGTGTCAGATGCAGAGGCAGAAGTGAGCATTCAGGTCTGGAGAATGTGGTAATTAAAAGCCGCCTGGCCTTTGGTTGTATGCATAAACGGGACATGGAGAAGTTCTTGGGTCTGTGCTTCTAAGGAAGTGCGTAGGAGAAGGTTGTTGGGAGAGGGCAGTGGTCAGGTAAGGGGAAGGGAGGGACCAATACTTGGCTGCCAGCTTCACGCTGTTCATTTGTCTGCATTCATAGAGGGACTGTAGGGTTAACAAGCTGTAGAGGTCGCAGTGGTGTGTTGATTGTGGGCAGTCGAGGATGAAGCGGCAGAAGGAGTTGAACAAGGTGTCTAGGCTGGCCAGGGCAGACCCGGAGGCGATGGAGTAAACTATATCCCCGTAATCGAGTATGGGAAAGATAATTTTTTGAACAATTGCATGCCTAGTCTGAATGGGGAGACTGCTTTTATTACAGTGTAGTGCGCCAAGTTTGGGGAGCAGCCACTTATGTATAGAGGTGATGTGAACTGAGAAGTCTAGAAGTTGATCTAGCCAGATGCCCAGATATCTGAAGCTCGTACAGTTTTCCAGGGGAGTTCCATCCAAGGTTGTGACAAGGGGGCTGAGGGCTTGGTGGGAGAGTCTTTGTGGGGAGCCAAACGTTAGTGATACTGTTTTTTTAGAGTTAAGAAATAACTGGTTTGACCTGAAACAGTTTTGGATGGCATCAAAATCTTCCTGGAGGAGGGTTGCTACGCTATGTATAGTGGGACCAGAGGCATATAGGACAGTGTCATCTGCGTACATCTGAATGGAGGAGTGGGAGCAGGCTGCTGGGAGGTCAGTCAGAAAGATGGAGAAAAGGAGGGGACCCAGGACTGAGCCTTGGGGGATGCCTGCAGGGACAGGCAGTGGGTGGGAGGTGTGAGAAGCTATTTTGACTACTTGTTTCCTGCCTACTAGGTAGTCTTGGAACCATTCAATGGCCAGTGTAGAGAGCCCTGCATTGGTGAGTTTGGTGAGGAGTAGAGAGTGGGAGACAGTGTCAAAAGCCTTGGCTAGGTCAATGAAGATGGCAGAGGTGATATAACCTTTGTCCATACCCGTGAGGATGTCACCTGTGACTCGAAGCAGGGAGGTGATGGTCCAGTGGGATTTCCGGGAAGCCTGATTGGAAAGGTGAAAAGAAGAAGGAGGCGTCTAGGTACGGATTGAGTTGGGATAGGACCAGGTGTTCCTGTATTTTGGCCAGGATAGGAAGTAGGGAGATGGGTCAGTAATTTCCTGGGGAGGAGAGGTCACCTTCTTTTGACAGAGGGATAATGGTGGCCAGCTTCCAGGCTGTGGGTAGCTTTCCCTGAGAAAAGGATAGATTGAAAAGATTGGCTAGAGGTGCGGCTGTTGCTGGGGCAGAGAGGTAAAGCATCTTTGTGTCCATGGACGTAAGGCATTTGCCTTTGTTTGGGTTTAAAGCCCGAAGGGAGTGAAAGACATCTGCTTCAGATGCTGGGCGGAAGGAGAACAGTAGGGTAGTGGTTGTGGGGGCATGCTGATGGGCACCTGTGCTGGGGGAGGAGCAGGGGGGTGAGAAAGTGGGAAGGAGGAAAGAAGCTTTTCAGTGCAGCTGGAGAAATGGGTGTTAAAAGCTACAGCTACGTGTCTTGGGTTGGAGAGGAGGGAGCCCTGTGCTTGCAGTGTCACATGTGAAGGTTGGGAGGTGGGGGAAAGCAGAGTTTTGATTGATTTCCAAAAGTCAGTTGGGTGATTTAAATTTTTGCTGAATGCTGATAGGAAGTATGTTTTTTTCGCTTGGTGAATGCTGGTTGTACACGCGTTACAGAGGGATCTGAATGTGGTGAGGGAACCCTGTGAGCCCATCTTCTTATAAGCTTTCCAGGCATGGTCCCTGGCATGGCATTTTCTGATAATTTCAGCCGAGATCCAGGGGAGATTTGCTCCTCTGACTCTTTTCCTTCGTAATGGAGCATGTTTGTCCCAGATTTTAAGGAAGTTTGTTTTGAATGCCTCAAAAGCTATATCTATGTAGGGTGCCTCTGGTATGAAGGACCAGTTTATCCACCCTAGGTCTGACAGGAGGGAGACTAAGTTGAGGGAATTATAGGACCTGGTGATTAAAGTCTTTGGTGGTGGGGCGGGGGGGAGTATACCTTCCTGACCATGTAAATCATATGATGATCGCTTATGGAGTCAGGTAGGAGACCTGTGCTTAGAATTCTCTGTGGGTGGGAGGTGAGAGCCCAATCCAGTAAGGTATGGTTTTGAGTTTTGTGATTTAACCTGGTGGGGTCAGTGATGAGTTGAGATAGATTCTGGGCCTTAATTTTGGTCTTTAGGTGGGCTTTATCTGGACCAAGCCAGTTTATACTGAAATCGCTGGTGACATGCAGCTTGCCCCCAACTGCTAGGGATTGTAAGTTGCCCAAGTGGGATAGGATGTCCTTGAGGGGAGTTCAGGGGGAGCAGTATGAGCCAGCCACATAGATGAGGATGGAGCTAGGGAGAGAGATTTTGATGAGTATTGCGTCTATATTTCCAGGTGATATGGGGATGTCCACTACAGTGAACTGATGACTATTTGCAATGTACATAGCCGTGCCATTGCCTCGCTTTTTACCTTGGTGGTCACGCCTAATTATATCATACACTGGTAGGGATACTTCCATATCTGTATGATGTTGTTTTAACCAGGTTTCAGTGATGATTAGGATATCAGGGAGCAGGGTTAAAGTAAGAGGTTGCATCAGAGAGAATTTAGACAGGAGGCTGCAGGTGTTTAAATGGATGATATGGAGGCCTTTGGGAAAAGAGAAAGGGGAGAGGGTGTTTGAAGCTGGGGTGTTTGGACCGTGGTTTACCTCTATGTCCCCAGACAGGAGTAGGAGAAGGGTGATGAGGTGTTTCAATTTAACCCAGGGAGGTTTGGGGCAAGTTGTAGTGGGTCGAGAGGTAGAGGTAGTTGGGGGGAGATGGTAGGTTGAAATGCGTAGGACCAAGTGGCCCATGCAAAAGGTTGGCAGTATAATGGTAGCACTAATGAGACTGTAGTGTTCATTTGTTTTGGCTTGGGCAGCCTTGTGAACATGGTCAGTGTAGCAAAGCTGTGGTGTTAGGCTTGGAGGGATAGACTCCGGATGCTCATTGCATGACAGGATAGTTGTTGTCAGGGAGGATTTGCTTGCCAGTGATAGAAAAATGAATAGTGTAGGCAACAGCAGCATCCTTGCTAAAGAATAAAGTTGGGTGGGTGAGAATTTTAGTTCGGAGCCCTCTAGTGGCAGCAGCTGATAAGCTGCAAATGGAGAAGTGAGCTGATGGTTTTCGGCAATCACGTGACAAACCCTATATAAGGAGGAGCTCACCAAGGTGGTGGGGGTGGTGGGGAGCCGGCACGCAGCGCTGGTGGGGCAGAACCTCACAGACACTGGAATACAGAGCTTCCTACTACAAGCACTGTCTAGATTTGAAAATAGCGCCTGTGGCGTCCATGAGGGAGATTCCCAAGGAAATCTTCGTCAACCACCTGTGCTGCTGGGGGTCTGTTGTAGTGAGCTGCAGGGGAGGGCAGAATCAGACGTCCAGAGCCCTCGCGACCCAAATCCTGCTGTCTGTGGAGAGAGAAGAGGAATTTATAGGCACTGTAGGAGCAACTACAGGCATGGCAAGCCTCTTTAATTGGTTCAGTAGGTTTCTTTGTTCCTCGTTTGCTTGCTTGATCAAATATGGCTAAGGGATTGGGGCCCTGAGTAGCAACATGGTAAATGCAGGGCTATGTTAGGTAAGACGATTAGCAAAAATCTTTCAAGAATTACTGAAAATATTACTGTGTGCACATTAACACAGTTATGCAAGAAAAATATAACCGAAACAGAAAGACTGCCTTTTTCTCCCAGTTAATGCACCTACACCACAAATACACCCCTCCCCCAAAGCACACTTCACAGTACACAGACTGACTGTTCTATATTAACATTCAAAATCCACACACAACAATAATCTCTTGATGATATGACCACAGAAGGGTTTCCTAGTAAATTATGAGCAAAATAAATGACTCAAAAAGGCATTTTAAACAGCTTTTAGAGGTTTTGAATTGCAGAGCTCTGAGAGCAAGCTGTCTCCAGCTACCGCTACACACACACTACCCAGGCCAGAACTGAGGCTGTGCAGAGCAATCTAGAGCCCTTGTGACCTGCAATCCCATGAATCACTGCAGAATTTCATTTGGAGCTCAATTACAAAGTGAAGTGAGGTGAATTACATTGATTTCAATGAACTTCACCTTAAAATTGGTGGAGAAGTGGTTTGGGAAAGGCGGAATAACACAAAGTCATTGGTTTCTATGGACTTAGCATTCCTCATTATGAAGCGAAGTACTCCGCTTCACATTGTGGAGTACTCCGCAGGTTCCACATTACTCCATGATTCACTTTGTGGAGCGAATTGGGGCCACTTCGCCCACCACTACTTATAGTACTGAAACTCACATGCTGTACAGGAAGGAATGAGAATGCTCATGGCTGTACTTCCCCAATGAGCTGCAGCACAAAACTCCCCAACTTAAAAACACATATTTATGAGTACAATGGTGGGGTGGTAAAGCCTGGAGAGATACTACAAAGCAGGCTTACAATACATGCAAGTAACTAAAAAAAATTAATGTTGTGATTCGTGACATGATCATGAATCGTGATTTGTGACTGCATTTGTGACCGTGATAATGAAGAATGTGATTCAGTGTCGATGGTGTGAGTTAACCAATATGAAACTGTATTGGGAACACGAATGCCTATGGCTGTACTTCCCCCATGAGTTGCATCTTAAAACTCCCCAACTTAAAAACACATATCAATGAGTACAATGGTGTGGTGGTGAAACCTGGAGAGATACTACAAAATAGGCTTACAATTCATCCATGAACATGATTTGTATCACAAGTGACTTGTGATGATGGTCCTGACTTTAAAATGCATATTAATGAGTACAATGTTCATGCAGAATTATGCACCACACCTGTCCAGTACTCTGGAAGGACGCCAAAGAAACAATTGTGACTTAAGTTACAGATAGAGATTGGGCCCTAAAGAAATGCAAATGCACAGACAGATTAAGATTGTACTGTGCACTGAAGAGATGCAGACACAAAGGCACAACACCTAACCAGTGCTCACCATCAGAAATTCAAACCTGGAAAAGAATACCTGCTAGTTGGGCGGGCTGGGGCAGTGTACTGCACTGCTGCAGTAACAGTCCCTATTACTAGTACCAGTAATGATACCACAAAGAAGTGCAAAAATCACACAGCTGCAGTGGATAGCAGGTTTACAGTGCTGAAATTACTATGTGGCACAATAAAAGGTGACTGATTGATGACACATCACACACATACTCACACACACATTAAGTAAAGCATAGCAAATTGAAAACTTCAGTAATATAACCACATATTTTAAATAAACTAAAATTATGCATTGATGCACCACAACAATCAGCAAAATAAAATGGCAAGAATTATTGAAAATATTACTGTGTACATTAACACAGTTATAAAAAATATCACCAAAACAGGAATAACTGTCTTTTTCTCCAAGTTAATCTACCTACACCACAGATACGCCCCTCCCCAAAGCACACTTCCACTGTCTCTCAGTACACAGACTGAATGTTGTACATAACATTCAAAATCCACACACAAACAGTAAAGGCTCAATGATATGAGCACAGGAGGGTTTCCTACAATCGATGAACTAAAGTTTCAGCCAAAACAGACAAAAAAAGACTTTTTTAACAGCTTTTAGAAGGTTTGACTTGCAGACAGCTCTCAAAACAGACTGTCTCCTACAGCTTCCTACACATTCTACCCCAAATTGAGGCTGTGCAGAACAATCTAGAGCCCATTTGACCTGAAATCCCATGAATCACTGCAAACTCCACCTTTGGAGCTTAAAAACAAGGCGAAGTGAGGTGAAGTACATTGATTTCAATGTACTTCACCTTAAGAATTGGTGGAATAGTGGTTTTGGAAGGTGGAGTAATGCAAAGTCCTTGTTTTCAACGGACTTCGCATTACCCACTATAACGCGAAGTACTCCGATTCACATTGCAAGGCACTCCTCAAATTCACCTTCACTCCGCGAATCACTTCGTGGAGCAAATTGTGGCCACTTCACCTATCTCTACTCTGCAATAGATTTGTGTTCTACATCATTGGCTATAACAAGGGGGAATAGGTTCTATCTATTGGAGTCAGAAGTGAACCTAAACTGACTAAATCCAAAAAAGAGAGTCACTCCCCAGCATGATGAAAATGGCCTTGAGGTAAAATCTTGGAATATAGCAGGTCTTGGGGATAAAATAAAATATACTGGTTGGTGGAAGTTAATGTCTAAATTTTCAATAATTTCATTTCAAGAAATGTGGGTAACTAGCCCTAATGAGCACCTTTTTGAGGGCTTTCAAAGCTGGGGAGTGCCTGCTCAAAAAGTGTCTATTTATGGGAGGCTGTCAGGTGTGATATGTACCTTGGTAAAAACCGGGCTTGGGATTGAAGCTAAGTGTTTGGTAAAGAATGAGACCCATCATATTCTGGGTATTGAACTATCTAGAGATGGAGTCACTATATGTTTAGTATTAAATGTTTACTTGGTGCCAAAGGCTAAACTGATTAAGAAAATGGATACCTTACAAGAAGTGTTATTTAATATGCAAACAAAATATCCTGTGACTACTATCATTCTGGGAAGGGATATGAATGCAAGAGTGGGAACTCAAAGGGAGGATCCTTGTAATAACTGGAACTTAGATGATGCTTTCGGAATCCCTATAAGGACCACACTAGATATAAAGGTTAATAAACAAGGACAAGTTCTGTTACATGTATTAAAAACATCAAGTATGAGGATGTTAAATGGTAGGTGCCCAGGAGATAGAGATGGGTAATGTAAGGAGGCAGCATAACACAGTGGTTTAAGGCTCTGAGCTGCAAATCTGGAGACCTGGGTTTGAATCCCACAACCCCCACCTGCATACTGTGTTACCCTGAACAAGTCACTTAAATTCCCTGTGCTCCCAGGCCACACCTTTAAACAACCTTTCAGCTTAGTGTGCCACTCCTGATTAAACAATTAAAAAAAAACATACATGGGTAAATGAAGAGGAAGTATCCTGGACTATTTTACAGTGGACGTGTATTCCTTTGATAACGTATTCAGGATAAATATATTAGAAGCATGGGATAGTGATCATTTCCCATTGTCCCTAAGTTTAACCCAATCCCTTACTGGGAAATTAAGAAAAGAGAATGAAGAAATTATGATAAGGGCAAATGAAAATATGTTTGTGACTAACAAGAAAAGGATACGATGGACATTAGAGAGGCAAGTAAAGGTGCAAAACCTTATACAAGAAAACTCCCTCCTGCAAGAAAAAAGGACAAGTATTAAGCTTTTTGAGGCAGGCAATAAAGGGTGTGAAGTACAGAATGGCCCCTTTCAGAATTTTAGCCACTCAAATGCAATAAATTTCAACTGCTTTGGGGCATGTGAAAGGTTGGTGCTAGCCAAATTGAGAAAGAGCAATGTAAATGGAAATGTGAGGAAAATTAAAAGAGAAAAAGGCATAGCTAAGTGGTATGATGGAGAATGTGAGGAAGCTAAAATTAGAATGGCTAAGCAGGGAAAAAGATTAAAAGCTACAAGAGTATTACAGGATAGGTTGGCTTTTATTAATCTAAGACATGAATAAAGGGCCTTGATCAATAGCAAACAACAAAAACAATCAGCTCTTCTCTGGCAGGCCCTACAGGCATCTATAGTGGAAAAGAACACAAAGTCATTTTGGAATTTAGTGGCATATTGGAAGGGTAATCTTAGACTAAATATAGAAGCACATATCTCTCAGTAAGTTTGGATAGCACACTTTAAGAAAATTTATAGGACTGAGCAAGAGTCTGCAGTCCATTCTGGAAGAAATATTAAGTGTAGTACAGAATGTAATACTGCCACAAATAAAATCTGGTATGACTTTACAATAGAGGCGGTGGTGATGGCAATTAAACCATAAAAAATAATAAAGCCCCTGGACTAGATGAGATAGAAGCAGAAATTTATCACTCTGACCCAGTTTGGTGGGCAGAATTATTAACACCTATGTTTAATTATTTGGTGAAGCTGGAAAGAATACCTTCAAGCTGGTGCATGGGCCTGATGTGCCTATCCATAAGAAAGGCACAGTAGAGGACCCATGTAATTATAAGCCGATTACGTTACTAAGTATTACTTCCAAAATTTTCATGAGGCTTCTTTCATTAAGATTGGAGTGCTGGGTAGAAGAAAATAATATAATATCTATCTTCCAGTCAGGATTTAGAGAGCAGAGGTCCACACTGGATCCAGTCTTCACACTTATACACTTAGTAAATAAATATGTAAGAAAGAATGGGAAAAAGCTCTATGTAGCATTCATAGAAATTAAATGAGCATTTGACAGTGTCAATAGAAAGTATTTATGGGAGATATTGGAGAATAAGGTGATAGAAATTAAATTACTTAATATGATTACATTATTGTATACAGATACCAAGGTAGCAATAAGATATAGTAAAGATGGTTCCTGCGCAGAACACCTGGAAATTAGGTATGGGGTTAGACAAGGATGTCTGCTGGCACCAACCCTTTTTAATATTTATATAGAAACCGTGTAGAAGAATTGCAAAAAATTGATACCTTCCCCCCTAGAATAAATGAGTTACCAGTAAAAATTATGTTATATGCAGACGATGCAATCATTTTGTCCCAGACCCCAATGGGGTTAAAAAGAGCTTTAACATCAGTAACAAGCTCTCTAAAGGGGACTGACTTGGAATTAAATACACAGAAGACAAAAGATTTTAGTATTCAAACTGGGGAATTCAAAACCAAAAAATTGGATAGTTGAGGATAAAAATTATGAAGAGGTAAAACTGTTTTGCTACCCTGGTGTCTGTTTTTCTAAGAAATTAACAAGGAAAACTCATATTCAAAAGATGAAGGAAAAACAACTAGATCAATGCAGGCAATAGGAAGATTTGATAATACTTATGCACAAAATTCTTATGTAGCACAGAAAAGATGCTTTGAAGCAAAGATTAATGCACAGCTACTTTATGCTTCTGAGATATGGGGAATTTTGGATTTTACAAATGAATTAGAATCAATACAAAATCAGTTTCTTAAAAAACTTTTGGGGATTTTCAAGTATACTCACAGTGCAATGATAAGAGCAAAAAACTGGAATATATCCCATTAAGGCAAGGATAGGAAAAAGAGCAATAAACTACTGGTTTTGAATAATTACTCTATGGTGACTAATCTGTGCCAATATTTACTACTGGAAGAATGTGATGCAATATGTAAGGGAACAGATATGTGGATTGTCAGACTGAATGCTGTTTCAAATAAACTGGGTTTTGAAAACAGCTATGTTCTACACCCAGACATGGGGCATTTATTCATTTAGGAATCAGGCTACTCAAAGACTTTTAGATGTGGCAGCTACACAAGATCTTGGCTCAATACATGAATGTTGGGAAGGGAACATTTATAAAAATATTAAAAATTAATTTACAACAGAAAAAATATTTCCTTTTCTGTGACAATATAAATCAAAGAAAGGTTATCTGTAGATTTCGGATGGAGCAAGTTAACCCAGGTTTAAACTACATGATAGGTAGAGCTGCATTACCGGTATCGTGTTTCTGTAATAAAAATAGTAAATGGGAGATTCCACATTTAATTTTTGAGTGCCCTATTTTTAGAAAATCCAGGGAAATATGGATTCTGCCATTCTTGGAATATTTAGAGGGGCCAAACATATGGTCTAGAACCATTAGTCTACTAAAAACTACACATGAACCATTGCTGTTTGCATTAGCAAAATTTGCACAATGGGTCTCACAGTATGTAGTTAATAAAAACATCAGTAAGAGGTAAAGATTATGTAGGGGTGAAAACTAATATATAGAATAATCAGAGGTGATGGAGTATATTTAAGGCTGACCTTTGGTTATATGTGTGATAAATTGGGTGTAGTAATTATAATATATATCCCTCTTTTTTAAATTAAAGATGTTAGAAAGTTTCATTAGTGATGTTTAGGGATGTAAGTTTGTCATGGCAGTCATACACATCATTGATTCCATGACGTTTGATCTTTATTCAGGACTTCCATGACTTTCACTAGTGTCATCAGAATGTAGCAATGATGACAGTGCCACAAACCTCATCCATGAAAAACTTACATCCCTAGTGATGTTTAATACGTATGTCTCCCTTTTTACATGTAACAAAAAACTTTTTATATACATATTTTATACTAATAAACTTGACTTGCTGAACTCTCTCAATGGTGATGCCCTCGAGTCTGTTAATTTCTTTAAATACTGGGGCATCACCTTAGACTCCTCTCGCTCCCTTAAAGTACATGTCTCTGACATCAGTAAGTCTCTGAACCAGAAACTAGGGCATCTCTTTCATATCCATCCCTTCCTCTCCGCTGCCTCCTGCCTTAAGATTGCTTCTTTATCCCTACTTCCCCTCTTGACCTATGGTGCTCCTCTACTGCTCTCAACCAATTCCTTGACTCTGTCTCTCCTCTCTCAGGCTTAACATAGTGTGGGAATGTTTGCATTGGGGGTTAATGCCCGTTATCACCACTGTGATGTCTTCTCCTCACTAGGCTGGTTACCTTTCGAATCTAAATTGAAGTATTCCTCCCTGAGCTTTGTGTTTAAGCTTGTCCACAAATTCACTCCACCTTGCCTCAGTAAGATAGTATGCCTTAAGAAACCGCCCCATACCCTCAAATCTACCTCTCTCTCCCTCCCCCTTCTTATAAAACCTATCCTGCATCTTGCTATCACCTGAAAGTCATTCTCCTTTGCTGCTATATCTGAATGGAACTCCCTTCTGCCTTCTGTCTTGTCTTGCTCCTCTCTTCCCAATTTCCAAGTGAATTTTTATGCCTCTCTCTCTCTCTGCCTCCGTAACATGCTCCTGCTTCTACTGTTACCTCTTCTTTTTCCTTACTCCACCCTTCTCCTTTCTCCTCCTTTTTCTACTCCCCCCTTATCATGTAGCTTTGGGCCCCAGTCTGTAGCCTCAATTTGTTTTGTGCCTTGTAAATTATAACATATAAACATAGAAACACATAGACTTTGATGGCAGATAAGGACCACTTGGCCCACCCAGTCTGCCCATTTCCCTACCTACTGGATAAGCTGCAGATTTTAGTTTACCAACAGCCTACTTCCTGCTACCCCCCATTATAATTGCCTTATGTCTGTCCCATTCATGTTTGAATTCCTCCACTGTTTTAGACACCACAGTCTCTCCAGGAAGGCAGTTTCATGCATCTACCACTCTCTCCGTAAAAAAAAAATTCCTCACATTACCCCTGAACTGTCCCCCCCATCTTTAAATTGTGCCCCCTTGTTCTTACACATCTCTTTTTCTGAAAGATGCTACCCTTCTGGACTTTGTTGATTCCCTTGAGGTACTTGAACGCTTCTATCATGTCCCCCCTGTCCCTTCTTTCATCAAGGGTATACATATTAAGCTCTCTCGGTCTCTCTTCATATGGTTTCTGATGCAGACCCTGCACCATTTTAGTTGCCCTCCTCTGGACTGTTTCCATCCTGTCTATGTCCTTGCGTAGATGAGGTCTCCAAAACTGCACACAGTACTCCAGATGGGGTCTCACCAACTGTCTGTACAGAGGGATAACCACTTCCCTTTTTCTACTTATGATGTTACTGAATTGTATATACCTCCCCATGTTCTACAATAGTATTGCATAATATTTTAAACCTTTTGTTACATTCTCAATTTCTATCTTGGTTTCTCTGTTTTATTGTACTGTGCTACATCTGCATTTTGTAACCCAGGTCGACCCTGAAAAAGGGACTGTATTGTCTCAGTCACCTTACCCCGTCACCAAAACTCAAATAAATAAATAAATAAATTGGATAGTTTTGTATTGGATGGGGAGATGAAGAGGTCTATTCTGGCCAACCCAACAGGTCGAATAAGCTTTTGACCATTTCTTGATTTAGCTCCCACTCATGAGCCCTGACAGTGGTGTGGCTGAGACTGTCTGCTAGGACATTGCTAATGCCCAGCACATGGACAGCAGTTAGATGGAGGTCATCTGGACTGCCCAGTACCACAATCACATCACCTCCCAGAATAGAGGGTATGAATAAGTGCCTCCCTGTTTGTTCTGGTACCAGATCACAGACATATTGTTGGTCTGAACCAGGAGTGTCCCTTGACATAGAAGACACTGGAAGGCCCGAAGGGCATACAGAACTGCCCTCATTTCTAACACATTGATGTGTAGAGATGCTTCCAGCTGAGACCATGTTCCCTGGGTCTGATGGTCTCCTAGGTGGGTTCCCTAACCTTGATACAAAGCATCCATTGTAAGGGTCATGGTAGGAGCAGGGGTTTGAAAGGGAAACCCCATGGAGAGATTGGACAACTCCTGCCACCAAAGAAGATCCTTCTTTATGTACCCAGACACTAGTACCCTGTGGTCTAGGTTGTCCATCTGCTGATCCCCTTGGACACAAAGAGTCCATTGGGTCACCTTCATATGTAGTCTGGCTATAGGAACTGTAGGGATTGCAGCTGCCATCAGCCTGAGAAGACAGAGGATTGACTGGGCTTGGTCCAGCATGAGCTTGCCACTAATCTGGCCTGTTCCTGCAGAGTCTCCATTCTGTCCAATGGGAGGAAGGCCCTGCACTGGACCAAATCCAGCACCACCCTAAATGAATTGTAGGCACTGGGAGGGGAGAGGTGGGACTGGGGATAGTTGACTATTATTCCAAGTCTGGAAAAGAGGTCCAGGGTGAAGGAGAGGGACTCCCATAGACTGCTCAGTGATGGAGCTGACAGAAACCAGTTATCCAGATACAGGCACAATTAGATCCCTCTGCAGCATAGTGCTGCAGCCATCAGTGCTAGACACTTGGTAAAAACCCAAGGTGCTGAGGATAGACCAAAAGGGAAAGCCTTGAACTGGTAATGTTCCCCCAATAAGGCAAACTGAAGAAAGTGACAGTGGGCCTGGAAGACAGGGATGTGCAGGTAAGCACCCTGCATGTCCAGCACACAAAGCCAATGGCCCTTATGGAGCATGGGTAGAAGTCCATGGATGGTGAGCCTGTGGAACCTCTTGTACTCAATGTACAGTTTAAGCATGCTGAGGTTCAAGATGGGTCTTAGGTCGCCCGTCTTTTTGTGTACTAGGAAGAAATGGTAGTGGTACACTCTTTCTGTCTGTGCTGGAGCCATGGCTCTATGGCTGGCTTTTGCAGAAGAGTCTGGATCTTGTCCCCTATCAGAGACAGGTGCCTTGGAGGATAATGGGAGAGGCCTGGGGGATTGTCTGGAGGCTTGTCTAGGAACTCTATAGTGTGACTTCTTTCTATTAACTGAAGGACCCAAGAGTCTGTGGTTATCTCCTGTGACCCCAGAAGGTGGAGGGCAAATCTCCTCCCACTGGTTCCCCTAGAGGATCTGGAGGAGTGGAGGGGTACCCCATGAGTCAGAAGGCCA
Source organism: Neoceratodus forsteri (assembly GCA_016271365.2). NCBI lineage: Eukaryota > Metazoa > Chordata > Ceratodontiformes > Ceratodontidae > Neoceratodus > Neoceratodus forsteri. Next base: position 824,788,112 of record CM057455.1, on the reverse strand, counting down.
AGGGGAGGGAGACAGAAGCTCCTCTGTGGGAGCTTCTGGGACTTGGCAGGGGGAGTAGGGGTTCCTGATGCTGGATGCAACCATTTGGCCTGGTGTTTGGTAGGGGCTTGTTTGATATGGCATCTCCACTGTTGACAAAAAGGCTGTTTGCCTTTCTAAGCCCCTTGGTACCTGAAGCAGACATCATAGATGGATTTACAGCAATCCTGCAGTTCAGTGATAATTTATTTATTTGTTTTTGTTTACTGGGTAAGCACACTAGACAGTCAAGTGCCTATTTTTAGGGGCGAGCCTTGGTGTCAACTCCGAATAACATGGATCCCCTTAAAGGGACATCCAGGATGGAGGTCTGGATGTCATGTGCAAAGCCAGTAATCCTGAGCCACAAATGTCACCTAATGCAGACAGCAGTGGCTGTGGTGTGAGCAACTGAGTCTACTATGTCATAAGTGGCCTGGACGGCATGACTACAGGAGATTTTGGCCATTCCCACTGTCTTGACAATCTCAGCCTTAAGTTCCTGGTCCTTGATAGCATCCAGCTTGGACTCAAGTGAGGCCAGGGAAGATTTCCGGTAGGAAACCATATTAGCCACATAATTAAGGGAACAGAGGGTGCAAGTGGAGGAGGAATGGATCTTGTAACTGAAATTGTCCAGCTGCTTAGACTCCTTATCTGGAGGAGACATGCTCAAATGTTTACGTTTAGAGGACCTGTCATGGGCAGCCATGATAACAGTTGAGTCTGCATTAGGATGGCCAGTAAGGTGTGTGACCCCATTTCAGTGTGCTACACCCTGTCTGCTTTTTTTGAAACAGCCAGAATAGAGGAAGGCTGTTGCCAGATTTATTTAGTTATTTATTTATTGAAATGCTTCACCAGGAAGGCACACTGAGCAACAAGTTGCTCATCTCCCAGTGTGACCTGGGGGGAGGGAACAATGAGATAGAATACAGAGAAATGTTACAATGTTTGAATACAATTTGCTTACTTGAATACAATGAGAGCAGGAGGGATTACAGGTGAGTTCATGTTGGCTAACAATGCAACAGTTAACTATAGTATATGACTAACCCCCTATTGTACATGGAATTCAGCAGCTGCTCCAAAGCTGTTGTACTACAGTTCAAAGGTCAGAAAAGTTGTTGTAGTATCGATCTGATGTCACACCGATAATACAACAAGTTTTCTGTCATTTGAATAGTCGCGCGCATAAGCCAAGATTCCAAAATTGAGTTTGAAATCAGCGTCTCTCACAACCGAATAAATCGCAACTAAGCACAGACAAAATAAAAAGGGCATGGCAGCAGCAGTGTTTTCGAAGCTGACCACAGACAGACAGCAGTTTATAGCTGACCAGGAAAATGCTCGGACAGTCCAGAAAACGGCAGCCGACATAAAAATAGTGCAGAACTGTTTAAAAAATGTAGACGAGCATCGGCAGATATACACACCTACCAGAAGAGCTAGACATACTCCTGGCTGAATTTGTGTTTAAAATAAGAAGAATAGATGGGTCGGATTATGAACCGGGAACAATCAGAGGCATATTAGGCAGTGTAATCATTATTTAATAAAGCATACCTATGGTCACTCCATCTACCATGGCAAGAACAGTCCATTCGTGCAAACATTAAGGACAATGACAGCAAAGCTAAAATACCTAAAAAGCAGGAAAGGGAATAAACCCAATAGGGCTGAGGCTCTAACCGACACCGACATCAACCAGCTGTACAATCTAGAGACACTTGGTCTCTCAAATCCATCATCCCTCCTCAGCATGGTATTTTTAACGTAGGACTGTATTTTGCGCTCCATTACCATGGAGCAGTACAAGTTAAAATGGGGAGACCTAACCTATTTAACTGACACCAATGGCCAAGATACTTGGAGTATAACGAGCGACAGACAAAGACTCGTTCGGGAAAATCCTAGGACATCAGGCCTGTGAAACCTCACATGTACGAGGAACAACATAAATATAAAGAAAGGGATCTGATCTCCGCCATCTGAAATATGCCTCAAAGACCACAAGCAATGAATACACCCGATGGACCTTTTATCTGGCTCCCCAACATAAATTTCCAGGAGTCTCCCTGTGGTATAGAAGTATGACCATAGGAGAAAACAAAATTAGAAACATGATGAAGCAAAATGAAAATGTCTGCTGGCTTGCCTGAAAGTAAAAAATCACAAATCACTCCACCAGGAAAAACATCGATCCAGGCATTGGTAGATCATAACGTCCCTCCACAGAAGTTGCACAGGTCTCCAGGCATCGAAATCCAAAGTATTAATAATTACAGCATGATCTCAGGTTCAAAACAGCAGAGACACTCGTCAATCTTCTCTCGGCTCTAACTTCTGAAAACGCCTTAGTGTCAGCCCCACTGAGACAGCTCACGCATTGATGGAAACAGAAATACATCAGTGCCTGTCCAAGTCAAAATATCCTCCCAACAGAAAAGCTGCCTTTCCAAATATCATTTGGGGAACATTGTGTTTTTCAGCAAAGAGTCACAGTCAATGTAACACACTACTCAAAACAGGAAAAGCGCAGAAGTAAGCGGTGATCGTGGACACCAGTGACTTGAATAAGTAAGTTTTTTTCTGCATTTAACCCAGAAATTGAAATAAAATTAAGATTTAGCACTAATAGCTGTTAGGTTTTAGATGTAGATGTATAACAATGGGTGGGGGCGGGGTTGCTCTGCCAACTGACAAATGCTGACATGATTTTTTTCTTGCTCTCACAGAAATGCTGAACAACGACGCCACAGTGATCATATCCTTTCTAATGAGTTTGTCTCTTAAATTGTTTCTCTCACTGTTCTGTATGAAGCGATGGCATATTTGTGCCTGATCTGTAATGTGTTTCACAATATACGGCTGAATACCACTCGTCTGTGTCGTGTTTTTTTTTTTGCCACCCAGCTACTGAAAATCCATGTACAATAGCGGGTTAGTGATATACTATACAAAACAGTGGATGATTAAACATCCACAGCAAGGCTTTGTTTCCATCTCGGTTTGTGTGATGACATCATAGAGACCTCTCTGGCTTCGCTCTCGAGGTCTCTATGATGTCATCACACAACCTCGATGGAAACACAGCCTTATGCTTAATCATCCACTATTCTATATATGGTATATGGTCAGGGCTTAGTGTGTATGGAAAACAAAGGTTTTCCAAATCTTGTTGTAGGACAGTTCAAAGGTCAAAAATGTTGTTGTACTATCGTTCTGATGTCACATCGATAGTACAACAGCTTTTTAGCATTGAGTTGCCACTTGATTGGTGGGAACAGGTCAGCTAAACAATAAATGAACCAAAATGGCGGTGCTGGTTAGCGAGCAGACAGCTGAGCGGTAACCTAAGACAGTTTCTACATGGACTGAGTCAGCTCCATGTGTCCAAACTGCCACTTTGCCTTTTTTTTAAATCACTGCCATCCGTTAATCATAGCAAGAAGTGGTAGAGTGGTAGGGCAGTGAGGACCGTATTAGGGAGTAGACAAGGAGCAATAGTGTGAACATAAGGTATGAAAGAGCGGCTGCCATGACATTCTGTGAAATTGTAATATTTTTGGAAACCATATACTATACAAAACAATGTATGGTTGTCCATACACAACAAGGCTGTTGCTATCTTGGGGATATGAAGCTGTCAAACGGACCTTACAAGCTTTGCTCTCGAGGTCTGTATGACGTAATCATATCCCCTCAATGGCAACATAGCCTTGTTGTGTATTGACAACCATACACTATTCTATATATATATATAGTAGATATGAAGACTCATAGCAATTTGGCAACAGTTGGTGACAGTTGGTAACACTGGGACACATATAATAACTTGGCAACAGTAGGTAGCACTAGATGATAAGGTAATACAAAAGTAATTGGCAGCCTTAGTGTAGCATAGATCTTCAAGATTTACAGTGATAGGAGTAAAGTGTATCCCATGACATAGGTGACCGCGATTGGGCACCTACAAAAATGATGACTCAATTGCCACACCTGTCATCAGAGCAACCCAGCAAGGAGGGCGACCAGATGGGGGGGGTTCGCATATATAGCGACAGGATGTTGCTGCATGCATACACACATGGGAAGGTGAGAACACTCAGCGAGGAGCAGGAGGGGAGGGAGGGATTATGAAGGGTGGTGCCAAAGCGAGCTGCTGAGCTGCTCCTGTGGTGTGGTGGGTGGGTTCAGGGCTGGGCTGCACTGGGTGCTAGTTTTGGGTCCAGGCACAGGTACCTTTTGTTGTGTCCGGCCCAAAATGTTATTTTTTTTGATTTTGCACCCCTCTCCTGACCTGCGCCCCAGAGTTGAGAAACCTTCAGTAGTGGAGTGCAAGGTACAGCCATCCACATTACCAAGTATCCTGAAGTCTCTCGTTCTTTATGTGCTAGGAATACATTGCCAAAATTTATTTTCAGTGATGTACTTTCACCCTAACGGTGATCACTATTCTGAGATCGCCATTATCACATAAATCCGGAGTAAAGAGAGGAAGAATGGAAGAAGAGGACGGAAAATTGCAGAGAGCAAGAATGGAAGACAGGAAAGGAAATTTACAGAGAGACACAGGTAGAACACAATTTTCGAGGCAAACAGAGACAGCAGGGTGGACTAAAGTGCATATATGAGAGGTACTGGGGTAGCTTATAAGTGCTTAACATAGAAACATTATTTTAGTGTAGGGGTAAGCCAGTGTTATGGCTATGCAAACCAGAAGGGGGTAGGAAGGAGAGGAGCAGCAGAGTGTGGCAGCGTGAGGACAGAGTGGTATTGTAGATGGGGGGATTCCAGGGGGAGGGGGAAGTTGATTTCAACAGTGTCCCAGTATACCTATCTGTGCAAGGTAGCGGACAGCCCTACTGGTAGGACGTAGATTACAGGCAATGAGAGTTAATTAAATATAGTGATGTGAGAGAGGGGGATGTTGGGGGAGGAATTTTGTGGAGGGGTAGCAAGGGTTGAGTCCTTATGATAGGACACAGGTTATAGGCAGTGAGTTCTATTATGGATAGTGAAGCAAGACAGGGAGATGTTTTGAGAGTGGTGTTGTGGGAGGGTAGCGGGAGGGGAAGGGAGGGGAAGGAGAAGAGGGAAGGGGGAGTTGCTATCAACAATAAGCTGGTGGCTCTACCTGGGCAAGGTGGTGGCCAAGCCCTGCTGGGGGCAGCAAGTTGTAGGCAGTGAGAGTTATTGTGGATAATGAAGAAAGAGAGGAGAGAAGAAAAAGAAAAAAGAGGTGGGTAGTACCCCACCAGTATGCTGGTTGGCCCTGCCTGCACAAGGCTGTGATCTAGCAGTGACTGAGGGATGTAATAAAAGGAGAAAGAGGGGAAAGGAGGTAAAGTTGTTGCCCACCATGTGCTATGGATTCTGCCTGCACAAGGCAGTGATCGAGCTCCACAGGATGGAGATAGATTAAGGTTAGAGAAGAAAGGGGAGGAACACTTTAGAAGGAGAGAGCGAGTAAGGTACTAGGAGTAGCACGATCAGAGGGAGGTAGGAGTGGTAGGGAGTAGGCATATGGTAATATGGGCTAGAGGAAATGGCGGGGGGATTAGGGAGGGTCATGGCAGGCAGAGGAAGGGGCAGGGAAGTTCTTAAGGGCAGAGTTAATGGAGTAGCAAGAGGATGAGTATCAAATTTGAGGGGGAAGTGAATTCCACATTTTTGGGAGGTGATATGAATAACCCGATTGGCCAATAAGGGTGGAGCGGCGTGGGACCACCAGGGTTCATGAGTCGGGAGACCTTAGGGAGTGGTAAGGAGGGGGGCAGTTGTAAAGGCAGAGGAGAGGTAGGAGGGAAGTCCACCCAGCCAGTGCTTGGAGGTGAATTTTGACAGAGAGAGAGAGATGTTGGTTTGTCATTGAAGGGAAGGATAATGCATGGTAGAGATCACAATGATGAGTGCAGAGGGGGGAACGTCAAGAGCAAAATGGCAAATGTAGTTGAAGAGGGTATCTAATCTGGAAGGGAGGAGTTAGGGGCAGCACCATAGACTATGTCACAGTAGTCAAAGATAGGTAGGATCATCTTATGGACAATCTCATACCTAGCCATGACTGGGATGCAGGCACGGTTCCTGAATAAGGCGACGAACATGGGATGCAGTTTTTTTTGAATGGTGTCGATATGACCAGAGAAGTTCAGGTGTTGGTCCAGCCAGACACCTAAATTCCTGAAGGAGGATGTGTCCTCAAGTAGAGTCCCATCAAGGGTGTGGAAGGTGGGCAGAGTGGGAAACCTGGTAAGTCTCTGCCTGGTGCCAAAGGTCATGGAGACTGTTTTTTGGTGTTGAGTTATAGTTGGTTATTTGCAAACCAATGCTGAATGTTGTCGAAGTCGTACTGCAAGTTGGATGCAACCTCTGTGGGGCAGGATCCAGATGCATACAAGTCTGTATCTTTGGTGTACATGTGAATGGAGGAGAAGAGAGAACAGCTGGAGAGGACTTAATTTAGAAAAGTAGAGAATAGTATGGGGCCTAACACTGGCTGGGCCTAAACATATATATATATATAATTTGTTTAACCAGGAGAGACACATTAAGCTGAAGCTTGTTTTTCAAGTGCGACATGGGAGCACAAGGAAGTTAAATGACTTGCTCAGGGTCACACAGTATGCAAGTGGGAGCTGTGGGATTCAAACCCAGGTTTCCAGGTTTGCAGCTCAGAGCCTCAAACCACTGCACTTTACTGCCTACCGGCCAGATAGTGGATGTCAGGTCTTCATGGGACCCAGTCCAAGGAAGTATGGGCATAGGAGCTGAGTCAGTCATGTCTAGATGCTCCACAAGCTTTTTCCACTTTTGATCCTGTTCCTGGATAGCCCAGCCACAGGCATTTTTTATAGTTATGAGGAATTCTGCAATGGAAGGGTCCTCTGAGAGGGAATTCGAGGACTTCTTAGGCTGAAGCTCTATAGGTATATGCATACCAGAGCTGGAGGATGAGTCAGAGTCAGGGTCCGAAGAGTACCTGCTGAGGTCTGAACCCTTTTTAGAGGAGTGTCTTGGGTTTTATCTCTGATTTGGTGTCTAGAAGAGCCTTCTCCAGAAAGGTGGGAATCCACAGGAGAGGCTGATCTAGGGGTTGGAAAGGAGGTGGGAGTAGAGGCTGCTACTGGTTTCCAACAGTCAAACTCCGAGGTTAGTTAAGTCATGGCCTCCTGAATCAGGGTCTGAAACCCTGCCTGGATATCAGCCTGAGGCTGCTATAGAGGCAGAGGTTGAGGAGGCTGGTATAATGGATAGTCCAGCTTCTGATATTAAGAGTGTCCATGAGCTTGACAGGAGTAGGGAAAGCCAGAAGGAGCATACCCTTAATTAGACATAGCCTGGTGTCTGGTACCCTGGTAAATAATGGGGTTGATGACCAGGCATTGGCTACCCCAGCAAAGGGTACATTGGGTATTGTGGGGGGTGGATAGTGTGGAACATTGCCCATAGGTCCAGTTGGAGGCAGAGCTGAAGGCCATGCAGGAGGTGGGGCCAAAGGTGGGCAGGAGGTCCAGAAGGACCAGGCATTGGCCCTGTAGGGACATTCGAAGGGTCTGGCACTGGATCACACACAGGAATGTGCAGCACTGGAAGATTCGATGTCTGGGGACCTGACAGAAGATTGTCCAGCATTTGAGGAAAGGGCAGAGTGCCAGACATACCCTGACACAGTGAAGGGTCACCTAGCGAAGGGTCACTTGGCATCGGGGTGTGAGTAGAACCCAATGGAAGACTCACTGTTGTGTGGGGATCTGGAGTCCAAGATGGTGGAACTTGGTTGTCTATAGGGGCCTCGGTTAAGGAGGTCCTGATGGAAGGTCCCTGGAGGGATTAATAATAGGCCCATGGGGCAAACCAGGAAGAGACTGACCCAGTGAAGGAAGAGAACCTCCAGATTAGTGCCCACCTCTGGCTCTTGATCTTTAGGCAAGCCCAGAGGGTCTGGCTGGGTCAGTGGGAGCAAGCAACCCTCTAAAGTCTGTTGTGTGTCCAGCAGCTGGCTCAACTCGATGTTGGGGGTATCCTGAAATCCTGACAGGAGAGCTTCAGCTGTGTAATCCCCAGAGGAACTGGGAAGCGACTTATCTGCTGTGGCCATGCAGACATCAGAAGAGCTAACATCCGACTTATTGGCCTGGGCCAGCTTACTATCACAGCTTACTGTCTGTGAATGTGTGCTACTCGGTGGGGCCAGGGAGTGACTTATTGAGCTGGCTGCTGGTGACAGACCCTGAAGAAGATATGGGCCTAAGGAGCACAATAGGGGTTCCGTCATCCGAGAAGAGCCCAACTGCACCATGAGTAAAGCAGGCAGGGAAGCCATGGTCTGACCTGCTGGAGCAGTAGGGGACCTGGCAGTAGGGGTGCTTACTGAAGTGGAGGCCCCTCCAGTGTCAGTTGTGCCTGATGGTTACCTCCAAGTGGAAGGAGATCTATTCCAGTCTCTGTACCTCTCCTTGTCCTTTTTCTTCTTTTTAGGTTCTGGCAGTGGAGAAGAAGATTTTTCCCACAGATTCTGCAGTTCCTTTTCCATCAAAGCTAGGCACATCTGCAGCAAGTGGGCTTCAAGCTTTTTCTGGTGCCTAATCTATGTGGCCTGGTAGAAGGATTTGTAGGGCACACAGTCCTTGACCCGGTGTTTGGAGCCTAGGCAGATCACGCAGCGGGAATGCTCATCCGTATGCAGGATATGGGTGCTGCAGGACTTGCACTTCTTTTTGACACATCATCCAACTGTTTGTGTTCCAGAAATGTACTTCCAACTATATCCCATGCTGTAAATTTGTCACTGTTATTTATTTGCGTCCTCTTTCTTCTGTATATTCCTCAAGAGCTTTGTATTCGACCTATTTATGTTAGACCTGTATATACTGTATTTTATTATGTAATTGTTTGACCTGGTGTTCTATTCTCTTTTTTTATGCTTAATGGGATGTTTGTGTAAATGGGCATTTGTGCTTGCATTCCTTTCAGTATAAAATAAAGATTAATGTATTGATGGATTGATTGATTAAAAACTGGACTGTCAAACCTGAACCACAGCAGTTCTGTAAAAATCCAAATTGGTCATACCGGGTGCAATTTGTACAAATACTGCTGGTCTGGTCTCCCTGGCTGCACTGCTCAGTCTGACTTTTACATATCTGGTCTGCTCCTGGAAGTCTGTTTTTCAACCCTTCCTTGGCATGGTTGAAAATGGATACATCAGGACCAGACCAAATAGGTAAAAGCCAGACCAGATCGTCTGGAGTGCGTGGATCAGCAATATTTGCACAAGCTGTGCCCAGTCCAGATTTTACAGCTCTTGTCCAGGTCAGGCAATCTGTTTTTTTATCCATAACCCACTGCACACAGCGTAGTGACTTACTGTACAGATGGATGCAGAGTCTAACCCATTGAAGGTTGAAGTTTCAGAAAACCATAATGCTAAAAAGACCAAGACTCACTCACTTCCTGATGATTCCCCACTCCAAAGTCACACTTAGTCCTCTACCAATGGTATGCTCAAATATTGGTGCCTCTACATCAAGACCATTAAGCTTTTAATGCCATCATGCCTCTTCTGCTGCCATGAGCTCTCCCATCCATGAAGTCCCATTCTGCTTGTGGCAGCCCTCCCCCCTCAAAAAAAACTGGTAATTTTCCTGGGAGCAGCTCTTTACACCACATGAACTAAATTACTGCTAAACTCCTTGGGCCAGATATTCAAAACTTTGCCCCTGGGCCAGGTTAACACTGCCCGGCGTGCAAACGTAGCCCGGAGCACAAAGCAAGATATATTCAAAAGGAATAGCCTGGGGCAAACAGCTACTGAATATAGCGTGGGAATGATGCCATGCAAACTGGGCTGGGAGTGCAGGGCAAACGTAGCACTGGAATAAGACAGCACTGAATATAGTAACCAGGAAGTGCAAATCACAACAACAACACAGTGCACAGCGACTTGAGGGTAGGTAAAGATGAACTATGTGGGCCAATGTGTGTGCCAGCAAAAGTGTGGACCCAGTACAGCTGCAGGCAGCAGCAGATGGGAAAGAACAGCAATCTACATTGTATATTATTCCCCAAACCATTAGCGCAGCTTTAGCGCAGAGCTAAGCTGTTTGCCTGGTGCAAACACGTTAGCCCGGTGCTAAACTTTGCCATATTCAAAAGTGACATGCAAATGAGCCTACTTAGATAGTCTCTGGGCAAACAGCCACATTAGCATCTCATCATACCCTGATTTGCATGCAGTTTGACCAGTGTTACTGCATGGTCCCACAGCTCCACCTGTAGGTCAATCTGGAAGTACAGGGGGCTGTCCAGGTCCGACTGCAGCTCCATCTGTAGGTCAGTCAGGCAGTGCATGATGATAGCTGCAGGCTACATGTAAACAGTACAGCATAGCATAGCATAATGTACCCCAGAGGACAACACAGCATAGGCACAGGTGGTGGTGGTGCTGCATGCGACTGTCACACTGTATATCATGCCACAGTGTACAGTAGACACTACAGAAGCAAGGGAGCTGGTGGTGTGAGGGACACAGCAATGCCTATGGTATGTAGGGCAGTGATGACCGCTGCACTGCACACAGTGACAGGCCCAGCTTGCAGGTAAGTACTGACAGTGGACAGTACTGTTAAGCTGTTGTGTGATCCACAGATGCTGCACCTGTGGCATGGGATGCACACAGTGACCTATACATGGCTGGTTGTGTGTGCTGTGGCATCTGTACAGTTGTGAGGTATGTGGCTGGGGGAGCATGTAAGATCTGAAAGGCACACAGGCAGTGTCGTATTCCCACTACTGGCCCATATGCACTGTGTGATGTGTCCCAGCCTTGTGGCCACACCTGGGCTGTGGTGAGGTCTGGCCACCCATACACCCTCCCCTAAATGGTCACCATACCCACAGTGCTGCATGTGTGTACTGGCATCTGTTAGGTACCACAGACATATGGTCTGCAGGTGTGCTATATGACCACACTACCATGATGTCCCCTGTGGGTCGGATCACCCCTTACTGTCTGTGCTTGGCTGGGACTGGTGGCAGCTGTTGGCATCATGGTGGTGCCATCAGTGAGCAGCATGTGTCCTCCATGTCTGACATTTTCTAAGTGTCATGCTGTTATGTTAGGGTCGTGCAAGCTGCACAAATTCCATGCAAACACCGTGCAATGCACCAATGTCATGCAAAGCTGTTTGCCAAGGGTTAAGACCAGATTTTCCTGGGTGGTAATTTGTACTGCGCTATGGGTCACGCTAAGTCGTGATAAACACCTTAGCATGGTGCTAGTCGCTGAATATCTCATTGCACCAGTATTCATGTTCACTTTGCCCCTTGCATATATTTATGGTTTGCCCAGCGCTAATGCAGTTTGCCCATGCTATTTAGCCTTTTGAATATAGCAGACCTGCACTAATTCCGCGCAAATGTTTTTTGCCCGACGCAAAGCTTTGAATATCTGGCCCCTTATTTTTAAACATTTTGTTGAGAAATTTTTGTTTTAGTATATCCATGGTCAGGAAAAATGAATTTGTAAAAGAAACCAAAGCCCCCATTTATCAGTTCATTTACTCACAATACAGAAAGTTATAAAATGATCAAATTCTATATATAACCAAAGTCAAACAAAAATTAGACACACATATTCATGCCTATCTATTGGCAAGGGAAGCAAATGTGGTTACTATCATTCAGTAGTAAACACCTATAGTCACAAATTGCAGGTTAAGAACATTGAGTAGAATATAAACAGCAGCCCAGAACTGCCAGCCTGAGAAAATAAAGTTGGTGTATTATTTGGAAATAGGCATCACTGGGTCTCTTTGCTATGGAATGTCATGTAAAGTAACAGAATGACTGCTCTTAAGATGGTGGTGCCAAATGGCTTAATGAGGACACAGCAGAGCTTATTTGTTATGCAGAAAGCTCTAGGAAGTGTTTAACCCATTCTACTTCCAATAGCTTTCTATGATGTCTGTACTATCCATTGGTAATCTGACACAGAATGACTATCAGAAGAAAATGAGTTAACTTTCTGTGGGCTCAATTAAGTCCCCAAGCCAGAGGAAAAATAGTGCTCTACAGCTTCCTATACACACACAGGCAGCATAGTAATGAGGCTTCAGTGGAAGAATCTATTTTTAACACTCTTAACATGTTGCTTGGTAGCAAAAATTACATCATCCCTTTTCTGAATGCAAAATGTCTGCAGGGCTACGCCCACTTCTGTTAAAATATTCCTGACACCTCCCTAGATCTAGTTTATAATGTTCTGTTCTGGTTTCTTCTATGAAGAACTACATCCTCCCCAGTACATGCTCTCAAAAAACATGACTATATTCTATCCCTGCTGCTGATGATTATCCAACTATTATATTTACAAGTATCATTATGTCTTAAGAGCTTAAGTTCAACGTGTAGTTGTATGAAGTACCCCATCTAGTATCGAAATTTCGCCTAAGTTTCTTCATTAAAGGGCTAGCTTCTCAGTTCTCACCAGTAGTGCTTTCCACTGCAAGTTAGTTGGTACGCTGTTTTCCAACCAGTTTCTGAGGATACTATTCCTAATGGCAGCTACTATTATTAGTAAGGAATACCTCTGTTCTTTGGACCAGTTTTCTCTATTATCAGAATGTCCTACATACAAGTTTCAAGGCTTATCACCCAGAATAGGAAGACCCTCAAAATATGTTTTAACTTCACCCCACACCTTTTGAATCTGGGGACAGCTCCAACACAATGTGAGTCAATGTCCCTATTCCACTGTTTCATTTGTTACAAGTAGGATTGCCTGTAATGCCCATCTTATGTATGTGGTAAGGTGTGTTAAAAAGGTTATGCAATGTTTTGAAATGCAAGTTTTAAATTAACTGCATTGAATGTCTTGTTTAGCTTGTACAATACATTATTACAGTTCTAGTTTTAAGTACTTACCCTTAGCTCCTGTGATCACCAACTTCTGGGTTCTGTTGCCATCCCTCTGGTGCTATCTTAAAGTAAGTTATGCAAAGATGAGATTGAAGGTGACAAATGTAAACAGACCAGGAAACTTCTAGTATTGTCATTTGGACTAATATTAGTATGTATCAAGGTGCTTATTATTTGTTTGATATTTTCATAGCATGCTGCCTCCTCTTTTTTAGTTTGCATCTTTGCATAAGGCTGACAATGGGTAAAAATCTATCTGCCTTGATTAAGTCTTGAACCAGATCAATACCATTTAATGACCAAACAGTATTCATAAGAGGTAATCCATATTTTGTAAAATTGTTATTATTTCATATAGGTTATCTTTCAGAGTTAGATAAATACAGATTTGCATACGTTTTAACATATTTGATACAGCTTAATGAATCTGAGATTATTTTAGAGTTTCTAATTATATTATTCTTAGAGTAAACTATGGGGCCAATATCTATTCCTTGTGACTTTACATGTTCATGTTTAATTATGACCCACTCTGGGATATAATTGCTTTCTTGCTTAGCTGTTAACCATTTGGTTTCCTGTGAGATCTTAGCTGCCGGAAAGTATAGAAACAAGTCTGGTGCATTCAGGCCTCCATTGTTTTTATTCCTGGTAAGTTTTTGGTAGGCCAATCTGACTTTTTTGTACCCCCAAATAAACCTTGACAGGTGTGAGTTGATGCTTTTTATCCATTTATTAGCACTTTTGCAAGGCAGCATAACAAATACATATAGGACTCTTGGTAATATATTCATTTTTGCGGCATCCAGTCTACCCCACATTCCCAGAGGCAACTTATTCCATTTAGATAGTGATTCTAAAGCATTTGTTTTAAGCAGTGCTAAGTTCTTTGCAACTGTCTTTGACATAGTTTTATATATTTTTATCCCTTGATAGTCAATCACGTTTTGAGCCCATGCCAAGCAATGCTTGACTATATCCTCCTTAATACACAATCTGTTCAGAGGTAAAAAGTATGTTTTTCCAGTATTTAGTTTATACCCAGATATGTTGCCAAACTAGCTCAATATTTTCAGTATTTGAGGTGCAGACTCTTTGGGCACTGTTAATGACATGAGTAAATCATTTGCATACACTGATGTGTGTAGGTCTTATTTATTTTCCTATTACCCTTAATTTTTTTATCAACATTTATTTTCCAAACTAAAGGGCCTATTGTTAAAGTAGCAGTATTTGTTAGTAACCATACACATTTTTCAGCAATAAGGTAAGTCTGGCAAAAATATCAAGAAACGCATTTTCTTTTCTTTTTCTTTCATTCCTGAACCAAGACATTGGGTTTTGAAGTTTTTAAAAGTTTCCACACCTATGCCTCACCAACCATTAATAAATTAAATATGTTGGCACTGTTTTGTGCTGTTTGCTATCAGAAACATGTGGAAGAACAATCCTAATACAACTACAGCATGAATCTAGCATGCATATTCAACAAGTAACACCAGGGGAAGAAATATTTAAAATTATACAATGGCAAGAAAAAATCCTGGACTCTGATTGGTCAGTCTTGGGCTGGACCCATGATGTTATCCCAATATAACAACACTGGTCTAGTCTCAGCCTCACTGTGAACCTGTAGATGATTTTTTAGAGCTAGATGATGTTTTGGACCTAGAGCTCTTTTTTTGCATCTCCTCTTAAGAAACAAAAATATTTTTCCACGCTAATAAAAACATTCTTTAAAATTATTTTTTTTATTTTATATATAACAACAAACCATTGTATAATAGCAATATTGCCCTGCAGAGTGTGTGTCATTTGGGATAACATCATGTCTCAGTTGTTGGATGCACTCAGCCTGCGACCTCGTGCCCAACCACCTGAGGCATGACGTTATCCCAGCACGACACACACCCTATTAGGCATTATTGCTTAAATGACAAATGGCAGCTATCTTTAATGACGTGAGCTATTAATCACAAAATCAGCTACACAATAAGTTTTAACAGCATCTGAGAAAACAAAATAATATACTGAGCATGAATCATACAATGTCAGAAATAAATTTTTGCTAAAAAAAAACTGTAAGATGCATTTTTTTGATGACTAACAAATATTGGGCCCCATTCACTATCGGGGTGGGTAATACATGCTGGAGGCACATAACTCACCCATGGAGGTCTGCACTCAAGGACAGTTGCACACTGACAGTATTCACCACTGGCCACCACCTGTCCATGGTCAGCCCCCCCCAGCACGCAGGACTCCATAGGGTGGCCAGAGCAGAGTTGCAGACCTGGCAAGGCATCCGATTGGATGCCTGGACTGGGACCCACAGTGGCTCACATACACAGTGGGGTGTGCATTGGCAGTGCACCCCACAGATGTCCAAGGGCCGTGGGTGTGGTAGTGGTATGAGGAGAGCAATACTGCCAGCCCACCGATGGCACCAGAGAGGTGCAAAAGGACGGGGTGAGGTGATGGCTGTTGGCAGTACAGGGGGAGGCACAGTACCAGGCCATTAGCGGGGTGGGCAGGCAATGCCATTTGAGGAGGCAGATGCAGCATCCATGTCCCATGCCCCTCTGTGAGGGTGTGCTAGGATGAGGAGGCCAATATGTGCTGAACAGGTGGGGGCACCAGGCAACCATATGCAGTGACCCTGGAGGGTGCATGGGCTACCTACCCTGTTGTTGGATGACTCCCAATATGTTCACAGAGCACATAGGGGGCATATGGCAGGGTTCTCCCTGGTGTAACCCGCACCCCATGCACACCTTCGTGGTCAGCACTACGCATCTTGGTGCATTGCGTGTAGCGCCAGCATGCCCCCCACCCACCCCCAGTGCATTGTTCTCCCTGTTTGTGCATGCCACATGGGCGTGGTGCACAGGCCGTGGAGTGGCTATGCACCCCAGCTATACAGCACATAGCAACTCCACCTCATAGTGCATAGGGCCCACTGCTGCTTTAAATTAAATAAAAATGGGGAGAGAGGCCATCCTTGCCATATGCCTCTCATTATTTGAATGAAAAGTAAGATTATCCCATTAGTTATGACTGCTGAAGAGGGATTATTGTAAAACATTTTTACCAATTGAATAAATGTATGAGGGAATTGATAGAGATGTAGACTATTAAAGATATACGGCCATAAGATGCGGTCAAAAGCATTCTCTGCATCTAAAGAAGGTATTCCACAGGGAAGCATATGTTTTTTTTCAGTTTCGATAATGTGAAACAGTTTTCTAGTATTGTCAGCAGAGATCCTTCCCTTCTGGTTTGCTGTGGAGATGTAAGATAAGGCAATACTTTTTCAAGTCTACATGCTAGAACGTTTGCTAAAATTTTGATATCTGCATTTATTAAAGATATGGGGTGGTAGCTATTACAATTTTGTGGATCTTTCCCAGTCTTATGTATTAATGTTATTAAGCCTCGAGTTTGGTCACATGAGAGACTCCCTTCTTTTAAAGCTTTTTTAAATACATTTGTAAGGAGCAGCGCCATCTCATCTGCAAAGGCATGATAAAGGTTTGTTGAATACACATCTGGGACTTGGGTTTTGTTTTTCTTTTTTTTTTTTTATTGTATTCAGTCTGTTTTATTGCCATATTTACTTCATACACATTAACATACATTAGCTGGTGAGACCAACAATCCAATGATAATTACCACATACATACTTTTATCCAGCAAGTGTTATAAATCTATATTCGCTTATTAAGCCCTATAAACTCTATCTTAATTAAGGACTAAAGAAAACCCCTCCTCCCCCTCACCCCCCCACCTAGTCTATAACAGCATTCACACGCCAATAAAACCTAGTGATATAATACCCTCGGGATTCTCTCCTACAAACAAGACCCGGAGCCCCACGACATCATTACTGCTTCGAGCGGGCCCCACTGAGTATAATATTTCCCGGCTTTGTTGTTCATTCTAACAATATGTGACTCTACTTGCAATGCTAATGTGATCTCTTTATACCATTCTCTTATAGACGGGGTTGTGGATTCAGTCCAGTGTCTCAATATTATGGCTTTTGCAGCTGCTGATACTAAAGCCATGTATCTTTTTTGTTGCCTGGTCATCCCATCATCGAAATAGTTTAGCAGGCATATTCTAGGCGAAAAAAGAACATCTAGGCCTAGCAATTGTGATAAAGAGGTACTAATTGCCATCCAGAAGGGCCGGATTTTTAGAACATTCCCATATTATATGATATAAATCACATCTTCCCATCCCACATCTAGCGCAATTAGCTTGAACCCCTTTACCCATCTTGTGTAACTTCACAGGGGTGTAGTACATATTATGCATTACATTAAATTGTTGAAGCCTATATCTATCCTGCTTGATGTTTCTATACGTATTTGACCAAATGTACTTCCATGTGTTATTATCCTCTGGTATGTTTAACTTATTTATCCAGTAATAACTAATTCCGCTTGGTAGACTATCAAGCCGCTGTAAAGCCTTATAGATTCCTGAGACGGCATGCGGTTTTATAGCTATTTGAACTAAATCGCTTATCTCAACTCCGCCATTCATTCTTATTGCCTTTACTCTACTAAAATGAGCTTTTATTGATTCCGAGATTTGCTTAAACTTAAAAAATTGCTCTTTCATTTCCGGGAATCTATTACAGGCCTGTACATACGTCATTAATCTACCCTGTGGAGCCAAATCGCCGAGCTTTAGGTCCATTAAAATCTTCCAATACCGGGGTGAAATTGGTATTTTTTGGATTAGGAAATGAACATTCTGCTCTTGTGATACCTGCCAATTGGTCTTTAGAAGTTTTTGGGTTTGCTGTAAAGCCCTTACTGACCAACCAATAGGAGTCTCTTTTAATGCTTTCGGGAGTAATTTGACCGTAGTATATGCCAGCATATTTAACTTTACCTTATGCTTTGCAACTAAGTCTCTTTCAATATATAGCCAAAGTGGTGTGTAAGAGTGCAAAGGAGAGGATGTAATTGGTTTGAACCAATGTGCTATCTTACTTATGTGTGATGCTAAATAATATTTATAGAAAGATGGCAGCGAGAGCCCTCCTCTCTCCCTGAAACTTGTAAGTTTTTGATATGATCTTCTAACAGCTTTCCCTTTCCACAGATATGCACTAATCACCTTTCTTAAATTAAGAAACCATGTCTTAGGCAAATAGCAGCCCAACATATTGATAGGGTAGATAACCCTCGGTAGTATATTTATTTTTATTGTTTCCATTCTGGTCCAAAATGATAGGGGTAGTAGATTCCATCTGTTTAGATCTAACTTAATTATCTTAAGAAGGTTACTACAATTTTCATTAATCATAGAGCCTACTCCTCTCATAATCTTAATCCCATGGTATGACAATTTTTTAGTTTCCCAGACCAGACCTAATTCTTTTGCTATATTGGGATAGCATCTATTATTTAATGGGAAGAGTTTCGTTTTGGAGGTATTAATTTTATAATTGGATACCCTAGAGAATCTAGATATTTCCTTTAATATTATTGGTACACCCGTATCCAGATCTTCTAAATGAATCAGGAGATCGTCTGCATATGCCAATACTAGATATCGTCTACTCCCCAGTTTGATTCCTTTAACATCCTGTAATACTTGAAGTCTACGAATCACTGGCTCAAGATATATATTGAACAGCAACGGTGACAGTGGACATCCCTGTCTTGTACTGCAAGTTAAAGAGAAGGGGGATGATAAAAGTCCATTGCACCAGACACGAGCTTTGGGGGCACTATATAAAATTCGAATCCACTTTAGAAAATCATTGGGTAAACCCACCTTTTCTAATATTACAAAGAGGAAATCCCAAGATACTCGGTCAAATGCCTTTTCGGCATCTAGTGCCAATAGCCGGTGCATTCCTCCCTTGTGCTTTCAATATTAAGTGGTGTATCTTTCAGATGATCACTGGACACCCTTCCACTCATGAACCCTACTTGCTCATCACTGATCATACTACTCATAAGAGGGGCCAGTCTATTTGCTAATATTTTAGCTAATATTTTAATATCTACATTCAGGAGCGATATCGGACGATAGCTACCCATCAGCATAGGGTCCCGATCCGGCTTGGGGATTAGGGTAATAAGTGCTTCCAGAAAAGACTCGTCTGAGATACTGTCCGTAAACCAAAAATTATAAATCTTAGTTATGATTGGACAAATTACATCTATGTAGGCTTTAAAAAAATTAGTAGTTAACCCATCTGGGCCGGGGGACTTATCTCCTGCTAATTGGGAAACAGCGGTTCTAACCTCCTCCTCTTGTATTGGGGCTCCTATTTGTTCCACTCCAGGTCCCGATATCCTAGGCAAAGGTGTGGTACCTAAATACTTATGTATTTCCATTATAGTGGGCTTATTACTGTCATCCACAGAATAAATTTGCTGGAAATAACTTCTAAAAGCGGAGGGAATTTCTTTTGGGTCTTTAAGTACATTATTCTCACCATCTCTCCTTATTGCCGTAATAACTCGATTTGAGTTAACTTGCCGTAGTCCAAGTGCAAGCAGTTTGCCTGCTCTTTCCCCAGACTCCAGATATTTTATTTTAGTTCTACGCAATGCTAGCTCCGCTTTCTGCATTGCTATTGCAGAATACTGTGCTTGTAGCTGATGTAATTTAGCCCACTCTAGCTCATTCGAGTGTGCTGTAACATTGTTCTCCGCTGTCCTGAGAGCCTTGATAATCTCTCCCAAGTAAGTTTTAGCCTTCCTGGCCCTTGTTGTTGCTATACCTATGCACGCCCCTCTAATCGAACATTTTAACGCTGCCCACACTATATCTATGTTTGAAACCAAGTCGAGATTATTCTCTAGGAACTGTGTCATAAACTTTTTAATCTGATCCTGCACATACGATACTTGTAGCAGTTGATTATTAAACCTCCATCTAAAGTCCCTGGTTATTTCCTGTTTTGGTAACCACCTCACATAGACCGGGGAGTGGTCCGATATAACTCTAACTTCAATTCCTGCATCCAAAATCGAGGATAGAGTGTTCATACTAACTAAGAAATAGTCTATCCTAGAACATGTTCTATGTGAACTTGAGAAAAACGTGTATTGCCTCAGATCTCCATTTAACAACCTCCATACATCTACCAATCCTAAGCTATCCATTACCTCCCTTAATGCACGTTCTGCCGGGGAGAAACCTACGCGGTGGCTGCCGGACCTATTTAAATACGATTGTGTTGTTATATTCCAATCCCCTCCTATCAACAGTATGTAAGAGGTGAATCCATTTAACATCTCAAGGATTCGCATGAAAAATTGTGGAGAATCTATATTAGGACCATTTACTGACCCTATAACCACCTTTACAGAATATAATATCCCCACCAAAAAGATAAAGTGGCCCTGTTCATCCCATATTTCCTTTTCCAATTGGAACTGAACTCTTTTATGGAGTATTATGGCTACCCCACCCTTATTAGTGGAAAAACCAGCTCCATAGGCTTGTCCTACCCACTGTTTAACAAAAATATTAACATTTTCTCTTAAGAGATGCGTTTCTTGAAGGCATGCTATCTCTGCGTTAAGTGTTGAAAGATGCTTCAGTATTACCTGTCTCTTACATCTGTCTCTGGCACCTTTGATATTCCAACTAATCAGCTTTAATACACCTTCCATGTTATACTAATTGTACTATAATTGTCCATTCTACTGTAATTTTCCCTTTCTACG
Source organism: Neoceratodus forsteri (assembly GCA_016271365.2). NCBI lineage: Eukaryota > Metazoa > Chordata > Ceratodontiformes > Ceratodontidae > Neoceratodus > Neoceratodus forsteri. The sequence goes on along the minus strand of CM057455.1, from coordinate 824,767,464 downwards.
CGAGGCCCCCATGTGCGTTCATCCTTCTTCCCTTTATTTTGGCGTGTGAATGCTTCTATCCCCAATCCCCTTTTAATTCCCCTTGATACCCCCTTTACCCCAAGTTCCAAGAACTGCTCTACCATCTCACTACGTCTTGCGATGATTATCAACCCAGGTCTCTGCCAGCTCCCCCTCCAACCCAGCTAATACATAGAGAAGGTTATAGGTGAATGGGAGGGATTTTCCCTGCTTGTCCTAATAATAATTACCATTTCTTTTCCCTCTCTCTATTCTCCTCACTTTTAGAGGGGTCCTTAAATGCTATTTACTAAATAACCTTAACGTTATCACCAATGACCCATTCCCATTTTAGTATAGGTGATACACCACTATTCCACACTCTGCAGGAGAAGATTAATGACGGATAACCTCTCCCTATGAATTCCATGTTCTCTATATTAAACTAACTCTGTTTCCACAACCTCTAATTATACTAAGTTTTTAAACATTAAAGTTCTACAGTATTCACACTACATCATGTCTCTCTGCTCCTATTATATCCAAATTATATCTCCACTAAACCCTCCCAATTACATAGCAAGAGAGAAAGACAAAAAAAAAAAAATATTCCTTTTAATAACTTTAGTCCATGGAATTTCCAGTCATTATATTCGGCCAAAATGTCTCCAGACCATAATCTTTCAGTGTTTCTTTCCTTCAACAAGAATAAAGTAAAAAGAAAACAACTACAGTGTCCCACGTTCAATTCTGGTGCTCTCACTTCTATATGGTCTTCGCTTTTAAAAGGCCACAACGTCTCTGTAGGCCTAAATATTTAATTAACTCGAGCTAAGATTCACTCTAGGGAGGAATTCAGTAATTATCTCCTCCTAAAGTACATCCTCGATCTGTTTTCCAACCGCATGAATTACAGTAGATTGTGCCTCAGCTCGATTACTGCTCAACATGTTTTTCTTTGGTGAAATACCCTCCGGGATAGGAGACACTCCTAGGGTCTATGTTAACTTCTGTCCGACCTTCCATTTAGAACTTTTACTCCTCGCTCCCGTAAACCTTCCAGCTACTTCTCCTTTATATTTATTTAAATAACTCAGGCATCATAGATTTAAGCTCCTCTCGGGCCTCTTCTACAGATTCATAAGAATGCCACTCATCTTTGCTCTTAACCTGAAGCAGTGCTGGATATCTGACCCGAAATGGCACTCCTGCTGCGACCAGCTTTGCCACAATGGGGTGCAGACTCTGCCTTTTAAGGCGCACAGAGTATGGGAGATCGTAGACGATTCTAATTTTTTTACCCTCCCATGTAACCTCTTGTGCTGCTTTAGCCTTATTCAAGATGTGTTGCTTATCTAAGAAATTTAAAAGTTTACATATCAGAGGGCTCGGGGGAGCTCCACTGGCAGGAGGTGGGCGAAGTGACCTGTGGGCCCTCTCTATAATATAGCTTCCGTTTGGTGACTGGCCTGCTATCTTTTCGAACAATTTCTGGACAAACAATATAGTCGCTGTTCCTTCTGCTTTCTCCGGCAGTCCCAGAATAACGAGGTTGTTCCTCCTACTTCTACCCTCCAAATCTTCCAGCTTCTCTTCCACTTTCTTCATTCTTTTGCTCACTACAGCCTTTTCTAAATCATGTTTATCCATTCTACTTTCTAAAGATCTGATCTTGACTTCATTGTCTCCCACCCTTCTCTCGACTCTTTCCAGTGCAGTTTTAAAAATCTGCACATCTGTGTGTATCTCGTCTACGGAGGATTGCAGCGGTGCAAAAATTTCCAGGAATCTCTCCTCCGTCAGCGCTATTGACCCGGAGCTCGATTTAGCAGGGCTCTGACATGGACGCTTTGCGGCCTGTTCTTTCTCCGGCAAGGGCGGCTGGGTGCATTTCTCCGACTGTTTTTTTACATAGGCTTCCATCCTCGGTAACAATATTGCTTCCGGACGTCTCTCTGATCTTTCCCCCACAGACAACTAACAGAAATAATCTCCTGGTGTACCGTTTTACTGCGTTTGATGCTGGACGAAGACGGAGCTGGTCTGAGGCGCTGCTCTTCCTAGGCTGTCATCACATGATCCCATCGGGTTTTGTTTTTCTTAAGAGACTTAATGGCCACAACTATTTCTGTTTCTGTGATCTGGGATTCCAGTAACTCCTTGTCTTAATCTTTCACTTCTGGAATGATTACATTTTCATAGAACTCTAGCAAGGCTTCCCTGGAACTACTGCTATCTGTTTCATATATTTGTTATAGAAATTAAAAAAAAATCCTCATTTATCTGTTTGTGATTGGGAAGCACTTTCAAGGAGCTTTGTTTTTGGATGGTTGAAATATTTGTTGAAATACAGTTTTGCCATAGGCTGATCACTAGAATTGTGGTTGCTGTTAGTCCAGAGTAGAGATGTTGCGAAGTTTATTCCACCTGTAAAATTCATTCAAAGTCATCAAATGTGCCCCATGAAAAAGTTTGCGGCATTGCCTTTTAATGACGAAACTTTGTGTGTAACTTCGCCTTTTGTTCCTAACTTCGAAGTTCTTGAAGAAAAGGGTTTGCCATGTGATTCACATCCTGCATGTCACATGGGAGGCTCTAGTTAGGCAGGAATCAGTGTAATTTTGCCATTCAGAGCTGAGTGAAGCAGCAGACAGCTGCAGATCGCAGAGCTACCTAGCAAGCCAACCCTATTTGAAACATTTAATTCTGTACATTTTCTAATTTTATTTTCATCTTCCTGTGTCTGTCACTGATATCTTTATCTTTATTTTACACTGAAAAATGTTCTTGTGTTTTGTGTGTGTGTGTGTTGTGTCTCTTTTTTCTCATTTTCTTAATTTTTTTTTGTTTTAAATGGAGAGAAGTGGGAAGGAGATCAGGAAGGGTGGGTGGCTGGATTAGGATCAATAGGAGAGCATTTGGGAAAGGGATGAGTGAGCCCTCTTACCCCAAGATCAGGATGGGAGTTCCACTCCTCCATTGAAGCAGCAGGAGGAGCAGTAGCAGGATCCACAGCTCCCTACTCAGCAGAAGCCTGTGGTGTCTGCCCCAGTCCAAAGTTCCCAATGTTGCCAGTGCCACTCCCAGCAGCTCAACCACTGCTGGCAATATCCAGCACCCTGCCACCATAGCATCTGGTTCTTCCCTTTCCCTGAGTGATCTGTTGTGTGGGAGTTCTTTGATGCAGATCCTGCAGATGAAACGGTGGCTATCTGCAAGGTCTGTGGTTGCACTGTAGGGCAGGGGAAACAAGGTGGCTGCCTTGGGACAGGTGGATTGTGGACACAACTCCAGATCCACCACCTGGCAGAGTGGCAGGTGAAGGAGCATGAGGTGGGTGAAACACATGGTGGTGGTGGTGGTGATGAAGGAGAGCAGTGGGATGTGATCCTTCACGCTGCTGTGAGTCGGCATGACAGCTGTAGGGAGGAATGCAGCAGTTGTCAGCCACATACAAGACGGGCAGCAGTGCTAGCAGCTGATGTGGATCCCACACCACAGGCCACACAGGGGGCATGTGGCAGTACTGTAAAACAAAGTGCAACAGCTGCATCAGGACCTCAGTCAGATTCAACAGAAAGTGAGAGATAGGTTGGACAACGTTATGTCCAGTCATGAGAAGATTATCACTGTCCTGTCTGAGCTGCGTGGTGGTAGTGGTGGTGGTCCTGGCATAGCTAGTAGCAGCAGTAGTGCTGTATGATGAGTCTGGCAGTGTGACTGGTGTCATCATGGACTCATGTTGTGCTTTTTTGTGTCATTGGCAATTTTATTACTTGTTGTTTATTATTTCCATGCTGTGTCTCTGTTCCCCCCCATTTTGTACACCCCCTGCCTACCCAAAATATATAAAAAGTTATAAAAAAATATTTTCTCTCTATACTTAATCTCTATCCTCTTTTTTAATTACTGTCAAATATGTATTTCTAAACCTTTTTGTGTTACTGTTATAAGTTGTCGAGATCCATATTTAATTCCATCCTTTCACTTGTTCACTTCCTTATTTTTATCCTCATGTAGTTAAGCATTCACCTTTCTGTGATGACCATGACCTGTCACTTTCCCATTCTGTGTTTTCTTTAAAGGAAATGTCTAAGAATTCGGTAATGGCATTTTAAATACAGTAGCTCATTACCTTCTTCTGGGGATAGCCATTTGAGCACAGAAAAGAATGTTTTCCTTAAGTCAACTATGGGAGGAAAGTGATCAAAAAATTGTGCTGAACATATGGCCAGGCAACCCCTTTAGTTGTTCACCTGCCAGCCCCAACCCATGTTCAGGCAGTTTGTGATGTCTAACCAGGCAGAACATATGAGTGTGCAACATAGAAGTCAATGGATGAAATTTTCAAAACAGTTTTGTGTATGTTAAAGCAACTTTTGTTATAATTAAAAGTCATTGCTCAACTAATAGGGCCACTGTTATTTGGGCAGTGACTTTCATTTATATCAAAGATTCCTTTAGGATATACAGCATCAAACAGTTCAGAAAATGTCCTCCTTTGACTTCCATGTGGCACACCACCTTCCGCTGCCTGATTAGACATCACAAAACATCTGAGTGAGGGGGTGGGCCGGTGCCAGCTGACCAGGAAGTGAAAGAGTTCAACTGGCTATCAGCTCAGCACAATTTTCAATCTCTTCCCTTCTGTAGTGGACGTAATGAAAAAAATTCCTTTCTGGGCCCAAATGAGTGTTGCTAGCGTAAGATAATGGACTAATGTATTTTAAAAGCCATTACCAAAATCTTAGACATTCTCTTTAATCTTTACACATGAACCCCTCTCCTTCCATTTGTTTGTAATGATTCATGTGTCCTCTCACTATCTACAAATGTCAAGTATTGTACACAGTAATTGTAAGGGAAGATAAACATGATTCTGGTAGTTATGAGTTTAGGGCCTACCACCACCAAAATCCAACCACCACAGCTGCCAACTCTATGCCAGTCAGACATGAAAAGTTGTGTCCACAGACAGAAACCACTTTCCCTAGGTAAATGCTGTTCCTGCACATGTTAGACAAGGTGTTGAAAATTATACGAGAATATTGCCAGGGAAGGTAAACATTCTGGTAGTTATAGGTTGAGGGCCTGCCACCACCACCACCCCACAACCACCGTTGCCACCTCTATGCCAGTGAGACATGAAAAGTTGTGTCCCCAGAGAGAAACTGTTTTCCCTAGGTAAATACTGTTCCTACACACGCCAGACAAGGTGTTGAAAATCACATGAGAAAATTGCAAGGGAAGATAAACATGATTCTGGTAGTTATGAGTTTAGGGCCTGCCACCACCAAAACCCAACCACCACAGCTGCCAACTCTATGCCAGTCAGACATGAAAGGTTGTGTCCCCAGACAGAAATCAATTTCCCTAGGTAAATACTGTTCCTGCACACACCAGACAAGGTGTTGAAAATCACATGAAAAAATTGCATGGGAAGATAAATGTGATTCTGATAATTATGGGTTGAGGCCACACCACCACCACCACCACTGCTGCCACCTCTATGCCAGTGAGACATGAAAAGTTGTGTCCCCAGAGAGAAACCTCTTTACCTAGGTAAATATTGTTCCTGTACATGCCGCACAAGGCATTGAAAATCACATGAGAAAATTGCAAGGGAAGATAAACATGATTCTGGTAATTATGGGTTGAGGGTCTGACACTACCACCCTACCGACACCACCTCTGCCACCTCTGTGCCAGTCGGACATGAAAAGGGTATCCCCAGAGAGAAACTGCGTTTCTGCTACCAAATGCTGCTGTTGCACTGCCCATAGAAGTTGGGAAAAACAACATTTGAAACATTGAAGAGAAGTTAAACGTTGCTGTGTAGTTCTGCGAGGCTGAGCTTTTATCATCCCATCCCAGTAACACAACACAAATATCAAGTTGCTGTGTTGTCAGTGAATATGGAGGGCATAGCTTAAGGAAAGGGTACTTTGCTGCTGCTGCTGTTTCAGAGATATGGACTCTTGCTCGCTGTGGAATTGGAATTATGATGCTGACACGTAGTGCAAAGGTAAGTATTTTTTGTTTGTTTCTTTACAATGGAGGGGGTTACTGATGCCTGGTTAAAGGATAATATTTTCGTACTGCTCATTCATTAATTTTCAAAATTATGGGTGCTGATGACATCATACTGTTGCTGCTGAACAGATACAACATAGATGTTGCTTTAGTTCACAACATTTGCCAACCAAGAAGGTAAGTATTTTTGGGGGGAGAGGGACCTTGCTTCTTTGCCATTGATACATTGATTGCAAATCACTGTCTCTGCTCTTCTTCATTACAGGTATTCCTTGTGCCTGTAATTTTTGCCAGTGAGGGGCTGGATTCTGCAAGCAAATGATGATGACTGACTAACCCAGGGCCATGATGAGTACCATCCAGCTGTATCCATGGTATTGACCTTGCAAGGTAATTATTTCATTTACCTTTGATGGAGGTGTGGGCATTTTCACTGTAAATTGTACCTGATGCAACTGTCAATATTTCCTATTGCTGATGTTATAATTTCAGGTACAGTACCTTCCAGACTGTGTCTGCGCTGCTGCCTGCTGCTGCTGGGTACTTGAATTAATGGAACTGAGAAGATGGAGATGGCTTGCTTGCCCAGTGATGCACCTGGTGGTGTGCCAAACAGCATGTCTCATTGCTGTGCCATTAATGGGGTGCTTCTTGACTGGGGATTGAAAAATGGTACTTACAGGTGCTGCACTACACACCTCAGTGCCTTTTTTGTTTTTCGTGACTGGGGTAGCGAGCACACTTTGACTTGGTGTGGTAGTCCTGCTGCTAGGACCACTACTTGGCCCACTCTCAGAATCCTCCTCACCCAGTACCATATACATGTCCTCCTCCTCACCTGCACCTCCATTTCCCTCATGTAGTGCTGGGTGAATTTGGCTTACACTGCCCACTGATTTGGATGGACTAGAACCACTATCACTGATTGCCTTCTGGTGCTGATGCCTCTGAATTGGGCACACAACAATCACTCTGGCTAAATTGCAGTCAGGAGGACAGTTGTTTCTTTTCTAAATAAAGGTGTGCCAGCAGGGACACAACAGTCACTCTGGTTAAATCGTAGTCAGGAGGACAGTGATTTTTTTTCTAAATAAAGGTGTGCCAGTAGGGACACAACAATCCTTCAGGTTAAATTCGCAGTCAGGAGGACAGTGATTTTTTTCCTAATAAAGGTGTGAACTCAGGGACTCACAGCAATCACTCTGGTTAAATTGCAGTCAGGAGGACAGTGATTTTTTTTCCTAGCACAGTTGTGCACGCAGGGACATGGAACAATCACTCTGGTTAAATTCGCAGTCAGGAGGACAGTAATTTTATTCCTAGTACAAGTGTGCATGCAGGGACACACAACAATCACTCTGGTTCAATTGCAGTCAGGAGGACGGTAATTTATTTCTAAATAAAGGTGTGCCAACAGGGATACAACAATCACTCAGGTTAAATAGCAATCAGGCGGGCAGTGATTTTTTTCCTAGCAGAGTTGTGCACGCATGGACACATAACAATCACTCTGGATAAATTTGCAATCAGGAGGACAGTGATGTTTTTCCTAGCACAGGTATGCATGCAGGGACACACAACAAACACTCTGGTTAAATTCACGTCAGGAGGACAGTGATTTTTTTCCAAGCACAGGTGTGCGCACAGGGAAACACAACAATCACTCTGGTTAAATCTTCATGGTCAGGAGGACAGTGATTTTTTTTTAAATAAAGGTGTGCTGGCAGGGACACACAGCAATCAATCTGGTTAAATTTGCAGTCAGGAGGAGAGTGATTTTTTTTCCTAGCACAGGTGTGCATGCAGGGACGCACAACAATTTCTAAGGATAAATCGCAATCAGGACAGTGATGTGCTTTTCAAAATAAATGTGGTCTGGCAGAGACACAACCATTACTCAGGTTAAATTGCAGTCAGGAGGACTGTGATTTTTTTCCTAGCAGAGGTATGTACACAGGGACACACAACACTCACTCTAGTTAAAGTCATAGTCATAGGACAGTGATACTTTTCCTAGCACAGGTGTGCATGCAGGGACACAGAAGAACTACTCTGGTTAAATCTCAGTCAGGAGGACAATGATTTTTTTTTTCTTAAGAAAAGACAAGGCACTGATTTGGTTCTGAAGACAAGTGTGCCTTCTAAATTACTCCTACCCTCCCCCCCACAAGCCACAAAACCACTACTTCTCTATTAACAGAAAACTAAATACTTCAGGTAAAGAGTACAGGAGAAAATCAACACAAAAAAGTATTGTGCATGCAAAGGGCACTCAAAAACACAGTTTTGAAGTAATCTGACCACCAAAATGCTCTTTTATATAATTTTTTTAGATTTTGACTCTAAGCTACAAGTGCAAGCTCTGCTATCTAATTCTCTCTCCAACACACTACACTCACAGAATGACTAAACTTGCTTCTCATTGGCTGTTCAGCAACATGTGACCTCTTATCCCATGGTACATTGCAGTCTTCTCTTCTTATGCTGAACTTCAATGGCAAAGTTCCAGTTCCAGAGTCATATATAATTTATCTTAGATTTCCTTATGGCAAACTTCGCTTCTGATCTAATGATTTTGTTATATTCCATTTTTAGTTTCTACCGTTTCACTTCACAGCCGGCAACTAGACCAATTTCAAGTCAAGCTGCAACATAAAATAAATTACAGTCCAACAAACAGCAGAGCGGTGGTGTGAGGTGGAAGGCTGCTTTTATCAATGTGTTATTTTTGAAAAAGACACTTTAGCATGTAATGTTTGTTCATCCTGGGTAAAGCTTGAGCTCTGCTGTTTGTTGGCCTTTACGTTTGGACCATAGATTCTATATAGTTTCAGATGCAGACTCAGATGAAGTTTTCTGCAAGTCATCTATTTTCTGTAACAGTTCCCTCTGTGTTTTGATGCATTGCCTTTTTTTCTTATTTGCTCCTATACCTATTAAAACATCTCTTAACCAACATTTAAATGTGTCCCTCAAGTTTCCCTGTGAGGTATCTCCTGTGTTGTTTAGTTCTAGAAAATCTGCAATTTTATGTTTGATAGCCTTAACTATATGTGGATTACTCACCAGACAGTTATTAATTCTCTGTCTTGTGTTTTTCTCTTCACTTATGTTTCTATAGAAATTAACCACCACCGGGCAGTGATCAGATACCACCACAAGCTTGATTTCTGCATAGTTTACTATCCTAATAAAATTCCCTTCTACAAAAATATAATCTATTCTAGATCCAGATATATGATATGGGGAGCAATAAGTATATTCTCTATGCCATGGATCTAATGTTCACCAAACATCCAAACATCTATTAAGTGTGCATTTGCTATTAGGTCATTCAGTTCTTTATCTACTTTTGACCTGTATGGTCCAGACCTGGATCTAGATGTAGTAGGGTCTATGACTGCATTAGTATCTCCTGCTAATATAACCATATTATTTTTATATTTGGTTAATAATTCAAAGATCTTTCCAGTAATATTTTTGGTCTGATGCTGTAGGCCTATATACATTCACTAAAGTAAAAACTTCCTCTCCTATTTTGCCATTCAGAATTGCACAAGTGACCATCTGGATCCACTCTCTGTTGTTCCATTTAAAAAAGTATTGATTTTCCAAAGAGAATCAACACACCAGCTTTTTGGAGCTCTTACCTTCTCCAAATACTTGACCGACCCATTCCCTGTGCATTAGTATATAGTGATCTGCCATAAGGTGTGTTTCTCATAAGAATGCTATCGAGACATTACTTTTCTTAATATGCCTAATGACATAATACCTTTTCAGTTTAATAATTCAGACTTTACATTCCAAGTTACCACTGTTAGAGCATTAAATGAAGCCACTGATGTATCATCACTACAAGCAAAATAATTAATGTACTACTCTTAGCTACCATATTATACCATATATGATTTGTTAATATTTTAAAAGTATACTGGGCTATGCTAATAGGTAGATCCTTTGATGTGCTCCAAACACTGCACCCAAGCAATCTTGTAAACCTCGAATAAGAAGAGAGACTAGAGTATGGTACATGAAAGTAAAGAAAGATATATAGCCTGACAAAACCTAAGCTAACCACTTCATACTTTCCTAAGTCTCCTTTTTGTAACCCCCCAGCCATTTGGGCTGGTAGTATAGCCCAGACGTTAGAGGAATGAGGTGTGAACATGCATCATACATCCAGCAGACCAGACCTGAGTTTAATTCTCACAACCTCCACTTGCATACTGTGCGACTCTGAGCAAGTCACTTAACTGCCCAGTGATCCCAGGTCACCCCTGAAAGCAGGCACTTGTGCCTAGTAGGCCTTACCCGGTTACCAAAGACTAAAATAAAATAAATAAAATATTCAAATGTTCCATCCAATCTGCTAGCTGTGCACCGCCCCTTCCCACTATCTGGTAACAAGTGATGCTCTGTTCTACTATTATGAATCGTGATATCTAATGTCCCCTTCCAGCAGTTTCTGGAAGTCACTCCATATGTATGTTAAAGAGTATGCATAGTCCAATATAGACTATTTCCCAACTTCTTGCAACCCAAAGAGAGATATATTTATCAGTTTGCAGGGACTAAAGATATGTGCCCCAGCTATCTGAATCTGTTGTATTAAGTAGTGTCATGTTAGGCGCAATCCATTTGTTTTGCTAAGATTGTATGCACTTCCCCCATCTCTGGAATGCATAAAAATGAGCACTGTCCCCTTTAAATATGTAGATCCATTTGTCTTATTGAATAACCGCTAGCATCAAGTCAGTTTCTGTACAAGAGATGTATGCCATTACTATTTTTATATTTTCATCAGGCATGTCTTATTCCATTCATTAACTAGTCAACCAAACCAAAAAAAAAAAAGAAAATCATCTGTCTAATGCTAGTTTTGTTTTCTCCCCCCACATAGTTTCTATGCACTCTAGATTAGTTATATTTCTGCCATCTTAGTTGAAAAATCAGGTGCTAGCATTTGTTTCACATCTTGTACACATCTTTTGAACTTAGCCAACTGAACAACTTACACACGAACTGTAACTTCTAGATAAGTAGATTCAAATCTGTAACACTGAACACCACATGCCATTTCTCTGCTGCGTGGTCTTAACTGATCGTAAAAGTCTGAGGCAACTCTATCATGTAGCTCTTTCTTTATATATTAAAATACTGCTCTGCCTTTTTCTTTAGTCCTGTTGTTTTGTTTATGCATGAACGTTAATCCATAACTGAAAGAATGTGTTATTCATAACTACACACTGCTCATCCACAGACTTACATCCTGGGCTTACATTTGATTTCCATGTTCCTGCTGGGTCCTGACAGAGCAGAGTTCCTGGTGGTGTATGAGCACGTTCTTGTTGTTGCAATTCCCCATTTGTCTAAGTGGCATGTCCATGCACATCTGGTCATTTGGATGATGTAGTGGCACTCACGTGCCAGAAGAAACTGTCAGTTTGCAAGAGCTACAACCATTACTTGCTTAAATTCAAGACTAAAAACAAAATGGCTGAAAATCAAAACAACAGGTTAGATCACACTGAATTTGTCTGGGTACTGTTCAAGGCATTTCTTTATGATTGTGAACATTATGTATTTTCACTGTATTTAAAATTTTGCAAAGGCAATTGTTAACCAAATGAAGTGCTGATGATATTGGCAGAGATGTTTATATGGGACGATGCATGCCATTTGCCAGGGTTGCCGGCCCAGATTCTCTTAGGATCCCACTTCCTGAGGCACACAGGACCTGGAGAAATCAGCACCTGTAATACTGGGAAGGGCAAACATAGAAACATAGACTTTGACAGCAGATAAGGACTGCTTGGCCCATTTAATCTGCCCATTTCCTACCTACTGGTTAAGCTGCAGATCCTAGTTAACCAACAGCCTATTTCTACCTACCCACCACAAGAATTGCCTTATGTCTGTCCCATGCATTCTTGAATTCTCCCATTGTTTTTCACCCCACAACCTCCTCAGGAAGGCCATTCCATGTGTCTACCACCCTCTCTCTGAAAAAATACTTCCTCACATTGCCCCTGAACTATCCCCCCTCAATCTTCAAATTGTGTTCCCTTGTTCTTGCACATATCTTTTTCTGAAAGATGCTACTGTCTTGGACTTTGTTGATTCCCCTGAGGTACTTAAAAGTTTCTCTCATGTCCCCTCTCTCCCTCCTTTCCTCAAGGGTATACATATTAAGCTCCTTTAGTCTCTTTACATATGGCTTCTGTTGCAGACTCTGCACCATTTTAGCTGCCCTCCTCTCGACTGCCTCCATTCTGTCTATGTCCATGTGGAGATGGGGTCTCCAGAACTGCATGCAGTACTCCACATGGGGTCTCACCAACTGTCTGCACAGAGTGATAACAACTTCCTGTTTTCTACTGGTGATGCCTCTCCCTATACATCCCAGAATCCCTCCAGCCATCCCTTCTGCTTCTCACATTGCTTGCTAACCTTTAGGTCATCTGACATGACTACCTCCAGGTCCCTTTCCATTTTTGCTGTTGTTACTACCCCCCCTCCATTGTGTACTCTTCTCCTGGGTTTTTGTTTCCCAGGTGCATTACTTTGCACTTCTTTGCATTGAATCTAAGCTGCCATACCACGGACCATTCCTCCTCCTTTGCCAAGTCCCTTCTCATCCTTTCCACCCCCAGTGTATCAACCCTGTTGCAGATCTTCATGTCATCTGCAAAGAGGCATACCTTTCCTTCCAGTCCCTCTCCAATGTCACTTATAAAGACATTAAAAAGAACCAGAACCAGAACCGAACCCTGTGGTATCCCAGTAGTAACCCCTCCCCCCTTTCTTCAGAGTGCACTTTGTTTACTATTACCTTCTGTGTCCTGTTGCCCAGCCAATGTTTTACCTAGGCTACCACTCTGGGACCCACTCCCAGGCTGACTAATTTGTTCATTAATCTTTTGTGTGGGACTGTGTCAAATGCCTTACTAAAGTCTAGGTAGGCCATGTCCACAGTCCCTACCTGGTCTGCTACTTTGGTCATCCAGTCAAAGAAATTGATTATATGCATCAGACATGACCTTCCTGTTGTGAATCTATACTGCCTTGGGTCCTGGGCCCCCGGACTCTAGGTACTCAACAGTTCTTTCCTTCAGAAGTGATTCCATCATTTTCCTTACCACTGAGGTCAAACTGACAGGTCTGAAGTTTCCTGCCTCTGTCTTGCTCACACTTTTGTGAAGGGGAATCACATCTGCCCTCCTGCAGTCCTCAGGTGCCACACCATCCTCTCATGATTTGTTAAAAAAGGGTAGTCAGTGGTGTCACTAGTTCTCCCCTTAGTTCTTTTTGAATTCTGGGGTGAATCCCATCAGGCCCCATTGCTTTGTCCACCTTCAGCTTTAGGAGTTCTTTTAGAACCCTTTCTTCTGTGAAAGGACTGGTATTGACCACCCCTATCCAGAGTGCTTCTACTGATTGGATTATGTACCGCCCCTTCCTCTTCTTTTGTGAATACTGAACAGAAGTATTCATTCAGTATCCCTGCTGTTTCACTGTCTCTCTCTACCCAGCCACCCTCTCCTTTATTCAGCCTCACTATCCCTCCCTTTGTCTTTCTTCACTCCCTAATGTACCTATAATGGTTTCATCCTCCTTTTTAACTGAGTTGGCTATCTTTTCCTTAGTTTGGGCCTTTGCTATTCTGACTGCCTTCCCCCACTTCCTTAACTGCATTAACAGGTACAATTCTCTATCCTGCTCCTTCTGTGTTTCCTTATACTTCCTGGTACTATATTTTTCTCCCTAACCTTCCCTACCACCTCTTTTGAGAACCATAGTGTTTTATTTCTTTCATTTTGATTTGTTTATTTGCTTCACACAAAGGTTTGTTGCCTCTGTGATGGCAGTTTTGATGTTTCCCCATTGTTGCTCCACCCCTCCTTCTTGCCTGTTTGCTAGTGCTTTTCTGAGGCACTCTCCCATTTTGACGAAGTCAGCCCTTCTGAAGTCCAGTACCCTCACTTATGGCTTGACTCTGCAGCTGAGTTTATCATGAACCACACTGTTTGGTGGTCACTTGTTCCTGTACGGCTACCCTCTTCTAGATCTGAGACCCTCTCTCCATCCCCATTTGAAAGTACCAGGTCTAATATTGGTGCCTTCTGGTGGGTTCCAACACTAGCTGTCTGAGGCATGCCCTTGCAGGGCATCAAGAATGGCCCTGCTCTTGGGTGTGGCTTAGAGGTGCTCCAGATATCTGGCATATTCAGGTCCACCATCAACAATATCTCCTCTTTCTCTACCATCCTAAGGATGCCTTTTATCACTTCCTTCTCCATTTCCTCCCTCTGAGATGGGGGTCTGTATACAACCTCTGTATGGATTGTGGTGCCGTTTCCAGTCTCCAGGATAACCCACAGTGCTTCCTTTCCTCTCCTCCCTGTTTACCCTCTTGTTCCATTGCTTTGATCCCTTCCCTTACATAGAGAGCTACTCCTCCTCCTCCTCTTCTACCCTCCCTGTCCCTCCTGTAGATTGTGTACCCTGGTATATTGACATCCCAGTCATGGTTCTCTGTGTACCATGTTGCTGTGACTGCCACGATATCCAGGCATCCTCTTCCATCAAGACCACCAGTTCTGGAAGCTTGTTATCTAGACTACAGGTATTTGTACTTATTACCCTCCATTTTTGATGGCCTTACCCTTTTGCCCCATCCCTGTCCTTACTGCCTTTGCAAAGACAGTACTGGATTATGCAGAGCAACACTTTTAAGTACAGCACTGTATGCATTGTTGCCCTATTACCACACATCACAGTGTGGATAACCTGCAGCAAGTATTGATAGCCCCTGTACCCTTTTTGTCTTCCAGATGGACAGTAATGGGTTGCAGTACTGTACTCTGATCCTACACTCTCTCCAGTAACCCTGCAAGTTTTCCAGTGATCCTTCATGCACCCCAATGACCACACTAACTCACCATTTAATTAAATAAAATCTGTTTTTGTTGCACAATGTTGTGTGTTTGTCCAACAGGGCTGACCCTTTTTTTCATATTGTTTTGTGGGGGAAGGGAAGAGTTATTGATTAATTTGTGATTGGGCACTTTAAATTGCACTGAACTGTTACTGTCATATGTCTAGCTGGTTACATCTGGAAGAACAATCTTAATACAACTACAGCATGAATCTAGCATGCATATTAAACAAGTAACACCAGGGGAAGAGAGATTTAAAAATGACAAATGGCAGCTATCTTTAATGACATGAGCCATTAATCACAAAATCAGCTACACAAAAAGTTTTAACAGCATCTGAGAAAACAAAATAATATACTGAGCATGAATCTTACAATGTCAGAAATACATTTTTGCTAAAAAATCTGTATGATGAATTTTTGATAACTAACAAATATTGGGTCCTATTCACTATTGGGGTAGGTAATGCACGCTGGAGGCACATAACTCACCCATGGAGGTTTGCACTCATGGACAGTTGTGCACTAACAGTAATCACCACTGGCCACCACCTGTCCACGCCTGCTCCCTCCAGTGCACAGGAATGTGTAGGGTGGCCAGAGCAGTGTTAGCACCTGGCCAGGCATCCAATTGGATGCCTGGACCGGGACCCATAGTGACTCCATACACGGTGGTGCGTGCATTGTCAGTACACCCCACAAATGTCCGAGCACCATGGCTGTGGTGGTGGTATGAGGAGAGCAAACCACTGGCCCACCAATGGCACTGGAGAGGTGCACAGGGATGGGTTGGGGATGGCTGTTGGCAGTATGGGAATGCACTGTACCAGGCTGTTAGCAGGGTGGGCAGACGGTGCCATTTGAGGGGTGGGGCAGCATCCATGACCCATGCCCATGTGTGGGGTGTGTGCTAAGATGGGGGCTGACGTGTGCTGGGGCAGGTGAGAAGCACCATGTGGCCATATGCAGTGGCCCTGTAGGTGGTGTGGGCTACTCGTCCTGTTGTCGGGTGACTCCCAATGTGTTTGCAGGGGCACATAAGGGGCTTAGGGCAGGGTTCTCCCTGGTGTAACCTGCACCCCTGCACACCTCTGTGGCCAGCACATGCATCTTGGTGCATTGCACATAGTGCTGGCATGCCCTCACCGACCCTCAGCACATTGCTCTCCTGTTTGTGCATTCCACGTGGGTGTGAGTGCAGAGTGTGGAGTGGCTATGCACCCCAGCTATACTGCATGTAGCCACTCCATCTCACAGTGACTTGGACCCACTGCTGCTTTAAATTAAATAATAATGGGGAGAGGCATCCATGCCATATGCCTCTCATTATTTGAATGAAAGGTAAGAGTATCCCATTAGTTATGACTGCTGAGGAGGAATTATTAAAGCACTTTACCCATAGAATAAATGTTGAGGGAATTGATAGAGATGTAGGGCCAGATATTCAAAATCTTGCCCCAGGGCTAAATTAGCACTGCCCGTGGGCAAATTTAGCCCGAGCACAAAGCAAGCTATATTGAAAAGGAAATAGCCATGTGCAAAACCTGAATATAGCAAGCAATATGTGCTGAATATAGCAAGCAAAGGAAGCCAGGCAAACAGGGATTGGAGTGCAGGGCAGAAATAGCCCAGGAATAAGACAGCACTGAATATAGCAACAGGGAAGTATACACTGCTACTGCAGCTCATTAGACCCTGGAGAAAGCCAGTGTTGCAGGTGGAGAACATTGTGTGTGACTGCACATATATGTTTCACATCTATTGCAAACAACAATGTAAGCCACACACTGCAGAACTGTGCTATGTTGAAGTGAGGTTTGACCGGGGCTATCCTGATTGTACAGTGCTAAAACATTAGCCCAGGGCAAACTGGTTAGCCTGAGGAAAATAGGAGCTATATTCAAAGCTCCCATGCAAATGAACCTACTTAGGTAATCTGTGGGCAAACAGGTACATTTGTATCTCATTAACTGCTGCGTAACATACATTACCATGAAGTTTGCCGGGTGTTACTGCGTGAGCACAAAGCTTCCCCTTTGGTCCGAATGAGTACAGGCTGGATGCTGCAGGCCAAGGCATGCCCACAGCATCCCCTGTTAGTTGGAATGGAAGTACAGGCTGGAAGCAGCAGGAACTGTGTGCCGGCAGGCAGAGTCAGTGCATACATCGCACCCATACATCTGTGCAAGCATGACCTCTATATGTGTATGTGTCCGTGTGTGTGTGTGTGTGTGTATATATATATATATATATATATATATAAAATATATATGTATTTATTTACACACACACACAGATCAATAGCTAAACACAGACACATTGCCCATCGCCACTGTGGCCATACATGCCCTGGAGGACGCCCCCAACAACATAGGTACCCCACTGCAGTAGTGGGTGAAATACAGTGGAGGGACTCAATGCACAGGACAGACATAAGGTGAACCTGGTGAGGGCAGAAGGCCATAGGCCATATGTTCACTAGAATATTCAGCATATCCATTTGATAGGTAACAGGGCAGACTGGCTGGAACGGGCACTTCCTTCCCTGCCGTCATGGTCCCTGTTCCCATGTGTGCCTGTTACACACCCTGGCATACCCCTCAGCTCTTGTGTGACTGAAACGAGGGACATGGACATATCTGGACACTCAAGATTAGGGACAGATGAAGGACAGGAGTTTCAAGGGTAAAATGAGGGATGTCCCTCATAATCAGGGACAGTTGAGAGGTATGAACCCTGGTAGGCTAGTGTCTCTGCCCCACCCAGCACAGTCCCCAACCACTGGCAGCTCCGACAATCAAAGAAATATCTGGTGATCTAATGGTCCTCCCACCCCCAGCACAATCCCCTGACCCCAGTTGCCCTGTAAATCAAAGGAATACTTGGTGATCTAGTGTTCCCCACCCCCAGCACAATCCCTGACCCCAGATCAAGTAAATATTAGATCTTTTCCCTGGTAGTCTAGTGGTCCCTGCAACCCCCAGCATGTATCCTGACCCCACTTCAAATAAAAAATAATTTGTTTCCCTGGTAGTCTAGTGGTCCTCCCACCACCCAGCACATATCCCGACCCCCATTTCAAATACAAAATAATTTGTTTCCCTGGTAGTCTAGTGGTCCCCCCACCCTGCAGCATGTGTCCCAACCACCATTTCAAATCAAAATAAAATAATTTGCCTAGTAGTCTAGTGGTTCCCCCCCACCCACCCTCATGCGATATCCTGACCCCATTTCAAATAAAAATGATTTGATTCCCTGGTAGTCTAGTTGTCCCTCCAGCCCCCAGCACATATCAACCCCTGTTTCAAATAAAAAATAATTTTCCCTGGTAGTCTAGTGGTCCCCCACCCCCACGACATATCTCCGACCCCATTTCAAATCAAAATGAATCATTTCCTGGTAGTCTAGTGGTCTCCCCACTCAGTAGTGACACCTCACTCATCCCAATAACATCCCAGAACAGAGCTGGTGACCAGTTCAGCCCTCATCTCACCACCACGCCAGCCGCCGACTGAGGTATGCTCCTTCCCACCTCACTTGGTGGCCGGTCGTGGTGATGAGAGGAGGCTGAGCCGGTCACCGCCTGTTCTGGGATGCTATTGAGATGAGGGGTGTCACTGCCAGGTGGGGGACTCACTAGACTACCAGGGAAATTATTTATTTTATTTTAAATGGGAGTCAGGATACATGCTGGGGGTGGGGGACCATACAATACCAGGAACATGAATTATTTTTATTTGAAATGGGGGTCAGACACATGTTGGGGGTGGGGATCACTAGACTACCTGGGAAATTTATTTTTATTTGAAACAGGGGTCTGAATACGTGCTGGGGGTGGAGGGACCACTAGACTACCAGGGAAACAAATTATTTGGTATTTGAAACAGGGGTCGGATGTGCTGGGGGGTGGGGACCACTAGACTATGAAGGAAACTATTTTATTTTTATGTGAAATGGGGGTCAAGATGCATGCTTCGGGCGGGGACCACTAGACTACCAGGAAATTACTCATAGGGTGGATACCAGGGATCGAATCGTACTTTTGGGGCACCACCACGACATTACTGCTGGCACATTATCATGGCCTTTTCTAAGTGGTATTCAGCACCACGCTACAGGTTGTGATAATGCCTGTAGCATGGTGCAATACTTTTGAATATGCCAGTGCACCAGCATTCAGGGCCCTCCTCTCAATCCATCCTTGCATACATTATAATTTTGCATCGGAGCTAACACCTAGCACCAGCGCTAAATGTCCTTGTAAATATAGCAGTCAGGCACAAATTCAGTGCTAGTCCAGTGCAATGGATTTGCACCCTGTGCTAAACTTTGAATATCTGGCCCATAGACTATTAAATATATACAGCCATACGATGTGGTGAAAAGCCTTCTCTGCATCTAAAGAAAGTATTCCACAGGGAAGCATGTTTGTTTGCAGCTTCAATAATGTGAAACAGTTTTCTAGTAATGTCAGCAGAGATCCTTTCCTTCATAAAACTGGTTTCCTGTGGAGATGTAAGATAAGGCAATACTTTTTCAAGTCTACATGCTAGAACGTTTGCTAAAAATTTGATATCTGTATTTATTAAAGATATGGGGCAGTAGCTATTACAATTTTGTGGCTATTTCCCAGTCTTGTGTATTAATGTTATTAAGCCTCGAGTTTGGTCACATAAGATACTCCCTTCCTTTAAAGCTTCTTCAAATATATTTGTAAGGAGCAGCGTCACCTCATCTGCAAACACATAATAAAAGTTTGTTGAATACACATCTGGGACTTGGGCTTTGTTTTTCTTAAGAGACTTAATGTCCACAACTATTTCTGCTTCTGTGATCTGGGATTCCAGTAACTCCTTGTCTAAATCTTTCACTTCTGGAATTATTACATTTTCACAGAACTCTAGAAAGGGTTCCCTTGAACAACTGCTATCTGTTTCATATATTTTTATAGAAATTAAAACAAATTCCTCATTTATCAATTTGTGATTAGTAAGCACTTCCAAGAAGCCTTGTTTTGGATGGTTGAAATATTTGTTGAAATACAGTTTTCCCATAGTCTGATCACTAGAATTGTTGTTGCTCTTGGTCCAGAGTAGAGATGTTAAAGTTTTATTCAGCCTCTGAAATTCATTCAAAGTCACAAATTCCCCATGAAAAAGTTTATGGAATTGCCTTTAATGACAAAACTTTGTGTGTAACTTTAGTTAACTTCAACTTTTGTTCCTGACTTCAAGTTCTGAAGAAAAGGAATTGTCGTGATTCACATCCTGGATGTCACATGGGAGGCCCTAGTTAGGCAGAAAGCAGTCTAATTTTGCCATTCAGAGCTGTGTGATGCAGCAGATAGCAGCAGATCGCAGAGCTACCTAGCAAACCAACCCTATTTGAAATATTTAATTCTGTACATTTTCTAATTTTATTTTCACCTTCCTGTGTCTGTCATTGTTATCTTTATTTATCTTTATTTTACACTGAAAAATGTTGTTGTGTTGTTTGGGGGTGTGTGTGTGTTTGTGTGTGATGTGTCTCTTTTTTTCTCATTTTCTTAATTTTTTTTGTTTTAAATGGAGAGAAGTGGGAAGGAGATCAGGAAGGGTGGGTGGCTGGATTAGGATCAACAGGAGAGCATTTGGGAAAGGAGGAGTGAGTCCCTCACCCCAAGATCAGGATGGGAGTTCCACTCCTCCATTGAAGCAGCAGGAGCAGGAGCAGCAGGATCCACAGCTCCCTTCAGCAGGAGCCTGTGGTGTCTGCCCCATTCCCAAGTCCCAGTGTTGTTAGTGCCACCCCAGCAGCTCAACCACTGTGGCAATATACAGCACCCTGCCACCATAGCATCTGGTTCTTCCCTTCCCTGAGCAATCTGTTGTATGGGAGTTCTTCGAAGTAGATCCTGCAGATTAAACATTGGCCATCTGCAAGGTCTGTAGTCACACAAGGCAAGGGAAACAAGGCGCTGCCTTGGCACTGGCGGCCAGTGGACACACTCTAGATCCACCACCTGGTAGATGGCAGGTGAAGGAGCATGAGGTGGGTGAAACACATGGTGGTGGTGGTGGTGATGAAGGAGTGCAGCAGGAGGTGATCCATCATGCTGCTGTGAGTCAGCATGACAGCCGTAGGGAGGAATGCAGCAGTTGTCAGCCACAGACAAGACAGACAGCAGTGGTAGCAGGTGATGGATCCCACACCACTTGCCACACAGGGGATGTGGCAGTACTGTAGAACAAAGTGCAACAGCTGCATCTGGACTTCAATGAATTTCAACAGGAAGTGAGAGATAGGCTGGACAATGTTATGTCCAGTCATGAGAAGATTCTCACTGTCCTGTCTGAGCTGCGTGGTGGTAGTGGTGGTGGTCCTGGCACAGCTAGTTGCAGCAGTGGTGCTGTGTGATGAGTCTGACAGTGTGACTGGTGTCATCATGACTCGTGTTGTGTTTTTGTGTCATTGACAATTTTATTATTTGTTGTTTATTATTTCCATGCTGTGTCCCAATTTCCCCCATTTTGTACACCCTCTGCCCCCCCAAAATATATAAAAGATATAAAAAATGTTTTTCTCTCTATACTTAATCTCTATCCTCTTTCTAATTACTGTCAAATATTTATTTCTGCACCTGTTTGTGTTACTGTTATAAGTTGTCGAGATCCATATTTAATTCCATCCTTTCACTTGTTCACTTCCTTAATTTTATCCTCATGTAGTTAAGCACTCACCTTTCTGTGATGACCATGACCTGTCACTTTCCCATTCTGTGTTTTCTTTAAAGGAAATGTCTAAGAGTTCAGTAATTTCATTTTAAATAAAGTAGCTCATTACCTTCTTCTGAGGATAGCTATTTGAACACAGAAAATATTTTTTCCTTAGTCAGCTATGGGAGGAAAGTGATCAAAATTGTGCTGAACAGATGGCCAGGCAGCCCCTTCAGTTGCTCACCTGCCAGCCCCAACCCATGCTCAGGCAGTTTGTGATGTCTAACCAAGCAGAACATAGGAGCGTGCCACATAGAAGTCAATGGATGAAATGTTTGAAACAGTGTTAGGTATGTTAAAGCAACCTTTGTTATAAATAAAATTCATTGCTCAACTAATAGGGCCACTGTTATTTGGGCAGTGACTTTCATTTATATCAAAGATTCCTTTAGGATATACAGCATCAAACAGTTCAGAAAATGTCCTCCTTGACTTCCATGTGGCACACCCTCCGCTGCCTGATCAGATGTCACAAACATCTGAGTGAGGGGGTGGTGGTGCCAGCTGACCAGGAAGTGAAAGAGTTCAACTGGCTATCTGCTCAGCACAATTTTCAATTTCTTCCCTTTGTAGTGGACATAATGAAAAATTACTTTCTGGGCCCAAATGAGTGTTGCTAGCATAAGATAATGGACTAATGTATTTAAAAGCCTTTACCAAAATCTTAGACATACACTTTATTCTTTACACATGAACCCCTTCCTTCCTTATGTTTGTAATGATGCATGTGTCCTCTCGCTATCCATAAATGTCTAGTATTATACACAGTAATTGCAAGGGAAGATAAACATGATTCTGGTAGTTATGGGTTGAGTCATTGCTGCATAGTTATGCAAGGCTAAACCTTTATCATCCCAACCAGTAACACAACACAAATATCAAGTTGCTGTGTTGACAGTGAAAATGGAAGGCATAGCTTAAGGAAAGGGTGCTTTGCTGCTGCTACTGGTATAGAGATATGGACTCTTGCTCACTGTGGAATTGGAATTATGATGCTGACACATAGTGCAAAGGTAAGTATTTTTTGTCTGTTTCTTTATAATGGGGGGGTACTGGTACCTGGTCCAAGGCTAATATGTTCATACTGCTCTTTCATTCATTTTCAGTTATGGGTGTTGATGGCTTCACACTGCTGCTGAAAGACAGATACAACATAGATGTCGTTTTAGTTCACAACATTTGCCAACCAAGAAGGTAAGTATTTTTTGGGGACCTTGCTTTTGCCATTGATACATTGATTGCAAATCACTGTCTCTGCGCCTCTTCATTACAGGTATTCCTTGTGTCTGTAATTTTGCCAGTGAGGGGCTGGATTCTGCAAGCAAATGATGATGACTGACTAACCCAGGGCCATGATGAGTAACATCCAACTGTATCCGTGGTATTGCACCTTGCAAGGTAATTATTATTTAATTTACCTTTGATGGCGGTGTGGGCATTTTCAGTGTAATTGTACCTGATGCAATTGTCAATATTTCCTATTGCTGATGTTATAATTTCAGGTACAGTACCTTCCAGACTGTGTCTGCGCTGCTGCCTGCTGCTGCTGGGTACTTGAATTAATGGAACTGAGAAGATGGAGATGGCTTGCTTGCTCAGTGATGCACCTGGTGGTGTGCCAAACAGCATGTCTCATTGTTGTGCCATTAATGGGGTGCTCCTTGACTAGAGATTGGCAATGATACTCACAGGTGCTGCACAACACACCTCATTGCCTTTTTTGTTTTTCGTGACTGTGGTAGCAAGCACACTTTGACTTGGGGTGGCAGTCCTGCTGCTAGGACCACTACTTGGCCCACTTTCAGAATCCTCCTCATCCAGTACCACATACATGTCCTCCTCCTCACCTGCACTCCATTTCCTCATGTAGTGCTGGGTGTATTTGGCTTACACTGCCCACTGATTTGGATGGACTGGAACCACTATCACTGGCTGCCTTCTGATGTTGATACCACTGAATTGGGCACACAACAATTACTCTGGTTAAATCATAGTCAGGAGGACAGTAATTGTTTTTCTAAATGTATGTTATAACTGAGTATCTTTATTTTTTCTTTTAGTTTTTTTGGTTGTTTGTTGCACATTCTTTTACTACCTCTGTATGTATGTTGACCCTCATCCTTTGACGTGGAACCTTTGTAAATGAGCAGTTTCTGCTCAAAGGTATTTGTAATCCGAGAATTTAATAAATAAATAAAATTTAAAAATAAATAAAGGTATGCCGGTAGGGACACAGTAATCCTTCAGGTTAAATTCGCAGTCAAGAGAGCAGTGATTTTTTTCCTAACACAGGTGTGAACTCAGGGACTCACAACAATTGCTCTGGTTAAATTGCAGTCAGGAGGACAGTGATTTTTTTTCTAGCACAGTTGTATACGCAGGGACACACAAGAATCACACTGGTTAAATTCGCAGTCAGGAGGACAGTAATTTTTTTCATAGCACAGGTGTGCACGCAGGGACACACAACAATTACTCTGTTTAAATTGCAGTCAGGAATACGGTAATTTTTTTCTAAATAAAGGTATGCCAGCAGAAACACAACAATCGCCAGGTTAAATCACAGTCAGGAGGATGGTGATTTTTTTTCTAAATAAAGGTGTGCCAGCAGGGACACAACAATCGCTCAGGTTAAATTGCAGTCAGGAGGACAGTGATTTTTTCTAAATAAAGCTGTGCCAGCAGGGACACAACAATCACTCGGGTTAAGTCACAGTCAGGTGGACATGATTTTTTTTCCTAGCAGAAGTATGCATGCAGGAATACACAACAATCACTCTGGTTAAATTCACAGTCAGGAGGACAATGATTTTTTCCTAGCACAGGTGTGCACACAGGAACACACAACAATCACCCTGGTTAAATCTTCGCAGTCGGGAGGACAGTGATTTTTTTTCTAACTGAAGATGTGCCGGCAGGGATACAGCAGTCAAGAGGATAGTGATTTGTTTCCTAGCAAAGGTGTGCACACAGGGACACACAACACAATCACTCTGGTTATATTCACAGTCAGAAGGACAATGATTTTTTTGTCCTAGCACATGTGTGCACACAGGGACACATAACAATCACTCTGGTTAAATATTCATGTCAGGAGGACAGTGATTTTTTTAAATAACGGTGTGCTGGCAGGGACACAACAATCACTCTGGTTAAATCCCAGTCAGGAGGGCAATGATTTTTTTTTCCTTGCACAGGTGTGGATGCAGGACACACAACAATCACTCTGGTTAAATTCGCAGTCAGGAGGAAGATGTTTTCTTTTCTTGCACAGGTGTGCACGCAGGGACACACAACAATCTCTATGGATATATCACAATCAGGAGGACAGTGATGTGTTTTTCTAAATAAATGTGTGCTGGCAGGGACATAAATATTACTCAGGTTAAATTACAGTCAGGAGGACAGTGATTTGTTTTCCTACCACAGTTGTGAAAGCAGGGACACATAACAATCATCTGGTTAAATTTGCAGTCAGGAGGGCAGTGATATTTTTCTTAGCATAGGTTTGCATCAGGGACACACAACACTCACTCTAGTTAAATTTTCAGTCAGTAGGACAGTGATTTGTTTCCTAGCACAGGTGTGCAGCAGGGACACACTACAATTACTCTGGTTAAATCGCATTCAGGATGACAATGATTTTTTTAAGAAAAGACAGGGCACTGGCCCACTGATTTGGTTCTGAAGACAAGTGTGCCTTCTAAATTGCTCCTACCATCCCCACACAAGCCACCAAACCACTACTTATTAACAGAAAACTAAATTCTTCAAGTAAAGAGTACAGGAGAAAATCAACACACAAAAGTACTGTGTGGCAAAGGGCACTCACAAACGCAGTTTTGAGGCAATCTGACCACCAAAATGCTCTTTTATATGTTTTAGATTTTGACTCTAAGCTACAAGCTTGAGTTCTGTCTCTAATTCTTCCTCCAACACACTATACTCACAGAATGACTAAACTAGCTTTTCATTGGCTGTTCAGCAACATGTGACCTCTTATCCCATGGTACATTGCAAACTTCTCTTCTTATGGTGAACTTCAATGGTGAAGTTCCAGCCCAGAGTCAGTATATAATTTATCTTAGATTTCTTTATGGCAAACTCTGCTTCTGATCTAATGATTTCGTTATATTCCATTTTTAGTTTCTACCGTTTCACTTCAGACTGGCAACTAGACCAATTTCAGCCGCGGCAACATAAAACAAATTACAGTCCAACAAACAGCACAGCAGTGGTGTGAGGTGGAAGGCTGCTTTTATCAATGTGCATTTTGAAAAGAAACTTTAGCATGTAATGTTTGTTCATCCTGGTAAAGCTTGAGCTCTGCTGTTTGTTGGACTTACGCTTGGACCACAGATTCCACCTAGCCTCAGATGCAGACTCAGATGAAGTTTTCTGCAAGTCACCTATTTTCTGCAACAGTTCCCTTTGTGTTTTGATGTGTTGCCCTATTTTTCTTATTTGCTCCTATACCTATTAAAATACCTCTTAACTAACATTTAAATGCATCCCACATGTTTCCCTGTAAGGTATCTCCTGGATTGTTTAGTTTTAGAAAATCTGCAATTTTATGTTTGATAGCCTTAACTATATCTGGATCACTCACCAGACAGTTATTGATTCTCTATCTTATGTTTTTCTCTTCACTTATGTTTCTATAGAAATTAACCACCACCGGCAGTGATCAGATACCAACCCAGGCTTGATTTCTGCATAGTTTACTCTCTTAATAAAATTCCTTCTACAAAAATATAATCTATTCGAGATCCAGATATATGATATGGTGACCCATAAGTATATTCTCTAAGCCATGGATTTAATATCCTCCAAACATCCAAACATCTATTAAGTGTACATTTGCTATTTGGTCATTCAGTTCTTTATCTACTTTTGACCTGTATGGTCCAGACCTGGATCTAGCTATAGTAGGGTCTGTGACTGCATCAGTATCTCCTGCTAATATAATCATATTATTTTTATATTTGGTTAATAATTAAAAGATCTTTCCAGAAACATTTTTGGTCTGATGCTGTAGGCCTATATACATTGACTAAAGTAAAACTTCCTCCTATTTTGCCATTCAGAATTGCACAAGTGACCATCTGGATCTGCTGTCTGTTGTTCCATTTAAAAGTATTGATTTTCCAAAGAGAATCAACACACCAGCTTTTTGGAGCTCTTACCTGCTCCAAATACTTGACTCACCCATTCCCTGTGCATTAGTATATAGTGATCTGCCATAAGGTGTGTTTCTTATAAGAATGCTATCGAGACATTACTTTTCTTAATATGCCTAATGACATAATACCTTTTCAGATTAATAATTCAGACTTCTTACATTCCAAGTTACCACTGTTAGAGCATTAAATGAAGCCACTGATGTATCATCACTACAAGCAAAATAATTAATGTACTACTCTTAGCTACCATATTATACCATATATGATTTGTTAATATTTTAAAAGTATACTGGGCTATGCTAATAGGTAAATCCTTTGATGTGCTCCAAACACTGCACCCAAGCAATCTTGATAAACCTCGAATAAGAAGAGAGACTAGAGTATGGTACATGAAAGTAAAGAAAGATATATAGCCTGACAAACCTAAGCTAACCACTTCATACTTTCCAAGTCTCCTTTGTAACCCCCAGCCATTTGGGCTGGCAGTATAGCCAGACGTTAGAGGAACGAGGTGAACACGCCGCCATACATCCAGCAGACCAGACCTGAGTTTAATTCTCACAACCTCCACTTGCATACTGTGCGACTCTGAGCAAGTCACTTAACTGCCCAGTGATCCCAGGTCACCTCTGAAAGCAGGTACTTGTGCCTAGTAGGCCTTACCCGGTTACCAAAGACTAAAATAAAATAAATAAAATATTCAAATGTTCCATCCAATCTGCTGGCCACGCCTTCCCACTATCTGGTAACAAGTGATGCTCTGTTCTACTATTATGAATCGTGATATCTAATGTCCCCTTCCAGCAGTTTCTGGAAGTCACTCCATATGTATGTTAAAGAGTATGCATAGTCCAATATAGACTATTTCCCAACTTCTTGCAACCCAAAGAGAGATATATTTATCAGTTTGCAGGACTAAAGATATGTGCCCCAGCTTCTTGAATCTGTTGTATTAAGTAGTGTCATGTTAGTGCGCAATCCATTTGTTTTGCTAAGATTGTATGCACTGCCCCCTGCCTCTGGAATGCATAAAATGAGCACTGTCCCTTTAAATATGTAGATCCATTTGTCTTATTGAATAACCGCTACCATCAAGTCAGTTTCTGTACAAGAGATGTATGCCATTACTTTTTTATATTTTCATCAGGCATCTCTTATTCCATTCATTAACTAGTCAACCAAACCAAACAAAAAAGAAAATCATCTGTCTAATGCTAGTTTTGTTTTCTCCCCACATAGTTTCTATGCACTCTAGATTAGTTATATTTCTGCCATCTTAGTTGAAAAATCAGGTGCTAGCATTTGTTTCACATCTTGTACACATCTTTTGAACTTAGCCAACTGAACAACTTACACACGAACTGTAACTTCTAGATAAGTAGATTCAAATCTGTAACACTGAACACCACATGCCATTTCTCTGCTGGTGGTCTTAACTGATCGTAAAAATTCTAAGGCAACTCTATCATGTAGCTCTTTCTTTATATATTAAAATACTGCCTCTGCCTTTCTTTAGTCCTGTTGTTTTGTTTATGCATGAACGTTAATCCATAACTGAAAGAATGTGTTATTCATAACTACACACTGCTCATCCACAGACTTACATCCGGCTTACATTTGATTTCCATGTTCCTGCTGGGTCCTGACAGAGCAGAGTTCCTGGTGGTGTATGCGCACGTTCTTGTTGTTGCAATTCCTATGTGTCTAAGTGGCATGTCCATGCACGTCTGGTCATTTGGATGATGAAGTGGCACTCACGTGCCAGAAGAAACTGTCAGTTTGCAAGAGCTACAACCATTACTTGCTTAAATTCAAGACTAAAAACAAAATGGCTGAAAATCAAAACAACAGGTTAGATCACACTGAATTTGTCTGGGTACTGTTCAAGGCATTTCTTTATGATTGTGAACATTATGTATTTTCACTGTATTTAAAATTTTGCAAAGGCAATTGTTAACCAAATGAAGTGCTGATGATATTGGCAGAGATGTTTATATGGGACGATGCATGCCATTTGCCAGGGTTGCAGGCCCAGATTCTCCTAGTAGGATCCCACTTCCTGAGGCACACAGGACCTGGAGAAATCAGCACCTGTAATACTGGGAAGGGCAAACATAGAAACATAGACTTTGACAGCAGATAAGGACTGCTTGGCCCATTTAATCTGCCCATTTCCCTACCTACTGGTTAAGCTGCAGATCCTAGTTAACCAACAGCCTATTTCTACCTACCCACCACAAGAATTGCCTTATGTCTGTCCCATGCATTCTTGAATTCCCCCATTGTTTTTCACCCCACAACCTCCTCAGGAAGGCCATTCCATGTGTCTACCACCCTCTCTCTGAAAAAATACTTCCTCACATTGCCCCTGAACTATCCCCCCTCAATCTTCAAATTGTGTTCCCTTGTTCTTGCACATATCTTTTTCTGAAAGATGCTACTGTCTTGGACTTTGTTGATTCCTGAGGTACTTAAACGTTTCTCTCATGTCCCTCTTCCTCCTTTCCTCAAGGGTATACATATTAAGCTCCTTTAGTCTCTTTACATATGGCTTCTGTTGCAGACTCTGCACCATTTTAGCTGCCCTCCTCTCGACTGCTTCCATTCTGTCTATGTCCATGTGGAGATGGGGTCTCCAGAACTGCATGCAGTACTCAGATGGGGTCTCACCAACTGTCTGCACAGAGTGATAACAACTTCCTGTTTTCTACTGGTGATGCCTCTCCCTATACATCCCAGAATCCCTCCAGCCATCCCTTCTGCCTTCTCACATTGCTTGCTAACCTTTAGGTCATCTGATATGACTACCTCCAGGTCCCTTTCCATTTTTGTTGTTGTTACTACCCCCCCTCCATTGTGTACTCTTCTCCTGGGTTTTTGTTTCCCAGGTGCATTACTTTGCACTTCTTTGCATTGAATCTAAGCTGCCATACCACTGACCATTCCTCCTCCTTTGCCAAGTCCCTTCTCATCCTTTCCACCCCTCGTATCAACCCTGTTGCAGATCTTCGTGTCATCTGCAAAGAGGCATACCTTTCCTTCCAGTCCTCTCCAATGTCACTTATAAAGACATTAAAAGAACCAGAACCAGAACTGAACCCTGTGGTATCCCAGTAGCAACCTCCCCTTTCTTCAGAGTGCACTTTGTTTACTATTACCTTCTGTGTCCTGTTGCCCAGCCAATGTTTTACCTAGGCTACCACTCTGGGACCCACTCCCAGGCTGACTAATTTGTTCATTAATCTTTTGTGTGGGACTGTGTCAAATGCCTTACTAAAGTCTAGGTAGGCCATGTCCACAGCCCCTCCCTGGTCTGCTACTTTGGTCATCCAGTCAAAGAAATTGATTATATGCATCAGACATGACCTTTCTGTTGTGAATCTATACTGCCTTGGGTCCTGGGCCCCCGGACTCTAGGTACTCAACAGTTCTTTCCTTCAGAAGTGATTCCATCATTTTCCTTACCACTGAGGTCAAACTGACAGGTCTGTAGTTTCCTGCCTCTGTCTTGCTCACACTTTTGTGAAGGGGAATCACATCTGCCCTCCTGCAGTCCTCAGGTGCCACACCATCCTCTCATGATTTGTTAAAAAGGGTAGTCAGTGGTGTCACTAGTTCTCCCTTAGTTCTTTTGAATTCTGGGTGAATCCCATCAGGCCCCATTGCTTTGTCCACCTTCAGCTTTAGGAGTTCTTTTAGAACCCTTTCTTCTGTGAAAGGACTGGTATGACCACCCCTATCCAGAGTGCTTCTACTGATTGGATTATGTACCTCCTTCCTCTTCTTTTGTGAATACTGAACAGAAGTATTCATGCAGTATCCCTGCTGTTTCACTGTCTCTCTCTACCCAGCCACCTCTCCTTTATTCAGCCTCACTATCCTCCTTTGTCTTTCTTCACTCCCTAATGTACCTGTAAAGGTTTCATCCTCCTTTAACTGAGTTGGCTATCTTTTCCTTAGTTTGGGCCTTTGCTATTCTGACTGCCTTCCCCACTTCCTTAACTGCATTAACAGGTACAATTCTCTGTCCTGCTCCTTCTGTGTTTCCTTATACTTCCTGGTTCTATCTTTTCTCCCTAACCTTCCCTACCACCTCTTTTGAGAACCATAGTGTTTTATTTCTTTCATTTTGATTTGTTTATTTGCTTCACACAAAGGTTTGTTGCCTCTGTGATGGCAGTTTTGATGTTTCCCATTGTTGCTCCACCCTCCTTCTTGCCTGTTTGCTAGTGCTTTTCTGAGGCACTCTCCCATTTTAGAAGTCAGCCCTTCTGAAGTCCAGTACCCTCACTTATGGCTTGACTCTGCAGCTGAGTTTATCATGAACCACACTGTTTGGTGGTCACTTGTTCCTGTCACGGCTACCCTCTTCTAGATCTGAGACCCTCTCTCCATCCCCATTTGAAAGTACCAGGTCTAATATTGGTGCCTTCTGAGTGGGTTCCAACACTAGCTGTCTGAGGCATGCCTTTGCAGGGCATCAAGAATGGCCCTGCTCTTGGGTGTGGTTGCAGCAGAGGTGCTCCAGATATCTGGCATATTCAGGTCCACCATCAACAATATCTCCTCTTTCTCTACCATCCTAAGGATGCCTTTATCACTTCCTTCTCCATTTCCTCCCTCTGAGATGGGGGTCTGTATACAACCTCTGTAATGGATTGTGGTGCCGTTTCCAGTCTCCAGGATAACCCACAGTGCTTCCTTCCTCTCCTCCCTGTTTACCCTCTTGTTCCATTGCTTTGATCCTTCCCTTACATAGAGAGCTACTCCTCCTCCTCCTCTCTCCCTCCCTGTCCCTCCTGTAGATTGTGTACCCTGGTATATTGACATCCCAGTCATGGTTCTCTGTGTACCATGTTGCTGTGACTGCCACGATATCCAGGCATCCCTCTTCCATCAAGACCACCAGTTCTGGAAGCTTGTTATCTAGACTACAGGTATTTGTACTTATTACCCTCCATTTTTTGATGGCCTTACCCCTTTTTGCCCCATCCCTGTCCTTACTGCCTTTGCAAAGACAGTACTGGATTATGCAGAGCAACACTTTAAGTACAGCACTGTATGCATTGTTGCCCTATTACCACACATCACAGTGTGGATAACCTGCAGCAAGTATTGATAGCCCCTGTACCCTTTTTGTCTTCCAGATGGACAGTAATGGGTTGCAGTACTGTACTCTGATCCTACACTCTCTCCAGTAACCCTGCAAGTTTTCCAGTGATCCTTCATGCACCCCAATGACCACACTAACTCACCATTTAATTAAATAAAATCTGTTTTTGTTGCACAATGTTGTGTGTTTGTCCAACAGGGCTGACCCTTTTTTTCATATTGTTTTGTGGGGGAAGGGAAGAGTTATTGATTAATTTGTGATTGGGCACTTTAAATTGCACTGAACTGTTACTGTCATATTTCTAGCTGGTTACATCTGGAAGAACAATCTTAATACAACTACAGTATGAATCTAGCATGCATATTAAACAAGTAACACCAGGGTAGAGAGATTTAAAAATGACAAATGGCAGCTATTTTAATGACATGAGCCATTAATCACAAAATCAGCTACACAAAAGTTTTAACAACATCTGAGAAAACAAAATAATATACTGAGCATGAATCTTACAATGTCAGAAATACATTTTGCTAAAAATCTGTATGATGAATTTTGATAACTAACAAATATTGGGTCCTATTCACTATTGGGGTAGGTAATGCATGCTGGAGGCACATAACTCACCCATGGAGGTTTGCACTCATGGACAGTTGTGCACTAACAGTAATCACCACTGGCCACCACCTGTCCACGGCCTGCTCCCCCCCTCCAGTGCACAGGAATGTGTAGGGTGGCCAGAGCAGTGTTGCGAACCTGGCCAGGCATCCAATTGGATGCCTGGACCGGGACCCACAGTGGACTCCATACACGGTGGTGCGTGCATTGTCAGTACACCCCACAAATGTCCGAGCACCATGGCTGTGGTGGTGGTATGAGGAGAGCAAAACCACTGGCCCACCAATGGCACTGGAGAGGTGCATAGGGATGGGTTGGGGGGATGGCTGTTGGCAGTACGGGGAATGCACTGTACCAGGCTGTTAGCAGGGGTGGGCAGACGGTGCCATTTGAGGGGGTTGGGGCAGCATCCATGACCCGTGCCCATGTGTGGGGGTGTGTGCTAAGATGGGGGGCTGACGTGTGCTGGGGCAGGTGAGAAGCACCATGTGGCCATATGCAGTGGCCCTGTAGGGTGGGTGGGCTACTCGTCCTGTTGTCGGGTGACTCCCAATGTGTTTGCGGGGCACATAAGGGGCTTATGGCAGGGTTCTCCCTGGTGTAACCTGCACCCCTGCACACCTCTGTGGCCAGCACATGCATCTTGGTGCATTGCACATAGTGCTGGTATGCCCCCACCCACCCTCAGCACATTGCTTTCCTGTTAACTGCATTCCACGTGGGTGTGTGTGCAGAGTGTGGAGTGGCTATGCACCCCAGCTATACTGCATGTAGCCACTCCATCTCACAGTGAATAGGACCCACTGCTGCTTTAAATTAAATAATAATGGGGAGAGAGGGCATCCATGCCATATGCCTCTCATTATTTGAATGAAAGGTAAGAGTATCCCATTAGTTATGACTGCTGAGGAGGAATTATTGTAAAGCACTTTTACCCATAGAATAAATGTTGAGGGAATTGATAGAGATGTAGGGCCAGATATTCAAAACTTTGCCCCAGGGCTAAATTAGCACTGCCCAGTGGGCTAATTTAGCCCGGAGCACAAAGCAAGCTATATTGAAAAGGAAATAGCCATGTGTGCAAAACCTGAATATAGCAAGCAATATGTGCTGAATATAGCAAGCAGAGGAAGCCAGGCAAACAGGGATTGGAGTGCAGGGCAGAAATAGCCCAGGAATAAGACAGCACTGAATATAGCAACAGGGAAGTATACACTGCTACTGCAGCTCATTAGACCATGGAGAAAGCCAGGTTGCAGGTGGAGAACATTGTGTGACTGCACATATATGTTTCACATCTATTGCAAACAACAATGTAAGCCACACACTGCAGAACTGT
Source organism: Neoceratodus forsteri (assembly GCA_016271365.2). Taxonomy (NCBI): domain Eukaryota; kingdom Metazoa; phylum Chordata; order Ceratodontiformes; family Ceratodontidae; genus Neoceratodus; species Neoceratodus forsteri. The sequence goes on along the minus strand of CM057455.1, from coordinate 824,733,485 downwards.
GCTATGTTGAAGTGAGGTTTGACCGGGCTATCCTGATTGTACAGTGCTAACACATTAGCCCAGGGCAAACTGGTTAGTCTGAGGAAATAGGAGCTATATTCAAAGCTCCCATGCAAATGAACCTACTTAGGTAATCTGTGGGCAAACAGGTACATTTTTATCTCATTAACTGCTGTAACATACATTACCATGAAGTTTGCCGGTGCTACTGCGTGAGCACAGCTTCCCTTTGGTCCGAATGGAAGTACAGGCTGGATGCTGCAGGCCAAGGCATACCCACAGCATCCCCTGTTAGTTGGAATGAAAGTACAGGCTGGAAGCAGCAGGAACTGTGTGCCAGCAGACACAGTCAGTGCATACATCGCACTCCATATATCTGTGCAAGCATGACCTATATATGTGTATGTGTGTGTGTGTGTGTATATATATATATATATATATATAATATATGTATATTTATTTACACACACACAGATCGATAGCTAAACACAGACACATTGCCCATTGCCACTGTGGCCATCCATGCCCTGGAGGACGCCCCCAACAACATAGGTACCCCACTGCAGTAGTGGGTGAAATACAGTGGGGGGACTCAATGCAGAGGACAGACATAAGGTGAACCTGGTGAGGGCAGAAGGCCATAGGCCATATGTTCACTAGAATATTCATCATATCCATTTGATAGGTAACAGGGCAGACTGGCTGGAACGGGCACTTCCTTCCCTGCCGTCATGGTCCCTGTTCTCATGTGTGCCTGTTACACACCCTGGCATACCCCTCAACTCTTGTGTGACTGAAACGAGGGACATGGACATATCTGGACACTCAAGATTAGGGACAGATGAAGGACAGGGCAGTTTCAAGGGGTAAAATGAGGGATGTCCCTCATAATCAGGGACAGTTGAGAGGTATGAACCCTGGTAGGCTAGTGTCTCTGCCCCACCCAGCACAGTCCCCAACCACTGGTAGCTCCGACAATCAAAGAAATACCTGGTGATCTAATGGTCCTCCCACCCCCCAGCACAATCCCCCTGACCCCCGGTTGCCCTGTAAATCAAAGGAATACTTGGTGATCTAGTGTTCCTCCCACCCCCCCAGCACAATCCCTGACCCCCAGATCAAGTAAATATTAGATCTTTTCCTGGTAGTCTAGTGGTCCCTGCAACCCCAGCATGTATCCTGACCCCACTTCAAATAAAAATAATTTGTTTCCTGGTAGTCTAGTGGTCCTCCCACCACCCAGCACATATTCCTACCCCATTTAAAATCAAAATAATTTGTTTCCCTGGTAGTCTAGTGGTCCCCCACCCTGCAGCATGTATCCGACCACCATTTCAAATCAAAATAAAATAATTTGCCTAGTAGTCTAGTGGTTCCCCCCACCCTGCACTTTTGTATCCTGACCCCATTTCAAAATAAAAATGATTTGATTCCCCTGGTAGTCTAGTTGTCCCTCCAGCCCCCAGCACATATCCAACTCCTGTTTCAAATAAAAATATTTTTCCTGGTAGTCTAGTGGTCCCTCTTACCCTCAGGCATTATATCGACTTCATTTTCAAATCAAATGAATCATTTCCTGGTAGTCTAGTGGTCTCCCCACTCAGTAGTGACACCTCACTCATCCCAATAGCATCCCAGAACAGAGCCGGTGACCGGTTCAGCCCTCATCTCACCACCACGCCAGCCGCCGATTGAGGTATGCTCCTTCCCACCTCACTTGGTGGCCGGTCGTGGTGGTGAGAGGAGGGCTGAGCCGGTCACCGGCTCTGTTCTGGGATGCTATTGAGATGAACGAGGTGTCACTGCCAGGTGGGGGACTACTAGACTACCAGGGAAATTATTTATTTTTATTTTAAATGGGGTCAGGATACATGCTGGGGTGGGGGACCACCAATACCAGGAACATAATTATTTTTATTTGAAATGGGGTCAGGACACATGCTGGGGGGGTGGGGATCACTAGACTACCAGGGAAACAAATTATTTGGTATTTGAAACAGGGGTCGGGATGTGTGCTGGGAGGTGGGGGGACCACTAGACTATGAAGGAAACTATTTTATTTTTATGTGAAATGGGGGTCAAGATGCATGCTTCGGGCGGGGGGACCACTAGACTACCAGGGAAATTACTTCATAGGGTGGATACCAGGGATCGGGAATCGTACTTTGGGGGGGCACCACCACCACATTACTGCTGGCACATTACCGCTGGACTTTTCTAAGTGGTATTCAGCACCACGCTACAGGTTGCTGATAATGCCTGTAGCATGGTGCAATACTTTTGAATATGCCAGTGCACCAGCATTCAGGGCCCCTCCTCTCAATCCATCCCTTGCATACATTATAATTTTGCATCGGCGCTAACACCTAGCACCAGCGCTAAATGTCCTTGTAAATATAGCAGTCAGGCACAAATTCAGTGCTAGTCCAGTGCAATGGATTTGCACCCTGTGCTAAACTTTGAATGTCTGGCCCATAGAGTATTAAATATATACAGCCATACGATGTGGTGAAAAGCCTTCTCTGCATCTAAAGAAAGTATTCCAAAGGGAAACATGTTTGTTTGCAGCTTCAATAATGTGAAACAGTTTTCTAGTATTGTCAGCAGAGATCCTTTCCTTCATAAAACTGGTTTGCTGTGGAGATGTAAGATAAGGCAATACTTTTCAAGTCTACATGCTAGAACGTTTGCTAAAATTTGATATCTGTATTTATTAAAGATATGGGGCAGTAGCTATTACAATTTTGTGGCTATTTCCCAGTCTTGTGTATTAATGTTATTAAGCCTCGAGTTTGGTCACATAATAGACTCCTTCCTTTAAAGCTTCTTCAAATACATTTGTAAGGAGCAGCGCCACCTCATCTGCAAACACATAATAAAAGTTTGTTGAATACACATCTGGGACTTGGGCTTTGTTTTTCTTAAGAGACTTAATGTCCACAACTATTTCTGCTTCTGTGATCTGGGATTCCAGTAACTCTTTGTCTAAATCTTTCACTTCTGAATTATTACATTTTCACAGAACTCTAGAAAGGGTTCCTTGAACAACTGCTATCTGTTTCATATATTTTTATAGAAATTAAAAAATTCCTCATTTATCAGTTTGTGATTAGTAAGCACTTCCAAGAAGCCTTGTTTTTGGATGGTTGAAATATTTGTTGAAATACAGTTTTCCCATAGTCTGATCACTAGAATTGTTGTTGCTCTTGGTCCAGAGTGGAGATGTTATGAGTTTTATTCAGCCTGTGAAATTCATTCAAAGTCACAAATTCACCCCATGAAAAGTTTATGGAATTGCCTTTTAATGACAAAACTTTGTGTGTAACTTAAGTTAACTTCAACTTTTGTTCCTAACTTCAAGTTCTTGAAGAAAAGGGATTGTCGTGATTCACATCCTGATGTCACATGGAGGCCCTAGTTAGGCAGGAAGCAGTCTAATTTTGCCATTCAGAGCTGTGTGAAGCAGCAGATAGCAGCAGATCGCAGAGCTACCTAGCAAACCAACCCTATTTGAAATATTTAATTCTGTACATTTTCTAATTTTATTTTCACCTTCCTGTGTCTGTCATTGTTATCTTTATTTATCTTTATTTTACACTGAAAAATGTTGTTGTGTTGTTTGGGGTGTGTGTGTGTTTGTGTGTTTGTGTCTTTTTTTCTCATTTTCTTAATTTTTTTGTTTTAAATGGAGAAGTGGGAAGGAGATCAGGAAGGGTGGGTGGCTGGATTAGGATCAACAGGAGAGCATTTGGGAAAGGAGGAGGAGCCCCTCACCCCAAGATCAGGATGGGAGTTCCACCTCCATTGAAGCAGCAGGAGCAGGAGCAGCAGGATCCACAGCTCCCTTCTCAGCAGGAGCCTGTGGTGTCTGCCCCATTCCCAAGTCCCAGTGTTGTTAGTGCCATCCCAGCAGCTCAACCACTGTGGCAATATACAGCACCCTGCCACCATAGCATCTGGTTCTTCCCTTCCTGAGCAATCTGTTGTATGGGAGTTCTTGAGTAGATCCTGCAGATTAAACAGTGGCCATCTGCAAGGTCTGTAGTCACACAGTAAGGCAAGGGAAACAAGGCGGCTGCCTTGGCACTGGCGGCCAGTGGACACACCTCTAGATCCACCACCTGGTAGAGTGGCAGGTGAAGGAGCATGAGGTGGGTGAAACACATGGTGGTGGTGGTGGTGATGAAGGAGTGCAGCAGGAGGTGATCCGTCATGCTGCTGTGAGTCAGCATGACAGCCGTCGGGAGGAATGCAGCAGTTGTCAGCCACAGACAAGACAGACAGCAGTGGTAGCAGGTGATGTGGATCCCACACCACTTGCCACACAGGGGATGTGGCAGTACTGTAGAACAAAGTGCAACAGCTGCATCTGGACTTAATGAATTTCAACAGGAAGTGAGAGATAGGCTGGACAATGTTATGTCCAGTCATGAGAAGATTCTCACTGTCCTGTCTGAGCTGCGTGGTGGTAGTGGTGGTGGTCCTGGCACAGCTAGTTGCAGCAGTGGTGCTGTGTGATGAGTCTGACAGTGTGACTGGTGTCATCATGACTCATGTTGTGTTTTTGTGTCATTGACAATTTTATTATTTGTTGTTTATTATTTCCATGCTGTGTCCCAATTTCCCCCATTTTGTACACCCTCTGCCCCCCCAAAATATATAAAAGATATAAAAAATGTTTTTCTCTCTATACTTAATCTCTATCCTCTTTCTAATTACTGTCAAATATTTATTTCTGCACCTGTTTGTGTTACTGTTATAAGTTGTCGAGATCCATATTTAATTCCATCCTTTCACTTGTTCACTTCCTTAATTTTATCCTCATGTAGTTAAGCACTCACCTTTCTGTGATGACCATGACCTGTCACTTTCCCATTCTGTGTTTTCTTTAAAGGAAATGTCTAAGAGTTCAGTAATTTCATTTAAATAAAGTAGCTCATTACCTTCTTCTGAGGATAGCCATTTGAACACAGAAAATATTTTTTCCCTAAGTCAGCTATGGGAGGAAATTGATCAAAATTGTGCTGAACAGATGGCCAGGCAGCCCCTTCAGTTGTTCACCTGCCAGCCCCAACCCATGCTCAGGCAGTTTGTGATGTCTAACCAAGCAGAACATAGAGCGTGCACATAGAAGTCAATGGATGAAATGTTTGAAACAGTGTTAGGTATGTAGAAGAACCTTTGTTATAAATAAAATTCATTGCTCAACTAATAGGGCCACTGTTATTTGGGCAGTGACTTTCATTTATATCAAAGATTCCTTTAGGATATACAGCATCAAACAGTTCAGAAAATGTCCTCCTTGACTTCACGTGGCACACCCTCCGCTGCCTGATCAGATGTCACAAAACATCTGAGTGAGGGGTGGGCTGGTGCCAGCTGACCAGGAAGTGAAAGAGTTCAACTGGCTATCTGCTCAGCACAATTTTCAATTTCTTCCCTTTTGTAGTGGACATAATGAAAAAAATTACTTTCTGGGCCCAAATGAGTGTTGCTAGCGTAATATACTGGACTAATGTATTTTAAAAGCCTTTACCAAAATCTTAGACATACACTTTATTCTTTACACATGAACCCCCTTCCTTCCTTATGTTTGTAATGATGCATGTGTCCTCTCGCTATCCATAAATGTCTAGTATTATACACAGTAATTGCAAGGGAAGATAAACATGATTCTGGTAGTTATGGGTTGAGTCATTGCTGCATAGTTATGCAAGGCTAAACCTTTATCATCCCAACCCAGTAACACAACACAAATATCAAGTTGCTGTGTTGACAGTGAAAATGGAAGGCATAGCTTAAGGAAAGGGTGCTTTGCTGCTGCTACTGGTATAGAGATATGGACTCTTGCTCACTGTGGAATTGGAATTATGATGCTGACACATAGTGCAAAGGTAAGTATTTTTGTCTGTTTCTTTATAATGGGGGTACTGGTACCTGGTCCAAAGCTAATATGTTCATACTGCTCTTTCATTCATTTTCAGTTATGGGTGTTGATGGCTTCACACTGCTGCTGAAAGACAGATACAACATAGATGTCGTTTTAGTTCACAACATTTGCCAACCAAGAAGGTAAGTATTTTTTGGGGGGGGGGACCTTGCTTCTTTGCCATTGATACATTGATTGCAAATCACTGTCTCTGCGCCTCTTCATTACAGGTATTCCTTGTGTCTGTAATTTTTGCCAGTGAGGGGCTGGATTCTGCAAGCAAATGATGATGACTGACTAACCCAGGGCCATGATGAGTAACATCCAACTGTATCCGTGGTATTGCACCTTGCAAGGTAATTATTATTTCATTTACCTTTGATGGCGGTGTGGGCATTTTCAGTGTAAATTGTACCTGATGCAATTGTCAATATTTCCTATTGCTGATGTTATAATTTCAGGTACAGTACCTTCCAGACTGTGTCTGCGCTGCTGCCTGCTGCTGCTGGGTACTTGAATTAATGGAACTGAGAAGATGGAGATGGCTTGCTTGCTCAGTGATGCACCTGGTGGTGTGCCAAACAGCATGTCTCATTGTTGTGCCATTAATGGGGTGCTCCTTGACTAGAGATTGGCAATGATACTCACAGGTGCTGCACAACACACCTCATTGCCTTTTTTGTTTTTCGTGACTGTGGTAGCAAGCACACTTTGACTTGGGGTGGCAGTCCTGCTGCTAGGACCACTACTTGGCCCACTTTCAGAATCCTCCTCATCCAGCACCACATACATGTCCTCCTCCTCACCTGCACCTCCATTTCCCTCATGTAGTGCTGGGTGTATTTGGCTTACACTGCCCACTGATTTGGATGGACTGGAACCACTATCACTGGCTGCCTTCTGATGTTGATACCACTGAATTGGGCACAACAATTACTCTGGTTAAATCATAGTCATGAGGACAGTAATTGTTTTTCTAAATGTATGTTATAACTGAGTATCTTTATTTTTTCTTTTAGTTTTTTTGGTTGTTTGTTGCACATTCTTTTACTACCTCTGTATGTATGTTGACCCTCATCCTTTGACGTGGAACCTTTGTAAACGAGCAGTTTCTACTCAAAGGTATTTGTAATCCGAGAATTTAATAAATAAATAAAATATAAAAAAAAATAAAGGTATGCCGGTAGGGACACAGTAATCCTTCAGGTTAAATTCGCAGTCAAGAGAGCAGTGATTTTTTCCTAACACAGGTGTGAACTCAGGGACTCACAACAATTGCTCTGGTTAAATTGCAGTCAGGAGGACAGTGATTTTTTTCTAGCACAGTTGTATACGCAGGGACACACAAGAATCACACTGGTTAAATTCGCAGTCAGGAGGACAGTAATTTTTTTCATAGCACAGGTGTGCACGCAAGGACACACAACAATTACTCTGTTTAAATTGCAGTCAGGAATACGGTAATTTTTTTCTAAATAAAGGTATGCCAGCAGAAACACAACAATCGCTCAGGTTAAATCACAGTCAGGAGGATGGTGATTTTTTTTTCTAAATAAAGGTGTGCCAGCAGGGACACAACAACCGCTCAGGTTAAATTGCAGTCAGGAGGACAGTGATTTTTTTTCTAAATAAAGCTGTGCCAGCAGGGACACAACAATCACTCGGGTTAAGTCACAGTCAGGTGGACATGATTTTTTTTCCTAGCAGAAGTATGCATGCAGGAATACACAACAATCACTCTGGTTAAATTCACAGTCAGGAGGACAATGATTTTTTCCTAGCACAGGTGTGCACACAGGAACACACAACAATCACCCTGGTTAAATCTTCGCAGTCAGGAGGACAGTGATTTTTTCTAACTGAAGATGTGCCGGCAGGGATACAGCAGTCAAGAGGATAGTGATTTGTTTCCTAGCAAAGGTGTGCACACAGGGACACACAACACAATCACTCTGGTTATATTCACAGTCAGAAGGACAATGATTTTTTGTCCTAGCACATGTGCACACAGGGACACATACAATCACTCTGGTTAAATATTCATGGTCAGGAGGACAGTGATTTTTTTAAATAAAGGTGTGCTGGCAGGAACACAACAATCACTCTGGTTAAATCCAGTCAGGAGGGCAATGATTTTTTTTTCCTTGCACAGGTGTGGATGCAGGGACACACAACAATCACTCTGGTTAAATTCGCAGTCAGGAGGAAGATGTTTTTTTTTCTTGCACAGGTGTGCACGTGACACACAACAATCTCTATGGATATATCACAATCAGGAGGACAGTGATGTGTTTTCTAAATAAATGTGTGCTGGCAGGGACATAAATATTACTCAGGTTAAATTACAGTCAGGAGGACAGTGATTTGTTTTCCTACCACAGTTGTGAAAGCAGGGACACATAACAATCATCTGGTTAAATTTGCAGTCAGGAGGGCAGTGATATTTTTCTTAGCATAGGTTTGCATCAGGGACACACAACACTCACTCTAGTTAAATTTTCAGTCAGTAGGACAGTGATTTGTTTCCTAGCACAGGTGTGCACGCAGGGACACACTACAATTACTCTGGTTAAATCGCATTCAGGATGACAATGATTTTTTTTTAAAGAAAAGACAGGGCACTGGCCCACTGATTTGGTTCTGAAGACAAGTGTGCCTTCTAAATTGCTCCTACCATCCCCCACACAAGCCACCAAACCACTACTTCTCTATTAACAGAAAACTAAATTCTTCAAGTAAAGAGTACAGGAGAAAATCAACACACAAAAGTACTGTGTGTGCAAAGGGCACTCACAAACGCAGTTTTGAGGCAATCTGACCTCCAAAATGCTCTTTTATATGTTTTTAGATTTTGACTCTAAGCTACAAGCTTGAGTTCTGCTCTCTAATTCTTCCTCCAACACACTATACTCACAGAATGACTAAACTAGCTTTTCATTGGCTGTTCAGCAACATGTGACCTCTTATCCCATGGTACATTGCAAACTTCTCTTCTTATGGTGAACTTCAATGGTGAAGTTCCAGCTCCAGAGTCAGTATATAATTTATCTTAGATTTCTTTATGGCAAACTCTGCTTCTGATCTAATGATTTCGTTATATTCCATTTTAGTTTCTACCGCTTTCACTTCAGAGCTGGCAACTAGACCAAATTCAAGCCAAGCGGCAACATAAAACAAATTACAGTCCAACAAACAGCACAGCAGTGGTGTGAGGTGGAAGGCTGCTTTTATCAATGTGCACTTTTGAAAAGACACTTTAGCATGTAAAGTTTGTTCATCCTGGGTAAAGCTTGAGCTCTGCTGTTTGTTGGACTTTACGTTTGGACCACAGATTCCACCTAGCCTCAGATGCAGACTCAGATGAAGTTTTCTGCAAGTCACCTATTTTCTGCAACAGTTCCTTTGTGTTTTGATGTTTGCCTATTTTTCTTATTTGCTCCTATACCTATTAAAATACCTCTTAACTAACATTTAAATGCATCCCACATGTTTCCTGTAAGGTATCTCCTGGATTGTTTAGTTTTAGAAAATCTGCAATTTTATGTTTGATAGCCTTAACTATATCTGGATCACTCACCAGACAGTTATTGATTCTCTATCTTATGTTTTTCTCTTCACTTATGTTTCTATAGAAATTAACCACCACCGGGCAGTGATCAGATACCAACCCAGGCTTGATTTCTGCATAGTTTACTCTCTTAATAAAATTCCCTTCTACAAAAATATAATCTATTCGAGATCCAGATATATGATATGGTGACCAATAAGTATATTCTCTAAGCCATGGATTTAATATCCTCCAAACATCCAAACATCTATTAAGTGTACATTTGCTATTTGGTCATTCAGTTCTTTATCTACTTTTGACTTGTATGGTCCAGACCTGGATCTAGCTATAGTAGGGTCTATGACTGCATCAGTATCTCCTGCTAATATAATCATATTATTTTTATATTTGGTTAATAATTAAAGATCTTTCCAGAAACATTTTTGGTCTGATGCTGTAGGCCCATATACATTGACTAAAGTAAAACTTCCTCTCCTATTTTGCCATTCAGAATTGCACAAGTGACCATCTGGATCTGCTGTCTGTTGTTCCATTTAAAAAAGTATTGATTTTCCAAAGAGAATCAACACACCAGCTTTTTGGAGCTCTTACCTGCTCCAAATACTTGACTCACCCATTCCCTGTGCATTAGTATATAGTGATCTGCCATAAGGTGTGTTTCTTGTAAGAATGCTATCAAGGCATTGCTTTTCTTAATATGCCTAATGACATAATACCTTTTCAGTATAATAATTCAGACTTCTTACATTCCAAGTTACCACTGTTAGAGCGTTAAAGGAAGCCACTGATGTAGCATCACTACAAGAAAAATAATTCCTGTACTACTCTTAGCAACCATATTATACCATATATGATTTGTTAGTATTTTAAAAGTATACTGGGCTATGCTAATATGTAATTCCTTTGATGTGCTCCAAACACTGCACCCAAGCAATCTAGTAAACCCCGAATAAGTAAAGAGATTAGAGTATGGTACATGAAAGTAAAGAAAGATATGTAGTCTGACAAAACTAAGCTAACCACTTCATACTTTCCTAAGTCTCCTTTTGTAACCCCCGCCATCTTCAAATGTTCCATCCAATCAGCTAGCTATGCACCCCCCTTCCCACTATCTGGTAAGGAGTTATGCGCAGTTCTACTATTAAGTATTATGATACCTAATGTCCCCTTCCAGCAGTTTCTGGAAGTCACTCCATATGTATGTTAAAGAGTATGTTTAGTCCAATATAGACTATTTCCGAACTTCTTGCAACCCAAACAGAGATATGTTTATCAGTTTGCTGGGACTAAAGATATGTACCCTAGCTATCTGAATCTGTTGTATTAAGTAGTGTCATGTTAAGTGTGCAAATCCATTTGTTTTGCTAAAATAATATGCACTTCCCCCATCTCTGGGATGCATTAAAATGAGCACTGTCCCTTTAAATATGTAGATCCATTTGTCTTTTGAATAACCGTTACCATCAAGTCAGTTTATATACAAGAGTTGTATGCCATTACTATTTTTATATTTTCATCAGGCATCTCTTATTGCATTCATTAACTAGTCAACCAAACCAAAAAAGAAAATCATCTGTCTAATGCTAGTTTTGTTTTCTCCCCCATAGTTTCTATGCACTCTGGATTCATTATATTTCTGCCATCTTAGTTGAAAAAGCAGATGCTATCATTTGTTTCACATCTTGTATGCATCTTTTAAACTTAGCGAACTGAAGAACTTACACGCAAACTGTAACTTCTAGATAAATAGATTCAAATCTGTAACACTGAGCACCACATGCCATTTCTCTGCTGTGTGGCCTTAACTGATTATAATAAAATCTGATGCAACTCTATCATGTAGATCTTTCTTTATATATTAAAATACCGCCTCTGCCTTTCTCTTTAGTCCTGTTGTTTTGTTTATTCATGAAAGTTAATCCATAACTGAAAGAATGTGTTATTTCATAACCAAACATTTTTCATCCACAGACTTACATCCTGGGCTTACATTTGATTTCCATGTTCCTGCTGGGTCCTGACAGAGCAGAGTTCCTGGTGGTGTATGTGCACGTTCTTGTTGTTGCAATCCCCCATTTGTCTTAGTGGCAATGTCCATGCACATCTGGTCATTTGGATGACATAGTGGAGCTCACGTACAAGAAGAAACTGTCAGTTTGTAAGAGCTACAACCATTACTTGCTTAAATTCAAGACTAGCAACAAAATGGCTGAAAATCAAAACAACAGGTTAGATCACACTGAATTTGTCTAGGCACTGTTCAAGGCATTTCTTTATGAATATCAACATTATGTATTTTCACTGTATTTAAAACTTTGCAATGGCAATTGTTAACCAAATGAAGTGCTGATGATATTGGCAGAGATGTTTATATGGGACGATGCATGCCATTTGCCAGGGTAGCAGGCCCAGATTCTCTTAGCAGGATCCCACTTCCTGGAGAAATCAGCACCTGTAATACTGGGAAGGGCAAACATAGAAACATAGACTTTGACAGCAGATAAGCACCGCTGGCCCATTTAGTCTGCCCATTTCTACCTACTGGATAAGCTGCAGATCCTAGTTAACCAACAGCCTATTTCTTCCTACCCCCCAAAAGAATTGCCTTATGTCTGTCCCATGCATTCTTGAATTCTCCCACTGTTTTTCACCCCATGACCTCCTCAGGAAGGCCATTCCATGTGTCCACCACCCTCTCTCTGAAAAAATACTTCTTCACATTGCCCGTGAACCATCCCCCCTCTATCTTCAAATTGTGTTCCCTTGTTCTTGCACATCTCTTTTTCTGAAAGATGCTACTCTCTTGGAATTTAGACGCATGCCAGCTTGTTGCCCAAGTAGGGAAGAAGGATGAGGTCCCTCTGATGCCTTTACCCCTGGTGACAACTCCATTTGAGCGAATTGGGATGGATGGGGTGGGCCCACTAAACAGAAGCTCCAAGGGGAACCAATACATACTGGTCATGTGTGATTATGTGATGAAATACACCAAGGCCATCCCCATGAGGTCAGTCACCACACCCAAGATAGCGAAGGAGTTAGTGAAATTGTTCCGCAGGGTGGGCATACCTAAGGAGTTACTAATGGACCTGGGTTCCAATTTTAATTCTGAATTCTTAAGGGAGATATATCGGTTACTGGGTATAGTTGCTGTTCACACTTCCCTTTATCATCCTCAGAAAGATGGCTTAACTGAGCGTTTTCACCAGACACTGAAACAAATGCTAAAAAAATTTGTCCATGAGGAGGGTAAGGATTGGGACAGATATTTACCCTTTGCCCTGTTTGCATACAGAGAGGTCCCCCAGGCATCTACTGGTCATTCCCCATTCAAACTCCTTTATGGCAGGAACCCTAGAGGACCCTTAAAAGTGATCAAGGAATGTTGGGAGGAGGCAAGGATATGAAGCACCCCAGAATTGCAACCTGTATGAAGCAACTAAGACAAAGATTAGTTAAGTATTCTGCAAAGCCCATGAGATGAGCATTCAGGCCCAGACAGTACAGAGAACAACCTATGATCAGGGTACACAGGCCAAAACATTTGTAAAGGGGATAAAGTATTTGTTACTCTCAACAACTGCAAACAAGCTCCTCATGAAATGGCAGGGATCATATCAGGTAGTAAGACAGATAGGGCCTGTTACCTTCAAGATAGAGACACCAGATAAGATTTATAAGACTAAAATTTACCATGCAGACCTGCTGAAGAAATGGCATGAGAGAAGATTCAGAGGACTGAGTATGCTGATAATATCAGAAACACCTGAGACAGAAATGCAAACAGCTTATGGGAGACTGGAGACTAGAAAAGGGATACAGGAGTTGAAAGTAAATCCTGCCCTAGACCACAAAAAGAGAAAAGAGTTACAGGATATGTTACTAGAATATCCAAGTACCTTCACTAGTGTGCCAGGTGTTGAAAAGGGAGTGGAACATGAGATCCAGACCACATCCCCACCCATAAGGAAGAAAATGTATAGACTCCCAGAAAGGGTGAAACAAGAAGTGCAGCAAGAAGTGAGAAACTGAACCATCTAAAAGTGCTTAGGGTTCTTCCATTGTTGTGGTGCCCAAAAGGGAGGGTGGTATTAAGACTGTCTCGATTTCAGGGGACTGAACGCAGTATCCCAGTTTGATGCCTATCCCATGCCCAGAGTGGATGACATCCTGGATAAAGTCAGTAAGACTCAATACATTTCCACCTTGGACCTTACCAAAGGCTATTGGCAGGTTGCCCTCGAAGACACCTCCAGAGAGAAAATGGCCTTTAGTATGCCTATGGGATTGTTTCAATTCTGGACTATGCCTTTTGGACTCCACAGAGCTCCGACAACATTCCAGAAGTTTATGAACCATGTGCTGGCACCTCACTTTAATTTTTGCAGAATATCTGGATGACATCATCATCTTTAGTCTGGATTGGAGCACCCATCTGATGCACTTGAAGGCTGTCATTAGCTCAATTGCCAAAGCAGGAGTAACCGCAACCCTGAAAAATGCTCTTGGCCACGCCGGAAACCAGGTACTTAGATTTTTGTTAGGTAACGGAAACATCAAACACGATATTGATAAGGTTGAGGTGGTAGCCAATTGTCCCCAACCAGAGATGAAGAAATATGTCCACTCATTTCTTGGGTTGTCTGGCTACTACCATAGATTTATCCCCAATTTCGCAGCTATGGCTAGCCCATTAACTGACCTGACTAAGAAAAGATTTGGTAACAAAATAGTGTGGACACCAGAGTGTGAGAAGGCTTTTCTGGATATAAAGACAGTGCTATGTGCTTCACCGGTGCTTCACAGCCCAGATTTTAGTCACCTTTTGAGGTTTTTACAGATGCCTCAGGCACAGGTATTGGGGCAGTCCTGAGTCAGACTGTGGAGGGTGAAGAACGCCAAGTCCTGTACATTTCACGCAAACTCCACGATCATGAACAGAAGTACGCACTGTGGAGCAGGAATGTTTAGCGGCCAAGTGGGCCATTGAGGCATTGCGATTCTATTTGTGGGAGCTCCATTTACACTGGTTATCGATCATAATCCGCTGTGTTTCATACACCAGATGAAAGATCGGAATAATCCGTAATGCAGTGGTATTTGGTGCTTCAACCTTACAAATTTACTGTCCAACACTGTGCTGGTACTAGCATGTGAATGCCGATTTTCATTGAGATATGGGGCCCTGTCATAAGAATGAATGAACCAGAGTGTGATGAAAGTACGCCTGTTGATGGAGTATGAAATGTTGTTATGTAAAAATGCATTAGACACCCCGGGGTTGTATTCAAGTGTCTAGGGATACTTGTGTAGTATTACCTAGTAGTTCTATCCTACCAGATTTATTGGGTAGGTTGTCTTTGAAACAAGATAGGGTAGCCCTCTTGACCTTGGGAGTGTTTGATAGTTTGACCCCCCCGTCCGAAAGCAGGCTATGGCATTTTTTCCCCCCTAAAGCCTACTGCAGTAGCACTTCTATCTATTCTATTTTTCTAACTATATGCTTTCTACTATTATGGGTAGGCCACCCATAATAGTATCTTGTCTCTCTTGGCTATTCCCCCTGTATATTCTTGTTTATTCTTGCCTTAGGCCTGTAAATTAAAAACTAAGGAACCAGTAAGAAAGAGCTGGTTATTGAATATGCTCTGTGGAAAGCTTGAGTTCCATTCAAGAAAATAAAGCGTGATATTTTTCTTTATGTATTACGCCCCGATGCGTGTTTGCACTATAGTCCAGCCCCTGTGGGGATTTGGTAAAGCCAGGGACATCTTTTCCCTGCAAGAAGCTGTGTTTAGCTTCGCTGGTAGTGGAAAATGGCTGCTGTTTGTTGCAGAGGTTAAATGAGCTGAATGGATCTCGGAGAAGAGAGAACTGCCATGGGAGAGAAGCCCGTAGCATAAGAATGCTTCCCCCATTGTAAAAAAGTGAGAGACTGTTGTTAAACAGTCAGGGAGATTACTCACAGTGCCTCAGAGCTCTGAAAGTGCAAGGCTATCACTTTCCTTGACGTGCTCCTTAATAATAAAGTAAATAAAGAAAACCCCTTGCTAAATGGATAAAAGAAAATGGCAGAACTCAAATGTTTTACCGATGACTTACCTTTTCAGCCGGGTTTAGAAGCTGCTCTAAGGTGTTAAGGGTTTTATTATTGTATGTGTGCACTGAAGAATCATTGGCCATATGAATTGAATACATGTCTGCTTTCTGTTTGAAAGCCCATGTGATCTGAAATCTGAAGAATCACTGCAAAATTCGCCTTGGAGTTCAATCACAAGGTGAAGTGATGCAAAGTACATTGATTTCTATGTACTTCACATTAAAATTGGTTTAGAAGTGGTTGGAGAAGGCGGAGTAACCCGAAGTAATTGGTTTCAATGGACTTCACGTTCCTCATTATGACACGAAGTACTCTGCTACGCATTGTGGGCTACTTTGTGGATTTCTCATTACTCCACAAATCACTTTGCGGAGCGAATTTTGGCCAATTCATCCACCTCTACCAGTGGCCCTCCCAGCAAACTTGAGACCGAGCACAGAATACAAGTAAAGCCAACCAAGGCTCCAGGAACAGGTTTGGCATCCCCACAGCTCACCAAGGCAGGAAGTGGCAAACATTTAAGTCCAAAAGGAAGCAACGAGGGAAGGCTAAATTGATCACATAGAGGAGCCAACAGAGACTGCAACAGAAACTCATCCATCACAAGCTCAGAGTCAGTAGGTCAGCCAGCCTCAAAGAAGCAGGAACAAGACCCGAACCTGCAACTGCATCGGCACCCCAATGACCAACAGCCTGATATGGACACTGGCACTCTTCCAGCTTCAATCATCAACTCTTGGGCTGAGGTGGCAGGGGCTCCGCAGGAAGGAACCAGCCATAATCACCAGCCTTAGGACTATTTTCCAAGTTGGAGCACGCAGTTGCCCTGCTAGCTGCAACAGGGAATGTGAGGGAACACTTGAAGCCACATCGATGATTTTGGGCCTCACAAGTATACTTCTGACTTTTTCTGTTTCTGTTGATTTTAGTATGCTCTGGTGATAAGGTGGGGCCTCCAAATTTTGGTGTTCCAGCCCCCCAGACAACACTACTCTTATCCAGTCTTACTTTCCCCTTCCCTGCAAACTTGTTAGTGGTGATTGGAATAGCTATTTGTTGAATGGGTGGCTGAGATATTTAATATATACAGATGATGAAGTAATATGGTGGAATAAGAAGACAAAACTAAATGTTGAAGAGAATTGGGTGACAGCTCTCCTGTAGGACTTCCGATCCACTGAAATTATGGGATCCTTGAGTGATCATCATCACATAGATAGCATCTTGTAGTTAATAAATGACACAGGGCAGGTGACATTTGGATTTAACTGTGGCAGGGGCCCTTCTGGTTCAGGGCAGACTGTGCTAATGGGTGGCAGATACTTCCCTTCTGTACTTTCCAGCTGTGGCCTTGATATTCCAGCAGGGCTTAGCTGTCACCATCTCTAAAGTCTTGTCATTTTGGAAGGGCCTTTAATGTAAGCATGTATAGGAAAAATGAGGGATTCTCCCTCGAGTGACACCTTATGATCTGTCTCTGGACTTGCTGGGCAACGGTGGCACACAGACTACAAGCTGGCTTCTGGGGAGGTAAGAAAGCTCTTTGCCCCATCTGTCCCACTGGAGATCCTCAGCATAATTAAAACTACTTGTTGCCCTGAATACTAGGCAAGCTCCTCGATGGTGCGCATAGACTCTCCTTGCGAACTCCCTCCCCTACAATTGCAGCTGAGTTACACCACCAGAGAATGGCTGGAACCTTCTCACCCTGTCACAGTGTTGTGGAACTACTGCCAATGGGCAGCATACATGGCTCAGAATTTCACTTATTCACTGCTAGAGAAACCCATTGAGCTGCACTAGGACAGAGATTCCACCACTCCATTTTATTCTCTCAGCAAAGGCTGTGTAATGGTGGCAGGTTTGTGATTTGTAACCAGATGCAACGGCCATGAAATTGGCCTCCCACTCATTCACATTTCTTTAGCTCACACAGTCACATCTATTTAAGGGCATTCATAACTGCTGGAAGCTCACAATTATTCCTGCTCCCCACCTCTCCCAGCTCAAAGGTTGACATCCTACTTTAAAGAATCTTTGCAGAACTATGGAGTCTGTGCTGCCCAGTCAATAGTCAAGCATGTGGATACTAACTGAGCAACTGCCCAGCCTTGCAGAAGCTTAATCCACAAGTCACAGCTACTCTCCCTCATACCACCCTCACTTACCCCAGGTCTGGAATGAATGTTCACTCCTCATCCATAAGTGTTGACCCACCCCCCCTTAGAATCTCCCCCCCCAAACTTCATCCATTGTGCACTGATCTGATTACCTAACTTGGACCCACCTAGGCAGCACAGGACTTTGTGACTTCTTAATGCTCGCTGCCCTGTTTGATCCAAAGTGAAACAATAGAGGAATGGGAGCAGGAATTTATTGGTGGCAAAAATTATTGCAGTGTCAGTGGCTCAGTAGGTAGCACACTCGCTCTGAGGCTGGGAGATTAGAGGGCTGTGGGTTCAGTTCCCACATCTGGCACTTAAGTTAATATTCCAGTACTGACACACTGTGCAGCATGAGAGGGTGCTGCACTTCTGAGGTGCCAACTTTCAGATGAGACGTTAAACCAAGGTCCCATCTGCCTGGATTGGTGGTAGTTCAGGTGGATGTTAAAGATCCCATGGCACTTATCGAAAAGAGTAGGGGAATTTTGTTTTTATTAAGTATTGTACAACATCACTTAAAAAAATATAAACAGAAACAAGAGAAAAACAAACAAAATCACAAATCACGTCACTGGAACATCAGAATCAGTGATCCAAGGAAGATTACGCCATACAGTTCGAATATACTGAGCAGTTTGGAAAGCCTTTTCCTTATGGTATAAATAGCGCATTTCCTTACAAACATTCCCCACAATATCATCATATGTCAAAAGTTTTTGTTGCAGTGTGAACAAACAACGAGCATTCCAAATATACCATTTAAGAATAGAAACAACACAGATAAGGTACTAGAGTCCCAGAAGACCACGCCTACTGTAAGTACCATAAATCAAAGATTCATAAGAAAGATTCTGAAAAGGAACCATATTTCAACAAAGGCCACATAGGACCAAAAGACTGAATAAAGGAACACATAAAAACAAATGAGACATAGTTTCATATTGTGTCACACATTGAGGCCTGCTACAAAATCTGTCATTTAAAGCTTTATGTTTTGATTAGACTTAACATTCAACTTTTCGTGGCAACAAAGCCACAAAACATCCTGAAATGTGCAAGGCACTCGTGTATTACGAAACAATCGCATAACATCAGGTGTCAGAGATGGTGGGCATAAAGGTAAAGTAATGGGGTCCGTAAAATGTTTATCCTGTACCATTGAATACAGCAATTTCTTGGAATAATGCAAAATAAAGTGAGAGGTAATGCCCCAACGTTTAAGGCGCACAAAAAAAACCCTATAATAATCAGAGGAAAAAGAAACAGATTTAAAAACTTTCAGAGAATCAAAAACCCAACCATCATACCATGCCCGTATACGGGATTTAAAAAAAGGTGACCAACTAGTCGTCCGCCTACTACAAATGGGAAACAAATTGGCAAACAAAATTGAATAAACAAAAATAGAATTGGATTTACTGTATTCAATCCACCATCCACCACCTTAAGATATAATACATTGCGTTTAATGGGATTCAATCTACTACACCATAGTGCTTGAAAAAATAAACCAGAAAGAGTAGCATCACGTTCTTTTGGAGGGGGAAAAATCACACTCACATATAAAAATAAAGGCAACAAATAAGTCCTAATCATGTATACCCATTTAAGTTTACCCATAGTACACTTATTCCATCCATCCACTAAAGCTTTCCCCCATGTAAGTTTCAAATCCCAATTAACTAAATCCTGCCTACCAGTATCAAAGACAATCCCTAAAATAGAGATAGGTCCATGTGCTACTGGTATACCAGCCATATGAGTGGTAGAAATGGCTAACCCTAAGCATCTGAAAACACATTTATCTTTATTCAGGTGTATGCCAGAAGCAGTACCATAAAAAGTACAAAACTCTAAAGCCCTATCCAAATCCGTCTCTGACTTTAAGAATAGACAAATATCATCCGCTTACGTGGCAGCAGTCCAAGGGGCAGGATGATCTGAAAGCCTAACTGGAGTGAAAAAGCAGACATCATTCAATAACCGAAGTAAAGGGTCAATACAAAAAACAAATAACAAAGGGCTCAATGGACACCCCTGACGTAAACCACATTTTACCAGAACCAAAGGCCCCAAAAAGCCATTCACCAGAGGTTTAACAAAAAGACAACTATAAATAGCCTGTAACCAAGTAATAAATAAAACCGGAATACCATATCTGTAAAGAGTTTGCCATAAAAAGTCAAATTCTACAGAGTCAAAAGCTTTCCATTGATCCAAAGACATCACCAACCCAGAAGTAGAAGAAAAGGAGCCAGATTCAAAATTTCTAAAACAATGAGCTGGTCTGTAATTACCCTGCCCAGAACAGCACAAGATTGTGTACAGGAAATAACACATGACGCAGCCTTAGATAAACGTAGGGCTAATATCTTCATAAGAATTTTAAAATCCACATTTAACAAGCAAATCGGTCTCCAATTATCCAAATTTTCCCTATCCCCTTTCTTATACAGCAGGGTTACAACCCCCAAAGTCATATGAATGGGAAAATAACTCTCCTGTAACATAAAAGTATAAACTTGTGCCAATTCTTTAGAAATATGCGGAATCAGTAGAGCATATAATTCGGATGGGAGACCATCTAGACCCGGTACCTTTCATTTGGGCAATGCAGCCACAGCTGCCAGAACCTCCGCTGGGGAAATAACAGAGGTAAGGGCAGTGAGCGCAGAACTAGAGAGGGCAGGAATATTCAAAAAAGGCAACCAATGGGAAAAAGCAGCAGTGTTAGTACACTGCGTATCAAACTGTCATCCTAAATAGTTAGACACAACTGACATAATATCTGATTGTTTCGGAACAGTCACCATATCAGAATCCCAGACAGCAGACATGGTTTTATGCTGAATGCAGGAAGAACAGCTCAGAAAAGGACAGACTTCCGCAAAAGACCCCTGTGTCCCAAAACGTTGTTGCATGGTCAAAGATGCCAATTGTTTCTCATGAAAGTCTTGCATGTGTTGTTTAATGGAACGAATCTGAGCTCCATAATCATTTGTAGTAGTATATGCCAAACTCATCAATTGTTGCAACTGCTGTCTGAGTGTCTGATATTTCACTTTCTCCAAATCCGATAAATATTTGCTCTCACTTAATAAAAACAGTCGCAAATCAGACTTCAAACTATCCCGCCAAAGAAAAGGATTATCAAATAACTGGAATAGAATTTTCTTACCATCTGTAAAATATAATATTTGTTGGGACAGGGAACCCCCAGAGAGCAATAGTGTATTGAATTTCCAAAGACCGGGGCCAGAAGGAGAATCCCATGCCCCTACCACCACTGAAAGGGCATTATGGTCAGAGTATGCTACTGAATCTACTCGTGTATCAAGTACTGGAACCCGATTACTGAGAAAAAAGAAATCAATGTGAGTGGCATGTGTACCCCGCTGAAAAGTAGAGAGCCCCTTAGAGTGAAATGATTTATACACATCTTTTAAATGAGCTAATCAAACTGTAGACTGTAAAGCCGACATATCACAAAATATTTTTTTAGTAGAGGTGCCACCACCACGATCATGAAGCATAAGACCGCAATTGAAGTCACCGCCCCAAAGCACAGGTTGTGCTGAAAAAGGAAAGGTCGAATCTGGAAAAATGTCCACCCTGTCTGCTTCTTTTGTGGGCATAAATATATAAGGCAAAATAAGCATTACGTAGTTCAACGTCCAGCAAAGAACCCTTCCCGCACTAAATCAATCAGCTTTATGAGCTGGAAAGGTAAGTTAAACAAAATTCCTACCCCCGTACAAGCACCCTGACCAATAGACCAGTACGAAGGACCCTTATACCAGCCACATTTAGCATGGTAAACCTCCAAGGCGGTATGTAATCTCATGTCCTGTAAAAAAAGAACATCTACAGGGATGGACATTAGGTAAGAAAAGACACCACCACGCTTCATTGGAATTTTAATGCTATTAACATTAATCATTAAAAAAGTTAGCTGGGCAAGAAGAGTCATGTGGGGGAAAAAAAATTAAGGGGGTTTAAATAATTTATTCCTACCAGAGGCACGCGTCTTCCTCCCTTTAGAGGTAGGTTTGCCTTTCAGGGGGCCCACTACCTGCTCACTCAACACACTGGTGTCAGAATCAGAACCAGGATCAGCACACTGGGAACCCTCTGAAGAAACTTCAGAGTTTTTTTCCAAAAATTCAGTGTCTAAAAGAAGAGGTTGAAAACGATTAGAAGTCTGAGTTTCTGAAATTTTGTGAACTTTGGGGGCTGGCTGTCTCCAGCTCCGGCGGTGTGTTACCCGTTGTTCAGGATCAATGGCCAGGACTGGAGGAGGAGGTGGAGGTGGCATATCGGGAGAAGAAGCAACTAGCACAGGCCTTGGGTCCTGCAAAGGAGGACCCAACACTACAGGAGGGGGTCTGCAGGCTCTACCACCATAGAAACCTCCTGAGTCCTCTGAACTACCAAAGGGAGATCAGAACAGAATTCAGGGAGAGGAGGCACCATTGACAGGGTAGAAGAAAAATGAGGGTCTAAAGGCAAGGGAGCGTCCCCCATCTGGACGTGCGTCCGTTGAGCAATCACAACCATCAATCTCTGCTCCTCCAAATCCCCAGAACCAGATTTAGAAGAAGTGGCCTGGGTACATTCCCCATAGGTATGACCAAATAAACCACATAGGTTACAGAAGACAGGTTCAGAGCAATGCTGGGACACATGACCCAGCTTACCACACAGAGAGTAACGGATTTTGTCACATACACCACTAAGGTGTCCAGGAGCACCACATTTATAACACGATTTAGGTTGGCCTGGATAAAACAAAACACCACGGTCACCCCCCAAAAAAAGAATTCGGCAAATGTTGTAAAGAACCATTTAATTCCTGAAGAATGACCTCAAACTTAGAGCCCCCGTCCATATACCCTTGCCATCAAAATAGCCTCAGGGAACCCAAAACAGTACATCGCTGCTGAAGCCAAAAAAGTAAGTCAGTCACACTGACACCTTCATTACGAAAAAGAACCGTAACAGACTTCTGAGCAGGTCTTGTAAGAGGAATGACTTCAAATGGGGCCCACAGTGGAGTATTTTTTACCTTCCCATACCTGTTCCAAAAGGCCTCCAACCCCGCATGTAACTTAAAGCTAACATCAAAAGAACGTTCTCCAGATACATGAATAAGAGCATATAATTCAGTAGCCAAAAAGTAAACTTTGTTTCAGTAAAGTTTTCCCCACATATTCCTATCAGGGAACAATTCAAGACCCCTTTATACACAATACAAACAGCATTATGTCTTTAGCTGGCACCACCTTTTTCTTAAAAAGGAAGCATATGATTTAGAGGCACCAGCAATATCACTCCCCAGAATAGTCGCAGTTTCACCCCTAAAGGCCTCAGAAGAAACCACTGACTGAACAGTGGTGGGGGGGGGCTCCAAACGACCATCTCCCGAAGGAACAGGAGGGTTAGACACCTCACGTTTAGAGTCCAGGGGCGGTAGAACAGGTTGTAAAGGAAAAAACAGTTTAGGACTGGGGGTAAGCTCTAAATCAGACTCTAAAGGAAAAGTTGATACTTCACCTGAAGAGTTCTGTAAAGCCTGCAAAGGCATAGAAGAGGATACTGAGGACATTGGATTTAGTTGCACTCCTGAACCGAATTGGTGCAAACCCGAAGTCCATTGCCATGAGACAGGCGGCGCACCCAGCCCACTGCCCGGAGAAGTCTCCACAGACCACCTGTCCATAGAGTCAGGCACTGAGTCTGCCCAATCTTATTTTGGGGCTGTCTGTTCTTTTCGGGGCCATCTGTGCAATCGTGTGTGTAGAAGCAGGAAAGGAAAAAGTGGAAACCCCATCCTGTCTAAGGGGTTCCGTTTGAAATATCACCGGTGTGGACACAGAAGCAGACCCCGAGAGTTCCCCTTCTACACCCAACTCGGGAGCATTCTGAGGGTGCAGCGGAACCGGACAACTCCCGGCAGATTCCACATTCCCTTCCAGTGCACTCAGGAACGGTGAGGAAAGGAGATGACTTGATGCAATATGCCCAATCGAAACCACGTCGGGAGAGAGCAGAGAGGAGACAGTCTTACTTTCAGCAGGGCTCGTAGGTAAGAAAACCGGTCCCGAATCCAAGTCTAGTAATGTAGAGACATCCACGATATCAGAAGCAGGCACTAAAGGTACGTCAGGAAAACGGGAATCAGGGTCCCGAACATGCAGCACTCCCAAAGGAACTCCAGCTGACTCAGGCAGCTCAGCAGGCACACAACGCTCTGCCACATCCTGCTCCATGACCAACTAGGCAGAGACTGAATCTCTGCAGCAGACAGCAAAGCCCCCTGCAGGCAGAGTAGGGGAATTTCCCCAGTGCCCTGGCCAAATTTCCCTCATTCACTAAAAATACCACCAACAGCTTAATCTGGTTCAAGGTTAGTTGGCATTCATCTGTATTCCCCTCCCCCGGGTCGTGCCTGAAAATAGGCAGGATTTGTCTAGTGCACTTACCCAGTCAACAAAAACTAAATAAAAATAAATAAATAATAAAAAAGGAATTTGTAAACCCCTCTGCCGCATCCAGTGTTAGCTACTGCTGAAATCACCAGAGGTCTTGTTGTGTGAAGTCCACCATGACCACAGATTTGGGAAGACCCACATTAGCAAGTGAACTGCTGTTCCACTGGCTCATACAACAGAAGTATAACCTCCCCTCTTCAAGCACCCTTCATTTTCTCACCACATGGAAGGAACACTCAGATCCTTGAATGTAATCCAATTCCCCCTCTTAGACCATACCACTTAGCAGTGCCCACCCCAGCAGGCTGCAGTAATACTGGCAGGACCTCCTTGGAATGCTCTCTCCCTCCCCCCTTCTCCCCATAACAACCCCCCCCCAGTTCTGCCTAATACTTGGAACAAAAAACACCACTGGAGCTGAGCTTTGAATCTCATTTCATCATGGAAATAAGCCCAGTGCTACTCAAAACTCCCTGTACTATCACCTCTGAGGAACCCCTTGCTGGGCTTTCCTGAACTCCCCACCTTTATGGCTAGGAGAAGTCACCTAGTGGGACCAAGCACCCACTATCTCTTTAGGATGGCTTGTGCAGGTTCAGGGACTAAAGGCTTGTACAAGTTGTACAACCTCGATCAGAACAACCCAAAGACCTCAAAAAGTTCCAGGTATAGGAACAAGGGTCGTACTGCTCTGTTGATAGAAACATATACTTTGACGGTAGATAAGGACTGCTTGGCCCACCTAGTCTGCCCATTTTTCTACCTAGAGGATAAGCAGCAGATCCTCTTTAACCAACAGCCTATTTCTTCCTACCCCCCCCAAAAAATTGCCTTATGTCTGTCCCATGCATTCTTGAATTCTCCCACAGTTTTAGACCCCACAATCTCCTCAGAAAGGCTGTTCCATGCATCCACCACCCTCTCTGGGAAAAAATACTTCCTCACCTTGCCCCTGAGCCATCCCCCCTCTATCTTCAAATTGTGTCCCCTTGTTCTTGCACATCTCTTTTTCTGAAAGATGCTACCCTCTTGGACTTTGTTGATTCCACTGAGGTACTTAAATGTTTCTATCACGTGCTCCCTCTCCCTCCTTTCCTCAAGGGTATACATATTAAGCTCCTTTTGTCTCTCCTTGTATGGCTTCTCTTGCAGACCCTGCACCATTTTAGTTGCCCTCCTCTGAACTTCCTCCATTCTGTCTATGTCCTTGTGGAGATGGGGTCTACAGAGCTGGACGCAGTACTCCAGATGGGGTCTCACCAACTGCCTGTACAGGGGGATAACAACTTCCTGTTTTCTGCTGGTGATGCCTCTCCTTATACATCCCAGTATACCCCCAGCCCTCCCTACCGCCTTCTCACATTGCTTGCCAACCTTAAGGTCATCTGATATGATTACCCCCAGGTCCCTTTCCATTTTTGTTGCTGTTACTACCTCCCCCATTGTGTAATCTTCCCCTGGGTTTTTGTTTCCCAGGTGCATTATTTTGCACTTCTTTGCATTGAATCCAAGCTGCCATGCTTCTGACCATTCATCCAACCTTGCCAAGTCCCTTCTCATCCTTTCTACACCTCCTTGTGTATCAACCCTGTTGCAGATCTTTGTGTCATCTGCAAAGAAGCATACTTTTCCTTCCAGTCCCTCTGCAATGTCACTTATAAAGACACTAAAGGACTGGACCCAGTACTGAACCCACGTACCCCAATAGTAACCCCTTTTTCTTTAGAGTGGACTCCATTTACAATTATCTTTTGTGTCCTGTTGTCCAGCCAATGTTTTACCCAGGCTACCACCCTGGGACCCACTCCCAGGCTGGTTAATTTGATTATTAATCTTTTGTGTGGGACTGTGTCAAATGCCTTGCCATGTCCACAGCCCCTCCCTGGTCTACTACTTTGGTCACCCAGTCAAATAAATCAATTAGATTCATCTGACATGACCTTCCCGCTGTGAACCCATGC
The DNA here is from genome assembly GCA_016271365.2 of Neoceratodus forsteri. Classification (NCBI taxonomy): domain Eukaryota; kingdom Metazoa; phylum Chordata; order Ceratodontiformes; family Ceratodontidae; genus Neoceratodus; species Neoceratodus forsteri. Next base: position 824,707,271 of record CM057455.1, on the reverse strand, counting down.
TGTCTTGGGTCCTGTGCCCCACTGGCCTCTAGGTACGCAACAATTCTTTCCTTCAGAAGTGATTCCATCACTTTCCCTACCACAGAGGTCAAACTGACAAGTCTGTAGTTCCTGCCTCTGTCTTGCTCCCACTTTTGTGAAGGGGAATCACATCTGCTACCTCCAGTCCTCAGGTACCACACCATCCTCCCATGATTTGTTAAAGAGGGTAGTCAGTGGTGTCACTAGTTCTCTACTTAATTCTTTTAGAATTCTGGGGTGAATTCCATCTGGCCTCATTGCTTTGTTCACCTTCAGTTTTAGGAGTTCTTTCAGAACTCTTTCTTCTGTGAAAGGACCGGGATTGACCCCCCTATCCAGAGTGCTTCTGTTAATTGGATTAGGCACCTCCCTCACCTTCTCTTTTGTGAATACTGAACAGAAGTACTCATTCAGTATCCCTGCTTTTTCACTGTCCCTCTCTGCCCACCCACCGTCCATTCTATTCAGCCTCACTATCCCTCCCTTTGTCTTTCTATGCTCACTGATATACCTATAAAAGGTTTTATCCCCCTTCTTAACTGAGTTGGCTATCTTTTCCTCAGTTTGGGCTTTTGCTATTCTGACTACCCTCCCTGCTTTCTTCTGCCTTAACTGGTACAGTTCTCTGTCCTGCTCCTTCTGTGTTTCCTTATACTTCCTAAATGCTATCTTTTTCTCCCTAACCTTAACTAATGTTATCTTTCATTGTTCTAGTAATGTTATCTCTCATAATGATGTTACATTGAGTAAATGTTGCTAAGGATATCATAATTGTTTACAAGTTGTTCCTACAGCTGGATGGAAAAAATTGTTCCTCAGGAGACTAAAATTAGGAATGACGCAGCACCTAACATCACACACAGTTATGACCAGGTTTGGTATGGTTACAACTAGTGCTAAGAAGAGAACAGTGTTACTCTTAATTTGGTTATGGAGCAGTGTAGCAATACCAGCAGGTTGCCCTCTAAATAGTCTCTCAAGCTATAAGACCTTTGCCTGGAAGTGTAACCTGGTAATGCATCAGGATGTTCACACAGGGTAGAGATGCTCAGATGGGGCTCAGATGAAGTGATGAAGTGAGAAGTAATGAATCATTGGTGGAGCAAATAGTGACACTGGTGACAAGCTACAATTATTTCACACTCAAGTTTTGGTGAATACCTTCACGTGGTGGGCCCTGTTTTTAACAGAATCTCACCAACAATAGACTGCTGTATACAGCAAGCAACTATATAGCATGGAGAGTGATAAAAATGGAATTAGAAGCTGGGTGCACAAATCCCAGGATAAAAAGGTGACCGACCCAAGCCTAGGCATTAGAGCAAAGGTTGTACAAGATGATAGTACCATATCATCGAAAAGTAGTACTCATCCCTCAACACAGCTGCTAGACCATGGTAAACATGATCCCACAGTGGTAGTAGAGACCAGCAAGTCACAAAATTTGAAAAGATTGACAGGCCAGCCCAGAGGACTGGAAACAGTTAAGTGGACTTATGAGGACAAGCTAGAACTTATGTACTGTTACTATTACGCAACTCACCCAGAATTTCCAGTGAGAGGATATACACTGAGCCTACACAGTAAACTACAGCAAAGAGAAATAGTTGCCACAGACAAGTTAAACAATGTGACAGATGCCAAACTTAGATCTCTAATAGGACAAATAAAAACCAAAAAGTATGTAGACAACATTAGCTTGGATAGAATACAGAAAGAAGCAGGTGAAGAAGTTTTAAGAGAGAAGAAAGAGGCACCAGATGTTTTCAAAGCTCAAAAAGCAGATGCATGGGATCAGGCAAAGAAAAGGGACCTGATGTGGTGCAGCATGTATGCAGAAAGAAAGTGGCTCTTACCAGTATGGTAACAAAGCTGCAGATACTGTATATTCAAACAGATACACAGACAAAGACATCCAGATATGGTAAACATCACAAAGAAAAGGATAACCACACAGAAGTGGAATGTAATGAAAAGTATACAGTTTAGTGATCTAGAAAAGCAACAAATCAAAACAGAAGTCCTTGAACAGTTAAGGAAAGAAGGATTTGAGGTAGGGACTCAACCTCCACCAGCATCATCTGCATGACACTACAGCAAACAACTGCTCAACAAACGCAGTCACATGAAACAGAACAAGACATACCCACTAAAGATGTTCAGCAAAGTGAACACCAGTGCTATGCTTCAATAAAGCAACTGAAGTCCCAGTTCAACCCATACAGAGAGAGGAAGAGCAGGAAATGCCAACTATAGGAACAACCTCAATCAAGAGGAAGAAAACATGAGAGAAGACCTGCTAGATGTAATTGAAATGGACAGATATATCAAAGCACATCAAATGGAAAGATGGCAAAAACTACACATGACACACACAGTTAGGGAACAAATAAAACAGATAAATAAGGTTATTGGAACCATTCAGAGGGATCCATATGATATCACTGAGATAAACATAAAATATTATTGTGCAGCCAGACTAATAACAAATAGAGCAGTGCAACAAAAGCAAGGAATGAAGAACTAAAACAGAGGAAATGCAGCATACCACCATGGCAAAAGTGGATAGAGAGGATAATCATAGAACTAAGAGCAGAAGTATCACTGCTGGAAGCATTTAGAAAGGGTAATAGATCAAGGAAAGTCATCAGGAAAGTGGATGAAATCAAAGAAAGACCCTGCATTAAAACAGATCAGGACCTAAATTTTACCATCTCGAATAACAAACTCAAGATCTCTGCTCAAGCCGAGAAGCTTCAGATATACGTAGAAAGGAACAAAGAAAAAAACCCAGAACAGATGGTTTAGAGAAGACCCAAAGAAATGTTATAGCGAGTTGGGAAAGAAAACAACCAAAGTAGCAACACCACCGAAAAAGAAAGAAATTGAGGACTTCTGGAGAAGCATCTATGAAGACCAAGCTGAACATAATAGGGATGCAAAGTGGATACAGGAAATAAAAGACAACGTAGTAAATGACACTACCAGGGATATGGAGTGACCTGATGTAACAGCTAAGGAGATAGAAGCAACAATAAATAAGGCCCCCCACTGGAAAACCCCAGGTCCAGATGCAATACCTAACTTTTGGCTAAAAGTACTGACATCTCTGCACCATAATTTAGCAACCTGTAAAAATTATCTATACACGTATCTCGAGTTGACACCCATCAGGCTAACAACAGGGAATACTATACTTCTTGTTAAATCTGAGCCTGCCAGTCTCCCCAAGAACTATCGCCCAATAACCTGTTTGCCAGCAGCATATAAACTATACACTGGAACTGATGCAGACAGAGTCTACAACCATTTAGACTGCAATAAGCTCATGGCAATAGAAAAAAAAGACAAAAACAGAAAATCAAATGGTACACAGGACCATCTCTTGCTAAACAAAGCTATAATGGAGAGCTGCAAAAAATGCTGAAACCTTAGTGTGAGATAGATTGACTACAAGAAAGCATTCGACAGCATCCCACACTCCTGGATCATGGAGTGTTAAAAGATCTACAGGATACATCCCACACTGATAAACTCTATCACAACCACTATGAGAAAGTGGCAAACCACCCTGCAATTAAAGCACAAGAAAGGTCAAATCACCATCCCTAATATGAGCATCCAATGAGGGATATTTCAAGGTGACTCCTTGTCACCACTTCTGTTTTGCCTTGCCCTCGATCCATTAAGTTACCTAATCAACAGCCTTGGTTATGGATACAGCTTGAACCCCAGAAACAAAAACAATCAACATCCCATCTCCTCTTTGTAGATGACCTAAAGCTTTATAGTTCATTTGACAAACATCTGAAAGCACAACTACAAATTGTTAAGACCATCTCTGATGATATACGGATGACATTTGGCCTAGACAAATGTGCCAAAGCAACATTTATAGCAGGAAAGTTAACCCATAAAGAAAATATACCTGGCGGAGGGCTGTGACGTAAAAGAACTTGAGCAAGAGGGAGTATATAAATACCTGGGAACAGAGGAAGGCAACAACACAACATGTACAAATGAGAGCAAAATAAGCAAGGAATATTTTAGAAGGCTAAAGCTCATACTGAAAACTGCATTGACAACATGAAATAAAGTGCAAGCTACAAGCCAGCTCACCCTTCCAGTGATATCATACAGCTTTGGTGTTATATACTGGCCACAGGATGTACTGAACCAGCTAGATATAAAAATAAGAAAACTGCTTCATGCCCACCAGTTAATATATAAAAAACAGTGCATGCCAAGACTATACATCCCATTAAGAGGGAGGACAGGCCTCTTGAGATTGATTACACATATAGATCCACAATAGTGGGGCTACATACATACCTACTGACATCCTTGGACCCACATATAGTCAAGGTCCTGCATCGTGAAGAAAATAAGCCTAAGATGACTTCACTCATCAAATTAGGAGAAGCCTTCAAGAGGTAGTAGAGATGGATGTTAATCCACTGGCAGATAAGGAACAGCCAGCAACAGTGCAAAAAATCAGAAAAAGGAGTATAAAGATAAAGACCAAAAGAAAAGAAAAAACAACTGGAAAGCCCATAATTATAGTGGAAAATATAGGGAGCTATTGGAACAGCCACAGGTCGATCAAGCCCTGACCCATGAGTGGTTAAAAAAAGGTGAATTTAGGTCACGAGATGAGAGATTGATAATGGCAGCCCAAGATAGTGGACTACGCACAAGATGGTTCACAAAATCCATAGAAAAACAGGAGAAACAGACAAGTGCAGATTTTGTAGTACAGAATTAGAAGCAGTTGCACATCTCTTGGCTGGATGTGAAGTACTCATGGCAGAAGGCCTGTATACCAAAAGACACAACAACGTAGCAAGATTGATCCACTGGAAACTATGCAGACACTATAACATACAGGTAGCAGAGACACTGGAAACACGAACCACACAGAATCAGAGAATGAAGAAGTAATGATCACATGGGATCACCCAATACCAACAGCCAAAAAGTGGAAATGAGAAAACCCGATATTGCAATACAAGAAAAGAGAACAAAGGTAGCATTGCTGATTGAAATAGCCACCTCTAATGCCTACAGTGTCCTGCTGACAAAGAGACACAAAATCATGAAATACCAAGATATGCAATCAGAAACCAAACTGATGTGGAAAAAGGACACACAAATTGTTCCAGTAGTGCTTGGAGCAATGGGACTAATCAAAAGAACTTTCAGGCACATTTAAACATGCTACCAATACTTGTGACACCTTATGAACTTCAAAAGGAAGCCATTTTGGGGACATTGAGTATGCTGAGAAAAGCGCTCTCAGCAAACATCAAAGATTAATACAGTACTAATTTCTTGAGTTTTGAATATGCCCTGGATAAAGAATGGGGTCCATTCTTGCCACGGTATTAGAAATCCCTAAACATTTGGAGACACTAACCCCGGGAGAGTCAGGGAATGGGCATGGTATCTGTATCTGGGATTTTCCAGTTGGGAGCCTTCTTTGACTTTGCTTCTGTCTCTTTGGCTGTTGCATCAGGCCGTTTCATATCCCTGGTGATGACTTTCTTGAGCTGTCTTTTTCTTTCTGTGTCCACTTTGCATGTCCGTTGTGTTCAGCTGGTCTTCATGGATACTTCTCCAGAATTCTTCCAGATCCTGTCAGGTCTATACCTAGTTTGTTAGCCCTGATTGATCAACATAGCCAACTCTCCCGGTATAAACTGAACATTGTCAAGTCCTAGTTTCTTTCCTCCACTCCATCGATATCAAAGCTCCCAGGCTAACCATGGGCTTACACCATATACAGCATGCCATATACCACCTGAGCTTAATATTCCACTGGAAACATGCATAATTAGGGCAAGAGAACCTGTCCCCCTTAATAGCAGAGTTGGTGAAGGAGCTACAGTGCTGGAAACTTCTTTACATCTCGCATTGGGGGAGAACTCAAGCCTTCAAAATGATGGAGGCTGCAGCCCCAAAATCAAATATGTGCTAACAATCATCCACCTCAGATTGATGAAAAGTTGACCGAGGAGATCCACTCCAAAATCAGGACATTCTTTTAGGTCCTGGACCCAAACACATCTGTTGGGTAAAATTGACCAAAGAGTTTCAGTGTGGAGGACTTAAGGTTCCTGATTTTCATTATCACATCATGGCACATAATCTGCTACAACTTGTGCAGAATGTACCATGGAGCACACAGCCTCCCCACCCCCACCCAAATGGGCAGATGCAAAGCCCACTTAATTGGAGGCCCACTAATTACAATAATCCAATTTGCCTCCCACTGAAACAAACCCCTCCACCTCCCACCATGAAATACACTCTCCAGAGTGAAAGGAAATTCCAGAAGCTGACTAACTGGCTGCCAGAGAAAGTGAAGTACATTCCTCTTTTGGATAACCCCTGCCTGAGAATAGATGGTAATCCAGTAAAGTACAGAGACTGGGCAAAGGCAAACATTAGCTACAGCTCTGACATCATGCACTTCTCCCTGAATACCTTAAAGAGCTTCCACCAACTTCATTAGGAGTACAACCTTCCCAGATGACAACACCGGAGGTATCTACAAATCAGACATGCCCTCCAGCAACTCCTGGGACATAACCTAGAGTGCACGGGGCAGAATCACCTTGATATCATCCTATGGCCCAGTGCTGGGAAAGAGGTTAAGAGCAGCCTCATATAGAACTACCTGCTTACCCTCTCCCCAGATCCTAACACTGGAGGCAGACAGAGGTGGTCAGAGGAACTAGGGCTAGAAATTACTCCCAAAATATGGGCAAATGCTGGAGATCAGTCCAATCTGCCATCAAAGATACCCAAAACAGATTCACAAAATATAAGATCCTACATAGGTAGCACAGGACCCCCTTAAAACTATATGCATGGGGTTTTATCCCCATGGACAACTGTTAGAGGTGAGCATCTAAATGTGGAACTATCACTCACATTATGTGGTCCTGCTAGATCCTTTTGCCCTTCTAGACAGCAGGTCAAAACATTTGCGGTGACATATTGTCTAACAAGGTTACACTCACACCCACGCTGGTAGTTAGGAGCTTTCATAACAGCCAAAGGAATACTCCTCAGGCACTGGAAGGAGCAAGCTTCCCCATCAACTCAGGAATGGCTAGAGGAGTTAGGAAAATTAGCAAGCTATGAAGGGTCTTGCTCATAGCTAGAACAGAATACAGACCTACACAGACATTTGGGGTCCTTATTTAGCATCACAATAGTCCTTTCCCCCTCTCAGAGCATACACCAGTCTTCCCTGTGGGGATAAATTATAGATTAGGATAGTGAGTAATGGCTTGTACCAGTAGTCTGACAACCCCATTACCTCCAACACACCTAGGCAGTGGCTAGGGTGGCAAAGTTAAATGTCTCCCTGTGTATCAAACACTGTAATATGAACTCAGACTGGTTTCAGTATCACATTGCTCCATTGCTACATCTTAGACAGGATTGTCTCAGCAGACATAGTGTTGTTTCCCCTTATGTTTCCTTAGTAATGTATTTTTCATCCAGAATTAGGATTGATGGAGACATAAATGACCCACATATGTTGTGTAATGCAGGAATGTGACATATTAATTCTGTATTTTTCCTCTTTATATTTTGTAATACTCTATTTACAATGCTTACTTAGCCTGTTCATCCAAGGGAGCAATCCCAGCTAGGAACTCGAGCTTACATTTTAGTTACTTGTTAATATGTTTATTGTACAAAAAAAGAAAAGCTAAATAAACTTTGAATTGAAAAAAAAAACACTTGAGTTCCCTTTTCAACCTTATCATCTAAAACATTTCTTTCCCTGGAAACCCTGATATTGGATATATTATTTGTGTGCGCTAACATAATATGTGAAAGTTTTTATCACTACCATAATTGGCTAGAATATTCCATAATAACCCCCTGTCAACATTATCAAATCTAAACAAGCTACATATAATGATTTACCTTTTCTCTATTTATCTCTTAAATAATTTAAAACAAACAAATGAACAAAAAAAATTGCCATTAGTCTCATATCCCACCCTAAAATCAACTTGTGAATAAGAAATTAATTGTTTACTTTTCACCCATTCCTCTAATCATCCCAATAGTGCTGTGGTGTAAATTTGGAACCCTATACATAGAAGAGATATAGGCCTATAGTAATTAAGTTCTAGGACACATTATTTTGTGTTCCATGCATGTAAGTGAACATGTTGATATGAGAGTGCCTTTGAGGGATGTGGCACTGTCCACCCAATGCAGAGTAGTGTAGCATTTGCATGACAGTGGTAGACCAATCAGCACCCAGGCTGACTATGAGAGAATTTTGGCTTGCTGGATGGAATGGTCACCAACTTCAAAGAAGTTGCCATCTCTTTGATCAGCGCCACCCAGCAAGCCAGGCTGATCTGTCATGGTCAGCCTGGAATGAGTGGACTGTGTGCCTGCAACAAGGAAAACCATCCATCGATGTCTGTTGCTGGCAGCCCTAACTGTCCCCAGCATGACTCTCACTGTCAGTGACACCTCACACACATGCACAAACAGTAGTGACACTGAGGGTGCTCAATTCCCCAGTTTCATTCCCTAAAATAAAGAAAACTGTCCCTCGTCCTGTTTGAAAACTGTCCATCAATATCTGTTGCCACCCCCCAAACATAATATAGTGACACTGGGGGTGCCCAATCCCCCAGTGTTCTCAACGTAACTGTCCCTGAAATACAGAAAACTGTCCATCGTCATTTTTTCCCCTGACAAAAAGAAACCCTTCCATCGATGTCTGTTGTGACACCTCCCCCTCCCAAACATTACTGAGTGACACTGGGGGTGCCCAATCCCCCAGTGTCCTCAAATGTTTAAACGGTGTTCCTTCCAGTGACACTGGGGGCGCCATTTCCCCAGTGTCCTCCATTAATACAAAACTGTCCCTGAAATAAAGAAAACTGTCCCTAGTTGTTTTTTTTTGTGTTTTTTTTTAAACCTGAAAATATAAAACCATCATTCATTGCCTGCTGTCAGTTAACCACCCCATCCCACCCTCCCACTCAGGACCCACCACCCCACCACATACTTACCACAAGAGGTCCATCACGTACCCTTCTCTGGACCAAGACATGTCTTCACTCTTCAAAGCCCAACCACGAACTGAGATAAGCTCTTCAATGCATTTCAATGGGGTTTCAGTTTCAATGTTTTTAATGGGGGGTTTCAACTTAGAGGAGTAATTTGGCCATTTTTTAACATTTTTGCTTCAAATACTCAACATACATTTTTGGGGACCCCCGCCTCATGAACAATTAAGTTACATAATGCAATTCTGTCCCAAAAGATGATTTCATGGCCATTGCTTGTTCATGAGGTGGAGTCATAAGAATGGTGTGTTGATAATCTGGGGCATAAATATTACCAAACAAAGCAGTTATGCTGCCCAACATCATCACTTCTCTTTTTTTTTTTAAACTTAATTCAGTTTTCAACTTCAAAATGTACACACATTTACATAACAAACATATATACATTACACAGAGCTTGATAATGATCCATTCTATTCAACCTAATTACATCTGAACATTTATACAATCTCATGTAAATACATATATATATATATATATATATATATATATATATATGAAAAGGGTCTTACATCTTCAAGTAATTAATTTTTTTTTTATTCAGTTTATTTTATTGACATATTAACAATATATGCATTGAGTAACGCTGTGCCAGCAGGCATTTACAAGTTAAGTGTGACTTTAACGTATTAGCATAATTACCGGCCTGTATTATTGAAGTACACGTAGCTAAAATAACCAAATATAAAGATCAAGATTCTACCCAAAACCCCTCCCACCACCCATTACTAAAACAGCATCCACACGCCAAATAAGGTATCATTAGGGGTCTTCATTGAAGGGGAGACATGGATAAATAAGTGTATCTGGCAAGGGGATAATTCTTATAAATAGGTCTTGGTATGCCATGAAGCCAAGACAGTGTCCAGTGGACCCTACTTGGAGTCGTATGATTGGACCTTGTTGCGCATCCTGGCTATATGTGACTCTAACTGTAATGCAAGCATAATTTCTTTGTACCATTCTATGGTTGACGGGGTAGTAGTATCCTTCCAGTGTCTCAGGATGACAGCTTTCACCGTAGCCGATATTATGGCCATATACGACTTCTGCTGTTTGGTCATACCAATATGAAAATTATTCAACAAGCGGATTTCCGGTATAAAAAAGTCCTCCGAACCTGTAATCTGTGATAGTGAGGCACAAATTGCCTTCCAGAAGGGCTGAATCTTAGCACACTCATAGTACATGATAGATATCGCCTCCTTAGCTCCACATCTAATACACGTGGGGATGCTAATTTACCCATTCTGTAAAGTTTCACAGGAGTGTAATACATGTTGTATATAATGTAAAACTGCTGAAGTTTGTATCTGTCTTGTCTAATATTTTGTGGTTGTGTGTCCATATGTGTTTCCATGTACTCTTATCATCTGCCATCCCTAGTCTTTGCATCCAATAGTAGCTGACACCAGAAGGAAGGTTATCATCTAGCCTTTGCAGTACACTGTAGATTCTAGAGATACAGTGGGGTTGGTCAGCTACTTTAAGTAATGAAGATAACTCGACCCTATTTTCTACCCATGCCTCCTTTTTATGAAAGTGGGCCTTTATTGAGTCAGAGATTTGTCAAAACTTGAAGTTATGTCCTTTTAAGTCTGGGAATTTGGTACAGGCATACTCATATGTTATTAACTTCCCCTGAGGAGCCAAGTCCCCCAGCCTTAGTCCCTCCAGCGGCCCCCAGAACCTGGGTGGGATCGGAGCCCGCTGAATTAAGAAATGAATATTCTGTGTCAAAATTGGCTCTAATGAGTTCTGCCAGTTGACCCTGAGGAGTTTCTGGACCTGCTGCAGTACTTTTAGCGACCACCGGATAGGGGTGCCTTTTAATGGCCTGGGGAGAAGTTTGACAGTGGTGTATGCAATCGTGTTTAATGATATTGAATGTTTAAGAGCTAAGTGTCTCTCAATAAGGATCCAGGGAGGCACATAAGAGTGCGAGGTCAATAGTGTGTTCGGTTTGTTCCATTGCACTATTTTGCTATATGTGAGGCAATGTAGTATTTAAAGAAGGAAGGGAGGGCAAGGCCTCCCGACCTCTTTAGGCCTGTAAGTTTCTGGTACGATCTCCTTACTGCTTTCCCTTTCCTTCAAGTAATTAATTTAATCACTGAACTGATTGAGTTAAGCAAAATAAAGTACAGTAACATACGATACAGTAGGGGTGAATATTATACCATATGTGGTGGCCTAATAACTTATGGATATCCACCCCGTACCTCTCATAAATAGCAGTGATAGGGTGCTTTTTTTGTTCATGGTACAAAATCTTGTCTAAGTGGGGTGATGTAGAATACTCAACTCTTCCACATCTCCTCAAACTGTGTCCCTCTCCTGTTTAGTAATGCTGTTAATCTCTCTATCTTATATATGACAATCATAATGTCTTGCCATTGTTGGAGACTGGGTGGTTCCTGGCTCATCCACTTTCTAATTATGGCCTTCTTGGTTGCCAATAATATTATTGACAGTAGTTTTGTGGACTGTGTTTCTCTATATTCCTTAGGTATCTCAAGAAAGAGAAATAAGAAAGGGGTCAGCCTCAAAGTTGGTGAGAATACACTCTCAATGGCGTCCTGTAATTCTGCAATAAAAGTTTGAATTTTAGGGCATTTCCAAAATACATGGACATGTGTGGCCAGGGTACACCCACATCCCTCCAACAGTCTGCTTTGTTTCATCAAGCATAATGAACCTGTACTGCAGGTACCTTGAAGAATCTGACTGCATTCTTCCATGCAAACTCCCTCCATTCTGGTGAGGAGGTACTTCTATGTATTTTACTTATATATCCCTCCCACATTTTATCTGGGATCTCCATATTTAAATCATTACCCCACGACCTTCATATTGAGGAGGTAGAGTCCTCTCCAACCCATGGATTGCAGCATATAGATATGATAGTAAATGTTCCAATGGGGCTCTACCCTCCAAAATCATTTTAAAGAGGCTAATTGAGGAGAGGGGGAGGTCATCCAGGCTTCTTATTTTAAGGCTTTGACCAAATCTCTAACTTGACAGTAATGAAACCTATCTTGTGGGGAGATATTGTAATGTGTCTCTAGGTTCAGAAGGTCAGAAGGGTGCCCTTCTAGGAACTGGTATATCATATGGAGGCCCTGCCTCTCATCTCCGGTAACTCTATCCATTTTGGCTGGTAAGAATTCTTCTAAATGTGGTAGGGGTAAAACAGTGGCCTCCATATCTTGAATTTCTTAGAAGTTAAAACTGAGTGCCAACTATCCAGGGTAGTCCCCATGTGTGGATTACTAATTTCCCTCAATGCCACCTCCCTCAAAGGCGATAACAGCACCTTATATGGGATCATGAGATCTTCTATTTTTTTTTAAAGATTTCCAGTTCGCAGAGTACAGAGGATGTAGCCAATATAGTATGGTTCTAATCTGTGCAGCAGCATGATAATGTCTAAAATTTGCAAGGGAAAGACCCCCCTTTGTTTTTTGGGAGCAGTAAGATCGACATTCAAATTCTTGGTTTCTGTAGTCCCCAAATGTATTGAGTGACCTTCTTATTCAATTTCTCATAAAAAATCTGGTGTTGTTATTGGAAGAGTTTGTACTAGAAATAAAAACCATGATAACACCACCATACGTACTGCTTCTATCCTCTGCATTCGTGGGGTAGGGAGAACCCACCAGCTCTCTAGGTCTCTTTTTATTTTCTCCAGTAGTAGAATATAACTGAGGTCAAATAGCTGATCATATTTTTGACTAAGTTGTACTTCTAGGTATTTCAAGGTTGTTAAAGACCACCTAAATGGGAAATCATTTTTTATGTGGGCTGTGGGCATTTAATTAATGCTCATTACTTCAGTCCTTGAGGTATTACTTTATACGCTACATATCTCCAAAGTTCTCAGTATTGCCAGAGTGGTCCCAAAGAGTGCTCTGGATCTATTAAATAGACTAGGAGATCGCCTGTATATAGGACACTTTATGTTGTATGTCTCCCACCTGTATTCCTCAGATTTTCCTTGTGCTGTCTTATGGCTTGGGCCAAGGGCTCTAAATATAAAGCAAATAGCAGAGGCGGCAATGGGCTTCGCTTGTATGGTACCTCTAAGTAGATTAATTGGTGCTGATACAGATCCATTTATTTTTATATAAGCTGTCGGTCGGGTGTATAGTCCTGTAATGACCATCTGAACTCCCCAGGAGTCCTATTTTCTCCATTACTGCCCCAGGGAGGTTACACACCACCCTGTCAAGGCCTTCTCTGCATCCAAGCTCAAAAGCAGGAATGGGACTGACAGGGCTAGTATACATAGTGTAGTAAGTGTAACATTCTTTTTATGTTGTCTTGGGTTTGCCTGCCCAATATAAATCCAGTTTGGTCTTGATCAATCAATCCAGGCAGTAAGCCTTCAAGTCGTTTACCTATGACTGATGTAAACATTTTATAACTGATATTTAAAACCGAGATAGGATGATATGATGCACAGTTGGTGCTGTCCTTGCCAGGTTTCAATACACTTGTAATCGTGGCATATCACTATGTGTCTGGATTCCTTTCCTTCTTGTGCTTCCTGCAGGTCTCCAACAAAACCAGAGTTAAGTTTTCCTTAAGTATTTTATAAAACTCTCCTGTGTATCCATCTGGACCAGGGCTTTTATGTGTTTTAAATTAGATATGGCTTGTGCAAGTTCTTTCTGTAACTGGTGTTATTAGGGTCTTCTGTTGTTCTGGTGTTACTGATGGCAGTCTCAATCCATATAGAACATTTTTAACTTTAGTTAAATCCATCTAATGATCTGGGGTATACAGTTTTGGTAAAACCTCTGGAAGGCTTGTACTATTTGAGAGTGTACTGTCACCAATCGGCCTGTCTCTGGGTCTCTAATTTGCATTTTGGTAGACTGCATAGTTTTCGATCTTAACCTGTGTGCTAACACTGTGTTGGCCCTGGGTCCCCACTCATAGTATTTTTGTTTCAAAGTTTGCAGGGCCTGTTCTGTCTGGATATCTATCATTTTATGCAACTGCTCCTAGTGGCCTGCAGAAGTGGTAGGCTACCCATATTGCCTCCCGCGATGTCTCTCCTGTAAATCTTTAGTTGTCTAGCAAGTTGTTCCCTCTTCATTGCCTGCTGTTTCTTATAATGGGATACATATTTTATTATATCCCCTCACAATACAACTTTGTGTCCCACAATGTAGAGCTTTTAAGATCCAGAGCTGAGTTCTCCTGTATTATTTGAGGGATTCTGTCTTCTACCATATTTTTAAAGTCTCTTAAGTTTAGAAGAAAATTGTTAAATCTTCATAGCATCTTGTGCCTCTCCTGTATCCAATCAATAGTTAAGGTTAGTTGGAAGTGGACTGACAATGGTGATGGAGACATAGAGCAGTCTCTTCCCCTATAAAAATGCTCTTTAGAGATATGAAAATAATCAATATGGGAATACACCTTCTGTGGTGCTGAATAGTGTGAGTATGCTCTCCCATTCGGGTGTAAAGTACGCCACACATCTGCCCACTGGACTTCTTTAAAATATGTCCATGCCATCTTCTGTGCTGCATTTATTCTGGGGACCTGTGTCTTGGATGTGTCTAAATGCCCATATATCATGTTATGATCCCCCCTAGAATCAATGTCCCCATTTGATATTCTGTTATTTTTTGGCAGAATTTCTTGATTACTCCAGTACTGGTACCTGGTGATATATAAAGGGAGGCCATAGTGATTAGCTATCCCTCAAGGTGGCCTGAGACCACTGCTAGGTGCCCTCTGTGTCCACATATTTATTCTTCATTTGAAATATTGTGTTATGGGCTATCAGTATTGCTGCTTCTCTGCATTTCCTTCTTTATAAGAGGACACTACAACTGTGGGAAACCAAATTTAACTAATTTGCTATGCTCATGCTACTCAGGTGTGTTTTTGTAATAGCATAATATTCAGTTTCTGCTTTTTTAGGGAATTAATCACTTTATATCTCTTCATAGGGTTATTTAACCCATTTACATTATGAGAACAGATTAGCAGTTTTGTATGATTAGCCATCTTTCCCAATATATCTTCTGGTTTTCCTATGATGGTCATCCTCCTTCCTTCGTGGCTACATTTAGTATTCCCTTCTTTTCTCATTTAGGTTTTCTTTCAATAGTGCTCCTCATATCAAGTTCAAAAACATACTATTAAAAACACAACAGCATATTTTAAACAGAACAGTTCCAAAACTATTTACATTGATGCTTCCAAGGTAGGATAGTGTGTAATTGACCTCTGTACAACAATTCGGAGAAGTGTCAGTATCTGCCCCCCCCCCATGGGAGATATCAGAATGTACCAAGGTACTCTAACTCCCTGGGTTCTGTAAATGCCAGAGCCAAATATAATGGAAAAAATTCAAATAATCACCATCTCTGACAACATATTCGATTTTGTTACATATCTGGGGCCAGATTCCAAATCAGGCTATGCTGGCATAAGCGAGATATGCCAAACCCTTGGTATATCCCATGACTTACACCAAGTGATCGCCTGCCAGTATTCCAAGTGGTGCCTTGTGCCATGGCAGCTGCGGCTACACAATTCTGGACTACGCCACCCACTACGCTTGCAGCCCGCAATGTCACGTGTGCAAGTCGCGGTTACGCAGCATCTTCACCCAATTCCAGGAGGGCAACTGTTGAGCTATTTTAGAACAGCCTGGAGCTGCTCTATGGCAACCAGTTGTGCTATCCATTGGCTGCCAGCCCCTTGGTGCCACAACAACGACACTGGTGTATCCCCCATTCCCCCACAGGCATACCCCTGTTGCCCACCCCCAAATCTCGGGGACCCCTGGGGGTCTGTTCTCTGGTGCATGCCCCCCTGAACACCTGTGCCTCCTGTCCTGCCCCCCCATGCCCCCTGGTACTGTGTACCATGGTGTTCCGGGATAAGGGGCTTTGGGGGAGCTGCCGGTAGCTGGCCGCTACTTGTGCCATGCTGGTCAGCTCACACCATGCCCGTGGTGTGTGCCTTCTGCATGGCGTAACTGCATGGTGCAAGTGCTGGGACTCAGCCAGCTCTTGAATGCGGTGCAGGGTCCCTGGCATAGCAGCAAATGGTGTAACTCACAGCTGCCTGTAAGTTACGTCATTTGTTCTAGACTCGCCCCTGGCCTCAAACCTCCTCAACATAACTGAATTTTTATGATTGTGTAGATTCTTCCATAAGCCCAGTTATTAATCGAAGTGTCAAGGATCTGTAACTTATTCTATTTATATTTTTAACTGTATCCCAGTTTCTTGTATCATCCGGCTGCCCTCCCCTCCCTCTCCAGTCCTCCCACATGTCCCTCAGATGCAGGAGGTCAACTGTTCAAATCAAACATTTCAGGATCGGAAGAACTCTTCATATTCTGCATGGCTCAACTATTATTAGCTGAGAATATGAAACCTAAAAAATAATAAAGATGACTTCCTTAAATAAGTCTCTTTGAATATTCATATAACTCATTGATAAAGCAAACAATGTTCTCTGATCAAATCTTCTGTCTGAAAACAAACGAAAATCTAATGTTGTTCACTTGTCCCAGCTCAGTTTATTACACTGATCCAGTTCAAATAACATACAATGTCCCTTTTTCTTTTTGCAAAGCCCCTCTTGTATCTTACAACCATGCTTCATTATATATCCTCGCAACTGAAAGGCTTTATGGACTCCACTTTGCTTTTTGGGTCTCTTTTCTACATTTTAAGATGACTATCATGTTTACTTAGCTTAAGTCCCGATTTAGCAAGAGAGAAGAACAGCTGCCAAGCATCTTCAAAGTTGGAAACATATTTATTCCAGCTATATTTCTCAGTAACTTCAGGTAGCATCTCTGTTCTGATTCTCCTGTTGCTCCACTTGTTTATGTGTCTGGTTGCCAAGCATTCATTTCACATCTTGGAGAGTTTTTAAGGCCATTTGTTCCACCTGCATTTTGTGTTTGGTGTGTGTTATCTTCTGCCACTGGGCCCGTGGGGGGAGGGGGGTGCTTCACACTTCGATCCAACTGTATGTCCCAGCCCCTCTTTTAGAGTTCCTGCATCGCTGCCTCTGGGGATTCATAAACCACCAGTACTGTTTCCCAGAATATCCACATCCGCGAGAGATATGGTGTTTGAAATCTGATTCCACACTATTGGAGAATCCTGAAGATGGGTGAGTAAGCCGCCCTTCTTTTAGATATTTCCACTGGATAATCATGGTCAAAGATGAGATTAGCAGAGTTGTACTTTTCAACTTTCTTCTGCCAGGCCATCTGGAGTATGTATTCCTTGTCTCTGTAGCTGGACATCTTAAACACTATCGAGCGAGGTCTCACAGAGGATCAGTTGGTTTCTTTGTGAGAGCTTGGTGAGCGGTTCAATTTTAAATTGAAAAGTCAGAGCCAGGTCCAGTATATCCCTTAGTACATCTGTGATAAAATCTTCCATACATCCAGTTTCTGCTTCATCTGGGAGACCATACATATGTATATTATCTCTCTGATATCTGGCTTCTAAATCTAGTAATTTGTCTTGTTCAGTCTCTTGTAAATCTACCAAGAAATCCACCACTGTGTGAACTGTCTGTATATCCTCCTCTGCTCCTCCTACTCTCTGTTCAACCTATTCTGTGCACTTCTCTATTTTTTGTATTTTCCCCTGCAAAGACTTAAATTCCTTTCTGTTTTTGTCTTGAAAGTCTTTTAATTCAGTCAGCAAAGTCTCAAATCCGGTTCAGGATAATTGCTCTGTTTCTTGATCTGTATCCATTTTATAGGCCACGCTACAGACTAGCTCCTGCTGAGACTCCTTTGTTCTTGCAATCCTTCACCATCTACTCTTTTTGGAGTGCTCTTTCCAAGGGATCTATTAATGCTGGACTCCCCATGCATTTGCAGAGCCTCTAATTAAGATATTAAAACATATTTCAGCTGTTCTGAGGTTTGTTTGTCGATAAAGTCTGAGCAGGTCTAGACTTAAGGAAGCCATCAGAGTGGTGACATCACCAGAAGTCCCCAACATCATCACTTCTACTTTGTATTCTTAAATGTTAATAATATGATTCCTTCATTGAAGCAATTTTCAAACACACACACACACACCATGACACCAGTGCACACAGTGAAAATTCAGCATTGACAAACGCTTGTTTATATGGGGACACAACTGTTCCCCTATTCCAGTGCCTTGGATACTGTAATGTTGTAATTATGGTTTTAAAGTGGAACTGTCATCTACAGGATTTCTTAATGCCTGAAAGCCCATAAAAAGCTAATTTGAGTGAGCCATTGTGTTTATCAGTGAGTCTTTGCAGTCCAGAATTATACATATGTAAATCAGCTGGTGGCAGCCATGTGTTTTAGGCTTCTGACAGAAAATTATGACACTGAGAGGCTTAGTCCTGCTATATTAAAAGAAAAAAACAAAAGGGAGAAACAGGCTGTGTGTGTGTGTGTGTGTGTGTGTGCGCACGTGTATGTGTGTGTGTCTTTATCTCTGACAGAAGTGTTGCACTAACTGAATTGTGCTGAAAGGGGAAAAATGATCACCATTAATTACACAACTGTGTGTGTGTGTAAAAACCAGAATTTTACACACACCCTCAGTGTGGAATGCTTGTTCCCGGATGAGTTGTGGGAGCACATGAAGGCCATGTTCCCAGGCCCTTATGGCCATCAGAGCATTGGCGACAGTGCACCCATCATTAGGGTGCCAAATAATGGAATTCACTGCACCCTCCCTAAGGTCCACCTCTCCTCAGACTTAGAATATTTAGAAAGGGGTGTGTGGGTGGGGGGCACACATGGGGGGGCGTAGGGAGTGCAGCCCTCACAAAAAGAAGGAATGGTGACATGGAAATGTGGTACTCTAATGACCAGGCGCACTGCTGCCAGTGCTCTGAATGGGTGGAACCGTTGCCAGGCCAGTATGTACATAGCCACATTTGCATCTTGTAGACCTGAGTTTACATCTGAAATTGTAAGAGAAAAGGCTGCAAGAGAGGGTACAGAAAAAGACAGAAGTTGGTGCTGTGGCAGCCCCCATACATCTGTGTTGACATGAACACAGCCAGGGTTTAAAAATCTTGGTATTGAGCCCCAATACCTGTTGCCACCAAAGAGCTGTGATGAGATGTGTAGTTTTTGATGATCAGCTGGCAGCATCGCCTAGAGGTTAAAGCAATCCTGAAGATGGATTATTTTTACTAACAGCTTGAAATGTAAAGGTGATAACTCACTAGTATCAATGCACATACAAAACAATTATAATGTATGGGAGTGCATTATTATTGTAAGAAATTGCCAAGTTTCTCTTGTTGTTATGGTATTTCTGTGACATCAGCGGCTTGTTAACCATGCCTTAGTACATCACAGCAGTGCCATAACAGGTTAGAATGCTTCTCCCAGCAGAGTTCTTTATTTAGAATTATGATCGCTACTGCTACCATGATTGCTACTGTCTGTATTGTAGTACAGTGAAAAAATCGTTGTTGTTTTTTTTATTTTGTAGTGCCCAATTACTTTTCCTCTGTCAGTGTCTCCTCAAAGCAGCTCCTATGTCTGAACAAAATGGATGCCCAAACAACTGCAAAGCCGTAGATATTATGTCAAGATGGCATATTGACATGTGACTCCAGACAGCCAACCGGACTGTTTCAGCCAGACGTTTAAAAAAAAAAAATTTTGTTTACCAAAGCTGTATAGTTTAGCACATTAAGATTTGTTGCGGTGTTTCAAAAAGTTGTTGTTTATGCCCGATGTAAACATCAAGGTGATTGTGCCTGCTGTGTGTAGAACCTAGATAAAAAAGCATTTTTTTGTGTCTGAAAATCAGCCTGCATGTCAGTTTGTCTGCACATAAGGTAAGATCACATTCAACCCTAAACATGAGGAGTCCAGCACTGTTATTTGTTTAATGTGGTGGCACTATTAACACTAATATCGTAATGTTTTCCCATACACTATAAAGGATAATGGATGAGGATGGACAACAATCACCCTGAAATCGCATCTTGTGGTTTCCTTGACAACAGTAAACCTCTCCAGCTGTGCTCTCGAGGTTTACATTATTGTCAAGGAAACCAACCGATGCGATTACAGCATGGTTATTGTCCATCCCCCATCCATTATCTTCTATATTATAAATGTAGGTAGTGTTGTAATAACACCTTAAAACACACTTAATAAAACAGATGATCTCCTATTTAATCTGTTTGATTAAATACACTCAAAGGAGAACCAAGTCCCTCTGTGACATCATTTCCTGTCAGGAGCCTAAAACACATGGCTGCCACCAGCCCTTAATTACAGGCTGATTTACATATGAATAACTCTTGACTCAAAGACTCACAGGTGCAGGCTTCAGGATTCATCTCATTTATCGTCCACCAGGTGATGGAAGGGAATTCCTGAGGGAGGTTAGGGACTTCATCGCCTAGAGGGTATTGGAATCCCCCCGATGGTTAATTCTGGGGGATTTCAACGCCTGGATCAATGATGAACTCACGCTTTTTCGACAAAACCTCCTCCAATTGATGGATTCATTGGGCCTGACACGGATTGTTACCTCTGTAACTCACCAGGGAGGGACACTCATTGGACTTGATATTCCATCTGGGGATGGAAGTCTCTGACATGGAGGTGGAGCCTATCAGTTGGTCTGACCATCACGCCCTGAGGTTCAGTTTCACGGCCCCCTGAAAGAGGCCTGCCCCTAAGGAGATAGTACAGTTCCGTCCTTTGAGAGGAGTTACCTCAGAAGGCCTAATTACAGAGCTGGACTTCTCGGGATTGCCAATGGATAGCACTGACCCAGGGCCTTTAGTGCTGGCCTATAATAGGGCAGTTGTGGGGGCCCTGGATGCCATTGCTCCATTCCATGTTCATCCCTGTACTCTCCACCCAGGGGCTCCATGGTTTACTGGGGAGATCCGTGGGTTGAAGAGACAGGGCCAAAGACTGGAGAGACGCTGGCGGAAAACTCACCTGGAGGTGGACAGACTTAGACTGGTAGAACATTATAAGATCTATCAGTTAGCAATTTCCCATAAGAAGGCAGAGTTCCTGTCCAGGGAAATTGCTATAGTGAAGAATAGACTGGCCCAGTTCTTCTGGACTGTGGACAGACTGTGCAATCCAGTCTGTCTCCAAACTGGTCGAGCTTTGTCACAGTTACAGTGTGAGGAGTTTGCGATGTTCTTCGCCGATAAGGTGTCCACTATCAGGGATGAGATCAGCCAGTGCCTCCCCATTGGGTCTTGCAGTGATCAACAGAGGGGCACTAATACCCAACTAACCTGGTTCACCTTTAGTCGACTGGCAGTCATAGATATAGTGAGGATTATCCAGACTTTGTGTCCAACCTACTGTAGTTTGGATCTGGGCCCTACTCACCTACTTGGGTTAGGTGTGTAGAGGTTATTGGCCCTATCCTTACTGGGATAGTGGTGGCATCATTGGAGAGAGGGATATTTCCAGATCCCTTGAAGGAGGCAGTAGTGCGCTCTTCTGAAAAGCCTCTCTGATCCCGACTACCCAGAAAACTACAGACTGGTTTTGAACCTTCCTTTTGGGAAGGTTATCGAGAAGGTGGTCGCCTTGCAGCTGGAAGATCATTTAACCAGCCATTGTATCTATGACCCTCTTCAGTCTGGCTTTAGAAAACGGCATAGTACTGAGATGGCTCTTGTATGGGTACTGAATGATCTCCTGATGATGAGAGATCAGAGAACTCACTCTATCTTGGTTCTCCTTGATCTCTCAGCAGCATTTGACACCGTAGATCATGGGGTGCTGCTTGAACACCTGTGGTTTCTCTGTGGACTAAGGGGGGGTGGTCCACAGTTGGTTTCAATCTTTCCTGCAGGGTAGGACCCAGAGAGTAGTGTCAGGGATTTATTCCTCGACCTCTAATTGCCTGTGCTGTGGGGTGCCACAGGGTTCGGTGTTGTCCCCCATGTTATTTGCTGTGTATATGCTTCCACTGGGGGACATTATAAGACAGTGTGGGTTGAATTTTCATTGCTATGCTGATGATTCTCAACTCTACAAGTCTTTTGTGCCTGGGCAGGAGTCTGAATCAAGTACATTGTTTAACAACTGTCTCCTGGAGATACAGAACTGGATGAGTACCAATTGGCTGAAGTTGAACCTAGGAAAAACAGAGGTATTGGTGGTGCAACCGGGGTGAGAATGTGAAGTCTATGGGTGGGAAAACCCTCCAGCTCTATTTCTGGGGGGACCCTGCTTATGGCATCTGGTCAGGTGTGTAACCTTGGTGTTATATTTGACGAGGGCTTGACCCTGAGGGTGCAGGTGTCAGCCGTAGTCAAATCATCCTTTTCCATCTAAGGAATATAGCATGGGTAAAACACTTGGTTCCATCAAAGGACCTTCCTACCCTGGTCCACACCTTAGTTGCCAGTCGTCTAGATTACTGTAATGCCCTCCATCTAGGGCTGCCAGGAGTGGATATTCGCCACTTGCAGCTGGTGCAAAATGCGGCGGCTAGGTTATTGACTGGAAGCCCAAGATCCAACCATATAACACCTGTGCTGCATGAGTTGCACTGGCTGCCTGTACAGTGGTGGATCACTTTCAAGGTCATTTTAATGACCTATAAAGCCCTACACAGTTTGGGACCCCACTACTTGAAAGAACTCCTGACTTCTTACTGCCCCTTCTGCTCCCTCTGATCCTCTGGCAAGGGACTAGAGCTTCCCAGGGTAACCTTAAAAACATCTGGTGGAAGAACATTTGCCTTTATGGTTCCTACCCTGTGGAATTCTCTACCTTGCCAGATAAGTAATTGCCCGACTGTGGAGGGGTTTAAAAAAGCTCTGAAGGCCTTCCTATTTAATCAAGTATTTTCGGAAACATAAATTCTGCTATGGATAAGATGTTATTTATTACTGTGGTTTTAATGCTGTATGTAAAATTTGTAAAGGCGCCTTGAGCTCAGGAAGGCTGCCTTAAAGAAATACATTTTACTTACTTACTAGATTAACACAATGGCTCACTCACATTAGCTTATTATGGGCTTTCAGACATTAAGAAATCCTATAGATGACAGTACCCCTTTAATTGAGGCAGTATAGTGCAGTGGTTTAAGGCTCTGAGCTGTAAATCTGGAGACCTGGGTTTGAATCCACAGCCCCTACTTGCAAACTGTGTGATCCTGAGCAAGTCACTTAACTTCCCTGTGCTCCCAGGTCACACCTGTAAACAAGCTTTCAGCTTAGTGTGTCTCTCCTGGTTAAATAATTGGAAAAAAAATTAGTTTGGTTAAGATCTTGGACCACCATTCAGGATAAGTAAGCCATAAGACAGGATAGGGTGCATTAGGCAGTTCTAATGCATGGCACCTTCAGCCCCTGTACATGCATTAGAGCTGTCTAATGCACATCCCTGGAGTGTCTTATTGTGCTTATAAAATGGGGCTTCTTAATTTACATGTGGGGAGAAATACATTTTTTTTAGGCTTCAATAATAAAAAAATATTTTTTACTGTAGTTTGATGTCAAATAGTTCCTCCACCTGCATTACTTTTCAGTTTCTGACCTGTTATGCCTCCATAGCTGAGGTTGTATATGGTTGCTTTGGGTTCCCTCCACTCAATATTATAGTTACAACCAAAAACACAGTAAACATTTAATGGAAAAAAACTACAGTTTCAAAAGTTTTAAAATTATTCAGGCAGTTTTGGGCTTATTGCAGAACGCTTATCTCGTACCGCCACAAGTCAACACTGCAAGCTGTGAGTGATTGGCAGGCAGGGCTGGGGAGTTGGAAAACCATGGATTTGAAGATGAGAGAACCCTGTTTGTCCATGAAGCTCAAGTGGAATTTGACATACACAGACTGTAAATGCCATATCACTTACCATAGCAGTGGCAAAATCCCACTGTTGGGAGATGAAAGTTAAATCTGAATCAGGAGTGTAGTTCAAGTTTTCTCATCATCTGAAGTTATGGCTGGTCAATAAGTGAAAATGCTGACCATTTCTACCTCTGGACAGTAGATTGAAACCACCATTCAGCAATAGCAGAGGAGGGGAAACAACGGCTACACAATTTAATACCCTTTTCTGTGTGTTGGCCGGTGGCACTGAAGGTTGAGGTGCTGGACATCACACCTAGGCCACGCCAGCGACCCATGTTCGAATGGGCATGGGCCGCTGGGGTCAGCAGGGGAGGAAAAGGATTGAGCATCTGGAGGACTGCTCTTCTTCTCTGAGGAGGGAGGAAGTGTAGTATTGGTGCCCGTTCACCCCCTGATGGAGGCTGGGGGGTAAAGGCACCATGCTACAGTTGGGGAGGAGCTGAGGGCAGACTCATGGAGGGGAGCATGTACGGATGCATGCAGGTTCCTCCTCTGCCTTCGTCATTGCACGCCCTTGGCTCCAAGGGGAAGAAAAATCAGAAAATGCCAGCTCCCCACTAACGAGCTGGCTCTGGTACTGACCCTTCTGGCCATGACAGTTCCGCCTCGGTGGCCCCACTTGGGGGGCATCCCTGAGTATGAGGGAGTCAGTTGCTGGAGCTTGGCAAGCCCACCGAGGGGCTATGGGAGCTTAGGCACAAAAACAAAACAAAAAAAAAACTTTTCTGTAGTTGGCTAACATGAGAGCACAGTTGTTTTTGTTTTTTTTATATTGTGGAATTAGTATGATCGGGCAAGCAAGAAAACTGGATCAAGGTACAGAGTGGGTGAATGAATGAAAAGCAGTTGGGCAGGCAACTGTGCTGAGAAACATTCACAAAGATGTACAGACAAGTGAGAACTGCATTTTTAAGGGTGGTCGATTTTAATGTGAGTGCACCCTTCCACACTGTATGTAAATGTATGGAAGTAACACTTGCCATGAGAGAGTGATGGTGGTGGTACTGATGGTCACCAGAGCCATGGTCAGAATTGTGGAGTAAAACAATCATGGCTAAACAGCATAGCAGAGTGTAGTGAATTTGGCATGAACAAACTAATTATGTCAGTTATATGTGACAGAAAATCAGTTAATTTTGCAGCAAATACTGTTTTCCCTGTGTGCTTCTATGTTGGCTGAGCTATGGGGAAAATGGCAGCTGTCACTGTTTTAAAATCCTAGTGAGTCAAAGATTTCTTTCCTGTCCAGCATCCAGCTGGCTAGCACTTGTTTTCAGCCATGCATTAGACACTTCTAATGCATGACTAACAACAAATCAGGACACTAGATTTTCTCTTCCCATTTTATAAGTCAGAAGCAATTTAGCTGCCAGGTCATCTGGTTCTGGGGATCTATTTTCTTTTGTGCCCTTATAGTTAAGAGGACTTCATGTTCTGTAAATGTAATATGACAAGAAGTCGTATTATTTGAACATACTAAGTTGGGATATAGGATTTGTTTGGATTGGTATTTTGCTTGAAAAAGTTGTGCCAAATTGTTGGACCCATATTACCATTGATAGTGCAATGTTTTATTGCTTGTGACAAGTGTTACAAGATGCCAGAAACTCTGTGAATTTTATTGGCTATAGCATCCTGCAATTGTTTTTCTTGTGTTTTGATAAATATTTGTATTCTCCCTTTACATTTTTCCAAACCAGTTTTATTTCAAAGTTCTGTGATTTAACTACTAGTCTGCCTATCTTGTAGACTGCTTTATATTTTCATTCCCTACATTCTGCATCACACTACTTTTGTTTATTAGTTTTATGTTTATTTAGTTGTATTTGAACTTCGTTTGTCAATTCTTTTTCAGAAGGGTAATGATATTGTCATAGACTTCATATATGTTATCAATATGTGTTATTGCAAGTTTATTTTTAATCCCTTGAACAGTTAAATATTTTAAAGGGGTAAAATCCTTCTGGGTATTTCTGACACTTTTTGCCAAATAGGATGTCCACTTTATACCATTTTGTTATTTATTATCATGTTTTTAGCACTATTTTCCCTCCAAGTTTTATCCTTTGCTCCAAGCACTATCCATTCTGACTTCCAGTATGATACAGTGGGTAAATGGTCAATTTCCTATATGGTTTTCACACCAAATCTTACAATTTTATGAAAGGAAAACACATCCACTGGCACGTCCATTTGCAATTTGTAAAAAAAATAGTAGCTGCTAAACCTCTCTTGCTAACATCAATATCTTTAGAATTCCATATGATACTATGGACAGTATCATTAATTTGCCAAATGCAACTATAATGTTCTTGTCTATTTCCCACTCTAGCATTAAAGTCTCCCATTGTTATATTAGACACATCTGGATTATTAAGCTGTATGTCAGATATCACACAATGTAATTTTTGTATGACTTCTTTTTTGGACAGTATAGTGGAGGCAGTGAGATATTACAGTTTACACTTGGAATAAATCCATGCAAATAAATAGTATGGAAAACCAATAGTCAATATTTCACTTTTATAGAATGTTGTAGCCAGACTAATGTTGCAATACTTCCTTTGCTCTCCTCATCTATTTTTTCTTGCTTCATATTCCCAGCCCATGAACCCTTCCATAGACAAGTTTTTACCTTTTAATGATGTTTCTTGAAGATGGATTATGTCATACTTATTTATGTGCTCTATCCAGCCCCAATCCTCAGTTTTGTTCTCTAAACCTGCCACATTCTAGCTGACCAATCTTAAGAGATTGGTGCCTGGTGAAAGGCATCACTCTGAGTTTAATATAATTGTTTCTGCTTCTGATGAATATTGAATGTTTGAGCTTACACATAATTCAGGGCTAACACTATACATTGATTCTTAGGTAGTCAGTTCATGTAATATTATTTTACTATTTATCCTGTGGCCCCTTTGATGCTTGCTTGTAATATATTGTACTTCTGGTTCTTCTCTGTTGAGAACTTCGAGTCCTCCACCATTGAAAGTACAAAGTCCATTGGCCTTGCACACTCTGTAATTCTATTTTGTTGTTTATCAGTTATGCCAATTGGTTTGGTTCTTTCTACTTTATGAAGCCTTCCCTTTGTTTTGCAGTATTCTTTTCTTTTGGTGATGCTTACTGTAGCTGACCTTCCCTCCTTCTTAGCAACAGTAGAATTCAGATTCACCCCCAGCTCTCTGAACTTATTTTTTACTTACAGCAGTAATTCTCTTGTACACATGGAATAAAGGGTAAGACAGATAATTCCATTTATCTTATCTGTTTGGTATTGACATACAGTACTAACATTATGTCTGCCCAATTGAAGGTACTTCCCACTATTCATTTGCACATATTGTAAGTTAAGATCTTTAAGGTGGTAGGATTTTCATTTTTTGTCTTAGGGATTCCTTTCATAAATAAAGTTGGCAGACATCCCCCATTTTCTATTTCCTCCTCCTTCATTTTGTCTTCCTCAATGCCCTGACTGTTTATTTCCAATGTATTAATCTATAGGTATGAGGCAATATCTAACCATGTTCTTCTCTGTCTGTTTTTCCCTCTGCTTCTCTTTTTCCTAACTTCTGTCCATTTTGTCTCCTTAGTGTCCTTGCTTGCCTCTCCAGTTTGTGCAGCTATTTTGTTTTCTTCTTCTTGTGTTTTGATACTGTCTAAACTCTCCTTTTCCTTTGCTGCCTTAAGTTCATTTACCATTTTTTGCTCTGCACTTTCTTGTGCTGCAATCATTTCTGTTGTTGTTTTAATTGACTGTCCACTTTTTTATTGCTATTATCTGAATTTGATATGTTATTGCTACTCCAGACTCTTTATCCTTGTTGGTTCTATTTTCAAGTAAAAGCATTAGTAAGGAAACCAGTTCTCTGAGGTAGTCATTGTTTTCACAAAGTGCAATGCTGATCTGATGGGGACTAGCTTGTAGCAGTTGTAGCTGTATGTCACAGATAGCTGGCTGTTTAGTTATAATTGTGTTGATACTCTGATTCCCTTCCCTGGAGATGCTATTTAAGCTTTGATTTCACCTGCTATGATTTTCTGCCATACGTGCGTAATATTTGATTGCTGTTGTGCTGGAATCATAGTTGGGCAAAAAAAGACTGTGCTTCCAGGTCCAAATCAATATTTTTTTCCTATGAATTGGTTCATCTAAATGTGTAACTATGTTTGTATCTCTATATTCTATATGTTTGTTGTCCTGTCTGCTAAATCTACCTTTCTAAGGGTGTATACCATTGTTTTTGGCTTTTCTGTCTGGCAAAGTTTATTCATTAGACTTTTTTTAACTCTTTGATCTCCTGCAATAGTGGACGTTCTCTAACTAGCAAAAAGGATCTGCCTTTCATTACTGGAGATGATGTGCCCCTGGGTATTAAATAGCCCTGTATTCTCACAATCCCATCTGGACCAAATAGATCCAATTGTATTTCTGGAGTTACAAAATAGTTTGCAATCATTTTGTTTTTATCCTGTGTAATTATACTTTTCTGTGTTTTAGCTTTATTCAGTTTTTCCCACCATGAGATGCTTTCTTATTTCCTAGCATGATATACCCAGGCACAAGTTGCTAGCTAATTAAAAACTGTAAGATATCAGAGCACATTAAACATACATGTTAAAATTAATAAAGGAAAAACTAATAATGCCAGCCATTAAAAAAAAATCACATTTAAATGTATTCTCTAATACACCAGAAAATAATTCAATACAAAAAAAGAGTTTCTAAATATCCCAGTGCAGAAATTACATATGATTGTATAGTGTCAATTTAATGAACAAAGTACAGAATGTAAAATGATAATGTCCAGGGTACTTGCTGATTGCAATTCTTGATGTGGAGATTTACTTGAACTTTTCCACAAACACAAACCATGAACTTTCTGTCTGTAAGTCCTTTCTTTTCAGGTTTACTTGATTCCACTATCAAAAGAGACAGATGGCTGACTTCAGGGTCAAAAATTTCCTCACTTTCCTTGTGTTCAAGATCCTTTAGGAAAGCATAAGGAATTGTTAAGATTGTACAGTCATTTTTGAACTTTTTTTTAGCTTAAATGGCCTGACACCTATTAACATATAACTAGTAAATGAATGCAGCCACATACCATCAAGCTCAATCCCTCCTGCTGGGTATCACAGAATTTCAGAGATCCTCTTGTATTTGCACCCCCCATGAATGAGGGAATATTATTTAATTATCAGCCAGCTGCAAAATATATATATATATATATGTAAATTATATGAATGTTATAAATTATTTAAAACAAGCAAAAAAAGAAAGAAAACTTACATTCTGTTCAATTTAAAACTTATTACCTTTTAGGGGTTATCACCGTCCAGTAAGAAGACTCATGTAGCAAACACTATTTGCTCTGCTCAGCAGTCTGGTGGTGTTTTACATCAGTTATGCACTAATGTTTAAAAGCTGAAAGAAAAAAGCAGACTAAAATAGATGCTAAGCTTTGACTGTTTTGAAGCCATCAGATTTCAGCCAAATACTCTTTCACCCTTTACTGGTGAATATGATCTCTTATTACTATAAGAGAAAGCAAAAGAAATGGCTGTAAATGGAGTACACTCTGAAGAAAGGGGGGTTACTAGTGGGATACCACAGGGTTCGGCATTGGGTCCAATCCACTTTAATGTCATTATAGGTGACATTGCAGAGGGGCTGGAAGGAAAAGTATGCCTCTTTGCAGATGACACAAAGATCTGCAACAGAGTTGATGCACAAGAAGGGGTGCAAAGGATCAGAAGGGACTTCGCAAGTTTGGAGGAATGGTTGAAAATATGGCAGCTTAGATTTGATGCAAAAAAGTCCAAAGTAATGCACCTAGAAAACAAAAACCCAGGGGAAGAGTACACAATGGGGGGGGGACTAACAACAACACAAATGGAAAGAGACCTGGGGGTAGTCATATCAGATGGCCTTAAGGTAGGCAAGCGATGTGAGAAGGCAGTAAAGAGAACTCGGGGGCTACTAGGATGTATAGGGCGAGGCATCACCAGTAGAAACCATGACCAGTGTCAGTGGCTCAGTAGGTAGCACACTCGCCTCTGAGGCCAGGAGATCAGAGGGCTGTGGGTTCAGTTCCCACATCTGGCACTTGGGTTAATATCCCAGTACTGACACTGTAGTGCAGCATGAGAGGGGTGCTGCACTTCTGAGGTGCCGCTCTTCGGATGAGAAGTTAAACCGAGGTCCCATCTGCCTGGATTGGTGGTAGTTCAGGTGGATGTTAAAGATCCCATGGCACTTATTGAAAGAGTAGAATTTCCCATGTCCTGGTCAAATTTCCTCATTCACTAAAACTACCACCAATAGCTTAATCTGGTTCAAGGTCAGTTGGCATTCATCTGTATCCCCTCGGTCGTGTCTGAAAATAGGCAGGATTTGTCTAGTGCACTTACCTGGTCAACAAAAACTAAATAAAAAATAAATAAAAGAAAACAAGAAGTTGTTATCCCTCTGTACAGACAGCTGGAGAGACCCCATCTGGAGTACTGTGTATAGTTATGGAGACCCATCTCCACAGGGACATAGACAGGATGGAGGCAGTCCAAAGGAGGGCAAATAAAATGGTGTTGGGTCTGCAGCAGAAGCCATATGAAGAGAGACTAAAAGTGTTTAATATATATACCCTTGAGGAAAGGAGGGAGAGGGGGACATGATAGAAACATTCAAGTACCTCAAGGGAATCAACATAGTCAAAGATGGGAGCATCTTTAAGAAAAAGACATGTAAAAGAACAAGGGGGCACAATTTGATGATGGGGGGACAGCTCAGGAACAATGTGAGGAAGTACTTTTTCACAGAGAGGATGGTGGACACATGGAACCACCTTCCTGAGGAGGTTGTGGGGTCAAAAGCAGTGGAGGAATTCAAGAAAGCATGGGACAGATATAAGGTAATGTTAGTGAGGGTGAGGAAGTAGAGTGTTGGGTAACTGGAATCCACATCTTATTCAATAGGTAGGAAATGGGCAGACAAGGTGGGCCAGGCAGTCCTTATCAGCCGTCAAAGTCTATGTTTCTATATTTCTATGTTTAAATAGCTGTCCCACCCTTTAAACAATATAAAACAATATGAAAAATTATAAAAATAAGATTTTAAGCCTGTCTTTCAGAAGGGTATATAAAAGAGGGTATATATGAAAAATAAATGCTAGTAATACCTAGAATGACTCATTAGAGTGGTATAAAATGAAACAGCTATTATTAAATCAGTGTGACTCCAAACAAAAATTCCAAAGACTGCTTTGTCTGTGCCTAAATAAATCAAGCTGCCTGTCATTGTCATAATGCTGAAAAGCAAAGAGAGAGTGATTGTGATGCTAAACTGAAGTACTGGAATATCTTAAGATATGTTCCTCCATCTATCTTGCCAAATCTGCTGATGCCGCCATCTCTGTCCTAATGACAACCTCACCACTCTAATTAACAAGCATGCTCCTCTTGTTAAAATGAGGGTGCAGAAAATCTCGCATCTGTGGTTCACCCAAGAGCTCAAATCTACACTTACCAATAGAGACAAGCTATGGGCTAGGGCCAGGCACACAAAGGACCCAGCAGACTGGCAGGCATTTAGAACTGCCAGAAATGCCTGCGTTAAAAGTGTACATGCTACTAAAGCAAACTTCTACATCTCCACTCTGGAGCAGGCCAAAGGGAACTCCCAAAAAATCTGGAAGACACTGAGATCCATTGAAGGCCATCCTGCTGCTTCCTCCCTTCCGACAAAGATTCTGGCCAAGCACGGGATGGTTGAAAATAAACTGCAAATCCTCGAAGAACTTAACCTTCACTTTGCCACTGCCGGGTTGGCATTCGATTCCTCCCCATATGCTAGCCGAGTGAATAGTAAAACTAGCCCAGATACTACACATGCTACTCCACCTCATCCCTTCCAGTTATGCCTGTTTAGCTACAAAGAAGTCAAAGACATAATTCTTAGCCTTGACACCAAGAAAAGTGCAGGGGACAATGGCCTTGAATCATTTGTCTTGCAGTTAGACTATGCCCAGCTCACAGCCCCCATCCTTCACATCTTCAACCTCTCTATTACCACAGCCACTGTTCCATCCTGCTGGAAATCTGCCCATATTCTTCCTCTCTTCAAATCAGGAGATCCTTGTGACTTAAACAACTACCGTCCTATCTCTATCTTGCCCGTTCTCTCCAAAGTGCTGGAAAAACTTATATACAACCAACTAAAAAATCACCTCGAAGCGCACTCACTCCTAAACCCGGCTCAATCTGGCTTCAGGTCGAAGCACAGTACCATCTCAGCCTTGGCTAAAGTCTCTAATGACTGGATCCATGCTATGGACACCAAGAAGGTTATTGGTGCAGTCTTTCTAGACCTCAGTAAGGCCTTTGACACTGTAGACCATCACCTCCTAATCACCTGTCTTGCCTACATAGGTGCCACTCCACTTACCTTACAGTGGTTTAACAGTTATCTCACAGGAAGGATACAAAAAGTCAAAGCTGATGGCCTACTATCTGCCCCCCTTCCAATTGCCAGAGGAGTCCCTCAAGGCTCCATCCTAGGACCAATCCTTTTTTCCCTGTACATCAACAACCTTGACTCCCACATAAAGAACTCTAGCATACATTTCTTTGCGAACGATACGATTTTGTACACATCAGGCTCGTCCTTAACTGAAGTCAGGGAAGCACTCCAAGCTGACTTTATCCAGTTAGAAAGCAACTTTTTCAATGCCAAGCTTCTCTTAAATGCCAAAAAACCCAGACAATGATTTTCTTGAGACTTGCCTTGT
This sequence comes from Neoceratodus forsteri, assembly GCA_016271365.2. Lineage (NCBI taxonomy): Eukaryota > Metazoa > Chordata > Ceratodontiformes > Ceratodontidae > Neoceratodus > Neoceratodus forsteri. The sequence continues at coordinate 824,674,485 of CM057455.1, read as the reverse complement.
CTGTTGCTCTACCTACACCACCTAAAAACTTCATAGTTACCTCCTTCATGAACCCTTGAAGTCGTACTCTAAATTTAAATATCTAGGTATGTGGATAGACAACAAGCTTTCCTTCAATGACCACATTGAGGATCTATCAAAGAGGCTTAAAGCATGCTTGGGTTTCTTCTTTAGAAATAGGACCCTCTTTTCTCTCGAACCTGCAAAAGACTTGTCCAAGCAACATTCCTTCCTTGCTTGCCCACGGAGACATTATCTTTATCTCCTCCCCAACCTTGAGCCTATCTAAACTGGACGTACTTCTATCACTGTGCTCTTCGCTTCATTACTAACTCTGCACAGGACCCACCACTGTGATCTTTATGCAGCAGTTGGGTGGACCTCTCTTGCCACCAGACGCCTCCTGCATGCTGGCATTTGGACCCTCAAATTACTACTCCACAAACTGCCTGTCTATTTAACGTCTCTCATACACATCTCGCATAGCCCCTACTCCCTAAGGAAATCCGACCTTATCCTACTAGATGTTCCCAGGACACGTACCACAGCTGGACAAAGAGCTGTCTCATACACCCTCCCAAACATTTGGAACCAACTACAAGCCATGCTGAAGCTAACCAGCATCATATCAATTAACTCCTACAAAACACTAGCTATCTCTAAATTAAAAGACATATGTAGGTACTACTAGGCCCCCAACGCCAAGTCAACTTCCTAGGTACCAACTGGCCCTCTACTTATTAAGCTGAAATGTGTTGCATAATTTAGGAGGGTAAAGCTGGAATGTACTGCATATATAGCATAAGGACTTCTATCGGTATACCTTTTGTATTATATATATATTTTTCTTTGTTGTTCTACATTTATATCTCCTGTCTGTGTAACTGTGAACTGTATGTGTATGTGCCTCAGGACCTCCTTGTGAATGAGCTTGCTCAACGAGTCTTTCCTGCAATAAACTTGGACTTTCACCCAACAGTGTGAGGCAAAAAGTATGTTCAAACAATTTCACAAATTCTCAGTCCTACAGCCCTTGTTAATTTCCATGTCAGCAGCTTCACAGCTTCTGTCTCGTAGTTCCTGATTTCTACACTGCCCATACAGTCCCGCTGCTCCAAAGCTCCACAGCTCCACATCTGCTTGACTCCAGCCACTGACACTCCAAGGCTCCAGTTCTCTGGCTCACCAGCTCTAGTTTTCTGCTCACAGTTTCTCCAGCATGCCAAATTCCCTCACATATCAGCCATATGTGAATTTGTGAATGAAACAAGTAGAAAAAGACAACGTAAACCTTTTTTTCCTCACAGCAAAACAAAAAGAATAAAAATGGCTATCATCAGTTAGAAATATCATCAAAGACAATCTGCTGCTCCTCAACAGATCAGTAGAGATGTTGCAAAGTGTTTTCTTGCTGGGAAAGATGTGACAAAGCTACAAACCTGAGATTGGTATCGCAAAACATCTCTTAACCAAAAGCTCAAAACTTATGGATCCCTTCAGTGAACAGGGTGGGATAACCAAAGAGCAACTGACTCCCTTACTAATTAAACTGCTTGATGAAGGCTGGAAGATTGATTTTCAGCAGTTCCCTTAGATGAGTACAAAGTGTACCAAACTCCCCCTTGCGGCTAGGTCAGATGTACCAGGGACTTTGCACCAGAGTTTAATATATTGTGGGTCTCAGCATCAAAGTCCCCGTAGCTTCCACAAGAGGAATTGTGCACCAAACAGGTGGTGCAAGGCACAGGTTTGACAGAGGCAGCCATAATTCCCTGCCTATAGACAATTTTGCCCAGTACGTGATATAGGGACCACTGTATGTACACAAATGTGCTAATGTACACAGTTATGGATGTTACTGGAACAAAGTTCAGGTGACAGAATACGGAAACAGTGCTGAGCTGTGTGACAGACAAAGACATTAGGATGTCCCTGTAACAATGCAGTGGTACATACAGATGTCTGACGGGCTCCATTCTGTAGTAGTGTACACAGACACACTGTTCAACAAGTGATAAACAATTGATACCTTTGTTATAGTGACAAGGTCCCCATCAGTGACTGATAGGACCTCTAGGAAACAACAACCACTACCAGTCCACATATGCCTCTGTGTGTCATGCAGCGCTTGAAAGGTGTGAACAGCTGTTGCCAACTGCTAAGAATCTGTGCATCCATTGAGCAGTACCTGGACACCATGTCACAACACAGCCAGTTCAATGCATTGTGGCACTACTGGTTCCTATGTTGTGCCACTCGACTTGTACATTGAACAGCATGCATAACCAGGCTAGAGCACTTAACATGCCATTACAGTAATTACAATACAGACAATGACAGTACAGAACAGTGACAAGACACAGTGCATCACCTTGTAGATACAGTTGCTGCTTCTTCACAGAGGTACGGTACTGTCCTGCACAACAGGGACATGCAGTATTCCCACTAGCCTGGACACTACAGCATCACACCAGAACATTATTGCACACCCGTAATAGTACAGTGAATGTCGTGTTTTGTGGCCCCATTGCTGCCACAGATGCTCAGCAACACACTTTCCATTTCTACAGCAAGCACCTATGATGGTAACAGTGAATCTGTAGACCATGTCAATGAGGGGCAGCTGGGGTGGACCACTGGACAGTGAGCATACCACCACCATAGGTGGTCATGGGATCACCTTCGCACCTGGACCAGGCCCACATTGTGGTGCAAGGGCTGGTAGACCTGCTGTCTTCTGGTCTAACTATAGGGGCTGCTATGTGGTCTTGAGGGGGACTTTGGAAAATCCCTATATGGAGGACGTGGCAGCCCCATCCTGGCACAAGCCCCCTACTGCCATGATGCAGCCTTGTTTCTGCTGCAGACATGATGCAAGCCAGTCTAGTGCAGGGGGCCCTGGTTATGCCACAAGCTGCCTTCCAAAATTGAGTTTACCACAACCTCTGACATACAGTGCCAGTTGCATCAATTTATTTTGACTCAAGGTCCATGCGTCACTCTTGGACCTCTGCAGCCCAGATCTATAAGGAGATCAAATGTAAAAGGCAGTTTTTAGGCACAATATGTACTGAGTGAAGTACATCACTAATGGACTAGAATATTTGAAACAAAAAAACAAAGGGCAAGATTTTCAAAGTGTGGCACAGGGCTTGCAGCCAGCCCTGCACCAGGACACTTAGGTTCTGGCAGTGCTCCAGCCCCATCACCGCAGCTGCACCCATTGCAACAGTTTTCCTGATTTATGCCAGCTTGCCCAACATTTCTGGTGTAAGCTCTGTTAAAAAAGGCCCCCCAGGACTGCTGCAAGTTAGACCAGCAAAAGGTTTTTCTAACTTGCAGCAATTGCCACGTGGGATAGCAAATCCCATTAAATTGCAACTGGGGCTTGCAGTGATCTAAGCCTTTTGAAAATCCTGCCCATAGACTTGAATGGCATGATTACCTGAAAAAAGTCCAAGAAAATTCAGATTACCTGAAAAGTAGTCCAAGACTACTCATTAAACATATAAATCCCCGGCTTCAGCAATGCCATATTAGAAAAGACAGTGGGATTGGATGTAAATATTAATTTAGTTTTATTCTGATCGTTATTGCAGTATTGAAAGCTAAGCAAGGCAGTGTAGATATGCTTGGGCAGTGACGAGGATCGAGGGAGACAGTGAGCTGCAGGGGATAAGGGAATTTTGTCTTCTGGGGAATGTTCAAGAAGACATGGGGTAAGGCTGTCAGAACTCACTAGAGTTCTGGGTTCTGGTACTGGTCTAGAACATTTTAAACAGTTCTAGTGTTCTAATCTTCCTTGGAACAAAAACTCTTAAGTATATGATGGGAAAGGAAGAACCGATAAAGACACTATGAAGAGAAAAAATAAACAAAAATCTTGCTTTCTCTCAACACATAATGATATAACTGTTTCACTACACATGCAGAAAAGAAGACCACATTGTGCCATTCAATATGCAAAAGTCAAGTGTCACAATTTCATGCATTTGGCACATCTGCATGTGAGCAGTTCATTCTCATATTGTCACTCTCTAAAACATTTTAGGATGGTAGTTCTCAATAATTAGTTTTCAATCTGACATATCCTGTCTTTGAAATGTCTGAAAAAAAAAAAACATTTTATTTAGTATAACCCTTAATGTATGGAGTCATGTGATGCTTGCTTGAGCTAGACATATCTCAGGTGAGCTCAGCCGATTCATATTTTATTTTATATTATCCCCAGTGATTTCAACCCACCTGTGATATACTGGATTTATAAAACTGTGCTCACAGTGTTGGAGCCATGGCTTCATAGGAAATAACTGTGAATAGTAGGTGATCACCACTGAACCTCCTGAAGCTGATACAGGGCCTGAGAGGCCTATCACACCCCTCATACTGGAGCCGAAATGCCTACGACAAAGTTCCTCTCCCTCACGCTGCTGACAGCTTCACCACAAGAGCTTATAATGGAGCAATTCTTTCTGAGCTGACCAATATTAAAACTGCTGTCTATGAGTTAATCTTGGATTTTGAGATCTTTAAGCTGGCCCTTCAAGAACTGGTAGTTAGGATGACTGATGCAGAGACCCGCATTAGTTCGATCAAGGACTTGCAAGCCAAAACTGATCCCAAATTTATTCAGCTCCATCATTCTGTTATCTGACTTAGTGAGAAGGTGGATGACCCGGAGGGATGCTCATGAAGAAATAATCTTGTCCTATTAGGTCTCCCAGAAAACAAAGAAAGCACTAACTCCATTGATTTTGTGCAAAAGTTCTGAACTAGAGTGGCTGGTCCTTCACTCAATGGACCTGGGTATATTGTGGAGTGAGCACATCGAGGCCTACACCAGTGACCAGCCCCAGGAGAGAGACCCAGACCATTGATCTTTCAGCTCCCTAACTATCTAGATCAGGTGCATATCCTAAAACAAATTCAATTCCTAGAAGCACTCCAGTGAGAAGGGCACTGTCTCCGACTGGTACAAGATCTTACCCTACAAGTATGCCAAAAAAGAGCAGAGTACAAAGAAATCAAATCCAAATTGTGAGCTGCACATATCAGGCACAGGATGCTTTACCTGGCCTGTCTTGAAGTCGCTATGGAGTCGGGCATTCGAAGATTTGATACTGCGGCTCAAGTGGCACTGGAACTGCTAAAAATGTTCCCTAATTTATTTACTGCAAAACCTGCTGGCTGACACTTATCTTTGCTTCTTATGCCAGCTGCTATTTGTTTGTATTGTTATATTTACAGTGCTTGTTTCTGATATCTTGCAAAACTCTCTCTTGTTCAGAGCCTGGAGTCAGTGAACCTTCTAGAACATTCCCTGAATCACTGCCAGAACATCATACGTAATGACTGTTATGAAAAGACTTTCCAATCATTTGTACTGCTCCAGATTGTAAAATGCTTCTTTGCAGGCTGCTTCCGCAGTTAAGTTGTTACAGCTTTGAACATATTGTTATTTGGGACAACTGCTTTACATGTGTATTTTTTGTTTCTTAATACGTGGTATTTTATTTCTATATGATCAATATGGTTTCCAGAGTCAGCTTCCCTTCACATTATCAATATTTTACTGCTGCTTGCAATTTCAAACCTGCTCTAGTGTATGTTAGTTTTTATAGGCTGCCCTTTTTGATATTCATTAACTGTTGTTAATATGAAAAGCAGTCACGGCACAGCTAACACAAAAAAAAACTATCCACCACAAAGTGCAAGACTTAGTGCTTCTTTAATGAAACCATACTAGTAAATGGGATTAAAATGAACTGTTTATATGAAGTCTGGCAGGAATGAGCAATTTTAAAATGAATTGTTGTGGTGGCACACTTATAGTTTCACTTTGTCCATTTTAAAACAGACTACCTTTTTATTTATATGGTAGGTTTGTTTAAAGCACTATGTCACTTTAAATTTTTATCATGTGATCATAGCCACTTGGGCTATAAAAAGGGTGTGTATATACTACATTTCTATATTCATCAAAGCCAAAGAGTTGGTGAAACGTTAGAGGTTACATCTGTTGGTTCCTGAGTCTCTGAGTCCAGCTTTTTTGGCTGGTTATGTGTTCCTGTGTGGTGAGATTATCATTACAGAAGCACTAAGTTTTGCATTTTGTGGTGAACAGTTTTTTTGTGTTAGGTGTGCCATGACTGCTTTTCATATTGACTTTAGTTTGTCACTGAGCACCCTATTAGTCTTGTACGTCTCTGTATACTCTGAGTTAACTGTTGTTACCATTTGCATTCTCATTTGAATGTTAACTTTTATAGCTATAGAGTAGACCGCCTGTTTAATATATGGAACTGTTTAGACTGGCTGCCACTTTTATATCTTATGCCAGAAGAATTTAGTTAAGTCCGCTCCTTTACTCTTTAGCAAAAAATTAATGCCAACATGTATCTGAGGCGATACGGCTAGATAAGCCTCTTCCGCTTACTTTACCATTTTTATATGTTGGATAATTACTTTGAACTGAACCGCTTTGCTAATCCATTCCTTATGAAGAGGGTACTTTTCTTTTATGGGGAATAGACTGTTTTTTTTATTTTACTTTTTCTTTTTCATTGTGTAATTGGACATTTAGCATTGGCAGTCACTAGGGCATATTTATATTAGACATGTGCGAAATTGCTGAATTTTGTTATGCAAAATATGTCACATAATTTGTCCATCTAACAAAATTTTTTGGGGATGTGAAATGCATAATTTCACCATTGGAGTGCAAAATTTTGCCTGTGGAGCACGATATTTCACCCGTGAAATGGCAAAATTCACCACTTGAGGGTGGAATTTCACTGTTCTTGGGTGAAATTTCGCAACTTCACACCCCACTAAATATTTCGCAGAATGCCTGAATTACTCAAAATATTTCACTCGTGAAACTGCCAGTTTCACGGAATTTCACTAGTGAAATTTAATTTCACAACATCTCTAATTTATATACACCTGGCTTAGGAAGGATGGGTATTCGATCACTGATATTATGGGGCATTTATAGAGAAGTGGAGAGTGTGAAGATGTGTGTAGAACCCCCTCCCCCGATGACTGTCCTGAGGAGTAAACCACAGCACTTCGCAAACATGTGCTATATTATTTCAAGAGAATTGCTGTGGTCTCTTTTTTTTTTCCTTCTATCTTTGCATAACTTTATCAGTCATCACTCTCTGTTTTTTCTTTCTTCTGTTGACTTTTCCTTCATAGGAAACACAGTGTGTGAATTCTGCTCTCCTGTGTAATCCTCATTCATGTCTACTTTGATTCTGGTCTTCCCCGACCCTGCAATGCAATGAATGGTTTACCTCTAACTACTAACTGCTGCTTGCTATAGTCCAAGAGAGGTGAGTACTGACAATATAGATTACTTGAGGTTACCCCTCACTACTATTGCTATGGGAGCTACATATTGAATATAATTTTGGGGCTTAGGTGGTTGTGAAGGGCATCCCAGAGAGGACCCTCTCCAATAGATAGCTCATGTAGTTGTACTATGGAGTTATTATCCAGTTCCTGAACTGAACTTCCACCACCATCCACACGGACATCTGGGTGACCAATTTTATTGTGTTTTATTACTTGCCTGTTGGTGAATCACACCATGATTTCTGCCTCCTTCCTCTTATCACCTTTTCCTCCACTGATGCAATATATTATGGAAATTAGTAAGACATTTCTATAGCAGACTCTTGTGAGGATCACTCTAGTGGCAACCTGGATGAGAACTCGTGGGAGATGGGAAGGGCTACGGACCTGTTGTCACCACCTCTTGGCTCTTAACTTACGTCATCTATTTTCTTTTTTGCTTTGAACTCATCATCCTCCTCTGGGGTGTACTTATTATTTTACAATTTAAGGCAATGCTTATTTGAGTAACCCCTACTAGCTAATCAAATTTGTTGGCTTACCTTTGTTGGAATTGTTCCTTTCTATCCACCCTTTTTTCTTCTTCCCTCAGATCTTACATTAATTAAAATACAAACTGGAGAAGTAGAATTGAGATAGATAAGGGGAGTGGGACCTTACTACATCATTCGCCACTTGTTTTTTATATCTTCTATATTTTTCCTTATTTTCAGTTTAAAAAGACATTTTAAAGTCTTACTTTCATTTTTTAGTAGATACACCTATGTAAACTGCTTGGCCACTGTCTGATTGATATCTTCATTTGGTGGACCTGGAGCTCTACTTGCCCATCAGCATTCATGGGCCAGTATATTAAGACCAGGTGGGGTCTTGCATTTTATTACAAGGGCATTTCTGGGAATATAATTTATGGGTTTGTGGTTTGGTGAAAATGTTTTCATAGAGGGGTGGGAAGGTTGGGAGCTCAATTTGGGAGCTTTATGTGTTGTTTATGTGGTGGGGAGGGTTCTTTGCAATCTGCACTGGCATTTACTGCTTGTTATTTGTTGGGGCTACTTTACTCCTGATTTTCTATATTGGCTTAATTAATGGGGACACCATGGAATATTATTACATGGAATATCAAAGGTGGACAATCCAGGACAAAATGTCAAGCCAAATCTCACTTTTTAGATGTCTGCACATAGGTCAGGCTTTCTGGGCTGGCAATAGCAAATGTCAAAGGGGTGTGGGTATTCTGTTACTCAGATCCTCCCTCCCTTCTCCCTTTTTCTGTAATCTCTGATAAGAAGGGTAGATATGTTTTCATAGATGATCTTTTTACCCACAGAACTTCTTATGGGATCTATATACGGACCCAATAGTGATAACCCCTCCTTTTTTCTGAATTATATAACATCTTGACCCCCCACACACTCATCTTCCATGGATATTAGGTGGGGATTGGAATTTAGTTATTTGCAATGATACCAATAGAACTTATAGGGTGGGCTTTGGCCTGTTGCTGGCTCAATGTGGCTTCAGAGACTTTATTGATAATTCAGGCCTCATTGATCCTTGGCGAATTTTACACCCTGCCATCAAAGAATATACTTTTTACTCTCATCCACACAGTTCTTATTTAAGATTGGATTGGATCTGTAACTGCCTGTTTGCTAGGCATGCATAATGTTATCTTCATCTAAAATGTCCTGTTCTCTCCACTTGCACTTCGATTGTTTTGTTGTTCTACTGTACCCTTGTATTTTACTGTATGTTTTGTTTCCCCCTCTACTCTTTCATGACATGGAGCCTTGCAAAGGAGTCTCTGACTCAAAGAGTTGTAATTTGATACTTTCAATAAATAAAAATAAATAAATTATTTTTGATTATAATTTTATTAGCCAATGCTTATAGTTGTCAAATAGAAGCTATTATCATATCTGACTATTCACCAATTAAATCTATTATAAATCTTACTTATCAATTGGATCAAGACCATACTTGGTCCCTGAATACTTCCTTTTAGCAGACCCCCAAATTGTTACTTGCACAAAAAACTATATTAAGATCTCCACTGCAACTAACTGGCTTTTTATTGCAGTCCTAGATCATGTCTGGAAGGCCTTTAAATGTTTATGGCATGGTGAGCTAATTCGCCTTGCTACAAAGTATAAGAAATCAAATTCAAAGCAGGCTGACATTCTGTTCTCTACTATTGGAGATATTGAAAAATATCATTCTCCATCCACCCCTAAAGATATCCAGATTCGACTTGCCCAACATAGGGCTAAATATCCACTTTTATTTTAGACCAGGCTTAAAAATCTTTAAAATCCTTTAAAGCTACTTATGTAGATCAGAGTGACAAGGCAAGTAAATTGCTGGCCCTTAGGCTACACCAGAGGGTGGCAACTCATTGGATTAAATCCATACAAGATCCTATTACCTTATCTACTATTACTAAGGTGAGGGAGATGACCCAAATATTCAAGGACTACTATTAGCAACTTTATTTAGAAGACCTAGGGGTGGAGAATAAGTATAAAGATTTGTCCTCCTATTTGAACGGTACCCCCTTGCCACATTTGTCTAACTCAGCTGCTTTACTTTTAGAAGGACTGATTACCGAAAAAGAAGTTTGGGTAGCTATTTCTGCCTTAGCATTAGATAAGGCCCCAGGTTCTTATGGATTTGCCTCCAATTTTTATAAACTGTTCATTGACAAATTTGTCCCTATACTATCATCACTCTATAAATATTTGAATTAATCTGATTTAGTAGAGACACTGTTATTGAAAGCTTGTGTTGTTGTACTACCCAAACCCGACAGAGATGAGTCCCGTCCCGAAAACTATATAGAGGATAATGTATGGTCATCGATGGTTAACCGGTTTGTTAACCATCGAGAGGTCGCCAGGGTGACCACGTAAACCTTGAGAGTGAAGCTCGAGAGGTTTAGGTCACCATGGCAACCTCAAGATGAGTTAACAAAATGGTTACCCATCAATGTACCATACATTATATTTTATAGTGTATGGTACAATTTAGGTTTATACAAAAGAAAGCAGTTCCTTACTGCAGTTTTTTTCATGTTGCCACTGCTCTGCCCTCACCACAGCGGCTGATTTGCACATGCCCAGACTGTTCCTGGTTGTTAACCCATCAATGTGATGTACCATTGATAGGTTAACAACATCATGACGTCACATCGATGGTAAAACGTTGTTATAAAAAGATAGATTTCTACCTATAACAATGTTCTACCATACATTATAGACCTATATCACTTATTAATATTGATATGAAAATACTTCAAAATATTAGCCTCTCATCTTGAATGGGTTTGGGGTCATTTAATAGATCCTAAGCAGGTGGGGTTCATGAGGGGGCATTAGATGCATTTCTGGTCTCCCTGCATACTGAAAAAGCCTTTGACAGAGTTTCTTTGCCTTACCTGTTCAGGATCTTACAACAATATGGTTTTCCCAACTCTTTTCTTTGCTGGATATGCCTTTTATATTCACATCCCACTACCAGGGTTCTGTACAAAGTCACTTTCTGACCATTTTCCCATTTCTTGTGGCACCCGATAAGGCTGTCCATTATCCCCTTATATTTTTAACTTATATTTATAGCCCCTAATATGGAAGATCAATAGCTCTCCTAATATATCAGGGATCACTGTAGGCACACAGGAATTAAAAATTTCCACCTACGCCAATGATATTTTGTTACACCTGTCTGATCCTGTCCCCTATCTTCAATTGGGAGTAAGGCAGAAGCAGGAAACTACAGACCTGTTAGTTTAACCTCAGTGGTGGGGAAAATGATGAAATCACTTCTGAAAGAAAGAATCGTTGAGTACCTAGAGGCCAGAGGGGTACAGGACCCAAAGCAGCATGGATTCACAGCAGAAAGGTCATGTCAGACGAATCTAATCGATTTCTTTGACTGGGTGACCAAAGTAATAGACCAGGGAGGGGCTGTGGATATGACCTACCTAGACTTTAGCAAGGCATTTGACACAGTCCTGCACAAAAGATTAATAATCAAGTTAGCCAGCCTGGGAGTGGGTCCCAGGGTGGTAGCCTGGGTAGCAAACTGGCTGCACAACAGGACAGAGAAGGTAATAGTGAATGGAATACATTCTGAAGAAAGGGGGATTACTAGTGGAGTACCTCAGGGCTCAGTACTGGGTCCAGTCCTCTTTAACAACTTTATAGGTGACATTGCAGAGGGTCTGGAAGGAAAAGTATGCCTCTTTGCAGATGACACAAAGATCTGTAGCAGAGTTGATACACAAGGAGGGGTAGAAAGGATGATAAGGGATTGGGCAAGGTTGGAGGAATGGTCAGACATATGGCAACTTAGATTCAATCCAAAGAAGTGCAAAGTAATGCACCTGGGAAATAAAAATCCAGGAGAAGAGTACACAATAGCAGGGGAGGTACTAATGATAACAATAATGGAAAGGGATCTGGGTGTAGTCATATCAGATGACCTAAAAGTGGGTAAGCAATATGAGAAGTCAGTAAGGAGAGCCAGGGGGATACTGGGATGCATAGGGAGGGGCATCACAAGTGGAAAAAGGGAAATGGTTATCCATCTATACAGACAGTTGGTGAGACCCCATCTGGAGTACTGCATGCAGTTTTGGAGACCTCATCTACACAAGGACATAGACAGGATGGAAGCAGTCCAGAGGAGGGCAACTAAAATGGTGCAGGGTCTACACCAGAAACCATATGAAGAGAGACTGAGAGAGCTTAATATGTATACCCTTGATGAAAGGAGGGACAGGGGGGACATGATAGAAACTTTTAAGTACCTCAAGGGAATCAACAAAGTTCAGGAGGGTAGCATCTTTCAGAAAAAGAGATGTGTAAGAACGAGGGGGCACAATTTAAAGTTAGAGGGGGGATGGCTCAGGGGTAATGTGAGGAAATTCTTTTTCACGGAGAGAGTGATGGACGCATGGTACCGCCTTCCTGGAGATGTTGTGGGGTCTAAAACAGTGGGGGAATTCAAACATGCATGGGACAGACATAAGGCAATTATAGTGGGTGGGTTGCAGGAAGTAGGCTGTTGGTTAACTAGGATCTGCAGCTTATCCAATAGGTAGGGAAATGGGCAGACTGGGTGGGCCAAGTGGTCCTTATCTGCCATCAAAGTCTATGTTTCTATGTTTCTATGAATGGTGTTCATTTAAAAGTTTTATAAGAGGGGAATTTATCATCTTGGCATTCAGGAAAAGGAGGACAACACTCTTCTGGAATGTATTGGTGATTTAGAGAAAGAGCTGTGCCCTACTTCACCGGAATCCACAAAGAGGGAGCTTATTGTTCTCAGGGATAAATATGCTGAGGCATAAAGTGGCATATGCCATTTTTAAAACCTGTTCCACTTACATTGGTCAGGGAGAGAAGGCAGGTTGGCTCATTGCACTGCATCTTAGGAAGCAAGACGTTTCACAGTTAATCTCCTCCATCTAGTCTGAGTGAGATAATACTATTAAAGTCCAACCGAGGGACATTGCCAAAGAGTTTGAATTATACTACCTCTCCTTATATGGCCCAATGGTAGACCCCCCAGACCCTCTTGACATACGCCAATATTTGACTGATATTTCACTTCCCTCCTTTGATGCTATGCAATAGGCCCATCTTCTGGAACCTATTACTGAACAGGAAATATTGGTGGTGATCAACTCCCTACCACCTGATAAAGCCCCCAGCCTGGACGGTCTTTCTTGTGTCATTTGTTTCTCTTTATAATTCAGGCATTTCTGACCACACCTTCTAAAAGCTTTAATTGTATTGTTTCATTAACCTGGGAAACGCCTCAGGCAATTTCCAATTACCGCCCAATTTCCTTATTAAATTATGACTTCAAAATGTTATCTAAAATATTGGCATTAAGGATCAGAGCAGTCTGGCTAGCCTTATTAGCTGCAAACAGATTGGTTTTATAGTTACTCATTCCTCGGTGGACCACTTATGTAAACGTATTTCATGTTTTCTCTGCATCCAGAGATTTAGATGTGCTGCTTAGCTGATTTCCTGGACGTGAAGAAGGCCTTCTGACAGAGTTAATTGGACATTTTGTTAGCTACTCTGGAAGCGCTCTGCTTCCCTCCACCTTTCTCCATTGGATTGAGATGATACATTCTTCCCCAAGTGCTAAAATTTACTGCAGTGGTGTTTTTTCTTCTCCCTTCTCTCTATACTTTGGCACCCGACAAGGTTGTCCCCTTTCACCCTTACTGTTTAATTTTTAACTGGAACCTCTAATGCTCAAATTTAAAAATAATCTCAGTTAGCATGGTGTCAAAAGTTAGTTCTCATAATCTTAAACTGTCTGCATAAGCAGATGATATTCTGCCCCATATTGTCAACCCCAAAGAATCCTTACCGGCAACCTTACTAGCCATTACCGAATTTAGTAGATTTTTGCATTCTAAACTTAATATGGAAAAGATGGCGGTCATGTCCTCAATGCTAAGGTTCTTAAATCTTACATTACAGCATTGGGGCTTACCTGGGAAACCAAACAGCTCAAATATTTAGGTGTTTTTCTTTCAAAGTCTCCATCCCATGTTAGGAAACTTAACCTGGACGATTTGTTGGGGATCATACAGCAAGATTTATCCAGGTAGTTAGAACTCTCATTGACCATTTGGGGTAGAATCAACATAATTAAAATGAATGTCCTTCCCATCTTTTTACCCCATAGTACGTTAGATGATGTGCTCCCTCTTTCCTGGTTCTGGAAAGTACAGCATGGTGGCTACCTTTATTTGAAGGGTAAAATCTAGTAGGTGTACCAAAGTTAGCAGCTCCTACACAGCATGGTGGTCTCCATCTTCCAAATTTCCTGGTTTATTTCGATAGTCTTGCTAACAAGTATTTGCGGTGGATGGATTCTGCCAAAGTGGATGGCACTGTTGTTTACTCCCCCATCTGGCTTCAGTTAGAGAGAGAATTGATTAAAGGTGCTGGATTCTTCCATTTACACTTTTGTGTTTGACTTTGAAAGCCTCTCTCCTTCTCTCTGAGGCTCAGTTATTGGGGTTTCCTTCATGTCCACTTGTATATGTGCTCTGATATGAAATATAAATCTTTTATGATATGGCTTAGCCTATTTTAGAAAATCCTAATCTCAGAATTGGGGCAAAGAACTAGACAACTTGGATCCCTCAATTAAAGAGTGTTAAGGTGTGCAATCTGTTCCACAATGGGGAATTATTGAACTGTCAGTCTATGCTTACTACTTTGAAACTGAATGCTAGAGCTATTTTCAAAGTGTATCAACTTCAGCACTGTTTACTGAAGCAGTTTGGGTCAACATTGGGTACTATCAATTCTGAAGATTTTTTGCAGTCTGTTATTGCCACAGCTCAACAACCACATGCAGTTTCTAAATTACATTAATTTCTAATTTCTAGGATTTACTCAGATTTAACTGGTGACTCTCCTTATTGGGTTGCAAATTTCCTCACTCTAACTATGTTTGGCCTAAAATTTGATCCTCTGTGTATGCATATATACTGTATCTCAAGATAGGCTTCACCTTACATAATATTATATTTTAAACAACCTCTACTTTACACCTTCTAAACTTTCAAATGGGATGGTTGCTAATCACCAGTCTGCACATGTTTGTGCTCTAACAGAACATACTTTATACCATATTCTTTGGGAGTGTCCTAATGTGGCTGCACTGTGGGATTCAATTAAAGGGAACAGGAATTGATTCTTTATATGTAGCTGTTTGAAATGTCTCTATTTTCATAAATTATATTCATACCTCTAAAGGATCCCTATTTAACTGTGCCTAAATAAAAGCTGAAGTTGTCAGTTGTGTTTTGTATTGTTTTCTTTGTATGACAAAATTCTGTGCAGTTCCTTTCATACCTCTAATGTTGGGTTTTATGTTATTTTGTTGTTTAGTTTTATTAGTCTGTGGGTTAGCTAAGTGTGAATTGTCAGTGTTAGAATGTGTTGGAGGACTGCCCCCACGGTCATGCACTACTCGCCATCTTCTTTTATGCCCTCTGCCTCTTTTTCCTCTACCACTGCAATTTACAACTTACCAGTGCTGTAGGGCCCTGGGTATTTCGTAAGGGAGGAGTGCAGGGGGCAACAATGGAGGGTGAATGAGCAGGCCACCACATCGGGTTGTAAGATCCATGAGATGCCCTGGGGAAAATGGAATCTAGAACATGGTCCTCCATGTCTGGTTTCCATACCCAAGGGCACCAGCAATATTGGTGGGCAGGTGGACCGGGCGGCCCTGGAGGTTCATCCAACTCGGGCTGTGCTACGCAATGCTAGGTCCATTAAAAAAAAAGACTGCAATTATTGCAGATGTTGTAGAAATGGTGGATTTGGCTTGCATCAATGAGACCTGGCAGGACGAGAATTCTGGCCCCATTTTGGAGGCTCTAACTCCAGCCGGATATTAGGTGATTCACCGCCAAGACTGGATCGCAGAGGAGGGGTTTATGTCTGTTTTAAGATCGAACTCAACCTCATGAATGTACCCAGTTGAGAAGACTAGTCATTTAAGTGTACCATGGTACCAGATGTAGGCTGTAGGATTGCCTCATCTACCATCCACCCGAGATGAGTAGTGATTTCTTCAGGAAGTGGTGGACTTCATTGTTGACATGGCATTTGAGTTTCCCAGACTGATGGTTCTGGGTGATTTCAATGCCTGGGTCAGTGATGAATTCTTGCAGTTTGGACAACACTTCTTACACAGATAGTTACCATTGCTACCATAAACATGGTCACTTCCTTGACTTAGTCTTTCTCCTGGGGATCGAGCCTCTAATTTGGGGGTGGAACCAGTTGGATGGTCCGATCACTACACCATGGGGTTTAGTTTAGCACCCCTTCGTAGGCCTACCCCTGTGAGATGGTCAGATAGCACCCTTTACAAGATGTTGAGTTTGAAGGCCTGGCGGCGGTATTGAGCTATCATCCTTCCAGTGGCAAACAATGACCCAGATGCCCTCATGGTAGTCTATAATATGGCTATCTCAGAAGCTCTGGATGTTGTTGCTCCTGTCCGTGTTTGCCCTCTCTCCCTGCCCTCAGTCTCCATGGTTTGATGGGACCTTGAGGGAGATGCGCGACTAGGATGAAGATTAGAGTGTTGCTGGTGGATATCCTCCTCAATGTCAACCACCTTAGATTGATGGAGCATTATCAAGTTTATCAATCTGCAATCACCCTAAGAAGGCAGAGTTCCTGTCCGGGAGATTGCGGCTGCTCAGAATCAACTAGCTCAGCTCTTTCACACTGTGGAAAGGCTGTGCAACCCAGCCTGTCTACAAGTCTGAAAGGCCTTTTGCAAATAGAGTACAATGAACTTGTCCAAGGTGGCCGACATTAGGGCAGCACTCCAACCAGCACACTCTAAGGGTGTTGCTTTGGATCAGCATGAGGCTGCTGCTTCTTGGCTTTCCTGGAGTGCCTTCAACTGATCTGAATTCATGGATATCATGCGGATTGTCCAGGGTGCACATCCTATGTGCTGCAGTTTGGATCCAGGACCTACTTCCCTAATTTTGGGTTGTATGGATTCCATCAGTCCGGTCCTAGCACAGATAGTCTGGTGCTCCTTGGAAACAGGTGAGTTTCCGAGCTCACTGAAGGAGGCAGTGGTAACACCCCTCCTGAAGAAAGCTTCTTGGACCCTGACTGCCATGCAAACTACAGATCATCTCTATCCTTCCCTTTTAGGGAAGGTGATTGAGAAGGTAGTGGCGTACAGCTGGAGAACCATTTGACCATCAATGATATCTATGAACCCCTCCAGTCTGGTTTTTGAAAGAGGCATAGTACTAAGACAGTGCTGGTTCAGGTGCTCAATGATCTCCTGATGGCTAGGGATGGGAAGAACCGTTCCATCTTGATTCTTCTAGATCTCTCATCGGCTTTTGACACTGTGGACCATGGGGTTCTACCTGAGCTTCTGAGGTTCATCTGTGAACTATTGGGCATAGTCCTCAGGTGGCTTACATCTTACCTCACTGGAAGAATGCAGAGAGCGGCTTCCGAGGTTTATTCCTCGGACCCAGTTTCTCTGTCTTGTGGGGTTCCTCAGGGCTCTGTGTTGTCCCCCATGCTGTTCGCAGTGTACATGCTGCCCCTCAGAGACATTGTAAGATGGTATTGGCTGAGGTTTTTATTGCCATGCTGATGATACCCAGCTCTAACTTTCTTTGGCTCCCAACCAGGATAGCGCTCTCTTGGTCTTTAATAACTGACTCAAAGAAATCCAGGAGTGGATGGACTCGAGTTGGCTGAAGTTGAACTCGGAAAAGACAGAGGTGCTGGTAGTGGATCTGGCATGCCGGATAGGGGGCCGGGGTTGCTTCATCCTCTGGGCTTTATCTCAGTGGTGTTTCACTCGACCTCTGAACAGGTGCGTAACCTGGGGATAATGTTTGATGAAGGACTGACTCTGCATTTGCAGGTGTCTGCCATCATTAAGTCCTCATTTTATCATCTGAGGAATATCTCTAGGATTAGGCACCTTGTTCCGTCCTTCCAGATCTTCCTACACTGGTCCATGCCTTTGTGTCCTCACATCTAGTCTACTACAATTCCCTTTACCTAGGGCTTCCAGGGTGGAAATCCACCATGTGCTGCTGGTGCAGAATGCAGTGGCCTGGCTTTTGACTGGTACTGCCCAGTCCAGTCATATTTCGCCAATGTTGCGTGGACTGTGCTGACTGCCAGTGCAGTGGCAGATCACCTTCAAAGTCGATCTCCTGCCTTTCAAGCCCTACATGGACTTGGCCTGGACTACCTGAAAGAGCTCCTGGTCCCCTACTTCCTGGGTGATCACTCCACTCAGCTGATGAGGGGTTGCTAGAGATCCCAAGGGTGTGTTTGAAATCTCTGCGCTGTACATTTATGCATGCAGCCCCTACCCTCTGGAATTCTCTACCATGTCAATTATGGGAGTGCGTGACCATGGAGGGATTTAAAAGGCCCTGAAATTGTATTTATGGACTCAAGCATTTGGAGTTTAATTTTCTCTGCTTATCTGTGCTAGCTGTTTTTATTTTTTAAGATTTGAAATGCTTGATGTGTAGTAGGTTGACTGCAGCTTAGATATTATCTTTACCACTTCCCCAACACCAATCAGGTGAAAACTCATCCCACACAGGAGGAGTGCTCCAACTGAACTCAGGCCAGACCCTGCAGCCCTTTCGAGAGATGTTCAACAAGACCTCATCCCTGATGGAGGACACCTTGTCACCAAAAAACAGAGCCAGCTCCTCGCACCTTACACTCGGATTTACCCCTCCGACACACAGACAGGTAGGATATAAAAGTCTGTCCATTGTGCAGAAGAGCTGAGCTAGTCTGTTTCTTGCTGTGGCACTCTCTCCAGAAAGAAATTCTGCCTTTCTCTGGGAGATTGCCCCCTGATAGTCCACGTAATGTGACCTCAGGGCCAATTTGTCCTAGACCAAACCAGATCTCCTCCAATGCCTCTCTAACCTCTGACCCCTAGTCTTTAAATCTCGGAGATTCTCATCATACCAGGGAGATCTCCAACAAGTAGACAGGGGTCAAACACGTAAGGGTGCGACTGAGTCAAAGGCTGCACCAACCACCCCATTATAGGACACTACTGCCTCCTCCAACCCAATCACACAAGCTGCCCCAACACCCGATAGGTCCAGCACTGCTAAAAGGTCCTCTGGGGAAATCCCCCCTTAAAGACCGGTACTGAACCATCTCCATAGGGGCAGGACCATCTGGGGGGGCCCTAAACATGAACCTCACAGTGCTATGATCCGACCAAACCACCGGATCAACACTAAGGTCCACAATATCCAATTCAGAAGAGAAACCAGATCCAACGTATGGCCCCCGAGTGCGTCGCTGTCATTACCTTTTGCATCAGGCCCACTGTCCCCATGCTCTCAAGAAGATCTCTACCAAATTTTGACAGTCCTCCATCTACCTGGGCATTGAAATCCCCCAGAATCAATCACCTAGGGGACTCCAACACCAGGCCCGCAACGAGGTCCTCAATCTCCTGCAAAAAAAAAAACATCGCTACCTGGGGGGGCGATAGAGCAGAAAGACACACCTGTACCTCCTGGGGCAGCCACACATTCAAAGGACCCTATAGAACCCATAGGCAGCACTGTGAGGTTCAAGCTAGATTTAAAACAAATGGCCACTCCCCCCGCCTTCAATCCTTCCTCAGGCTGTGTCATCACGGAGTATCCGGCTGGTACTGCCACCTCCAAAATTGGGGCAGCATTTCATCCAGCCAGGTCTCCGTGATGCAAGCCAGATCGACAGAGGATATCAAGTCCACCATTATAGCTGTCTTGTTCCTTGATCGATCTGGCATTGCCCATCACAACCGAGTAGGATAAGGTAAGGCAGCTGGACTATTCATCTGCCCACCCTCTAGGGTGGAATCCTTGGATATGGGGACTAGACAGGGCACACCCATTCAAGTCCACATTTTGCTCCAGGGCATCTCCTCACTTCACCACCCAAATCCCAGACTCACCGACAGCTACTCGGGGGATATCCCGTTGGGGCCCCCCCCGAACTATCCCTAAAGCCCTACATCTAAAGTAGGCTTCTGATGATAACACTGGAAGCTTGAAGGGACAAAGTCCCTGGAGGTCATCGCCCAAATAACTGTGCCTTACGGGACCCAAACCCCAACACATTTCTAAACCCACTTGGTAATTCAAATTACTCAATTACCACACACACACACACACACACACACACACTATAGACCCACACTAACCCACCCAAAAACAAAATAACTCAAACAAAACAAAGAACAATCCCACCCAATCCTGATTAAAAAAAAAAAATCAGCAGACAAAAACCAAAATAAAAATAGACTCACTCTAAATAACTTATTAGAGTTCAAAAAAATATGTTAACTGTTCTTTTGCAGGAACTTCAGAGTCTGTAACAATGAATAAAGTGAAAATATCGGTTACATTCAATCAATACAACTAACATAAGTAACTAATAGTGCAATCAAACATTAACAAGTAGCAGTAATGCACAGAAGAGTGATGCAAATAAATGATCAGAGACTGAGACTACACACCAGAGAGGAGAATCAGCCCAGGAGGCGTAGTCAGACACATGGAGTATAAGACACAACAATAAATAGTGGCAAAGGGACAGGGAGTGAAGAGCTACAACAGGGAAAATGAGGATCAGCTCAAGAGGCCTAGTCAGTGTAGTTTAAAAGGGAGAGGTGGGATGGGTAGGAAGGGGGGCGAAGGAGGTGGGAGGGAAAGGGAGAGGAGGGAGGAGCTAATTGAGGATGCAGGTAGGAGTGTAACAGTCCAAATCCTTATCTCCACTCCTGCCCCTGCCCCCACCCACCTCCCATACTCCCCTCACCCCTGCACCTCCTACCCCTCCTGATCTCCTACTCACTCCTCCCTCATCGACCCCCTCCTCCCTTGTCTTGCTCATAGCTCAAGTCTTTGTGCTGGTTATTACATGTCTGTAAGTCAGTGACTTTATGTTTGTAACTAAAATGATGACTGTTGCACACACTGACGTGGAACCTTTGTAAAGAGCCTGCTCAAAGGTATTGTAATCCTAGATTGAAATAAATAAATAAATAAATGAATAAACAAGGAGGGAGGTTGACAGAGAATGATGAGAAGGGTGAGGTAGTGTAGGAGTGGGAGGTGGGGATGAGGGGGCAGGAAAAAGTGCTTGAAACTAAGATTAGTGGGGAGGAGGGAGAAGTGGAAAGTTAAGTGCAGAGTGTTGGGGGAGGCCTGGTTAGTGGAGCTGGCATTTGCTACTAGTTGTTGCCACAGTTTCCACTTAAATGAGCTCAGGGTGGCAGTTGAAGATATGTCACTATTGAGGGAATTATACCAGAGTGGGACTCGGTGTTCAAATGATCTTTGACTTTGGGAGGTACGACACAGAGGAATCTTAAAGATCTGACTATTGGCACTTCTAGTGTGACGCTATTTGTCAGAAGGAGTGAGGAGCTTCTGTACCCCAGGTGGCACAAAATCCAAGCTGATTTTTTTTGCCAATAGACAGGTTTGGTACATGAGTCTTCCCTTGAGCTGTAGCCAGTTAGCCTGAGTGTGCAGGTTGCAGGTGTGGGTCAAGCTCTCAGAACCAGTTAGGAGGCGGCAGGCTTTGTTTAGAGCTCATTTGATGCGATGAAGGGCAGTGTCCATGGCTGCCCTAAATATAACCAGACCATAGTCTATAAGGGAGACAACCGAGCTCTGGACAGTGAGGTTAAGTGCCTCAGAGGATAGACAATGCTTCTGCCTATAGAGCAGCCCAATTCACATATTGACTGCCTTGGCAATATTATCAATGTGGGGAACACAGGATAAGTTACTATCAGTAGTAATTCCCAGGTACTTAAAGTGTAGAACTAGCTCCAGTGGGAGCCCACAGTGTTACTGATAGTGAAGGGACAGGTTCTGTGCCAATTTGGGGGTTGGTGAATAACATCATTTTTGTCTTGTTATAATTCATAATGCATTTGTGGTTACTGAACTATTTTCAACTTCAGCAAAGTGTTGCTGAAGTCAGGTCTCAAGGGCCTTGGGGTCAGGATCACTAGCATAGATGATGGTATCATCTGTGTATAACAGGATATGACCCTTGTAGTGTTTGGGAAAGAATTGAGGAACACACTAAACAGAAGTGGTCCCAGAATGGACCCTTGTGGTACACCTGATTGGTTAGGTCTACTGTCTAATAGGACTTTCCCAATCTTTACTTGCCGTGATTGATTGCATAGATAACTTCTGAACCAAGCCACGGTTTCTTGGGAGAGGCCAATGACAGCTAGCTGGTCAACCAGGAGGGTATGGTGCCCTGTATCAAAGGCTTTGGTTAAGTCAATGAAAGCTGCACCAATGAGATGACCATGGTCAAAGGAGTTATGTAGAAAGCCTGTGAACTCAAGTAGAGCTGTTGTGGTGCTATGTCCATGCTTAAACACATGTTGTTTTGGGCATTGAAGTTGGTAGTTTTCCAAATAGTTGACCAACTGGTCAGCTGCTATCCATTCCAGGGCTTTAGATAATGGAGGAAGAATGGAGATAGGTCTGTAATTACCATGAAGGGCGCAATCCCCACTCTTATGCACTGGTGTCACTACCATGGACTTCCATTTTGATGAAATTGTGAGTATCTAAGAGATTGAGTAACTCTATGGGTAAGTGGTGCTAGGATTTCTTCCAGAGTAATAGCAACACGCTTGAGATCAAGGTCATCCTGCTAAGTCCAGCTTTCCCCAACACCTTAAGGAAATATTATTTGGCTTTGTTTTGCGCTATGACATTGAAGTGGAATGGCAGGTGCACAGTGGCACTGTCAAGGATCCCATGGTCATCATTTAAAGCTCTGGGGCAGAAGAAGTCTTGGGGGAGGACCCCACTAAAATCAGTGAATGCATTGTTGAATGTGTTCGCAATGAGACTTGGGTCAACAGAAGGTGCACCATCAATATTGAGCACTGAGGGAGCTAACTTTGGGTCCTTCCCAGTGACTTCTTTCAGATTGCTCCAGAACTTTTGCCATCATTCCAGGAGTGCACAAGGGCTTCTTTGTAGTGTTGGCTTTTTGCTGCACGAATGGCCCTTGTGCAGTCATTTCTTGATTTTTTATGGGCCCGAAGGTCAGATTGTTTACTCGTTGCCCGGGCCCTGTGCCAAAGGTGGTCCCTGAATTGTAGGCACTCAGTTAGGTTAGGGGTGATCCATGGCTTACACTGGCCTTTCATTTTACACTTTTTAAATGGAGCATGCCTGTCGTACACTGCATTGAATTTGGAGATTAAATGTTCCAGAGCGTTGCCAACATTGCAGGTGGAGTAGACTGATGTCCAGTCGAAGGAGGTAAAGGTCTGATTTCATAAGCTCAAGGTGACCTTTAATGAGGACCCTATTAGTTATCATTCTGGTGGGGGGCTTGGAGAACTTATTCGACCAACAGAACAAGATGGGAGAGTGGTAACTGATAGCATCAGGGACAACTGTGATATTGGAGATGTGTGCCGGGTGATTAGAAAGCACCCAATCTAGAAGGTTACAGGTACTGGTCCTGTAGTTCATTCTTGTTGTGGACTCAACAAGCTGAGTCAAGTGGACTGCAGAGACTATATCCTTGAAGATGGTTGCTTCTGAGGAGAGCCAATTGACATTGAAGTCTCCCATTAATATGATTTCTGAGTTTAGACTCAGATTGTCTAAGCAGTTCATAAGTGAATCAAAGCCAGGGGTCATCTGCTTTAGTGGAATACATACAGAAAGCACAGTAATTGCCCTATCAGTCACATGGCAAGACTCTGAAAGTTATCCTTACAGTAGATCACACATCTACCACCTCTCTTAGTTAGTCTGTCCTATCTAAAAACTGAGTATACCAGAATCAAGATAGATATGTCAGGAATTTTGGGAGTGAGGTATGTTTCAACAATGGATAAAACATCAGGGTTGTGCTGTGAGACCCATACTTGTAAGCTGTCTAACTTCAAGATGAGGCTGCGGACATGCTGCGGACATTAAGTGATGTGAATGTAAATGATCCTGATTTCTTCTGTGGAGCAGATTGCTGTTGGGGTGGGGCCAGGTTAGGATGTATGTTTCCCGAGAGTAACAGTAACAGGAAGTCTCCATATATATTCCTTACGTCGCTTGCTATTGAATTTATGGAGCCTAGTATGAGTGCATCTTAATTTACATTTTTCCTGTATGGTGATAAGTCCAGGAAGGAGTAACAGGGCAGGTATCAAGGAGGGGCAGTTAGCCAATGGCCTCCAATTACATGGCGGTGGTAAGTCCCCACATGGGTTATGAACAGTACATCTAAGAATTAGGTGGAAGTTACTGTGATGTATATACTAAGGATGTTGATTTCCAAGGTTAGTTGGGCTTGAGAGGGCTCTAGGCTACTTGTTATGCCTGAGAGTGTAAGCAGCAAGAGCAACACAATGGCTTTGGGTAATAGACAATTTATTGGTACAGACATTTCTGCACCAGAGGAAGTGAGGGAGGTGCTAGATATGTACCCAAAACAGGCAGAACAAGTGAGGGAAAGTAAGGGTGGGTGTGATGGCCAAGAGCAATAATGTAATAACACTACCAAGATGCTGTTGTTAAAAAACAGCGTGGATTACACAGGGAAGGTATGCCCTAAATTAGTGAGAGTCACTTTAAGAGAGGGCTATGTGGGGTAAGCATGAATTGAAAAAGACGAAAGGGGCAGAGACATGTGGGGGAGAAGTATTTAATAGAGGTCGGGCTGGAGTGGGCGGGCTGGGCAAAATATAACAGAATAAATTCAGCAGGAACACCACAGGTTTAAATCGTGGCATGGCAAATCCAGTTATTAGAAATAATACAGGCTAGGGTGAGTCACGTGATGTCTGCAGACTAGTAGCAGCCTTCTTGAGGAGCTCTCTCCTTCCCCATCTACATCCAACGAATCTACCTTCTAAATCTTTGGGGAAAACGCCTGATTGCTGACAGTGTGTGCCTACTTCCTTCAACTAAGAACTGTCTTCAAACATTGCTATTGGCAATCATTTTGCTGTGATGGATGCTGAAATGCAGCAGGCCTCAGCACACCACATGCCTCCTAACTCACCACTCAAGGCTCCCAAGAAATCTAAGACACAGGGAACACAGCCTGCGCACTCAGTCTCGCAGCCAACATTCGCAGGCCCATTTTTATTTGGTTTTTGTTAACTGGGTAGGTAAACCAGCCATAGAATGACTATTTTCAGTCACGACCTGGGAGGATCACAACATGAGAAAGAAAACACAACAACATTACAAGTACTGTATAGACAAGATTGGAGAAATACTTGAAAAGCAAATTACAAATAAAAAGAAAATTACAAATTGGCTGGGAAAGTATACATGGTAAAGTCAAGAAAACATGTAGGGCAGAGTAAGCATATAAAACCATGAAACCAGCTATCTAACATTTAGGGAGAGCTGGGCAACAGTTACAGTAACCTAGTGAATACATAGTAAGTGCAGAGTTTAAGTAAATAAAGTTTTTTACATTGAAGTGAGGCAGGAAAAGCAATCATTCTTATGAGGCAGATTGTGGAGCAAACACTGCTGTCCAGTGAGAAAAGGATAATGCATAAACACTGGATGGAGCAAATAGGGAATGGAGTGGGTACCAAGGACCACTTCCTCCAGGAGTTGCTTCCCTTTAGGGAAGCCCTAGCAGACATCTCCTTGGAGCTTAAGTCTCTGCGAACAGATATGGGGGACCTGGGGTGCAAGATCGGGGACATCAATGCTTGAACCTCATCGCTGGAGGCCTGGAAGGACCAGACTGAACCCGGGCTCGTCAAGCTGAGGCAACAAATGAGCAAACTTCAAGCCAAAACAGAAGACCTAGAGGGAAGGAGCAGGAGGAACAACATCCTCATATTTGGTTTGCCCGAAGCTGAGAAGGGCCCCAATGTGATAACATTTGTTCACAAATTGCTAGTCAAAGGCCCCCTCCCCTTTCAACCCAGGCTACCAGATCCAACGTGCACACAGGTCACTGAGACTGTGAGCCCCCTGAAGGTGCACCCCGAGGCTGATTATCTTAAAATTTTAAGCTTCCTAGAAAAACAGCATGTGCTAGCAAAGGCCCAGGAACTTCAGGCCATTCTGTGGAGGGCAAACCTCTGAGATATACCCAGGATCTTCCACTAGAGACTCAGCAGAATTGCACGGCTTTCCACCCAGTTTTCTCCAAGATCATAGCTGCCGGCATAAAGTTTAAAATGATCTATCCAGCGCACTTACAAGTTTGTCTTAATGGCACCTGGTCTTCCTTTGAGAGCCCAAAACTGCCAGAAAGGAACTGTCTCAGCACCTACCTGACCTCTTTAACACTACCTGAATTGGTAGCTTATTAATGCTGTGGTTAAAACCTTAAAAGTTTCTACCTGTATTGTTGCTGATGTTGGCTGTTGCCTGTTACTGTTTACGATTTTCCTTTTACTTTCTGATGTCTCTCTCCTCTGACTGTGATGTCCGGGGGGGTATGAGCTCAAGAATGAGGCCTACAGATGCAGGATTCATGGCCTCCTTTGTTGGTCTTCCCTAACCTGACCCACCGTGTGGGGGCCCTGCCTCCCCTCGAGCTGGTGCTGCAGGTCTCCCGACTGAATACTAGTTCTCCTGGTCCTGAATCCATAGGCGGGGGAGAGGTTTCGTAGTTCCTGACTTTCTGGCACACTTGTCCAGCTCTATTTTGTTTCCCCAGTTGGGCTAACTCATTATTGGATAACCTGAAGGGGGGGTCATCTCTACCAGTAGCTCAGTTGCCTCAAGCCATGCTTAGGCCACCTATCATCACTACGACTGAACCAAACATTTCCTGTATCCATTCAGCCCTCCCAGTGACCAAATTCTGACCGGTTGAGATGTGGATCGGGTTCCTTTCTCAATATCCTGGTTATCCTGCCTTTCCCCTTCTATGGTTTAGTCCACCTAGCCCACAACCCAGTGATCAGGGGAATGGCAGTTAGGGATGGAGTAAGATCCAGAGGCTTAACCCCATTGCGAATTGGAAGCACCATCATTTTCCAGCAGGATAGTCGGTAAGTCTCTTCCTACCTCAAAGATCTCCTGCTTCATTCCCCTCAAGTATTAAGTGTATGGAGTGTCACAAGTGATGTGGGAGGGTGGGCTCAAGGTCAGTTTGCTTTTGGTGCTGTTTAACTTCACACACTCATGTATGGGGGGCCTGTGTCTGCTTCTCTTCATCTGGTTTAATGCTGGAGTGGGTCTGTATACCCCAAAACCTTTGCATAAGGGGATCAGAATCAGACACAGGGTTCTTCTCTCTGCTGTCTCAGGATTTGTCTTCCAGGCTGACAGTAGAACCCACAAGGGATTTGCTGTAAATAGTTTTAGTTATGGGGAGGAGTTATCGGGGGGTCTCGATCTCTAGTTCTCAAATTTTGTCTGGGTTTAGACCAAATGGGGATATGGGGTGGAGGTTGGGCGACCTGGGGTTCATCCTTGGTTCTGCATTTCTGGGTAATGTTACATTGACTGGAGCTGCGTGCTTTGGTCTACCATGAGTATTGTTTTCACTTGGATCCTACTGGGATACGACTGTTTAATGGTCGGGGGGAGGGATGTAGGTTGGAGTGTGCCTCATGGGTTATAGTTGGTTAACTTTTAGATTAGTCTTCCTGGTTAACTTGTTTATTGTAATTGATGAGTGATGCAATTAAAATAGTAACATGGAATGTCAGGGGAGTTAGGGATCCCACCAAGAGATACCAGGTCCTGAAACATTGTGTCCTGCTCAATGCTAGTATTATTTTCTCACAAGAAATGCATTTGTTAGCAAAAGAGGCCATCTGGTTGCACCGGCAAGGAGTCTCTCAGAGTAGAGGAGTGGCCATACTAGTAATGGGTAACATCCATTTTGAGGCTAACTTGACCATTGTTGATCCAGGGGGTAAATTCATCCTGACTAATGGCTCCCTTCTTCATACTGAGGTGGTCTTGGGATGCATATATAGAAACATAGAAACATAGAATTTGACGGCGGATAAGGACCGCTTGGCCCACCCAGTCTGCCCATTTCCCTACCTACTGGATAAGCTGCAGATCCTAGTTAACCAGCAGCCTACTTCTTCCTACCCCCACCTCCTGGAATTGCCTTATGACTGTCCCATGCATGCTTGAATTCCACCACTGATTTTGACTCCACAAGCTCCTCCGGAAGGCCGTTCCATGCATCTACAACCCTCTCTGTGAAAATATACTTCCTTAAATTACCTCTGAGCCGCCCTCCCTCTATCTTCAAATTGTGCCCTCTTGTTCTTGCACACCTCTTTTTTTGAAGATATATGGTCCTGTGGGGGGGAAGGGTGACCCCTCGTTCCTCATGGAACTAGCCAATAGGCTCGCATCCCTCTTACCCACCCCCCTAATCCTGGTGGGGGACTGAAATTTTCCACCCACATAGGACCTGGACAGATCTTATCTACCACAAAAAAACCTTCTCCATCCCAAAGGGCTCTGAGAGATTTCACAGATCTGCAAGGATCATGTGATCCATGGCACATTTTCAATCCCTCTCACGATCTCTATTCCTATTATTCTAATATTCATCAGTACTGGTCTAGGCTTGACTACATTCTAGTCAGTCTCCCCCTCCTAAATGGCCTTTGCCATGCAGGGATAGAACCAATTGTCCTATCTGACCACTCGGTAGCTTGGTTAATTCTTTCCCTAGACCTGGATATGCAGAGAGACACGACATGGAAGTTGAATACTCAGCTTTTTAATTTTTTTTTTTATCATGGCTTGATTTTTGTGCCTTTGCCAGCAGCCTCCATCCAACTGACCCACCAAGCCCCGTCCCCCAGAATTACCAGTGATTACTTTTCCCGGAGCGGGAGTGGCGCCTGCAGGGAGTTGATCTTCATCCTGCTGCCACTGTATTTTCCCCTCCGTTTTTTCTCCCAGGGCCCCAGGACTATGCACACCTGTGAGGCACGCATGCGCTGCATCCCTGGTTATGACCCCTTCTCACCGCATGGCTCTAATACCTGGGCACCTTCTGAGCCAGTAAGCCCCCAGCCTCCACTGCGGGTCACCATTGGCCGAGGGATGCCACATTATCTCCCCGGATAGGAGAGCTTGCCTGCTGGCAGCTCCATCCAGCTCCACCCCCCCCCATTGCCGACCTCTGATGACTCGGGCTCATTCCTGAACCCGGGTCGCCGGCATGGGTTGAGGTAAGGCGCCAGCACCTCAACCCTCTATGCCTCTGGGCTGGCATAAATACCCAGCGTTTAAAAGATAAAACCACTATCACCAAGGTGCAATCCCTTATACAATCCTTTACTGACTTTAACAGAGGCTCTATACGAAGGGAAGATCTTGAATGGTGTGCACGCAAATGTTATCTTCGAGGCAAATTTATCAAGCTTGCCTTCAGAAATAAAAGACAGAGGGAAGCTGAGGCCTTATCTCTGCTAACACAAATTAGGGCGGCTGAGCTCAATTTCTCCTCATCCACCTCATCAGATACACTAGAAGCATTGCTTTCCTTGAGAAATAAATACGCTGACCTACTGAGAGAGAAGGCAGAATACGCCATCCTAAAAACATGTTCTAAATTCATTGAACAAGGCGAAAAGGCCGGTAGACTCCTGGCTCTTTGCCTGAGTAAGCTGGAAGGCTCCAGTCAAATCCCCACCATTCTTGCCCCAGATGGCTCCACCAAGACCTCCCCGGGACATAGACCTGGTGTTTGAAACTTTTACACAATCTCTATGGGAAGCACCTCCCCGACTTCACAAGAAATAGATGCTTATCTAGGTTCTTTTTATCTCCCTCATCTTCTAGCTCACCACCAGGTCTCCCTTTCATCCCCCATCTCTCTTCCTGGAAGTGGAAGAAGCAATCAAAGGCCTAACTCTTGACAAGGCGCCAGGGCCTGATGGCTTCCCCTCTAACGTCTACAGAACCTTCTCTAAGGAACTATCTCCTTTGTTACGCAGATTGTATAGATACATGTTTACTGCCAACTCCCTCGACCCCTCCTTACTAGAAGCCACCATTGTCCTTCTTCTTAAGCCAGACAAACCACACACAAACCCCGCCAGTTACCGCCCTATCTCATTCTGAACTATGATATCAAGATCTTAACCAAAATTCTCTCCTCACATATCAGGAAGGTCTGGATGCACCTTCTGAGCCCAGAACAAGTAGGGTTTGTCCCAGGAAGGTCCTCTGCAAATCACCTAAGGAAGTTGATGCACCTTTTCCAGGCCACTCATTCCTCCCCTACTCCAATGGCATTGATTTCATTGGATGCCGAGACAGCCTTCGATAGGGTGGACTGGGAGTTCCTCCGGTTGACTCTATGGAAAATGGGCTTCACCCACACTTTCCTCCAATGGATCCATACCATATACTCCTCTCCATCCACTAGGATTTGCTGTAATGGTGTTTTTTCCCCTCACTTCCCTCTCTTCTCTGGTACTAGACAGGGCTGCCCTCTTTCACCTTTCCTTTTCAATTTGTACTTGGAGCCTCTCCTGAGACATATCAAAATGTCCCCCAGATACATGATATCCCAGCATATGACTCCACTTTAAAGTTTTCAGCATATATGGATGGTGTTCTTCTTCATTTAGAACATCCTGCTATTTCCCCTCAAACACACTATCAATGTAATATCCCAGTTTAGTTGTCTCTCTAACTATAAATTGAACCTTAACAAAACTGAAATTTTTCTCCTTAATTACTATACTCACAAGGCTGACTTCCATCAATTCGGCATGAAATGGTCCCCACATTCAAGCAGGTATTTGGGCATACTCCTAGTCACTGACCCTTCTCTCACCAAGAAACTAAACCTCGATGACCTGGTGGCTCACATCCAACAAGATCTCCAGAGGTGGGAGTCTCTCCCGACATCCATATGGGGATGAATCAATATCATAAAGATGAACCTTCTCCCCAGACTCTTCTAACCCCTAAATATGTTGAATCTCTGGCTTCCTCTTTCCTTTTTCCAACATGTAAATTCCTTCATATCTAATTTAATTCAGTTACATAAACATCCTAGACACTTCTTTCTCAAGTTGAGCCTTCCCAGGGAGTCGGGTGGTCTTCGTCTTTCTAATTTCCTTCTGTATTACTGGGCCAGCCACTTCTCTAAATGTGTAAGATGGCTCTCGAGTTCCAAAGGGTAATATACCCCATGTGGTAACAAATTGAGAACCAGATCCTACAACTGTATAATTTAGCCACCTCAACCATTTTTTACCTCCTGTGGAAATCATTGCCAGTCTCGCTCCGCCACTCAGTGATTGGCACCTCAGTCAAGGTTTTCTCCCAGTTTTGCTCCTCCCACAAATTCCTCCCCCCAAAAGACTTTGCTCAACCCATTGTCTCAAATCCCAATATCAAGATAGGGGGCACAAGTCTTGTCCCAGGATGGCTACCCCAGCTAAGAGAGGCCACAGTGGCTGATTTGTATTCTCATGATTCTCTCCTTTCTTCTCCAGATATTTTCTTGAAATACAGCTTAAACCAAGTACACATCTTCAAGATTTTTCAGCACAGACACCTGTTGGGCCAATTATTTGGCACATGCCCTAAACCGTCTGTACTTAGTCCTATCTTGGTACAACTAAGGGAATTAACCTCCAGGCCACATGTCATCTCCCTTTTATAATCTTGCCTTCTGGTCATAGGCCACCCTGAGCCCCTACCAGGTTCTGAAGTTTGGAATTCCCTACTTCAAGACGTAGCCCTTAACTGGTCACAGATCAGAAAGGATCTATACACTTACAACTCTCAGGACAAGTTCAGACTCACCCCATACCACATTCTTAATGACATGTACTATCCGCCAGTTAAATTGACCAGAATGGGCCACCTCCCTCTTCTATATGCTCTAGGTGTGGTAATTCAGAAGGGAATATCCTGCACATATTCTGGTACAGTACTGTGAAAAGGTTTCCCCCTTATGGCAGTTAATCCAAATCAAAATGGATCCCTTACTTGGTTTGAAAGGTCTCTTTACTGTAGAAATTTGCATTTTGGGTTGTTATACCAACATCAGGGTCAAGAAGAGAAGATTTCACATAGCCTTAATCTCAATGGCTGTCAAGAAACTGGTACTTAAACATTGGCTGGACCAGCTCTCCATGTCTTACAGTGAATGGTTGAATGAACTCTCAGTATGTTTCAGGACTGAATGCTTGATTGCTAGCTCCCACAATAGACTTCAGTTCTTCGACAAAAAGTGGGGCAAATTATATGCACTATATCTGCATTAATTGTACTGGGGTTTCTTAACTCTCCATGTGCTTAATTTCTCAATATGTGCATTGTACTTTTTGCCTATTTGCTAGGGGCACACTCCAGGGGTGGATTTGGGTGGTGGGGGTGGAGGGAGGCAGTCCAATGCCAATCAAATCACTGGATTTAGAGCCAAGCTTCTCCAGTGAGGTAGGTAGGTAGGTACAAAGGAAGTGGGGAGGTACCTAAAACAAACAGTAGAAACACTCTGGATACAGAAGTTGATACCAGCCCATTTACAGAAGAAAGGGTTCTGAAAGAACTCTTAAAACTGAAGGTGGACAAAGCAATGGGGCCTGATGGGATTCATCCCAGAATTCTAAAAGAACTAAGGGTAGAACTAGTGACACCACTGACTACCCTCTTTCACAAATCATGGGAGGATGGGGTGGTACCCGAGGACTGGAGAAGGGCAGATGTGATTCCCCTTCACAAAAGTGGGAGCAAGGCAGAAGCAGAAAACTACGGACCTGTTAGTTTAACCTCAGTGGTAGGGAAAATGATGGAATCACTTCCGAAGGAAAGAATTGTCGAGTATCTAGAGGACAGAGGGGCTCAGGACCCA
Source organism: Neoceratodus forsteri (assembly GCA_016271365.2). Taxonomy (NCBI): domain Eukaryota; kingdom Metazoa; phylum Chordata; order Ceratodontiformes; family Ceratodontidae; genus Neoceratodus; species Neoceratodus forsteri. Next base: position 824,641,708 of record CM057455.1, on the reverse strand, counting down.
AGGCAGCATGGATTCACAGCGGGAAGGTCATGCCAGACAAATCTGATAGATTTCTTTGACTGGGTGACCAAAGTAGTAGATCAGGAAGGGCTGTGGACATGGCCTACCTAGACTTCAGCAAGGCATTTGACACAGTCCCACACAAAGATTAATATACAAGTTAGCCAGCCTGGGAGTGGGTCCCAAGATGACAGTCTGGGTAAAGAATTGGCTGGAGAATAGGACATAGAGAGTAATAGTAAATGGAGTCCACTCTGAATAAAGGGGGGTTACTAGTGGGGTACCACAGGGTTCAGTATTAGTACCGGTCCTCTTCAATGTCTTTATAAGCGATATTGCAGAGGGACTGGAAGGAAAAGTATGTCTCTTTGCAGATGACACAAAGATCTGCAACAGAGTTGATGCACAAGGTGGGGTGGAAAGGATGAGAAGGGACCTGGGCAAGGTTAGAGGAATGGTCAAATATATGGCAGCTTATATTCAATGCTAAGAAGCCAGGTAATGCACCTGGGAAACAAAACCCAGGGAAGAGTACACAATGGAGGGTGAGATACTAACAACAACAAAATGGAAAGGGACGGGGGTGATCATATCAGATGACCTAAAGGTGGGCAAGCAATGTGAGAGGGCAGCAAGGAGGGCTGGGGATACTGGGATGCATAGGAGAGCATCACCAGCAGAAAACAGGAAGTTATTATCCCTCTGTACAGACAGTTGGTGAGATCCCATCTGGAGTACTGCGTGCAGTTCTGGAGACCCAATCTCCATAAGGACATAGACAGGATGGAGGCTGTCCAGAGGAGGCAACTAAAATGGTGCAGGGTCTGCACGGAAGACATATGAAGAGAGACTTAAGGAGCTGAATATGTATAGCCTCGAGGAAAGGAGAGAGAGGGGACATGATAGAAACTTTCATGTATCTCAAGGAATCAACAAAGTCCAAGAGGGTAGCATCTTTCAAAAAAAGGTGTGCAAGAAAAGGGGCACAATGTGAAGATAGAGGCGGCTCAGAGGTAATTTAAAGAGTATTTTTTCAGAGAGGTTGTGGATGCATGGAATGGCCTTCCGGAGGAGGTTGTGGAGTCAAAAACAGTGGTGGAATTCAAGCATGCATGGGACAGTCATAAGGCAATTCTAGGGGTGGGGGTAGGAAGAAGTAGACTGCTGGTTAACTAGGATCTGCAGCTTATCCAATAGGTAGGAAATGGGCAGACTGGGTGGGCCAAGCAGTCCTTATCTGCCATCAAATCTATATTTCTATGTTTCTATGTTTCATGTAGTGGCATACCTTGGTCTGGGAGTGCAGGCAGAGGAGCAAGCATGGTCGGCTCGATGTAGGACTGGGCTGAGCCCACTGAGGGTGGTGGTGTCCTGGAAAAGAGAGAAATAGGTCAGAGATTAGTGAGGATAAGGCCAAAAATGAGGGATCTAAATCAGTGGGAAGGGCTTGAGCTAGACAATGGAGGGTGGGAGTGAGTGAGAAAAAAAGGTGTGGGAGAGGAAAGGCTAAGGATAGATTGCTGAGGGCAGGGGATGCAGAGCAAATGGCACCAAGGAGCAGAAGGAGAATAAAAGAGTGGCAGGCAAATCTGGCTTTGGGGTCAAAGGTAGAGGGAGTCAAGCAGGAGAAACAGTCAGGGAAAACAGTACTGGCAATGGCTGGGGGGACACAGAGCAAATGGTGCCAAAGAGCAAAAGGGGAACAAAGGAGTGGAAGGCAGATCTGACTTTGAGGTCAGAGGTAGTGGGAGACAGTCAGGGGAAACAGAATAGAAAACAGCTGGGAGCTACAAATAAAAAAGATGGGTTAGGCGGTGGTACTCTTGGGGACCGAGGGTGAGTAAGCCATGCAAGCTAGTATAAAAATGTGAAGGAATGGGTAGAAGGTAAGCGAGACGTGGAGAGGGTATCAGGGGCCAAGAGAGTGGCAGACAGAGAGGTTAACTCAGGGGAAAAAGTAAATTCTTGCACTCCAAGCAAATGTAATTACAAGCAGTAAGCTCTTAACACTCTAAGATGCTGCAAACTATATAAATTAAATACAATATGTATACCCTTGAGCAAAGGAGGGAGAGAGGTGATATGATCGAAACATTCAAATACCTTAAGGGCATTAACAAGGTGAAAGAGTCTAACATGTTTAAATATAAGAAAAATAGCAGGACAAGAGGACACAGCATGAGATTAGAGGGAGGCCAATTAAAAGGGAATGTGAAGAAATTCTTTTCACAGAAGAGTGGATGCATGGAATGGCCTACCTCAGGAAGTGGTGGCTATGAATACAGTGCAGGATTCAAACAGGCATGGGATAGGCATAAGGGAGCAATACAGATGAGTATGAATAGATAGGCCACTGACAGATCAAAGGCCGATGGCACATTTATAAGGTAGAAAAGAAATGGGCAGACTGGATGGGCCTTGTGGTTCTTATCTGCCATCACCCTTAATGTTTCTATGTTACAGTGCAAGATTAAGAAAACTTAAACATTAAAAATATATCAAAATATAGCACAGAATAAATTCCGCAGGAACACCACAGGTTTAAATAGTGGCACCTCAAATACAGCTATTAGAATTAATACAGGCTAGAGGTGACCAATAGGGAGAAGCAGAGAAGGAATTCAGCCAATGAGGAGCTGACTGCAGTCCAAATGCAGCCAATTAAATCAGCAGCTTTGAAGCCAAGCTTCTCCAGTGAGTTAGTGGCGAACATTGGTGTGGGAGGGCAGGCAGAGAAGCAAGCGTGGCTGCCACGGTGTAGGGACGGGCTGCTGAGCCGCACAGGTGCCCGCTGAAGGTGGTGGTGTCCTTGGTCTGGGAGGGCAGGCAGAGGAGTAAACATAGCCAGCTTGGTGTAGGCCTGGCCACTGAGCCACAGACGTGCCCGCTGACGGTGGTGGTGTCCTTGGTCTGGGAGGGTAGGCAGAGGATCAAGCATGGCCAACTCAGTAGAGTCAGGCCACTGAGCTGCAGAGGTGCCTGCTGAGGCAGTGGTGTCCTTGATCTGGGAGGGTCAGCAGAGGAGCAAGCGTGGCTGGCTCAGTGTGGGGCTGGGCCGTTGAGCTGCAGAAGCACCCACTGAGGGTCACAGTGTCCTTGGTCTGGAAGGGAGGGCAGAGGAGCACCCATGGCCGGCTTGATGTAGGGCTGGGCTGTGGAGCCGCAGAGCTGCCCACATAAGGTGGTGGTGTCCTTGGTCTGGGAGGGCAGGCTGATGAGCAAGCGTGGCCAGATCAGTGTAGGGCCTGGCCACTGAGCCACAGAGGTGCTGGCTGAGGGCGGCGGTGTCCTGGAAAAGGACTTTTAAGCATTTTGCAGTTTAAGCATTTGGAGTCACTGTAGAAAGTCACAGACCAAGGACTTATGGCTGAAGGCTTGGAGCAGGCATTAGTTTCAACAGCTAAGGTCCAGTCGATGCAAAAAGAGCCTTACTGTGTTTCCCTGTCTGGATATGAGGAGTCTGCTAGAGGGCTAGTCAGTAAGGTTATCAAAAGTGGAAGGGAAGATGAACTGTAGCACTGGGGAATTCAACTGTAAGAGGGGCAGGGAAGCTGTTCGAGGCCTGAAGCCTGAAAGGCAGAAGGAGGTGTGTCTTTCAGGTATGATGACAGTGAAGACACTGCCATAGAGAGACTGGCAATACTTCACTTAACCATGCTAAACTGATCTATAGAAATAAAATGAGAAATCATAAACCACAGACAAAAATTAACTACCAAGAAAGACGGAGGAAAACAAACATGAGATATCTGCTGCAAACAGGCCGGTGCTCCCAATAGAAAAAAAGCTTCAAGTCACAGATCATTCTGGGCTGCCTTGCAAACTGAAATACCTCACCTCCCCCACAGCAGTGCTTCAGTGCAGACATAACAAAACCACTACTTTAAATTATATAGTCATCACTAGGCCCTCTAGAAATATTTGTGAATGACTGGTTTCAAGCGATCACTTTTCAGAGTGACTGTAAAGGGTGTTTTGCTCAGACAAGCAGGGACAAACTTCTTTGTCAACTCTTTCTTCAGAAGATTGAAATCAACACAGCTTCCACATGACATACAGTGCTGTTCAATACCAGGTGACCTCCAGTCCTATAGTACATTGTGAAAGGCACTGGTGAAGTTACCAAATTTGCAATTTGTGAAGTTATCCCTATGCATCAAATTGGTACTTTCAAGAAGGTGGCTTTTCTCTGCAAATTTGCAAATTAATTTGTGAAAAAAAATTTCCAACTTCACACACCACTAGTAAAGGAGAGAGCGGGCTCAATGAGATGGAAATAGGCCTAGTAGCTATTGCACACCCTAAAGTCAATGGAAAGTAAAATGAAGCAGCTGAGGCTCAAATGGTGGCCTAGTGCAATAGGTAATTAGATGGCTTGTCGGTTGAGGCGTAGCCTACACTCTCTAGGGTTAGCACATACAGATCTGAAGGGAAAAGGTGAAAACAGTATAAGTAGAATGCACAGAGAGTGTAACTATGAAGTCATTTTATGAGGTTTATTTGCAAAAGTTACTGTTGTTTTAATTTTATTGCTGCTGTGTCTGTCATGCTGGCAGAACGGCTAAGTAAAGTTTTAATTTTAGCTCACTGGAAAACGTAGAAACATAGAAACATAGAATTTGACGGCAGATAAGGACCGCTTGACCCACCCAGTCTGCCCATTTCCCTACCTACTGGATAAGCTGCAGATCCTAGTTAACCAGCAGCCTACTTCTTCCTACCCCCAACCCCTAGAATTGCCTTATGACTGTCCCATGCATGCTTGAATTCCACCACTGATTTTGACTCCACAACCTCCTCCGGAAGGCCGTTCCATGCATCCACAACCTCTCTGTGAAAAATACTTTCTTAAATTACCTCTGAGCCTCCCCATCTTCAAATTGTGCCCTCTTGTTCTTGCACACCTCTTTTTTTGAAAGATGCTACCCTCTTGGACTTTGTTGATTCCCTTGAGGTACTTGAACATTTCTATCATGTCCCCCTCTCCCTCCTTTCCTCGAGGCTATACATATTAAGCTCCTTTTGTCTCTCTTCATATGTCTTCCGGTGCAGACCCTGCACCATTTTAGTTGCCCTCCTCTGGACAGCTTCCATTCTGTCTATGTCTTTTGCGGATATTGGGTCTCCAGAACTGCACACAGTACTCAGATGGGGTCTCACCAGCTGTCTGTACAGAGGGATAATAACTTCCTGTTTTCTACTGGTGATGCCTCTCCCTATGCATCCCAGTATCCCCCAACCCTCCATGCTGCCCTCTCACATTGCTTGTCCACCTTTAGGTCATCTGATATGACTACCCCCAGGTCCCTTTCCATTTTTGTTGTTGTTAGTATCTCACCCCCCATTGTGTACTCTTCCCCTTGGTTTTTGTTTCCCAGGTGCATTACCTTGCACTTCTTAGCATTGAATCTAAGCTGCCATACATTTGACCATTCCTCTAACCTTGCCAAGTCCCTTCTCATCCTTTCCACCCCACCCTGTGCATCAACTCTGTTGCAGATCTTTGTGGCATCTGCAAAGAGACATACTTTTCCTTCCAGTCCTTCTGCAATGTTGCTTATAAAGACATTGAAGAGGACTGGTCCTAATACTGAACCCTGCGGTACCCCACTAGTAACCTTCCTTTCTTCTGAGTGGACTCCATTTACTATTACTCTCTGTGTCTTATTCTCCAGCCAATTCTTTACCCAGGCTGTCATCTTGGGACCCACTCCCAGGCTGGCTAACTTGTATATTAATCTTTTGTGTGGGACTGTGTCAAGTGCCTTGCTAAAGTCTAGGTAGGCCATGTCCACAGCCCCTCCCTAATCTACTACTTTGGTCACCCAGTCAAAGAAATCTATCAGATTCATCTGGCATGACCTTCCCTGTGTCTGTGAAAACTGTGTCTGAGTCATACTTCAGGGTTGTCAGAGTTTCAAATTCCTATTGCCTCCAACGTCAGTCCAGTACGGTACCTTTCCTTCCACATAGGTTTCCACAAGTACTGTATCTGGTTGGGGAGTCAGCCAAGCTTACCATCCCCAATGTACCCAGTTCAGAGGTTGTAGGTGAAAGGAGTAGAAAACCTAAGGTAATGCCTGGTGGCTGTGATTCCCAGTAGACACCCAAGGTATTACAATAGGATTGAAATGTATGGGCACATATGTGTTCCATTCCTCATTACAGAACAGAAGTTGTCAGCCAGGTCTACATATTGATCCAGGTTTTGTTTAACGCCTGTATTCATACCATTATTTCTGCACTTACAGATAATGAGGTCATACCTTCTTCAGAATACTTGGCAGATTAATTTCTGCCTTGCTACATGCAGACAAATATGTTTTGGTAACTTTTAGACTTCTAGGTATGAACAGAGCCCTGGACTTGGTAATATTTTTAATTTTAATCTTTTGTAACTGGGTAAGGCCCACTAGGCATGAGTGCCTGTTTTCAGGGGCAACCTATATAGTTAATCATGCAATGGCAAGATAATTTTTTGCTGTCTGATTGGTCAATGGCCAACTTCACTAGTGATGTTATCAGAACGTTGAGTCCACAAGTTGGCAACTGAAGTACTCTTACACTGAAGTATTCTCACACTGAAGTCATCTCACATTGAACTTTTGTAAATATGTATATTTCTCTGTAGATTTGCATATATCATTGTATATTATATTGTAAGTTATGTATTGTATGTACTCACTGTTGCTACGTGCATTACTTTGCCTACCACTGACTTTAGAGTATACTCATTGCTGTTTAACTGTCCTCATTGATTGTTCATTGTCTGTAATCTTAAACTGCTCATTACTGTTTTTATTTATTTATTTAGTTGCACATCAGTTTACAACCTTTGAGCCAGAGGCTCATTTCCAAAGGTACCTCGTCACATAGAGGACAAGTACAAATACAAGCATTCATGGTTCCAGGATATAGGTTACATAGTTTGCAGACATGTGATAAAGAACATGATAAATACATATACATGCATTTTGGTTCCAGGATATGGGTTACATCGATAGCAGGCACAAGTGAGGAAACAATTATACAGAGAGGCGAGTTTGGTTACAGTGGCACATAGTAGTGGCACATAGTAGTACGACAGTATGAGCAGTCAACAGAGCAGAAGCAATTTAACCAGAAGAGGTACATACTTGCATGGAGAAAGGGCATGCAACAGGAGTAATTCAGTACAAACAGCCGTGGTATGAATTTAAAGAGTGCGGTAAGGATGCTGCCCAGTGGGCATTGTCATGGCACAGAGGGTGCGCCTCAAGTTATACAGGTACAACTTCATGTTGAATAGTTCACTTCTGAGTGCAGTTTGAATTTGGAAATCGTGGGGGCATCTGAGATGGGGAGAGGGAGCGAGTTGTACCAGGAAGGGGCTCTATGGTGGAATGACCTCTGTCCATGGGAGGTCCTAGATCTTATTACCAGGAAAGTGGTCTTGCAGGAGGTTCGTGTACAGACCAAGGGTTGGGCTAGGTGGAGGGAGGCTGTCAGCCCAGGTGGGGATAGCCCTAGAAGAGTTTTTTTTGCTATTAGGCATGTTTGATATCACAGCCGTTCGTCTAGGTTCAGCAGTGTTGCCAAACCATAGAGCTGGCAAGAATGTGTGAGCCTAGGGGCCCCAGTGATTAGCCTGCATGCCTTGTTTAGGATGAGGCAGATTTTGTTGAGGACAGTTGTGTCAGCAGCCCTACAGACTGGTAGTCCATAGTCGACCAGGGATAATATAGAGGATGTCACTGCAAGCCGGAAGGCAGTGGGGGGGAGACAGTTTTTGTAGCGGTATAAGATACTTAGCTGCACATTGGTTGCTGAGGCAAGAGCATCAATGTGGGTGTGGTAGGTGAGGGCTGAGTCAAAGGTGACTACAAGGTACTTGTAGGAGTGTACTTGCTCTAGAGGCTGTTTGGAGCAGGGGAGGATATGGAGTGGGAAATTGCTGGCTTTGTTTTGGGGGTGGACAAAGAGCATCATTTTTGTTTTTTTGAGATTTATGATCAGTCTGTGCTCTTTAAACCAGGTTTCTGCATCATTATAGGAAGTTGCAGGGAGTCCTGGACGGAGGTAGGGTTACGGTGGGAGGCAAAGATGACGGCGTCATCTGCATACAGCAGCATTTTCCCAGTGCATGCACTGGACAGGGTGTTAAGGTAGAGTGAGAAGAGTAGGGGTCCCAGGATGGAGCCCTGAGGAACCCCTGAGCAGATGGGACACATTTTTGAGAGTATTCTATTAATTTTGACACGTTGGGAGGGGTCGATAGATAGCTGGTGCACCGACGAAAGTCCCAGTAGCGAAGCCAGTGTGGCAAGGGGCATCCAGCAGGAGGGGTTGGGAGACAGTGTCGAAAGCCTTAGAAAGGTCGATGAACACTGCCCCGGCTAGGGAGCCAGAGTCCAGGGATGTGTGTAGGAATGTTGAGAATTCAACTAGTGCCATGCCTGTACTGTGTCCTGAATGGAAACCATGCTGTTCAGGGCAGAGGATGTTGTGTTTGGTCAGGTACTCAGTGATTTGCATGGCAACCAGTTTTTCAAGGGCTTTGGAGAGGGGCGGGAGTATGGAGATAGGCCGGTAGTTCCCGGCTGAGGACCTGTCACCCCCCTTTGTGAATGGGAGTATCAATGGCAGTTTTCCATGCAGTGGGAACTGCCCCAGGCAGAGGATTTGTTGAAGGCTGGTGAGTGGGGCAAGGACCTGATCCAGTACCAGCCAGAGAATTCTAGAGGTCCACCGTCGTCGCGGGACTATTGCTTTTAGTGTATGGATCAGTGGGGTCTAGCTTCCTGGGCAGTTACCCTGCATAGGTAGAAGCTAGGGTGTTGGGGGCTGGGGTCAGTAGGGAGGTTAGTGGGTCAAAGAAATTACTGGGAGGATAGAGCTGAGGTCCATAAAGGATGTGTTGAGGTAGTTTGCAATGCCTGTAGGGTCCATAACGGAGTGCTACCAATGGTGAGCTGGGATGGGAGGGGCGTGCACTCCCATTCAATTGTTTTGACATTGTCCCAAAAGTTGAGACACACCCCAGGAGGAGGTGAGGTGGCTTGATAGTGAGTCGGCCTTGGCTTTTCGGACGGCCCAGGTGCACTATTCCGCTCAGCGTTGTAGGCCTGTCTATCAACCGGCTGGCCTGTTTTGTTGTGAGGTGCCACAGGTTATCCCTAAGTCTGAACAACTGTAATAGGGCAGGAGTAATCCAGGCACTTTGTGTTTTTTGGTTCTGGCAGCTGTGAGGGGTGCGAAGAGGTCATGAGCTTTGTTAAATGTTTGGGAAAAGAAGGCAAGGGCAGAGTCTATATCCGGAGCATGGTGAATGGGAGACCAGTTTGGGCAAGAAATTGCCTGGGGTTTTCAGCCCACCTGGTCTGAGGCAGCTGACGAAGTGTGTGCTGGGCTGTGAGTTTTAGCGAGGTGGTCACCCAGCGGAATAGGATAGGGGAATGGTCACTGAGTGAGTCAGGAGGATTTGGATGTCCAGGATTTTTGGGGTGGTTGATGATGATAATATCTAGGAGGGTGCTGGTACCTCTCTAGGGTTTGCTCTTGTGGGTTGGGAGATTAGCTGTGTCAGATCAATGGCAGCAAGGAGTCCGGGTGGTGGTGGAGGTGGGGCTGAGCCAGTTCACGTTGAGGTCCCCACAAGGACATTCAGCCCTATGTGGGAGGTGGCAAGATAATCAGTTAAGGATAATAGTGCTGGGTTTTGGTTCTTTGGTGAAATGTAGGCAGAAGTGAGATACAGGGGGCCCCTGGAGGGTCTGGAGTAGGTTAAGGGTTAGAACCTGTGCCCCACCTGCGGGGGCCGGGGCGAGGGTGCTGACCAGTGAGAGAATCCCTGGTATAAATCACACACAGCCACCACCGATTGCCTACAATGCATCCCGGCATAGGGTGTAGCCAGGAGGTCGACAAAGGAGTCAGGTGTGGATTTTTGACAGCCAGGTTTCCACCAGTGCAATGACATCTGGTTTGTGCAGCATGACCCAGCATTGAAGGGTGTCAAATTTTTCAAGATGATGCATATATTCAAGAAGGCAACACTCAGACCGGGGGGGGGGCCCACCTGATGGGCTGGTCTGGGAGGGTCTGGTTAGGATGTATATTGCCTGTTAGGAGTAGAAGGAGGACCACAGCTCTGGCCAGGATGTGGCGATATGTGTGTTTCCTACGTGTATGTAGGGATGGGGGACCTGGGAAGCGGGATGGGTAGAGATTGGCAGGATGGGAGGCAAGAGCGATAAGCAGCCAAGGGGCCTGGGAAGACGGTGGGGTGGTACATGGGGAATGGTTGTTGTAGGCCATTGTACATGGTAAGTGTGGGGGTGAGTGCGAGCTAAGTCTGGGAGAATTGCCGGTGCTGGTACCAGTGATCCAGGGGGGATGGCTGGCTGGTGGGACGAGGGTACTAGAAAGTAAATGAGGGGGAGGCATTTTAGGAGGAGGTGGTTTAACATGGCTCTTTGGTGGTAGCCGGGTAGTATGGTAGAAGTATTTAGGTTGACTTCTAAAAAATGTGGTTACCACTTTGGATTAGTGTTAATGACACGGACTCAGGTAGATAGGGTACAAGGTTCAAGCCTCAGCTTGAGGGCAGCTGCTGAAGTGTCTGGGTGAGGGCAGAGATCACGTTTAGGGGATCTGAAGTAAGCTGGGTTGGGGTTGGAAATAGGGTGAAATAAGCGACTCCTAGTGGTCACTGGGTGTGGGTTCAGCTGAGCAGTCCTGAGTCAGAATGTGGGCTAGTTTGTGGGGCTGGGTGCTGAGGAGGTGTGGTAGCAGTAGGTGTGACTTGGAGAGAGTGGAGTGGCTCAGGAGGTTAGGGGTTTCTAGGAAGTAGTAGGGAGGAGGATGGTGGTGTAACCAAGGTGGAGAGTATGGGTCCCTCTAGTGGTTGGCAGGTATAACCTGCAAATGATAATGAAGGAGAGGAAGTGATGTCATTAGGAGAGCCTATAAAATGCCAAGCCAGGGTGTTTGGTAAGGGCAGTTGATGTGTGCAGCGTGTCGACGAGCTAACCCCCTCACAAGGGTGCTGCTTGTTGGAGGTGGTTTAATTACCTCTCAGGCACCGTGTTGCAGTTGTCTCAGGAGGGAGCTCAGTCTGGGGATCTTGCTGGCTGTATTCTGTCCTTCGTATTGATAGTAATGTATTCTATTGTCTGCCCTGGTCACCCGAAAAAGGGACTACATGGTCTCAGTGGACTCACCTGGTTACCAAAATTAAAATAAATAAAATAAATAAATGAATATGGTGATAATGAAATGGTGACATATGTTTTACCCCCTTCCCAAGGTGTTAAGACCTCATAGATGGTTATTTAAGTAAGAGGATGCAGGGGGGCAAGGCCCCCTGGAAAAAAAAACATTTACCGTTTCTGTCGTTGCCGACATTGCTTCGCAATTCTGGACTTGCCATTCCGGAGTCACTAATATCACATAGAACCATGTTATCTGAACATAACAACACTGCATGAAGTTCCTACAGCAACATGGCCGCAAAAAGTACAAATATCACTGCACCCCTTCATCTCAAAGTTGTCATGGGCTGCTGTCAGTCCAAGCACCCTGAATTCACAATGCCTACCTCCACCAAGTCAAAACTGCTGCCAAGACAAACTACATTGTTTGTTTTAACTGTCACAGCTGTTAGTAATGGCTCCACAAACTATGCTGAGATTGTGCTGCTCCCTTGCACTCCTTTGTCCACTCCACTTTAAAGAGTTTCTGTACTCCCGTTTCCTATCCCAGGACAGGTCAAAATATATTTGCTAATAAAACCACTTCTGTGAGTGGCATCAGCCATGTAACATCCCTCTGACACTCCTCATTGCTGTCCCCAATCAATAGCATCCCTGAACACCTTCAGTACCTATGACTGGTTTGTTAGCACATGAACTTTGCCTATCCTGCTGCTGCTAATGTGTATCTGACGTATGTAACTAACTTCTCTGTGCAGAAGCGTGTTTCTCTGTATGATGTCCTTGATGTATTCTTTTCTGATTTATGTACATAGATACATAGACAGTGTCGGCAGATAAGGGCCTATGGCTCACCCAGTCTGCCCATTTGAGCTTGTAAGTTCAGTTTGTTTTCCTAGAAGTCTGTTGCACCTTACCCCTGACCTCCAGAATTCCTTTATGTCTATCCCATGCATTCTTAAATCCCGTGATTGTTTCAGCCCCCACCACTTCCTCTGGCAGGGTGTTCCACTTGTCCACCACCCGTTCTGTGAAGAAATTCTTTCTCATGTTTCCTCTGAATCGTCCTCCCTCCAACTTCATCCCATGCCCTCTAGTCCTGTATTATGTATTGCTGTAATGTTTTGCACTGACTGTAATTAATTCTGGGTCACCCCCGAAAAAGGAACTGTTGGTCTCAGTGGGCTCACCCAGTTATCAAAATGTCATAAATAAATTAAATAAAAATGCGCTTGCTTGCCTTCACAGTTCAAAAAACAGATAAATGTGGCAGTGAACCAGAAGGGGAGCAGACAACAAAGACAGAGAGAGAGAGAGAGAGAGAGAAGGAGGCTTCTAGTTCTGTGGAGGGGAGACATTAAAAGATGGATGGGAGAACAAGAGAAACAGAAGGAAACATGGAACACCACCTGCTAGCCAGAAATAGTAACATGGGACTTTTTATGTACAGTATATGTAAACTACCCATACAAAACTGTTTTTTTATTTACGTGTTTATTTTTACAAACATGCCACTGTATAATAGCGATAATGAACTCCAGAGGTGTGTGTTGTGCTGGGATAATGTCACTTCTCTCATATTGAATGCACTCATACTGTTGCCTTGTGCTTCAACCACCCAGGGCATGATGTTATCCCTAGCATAACATACCCTGTCGAACATTATGCTTAAAGGAAAAACACTGGAAAAGGCACAGCTTTCCCCAGTCACTACAAAATGCCTGATTAGTGCTTTTAGATGTAACATTTTTTAATTACTTCTAAATGCTTTTAATGATTTAAACAGTGACCATAACTTCCACTTTCTATTGCTGTCCCGCCATATCATGGAGTAGCAGTAAGCTTTCTAGCTCACTTTGTATGCTATGTCCTGCCAACCAATAGCAGAGGTTGGCTGGGCATATTAGCATAAAGTGGCCTAGGAAGTTCACTGCTGCCCATGAGATGGTGGCTGCCACCAATAGAAAGTGGAAGTTGTGGTAGCTGTTTAAACTATTAAAAAAACATTGTTACAGCCTAAAAGCACTAATCAAAAGTGTTTTGTAGTGTCTGGTGAAAGCTGTGTCTTTTCCAGTGTTTTCCTTTAACTCTATTCTGTAGTGTATACAGTATGCACTAATTGAGAGCTCAATCGACAGCTATCCATGGAGGTAAGGGTAGGGTTGTGCTTGTTGCCATCTGGGGATCGGGTTTGGGGGCGGGTGGGGGTTCAACATCTGACAGGGTTGGGGTCCACTAGTCCAGCAAGAAACTGCAGTGCTGTGATACAAGGGATCGGAAAGCTGGGAATCACTGCACACCAATTTACTGTGTTCTACATTTTGAATGGGTCATCAAGCGAGGGAGGACCACTAGCCACCAGGGAGATTCCTTCCTTGATGACAGGCCAGTGGTTGGAGGACAAGGTGGGGAGGAATACCCCTGGCAGTGCCTCTCTCTTTTTGTGTACTTGTACCATGGGACAGGACACTATTTGTTTGACCTATGGGATGGTGATCAGAGAACAGGGAGGGACCACTAGACTACCAGGGAACTGGATTGTATTTTATGGGATGGCAATCAGATAACTGGGAGAGGAAAAGGACCACTAGACTATCAGGGAGTGGGATTTTTATTATACAGGATGGCATTCAGAAGACAGGAGGGGAGGGACCACTAAACTACCAGGGAACAGGATTTTGTATTATAGAGGACAGTGATCAAACACCAGTGAGAGGGGAGGAACTTTCCACTAGGGGGACAGTATTGTGGGTGTGGGGGCTGCTATAGTACCCTCGGCACCCATAGGATTGCACGGAATACTGCCAGGTCTCAGTCAGCAGTATTTTCTCCACACAGGGACCTCCAGCAAAGGCCCTTCTGTGGAAACATAGAAACATAGACTTTGACGCAGATAAGGACCACTTGACCCACCCAGTCTGCCCATTTCCTACCTATTGGATAAGCTGCAGATTCTAGATAACCAACAGCCTACTTCCTGCAACCCCCCACTATAATTGCCTTATGTCTGTCCCACGCATGTTTGAATTCCCCCACTGTTTTAGACCCCAAAACCTCTCCAGGAAGGCGGTTCCATGCGTCCACCACTCTCTCCGTGAAAAAGAATTTCCTCACAGTACCCCTGAGCCGTCCCCCCTCTAACTTTAAATTGTGCCCGCTTGTTCTTACACATCTCTTTTTCTGAGAGATGCTACCCTCCTGGACTTTGTTGATTCCCTTGAGGTACTTAAAAGTTTCTATCATGTCCCCGTCCCTCCTTTCATCAAGGGTATACATATTAAGCTCTCTCAGTCTCTCTTCATATGGTTTCTGATGTAGACCCTGCACCATTTTAGTTGCCTCCTCTGGACTGCTTCCATCCTATCTATGTCCTGCGTGATGAGGTCTCCAAAACTGCACGCAGTACTCCAGATGGGGTCTCACCAACTGTCTGTACAGAGGGATAACCACTTCCCTTTTTCTACTTGTGATGCCCCTTCCTATGCATCCCAGTATCCCCCTGGCTCTCCTTACTGACTTCTCATATTGCTTACCCACCTTTAGGTCATCTGATATGACCACACCCAGATCCCTTTCCATTACTGTTGTCGTTAGTACCTCCCCTGCTACTGTGTACTCTTCTCCTGGATTTTTATTTCCCAGGTGCATTACTTTGCACTTCTTTGCATTGAATCTAAGTTGCCATATGTCTGACCATTCCTCCAACATTGCCAAGTCCCTTCTCATCCTTTCTACCCCCCTTGTGTATCAACTCTGTTACAGATCTTTGTGTCATCTGCAAAGAGGCATACTTTTCCTTCCAGACCCTCTGCAATGTCACCTATAAAGACGTTAAAGAGGACTGGATCCAGTACTGAGCCCTGAGGTACTCCACTGGTAACCCCTTTCTTCAGAATGTGTTCCTTTCACTATTACCTTCTGTGTCCTGTGGTGCAGCCAGTTTGTTACGCAGGCTACCACCCTGGGACCCACTCCCAGGCTGGCTAACTAATTATTAATCTTTGTGCAGGACTGTGTCAAATGCCTTGCTAAAGTCTAGGTAGACCATATCCACAGCCCCTCCCTGGTCTATTACTTTGGTCACCCAGTCAAAGAAATTGATTAGATTCAGTCTGACATGACCTTCCTGCTGTGAATCCATGCTGCTTTGGGTCCTGTGCCCGCTGGCCTCTAGGTACTCAACAATTCTTTCTTTCAGAAGTGATTCCATCATTTTCCCCACCACTGAGGTCAAACTAACAGGTCTGTAGTTTCCTCTTCTGCCTTGCTCCCACTTTTGTGAAGGGAATCACATCTGCCCTCATCCAGTCCTCAGGTACCACCCCATGTTCCCATGATTTGTTAAAAAGTGTGGTTAGTGGTGTCACTAGGTCCTCCCTTAGCTCTTTTAGGATTCTAGGGTGAATCCCGTCAGGCCCCATTGCTTTGTCCACCTTGAGTTTTAGCAGTTCTTTCAGTACTCTTTCTTCTGTAAATGGACTGGTGTCAACACCACTATCCAGAGTGCTTCTACTGTTTGGTTTAGGTAACTCCTCCTCTTCTTCTTTTGTGAATACTGAGCAAAAGTATTCATTCAGTATCTCTGCCTTTTCACTGTCTCCCTCTGCCCACCTCCCCTCTCCTTTATTAATCTTCACTATCCCTCCCTTAACCTTTATATGCTCCCTAACGTACCTATAAAAGGTTTTATCCCCTTCTTAACTGAGTTGACTATCTTTTCCTCAGTTTGGGCCTTTGCTTTTCTGACTGACTTCCCCACTTCTTTCTGCTTTAATTGATACAGTTCCCTGTTGTGCTCCATCTGTGATTCCTTATACTTTTTGAATGCAGCCTTTTCCTCCTTAACCTTCCCTGACACCTCTTTTGAGAGCCATAGTGGTTTTTTATTCCACTTTGTTTTCTTTATTTGTTTCACACAAATTCTTGTTGCCTCCATGATGGCAGTTTTGATTTTTCTCCATTGTTCTTCCACCCCTCCTTTCTGGCCATTTGCCATGGAGAAAATGGTTTATGGCACAGTGCTATTATGTGGTTCCCCTTCCCTTAATTTGAATTGCAGACCCCTGAAAACTTTCCCCCAGTGCAAGCCCATTCTGATGGTGCAAACTGAGCTTTTATGGATAACACTATGGTGCAAAACCCAGTTTGCACCAGGGCAAAGCTTTGTGAATCTAGCCCCAGGACTGAATACAGACTTAGAGATTAGACCCTTTCTGAAAAAAAAAAAATTAAAACTATATATCTATAAATGATACATGATCCTGAGGGGGAATATTTCTAATAACATTCACAAACTGTACTAGGCTTCTTTATAACCATAGTTTATTCAAATACATTTTTGCATACTGTTGTATTTTTATAATCATGTCTTTGTTATTTGTACCTTCTACGTGATTCAGTATTGTTGTTTTCTTGTCCAATTATTGATTATTAATATACTGTTACACTGAATGATATTTCACGTCTTTCATGTTTTTTATTCTTGTCCTCTATTATATTTCATTGCTTATTGCTTCTATTCTTGTTAACCCTTTCCAGCTTCTGTTCCCATGAATATACTATGAAATACTGAAACTCAATTCCTTGAGTTTCTGCATCCCAATGCCAGCAGCCCAAAACATGGTTGCCTGACAGGGAATTTTTCCTGCACTGGAGTTTTTTGTTATGTTTTAGAAGGCTTCCCCCCCCCCGTTCCCCCAATGTGAGGTGTTTCACCCCCACACCCCCTTACTTTATATAACAAACTCTGCCAAGGCAAACATCAAGTGTCATGCAACCGTATGTAGGTGAATGGTGTCGGGCTAATGAAAATCAGGAAATTGAGTTTCATTCAAACAAAATACTTCGTTCTGATTCCTAGCCCAGTCCCCCCACCCCATGCTTTCCTGTCCCTTATTATCCTGATTTGCTCTTACTACTCTTTTGAACTAAATGCTGGGAGCGACTTGACTGATTGGCCAAGAAATATTTTTCGTTCAATTAATGTGAAATGTTTTTAATGTCATTGTGATGCCATGTCAGTTCACCTATTTATTGCTGAGTGTTTTCTATGTGCCTCAGTCTTTGATAAAGGACTTATATGTCCAAAAGCGTCAGAGCGGGCAAAGTCATTTACGTTAATATATTTGATGCTGAACCAAAATGTATGCAGCATGTTTCAAATTTGATAAGAACAACAAGTAAAACTGGGGCCTTGAGACATACCTCAAGGTGCCTGGATATAAAGACCTGCAGGACTTTGGTCCAACATCAGGTTATGCCAGCATTAGAGTATGGTAATATCATGTATAAGGTGACAAATAAAAGCATATTGGTAAAATTAGACAAGCTTTACTATAGGTCAGCAAAGTGTATGTTAGGAAGTAGTTTCCTCGTGCATCATTGTAAATTGTTAAAAGACTTAGAGTGGTATACCTTAGAGGCAAGAAGTAGTATGGCCTGGTTAAAACTGTTCCATAAATATCTCACAAAATACCCAACATATTACATTTCCACTACTGTAATGTCCTGCCCCCATACTACAAGAGTACTAACTAGATTGGTACGAAAACACAATATCAATTCCCAGACAAAGGACCAAATTTGGAGTAAAAACTTTAAAATATCAAGCTTCTGCCAGATGAAATAGATTACCTTACTCAATGTGCACTTTAACATCCTATGGAGAATTTAATAAAAATTTGAAATCCATTTTTATTACAGAATGTTACTGTTGATAATTTGTATGAACTTGTGATGTCAAATGTAAATTGAATTCAAAAATGTGTGTTTTATGTATATTGTAGAGATGTTATGTATGATGTTCTATGTGATGTTTTATGTATGGGTGTAACATCTGAAACAGGACTGTCTTGAAAACAGGGTAATTTTAACTCTTATGACATGAAATCCTTTCCTGTATAAAAATAAATGGTTTTACTACTACTACTTACTACTACTATGTGTACATTTTATTATTTTGGATTGGCATTTTAATAAGTGGACAATGAAGCTTGAATTTCGGAGACTGGTGTATGTTCTTTGAAGAGGTGGTGAGTGCCCACTATAGAAAGAATATTTTTTTTTTGTTCAACTCATGATGAAATGTGAGTCATGTTACAGGGTGAAATCATGATTTGAAAAGTAAAGCTGTGACTCTGGGCTTTCGCATTCCCAGCGGTGGTAATGCACATGCCAAGAATCACAGCTTTACTTTTCAAAGCCCAATTTCACTCTGTAATGCTGCTTCTTTTTTATTAGGAATTGGTAAGAAACTCAGAGGAGAAGGCAGTTTTAAAAAGTAGATTTAGCTGTCTGCAGTCCCCTAACCCACCTGCCCTCTCACATAACACTACCCACCATGCATGCACTCTTAACAGGGTGTCCATGGATGTACAGTGAATCGGCACAGTCCTCCTCTCAGCTCCTCAGACAACTGCTGTATTGGCTGTCAGTTGAGTACATATAGTATGATATTTCATGCATATGGCGGCCAGCTGAAAAAGTGAGAAAAGGATGTGCTGGTCACCGTGCCAGGATTCATTGGACATCTATGGATACCCTGGTAAGGATACGTGTGATGGGTGGCATTATGTGAGTGGTCAGGACATTTGGGGGGATGCTAGACCACCAATGATTACCTTTACATATGTCAAAGAGCATTCAGGGGCTGGGGGAACCACTGGACACCAGGACAATCCGTATCATTGAACATGGCAGACCAGGGGTAGGGGGTGCCACTGGACACAGGAAGAGCATACATTACATGGTACAGGTGCTCAGGGGAAGGAGTGAGGGGTGCCTCTAGCATCAGGGATTTCTGACAGTACATGGTACAGATGATCATGGGGGTGCCCCTAGACACCAGATATTTCCAACATTACATGTTATGGGTGCTCGGAAGTGGGGGTGTCACTAAGCACCAATAACTGCATTGTAGGAGGTATAATGGGAGCTCAGAGGAGGGGTGGTGCTACTAGACACAAGGGACTGCATTGTAGGAGGTGCAACAAATGAGTGGGGGCCAGTGACTGCAATACAGCCACCCTACCTTTGATGGGGTGGGGGTGCAATCATAGTGGCCTGTTAAGTTGTGGTTTATGGGAGCTATTTACACAGCCACAAACCTTGAATATGCCACTGTGCCCATATGCAACAGGGGCCCCACTTGCATGGGCACAGTGAATATTTTAGTGTCTGGGCACTTCCAGCTTTGGGGCACAGACCAGGCCTCTGAATGTGGTCCCGCCTGAAGCACAAGTGCAAACCTGGGTTGCACTGTCACAGACCACATTAGTACTGGCAATAATGTTTGAATATCGGGTCCCCAGTATTAGTGTCAGTGGAGCACATACAGTATAATATTGTATGTGTGCGACTGACAGCTGTGCAGGGACCAGCTGAGAAGTGAGAAGAGTCTGTGCCGGTCACCATATCAGGATTCACTGGATATCCATAGACACCTTGGCAAGGGTGTGTGATGGGTGGTATTATGTGAGCAGGCAGGGCAGGTGGGGAATGCTAGACCAATGATTACCTTTAAATATGTCAATGGGCATTCAGGGTCCGGGGCAACCACTGGACACCAGGACATTCTATATCCTGGTACTTGAAAGACCAGACAGTGGGAGATGCCACTGGACACCAGGATAGCAGACATTACATGGTACAGGTGCTTGGGTGTGGGGTGTGCCTCTAGACACCAGGGACTTCTGACAGTACATGGTATGCATGAGTGGGGGGTTGCTCCTAGCCACCAGGGATTTCCCACATTACATTGTATGGGTGATCGGGGTGGGGGGTGACACTCGACACCAGGGACTGCATTGTAGGAGGTATTAAGGGCCATTAGAGGCATGCAGCTACAATATAGCCACCCTGCCTTTAGTGGGGTGGGGGGGATGAGTTTAGCATCCTGTCAAGTTGTGATTTATGGTGGCAGTAAACAGCGCTATTTGGGGGGAAATTTGCCACCTCCACAAACCTTTAAATATGCCACTGTGCCTGTATGCAGCAGGGGACTCACAATTTACATGGGCACAGTGGTATTTTGGCACCTCTGCTTTACTGGGTTTCGGGGGCACTAACTGGGCCTTTGAATATAGCCCCACCTTGAGCACAGGCACAAACCCAGGTAGCACTGGCACAAACCACGTTGGCACTAGCAAAAATGTTTGAATATAAGGCAACTGGTATTTATATTTAAAGCTGTTTGTGCAGAAATACTAATCACTGGTTCAAAATGTCACAAACTACATTAGTACTGGCACAAATATTTGAACAGTGGGTTCTCAGTATTAGCTGTCAGTGGAGCACATATAGTATAATATTTTAAGTGTGCGACTGACAGCTTCTGCAGAGGCCAGCTGAGGAAGTGAGAAGAGGCTGTGTCAGTCACCATATCAGGATTCACTGTACATCCACAGACACCCTGGTAAGAGTGTTTGAGATGGGTGGTGTTATGTGAGCAGGTGGGGCAGATGTGAGAATGCTAGACCACCAATGATTACCTAAATATGTCAAAGGCATTCAGGGTCCAGAGAGAACCACTGGACACAAGGACATTCTATATCTTGTACTTGACAGACCAGGTGGTGGAAGATGCCACTGGACACCTGGGATAGCAGACATTACATGGTATAGGTGCTCAGGGGTGGGGGTGCCTCTAGACACCAGGGACTTCTGACAGTACATGGTATGCATGATTGGGGGAGGGGTTGCTCCGAGACGCCAGGGATTTTCCACATTGTATGGTATGGATGATCAGGGTGGGGGTGCCACTGGACACAGGGACTGACATAGAAGGTATTAAGGGCCATTGAAGGCATGCAGCTGCATTATAACACCCTGCCTTTGGCAATTTACCACCACCAAAACCTTTAAATATGCCAGTGTGCCTGTATTCAGCAGGGGACTCACAATTTGCATGGGCACATGGTATTTTGGCACCTTGGCTCTACCGAGTTTGGGGGACACTAACTGGGCCTTTGAATATAGCCCCACCCTGAGCACAAGCACAAACCCAGGTAGCACTGGTGCAAACCATGTTAGCGTTAGCAAAAATGTTTGAATGTAAGGCAACTGGCATTTATATTTAAAGCTGTTTGTGCAGAAATACTAATCACTGGTTAAAATGTCACAAACCACATTAGTACTGGCATAAATATTTAAATAGTGGGTCCCCAGTACTAGCTGTCAGTGGAGCACATACAGTATAATATTTTATGTGTGCGTCTGACAGCTTGTGCAGTGGCCAGCTGAGGAAGTGACACCCAGAACAGCAAACATTACATGGTATAGGTGCTCAGGGGTGGGGGGGTGCCTCTAGACACCAGGGACTTATGACAGTACATGGTATGCATGATTGTGGGGTGGTTGCTCCTAGACACCAGGGATTTTCCACATTATATGGTATGGATGATCAGGGGTGGGGGGTGCCACTGGAAACCAGGGACTGCATTGTAGGAGGTATTAAGGGCCATTGAAGGCATGCAGCTGCAATATAACTACCCTGCCTTTAGTGGGGTGGGGGGATGAGTTTAGCACCCTGTTAAGTTGTGATTTTGGTGGCAGTAAATAGCACCACTTTGGGGGCAATTTTCTACAACCATAAACCTTTAAATATGCCACTGTGACTGTGTGCAGCAGGGGACTCCCAATTTGCATGGGTACATTGGTATTTTGGCACCTCAGCTCTACCTGGTTTGGGAGCACTAAATGGGTCTTTGAATGGTCCCACCCTGGCGCCAACACAAACCCAGGTAGCACTTGTGCAAACCTTGTTGGCGCTAGCAACAAACGTTTGAATATCAGGCAGCTGGTATTTATATTCAAAGCTGTTTGTGCAGAAATACTAATCACTGGTTAAAATGTACCCTTCTTGAGTGTCAACTTCAATGTGAAAGTGGTTCCATTTCAATAATGGAAACACTTTCATGGAGAAAGATGTGGTCAGAGAGTAGTGTTTTTAACAAGTAAATATGTTAGTTGTAGTACATACATGGATATATATGGTCGGATGTATAAGTGACACCATTAGGGCTGTAGTTTATGCATATGGATATTTGTAGTCCTAAGGTCTAAGTTCCTGCCAAGCCCAGTGGGTGAAATCTTTATGGTGGTCTTCGGTGACTAATGGGATATCTGCAGGATGGAACAACTGCTACTGGTGAAACAGGTGTTTCATTATTATTTGGCACCAGCCCTGGTGAAGCTTCACAGGCAGGAGCAGTACTCTGTCACTGTTCTCATCTGGAGTGACGTCTTCTGCTGCAGTTGCTGGAACCTAACTAGTACAACCTGTTTAAAGTATGATTAAAAAGTCAGGAACACCAGTGAAAGCTTGTGAGTTGAGCCTGTTTTCTAAAGGATCAATGTGGCTATGAAAGAAAGTGGAAAGTGGGCAGCTGAGAGTTATTTGTTTCATGACTTTAAGTGTGAGCTTGAGTATAGTTATCAGGGCAGTTGCAGTTAATGACAGATGTACTGGAGGAAGCACAAGGAGTATAGAAATTACAAAAGCTGTTGTGTACGATTGGGACATCAAATACACACACTGCAGCCTATTCACAATGTTTTTGACCTCTGAATGAATACATAGTCCATATGGATCCATACGGATCATACCTCCATTCTGTACTACTCCTGTCTCAGGCCCTAAGCTTCTTGTAATCTGTTATCATATGACCGGTGTGACTGCTTTATCGATTTACCTGTACTGTTCCTGTCTTATGCCTTATGTTCCTTGTAATCTGACACAGTAGACCTGTTTGGCTGTTACCACACTTCCATGACATACCGTTATGCTGCTAAACCCTGTTATTATCCTGTTGTCAATAATACCATATTTTGCTCTGTATTACTCTACCAATGTTTGCTGTAACCATGTGCCATTTACCCATGTCTGTTTATACTTATGCTCTTCGTTGCTGTATGTACCATGCTTTCTGTATTATCTGTATTATCTACCATTGTTGACGAGGTACCTTTGGAAATGAGCCCCTGGCTCAAAGGTTGTAAACTGATTGCATTATAAATAAATAAATAAATAAATATGGGCCATAAATAATGAACTTTAACCCATACACAACCAGATTATTGAACAGTCTGATTTCTCCACACAATCACTATAGTATAAAGCTTCTAAATACAGTACTATAAAGTTTTATTATATGTATACCATGCCAGAGTAACTACCCAGTTTATATAATGAGCAGATGTTTGCGGCCAAGATGACACATCATCCCTTGAGCCTATACAGACATATACAGATTTCAATGTTTTTTCTTGGACTACTATTATCTGTGTTAGGTGCATTCCTGAGGGCTGATCTAAGACAGGACTGTTTGGTAGATTTCAAGCTGAACTGCTTCCACTTGAGGCTTGGCTTGGGAAAAGGAAAGAATATGTTCATGTTGTTCATAAGTGAAACATGTCTTGTGAGAGACTGACTGTCTAACTTACAGTATGTTGTATATAAAACATATAGAGAATAAGCTATGGCAAGCCCCGAGGAATTTGGGAAGGGTGCACTTTAAGCTTGATTTGAATCAATATTTTTTGCTTATCATGCAGCATCTGTATTTTCAACTTGCCTTCTCAAGAGAAAAACTATGAACTGTGATATTTTCAAGGTTAACCCTGGTTTCTATGTGATCCAAATCTTGTTCTCTGTTCAAAATATAGTTTATGATATGTTTTTGCCATGGAATAAGCAAAACGACATATACAGAAACAGAAGTTACTTACTTGACACGGTTAATTAAATAGTCATTCATAGTTCTTCCCCCCCTTCTTCAGTGATCGGACCCCTTCAACCCCAGCCTGCCTGGATAGGAACCATCTTCAGCAGGATTAATGATCCTATATCCCCCTACAGAATCCCCCCCATTGAGTGCCATGAGAGAGAGGGCCACACCCAGAAAGCCATTCCTGGATGATAAAGTGAGCCCCACAGTGGGCTGGGTGTCATCCTGCCCAGCATTTTCCACCACCTGAGGATGTCCGTTACAATAATCCGTGTGTCTATGCAGCATACCCCTGCATACACAAGCATACGGCATCTTGAATGTCCCTGATTTTATGACTTCCTGCTGCACCTATCATCTGACCTCAACCAGGTGGCAGTCACCTAACCAAGATCTCTAATGTACCATCCGAAGGGACAAGAGCTGTCCACTGGACTATCAATTCTTCTTTCCCCCGCCAACCCTCTGCTGTCCTAGGTTCATTTACAAATACGGGTAACTGGCATTGCAGGTGGTAGCACTATCACTGCACCAGTGGGGGGGCTCATTCATAGTTGTTTTTAATATTATGATCTACTGCTATCAAAAAAGCCCTTGAATGGAAGGAAATAAACATTTACTTTGACTCCCCTTAAGGTAGGTTTGTTCCTACTATTAAAGCAATTAGCTTTCAGAGACAATCCGCCTCGCCTGCCGTGATTTTCCTGGAGCAAGCTGGACTAAGCTCCATTTGCTGTCCTCTAGGACTGGGCAGAAATAGTAAATTCTGTGAAATGTGTAAAATTTTGCAGAATTTGCAAACATTCATAGAAGGTTATTTGGTCATAACTAGTGCTGGGCAAAATTTTAATTGGGCCAGCAAAATTTTCATAAGAAACAGAGATAAATTAATTTCACTTTAAATGGTAGAATTTCGGCATGTAGTGTGTAATAATGTGGAGAACTGTAGATAATACTTCTGTGGAACTGAACTTTTTTTCTTGTATCTAGTAAGTAGAAACTTATGCAACTGGAAGCATAACTGGGAAGTAAAGACACTGGTGTGATTGAGAGGATAACCTTGGATAACTGAGATGACAGTGTTGCAACTGACACTTTTGTATCTGGGAGTAGACACTGGTGTAATGGGATGAGACACTGACATAGGGCTATGGTGAAACACTTGTGTAACAGTGAAAAGAGTAGAATGTACTGACACAACTAGGAGGAGACACTGTTAAAACTGAGAGGAGACACTGGCATAACTAGAGAAACAATGTTGTAACATGGTGATAACACTGTTTTAATTGGGGGGATAATGGAGAACTGAGAGGAGACACCATTTCAACTGGAGTAGTGGTGTGCAAAATGGTTTGCATAGCTTTCTAACTTTGCATAACACTACTATGTGCAGCTCTTTGATGGGCAAAGTGGGCACTCTACTAGTGAAGCATGTAGCTTTTCTAAAAAAAAGTTTTAAAAATGAAGAAAACACCCATGTTGTCACATTGTGCACCCTCCCATCTCTACCACAACAACTTACAAATATTTCCCCATCTAATCACCCTCTGGTACCCATATCCCCTCCTCCTCCTCCCATCATAGTGAAGTTAAACTAAAAAATGTATTCCCCCCACCCTCTCATCTTTTAGTACCTACACTCTGCCTCCTCCCAGTCCTAGTGAAGTTGAATGAAGAAAAGGCAATCAGTTGTCACACATTCCCATCCCTGCCCCATGTCAATATTTGAGGTTCTCTAGAACAGACCATCACCTCCTCATCCACCTGCCCAAAACAGTACTAAAGACTGACCCCATTCCACCACCCTCAGGCACTATACCACCAACCTTCTTCCCTTACACCTACTATGGATACAAAATCAGTCCCATGGTGCACTGACTCAACCACCTCCTTCATCTTGCCACAGTTTTCTGAATAAAACTCAAGTGCTCTCCTGTAGTAGTTACCCAAGTGACTCATCACCTAACCAGTCAGGTGATTGCTATAGAAACACAGAAGTTGATAGGAGAGAAGGACCATGTGGCCCACCCCATCTGCCCATTTTGCATACTTATTTCAAACCACAAACCCTAGTTGATCTGCTGGTTTGATTTAGAAGCTAGTGGGTGGTGCATGGTGGAGTGAAGGCTGTGCTGGCTGCTCTACAATGGAACCTGTGTTTTATTGTTGTTTGTGTTGGGGAAGAGTGAGTAGGAGGAGATGAGCGGGGTGCCAGATGGTGATAAGGTGAGGGCTGTCTCTAACACCTTAGTCAATGGGTGGAGCATGGGTTACTCTGTGGAACTGCAGACACTGGGTTAGGGTGAGGAAGGGAATGAGAATTACTAACAGACTTTTTCTAATTCAATTTCATTGGGACTAGAGGAGTAGGTTGTAAGGGTGTAATTCAGTTTTATTGGGACTAGCGATGGGTGCAATTCTATTTAATTTGGCATAGAGGAGTAGAGGCGGTATGGGTGCAACAGAGTGGTAGTGTGAGAAGAAATATTTGTGAGTGGTCAAGGGTAAGGGAGGGTGCGGAATATGAAAATAGAGATGGATGCTGTTTTCAAAACTTTTTTTTTAGCTATGCCATGTTGGAACAACTTCATTCACTTTGTGAAGTGCAAAGTTTCCTAATGCCAGTGACTTCACTGGCAAAGTTTAAATTCAGTGCAGCTTTAAATTAGAAGAAGACTGAGACACTGATGTAATTGCGATAAGACTCAGGTTAAACCTGTTAGGTTGGAGGTCAGGAGGTCATAAATGACATGAGCATGTCAGTAATAAAAAAAGCATGTCATTAATAAAAACCTATGAGCTCAGCACATGGAGTAAGTGCTGAGACAGTCATCATTAGTAGTTAAACTGTATGAGTCCAGTATGCATATAAATACTGGAACATTTAAGCTTTAGACAAATGTATTAATTAAATTCTCTATATATTAGTTAGATCTTATAAATTCAGCGTGCATAGTTTTAGAAACACATTGGAATAAGTTAGATTCTCTTTTATAAACTCAGGTGTAAGCACATTGAGATAGACTAGCATTTTATATTTTAATGTTAAATTAGCTATAACAGGCTCATACACTTGCAAATATACAGCATTAGTTCATAGGCACATTTTAACCATAATGGGGTCATTTAAGACTTAAGAGTAAAAATAGGCCTTTATAATCTTCATGGTGGAAAAACAGAAAAAGATTACTACTCAGAATGATGGTATAGAACCTCAGATGTATGTTTACCTCATGCTCAGGAAATAATGGTATGGGAATTCAGACTGGTCACACTCTTCATGGTTGTTTTCTCAAATTAGCTGACAAAGCTGTCAGCTAAATTGTGGCCACTTCCTTAATGAAGGGGCTAACAAAACTATCTTGTTTTTACAGATGACAGGTACCTCACCTTAAAGTTATTTGCCTGTAACAAACAAGGAAGTTACTACGTAAGCCATTTATGAGACTATGTATTTTTACTTATGCAGGTGTAGTCTAGTTTTTCAAAACTGTATATATGTGTGTGTGTATATATATATATATATATATTTTTTTTTTTATGGCAAAACAAATCCATTTAATGTATCAGTTAGGGTTGTTCCACAGCGACAAAAGCAAGGAAATTCAGTGTTAGGGTTGCCACCCCTTGCACCCCAAGCCCAACGCATCCCCACCAGCAGGCATTGGGGTGTGCGTTGGGGTCATCAGTTCTAACTCTTACCCCATCCCATGTGTAAACAAGCTGAGGTGGTGCAGTATAGGAGAATGGGGTGAGAGGACCTATCTGGCCAACACACACCTGATGCCTGTTGGTGGGATGGTGGGCTTGGTGCAAGGGTGGCAATCCTAACACCAAATTTCCTTGCTTTTGCCAATGTGGAACAACTCTAACTGATGCGTTAAACAGAGTTTTTTTGCCATGAATTTCCCTTTTTTTTGAGAATGAGCATTATAAATAGTGAATGGAATGTGATTTTTTGTCACATAGTAACAGTAACGCAAACACAAGCACAAATGGTAACACACATGGTGATGCAAATGTAAATGGTAGCACAAACGGTAAGAGAAAAGCAAGCACAAATGTTAATGAAAACAGAAATGGTAACGCAAGCAGTAATGCAAATTCTAACAGCAGCAGAAACACAAACATTAATGAAAACAGTAACGTAAACAGTAACACAGCAGAAATGCAAATGATAAGAAAAATGCAAGCAGTAACACAAATGCAAACAGAAATGCAAACTGTTATGGCAATGGTGCCGCAGAAAGAAACAGTAACACAATCGCCAACAAAAACGCAACCAAAAATGCAAACACTAAGGGCAACAGAAATGCAAATGGTGACGAACATGCAAGCAGTAACAGTAATGCAATTGGAAATGCAAACAGTTACAGTAACTGCAACAATGACGCCAAAGCAAACAGTAACGCAAATGGAAATGCAAGCATATGCACGTATGGAAGTGCAAATGGTAATGCGCATGGTCATGGTACTGCAATTGGAAATGCAAATGCTAACAGTAACAGCAAAGATGACACCAAAGGAAATGCGTACTCAAATGCAAATGGTAATGCACATGGTGACGCAAAATGAAATGCAAACAGAAACAGTAATGGAAACACAAATGGTAACAGTAATGCAAACACAAGAACAAATGAAAACACAAAGGGTAACACACACGGTGGTGTAGACGAGAACACTAGTGCAAACGATTATGGAAATGCAAGTGAAAACGCTAACTGTAACAGTAACAGAAGCACATGACCTTTTTTCCCCAAAAGCTGCATAGAGAAACACAGTGAATACAAAGAATGTATGCATAATAATGGGCCTCGGAGCAGAAAATGAGCACTTGGAATATTAAATTGCTTATATCTCAGGAACCGTCCGACGTAGAAAAAAAATTAAAATTGCATATAATTTATGACTTTCCTGGCTAAGCATTTCTCAGACAAAAAGTCTGTATCATGAAGTGTTTTCAAGATATGGGCCCCGAAATGTGCAGTGGACGCCGTAATGTTAATCTATGGGAAAAATAGTCAACTTCGGAGTACCATAACTTTGCAGCTGTCTAATATTTTGGCACCAAACCACGAAAAGGCACATCTGTGGGACCTTGGCTTTCTTCCCTCCAAATTTCAGTCTAAAAGACCAAACTGTTTTTTTGCAACAGGGTGGCAAAGATGTCTTATTCTTTTGGGCATAGTGTCGCAAAGTAATGGCTCAAATCATGACACTTTCGCAAAAAAAATTCACGAAAGTGTTGCAAGTGTGACACTACTTTGTGACACTACAGTTTACAAAAATTTGAAAAACATATTTCTGGGGTGTTTACCCCCAAAAAAAGACATGGCTAGCATCCTCAGTGCTCGACTAGGTGAATACAAAAAGAATTGTGTCCCTAGAGGGCCCCAAATTTAAATGGAAAGCATTTCTGTGACCAGTAACTGAAACAAAAATGACAGACTCATGACTCTACAGGGGTAATTTGCGACATTAAAAACTGCATTTGTGACACTGTCAAATCTGTTAACTTTTCCCTTAACTATAATGGGAAACTTGTCTTTTGAATAACTTTTAAATCGCTTAATATTGTTTCACAAAATCTTTGACAGGCTCATTGGGGACACCGGCAGCATGTTCCCTGAAGGTTTTGGACCAGTCGCGCAAACCATGCAACCTGTAAGCGTGAGCAAAGAATGCACAAAAAAGCATAAATGCAACTTTCTATTGCGCTTTATAGCTTTGCAACCGTATATACAACTGTTATGAAACTTGGCAGATCCAGAGATCTATGGTACTACTCTATGCCTGCCAAATATCAGGCAATCTGTCATACAGTGGCAAAGTTATTAAGCTGCAAAATTTCACAGTTTAACCTTAAATGGGGTACTCAACCCTAACTATAGTGTCACTACTGTGCCACCATTTTATATATATATATAGCTTAAGTTATCAATGTGGTTATGCAGTTGGGCACAGTGATGCCTTGATGTTTCTTCTGCGCTGACCCTACCACCAATGTAAGTATATTTCATATACTATGTGGTAGTAGCTGAGGTGGCAAAATACCTCAAGGTACAGGTATAAATTATATTGATATTTTGTAGTTGAGTGCTTACCTATACAGTGGCTTAGGAGAAATCTAAGAGTGCTATATAGATGTCTGAGTTTGCTTTGCACAACCCTGTGAAATAAATGTGGATTTTGTCATAATTTCATAGCTGTCTACAAGAACTTTTATTACTAATTTTATAATTGTAAGTAAACACTGAGATATAAGTTATAATAAATCACAAATCCAACAGTTGGCTTGCCCAGACAGGGACTGCAGGGGAAACACAGATTTTAAACAACTCAAAACTTTACTGTAAAGAGTTGCAATCTAAACAGTAAATGCACCCTAGGATTTGTCTCCTTAGACACTTCCAAGACGCTAAGAAAATGGGAACAGTACAGCATGATTTACAACTGACAGTTGTACATTATGTTAGAAAAATATAATGTTGAAGTAGATTCAACTCCCCCACAATGTACTTGTATGTACTCAATGACACCTGATT
Source organism: Neoceratodus forsteri (assembly GCA_016271365.2). Classification (NCBI taxonomy): domain Eukaryota; kingdom Metazoa; phylum Chordata; order Ceratodontiformes; family Ceratodontidae; genus Neoceratodus; species Neoceratodus forsteri. Next base: position 824,611,246 of record CM057455.1, on the reverse strand, counting down.
TAGAGGTTCATTGTTCTAACTGCAGTGAAAAGGTCCTGCAGCTCCTTCTGCCTGCTTTGGCAGACACACCTTCTGTGCACAGAGTAATAATGTTTTAACATTAAGGTTAGCCTACTTCTGTACTTTAACTTTTCTTTCTTCTATTGCTGCAGCAGAATCACTAATTATTCTTTCCACTATACTTTACATGTGGCTTGATCAATCACATTTGCAAGAGTCTCCTGCTTATTTTTCTGTCTCAACACATAACATTTCAGAAAGCTTACAAAACAAAACATTCTCTTCATTCACATGATTCATGGTTATACAAGTAATGTTGTCTGTTGACTGTTTAAGGGAATCACTATACTAAATTTTCTGCTGAACATTGTGTCATGCTATGTCATAAATACAATGTATGTGGTTTGCCTTTAAAACTTTTTTTCCTTCAGACTGGAAACAATGGTTATGTGTTGTTTTAACAAATGCTTTCTCTTAAGGTGCTGCAAATTATGGCAGTTGGTTTCTTCTACCTTGTGTGTTTCACATTGTTTTGCCTTGCAGCTTCTTAATGAATTTGGTGCTAGTCTATGTTTTAGTCTAATGGTTTAATTTTATGATTTCCCCCTTTGATGAAGTGTTTTTTAGGATATATGTGGCACAGCTCCTACACCTTACAGTATATGGTAAGAAAGCTTTGCATGTGACTGAGGTTTTCAGTATACTGTATCATATAATGTTATGATTTTTACAGGGTTTAGTCCTGCACAGTGCCTAGTTAAGTAATTTATAAGTACTATGGGTTATGCATTTTACAAGTGGTTTGGGTTTGGTATTGCTTACACTAATGAGAGTGTTTACGAATTATGTCAACTCATTTTTCTGCTGGGATGTTCCCTTCAGTGGCACGGAACCCAAATAACTACTGGCTTGCCATTAATTTTTATTTATTTATTTATTTATTTCGTTTTTGTCGACCGGGTAGGTGCACTTAAGTTCAACTTGCTGTTTGAACAATCGGGGAGATAAAGGGCACAATACTTACTTGCTAACCAAAACAAAGAAAGTGTATTTGCAGCTGTTCAATGTTTGGAGTATTTCTATTTGTAGCTTCTATGGTACATTGTACCATCTCAATCACAAGAGGGTCCTAATGTTAAGCACCTCTGTTGAAAAAGAAACATTTTTGTTTCCAGTGCAGTATTGCTGGTTAAGCATAAGGTTTTAACTTTGTGTGGTTTTGTTTGAACCTATCAATTCATTTTTTATTCTCAAAAGAAATAAGAGATGCTTCTTTAAAACACATGTTTAAGTTGAAAGTAAACCTATGTCCTTAATTAGCTGTTTTTAATTTGTGCTGTATGTAATGCCCTTGTTCTTAAGTTACTATTTTAGAGATATTGAGACATGTAGGCTTTCTGCTTTTACTTTGTGCCTTAACAAAATATAAAAATGTGATCTGACTTTATTTTGCTGAACATAAATGTGAAATGTTTTTCTTATTGCTCTCTATAGTTTTGAGTAGGGTGGAGTAATCCTGTACTGCTTGTGCCTGCTCTGATCTCCATCATGCAGGCACATGATAAATGGATTGAGCTGAATGTTTCTTTTTGTGCTAAGGTTACAAAATGTCTGTATGTAATATTGCATTCAGTGTGGCACTTCTGATTAAAGCTACAGCTGTCATTTATAAATGGAACTTTGGACAATATTATCCACGTGAGTTGTCTATGCTGACAATGGGCAGTACTGTGTTGCTGCTATTACAGATAAAATGTGTTATGGATTCTGAAATGACTGTGCTGTTTGGTCCTCAAGCTTTCATTTTCATCAGGACTTTACCACTGTCATTAATAGTAACATAATTTGGCATGTGCCTGTGTTCCTCAATGTGACTGTTCTTCAGGCTAAATTGGCTTACCTGGACTATGTCTGCACAACTGTATTCATGCATTAATAATGGAGATACAAACTTTGTTGAGCCAAAAGGCTGAAGAACTGTTTCCTTTGCATATGGACAATGATTTTTTACACATGGACAATAATGTCATGCACAAAAACATTTATGCATTGCACACCTTAAACTGGTGGCCTCTTCTACAAAGTCTGTTTTTTTGTGTTTTTCACAAACTCTAGTTCAGCATCATACTGCCATGATTATTTTCTATTTCTGTGGTTGAAATTCATTTGAACTACTTCCATTTAATGTGTATTCAAACATTTAAAGTCTGCTTTGTCTCAAAATTATTATACAGCTAATTAAATGTGTTGTATAATATGTCTTGCTTACCATGGGACACCTTCAGTTAAATCACAGCTGTCCCAAAGTAGCAGATGTTGGGTTGGAGGTCATGAGGTCATAAATGACATGAGTATGTAAATAATGAAAAAAGCATGCCATTAATAAAAACCAATGAGTTCAGCACATGGAATAAGTGTGGAGACAATCAGCATTAGTAGTTAAACTGTATAAGTCCAGTATGCATATAAATACTGGAACATTTAAGCTTTAGACAATTGTATTAATTAAATTCTCTATATATTAGTTAGATCTTATAAATCCAGCGTGTATAATTTTATAAACACACTGGAATAAGTTAGATTCTCTTTTATAAGCTCAGTGTGTAAGCACATTGAGATAAGCTAGTATTTTATATTTTAATGTTAAATTAGCCATAAAAGGCTCATACACTCGTAAATACACAGCATTAGTTCATAGGCACATTTTAAGCATAATGGGGTCATTTAAGACTTAAGTGTAAAAATAGTCCTTTGTAATCATCATGGTGGAAAAACAGGAAAAGACTACTTCTCAAAACGATGGTATAGAAGCCCAGATGTATGCTTACCTCATGCTCAGGAAATAATGGCATGGGAATTCAGACTGGTTGTACTCTTCACGATTGTTTTCTCAAATTAGTTTACAAAGCTGTCAGCTAAATTGTGGCCACTTCCTTAAAGAAGGGGCTAACAAAACTGTTTTGTTTTTTACAGACTACAGGTACCTAAGTTATTTGTCTGTAGCAAACAAGGAAGTTACTATGTGAGCCATTTATGAGGCCATGTATTTTTAACTTATGCAGGGACAGTCTGATTTTTCAAAACCATACAGTATATATATTGGTTAAGTTGTTATCAAAGTGGTCATGCAGTTGGGCACAGTGATGCCTTAACGTTTCCTCTGCGCTGACCCTACCACCAATCTAAGTATAATTCATATACTATGTGGTAGTAGCTAAGGTGGCAAAATATCTCAAGGTACAGGTATAAAATGTATTGATATTTTGTAGTTGAGTGTTTACCTAAACAGTGGCTTAGGAGAAATCTAAGAATGCTATATAGATGTTAGTGTTTGCTTTGCACAACCCTGTGAAATAAATGTGGATGTTGTCATAATTTCATAGATGTCTACAAGAACTTTTATTACTAATTTTATAATTGTAAGTAAACCCTTAGATATAAGTTATAATACATCACAAATCAACATAACCAAGAAGAGACATTGATGTAACTGCAAAGATACACTGACATAGTTAGGAGAAGATGCTGCTGTAACTGAGAGATTGGTTTAACTGAGAGGAGGCACTAGTAGAATTGGGATGAGATGCTGCTGAAATTCAACAAAAATGGAAAAATACCTAAATTCCATCAGCATGACAACTTAGGTTACCTCGGGCTGATCAGGATACATCACTGTATCAGGGACTATTCCCTGGAGGTGACAGCTGACTATGGTCAAAATCTATATTTAAGAAAAAAAAAACAGAGAAGTGTCACTAGAATATCTGAGTGGAGTCAATACGGTAACTCAGACACTGGTATAAATGGGAGGAGACATTGCTGTAACTGGGATGGGACACTGTCACACTTTTTTGTGCAATTGTGAGACACAGCATAAATGGATTAATAATCAGTGGCACTGCCAGGCTGTTGGCACAGCTGTAGGTTGACCTTTTACTCCAGTGATGCAGATTTGGGAATATGCTCAAGCCATTAGAAGGTCAGCCATGGGAAGAGGACTGAGCATCCCAGAGGATGCTCTCCTTCTCCAGGGAGGGATGGTCACAGCCTTTGCTACCGTGCTGCCACCTGGGTGATCACAGTTGGCAATGCAGCATAAAACAGAGAGGTAGGGAGGATCTCAGTAATGCTTGCAGCCACTGCACTGTCATGCACAGCTCTGCACTGCACCCCAAGTGTGCCAATATCATAGAGCGACAGGAGAAACATGGAAAATGGCAAATGGCATCAGACTGATGATGATGGACCTCAGTAAATTCAGGCCTGGTGCCCTGAGTCACCTTTATTATTTGCCCTATATGTGGAACCCTTCATAGAGGCCATGAATGTAAATGTTGAAAGGGTCCCAACAGGAGCCATAGAGTTTAAAACTACTTTATACACCAATGACATCTTATTGACATTGCTTTCTCCAGACACTTCTCTTCCAGCAGTGTGGCAGGAGTTTGAGACTTTTTGGGGACTTGGCTTGCTTTAAATTAAACCTGCAAAAGACTGAACTATTTCAGTTGTCTTACCTCCCTAGTCCAGCAGTCCACTTCAGGTTTACTTCCAGATGGATACAGGTGGGGATTAAATATAAACCTAAAGATATTCCTTATGAGGAAAGGTTGAAACAACTGAAATTGCACTGTCTAGAGACTAGGAGGAAGAGAGGTAACCTACTTCTTTTTATGTTGCCTTGCGCATGCGCAAGAAACATATTGCGGTAACTTGGAACAGCAGGTTTTGGAGGTGTGGTTCTGTTGTCGCCAGTGGCACCACTTTTTGTGGCTGGGCTCTGTGACACGAATTAGGTTGCATGCTGTCTATGACAGCAGTGCAAAAGCGCGCCACCAAATTAAAACAATTTTGGCTCTGCAATGAGGGAGTGACCCATCATTGCAGGGTGTGCCTTGCCTGGCGTAACATTTCAATAAACATGGCAGGATCTCTGCCCGCCACTCACAGTCCCTAGGAATCTAACTTCAGGGGTGTCCAATCCCCCTGTTGGCATATGTGGCCCCTTTAGTGTTGTGGTGTGTGAGGGTGTGACCAATCCCTCTTGGCACCATGTCCCTGACACTCAGACATGCTTGCTGATGGAGGTGCCCAATCCCCCTGTCGGGATGTTAACCCCCATCGCGCCACATTTCCCAGGCACTGCCCCACCCCAATTATATGCCCAGTGTGGCTAACATGCCCCCCCAAAACCAAATGTGCCACACTGGGAGCCCACCCCAGTGTGGCCAAAGCCTGTGAAAAACCAGACACCAGTCCACGGTGATGATTTTTTTCCCTGTTACCTGCAATAAAGGAAATAGTCCCTTGCCATTGGGTCCCCTCCCTCCAGCCCGCAGCCACCCTCTCTGCACCACGCCTCCCCATCCCCCCACCCATACTTACCTCTGGAGGTTGGCGCAGGTATCTTCAGTGGACCAGGAACATGTCTCTACTCTTCAAAGCTGACCGCGAACTGAAGAAATGCCAGTAAGCAGTATAGTGGCATCAATGGGGGGTGGTCTACATAGGTGGATATCTTGTTTTAAAAAGGGACATCAAAACCACTCATCTTTGTTCCAGGCAGAACCTCAGGCCTGAACCTAAAGGAATTCAATAAATGATTCCTAACTGATGTGTTCATGCTGAGATGCTCTCAGTGTCGATTCCCCTTTGATGATGATTCCCCATTAAACATTAGAGCTAAAAATTAACAGAAATGACTCAACATAGCACATCTGCAGGAATGTCAGCTGGGTTAGGAGAAGCGAACCCCACTCTTTTAAACAGCAGAGCTTAATAAGATGCAGAATGGAATATTTTTATTTGTAAAACTTTAGTAAAAAAGGAACGCAATTTTGAGGGAGATAAAGATGGGGGAGGTGAAACTGAAGATATAAAGCCGCCACCTCATTAACAGTGAAAATGTGGATGAAATAGTTTTTAAGACAAAGGTAATTTCATCTTTCAGATACGTTACAATTAGATTTCTTGGGTGTGGGGGCAAGGGGGGCTCTGTATGGTTGTGCAGACCTTTGGTTAAAACCATAGCTCAGTCTATTATTGTCACCACCATATAGACATGCATCAGTATACTTTATTCATTAGATGCATTTTAGGATACTGAATAAAGCTGTACATTTCAAAAATAATTATTTAAATATTTTTTTTTTTTGGGGGGGACTGCAAATTGCATTAAGTACTGGCTGCTTTTCCTGCCTGATTTGGCTCTGTTGGACCATCCTGGAGTTTCCCCCATCAAGTCTCTTAAAACACTATGCATATAAGCTTATTGGTTAACATATATTTTAATTCTCAATTTTTACAGGTGTGCATGGCACCACTGGCTCAAACTACAGTATTGCATGTCTTTGTACACATTAATTCTCCAAATACTGTTGGCAGTTGTGGCACCCGATGTAAACTGATGCATGCCATTAGTCTACATATGTTTGGGAAATGTTGACCTACAGTACACTGAAGATCTCACTCCCGGAAGTACTACCTGTAGCAGAGATCTCCAAGCTGTAATGTGTGTGTCCACTGGGTTGCACCACAATCCCATTTTGAGAGCTATGCTCTATTTAAGATGCATATCTGAAACATAAAAAACAATGAGAAAGTTCCAGACTCAGGAAACATGAGTGTTGTTGGTCTTCATTTTATTCAGAGTGACAACCAGTTGTGCATATTATTATGAAAATAAAACATTGTGATGTCAAATTCTGATTTTAATGACGACATCTGCATCAAAACTTTTGAACTTATATTTAGACACAGTACAGCTTAGCATGTCATATTTTCAGCATATATTCGGCCTTTCTTCTTTATTACTAAGCACATTTGTAAGAAAACTGCGTCTCTTCCACTTTGAGGTTATCAGCTCCTGTTACTTATCTACACCTTCAGCAAAGCACACTGCTACATGTGACATCACCATAACTTTAGACTTTGGCCCAGATATTCAAACTGCACCCAAAAAGTGGGCAATAGCAGGAGCAAGCACAAATCTATTGCACCCATGTGCAAGAGATGCGATATTCAAAAAAGGAGCAGACCAAATTGCGCTTACAGCCAACGACTGAATATCGCACCACCTGCGCCATAGCGCAGCTAGGGAGGAGAAGCTGAGCAGATCTGATGCACCATAGCACAACAAGGGATGTTTAGCTGAGCAGTCCAGAGGCACCATAGTGCAACCAGGGAGCCCCCCAGCTGCAGAGCAATGTAACTGCACAATCAGGGAGGTAGGGGCCCACCACCCATGCCATAGATGGGTACAGGAACACACAGCAGAACAGACATTGTCCCCCCACCCCAAGCACAGCAAAACCAGGGGAAGGCTGGAATAACCACTGGTCCATGGAGACAAGCAACCAACTTACAGCCTGGCCATGGTGCCCCATCACACCTACCGGCAAGCTGTGACTGGCACACAAGGAGGGCAGACCACCCTATGCCACACCATACCTCCCAGTGCACAGCACACCCTGCACCGTGACCCCCAGACACCCCCCCCATGAGCAGTGACCACCACTGCAGGAAACCCCATGCATGCCACCACCCCCACTGTGTCAATGCAACCCTGTGCACCACAGAACCATGCAAGCCAGCCCCACCACGAGCACCCATCAGCAGGTTGCAGCACACAGCAATGCAACAACAGCAGACACAGTGCCACCATGCACAGTCCCCTGAGGTACTGCTGACAGACTGACCATGCATTGGCACAAGAGGTACCCCATATGGGACGGTCGTGTCCTTGACACCACCACCAGTGGTACTGCGCCCTGCACAGTATTCCAGTGACACACCCCAGCCCACCACTGGCCACAACAGCCAGCACAGACACCCACAGTGGTGTGTGGAAGCATGCACCGCACCGGATGCCACACATGGTATGGACAGACACCCACCCATACCCAAGGGCACAACAACACAGGGACACAGTGGTGGGGCAACCAAGCCCCCATTGTGGGCCCATGTAAGCCGTGTACACACAACCCACAGTCCACCATGGCACTGGAGTGCCAGCCACCCTGCGCAGGCATCGTGGACCCATACACCACCAGTAGTCACCTGGAGCACAAGCCACAGACAGTGCAGCACATCCCCTGCAACACACACAAGCCACAGCATGGAGGTGGGACAGTGACCATGTCGCCCACAGTGCCACCTGAGCCAGGCATGCACCACACCAGTGACATGGGCAACCCAGCAAAGTGACAGTTACAGTGTCCGCCCTGCAGGGAATGCCACCACTGACATGTCAGCAGACCGTGCAGGTCACAGACAGGCATGTGTGTTGGCTGCACATGCTATGGACTGGCCGATGGGTGCACCATGGACACAGAGCACACACCATGGACCACTGCACACAGTCATCCAGTGCACAGGGAACAACACACAAAACACAGACACTGACTGATATCTACCCCCACACCATAGTCATCTCCACACGGACACACACACATACTCATGACTGCACCACCCCTGATACCATGCACACCACTGCAGCTGAGCACCTATAGCCCACTGCAAATCAGAGACCACCACGGTATTCATATAAAATTCAAATGTATTGTAAAAATATAAAACTTAGCTATGTACAATAATAATAACTATTTACAAGCTTGGGGTGGAGGACACAAACAAGGTGGGAGTGGGCAGGGGGAAGGGGTGGACAAATGGGATGGGATAGGTGGGGTGTGAGGGTGGGTCAAGGGGGGTAGGGGAAGTCAGGGACCAAGGGACTGTCAATGTGACTGCCGTTCCTGGCTCTGGGTCCGCCTGGCTCTGTGGCGCTGCAGTACTCCCGTCACGTCCAGCCTCCTAAGGATTGCCACCGACTCCCGGGCCAGATTGAGGAGCTCCCTCATGGTGTCCCGGATCTCCCTGAGATGTCTCGTACCTAGGACAAGGGAGCACAGTCAATAGCTGTGAATGCACAACCCCATACAGCCCGCCCACTGTTCATGGCATGCGGCCATGGGACATACCACTGTGATGGTGTGTGACCACCCACAGTGATCACGTCCACAGGACCTGCCCACCTAGGTGCATACAGCCATGCAGAATGCTGCACACACCCACCAGCCAAGTCATGCACAGCACCACCGTGGCCATTTAGTGACATGGCTATGTGGTGCAAAGGCAGTGGCACAGTCATGCACCTGGTGCACGCATGGACCACCAGTGACGCACACCCAGACATGCATTGCCACTGGACAGTGTTGACTGTAACAAGTGGCGTGCATGGCAGTGATGTCAATAAATGGTGGCCATGCCCCACTGCCCACCTTGTCACACAGCATGCAATACTAATCATAGAGGTCTGGCAGTCACCCTCATCGGGCTGGTCAGGTGGGCGTTGCTGGTCCACGGCCCGCCTGGCTGTGGTTTCAGCACCCCTCCGCTGCTCTGCCCACACCCTGCATAGTTCTTCTGGGCCTGTGGGGGAAAAAAGGAGAGAAGAACATCAGTACATTCCTGAAGCAAAGTCCCCCTGCCCCAAGGTATGTTCTCTCCCACCCAGCTAGATCCACCCACCCCACACACTGTGAACACCGCCACGGCCAACCCCATATGGTCCCTCCCCTATGTGCTGGACACATACAACACTGTGACTCATATGGACAATAAAAGTGTGTTGACAGAACCCCTACCTGGACGTGGCACCGTGCCCCTCCTGGCATGTGATCACAGTCGGGCCAGTAGCTCCGGCTCCCTCCTGCACAGGTCACCATAGCGGTGCCTGCACTGCTCAGCCAAACGCCCCTGGCCTGTTGCCTCATCCAGGGCAGTGGCCACTTCCTGCCACACCTGGGTCCTTGTCCTATCCAGGGGGACCTCCCCAAAGAGAGGCCCATGGTGTGGCTCAACTATGGCCACCAGATTGGCCAGCTCAATGGCACTCCATGGAGCAGCTCATCTACGCACCATTCCAATAGCTATAGTAGGCAATATGGCACTCGGCAGCACGGCTCCCCACGTGCAGATGCTGCACGGTACAGCGCTGCCATTCCCTATCACGCTGTTACCGAACAACACGATAGAGGTGCACCTATGCCTGATGCATGGTGCCAGGGGGGCAAAGGTCGGGCACAGGGTCAAGGGTCTCTGACGCAAGGCCACACACAGCGCCATCTGATGACAATGCAAGTAGCACGATTGGCTGCCTGTGTGCCAGAGCCACAGCAGACTATCGGACAATTGGGCCATTGTGCCTATGAAGGCCCAGTGCTACAGTGCCATGTAGTGACCATCCCTATAGTGCCACTGGCACAATGGTGGCCGTGCCCTGCATTGCCTACCATGCACAGCACGTCATCAACGCGGCAGATGCCTGCATCAGCAACCCGGGTATGCGCAGTGAGGTATACTATGCATGCCACAGAACTGTGCCATTGGCTCAGCACGTTTAACACAATTGCGCAAAGCGTAACAGTGCGATATTCAGCCATCATATGCAAATCATCCGGTCAGCCATTCAATGGCGCAGCACTGCAATTTGCATCTAATTAAAGTTGCTCCTCACCTCATTTGCATGGATTGCGCTATAAAGGTGCGACAATGTGCTGCAGTGGCCATAGTTGGTTACTGCAGTTTATTGGTGAGTTGCATGCTGTGTGGAAGTGTGGACTGTGGATTCAGGGACATGCATGGGACTGCACAGTCACAGGTAACAACTGACATTCTTACAGGTAACATAATGACTGAACACGTTCTTGGAGAGGAGGACAACAGTGGTGGGAGGAGGAGGAGGAGGCCAAATTTTACTAAGGCTGAAACCGAGGCCCTTTTTGAGGTCTACCTGGAACAGAAGCCACTGCTCAGTGGACGGTGAGGCACCCCTCAGGCCCGTGCTGCTGCATGGGAGGAGGTGGCATGTGCTATGAACCTGCATGACAGCCACCAGCGCTCTGTGCAGGAGTGTAAGAAGAAGAAGGGCACAGACAGAAGGAGGGTAAAGGAGAAGGTGGCTGCCATCAGGGCAGCACGTGCTGCAACAGGTGGGGGACAGCCGGAGGTGGTACAACTCACCCCAGCGGAGGACAGGCTTGCTGCAAGCATGCACCAAAGTGCCATTGAGGGTGTTCCAGGTGGTGGCTTCCAGACGGTTGGTGGCCCATCACTGCATGGTAAGTCATGGTCTGTCTGGGGGGGCAGGGTAGGTCACATGCAGTAATGCGACTTTGCTTTCCCTTACAGATCCTGAGCATCTGCATGGGTCAGCAGTGGTGGGCCTGTCCACTGCGGACAGTTGGATGGAGTCGGAGGTGGGAACATCCACCTCCACAGGTAATTGTGGATCAGTATTACAGTGGGGCCGCCTGGCTGTCCACACTGATGTCGTTGAGACAGATGTGGAGGAAGTCCTGCCTGTGTCCCAGCATGCTGGCATCCACGGATGCCAGCACACTGTGGCTGTGGCTGTGGCTGTGGCTGGGGCAGAGTCTGGCACCAGTGATGATGACACGACCGTGTTGGGCAGTGACATGTGTGTGCCACAGGATGGACACACAGCAAGGCAATTTGCGCCCATGGCTGTGGGTGGTGCCACCGTGGAGGCCTGCATGTCAGCACAGTCCCAGACTGTGCCTGTCAGCACTAGTGGGGCAGCACTGGTGTCTGTTCAGGACAGTGGGACTGTTGCGGCCACTGCGGTGGCACCACTGCACCCTGGGGTATGGCAGCCGGAGGGGCAGCATCAGCAGTCACCCACTGGGCTTGGGAGTACAGGGTTCAGTGACAGCGTCTGTGCACTACCTGTGGACATGCCCAGACCTGGTCCTGGTGCACAGCACCCACCCTCAAGGGGTGCTGAACATCAGGCCCTTGCACACCCTGAGGGACAGGATGCCAAGGAGGCTGATGACCTCTTGGACGAGCACACCTGTCTACTGCAAGCATCGGTCCAGCAGCAGATGCAGCTTGCGACATCCGTGGAAGCACTGTGTGTGGCTCTGGAGCGGGCAGAGGAGCATTGCAGCAGGGGACACCAAACAGATCCTGGCACGGAGGGAGCATTTGAGGGAGGATGTGACCGCTGCCATTGACAGGCATGCACAGGCGTTCATTGCTGTCATGGCCACAATGGGCACACAGTCAGGTGCCCATGCATCGTGGACACCACGCAGTGCACTAGCCACCCCCCATTCCCGGCATCATGCGACTACCACCCTGTCGATGCTGGGTTCAGCTGTGGGCATCCCGAGCACTCCTGGTGCAGGCATGTTCGGTGTGCTGCAGACCCCTGCACGGGCACAGTCGCATTCACACAGTGGAACCCCTTGGGGACCATCTGTGCCACCCCATGAGGTCAGTGGTCAGCCTGCAAGTGCTGGCGGGTCTCGGCAGGGCCGCCCACGCATCCGTGGTGGCTGTGACACTGTGTCGCGGGACTGACCTGTCTCCCAGCATGGCTACTGTCTGGTGCTGCCCTGTGTGCATTGTGTGTGTCAGTGGGCAGTGCACAGGTGGGTACCAGGTCCTGCATGCAGACACACTGTCCACCTGCACACCCTCTCGGCTGCTGTCCACAGTTGCGTGTGCATGATGATGCCTGCATTACACTGTACACCAATGTGCAATGGTGCTCAGCATCTGACACACGCACATGGACAGGCAGTGGGTGTGGTGGCCTGTGGACATGTGTGTTGCTAGGGTGTGCATTCTGGGTCAGTCTGCCTTCTGCCTTCTGTGCACGTTTCTTGTGTTGTGTGTGTGTGTATGTCCTTCGGCATGGCATGTTAATCCTCACCCATCCCTGGCTGTGTGTGTGCCTCTGTGCCCTGCCACTTCCCTTGACGGCATGCACCCCCAGTGTGGGTTCCTGCATGTTTGTGGGTTGGGCCTTGGCCACTGGTGGTTGCACATGGCCCCATGACTTACCTGAGTTGGCTGAAGTGCTCCTCCATGATGGTGTCCTGGTGCAGATGTGCCAGCCGGAGCAGTCGGGGGTCCCGTCGGTCAAGGTGGGCTGCCCATCACCATCATCACTGGCGTCCCCATTGCTGTCCCCCTCTTTGACCTGTATGGCTATCCCACATTTGTTGGCCATGTTGTGAAGGATGCAATAGGCCAGGAATATCCCACAGGCCTTTGAGGGGCTGTACTGTAGGGCACCACCAGAGGTGTCCAGGCAATGGAAATGTGCCTTCAGCATCCCAAACACCCGCTCAATGACATTACATGTGGTGGCGTGTGCCTCATTGTAGCATTGCTGCAATGGGATCGTGGGCCGCCGGTTGGGTGTGAGCAGCCAGGGACGGTGTGGGTATCCACTGTCACCTGTGTGTAGAGGGTGGAGGTTAGTTTGGTGATCAGTATCGCCCTGTCCCAGGCCATGTAGGCCACTACCCATGCCACCTCTGGCCTTGCCCCCCCCCAGGCCCTAAATTTTCCATGTGGTTTGCATACTCATCCACTAGGTGGCCAATGGGGATGTCCCCACTCTTGAATCTGTGGCACAGTGCCGACTGGTGCCAGATGAAGGCATTGTGTGCTCCCCCAGAGTGCATGGCACAGACATTGATGATGCACCCCCTGGCATCGCACACCACCTGGCAGTTGATGCTGGCATAGCCCTTTCAATTTATGTATGCAGCCCTTGGGCCAGGTGGTGTGTATGACCACATGGGTGCAGTCTATTGCCCCAAGCATGCCAGGCATATGTGCTACCCTGTGGAACTCCTGTATGTTTGCTGTGTGCTCCGCCACTGTGCTGGGGAAATGGATGTACTCCTCAGCATGTGGCAGCAGTGCACTGAGGAATTGGGTGAGGTGGCATGATGTGGCCGACTGGGTTATGTCTGTGGTGTCCCCAGTTTGTCTCTGGAAGGTACCCGTGGTGAGCAAGCACATGCAGGCTGTTACCTTGGTCTCCACTGACAGGGCATGGGTCCGTCGTGTGGGTGCCTGCATCACATCACTGCACAGCTCACAAAGCCACCTCAGAATTGCCCTGTTCAGGCAGTACCAACCCACAATCTCAGTATCTGTGTACAGCTCAAAGCCGGGGCAGGCTCGGTACTGCCTGCTGGGGGCATACTGCCGACAGGCCCTTCCACAGCCAAGCCCCCCTGCCACCCACATTCTCACCCCCCTCATTATGGCCTCCATGTGGAAGGTGGCACTGGCCATGTCCCTGGCTTGCGTTCGCCCCCCCGGCAGCTGTTACTGTATTGCCCCCCGCTGTCCTGGCTACTACCTCCCTGCACCGGGTACACCTGCCTGTGCTGGCCTCTGTGCTGTGTGGCTCCCCACACCTTTCCTGTGCCTGGCTGTTCACTGTGGCCTTTCCCTGGCCTGCCCTGTTTGTACCACCTGCCCTCTCTGTCTGCCTCTGCCTCTGTCTCATGTGGCTTCCCTGTAGCGTTATTGCACCTCTCCCTTGCTCCCTTTTATTTTGGCTCATTTCCGCTATGGTGCAACTTCCGCTTGCTTCACTGTTGTGCATTGTGCAAGTCTTTGAATATCACACTGCACCATTTATGCATGGTTCCTCCCCCTTCGGTTGTGCATGCCTTCATTATCATTGCGCTGTTGCTCAGCATGATTTTGGGGGCGCAACTGCCTCCTGCTGAATATCGTAGAATAGCGCAATTTCGGACTTGCACAGGCGCAACCCTATTATGCATGGCTCAACTCTTTTGAATATCTGGGCCTTTATGTACTGTATATTAGTATACATTTTCACTGATGAGTCCTCCTACTTGCATTTTGAAACTATAGTCTAACTTAAGTCCAAAATTGAATAAATTGATGAACAACTACTTCTCCATGACAATAATACAGATTTGATGCCACAAGCAGATGATAATGATGTCCCTGTGTACACAGACAACAGTGCAGCTTAGGTCACACAAAAGCAAAATAAAAAAAAATTTAAGGACTGGTGCATTTATTAATAAAGAATGATACAGAGCCATGTACAGAAAATGCATGAAATATAAGTTAAAATACGTTTAAATATAAATATTCCTTGAGGGTTCCATATCTCTTTAAATACTGCATTGTACAGGTAGTTTGTTTAATTCTGAGCACATTGTAAAAGGATGGTGGTGGTGGTGGTGGTGATGGTGTGGGGTGGGGGGGCGGTTATGGACCCTTTCCTTATTACACATCTTTCACTTGTAATAGTCAAATTTCCCATGTACTGTACATGAGGAGGTTTTTCAATCAGTAAATCAACCTACCAATCCATCATCATTACTCAGTTATTTTCTTTATTTAACTAGGTGATATCACTGAGAACAGAATTTCATCCAATGTGTCACAGTGGTGATCTGGTTCATAAAGCTGTATCAAGACATGCTACTGTAACATGAAATACAATGTCAGATCATGGTCCCCCTGGGTCAGGGGCTAGTCTCTGTCACAAATGCACTCAGCAGGTCAGGCCCCCTGCTCCCACAGTGCTAACATCTGAGCAGGTAACAGACAGGGTATCCCTCCTGTCTGCTTGTGGGTGCAAATCACCTTTGGTCTCAAGTTCTGGGGGGATTCAAACTGTGAACCTTACGCTATCATACCCAAATGTACAGGCTCAGATAATATTCTCTTCGGGGTATGAAATATATCTTTTGCTTAAGGGCACCTAACAAGATATCCAAAATGAATCCTTAAAACTCTATAAAAGACCTTTGGTATATTCTTACCTTTCCCCAGTTCAGTAACACCATCAAGCTTTTGAACAGTTTTTGTTAGCCTTAACCCTCTATACGTCACATGCAAAAAAAGAACTGGCAGACCCAGGCAGTCTTTAAAAAATAATGTATTTACTAAAATGGATAAGAATATGTAAAATGTAAACACAAAACAATATAGCAAAGAGCATACAATCACATAAAAGAACAAGGGCAAAGTACAAACAAAAACTCCTACCACAATACAGTTAGACTTTTTCTATCTAATGTATTACTTCTATAAGTGTCTATAAGTGTCTATAGTTAGATCAGACATCTGGCTTTCTTCAGTACCAAAATGATATGTCAACTAAGTTCAGACACAGCATTCAGTTTAAAACTCTGTGTCTCCACACCCCTTCCATGATTCATCTAGCTCCTCCTTTTAGAACCAAAAAAATACAATCATGATTTCCTGTCAGGAGATATTTTAAATAAAGTGACTTCAGCAAAAACTAATTTCCCAAATTATAAGTCTTTGAAATCCCAGTTCCTTCTCCCAAGGCATTTCAAAGGGTTTTATAGCTTTTTAACACCACTTGATATTAAATGTTCTTCCTCTTAAGACATCACAAAAGTTTATGATTTCATCCTCTGGCAGACTCATAAAGTCCTGTTTCCATTTCAAAGAAGCAATAGGTCATAAAAAGGCCATAAAATGCAATGTCTCAAGGAAGTTACATTACAGGGATCTCCTGGTTTAATATATATCCTGTCATTTCACTGAAAACTGGTAGGGGGGCACCCATGGAAGCACTGCGACAATCACACACTATATTTTTATATTACAAATATCATCCAACAATGATAACCAGCTGGCCAAGCATCACAATCCTCCCCACCTAGACTGAATTTGGGGGCTCCATCCCCTGCATGTGATGAGCTTCTACAAGTCAGTTCACTCCTCATATAGACATGACAGGCCATTGGCGTTCTGATTTGTTGCTCCAGCTCTATGTAAGATTGTCATGTCATACCCTTGAAAGGCAAGACTCCATCTTAATAGTCTACCATTGTTTTTTTTCTGGGGTTGTGGTCAGTTTGTACCTCAAAATGCTGCCCATATAAGTATGGCTCTAACTTCTTTAGGGCCCACACTATGGCAAGACATTCTTTTTCCACAGTAGAGTAAGCCTGCTCCCTGGGAAGTAACTTTTTGCTTGGGTTCACTACAGGGTGATCTTTCCCTTGGTTGGAGGTCTGACTCAGTACTGCCCCAATACCCATATCTGAGGCATCACTCTGGACCATAAAGGGTCTGCTATAGTCAGGACTTGTCAACACAGGGGCACTGCACAGTGCCTCCTTCCGTCTGGTAAAGGCTTTTTCACAGGCTGGTTCCCAGGTAATTTTCTTAGGCATCTTTTTCTTTACCAGGTCAGATGGGGAGGAGCCAGGGCACTGTACTTGGGTATGAATTTCCTATAGTACCCTGCTGTCCCTAGAAAACTCCTGGTTTGCGTCTGCATTTCTGGTCTGGGCCATGCCCATATGTCATTATATTTATGGTATTGTCTGATTTTAATGATTGTTTATTTATCTGAACTGTTTGATTTTATCTTGTACAGCATCTTGGCTCTTTGAAAGGTGCCTTAAAAATAAAAATATTATTATTATATAATTATTATTCCCTGATCACCTCTATTTTTACTTGGTTAGGATGGAGCTGTCCCCGGCCTACAACATACCCGAGGTATGCCACGTCAGCCATGGCCACCTGTCACTTCTTAGCTTTGACAGTGAGCCTGGCCCTCTGTATCCTGCCCAGTACTTCCCTAAGGTGGGACAGGTGTTCTACCCAGCTTGCACTAAAGATGGCAATGTAATCCAGGTATGCCATGGTGTACTCCTCAGCACCATTTAACACCTGGTTCACCAACCTTTGGAAAGTGGCCAGGGCGTTCTTCATTCCAAAAGGCATTACTTTAAATTCAAATAAGCCTTATCGGAGTGATGAAGGCCAACCTCTTCCTAGCTCTGTCAGTTTACTCTACCTGCCAATACCCCTTTGTCAGATCAATAGTCCTAAGGTATGTCGCCCCTCCCAACTTGTCCAGGAGTTTGTCCGTCTGGGGCATTGGGTGGACATCTGACTTTGTGACTGCATTCAGTCCACGATAGTCCACATAGAAATAAGTAGAGCCATCTGGCTTGGGCACAAGGACTATGGGTGAGGCCCAGGAGCTGTGGGATCTCTGGATTACCCTAAATCCAGCATTTCCTCCACTTCTCTCCTAATGTACTTTTGGACAACCTCTGACACTCGATATGCTGTCCACCATATAGGAGTCTGTGTCCCTGTCTCCACATCATGCATTGCTAAGGGGGTTAGTCCAGGCTTGGTGCTAAACAGTGGGACAAAGTCTGCTAAAACCTCCTTTACTTCTTGGATCTTGTCTGGGGCCAACTGGGGAGACAATTTAACTGCCTCCACAAAGGACTCCCTCTTGCTTTCTTCCAGAAAGTCCAGAAGGGGATCTCCTTCATCCATCCCCTTCCCAGGACTACTTACTGGAAACACCATGTCAGCCCTATTAGCATATGGCTTCATCATGATGACATGGTACATTCTTTCTGTCTGTCTTCTGTCAGGTAACTCTAGGATATAGTTCACATCATTTATCTTTCTAACTACTTTGTACAGTCCTGCCCACTCAGCCTGCAGCTTGACTTTCTAGACCAGAATAAGGACCATGACTTCCTGACACACCATGTATGAGCAAGCTCTGGCTCTGCGGTCGCACCACACTTTTGTTTCTGTAGGGCAGCTGCCAGGTTGCTCTGGGCTGTCCCCATAAGCTCCTTTGGTTTTTCCTAAACCTAAGGATGTAATCCACTATGGGAGTTGCCTGGGTGGCGTGCTTGCCTTCCCAGTCCTCCCAGATCAAGTCTAGGGGCCCACATACCCGGCGTACATATAAGAACTCAAAGGGGGAAAATCCTGTTGACTCTTGGGGCACCTCCCTGTATGAAAACAACAGGTGGGGAAGGTATTTCTCCCAGTCCCTCCCATGCTGTTCAGCAAACACTTGTAGCATTGACTTCAAGGTACCTTTAAATCTTTTCACAAGCCCATTGGCTTGTGGGTGATAAGGTGTCGTGCACCTCTGCACCACCCTACACTTCTCCCGCAAACATTTCATCAGGTCCAACATGAAGGAACCCCCTCAATCGGTGATAACCTCCTGTGGAAACCCAACACGGGAGAAAATCCCAAGTAAGGCATCTGCCACTTTGTATGTGCTCAGTGAGGATAGGGCAACTGCCTCTGGATACCAAGTGGCATAATCCACCACAGTCAGGATGAACCTCTTCCCGGAGGAGCTGGGGGTATTTAAAGGCCCCACAATATCCATTCCAACCCTCTGGAATGGCTTCTCCACTATGGGCAATGGAATTAGGGCAGCTTGGGTTTCTTACCCATCTTCTCTATTTTTTGGCACCGGAGACAAGATCTGCAATACTCCTTCACCTGCAGGGTGAAGTTGGGCCAATAGAAATTCTTGGCCAACCACTGCACAGTGTGCATGATTCCCAGATGACCAGACAAGGGAATATTGTGTGCAGTCTTGAGCAACTGCTCACGGTACTCCTGGGGAATGACAAGCTGCCTGCCTATCACCCTCCCTCTGTCTTCATAGCCTGAGTATACATCAGTCCATTTTCCCAATAAGCTTTATGTTTACTGTCACCTCCCTGTGCTCCGTCAGAGTGTGCCCAAGCCCTCAGTTTCTCTAGATTAGGGTCACTTTTCTGAGCAGCTGCAAACTCCTTACACATTTCCAAGGCATGGGACAGGTCTCCTTCAGTCTCTAAACTAGGTTCCCTAGCACTAGCATCATGCACTCAGGATCACTGTCATCCCTAACCCTCTGACAATGGGTCACCCCTACTTCTTTGGAGTAACCCTCCGTAGCTGTTTGGTTAACTGCTACTGGAGAAATTTCTACCCCCTTTTAATTAGTCTCCATATCACAAGACACAGGCTGGGGAACCAGCTTCCCAGTGGTTTCCACAGTGGCTTCTGTGGTGTCCAGGGAACTACAATTTTCCCTTGCCGCTTGGCTATGGGTAACTGCACACACCATCCCCTGTTTGAGAGTGTTGCCAAGGATGACATCAACCGCTAACATTTTGGTTACAGCCACCTGTTGCACAATTCCCCCTGTTTCACCCCAGTCTAGAAGAACACTAGTGAGTGGCAATGTTTTCTCCTTACCAGAGAAGTCTTGTACAGTTATAAATTCATTGGGTATAAGTTGATCAGACTCTATCAGATTTCCTTTTACCAATGTCAGGGATGCCCCCCGTCCCTTAACCCTTGTGTCTGTACACCATTCACCATGACTGGGTGCATGTGTTCCCTCATGTTCACCGGCTTGCTTCCAGGGACACACAAACAACCCACTTCTTTCCTAGCCCAATGTTGTGTATTGCTCATCCTTTTGGGACACTGTCTGGCATTATGCCCAGTTTCTTTACAAACCCAATATTCGTTTCTTTTCTCAGAGAACTATTTTCTTTGAAACCTGGGGCTAACTGGTTTCAGTGGAGGCAGTGAGGGTTTTAGCTGCCCTGAAGGCATGCTTTTCCCTTTCTGCACTGCCACACCTGACCCATTCGCTCTCAGAACAGGTCTGCTCTTGGCATAGCAGTCCAAGAGTTCAGCAGCCTCTTGCACTGTTTTGGGATCTTGGTCCTCCAGCCAGGTTTTCAGTTCTGCCCAGAAAAACTGTTCTAACAAAATAGCATTTTCAATTTTATCTACAGAGTTTGCTTCAATTCTCTCCCACCAACATTTTAAACATTGACATTGTTTCTTGGCTAGCTCCTTGTAGCTCATGTCAGGGCTTCTCCTGAGCTTACGGAAGTTAGCACTGTATGCTTCTGCAGTTAAATCAAACTTTTTAAAAGTACAGCTTTAAGTCTGCTGTAATCATTACTGTCCTCATTGTCCGTTTGACCCAATGCATCCCAAGCTTTCTCAGTAAGTAAGCGGGGATAGCTGGAAGCTCCAGGACCTCTAGGAATTTTTGCCTGAAAACAAACTTTTTCAAAGGAATTTAAAAAGGCATCCATATCCTCCTCCTCTTTAAATTCAGCTATCAATTTGGAATTCAATTTGTAACCCAGTCCTGTAGTTCCAGTTAAACCCAAGCCACTTACCCACTCTGGTGCTGGTGGTTGGAGTCATAGCTTCCCCAGTTCATGACAGCTCTGGCGCTCATGATCTTCACAGTCAGCCTCCCGCTGTTCCCAGTCAGCCTCTCACTGTTCTCATTCAGACTCTTGCTGTTCTCGTTCAGCCTCTCTCCAGAACTCCAGCTCCATTCTGCACAACTCAATCTGCAGCCTGATTGCTTCTGGCTCCAGAAAGCTGGTGACCTTCCCCTGCTGCTGTGGACCTTGGCTTGCACTGGTCCTGCTGTCCTCTTCACTGGATATGGACACTGCACTGGTCACTGGCTCCTCCATACCCAAGGTTTGGTCCTTTACAGTCACAGTCTGTGACTCAATGCTCTGGGCATCTGCTGCCATCAGGGCATCCACGAGGGTCTGCTTGGTGGCTTTCACCTCATGCAGGACTCCTCTATCCTGGCACAACTGCCTCAAGTAGTCTGCAGTGTACCCGCTGTAGTCAGAAGCCATCTTATTCCCTAACTATGGCTACTCTAACTTGCACTTTAGAAAAAAAAATAAGGTAGAACTTGATTGTAAACTAAACTATATAGTTATGTTTCCTTTCCTAAAAAATAAATCACTGCCTTATTTTGCAAGTGAGCTGCACAGTATTAAGCTGACACGCTGAACAGTTAAAGATTGTTTTACCAATTTTAACACACTGCTGCTAACCAAATCTGTCACAAACGCACTCAGCAGGTCAGGTCCTCTGCTCCCACAGTGCCAACCTCTGAGCGTAATAGTGTGAACAGGTAACAGACAGGGTAACCTCCTGTCTGCTTGTGGGTCCGAATCACCTTTGGTCTCAAGTTCTGGGGGGATTCAAACTGTGAACCTTATGCTATCATACCCAAATGTACAGGCTCAGATAATATTCTCTTCAGGGGGATGCAATATATATTTTGCCTAAGAGCACCTAACCAGGTATCCAAAATGAACCCTTAAAACTCTATAGAAGACCTTTGGTATATTCTTACCTTTTCCCAGTTTGATAACACCATTAAGCTTTTGAACAGTTTTTGTCAGTCTTAACCCTCTATACGTCACATGCAAAAAAAGAACTGGCAGACCCAGGCAGTCTTTCAAAATAATGTATTTACTAAAATGGATAAAAATATGTAAAATGTTATCACAGAACAATATATCAAAGAGCATACAATCACTTAAAAGAGCAAGGGCAAAGTACAAACAAAAACTCCTACCACAATACAGTTAGACTTTTTCTATCTAATGTATTACCTCTATAAGTGCCTATAGTTAGATCAGGCATCTGGCTTTCCTGAGTCCCAAAATGATATGTCAACTAAGTTCAGACACAGTATTTAGTTTAAAACTCTGTGTCTCCACACCCCTTCTATGAGTCATCTAGCTCCTCCTTTTAGAACCAAAAAAATACAAACATGATTTCCTGTCAGGAGATATTTTAAATAATGTGACTTCAGCAAAAACTAATTTCCCAAATTATGAGTCTTTGAATTCCCAGTTCCTTCTCACAAGGCATTTCAAAGGGTTTTATAGCTTTTTAACACCAGTTGATATTAAATGTTCTTCCTCTTAAGACGTCATAAAAGTCTATGATTTTCATTCTCCGTCAGACTCATAAAATCCCATTTCATTTCCACTTCAAAGAAGCAACAGGTCATAAAAAGGCCATAAAATGCAATGTCTCAAGGAAGTTAATTACATTACTGAGATCTCCTGGTTTAATCCTGTCATTTCACTGAATCCTGGGGGGGGGGGCACAATGGAAGCACTGTGTCAATCACCCACTATATTTTTATACTACAAATATTATCCAACAATCATAACCAGCTGGCCAAGCATCACAGCCTCCACTTTTAATCCCCATTTATACAAAATTAGAAGATTATTCTTTCTGTTCCCCACTAAATATGTGCTGTCACCCCCTTCCGCAGAACATCTGTGATCCGCACCTAAAATATAACAATCAAGCACATAACCTGGTCATAACACAATATGACTACACAATAAAATACATACACCAAAGTATTTCAGATGCATACATTCCATATTATGGGAGTGGGGAGAGTGCAAAGGCATATAGAAGCTGTTTTACCATAAGTAAAGTACATAGTATGGCTAAATTTGCAATTTCAGTTGAACCGAACCACATAGTAAATATTAAATTGTTCTGTGAGTTGCTGATAAAGTGTATGTATGTGTGTGTGTGCATGTGAAGAAAAAAATAATATAGCACAGTAACAATAATAAAAGTAATTTATTTATTACAATGAAAACAACATTGAAATATGTTCAGTCCCTAACACTTTTATATGTAAAGGTCAAGCCTTTAAGACTGAAAACTGGTAGTCATTAATCACCAATGGAGCCCCTTCCCCCATAATAAGTTGGTGTCAATCCCTCATAATAAGTTGGTGCCATTATTATTTATAGAAATTGTGCTCTAAATACACCTACAAACCATTATGAAATATCTATAAGAGAGACATCTTGGTATTAGGTTTCAAGTCAAAGGTCAGTTATGTGCCACTGTGAGCAAGTGATATTTAACCAGTTCCCCAAAGATAGTGTTTGAATGATCATGTCTCCAACATGCAGCAAAAGAAACCTGAGATAAGTTTACAATTCTAAACAGGGTTAATACTGATGTTTTAACAAAAGAATCGGTGACTGAATATATCACTGAACAGCTTGTTTAAGAGCTATCAGTTTTATCTAAGTTTTACTTTTTTGCTCATCCAAAACAGCAGTGGTTAGTACCACTTAGTGGTTCTCTTGCTCAAGATGACTGCTTCGATGGGAGGTATTAAAAGAATGAGCATTGAGATGTATTATATATATATATATATATATATATATATATATATATTTAATATATGAATGTTCAATTTAATATGTCTGTAAAGCATACAAAAAAAAATCCAGTAATAGCTTCAAAGGTTCAGTGATAATAATACTACTGTCAATCACTGGAATAGTATTGTCAATCACTGGTAATGCTATTGTTTTGTGCTGATACCTCCTGCCCCCACATCGTAAGCATGCCTCCTCATTAGCCAGTTTTCCTGTGTGGGCAGGCAGAACAGTTGAAAAAACATGGCGGTCCTTCTGTCGCTTTGAGAGGGTGAACTCGGTTCTCCAGTTTTATTTTCTTTTCCCTGATCAGCAAATTAAACTATCTGGTTGATCCTGCCATTCCAGTGGTGAAGAGCAGTTAAGATCTCATTTTTTTTTAAAAAAGGTGAAGGTGCCAGCAACCGTCAGGAGCGAGCAGACAGCTGAAGACACAGCGCGAGACAGTGCGGCGGTTCGCCACGACCCACGCTCCTTAACTGAACTGGCAAACCGCCTGTCTGAAAAGACCCCAAAACACACTCAGATCCATATATTAAAAAAAATAAAGTATGGTTCCATGTGTATTACCAGTCAGCAATACCATCTTGCGGTTCTGGACATGAAGGAATCTCTCAAGCTTCGCTCTCGAGGTTTCTACATGTCCAGAACCTCTCGATGGTATTACTGAGCGTACACATGGAACCATAAATTATTCTCTCTCTCTCTCTCTCTCTCTCTCTCTCTCTCTCTCTCTCTCTCTATATATATATATATATATACACACTTATTAATCATCTTCCAGTTTCTCTGTATAGACCTAATATACTTAGGAAAAAAATGCTTTCTTTTTTTTTGGCCTGCTGTACATTTTTGTTAATAAAAATTCTCTTTCAGTATTTAATACATTTTAATGATTACTGTGAAAGATACAACATAGACTGTCAAAGAATAAAGGACATTTTATTTCTTGCACAGTCATCTTCACAAACATGGCTTGTTGTCCCTGTCTTGATGGAAGATGATATGAAAAGCAATGTAAATTTTCCCTGCACCCCCCCAAAAAAAAATACACTTTAATTGTTGGCACAATATTTGCTAGAAAAAAATTTCTTTATGTTTGACATTGACAAGTAGAAAGAAGTTATGATCTGTACTTGAGTTTAACTAGGAATGAAGTTACAGATGGGGTCTTGTTTGAGTTTTTTAGACACTCTGACCAGTGGCTGGAATTTAGTTTTCCTTTTATTTTAATCAACTCCTCCCCCATCATTTATTTCTTTTTGCTAATGGGCTGGACCCACTGAAAATAAATTAATTTTAGGGGATGACTCATAAGCGTTACATTCTGGATACAGCAGCAAAACAAACAATACTTGGACTACAGATTAATTATGGATCATGAAGCATTCACCACTAGCGACAGAGCTGTGAGACACCAGCATCTCAGTCATTGTGTTGCTGCTGCCCAACTGTATGGAGTTGCATTCCAGTTGTTATATAACTGGCAATGTTAACAGATGCAGTGTAGAAGTGGTTAGAGCCACAGCTTTGGAATTAGGCACTCATAGATCAAACCCTGCTAGAGCCAAATACTCACTGTGTGACCACGGACAAGCCATCGAACTTCTTAGTGTTCCACTTGACCGAGCTGCAGAAATGGGTAGAAGCAAGTTTGTGTCTGTCTGTCTGTCTGCCTGTCTGTCTATCTATCTATCTAGCCATCTATCTATGTTACATGGATGGGGCTTTTCCCAATAGAAGTGGTTTGGAGTTCTTTCACTGTAGTCCTTTTCCCTGTGCATGTAACTGCAATTAAAACTAATAGAAACCATCCAAATGTATTATATTAAATAAAAGATGGGTGAATCCTTTATAATCAGAATAGCATACCTTGCAGGGGTCAACAAGATCATCTAGCCATTCACCCTTTGAATGACAGGCTTTATAATCTGGTTAGCCCCTTCATTGTGTTTATCCCCTTATATACTACACTTACTGTACACAGCACAATTTTCCAGATATATATCTATAGAAATACCCCTCAGGTGAATCCCAGTTCTACATAACAGTCCAATCCCAACCAGGACCAGCAGTTGCCAATTTCATGACTTTCAGTGGTTTGAGAATCTGATGGCTTTCAGTATGACAGTTTTATCATTTATTCATTGAAATGTATTTAAAATGGATAGCCCAGCTGAGATGCAGCATCTTATTTTGATTGGGGTCTTGCCTCTTCCCAGTTCTACACCAGGGAAGAATAGTTGTATGTGGAAGCCAGGAGACTTGTCCAAGGTCACAGAATGAACCAACTGCGGAGACGGGCAGTGGATTTGACCTGTGCATTCTGCTTTATAGCTCAGTGCTTTAACCACTTCAGTTCATAGACTTCCTAAGGGTTCATCAGTTTGCCCTATTCACAAGGAAGGATGTGGCCAAAGAATCCTTCTTGGTGACAGATAACTAGTGTTTTTAACGTTAACATTTATTTAGCCCTGATCACCCAACTAAGAGGAAACAGCATGTTTTCCACTTGGTTCTGGTTTTGATGGCTTGTTGTTTACTCCAAGGTGCTGTAATTGCAAACAGATTAGTTTGTGGACATACGGTATGAAATGACAGATTGATCATTGTTGTAAAGGAGTAGCTATAAGAACACATCAGCTTTTTTGTGATAGAACACACACACTGTACGTACTCTGCTATTCAAATAATACAGAATGTTTGGGAATGAGTCAGAAATCTAGCTAAAAGAGCCACATAAATATGGGCAAAGAATGAAAAACAACTGTCAAAATGTTATTGGTATCTATCATTTAGAAAGTGACAGATCAACGTACAGAACTAATTGCAAAACATCCAGTAGAGAAGTATTGATGGGAGGCTCCTTGTTTAATATCAGAAAGCATGCTGTCCTTTCAGTCACAGCAATGGAAAGAGAATGAACAAGCTGTGTTGATTATTCTTTCTACTTTATGTATTTCTGTTTAAATACAGTAGGTATTTCAGTCTGTGGGGGGATGAAAAGGTCACCATATGTCTGCCTACTGAAAAACATGTCTATCTCCAGAAAAACATGGTGATAACTTGTTTGTTGAGCTGTTTGACTTGAAGACCCTCCATTGCTGGTTCTCTGTACACACCACTAAATCATCTTGTAATACACAGACTGATCTCACATACTGTAATGGTAAATGAAGCAAACAGACATTGCTTTCTGTCACTGACAACCCAATAGATTTGTCTTGTAGATGAAGCAATAATTGCTGTGCAAACAAAGGAGCAGAAGTAGAAATATGACTTCCTATCCTGTAATGTTACAATTCTGCCGATGTGCAAACATCATTATGTTTAACCACCGTATCATAACCTTCTTGCAGTTTACATGCTTGTGTTCCAAAGAACAAAGAGTAATCTGTTAAGATAATTTACTTTCCCTAACATAATCTGAGTGATGTCAGTGAAGATTAAATTGAAGGGGCATATTCCTGTTAATAGAGACACCCCACCAGAAGCATTTTTTATTTGTCTTTTTTTTTATTTGAAATGAATTGCGATGTTCTTAGTTCTTAACCGACAGGTGTCCACATCACAAATCCACCATTAGAAATGGAGATACTTTGCATTCTTGTTGGCAGTCTGATATGAAATATATGAAAGACCAAGCAGTGAATGGTTAGAGAGACTGAACTCATGTCTCATTCAGTGGTGGTCACTCCAAGAGTCATATATGCTGAGCTTTGTGACGAAGCTTGAACTGCAGTCACCTGTGCTGCACCTGGCATGTATTTAAATTGAAGACTTGACTCTCTAGAGCTGATATTGCAGCTCATTCCACACACATAAACACAAAATACCCATAAAACAAATGCTATACTACAAACAAAGTAAAAACACACAAGGATTAAAGGAGCCTGCTACCTTTCAATACTGTATTATACTGTAAGGTATTGCAACTATAAAAAATCACTACACATGAGATGTTTAATCATGGGTGCCTTAATACCTGGAAATTAAAGTGTGTAGCTTTGACATTAAAATTCAGATCTCTGGCTCTAGAATAGTTAGTGAAAGAGCTGCCACAAGTGATATCCTATGATAAAAACTGAAGACAATAGAAACAACTTAAAACAAGGTGGTCAATAAGGGTGAGTTGAACAAGTGCTGATTTATAAAACAACAGAAATAGGATACTGGGCAAGGAATGTGAGGCAGGCACAATATCACTCATAATTAACTGAAATTTGGTAAGGTCAGAGATTGAGTAGGGTCTGTGGTAACATAGTAGGTAGGGAACTTTAGGGCCGACTATGTGGGCCAAATTGTCCTTTTCTGCTGACTACTTCTATGTTTCTATTTAAAAAAACAGAGCTAGTGATGTAGGCACTTTCTTTGTATCCCTACTACATAGAAACATAGACTTTGATGGCAGATAAGGACCCCTTGGCCCACCTAGACTGCCCATTTCCCTACCTACAGGATAGGCTGCAGATCCTAGTTTTACCAACAGCCTATTTCTTCCTCCACCCCACAAGAATTGCCTTATGTCTGTCCCATGCATTCTTGAATTCTCCCACAGTTTTAGAAACCACAACCTCCTCAGGAAGACTGTTCCATATGTCCACCAACCTCTCTGTGAAAAAATACTTCTTCACTTTGCCCCTGAGTCATCCCCCCCTCTATCTTCAAATTGTGTCCCCTTGTTCTTGCACGTCCCTTTTTTTGAAAGATGCTATAGTCTTGGACTTTGTTGATTCCAATGAGGTACTTAAAATTTTCTATCATTTCCCTCCTCTTTCTACTTTCCTCAAGGGTATACATATTAAGCTCCTTTAGTCTCTCCTTGTATGGCTTCTCTTGCAGACCCTGCACCATTTTAGTTGCCCTCCTCTGGACTGCCTCCATCCTGTCTATGTCCTGGCAGAGATGGGGACTCCAGAACTGGACACAGTACTCCAGATGGGGTCTCACCAACTGTCTGTACAGAGGGATAACAACTTCCTGTTTTCTGCTGGTGATGCCTCTCCCTATACATCCCAGTATTCCCCCAGCCCTTCCTACTGCCTTCTCACATTGCTTGCTAAACTGAAAGTAATCTGATATGATTATCCCCAGGTCTCTTTCCATTTTTGTTGTTGTTACTACCTTCCCCCCTCCCCACTGTGTAATCTTCCCCTGGGTTTTTGTTTCCCAGGTGCATTATTTTGCACTTCTTTTCATTGAATCCAAGCTGCCATACTTCTGACCAATCCTCCAACCTTGCCTAACCCCTTCTCATCCTTTCCATGCCTCCTTGTGTATCAATCCTGTTGCAGATCTTTGTGTCATCTGCAAAGAGGCATACTTTTCCCTTCCAGTCCCTCTGCAATGTCACTTATAAAGACATTAAAAAGGACTAGAACAAGTACTGAACTCTGCTGTACCCCACTAGTAATCTCTCTTTCTTCAGAGTGGACTCTATTTACAATTACCTTCTGTGTCCTGTTGTCCAGCCAATGTTTTACCCAGGCTACCACCCTGGGACCCACTCCCAGGCTGGTTAATTTGATTATTAATCTTTTGTGTGGGACTGTGTCAAATGCCTTGCTAAAGTCTAGTTAGGCCATGTCCACAGCCACTCCCTGGTCTACTACTTGGGTCACCCAGTCAATGAAATCAATTAGATTCATCTGACATGACCTTCCCACTGTGAACCCATGCTGCCTTGGGTCCTCTGCCCCACTGGCCTCTAGGTGCTCAACAGTTCTTTCCTTCAGAAGTGATTCCATCATTTTCCCAACCACAGAGGTCAAACTGACAGGTCTGTAGTTTCCTGCCTCTGTCTTGCTCCCACTTTTGTGACAGGGAATCACATCCACCTTCCTCCAGTCCCCAGGTACCACACCATCCTACCATGATTTGTTAAAAAGAGTAGTCAGTGGTGTCACTAGTTTTCCCCTTAATTCTTTTAGAATTCTGGGGTGAATTCCATCAGGCCCCATTGTTTAGTTCATCTTCAGTTTTAGGAGTTCTTTCAGAACTCTTTCTTCTGTGAAAGGGCTGGGATCGACTCACCCCCTCCAGAGTACTTCTGTTAATTGGATTAGGCACCTCCCCCTCCTCCTCTTTCGTGAATACTGAGCACAAGTATTCGTTCAGTATCCCTGCTTTTTCATTGTCCCTCTCTGCCCTCCCACCGTCCATTCAATTCAGCCTCACTATCCTCCCTTTGTCTTTCTATGCTCCCTGATGTACCTATAAAAGATTTTATCCCCCTTCTTAACCAAGTTAGCTATCTTTTTCTCAGTTTGGGCCTTTGCTATTCTGACTTCCCTCCCCTGCTTCCTTCTGCCTTAACTGGTACAGTTCTCTGTCCTGCTCCTTCTGTGTTTCTTTATACTTCCTAAATGCTATCTTTTTCTCCCTAACATTCCCCGCCAACTCTTTTGAGAACCATAGTGGCTTTTTCTTTCATTTTGATTTATTTGCTTCACACAAAGGCTTGTTGCCTCTGTGATGGCAGTTTTGATTTTTCCCGATTGTTGTTCCACCACTTCTTCTAGCCTGTTTGCTAGTGCTTTTCTAAGGCACTCTCTCATCTTGCCAAAGTCAGCACTCCTGAAGTCCAGTACCCTCACTTTTGTATTGCCTGACTCTGTAGCTAAGTTTATCATGAACCACACTGTTTGGTGGTCACTTGTTCCCAGATGGCTACCCACGTCTAGATCTGAGATCCTCTCACTGTCCCCATTTGACAGTATGAGGTCTAAGATTGCTCCCTCACTAGTGGGTTCCAAAACTAGCTGTCTGAGACATGCCACCTGAAGGGCATCGAGAATGGCCCTTCTCTTGGATGTGGCTGCAGCAAAAGTGCTCCAGTTAACATCTGGCATATTCAGGTCTCCCATCAACAGTATCTCCCCTTTCTCTGGCATCCTAAGGATGCCTTCTATCATATCCTTGTCTATTCCCTTCCCCTGACATAGGGGTCTGTATACAACCCCTGTGCAGATTGTGTTGCCATCTCCAGTCTCTAAGGTGACCCGCAGTGCCTCCTCTCCTCCCTGTTTACTCTTTTGTTCCATTGCTTTTATCCCTTCCCTTACACAGAGAGCTACTCCTCCCCCTCTTCTCCCCTCTCTGTCTCTTCTGTAGGTTGTGTACCCTGGTATGTTAACATCACAGTCATGGTTCTCTGTGTACCATGTTTCTGGGACTGCTACAATATCCAATCATCCCACTTCCATCAAGGCCACCAGTTCTGGAAGCTTGTTGCCAAGACTACTGGCATTGGTGTTCATTACCCTCCATTTCTTGATGGCCTCACCCCTTTTTGCCCCATCTCTGTCCTTATTGCCTTTGTCATTTTCTCCATTTACCCCTGCCCTTCTCCCTATCAACATCTCTATCTTGGTGTTTACCTCACTTACTACCCTGATTTTGGGGGGAGGGCTAGGATTTCCCTGCTTCTTTCCAGTGCCTTCCCCTTTAGCTAGTTTAAATGCTTGCCAATGAGGCATTTAAACCTATCACCTAGGATCCTGGTTCCCCTCCTGGACAGACGCAGAGCATCACACCAGTATAGGCCTGCATCACTCCAGGCGGACCCCCAGTCCCCAATGAAGCCAAATCCATGAGTTCTGCACCAGTTTTTTAAACCACTTATTGAATCCCATGGTGTGGAGCACCCTATCCTCACCCATGCCATAAACAGGCAGCACCACCAAGAAGGTTACCATGCATGCTACTTGTCTAGGGCCCCTCCCCAACTCCACAAACTCTTCCTGCACTGCTCTGATCCCTTTCTCAGCCAGGTCATTTGTCCCTAGGTGGACAATGACATCCAGCTCCCTGCCCCATGCAGCTGCTCCGGCAATCCTGAGGATTTGCTCCCTGTCACTCCAAGCCATGGTGCCAGGCAGGCACTTTATCTCCCTCTCCCCTTCCTCCCCCAGTTCTAACCCCCTAACAATGGAGTCCCCCACTAGGAGTTGTTTCCTTTCCCTGTGGGATTGCTTTAACCTTTCAGGCAACACAAGGGTGTTGTGAAATGTGGTGTTTGTACTGAGATCTGATGTGCTCCAATCTCCAGTAAAAGTGCTACTTTGACAGTTATCATTAGAATACGTGAGATTTTAGTAAGATTAATTCTGATGCTATTTAAACACAGAGCATTATTTCTTTTGAAATGCCTTTTCATTAGCAAGGATCTGTTTCCACATGTTCATAGGATGAGATTATGAATTTCAAGGCCTTGTTATTCTTGCCAAGAAGTCAAATCACTGAATTATGAAGTGATATAAAACATATTTCATGACCATGAAGAATTTACTGAAAAAGAGTAAACCAAAATCCTATCTTGATGGAACTGATTTTTAAGTGTGCTGTATTCCTTGAGTTTGTGGAGGGTGGAGGTCTTAACTAGTTTTGTGTGGAAAGCTTTGAACACTGCTCATAACAGTATGTGTCATCCCATGTAGATGTCAAGGTATTTTCATGTAGAGTGATAATGTGTCCCACTTTTTAGTTATACTGCTTCCTGCCTTTGTACTCTTGGGAGTGCTGTATAGTGTGCCTGAGCAATATAGAGTGTGGAAACCAATCAGACTATGAAAGGTAAAAGGAGAGGAGCTGTTTCATGGCATGTCTTCACTTAGTCTCACCAGATACTCAGTCCAAACAAACATTACTAATGATGCATTCCTGATAAAATGGCTTGCATGCGTGGAGCAAGATGACTGGCTCTCAATCATTTGAAAATTCCACCCAACTACACAGGTAAGAGCTTAAGACCTAATTGGATACCATAAATGTATTTTAAAGGAGAACTGCTGTAAAGCTATATGCCATTTTTCCTGGTTCACCCATGTCAGTGTGTTTGAAGTTCATTGTTCTAGGAATTAATACCTTTGAGCCAAGGATCTTTTACAAAGGTTCCACATCATTACGTACAAAAACATAGTAGACAGTGTTACAAACAATCAGTTAACAACCAATCAGTTAAGTGTGAAAAACATGTTGCTGATGCTGATTACGGCACAGACAACATGCCACCCAGCATTACAGCACCAGGCATTATGTCTGCCAGGAGATACAGTGCCAAAGCACCCTTCCAGGATGCAGTCAGCTTTTGAGGGGTGCTTTGCCCCCCTGCACCACACCCCCCAGAAATAAATATAACCTCCTCCAGGGTGAGCATGCCCTGGAGGAGGCAGAAATTGTGTGGGCACAAAGGGTGGCATGACTGAGGGTCAATCTAAAATCAAAGATCACCCCTATCATAGCCCTTGTTGTGGCACCCTAATCACAGCGATGAAATTCTGTTGCCATTCTAACAGTATACCATTTTTTCCAATATGAGTTGTTTTTTAAATACTGGTTCAAATTCTGTTATTAATGTAGCTATCCAGGCTCTTTAGTTCTCATATTGGGTGTTTCTGATTGACACGCTACTGGTAAGAACCATTTTAGAACTGTATGATGTAGTTTATGTCCCTGTTCTAGTCTTCTGTTGTTGGCACAATGCATTAAGGTTCTATTATAGAACTTTGTAACTAAGAAGGACATGAACTGCATCATACAGTTCTAAAATGGTACCATTGCAGTGAAAAGCAGAAGCACCACCTGGGGTTACTAAAAAACTTGTACAGATGGAACAATAAAATAATTTTAACCAGTACATAAAAAAACAGCTTCTACTGGGAAAATGACCCACAGGTTCAGTAGAGTTAGTTCTCCTTTAACTTTATAAATTGATTTTTTTCAATCTCTTTAGCCTTTTTGAACGCTTTGCTATTTTAGTAGGACAAAACACTTGCTAGGACATGTGGTCACTGGGAAACATATGTGTTAAAAAGAATTGTGGGCATATATTTTCCAGTGGCAGTTTCTGCTCCAGAGTTATTTGCTGTGGCTGTAGTTTTAAAATGGAGCATTTCTCTGTTAAAATAGGCCCAAATAGTGAGGTGGAATAAGTGTGGCTCTTACACCTGCGGCCTGGTTGGCCTGATTGGAGTTTGTACAGTTAGCTCCTTGGAGGACTGAGCGAGGACTGAGGGAGCTGTGAGTTCAGGGAGCACGGTGAAGGAGTGGATCCTAGCCCGACTGGTCTTCACAGTGGAATTATCGACTGGGGGAACAGGGTCGGGCATGTATCGTGGGACTGGTTTGGATGCCAGACTTCCCTGTCCCCAATCAGAGTATTCCAGATACGAATTTGTGCCAGCTTTTGGAACTGGGATTCACTATCGTGAAATGGCTGAATTGTAGGGATCTGCTGGGTTCTGAGATGATTGCTCTCTTGGTAAGTGACCCACATGGGGGTCGGAAACGGGGCTTGCTGGAGGGTTGGCCCAGTGTTTCTGTTTACTCCCAGACCCCCTGTAGAGTCTGCTGGTAGGCGGATTTGACCAGGAGTCGAGGTAGTGGGCCACTGGAAAATCTGGGGGCAGTCGTCTTGTGAGCGCTGGAGCAACCCTGCGGCCTGTTGGACATTTTCCCAGTACTTGGGATGGAGATCTCGAAATTGGAGGCCTGAAAGAAAGTTTTGAAAGAGGACTCCTGACTGGTTTACTACATGGTTTGACTTTTCTATTCTCTTTTTTGGATGGATTATGTCTCATAAGCAGTGAGAGTGCCCTGTGACAGTTTAAAATCTTAAGGAAACTTTGCTGGCAGTGAGAGTGCCTAGTAAATAATTAAACTCTGCTATTTCCAGAGATATGTGAGAGATACCATCTGGAGTGCTGTTTTTCAAAATATTTCTTTAATCCTTTTCAAAATATTTAAATTTTAAGTGGTTCTGTTTTGTTTATTATTTATTTTGTTTCAGGCACTGATTAGTGAGAGGTCTTGGTGCCCGGGGATTTTTGCTGTTTGTTTATTGTTTTGTTTTATTTTTTGTTTTTGTTGGGTTCATGGGATTTTGGGGTGTAATGGTTTGTTTCTGAATTTTGTTTTTAGGCTCCTTTGAGAGTTTTTATGTTTTAATTTTAAACTGTAATCATATTTACAATTTTATTATTAGGAAAATAGGATTTTTGGTGTTGTTTTAGCTATAGTCTGGTGGTCATTTGTAATATGCGCCTGCGTGCTCCCCTGGTCTTGTGCTATTCATCCTCCTCTCTCATGCCCTCTGCCTGTTCTGTCTCCCTCGCTCACCTCCATGTACCAGTGCTGTCATGCGCTGGGGATTGCTCGCAGCGGGCGGGTGTGGGCATGTAGGGGGGTATGGACATTGGAGTTCGAATGAGTGGCTCTCTCCCATAGAGGTGGTTAGGACCAGAAGATACCCTGGGATGAAATGATGTCTGGAGCGTGGTGATCCATGCCTAGTCCCCATATCCAAGGGCACCACCTTTTCAGGTGGGCAAATAGCTGGGACGGCTCATGAACATCGTCCAACTCTGGCATTGTTATGTAATGCCAGATCCATCAAGAACAAAACTGCACTTATTGCAGATTTTGTTGGAACAGCGGATCTGGTTTGCATGACCGAGACCTGGTTGGATGGAAATGCTGCACCTATTTTGGAGTCAGCTATTCCTCCCAGGTACTCGGTGATACATGGCCCAGGATTGGATCGTGGTGGGGGGTTAGCAGTCTGTTTTAAGTCCAAATTGGGTCTCAAGGGGGTACCATTTGAAGAGGCTGAATCACTTGAGTGCACTGTGGTAGCTGGTGTGGGGTGCAGGATAGTTCTCATCTACTGTCCTCCTGGGGACGAAAAGCTATTCCTGCAGGAAGTAGCGGACTTTGCCGCTGACGTGGCTTTGGAGTCGCCCAGATTGATGGTTCTGGGTGACTTCACTGCCTGGGTTGATGATGAATCCTCACTTTTTTGACAACACTTTCTCCAGTTGATGATATTACTGGGCTTCACACAGGTTGTTTCCTCAGCTACCCATAATGGTAGTCACTCTCTGGATTTGGTCTTCCTCCTGGGGATTGAGGCCTCCAATTTGGGGATGGAACCTGTCAGCTGGTCTGATCATTACACCATGCAGTTCAATTTGTCTGCCCTCCTGTGTAGGTCTGCTCCTGTTGAGATGGTCAGTTTCCGCCCTTTGTGGGACATGGTACCTGAAGACCTGGCAGTGGTGATTGACCTCTCGGAGTTCGATAATGTCTGCTCAGGTCCAGAGCCATTGGTTCTGGCCTACAATAAGGCCATTTCCTCAGCTCTTGACCTGATTGCTCCAGTCTGTGTTCACCCCCTTCCACTTCATCCTCGAGCCCCTTGGTCTGATGGGTCTTTGAGGGAGTTGCGGAGGTTGGGACATAGGTTAGAATGGCGCTGGTGGAAATCAACTTTGGATGCCAACCATCTTATTTTGTCGGAGCATTATCAGCTCTACCAATCAATGATCTCCCATAATTAGGCAGGATTCCTGTCCAGGGAAATTGCTGTCGGTCGGAATCGACTGGCCCAACTGTTCTGAACTGTGGACCGGCTATGCAACCCAGCCTGTCTGCAGCTCCGTCAACTTTTTTCACAAATGGAGTGTGATGAGATCGCTCGATTCTTTGTGAATAAGGTGGCCAACATGAGGTTGGAGATCCATTAGACCTGTGCTATGGGGGATGCGATTGGTCGGTGCTTGGTCACAATACCTTTTGTTTCCTGGAGTACCTTTGACCTGCCAGAGTTCGTTGATATTATGAGAATTGTCCAGGGGATGCACCCTACGTGCTGTAGTTTAGATCTGGTCCCTACCTCCCTAATTTTGGGTTGTAGTGATATCATTGGTCCGGTCTTGGCTCAGATTATCTGGTGCTCCTTGGAATCGGGTGAGTTTCCAAGCTCCCTGAAGGAGGCAGTGGTGACACCACTTCTGAAGAAAGCTTCTTTGGATCCGTATACTCTAGCAAACTACAGACCTATCTTGAACCTCCCTTTTGTGGAAAAGGTTATCGAGAAAGTTGTGGCAATTCAACTGGAGAACCATTTGACCATCCATAATTTATACAAACCTCTCCAATCTGGTTTTCGTAAGAGGCACAGTAGTGACACTGCTCTGGTTCAGGTGCTCAATGATCTCCTGATGGCGAGAGATCAGAGAAACTGTTCAACCTTGGTACTTCTTGATCTCACTTCAGCCTTTGACACTGCAGATCATGGGGTTCTGCTCAAGTGCCTGAGGTCCATCTGTGGACTGATTGGTACAATTCTCAGATGCTTTTCATCTTTCCTCATTGTTAGAACTCGGAGAGTTGTCTCAGGGAATTTTTTCTTCTGAGTCTTTTTCCCTGTCTTGTGGGGTGCCACAGGGCTTGGTGCTGTCCCCCATGTTGTTTGCAGTGTATATGCTGCCCCTCAGAGACATTGTATGATGATATGGGATGAGGTTTCACTACTATGCTGATGATACCCAGCTCTACCTGTCTTTTTCCCCGACCAGGTTAGTGCTCTCTCAGTATTAACAGCTGCCTTGCTGAAATCCAAGATTGGATGAAGTCCAGCAGGTTAAAGTTGAACGCAGGTAAAACTGAGGTTTTGGTAGTGGACCCTGGATGCAGGACAGAGGGGTTGAGAACAGATTTGCTCTCCAGTTTATTCTTTGGGAGGGCACTCAGATCCTTGCCTCTGAACGGGTGCATGACCTGGGAGTGATACTTGACGATGGGCTGACCCTTCATTATCAGGTGTCGGCAGTCGTTAAATTACATTGCCAGGATCAAGCACCTTGTTCCGTCCAGTGATCTGCCCATTTTGGTCCATGCCTTTTTGACCTTGCACCTTGACTATTGGAACTCCCTCTACTTAGGGCTTCCTGGGATTGATATCTGCTCCTTGCAGCTAGTGCAGAACGCTGCCACACATTTATTGACTGAGGTATCTAGGAGATCTCACATTACCCCAGTGCTGCACGATCTGCACTGGCTGCCGGTTCAGTGGCAGATCACCTTTAAAGTAGGTTTGTTAACCTACAAATCCCTATACAGACTGGATCCTGTCTACTTGAAAGAGCTTCTGACTCCTTACACCCCTGAGCGACAGCTCCACTTGGCTGATGAGAGGTTGCTGGAGATTCCGAGGGTTAGTTTGAAGTC
Organism: Neoceratodus forsteri; assembly: GCA_016271365.2. Lineage (NCBI taxonomy): Eukaryota > Metazoa > Chordata > Ceratodontiformes > Ceratodontidae > Neoceratodus > Neoceratodus forsteri. The sequence goes on along the minus strand of CM057455.1, from coordinate 824,573,552 downwards.
ATCTGGGGCACATGCTTTTATGTTTGTTGCCCCAACCCTCCGGAATTCTCTGCCCCATCAGCTTCGGGAGTGCAGGACAGTGGAGAGCTTTAAGCAGGCACTGAAGCCATTTTTATGGAGCAAGGCATTTTCTGACTTGCTATTATTTTAATTATGCTTTATTGAATTCTTTGAGAATCTGTGAAGTGCTTTGATATTATGAAAGGCGCTCAATTAAATAAAGTTATTATTATTATTATCATGTGTTGCTGTTTTCATATATAGCATGCACATGTATCATACATGTGTAATGAAAACCTGATTGTACATAATTACTAGACTTGTGGGGCAAGGAACACCAGGAAAACAAAAGGTTATATTGTCCGGTTAATTGCACTACAGTTGCAGTGTGACATGATACACTGATTTCCAGTGAAGAAGAAGTGAACTTGACACTGGTGAGGCCTGTATTTAATTATTTATTTTTTCATAAATTAGCAGTGGCAAAAAAAAATGTGCAGCATGTGTTTTAGTAAAGTCATTATCTAATACGTCATAGATGCTTCCTATCTTTTGAGAAAAACAAACAAGTGGTGGAAAGCACATATTCAAAAGTAATGTCAAAAGCTGTAATCTGATTTGGAATTACTTTGTATATTGATGAGCGTTTTACACCTCCTCGTGAACAGTACAGCTGTCATTTTTCACATCCTGCCTGAAATGTGTTTTCACACCTCTGGTGCCAAATGGCATAGTTGCTGTACAAAATCACCTTCTAGCTGACAAAGTGATAGTGCTACTGTTCATTAGGTGGGGTCACAAAAAGCCCATGTTGAAGATTTGGAGTGAAAATACTGTACCAACAATTGCTTAAGACATTAGGGTTTCCAGCCATAATGCCCCACCCTCTAGAGACTGACAAGTGTCAGGGGTATGACTTTGGATTCTCAGCAGTAATGCTCACACCACTGCACCCCCAACCCCACCCTGCAGCCACTGATAGGCATCGAGGTGTGCCTTGTACTCTTCAGCCCCAAAGCTCACCCCATTCTTCTATACTGCACCCATCTCAGTGTATTTTCTTATGGAATGGGGTGACTCTAAGGCCCAAAGACCCTAAGGCACACCATGACACTTGTCGGTGTCTGCAGGGCAGGGCGAGGTGAAATATCATGACCGTTATGCTCGATGACCCAAAGGCACACCCCAATGCCTGTCAGTCTCTGCAGGGTGGGGGGGGCTTGGCATCAGTTCACTACTTCACTGCCATTCCTATTATGCATCTTTCTAACTCCTGCACTACCAATGCCAATGCCAGTAAGACAGCATTTGGCATTGACAAATGCTTGTTTATGATACAATATATGACTCATACCTCACAAACTAGCTAAATGTCAAATTTAAAGACATAAACTTGATAACAAGAGGACACACACTGCTGGTTAAAACCAACCAATTTAAAACAAACAAAAGGAAGTTCCAGAGCAGACTCAGGTCATTGGAGGAAAGTACATTTTTTACACAGAGGGTGGTGAACCCCGGGAATAGGCTGCCAGATGAGATAGTAATGAGTAAAGCAAAAGCCTCCTTTAAGAAGACAAATTGATAAATGAATAGCAGACGGTGGTAGCATGAACTATTATATTGGATAATAAGAAACTACCTATGGGCTAACGCCATTTTTTGCTCCTCTTGCATTAGTGACATTTGGGGGGTTGTATTCCTAAAAACTTGGACATTGGAGTTATTAAATCTAGATCCCCTAACACAGTAACTCATAATGGACCCAGATAAATGAGCTTTACTTCCACTAGTTTTTTTCTTCAGGTTGGACACTAGTCATATTTTATTATTTATTGAAAAGTTTCACCAGGTAAGGTACACTGAACAACAAGTTGCTCATCTCCCAGTACAACCTGGGGGAGTGGGTAAGGGGAGTTACATTGTAGTGTGAAGTACAAGCAATTTACACAGCATATAAAGCATGGTTTACTAGGTAGCTAGTTTAAACATATAAAGTGACCTTATGGATGACCAATAGTGGCTAACCAGAACAAATGCTCCTAACAGCCTACATACATGGACTAGTAGTAAAAACTCCTTGTAAGGAAAATAGCAATGTAACAGAGTCAAGCTGGTAGGCCATGGTGAGGTCCACAAGCTTCGAGGAGATAGACAATGGAAAAACAGCTACAACAACATAGAACTAAGAGAAGAGCTAAGTGCTATACATAAAACAGCTCCGAGTAGGTTATGCTTAGACATGCGGGGCAGCAGTCAGGGTGTTAGACCAGAAGGAGGGAGAGTTAGGGGCAGGTGCAATTATCAGGGCCAGGTGAGGAGGAAAAACGGATTTGTGTAGGAAGTGAGTTCCACAATTTTGGGAGATGGTAGGAGAAAGAGGACTGGCCAATAGAGGTGGATCTCCGGGGAACTGACAGAGTTCTGTGGTCATGGGATCTGAGGAGGTGAGGGGGGTGTGGGTGGTGGGGAGATGGAGGAGGTAAGATAAGAAGGGAGTGTGCCAAGCCAGTAATTAGATATGAACTTTGCACAGTGATGCAGCCACCTATTAGCTAGAGATGGGAAGGCTAAAGTGCAGTAAAGGTGACAGTGATGGGTTAGGAGAGGTGTGTCAAGGGCAAAGCTGCAGAATGAGTTGAAAAGTGTATCCAAGTTAGCTAAGGAGGTGGCAGGAGCAGAGCAGTAGATGACATTGCAGTAGTTGATGATTGGGAGAATCATCTTTTGGACCAGTTCGCGCCTTGTCTGGGGCAGGAGGCAGGAGCGGTTTCTATGTAAGGCACCAAGTTTAGGGTGAAGCTTTTTTATTATGGCATCTATATGGTCAGAGAAAGTGAGATGTTGATCCAGCCAAATGCCCAGATACCTGAAGGACGCCGTGGCATCTATAGTTGCCCCATTAAGAGTAGTGAAAGCAGGACGTGATGGGTGCCTCGACAGTCTCTGTCTAGTGCTGAACATCATGGCCACTGTTTTCTTGGCATTAAGGAAGAGTTGGTGAGATTGAAACCAACCCTAGACATTATTGAAATCTCATTAAAGCCTGGAGGCAACATCCAAGGGCTGAGAACATCCCTGAGAAGAAGAGAACTATATCATTACCATACATATGTATAGAAGATGATGTACAGATGGATGGAAGATCGTTCAGAAAAATGGAGAAAAGGATCGGACCTAGTATGGATCCCTGGGGGACACCAGTGCATATAGGTAGTGGAGGGGAGATGGAGTCTGATATTTTTAACAATTGTGAGCGGCCGTTTAAGTATGCACTGAACCATTTTATGGCATGTTCAGACAGACTGGCAGATGACAGGGAGCAGAGTAGGAGGAAGTGGGAAACAGTGTCAAAAGCTTTAGCAAGATCAATAAAATGGCAGTAGTGATGTGTCTGCAATCCATACTGGACAGGATCAAATCAGTGATCCAAAGCAGCAAGGTAGTAGTAGAGTGGTGTTTGTGGAAGCCAGATTGATATTGGGTGAAAAAGTTTATGTCGGAGCGGTACAAAGACACTTGGGCTAGGACTAGGTGTTCTTGCAGTTTGGCTAACGTTGGGAGGAGTGAGATGAGGTGGCAGTTCCCAGGGGAGGAGGTGTCGCCACTCTTTGGGAGTGGGAGGATGATTGCATGTTTCTAACCTTGGGGTATTTTGGCCAGTTGAAATGAGAAATTGAGAAGAGCAGTCAGTGGGCAAGCATTGGCTGTGGCGGACAGGTTTAGGAGCTTCGGGTCAAGCCCATCAGGTGAACTACCTTTGCTTGGGTTAAGGGCTTCTAAGGCAGCCAGCATATCAGGTGATCGGATTTTAGAGAAGGAAAAACTGTATGGTGGAGCAGGTGGGCACCTAGTAGAGACAGTAGTTGACTGATTAATGGTTGGAAGGAAGCTTAGTAGTGCAGACGCACATGAGATGAAGAGCGAGTTGAATGCTGCCACAACACTTGGGTGGTCAGAGATGTTTGTATTTTTTATTTTGAGGAGGGGGGTAGGAAGGAGGAGCCTGTGGGGAGAAAAGCGAGTGAATTACTTTCCAGAATTTGGATGGGTTATTTAGATTGGAGTTAAAAGTAGAGCTGAAGTACTCAGCCTTAGCCAAGCGAGTGGCTTTCATGCATTTGTTTCTAAGAGTCCAGTATGCTTCATAGTCTTTATGAATCTTTGTACTTTTATGGAGCTTCCAGGCTAAATCACATGCTCTTTGACAAGCAATGAGTTCTGGAGAGATCCAGGGGAGATGGTTACCTCGGACTCAAGCATGGCGTAAAGGTGCATGTTGGTTCCAGACTTCAAGGAATCAGTCTCTGAAGTAGTTAGCTGCAACATCCAGGTTGCTGACTTCGGATATTGGTGCCCCGTTCACATTGGTCAAATCATGTAGAAGAGGGACAATGTTCAAGAATTTGTACAATCAGATTTGTAGTGTTTTATAAGGGTCTTTGACTTTGTGAACTCTACGCACCAAGAAGATCATGCAATGGTCACTGAAGGCGTCTGCTAGAGTACAGGATTTAATGATCATGTGAGTGTGTGAGGTGAGGGCCCAGTCAATGAGGGACACACGAACATATGAACATACGAAATTTGCCAGCAGATAAAGGCCTAGAGGTCTATCAAGTCTGCTCGAATGTGCAGCTAGCACCCCTTATTCTGCAGCTGCCCCTTCCTTCCACCCTTCCCCTTGTCCTGTCCCATCCCCTTTTGAAGCAGTCCACTGTTCTACTGGATACCACTTCTGCAGGTAATGCATTCCACCCAGCCACCACCCTCTCTGTAAAAAAGTGTCTCCTCATGTCCCTCCTGAACCTTCCTCCCTCCAATCTCATATCATGGCCCCTGGTGGCCCTCCCCTCCCTTACTTTGAACAGCCCCTCAGTACCAGTCTCATTTATTCCTTTCATGTATTTAAAGGTTTCAATCATGTCACCCCTGTCCCTCCTCTTCTCCAGTGAGTACATGTTCAACTCCTTCAACCTCCTCTCATATGAAAAGTCCCCCAGCCCCTTGATCATCTTTGTCGCCATGCGCTGCACCCCCTCCAGTAACTTAATGTCCCTCTTCAGATACGGGCACCAGTACTGCATGCAGTACTCAAGGTGTCGTCTAACTAATGACCTATACAGTGGCAGAATCACCTTCTCCCTCCTCAAGGATATACCCCCTTGCAATACAACCCAGCATTTTGTTGGCTTTTGCAGCTGCCTTCCTACATTGTGCCGAGTTGTTCATTGACCCTGTAATGAGCACACCCAGATCCTTCTCCTCCTCTGTCTGGGCTAGCTGCACTCCCCCCAGCTGGTAACTCCTCCTTGGGTTCTTCATCCCAAAATGCAGCACCTTGCACTTTTTGGCATTAAACCCCAGTTGCCAGGTGTCTGACCAGGTTTCAAGCTTTGCCAGATCATCCTGCAACCTCTACCATCCCCCTAGGTCATCCACCACCGCGCCTACCTTGGTATCATCAGCAAACAGACTGATCTTGCTCTTGATGTCTCATGATATGTCTGCAATGAATATCCCAAACAACACTGGTCCCAACACTGAGCCCTGTGGAACACCGCTCATCACTGCCCTTGGGTGTGAGAGCTCCCCACCCACCACCACCCTCTGTTGCCTTCCCTGAAGCCAGTTTCCTACCCATCTCACCAGCTTTGCACCCACCCCTGTGCCTACTAACTTTCTTCCCAGCCTTCCATATGGCACAGAGTCGAATGCCTTACTGAAGTCCAGATACAGGACATCCACTGCATGGCCCCTATCCAGCTGCCTAGTTACCCAGTCATAGAACTCCACCAGGTTGGTTTGGCAGGATCTGCCATGTATGAAGCCATGCTGTCTGCTGTCCTGTAGTCCTTTGGCCTCTAGGAGGGCCACCAGCCTCTTCTTCAGGATTGTCTCCATTAGCTTACCCACTATGGATGTGAGGCTCACTGGTCTTTAGTTTCCCAGTTCATCCTTGGGGCCATTCTTGTGGAGGGGCACCACATGAGCCATCCTCCAGTCCTGAGGTACACACCCCGAATGGAGTGGTTACCCGTCTTGTGGTTCAGCCAAGTTGGGTCTTGGATAAGTTGAGTTAAGTTGAGTGCATGTATAGCATTATGTACATTGTTGGATAGGGAGGTCATCCAATTTAAGTTGAAATCACCCATGATATATAATTCCCCAGCTGAAGAGTGGGTAGCTAGGGTGGCTATGAGGTCAGTAGCAATTTTGGGACGTAAACCAGGGCAGCAGTAGACGCCTGCTACAAAGATAGGTTTGAAGAAGGGGAGCAAGATTTTCAACATCAGGGCCTCATATGCCTTGATACAGAGCTGGAAAAGATGGAGGTGAAACTGGATGGATGAGGAGACATAGATTGCTACCCCTCCACCTCTCCCTAGGCTGTCCTGGCATGATATTGTAAAGCCAGGGAGAGTATGAGATGAGTTACAAATCTTACTATTGAGCCAAGATTTGGATAGTATAATTATATCATGGGTGAGTGTAGCCACCAGGAGCTGGAGCAAGTCCACTTTGGGGAGGAGACTACGTATATTGATATATAAATTGGTATATAAATGTTCTCCCACATTTATAGTACTTTTTGAAAACCCTTTCCATGAAGTCATCCCCTATGTGTTTCAGATCATAGAATCCTATTATTTCATGTTTCATATAAGGAGGAAATTGTCTGTGAATAAGATTCACAATGCTCCAACTTCCACTTAGAAAAGGAGGTGTTAGACTCCTGAATTTGAAGTATTATTCTTTGACCACTCATTTAAGAACTCTTACAGTTGGATATCTTATACCTATGATTCCTCCTGGAAATAAACTGAATTTCATATTAGTGAATTATATAATTTTAGATAAATTGCTTTTTGCAAATCCCTCAAGTAGTGATCAAATTTAGAGGCTCACTAGATATACAGCAGTCATTTTCAATTTTGGAAAAATTCAGTTACTTAACCACAATGCCCCGAATATTATTCTTATGCCGAACCCAGGCATAGACTATGGGGATTTTCCCCCACCAATATTGATTACACCTTTCTCCAGTGGTGTAGGTTAGGCCTTACTTATATCTATTAATTCTTTGATGTCACTGGCATACAGTCATTTGAGGAGATTAAGACTCAATATAGTCTGACAAATTGATAATACTTTCAATACCTGCAAGTCAGGTCTTACTTGTTAAAATTCAGTCAGGATTACTCTCATTTGCCAGACCCAGTACCATGATTAGCCAATATTCATCTGGAAGACATACAGGGAGACCACTTGGATTATTTAATTGGAAAATGTTTATAATAGTTTACAGGATCTTAGCTCTGACACTTTGTGGTCTATTATAGATGTTAGAATTAAGACCTAGAATCCACTATTAATTATAAACAATGGATCAGATTTGCGCTTCCTTTGGATAAGGTCACTGCTTCTTTTTTTTTGGCAGAAATTTGCATGTAAATGCTGGAATAGGTACTTCTGTACACAAGTAGTGCAAGTTACATATATGGGAAGTATACCAGTGGCAGATTATTGTAAACGGAATGTACACGATGAAGAGACTTACTTACTCTCTTAAGAATCAGTTACAGACTTTTTTCAGTACATGGCAAAAATGAGTTTTCTATATAAAGAGGCTGATGACACATTTGTACCATGATTTAGACATACTCAGTTTCATTTCTTGATACTTCATTAAACATCAGACAATAACTGCACACACATTTCAGATTTATATGTGACTGGTTTATTGTTCACATTTGCTTCAATTGAACTTTCATATACTAAGTGGGATGTTGTTTTCATGCAGACAAAATTGTAAACAGTTGATCTGCTGATTCCCATATTCATCTACATGACTGTTTTACATACTCACTGTCTGTTATAAAAGGAAAAATACAATAAAATCTGAACACGATAGAAAGTATATCCGAGCCTGTACCACCACTGGCCATGCCTCCTGACAGGACAAGAGACTTGGGAGTAAACCCCCGTATCATCTACACACCTGTGGGTAGACCATGGGTTTGTGAATGATGACAATCATAGGTAGGAGTACAAAGAGTGTGATATGCATTTGGAGCTCCTAAAGAAGACAGGAAGGGGGAATAAAAAGAAAGTAAACAAAAATGTAATGCCCATTGTTAACCTTGGAATACCCGGCAAACTGCGGAATCCACTTTTGTTGTTTAACTAAGAACTCCTAATTGTGTCACTACATCTGCTTGAATTATATTATAATTTACAAGCACCCAACAGATCCTACTTTCTGCATTGTTGCTGTCATGCATATTATAGGTTTGCCTGCACTATATTGTCACTTGGCATACACTTTGCTGCCCTTTGTTTTGCAGCAATATAGTTCTTAGTTTACTGACTTTAGTACTGTAGTTGTAAAACATTTATTTGCCTGCTTGTAAGTCACAAGAGAGGAATTGCTGTGGTAAAGTAGGAACCATAATGTGTGGATTAGTGTGCAGTGAGTGGCGATGGAAGGTATGAAGGTGTTGCAGGCACCATCTGTTTACAGTCAAATGTTCTGAGGAGGCTGTACAGAGCTGTGGTCTAGGGCTCTAAGCTGTGAACCTGGAAATCTGGGTTTGAATCACACAGCCCCCACTTGCATACTGTGTGACCCCAAGCAAGTCACTTAACTTTATTGTGCTCCCAGGTCACACCTGGAAACAAACTTTTGCTTAGAGTTCCTTTCCTGGTTAAACAATTTCCCTTTCCCTTTTCCTTTTGTTATAATGTTACATCCTGCACCAATAAACTCACAATATCGATACCAGCCCCAGCTACTTACACTTCCCCCACTGGAACATCTGACACTAAACAGATGGTGCCAGCAACACCTTCATGCCTGTCATCACCACTGCATACTAATCCAGACATCATGTCTCCCACTTTACCACAGTTATTTCCTCTCTTATCACCCACAAGCAAGCAAATAAATGTTTTACAACTACAGTACCAAAATCAACAAAATAAGAATTACATTGCTGCAAAACACTACAAAAAGTCAGCATGGACTTCACAAAAGACTTGCACAAAAATGCTACAGAATGCTTTAAAATGTCTTTTGGTTTAAAAACTAAACTTCAAATTGCAGCAGATTTGTCTTCCTCAACACACAAACTGTAAAACTGCATGGTAGAGTTGGAAGAGCAGTGGACTGAGTGAGAGAGAGAGAGAGAGAGAGAGGCCATTGTTAAAACAACAAACCCTTTGACCATTACATTCCTGCCTAGTCAAACATATTTTGAAAACTATGCAGAATTTTAACAATACATACAAACATTTATATTACTTTTCAGGGACTCATATTTGGTAAGATGAACAGTCTCACTTGAGAGAAAGGGAGAGAGAGAGAGAGAGAGATACTTCCTGCAGCAAACAACTCTTTGACCCATTCATTCCCTCATAAAAGCAGACTATCAAATGACTACAGTGTGCACAGAATAAGTATCTGCAGATTTCTACAGTACTACAAACAGCAGAATTGTCCCATGAACTGAAGAATGGTTTTATATTAAGTATTTCCTCCAATCATCAATGAAATGTCACTATTCATGTGATTATTCCACCAAAGCAGTATACTGCAGAATGGGATACACTTTGCCTGTGCCAAATATTAGCAAGATCTGCAAACATTGCAGAATTTCACAAAATTTCATGTAAATGGAATCTGCAGTTTTCACCCAGTCCTAGTCATAGCAGTGATCCTTTTAGCTAAAGAGCAAACATTAACACTGCTTGTTTGCTGTTAGGTGTACTAGAAGCATTCTAAATCTTGTGGCATTCACATGGGTAGTTCCAAATTTATAGGGGATCAAATCCTAGCATTTATTTTTTTGTGAGATGAATTGGAGCTGTTCACCTTAGAGTATAGGAGACTATGGGGGGCTGATTACAGTGTTCAGGGCATTACATTATTAGAATTTCTGGTTTTTCATGGGTCTGAGATCCTGGGAGAATATGCTGATAAGAAGACCCCATAATAGTTAGATAACAGAGGAGCTATACAGGAAGGAAAAGAGGATAGCTAGTTTAGTCAGCAGGTACTGCTGGTATGGAATAGCCTTCCAGCTACTATCCTTAAGTGCTGAACCATTAAAGCATTTAAGAGGGGTCTGGATGTTTATATGGGTGAGGCTGGCATCCCAGGTTACAACTACTGATAAGTGGCTGGCAATCTATCTGGGTTTTTAGCCTTGTTTTCCCCATAATTTCCAGTGATCCTGTGAGATTTCGTGAAAATAGTTAATTGCTTATAGCTCAGCCACCTTTGGGCTGTATACTGTACCTGCAAACTAGTATGCTTACCTTTTGTGTAGGATCCTGGAAACTACTAAATGTGGAGAGATTTAGTTAACTTAGGGGTTCTTAATTTTAGTTTACTTTGTGAAATTTAGTCAACGTTTCTCAAAATTTAAATGGTTGCAACTCTGTTGTTATTTCAGGTATAGACTTGTGCTTCAGCATGCCTTGTTCAATATCACTAGGTCCTGGAATCTCATAAAACTGAAGAAATATTGTTTAGTGGTTTTAAATTTACAATGGAAATACAGCAGATTACTAATTGGCTGCATTTTCTCAAAAACGTCATGAAAAAGTAACAGGTTATGCCATCAAAATTCCACTTGAGAGATTTTTTTTTGTTCTCTTTTTTTTTGTTCACAAAGCACTAGTCACCATTCATTTGATTAGTTGGGCTGAACTATTTAAACCTGTCATTCTTTTCTGGTGCCTATTCCCCATCCCCTGCTTTTTTCTATGAGCTTGACCAGATGGACACAGTGGCACTGCTTGTTCCCTGATACATTCTTGTTCTTCACAGTGACACACTCCCTTGAGAAGTGATCCATCTACTCCTTTCCTGTCAGATCCATTTCTTCTGAATATTTTGAATTCCTTCTTCTTTGTAGATTAGAGCCTCCCAGCCACAACCTCAGCTGGAAGCAGGGACATCTGAGCCTCCCTGTAGGGGACATTTCTCAGGCAGCTACTAAGAAAGACCACTTATGATGGGACAATACTGAACCTTGTGCTCACAAGCAGGGACAGTATTGTAGATGTCAAGGTGGGCATTCACCTGGGGACCAGAGATCACTGTACAATGTGGTTCAATATAAGGATAGCAGCAGAAGCAAACCACACAAGGATGAGGGTCCAGGACTTCAAGAGGTCAGATTTACAAAGAAATTAGCGATAGCCTCAGAGACAACCTAACAGGGGAGAATGACCTGAGTGGGGTGGAGGAACACTGGATCAAGATAAGGTCTTTAAGGTGGGTCTTCTCACCTATAAGGCCCTGCACAGGCAGGGCCCTGGTTATCTGTTAAACCTTCTGGTACCTGCTCTCTCTACCCACCCTCTCCATTCCTCTAGTGAGGGCCATCCGGCTATTCCTAGAACTTGTCTAAAATCTGCTGGCAACAGAGCTTTCAGTGTCACAGGCTCCCATTCTCTGGAATTCTTTATCAGCTGAGGTCAGGGGAGCTCCCACTGTAAATATATTTAAGGCTCGCCTGAAGGCCCTCCTATTTTCCCAAGCTTTTATGGGATAAAATCATGAACTGTAGTAAGAACCTGATATAATTTGCTGAGTTATTTATTTTATTCTTGATTTTGTTTAAAAATTTGTCATGTTTTATTTTATTTTGATGCTGTTTTATTTACTTTGTACGATGCCCAGAGCCTCCGGGATTGGGCGTCTTTTAAATAAATTTTACATTTGCCTTGCCTTGCCTAGTAAAGGCAACACCTCCACACAAAGGAAATGAGTAAAAACAGGGGAAAAACAAGACTGCTATGGTTCTCAAAAGAAGAAGCTGAAAAGGTAAAGTTTAAAAAGGTGGCATTCAGGAGGTATAAGGAGATGCAGAGGGAAGAGCACATGCGGTGTATTAAGAGAAGCAAAGAAAATCAAGGAAAGTGAGCAGTGAGGACTGCAAAGGTGCAAACTGAGGAAAGAATAGCCCAAATGGGTAACTAAAAGGGACAAGACCTTTATAGGCACATAATTGAAAAGAGAAAGACTAGGGGAAGGACTGTGAGATTATGACGGGAATGGAGGGACTGAGCAGAGGAAGAGAAGAAGGAAAAAGTATATATCCTGAACAAATGCTTTTGTTCAGCCTTCACAGAGGAAGTGGAAGGAGATGGGCTACATACAAACAGCATGAGTACTAGGGAGAGGCAAGTAGATGCAAGTATATTTAGAGAGAAGAGAGTCCTGAAGGGACTTTCAAATCAGAAAGTGGACAAAGCTGTGGGGCTAGACAGGCTACACCCAAGCATATTCAGGGAGCATAGGGAGGTTCTGGCTGCACCTCTGGCAGCACTATTCAATGAATCACTGGAAACAGAAGTGTTTCTTGTGGACTGAAGGAGGATAGATATAGTCCTGCTTCATAGACGTAGTAGCAGGGAGGAAGTGGGAAACTGTCAACCAATCAATCTAACACCAGTGGCAGGAAGTTAACAGAGTTACTGTTAAAGTAAAGAATTGTGGAGTATCTTGAATCCAGCAGGTTACAAGACTTGTGGTAGAATGGATTCATGTGGGGGAGGTCATGTCAGACAAATCTTATAGATTCCTTTAACTGGGTGGCCAAGGAAATAGATCAGGGTGGGGTGGTGGACATGGCCTACTTAGATGTTAGCAAGCCATGCAACACCACACAACATAGGAGACTCATAAAGAAACTGTATAACTTTGAGTTGAGGCCAGAGGTGGCAAACCAGGTAAGAAGTTGGCTAATGGCTTGGAGACAGAGGGTGGTGGTAAATAGAGTAAACTCCAGAGAAGGGAGGGTGACTAGCTTGGTGGCTTAGGGATCAGTACTGGGGCCAGTTCTCTTTAATGTCTTTATAAGTGATGTTGCAGATGAGCTGGATGGGAAGGTATGCCACTTTGTAGATAATGTCAAAATCTGCAAAAGGGCAGACACTTTAGACAGAGTAGAAAGAATGTACAGAGACCTGACAAAACTTGACAAGTGGCCGAGAGCATGGTGACTGTGTTTCAATTTTGAAAAAGAGCAAAACCTTTAAGTACAAAAAGGGAGAAGAGGTATTGACAGTAACTAAACAGAAACATTACCAGGAAGTAATCATATCTAATTACCTCAAGGTGGTGAGACAGTGCAATATTACAGTGGATAGAACCAGTGGGATGCTGGGATGCATAGGGAGGGGTATTGCCAGCAGAAGGAGGAAGGTAATGCAACCCCTCCCCCAATAGAGTGGGCTAACCTAAATTTTTCTCTTTGCCCTAGACTGGTCTATTTCTACAATGGAAACAAGCCAAGATATTAATGGTGTTAAGATCCAAGCATCATTCCAAGTACCATTAAAGTATGTGAAACATGCAATGTTTATGTCCTGTCAGCTCAGACTGGGGCTTTAAGAAATTATGTCCCAATTCCCTAGCTGGCACCAAGATCAGAAATAAAACAGGACACTCAGACTGAGAAAACACAGATTGAGTATTTACTATCTTAAAGGAAGAATTCCACTTAGGTGCTTTTAATTAAAAATAGATGCTTTTCGGTAATCTTTGTTTGGAGTATGACATCATGCTGCTTGGTCCAGGAATCTTCAATTCCTGGGGAGGGTCAAGAAGATGCAATAAAAGATAAGCTCCTAAGTCATGTACAAGTTGGTAGGAAGAAGGAGAGGCAGTCGGACATTAGCTTTCACACATTGAGGAGAGCTTGGGGCTACTGACCCAAGCTGTTAGAGTAAGTCTGCCAGGGCTTCCACAGCCACTTGATGAAGAAGATTTCAAAGATGTTTACACCCTCTAAAGTACAGAAACTGAACTGTGTGTTTGCTGATGTGCCTGAATGATACTTTTTGGAGAAAGCCACTGTTCCAGTTTGTCTTGTGAAATGAGGCAAAAGCTTGTTTATCCAGTAATTGTGTCCTAGCTATAGCCTGCAGTATGGACCTGATATGTTGTGTGAGTGCTGCTGTGTGAATACCTGCATCAGTCCTGCAGACAGTCTCAGAGAATGGCTGGTTGTTACTACTGCCAGGTATTAACTAGCATACCACGTTAGGGTTCTGAAGCTTAGATGTGTGTATGGGAAGCTTGTGGCCCCTTCTTCTTAGACTAATGTGTCCTGCAGAGGATGATGAGGGAAGCATCACAGAGGTCCAGATGACTGTAGATACAGATAGGCTGATTTACAGCCAGAGATACTGGAAACTTGCATCCTCTAGTACCCCCCCCACCCAAAGGCACAACTGAACCACTAGCATTAGAGGACCTGCAACTGCAGGACGGAGGAAGAGGATTCCACACGAATAGGGAAATCGGAACTGTGACACAAGCTGCCCTGCAATGAGAAAATTTGTAAAAACGTCTGCCACCAAATCTAAAGATTTGATCAACAGACTAGGAGCTACAAATACATCATTTGGAGGCTTACCATTTAAGGAATTATGGGGCCTGTGGGGTTTTGGGTCTAACTGGTCTGGTTGTTTTAAAGTGCACCGCTGTCAGCCAAATACAGTAGCTGCAAAATTGCTGAGTCTGCACCATTCCTACGATCTTACAGCTGGGTACCTAGTGAAACACAGGGAGCTCATTTAAGGTTGAAGGGACAGTGTCAACCTGTTTTTCATCATATTATTTCTAGTTAAAACCCTACATTTTATGATTGCTTACCTTCTCTAAAATTAATTGATGTTGCTGTTTGTTTTTGTCTGCCTCTTTGTTTGGTAGAACTGAAATGCATGCTAATGCATATTTATAAACAACCTTCTTTTGTTTTCAATCCTGCATCTGTTCTTACTGCATACTTCCTGAGCATTAGAAACACACTCAAACAGTGCAGTCACTCAGGAGGCAATAGCCTTCTAAACTCCCACTGCATCATGAGTGGCTAGACTGTGTTGTGGGTGCTCCCAAGTTCAGGAAATATGCAGTTGGAGCTGATCAAGAAATATAAACAAATCTGTTTTTGTGTGATAACACCAGTACGGTGGGCAGTCTGTTTTTCACTATTTTAAAGAAAAAAGAGTCAGATTCAGACTACCAGCTACATCAGAAATCTTTACAGAATACTGGCAATCATACAATGTGTTCTTTAAACTAGGGACACCTTGCAACCTAATGGGGTTGACAGTGCCCCTTTAAAGGTTTAACCTGGTATCAGTGGGTAGTGTCCCTAGTAGAGGTGGGCTGGTGATATTAAAAGTTACAGGATTTACTCTGCCACTGTATTGTCTAGTCTGGTATGTGGTGGGCACTACAGTGGTGCAGAATAAGAAAATTCTGAGTTTGTGAAATGTCAATGCAGTTTCATCAAATTCCGTGAAATCTCGTGAAATTCCATCAGAATTTCACAGAATTTTGTAAATGTATTGATTTGGTCATAACTCTGCAGTCTATTGAGCTAAAGCTCTGAATGTTACTTTCCAGGATGAGTTCTAAAGATGTGCTAAATTTCATGACATTAGGATCAATTGTCACAAAATTCTATGTGCTCAAAATCTGTCATTTTATTTTTTGCAGGAATTTCATGAAAAATTGTATCTGTATATACTGTAACTCAGGCACCTTCGAAGTTGGACATGTGTAAATTAGCATGAATAACATTTTTGTAATGGTTATAGAATCTTCTAAATATGGAGAGACTTGGATTAGAGATTTTAAGTTACAGGAGTTCAATAATTTACTATGTAAATATTTGTAAACTTTTGTGAAAACTCTCAAAAATGTGGACATTTGTAACTTCTCTGCTCTTGCAGGCATAGACTCAACATTTGACATGCATATCTGATGTCAGCGTATCCTGGTGTCTAATACAACTGGATAAATTGGTATAGCAGTTTTAAATTAACAATGAAAAAAAAAACATTATTGGTAACATTTTCTTAAATATTTATCATAACATAGAGATGAAGCATCCAGAATTCTTTTTGCTGAATTTTATGTCCTCAATGCACATATCACTACTTTGATATGCTGGGCAGAGTTTTTTGCATTCCTGCTGTTCCTCTCTGGGTGACAATTTTGCCATTCCTGCTTCTCTGTTATCATAGCCAGATTGACTCAATAGAACTACTGACCCCACTGATATCCTCTTTGTTATTTCAGTAATATAATTCCTTAAAACAAGAGTCATCTACTCCTTTTACCATCAACCTATTGTGTTGGAATAGCCAGAATTCTTCCATCCTGGTGCTCCAGACTTGTCTTCCTCCACTACATATTTTTTGAGTACCTCTAAGTCCTAGACTAACATGTGTGTCAGGCTCCCTGGATCATCAATTTACTGGGTGTGATCCTTATAAATCCTGCTTTCAGGTTGGAATTTTTGACACTCTGTGCTTCCTTGCTTCAGTGGGGTGAGGTCTACCACTCAGCTTTGCTGTCCATTTCTTGATGAAACTATGCATCTAACTCTGAACCTGGTGATCCCCTGCACTACCTACCTTTCATACCCCTATCCATTAATTTGAATCCCATGGATAAGGCTGAGTGAAATTAGCAAATTCAAATTTGATGGAAGTTTCATTAAATTCCCCAGTTTTCACTTTCAGAAAAACGCTTCCCTCTTGTACCTTATTTACCCTCATGAGGTATTTAAAGATCTCTATCATATCTCACCCCACTCTGCCTTATTGCATTGCCTGGACATCTTTAGGTAATCGATATGATCACCCCATGTCTCTTTCCTGCTTGGTGGTCATCAGTATCAATCTTCTTATTTTGTACTCTGCCCCTGGGTTTCTGTGCTCTTATTACAATACTTTACACTTTTTCATGTTGAAACCCAGCTGCCATACCCTTGACCACTTTTTGAGTTTTTTTTCAGGTCTCTGCTTATCCTTTCCAAACACCCCCCGAAAGTCCACCCTATTGCATGTTTTGGGGCCATCTGCAAAGAAGCAGACCTTCCATTTCAGTTTCTCTGCAATGTCACTTATAGGCATTAAAGAGGACTGGTCCCATCACTAATCCCTGAGACTCCCCCCCAGTCACCCTTACTTCCTCTGAATGAACTCTGTTTACCACCACCCTCTGTCATCTATCCCCTAACCAATTTCTTACCTACTTTAGAAACTTGGGACTAACTCCTAAGCTACAGTACCCGGCTTGCTTACTAGCCTCGTATGTGGATCAGTGTCAGAATCCTTACTGAAATCTAGGTAGGCTACATCCACTGCACCAGCCTGGTCTAATTTCTTGGTATTCCAGTCAAGGGATCTTTAAGATTTGTTCAACATGACTCCCCCTGTAAATCCATGCTGCCTCTGTTCTTGTAACCCATTGGATGTAAGATATTCTACAGTCCTTTCTTTCTGCAGTGACTCCATTAATTTCTCTACCACCAACATCCGACTGACTGGCCCATGATTGCCAGACTCTTCCCTGTTACCATGTTGTGAAGTGAGACTACATTTGCCCTCCTCAGTTCTCCAGAATTACTCATGTTTCCAACAAGCTGTTAAATAGGACTGTCAGAGGTGCAGCCAGTACATCCCTGAGGTCTCTCAATACCCTTGGATGCACCCTATTTGACCCCACTGCTTTGAAGACTTTCAAATTAGTAAGTTCCTTCCAGTCACACTCTTCTGAAAATGGACTGGTGTGCAGTTATCTGACTTTGTTTTAACTGCGGTTTATTGTATTGTATTTTAAATCTGTTACACCTCCTTGTAAAGCACCCAGAGTCTCTGGTATTGGGCGCTCAACAAATAAAACTGTACTTACAGTACTACTTACCTATGCAAGCATCCCTCCAATGCTCTTGTTACTTTATGTGGCCCCTCCTTTTCTCCTTCCCCTGTAAAAACTGAACAAAATTATTTGTTCAGGATATCTGATTTTTCCTGGTTCACCTGTTCACAGTCATCCCTTCCCTTTTTTATTTTGAAATTAAACAAACTTTATTAATATGAAAAATACAACAATACAATGCAAAGGACAAAAAAAGCCAAGAAAAGCCTCCCCTATCATAACATACCTTCCCCACTCCCAAACCACACCCTTCCCCATGGAGCCACCCCACCAAAGCAACACAACAATCCTTCAAAAAGCGGTGATAATCCCTCCAAATGTGTAGGTAAAGTAAGATAAAATAGGAGCCAGATACCATGCACCATACAATAAAAATCTTTAACTTCACATACAACATCAAAGTGTGTAGACGGTATGAAGTTTGCCCCATCTCTCATCAAAAAGTGGGAGCCTGTGTCTTAGGCTCGCTATCATATGTTCTACATGCAGATTAAATAACGACTCATGGAGTCATTCATAGTATGAAATGGAAACTTGGTTGAGCCAATGCCTAAGGATCACCTTTTTCAGAGAGAGACAGAGTGAGATTAAGGCCATGTAATATTTCCATTCCTTAACTGAGATAGAACTATAGTCCCCCAGAATACAAATTTTAAGGTAAAACAAGCCTTGTAATCCCAAGAGTGGATCTGCCTTGGATTCAATGAGATTCCAAAGATGGGAAATTTTAGAACAAAACCAAAAAACATGCAAGAGAGAACCTTCATCCTGTCAACATTGAGCGCACACAGGAGATGGCAACCTTCCCATCTTAGCAAGTTTTTGAGGAGTGTAATAAAGGTTATTCAAAATGTTAAATTGAGTGAGCCTTAATCTATCTTGTGTAACATAGCGATAAAGATCGATCCAGATACTTTGCCATTGGGAAGTAGTAAGAGAATATACCTTATCCCAAGAAGGTGAGGAACCATCTAAATCTGAAAAAAGGTTTGTAAATAGCATTGAATACATGGCAGAAACCTCATGCGGTTTAGAAGCCAAAGTTGTAATATCGGCTAAAAACTCAGTGAAATTCATGGTCCAGAGGCCTGGCCCAAACCATTGCAACAAAACGTGTCTAAGCTGGAAAACTTTAAAGGCATGATGAGTCACTAGCTGGACTATGTCAATAATAGCTGCTCTAGACAACAATGATCCCTGCTCTAACAAGTCACAAACTCTAATATTTACCAACTGAGGAAACCAATCAGGAGTAAGAGTATGACCCCTGTGACATGGACAGTCAGTTCTGAGTGCTGTATCATTTTTTTTAAAATATAAAATGTATTACTGACTATCTCTGCTGAAAATCTGATGATCTAGGAGTGACCTCACCCCCCCCCCAGGTTTCAACTGAAAGATGAAAGCCATGAGAAAACATCACACGCACAGTTTTAGATACTAGGTGTTACATGAAAGGCCTTAATCAAGGACCTCCTGTTTGTCTGAGTTAATTACAGCTGTAGTTGCTAAATCATATCCTTTTTATGACGTTGCAGGAAAAACCCAGGTTATTACATAGAAGTGTGAAATCACAAAGATGCTTTCATGTCCTGGAAGGAGGAAGCTTATTATGAGATCAACGAAGTGTCATTTGAAGGACATGAATTATGCTAAAGTTGCAGAATGTAATACTTTGAAAAGACATCCTGTTTTTGTATAAGATATATATTTTTTTTATATATAATCTGACAAAGGAGGAGCTACATGACCTCACATAAAAGTGGTTGGCAAATACAGTTTGTTTAAGGATTATTCTGTTTTACTTCAGACACACTTTTACCTAGACTCTGACCAAGAAATATCGGTGAGCACTGTAAACAAGTATTTAGAAAGAGAGTCAAATCTAAGTACTATAAGTAGGACTTTGCACTGCTTAAACCTTGTTCTTTTAAAAGATTTATATGTCCTGTGATATAAGAGTTCTACATTTTGTGTTTTACATATTTTTATCTATTGTAGTAAAATTCTTTTCAGAACATACTTGGTCTGTCTTTAAATTTCTTTTAGTTGTAAGAAAAGTATATATAGTTAAAGCAGACAATAGACATAAGCTTGAATGGTGATACCAAACTAGAAAGAGAAGCATTTTAAATCTGAGGTCTTTATTAAAGTGTTTAAGGGTTCATCTCTGTATACCTGGTTAGGTGCCCATAGGCAAAGATATCTGGCCTCTCAAAGATGGAAATATCTGAGCCTGTACATTGGGTATGCTAGCAAGAGGTTCACAGTTTGAATCCCTCCAACACTTGAGACCAAAGGTTGATCCAAACTTACGAAACAGACAAGAAGGTTACCTTGTTCTGTTAAACTGTTCACAAGACTGCGCTCGGAGGTTGGCACTTTGGGAGTAGAGACCTGACCTGCTGAGTGGGTTTGTGACAGATTGGTTGGCAGCGGTGGCATAATTTTGGTATCACAAGCTTTTATTGTTCTGTGTCAGCCGAGACCATAAGCTCTCTTGCAAAGAAAGAAAAAGACAGAGTTTTATTTTAAAAAGGAAACAGAACTATATATCACTTGGCATACAGTCAAGTTCCAACCCATTTTTTTTCCCTAAAGTGCAGTCAGAGTAGCAGTAGCCAGGAAAGATGACTTCCAACTACAGCAGGCACACTGTAGATTACTTAAGGCAGTTGTGCGGGGACAGAGGAGTCCTGTTTGAGGAGAAAGCAAGCCAGAAGAGCCTCATAGATGCCCTAATGGTAGCAGATACCCTGAGCAGCGAGTCACCAACCATGACTGGAAAGGACCAAACGTCAAGTGTGGAGGGGCTAGTGGGCAGTGAAGAGTCCAGAGCCAATGAGGAGGACAGCAGGGCCACTATCAGTGAAGGGCCACAGCAGCAGGGGAGGGTCACCAGTATCCTGAATCCAGAGGTACGCAGGCTGCAACTTGAGTTGTGCAGGATGGAACTGGAGGCAGAGCGAGAACAGAGGGAGGCAGACTGTGAGGAGTGTGAGCACCAGTGAGTTGCAGATGAGAAGACATAGGAGCACCAGAGACAACACGAACTGGAGAAGCTACGACTCCAACCAGTGGCACCAGAGCAGGTAAGTGGCTTGGGTTTAACTGAGACTGCAGGACTGGGTTACAAATTGAACTCCAAATTAATAGCCGAGTTTAAAGAGGGGGAGGACATGGATGCCTTTTTAAATTCTTTTGAAAAAGTTTGTATTCAGTCTAAAATTTCTAGAGAGTCCTGGAGCTTCCAGCTATCCCCGCTACTTACCGGGAAAGCTTGGGATGCACTGGGGCAAATGGACAATGATGAGAGTAATAATTACAGCAAACTAAAAGCTGCACTGTTAAAAAAAGTTTGAATTAACTGCCGAATCACACAGAGCTACATTCCGTAAGCTCAGGAGAAGCTCTCATATGAGCTACAAGGAGCTAGCCATGAAACAATGTCAGTTTTTAAAACGTTGGTGGGAAGGAATTGAGGCAAACTCTGTTGATAAAATTGAAAATGTGATATTTTTTTTAGAACAGTTTTATTGGGCTTGCCCAGCAGAGCTAAAAACCTCACTAGAGGACCGAGATCCAAAAACAGTGCAAGAGGCTGCTGAACTCTCAGACCGCTATGCCAAGAGCAGACCTGCTCTGAGAGTGAATGGGGAGGGTGTGGCAGTGCAGAAAGGGAAAAGCACGCCTTCAGGGCAGGTAAAACCCTTACTGCCTCCACCAAAACCAGTTAGCCCCAGGTTTCAGAGAAAAGATTTCTCTGAGAGAAGAACTGAATGTTAGTTTGTGTAAAGAAACTGGGCATATATTCAGACAGTGTCCCAAAAAGGTGAGCCATAATACACAACAGGGTGCTAGAAAAGAAGTGGGTTGTTTTTGTGTCCCTGGAAGCATACCAGTGAACATGAGGGAAGACATGCACCCAGTCATGGTAAATCATGTGCAGACGCAAGGGTTAAGGGACACAGGGGCATCCTGACCTTGGTAAAGAGGGATCTGGCACAGCCTGGTCAGCTTATACCCAATAAATACATCACTGTAGAAGGGTTTACTGGTGAAGCAAAAACATTGCCACTGGCTAGTGTTCTTCTAGACTGGGGTGAAATGGGGGAACTGTGCAACAGGTGGCTGTAGCCAAAACATTAGCAGTGGATGTGATCCTGGGTAACAATCTCCAGCAGGGGATGGTATGTGCAGTTACCCATACCCAAGTGGCAAGGGAAAATTGTAGCTCCCTGAACCCCACAGAAACCAGTGTGGAAACCACTGAGAGGCTGGTTCCCTAGCCTCTGTCTCCAGATGGGGAGACTGATAAAAAGGGGGTAGAAATTTTCCCGGTAGCAAGTGATCTCACAGCTACGGAAGGTTACTCCAAAGAGGGAGATGTGACCCATGGTCAGAGGGTTGGGATTGACAGTGATCCTGAGGGCCCTGATGCTAATGCTAGGGATCCTAGTTTAGTGACTGAAGGGGGCCAGTCCCATGCCTTGGGAATGTGTGAGGGGTTTGCAGCTGCTCAGAGAAGTCACCCTAGTTTAGAGAAGCTGAGGGTTTGGGCAGACTCAGATGGCACACAGGGAGGTAACGGCAGATATAAGGTTTATTGGGAAAAGGGACTCCTGTATACTCAGGCAGTACAGACAGAGGGAGGAATGCTAGGCAGGCAGCTTGTCATTCCCTGGGGGTATCGTGAGCAGTTGCTCAAAAGTGCACATGATATTCCCTTGTCTGGTCATCTGGGAATTGTGCACACTATGCAGTGGTTAGCCCAGAATTTCTACTGGCCTAACTTCACCCAGCAGATGAAGGAGTATTGCAGGTCTTGTCACTGGTGCCAAGAAATAGGAAAGGTGGGCAAGAAAACCCAAGCCGCCCTGATTCCCTTGCCCATAGTGGAGGAGCCATTCCAGAGAATGAAAATGGATATTGTGGGGCCTTTTAATACCCCAGCTCCTCAAGGAAGAGATTCACCCTGACTGTAGTGGATTATGTCACCCGGTACCCAGAGGCAGTCACCCTATCCTCACTGAGGACGGACAAAGTGGAAGATGCTTTACTTGGGATTTTCTCCCGTGTTGGGTTTCCACAGGAGGTAATCACCGATCTAGGGGGTTCCTTAATGTCAGACCTGATGAAATGTTTATGGGAGAAGTGTAGGGTGGAGCAGAGATGCACAACACCATATCACCCACAAGTCAATGGACTTGTGGAACGATTCAATTGTACCCTAAAGTCAATGCTCTGGGTGTTTGCTGAACAGCATGGGAGGGACTGGGAGAAATACCTTACCCACCTGTTGTTTGCATACAGGGAGGTGCCCCATGAGTCAACAGGTTTTCCCCCTTCAAACTCTTATATGGACTCTGGGTACATGGGCCCCTAGACTTGATCCAAGAGGACTGGGAAGGCAAGCATGTCACCTAGGGAACTCCCATTGTGGATTATGTCCTTAGGTTTAGGGAAAGGCTGAAGTAGCTTATGGGGACAGCCCAGAGCAACCTGGCAGCTGCTCAACAGAAACAAAAAGTGTGGCATGACCGTAGAGCCAGAGCTCACTTGTACATGGTGCGTCAGGAAGTCATGGTCCTTATTCCGGTCTGGAAATACAAGCTGAAAGCTGAGTGGGCAGGACCATACAAAGTGGTTAGGAAGGTAAATGACATAAACTACATTGTGGAGTTAACTGACAGAAGACAGACAGAAAGGATGTACCATGTCAACATGATGAAGCCATATGCCAATAGGGCTGACATGGTGTTTGCAGTGTGTAGTCATGGGGAGGGGATGGACGAAGGAGACCCCCTTCTGGATTTGCTGGAAGAGAGTAAATGGGAGTCCTCTGTGGAGGCAGTAAAATTGTCTCCCCAGCTGACCCCAGGCCAGATCCAGAAAGTAAGGGAGGTTTTAGCAGACTTTGCCCCATTGTTTAGCTCCAAGCCTGGACTAACCTCCTTAGTGACACACGATGTGGAGACAGGGACACAGACATCCATACGGTGGACAGCATATCGGGTGTCAGAGGCTGTCCTAAAGGATATTAGGAGGGGAGTTTTTAAGGGTTCATCTCTTTATACCTGGTTAGGTGCCCGTAGGCAAAGATATCTGCCCCCTGAAGACAGAAATATCTGAGCCTGTACATTAGGTATGCTAGCAAGAGGTTCACAGTTTGAATCCCTCCAAGACTTGATACCAAAGGTTGATCCAAACTCACAAAACAGACAAGAGGGTTACCTTGTTCTGTTAAAATGTTCACAAGGCTGCGCTCAGAGGTTGGTACTTTGGGAGTAGAAGGCCCAACCTGCTGAATGGGTTTGTGACAACCCCCAATTCAGAAATTACTTTTTTGAAGTCTAGGCTGGGAGACATCTTTGGAAAAGGGGTGCTTCATCGGGGTCCAGAACTGGGAATACCCCCATGACAGAGGCATGTAAAGCCAAAGTAAGAGACTTAAAAGGGGAAAGAATAAAAATAATACAGGCAAGCCAAATTTACTGAAACAATCCAATTCTAAATCTAGCCATAAAGGTGTGTAGGGGGAAGCAGGGGCTTAAGATGGAGGGGAGAGCCACCGAAACATCTTGCTAATGTGGCTAGCAAAGTAGTAAATGAGAAAGTGAGGGAGCTTAAGGCCACCCAGACATTTCGGAGCAGCCAGCATCTTGTAGGCCTGTCTCAGGGTCTTTTGTACCCATATAAAATCTGTAATCATACTATGAATACATTGAAACCAGACTAGGGGGAGTCAGAGATTCAACATGTTGACGGGTAAAAGATGTGGAAAAGGACATTCATTTTAATAATGATGACTGCCCCACAGAAAGAGAAGAACAGCTTGTCACCACTGAAGGTGTTGAATTTTAACTATAAGATCATCTAAATTAAGTTTACACACTAAAGTATTATTCTTTGAAAGGTGAATCCCCAGATATTTAATGGAACGGGAGGACCATTTCATTCCCAGCCAAAGCATATCTGCTTTAACCGCTGTCAGCGTAAGAGGCATGACCTCTGTCTCATCAAGATTTAATTTATAATTAGATAACCGACTAAAATGTGCTATAATATTTAGGGCAGCCAGCAGGGATGTACCAGGATGAGTGATCTGCAACAAGACGTCATCTGCATACATTGAGAACTTCATCTCCTGGGAATCAACCATGACACCGGTCAATGTCGGGGAGGACTTTAACTGAGGGAAAGAGGCTCTAAATACAAATTAAAAAGACAAGGGGAGAGGTGGCAACCCTGACAGGTACCAGAAAATAAACCAAAGGAAGGGGAGAAAACCCCAATACAATAAATCTTAGCTGTAGGGGAGAAGTACAATATTTGAATCTGATGACGAAAAGAAACCAGAAAACCAAATTTCTAGAGTGTGAAAAACAAAGAGTCCCAGCTTAATCTATCAAAAGCCTTCTCTATGTCCAAGGAGACCAACACCACAGGGGTGACGGAGTCCTTGGACGCAGAGAAGACATGTGTCAATTTCGGGAGATGATCTACCAATGTTCTACTGGAGACAAAACCTTCCTGCTCCTGACTAAGAAGTCCAGCTCAAACCTGGTCAATTCTATGAGCCAGTATTTTGGATAAAATCTTGATATCACAATGTATTAATGAGATAGGTCTATAGTTGGAGACAAAGTCAGGGGGCCGACCAGGCTTGGGCAAAAAAATTATCAGGGCCTACAAAATGGTGGGATCAGAAATACCCAAATCAAAAATGTATAAATAAAAATGGTGAATCAGGTCATTAAAAAAGTTTTATAAAAATTCACAGAAAAGCAGTCTGGCCGGGGAGCCTTGTCCAAGGACAGACTCATAATGCCCCCCGCCGTATCTCCTCTTCAGTAATTGGTTGGGAGAGACATAGCTGTTGAGCCTCATTCAACCATAGAAGAGGGAATGGTACTTAAATAATCTACAATGCAGGACTGCGATATTGGCACAGGGTTAGTGCCATAAAGGTTACGGTAAAAAGACGCTGGGTGTGGAAACAGCCATCTGGGGATCTAATAACAGAGATTAACCTGGAGGTTTCCTGTTGCCTGAGATGCAATGCTTGCAATGCTAGAAAGCAACTCACCCTCTCATCCTGTTCATTGTATGTAGACCGTGTTCTGAGTACAGTGTATTCATCTTTCGAACTCATGAGATTTGAATATTTATCTCTCAAAACCGTTAGTTCATGAAGAGTAGCTTCAGGAGTCAAAGAGGAAAGGACGTGTTCAATCACAGTAATATGCTGCAAGAGGTCCTCAGCTGCTTGTGCTTGCTGACATTTATGTTTAGAGGTGAGTCTAATAAATTCCTCTTTGAGAAAGCATTTGAGGGCCACCAACTCCAGATCCCCCTTCCCAACAGAATCAGCATTCTGCAGGACAAATAATGCAATTTGGTCTTGGACCCTCTTCACCATGAATGAGTCAACAAGGAGTTGATTATTAAACTTCAAAATTGTATCCTTGCAGGGGCCGGGGACAGGAGACAGCCTCACCCACACTAGTGAATGGTCTGAAAGAACCCTGGCACCTATTTCATCATCCTGCACCCCAGACAAAATAGGCTGTCTAATCAAAATATAGTTTATCCTGGGATAGGACCAGTGCACTAGAAAAAAATAAATGTAAACCTTATCTTGCGGGTGAAATATCCACCAGGGGTCACAGAGCCCCAAGGAACCCATCATACCCCTAATGGAACACTGAACCAGGGTTATCCCTTCCCTTTTTAACCTTACAAGTAAACTCTTGGTTTTCCTTCTTTTGTTCACATATCTAAAAAATTTCTTGTCCACTTTTGCCACTACCTAGGCTTGTCTATTTTCAGTTTGCACTTTTGTGCTCCTTACTGGTCTCCCTGCTTCCCTGTTTTCCCCAATACAACTCCCTATCCTCCTCCTCCTCCTTCTGCAACTCTTAAACTTTCTGAATGCACCCTTTTAGCTTTTACCTTTTCTGCCCTGTTTTGAGAACCATAGCTGTTTCTTTTTAACTTTCCTTTTCTTCACTTGCTTGATGTAGAGGTTTGTTGCTTTCCCTATGGCCCTTTTCAGTTTTGCCCACTGTTCCTTCACCCCACCCAGGTCATCCCCCCACCAGCTCAACCCTGATGCATTCCCCCATCTTTTTAAAATCTGCCCTACTAATGTCTAGGACCATCACTCTTGTGTGGTTCAGTTGCACAGCTGTCCTTACATTGAGCTGCACTGTATGGTGATCGCTGTGCCTCAGATGGCCTCCTCCCTTGACATCTGTAACTCTGCCCTGTTTGTGAGTATCAGGTGCAGTACTGCCCCATCATGAATGGGTTCCCTGTCTAGTTGCCTGAGAGGCATGCCCAGAAGCACAGAGGTGGGAAATATAGGGGAAACATTTGTAGGTACATTTCCCACAGGGTGGTAAACCTATGGAACTGTCTACTGGTCGAGACACTGGATTTGAAGACCTGTACGCCTTCAAGGTAAATCTAGAGAAATTTCTGATTACCAAGAGAATTACAGGGTACTCTGGGTAGTGGAATAGGTGATGTACCCTATAACTGAATACATGTTTGCTTGCATACTTATTAATTATTGTGTGACTGAGCTGCCATGCATGGTGGCTTGTTTGTACCCTATGGCACTTGGCTGCTGCTCCTCTACTTTTCCTTTTCCTGACCAGGTGGCAGATTGCCACGGTTTAAATAGAAAACAGCTTGGGGTACTGATTAATTATATATGACACAGTGTCTGCAGCTGTGTAGCAATATGGGAAACCTAGGATACACTTATGTGCCAGAAAAGAGAGTAGCACCCAGGAATGACTAGTGTAGGTGAAATGTGTAAGCAATAATGCCCAATAGGAAGGGAGGTAGGCATGGGGTCATAATGCCACAGACAAAAACTGTGCAGCAACAAGCACTGCAAGCAACAGAGCGCCAACTGAAATAGGGCCAGAAACAACAGTGACCAGAAGGAAAGAGAGCAGCCCATTGAAAATAATGGGATTTTCTATTAGATCTCAAACTCCAAGGGGGTGTAGATTTGGGGATGGGATGAAATTCCAAGAGGGGGAAAAGTTTAAATTAAAAAAAAAAAGAACGGAAAATCTGCAACACCAGGAGACCTTGGAGGAACCAAACTACGGTCCCAGGTCTCCCATCCTGCCATGTGTGAGTGCATTACCACTCCACCATGGGAGTGGCTTGACCAGTTACCCCAGCACATGGCAACTTGATGTTCTCTAGTAAAAGTGCATAGCGATAGGGATAGCGGTAATTCCCTACCACTGTAATACCACTGTTGCTCTAAAGCCAGGCACGCTCTACATCACACGGTTATTGCCAGGTGTTTTTTGTTTCAATATATTGACCTGATACCAGGGCAGCATAGGGCTATACCTGACTGCACAGGGGCATAATGAGAACCAATGCTGGAGAGCCTTATAGCCCCTGGAAGGTCTGGTATACGCAATACTGCCCACCCTGGAGGGTAATATTGCAGTTAGAAAATGGGTTATATGTTGAGTATTTTTTTGAGAAAAAACAACAGAGATTTATTAAACTGTGCTCTTTGCCAGGTCGGCTATGAGAGCAGGGAGATTAGAGTTTATCAGTTCCACAATGGTCGCAGTTATGGTTATACTCAAATAATTGATGCCTGGGTGACCAAGTCAGGTAGTGTTCATCCACTCATATGTCCTGTGGGTTAATTCCTTTGATAGGAAGAATCTCTGTTCTGTTCCAATTAATTTATAAGCCCAATAAAGTACTAAACTGTTGCATAGGTGCTAAGACGTGCTGCAGAGATGTTTGGACATCAGAAAGCATAGGTAAAAGGCCACCTACGTAAGACAGGGACTTGCAAGTGGAGGTGTCTGAGCTGATGTCCTGTACATTCTTGTCATGCCTGATCGCTTTACATAGGGGGTCCATGGCAAGAATAAAGAGTAGTGGTGACAACTGGCACCCTTGTCTTATCCCTTGATGGAGCAGAAATTTATTTTTTATTTTATTTAAAAGTTTGGTAACTGGGAAAGGCACACTGAGCTGAGGCTCATTTCCAGGTGTGATGCAGTGGAAAGGGGAGAATTCAGGCAGGCAGTTACAACAATGAAGTCCAATGATAGCAGTTACAAGTGCAACTTCAGAAGATAAAATTCAAGGTACAATACCTAAAGTAAAAAAATGACTGTACACAGGATTCTTAAAATTTTACATGGGCAGATGCCAGGGGATCTAGACAAATCAGGCTAAATTTTCAAAGGTCTGCTGCAAGCTACGACAATGGCAGCTTGTGCCGACTGCCACGGTGTCAGGGTCCTTGCGCCCGATTCAGTATCGGTCAGGGTCCTGGATCCTACGTCCCACTGCTTGCTGCATCATTGGCAGTGCGCCAAACAGATGGTGTATCCACCATATATGCCACAGCCTGCAGGGTGGTCAGGTGGCAGCTGCACCCTTGCAAGGGAGCAAGGTAATGGTTTTGGCACCCCCAAGCTCTGATCTGCCCATAAGTGAAAATATGAGAATACATACAATCCCTGGTGATCAAGGGGTCCCCCAACCCCTACATGCCCAAAATGTAAAGTATTATAAGAAAAATAAAATCATTGAATAGTGTGAAAGGTTCCCCAACCCCCAGCCTGATATGCCCGAATATGACAACGTTGCCATGGTCCATACCTGGTGGTGTACTGGCCCCCACTCACCCCACTCTGGCAGGTATGCCCACCACCCCTCTCCCCCATCCTGAACTCTGCTCCTGCAACCAGCACAACCCTTCTCACACCACCATGGCCAGCCACCAAATGATCTGTCAGAGCGCATACTGTATGCACTGTATACTGTACACACTCTGCCAGTTCTTTCAGCAGTCAGCCATAGTGGTGTGAGGAGGGCTGTGCTGGTCTCCAGACTTTGATGGGGGAGTGGGGTCAGGGCACTGCCTTCCGGGGGGGCACTAAACCATCAGGTACAGACCATGGTAATATTGTCATATTCAGGCATATTGGGCTAGGTGTTGTGAAACCTTGCATACTATTCAATTACTTTATTTTTTGTACAATACTTTTCATTCCAAACATGTCAGAGTGGGGGGAAGGGTGCACAAATAACTAGGAATTCTATTTATTCTCATATTTCCACTTTTGGGAGGATCGAAGTTTGGGAGGGTGACACTGTAGCGCACAGTTGACAATCCTCTCAAAGGATGTCTAAGTACTGTTAGACCAGCTTTTGACTGGTCTAAAAGTACTTAGACCTTTGGCCTCTGTGAGGGTTTTCTGAATGCCACATTAGGGATATGGAAACCCATATGTGCCACAAGCCTCTTAGCGCCATGCCACAGCCCATGTTGTGGTGCAAGGCTGATGCAAACCCCCTTTGCCACATGCAGTCTGTGTTTGATGCAGGCTGCTTTACTGAATAGCTCCTGGCTGCATCATTTAATGCAAGGTGTCAGTTATGTCACACATCTTTGATGCATGCTCCTTTGCATCCTTCTCAGGGCCTTGAAAATCCAGCCCCTTGAGTTAAGATGGGATGATCCCTCCCTCAGGAGAGAGAAGGTGTTCAGTTGAGTGGGACATATGAAAAGTAGGGGTTTAGTAGAGAAGGGGAGAAGTGGAGTCTGAGGAGGGAGAGGATGGAGGGTTAGAGGGGTGTGTGACAGGAACAGGTAGAGGGGTGGTGAGCTTTAGTAGGTGCATTAGGGATAGCAGAGATGGGGCTTGGTGAAAAAGAGAGGGGAGCTACTTCCAAAAGGGAGGGGAACTGGCAGCCTGGCCAGCATGTGAGCAGTGGTGAGGGATTGAGAAGGAGTGGTAATCTTTTGTGCGAGGGGGTAAGTGAAGGGGGCAGAGGGGGAGAGGACAGGAGAGGAGAGAAGATAGACAGCAGAGATGGGAGCCAAAACAGTATTTATCAATTAGGGCTGAGCAGTGGGAGTGATGATGCAAGGGTAGGGGAGTGATGGAAATGGAGGAATAGAGGGGAGCAGTGATAGGTGTAGGGATTAGAGTTTGAGGCAAAGCAACAGAAGGCATTGCAGAGGGCATCGATTCTGGCAAGGGTGGAGGCAGTGAAGGGCTGCACCACAGACCAGGTTCACATAGTTGAAAATAGGGAGATCATTTTGACAAGCAGGTCCCTGCAGACATCAGTAGGGAGATGGTCTTTGTTGTGATAAAGGATGCCTAGATTGGGTTGAAGCTTAGAATTGATTGTGCTGATGTGGGCCAAAAAGTCCAGGTTACTATCAAGTCACACTCCAAGGTATTTGTAAGTTTGGACAACTTCCATTTGAGTACCACAGAGGGTGGAGAAGACAGGAGAAGGTGAGAGCCATGTTACTTTTGACTAGTGCCAAAGGTCATGGACACAATCATCTTGGTGTTTACTCTGAGCTAGTTGGCATGGATGCAGCATATCACAGTATGGAAATCATGTTGGACTGAGGATGAAACACCAAACATGGAGGGTCTGAATGCATAGATGACCGCATCCTCAGCATACATGTGTATATGTGAGGAGACACAGATGGATGGGAGATCATTGAGAAAAATGGAAAATAGTATGGAGCTCAGGATGAAACCTTGAAGAACTCCTGCCAGAATGGGCAAGGGGGATAATGCACATCCAACCTGAACAGGCTGCTGCTGGTTTGTGAGATATGAGTGGAACCACATAACTGCAGGAGTTGAGAGACTGACTGAGGCCAGTTTGTTCAGGAGAGGGTGGGATACCAAATCGAAAGCGTTTGTAAGATTAATAACAATGGCTGCCATGATGTGTCCCTGGTTCATCCCTGTAAGGATAGAGTCAGTAACGTGAAGAAGATTGGAGATGGTGGAATGTTTTTTTCTGAAACCAGACTGAACTGGAGAGAGAAAGGAAGAGGAGTCTAAGAAGTAAATTAGTCTAGAGTGAACTAGTGACTCTTGAAGTTTAGCAAGGGAAGGAAGGAGAGAGATAGGTCTGTTGTTACCTAGGGAAGATGGATCACCCCCTTTGTGGAGAGAGAGCAAGAGTACCTTGGCAGTTTTCCAGGTGAGTGGGACAACACAGAGGGAAAAGGAAAGGTTCAGGAAATGGGTGAGTGGGTAAAGCATAGTGGGAGCAGATATATGGAGGAGTTTGTAGTCTAGGCCATCAGGGCTATATTTCAAGGGGTTGAGAAACTTGTGGGCAAGGAAAACTTCCTGTGGGGAGACAGGAGGGAAGCAAAAACCTGCAAAAGAGGTGGACTGGGTCAGGGGGGGAGTAATAGAGGACTGGCAGGAAACTGCGCAAGCTTTGAAAAAGTTGTTAAAAAGAGAAGATTTGATACCTTTATTAGACCAAAAGATGGAATTATACACAAGCTTACAGGACCTCACAGGTCCCTTCTTGAGCAACATAAGCAGTATTTATATCCTCTGTGGAGAAATTTATAAAATAAAAAAATAGCAGGAAATGCAGTAAGAAAGTGAGGTAGTATAAACAGTGAGGTGTACACAAACTGCTCTTTTCAGAAAACCCACTGACAGACATCGCTATCTGCATAATTACAGCTTCGATCCAAAGCATACAAAAAGATCTGTAGTCTACAGTCAGGCAATTCAATACCATCGAATCTGCTCTGATCAGAGAACAAGAGACAGACAACTCTCCTCACTTCAGAATTCCCTAATCCAGCAGGGCCACTCTCCAAGACAAATTGACAGAAAATTTGAACAGGTCATACAAATAGCATGAGACAATCTGCTGGAATACAAGCAAAAACATCAAACTGACCACACACCCCCCCTAGTGGTCACTTGCAGCCCCATGCTAAAACCACCTTTAGCAAATTATTAAAGAACTCCAATGTATGCTAAGAGAAGAGGAACCACTGAAGGTCATCATCCCTGAACCACATGCCATTGCCTATAAGCAGCCCCCCAGCCTCTCAAACATAATAATTCATAACAGACTCCCAGCAGATCATAATAACTGAGAAACAAGAGGGACAACATGATGCAACATGGCATGATGTAAGACCTGCACTCACGTATGCACATAGGCCACCATCAAGACAAGCTAGAACAACATAATAAAAATCAATGGATCCTACACATGTCAATCCAGCAATGTGGTTTACCTAATTCAGTGTAAGAAGTGCAAAAATGGATGCTATATTGAGGAAACTAGGAAACCACTGAAAACCAGGATGAATCACCACCGACACAAAATAGTACACAAGGTTAGCAGTACACTGGTAGGAAACCATTTTTTCACAAACAGATCACTCTTTCTTGGATTTATGTCTTGATACTGAGAGGCAATTTCAAAAATACACAGGACAGAAGGACATGGGAATTGGAATATATAAAACAATTTAAATCCAACATTTGTAGACTGAATTGGGACATTGGATTTATGACACACTATGGTAAACTGTAATTTTCTTGTTATTGTGGACTGAATCGGGACATTGGATTTATGACACACTACGGTACACTGTAATTCTCCTGTTATTGTTTTTTTTTATGAGTTCCTGCCTGTTCTGTTTTTATTACCTGTTCCCTACTTCCTCCCTGCCTCTTCTACAAACTCTTCAGCTCAGTCCTACCCACTCCCAGTTTGTTTTCACACCTCACTGTTTATACTACCTCATACTCTGTTTATCTGGGCCTTTGTTGTTTTGTTTCTTCTAATTTCTTAGCTTACATACACTTCCTAGGCATCTTCTGTCTATTCTACCCTTTCAGCCTAGCTTACCTTCTATTCCTTTAATCTCAGATCTGTCTTATCTGTGGTCCTGTCTGTTTTCACACATTTTTTTTACTTTGCTACTCATATAGACTTTTATCTCTAATCCACTTTTATCACTGTTTATTACCCTTTCTAGCTTCCTTTTATCTCCTACTGACCTGTTCCTATTTAGTACCCGTCTCCATTTCTTTTCACACATTTTTTTAATTTGCTACTTATATAGACTTTTATCTCTAGTCCCCTTTCATCACTTTCTTACTTCACTGTCTGCTATTTTTTTTTATAAATTGCTCCACAGTGGATATAAATACTACTTATGTTGCTCAGTTTTCCTATTCACCCAAAGAAGGGATCTGTGAGGCCCTGAAAGCTTGTGTATAATTCCATCTTTGTACAAGACACTTGTTGGTCCAATAAAAGGTATCAAATCTTCCATCATCTCCTGTTTTCCAAGGATCAATATGACTAGAATCTCTTTTTTAGAAAGGGAAGCAACAGCAAGGTGGTTGGAGACCAGGGAGCCATCTGTTTGGGGGGGGGGCAGGTTGAGGAGGCTGGTCAAAAAGGAAGTGGATAACTTTCCAGAAATTAGAGGGGAGAATTTAAGATAGACTGTAGGTTGGATCTGAAGTAGCGGGCCTTAGCTGCTCAAATTTCCTTGGCGCAGGAGTTCCTTGGGAACCTGTAGAGCTGGTGGTTAGAATCAGAGTGGGAGGTCTTGAAATGTGCTCAAGCAACATCCCTAGATTTACATAGATCAATGAGGTCAGGTGTGATCCAAGGGGATGGTCAGAACATTTCACTCTGGATCTTGTGAGGGGGGGCGTCGGTATTCCAGGAGTTTCAAGGATGTCAGCGAAGTGTGTGAGGGATGCGTTAATGTTTTGGGCAAAGTATAGAGGAGTCCAGTCAGCAGAGGCCAAGTCACTTAAGAGGGCATCTGTGTCAAGTGACCTGAGAGGCCTGTGCCAGATGTATTTAGGGGAGGACTGAGAAGGGTGGGCTTTTCCTAATGCAATAGGTGAGGTAGTGATCACTGAACACATTAGGGAGAATGCCTGCAGCCTAGATGCGATGAGGATGGGAGCACAGTACCCAGTCCAGGAGGGAGTGGTTTGAGGAGTAAGGAGTTGAGCCTGGTGGGTTCAGAGATTAGCTGGGTGAAATCTGAGGTTTCAATAGAGTGTAGGATAGGCTTAGAGGCTGAGGAGAGCCAGTTTAGATTGAAGTTCCTGAGCAAGATAATTTCACCAGAGGTAGAGACGGAGACAAGTGAGGAGAGGAAGCTGAGGAGAAAGGAGGGAGAGATTTTGGGGGGAGGCATAAAGTACACCAAAAAAGATATGGAGGGTGGCAGGAAGGAACATTTTGAGTAACAGGAGCTTGTGGAAGGTGGGGACGGCCTCTTTGTGGGAGATTGAACAGGATATGTTTTGTTGGATGTATATGGCAACATCTCTGCCTCACTTACCTCTGGCTTGGCAAAAAAGGTGAAAGTCAGGGAGGGCAAGGTGTAAGTCTGGGATTCTAGAGAAGAGCCAGGTTTCAGAAATATAAAGGATGTTAGGGTAGTATTGCATGGCCCATACCTTGAGGGAGCCTGTCATGGGGAGCAGGCTTCATGCATTGAAGTGGAAAAAAATAAGACCTTTGGGCATAGAGAGGGAAGGAGTGAGGGGGCAGAATTTGATTCCATGTGTCCAGCCAAGAACAGGAGGATAAGGAGGAGGGCAAGAAAGGAAGGTGTCTTCTGCTTTTTGTAACCAAGGGAATAGAGCTGAGGAGTAGGGAGAAGGGGAGTGAAAAGAGCAGTGGAGAAATTCAGAGTTTAGGGAGTGGATAGGATGGAGATCTGGGTGGATAAAGTAAGTTGATGGGTAGGGATATAGGAAGGCAGGTAGAGAGACAGAGCGGCATACAAACAATAGGAAAGGAGGAGGAGAAAGGTGGAGGGGAAGGGAGATGGAGGGGGGAGACAGAGCAAGAGGACGAGGGGGTGCATGAGTGAGGGAGAGGGCTGGAGAGAGTAGGGGGAGATAGATTAGGAAGGCAGGTAGCCAGAGAAGTATGGTGTTGGTGAAATCAGAAGGAGGGGAGAAGAGAGGAGATGGAGGACAGGGGGAGATTTAGTCAGAGTTGGGAAAGAATAGTGGAGAGTAGCAAGACACTGGTGCAGGCAGAACAGAACTTGGTGTATGAGGTTGGGAAAGATACTGTGACAGTGGTTATGTAGAAAGTGTTAAAAGCAAGGATCTTTTCTGTCCTTTCTTTTTCTGTCTTTTGTCTGTCTGAGATCCAGGAGGAACAAAATGGGGGAGAGATACTGTGGGTTAAGCTAGAAAGGAAAATGGGGCCAGCCATCTGCACAGGTGTGGTCTACAGACCACCAGCCCAGGAGCAAGAAACAGATAGGGAGCTGATGCTAGCCATCCAAAGGATGGCAGACAAGGGGGAGGTAATACTGGTTGGAGACTTCAATATTCCAGAGGTGGACTGAAGCATCCCAGCAGCAGCATCAACTAGGAGCAGATTTATCTTGGATTCCCTTCAGGGTGCTTTCCTCAAGCAACTGGTCATGGAACCAACTCGACAGAAGGCAATACTGGACCTTGTGCTCACAAACAGGGACAGTGTGATGGGGGTAATAGTGGGGGAGCACCTGGGGAACAGTGACCACCAGTCATTGTGGTTTGAAATCACAGAAAGAGCAGAACCAAACCACACAAAAACATGTATCCTGGATTTTAGGGGAGCAGACTTTGGGAAAATGGGGAGATACTTGAAAGAGGCATTAAGGGGAATGGGGCAGGAATCAGGGGTTGAGGAACAGTGGGCAGTATTTAAAATGGGGATTACAAGAGCAACAGAATTATGCATTAAGCAGGTTAGCAAGAGGAAAAGGAAGAGGAGACATTATGGTTTTCCAAAGAGGTAGCAAAGAAAGTGAAAGCCAAAAAGATTGCATTCAGGCAATACAAAAGGCACAGGCAGGAGGGATAGGAGAAGTACCAGGAGAAGCAAAGGGAGGCAGGAGGTCAGTAAGGGAAGCCAAAGCTCAGACAGATGAACACATTGCAAAATCAGTGGGTAGAGGGGACAAAATCTTTTACAGGTACATAAGTGAAAAAAGAAAGGCAAAGGGAGGGACAGTGAGACTGAAGGGTGAGGAAGGGAGCCGCGTGGAGGATGACAACAGTAAAGCTGACATATTGAACAGGCATTTCTGCTCAAGTCTTTACTGAGGAAGAGGAGGGTAATGGGTCTGAAGGGAGTACAAGGGGTGAGAATGGTGCAGAAATGGACACAAGTCCCTTTACACGAGAAAGGGTCCTGAAGGAACTGGATGTAATAAGAGTTGATAAAGCAATGGGGCCAGATGGGGTGCACCCCAGGGTCCTTAAAGAACTAAGAGAGGTGGTGGCTGAACCTCTGGCTATCCTGTTTAGCCAATCACTGGAAACAGGGGAGGTACCCAAAGACTGGAGGACAGGATATGTAGTCCCCTTATACAAAAGCGGGAACAAAGAGGACACGGGGAACTACAGACCAGTCAGCCTCACCCTGGTAGTGGGGAAGATCATGGAAGCACTACTGAAGGAGAGATTGGTGGAACATCTGGTTGTCAATGGACTACAGGACCCAAGACAGCATGGTTTCACCAGGCGGAGGTCGTGTCAGACCAACCTTGTTGAATTTTTTGACTGGGTGACTAGGGAGGTGGATCAGGGGAGAGCAGTGAACATGGCCTATCTGGACTTCAGCAAGGCCTTTGACACTGTGCCACATAGAAGACTATGACACAAACTGGGGAATATGGATGTGGGCAGGACAGTAGTGTGGTGGGTAGGTAACTGGCTGGGTGGCAGGACACAGAGGGTGGTGGTAAATGGCTGTCACTCCACAGAGGGAAGAGTGACCAGTGGGGTACCACAGGGATCAGTGCTGGGACTGGTCCTATTCAACATCTTCATCAGTGACATTGCGAGGGCCTAAAAGGCAGAATTTCACTGTTCACTGATGACACAAAGCTCTGTAACAGAGTAGACACACCAGAGGGTGTAGACAGAATGAGAAGGGACGTGCAGAAACTTGAAGAATAGTCAGGCATTTGGCAGTTGAAATTCAATGCAAAGAAGTGCAAGATAATGCATATGGGGCACAAAAACCCTGGCACAATATATCAGTTGGGGGGTGAGGATATAGCATGCACCAAGCAGGAAAGGGATCTTGGGGTTTTCATCTCTGATGACCTCAAGGTAGGGAAACAGTGTGACAAGGCAGCAAGTAAAGCAAATAGGATGCTGGGATGCATAGGCAGGGGCATCACCAGCAGGAAAAGGGAGGTCATAATTCCACTATACAAGACACTAGTGAGGCCCCACCTGGAGTACAGTGTACATTTCTGGAAACCTTACCTACGTTAGGACATAGACAGGTTAGAGAAGGTTCAGAGGAGGGCAACAAAGATGGTGCATGGATTGCATCACAAGTCCTATGAGGACAGGTTGACGGAACTGAACATGTACTCCCTGGAGGAGAGGAGGGAGAGAGGGGATATGATAGAGACATACAAGTATCTTACAGGGAGGAACAGGGTGCAGGAATACACTATTTTTAAGCGAAAAAGATGTTCCAGGACTTGAGGGCATGGGATGAAGTTGGAGGGAGGATGATTCATAGGAAATGTGAGAAAGAATTTCTTCACAGAACGGATGGTGGACAAGTGGAACACCCTACCAGAGGAAGTGGTGGGGGCTGAAACAATCACAGGATTTAAGAATGCATGGGATAGACATAAATGAATTCTGGAGGTTAGAGGTAAGGGGCAACAGACTTCTAGGAAAACATAAACTGAACTTACAAGCTCAAGTGGGCAGACTGGGTGGGCCATAGGCCCTTATCTGCCGACACTGTCTATGTATCTATGATTGTGTAATCATATTTTCATAGGAGATGTAGGACTTGATCAACCATAGGTCTCATGTCCCCCTCCTCCAGCTATCTCCCTGCCTTTGTTTCTTACTGTCTGTACCTTGCTTATACAGTATATGGTTATAAAAACATATGTGTGAATCTTTATATATAAAACTGAGTTACCTGATTTGTGAAATATATATGTAACTACTAGGTGGCGCTATCCCAAGGACTACTACCCTGCCTGCTTGGCGAGTATCAGGTTAAGGGGCCTGAGTTCTGAAATGGGTTCCTCCACCTGGAGGTCAGGGTTGGTAGTGGTCAAGCTAACCTGGGCACAGCCCTCTGGGACACTGTAACCCCCCTCTTTCCTTACTTGTGGCTGGAACAATACACAATAATCACTTTCACAATACCCCTGATACACCACACTGGTACCCTTGCACTTACCACCAGGGCTTTCCACTGGCTCGACCCTGGGGACCCCCTGTA
Organism: Neoceratodus forsteri; assembly: GCA_016271365.2. Taxonomy (NCBI): domain Eukaryota; kingdom Metazoa; phylum Chordata; order Ceratodontiformes; family Ceratodontidae; genus Neoceratodus; species Neoceratodus forsteri. The sequence goes on along the minus strand of CM057455.1, from coordinate 824,534,674 downwards.
AAGCAAGGTTATACACAGCAGATAACAGCAGTACAGTACTCTTGCATAAACTGGAACCACAGTCAGGGTAAATGCAAAAAAGTGTTAGATCTAATTTATTTAAGGGGCTTAAACAAGTGAGAGGCACAATTAGGTTAATTTGCTTAAAGACTGTATCAATCAAACAGTTATGCATGCACTTCAGGGTCCATAAATAGTCACACACTCTAGGTACCCAGATGGAGAATGGTGGGCTAGCCAGGAATGTTGCAGCTGGTCGGGGCCCTGTGATGGAAGAAAACGACATGTACCATACACACTAATTGTAATCCGGAGCTGAAGGGCTCAGTTTGTGAAAAGAAAACAACAAGATAATCAGATGACACACTTTTAGATTAGGCTGGTGTTGCAGGAAGCTACCGTGTGGATTATTCACGATACCCAAACCAGGACACAGGCTGGACGAAAACTGAGACTGCAAGTGGTTGATTTGGAGTGCCAGGAGAAGCAGGGCCCACACAATTCTCCGAGGCATTGTTCCTGTTCAAGCATGGAGCAGGGGGCTGATCCCCAGGCAGGTCTCTTGTCAATGGCTTTCTCTGTACAGCGGGTAGTCTGGCTGGGCCAGTGTGGCAAGGCCGGGGCCAAATGGAGACAAATTTGGATACAGTCCGTTTTGGGCTGGATACAGCTTCCAGCGAGCAGAACACAGTTCACACAGTGGGGAACCAAATCACAACCCACTAACAACTCACAGCACATTTACATGTAAGGAAATTCTACTGTACCAGGCAAACCTCTCTCCGGTCACGATCGCAAAGTCTCTACACAAACCGGGGATTCAAAAGCAGCTGGAAATCCTGACAGGCCGATCGCATTTAGCAAAATCTTTGGTCTTCTTCAGGTATGAGCCTGGTAAAAAATCAGTGGCTTACTTCGTTCTCACAAACTTGGATTTAGTACGAAATAATTCTCTTCTCTCCCTCTCAGGGGCAGCAGACAGACATGCAAGCCACTACTCAGGCCTTTCCACAGTTCTCCCTCGCAAAACTACTCAGAAGACTGCTTGACTGTCTCAATCTGTTGCTTCTTCTGCTCCCAATTTAGATCTGACTCAACTGCCAGCAAGCCTTGGACTTTCCCCAGAATCCAAAAGGTTTGATTGGCTGATCTGTCTGTCAGTCACAACAAAGGCTCCCCTTCAGGTGCAAAAAGGTGCCAAAAGCCCAAAACTACAATTCCTACAGATTTTGACTCCAGACAGCTCCTGTAGTCCAGCTCCATTTTAGGTCGCACCAGTACAGATTGGTCCAATTCGACAGTACAGGACCAAGATAGTGGAGATAAACAAAACAGTCCTTGCTGCAAAGAAGGCAGGTTAGACAAACTACAATGTCATTATCACTCTAAGTGATTTTCAGCAAATAGTTACATCTTTCGACAGAGCTCCCTCTCAGATTACTTATCACTACAATCCAGGCAGCTCTAAAAGAGACAGTACACAGAGGCTATACAGGCATTCTCTGGCAATCTCATTTAAACTGCTTAAATGCAGGACACCAGCCTGGCAGTGAGCATTTAGGCAAGCTCAACAAAGACTTTTCTGGAACCCCCATTTGTAGGAGGGGTTACATATAAAGTTAGAATGTTTGAAGTGAATGCAAAAAGATTTTGAGTTCTTGAAAGAGATAGCCAAGTTATAATGCAATTTGACCTTTTGACCTCCTTAGGTTTTCTGTCAGCAAGAAGCAAACTTGTAGCATGGTACACTGTGTAGTTGTTTTAAGCCTCTTGCAAGAAGGAAATTTACGAAGTCTGTTCATGCACAGACAGCCTGTCTCCAGCAGGCGGATGTAGCAATTACCCTGTTTAAAAGAGAGCTTATAAAAGAGGAGAGACTGCTAAATGATTTAGTTTTTTTAGTAGTTTTTGGTTTTGTTGGACTTCACTGTTTGGACTGTCTATGTTTGAAACCATTTTGCTTATATTTATCTTTTTATTTTCTTGTATTGTTATTGAAGATAATAAAACACTCCTTGAGAGTTTTACAAGTGTTCCTGATCTTTCTGTGCTTCCTGACCTATGCCTTGACGACAGATACAAAGATGACAAAAGTAGAGAATTGCCAGCAAGCAGCTGCCAGGGTGAGGGGCGAGGGTGAGGTGTTTGCAAAAACAAATTGATAGAACTAGAGATCAGCAGTAGAGAACAAATGCAGTATTAGGGCAATAGATAATGAATGAGCACTGCAACTCAGCTGTATGAGTTAGCAGGCAAACAAAACCGGTAGGTGAAATGAAACAACATTTAAGTTAAAAGCTATGCAAATAATAATCGGGCATACAGTGCAGTAGCAGTCTGAAACAAATATGAATTACAGCAATAGCTAAAATAGTTAAGCAGACATGCCTGGGTATTTGAATTAACATGTCAAACAAAGCAGGCAAGCAAAATAAGCAATCAAGTGGGGGAGTGAAGGAAGAGCCGTGGAGCACACAATGATGGAAGCCGTCTGTTGGGCAATGTGTCCAGCCAATTGGTTAGCTCACAGGCTGACACCAGGCAGTCTCCTTGATGTTCTTAGCACATGGTCCTTCACACAAACAACCTGCTGAATGGATGGATTGCTAGGTCAGGGCTGATTTAGTAGTGAAGTGCATGGAGAAAGTCTCACCCCTGCTTGCACCCGATTGGTGCAGGGTATGGTCATCTAAAGGATTGTAAAGTCCTGGCTCAGGGTGGTCCAAGGTCTGACAGCCGGGGGGATCCAGTGGAGAGCAGTCCCAGCTCTCAATAGGGAGCACTGTTGTGGCAACAAGGTCCAGTGGGGAACTGGTGCTGTTGAAAAGGTGCTGTGGTTTGAGAATTTGCTCCTGAAGTCTTTAGTCCCACCCCTACTCACACCTGATTAGTGGAGGGCACGGGCAGCAAAAGGATGGCAAAGTCCTGGCTTTGGTGTGTCTGAGGATTGGCAGCCAGGGGGTGGTCTGGTGGAGAGCAGTCCTAGATCTCAATAGAGAGTTCTGTAGTGGCAGTGAGTTCCGGTGTGGAACTGGTACTCTAGAAAAGGTGCTGCAGTTTCAAAATTCACACCTGAAGTCTTTAGTCCCATCCCTACTTGTACCCAATAGATAGAGGTCATGGGCAGCGAAAGGATGGCAAAGTCCTGGCTCTGGGAGTTTGAGGTCTGGCAGTGGGGGAAACGGTCTAGTGGAGAGCAGTTCCCACTCTCAATAGGGAACCCTGTAGTGGTGGCAAGGTCTGGCAGTGAGATATCACAATTCACAAATACTGTGGGCTCTAGGGAGACGTACAGTATTTTGACCCATGACGAGAATACTGGGCCATAGGCAGACTTAGAGGGGGGCTAAGGGTGCTATAGCTCCCCTATCATGGAGCTCCTCTATTAGTAACACACTGTGCTGCATTCTTAAATCGGTATGCACTAATGCCTCCATGGAAGCCGCCAGAGCCACACGGGTCTCATCTGTCCTCCAGTGTCCTGGTAGTGCAATAAACAACCACCCCCACCTGCATTATATAGTTGATCATCCCCCCAGAAAAGCTGGTCTCCAGCATGAATTTCTTGTTAACTTTAATCCTGCACCATGTAGTCAGGTCCCAGCACTGTGGCAGCAGCTGGTCTTGCCTTGGTGAGTCTGAGCATTCATTTTCTATGTTTACAGGCTTGGTGCAGCTCCTTTGTTTGTTCACGAGGAGGTTCATGCACGGGGGGAGGTACAGCTGCAGCAAAGCGGAGTGGACCTTAACAATACAGATCTCAACCAGGTCACCTGGTGCTCACTGCTTTTGATTTGCTGTTGCATCCAGTAGTGGATGTGGCTAGCAAGGGTCACCTTCTTTAGATGTCTGGGCTGCCGAAACAAGAGTGAGCTGTAATTCATTCTCTCAGAAGATTAATGTTGGAGCAAGAGAGGAGCAAGTGTACTACTGAGGAGCAGATGGAGAAAGAGTGAAGCCCACAAGTCAAGAGCAGAGCCTGGGGGTTCAGGCAGCAGCAGTCCAGTAACGCGGGTTGGTGTGGCCTTGGTAAATCAGCACAAGGAGTTGGAGTGAGATTCAGGTTATCTTCCAGTAGTTGAAGCAAGCTGTAGCTGAGAGCTCTGCTCATTAGGAGTCATGGGGTCAGTGTGTGCCGTCTAGAAAGAAAGTGTTTGGCAGCCAGGTGACAGGAGACAATACTCAACTAGGGGCATATAGACTTCAACCTGGTGAAAATGGATCAAGTCATCATTTAATCAGGTACTTCTTGCTTTAAAAAGAAAGACTTTCACAGACTCAAACTATGGTGGGTGGGAGGTGGCTGCTGGGATGGGACAGGGACAGGACATTAGTGTTCATCAGACAGGGTGTGTAATAAATGTAGTACTAGTGTTATTAATTTCTAGTATGGGGAGCTTAAATTCATGACATTAAAATAGTTTAAGGTCATTGCTGGTTTTGTCCTATATGGCAAATTGATTTAGGTGTGGATTCACAGAAGATGGAGTTGGAGGGTAGTTCCCTCAGGTACCATGCTAGAAGTGGTGCAAAACTAATGTTGGGGCAGGTCTGGTCTCAGCAATAGCATGATCCAGAAGAGGCAGAAACTGGTACCTGAGACATCTGAAGTGAGCTAAAAATGTCAGCATGTACTGCATGTCTAATCTTTGTGGTCTTTTCAGTCGTGGTTGTACAGTGTGAATGAGCATTGAGGGAAGTAATAGACAAAGGGGTGTTTTGAAGGTGTTCTGCTGTATATTATGGCATGTGCAGGACATTGTAATTCTGATGCGATTATAAATAAATAAATAAATAAAATAAATATGTGTTGAATGGGGAGGAGGTGCAAGTTGTGATGTACCCAAGCAAGTGCTGTGGCTAATAAAAAAATGCATTTTTATATTTGTTTAAAACTATGTTCTGCTATCTGCTTACTGCCTTCTTGGGCCTATCATAAAAAGGAGATGCCTCATACCATGGGGTTATCCCAGTAAAGGAAATTTTAAAACAATAAAAAATATTTTATTTATTTAAAAAAAAAAATTTCTTTGGAATAAGTTGCTCTGTAGAATGAAATCTGTTTTGCAAAAATAGCAAGCAAACTTGAAATTATATTTTCAGAAACTAGATAGCAAAGTGACTTTGTTCCCATATTTCTATAGTTATTGTATTTTTTTTTACTGAGGTAAGGTTGGGGGATACATTAATCTGTACTGCAGGACAAACTGGGGTGGGTTGGTTTTATGGAAATGTTATAACTGTGCTTGGGTGAGTGACATTTGTGAACTTGATTACTTGGATTGTCATTTAATTTGTCTGCAGTTTGTCTGTATCACCAAGACTCTTTCAACATTTCTCATTTTTATGTGTTTCAGATGTGCTGCTGCCCAGCTGCAGTCTTTTGGCATTTTGTTTTATTTTTGGGGTGGGAGGGTATTTTGGGCAACATTCTGTCATGTGGACTGTGGGGACTCTGGGGACGGTGCTAGGGTACAACTCACAAAGCATGGAGAGGGAAGAAATAGGTAGAAATTGCATTAGAAATACCCTCCAAAAGGCATCAGAATACACCAAAATGTTGAAAAATTTCTGGGGGCCTAGGTAGCCCACCAGACCACCGGCCTATTATTTTTAATCTGACTTGAGCTCCCCCATCTATAGGACTCCTGGATCTGCCCCTGTGGGCCTATGCCAGCTGCTCTCTGAACCTCAAATAAATAGTTCCATTCCACTGAGTTGAAGGCCGTCTTAGCATCAATGACAATAAATGCTGCTGATGACTTGGACTGGCTCACCTGATCTAATAAATGCACCACCATTTGCAAATTATCTATAACATGTCTGCCCTTCATGAATTCTGTTTGTGATTTGTGTATAAGGATCAGAAGTACCTTCTCAAACCTTTGGATCAAGATACTTGCCAGAACTTTGGTAATAACATTAAATAATGAAATTGGCCTATAACTACAGCAAAGAATGAGGTTCCCTGTGTAGTTTAGGAAGCACGGTTATCATTGCCTCTCTCAGTGCTTGAGGTACAGTAGCTGTCTAAGGTGAATGGACTCCTGAAGCATTTTTGGCATGTGAACTGCAGGGGTACTGTCAAAGCCTTGGTAAAATTCGGCACTAATGCTATCTGGGCATAGGGCCCCACCTGTGGCCTGACTCCTAATCGCCATCAATACTTCTTTTTTGGTAATATCCACTTTCAGCTACTCCACTATGGCAAGGGAGGCTTGTGGCAGATTGAGAGCACTGAGATGCTTGCTTATATCTTCCTCCTGGGTCTGCCATTGTGAAGTATAGAGAACCCTGTAAAACTGCTGGAAGATTTTGTTGACTTTACAGGGATTAGACATAGTCCCTCCTTCTGGCAGAACAGTTTGTGGGTTAAGATCTTCATTTCTTTTCTGTTTTACTCTATAAGATAATAACTTACTGGGCTTTTCCCCGCTTCTCAATATTTCTGTTTGGTGAAATAAAGTGCTTTCCGGGCTTGTTGATGGAATATTGGGCACTATTCACAAAGATGTGTGGAGCTGGCATGTAAAGGCATGTGCAGCTCCACTTCCTCGGGTTATCTGTGTGTGGAATGCATTCATGAAGCAGCATTCTCTGCCCAGCTCCCCTCCATGTCCCCACCACCGGGCATGGAGATTCATGGGGGCAGGGTTGCGGACACGGGTCGGCAGTCAGTCAGCTGCCCTACTCGGGTCTGCAGTGGATCACTTGTGCTGGTATGGTGCCATATTGCAGGGGCACACAGAGCACCAGTCATGCAGCCGGTGGGGGCATTTGCTGGCCACCCATCCCCAGCCCGACCACAGTCCTCTGACACCTGCGTCACCATCCACAGTGGGTCCAAAGACCCCAATCTGCACCAGCTGGTTCAGCAGCAGCATCTGGAGGGGGCTTGTATCCATTAGGGCTCCTCCAGATAAGTAGCCACCAGCCCCCACATATGGCACTCTGCACTTTCACGAATGATGCGGAGTGCTGACATGCCCCCCCTCCCCATGGAGACCCTGGGCCACCCACACTTGGAGTTCCATGCTCGGCTGGGGATCCGCTGCCAGGGGGGGGACATATGATGTCTGTGCATGCTGCAGAGGGGGCACAGTAGACATGAATGGGTGCAGGTTGGCTATGCACCTGAGTTACATGGCACATAGCCACTCTGGTCCATTCGTGAATAAGGTCCATTGTGTTTGATTTGTATTTAAGGAGAGTTATACCTTTTAACTGCATGAGCGATTTTACTTGACATTCATAATATTGTTTCTAGGCTTCTTTAAGTAGGTGAGAGAGAGAGAGAGAGAGAGAGAAAATTTCCTTTTTCCATTTTTTATTTAGAAATAAAGTATAACTAATAATGCAGCCTCACACAAATGGCATCCCAGATTGTGGTTTCTGGCGATCCAGGGGTTCTATTAGTTTTAGAATACACCATGATCTGTCTGTCTCTCTGTCTCTCTGTCTCTCTCTCTCTCTCTGTCTAACCATTCCTCAAGCTGAGATGACTGTAGCAACATGTGATTAAATCTCCATCTGGGTGATTTATGGGTTGCCTGATCCATGGCCATACTTATGGTTACTGGAACATGATCCAATAATACAATGGGTTAAATGGTGCTGTCTAGGACCTCAGAGGTGCACTGTTTGCTCACAAGGAAATAATTCAGTGTACTACAGGTCAAATGATGAGATGACCTGAGGGTGTAGTCCTTGGAGGTATGGTGATGCACATTCCATGTATCTGTAAGGCAGAACTCCTGGCACAGCCCATGCACTGTCTCCATAGCTTGCCTTTGTGAAGGTTCCCCTATTGGTTGTGGGGTTCTATCAAGAAAGGGGTCCTGAACAAAACTGAAGTCTTCTCCCATAAATACTGTGCATCAATCAGTTACTTTATTTGCAATTTTCTGTGCTAGGGCTACAATAAAAGGACATATTGTCTATGCTTGGGACATACATGTTAATTATGAAGAGCTCTCTCATGTGGACTCTCCTTTTCATTATAACTCACTTACCTTCTTTATCTGATATGGAGACATCCACTGTAAGGCTGTACCCCATTCCACTAGAGATGCTACCCTTATTTTCTTAGATAGAAATAAACTTGAAAATTGTTACTCCACCCAGTCCTTTGCTAATTTCTCTGCCTCTGCTTTCAGTAAATGTGTCTCCTACAAGAGTACCACATCACACCTGCTTGTCCTAAGATGAGTGAGAATTTCTTTCCTACTAATCGAGTGATTGATCCCTTTGACATTCCAAGGCACCCATTTTAGTTCAACATTGGTGCATCCTCATTATCCACAGGACTAGCTTAGGAAGCATGCCTGTACCTGGTACCATCCAGTGTGTGTTTTTTTCCATCTTAACTGCTTTCTCCTCTGATGACTGGCACTGGGAAAGCCATGGCACAGTGCAGAAAGAATCCCTCAGAACATTAGACTTCATATGCCACTGTAGAATGGAACCAAAAGCATACTGTAGATGTTAGCAGAACATTGTCTGGTAACCCCAAGTTGATACCCTGGATTAGGTTCTTGGTTGTCTGATATAAGGAGTGTGTATGGATCTACTAAAAGTGTGTCAAAAACTGATGCTATCAAGACTCCTGCCCACTTACGCACTTTTTTGAATAATCTGTTACTAGCAATTACAGTGGCGTGAAAAAGTATTTGCCCCCTTCCTGATTTTCTCTATTATTGCATATTTGTCACACTGGATGTTTTCAGGTCTTTAGAGAAAATGTAATATTAGCTAAAGGGAACCTGAGTGAACAAATAACACTTTTTTTTTTTTTCTTATTTAATGAAAAAAAGTTAACCAACACAAACTGGCCCTGTGTGAAAAAGTAATTGCCCCCTTACACTTAATAACTGGTTATGCCACATTTAGCTGCAATGACTGCAACCAAACACTTCCTATAATTCAATATCAGTCTTTCACATCGCTGTGGAGGAATTTTAACCCACTCTTCCTTGCAGAACTGCTTTAATTCAGTAACATTTGGTAGGTTTTCGAGCATGACCTGCTCGTTTCAGATCCTGCCACAGCATCTCTATTGGTTTAAGTCTGGACTTTGACTAGGCCATTCCAAAACTTTAATTTTACTTCTTTTCAGCCATTCTGATGTGGACTAGCTTTTGTGTTTTGGATCATTGTCTTGTTGCATGGCCCAACTACGCTTCAGCTTCAGCTGACAGAAGGATGACGGACATTTCCTTAAATTTTCTGGCACAGAGCAGAATTCATGGTTCCTTTAATTATGGCAAGTCATCCAGGTCCTTAGGCAGCAAAGCATCCCCACACCATCACACTACCACCACCATGTTTGACTGTTGGTATGGTGTTCTTACTGTGGCATGCTGTGTTTGCTTTTACATGAGACATTATGGGATCCATGTCATCCAAAAGTTCCACTTTGGACTCATCTGTCCATAGAACATTTTCCCAAAAGCTTGTGGATCATCCAGGTGCTTCTTGGCAAATGAGAGCGAGCATTTATGTTCTTCTTGGTTAGCAGTCGTTTCCCTTGCTACTCTCACATGAAGCCCATTTTGCCCAGTCTCTTTCTGATTGTGAGTCGTGAACACTGACCTTAGCTGAGGCAAGAGAAGCCTGCAGTTCTTTGGATGTTGTTTTAGGATCCTTTGAGACTTCCTGAATGATTTTACGCTGCGCCTTGGAGTAATTTTGAGCACCTACTCCTGGGAAGATTCACTACTGTTCCAAGTGTTCTCCATTTGGAGATTATGGCTCTCACTGTGGTTCGATGGAGTCCCAGAGCCTTAGAAATAGCTTTGTAATCCTTTCCAGACTGATAGAGGGCAACAAATTTTTTCTGATCTTTTCAGGAACTTCCTTTGATCATGGCATAATGTGCTTGTTGAATCTTTGTGCTGGCAACGTGACTCTGATGGTAAGGGTCAAAATAAGTGAGATTTATATTGAGCAGGGCTGGCTGTAATCAAGCCTGGCTGTGTTCAAGCAAGCTGACTCTAATTATCCCTTTAATTGGATTGATTTAACTAGGGGCAATTACTTTTTCACACAGTGCCCGTTGGTGTTGGTTAACTTTTTTCATTAAATAAATGAAATAAGTAAAAAAAAAAAGTGTTATTTGTTCACTCAGGTTCCCTTTATCTAATATTATATTTTGTCTAAAGACCTGAAAACATCCAGTGTGACAAATATGCAATAATAGAGAAAATCAGGAAGGGGGCAAATACTTTTTCACGCCACTGTAGCTTGGTTACTCTACATGCTGTTGTGCTATGTTCATAATTACCCCTGATATGAAGGGCTTAGGGGCTACCCATTGTAGGATGCTATGGTCTCCCACTCCCTGATCTGTTAACCTATCATCTAAATATTTGTGTGATATGATATCCTCCATTTGAGCCAGGGAAAGTCATTGGGGGAGATGAGGAGTACGCTATGTCAATATTCAAAACTTTCTCCTTGCCATCCAATTAACATGTACCCTCCAAATATAATTTGCTGTAAATGGCCCCTGAGCCTAGTCATTCTGACTGTGGTGCATGACATAATGGTATGAACTACCATCTAACAGCTAAAGATAGGGTGCTATACTATGATTTCCTCCTTAGTATTGCTTTATGCAGTATTTGATTGGGTGGGTAATATCTTTCACATATCCCTTCTGATATTGCAACCTAGATATGCTTACTGTGGTGGTGATGCTTCAGTCCTACCCCTGTTACCTGGGCTCCCTATTAATGACAGCATGTCCCCTTCCATGTCCTCTACTGGGATCAGCTAGCCTATTGTGAATTGGTTGGATAAGCATTTGCAACTGATCCTGCACCACTTCCCATAAGTAGTGTATCAACAATTGTCTGCATTCACACGTTAGGTAAACAACTTGGGTCCCAAGATCCCAATAACCCATCCTCCATCCCTGGAATGGTATCTCTCTTCTGCCAATAACTCTCAACAATTAGCCATGCTTAATACTAGGACTAGCATCACTGTAAACAAGACTGTATCATGATGATAACCATGTAAGCAAACAACAAAACAATGCCTGTGTAACACTGAAACCATGATTTGCCTGTTCTTGAATTGTATTGTTATCCCGGGTCGTCCCTGAAAAAGGGATCTTCGAGGCCCAGTGGGCCTATCCGGTCACCAAAATTAAATAAATAATATTCATATTGTGGTAAGATAAAATGACAGTTAGACTGCTAGAACACTTGCATACTGGCAGCTCATTTGCTTAGACATGTGCAAGTCATCCTCCCTTGCTCACTACTAGTCCTATAAAAACAGGAGGGAAAGCTAACAGGAGGTGAGGTGATGGCTGAGCAGTCTCCTTGCAGCTCACTAGTATAAAAGAGCCACAGCAACTGAGGGACCAGTGACCACATGCTGTAAAGATTCTACGGTATGACAGAAATAATCTAGCACTGGCTCGTTTGCTCCTCAGGCCCCCCTGCTGAGTCATGTCCCATCTCTTGTGAGGCCAGAAAAAATATATGCACCAGATGCAGTGGGGCATCAGATTCGGCTTGTGTCCTTAACCTCTATCTTTAGAGCTGCTATAAATTATTCAAGCACCTTACTGACCTTCCGCACTGCCCCTTTAAATTACAGTTTGTCCCTGTGAAGACCTGGCTTAGCATCAAATCTGCACCTTTAAACATGTCCCTACTGTTAAGCACCATAGACTGTTCCTCTTATGTCTATAGCAATTGAGCCACTTCAGGGGGAGTTTCACCATATGCCAACTCTGGAGTAGGAGCAAAGGGAAATATATCAACCCCTACTTCATTGAGACCCATTTGTCCTGGGGCCTCTCCTGTTCTCCCTCTTCGTAAATGAGCTACCCTCGGCCCCGGCACATGGGTACTCACCTCTGTATGCAGACGACCTAGTCATCATGACCAGCTCCCAGGATATCTCTACCATCAATGTCAAGTTAAACTCCAACTTTGACCAAATCCAAAACTGGCTAAGGGACCACAAGCTTACAATTAACCTGCAGAAGATGCAGGCCATGCTCTTTGTCTCAACAGCCAAGACAAAAACTGTCCCGGATCAGCTACAGATCTCAGGTGCCGATGGATCCCTACTACAAGTTGTAGATTCTGTCAAGTACCTGGGGGTGATGCTTGACCCACAACTGGATCTGAACCTGCACATACACAATACATGTAAGGCCTCAAACTGCAAGTTGGGCCTCCCATACAGAGCAAAAGACTGCTTCACCCCTGCTGCCAGTCTCATCTTAGCCAGGGGAGTCCTCCTACCCACGCTCTGCTATGGACTTGTCACCTTTGCCCACGCTGCGAAAACTAGTCTTGCTAAATGGGATACAGCATACAACAGCTTATGTCACTTTGCGCTCTCAGCTCCCCACCTCACCTACCGCTGTGAGTTCTACTCCCAGCTTGAGTGGCTCCCACTGGAAAAGCACCACTCCTATGTCCTGGGCAACTTCATAGACAATGTTGTCAGATCTACCACCCCCTTAGTCCATGCTGAAGCCCTTGTTCTGGCTACCCACTCCTACCATCTGAGATCCAGCGACTCTCATGCCCTCACGGTCCCCCAGACTTGCACCCAAATGGGCGACCGGGCCTTTGCTTCGTAAACGCCCAGGTTGTGGAACTCCCTTCCATCAAGCATTCGCTCCTCCTCCTCCCCCTCCCACCACAGCTTTAAAACCTCCCTCTGGGGCTTTCTCAAAATAGCTTCCACCTGCCTCTGCACTAGATGTACCCCTCTGACCCATGCCGCTTCGACTGGCTAATTCGCCACCTAACTTACCTGTCAAAGGCAAGCGGACCACTGTACCTTATCCACTACCTGAGCTTGCAGTCTGCTCACTTAGTATGTGCATAGATACTGATCTATTTCCACTTTCTGCTACCTCCTCTGCCCCAATGTGAATCTTCTCTCACTACCCGCAAGCTTCACTGCATCGCTGTCTGACTTGTTGGACACTGCCAATCATGAGAGTACCCGACTGGTAATTGACCTGCTGCCTGCATTGTTAACCCTGGTTGTTGCTTGTATTTGACCTTGTGGCATGATGCACTTAAATGTAATCTTTACTTGTTTTTGTCTTATGCTCATGAATATACCCTGTAATCTCTCGGGTCGCACCTGAAAATAGGCACTTGGTTGTCTAGTGTGCTTACCCAGTTAACAAAAGCAAATAAATAAATAGTACCCCTGATTATTGTAGTTTTATGAAATGGGTAGAAAGAATGCTGGCTCATGATTGGACAAGAGCAGCTTTCAGTTGGCCCATTATCCCAGCACAACAGCCCAGCTGAAAGTAATATGTTCAAAAAAGGCATAACATTTACTAAAAATTACCCATTACATAATCACAATAAGGCACTCCAGGGAGTGCGCTGTGGTCAGCTAACAGCTCTTCTCATGTGGTGGGAGCACTTGGCTATGCCTCGTGCTTCAACCCACCCGAGGTGGGCCATTATCCAACCATAACACACCCCCTGTCATGCCTTATTGCTTAAATAATACTTGATGCTCCCCAGTATGCTTTCACATTTTTAATTAATGTATGGGTCCCATCCACTAGAGGACTGGCTATTTCCTAGTATTAACAGTCATCCATCCTACAGGAACCAGCAGTGACTGCTGTGGCAATTCCACACCAAACTTGTGGTAAAATATGGAGAGAAGCAGTTCCCCAAGTTGTCCTGTTTAGGAAGCACCAGGGAGGAGGTAGCAAATCTGCAGGGTCCCCTTTATGAGGGCCATACTGCAGAACCACTATCTGCCCTCCCTTCCCCAGGTTACATACTCACAGGGCCACATCTCACAGCCATACTGTCAGGTAGGTGGACAGGGACAGATGCTGCTAGAAACACAGAAGCGTAGAATTTGACAGCAGATGAGGACCGCTTGGCTCACTTAGTCTGCCCATTTCCCTACCTAACGGATGAGCTGCAGGTCCTAGTTAACCAACAGCCTATTTCCTCCTACTCCCCACTAGAATTGCCTTATGACTGTCCCATGCATTCTTGAATTCCCCCACTGTTTTTGACTCTACAACCTCCTCAGGAAGACTGTTCCATGTATCTACAACCCTCTCTGTGAAGAAATAATTCCTCACATTACCTCTGAGCCGTTCCCCCTCTATCTTCAAATTGTGTCCCCTTGTTCTTGCACGTCTCTTTTTCTGAAAGATGCTACCTTCTTTCTTGTGCTGACAGTCTTCTAAATGATGTGAGCATTTAAACTATCTCCAGACACAAGTGTGGAAAAAGAGGAAGTGAGACATTGTCTACAGGCTCAGGATGGCAGTTACTCACCTAAGTCAGAGCATGCCAGTTCCAATAATAGTTCCACGTGAATACACCAAGACTGGGAGCACTCAGCAGGCAACAGCTATACTGTTTTCAAATACTCAGATATGGAAATAAAGTCACAAACAAACATTGCCAGTGTAAGAAAGTAAACCTGAGTCTGTGGCACTAATCCCAGTGCTTCAGGTCTATTCATGAACCCCTCACGAAGCATCACAAATAGACTCAAAGTGATGGGGTTAGTCCCATGGACTTGGGTTTGACTTTTTTACACTGACAATGTTTGTGACTTTATTTCCATATTTGAGTATTTGAAAACAGAATAGCTGTTGTCTGCTGAGAGCTACCAGTCTTGGTGTATTCCTGTTCATTTTGTGTGGCAAGCTCCCACTCTGTGTTTCAGGACATGGCTCTACCTGTTTGTTTTTTACAACAGTTCCACATGGCAGGACTGTGCAAAGGAGTACCATGCTTATCCATGAAAAAAGGTCATAACAAAAGCAGAGAGACAAAAAGATGTGTTACACATATTCCACCAACACCCCAAAAGCAGTAACACAGCAAATCATCACAGCACTCCTCATCTCCAACATCCCCCCACCAGCTCCTCAGAGCTCCCACTCTGCCAACATCTGTGTACTGCCCCTCCAACCAACAACCATATCATTCAGAGACTGCAGAAATTCAGAAGTAAGGGAGAAAAGAATTGCATACCAGCTGTAACTGACCCTGTTTTGTTTCCCCATCACATAGGTACATGGCACTGGTTTTGACACAAAATTATGACAGGAGCTACAAAGATACAGAGCAGAATATAGAGTGGGACACAAGTCCCAGTTAGAAGCCTGCTGATTCGATGGTCCACTTTATTTTTAGATGCTGCAGAACATGGGACTATTGGCAGCATTTTTGTTCTCACAAGCAAAGCTTCTTTTTCCACAATGGAAGCCCAAGAGGGATGAAGTGATGCATCATTCTCCAGTGGAGTGAGATAGCTCAGCTCAGCCATCATGTCTTCCTCTGGAGCACATCCTTCAGGTCACTGCTTCTGTCCTGCATCTTTGGCTCACAGCACAGTTTATGTGGTACTTCCATCTCCCATGACAGTATGCTTGACTCAGGGGTTGAGGGTCTGGAATCCCTGCTTTGGCTTCTGTCCTGGCAGGGAGATGACGGTATTGTCTTACTCCTGTTTTAACTTTGGTGTTACTGCTGCTTAGCCTTACATGTCTGCCAGAAGTCCATTGTCTGTGACTGTGCTCCATTTATGACAGCCTCTGTAGAATCCATACTCTGCCAGTTCGATTTCCTGTCAGACACTGTGTTCATGTTCACCCACTTAGGTGAACCAATATCAGTCCAGGTTTTGCTGCCAGCAGATCAAGTCCCAGTTGTTAACTTATTTTGAGTCACATATCTGGCTGCATCCTGGGGGATATAAAAGCTATGCCACTTGCCATTCAAAAACACTTAGAGTGTGACAGGGTACTTCATATTGTAGGGAACTTTACCTAAGCCAGCTCCTTCTTGATAGGGGTAAGTGCTTTATGAGGTTCAACTAAGTTTTTAGAAAAGTAATGGAACAGGTAAATGCAGTGGCTGTTCAAGTATGGAGAACATTTTTTCTCTAGAGATCCACAGGATCTGCTCTTTAACACTGGTGAGGCCTGTATTTATTTATTTCTTTTTTCATAAATTAGTGGCAAAAAAAATGTGTAGCATGTGTTTTAGTAAAGTCATTATCTAATATGTCATAGATACTTCCTATCTTTTGAGAAAAACAAACAAGTGGTAGAAAGTACATATTCAAAATAATATCAAGAGTTGTAATCTGATTATGAATTATTTTGTATATTGGTGGGCATTGTACACCTCCTCATGAACAGTGCAGCTGTCATTTTTCACATCCTGCCTGAAATGTGTTTTCACATCTCTGGTGCCAAATGGCATAGTTGCTGTGCAAAATCACCTTCCAGCTAACAAAGTGATAGTGCCACTGTTCATGAGGTGGGGTCACAAAAAGCCGATGTTGAATATTTAGAGTGAAAATACAGTACCATCAAATGCCTGGGACATTAGGGTTTCCAGCCATAATGCCGCACCCTCTAGAGACTGACAAGTGTCAGGGGTATGACTTTGGATTCTCAACAGAAATGCTCACACCATTGCACTCCCACCCCACCCTGCAGCCACTGACAGACATCAAGGTGTGCCTTGTACTCTTCGGCCCCAAAGCTCACTCCATTCTTCTATACTGCACCCATCTCAGTGTATTTTCTTATGGAATGGGGTGACTATAAGGCCCAAAGATCCCAAGGGACACCATGACACTTGTCGGTGTCTGCAGGGTAGGGTGAGGTGAAATAGCATGACCGTTATTCCCAATGACCCAAAGGCACACCCCAATGCCTATCAGTCTCTGCTGGGTTGGGGTGGGCTTGGCATCAGTTCACTACTTCACTGCCATTCCTATTATGCATCTTTCTAACTCCTGCACTACCAATGCCAATGCCAGCAAGCCAACATTCAGCATGACAAATGCTTGTTTATGATACAATATATGACATACCACACAAACTAGCTAAATGTCAAATTTAAAGACATAAACTTGACAACAAGAGTACACACACTGCTGGTTAAAACCAACCAATTTAAAACAAACAAAATGAAGTTCCAGAGCAGACTCAGGTCATTGGAGGAAAGTCATTTTTTTGCACAGAGGGTGGTGAACCCCAGGAATAGGCTGTCAGACGAGATAGTAATAAATAAAGCAAATGACTCCTTTAAGAAAAAAAATTGATAAATGAATAGCAGACAGTGGTAGCATGAACTATTATATTGGATAATAAGAAACTACCTATGGGCTACTGCCATTTTTTGCTCCTCTTGCATTAGTGACATTTGGGGGTTTGTATTCCTAAAAAGTTGGACATTGGAGTTATTAAATCTAGATACCCTAACACAGTAACTCACAATGGACCCAGATAAATGGGTTTTACTTCCACTAGTTTATTTCTTCAGGTTGGACACTATTCATATAAATGTTCTCCCACATGTATGGTACTTTTTGAAAACCCTTTCCATGAAGTCATCCCCTATGTATTTCAAATCATAGAATCCTATTAATGCATGTTTTATATAGGGAAGAAAGTGTCTGTGAATAAGATTCACAATGCTCCAACTTACATTTAGAAAAGGAGGTGTTAGACTCCTGAATTTGAAGTGTTATTCTTTGACCACTCATTTAAGAGCTCTTACAGTTGGATAGCTCATACCTGTGATTCCTCCTGGAAATATACTGAGTTTCATATTAGTGAGTTACATAATTTAGATAAATTTCTTTTTGCAAATCCCTCAAGTAGTGATCAAATTTAGAGGTTCCCTAGATATACAGCAGTCCCTTTTCAATTTTGGAAAAACTCGGTTACTTAACTGCAATGCCCCAAATACTATTCTTATGCCGAACCCTGGCATAGATGATGGGGATTTTCCCCCACCAATATTGATTATGCCTTTCTCCAGTTGTGTAGGCTAAGCCTTACTTATATCTACCAACTTTTGGATGTCACTGGCATACAGCCATTTAAGGAGATTAAGACTCAATACAGTCAGACAAATTGATAATACTTTCAATACCTGCAAGTCAGGTCTTACTTGTTAAAATGCAGTAAGGATTACTCTCATTTGCCAGACCCAGTACCATGATTAGTCAATATTCATCTGGAAGACATACAGGGAGACCACTTGGATTATTTATTTAGAAAATTTTTATAATAGTTTACAGGACCTTAGCTCGGACACCTTGTGGTCTATTATAGATAGTTGGAATTAAGACCGAGAATCCACTATTAATTATGAACAATGGGTCAGATTTGCTGTTCCTTTGGATAAGGTCACTGCTTCTATTTTTTTTTTGGCAGGAATTTGCATGTAAATGCTGGAATAGGTACTTCTGTACACAAGTAGTGCAAGTTACATATATGGGGAGTATACCAGTGGCAGATTATTGTAAATGGAATGTACATGATGAAGAGACTTACTTACTCCCTTAAGAATCAGTTACAGACTTTTT
Source organism: Neoceratodus forsteri (assembly GCA_016271365.2). Taxonomy (NCBI): domain Eukaryota; kingdom Metazoa; phylum Chordata; order Ceratodontiformes; family Ceratodontidae; genus Neoceratodus; species Neoceratodus forsteri. Next base: position 824,516,305 of record CM057455.1, on the reverse strand, counting down.
TCAGTGCATGGCAAAACTGAGTTTTCTATATAAAGAAGTTGATGACATGTTTGTACCGTGATTTAGACATGCTCAGTTTCATTTCTTGATACTTCATTGAACATCAGACAATAACTACACACACATTTCACATTTATATGTTACTGGTTTATTGTTCACATTTGCTTCAATTGAACTTTCAGATACTAAGTGGGATGTTGTTTTCATTCAGACAAAATTGTAAACAGTTGATCTGTTGATTCCTATATTCATCTACATGACTGTTTTACGTACTCATTGTCTGTCTATAAAAGGAAAAATACAATAAAATCTGAACACGATAAAAAGTATATCCGGGCTTGTACCACCACTGGCCATGCCTCCTGACAGGACAAGAGACTTGGAAGTAAACCCCCCCTATCCTCTACACACCTGTGGGAAGACCATGGGTTTGTGAAAGATGACAATCATAGGTAGGAGTACAATGAGTGTGATATGCATTTGGAGCTCCTAAAGGAGATAGGAAGGGGGAATAAAAAGAAAGTAAACAAAAATGTAATGCCCACTTTTAACCTTGGAATACCCTGCAAACTATGGAATCCACTTTTATTGTTTAACTAAGAACTCGTAATTGTGTCACTACATCTGCTTGAATTATATTAAGCTTTACAAGCACCCAACAGATCCTACTTTCTGCAATATTGCTGTTACTCATATTGCATGTTTGCCTGCATTATATTATCACTTGGCATAGACTTTGCTGTCCTTTGTTTTGCAGCAATATAATTCTTAGTTTACTGACTTTAGTACTGTAGTTGTAAAACATTTATTTGCCTGCTTGTAAGTGACAAGAAAGGAATTGCTGTGGTAAAGTGGGAACCATGATGTGTGGATTAGTGTGCAGTGAGTGGCGATGAAAGGTATGAAGTTGTTGCAGGTACCATCTGTTTACTGTCAAATGTTCTGAGAAGGCTGTATAGAACTGTGGTCTAGGGCTCTGAGCTGTGAACCTGGAGATCTGGGTTTGAATCACACAGCCCCCACTTGCATACTGTGTGATCCCAAGCAAGTCACTTAACTTCTTTGTGCTCCCAGGTCACACCTGGAAACAAGCTTTTGCTTAGAGTGCATTTCCTGGTTAAACGGTTTCCCCTTTCCCTTTTCCTTTTGTTGTAAAGTTACATCCTGCCCCAATAAACTCACAATATTGATACCAGCCCCAGCTACTTATGCTCCCCCCACTGGAACATCTGACACTAAACAGATGGTGCCAGCAACACCTTCATGCCTGTCATCACCACTGCATATTAATCCACACATCATGGCTCCCACATTTCCACAGTTATTTCCTCTCTTATCACCCACAAGCAAGCAAATAAATGTTTTGCAACTACAGTACCAAAATCAACAAAATAAGAATTACATTGCTGCAAAACACTACAAAAAATCAGCTTGGACTTCACAGAAGACTTGCACAAAAATGCTACAGAATGTTTTAAAATGTATTTTGGTTTAAAAAGTAAGCTTCAAATTGCAGCAGATGTGTCTCCTTCAACACACAAACTGTAAAACTGCATGGCAGAGTTGGAAGAGCAGTGGCCTGAGAGAAAGAGAGACAGAGAGAGAGAGAGAGAGGAGGGAGGGACAGTGAGAGAGAGAGAGAAAGAGAGAGGCCATTGCTACAACAACAAACTCTTTGACCATTACATTCCTGCCTAGTCAAACATATTTTGAAAACTATGGAGAATTTTAAAAATACATACAAAAATTGATAATACTTTTCAGGGACTCACATTTGGTAAGATGGACAGTCTCACTTAAAAGAGAGAGAGAGAGAGAGGGAGGGAGGAAGGAGGGAGGAGATATATATATATATATATATATATATAATATAAGAAGAGAGAGAGAGAGAGAGAGAGAGAGAGAGAGAGAGAGAGAGCAAGAGAGGATTCCTGTAGCAAACAACTCTTTGACCCTTCCATTCCCTCATAAATGAAGACTATCAAATGACTACAATGTGCACAGAATAAGTCTGTGCAGATTTATCCAGTACTACAAATTACAGAATTTTACCGTGAACTGAAGAATGGTTTTATGGTAAATATTTCCTCCAGTCATCAATGAAATTTCACTATTCATGTGAATATTCCACCAAAGCATTATACTGCAGGATGGGATACATTTTGCCTCTGCCAAATATTAGCAAAATCTGCAAACATTGCAGAATTTCACAAACTTTCATAGAGATGGAATCTGCACTTTTCACCAGTCCCAGTCATAGCAGTCATCCTTTTAGCTAAAGAGCAAACATTAACACTGCTTGCTTGTTGTTAGGTGTACTAGAAGCATTCTAAATGTTGGGGCATTCAGATGGGTAGTTTCACATTTATAGGGGATCAAATTATAACATTTATTTTTTTTTTTGTGAGATGAATTGGAGCTGTTAACCTTAGAGTATAGGAGACTATGGGGAGATGATTACAGTGTTCAGGGCATTACATGATGCGAATCTTCAGTTTTTCATGGGTCTGAGATACTGGGATAATATGCTGATAAGAAGACTCCATAATTGCTGGATAACAGAAAAGTTTTACAAGAAGGAGAAGAGGGTAGCCGGTTTAGCCAGCAGGTACTGCTGTTATGGAAAAGCTTTCCAACTACTATCCTTAAGTGCTGAACCATTAAAGCATTTAAGAGAGGTCTAGATGTCTATATGGGTGAGGCTGGCATCACAGGTTACAACCACTGATAAGCGGCTGGCAATCTATATGGGTTTTTAGCCTTGTTTTCCCCATACTTTCCAGTGATCCTGTGAGATTTTGTGAAAACATTTAATTGCTTATAGCTCAACCACCTTTGGGGTTGTATACTGTACCTGCAAACTAGTATGCTTACCTTTTGTGTAAGGATCCTAGAAACTACTAAATGTGAAGAGATTTAGTTAACTTAGGGGTTCTTAATTTTTGTTTACTTTATCTCAAACTTTACATGGTTGTAACTCTGTTGTTATTTCAGGTGTAGTCTTGTGCTTCAGCATGCCTTGTCTAATATTAATAGGTCCTAGAATCTCATAAAACCGAATAAATGTTGTATAGTGGTTTTAAATTTACAATGGAAATATTGCAGATTACTAATTGGCATCAAAATTCCACTTGATATTTTTTTTTGTTGTCTTTTTTTTGTTCACAAAGCACTAGTCGCCATTCATTTGATTAGTTGGGCTGAACTATTTAAACCTGTCATTCTTTTCTGGTGCCTATTCCCCATCCCCTGCTTTTTCTCAGAGCTTGACCAGATGGACACAGTGGCACTGCTTGTTCCCTGATACATTCCTTGTTCTTCACAGTGACACACTTCCTTAAGAAGATAACCATCTATTCCTTTCCTCTCCTCTCAGATCTATTTCTTCTGAATATTTTGAATTCCTTCTTCTTTGTAGATTAGATCCTCCCAGTCACAACCTCAGCTGGAAGCAGGGACATCTGAGCCTCCCTGTAGGAGACATTTCTCAGGCAGCTAGCAAGAAAGACCACTTATGGTGGGGCAATACTGAACCTTGTGCTCACAAGCAGGGACAGTATTATAGATGCCAAGGTGGGAGTTCACCTGGGGACTAGTGATCGCTGTACAATGTGGTTCAATATAAGGATAGCAGCAGAAGCAAACCACACAAGGATGAGGGTCCAGGACTTTAAGAGGTCAGATTTACCAAATAATGAGTGATAGCCTCAGAGACAACCTAACAAGGGAGAATGACCTAAGTGGGGTGGAGGAACACTGGACCAAGATAAGGGATGGGCTAGTGAAGGCAACACCTCCACACAAAGGAAATGAGCAAAAACAGGGGAAAAACAAGACTGCTATGGTTCTCAAAGGAAAAAGCTGAAAAGGTAAAGTTTAAAAAGGTGGCATTCAGGAGGTTTAAGGAGATGCAGAGGGAAGAGCATAGAGAGGTGTATTAGGAGAAGCAAGGAAAGTGAGCGGTGAGGACTGCAAAGGTGCAAATTGAGGAAATAATAGCCCAATGGGTAATTGAAAGGGACAAGACCTTTTTTAAGCACATACTTGAAAAGAGAAAGACTAGGGGAAGGATTGTGAGATTATGATGGGACTGGAGGGACTGAGCAGAGGAGAAGGAAAAAGCAGGTATCCTGAACAAATGTTTTTGTTCAGCCATCACAGAGGGAGTGGAAGGTGATGGACCACATACAAACAGCATGAGCACTAGGGAGAGGCAAGTAGATACAAGTATATTTAGAGAGAAGAGAGTCCTGAAGGGACTTTCAAGTCAGAGTGTGGACAAAGCTGTGGGCCAAACAGGGTACACCCAAGCATACTCAGGGAGCATGGGGAGGTTCTGATAGCACCTCTGGCAGCACTATTCAACAAATCATTGGAAACAGAAGTGGTTCTGGTGGACTGAAGGAGGATAGATATAGTCCTGCTTCATAGAAGTAGTAGCAGGGAGGAAGTGGGAAACTGTCAACCAGTCAATCTAATACCAGCGGCAGTAAGTTAACAGAGTCACTGTTAAAGTAAAGGATTGTGGAGTATCTTGAATCCAGCAGATCACAAGACCTGTGGTAGCATGTATTCATGTGGGGGAGGTCATGGCAGACAAATCTTATAGATTTCTTTGACTGGGTGGCCAAGGAAATAGATCAGGGTGGGGCAGTGGACATGGCCTACTTATATGTTAGCAAGCCATGTGACACCACACAACACAGGAGACTCATAAAGAAACTGTATAGCTTTGGGTTGAGTCCAGAGGTGGCAAACTGGGTAAGAAGTTGGCTAATGACTTGGAGACAGAGGGTGGTGATAAATGGAGTTTACTCCAGAGAAGGCAGGATGACCAGTGGGGTGCTTCAGGGCTCAGTACTGGGGCCAGTCCTTTTTAATGTCTTTATAAATGATGTTGAAGATCAGCTGCAAGGGACGGTATGCCTCTTTGCAGATAAGATCAAAATCTGCAATAGGGCAGACACTTTAGACAGGGTAGAAAGAATGTATAGAGACCTGAAAAAACTTGACAAGTGATCAAGAGCATGGTGACTGTGTTTCAATGTAAAAAAGTGCAAAATCTTGAAGTACAAAAGGGGAGAAGAGGTATTGACAGTAACTAAACAGGAATGTTAGCAGGAAGTAATCATATCTAATGACCTCAAGGTAGTGAGACAGTGCAACACGGCAATGGGTAGCACCAGTGGGATGCTGGGATGCATTGGGAGGGGTATTGCCAGCAGAAAGAGGAAGGTAATGCAACCCCTCCCCAATAGAGTGGGCTTACCTGAATTTTTCTCATTGCCCTAGATTGGTCTATTTCTACGATGGAAACAAACCAAGACATTAATGGTGTTAAGGTTCAAACATCATTCCAAGTACCATTAAAGTATGTGAAACATGCAATTTTATGTCCTGTCAGCTCAGACTGGGGCTTTAAGGAATTATGTCCCACTTCCCTAGCTGGCACCAAGATCAGAAATAAAAGAGGACAGTCAGCCTGAGAAACACAGATGGAATAGTTACTATCTTATAGGAGGAATTCCACTTAGGTGCTGTTAATTAAAAATAGATCCTTTTCAGTATTCTTTGTTTAGAGTGTGACATCATGCTCCTTGGTCCAGCAGTCCTCTATTGCTGGGGAAGGTCAAGAAGTAAGCAATAATACCCGACAGGGTGGGCGGTATTGGCCAAAACCGGACCGCCCAGGGGTGTAATGAGGCCCGATGCCCAGGATTGCCATGAGCGCAATGTTGGGGGTGTGTGCACACATACAGAGGGGACAGACAGAACAAGGAAAAACCCGGCTCACTGAGATAGGTGACGGCACATATTCTCCATGCCAGTGCTGGGTTTGTCTCAGCTGGCCTCAGTACTTCTCCACTCAGGCCCTACCTGCATGCCAGAGTCTGCCTTGTTAAGAGCACCCACGGTAAGGAGTCGGGCTACCCTCCCCAGGCAGGTCACACCACGGTTGCTGGCTGCAGGGTGGGGAGAGAGAAGGCATAGATCACAGAGAATCTCAGGCAGCAGCCATGACCGCAGTAAAAAAATAATTAAAAAATAAGTAAATAATGCAGTAGTAGCTACAGACATTGCCAGCTATTTCCGGATATTTTGCAAAATTTCAAAAGAGTTTCTCTCTGCTGCCCCTACTGGGGAAATGAAGAAAGCATGAGATATTTCTGGAAATATCACAGACATTTCCGGAAATAGCTGGCAGTGTCTGTAGCTGCTACTGTAGCTGCTCTAGACAACAATGATCTCCGCTCTAACAAGTCACAAACTCTAATATTTACCAACTGGGGAAACCAATCAGGAGTAACAGTATGACCCCCAATTCAGAAATTAATGTTTTGAAGTATGGGCTGGGAGACATCTTTGGAAAAGGGTTGCTTCATCAGGGTCCAGAACTGGGAATATCCCCATTATCAAGGCATGTAAAGACAAAGGAAGAGATTTAAAAGGGGTAATGAATAAAAATAATACAGGCAAGCCAAATTTACTGAAACCGTTCAATTCTAAATCTAGCCATATAGGTGTGTAAGGGGAAGCAGGGGTGTAAGAAGGAGAAGAGAGCCACCAAAACATCTTGCTAATGTGGCTAGCAAAGTAGTAAATGAGAAAGTGAGGGAACTTAAGGCCACCCAGACATTTAGGAGCAGTCAACTTCTTGTAAGCCCATCTCAGGGTCCTTTGTACCCATATACAATCCGTAATCATTCTATGAATATGTTGAAACCAGGCAAGGGGGAGCCAGAGATTCAACATGTTGACAGGGTAAAAGATGCGGGGAAGGACATTCATTTTAACAGTGCTGACTCTGCCCCACAGAGAGAGAGAGGAACAGCTTGCCACCACTGAAGGTGTTGTTGAATTTTAACTATAAGATTATCTAAATTAAGTTTACACACTAAAGTAATATCCTTTGAAAGGTGAATCCCCAGATAGTTAATGGAACTGGAGGACCATTTCATTCCCGGTGAAAGAATATCTGCTTTAACCACTGTCAGTGTAAGAGGCATGACCTCCATCTTATCAAGATTTAATTTATAATTAGATAACCAACCAAAATCTGCTATAATATTTAGGGCAACCAGCAGGGATGTAACAGGATGAGTGATCTGCAGCAAGATGTCATCTGCATACACTGAGAGTTTCATCTTCTGGGAATCCACCATGACACCGGTCAATGTCGGGGAGGACTTTAACTGAAGGATAAGGGGCTTTAAATGCAAATTAAAAAATAAGGGGAGAGGTGGCAACCCTGACAGACACCAGAAAATAAACCAAAGGAGGGGGAGAAAACCCTATTACAATAGATCTTAGCCATAAGGGAGAAGTACAATAATTAAATACAACGACGAAAAGAAACCAGAAAACCAAATTTCTCAAGCAACAAAAACAAAAAGTCCCAGCTTACCCTATCAAAGCTCTCTGTCTGAGGAGACCAACACCATAGGGGTGATTGAGTCCTTGGGGCAGAGAAGACATGTGTCAATCTCCGGAGATGACCTACCAATGTTCTATTGGAGACAAAACCCACCTGCTCCTGACTAAGAAGTCCAGCCCAAACCTGGTCAATTCTATGAGCCAATATTTTGGATAAAATCTTAATATCACAATGTAGTAATGAGATGGGTCTATAGTTGGAGACAAGGTCGGGGGCCTGACCTAGGCTTGGGCAAAAAAATTATCAGGGCCTGCAAAATGGTGGGATCAGAAATACCCAAATCAAAAATGTATAAATAAAAATGGTGAATCAGGTCATTAAAAAGTTTTATAAAATTCACAGAAAAGCAGTCTGGCCGGGAGCCTTGTCAAGGACAGACTCAAATTTACCCCATATCTCCTCTTCAGTAATCATTTGGGAAGAAACAATTGTTGAGACTCAGTCAACCACAGAAGAGGAATGGCATTTAAATAATCTACAATGTAGGACTGCCATGGTGGCACAGAGTTAGGGCCATATAAGTCATGCTAAAAAGACGCAAAATCTTAGGCAATATCCTGGGGCTGGGTGTGGAAACAGCCGTCGGGTGCTCTAATAACAGAGATTAACTTGGAGGTTTCCTGTTGCCTGAGATGCAATGCTAGAAAGTGACTCACCCTCTCACCCCGCTCGATGTATGTAGACCGTGTTCTGAGGACAGTGTATTCGGCTACTTCTCTCATGAGAGTTGAATATTTATCTCTCAAAACCGTTAGTTCATGGAGAGTAGCTTCAGGAGTCGAAGAGGAAAGGCTGAGTTCAATCACAGTAATATGTTGCAAGAGGTCCTCAGCCTGCTTGCGCTCACTGACATTTATGTTTAGAGGCTAGTCTAATAAATTCCTCCTTGAGAAAGCATTTGAGGGCCACCAACTCCAGATCCCCCTTCCCAACAGAATCAGCATTCTGCTGGACAAATAATGCAGTTTGGTCTTGGACCCTCTTCACCATGAATGAGTCAACAAGCAGTTGATTATTAAGCTTCCAAACTGTATCCTTGCAGGGGCCGGGGACAGGAGACAGCCTCACTCACACTGGTGAATGGTCTGAAAGAACCCTGGCACCTATTTTGCCATCCAGCACTCCAGACAAAATAGGCTGTTTAATCAAAATATAGTTGAGCCTGGGATAGGACCAGTGCACTGGAGAAAAATAAATGTAAAACTTATCTTGTGGGTGAAATATCTGCCAGGGGTCAAAAAGCCCCAAACAACCCATTGTACCCTTAATGGAACACTGAACCGGGGTTATGCCTTCCTTTTTAACCTTACAAGTAAACTCTTGGTTTTCCTTCTTTGTTCACATATCTAAAAAATTTTTGTCCACTTTTGCCACTACCTAGGCTTGTTTATTTTCAGTTTGCACTTTTGTGATCCTTACTGGTCTCCCTGATTCCCTGTTTTCCCCAATACACCTCCCTATCCTACTCCTTCTGCAACTCTTATACTTTCTGAATGCACCCTCTTAGCTTTTACCTTTTCTGACCCCTGTTTTGAGAACCATAGCTGCCTCTTTTTCCTTTTGCTTTTCTTCACTTACTTGATGCAGAGGTTTATTGCTTTCCCTATGGCCCTTTTCAGTTTTGCCCACTGTTCCTTCACCCCACCCAGGTCATCCCCCCACCAGCTCAACCCTGATGCATTCCCCCATCTTTTTAAAATCTGCCCTACTAATGTCCAGGACCCTTACTCTTGTGTGGTTCAGTTGCACAGCTGTCCTTACATTGAACTGCACCGTATGGTGATCGCTGTGCCTCAGATGACCTCCTCCCTTGACATCTGTAACTCTGCCCTGTTTGTGAGTACCAGGTGCATTACTGCCCCATTATGAATGGGTTCCCTGTCTAGCTGCCTGAGAGACATGCCCAGAAGCTTGGAGGTGGGAAATACAGGGGTAACATTTGCAGGCACATTTCCCACTGGGTGGTAAACCTATGGAACTGTCTACTAGTCGAGACACTGGAGTTGAAGACCTGTATGCCTTCAAGGTAAGTCTAGACAAATTTCTGATTACCAAGAGAATTACAGGGTACCCTGGATAGTGGAATAGGTGAGGTACCCTATAACTGAATACATGTTTGCTTGCATACTTATTAATAATTGTGTGACTGAGCTGCCATGAATGCTGGTTTGTTTGTACCCCATGGCACTTGGCTGCTGCTCCTCTACTTTTCATTTTCCTGGCCAGGTGGTGAGTTGCCTAGGTTTGAGCTGAAAGCAGTCTGGGGTACTGATTAATTATATATGACACAGTGTCTGCACCTGTGTAGCAATATGGGAAACCTAGGATACACTTATGTGCCAGAAAAGAGAGTAGCACCCAGGAATGACTAGTGCAGGTGAAATGTGTAAGCAATAATGCCCAACAGGAAGGAAGGTAGGCATGAGGTCTTAATGCCACGGACAAAAACTGTGCAGCAACAAGTGCCACAAGCAACAGAGCACCAACTGAAATAGGGTCAGAAACAACAGTGACCAGAAGGAAAGAGAGCAGCCCATTGAAAATAATGGAATTTTCTATTAGATCTTAAACTCCAATGGGGTGTAGATTTGGGGATGGGATGAAACTCCAAGAGGGGGAAAAGTTTAAATTTAAAATATAAAAGAACGGAAAATCTGCAACACCAGGAGACCTTAGGGGAGCCGAACTATGATCCTAGGTCTCCCATCCTGCCATGTGTGAGTGCATTACCACTCCATTATGGGAGCAGCTTGACCAGGTACCCCAGCCATGGCAACTTGATGTTCTCTAATAAAAGTGCAGAGTGATAGGAACAGCGGTAATTCCCTACCACTGTTATACCCCTGTTGTTCTAAATCCAGGCACACTCTACACCATCCAGTTATTGCTGCATGTTTTTTGTTTTGATATATTTACCTGATACCAGAGCAGCATAGGGCTATATCTGACTGCACAGGGGCATAATGAGAACCAATGCTGAGAGCCTTATAGCCCTGAAGGTCTGGTATACGCAATACTGCCCACCCTGGAGGGTAATATTGCAGTTAGAAAATGGGTTATATGTTGAGTATTTTTTGAAAAACAACAGAGATTTATTAAACTGTGCTCTTTGCCAGGTCGCTATGAGAGCAGGGAGATTAGAGTTTATCAGTTCCACAATGGTTGAAGTTACGGTTATACTCAAATAATTAATGCCTTTAGGCGACCAAGTCAGGTGGTGTTCATCCACTCATATGTCCTGTGGGTTAACTACTTTCATAGGAAGAATCTCTGTTTTGTTCCAATTAATTTATAAGCCCAATAAAGTACTAAACTGTTGCATAAGTGCTAAGACATGCTGCAGAGATGTTTGGACATCAGAAAGCATAGGTAAAAGGCCACCTACGTAAGACAGGGACTTGCAAGTGGAGGTGCCTGAGCTGATGTCCTGTACATTTCTGTCATGCCTGATCGCTTTACATAGGGGGTCCATGGCAAGAATAAAGAGTAGTGGTGACAACTGGCACCCTTGTCTTATCCCTTGATGGAGCAGAAATGTATTTTTTATTTTATTTAAAAGTTTGGTAACTGGGAAAGGCACACTGAGCTGAGGTTCATTTCCAGGTGTGATCCAGTGGAAAGGGGAAAAGGGAAAGGGGAGAATTCAGGCAGGCAGTTACAACAATGAAGTGCAATCACAGCAGTTACAAGTGCAAGCTCAGAAGATAACAAAATTCAAGGTACAATTAAAAAAAATGACTGTACACAAGATTCTTAAAATTTTACATGGGCAGATGGCAGGGGATCCAGACAAATTAGGCCAGATTTTCAAAGGTCAGCTGCAAGCTGTGACAATGGCAGCTTGTGCTGACTGCCACTGTGTCAGGGACCTTGTGACCAATTCAGTATCGGACAGGGTCCTGGAGCCTAAGTCCCACAGCTTGTAGCATCAGTGGTAGTGCGCTAAACAGATGGTGCATCCACCATATATGCCACATGCTGCGGGGTGGTCGGGTGGCAGCTGCACCCTTGGAAGGGAGCAAGGTAGTGGTTTTGGCACCCCCAAGCCCTGATCTGCCCAAAAGTGGAAATATGAGAATACATACAATCCCTGGTGATCTAGTGGTTCCCCCAACCCCTACATACCCAGAATGTAAAGTATTATACGAAAAATAAAATCATTGAATAGTGTGAAAGGTTCCCCATCCCCTAGCCCATTATGCCCGAATATAACTACATTGCCATGGTCTGTACCTGGTGGTGTAGTGGCCCCCACTCATGCCACCCTGGCAGGTAATGCCCACCACCCCCTCCCCCCCATCCTGAACTCTGAACCTGTGACCAGCACAGCCCTCCTCACACCACCATGACCAGCCACCGAATTAACTGTCAGAGTGCATATTGTATACATTGTATGCAGTAGCCAGCCATAGTGGTGTGAGGAGGGCTATGCTGGTCTCCGGATTGGGATAGTGGGAAGTGGGGTCATGGACACTGCCTGCCAGAAGGTCCACTAAACCACCAGGTATAGACCGTGATAATATTGTCATATTCAGGCATATTGGACTAGGTGTCTGGGAACCTTGCATACTATTCAATTTCTTTATTTTTTGTACAATACTTTCCATTCCAGACATGTCAGAGCAGGCGGGGGGGTGCACAAATAACTAGGAATTCTATTTATTCTCCATCTTCCACTTTGGGAGGATCGAAGTTTGGGAGGGTGACACTGTAGCGCACAGTTGACAATCCTCTCAAAGGATGTCTAAGTACTGTTAGACCAGCTTTTGACTGGTCTAAAGTACAGACCTTTATTCTCTGTGAGGGTTTTCTGAATGCCACATTAGGGGATATGGAAACCCATATGTGCCACAAGCCACTTAGCGCCATGCTGCAGCTCATTTTGTGGTGCAAGGCTGATGCAAACCCCCTTTGCCACATGCACCTGCGTTTGATGCAGGCTGCTTTACTGAATAGTTCCTGGCTGCATCATTTGGCACAAGGTGTCAGTTATGTCACACATCTTTGACACATGCTCTCAGAGCCTTGAAAATCCAGCCCCTTGAGTTAAGATGGGATGAGCCCTCCCTCAGGAGAGAGAGGGTGTTCAGTTGAGTAGTACATATGAAAAGTAAGGGGTTTAGTAGAGAAGGGGAGAAATGGAGTCTGAAGAGGGAGAGGAGGGAGGGTTATAGAGGTGTGTGACAGGAACAGATAGAGGGGGTGATGAGCTTTAGTAGGTGCGTTAGGGATAGTAAAGATGGGACTTGGTGAAAAAGAAAGGGGAGCTACTTCCAAAGGGAGGGGAGCTGGCAGCCTGGCCAGCATGTGAGCAGGGGTGAGAGATTGAGAAGGAGAGGTAATCTCTTGTGTGAAGGGGGTAAGTGGAGGGGGCAGAGGGGGAGAGGAGAGAAGATAGACAGGAGGGGCGGGAGCCAAAACAGTATTTATCAATTAGGGTTGAGCAGTGGGAGTGATGATGCAAGGGTAGAGGATTGATGGAAATGAAGGAATAGAGGGAGCAGTGATGGGTGTGGGAATGAGAGTTTGAGGCAAAGCAACAGAAGGCATTGCAGAGGGCATCGATTCTGGTAAGGGTGGAGGGAGTGAGGGGCTGCACCATAGACCAGGTCCACATAGTTGAAAATAGGAAGGATCATTTAGACAAGCAGGTCCATGCAGACATCAGTGGGGAGACAGTCTTTGTTGTGATAAAGGATGCCTAGATTGGGTTGAAGTTTAGAGTTGATTGCACTGATGTGGGCCAAAAAGTCCAGGTTGCTATCAAGCCACACACCAAGGTATTTGTAAGTTTGTACAACCTCCATTTGGGTACCACCGAGGGTGGAGAAGACTGGGGAAGATGAGAGCCATGCTACTTTTGATTAGTGCCAAAGGTCATGGACACAATCATCTTGGTGTTTACTCTGAGCTAGTTGGCATGGAATCAGCATATCACAGTATAGAAATCATGCTGGACTGAGGACGAAAGAGCAAACATGGAGGGGCTGAATGTGTAGATGACCGCGTCCTCAGCATACATATGTATGTGTGAGGAGACACAGATGGATGGGTGGTCATTGAGAAAAATGGGAAATAGTATGGAGCCCAGGATGAACCCATGGAGGACTCATGCCAGAATGGGCAGAGGGTATAGTGCACCTCCGACCTGAACAGGCTGCTGATGGTTAGTAAGGTATGAGTGGAACCACATAACTGCAGAAGTTGAGAGACTGACTGAGGCTAGTTTGTTCAGGAGAGGGTGGGATACCGAATCGAAAGCCTTTGCAAGATCAATAACAATGGCTGCCGTGACATGTCTTTGGTCCATCCCTGTAAGGATAGAGTGAGTAATGTGAAAAAGATAGGAGATGGTGGAATGTTTTTTTCTGAAACCAGACTGAATGGAGGAGAGAAAGGAAGAGGAGTCCAGGAAGTAAATTAGTCTAGAGTGAGCTAGTGACAATTGAAATTTAGCAATGGAAAGAAGGAGAAAGATAGGTCTACTGTTACCTGGGGAAGATGGAGCACCCCCTTTGTGGAGAGAGAGTACACTGGCAGTTTTCCAGGTGAGTGGGACACCACAGAGGGAAAAGGAAAGGTTCAGGAGATGGGTAAGTAGGTAAATCATAGTGGGAGCAGATATGTGGAGGAGTTTGTGGTCTAGGCTATCAGGGCTATATTACAAAGGGTTGAGAAACTTGAGGGCAAGATAAACTTCCTGGGGGGAGATAGGAGGGAAGCAAAAACCTGCAACAGAGGTGGATTAAGGTGAGGGGGGAGTGCTAGAGGACTGGCAGAAAACTGCTCAAGCTGTGACAAATGTGTTAAACAGGGACGTTCTTATACATTTTATTGGATCAACAAGTGTCTTGTACAAAGATGGAATTATACTTTCTGATCAGAAGTACCTTCTCTAACCTTAGGATCAAGATATTTGCCAGAACTTTGGTATCAACATTAAATAATGAAATTGGCCTATAACTACAGAAAAGAATGAGGTCCCTGTGTAGTTTAGGAAGCACGGTTATCATTGTCTCTCTCAGTGCTTGAGGTAAAATAGCTGTCTATGGTGAATGGCCTCCTGAAGCATTTTCGGCATGTGAACTGCAGGGGTACTGTCAAAGCCTTGGTAAAATTCAGCCCTAAGGCTATCTGTACATAGGGCCCTACCTTTGGCCTGGCTCCTAATCACCATCAATACTTCTTTTTTGGTAATTTCGACTTCCAGCTACTCCACTATTGCAGGGGAGGTTGGTTGCAGATTGAGGGCACTGAGATACAGTACTTGCTTATATCTTTCTCCTTGGTCTGCCATTGTGAAGTATAGAGAACCCTGTAAAACTGCTAGAAGATTTTGTTGACTTTACTGGAATTATATATAGTCCCTCCTTTTGGCAGAACAATGTGTGGGTTAAGATCTTCATTTCATTTTTCATAGGTATCATAGGTGATTCCAGAGCAAAGAAGACTTACGTCCATTGTGCTCGCTTATTAATTCTAATTTTGAAACCCCCCTATTTTATTTGCTTTGCAATACTTATCCAGTTTCTTCTTGAACTCACCTGTCATCTTACTTGTGACTACCTCCTCAGGTAGATTATTCCATACTGGAATATCTCTAACACTAAACCAGTGCCTTCTTTTCGTGGTCTTAAAATTATGCCCTGTTGCCATGAATGTGACCTAGTGTCATATCACTGTTCCCTCAGGTAAGTCCCAATTTGACCCTTAGCTTTGCATCTTTAAGTGCATTATACACCATACACATATCCTCTCAGGCGCTCTATACTCCAACGTGAACATCCCCAAGTCCTCCAATCGATCCCCATAGTCCTGGTCCCTAACATCCGCTACTAACCTGGTAGCCCTCCTCTGAACCCTCTCCAATCTTCCTATGTCCAACCTGTAACCAGGTGACCAGAACTGTGCACAATACTCCAGCTGCGGCCTCACCAGTGCACTGAAGAGAGGCACAATCACTTCCCTCTCCCTACTCTTTATATGTTTCTTGATATTTATAAGAGTACTACTAGCAGATTTTATAACCTGACTGCAATGCTGGTGGAACTTGAAATCACTTGTCACTTTAACCCCAAATCTCTTTCCTCCATACTTTGCCCAATTTCTGTCCATTTAAAGTAAGGAGCAAGCTTGATTATTTTTATTCCCAAAGTGCATCACGACACATTTGTCGGTGTTAAAGGATAACTTCTTATCCCTTGCCCAGCTTTCCATTTTGAGTAAGGCTTTTTGCAACTTTGTCACATCCTCACCATTTCTGATAGTAATGCCAATTCTAGTGTCGTCTGCAAATTTGGTATCCCAGACATCCTCTCCTCCAGATAATGAGTGTCTATAGATATTAAACAAGCAGGGCCTCAGAACAGATCCCTGGGGAACTCCACTCTCCACTCCCAACCAATCAGAGTAAACTCCCTTTAAACAGACCCTCTGCTTTCTCTCACTCAGCCACGCCTTAACCCAAGTTGTAATACACCCCGGTATTTTATGTTCAATCAGAGCATCAATCAATTCACCATGTGGGACCTTGTCAAACACCTTTGAGAAATCCAAGAACACCACATCCACAGAGACACCCTCATCCAATGCTCTGCTCACATGCTCATAAAACTCCAAGAGATTAGTTTGGCATGATAACCCCTTTTTAAAACCATGCTGAGCATCATCACAATCCCCTACTGAATCCTGAAACGCCACCATTTGATCCTTTACAATAGATTCCAACATTTTCCCCAGTACAGTAGTCAGGCTGACAGGCCTATAGTTGCCCACCTCCCGTCTAGATCCCTTTTTATAAATAGGGATCACATTTGCCTTTCACCAAACCTCAATCACCTCCTCGTTATCCAAAGATTTCTGAAACAGTGATGTTATAGGTCCTTCCAATTCTGTTGCCAATTCTCTTAGGACCCTAGTATGGATTCCATCTAGTCCTTGAGATTTATTCGGGTCCAGGTGCTTTAGTCTATCCTCAATATCGTTTTTGTTTAAAATAATTTTATAATCTATTTTAGTCAGATGATCTCTAATATTTTTAGACTTATTATTAAATACTGATGAGAAATAAGTATTGAAAAGCCCTGCCATAGTTTGGCAATCTTCAACTAATATACCATCCTGATCCTTAATGGGCCCCATGAAGTTTGACATCCCTTTTGTTATTGATATATGTGTAAAAGGATTCATGGTTATCTTTCACTTTTGTAACCAGGTTTAGTTCATGTTTTCGAGTTGCCTGTTTTATGGCACTTTTAGTTTCTTTTAATAATTTTTTATAGAAGACCCAATTTTTTGCACACTCACTTTTCCTGGCTTTTATATAAGCTCTTTTTTTCCTTTTGATCAATTTGCTAATTTTGGGAGATAACCACAGGGGAATTTTTCCTAAAGCATTGTACATCTTTCTTAATGGGACATATTTATCAATTAAATTTATAATTTTATTTTCCAAACTATCCCAGTTTTTCACTTATGATCTATTTTCAAAAACATTTTTCCATCCCCAATTCGAGAGTTCTGTTCTCATATCATTAAATTTAGCCTTATTAAAATTTCGAACCATGGTTAAGCCAAGAGTGTTTGAACAGACCCCACTTAAATCAAAATTTATCACACAGTGAGCACTTGAGCCGAGTGGTGATGAAGTACTACAGTTCTTTATTTGGTCTCCCATATTGCTTAACACAAGGTCTAATATTTTATCCCCTCTAGTTTTATTTCCTATATACTGATCAAATCCAGCTAATAAAAAGGAATACAGATACTTTAGCTAGTAGGATGTCTCCCCTGTTTGCCTAGTCCAATTAAGGTTAAAATCTCCTAAAAGTATATTTTCTGTAATCTCTAAGGAGTCCAAAAATTTTAGCACTGCCTCATCATCTTGGGTAGGAATTGAAGGAGGTTGATAAATTACCCCAATTTTAATATTAGGTCCCTTAGCTGGCAATACCCCAATCCACACATGCTCTATGCCTGGTATTTTTGGGACTTCAGTAGCTACTGATTTTATTTTGTTGGATACATACCATGCGACACCACCACCCTTTTTATTCTCCCTATCCATATGATGTAGATCATATCCCTGTATGTGATGGTCCCAGGTGTCAGTGGATGTCCACCAAGTCTCTGTTATGGCACATATCTGAATGTTGTCAGTATTTAGTAAACAGGTTAATTCCTCAAATTTGTTTGTAAGACTCCTGGCATTTAGGGAGATGCATTTCCAGTCCTGAGAGCCCTTAGAGTTCTCATGTGAAGTTGAAATCTTCACAGATGTCCTTAAAGTTTGATGGCTGCCCCCTACCCCCTTCATACTTAGTTTAAAAAGTTAACCACTTGATTTTGGATTTCCTTAGCTAATATTCTAGACCCATGTTTGTTTAAATGTAGTCCATCTTTCCCAAATAACCCTAGGTCCCTGAAGGTGTTCCAGTGTTCGATAAAGACAAAACCTTCCCTATGACACCAACTTTTCAACCACCCATTCAGCTGTATAATGTCCCTTTCTTTGTTCACCCCTTCACGAGGTATGGGCAAGATCTCTGATATTAGATACGGGATCCATGTAACCTTAGGTTTTCCCCGATGGCCTCAAAATCCCTTTGGATTTCTAATAATGCCCTTTTTCCAACATCATTTCTACCTACATGCAGTACCGTGACTGGATTTTTAGTATTTTCCAACAGTCCTGGTAGCATTTTACAAACGTCCCCTATCCCTGCTCCTGGTAGGGTACTAACAGTAGTTGACTCATTCCTACCCTGACATATTATCCTATCGATATTTCTAGCACTGATAAGCAAAAGGTATTTTTTTGTTATTTGATTTCCTTGCCCTTCCTGCTTATTATGCCCAGTCATGACCACATGACCTTCCCTACAGTCACTAATAATTGAAACCCCTTTAGTAGTGTTGTCTTGGTCTAGCTCTGTATTAAGAGCACTATATTTATTTTTCAGCTCAATCTGACCAAGACCACCAATATTTCTCCTTCCCTTTTTAATGCCCTTTTCCACTCTACACCAATCATCATTACAGTCAAAACAACTTGTTGCTGCCTGTATTGTGTCATTTCTTTCGATGTTAACAGCCCCTACTAGCTGAGCATGATCCTGCTGTTCAGCACAGTCATCTAGAGCCGAGTCTATAAATTTTTCCAGTGAAGAAATCTCTAATTGGAGTTTGATTCTATTTTGCAATGATTCGATTTCTTGCTTCATAATGTCAATTAGTAAGCATTTATCACAGATAAAGAAATCAACCTTTTCCCCCTCCTCATACATTTTACAAGTAATACAAGCATTCAGAGAAATGATAATCCTATCTTGCTCGGCCATTATAATCTTAGTTACACAGCAGGAATAGCTACACAACAATGTTACTTACGTCCCTTATATATTTAGTTATCTGGCTCGACGGGTTTCTGGCTTCTTCCCACGACTGACGCCGACAGATGCCACTGGCCTCTGCCCGCATCGCCTCCACTCCGCACTTGACTCCGCTCGCTGGAGCAGAGTGATTTCAAGCTCCCTGAAGTGACGTTGCCTGTGTTGCTATGGCAACCATCATGAGCGCTTAGAGACCAGGGGCAGACTATGAGGGTAACCCGCCCTTAAAAGATCGGGTTAAACCTCACCAGGAAGCTCTAAATCTATAAGATAATAACTTACTGGGCTTCTCCTCAGTTCTCAGTATTTCTGTTTGGTGAAATAAAGTGCTTTCCTGGCTTGTTGATGGAATAATGTCCATATTCAAAAAGATATGTGGAGCTGGCTCGTAAACGTGTGTGCAGATCCGCACCCCCAGGTTATCTGTGTGGGGACTGCATTCACGAGGCAGCGCTCACTGCCCAGTTCTCTTCCATGTCCCTGCCCCCCCGCCATGGAGGTTCATGGGGGCAGGGTTGCAGATATGGGTCATCAGTCAATCAGCTGCCCTACTTGGGTCTGCAGTGGATCACTTGTGCCGGGTATGGCACCATATTGCAGGGATGCACAGAGCACCACTCATGCTGCTGGTGGAGGACATTTGCTAGCCACTCACCTCTGGCCAGACCACTGTCCCTCGACACCTGCGGCACCATCCGGAGCAGGTCCGAAGACCCCTGCCTGCACAAGCTGGTCTGGAGGCGGCATCTGGAGGGGGCATGTATCCATTATGGTTGTTCTCCTGACATGTTGCCACCTGCCCCCACATATGGCACTCTGCACTTTTGTGAATGGTGCGGAGTGCTGGCATGCCCCCACCCCCTGCGGGGACCCTGGGCCACCGACACTTGGATCTCTGCACTCAGCTGGGGATCCAATGTGAAGGGGGGCATATGATGTCTGCGAATGTCTCTGAGGGGGCGCAGTGGACGCGAATGGGTGCTGGGTGCCTACGCACCTGAGTTATGTGCCACGTAGCCACCCTGGCCCATTTGTGAATAGGGTCCATTGTGTTTGATTTGTATTTAAGGAGAGTTATACCCTTTAACTGCATGAGCAATTTTACTTGACATTCATAATATTGTTTGTAGGCTTCTTTAAGTTGGTTAGACAGGGAAGAAGAGAGAGAGGGAGGATTTCTTTTTTCCATTCTTTATTTAGAAATAAAGTATAACTAAAAAAACAGCCTCAAACAAATGTCATCCCAGACTGTGGTTTCTGCCAACCCAGGGGTTCTAATAGTTTCAGAATACACCTTAATCCTCTCTATCTCTGTCTAACCATTCCTTAAACTGAGGTGACTGTGACAGCATGTGATTAAATCTCCATCTGGGTGATTTATGGGTTGCCTGATCCATGGCCATAGTTGTGGTTACTGGAGCATGATCCAATAATACAATGGGTTGTATGGTGCTGTCTAGGACTCAGAGGTGAACTGTTTGCTCACAAGGAAATAATCCAGTGTACTACAGGTCAAATGATGAGATGACCTGAGGGTGTAGTCCTTGGTGGTATGATGATGCACATTCCATGTATCTGTAAGGCAGAACTCCTAGCACAGCCCATGCACTGTATCCATAGCTTGCCTTTGTGAAGGTTCTCCTATTGGTTGTGGGGTTCTATCAAGAAAGGGGTCCTGAACAAAACTGAAGTCTTCTCCCATAATTATTGTGCATCAGTCAGTTACTTTATTTGCAATTTTCTGTGCAAGAGATACAAAAAAAGGACATATTGTCTATGCTTGGGGCATATATGTTAATTATGAAGAGCTCTCTCATGTGGACTCTCCTTTTCACTATAACTCACATGCCTTCTTTATCTGATATGGAGACATCCACTGAAAGGCTGTATCCCATTTCACTAGAGATGCTACCCTTATTTTCTTAGATGAAAATGAACTTGAAAATTGTTACCCCACCCAGTCCCTTGCTAATTTCTCTGCCTCTGCTTTCAGTAAATGTGTCTGCTGCAAAAGTGTCACATCACACCTGGCTGCTCTAAGATGAGTGAGAATTTCTTTCCTGCTAATCGGGTGATTGATCCCTTGGACATTCCAAGGAACCCATTTTAGTTCAGCCATGGTGCATGCTAGTTATCAACATGACTAGCTTAGGATGCATGCCCTTACCTTGTACCATCCAGTGTGTGTTTTTTTTTTTCCATCTTCACTGCTTTCTCCTCTGATGACGGGCAATGGGAAAGCCATGACACAGTCCAGAAAGAACCTCTCAGAACATTAATCTTCATATACCACTGTAGAATGGAACCAAAAGCATAGATGTTAGCAGAACATTGTCTAGTAACCCCAGGTTGATACCCTGGATTAGGTTCTTGGTTATCTGATATAAGGGGTGTGTATGGATCTACTAAAACAGTGTCAAAAACTGACGCTATCAAGACTCTTGCCCACTTATGCACTTTTTTGAATAACCTGTTACTAGCAATTAGCTTGGTTTCTGTATATGCTGTTGTGCTATGTTCATAATTACCCCCAATATGAAGGGTTTGCGGACTTCCCATTGTAGGATGCTATGGTCTCCCACTCCCTGATCTGTTAACCCCTCATCTAAATGTTTGTGTGATATGATATCCTCCATTTGAGCCAGGGAAAGTCATTGGGGAGATGAGGAGTAGGCCATGTCTATATTCAAAACTTTCTCCTGGCCATCCAACCAACATGTACCCTCCAAATATCATTCCCTGTAAATGGCCCCTGAGCCTAGTCATTGTGACTGCAGTGCATGACAGAAGGTATGATACCATCTAACAGCTAAAGATAGGGTGCAGACTACTAGTGATACCTGGAAGTCAATAGTATGATTTCCTCCTTAGTCTTGCTTTATTCAGTATTTGATTGGGTGGGTAATATCTTTCACTTATCCCTTCTGATATTGCAACCTAGATATGCTTACTGAGGTGGTGATGCTTGGCTGCTTTCAGTCCTACCCCTGTTACCTGGGCTCCCTATTAACTACAGCATGTCTCCTTCCATGTCCTCTACTGGGATCAGCTAGCCTATTGTGAATTGGTTGGATAAGCATTTGCAACTGATCCTGTACCACTTCCCATAAGTAGTGTATCAGCAATTGTCTACATTCACACTTTAGCCTAAATGGAGTGAGCGGTATTTGTTTGAGCTTGAATGGAGCCCGCTAGTCAGAGCTGGCATGTTGTAAGTGAGGGTGGGCATATCCATATTCCGGTAAGATAAAATGACAGTTAGACTGCCAGAACACTTGCATACTGGCAGCTCATTTGCTTAGACATGTGCAAGTCATCCTCCCTTGCTCACTACTAGTCCTATAAAAACAGGAGAGAAAAGTAACAGGAGGTGAGGTGATGGCTGAGCAGTCTCCTTGCAGCTCACTAGTATAAGAGATCCACAACAACTGAGGAACCAGTGATCACATGCTGTAAAGATTCTACGGTATGATAGGAATAATTTAGCACTGGCCCGTTTGCCCCTCAGGCCCCGCCTGAGGCCAGAAAAAATATATGCACCAGATGCAGTGGGGCATCAGATTCAGCTTGTGTCCTTAACCTCCATCCTTAGAGCTGCTATAAATTATTCAAGCACCTTACTGACCTTCTGCACTGCCCCTTTAAATAACAGCTTGTCCCTGTGAAGACCTGGCCTATCATCAAACTGCCCTTCTCATGTGGTGGGAACACTCGACTATGACTCGTGCTTCAACCCACCCAAAGTGGGCCGTTATCCCACCATAACACACCTGCTATCATGCCTTATTGCTTAAATAATACTTGATGCTCCCCCAGTATGCTTTCCCATTTTAATTAATGTATCGGTCCCATCTGCTAGAGGACTGGCTAATTCCTAGTATTAACAGTCAGTGGCAAAATATGGAGAGAAGCAGTTCCCCAAGTGGTCCTGTTTAGGAAGCACTGGGGTGGGGGGTAGCAAATCTGCAGGGTCCCCTTCATGAGGGCCATACTGCAGAACCACTATCTGCCCTCCCTTCTCCAGGTTGCATGTTCACAGGGCCGCTCCTCACAACCACACGGTCACGTGGGTGGATGCTGCTTGTGCTGACAGTCTTCTAAAAGCTGCGAGCATTTAAACTATCTCCAGACCCAAGTGTGGGAAAAAGAGAAAGTGAGACATTGTCTACAGGCTCAGGATGGCAATTGCTCACCTAAGTCAGAGCATGCCAGTTCCAATAATAGTTCCACATGAATACACATAGACTGGGAGCACTCAGCAGGCAACAGCTATACTGTTTTCAAATACTCAGATATGGAAATAAAGTCACAAACAAACATTGCCAGTGTAAAAAAGTAAACTTGAGTCTGCGGCACTAACTCCAGTGCTTCGAGTCTATTCATGACCCCCTGATGAAGCATCACGAATAGACCCAAAGTGCTGGGGTTAGTCCCATGGACTCAGGTTTGACTTTTTTACACTGACAATGTTTGTTTTTGACTTTACTTCCATATTTGAGTATTTGAAAACAGTATAGCTGTTGCCTGCTGAGTGCTACCAGTCTTGATGTATTCCTGTTCATTTTGTGTGGCAAGCTCCCACTCTGTATTTCAGGATGCGGCTCCACCCGTTTGTTTTTTGCAATAGTTCCACATGGCAGGATTGTGCGAAGGTGTACCATGCTTATCCATGAAAAAAGGTCATAACAAAAGCAGAGAGACAA
The DNA here is from genome assembly GCA_016271365.2 of Neoceratodus forsteri. Taxonomy (NCBI): domain Eukaryota; kingdom Metazoa; phylum Chordata; order Ceratodontiformes; family Ceratodontidae; genus Neoceratodus; species Neoceratodus forsteri. The sequence goes on along the minus strand of CM057455.1, from coordinate 824,492,777 downwards.
GGAGATGTGTTACACATATTCCACCAACACCCCAAAAGCAGTAACAGCAAATCACCAAAGCACTCCTCGTCTCCAACGTCCTCCCACCAGCCCCTCAGAGCTCCCACTCTGCCAACATCTGTGTACTGCCCCTCCAACCAACAGCCATATCATTCAGAGACTGCAGAAATTCAGAAGTAAGGGAGAAAAGAATTGCACACCAGCTGTTACTGACCTTGTTTTGTTTCCCCATCACATAGGTACATGGCACTGGTTTTGACACAAAATTATGACAGGAGCTACAAAGATACAGACCATAACATAGATTGGGCCACAAGTCCCAGTTAGAAGCCTGCTGATTCGATGGTCCACTTTAATTTTAGATGCTGCGGAACATGGGACTGTTGGCAGCATTTTTTTTCTTACAACCAAAGCTTCTCCCTCCTGTGTTACATTTATGGTGTCTTCTGTAGAATCCATACTCTGCCAGTTCGATTTCCTGTCAGACACTGTGTTCATGTTCACCCACTGAGGTGGACCAATATCAGCCCGGGTTTTGCTACCAGCAGATCAAGTCCCAGTTGTTAACTTATTTTGAGTCACATATCTGGCTGCATCCTGGGGGTTATAAAAGTTGTGCCACTTGCCATTCAGAAACACTTGAAGTGTGATGGGCTACTTCATATTGTAGAGTACTTTACCTGAGCCAGCTCCTTCTTGATAGGGGTAAGTGCTTTATGAGGTTCAACTAAGTTTTTAGAAAAGTAATGGAACAGGTAAATGCAGTGGCTGTTTAAGTATGGAGAACATTTTCTCTAGAGATCCACAGGATCAGCTCTTTAACATTGTATCAAAATAGATGAGCCAGAATAGGATGGAGGAAAGAAATCCTTTGGTAGGCTTCGATGTCAATGACCGGTTGGAGTGCTCCACATACAGGGACAGTTCTAATAATAATCCAATGTAACCCCCTTCCCCACTAATTTGTGGTTTACCTTAATGTCTTCCTGGGCTCCTTCCATGCCCACTGCCAGGCTGACATCCTTTAGAGGTAGAACCAATGACCCCCAATGCACACCCTGATGCCTGTTGGTGGGGGCAGGGTGGGGGTGGGGTGCAAGGGGTAGGAACCCTAATGTCAGTTTTCCTCACTTTTGTCACTATAGAAGAACCCTAACTGATACATTAACAAAGTTTTTTACATAGAATTTCCTTACTTTTTAAGAAAGAATAGAAAAGTAGAAAGTTGCGCACTCCCACCACGTGATATTGTTTGACTATAGTAACAGTAAGTGCAACACAAATGCAAGCACAAACGGTTACACACATGGTGATGCAAACGTAAATGGCAACGCAAACAGTAATAGAAATGCAAGTGCAAAGTGACACCAAAGTGAACAGTGACGTAAACAGAGACACAAACAGAAGTGCGTATGGAATGCAACTGGTAATGCACATGCTCATGGTACTGCAATTGTAAACGCAAATGGTAACGGTAACAGGAATAATAAAGCCAAAGGAAACAGAAACGCAAGCGCATACAGAAACGCAAACCGTAATGCGCACAGGCACGGTACCGCAATTGCAAATGCAAATGGTAATGGTAACAGCAACAATAACACAAAACAGAACAGAAACAGAAACACAAGTGCAAATGAAAACGCAAACCATAAAGCACACGGTGACATAGACGGGAACAGTGATGCAAACAGTAACGGAAGCACAACTGGAAATGCTAAGTGGTACAGTAATGAAAGGGCACACCCTTCTTTTCCCCAAAAACTGCATTAAAAAACATAGTGAAAACAAGGAATGTATGCATAATAATTGACCTCTGAGCAGAAAATTAGGACTTGGAATACTAAATTGCTTATATCTCAGGAACCGTACAACTTAGAAAAAAAATAAAAATTTTGTATGAATTATGACTTTTCTGGCAAGTTTTGTACTTAGCCTCTGTTTGGGGGGCTAAGCATTTTTGTGTCAAAAAGTCCATGTCTCGCACCATTTCCGAGATACGGGCCCTGAAAGACATGACAAATTGCATGATATTATCCTATGGAAAAAAGCGTCAACTTCAGAGTGCCGTACCTTTGCTGCCTGTAATATTTTTTCACCAAACCACAAAAAAGCACATCTGTGAGTTGTTGGCTTTCTTCCCTCCAAATTGCAGCCCAAAAGACCAAACCGTTATTTTGCAGCAGGGTGGCAAATAATTCCTGTAATACTGCGGATGCCGTAATATTATCCTATGGGAAAAAGTGTAACATCTGTAGTGCCGTAACGTTGCCACCCTGTAAAATTTTTTGACCAAACCACGAAAAGGCACATCTGTGGGATGTTGCCTTTCTTCACTCCAAATTTCAAGTAAAAAGACCAAACCGTTTGCAAGATATTCAATATCAAAGATTACTAAAATTTCCCTATCTATTCCATTATAAAAAATCTGGCCATCTTGTCCCTCCCTCGTGATCAAAGATAGCGATCAAAGAATCTCACGATCAAAGAATTTGCAGGCTCGTGATTAAGGAATTTGAAGGCTTACGAACAAAGAATTAAAAACCTTATAAATCAAAACATTGAAGGAGTTGTGGTAAACCACCACCATGGTTCAACAGAGCGAAGCCGCCTGAGTAAATCCCACCCTCATTTGACTTCCTAGGACACCCCTGGGCTGAGAAACTTGATTTTTAAAGTGGGCCATCTTGTCCCTGGCTCACAATGCACGATCGCGATCAAAGAATCTCACGATCAAAGAATTTGCAGGCTCATGAACAAAGAATTTCAAACTCTTATAAATCAAAACATTGATGGAATTGCCATAAACCACCACCATGGTTCGACAGAATGAAGTCCTCCGAGTAAAACCCACCCTCATTTGGCTTCCTAGGACACCCCTGGGCTGAGAAAATTGATTTTTTTATTCTGCCCATCTCGTCCCTTGCTCACAATGCACGATCGCAATCAAAGAATCTCACGATCAAAGAATTTTCAGGCTCACGATCAAAGAAATTGCATGATCATGATCAAAGAATAAAAAATGGTGAAATAGGAATTTTTCACCGATTTGAAGCGAACCAATACCATAAATCCTTTCTGAATTTGCCGAGGTGCCACACTAGGAAAGGAACTGTTGCATTTGAGCATGCGGCTCCAAAGCTGTGGAACTCTCTTCCCCTCGACATTAGACTTTTTAGCTCCCACACATGCTTTAAGAGAAAACTGCGCTTGAATCTGATGATTGCTGATACCTGTTCCTGCTTTCACCCTACCTAATGACTGATGTCTCTGGCCATATAATAGCATTTCCTCACCTATAAAACCCTCTTACTGCCTCAGCCTGTCCCGGCTTCCTTTCCCTGCCCATATACAATCTTGCACTGCAGGCATCTCCCTTACACTTACATACACTCATATAATCTAATTTCATGGCTTGCTCCCCCTCTTCCTCGCTCACCGATCTTTTCCTTAATGACACCCCCTGCTCTCAATGGTTTTTTCTTCCTTTTGTATTACCTGTTTTTGTTTTTGTGTACCTTATTTTGTTCATATGATATGTCAACTGATAATTTATTGTCCAAGGTCCTCTGTATTCATTGCATAGGTAGGCACCTATGAACTTATGAATGGTCTACTCTGCATGTCTCTGATATATTGTACCCATTTTAACTCATTGTATGTAAAGCGTTTTACTTTGCATGTTCTGATATATTGTATCCTCTTTAACTCATTGTATGTAAAGCACTTATAATTTGTTATCCTGTTAAGTTTCTGCATGTCTGTACTCTCCCGGGTCGTGCCTGAAAATAGTTATTTAATGGCTAGTGCACTTACTCGGTTAACAAAAGCTAAATAAAATTAAATAAAATAAATAATTAAATAAATGATTCGCTAGAACAGACCCTCCTGAGCAAAACCCACCCTCATTTGTGTCCTAGCCCACCCCGAGCTGGGATATTTGTAGTTTAGGTGCATGCAAGATCGCAATCAAAGAATCTCACTTTGTCAAAGACTTCGCAGGCTCGAGATCAAAGATCGTTAACGAGCCGCGAATTAAGATTTTAAAAGCTTATAACTCTATTTTTTGACTGATTTGGATGGAACCAAAGACATGGCTTGATAGATTGGAGCCCCCTGAGTAAAACTCATCAAAGTTTTACTTCAGAAGTGACCCCTGAGCCAAGATATTTGTGTTTTTCCAATCATAAACAAAAAAAACAAAATGGCGGATCTCTCGATCAAAGAATTTTTGAAATTCCTTGGGGACAAAGATTCTTGAACTGTGAGACTGAAAATTCTTTGATCACTAGGTGGGACGAGATGGCCAGAACCCCATTCTTTGATTGCAAAATATACATGTAAATTTTCCCATTGACTTATAATGGGAACTTAAAAGTGCAATAACTTTTGAATGCCTTAAGATTTTTTTACCAAACAAAAAGTGGCATGTTCAGTCACCAAAGCTCTTTCAAATCAGCCATCTCACAGAGCAGTATGCCACACAATGGCTGTGCAGGACCATATTCAGAATGCCAAAAGGTGCCTCCAAAAATGGATAATTTTGCATTTTTCAGCGCTTTCATACACAAAAACCGGCTCTCTAACCAAAATGTAATTTGGCAGATCAAAGATCTACCATGCCCCAACACACATACCAAATTTCAGGCAAATCCATTGAATGAGTCCAAAGTTATTAACACCCAAACTTTTGACTTTAGTATGTAAATGACCGCTGAACCCTAACTATAGTGGCGTGACCACGCCACTATAATATATCTATCTATATATATATAAATATATATATATATATATATATATATATATATATATATATATATATATATGTGTGTTGCATGTTGCACCAAAAAACTGCAGTTCTTGACTCAGCTCAGTGTGTTCGGACATTTACATTATTGAGGTAGACTATTAAAGTGTTTGCTGAATGGTTTAGTTTCTTCCCTTACTTCCCCAAAGTGCCTTTCTCTGCTGCCCACCCCTCAATCTCTGGAGAAATTCCCCATGGGCCCTGCTTACAGTCATATCTTCTATTTATTTTATATTTTGATTATTTGCATGGGGATGCAATAGAGAGATGGACCCTTATGGTGAAATTTCTCATTTCCATGGGATCCTTTGATATAAGTAGGGTACAAAACTCTCATTATACAGTTAGAGAAATGGCCCCTTAGGATTGATATTTTATTCCAGTGGAATTCCCCATGGAAAGTAGTCAGACAATCAATTTGGCTCTTTGTTAGTAATGTATAATAGTCATATAATGGATCTAAATTTGTTTTCTGGATCTGTCAGCACACAGTTAAAAACATTGAGCTGAACAAAGGTAAGTTGAATCAAGAGAAACATATAGAATATGCTTAAAGGAGTGCACATGCTCTCACTGAATTGTACTTGTTACCTATAATCTGCTGCTACTGTTTTGTTACAAGTCAGCGTGTACCTTATAGTATTGTTTTCACTGCATGGTAACGTGGACCTTATGAAATGATATATTGATTTCTTTATACATTGTTATTCCGTGCTTCCTCTTTCCCCAGGATGCAGCTGGAAATTAGCTGTTACCAAAGCTGTTATCAAATCGTATTCCTTTTCTGGTAAATCATTTGTAATAAATGAATAAAGGATCAATTATTCTTTTCTTGTTTTCTTAATTTCCAACATTTTTAGGAGCTGATTTTGGGGGACAGTAATAGAGTAGGCAAGGTGATATTAGAGAAAAAAAATCAAAGGAAATATAAAGTTGCATATTAAAGTGATTTTCTCACTTTATCATTTAACACCTTGTATTATGTTATTGCATACCTTAGGTGGGTGAAAGTCATTCTGCAGTATGTTTCATATTTAATCCATGGTATATAGTTTGATATAAAAGATTGTATTTTGTGGTTTACCCATGCTGCAGAGACAGTCGGCATGGAGACATCCCTGACAGCGACAGCTGCATTGCCGACTATCGGCATTGCAGTGTCAGGAATGCCTCCGTGCATCCATCAGGGGGCTCTACCCCCCACGCCATTCTAACTCCAAGTCAGAGTTGGACTGGGGGGGGGCAAACACACAGCAAGGCAGTCCTGATCGCCAAAAGACCACCACAGCGACAGGCAGATTTTGCCCAATTCCTGTAGCTGTGGTGGTCTTCGCGATCTGGGAGTTGCTGCAGCAGTGGTATACTGTATTTCATCCATGAGAAGGTGTCCAAGCCAGTTCTTACAGTTCCTGACTGCTGATCACACCCCCATGCTATGACACCCACTGAGGGGAGAGTGCTGGGACATGCACCGTTGCAATGAATGGGGCTTTATTTTGTAACTGATTTAATACCTTAAGATGGCCAGTTGGAGATTAATGAAGGACACCTCTCGCCTAACAAGGACATTATTAGCTGAGTGGTGTCCTTCATTAATCTCCAACTGGCCATCTTAAGGTATTAAATCAGATGCAAAATCGAGCCCCATTCATTTCAATGGGGCATGTCCTCATGCTCTCCCTAGGCAGACGCCATAGCGCAGAGGCATGTTCAGCAGTCAGAAACTGCAAGAACTGCCTGGGGCACCTTCTCGTAGACAAAATATGATCTTTTATATCAAACTATATACCATGGATTAAATATGAAGCATACTGCAGAGTGACTTTTTCCCACCTAAGGTATGCAATAACGTAAGGCAAAGTTCTATCTGACAATATCACTTTAACTAGATAGATGTGGTACCCACAGTTAAGGATGACGTGAGATGGCATTCTTGAGATAGAGTATTAAAGTATTTGCCAAAAGGAAAATGTCTTTCCTCACTTCCCCAGATTCCCTTCTCTGCTGGCCACACCTCACTATCTGGTGGAATCTGCCATGAACCCTGGTAACAGATATATCTACTATTTATTTGAAATTGTGATTATTCAGATAAAGGGATGAACCCTTAGGATGAAAAATCAAATTTCCATGAGGTCATTTGGCACAAGAAGGATACAAAACTCTCTTTACACAGATGGAGAAATTGCCCCTTAGGATTAAGATCTTATTCAGATACCAGCTACCCTTGCCACAGTAGGACTTCACACTCCCTCCTTATTCCTTCTAGAAAAACTACTGCTGGTCAATCTGCTTTCTCTTACCATTTCCCTAAGCTCTGGTCCTCTCTCCCCCTTTCTATTTGCTCTTCTTCTTCTGCCTTCTCCTTAAAGTCTCTTCTTTGTGACTTATGTTCTCCCTCTTGTAACTGTCCATGATCCTCTTACTCTAAATCACACTTTGTTTCTTTCCTCTCCCACTTTTTACCATGTACTTCAGTCTATTCCTTAATTTAAAAGTTTTCTCTTGCCACCATGACTCTAGCTTTGCCTGATTTGTATAGCTTTTTTAATGCTGATTTTATGACTGTTCTGTTGTTTTGCGTATGACCTTCCACATTTCCTTTCCCCTAGGACACATCTAGAAACAAACTGTTATCAGCTCAGTATGTCTTTCCTGGTGAAACCTTTTCAAATAAATAAATAAATTCCATGGGGACCCTTGGTATAAGTGGGGTACAAAGTGCTTCAGTTGGGGTGCAATACAAATACAGTAATGAACATAGGTTATGGCAAAGAGCACTTATACCTATATAGGTCACAGAGGGGCTTTATGATTATTTTAATAGTATAAGTGTTCTCTTAATTACAGTTACAGTAAGGGAAGGAGTAGGGCTAAGGCATGGTTGTCTTGTGAATACTCGAGCAGGAGAGTAGTCAGAAATTTTCATTTTGTGCATACTTTCTCAACAGCTGTCCTTTCCCAATAAACAAATTCTAGCAAGAGACAATACAGCTGCAGTGGAAGTCCAGCAGCATGATGGCACTGTCCGCTATGTCAAAGATGGCCGCCAGAGTTCTCTGTGCATGCTCGACAACTTGCACATGCACATTGGGCTCCAGTGGCCATCTTGGATACTGCAGATTGTGCTGCTGGAGTTCAGAGCACATGCACGAGTTGTGCATGTGCAGAAAACTCTGCTGGCCATCTTCAACACAGCGGTCAGTGCAGTGTTCCGCCGGTACCAACGGACAAAATAGTGCGGTGGATGCGCAGTGTTTGCCATTCACCTCCACTATTTAAAGAGTCCATTTGGTATCCGGTTAGCTCCCACTCTACGGTGATCACAGCACATCTGCATGGCTACACCCACTGCAGCTGTACAAAATTACCCATCATCTCGAACAGCTGCTCCTCCCCATTGAAAAAAACATGTCAGGTTGTTGTCATATTACTCATCTTATCTCTGAACAGGTTGTATACATATCTATATCCTACACAACAAAAGTTTAAATGGATACAAACACTGCTCAGTGGCCTACACTAATCAAATATTCCAGTAACCCATGAGGTGGGTGCATGAGGAAGGGCGCCGTCCATAATGGTGACTCCTTTCTGGCACAATCCCTCATGGTGATGGGAGGGTAGGGTGACCGGATGAGGCTGTGGGCGAACTGGCTGACAGGATGTCGCTATGCGTATGCACGCGGGGGGGTAGGAGCGAGCATGGCGAGTGTGGGCTGGGAGGGGGCAGAGAGGCTATGGGGGTGGTGCTATGTTAGCTGGCTGATCTGCATCATGGCATCAGGGATTGGCTAGTGGTTGGGGTGGGTGAGGTACCGGGTTCGGGTCCAGGCACTGGTGTGATTTTATTGCGCCCGGCCTGAACCTTTATTTTTTTTACTGCTTTCACCCCCCCAACATGCACCCCCCTGGAGTTGAGAATCCTTAAGTAGGGGGGTGCAGGAGGCGAAGCCCCCCATGAGAGGATGTGTGGGGGGGCATAGCCCCCCCCACAGAAATTAGTTAAAAATTGTCCTGGCACTGTTTTCCTGATGTGCCGGGGTTGTCAGAGTGCCAAAAATGTTTTCGGCACTCTGACTGAACGATAACGGTGATCGCCTTTAGGCATTTGCCATTATCACATACAGTAGACACAAATATTCCAGATTAAAGTGATAATAGTAACTGAAAGGCATATGCTTTGAACAGGTAGGGGAAAACATGCATGTAAATGTGTACAATGAGTATGCCTGCCTACACCCTTGCTCTTAAGTGAAGTGTGTCTGGGGTGTGAAAAGAGTGAAGGTGAACTCCCTGGAGGGGGGACAGAGTAAGTTGGGATAGGTTAATGGAAGGTGTTACCTGAACAGCTACAGTACATTGCTCCTTGAGCTACCCAAGCAATAGTATTTGGACAGCAGGAAGGTTAAGGTTAGTAGCAAGGAGACTTGTAGTTTGTACTAATCGCTGGGCCAGAGAAGGAGAAAGTCTTTTGTGCTTTTCAACTGGTACACTGCCCAGTTAGATGCCTCCATAGTTCATAAGGTGCAAGGTTTATGGACCAGGCAGAAGATATTTTTGAGTTAGATAGGGGCTGATGTATATATGCATTTATGGAGATGTGTAAACCACTGGAAGTCCCTGTGGGCAGTGATGCTCAGCAGACAATTTGGCTCTTTGTCAGCAATGTATAATAGCAGGTCTAAATTTGTTTTCTGGATCTGCCAATACAGATTTAGAAACATTGAGCTGAACAAAGTTAAGAAGGAATCAAGAGAAAAATTAAGCATATGCTTAAAGGAGTGCACGTGCTCTCACTGTATTGTATTTGTTCCGCATAATCTGCTGCTGTTGTTTTATTACAAGTCACTGAGTACCTTACAATGTTGTTGTTTTCACTGCATGGTAATGTGCATCTTATGAATTTGTGTATTGATGTCTTTATGCAGTGCTATTCCCTACTTCCTCTTCCCCAAGGATGCATCTGGAAATTAGCTGTTTTTTGTGCTGTTATCAACTCAGTATGCCCTTTCTGGTTAATTATTTTTCATAAATAAATGAATAAAGGTCTGTTTCCTTAATTTCTTATGTTCTTAGGAGTAGATTTTTGGGGCATTACTAGAGCAGGTAAGGTGGGATTAGAGAAAAAAAGGATATATAAAGTTGAGTATTAGCTAGATAGAAGTGGTACCCAAGGTTAAGGATGAGATCAGATGGCATTGGAAAAAATGATAAATAGACAAGTAGTGGGGCCAAGAGCAGACCCATGCAGTACACCGTATATAGCAATGATTTTGTACTGAATGTCTTTCATTTCTCCTTCCACTGCTCCAGCAAATCAAATCAACTTAACCCACATTCAGTTTTAATGGTAATCTCCAAAGACAGTGACTGAAGTTCATGTAGCATACAGATTCACTAATACAGTTACAATATATTTTCTTATTATGCAGACCATTCACGAAACAATATTTATAAACAGACATTACGAAGCGATAGCCTTTTAAGCAGGTTGTTGGGAGCACAGAGCACAAGTCTGACAAAGCACAACAGGGTTACTACAGTACATGAAGTAATTCCAGGCTGCAGAACAGCACTGTACAACACTACATGGTTGATTCACAGATGCAGTGAGAGGGGATCATTTGTCAGGGTAGGGGAGGGAGTGTAGAGTTTTGGATTGCCAAACCAAAGCTGTATGGGAATGTGGGGATGTAAGTATGTACTAGGGTCAGGACATTTAGGGCTGGATTCTTCATTTTTACTATGGTCTTGGTGCACCATGGTGTTAGTCGTTTCTGGAACATTTACTTTTTGTCTGTTTTGTTGACATGGTTATTCTCTTGCAAGTTTTGCATCGGTGTGGTTCTTTCACTAGAACCATACAGTATAATTTGGGTTGAGGTCCTTCATTTGGGTAAACACTTTATGACACTGGTGGGATATGCATATGCTCTATTCCTTACTCCCAGCACTACCAGAGCTATAAGAGGCAAGCTGATTTTTTGTTTATTGGTTTAGGGAACAGGGTGACACAGACATCTTGTATAAACTGCAAAGAACTTAATGAATGTTTCCTAAAAGTGGCATTTCTTCTTGGTATTTGTAGTTTCAGAAAATGTAGTTTCCATATGTGCAGCCATTGAGGAAGATTTTATACACACATCATGGTTTGCCAGTATACACTATTTATCCTGGTTGAGCACAACTTCCTCTGCGGTGCTGAGAATATCTGTCATTCATAAAATCTCTGGTCATTTCAGACACTGCACCAGAATGTAATAAACTGTGAACTTGTTATCTGTCACAGAGCTACCATAAAATATTTCTCTGCACTAACATCATCAGCTAAAGTAGGAGGCTACAATTAGGTTAGAAAACTCCAACTTCTGTCTTCCATAGAATCTTTTTGAGCAACAGGTAGAAGTAATCACCTACAGTATGCATTGACAAATGATATATGGAGATGGGATGTGTGGGTTATGTTAGACAGTGGAATCCGATGCTGTGGCACCTGCAGTTGGTGAAGAGTGTAGCTGCTAGACTGTTGACTGGTTTTTCGAGGTCGAGTCTTATCTCCCCAATACTGTGTGAACTGGACTGGCTGCCACTTAAGTGGCATATCTCTTATAAAGCTGGGTTGCTCACTTATAAGGTGCTACATGGGCTGGGCCTGAGTTACCCAAGTAATCTCCGGCACCTTTGCATGCCTTTATGCCCTCTATTATTGTGGACTTGATTTCCTCGGTCAATCCGGCTTGCATTATGGAGACCTGGCTGGGAGACAACACAGGTCCAGTTTTGGAGGCATCAGTCCTAGCAGGATTCTCCGTAGTGCACTGCCCAAGGAGGTAACAGTGTTGGGGTGTGGCCATCTGTTTTAGATCTGACTTGAACTTGGGTTCTACCTCATCATTTGAACACATGGCCGTGCCCGGGGGTCAAGGTGCAGGTTGCAAGATCCTCCTCCTGTACCAACCTCTGGGGCATGAGGCAGAATTCCTGCAGGAGGTCATGAACTTTGTCACCGACAGGGTGTTGGAGGCACTTACATGGCTTGTTCTGGGTGACTTCAATGCCTGGATCAATGATGAACTCTTGCATTTTGGTCATGACTTCCTCTAGATGATTACCTCACTGGGCCTTGTACAAGCTATATCTTCTACGACCCAAAGTCACATCTTGGACCAGGTATTCTCACTGCGGCTTGAGGTCACTGACCTCAAGAATGATTCAGCTGTTTGGTCTGATCACTGCACAGTGGAATTTTGTTTGCCCCCCCCCCACATTAGTCCCTCCCCTGTCGAGATGGTCCATTGCTGCCCATTGAAGGAGTTGACCCCAGAGAAACTCTTGGCGGTAGTGGATTTTTCTGGTGTAGAAGCCACTTGTGCAGTGGGCGTGAGTGAGGCAGTAGCAGCCTATAATAGTGCTGTCACTGAGGCACTCAACTCCATTGCACCGGTCCGTATATGACCCAGGTCTTCTCAGTTATGATTTCCATGGTTTGATGGGGCTTTTTTTTTTAAGTGTCTACTTTCCCATTTGCAAATTATAGTGCAAAGTCACTAGAGGGCAACAACTCAAGGAGATTGCAATCCTCTTACCACTGCTCTCCCTCAACACTTCTAGTTCTGGGTCCTTCATACCTACAGCCTTGGGTCTATAGCCTTGGGTCTAGTTCTTAAAGGAGCTAATACCTGCTCACACGCCTTTCTATTTACCACTCTGCTAACTAACAATGCCAATTAAAAGTTTAAATTTCCACAACTTACTATTATAGCTCTTACACTTCATCACAAGTAACTCGGTTTAGTATCATACTAGAGCTTAACAAGTAGTCTAGCTCCTTCTGCTACTGACAAGCACCAGTCTTTCTGGTCCTGTAGAATAGAACTCTCCCTTCCAACATGCAGTCTTACACTCTAGTTATTGTGTGTGCAGTAGGTTTTCTCCCCTGCCTTCTCGAACCAAATGTCTTATCACATCTTATAGCTCATTCTTTCCACAATAATTGCTACTCTCCCTGTCCTTTGCCTTATTGTTATTCCCTTTATTTATACACAGACTTTACTGTCATGCCTGCCTTCTTCAAGCAGCATGGTACTTTATCCTCACCAATAATGTGCCATGCCAGCACAATCTCATCGCCCTCTGTTTTTTCTGGCACAAACCTTATTGCGATCAGGGTACTACATCATGCCTTACTGGGCCCCGGGGACCTATGCTGTACAAAACTCCAGCCAACCTCCAACTCTCGTAACAAAAAGAGCAGTGCACATCCTTTTAAACTTCTGTTAAACACCTTAATAAAAATGCTCCTGTTGTTACTAATATCCACTGGCAATATTAAAATTAACACAGGGCCCCTCCATTCAGTCTCAGTGCCTTCGGAGTTCCCTCAGCTGAAAGGGTTGAGCTTTCTACAATGTTAATGCCTGCAGTTTATTGAAGAAGTTTGATGCCATTTAGGCTTAGATTTGCCTTGCCAAGCCTGAAGTTTTGGTGGTAACAGAATCCTGGCTGAGAGTATCCACCAGGACCACTCCATCAAGATTTATGACTCCAATATATTTAATGCAGATAGGCAATCTAGGGGAGGTGGGTAGCTATCTATGTGCAGGATAAATTCAGTGCCTCAGTGGTGGATGTCACTTCATTCCCCAAGGAATCTGAGTGCCTGATCTTAAAGATCCAGCTTTCTCAATCTATGTCCCTGTCTATTATTGGTTGTTACAGGCCCCCATCTGCTGGGTTAAAAGTTATGGAGCATTTAAATGATTTGCTAACCCAGCTGACTTCAGAGGTTGCCATCCTGGGTGTCTTTAATCTTGATTGGCTGTCTGGTTCCTCCAACCTTTAAACGACCTTTGTAATGCCTTTGGGCTCACTCAACTTACCTTGGAAGTCACCCATTCAAACATCAAGAATCCGGCTCATATTACAATGCTAGACCTAACATTTGTAAACAAACCCCATCTATATACTCATTGTGGTGTTTTCCTTAATGATCACTGTGATCACTGCTTCATCGCATGTGTAAGGACACCCCCTATACATATATCTACCTCTACATATGTTTTCAAAAGAAGCCATAGGGACTTTGGTTCTAATGCATTCCTTTTGGACCTGCAGCATGCCAACCGGCAAAAGTTCTACTTAGCCCCCACTGTGGATGAGGCATACAAGTCTTTTCATAGCATTCTACTCAATATCATTAATAAGCATACCCTACTAGTTAAAACCTACACAAGAAAAAGGTCCTGCCCATGGTTCACCAATGAGCTTAAGGTGACCCTACAAAACAGAGATGCCTTATGGAAAGGGCAAGAAAAAACAAACACCCAGATGACTGGGCAGTATTCAGGGAGGCAAGAAATAATAGCACCAAACTAGTCAGAGTGGAAATGGCTAGATATTTTAATAGTGAGCTTGAATCCTCCTCCAAATGTGCATCTAAATTCTGGAGTATGCTCAAAGGTTTGGAGGGACACAGCCCTGCCAGTTAACTCCCATCCAAAGTCTTCTCTGATGGGGCTGTCCATACTGATAAGCATAAGATACTTGATCTCCTTAATGATCACTTCAACACAGTGGGGTTGATGTTTGATACTTCCCCTGCCAAAGCTCTTCACGTGCAGCTATGCAGTCAGAATGCAAAAGCAGTGGAAGATTGACTCTTGGATCTGGATATAAGAAAAAGCACTGGTGCTGACCAGATTAAGCTGTACTACCTAAAAGTGGCTATCACGCCTTATCTCCTCCCATTACACACCTATTCAACCTTCCTTGTCTCAGGGTGTCCTTCCCGTGGTCTGGAAGACGGAGCATGTCATGCCATTGTTCAAGTCTGGAGACTAGAGTCATTTAAATAACTACCATCCTATTTCCCTGCTCACTATTCTATCCAAGATGCTGGAGAAAGTTGTTAACACACAGCTCAGGTGTTTTCTCGAGAGTAATAACCTTCTTAATCCAATACAGTCAGGGTTTAGGCCTCAGCACAGTACAATTTTAGCACTTGCTAAAGTATCCAATGATTGGCTAAAGGCCTTGGATGAGAAACAACATGTCTGAGCTTTGTTCTTAGACTTGAGCAAAGCATTTGACACAGTCTACCATGCATTGCTTATCACTACTCTCAATAATCTTGGGTTAGACCGATTGGCCGTGACTTGGTTCAGAAGTTATCTAATCAATCGCCATCAGAGTGTCAAGGCTGGTGGGGATCTTTCCCCTCTAAACCCCCTTTTAAGGGGGGTTCCTCAAGGGTCCATTTTTGGCCCACTGTTATTCACAATTTATATAAACAATATTGATACCGGGGTCAATTTGGCCAATATACATCTCTTCACCAATGACACGGTCCTGTACATAGTGAGGCCCACCCAAGAGTCAGCATGTGCACACCTGCAAGAAAAATTCAACACCCTACCGAAAAATCTTTTGCACTTGAAGTTATTACACAGCGCCAAAAGAAACAAGGCAATGTGATTTTCACCATTTGTTCTTGCACCAAAGGCGTATAACTTTTCCATGGCCCTACAGGTCACCACCCTACTATGTGAGCCCCTTGAATGTGTGACTAAATTCAAGTACCTGGGCCTGTGAATTGACCACAAACTTTCATTTGTGGAACACGTGAAGGAGCTTGCAAAGAAACTGAAACAGGCTTGGTCTTCTCTTCAGGATTAAGAACCTGCTTACACAAGAAGCAAGGGTTAGGCTAGTCCAAACTATGTTCCTGCCACTCATGGATTACACAGATTTTATCTACGGGCAAGCCCCGAGTTTTGCCTTGTGTAAATTAGACACACTATTTCACTGGGCAATCAGAATTATCACGGATGCACCATATCGTACATATCACTGCACTCTTTATGCCATGGTTGGTTGGTCTTCACTTAGTCTCAGATGCCATAGGAATGCAATCTTTTGAACCTATAGGGCTATAATCAACAAACATCCACAATACATTTCTGACTGTCTGCCCATCTCTCCTATTGGCTGCAATGTGCTGAGAAGCCTTTCCCTGATTTCCCTGGTTGTCCCTAAGATTAGGACACTCTTTGGAGCAGCAGCTATAAGCCATGACCTTCCAGTGATATGGAACAACATGCAAGAGGTTCTAAAGCTTGCAATACCAGTTAACTGGGCCTTCTTTAAGGCTCTGTTTCTTCACAAGTTCAGTGAATCCTGTAACTGCTTTAATTAGCCAGGCCCTGTATACTACTTGTACATTGCCCTCCCTTGTACATCTTCAGCACGTCACACCCTTCTAGTCTTCCTTTGTCCACCCCATTGCCAACCCAGTACCCTCCTCTTCATAAACACCCTATAGTCCTCCCTTTATTTCCTCCCCCTTGACTTCCCCTTGTCTCTTACATCTTAGCCCTCACCTTGTCCTACCCTTCACACCTCCCTCCCTTGACTTCCCCTCACCTGACACCCAGCCTCACCTCTCTATCCCATAAGTCTTGTTGCTACTGGGCGGGTATTATTTATATTGTAAATACTGATTTGTATTATTCTGCAAATATTTTTTGTTCTTGCCTTATCAATGTTGTATTTGAGTTTTTGAGGTCTACTGTAATGTTAGCCACATTGTATGCACTGTTATTTATGCCTAGCTCATATTTGCTGTACACGGACTATTGTATCATTGTATTATAACAACATTTAGCTTATGTGTTTTTGTTATGACGTACCCAGATCCACCTTGCAAATGAGTCTGTCTCAGTGATGTTTCACCTGGTAAAATAAAGATGATTAAAAGATGATGATTGACAAGAAGACCAGGGGTCGGAGGTTAGAGCATTGCTGACAGAGAACTCGGTCCAAAGAGGACAAATTGGCTTTGAGAATTTGCTACAGTTAATATCAAAGGGCAATCGACCATAAGAAGTCAGTGTTCCTGTCCAGGGAGATTGCTGCAGGGAGGCACAGATCTGCTCTGCTCTTTCAGACTGTAAACAGGCTTCTTCAACCTGTCTGTCTCCAGTGAAAAAGAGCAACTGCCGTGGATCAGTGTGAAGAGTTCACTCAGTTCTTCTCTGACAGAGTGTCCATCATTAGGACTGTGATCTCATCAGTGGGGTGGAAGCAGCCCCGCAGTATCAGGCAGTGCAGTATCAGAGGCATTCCTATTGCTTGGGATGAGTTTAGGCCAGTGGGGGTGGCAGAGGTCATTGAGGTAATCTCAAAGCTGAGGCCAACATTTTGTGAGCTGGACCCAAGCCTGACGCCTCTCTTAATGGGATTTATTGAGTCCATTGGTCCAGAGTTTGCCGAGATTGTTTGGTGTTCATTTTCAAAGGGATCTTTTCCAGATGCCTTAAAAGAAGCATTGGTGAAGCCACTTCTGAAGAAACCATCACTTGACACTGAATCTGGGTGAATTATCAGCCTATCTCCAACCTCTCATTTTTGGGGAAGTTTGTTGAGAAAATGGTGCCTCTGTAGCTCGAGACACACCTTGTGGCCAATGCCATCTATGAGCCATTCCAGTCTGGATTCTTGTCGAGACATAGCACTGAAACAGCTTTAGTCAGGGTGCAAAATGATCTCTCAGGGCGAGAGATGGAGTAGACCAGTCAGTTCTCTTCCTCCTCAATCTTTCCTCAGCTTTTGACACTGTGGATCCTGCAGTGTTGCTGGATCACCTCAGGGAACTCTGTGGACTCACCGGTACTGTCATCAATTGGTTCAAGTCCTTTCTAATGGACAGGATGCACAGGGTAGTGATGAGGACTTTCTCCTCCTGCCCATAGCCCCTACCATGATGAGTTACCCGGGGTCGAACCTGTCACCTGTGTTGTTCACAGTGTACATGCTACCCCTGAGTGAGATCATTAGGTGATACAGTCTGTGTTTTTATTGTTATGCAGATGATATCCAGCTGTATGTGTCATTTGCTCCAGGGACACATGATGCTGTGGAAGTACTAAATAAATGTCTGGCTGAGATCCAAGACTGGATGTCCTCTAACTGGCTTAGATTCAACCCTGTGAAGATGGAGGTACAGATGGTACAGCCTGGCCTCTGGCATGATGTGGATGCTGCTAGGATGGGAACAGGTGTTTTCCTGGGCTCTACCCTGTTAGCAGCTTTCACTAGGGTGAAAAATCTGAGCATCATCCTTGAGGATGGATTGACACTTGAGGTTCAGGTGTCATCTGTCACAAACCCACTCAGCAGGTCAGCCCTCTACTCCCAAAGTGCCAACCTCTGAGCCCAGTCTTGTGAACAGTTTAACAGAGCAAGGTAACCCTCTTGTCTGTTTTGTGAGTTCAGATCAACCTTTGGTCTCCAGTCTTGGAGGGATTCAAACTGTGAACCTCTTGTTAGCATACCCAATGTACGGGCTCAGATAATTCTGTCTTCAGGGGCCCAGATATCTTTGCCTATGGGCACCTAACTAGGTATACAGAAATGAACCCTTAAAAACTTTAATAAAGACCTCAGATTAAAAACACTTCTCTTTCCAGTTTGGTATCACCATTTATCCCTTAGGCTGCCGGAAGATTTAGAACGCATAGGTTTTAAGCTTATGCCTAGTGTCAGCTATAACCATATATGCTTTTCTTACAAAAGAAAGAAATTCAAAGACAGACCAAGTATGCTCTAAAAAAAGTTTTACTACAATAGATAAAAATATATAAAACATACAATACAGAGCTATTATATCACAAGACATACAAATCTAAAAGAACAAAGTTTTAAACAGTGCAGTTCCTACTACAGTAATTGGATTTGTTTTTCTCTCTAAATACCTGCTTAAAGTGCTCCAAAGATGTTTCTTTGTCAGAGTCTAGATAGAAGTGTTCTGAAGGAAAACAGAATTAATGTTTAAAAGCTGGTTTTCCCCACCTATTGTGCATGAAGTCACCTAGCTCCTCCCTGTCAGAATATATAACAAAATCTATATAAAAACAGGATGTCTTTATCAAGAATTAAATTCTGCAATCTTCAGCATGACTCATTTCCTTCAAATGACATTTATTTGATCTATTGATCAGTTTCCCCTCTCACACAAACATCAGCATTTATGATTTTGCACCAGTTTACTAAACCTGGCTTCCTCCTCTTGAAACATCATAAAAGGGATGCTGATTTCACTTTTAGCAGCTAAAGCTATAATTAACTTAGAAAAGTCTGTAATTAGCTTCTGTCCACCATGTAACACCTTGTTTCTAAAACCTGTGTGTGTATGATCTCACATGCTGTTTCAGCATTTTCTCATGGCTTTCATCGTTCAGCTGAAACCTGAGGGGGGGAGTGAGGTCGCTCCAAGAGCACCAGATTTCTTAGCATCTGTCATGACAGACAGTCCATAACCCATTTTTTTGTTTTACAAAAAAATGATACAGTGATCAGAACCAGCTGTCCAAGTGACACATCATCTGGAAAGGTTTTTACCACTTAAGGAATGTTGCCAGGGTCAAAACCTTAATTCCACCTGGCAACCTGCCCTCACTAGTACATGCATTTGTCACATTGAGGCTTGATTACTGCAATGCTCTATACATTGTGGTCACTGAGGGGGTTCTCCTCCACCTGCAGCTGGTGCAGAATGCAGCAGCAAGGTTGCTGATGGGCCTCCAGAGGTCCTGTCATGTGTTCCATTCCTGCATGATCTGCACTAGCTGCCATTGAAGTGGAGAATTATTTTCAGGGTGGGCTTGCTCACCTATAAGGCCCTCTACAGGTCAGGCCCTGGCTATCTGAGTGACCTCCTGTCCCCTGTCCACACTGGGCGCTCACTCTGTTCCTCCACTGAGGGCCTCCTGGTGGTTCCAAGGGCCAGGCTGAAAACCTTGGGTGATCATACATTTGAGGTGACCAGCCTGGCCCTTTGGAACTCACTTCCAAGATCAGTGAGAGAGGCTGCATCAGTGGAGGTATTCAAGTGGGGTCAGAAGGCACATGTCTTTAGAAAAGATTTTGAAACCCAGCTATAGTTTCATAGTTTTATTTACTGCTGAATGATTTTATTATCATTTTATGATTATTTATTTATAGAGCTAATTTATAGACTACCCTGATATTTTGGATTGTGTTTTCTGACTGTCTGACTGTGATTTAATATCGTTGTACTGTTTGTCATTGCACCTTGCATGTGCAAAGTGCCCAGACCCTCTGGGATTGGGTGCTAAAGAAATAAAATCTTATTTACTTGCCCTGCTCCACTGTGGAGGATGCCATGTTCATTCCCAGGGCCTGGTTTAAAACCACAGAAGACTGGACATTTGAGGTTGCAGGTCAAGTCCTTTAGCATGTTCTCCCTGAGGGAGGGTCCCTCAGTGAAGGCCTTAAAAAATGTCTTAAGACCTATCTTTTTGCACAGGGTTATGAGGAATGAGAATCCCTAAATGTTATCTCAGTATGATTTTTGTAGCAGCTGACATTTTAAATTTTAATGTATGGTATTGAGATTTCATTTAAAGTTGTTACTTATTTAATTGGGATGTATTTGTCTTTCTGCGTTATAATTGCTACTATCACAGTATGTAGTAATAGTGCCCTGAGCCTCAGGGAAAGGACACAGGAAAAAAATTAAATCTGCTACTACAACTTCATCACACTTGTGCAAGATGCTGGAACTGCTTGAGGATACCACACGTAAAAAGAGTGCTGACAGTGCTAGCCTCAGTATTGACATCCCTATGAACATACCAATAATATGTCTTTCTGATAACAGAATGGAGACTCATAAAGAAACATTTTTATGTCTAGGGTCTTCCAGTGGCAGAAAAAATGAAAATACGTGCATTCAAGGACTGACACAGCTCAGAAGGTAAAGTGCTGAGTATATTTATTGCTAAAGTGCCATCACAGGGTTTATAAACACTCAATGTTTCACTTAATGCCTTTTCAGGAGTGTAAGGGGCACCACCTATTATATAAAGCACCTATTTAATGGCAGCTCTTAATGGCACACCTGTGGAGTAACAATTAGAATAACTTCAGTGTAACAAGGTAAACAGTGCTCAACAGACTTCATCTAGCCTGTTTGCAGCCTAATATAACTGCTTCTATGGCTAAATATGAAGAGTTCACTCTTCTTCTCTGACATGGTGTCCTCCATCACGTTCAGTATTCATCAAACAGGGTATGTGTTTTCCCCCACTGGTCCACCAGATGTTCCAAGTTGTACCCCAGCTGTCTGGAGTGAGTTCAAGCCATTGACAGTGGAGGAAGTTTTCAGGGTGATCTCATCATTGTGGCTAGAGACGCAGCGAATTTAAATTTTGCCAGTGAAGTGAACTCGAAGTGGGCACTCTGTGTTGTCACTCTGCTTGGCGGAGTAGCCAGCATGAAATGTCCACTTCACCTTGTTATTATTACTTTGCACTGTCATTCCGCCTTAACGCGAAGTAAGGCAGAGCGACAATGGAGTGAGTTTCCCAGACTCATTCCATTTTGTATCATCGCATAATTTGTCCCAGAGCCACCTACTAATTCACTGTCCTTAATCCTCCCTTCCACACCCCCAACCCTTGCATACCCACAGCATCTCATCCCTTCACTCCTTGTATTATCCCAGTGCCAGACCCCCCCACTGTCTGCCACTTCTTCTGACACATGTCTCCTCCTTTATATGCTTGGGTTTCATTAAACTGACTATGCATTTCTCTTCATTTGTAGCATCCAGTGCAGCTACTCTCTTTGCTGGACTAAAAATGCCTTAACCTTGCAGGAATACTAGACCATGTATATGTTTGTTGTATCTAGTACCAATTATTACTTACTTGCTACCTTATTGTTGTATCTCCATGTATACCTACTGTCTTTGAACTGAACATAAATGTATTATTACTTGTCTTGTCTGATGACTTACTGCTTATTTGCCTGTATATAAATTCATTGCTACTTGACCTTGTGTGATGCAGGTCCACCTTGTAAATGAGCTTGCTGAATGGTGTATGCCTAGATAAATAAAGATTTTGATTGATTGATTGATTGATTGACAATATTGGCAGCCCCCCACACACACAGTCACTAGAATTAATGTGCATCCCCAAAATGCTACTGTTGTCTTGTCTCCAGAAAATTCCCCAGTGCTGATGAAGTGAAATGAGAGCGTAACAAGAAATGCAAAGTCTCCCAGAATTAATGGCACACTCAGTCATCCGGGCAGTGGTCAGACAAAGCCACCAGAATTAATGTTCATCCCCAAAATGCTACTGTCTTGTGTCCAGAAAATTCCCCAGTGCTGGTGAAGTGGAATTAGAGTGTAACAAGACATGCAAAGTCTCCCATCTTAGAGATGCAGAAAATTTAAATTCCACTGGTGAAGTGCCTGCAAAGTGGGCATTTTTCGTTGTCACTCCGCTACGCAGAGTGGCCAGCATGAAAATACCACTTCACCTTATTATTGTGATTGTGACTTCTCATTGTCATTCCACCTTAACCTGAAGTAAGGAGGAGTGACAACAATATTGGCAGCCCCCGGGCCCCCACACATCACATGGCTTACAGTACTGTAACTCACATGCTGTACAGAAACGCGAATGCCTATGGTTGTAGTTCCCCGATGACAATGATCTGCATCACAAAACTCCCCAATTTGAAAACTCATATCAATGAGTACAGTGGTGAAATCTGGAGAGATACTACAAAACAGGCTTACATGCAAGTAACTAGTAAATAAATTAATTTTGTGATTCGTGATGCGATCGTGAATCATGACTGCATTCATGACCGTGAAACAAGAATTTATTTTTCTCAGACTTGGAGCTGACAAGCATATTGAGAACGCTAATGCCTACAGCTGTACTTCCCTGATGACCTGGCTGTTTACAAAACTCACCAGCTTGAAAACTTATATCAATGGGTACAGTGGTGAAGCCTGGAGAGATACTACAAAACATTAATTTTGTGATTCGTGATGTGATCGTGAATCATGTGCACCACACCAGTACTCTGAAGGGAAGCCAAAGAAACAACTGTGACTTAAGTAACTGATGGAGATTGGGCCCTAAAGAGATGTAAATGCACTGACAGATTAAGATTTCTCTGTACACTAAAAAGATGTAGACACAAAGACATAACAACACCAGTTAACCAGTGCTCACCATCAGAAATCCAAATTTGGAAAAGAATACCTTTTGCCAGTTGGGGTGGTAGTGCACGGCAGTAACAGTCCACTACTACCAGTAAAGATACCATAAGCAGTACAAAAAAAATCATGCAGGTGCAGTGGATAGCAGGTTCACACTGCTGAAATTACTGTGTGGCACAATAAATAGTATCTGATTTAATGGCACGCGTGCATTGCTCACACACTACAAGTGATGCAAAGCAAATTGAAAACCTTTAGTAATATAACCAAATGTTTTAAACAAACTGAAATTATACACTGCTGCACTACAACAATCAGCAAAAAAAATTCCAAGAATTACTGAAAATATTACTGTGTGTACATTAACACAGTTATACAAGAAAAATATAACCAAAACAGAAAGACTGCCTTTTTCTCTCAGTTAATCTACCTACACACCACAGATACGCCCCTCCCCCAAAGCACACTTCACAGTACTCAGACTGTCTATTCTAAATTAACATTCAAAATCCACACACAAACAATAAACATTCAATGATATGAGCACAATCCTACAGTCCTACAATCAACGTACTAAATTTTGAGCAAAAAAAAATGGCTCAAAACTTAACAGCTTTTAGAGGATTTGAATGGTAGAGCTCTGAGAGGAAACTGTCTCCATCTTCCACTACACACACTACACAGAACTGAGGCTGTGCAGAACAATCTAGAGCCTATGTGACCTGCAATCCCATGAAGCACTGCAAATTCACTTTGGAACTCAATAACAAGGCGAAGTGATGCGAAGTACATTGATTTCAGTGACTTCGCCTTAAAATTGGTGTAGAAGTGGTTTGGGGAAGGTGGAGTAATGCAAAGTCATTGTTTTCAATGGACTTCGCGTTCCCCATTATGACGCAAAGTACTCCACATCGCGTTGTGGAGCACTTCACGGATTCCGCGTTACTCCGCGAATCACTTCGCAGAGCGAATTTAGACCACTTCGCCCACCACTAATTGTGGCCCATATTCTGTGACCTGGATCCAGGCCCGACGTATCTTCTGGTGGGATGTGTGAAGTCCATTGGCCCAGTGTTCACTTAGATTGCCCGTTTTTTACTTTTGGAGAGTTGTTTTCCCAGTACTTTGAAAGAGGCGCTGGTGAGGCCCCTCTTGAGAAGACCATCTCTCAATCCTGACATCTTGGCAAACTACAGACCTGTCTCTAAACTGCCCTTTTAAGCAAGGTTATAGAGAAAAGTGTGATGCAGCAGATAGAGGCTCACCTCGTTGCTTTTGACATTTTTCAGCCCATTCAGTTTGGCTTTAGGTCACGGAACAGTACCAAAATGGTGTTAATGTGGGTGCCCAATGACCTCCTCAGAGCAAGAGGTGGAGGAGAGCAATCCATTCTCATTGTCCTCCATCCTTCTTTGGCATTTGACACTGTGGACTAAGGTGTGTTGCTTGATCACGTTAGGGGGCTCTATTGGCTCACTGGTACAGTTATCAATTGATTTGAGCCCTTTCTGTCTGGTAGAATGCAAAGGATTGTGTGGGAAGGGTTTCCTCTTGTCCAAGGCCCCCATCATGCAAAGTCTCACAGGGTTTGATCCTCTCAGCCATGTTGTTTGCAGTGTACGTACTGCCCCAGGGTGAGATCATTTGACATTACAGTGTGGGTTTCCACTGCTGCACAGATGATACACAGCTGCATATGTCCTTTGCGCCTGACACTAATGGCCCTGTAGAGGTCCTAAATGCATGCTTGGCCAAGATCCAGGACTGGATGTCCTCCATTTGGATAAGACTCAACCCAAACAAAATAGAGGTACTGGTGATTGAGCCTGGTGGCCAGCATGATGTGGAGGCTGTTGAGGTTAATCCCACTTTGATGTTGAATTTGACCCCACTGACAGCTACCAAAAGAGTAGAAAACCTGGGTGTTATTTTTGATGATGGATTGACATTCAAGGCTAAAGTGTCATTCATCATCCAGAGTGGTTTCTATCACTTGAGGAATATCATCAGGATTAAAACTCTTCTCTGCAATTGCTTTAATTAGACAACCCTTATTGCATCATTAATGCCTAGTCTATGTTACTCTGATAGATGTATCTTGTAATCCACCTGCTGTTGTGTTCCTGCTATGTATATATTGTATAATATTAGTTATCCTGTTTATTTTTATATGCTTAATGCCTGATCTGTTTTAAGTTACTTACCTGGCTTTCCACTGTAATCATTTTTGCAACATTGTTAAATCTTTCTGTAGCCTGTATATCATTATTGTATTTATCTATTGTACTGTGTTCACCATTGACACCCGGGTCATCACTGAAAAAGGAACTGCATGGTCTCAGTGGATTTACCCGGTTACCAAAATTCTAATATAAAATAAATAAATAAATGAATAACAATAAATAAATAAAACCTTTATCACATTGGATGACCTGCCCTCACTAGTACATGCATTTGTGAAATCACGGCTCGACTGTTGCAATGCTCTCTATCTTGGGGTTAGTAAAGGAGTCCTGCAATGCCTGCAGTTAGTGCATATTGCAGTGGCTAGATTATGGACTGGCCTTCCAAGGTTGTGTTATGTGACCCCGGTGCTGCGTGATCTACATTGGCTGCCAGTAAAGTGGATAATCCCCTTCAAGGTGGGTCTCCTCGCCTGTAAAGTCCTATACAGCCTAGGTCTAGGTTATCTTACTGATCCCCTGACTCTGTACCACCCTCAGTGCTCCCTCCACTTTGCCAAGGCCTCCTACAGTTTCCTGCCATTCGAAACTCACAGCGCGCAAAAAAAAATTAAAAAAAATAAAACATCTGGTGACCACGCTTTTGCAGCAGCTATGCCAGTCTTGTGGAATTCGCTTCCTAGAACTTTAAGGGATTCTCCCTCACTGGAGGCCTTTAAGCAGGGCCTGAAAGCACATCTATTTAAGGAGACTTTTGGGATTTGACCCATACCAATTCATATTTATAATTGATTTTTATTTTATTATAATGACTGGTCAGCAATTTTTTCCATAGGCTGACCGAGTTATAATTTGCCATTATAACCTGCAGGTTATAATGGTGAGCATGAACCAAGTCACTCAAAACACATTTGCTCCTTGATTAGCTGTTCATCTCCGATTGGGTGGGGTAAACAGTTTTAGAAACATGGCAGCTCCTTATCCCATGTAGCGAGGAGCCATCAGACTGAAAGTCCTCGCTGTTTTTTCCTTTTCTAAAATAAAACTTAGATGCAGCTCAACATTTACAAACAAAAAATAAATCTATCTGGTTAATCTAGCCATTCGAAACTCACAGCGCACATCAACTACTGTACCAGTGGAAACAGACAAAAACTCCGATGTGCCTGAGGTAAGCCTGATCACAATCACAATCGCAATCTAAATGTCAAAAAGTACAAGTCCACAAAAAAGAAAGTAAATGCCAAATTAAATAAAAAAGCAACTCTACAAAAAAGAAAAAAAAAGGAGACAAAGATAGAGAGTGTGTGTGTGTGTGTGTGCATCTGTGAGAGTGAGACATGATTGAGACACAGCAATACCAAATGCAGTCTGGCAAAACAATTGCCGACCAGCAATTATAAAAAATTAAAAATGGGGAAGTGTGTCATTCTCGAATTTAATGGTCACCCTCGATGTGGGATGATTTAATAAACTCCTCAGGCTTCACCCTCGAGGTTTATGTAGCATCCCACACCTCGGGCGAACATTAAATTCTCATAACATCCACTTCTCAATCCATTATTGTATATGTTAGGGACTGTCTTGTTTTGATTTATGAATTTTTGTCTTTATTGGTATCTTTTGTACATTGTAAAGTGCCCTGAGCTTCAGAGATTGGGTCCTTTTAAATAAAATATTACTTACTGTTACTTATTAACAGTACAACATATTCAAAAGTGCTTTGAGTTTATTTTCACAGCTTTTTCAGTTTGTGGCTTCTGAAAAAAAAAGAAGGAGAAAGACTAAAAAGGTTAAAAATGATACATCACCATGCACAAAATTAGATTTGAAGTGTTAGAATAAAATAAAGGTAAGGGAATCACAAATTCAAAATTTTATAAATAAAGCTTTTACAAAACACAGCAATCTACATAACAGTCCAGACAAAACAATACAAAAATTGAGTCATTTCTACACTATCATTAAGTCCTGGTAAAACTGTTGCTTGTAACTTAAAAATCTGGTAGATTTCCCTCATGGCTAGCACAAGTTCTAAGTTCCCTCCTCTTGGGCCAATAACCACCTTCTCTATTCCCATGAAACACAGGGTATAGTCCTGCAGATTGTTAAAGCAAAGCACATGGTCCACTAAAACATTATTCTTGTTCTCATTTTTTAGGGCACACATGTGGTCTCCCACTTTTTCTTTCAGCCTACATTTGGTTTGCCCTACATAGAACCTGCCACACACAGCTAGCCAGGTACACCACATGTGTGGTGTCACACTTTATAAATCTCTAAATTTCCTGGAGCTGTCTATTGGTGGGATTGAGGAAGGTGTTACCGTTCTTGAGCACAGCACAGTATTTACACATACCACATTTGTGGCACTCCCTAAGGGGAAATGGTAACCAGGTGACAGTTATGGGTTTAGGCTGCATACTGTGTGTGATGCAATCATCCTAAAGTCCTTGCCCATCTGTAGAACATTCTAGGTAACTGGCCCATGAAAGGTGCAAGGTGTTCTTCAGTTTCAAGGATGTTCCAGTGTTTGTACAGTAGTTGTTGTACTTCTCTTGACTAGGTTAACTAAGTATTAACACAATTCACAGTAGGTTCCCTAGTATTACTATTAGTACTGTGCCTACTTATAGAAGTGAGTTTCTCTCTGTGTTAGAGGCCTTGTTCCTGGCCTCATCTGTATCACCCCTGCAGTAGTCCCTTGCCACAAATCTACCCTTCAAATTCATCCGCATTTCTCTTGAAAGTGCCAATGGTGTTACAATTTCTTCTAATGTGCAGAAATTGAGTTGTGTGTATACTGCAGATAGTGTGGTGTGGATGGCATAAACTTACTAATAACAGGGTGTTTCTTTCTGCTGGTTTTCAAAAAACATCTCTGTTAATCCCCTGTGCATTAGTTTCTGTAATATTAATATCCAGGAAAGAGATAGTTTCAAGATCAAATTTTAAAGCAGATTTGAGGTTTGTGCTACCCTGCTTAAGGAATGTCACAAGGGAAAGAATTTGAGCCTCAGTACCCTGCCACACCATTAGGATGTCATTTATTTTTTTAAATTTTATTTTACTTATAATTATAAAGCCAACAGTATTAACAAGAACAACAACAATATAGGAACAAAATGAACAAAGCTAAATTACAACTACCCCAAATGCAACATCCCCCTCCCATAGAGCCCCAAACCCTGCCCCCGTGCTCCACAGGAGCCATACGCAACTATAGAAAACTACATGCCTACTATCCGGTATCACAAAAAAATAATTTACAGGATTAAACAGTCTATTGATCTAGGAAAATGTTTGCACAATACATTAGAATGGCAGAATAACAAGCCAAAGGAAAATAGATAAATAGAACGGTTAAGCTGTTAAAACTTTTAAAAAAAGATAAAAAGAAGAAACAGTCAAGAGACTTGCACCAGGGTATCACTGTGAGAAAGATAAATACAGCGTGCCCTATTTCTCAAAATATGAAGAAAGGTCGTTATGAAAATGAACTAACATTTTTTCAAGGCACAAATTACATAAAAAGTTTTAGGACACTGTCCTACATGCTGGGCCATTGGAGATCTTAGGGCTCAACTCCAGGCAGCATGGGCAGAGATTGCACACCTCAAATTTCATATTCAAGAGGAAATATATTATAAGAACCACCCACCATTTCTCCAACATCCAACAGAAGCACCTCGACCACAGAAGGCAGTTAGTCCAGGAGGCTGGCAGGTGATTAGGAGGGGCAAATCGGGTGCCCCATCACTCAGTGCTCTGCAACATATTACCTCCACAAACCATATAAAAACTACAAACAGGTATCTGCCTCTGTCTCTGAAATCAAATAAAGGGGCAGAGGACTCTGCAGCATAGGAGCTAGCAAAAAAAAACTCACCCAAAACAGGAACCAAAACAGAAAAAGCAAAAAGGAAATCCAAAAAACTTCTGATCATAGGAGACTCCATGATTCAGGGAGTTGATACTTATCTCCTGCCAGGGGAAATGGTCAGATGGCTCCCAGGTAAATCAGCATGGAGAGACACTGATCACATTGCTAAAATTGTTCAAGAAGCAGGAGAAAACATTGACATCCTGGTACACATAGGGACTAATGATCTCACCAGCCAGTCAGTTGTGGAGACCAAGGAACACCTGACCAGGCTGGGTGACAAACTATCATCCATTTCATCCGGCATCTCATTCTCTGAGATCCTGCCAGCCTGGAAGAGGGGGCAGATGGACAGAAGGTCAGAGAAGGGGAGATAGGGGAGCTAAATATGCGGTTCAAGGGCTGGTGCCAGGAAAAAGGACACAAATTTGTAGGGAACTGGCAACAGTTCTGGGACTGAAAGTTCTTTAAATTTGATGGACTGCAGATCACGTGATGAGCCTGGCATGAGAGGACATCTTCTGTGCTGCTCCTAGGCCCCGATTATTTGTAATAAGCTTTTAATTTTGCTCAGGGCCCTTATCATTGTTTTATTACCTCACTCTGGTTGGTGAAGTGCTGCTGATTTAACATCGATATCTCAAGCTGATAGCGGGTGTGTGTGTATAAGCGGCTTTTGAAACTTTAGTCTCTCACTGGTGGCGCCTATACCAGGCCGAGCTGCTGCGCTGGAATGGAGCCGGACGTGGTGGAGCCCTTGGCTGCAAGAACCCCAGCACCAGATGAACAGGCAAGCCAAATTGAACTGGAAGGAGGGTCCAATACAAAGGCAGAGGATCTAAATGAGATTAAACAACTGTTACAAGGTATAGTGATGGATTTTGCCACTATCAAGCCAGCACTACACTCCCTGGCCCAGAGAATGGGGGATGTAGAAGTTCAGGTTTCTTCTCAGGAATGGAAAGTTACAACTATAGACCAAGAGTTAATTACCATACGTAAACAAGTTGAGAAACTTGAAGACAGAATGGAAGACCAGGAATCTCGGAGTAGAAGAAATAATCTCATTTTAGCAGGCCTTCCAGAAAAGACTGAAGGTCCTGACTGTGTCTCATTTGTGCAGGATATGCTGCTCAAGCTGCTTGGCCCTACGCCGTACGGGGAGGCTTACAACTTAGAGAGGGCACACAGGGCTCTACGGGAAATGCCTCCACCGGGTGCTAGACCTCGGGTTCTGATTATGAGGTTTTTAAATTACAAAGAAAAATCTCATGTGCTTAATCGTGCCCTACAAAAGAAAGCTTTGCAATGGAATGGTGCATCACTACGGCTTTTTCAGGACCAAACCCCAACGGTTAGAGAGAAGCAAAAAGAATATGCTGACATCAAGAAAAGACTCTACCTCCCTGGCACTAAGTTTCGCCTGCAGTACCTGCAACTTTACTGGTCCAATTGCAAACTGGTGAGAAGAGATTTCTGACTGCGAGTGATGCTTTAGTGGGCCTCAGAGCCGAGCTTCCTGATTTGTTAAAGCCACCGATCTGAATCACTGACACTATGGAGAGGACTGGCATAATTTGTTGAAAGGGACTTGAATGGCGGAAGCGACATGCAGGGCAAGATGAGGAAAACAGTGTATTGTTTCTTTCTCCCTCCCTCTCCCCCCACCCTTTTTATTCCCCCCTTTTTTTTTCCTTCCTCTATCTCTCTTTTCTGTTTGTTATATGAAGATGGCTGATGAATGTTTATACCCTATGGTTAAATAGATCCTTCTGGTTTGAGTTAGGAATATGGAGGCTTACCTAGGGAGTTGGGTTCTACGGGTCATATATGTACCTTTATAGATGTTGTAGAGATCATAGGATACTCAGATTTGTTTTTTGTTATGGGGGGCTTTGTTGCAAAGGGTAGATGATGGGGGGGTTGAGAGAGAGGGGAGTATGTTCCCTGAGTGTGGTGATGCCTCAGAAATGAACATCCATCCTGTCCAAATTACATTGACCGGGGCTTAACGAACCTAGTGGGGGATGGATATATGTGTTGGAACTGGGGGAAGGGTTACACCTCCTCACATAGGGAATGATATAGTAGTAGTTTGTGGGGCTGAGGAGGGACTTGCCATGATGTTCCGTAACTCCCTTCGATATCACAGGGTTTTTTTCTTGGGTAAGAGGGACCAGTTGTTCCTCAGGGCTATAGTTTATAGGGGAAGAAAGGAGCTGGGCAATGATTTTTGAAGAAAGGGCCCAAAGGGACTGTGGTGGTTGCTCTGCCTATATTCCCATACAGACTGGGATATAATGTGGCCTCATACTCAGCTCATCTGTCTACCATTAGGTATATTAATCTAGTGAACGAGGGATGTTCTTGGTGGGGTAGCATGACTAATTTGAATAAGGGACAAATGGCAATGGAGGGTGTTATATGAGGATAAGAGACCGGGTGAGTAATTTTTTGTTAGGGTTTTAGGAGAGGGGGTGTATGGTAGAATGAGAGATATGATATAAGGGATAGGTCCCTGAGATTGGTGCAATTATGATGGGGGCTGGGGGGGGAGCATAGAAAAGGGCTTGTCCATGAAGCGTTGTTTCAGGGGAGGTCAATCTAGGATTGCCAGGAAGATGATCCAGGGATCGGGGATGGGGGGTAGTTTAAGGGGATCTGATATTGAGAGACAGTCCAACAGGTGCCAGGGCAGGATGCAGACTTTGATAGTGCATTGTATGATGGTGTCGAACAAAATTCTTCTTATGTTTACTAATGTCAAGTGTTAAAATTATTTCATGGAATGCAAAAGGACTCAGGGGTAGACATAAAAGAATGGTACTTTTAAAGCATATTAGACAGATGGGAGCTCACATAGCTGCACTGCAGGAGACCCATCTATTGACAGAGGAGCTGAGCTTCCTTAAGAGGCTGTGGGTAGGCCAGGTTTATGGGGTTGGTAAGGAAAAGACCTCAGGGGAGTGGTGATCTTAATAGGCAAAATCTGTGCATATCACATAACACAGGTGATTACAAGAGAGGATAGTAGAGGGATTTATATTTTGGGTACTATCAAGGGTAAAGAGCTTACATTTGCTTTTATTTATGGTCCAACCACTTCCAATCCGGATTTCTTTGCTTCATTGGAGTTGGATATTACTGTATTCTCTCCACACTCCCTCATTTTGGCAGGTGATTGGAATCTATGTTTAAATAACAGGTAGAACAGGATACCACCATCCGGTGGGCCTCTGTCCAGGGCTCAGAAAGCTATGATTAGATTATTGGAGGTCACTGCTTTGGTAGACCCACTCTGGACTCACTCCAAGGGGGGCAACAACATGACTTTTTTCTCTGCGGCACATAAGACTCAATCCAGGATCGACTTTTTTCTGGTTAATAGGGTGGCGCTTGGTGAGGTTAAGGAGGTGACAACCCTGTGTAGAATTTTTTTGGATCATTCCCCAATTCAATTAACCTTGGAGCCTATTGCTGCCCCCCTAGGCCATATAGATGGCGGTTAAATGATATGCATTTGGCTGAGACTTCAGTCCAGAGCAAATTAGAGGAAATCGTACTTGAGGTCGTACAAAATCAATTGCCTACACTCCAAAATACAAAATTAGCAAGGCCAACCTGCAAAGTGCTATATGCAGGGGAAGCCCAGGGTTTGGCAGCATGGAAAAAACAGAATGAGAGGTGCAAAGGAGGAGTTTATCCTGGGTGCCATTGAATCATTGACTCCTCTGGAGGCGTTCTCCTCAGAAATAGATATGGAACTTCAAAGTCTGAGAAGCGAAATGTCTGATATCATGTATGGTAAGGTGGAATTCTGGCTGGAAAAGATTCAAGCTAAATATTTGTTGCAGGGCGATGTACCGAGCCACCTTCTTGCTGCTAGAGCCAGGGAGTGGGAGGCCGCGAGGATGGTTATGTCCATACAGTATGCAGGGCAGCACTTAACGGATCCTCAGAAAATGGCGGATGCATTTGCCACTTATTATAAGGATGTTTACCAAGCAGAACACCTTGCTGATGAGATGGCAATTAGGTCCTTCCTAGAGGGAATGCCATTACTTGTGTTGGATGTGGCACAGGTTAGTGAGTTGGCGGCCTCAATAAGAGAATCTGAGATAATAGATGTGATTCAATCTCTGCCGTCTGACAAAACTCCGGGGCCAGATGGCCTATCGGATAAGTTTTACCAGACACATCTCCATACTATACTCCCACTGCTGAAGGAATTTTTGGACTATGTAATGCAGGATGGGTTGTGCCACCCACCTCTCTACCAGGCATATATTTCCCTGATTCTAAAACCAGACAAGCATAAGGAGCTGCCGGGTAGTTATAGGCCCATAGCCTTGATGAATCAAGACATCAAGATTCTCACGAGGATCATAATAGAATATTGAATATTGCCCCAAATTTAATTAGTCATAAGCAGGTAGGATTTATGCCAGGTAGGGGGGCGCAGGATGCCCTTAGGAAGCTCCACCAAATACTTGGGCAAGCGTCAGATTCCCAACTTCCCCTAGCTTTGATATCTTTGGATGCTGAGAAGGCCTTTGATAGGGTCTCCCACCCAATTTTATTTGCTACAATGGAGAGGATGGGTTTCCCTGAGGGCCTTCTCAGAGGTATTAAAAACCTATATGCGGCTCCCATAGCCAAAGTGTTATGTAATGGGTATATTTCACGGGAGATTCACTTAGAGAATGGGACCAGACAGGGATGCCATCTCTCGCCAATATTGTTTAATATTTATCTGGAACCCCCGTTATGGGCAATCAATAATGATGCTAACGTCAGGGGGATCATGATAGCGGGAAGAGACCTAAAATTTTGGTCTTTGCAGATGATATCTTGTTACATTTGCATGAACCGGCCTTAAGTTTTAAGAGGACAGTTGAATTATTGGCAATTTTCTAAAGTTTTGAATTATAAGTTAAATTTGAGCAAGACGCAAATTCTCCCTTTGACACCGCATGTCAGCAGAGCAGATTTTGAACTCCTACAGGTACTTTGGGTGCCGGACAGGATTAAATATTTGGGTATATGGATCACAGCTCATATGGAGGTTGGCGCAGTGATAAACATGGATTTGACTTTGTCTGCGATTAAAGGGGACATACTTAGATGGAATAAGCTTCCTTTGAACTTTGCAGCTAGATTGGGGTTAGTCAAAATGAACCTTTTTCCCATGTTGTTATATGCAATACATCTAGTCCCTTATCATATTCTCAAATTATGGTTTGTAAAAATTAGGAAACTGCTATCAGAATTTTATGGAACTCTAGGCCTCCTAGGAGAAAACATAGCATCCTGTGCTTACCGGTTAATATGGGGGGGATCAAACTGCCTGACCTTCAGCTATATTATGTGGCAGGACAAATAGGCTTCATGAGTCGATGGGTTAGTAACTCAAGTGGAAGGGGCATACACTCCAATATGGCTACAAATAGAGAGGCAATTATTACTGGATTCAGGCCTCTCTCCAGAGGCATTTCTCTTTGCTAGTCCAGAGAAATACCTTAAAAGCACATCTCTGACTCCAATCGTTAAATTGGCATTGGCCTGGTGGTTATTTCTTACTCCTACCCAGAGAAGGGATCAAATGAGGTCTCAAGAACAGCCTCTGCTGGGCAACCCTAATTTCTTGATTTGGGGTAAGGTTATTACTCAGTGTTGGGCAGCTCAGCTCCTGGGCCTGCAGATAATAGATGTTATAAAGGATAATAGGGTGGTTCTCCCGGGTAAGTGTGATTTAATGCACTTTTTCAAAAGGTTACAGCTTATTAAAATGCTGGAAGGGGTCTGGAAAAGGTTTGGGGGCCCACCAGGAAATCTGTTTACATGGGATAATCTAAAGGAAGTGGATCCTACTTCTCTTTCTTTATCCAAAATTTACAAAGTGCTTTTGAACTATGTCAGTCCGAACTCTCCCATCAGGATTCCATATTGGGATAGAACATTGGCCCTTCAGAGGCCTGCTTGAGACAATATATGGAGGAGTCATAAATATATATCTATCCCCAAGTATAAGACTATGCAATTTTTTATTGTTTCCAATATGTACTTTACCCCTGTGAAACTATGTGATAGACACTTTAGACAGACAGACCTGTGTTTTAGATGTGGAGTGGGTTCTGGCGATATCCTACATGTGATGTGGGAATGCAGTAAGATTGCACCTCTTTGGGTTGAAATTAAACAACAGATGCACCATCTGTTGGACTATTCAGAATTTATATTGCCCGAAATATGTATCTTAGGTGATATGTCGAAGATACGTAGGACTATTCCTAAATATCATTTATCTTTGCTGTCTATGATAGTTAAATCCACTATATTGAGACATTGGAAGGATGACTATATCTATACTTATGAGCAATGGGCGAGAGATCTTATTTGTGCCTTGGAAAGAATACAGAGGCATGCTTATAAGGAGGGAAGGAAAGGGTTATATAAAAAAAGATGGTCGACTTTGGAGGCAATTTACACACTGAAAGTTACTAATATTCGAACACAGACCTGTCTGTCGGGTTGGCATCAGCAAGAGAGTATTATTTAAGAGAATTGTATAACTTGAGTTGAACTTTTTCTGTTTTGAGTGAATATAATATAGTATCCACAAATGTTATGGAGTTGCACTGGTACTAGTGAATTGGTATCAAGATAAGGGTGTTGGTCTGCTTAGGTTTAAGGGTGGTGGTGGACTCTCTCTCTTTCCAGGGGACATCGCCTGGGGCTACCTCCAGTGGGCAATGTTGCCTAGGTCGTAGCTTAGATTTCTCAATCCTTGAGGGTAATTAGTACTTTTGTTCAAGGGGTTTTATCCCCGTGGGATGGGAAAAGTTATTGACATGATTACTTCCAGATAAGGCTGTTATAGTTCTAGCCAATGTTTCGGAGACTAACCCCTCAGCTGTGGGTGTATATAGTTGGGGCTGTACATAGTTTTCACAATCAGTTTTGGGATTGTGAATCCCGGCTGCATCCGGGACATTTGTGTGTATGGTTAATAACTTGAAACTCTCTAATAAAGATGTCTTTAAAAAAAATAAATGAATAAAGAAATTTGATGGACTGCATCTGACTAAGGAGGGGGTCAGTGCATTGGAGCAGAAGTTTGACGTCTTTGCAGAATATTTAAACTAGCAAATAGGGAGAGGGGTGCAGCACCCCATACGTCGAAAGGAAAGAACACCCCTCCCTCCTCAGCTAGTGGTCAAACAGGAGGTCAGCTTGTTTGTAGTTTAGTTGCATCACCAGGTAAGGAAAAAGGTCCAGCTCCCCATATGATGCACAGAGAAAATGCCAGACCTCACCCAACAACTAACACACCAAAATCTGGCCAATGGAAAATCATGTACACAAATGCTCACAGTCTGGGAAACCAGATCCCAGACCTGCAGGCAATAATGACAGAGGCTAAACTGGACATAGTAGCAATTACCGAGATGTGGTTTATCAGTAACCACACTTGGGACTCTTCAGTACCTGGCTATGTACTGCTCAGAAGAGACCGAGATGCAAAAAGGGGGGTGGAGTGGCCCTGTATGTCAATGAAAATATCAAAGCTACAGAAAATCAGAATACACATAAGAAGCCAGAAGAACTGTGGGTCACCCTGGAAACAGGAAATGGGACAGCCATAAGAAGTGGGGTTGTCTACAGGCCCACAGACCAGGGGGAGGACATAGACACATTACTGTTAGAAGAATACAAAACATAACAGCTAAAGGGGAGGTTCTAATAATGGGAGACTTCAACATGCCAGATGCAGATTGGTCAATACCAGAAGGAACATCTGCCAGAAATAGAAACATGGTGGATTCCCTGCAGGGGGAGGGCCTCAAACAACTGGTACAACAACCCACAAGAGACAGGGCTATCCTAGATATAGTGCTGACTAACAGGGAAAGGATCACAGATCTCCAGGTAGAAGGTCACCTGGGGGGATAGTGACCATCACATGGTATTGTTCAATTTGGCCACTTCAACTAAATCATCCCATTCCAAGGCAAAAAATATGGGACTTTAGAGGAGCTGACTTTGATAAGATGACCAACAGAGTTAAGCTAGGCCTGGCAAAAAGAAATACAGGTGAGGGGTACAGGCAAAGTGGGCAAGCATTAAGGATGCAATACTTGAAGCAACATCCCATTGTGTTAGAGAGAAAAGGAAGTACAAAAGAAGAAGGAAACCACTTTGGTTCTCAAAAACAGGAGCAGAAAAGGTCAGAGCCAAAAGGCTGGTCTTCAGGAAATATAAGGGAACACAGCGAGATGAAGATAGGGAGGCATACCAAACTTCCCAAAAGGAAGCAGGGAAGGCAGTACGACAGACAAAGGCCCAAACCCAGGAAACACTAGCACAAACATTAAAAGAAGAGGACAAGACTTTCTATAGATACATTAGTAAAAGGAGAAAGTCCAGAGGTGGAATTGCCAAGATCAAAGGAGATAAGGGGACATGTAGGGAGGACCCTGTAAAAGCATCTATCCTAAATAGATACTTCTGCTCAGTATTTACTGAAGAGAATGTAGGGCAGGGCCCACAGCTCAGCACCATGGACACAGGGGGAAGGGAGGTGAGCACTAGTCCCTTCACAAAAGAAAGGGTCCTACAAGAGCTCAACAAGCTCAGGGTGGACAAGGCAATGGTACTTGATGGCATACATCCCAGGGTATTGAAGGAGCTAAGGGTGGAACTAGCAGAGCCATTATCAGAACTGTTTAGTGAGTCTCTGAGCACAGGAGAGGTCCCAGAAGACTGAAGAAGGGCTCATGTGATCCTGCTCCACAACAGTGCTAGCAGGGAGGAAGCAGGGAACTATAGACCAGTCAATCTTACCTCAGTAGTGGGCAAGATTATGGAGGCACTCCTTAAGGAAAGGATAGTGCAACACTTTTAATCCATAGGGGCACAGAATCCAAGACAGCATGGGTTTACAAGAGGAAGGTGCTGTCAAACTAATCTCATAGATTTCTTTGACTGGGTAACCAGAGTGGTGGACCAAGGGGGAGCAGTTGATATCACCTACCTTGACTTCAGCAAAGCTTTAGATACTGTTTCCCATAGAAGATTGATTAATAAGCTGGGTAGGCTCGGGGTGGGTCAGATGTTGGTCAACTGGGTGGCAAACTGGTCGACGGGCAGAAAACAGAGAGTGGTGGTAAACGGTATATAGTCAGAAGAGATGCAAGTCACAAGTGGGGTACCCTAGGGATCAGTCCTGGGGCCAGTCCTCTTCAATATCTTCATCAGTGACATTGCAGATGGACTGGAGGGTAAGATTTGTCTGTTTGCAGATGACGCCAAGATCTGCAACAGAGTAGATGATCCAGAAGGGGTGGGCAGAATGAGAAGATATCTGGATAAGCTAGCAAATTGGTCGGAAGAGTGGCAACTGTGGTTTAATGCAAAGAAGTGCAAGATCATGCACATAGGGAAAAGAAACCCAGAAGCCACCTATAGGCTGGGAGTGGAGTTGCTGGCAGTCACAAGGGAAGAAAGAGACTTGGGCATCATCATCACCACCGATGACCTGAAATCATCCAAGCAGACCACTAAAGCAGTAGGTAAGGCTAGGGGGATGCTAGGGTGTATTAGTAGGGGTATCACAAGTCAGAAGAGGGAGGTAATAATCCCTCTTTACAAGACACTGGTTAGGCCCCATCTGGAGTACTGCATGCAGTACTGGAGGCCACACCTTCACAAAAACATTAACCAAGTTGAGGCAATCTAGAGAAGGGCAACCAAAATGGTGCAGGGACTGCATCATAAAACATATGAGGACAGATTAATAGAGCTCAATATGTATAACCTACAGCGAAGGAGGGAGAGAGGTGATTTGATCGAAACATTCAAACACCTTAAGGGCATTAACAAGGTGAAAGAGTCTAACATGTTTCATTATAAGGAAAATAGCAGGACAAGAGGACCCAGCATGAGATCAGAGGAAGGGCGACTAAGGGGTAATGTGAGGAATTTTTTTTCACAGAAAGGGTGGTGACTGCATGGAACGGCCTACATCAGGAAGTGGAGGATATTTATACAGTGCAGGGCTTCAAAGAGGCATGGAATAGGCATAAGGGAGCAATACAGATGAGTATGAATAGATAGGGCATTGACAGAGCAAAGGCCGATGGCACATTTATAAGGTAGAAAAAGAAATGGGCAGACTGGATGGGCCTTGCAGTCCTTATCTGCCATCAACTTCTATGTTCTATGTTTCTATATTTATTGTAATCTGAACTTTAAACTGGGTGGTAAACCTTTTTCTGGAGATTGGCTTTCCCAGCGCAGACACATTAACGTTTGCAGCATGCTTCATGAAGGTAGTAACAAAACATTAAAAGAAATTTCTATTTCTGTTGAGTTGGGTATCAAACACTTTCTCAAACTCTTTCAACTTAAAAAAGTAAAGCCCTACATGGTTTGGGCCCTGACTACCTGAAAGAGCTTCTGATTTCTTACCTCCCAGAGCTACTGCTCCGCTCAGTCAACGAGGGGTTGCTGGAGATTCCAAGGGTAGTTTTAAAATCTTCTGGTGCCCGGGCTTTTATGTTTGTGGCACCAACCCTCTGGAATTCTCTACCCCATTGGATTAGAGAGTGCATGACTGTGGGGGGTTTTAAACAAGCACTGAATCCTTTTTATGGATTAAGGCATTTGGGGATGGTGCCAACATGGATTGATGGTATTTTTTTTAGCGATTTTATGGTGATATTTTATTGTGAATAGATTTTAAATATGTACTGCGTCTTGATTTTTGAAAGGCGCACTATAAATAAAGATTATTATTATTATTATTATTAAGTGAGCAAGCTTACAAAAGTGATCTTGTGGGGATCTTGTGGGCATAAAGCCCACCTGTTCTCTACAAATAAGATTGGACCAGATCTGATTAACCTGTGCAGCTAATATTTTAACTAAAATTGTAACACCATAATTCATGAGATATTGGGTGATAATTAGCCACCCTATTAGGGTCTTTACCCAGTTTTGGTAATAAAATAATCATAGCTCCAAAAAGGGTGTAATCAGAAAAGCCATGGACATAAATACCCTAGTAGAAAGTCAAGAACATAGGAGCTAGTTCTTCTGCAAAAACTTTATAAAACTTAGCCGATAGTTCATCTAGGCCCAGTGCATTATCAGCTATTAAACCCTTAACAGCTGTAAATTCCAGGGTCATACCTGAAAATAGGCATTTTCTATGTCTAGCACACCTACCTGGTGTGATGCTCTGCCATCTGCCTCTTGTTATAATGTATGATATTTGTATTATAAATAAATGGCATGTGTATGTGATGTTCTGCTGACACACAAGTCAGCCAGTGAATGAGAGACTTGACCTTTGACCTCTGAAGTGTCAGTGTTGCTGAAGTAGCATTATGATAAACTGACCAGGGATACCCCTAATTAAAAGTCTTCCTTCCAGAGGGACAGTTTATTACCTCATAACCTGCTCCTGCTTTTTAAGTTGGAAACTAAATATGAATTGTATGACCTTAGCAGGAAGGGAAGCCATCTTGTCAAACAACCTTATCAGTTGTAAACCTGAGATCACTCTAGTGAAACAGGAAATCAGCAGGGAGACATCAAAGGGGATGTTTTGATGAAATACATAATTTAAAAATTGCTAACTGTTGATTTCCACAGTAGAAATTAAAGCTATGGGAGGATCTAACTGTGACCTCACCAAGGGGGGTGGAGAGAGGATTCTGAAAGGGTCAGGCATCTGAGGGAAACAGAGTTTTTGTATTCAGGACTCAAGAGAGGCACTAGTTCTTTGGACTTAAGAAGGCACTTTATAGTAACATCTACCTAGAAAAGAACTTTAAAGTGTTTGTGGTAGGCATATTTGTGTTCTGTAACTTCCCATTTATTATATGTGTCTGTAAGTTATTGATATAATTGTTCTGTGTTTGATTTTACCTGTTTTACAAATTTTAGTAAACAACATTTTCTTTAAAATCTTGCCTGTGCTTTTTCTCAGTTCTTTTACATGTGAATGCTGAACCTGTGTTTAAGTCTGACAGCTGTTAAGGGCTTGAATGTGTTACTAATCTTGCTAAAAGGTAAGAATATACCTAGGTCTCATATTGAGTCATAAGGGTACATTTTGGAAACCTGGTTGGGTGCCACTGGGCGAAGGATTGTACTGCATTCCCAAAGAGGGTACAGTGGCGTGAAAAAGTATTTGCCCCTTCCTGATTTTCTCTATTATTGCATATTTGTCACACTGGATGTTTTCAGGTCTTTAGACAAAATATAATATTAGATAAAGGGAACCTGAGTGAACAAATAACACTTTTTTTTTTTACTTATTTCATTTATTTAATGAAAAAAGTTAACCAACACCAACGGGCACTGTGTGAAAAAGTAATTGCCCCCTAGTTAAATCAACCCAATTAAAGGGATAATTAGAGTCAGCTGATTGAACACAGCCAGGCTTGATTACAGCCAGCCCTGCTCAATATAAATCTCACTTATTTTGACCCTTACCATCAGAGTCACGCTGCCAGCACAAAGATTCAACAAGCACTTTATGCCATGATCAAAGGAAGTTCCTGAAAAGATCAGAAAAAATGTTGCCCTCTATCAGTCTGGAAAGGGTTACAAAGCTATTTCTAAGGCTCTGGGACTCCATCAAACCACAGTGAGAGCCATAATCTCCAAATGGAGAACACTTGGAACAGTAGTGAATCTTCCCAGGAGTGGGCGGCCTGCCATTACTCAAGAAGGAAAATCATTCAGGAAGTCTCAAAGGATCCTAAAACAACATCCAAAGAACTGCAGGCTTCTCTTGCCTCAGCTAAGGTCAGTGTTCACGACCCACAATCAGAAAGAGACTGGGCAAAATGGGCTTCATGTGAGAGTAGCAAGGCAGAAACCACTGCTAACCAAGAAGAACATAAATGCTCGTCTCTCATTTCCAAAAGCACCTGGATGATCCACAAGCCTTTTGGGAAAATGTTCTATGGACAGATGAGTCCAAAGTGGAACTTTTGGATGACATGGATCCCATAATGTCTCGCGTAAAGCAAACACAGCATTCCACAGTAAGAACACCATACCAACAGTCAAACATGGTGGTGGTAGTGTGATGGTGTGGGGATGCTTGCTGCCTAAGGACCTGGATGACTTGCCATAATTAAAGGAACCATGAATTCTGCTCTGTACCAGAAAATTCTTAAGGAGAATGTCCGTCATCCTTCCATCAGCTGAAGCTGAAGCGTAGTTGGGCCATGCAGCAAGACAATGATCCAAAACACAAAAGCAAGTCCACATCAGAATGGCTAAAAGAAGTAAAATTAAAGTTTTGGAGGGCCTAATCAAAGTCCAGACTTAAACCCAATAGAGATGCTGTGGCAGGACTCTGAAACGAGCAGGTCATGCTCGAAACCTACCAAATGTTGCTGAATTAAAGCAGTTCTATGAGGAAGAGTGGGTTAAAATTCCTCCACAGCGATGTGAAAGACTGATATTGAATTATAGGAAGTGTTTGGTTGCAGTCATTGCAGCTAAATGTGGCATAACCAGTTATTAAGTAAGGGGCAATTACTTTTTCACACAGTGCCAGTTGGTGTTGGTTAACTTTTTTCATTAAATAAGTGAAATTAAAAAAAAAACAAGTGTTATTTGTTCACTCAGGTTCCCTTTATCTAATATTACATTTTCTCTAAAGACCTGAAAACATCCAGTGTGACAAATATGCAATAATAGAGAAAATCAGGAAGGGGGCAAATACTTTTTCACGCCACTGTACATATCTGAGCTGGTTAACTGGCTGTGCTAGCGAAAGGTTCACATTTGACCCCCAGGACTCGGGGCTAGTAGGTGATTTGGACCCAAAACAGGCAGGAGGGTTACCTTGTCTGTCTCCTGTTCACATTATTGCACTTCAAGGTTGGCACTGTGGGAGCAGAGGGCCTGACCTGTGGAGTGCATTTGTGACACCTGGTAATCAAACACAAACAAACAAACAAACAAACAAATAAATAAATATCTTGAACACATCTATGGGTTTGGTCAACATTTCATGTTGATCTGGTGTCAACACAAGAAGATTCAAACCATTCAAATATTGCTGACTCTCTAATCAAGGGGGTAGATCTTGGAAGTGACCATAAAGAGAACGTTAACATTTTTCAAATTCTGAGACAATGTCCATAGCATTGGTTTTGATACTGTTATCCATATCCGAAAGAATAGATGGGATGAGTCTAGAGGACTCTAACTTTCTAAGGTGTGAAGCTAGTAAACAACCACCCTTTTCACCAAGATCAACATATTTCAAGTGCATCTTAAATAAGGCATACTTAGCCTGATCATGTAACAGGTTTGCATATTGGTTCTGGGGATAGACCAACTGAAGGCATAAAAAATCTGATGCATTAGTAGTTAAGTTATTTTCCAGATCATATATTTCTGATAAAAGTTGGGTACCTTTCACTATTCGCTGCAGCTTACACTTAGCTGCCAGATAAAGGAGCTCTCCCCTAATAAAACATTTAAAGGCAACCCATTCTTGATCTGCATTGGCTATTAAGTCCTTACTAACCTTATAAAATATTGTAATCATTTCTTTAAGATGGGTTACTGTAAACTCATCTTTGAACAGTTGGTTATTCATTTTCCAAATACTGTCTTTGCGATTTTTTGGTAGCAAAGTATCTTGTATACAAACTGGAGAGTGATCAGAAATAACCCCCAAGGCTATCCCTGCACAACAAAGGCCTCAAGGGACCTCTTTACTTACTAAGAAATAATCTATTCTAGAGTAAGACCTATGAGGTGCCAAATAGAATGTAAATTATTTACTGTTAGGATGAAGGACTCTCCATGGGTCACATAGACATGTTGAATCAATAGAGTCATGCATAGCACATTGTTCAGAGTTTAGT
Source organism: Neoceratodus forsteri (assembly GCA_016271365.2). Classification (NCBI taxonomy): domain Eukaryota; kingdom Metazoa; phylum Chordata; order Ceratodontiformes; family Ceratodontidae; genus Neoceratodus; species Neoceratodus forsteri. Next base: position 824,448,955 of record CM057455.1, on the reverse strand, counting down.
CCAACAAATGACCCAGCTGTCCTATCGAGGTCTTGTGTAAAAGTTAAATTTCTGTCCACCCCCCCCCCACAATGATTGGAAGGGATAGGTTAGTAAGCTTAGTAATGAATGAAGGAGAATCAACATCTGGACTGTAAACACAGTCCAAAAGAATTTCAATATTATTAAGTAAACCAAGGATGAAAATATGATGGCGCTCTGGGTCTGCAATAGTTTGTTGGAGGGCAAAATGAATACCTTGCTTAATTAAAATGGTGGTCTCTTTCTCTGACAGGTTGTGTCCCCAGCTCCAAAGACTTGCTTAAGTCCAGCTTTATGAAGTAGGTGAATCTTTGATGATAATAATTGTGTTTCCTGAAGAAAAGTGATTGTGCCATCTATATTTTTATTTAGTTTTTGTTGACCGGGTAAGTGTACTAGACAAATCCTGCCTATTTTCAGGCACGACCCAGGGGAAGGAGATGCAGATGAATGCCAACTGACCTTGAACCAGATTAAGCTGTATATGATTAATGTTTAACAATTTGAAAACATTTAACCCTGGTGCAAGCCTCTGTTACATTCCACATGACATATTTAATAACATTGCTCATAATCTTTCAAGATTATAATACAGTAAGCAAAAATCCTATAAAAGGCAGACATGACATATAGGAAAAGGTAATTTTATATTCTAAAATAGCCAGTGGAGCACCCTCAAACCCAAGTAAAAATCCAAACATAAATGATCACTCACAAATACTCCCAACAACAATACCGCAAGTACAGCAAGAACAATTACAACCTAATAATCCCGGTCCTAATGAATTCACTCCAAGAAAATCTAAATCCATGATGAAACCCACTAGACCTAATAGACCCACTCTGACCCTTTGCCAATGAAATCCAGTCATATGTAAAAGAGAAAAAAATATATAATAGGAGGAACCCCCCATGGGACAAACTCCCCCAAGTCTATAAACTGAGTGAAACTAGACCCTAACATAAGCACTTGCCCTAATTCACACTAAAAACAGGGTAGGTCAACATTAGGATATTACGAAACCATGTAACAAACCAATAATAACAATGATCTCCATAATCTATAGAAAGAATGAAAATTATTTTAAAAATGAAGGTTGGTTTGTTTATTTGTTTGTTTATTCACCATATTACAGCCAAAACTCCAACCAAAGTTGGGGTCGGCTGAAGTTAAGTACACTAGTTCATAACAAGAATACAAAAAATACAAAAACATAATAAAATTACTCCTTAACTCCTTTGTTCCCATAGCCTCCATATGGTGTCAGAACCATTCATTGTTGAACCCGACCCAAAATGGGCACTGGGAGGGAATGACAAGGACAAAAACAATAAACATTTGATTACACAGAGGATACACACATTATTAATATTAACAATCATTTAAAAATGTCATTAAAAAAGAAGTCTGGTATTTGGTTGTTCTAAACACTGGTTTTCACCATCTAACCTGCTTTCTTAAGCCATAGATGGCAGTTTCTCTAGGTGGTAGCAGGGTATACAACTTCTGCTGAGGATTACAGATTTCATAAAACAATTTCCTTGACATTTCTTTTCTTCTCTCATCCAACCTTTCTAACGTAAACATTTTCAATGCATCATTACATGACATTTCCCTGCCTAAAATAATCCTCAAGGCTGTCTTCTGATTTCTTTCAATTTCTTCACTTTCTCCTACAGTTAACCCAGCATCTTATGAGGTAAGGTGAGAGAGAGCTAGAGAGAGATAACAACAATCCTAACTAAATAAAAGGGGATGCAGAGATATATAAACTGTCAATCATTATTTAGATAAGGATTGAAGACTAAACTATTTCAATAAAGACACTTATAAGGGATTGGACATACTCTTTCCTCCTGAAAGACCATCCTCTGACTGTCCCACAGAAGCTTCAAGAATCAAAACTGTAATGGACCTTTAGCCATTGAGCTTGCTAAGTACAGCTGGCATTTCCATGACTGAAGTATTGTCATTCTAAGTGTCAAAAGCCAAAGTAATTCCAAACAAAATCAAGATACTCTAAGATGCCCAATGAAAAAATAGATCAAAGAATACATCCAGGTATTAGAACTTAGAGCAAGACCAGCAGTCTCAGCTCTCTCCCCCAACAAACCAAGTCAAGCACAACAATAATAAATTATTATCATATAAAAAGGCTTATAAATATTATTAATCTTTTAAATGTAAGATTACTAGTAAAGAAAGTAAACAGTTTACCTCATAATGGTAAACATAACTAGAACAGATATATGGGTAGGTTGGGTAAAGGTACTGGGAGTACTATAGTATATAATTACAATAAAGCAAATTTTGAAGCCATGAGATGTGACCTGGCCACATGGGACTGGGAAAAGGAATTTGATAACCAGCAACTAGTACACACATGGGAACTCAAGACAAGCAAAGTTACTTCCTTTATGCAAACACACATCCCAGTAGTATGCAAATATGAAGGGATAGGCAAATCATGGCTGCCGTGGTTGACACCGGGTGTTAGGAAATTAATCAAAAAGGAAAACAAAGCTTTTACAAATGCTAAGAAGAGTGGAGACAGTAAATGTTGGGATACCTATAATATGCTCTTAAAAAAAATCTAAATTTAGCATTAGAAAAGCCAAGCAAAAATATGAGCTTATGCTTGCCCGAAGGGTGCAGAATAATTACAAAACCTTCTATACTTATATTAATAATTGTAAGGGGGGCAAGTAAATCCATTGAACCACTAAAAGGCCCAGATGGCAGTATGATTACAGACAACTTGACTATGGCCAAGTAATACAAAGGTTTTTTTGCCTCAGTTTTCAACAAAAAGACCTACCCCAAGAAAGACCACCTAGATCAGTCTGCTAATACAAGTCCCCATATTAAGAAGGAAGATGTGTTTAAGAGACTCCAAAACATTGACCAAAATAAGTCACAAGGCCCAGATGGATTACATCCTAGAATTATTAAAGAACTGGCAGAGGCACTAGCAGGCCCAATTACATCCATTTATCAGAAATCATTGGATGAAGGGATGGTCTTGGAGGCTGGGAGGCTGGGCCGCAAGCAGTCATGGTACCAATCCACAAAAAGGGTACCAAGCATAAGGTGGAAAATTATAGACCCATTAGCTTGACAGCTGTGTTTGGGAAGATCCTGGAAGGTATTATCAAGGACCATATAATCAACCACCTTAGGCTAACAAATGCCCTGGATTGTACCCAGCATGGATTCACCCAGGGCAGGTCATGTCATACCAACTTATTAGAGTTTTATGGTGGTGTCAGTAAAGCCTTGGATGATAGGCATTTGGTGGATGTTATCTTCCTGGATTTCTCCAAGGCTTTTGATAAAGTGCCTCATGGGGAACTTGCTGATGCTTTGATAGAATATGGAATTACCAGCAAAGTATCACATTGGATAGAAGCATAGCTCTCTGATAGGAAACGAAAAGTCAGTGTAAAAGGGACATATTCAGAGTGGGCTGGTGTGACTAGTGGGGTGCTGCAGAGATCAGTACTGGGGCCATGTCTGTTTAATGTCTACATCTCCTCCATGAGTACCACTATGGGTGTATGGTTATCTAAGTTTGCTGATCACACAATAATTGGGCACATTGTGGATACTCCTGAGGATATAGACACCCTTCAACAAGCTTTAACAGACCTGGAAATTTGGCAAATGACAAGAAAGTGTCATTCAATGTAGATAAGTGCAGTGTGATGCATTTTAGAAAGATGAATAGGCAAGATGATTACCTATTGGGGGAGGCAGGAGCTTAATATTGTTGAGGATGAAAGAGACCTGGGCATCAGGATCACAAAAGATCTCAGCTTCATGTCACAGTGTAACCAAATAATTAAAAAGGCTAGCAGTATATTGCACTGTATTAATAAACACATCAAGTGCAGAAATAAGGACATTTTGCTACCACTTTATACATCCCTGGTGCAACCACACCTGGAGTACTGTGCCCAGTTTTGGCCTCCAGGTGGTAAGGGGGAGATTCAAGCCCTAGAGAGGGTCCAGAGAAGGGCAGCACATAGGATCAGGGAGGCTCAGGGATTGGATTATCTATACAGACTTGACACCCTAGGATTGTACTCTTCGGAATTCAGACATATGAGGGGGATATGTGTTTGCTGTATAGAGCTCTCACTGACATCCAGTTGTGGGAACTCCTGGGATTAAAGCTAAGAGATTAGAGTTATGGTACAAGATCTCATCCACTACAAATCAAAGTTGAAAGATTCAATACCACCAAAAGGATACACTGGTATACTATAAGGGTGACAAAATCTTGGAATGAGCTTCCACTAGAAGTAGTGGCTAGTGGTAGTATGCTTAGCTTTAAGACACAGCTGGATGCTCACCTAATTAAAAATAACATCTTGGGATATTACTGACAACAGCGAGCTATAATGGACCTCAGTCTGTACAAAGCACTGGAAAACCTATCTAACCTATGTAACTGACCATTTACTAAGGCATCCATCCCAACCAAGGGGATATCATCCTGTCAGATATAACATATTTATAACAACAACAACAAAAAGAAATACATAAAACTACCCTCTGCAAAATGAATAGGGTGAAAAGTAAACTGTCAGCAAACATCTAAGGCGTATGCTGTCTAGATCACAAAAAAGCATAGCCACAAAAAAGACTACATTTCCACCTTAAGTAATACATACTGACAGCAAGTCATCGTACAAAAGAAAGAAAAAAGAATAATGTAGTCAAAGGTAAAACAGTTTCTGCTCTTTTAAATTAGTATAGATAAAGGTGAACTTATAGAGTAAGAAGGTATAGAGAAACCAGCCATAAGTACAAAAAGAAAAGTTAACAGTGTAGGTCTAGTGTTATATAACAACACCCTACTTGCACATACAGAGTAAGGTTAGAGAGCATGGGTAAAACAATGTATGAAGGACAGTCTAGACTTGACGAGTAAGTCAGTAGTGGGTAGGAGAATGCAGAAGATAAGAAAGGCTATGATAGATTATAAGTGTGCGTAAAAAAATTTCTAACTCCTTACAATCACATTAGAAAAAAGGAAACAAGCCCACAAACTCTATAGATAGAATGAAGCATAACACCTGTATAACTGGCATTACAAAGGCAATATAGCAAAAGAGGGAATAAGTCCCTAGCAGTCAAGGCAACTAAACACTAGTTGAACAATACAATGCTAAACTAAAAAAACAAAACTGCAGACCCCTTGAATATTCTAGCAACCGAGAACTATACCAGCTAATCCCTCCTTAATTATCCAATGAAAAAACCTAAAAACAGCCCAAGAAGAGTTAATGAAAGCTTTATAACAACAAAAAACACAATAAAACAAAAGTAACTATATACAAACTAAATAACCAGCCTTCTGCCAACTAAATCAAAAGCAAACCAACAAATACCAAAGATGCATAAATATGACAATAATTCCAACAAGAAAATCCATGTGTCTGAGATTCAAGGAGATCTGAATAAATCTGGAAGGAGAGAGGCCAGTTCGCATTTAGCTTGATCTGCCGTATCGAAGCTATGCTGAATCCCTCCAACAGATAGTTGTAGTCGATCTGGGTATTACATCCTGAATCAAATTTGGGCAGCAATCAGTTTTGATGTAATAGGAGTATGAGCTGCACATCTTTGACTAACTGCTTGAGGAGAATCTTGAAAAATTTTGAGCGGAGATCCTTCCCAAGGAATATCTTGTAAATTACATATCTTGTAAAGGAGGTACTGCTTATCTAAATAGTTTAAAATTTTGACTATGAATGATGAAGGCTTTGTGCCATCCGGAGGCATTGGATGTAACAATCTATGTGTCCTTTCTATGACATATGCTGGTTCATTAGGTGAAGGACCCATTATTTTATCACACAACTTTGGAGTATAAAGGAGAGAATTAGAGCCTTCTGATCACTCCGGCAAGCTAGTAATAATTAATTTGTTTCTTCTGCTACATCATTCTAGATCTTCAAGTTGAGATTCCAGGCTGGTTATTTTATGCCGAAGGGCCACCACATCGGGACTGAGATGAGAATGCCAGTCCTCTAAAGAGGTAACTCACACTTCAGCATCACCCATTTGTTGAGATAAGTCTCTCATAGCTACTTGAATTGCCTTGATATCCTCAGTTAATGCTAAAATAGTCTCCTTCAAGGGGGTAAAGTCTTGTACAAATTTCTCCTCCATAAGTGCACCAGGTGAAGGAGGAGAATTGCTGACACCTGCAGAAGTAGGTACCCCCTTTGAATGTTTGGAACTGTTGCCAAGATCAGGAGTAGGTGACGGAGTGTGGCGCACCATGGCTGTCTTCATATCAACTTCCATTATTCAAAACCAAATCCAAACCGTCTGCTACTAGAGTGTTTCGTGAAGTATAAAATGCAAAAAAAAAACAAGACTGCTAAACAAACAGAAGTAAATGGTTTAAAACTAGCTAAAGGGTCTGAGCAGTAAGAATTTATTCCTCTAGGCAGCGAGACAACACATGACTCCCCCCAGGATGTAATTTATATAACACTCTCAAAGTACTGTACCATGTTAGAGAAAGTGGTTGGCATCTTGGTTATAGAGGACCTTCTGCTCCCAGTAACTGAGATAAACATTGGCATAGCTAGGGACAAAAGTAGCACCCAAAGCTGTGCTGCTCTTTTGAACATAGAAATTACCTAGGAAAGAAAAGTTGTTACATTTCAACAAAAATCTAAAGAGATCCACAAGAAACTAGTAGAAGGTTTAACACCCTCCTTCTGAGATCCATAAACTGCTTGATAACCTGCAGGCCATCTTAATGCAGGATATTGGTGTACAAGGATTCCACATCAAGAGTCACTAAAAGATTATCACTCTCAATATGAAGATCCTCCAACATCCCTATAGAATCCCTCACATATGACTGCAGCTTCTGTACATAGGGCCTAAGGTGACTGTCTACATACTGGGATAGGGGTTCAGTGAGGAAGGTAATGCTTGATATTATAGGTCTCAGGTGTGTGTGTGTGTGTGTGTGTGTGTGTGTGTGTGTGTGTGTGTGTGTGTGTGTGTGTGTGTTAAAAGGGTCTTATGGACCTTGGAGAGGGTGTAAATAGTGAGTCTGATTGGATGGGTGACCAATAGAAAATCAAAAGTATCCTGGTTGATCTCCATATCAGTCAAAGCTTGATTCAGGTACCAGTCTGTGACCCTTTTAAATGCAATGTGGAGTCACAGGACACAGGATGACAGAATTAATTATTGATAACTGCTGAAGTGTCTCCGCATTATAGTCAATGGTGTCCTGCACCACCACACTCCTCATTATCCTCTGGTTTAGTTGTTATGTCTGTATTGGACTGTAAATCCCTTAGAGTTTTCTGCTCCATCTAGCTGAGATTGACATATAATGAAGTAGAGGGGAGATTGCATAAGTTTGGCAATGTCTTGTTGATAGGCTTTGAGAAAGACACCTACTGTAGGATTGCATAGAGAGATAAATTGAGACGTCTTCCAAAATGTCCTTGCAGGTTTGGTGCTTGGTAGGTCCACATCCTCCTGTGCTTAAATACCAGAAGCTGAGGTGTCCAGACTCTGTTCCTCTGCAAAGCATACAACAAAGGGCCAAAGCATACAACAAAGGGCTAGCATCAGATAAACGACACAAGGAACAACCAGCAGGAAAAATGGAAACAAAATTGCCCAACAAGAATCATGATGCTAGCTCATGGTGGGGCATCTGCCACAATGCTAGAAGCCTGGGCAACGAGATCAGTGACCAACAGGCTCTAGTGGCAGACACAAAGGTTGATCTGGTAGCTATTATCGAAAACTGGGCAATGGACAACAACACATGGCACCTGGCCATCCCAGGCTACACACTGTTTAGAAGAGGCAGATAGGTGAGGAGAGGCGGTGGGGTTGCCCTCTATGTGAGGGAGGGCATTGATGCAACGGGGAGGAAAGCACCAAGGCTGAGGGGGGGTTGAAGTCACTCTGGGTCCACTTAGCTGCCAATGCAGGAAAGAAATTGCGTATGGGTGTGCTATACAGACCCCCAGGGCAGGGAGAGGGGAAACATGAACAATTAGCTGAAGAGTTACAAAAGATGGCTGGTAAAGGTGACATAGTGATGACTGGGGACCCCAAACTGCCAGATGTGGACTGGAACATCCCAGCAGCCAAGAGCTCCAGAAGTCAGGCTTTACTGGACACATTCCAGGACTGCCTGCTGTCTCATCTAGTGAAGGACCTGACTGGGGGATGCCATCTTGTATCTGATCCTCACAAACTCTGAAGAAATTAGATCTTTGAGGGTGGAAGAACCCTTGGCAAATAGCAAGCACAATACAGTCTGGTTTGAAAAAAACCATGAGCGTTACTAAAACCACCTGAAGCACAGAGGTGCTTTGCTATTAGAAGGTTGATTTTGGTAGACTGAGGCAGATAGTGAGGGACAAGTTAAACATCAGAGACAAGCCAGACATGGAGGAAATATGGAAATATATTAGGGATACTGTTCTAGAGGTAACAAGACTCTGCATCAGGACTACAACAAAGTAAAATAGGTTTAGAAGACCACAGTGGTTCTCCCATCCAGTGAAAAAGGCAATCAGGGCTAAATGGAACGCATACAAATAGTTCAGGAAACATAAAGGGGACAGAGAGTGGGAGGATTACACTCAGAGAAGTAAGGAGACAAGGAAAATAGTGAGGGAGGCCAAGGCAGCAAAAGAGCTGCAAATTGCTCGTGGAGTCAAATCAGGGGAGAAAACGTGTTTCCGCTATATCAGCAAAAAAAGGAAGAAAGGGAAGGAATTGTAAGTTTAAAAGTGGGAGATGAGGCTCTGGAGGACAACAGACAAAAAGTTGAGGCCTTAAATGAATACTTTTGCTAGGTATTCACAAAGGAGAATCAGGGCCCACTGCCAGACAGCGATATCAGAGTCGAGACCAGAGGGGTTCAAAGAATGTGCACCCAGGAGTTCACCACAGACAGGGTCAGAAAAGGCTTGTCAGATGTCAGATCTGACAAGGTCCCTGGCCCTGATGGTTTACACTCTGCAGTGCTCAGGGAGCTTGGCAGTGCCTCTTGCACACCTATTCAACAAGTCACTGGAGTCGGGAGTAGTTCCAGGAGACTGGAGGGTGGCTGACATGGTGCCACTGCACAAGAGTGGAGACAGAGAAGATACAGGTAACTATAGGCCAGTCAGCCTCACATCAGTAGTGGGTAAACTTATGGAGGCCCTCATCAAGCAAGATCTAGTGGAATACCTCAAAGTAAATCACCTCCAGAACTACAAACAACATGGGTTTGTGACAGGCAGTTCATGTCAAATGAGCCTTATTACGTTCTTTGATGAACTGACCAAGGAGTTAGACAGGGGTCATGCAGTGAACTTGCTTTGCTTCGACTTCGGTAAGGCATTTGACACAGTCCCGTATAGATGCCTCTTAAAAAAAGCTAGAAGACCTTGGGGTAGCAGAACAGATAGTAAAGTGGGTACAGAGTTAGATGAAGGACAGAAAACAAAGGGTGGTAGTAAATGGGGTGAAATCTAATGAGAGGCAGGACACTAGTGGGGTGCCTCAGGGGTCTGTCCTGGGACCGGTCATCTTCAATGTATTTACTGGTGACATCAACAAGGGCATAAATGGTAACATCGCCCTATCTGCGGATGGCACAAAACTCAGCGAAAGAGTGGATAGTACAGAGGGAGTCAGACAACTCAACTGCAGGAGGACCTTAAGAAGTTAGAAAGGTGGTCACAAATATAGCAATTAAACTTCAATGCAAAAAAGTGCAAGGTGATGCACCTGGGTAGGGACAACCCCAAGGAAGAATACTGGCTGAGCGGAGTCCAGCTGAGCTCCTTTGCTAAGGAACGTGATCTGGGAGTCATCATTAGGGATGACCTCAAGCAGCAAAGTCAGTGCAATAAGGCTTACAGCAGGGCTAACAGGGTGTTATGATACATTGGCAGGGATAAGACAGCAGGGACAGGGAGGTGATATTACCACTTTACTGGTCTTTAGTGAGGCCTCATCTGGAATACTGTGTACAATTCAGGAGCCCTCACATAAGAAAGGACATTGATAGATTGGAAGTGGTCCAGAGAAGTGCAACAAAAATTATACAAGGCCTTCAGGAAATCATCTATGAAGAGAGGCTTGGGGCTCTGAAATTGTAATCTCTAGAAACTAGGATGGAGAGGGGGGATATAACTGAGACCTTCAAGTTCCTTAAAGGCATCAGCAAGGTGCCAGAAGCACAGCTTTTTACCAGAAATGATAATTCTACCACAAGAGGGCATGAGTGGAAATTGAATGGTGGAGTGTTCAAGAGGGACATCAGAAAGTATTACTTCTCAGAGATGGTGGTGAAACCTTGGAAAAGATTACCTCCTGAGGTTGTAGCTGCAAAGTCAATATCAAGCTTTACGCATGGGTGGGACAAGTATTAGGAACAAACACATGGCACTGGCAAGGGCTAGGCTGGGGTGTCTAGGAAGACAGAACACCGGTGCACAATAGGTCCCAGAATATCTTGCTTGGTCAGACTCAATGGACCACAGGTCCCCTTCTGCCATCATCTTCTATATTTCTATGTTAAAGCAAAACAACCACTTAAGAGTGAGAAAGCAACCAAATTTCTGAAGGTCGATGTATGTCTCAATGGGGTGTAGGGAAGCAGTGGATATAAATTACAAGCCTTTATTTATTACTCTGATCTCAAATTTAAAAAGCTGGTAAGATGAGAAGTTGATAATGTTCAGAGTATCACTAAGGTGGAGGTCAGATGCAAATTGTACCCCTGCTTGGGACTGTATTGTTTCTTCTAAAACATTTTGCCTCCTTGACAGATTTATTGCCCTTGGGTTTGCTTGTGTAGTTGAGGTATGTTTCTTCCCCCTCTGGCTCTGCTTTGTGTGCTTCTTTGAGTGGTTTCTCCACTGAAGTGCACGATCCTAGGGCTTGTGTGAGGTAGCTGTTGGGGGGGGTGGATGGGGGAAGAAGCCTGTTCTCAAAAAAAAAGGAGTCAGAACCACTCTTTATGTGCTCATCATCATAGAAATACAGAAATATAGAAACAAACAGAATTTATCAACAAATAGGGACTACTTGGGCCACCTAGCCTGCCCATTTTTCCCCTGCCTATAGTATCTCCACAGATCCTGCTTGATCTCTAGCCCATTCACCCACCTACCACTTTTCTTTCCTTAAGATTCCCTTATGCCTATCCCATGCATTCTTGAATCACACCACTGTTTTCACCCCAATCGCCTCAACTGGAAGACTGTTCCAGGAATTCACCACTTTCTACTTCACCTCTCTCCTGAATCTACTCTGCTCCAGCTTCTTATCATGCCTCCTTGTGCTTGAAAATCTTTTTTTCTGTAAAATACCTCCCTCTTGTACCTTTTTTAACCCCGTGAGGTATTTAAAGGTCACTATCATATACCCATCTCTCTCCTGTCTTCCAGGATGTACATATTTAGATCCTTAAGTCTCTCCTCATAGGGGTTCTGATGCAGACCCCGAACCATTTTAGTTGCCCTCATTTGGACTGCCTCCACTCTTTCTGTACCCTTTTGGAGATGTGGTCTCCAGAACTGGACACATTACTCTAGGTGGGGTCTGACCAGTGATCTATACAGAGACAATACCACCTCCCTCTTTCAGTTGGTGATACCTTTCCCTATGCACCCCAGCATCCCACTAGCCCTCTCAAGTGCCAATCATACTGCCTGGCCACCATTAGATCACCCAATATGATCACACCTATCTCTGTTTCCTGCTTGGTGATCATCAGTACCACTCCTCCCATTTTCACTCTGCCACTGGGTTTCTGTGCCCCGAGTGCATTACTTTGCACTTTTTTACACTGAAACCCAGCTGCCATAACCCTGACCAGTCCTTGAGTTTTCTCAGGTCTTTGCTTATCCTTTGCTCCCCCTTTGCAGTGTCCACCCTATAGCAGATTTTGTTGTCATCCTCACTTTCCTTCCAGTTCCTCTGCAATGTCATTTATAAAGACATTAAAGAAGACTTTTCCCAGTACTGATCCCTGAGGCACCTCACTCATCACCCTCCCTTCCTCTGAGTGAACTCCATTTACCACTACCCTCTGTCGCCTGTCACCTAACCAATTTTTTACCCAGTTTATAACCTCTGGACCCGGTCCTAAGCTACCCAGCTTGCTTGCTAGCCTCCTGTGTGGAACGATGTTGAAAGCCTTATTGAAATCCAGGTAGGCCACATCCACTGCTCCACCCTGATCTAATTCCTCAGTCATACAGTCAAAGAAATCTATCAGATTGATTTGACATGAATTCCCCCCATGAATCTATGTTGCCTCAGGTCTTGCAACTCAATAGATTCAAAATATTCCACAGTCCTTTCCTCAGCAGTGACTCCATTAATTTTCCCACCCCCGAAGTCAGGCTGGCTGGCCTATAATTGGCAGCCTCTTCCCTGCTACCACTTTTTGAAGTGGGACTACATCTGCCCTCTTCCAGTCCTCCAGAACTACTACTATTTCAAATGAGGTGTTAAATAGGACTGTTAGAGGTGCAGCCAAGTACCTTCCTGAGCTTTCTCAATAACCTTGAATGCACCCCATCTGGCCCATTACATAGATATATACATAGATACATAGACAGTGTCGGCAGATAAGTGCCTATGGCCCACCCAGTCTGCCCATTTGAGCTTGTAAGTTCAGTTTATGTTTTCCTAGAAGTCTGTTGCCCCTTACCCCTGACCTCCAGAATTCCTTTATATCTATCCCATGTATTCTTAAATCCCGTGATTGTTTCAGCCCCCGCCACTTTCTCTGGCAGGGTGTTCCACTTGTCCACCACCCGTTCTGTGAAGAAATTCTTCCTCATGTTTCCTCTGAATCGTCCTCCCTCCAACTTCATCCCATGCCCTATAGTCCTGGAACATCTTTTTCGCTTAAAAATAGTGTATCCCTGCACCCTGTTCCTCCCTGTAAGATACTTGTATGTCTCTATCATATCTCCTCTCTCCCTCCTCTCCTCCAGGGAGTACATGTTTAGTTCTTTCAACCTGTCTTCATAGGACTTGTGATGCAATCCATGCACCATCTTTGTTGCCCTCCTCTGAATCTTCTCTACCCTGTCTATGTCCTTACATAGGTATGGTCTCCAGAACTGTACTGTACTCCAGGTGGGGCCTCACTAGTGTCTTGTATAGTGGAATGTGACCTCCCTTTTCCTGCTGGTGATGCCCTGCCTATACATCCCAGCATCCTATTTGCTTTACCTGCTGCCTTGTCACACTGTTTCCCTACCTTGAGGTCATCAGAGATGACAACCCCAAGATCCCTTTCCTGCTTGGTGCATGCTATATCCTCACCCCCTCAACTGATATATTGTGCCTGGGTTTTTGTGCCCCATATGCATTATCTTGCACTTCTTTGCATTGAATTTCAACTGCCAAACCCCTGACCATTCTTCAAGTTTCTGCAGGTCCCTTCTCATTCTGTCTACACCCTCTGGTGTGTCTACTGTGTTACAGAGCTTTGTGTCATCAGCGAACAGTGAAATTCTCTGTTCACTTTCAGATTAGTAAGTACCTTCAGAACACTCTCGTTTGAAAATGGGCTATTGTCCACCTCGCTCCCTCCAATGCTCCTGTTACTTTTATCTGTCCCCTCCCTTTCTCCTTCCTCTGTGAACACAGAAACACAGAAAGTGATGGCAGAAGGGGATCACAAGGTCCATCTAATCTGCCCAAGAATGTACCTGGTGCTAATCCCCCCCCCCCATCCATTGCCTTTCCATATGCTACTTTATGTGTATCCCATGCATTCTTGAACTCGCTTACTGTTTTGGCCCTCACTACCTCCTTGGGTAGGTTATTCCATGTGTCCACCACCCTTTCTGTAAAGAAGAACTTCCTTGTATTACTCCCAAACCTCCCACCCTTTAGCAGCATGTCATGCCCTCTCGTTGCCCCGTTCTCTTTCAATTGGAAAAGCTCCTGAACATTAACCTTATTTATACCCATCATATATTTAAAAGTCTCAACCATGTCACCCCTCTCCCTCCTCTGTTCCAGGGGAGTACATGTTGAGTTCCCTCAGCCTGTCCTGGTATGCCATATGGTGCAGGCCCTGAATTTATTTTCATGGTCCTCCTCTGCACTGTCTCGATTCTATGTCCCTTCTGAGGTGCGTTCTCCAGTACTGTACACAGTACTCCAAGTAGGGACTCACCAGCACCCTGTACAGTGGTAACACCACCTCCCTCCTGTGACTCATGATTCCACCCCTCCCCCGATGCAGCCCAGCATGCCACTTCCCTTTAGTGTCGCCTTTTTGCACTGCTTACCCACTTTCAAGTCTTCTGATATAATGACCCCTAGGTCCCTCTTCTGGCTGGTGGAGACTAGCTTCTCTTCTCCTAGGTAGTAATCCTCTTTTGGATTGTTTCTGCCTAAGTGCATAACTGCACTTTTTGGCATTGAATTACAGCTGCCATGTTTCTGTCCATTCCTCCAGTTTCTTCAAGTCTAAAGTCATACTCCTCACACTCTCAGAGGAGTACACTCTGTTACAAATCTTGGTGTCATCAGCAAACAGATACACTTTACCTTCCAGCCCATTTGCAATGTCTGCTATGAACACATTGAAGAGTAGGGGACCCAGTACCGAACCCTGTGCTACCCCACTGGTCACCTCCCTCTCAGCTGAAAATGCACTGTTTACCAGAACCCTCTGTGTTCTTCCTCTCAGCCAGCTACTCTCCCACTCAAGCACCTCCCTGCCCACCCCCATGTGGTCCAGCTTCCTTACCAGCCTTCTGTGTGGAACAGAGTCGAAGGCTTTGCTAAAGTCCAGATAAATGACATCTATCACCGCTCCCTGATCTACTATCCTTGTAACCCAGTTAAAGAAGTTAACCAGGTTAGCTTGGCAAGACCTATCTACCATGAACCCATGCTGTTTTGGGTCTTGCTGCCCACTGGATTCCAGATATGTTATGATTCTCTCTTTAAGTAGTGTCTCCATCAGCTTCCTTACCACCAACATGAGGCTTACTAGATGGTAAATGCCAGCCTCCTCCCTGCTCCCTGCTTTGCAGAGTGGGACCACTGTTGCTCTTTTCCAGTCCTCCGATGCAGTCCCACTCTGTAGTGATTTGGTGAACAGTTCTGCTGGGGGTGCTGCTAGTACACTCCCCAGCTCCCTGAGAACTCTAGCATGAACCCCATCCTGTCCCACAGCCTTGTCCACCTCTAGTTTATTTAAATCTTCCAAGACTTCAGCTTCTGTGAAGGGGCTTATGTCAACCCCCAGTCCCTGGGTGTTGCTGCTATGCAGGCATGGCCCATCCCTTGCATTCTCTTTGGTGAACACAGAACAGAAGTACTGGTTTAAACTTCTGCTTTCTGGCAATCTTTTTCTACCAGTTTCCCTCCAGTATCTGCTAGTCTAACTGCCCCCGGTTTCCTCTTTTCCCTTATGTACCTAAAGAGAGCTTTATCTCCTTCCTTTACCCCATGTCCAATCCTCAGTTCAGTCAGGGCTTTAGCCTTCTTTATTGTCTTATCAGCTTCCCTCTGTGCTACCTTATAGGTTTCCTTATCCTCATCTTTCATTGACACCTTAAACTTTGTGTACACCTTCTTGTTTTCCTTTACTATTGCAGCCACCTCCCTGGAAAACCAGAGAGGTTTCCTTTTCTTATTTGCCTTGCTCACCCTTCTGATGCACTGTTCAGTTACCTCTGTGATAGCTCCTTTGAGATACTCCCACATTTCATCTACTCCTTTCTCTTCCCTGTATCTAAGACTCTACCAGGCTATCTTTCATCTTCCAAAAGCCTGCATTTCTGAAATCTAAAACCTTGATCTTGGAATGACTAATGTCTTCACTAGTGTTTACTTTAAATCCCACTACGCGGTGGTCACTATTTCCTAAATGGCACCCCACCTCTACCTTCTTTACCCTGTCACTGTTAGTTAAAACCACGTCCGGGACATCTTCACCTCTGGTAGGAGATTCCACAAGCTGCCTCAGCCCTGCACACTGAAGGACCATTACAAAGTCCCTTCCTCTTGATGAAGATGCTGCACAAGATGTCCAGTTTATGTCTGGCAAGTTAAAATCCCCTGCTATTATTGTCTCACCCTTGTCTGTCATTTTGTGGAATGTCTCCATCATTTCTTTATCCCCAATATCCTCTTGCAATGGGGGCTTCTAGATGACTCCTATTCTAATGGCAGCCCCTGATCCTGTCTCAGCCATACCCATAGTGCTTCCAACTCATCCGTGATCCCCTGAATCTCTGTAGCATTGATTTTCTCCCAGACATATACTGCTACCCCACCCCCTTTCCTACCCTTCCTGTCCCTTCTGTACAGGTGGTAGCCTGGGATAGCCTTATCCCAAGCATGGTTCTCTGTGAACCAGGTTTCCATCACGGCCACTAAGTCAAGTTTGGCTTCTGCCATGATGGCCATGAGGTCAGGGATTTTGTTTGCCAGGCATTTGGCATTTATTGCCATTGCCCTCCATGTTCTAGCCCCACTCTTAGCACAGGTGGGTTTCCTTTTGTTTTGCCACACCTCTTTAGTACTCTTAATGGATCTCCTTTGGTCTGCATCTATGGTTTCGGATGAAAGATTTATTGGTCTCTTTCAGTCTGCACCTGTGGTTTTGGACAAAAGGTTTTGTTGGAAAGGTTTCCACACCTTGTTTGTACTCCTGCCAGAAGTTCTTGGATCTGTACCTGTGGTTTCAGATGAAACATTTTGTTGAAGAGTTTTGTCGCAGGTATTGACAAGAGAGTTTTCCCTAATTTGCATGGTATTATCATGTTTTGGAGTAGTTACCCTATTGTTTGCTGCTGTCTGTGGTATTGGCCTTCTTACCCTTCACGTTGGTAAGTGTCGTCACCACCTCCCCAGCCTTCAATTTAAAAGGACCATGTACACATCAAATTTTTGATCAAGCGCCCTCACCCCATCCTTTGTCAGGTGGAGGCCATCATACCGAAATAAGCCCTTCTCCCAGAAGGACTGCCAGTTGCCGATGAGATGGTAGCCGGTTTCCTGGCACATGAACAAAAGTATTTGTTCAGGTTGTCTGTCTTTTCTTGGTCCCCCACTGCACATTCCCCTTCCTTCCATTTTTAATCTTATGATCCCACCCCTGATCTTCCTCCTTTCACTTACAGATCTAAAAAATGTCTTGTCCTCCTTTGTCACTACCTGGCCTTTTCTCTCTTTAGTTTGTACCTTTACACTTCATGCTGCTCTTCCTGCTTCCCTTTGTTTCCCGATACAATACCCTATCCTCCTCCCTCTGTGTCTCCTTATAACTTCTGAATGCTATCCTTTTAGTCTTTGGCTTTTTCTGCCACCTTTTTCAAGAACATAGCGGTGTCTTTTTCATTTTGCGTTTACCCACTTGCTTGACGCAGAGGTTTTTTGCTTTTCCTGTGGTCCCTTTTAGCTTTGCCCACTATCCCTCCACCCTGTCCTGGTTATCCTCCCCACCAGGTCATCCTTGAGGCATTCACCCATCTTTTTAAAATCTGCCCTCCTGAAGTCCGGGACCCTCAGCCTTCTGTGGTTCAATTCCACAGCTGTCCGTATATTGAACCACACTGTATGGTGATCACTGCTCCTCAGGTAGTTTCCTACCTTGATGTCTGCAATACTGTCCCTGTTAGTGAGTACTAGGTCCAGTACTGCCCCATCATAAGTGGGTTCACTGACTAGTTACCTGAGGAGCACCCCCTGCAGGGAGTCCAGGATGTCCCTACTTCAAGTTAAAGCTGCAGCTGGGAGGTTACAACCTACATCCAGCAGATTGAAGTCCCCCCAAGCAGCACCTCCCCCTTTTCTGCCATCTTGCCAATAGCTTTCACCAGTAGTTTATCTAACTCATAGACTTTGACGGCAGCTAAGGACCACTTGGCCCACCCAGTCTGCCCTTAGCCAACTCCTCTATGTTTCTATGTTTCTGTAAGACAGACAGCACCTAACCCACACTTGCTCTCTGGTTGTTAGTACTAGACTTTGGCATATTGCCTTGCTGGTTAGACATACATCCCTGCTGCTTCCAAGAAAATACACTGTTGTTAGTGTAGCATTGCTCATCACACAGCCACTTCTTACATTTAAAAGCCTTAGTTTTCTGGTCAGATTTAATCAGAATTGTGTCCAAGTTTGCTTTCAAAATGTTGAATTCAGCTAATTCAGTAAATTTTAGTAGTGCTTCCCCCTTTATTTTCAAGCACTTGTGTATGCATGCTGAGTGCTGAATCAGCCATAAACATGCAGCATGTAGGTCTTCCTTCCAGGAGTCAAAGAACTCTGATCTGTCCCTCTCAAAAGCTGGGAACATTAGAATACAAAGACCAAGGGGAACCCATCCCACCTGCAGGTATTTCTCAAGTGTGACCTACTGCCATAATAATTTTTTAGCTTTCAATGCTATTCATTCATAGTTGGCAAATGCCTCATGAAGTGAACTGAAGAATACCTTGCACCTTTCACGGGCCAGTTACCTAGAATGGTCTACAGATGGGCAAGGAATTTGGAAGGATCGTGTCACACACAGTATGCAATCTAAATCAATACCCACCACCTGGTTACCATCTCCCCCTAAGGGGTGCCACAAATGTGGTGGATGTAGGTACTGTGCTGTGTTGAAGGAGGGTAGTACCTTCCACAATCCCACCAATGGAGAGCTCCATGAAGTTTAGAGACTTATAAAGTGTGACATCACACATGTAATGTTCCTGGCCACCTGTGAATGTGGTAGGTTCTATGTAGGGTAAATCAAACCTAGGCTGAAAGAAAGAGTGAGAGACCACATGCATGCCCTAAAAATGAAACAGGGACAGTGTTTTAGTGGACCTTCTGCTTAGTACTGACAATCCACAGAAAAATATCCTGCATTTCATGGGAATAGAGTAGGTGGTTTCTGACCCAAGGGAAAGGAACGTGTAACTTGTCCTAGCCAGGAGGTAAAACTGTCTGATTTTTAAGTTGCAAGCAATAGTTTTACCAGGACATAATGGCAGGGTAGAAATTATTCCATTTTTGTAATGTTAGGTCCGAACCATTATGTAGATTGCTGTGTTTTGTAACAGCTTTATTTATAAAATCTGGAATTGGTGAATCCCTCCCACTTATTTTAATAGTTCAAATTAAATTTTCTGTTAGGTGATGCACTTTTTTATCTTTTTTTGTGTTTCCCCTCCTATTTTCTGAAGCTGCAAACTGAAAAAGCTGTGAAAATGAACTCAGACAAAGGACTTGTTTATAGGTTGTACTGTTGAGCACTGTTCACATTGCTACACTGATGTTATTCTAATGGTTACATCAGAGATGCACCTTTAAGAGCAACTTTTAAATAGGTGCTCTATAGGTGGCACCCTTACACTCCCAAAGAAGCATTATGCAAAATATTGAGTGTTTATACATCCTGTAATGGCAAGTTACCAATACATATACTCAGCACCTTACCTTGTGAGCTGTGTCAGTCCTTGAGTGAGTGTTGTTTTGTTTTCCCTGAACAGTTCGCTACCTCAAACACTGGGGATCCCAGCTATAGCACTGTTGCTTTCTCAGCTTTCCAGGGGCATTGGTCATATAATCATACTCAACTCTTGAGCTGCACTCTACAATTTCAGTGATGTTAGAATGTGAACATCATGTTCTTACCACAATACAAAGTACTGGATTCACTTTTGAAAGTAAGCTTATAATCCATCCTTCACTCAGGTTTCTCAGACTATAGCAGACATAAAGAAGTGCTGATTGCTAAACTATATGCTGAAAGGGCAATGAAAATGAACAGACCTGCTAGTACCACTGCACCTATTGCTCCCTTCTAAAAATCTGGGGTTGAAAATGTTTGGTTTCACAATCTCATTCATATGAAACCATTCCATTGATGAAGGCAACATGACTAGGGTTGATAAAACAAAAATCTCTCAGTGAACATTTGTAAACCTTTAGTGCTTGATTTCCTGAAAATTTGCTGATTTTGTTTGATAATTTTGCATTTGCTTTATGTTTGTATCTTCATTTTCAGAAAAGGGTTCATTCTCTCAGTAGATTGTTTTTTGCATAAACAAGTTTTTAATTCCAGTTGACTTGCATTTATTTTCAGGATATATGTTGTCCTATTTTTTCTAAGAAGTCCTGCACTTGTTTAACAATAAATCCACATGTTAAGTAACATACGGTCTTCACCATAGGCCACTAGGGCAGCAGAAGACGAGCAGAAGCGAGCTGTCCTTGCCCACCTGGTGTCAAATAACCTAGCAAGGGACTGGGTAGGAGTTGTGCAAGGTAACATCAGGGAGTTTGGGATGGGCCTTAATCAGGTAGCAAGCAGAATGACTTTCTCTGATATGTTACCTGTGTATGGCTGGGAAAAGGTAATGGTACTCCACACCAGGGCATTTATTGACTGGTTGAGGGACCGAGGGACAGCCTGGGAGAATATGGGCCTCTATAATGGAGATGGCCTGCATCCTTCCAAGAAGGGGACTGTAGTCCTTGGTGGGAGGTTTAAATGCTGCTTGTATGATCATTTAAACTAGCCAGAAGGAGGCTGTAAAACAAAGGGAGGAAGATCCGGAAAAGCTATGGAAGTGGTCCAGGATCTGGCAGCTTGGCTTCAATGCCAAGAAATGCAAAGTTATGCATATTGGAGCAAAGAATCCTAGGACAGAGTACTACCTGGGTGGAGTCCGAGTATCTGCTTCAGAGGAGGAGAAGGACCTGGGAGTGATGTTCACTAGTGACCTGAAGCACTCCACACAGTGCAAGAAAACTGCAGCAAAGGCAAACAAGATGCTGGGATGCATATCTAGGGGGATCAGTAGTAGGAGATAGGAGGTTATACTGCCCTTGTACAGGTCACTGCTAAGGCAGCATCTAGAGTATGGAGTTCAGTACTTGTGCCCACACCTCAAAAAGGACATTAACCTGCTGGAGAAGGTCTAGAGGAGGACTACAAAGATTATAGCTGGTCAGCAGGGTAAGGCATACAAGGAGAGGTTGAGTGCAATGAACATGTACACTCTGGAAGACAGGAGAGAGAGAGAGAGTGGGAATATGATTAGGACCTTCAAGTACTTAAAATGGATAAATAAGGTTGATAAGGAGAATCTCTTTAAGCTGAGTGGCAACCATAACACGAGGGGGCACAGTCTTAAACTGGAGGGTGGGAGGTTTAGGAGGGAGGTCAGGAAGCATTTCTTCACAGAGAGGGTGGTGGACACTTGGAATGCACTGCCAGAAGAGGTAATCTCATTGAAGACAGTGGGCATCTTTAAGAGAGGCTGGGACAGGAATAGGGGAAGGGGAAGGGTCATGGGTAGGGAGGATGGGAGGGGTGGGGAGAGGGTGCAGGACAGTAGCTCAAGCTGTGGACCCTGCAACATGAGCAGACTTGATAGACCATATGACTTTCTTCTGCTGCCTTCTTCTTATGTTCATAACAGTACCCCCCCCCCCAATGATGTAGCAGCAGGGAAAGAGGGCCCGGGGAGAAAACTCCTCTAGGGCAGGGGTGCATAAAGGCAGGGATTGGGACAAGGCCAAAGAACAGGGTGGTAAAACCAAGGTAAGTGAAGGTAAAGGATTGAAGGAGTCAAGGAATTGGTAAATTAGAAAGACAGGAGGAAAGTCATGGAGAACCTTAGGGAAAACTACAGTCAGGAATGGGAGGAGGAAGCAGAACAGCAGGCAGGGTAGAAGGAAGATGTGGAGAGTCATGTGCAGTAATGCAAAGAGCCTTGGGAAACAAAATTCCAGGCTTGGAAGCCATCATGGTGGTGCCTGATCTGGATTTTGGGGTCATTATTGAGTTGCAGCGCACTGAGCACCATGACTGGGACATGGCCATACCAGGCTACTCTATGTTCAGGAGAGACAGAGCGGGAAGGGTAGGAGGGGTAGTTTTATGTGTGAGTGAGAGAATCAAGGCCATGAAGGTACAGGGGTACCAGGAGGAAAAGGACACTCTGGAGGTGCTGCAGGTCACTCTGGAGACAAGCTTCAGAATCACTACTCTTACCTGGGTAGTGTACAGGCCTCCAGCAAAAGGGGAGAAGCTGGATATGGTACTTGGGGAAGCAATCATAAAAATGGCAAGTAAGGGGGAGGCTCTGCTAATTGGTGACTTTAATCTACCAGATATGTAGAAGAGCCTTCCAACTACAACTTCCACAAGGTGTAGGGTCATCCTGGACTCCCTACAAGGTGCTTTTCTCAAGTAGCTAGTCAAAAAACCTACTAAGGATGAGGCAGCGCTGGACCCAGTGCTGAAAAACAGGTTCAGTATTGCAGACACCACAGTGGGCAGTCCCCTGGGTACCAGTGATCATCAAACAGTGTGGTTTAACATTAAGACAAAAACAGAGGCTAACCACATTAGAATGAGGGTCCTGGACTTTAGGAGGGCAGATTTTAAAGTAATGGGGGACTGCCTCAGTAACTGCCTTGGGGGGATTGCCAGGAAGGTGTGGAGGCACAGTGGGCAAAATAAGCTAGGATATAACTAAAGCAACTAACCTCTACATGAAGGAAGGGAATAAATGCATAAGGAAAAAGAAGCCATTATGGTTCTGTAAGGAAGCAGCAAAGGTGGTGAAGGAAAAAAGGGTGGCATTCAGGACCTATAAGGAAACAGAGAGGTATGCCTAGCAAAGCTGAATCAAGCAGGCAAAGTAGTGAGGGGAGCAAAGGCACGGACAGAGGAAAGAATCACTGAAGGAGTCACTAAGAGGTATAAGACTTTCTTCAGGTACATAAGTAAGAAGTGGAAAGCAAAGAGAGAGATATATTTTTTTTTTAGTTGTTTAACCAGGAGTAGCACACTAAGCTGAAAGCTTTTTTACAGGTGCGACCTGGGAGCACAGGGAAGTTAAGTGACTTGCTCAGGGTCACACAGTATGCAAGTGGAAGCTGTGGGATTCAAACCCATGTCTGGTCTGCTGGATGTCACCAGATTTGCAGCTCAGAGCCTTAAACCACTGTGCAATACTGCCTCCCTATTTATATTAAAGATTAAAATAGCAGAAGGGGGAGACTGCACAGAGAAGGGCCAAAAAAAGCAGACGTCCCAAACAGACACTTCTTTTCAGTCTTCATAGTGAAGGGAGGGGGTGGACAACTAGGGAATAGATGGGGCGGTGGACACAACCACATTTTCAGAAGAAAGAGTCTGGAAGCTACTTGAAACTATGAAGGTGGACAAATCTATAGGACCAGATAGACTACATCTATGGGCTCTAAAGGAACTCAGGAAGGTGCTAGCTGCCCCACTGACAACCTTGTTCAAAAGCTCACTAGAATGAGGTGTGGTTCTGGAGAACTAGAGAATAGCTGACACAGTTCCTCTACATAAGAGCAGCAGCAGGGTGGAGGCTAGTAACTATAGACTGGTCAGTCTTACTTCAATGGTGGGAAATAGTGGTGAGAAATTAATGGAAATCCTGCTAAAAGAATGATTGGTAGAATACATTGAATCCAATGGGTTACAAAACCACAGGCAGTATGGATTCATGAGGGGAAGGGGTCATGTCAATCGAATCTGATGAATTTCTTCCTCTGGGTGGCCAGATAAATAGATCAGTAGAAGGCAGTAGATGTGATCTATCAGGAATTCTCCTGAGGAAGAGTGTTTCCTCAAAACATCAGGGCTTGTGTACACAGCTGGTGTTACTTTTAAATGAATGTAGTGCAATAAAGCACTTTATAGGGCTGCAGTGGGCAGAGCCCTGCAGTCTTTTAACAATCAGTGAAAAAAAAGGACTTCACATTCTTTCTGAACCAACATCATGCTAGAGTATGAAAAAAAGATGACTCCACCTGGAAACACTCCGCGCTCGCACTATTTTTTTTTTTTACTTTTGCCACGCTCACACTGTCTTTTTTTTTTTACTTTCAGCGCTGACTTCCCTCCAGTACCGTGCAGGTGCAGTTCTTTCTTATTTTTATATTTACTGCATTAGGGACTCAGTGGGTTTTGTAATATCCTCACCACTGCAGTACAGTCAGAGAGTGGAGAGGAGATGGAGCAGAATGGGAGAGAGCCAGTCTCAGTCCAAAAGTTGTCTTGTCTTATCCATTCCAGATCAGAAAAGAACAGTAGTTTGTTGTTGTGGCTTTGTTGCAATGTTGTGCTAGTTTTTTTTTTTTTCTGTTTTTTTTTTTTATTTGGCTCAGATTTAAAAACCAAATTCTCATCTGAGAGTATCGGAATTAAGTGATTTTAATACATTATCATGGCCACAGGGTCCTTGCTTGTTATCTTGTTTTTTGTTGTTGTTAGTCTTTTATATTATACCTTTTTGTATCTTTTCTTGGAAAGGGGCCCACATTTTGTCAAATACTTCAATTTTTCTGTCTTTTATATAGTAGATTTGTTCCAAATTCATTATATCAATCATAAATCAGGTCCAGGTTTCAACAGTCGGTAGGATGGTGTCTTTCCATTTTAATAGTATTGTTGTTGTTTTTTTTTGCTATTATTATTGCTATGGTGATGAATATGAGTTGTTCTTTGTTTAGCTTGATATAAGGCAGTACTAACAAGGTCAATTGTGGTGTAAGCTTAATTGTTTTTTTAATTACTCTCTGTATTATTTTTATTTTGGACCAGTAGTTTGACAGATATGGGCATGAGTGTAGCATACGTACAAGTGTTCCTAATGTAGTTGTGCATCTTGGGCATTTTTTGGGATATATTTGGGCTGATATGGTGCAACCTTGAGGGAGTGTAATATGTTCTGTAGGTTGTATCTAATTGCATTTGTTGTAATTTACTTAAGCAATAATGCACAACAGGGTGTGTGTTGTGCTGGGATAACATCACACCTGGGGTGATTAGGCACGAGGCTGCAGGCTGAGTGCGACTAATCACCCCAGAAGTGACATTATCCCAGCACAATACACACCCTGGAGTGCATTATTGCTATTATACAATGTCTCATTTATAAAAGCAAATGGAAAAATGATGAAAAAAGTACTTTTAAAGTACATTTTTTTGTCAATTTATGAATGGGTAGGGTTACTTTATGAAAAAGTAGTGCTGATTTAGCTACCAGGTGGAGCTAATGTGTTTTCTGAGTGACTGAAATTCCCTATAGGAACCTTGTCTCTGCAGTCTGTCACACTATCTGCACTGATGTTTATGCTGCTTGCCCCTCCCCACACACACACACTTCATGGTGGCACTGAAGTAGAAAAAGACAAGATTTTGAGTCTTCCCTCACTATCGTGGCTGAAATCTTCTGAAGGGATAAGCAACTGAAGAACATTTTTTCTCACATGCTCTGTTTCTGTGGCACTGACAGTGCGAGGAGACTGAGAGGGATGGGCATTTCATTTGATAGTGTGGACTGTGTGGAGGTGCTTACTTCTAAATAGGTGATGGCTTTCAGTTTAAATTTTTTTTAGTTAAAAAAATGCTTGTGTCTCCTGTGTTCATGGAGTGGAGAGTGCTAGCAGGGTGGGGGACTGCGGTGAAGCCGATTGCAAAGACAGCTTTCAGTTGGCTTGTTTTTTTTATTATTAGAAAATAAAGTTTTTGGGACAAGTTATTTTCTGTGCTATGGGAGGGAGGAACTTAAACTGAGAGGGGTTTCACCTGTGTCTCCTGTGTTGATGGAGCGGAGACTGCTAGCGGTGGGGGGGAGTTGCCATGATGCTGATCGCAGATGGCTTTGAAGGGTTGTGGTAAAGCGGGAAGAGGAAGCCAGTCATAGTAATGGCTAGCGCAGTGATTGTTTTAATATTTTATTCAGTCTTCTGTGTGCTGGGGCTAGATCCGTGATGTTGTACTGGGATAAAATCATGGGTCCAACCCCAGAATGACTAATCAGTGCCCAGGATTTTTTCTTGCCATTGTATAATTGCTTTTATATTTGTGGTAAAAGATGCAGTTATGTCTTGCCAAATTTTATCTGTAATATTTATTTATTTTTTTATCACTTGTGTTGTTCCTTATTATGATTGCATTCTAATGCTTTATGTAGCAGATATATTCATTTAGTTTTTTTCTTTTATGATTTTAAGTAATGTTGATTGGATCAGACTATTTGGTTTTTTAAACTGCTTTTAATATAGTTACATATCTATACATTTTGGAAATAGTGTGCATGTGGTAAGTTATATTCCACTTGTAATCATAAAAAGGGTTTAGTTTGATTATCTTGTATAATATTATTCATCTCTTGAACACCTTGAATTTGCCATAATTTAAAGATGTTATCATTAGTTGAAGGCAGAAAGTTATCATTCATATAAATAGATGTATATGATGAGATTTGTATTGGTTCTTTTATTATTTGATGGGCTTTATTCCAAGCTTGGATAGCAGCTTCTGTGGTTGCACTTATCAGTCTATATTTTACTTTATTGTAATAAGCAGAGAATAGAAAATATTTCAATTTAGGGTGGTTGAGTGTCTTGCTCTATTTATGTGGAGTTTAATATGACTTCAGTTTAATTTAACCATTCCCATACAGTGGTAATCTGTGTGGCTAAATAGTATTTATATGGGTCTGGTAAGGCTAATCCTACATTTTCTTTTGGTTTTGTAAGAATCAGATTGGCTATTCTTGTTTTTTTGTTTGTCCATATGAATGTATTGATTATTTTTTTTTGATTTTTTTAAAGTATATTTGAGGTAATGTCTGATATAAAAAGATTAATTTAGGAAGTACTTTCATTTTTATTATGTTAATTCTACCTATAAGTGTTAATGGTAAATTCTTCCATTTATTTAGTTATTTTTGTAGTTCTGCATATGTTGCATCATAATTTATAGTAATTAATTATAGTAATATGCTATACCTTTTGCTGCCAGCGAATACAAAGCTTAAACTCACTTTGGAGTTGTAATTTTCTTTGATAAAGAATGGAGTGCTACCTTAAGCTGTTGGTGGTCTGATAAGTATCTCGCTGGGTATGGACAGTCTAGCACATATGGTGCTATTTGACCTTCGTTGGTATGAGGACTCCTTACTAGGGCCAGCTGCTGTTTTTTTCAGTGATCCCCTACTACAGTAGCCCCCACACACACACACACTCCATCTGGGGCTAATATTTCAGCCCCACTGCTATGCCCTTCCAGCACATGTGCTGTCTGTCACTCAGCCAGTCTACAGCACAATGACGCTCCAAAGCTGAGCTCAGAGCCTCAGCCCAGCTCAGCTGCACCAATATCTGAACCCCCGTCTGAACCCCTCCTGGTCTCAGTGCCCTTAGTTATTTTAATATTTTCACTTCAAATTTTTCAGCATTGCCAGTTTTTCATACCACCTCATGAACAGTACAGGTATAATTTCTCACATCCTACCCAAAACGTGTTTAAGCAGCAGTGGTGCAGAATGGTGCAGTTTCTGTATGAAATCACTTTTCAGGAAAGAGTAACACAATGACAGTGTGAGTGTTTATGAGGTGATGTCCCAAAAAGGCCATGTTGTAAATTTGGTGCAAAAATACCTAAAAATGCCCAAGTTACACGCAGCGGTTTGAATTTTTCTACACACATGCATAGCTTTGGCAATTTATCATATTTTTCACTCCAAATTTTCAACATTGTCATTTTTTTTTATACCACCTCATGAACAGTATACCCTGACACCTGTTGGTCTGTGGAGGGTCGGTGTGGGGTGGGCATGGGGGTTTGATGCGGGGGTGTTAGGGGCTTAATCCTAAAGTTTCATTTCCCTACTTTTGTCACTTCAACCCTAACTGATGGATTAACAAAGTTTGTTTGCAATATATACATATATGTATATATATAATTCTTAGCATGCAGCAAAATATGTTTTATACGATATATTTACTTGTGAGCATTTATAATAAAACAGTCCTTCCATCCACTGCAAATGACATCATAGATGATGTCATTGTATTACTGTTGGACAAAGTTTGTCTTTTGCTAGCATCAAGATTCAAGATATGGAATGTTTATCATGGAATGTTTCCCAGGGAATACATGGATTCAAAATTCTGCTCAGTTCCACTGGCAGAATGTTTCTCTCCTAACATGCTGTACACACACCCAACAAAGGCCTCTGCTACATCCAAAGATTCGATTGTCTCACTGTCAGGGCAAGCAGAAGAGATTTCCCTGATGAACAGGTAAAGATAGAAGGGGGATTTTTCATTGTCGGCAAAGAAACAGTTACAGAAAAAACTATAAACATTACTTATGGTTTCTAATTTGTTTACGTGTGTAAGAAAAATGTGATGATCATGGAAACAACATTTAAAAAACATGTTTTATTTTTTTATTTAAAGTAGTTTTATTTTTAGGGCCAAGTTGAAGTTTTTTTATAGTGTAAAGATAGCAGCCATGTTTGTGATGGAAGATCAATTCTGGTTGTTGGGGGCTGATGGAAGATAGTTCTGGTTGTAGGAGGACTGATTTGCTCATTGTGTGATGAGGTTTAGGACCAGGATGACTGTGCATGAAACAGATTTTATACACGATGACATGATATATTTTGACCTATGAAAATTCTTTATTCCAGATGCCAATGTTCTATATATATATATATATATATATATATCTCAAAATAACTACGTTTATGCAGAGATTAGGGTTGTAAAAACACAAAGCATACTGTCTGCTTATTTTATGTCATGTTTGCAGCTACCCTTTTATATGCTGCTAAAAATAATAAAATATGTTGAATTAAAAAAAAAGTGTACAAAGACGGGAAATGAAAAAACATTAGGGATTTGGGTCTCCGGAGTATTCCGAATCAGTGGTGGAGTCTTACTTGGGATTGTCAGCCCTAATGCCCACCCCCAGCCCATGGTATCCTGTTCGAAGCACAAGACAGCTCCAACTTAGTGCATTATAGTAATACAGTATGGCTAACATAATCTGTCAGAGTTTTCAGGCCCTGTGTGAAAAAAGCGCTGACAGATTATGTTAGACATATTGTGTCAGATCGGGGCATCCATGTCAGTAATCTAATTAAATAAGGGGCTAGGGAGGTCTGACACTGGTGATGGACATCCTGGTGTCGGCATTTATAAAACTTTGTGACTGTTGTGGCACACTGGGGCTGGGCTCCCCATGTGTCCCATACTTTTTTTTAATTTCTTAACCAGGAGAGACACATTAAGCTGAAACTTGTTTAAAGGTGCAAGCTGGGAGTACAATGATGTTAAGTGACCTGCTCATGGTCACACTGTATGCAAGTGGGGGCTATGGGATTCAAACCCAGGTCTCCAGGTTTGCAGCTCACAGTCTTAAACCACTGTACTATACTGTCTCCTCAACATGTTCCAGGATTCAAACCCTGGTCTCCTGGCTCACAGATTTGTGTCATAACCATTAGGCTGAAGTAGCTGATAATACTGCTGTGGGGTGATCTCATAAGTGCTGATGCAGGGACTGGGGCCCCTGATGTCAGCAACCATTTATAGAACAACTTTTTGGAGTGGGCTGACACTGGGGGTGGCCATCCTGGTGTCAGATTATACAGAAA
This sequence comes from Neoceratodus forsteri, assembly GCA_016271365.2. Classification (NCBI taxonomy): domain Eukaryota; kingdom Metazoa; phylum Chordata; order Ceratodontiformes; family Ceratodontidae; genus Neoceratodus; species Neoceratodus forsteri. The sequence continues at coordinate 824,419,453 of CM057455.1, read as the reverse complement.
AAAAAAGTAATTAAATTTAAGAGAAACAAAGACTGCCTCTGGGGATTGGGGACATGGTGTGCAGATGATAGCACAGTCAGGATATGAAGTGAGTGACAACAGCTGGCCAGTTGCTCTTTACAGCACACTTTTCATTTAGTAAAGGACAGCTGTGTAATATACTGCAAACTATACTACACAGCTGTCCTTTAGTAATTCTTAACTTTGTGGTACAGCTTTGAAGAGTGCAGATGTGTCCATCCACAGAAGATGACAGCCTATGACCTCGAGAGAGTAAGTATAGGGTGGGGGGGATGGTGGGTGCTCAGTGGGAGGGTCAGGATGGGGGAGGGGAATGGTAAGGACCAAGAGGGACCATTTTCTTTATTTCAGGTTTAAACAAAAGGAAGACTGAGGATGATTTTCTTTTTTGCAGGTATACTTATAAATCTATTTTGGGGCACTGGGGGTGGGCTCCTCAGTATCCCACTCTGCTGGGGGGGGTAATTTTGACTGCCATTACAGATATTGGGCCCCCGATGTCAGCAAACAATACTAAAAATAATGGGCTGCTGGTAGGAGCACCCGACACTGGGGATAGGAATCCAAGTGTCAGATTGTAAAAATAAATAAATAAATAAATAAATACACTACCACTGGGATTGGGGCCCCCAGTGTGCAGTTAAAGATAGGGGTGCTACAATGACAGTAGTCCAGTCCCTTACCTATGAGTGGTGACAGCAGCAGGGGTGCACTATATGACACAGCTGTCGTTTATCAAAGATAGTTGTGTCGTATAGTGCAAACTGTTGCTTTAACAAAAATTCAGTTATAAATAGAACATTGATTTTTGAACTGTGCATGCTCAAGAATTGAATATTTGTATTAAATATTTTAAAAACTTCTTAACTATGGGACCTAAAAACAATAAAAGCACACACATTGGACCATCCTCTATCAAACCTTAAACTTTCAGGTTTAAAATGCTCCTATTTTTTAAGTTATCAGGTGGCAAAACACTGTCTTAAAATTTTCAAAAAATGAGACTTTTGAGGTTTTTTGCACCTCTGTATCTTTGCCTGTCATGCACCAAACTACATGTAATTTACAGGATCGGTGCTTTCCAAATTTTATGTAAATCAGTTGAATGGGGAAAAGTTATTACGTGTAAAAATTTGAGTTTAACATAGAAATCCTTACGCAAAACTAACCCACCACTATGATGTGCTCTACACCCTAGACTGGCCATCCTTTGAAGCTCGACTTGATTTCCCCTTGCTGTACACCACCTTTAAGCTCTTACACCTGCCCTCCCCACCCAGCCTAGCCAACCTACTCACTCTGAAACCCATTACCAGATCTCTCTGATCCTCACAGCAACCACTTCTAAAACCACCCAAAACCCACCTAGCTATTTGAAATAGATCCTTCTCAGCTGTGGCCCCTATACTATGGAATAATCTCCCACCAGATCTACTCTCCTGCATGTCACACAGCCAATTTAAAAGAATTTACAAAGCCAAACTCTTTTCACCTCCTGTCTGTAACTGTGGATAGTTTGTGTTTGTAAATAAAATAGTGTTATATCTCCCAGGTCTCTTCTTGGAACCTGAACATTATGTATAATTTTATCAGTACTTGTGTGTGGGCATCTCACTGCCTTACTTGACATTCTACACATGTCAAACTGTTCAATATGTATAGTTCATATGCCTTGCAATTGCTGATCCTATCCTGCTCTATTTTTTTTTACTTTTTTTTTTATTTTAGTCTTTGGTAACTGGGTAAGGCCCATTAGGCACAATTGCCTGTTTTCAAGGGCAACCTGGGAGCACTGGATGGTTAAATGACTTATAGAAACATAGAAACATAGACTTTGATGGCAGATAAGGACTGCTAGGCCCATCTAGTCTGCCCATTTCCCTACCTACAGGATAGGCCGCAGATCCTAGTTAAGCAACAGCCTATTTCTTCCTACCCCCCACAAGAATTGCCTTATGTCTGTCCCATGCATTCTTGAATTCTCCCACAGTTTTAGACCTCACAACCTCCTCAGGAAGGCTGTTCCATGCATCCACTACCTCTCTGTGAAATAATACTTCCTCACTTGCCCCTGAACCGCCCTCCTTCTATCTTTAAATTGTGTCCCCTTGTTCTTGCAAGTCTCTTTTCTGAAAAATGCTACCCTCTTGGACTTTGTTGATTCCACTGAGGTACTTAAAGTTTCTATCATGTCCCCTCTCCCTTCTTTCCTCAAGGGTTTACATATTAAGCTTCTTTAGTCTCTCCTCATCGGCTTCTCTTGCAGACCCTGCACCATTTTAGTTACCCTCCTCTGGACTGCCTCTATCCTGTCTATGTCCTTGCGGAGATGGGGTCTCAGAACTGGACACAGTACTCAGATGGGGTCTCACCAACTGTCTGTACAGAGGGATAACAACTTCCTGTTTTCTGCTGCTGATGCCTCTCCCTATACATCCCAGTATACCCCAGCCCTCCCTACTGCCTTTCTCACATTGCTTGCTAACCTTAAGGTCATCTGATATGATTACCCAGGTCCCTTTCCTTTTTGTTGTTGTTACTACCTCCCCACCCATTGTGTATTCTTCCCTGGGTTCTTGTTTCCAGGTGCATTATTTGCACTTCTTGCATTGAATCCTAGCTGCCATACTTCTTGACCATTCCTCCAAACTTGCCAAGGCCCTTTTCATCCTTTCCACGCCTCCTTGTGTATCAACCCTGTTGCAGATTTTGTGTCATCTGCAAAAAGGCATACTTTTCCTTCCAGTCCCTCTGCAATGTCACTGATGAAGACATTAAAAAGGACTGGACCCAATACTGAACCCTGCAGTACCCCACTAGTAACCCCCCTTTCTTCAGAATGGACTCCATTTACAATTACCTTCCGTGTCTTGTTGTCCAGCCAATGTTTTACCCAGGCTACCACCCTGGATCCCACTCCCAAGCTGGTTAATTTGACTATTAATCTTTTGTGTGGGACTGTGTCAAATGCCTTGCTAAAGTCTAGGTAGGCCATGTCCACAGCCCCTCCCTGGTCTACTACTTTGGTCACCCAGTCAAAGAAATCTATTAGATTCGTCTGACATGACCTTCCGCTGTGAACCCATGCTGCCTTGGGTCCTGTGCTCTACTGGCCTCTAGGTACTCGACTATTCTTTCCTTCAGAAGTGACTCCATCACTTTCCCTATCACAGAGGTCAGACTGACAGGTCTGTAGTTTCCTGCCTCAGTCTTGGACCCACTTTTGTGAAGGGAATCACACGCCTTCCTCCAGTCCTCAGGTACCACACTATCCTCCATGATTTATTAAAAGAGTAGCCAGTGGTTTCACTAGTTCCTCCTTAATTATTTTAGAATTCTGGGGTAATTCCATCAGGACCCATTGCTTTGTCCACCTTCAGTTTTGGAGTTCTTGCAGAACCCTTTCTTCTGTGAAAGGACTGGGATCGACCCCCATCAAGAGTGCTTCTGTTAATTGGATTAGGCACTTCCCCTCCTCTTTTGTGAATACTGAGCAGAAATATTCATTCAGTATTCCTGCTTTTCACTGTCCCCTCTGCCCACCCACTGTTCATTCTATTCAGCCTCACTATCCCTCCTTTGTCTTTCACGCCGCTGATGTACCTATAAAGGTTTTATCCTTCTTAACTGAGTTGGCTATCTTTTCCTCAGTTTGGGCCTTTGCTATTCTGACTTCCCTCCTGCTTCCTTCTGCCTTAACTGGTACAGCTCTCTGTCCTGCTCCTTCTGTGTTTCCTTATACTTCCGAATGCTATCTTTTCTTCCTGACTTTCACAGCCACCTCTTTTGAGAACCATAGTGGCTTTTTCTTCGCTTTGATTTGTTCATTTGCTTCACACAAGGCTTGTTGCCTCTGTGATGGCAGTTTGATAATTCCCCATTGTTGCTCCCATCTCCTTCTAACCTGTTTGCTAGTGCTTTTCTGAGGCACTCTCCCATCTTGCAAAGTCAGCCCTCCTAAAGTCCAGTACCCTCACTTTTGTGTGGCTTGACTCTGTAGCTGAGTTTAACGTGAACCACACTGTTTGATGGTCACTTGTCCCCAGACAGCAACCACTTCTAGATCTGAGATCCTCTCACTGTCCCCATTTGAGAGTATGAGGTCTAAGATTGCTCCCTCACAGTGGGTTCGAAACTAACTATCTAATGCCTGCCACCTGTAGGGCATCAAGAATGGCCCTGCTCTTGGATGTGGCTGCAGCAAATGTGCTCCAGTTAACATCTGGCATATTCAGGTCTCCCAACAACAGTATCTCCCCTTTCTCTGCCATTCTAAGAATGCCTTCTATCATATCCTTGTCCATTCCTTCCCCCTGACATGGGGGTCTGTACATAACCACTGTGCAGATTGTGGTGCCCTTTCCAGTCTCCAAGGTGACCCACAGTGCCTCCTCTCCTCCCTGTTTACTCTTTTGTTCAGTTGCTTTTATCCCTTCCTTTACATAGAGAGCTACTCCTCCCCCTCTTCTCCCTGCCTGTCTCTCCTGTAGATTATGTACCCTGGTATGTTAACATCCCAGTCATGGTTCTCTGTGTACCATGTTTCTGTGACTGCTACGATATCCAGGCATCCCTCTTCCATTAAGGCCATCAGCTCAGGGAGCTTGTTTGCCAGACTGCGGGCATTGGTACTCATTACCCTCCATTTCCTGATGGCCTTACCCTTTTGCCCCATCCCTGTCCTTCTTGCCTTTGTCACTTTCTCCATTTACCCTGCCCTTCTCCCTATCAACACCTCTATGTTGGTGTTTGCTGCACTTACTACCATGATTATTTGGGGGCTAGGATTTTCCTGCTCCTTTCCAGTGCCTCCCCTTGGCTGGTTAAAAGCTTGCCAATGAAGCATTAAACCTATCACCTAGGATCCTGGTTCCCCTCCGGACAGATGCAGCCCATCATGCCAGTATAGGCTTGCATCACTCAGGTGGACCCCAGTCCCAATGAAGCCAAATCTGGGCTCCCACACCAGTTTTTCAACCACTGATTGAATCCATGGTGCAGAACACCCCTAGCCCTCCTATGCCATAGATGGGTAGCACCTCCGAGAAGGTTACTGTGTGTGCTGCTTGACCAAGGCCCTCCCCAATTCCACAAACACTTCCTGCACTTCTAATCCTTTCTTAGCCAGGTCATTTGTCCCTAGGTGGACAATGACATCCAACTCCCTCCCCTGTGCAGCTGCTCCAGCAATCCTGAGGATTCGCTTCCTGTCCCTGCAAGCCATGGCGCCAGGCAGGCACCTTACCTCCCTCTCCCCTTCCTCCCCCAGTTCTACCTTCCTAACAATGGAGTCTCCTACCAGGAGTTGTTTTCTTCCCCTGCAGGGTCCCCTGCCACCCTCCTGTGGGTCTCCTTTGTGGAGGTTCCCAGCATCCTCCTTGGTCTCCACTGTGGGTGCCTCCATAGAGGAACCACACTTTGCCAGAATGGCATAGGAATTGTGGAGAGGTACAATGGGAGGGATGCACCTCTGTTCCACCACCCTCACCCTCCCTGAGCCCACTGTGGTCCAACTGCTCCTCTTTCTTGGCAACCTCTGAGGCAGCGGCAGTGGCACTGGTGGTCCCTGGATGGAAGAGGAGGTCCCTAATCCTGGCCAACTCAGCCTGAGATGAGCAACCTCCTCCCTCAGCCCAGAGGTGCCTGCAGATGGGACAACACTGCATCCTCCAGAACATCTCCCGGAAGACTGCTGCTCCACAGCCACTGCACTGCACCACTCCAATCATGTCTTTTTCTGGCCTCTTAACTGTTTGCAATCCTTACTCTTTACTCTGTTTTTTCTCTCTCTCCTTACTTTCTGCCGTGTGCCCTTTAAGCTCCTGATTGTCCTGTTCTGAGACAAGAATATCCTATATTTCGCAGTAGACCACTTACTTGCTCAGAGGCAGACCTCCAGCTGCTAGGAGGCCAGAGAGCTACTCTTGCCCTTCTAGGATGGTGGGTCCTTGGTGGTTCTGTGATCACTCACTTCCTGCCCCTAAACAGGAAGTTCCTGTTGTCAGTCAAATTCTGTGCCTATAAAAATAGAACTAGCTTTGGGTGGGGGGCTGGATGGGGAGGGAAGGAGGGCAATATAGACCCAGCAGAGAAGGTCAGTCACACAGCAGTCCATTCTCCTGGTGTCTTCTGCCAAGCTATTAGCAGAAACTTTCTAAGGCAGTCTTTAAATGTAGCTTCCTTCTAGCTAAGCCACTCCCCCTACTTACCAGATCCTTCTACAAGTAATTTAAACCTCACAGCAGTTAAGTCCTTTCAGCCACCTGAGACTTGTTCAGAGTCACACAGTATGCAAGTGGAGGTTGTGAGAATCAAACTCAGGTCTGGTCTGCTGGATGTATAAAGGTTGTTCACACCTTGTTCCTCTAACCTCTAGGCTATACTGCAGCCCTTTAGTTGATGCTTAAGTTATACCCACAACTTACTTTACATTTCTGTATGTTATATTATTTTTCGGTACATTTATTGTGTTAACTGTTCTATGACTGTATGACAATGTTCTCTTTGTATGGAATGTTTATATTCCCCAGGTCACCCCTGAAAAAGGGACAATTCTGTCTCAGTGTGCCTACTCAGTTACCAAAATTAAAAAAAAATTAAAAATAAATTAATTAATTAATAACCTACATCAATTATAAACAACATTCATAAATATAATAAAAATATTTCAAGTCTATTACAATCAGATATCAGCTTCATTTTTTAAGGAAGGCTTTGATCTCAAGCCTGCCATTCAAACCTTTACCTTCCACCCCTTTAAAGGCATAAATCCCATATTGTTCACATTTGAGCAGGAGGTCATCATATTTTCTGCCCCTTTGTGACAACACTGATTCTCCAGACCCTGAAACATAAAGCCATGATTGGCTACATCACTGGTTCTCATCATATGCAACGCTAAAGAATTTTTCATATCTCTGTTCCCTATTGCCCTATTATGCTCACCAATGTGGGTTTTTAATGCCCACTTCATTTTTCCTACATAATAGGCCCTGCATTTGCAGGTGGCCACATAAATAAGTCCACATGTATTACATGTCATAAAACCTTTCAATGCAAATTCTTTTTGGGTGAGAGGATGCTTAAATGGATTTTGTGTTATATACTTGGGGACAGAATTTACAATTCCCACATTTATATCTACCATTTTCCCTATGCAGTAGCCTCATGCAGGAGAAATGGGCTACTGGTTGCACAGAATGCATAAACCTATCTTTTAAACATTTCCCCTTTCTGTAAACCATTGACGGTCCTTCCTTGGGTAGATGTTGTAAACCAGGGTCTTGTAATGCAATATGCCAGTGTTTTCTGATAATCTGAGTGATATCTTTAGACTGGGCATTAAAAGTGCTTACTAAGCATGTCTGAGCATCTTGCTGTGTCATCATACTGCTTTTTTCCTTTACTTTTAAAAAATTCTCCCTATTAATGGCCTCTTCGTCTAATCTGGCTCCCTCAATTATAGTTCTAGAATAACCCCTTTCTACCAGTCTCTGTTCTAATTCGTCAGCCCTTTTTTCATATAGTTGTGAAGAACCACAGTTACTCTTTGTTTTCATAAACTGCCCCTTTGGAATTGCTTTTATCACATTGTAAGGGTGGCTACTACTGGCCTGTAGCAAGGTGTTATGATCAGTGGGCTTGCGAGAAAGGTCAGTAGTCAGCCCCCCTTGACCATCTTTCTGTATGACTAAATACAAGAACTTAATTTGATAGATATTATACATCATACTAAATCTCAGATTCTGATTACTTTTTTCCAAATACATGAAGAAATCCTGCAACTCCTATTCTGTCCCCTTCCAGATCATTAGTATATCATCTATGTACCTTCTTGACAGATTGATTTTCTGTCTAAAGGGATTGGAGCAGGCTCTAACTGTTTCTTCTTCCCATTTCACCATGTATAAATTAATGAAACTGGGGGCAAAACTGGCCCCCATTGCAGTCTCATTTTTCTGCAAATAAAAATGTATTTTTTAGAAAAAAATATTGAAAGTTAACACATCTAACTTTGTCAGTACTTCTGTACATGGATACTTGGACACATGGATACTTGTCTTCTCTAAAATCTAAAAAATATGTAAGGGCATCAAAACCTTCTCAGTAAGGTATATTCATGTAATGTGACCAAAAAGCTTTTTTCAACTATCTCTATATAGTTAATGTTGCACAACACTTCTCCCGTATCTTTCAAATATGAGGGAGTCTCTTTGGCTAAAATTCCAATTTGGGAGTTGACAAATTTCGCTAGTGGCTCTGTGAGTGAGTTATTACTAGAAACAACAGGTCTCCCAGGGTGGTCTACCAAACCTTAATGGATTTTTGGCAGAATGTTCGCTCTTACAGGGAAGGATACATGTAAATAATGTATCACTTCTCTGGGTAGGAGGTCATTAGCTTTAACAAAATTCAAATAACTGTCTATCTCAATTTTAAATTGTTTTGTGGGGTCATTATTCAAATGTGTATAAAATTCGGTATCATTCAACTGTCTCATTATGTCACAGTCGTATTTGCCACTATTCAAAATGACAATTGCCCCCCCCCCCCCAGCTGGCTTAATCGTAATTTTCTATTTTTTTTTCCAAATCTGATGAAGCATCAGATTCCTCCTTATTAAGGTAGTGGAAAAAACTTAAGGTTATTTTCTTTGTTTAATTTCTCTATGTCTGTTTCACAACACTTAATAAAAGTTTGTAAGGCAGGGGTCATGGGGAGCAAAACGTCGATTGGGGTCTGAATTTATGTACATTGTCAAATGCAACTCTGAAGTAATGGGACAGTTGAATTATACTGAATTTTATACATGTTTGAATAATGGCCCCACACAACAATTTACAATTGAGATAGACACAAAACAAAATAGGTGGCTGCAAATGCCAAAGAAACAGGGCCAAAACCAAATCCAATGGTACTTACAAACTGTGCATGTAGGTCGGCACCTCGTCACTGTCTGCTTATAGATAAAAAAATCCACAACTGATGTAGCCAGATAAAAAAGCCTTTTAATTCCAAATAGGCAAATCAGTCAACAAGCAGGATACACACTGCCCCTCCCCACAGAGCCGAACGTTTTCATGTCACAATTACGCTTTCTCAAGGCTATGGTAATAGGGGGTAATGCATCTTATATATGTTATTTAAAGGTGAAGTTTAAAGGTAATGTGCTTCCCACCCTCAAATACAATGTCTAAAATCCCTGTGCAATTAATCTTACAAATATCACTACCATTAAAAAGCAGGTATATCAGTAGCTCAATCCAATACAACACCTATAAAAATGTCACATTTATATATATAGCAAACTATACAAAATTATATTTAAACATGTATAATAATATTAATTATAGAAATGGAGAAAGTTGGAAAAAATCATTCCATCCTGGAGCAGCATATGATTTCATAATATACTGCCAATAAGTTTCTCTCTGACGTAATTTTAGATCTAAATCTCCCTCCGGGACCTACAAATACTTTTTCAATGATTTGAAAACAAAAGTAATGTTCCTCCCCCTGAGACTTAACATGCTGCGAAAGGGCACTAATACCATCAGCATGTGCTATACTTCGTACATGTTGCCCTATTCTTTCTTTGAATTTTTGAGTGGTTTTGCCCACATAAAAACTAGTGCATTTTTTACAGCAAGCCAAATATATAACATCAGAAGTATTACAATTACCAAATATTCCAATATCATATATTTTCCCTGTTACTAGTTGTTTAAACTCTTTGCCAGTTTTAATGAATTTACAAAACCGGCAATTTCCACACTGAAACGTATCTTTTGGCAGAGCACTTGTTTTATCTGTATCATATCTAATCATATCCCCACTATAATGACTATGTACTAATATATCCCTTAAATTGATACCCCTCTTGTAAAAAATTCTATGGGGAGTTTGGACCAAATTTTTAATTTTACTTGCAACTCATAGCGTATGCCAGTGTTTATTAATGATTTAATTAAATAAATGAACTTGTGGACTAAAAGTAGTAATAAATTTAGGAGCATCATTTATATGTACAGTATTTTTGTTCTTTCTTCCTTTTGGATTTTGGATGTGTTCATTTCCTGCATTTTCAGCATATCCTAATTTTGCATTCCATTTATGTTCTGCTTTTTCATGTCCTCTGTTAATAATTTCCATGTTATAACCTCATTCTAAAAACCTTCTTGTAAGTTCCTCTGCATTTCTTTCATAGTCCTCATCATGGGAACAATTTAGTTTATATCGCAAGAACTGTCCAATGGGTATATTTTCTGTAACATGCTTAGGATGACAACTTTGGAAATGCAAAATGCTGTTCCTATCAGTAGTTTTTCTAAACAGCCTTGTACTAATGTCCCCATTATTTTCTTTTTTCACTGTTTAGTCCAAGAAGCTAATCTCTCTGGGATCAGTTTTTAGTTCAAATTTCAAGTTGCAATTCGATTTCTCCAGATACGCTACAAACAGACTTAATTCCAAGGTGGTACCTTTCCAGATGAAAAACAAATAATCTATGTATCGTATGTAAAAGTCTATTTGTTCCAAAAATGGATTCTCACTACTGAAAATAACTTTTTGTTCCCATTTTGACAGGTAGATGATTGCATAATTAGGGGCCATGGCTGCCTCCATAGCTGTTCCCTTTTTCTGCAAATATATCTTCTTATCAAATATGAAGGTGTTGCAAGTAAGGACCTTTTCAGTTAACATAACCAAAAATTCCACAAACACTGGTGAATAAGATGTTTTTTCACATAGACTTTCTCTCAAACTATCCAACCCATCATGATGTGGAATGTTTGTATATAACGAACAAACATCCATAGTTGCAAAACTTGATTTTTGACTCATTTCAGTATCCATAAGGAAATCCATAAACTGTACGGTATCTCTCAAATATGACTGAGTACCTTGTGCAATGGGTTTAATATGATAATCTATGGAGTGTGCAATATTATCTGTCAATGATCCAATACTGGCCACTATAGGTCTGTATGGTGTTTTTTCCAGGCATTTATGAATTTTTGGAAGTCCATATATGACAGACCTAACTGGATGTTCCACAGTTAGAAAATCAAAGGTGTCATGATTAATCAGGCCTTCCAATAAAGCTTCATACAATATATCATCAATCTCTTGCTTAAATTTATTCACAGGGTCATAAGACAGAATTGTATAAAAATCTGCATTATTCAACTGATGTAACATTTCTGATACATAATCTTGTGTATTTATAACCACCACCACAGACCCTCCTTTGTCAGCCGACTTTATGGTAATCATTTTATTATTTTTTAAAGCACAGATTGCTGCATTTTCCTCTGCTGTACAATTATAATATCTGGATGGTGGTAATATTAAATTCTCCAAATCCTGAATACATGCCTTTTCAAACACCATAACTGCCTCATTTTGTGGTGGAAAGAAAGTCGACTTTTTCTTAAAAACAGGAGCAGCTTTAATCAAGCCATTTTCACCATTATTATTTGCACCCCCATCTCATACTTTACATTCTCGATTCTCATCATGAAAGAGTGCCTTTAAACTCAATTTTCTAGTGAATTTATAAAAATCCACTACTGTTTAAAATTTATTAAGACTGAATGTTGGAACAAATGAAAGTCCCTTTTCCAACACCTTCCTTTCAAATTCAGTTAATATGTGATCAGAGATGTTAACAATCACTTCTTGAACTTAACAGTGAAAAAAGACAATAATGGGGACATTAGTACAGGGCTGTTTAGAAAAACTACTGATAGGAACAGTATTTTGCATTTCCAAAGTTGTCATCCTAAGCATGTTACAGAAAATATACCCACTGGACAGTTATTGCGATATAAACAAAATTGTTCTCATGATGAGGACTATGAAAGAAATGCAGAGAAACTTACAAGAAGGTTTTTAGAATGAGGTTATAACATGGAAATTATTAACAGAGGACGTGAAAAAGCAGAACATAAATGGAATGCAAAATTAGGATATGCTGAAAATACAGGAAATTAACACATCCAAAATCCAAAAGGAAGAAAGAACAAAAATACTGTACATATAAATGATGCTCCTAAATTTATTACTACTTTTAGTCCACAAGTTCATTTATTTAATTAAATCATTAATAAACACTGGCATATTCTATCGGTTGAAAGTAAAATTAAAATGTGGTCCAAACTCCCCATAGAATTGTTTACAAGAGGGGTATCAATTTAAGGGATATATTAGTACATAGTCATTATAGTGGGGATATGATTAGATATGATACAGATAAAACAAGTGCTCTGCCAAAAGATACGTTTCAGTGTGGAAATTGCCGGTTTTGTAAATTCGTTAAAACTGGCAAAGAGTTTAAACAACTAGTAACAGGGAAAAGATATGATATTGAAATATTTGGTAATTGTAATATTTCTGATGTTATATATTTGGCTTGCTGTAAAAAATGCACTAGTTTTTATGTGGGCAAAACCACTCAAAAATTCAAAGAAAGAATAGGGCAACATGTACAAAGTTTAGCACAAGCTGATGGTATTAGTGCCCTTTTGCAGCATGTTAAGTCTCAGGGGGAGGAACATTACTTTTGTTTTCAAATCATTGAAAAAGTATTTGTAGGTCGGAGATTTAGATCTAAAATTACGTCAGAGAGAAACTTATTGGCAGTATATTATGAAATCATATGCTGCCTCAGGATTGAATGATTTTTTCCAACTTTCTCCATTTCTATAACTAATATTATTATGCATGTTTAAATATACTTTTGTAAAGTTTTTTTATATATATGGATGTGACTTTTTTATAGGTGTTGTATTGGATTGAGCTATTGATATACCTGCTTTTTAATGGTAGTGATATTTGCAAGATTAATTGCACAGAGGATTTTAGACATTGTTTTTGAGGGTGGGAAGCACATTACCTTTAAACTTCACCTTTAAATAACATATATAAGGTGCATTACCCCCTATTACCATAGCCTTGAGAAAGCGTAATTGTGACGTGAAAACGTTCGGCTCTGTGGGGAGGGGCAGTGTGTATCCTGCTTGCTGACTGATTTGCCTATTTGGAATTAAAAGGCTTTTTTATCTTGCAACATCAATTGAGATAGACAATTGTTTGAAATTTTGTTAAAGTTAGTGTCCTCCTACCCAGAGAAAAGACAGATTATTTACATGTACCCTTCCCAGTAAGAGCGACTTTCTACTGTCTGCCAAAAATCCATAAAAGTTTGGTAGACCCCCTCGGGAGACCTATTGTCTCTAGTAATATCTCATTCATTGAGCCACTAGCTAAATATGTCAACTCCCAAACTGGAATTTTGGCCAAAGATACTCCCTCATATTTGAGAGATATGGGAGAAGTGTTGAGCATTGTTAACAATTTGGAGCTAGCTGAAGAAAAAGCTTTTTGGTTACATTAGCTGTGACCATGCTCTATAAGAATTTACCTCACGGAGAAGGTCTTGATGCTCTTAAATATTTTTTAGATTCTATAGAAGACAAGTATCCATGTACAGACATACTGATGAAGTTAGCATCCTTTGTATTCACTTTCAATACTTTTTTCTACAAAAATCATTTTTATTTGCAGAAAAAAGGGACTGCGATGGGGGCCAGTTTCACCCCCAATTTCATTCATTTATACGTGGCAAAATGTGAAGAAGAAACAGTTAAAGTCTGTTCCAACTCCTTCAGACAGAAAATCGATCTGTGGAGAAGGTACCCATACAATATACTAATGATCTAGAAGGGGACGGAACAGAAGTTGTAGGATTTTGTCATGTATTTGGAAAAAGTAATCAGAATCTGAGATTTAGTATGACATATAATATCCATCAGATTAATTTTTTGGATTTAGTCATACAGAAAGATGGTCAAGGAGGGGCTGACTACTGACCTTTTTCGCAAGCCCACTGATCGTAACACCTTGCTACAGGCCCGTAGTAGCCACCCTTACCACGTGATAAAAGCAATTCCAAAGGGACAGTTTGTGAGAAGAAAGAGGAATTGTGGTTCTTCACAACCATATGAAACAAGCATTTGTCAATGCTGAATGTTTGCTTGCATGATGTATGTGTCAGAGGTGTATTAAAGTTATGAGTCTGTGTTAGTAAAATGCAACATAGCCTGATAACTTTATTGTTTGTTTTTTTGCCACATGTTCAAAATAGCCTTCTTATTACCCCGCCTCATGAGCAATGGTGGGGAAAATGTTCAAGTCCTGCCCGAAAGGTAGTTTAGTGCAGAGACTGCGAAATCACCTTTCAGGATGCTGCGAGAACACATTTGAAAAATGACAGCTGTCATATTCATGAGGTGCTGTGAAGAAATAGCTGTGATGAAAATTTGGAGTTGTAACACATGCAATCTGTTTATGTTTCCATGGACATCTACCTGAGCAGAACACCTGAATGTAAGAACGGAACGTGTGTGGACAAGGTTACATCACCCTGTTAACTTTGCATGTCTCAAACAATTACAGAAGTAGAAGGGTTAGTGAACTTACTGCTCTGCCAAGCCTTCCTGAAGTCCTCAATGGCCACAAGCAGAAAGTGGTTACTAGGACAGAGAAACAGCAACAGAGACAACTATAATGGACACGGACACCCATTGCAGTCAACCAACTCAAAGTACTGTAAGGTTAAATAAAGGGACTTATCTGCCGCAGGGTGCCTGCATAGATGTCCAAAGCAGTGACACCAAGTTACCTGTAAAATAAAACATAAAAAAGGTCACAAAGGATCCACAGCTGTTAGGGGGACCAGCAGTGCAGAAGAAATAGGTTAGAAATAAAACTAATACTTATCAGATTAAGGTAGAAGCCATCGCTCAGTCAGACCTGCAAAAATAGAAAAGAAATAGGTTAGTTAGATAAAAAAGCAATAAGAAAGCAGAAGGAGAGAAAAGGGAGTGAGGTTAGGGAAAGTGGGGCTCAGCTGGGATGCTTTGCTTCTAGTGGTGGTTGAGTGGCCAGTAATTTATTTTTTAGCCCAAGTGGACTACTGGAGACTAGTAGCCCTTCTGTAGAAATAAAAGTACTATTGGTGGTCAGTGTGGCTTGTAAATGCCCTGTAAGGGGGGGGCACAACATAAAGATAGCCCTGGTGGCCTAGTGGGCTAACCAATGTTCTGAGGCTACAGTTATGTTACAATAAATTTAAAACCCTTCCTGGGTTAAGAGGTTGGTGGGTCTCACTGTGAGCTCTCATTTTGGAAGGTCATAGGTGCTTTTTGGCTGCTTTTACATATATGAATGTACTGAATAAAGTAAGAAATATTTTTTAACATGCATCACAGCTTGTTAGCTATTTTGTGAATGGGTCTTATTTATCTAGGCTGCAGCTGGTGGTGCTGAAGCTGTCTGTTTGGCTGTAAGAGGGGCTTCCCTGAGCCCTAGTTATGCTGTGGGCAGTGATGGGGGGTTTATTTGTGGTGGCAGCAGAGGAGCAAGTTGGAGTTCTGGGTAGCCTGCTGATAGCACAACCCCGCTATGCTGAGACTGTCTGCTTGTGCTCTAGAACTCCTAGCCTGTACGGAGCTTAGGCTTCGGCCTACTCAGCAGGGGTGGGAGACAGGGAAAGAAGTGATCCAGCGGGAGGTGGAAGAGGCATGTAATGAAAGCAGATCCTCCCCACCTTCCTGATCGCCACTCCGGCAGCTGTTATTTTTTACTAATTTATACCCTACGGGTACGGAGCTTAAGAGGAGGCAGATGAGGCATGGGTGTGGGGAGGTGGGGTGTGAAGAGTGTGGGTGGGAAGGGGGGACCAGGGTGATGACGAGGGACCATTTTAGTTTGTTACAGGTTAATGCAGTGGCAGTGTTAACTGTGTGGGGAAAAAGAGGGGTACAGGGAGAGAATGCAGGGGGAGGAGGGTGGTAAAAGGAAGGAATACAGAGACCGGAAGGGGGGGGTTAGAGTCCTTATCTGGATGACAGGTTGGTGACATCTCCACTGTCCAGCAGCTGGATCTTATAGAACAGCACTGCACTGATGAAAGGGACAGCAGTCAGCTCCTCTAGGGTGAAAGTGGTGTGGAATTTAAACTTCTTTATCATCAGGACAGCCATGGAGGAGTTGGCCAAGTCAGAGCAGGAGAGCCTGTGTCCCCCCTCCAGGGTTCAGAGTGAGGGTCACAGGATGCTTCTCTCAGGGTGCCGGGGAGGCAACAGCAGTTTGGTGCCATGGTTGGGGGTTCTGATCGTATCTTCTCCAGCTCGGCCCCCATGTGTCTCATTCTGATCTGGGTGCGATTCCACAACAGCTATTCGGTGCCTCAGTGATGGGAGCAGGGTAACGCCGAGCCTTGGACAGCATCTCCCTTCAGTCTGGTGCAATCAATCTGCTGTCACTCCTGGTTAGTCACAGAGCTGAGGCTGCACTGGGATGCAGGGGACTTGACCGCAACAATTCACTGACCGCCTGACTGTTGTGCTGCCGGGCTTCATACTCAGAGAAAACCAGGATAGGCAGCGATCATAGCCCGGTGACAGTGGCCAGTTGCATCTATGTGCCGAGAGCAAGGGCCCTTAGACTTCACTGCTAGAAAGATCGATCTGGTTGGAGCAGGGTCTCGAGTAATATCAGCCTCCGACTGGCAACAACCTCTGTGGCAGTTTCTCTCCTGGATCATTGGGAGATTCTGCAGTGACTCCTATGCCTATGTGCTGCAGACTTTGAAGGCAGCTCCCCTTCTGTTCTCTTCTTCTACAATCACCCACCACCACGATCAAAGCAGCTCTTGCTTTTCCCTCCTGCAATCTTGCAGTGCAATGGTTCAGTGTACCTGCAAACCCTTCTTTCTCACCGGCTTTTCCCTCCTGCTGTTCAGAGGGGCAGTAGCAAAATCAAGAACATTTATTTTCAGCTAGGGAATGAGGGAGCGGGGAAGACAGCAGCAGAGGTGGGAAGTGGGAGGGATTTATTTTCAGCCAGGGAACGAGGGAGCAGGGAGGACAGCAGCAGAGGGAGGAAGCGGGAAGGATTTAGTTGCAGCTGGGAAACGAGGGAGCGGGGAGGACAGCTGCAGAGGGAGAAAGTGGGAGGGATTTATTTGCTGCCAGAGGATCACCCAGGAAATGAGGGAGTGGGGACGATGACAGCAGCAGAGGTAAGGATTTGGGTTGTAATGGCTGCTATACAAATGAGAGGAATGAAGCGTACTCTTTCATTGGTGCGGTTTATTTCTTTCAAGTGAAGGCCAGCTCCCGCTGTGACATTCGTGTGTGTACTGCCTGTGTTTCCCAGTACTACTTCAGCGGTGCGGCAAAGTTCACAGTTGTAGGTAAAAAGGTTCTTTAAATATGCAACAGTGTTTGCATCTTCTAAAAATGCAGGCACAATAACAATATTCACAACAGTAGGTGTTAGAAGGGAATTTTTAGGAGTATATGTGTGTGCTTATTACATTTCAGTAAAAAAAAACAATGAAAAAAACACAATGGCATATATATCAAGCAATAAAAACAGCATAATCTTCAAATTCCTTGCATCTCTTTGCAATATTAATATACAGTTTCATCACGTCTACCACAGTGAACACAGCAGTACACCACAGTGCAAATGCTACCTGCAAACAGACGCATGTAGTGACCTTCAAACAAATCTTAAGCCTTTTTAAGGAGTTTAGATAAATGTCTGACTGCTGAACTCATTTACTCAATAACTGAATGATGAATTGTTTTATTGTTTAATTAAAATGAATGGTTGAAGCACTGAGTGTTTGAGAACATCATAAAAAAAAGAAAACACTAGCCACCTCACTGACCAACCAACTTGCCAGAACAAAGTACACTACACTACACTCGCTGTTCACTCAGATCTCTAATCCATTTTGCAGAAAGACAATCACAATATAAACATTTATATACCTGAATTTACCTCAAGCCTTTAGTCAGTCCTGCACTGCTATCTGGGGATGGGAACAGGGTATGAGGAGCTGGGAATGGGAGCCGTTTGTTCACAGGAGCAGGAATTTACATTAAGCAAAACACTTTAGTCAGTCCTGCAAGCAAAGCACTACTAGATGCATAAAGCAGGGAGACTAGAATGGTAAAGGAATGGGAGCAGTAGGACACTGTTATGGGGCAGTAACCACGTGCCTGCATTCTGAGTTTCAGCGGAGACTTAACTGAGGTTACATATGTTACGAGACTTACACAGCATGAAAAGGACACATCACTGAAACATAGTAAGCTTTAATGGATTTAATCGAAGTGAAACAAGGTGCTGTGGGGCCGGGAATGGGATGGAAAGGAGCTGAAATGGAGAAGTTGTGATTAGGCGCGAACAATGTGTTTGCTGTCTCAGTGGAAACATTTTTTTGTTTGTTTTTACAAAGTTGCTGATTTTGTTTTATGTCATTTTATGGACCACATTTCGTTTTATGTTGTATTTCACATTTGCGATTTGCACGGTTCTCTAGTTATTAGTCTTAAACAACTTGTGGCAGGACATTCAAAACTGCATTTAAATACACTGAACTATACCTGTGTCTTCAGTTCATGGTCTAACTTTGAAGAGTACATATGTGTCTAGTAACAAAACCAAAAAAAATGGGAGCAGCAACAAAGGGAGCGGGGAGAACAGGCAAATGGATGTGGAGGCTAGCAGCTCAAGGGGAGGAAGGGATAGGGAAGAGGGGAAAAGGCACAAACGGCCCCAGGGTGAGCGGCGGACACAGAGAAAGCCAGAAACGTGAACGGGAGCAGCAAGCAGGCGACCGGACACAAGGAACAGCGAAGCCTCCAGATGAAACGAGGAGCTGCCAGCAAAACAAGACCCTCCACCTCCAAAAAGGAAGCCCAAAAGGGATATGAGACAGGATTGGGGGGCAGATGACACAAACACAGAGGAAGAAAGGACAGGCAGCCCCAAGCGAGCAGCAAACAAGGAGGGAAACACCATGGAGCAGGAGGGAACAGAGAAGAAAACAGAAATGGGATGAAGCAGAGGGGGACAGACAAGCACCAGAATCAGCAACAACAAAGAGCATGGGGAGAACAGGGCAAATGGATGCAAGGCAAGCAGCATGAGAGAGCGGGGATGTCAGCAGCAGATGGAGGGATTTGGGTTGTAATGGCCGCTATGCAAATGAGAGAAATGAAGCGCAGTCTCTCATTTGTGTGGTTCATTTCTCTCAAGTGAAGGCCAGCTCTCGCTGTGAAATTCCAATGGCTGTCACACTGGGCTTTACTGTTCATTGGTGTGTCAGGGTCGTGCCCACTGTGCGGTGCTCTACATTGGACTCATCCCTGCCACACCTCTGACATGTGATACTGTGCCAAGGTGTTTCTTGTGCAAGAGTGCAAGCAAACACAAAAAGAGAATGTCCACTCTAGGGATTCCAAATGAAGGAAGTTTATTGCTGTGCAAAAACTGCAGGTGCAAATACAAAAAACCAAGTTAAACTCAATCCAAGAAGGTAGTGGTTAACACTTTTCGACTGGTTCGTCTTTACCCTTATGTAATACAGCAAAGCACTACCTCCTTGGATAACTTTGGATTAACTTTGAAGGTTTTTGTACTTCCACCTGTAGTTTTTTGCACAGTGTGAGGGAATTTTTATATATCCTAAAGCTATATTTGCTATTAAATGCCTTGAAGCTATGCTTGCTTTGAAAGCCATGCTGTAACAAAGTCATAATGAATGTAGTAGAAATTTCTGAGTTCATGTTTTCTTTTTTTAAGGGTTATAGAATTTGTACTAAGGTTACTTGAGGTACATTTGTAAAAACAGAAAAATAGATAAAACTGAGCAGAACTGGTTGTACCAGCCTAAATAATGGGCCTGGGCAAAATATAAAAATAACAGCACGTACTGGCATTGAAGGCAAGCTGTACGTTGCTATGGTGTGAGTAAAACTCATTGTCTCTCTCTCAGGTCAGCTTGACCCAGGCATATGTATCAAGCAGTGTTGGGAAAGAAATGGAATAAGTAGTGGAAAAGTACCTCATACATAAACTTGTTTTTCTTTTTTCTGTTACATTGCTGAAAACTTGTTATGCTGTCTTATGATTGGCTTATACTGAAATGTTGGTATTTTTTAAGATAAGAAGTGCAAAATCTAGCTTATAAAAAGCTGCTGTAAATTGTAATCGGAGAACTTCTCCGTTGTAGAAGTCTCACATGCATGTGTGTTTGATCAAATAAAGCGATGTTAAGACAAAACCCAGTGGTGTGGTTTTTGGCCCGTGATGACGGGAGTGGTTGCTCAGGTAATACTTACAGTGAGAGAATTTGCGATCACAGTTTTGGCGTGGTCGGCAGGATGAGTTCTTTGGTCCGTGTCACCTCATGATCGGGTTGTTTCCCTTGGACAAAAAGAAGGACATTTTGTGGAACCCCATCAGGATGTGCGCCTAGGGCTGCGACACTCATCATCACTGTAAGTACAAGAATACCTTGGAGCGAGTGTACTATAAAGGACAGGCCTAAATAATATGGGAAACAAGGGAAAAAATAGCTGGGTCCAGAGTTAGTATTATCTGGACCGCAAAATGTATGTTTTACAAGTTTGACAAACAAATTACAAGGGCAACTGCACTGCCCTTTGTACTTGTAATTTGTGCTTGCTGCAAGTATATACTGTTAGAGCCAATGATGGCTTTCACAGTTCAGGCTGCTTTTAGGAGAAAACATGGCTGATTAAGTAAAGTTAGATAAACAACATCTAGAGAAAGAAAAATAAACTACTGTGGATGTCGCACAGTAGGTGACTACAAACGGGATGATTTGAAAATCCTCCCCATGTTGCCTATCTGTGTAGTTTCAAGTTTTCTGTATCAATTTCAAGTTCCTTGCCTCTATAGAGGCTAAAACATTTGATCCCAAACCCAAGTACTGGGGATCTCTATCAGATGGATCTCAACCTAGTACTGTTAGAGATTTTTTTGTTTTGTTTTTAAACTGCAAACCAGAGCTCTGGAAAAAGACTTGGTTTGGCAGGTTACTAAAATGGCCAAAAGAAAACCTTTGAAAGGGTTAATAGCTGCAGTGTTTGGAAATTATCATGAAGGTCCTGCAGTCAGTTTTCTTGCTCAGACTAGTGTATCGGAAAAGAAGAAGAAAAAAAATACCTTGGCACCGGGTAAGTCTGAATTTTTTTATTCAAAGTTGTTTTATGTCTGTCTGTTTTATTTCTGTAATACATATACTAAACAAGGTAATGCTCCGTCTTTCTAGTGCATATTTTCTAGCTTATATCTGTGTTCTGTAATTATGTTCTGTTGTCAAGGTTCGAGATAGGACTGACTGCCTTCAGTGCACAACATGTTACAGTAAAAAAAAGAAAGAAGCTTCTTTGCCTCATAGCTGACTGTTTTAATTGGCTTTATTTTTAATGGAACATTTGTGCTGCCTAGATAGGGTCAGTGAAGAACTTTTGTTTGTAGTTGTTGGATTGGAGCAGGTAGTGTTGATGGTGAAGAGTTATGACGTCATATAGATTGCAATGTGCAGAAAGATTTGTAGTTTGCAAGCAATGTGCCAAGCCACTGCTAGGTGAAAATATAATGTGTTAACAGCTATAAATGGCTTTATCATACTTCTAGTTATAACCAAAAAATGTTTTGCAAAATGGCAGGGTGCTATATTTTGGCTATGTGCCAAAAGGTGTAACCATGTTATACAAGATGTGTTCACTTACAGATGATATGTTGTGCTGCGTTTTAAAGGAGTTAAAATGTGTTTAAAAAAGTGTTTTGTTCTGGAAAGATTTGGCATGGGATATGTATAAATGTGTTGATTTAAAAATTGTTAGTGTTACAAGACAGGGGAGGCAGCACATATATCTAAAACATGTACAGTTTTCTAATGAAACTATGGGCATTACCTCAGCAAATTGGTGTGAAACAATGTCAGTCTTATTTTGTGTTAAGTATTTCTTTTTATGTATGTGTATGTGTGTGTACTGTCTTGGCCAGCAGTTTTATTCTATGCTTTAAAGATATTTAATATCAGTAGTGTTCAAGGACACTGAAAAAAAAAATAAATAACTGGGTTTGAACGACCCTTGCATGCACACTGTGACCTTTTGCACGTTATTTGACCTTCTTGTGTTTCAACATTTTATGTTACTACCAGTTCAAACTTGATGTGTATTCCATACCTAAAGCACAACTTTTCACACAAAATGTATGTTTTCATGAAAGCACACCAAGAGTGAACCATGTAATTTGACTTTTTATTGCAAAACTAGTATTCTAAGTGAAGAGGAACAAACTTTTCTTCTCGTCTCACTGCTTCTGACTTGCAGCCAACACAGGCAATACTCCAGCTGGAAGGGGAGATTATTCATCATCTCCCCATATTTTTATTATATATATATATATATATATAATGCAGCTTTGAAAAAAGAATATTACAGCTGTTTTTGAGAGTTTACCATCTACAGTTAAAAACAATGGCTTTTGTTTTTATGTGTGACCATGGTGTAATCATTTTTTTGTCTTTTTGAAATGCATTCTAAGAGATACGTACGTACGGTATTACCATCAATCTGGATTTTTTATAAACTCAGCTGACATTTTGTCATGCTTAGGATAAGGGAACCCAGGGACGCTTGGCTTCTTTTATCCTATGGAAATAATCTTGTTTTATTTTTAAACTGGTGTGTGTTTGTTTTTGTTGTTTGTGTTTCTTCTCTTTCTTCTAGAAAAAGTTCCCCATCTTTATAGTAAGGTATGAAACTTACTAAACTAATTGTAATATTATCTTGTTATAATTTAAAGTGTAGTAGGTGGGGATCATGTCACCATCCACAGCTAACCTTTTTATTTCTACAGTATTCGAGCTGTCTCTTTCACTTCGAGCTGTCTCTTCCACCAGTAGGAGCTTGGGGGGAAGGGGTAAGCTACCCTTCCTCTATCCCTTCCAGTGTAGTACCCACAAAGGTTGCAAGGTACATCACTGTTCCCCAAAGGGGTAAATAAAGAAAATGTATATTTGCCAATAATTGTTTCTTATTTACAGGTTTTAAAAAGACCCAAGGTATTTTAACAGCATAACCCAGCCCAAGCCCTTCTGTTTTTTCTAGTGCAAACAGTTAAATCTCACACCTATTATTGGTACAAGGTTTCTGCCCTCAGCAAGTAATCAGTTACACTGGAGGGTGAAGTTGTGTATGTATGTCCACACATATTCATTCTTTTGATTGTCTTTTCAGCTTTCTTATCCCGTTAAAACAAATGCAAAACAACTTTTGTCATTGCCTTACAGCAATTAATGAATGCATTTTTCAACCAGTAAATTCTAAGTACTCTAACATTTCTGGACTCTAAGCTAAGTTTACAGTCTATATGTGTTGTTTAAAATGTATTTTATGCATTATGCATTATGCTAATACTGAAATTGTTCTATTACAAACATGCTTATGTTTCATGTTTATGTTATAATGTTTTGATATACATCTTGCTACACTGTATCATGTGTATTCAGAAAAGTGCTCCACATGTATAACCTTTTAATGCTCATAACCAAACCTAAATACTGGGACCAGCATTGCTGACCCACCTACAATATGTTCCAAAGCAAAACCAAAAGTAAAATTAATGCTCTGTTTGTCTTATTACTCACAGGTACCCGAAAGAATGAGTGCACTCTATGCAGGTTTTGTCATTTTAAATTTTAACAATTATAATATGCAGAATTTAGATAGTACTCCAAACCTATGCTTCAAGCCTTACCCCACTCAGTACTTTGAGTATTTCACTATACAGGTAAAAGGTAGATCTTTTCACTTGTCACAGGTGCAATAGGCACTGTTATTAAATTAGCATAGGCCAACAACATATGTATTTGTCCCACTAATTGCATTGTGTAAAGGCATATTGTTATGAACAATATGTTTAAAGCGTGTAACTGCATTAAGCAGGTTAGCAAGAGGAAAGGAAGAGGAAACCATTATGGTTTTCCAAAGAGGTAAAAAGAAAGTGAAAGCCAAAAGATAGCATTCAGGCAATACAAAAAGACACAGGCAGAAGGAGATGGGAGAAGTACCAGGAGAAACAAAGGAGGCAGGGAAGTCAGTAAGGAAGCCAAAGCTCAGGCAGAAGAACACATTGCAAAATCAGTGGTTAAAGGGGACAAAACCTTTTACAGGTACATAAGTGAAAAAAAAAAGAAAGACAAAGGGAGGGAGGGATAGTGAGACTGAAAGGGGAGGATGGGAGTCGCATGGAGGATGACAACAGTAAAGCTGACATATTGAACAGGTATTTCTGCTCAGTCTTTACTGAGGAAGAGGGGGGTAATGGGTCTGAAGGGAGTACAAGGGGTGAGAATGGTGCAGAAATGGATTGCATCACAAGTCCTATGAAGACAAGTTGAAGGAACTGAACATGTACTCCCTGGAGGAGAGGAGGGAGAGAGAGGATATGATAAGAGACATACAAGTATCTTACAGGGAGAAACAGAGTGCAGAAAAACACTATTTTTTAGCGAAAAAGATGTTCCAGGACTAGAGGGCATGGGATGAGGTTGGAGGGAGGACGATTCAGAGGAAGCGTGAGAGGATTTCTTGGCGAGCGGTGGTGCACCCTGCGGAGGAAGTGGTGGGGCTGAAACAATCACGGGGTTTAGGAATGCATGGGATAGACATAAAGGAATTCTAGAAGTCAGGGGTGAGAAACAGACTTGGAAAACAAACTGAACTTACAAGCTCAAATGGGCAGACTGGGTGGGCCATGGTCCTTATCTGCCGACACTGTCATGTATCTATGTATTGTAACATTACAAGATTTTATAACTCAGGTCTCAGTCAGGCCTGCTTGCAACAGACAGGAAATAATGTTCATCACTGTCATAACTGCTTCTGTGATTTAAAAGCAGGAGGTAACCATAACATTGTCATGATT
Organism: Neoceratodus forsteri; assembly: GCA_016271365.2. NCBI lineage: Eukaryota > Metazoa > Chordata > Ceratodontiformes > Ceratodontidae > Neoceratodus > Neoceratodus forsteri. The sequence goes on along the minus strand of CM057455.1, from coordinate 824,394,598 downwards.
TACAGATGGTCAAATGGTATAATTGAACCTCGGCCTGCACCCCAGGTGTGTGGTTAATGTCCCATTTTTATTTTTATTTTCTAATTGCCAGAATTTAGGCTCTGTCACACCACTCTTTACAAAACAAAAGTAAATGGTTTAAAAGATTGTTATTTGTGTGTTTAACTCAGTGTCTAACACACTTTCAAGTTTGCAGGTTTCCGGTGTGCTACATAAGATCCACGTTCAACAGCAGTAACTTCTGCAAGTGTAATGTTTTCATGAGATTACACCTATTTGTAGAACTTTAAATCAACTGAAGAAGGTCCAGTCAGTTCAGACTCTGCAATCAAGCTTATTGTTTCTGCTTACTATGAAGTTAAGTCTGGGAAGGCACTCCCCTAACTCCAGCAGAAGATTCTGCTTCAATTGACCTTCAAGCAATACATCCATTTCTTCACTGCCGCTTGTTCCAAACATGGCTGGTACTTTCTACAACCCTATTGCTCTGTTATGGACTGTGTTCTTAATGGTTTATTGTCAATTGTTACCTTTTATGGACTGTTAATCTTTATGCTGGGGTGTAATCAACTCCGACAAAACAAATGCCATGCCAGTGTGTGTGTGTGTGACTACTCCATTAAAAGGACTCAATGCACCCTGGCCAGTGTGTCTACTAATCAGCCAGCCAGCTAAATGAACACTGACTTTTCTACTATGCTGGTGTTTTGTTTTAAATTACTGTCTGCATTGCCTCATATGCCTTGTGGGGTTACCACCATTCTGCAAATGACATTTCATCTGTACTGTAACTACATCAACCTGTGGATACTTATATGAACTTATGAACTGTTCATTTCATGGACTGTTATGTTTTATAAGGACTTATCTGTCAAGAGACATTATCAACAGATTCTTCAATCAAGCTCCCAGGTGTGCCACACCTCAACACAAGGTAGCATCTACCTTATTCACTCTCAAAGTGAATTCCATGAACTCTTTTCATCAACAAAATTGTTATGTTATATTGTGTTATATGTGGTGTCACATGTTAGCATTTTTCACATATTTCAATTGTGGTGTTGACATCCCTCAATTCTGTATTATGTTTTACAAACTCACAATTTGTGTTCGTCTGTAACCACCCTGTACCAACTCCAGAACAGGATGCTTTTTATAAATGCCTTGACTATCTGTATGCTGCAACCAGTTTTAAATCTATACCTATTCACCTAGTCTAACAGTCTAAAAGTAGAAATGTTTAGTTTGTTTTTTAACCTTGGTTATTAACTAATATCTTTACATTTATGTTCAATTTTGTGATATTCGAGTCCTCAGGGCTTCCTATCTTCAGGGTGGAAATTATTAACAGTGGTCAGTGGCCAAGGTTTTAGTAATCAGTGACCAAACTTTTATCAACAATGTGTAGTTGGCTAACCATAAAACTGAGAAATAAAAGGTGAAAACGGCTAGTGTAAATTGCTAAAGGGCTAGTAAGAGGTAAAATGGTTAGTAAATGACTAAATGATGCCAACATGTAAATTAGTATATCTAGTAGCAAAAGGCTGCAAGTGGAAAATACCACTATGTCACTTAATATGTGTGCGTGTAAGACTTTAAAAGGTTAATTGTAAAATTCCATACAATGAAAAAAAAAAAAATAGCTGAAAGCATAGAATGAGCCGTGGCCGAGATATGCCTAAATTCAAGCCTTGCATTTTTTTCAAAGCTTGCTACACATAAATATGGGACCATGGTCATGGCTTAGCGTAGTTGGTGACTGGGTGCTACTCTTCTCCATTGGGTGACAGTACTTGTAAGTGGTCATATTGGCACTCTGGCTGCTGACTGTCCTAATCAAACTTCTCCTACAATGCCTGTGCAACTCAATAGTGTCACAGGACGCCACCCACCTGCCCCTTGCTACAACCCGAACAAAAGGACCCCATTAAACTGGAGGGGGTGTTTCCATTACAAAACGAGCCAAATTGTGGCCAAAATATAAAGTGAGAAAAAGTAAAAAGGAATCGGTTAGTTGATACATAGTATCAAAAGGGGGGAGAGTGTGAGGGAATTTTTATATATCCTAAAGCTATATTTGCTATTAAATGCCTTGAAGCTATGCTTGCTTTGAAAGCCATGCTGTAACAAAGTCATAATGAATGTAGTAGAAATTTCTGAGTTCATGTTTTCTTTTTTTAAGGGTTATAGAATTTGTACTAAGGTTACTTGAGGTACATTTGTAAAAACAGAAAAATAGATAAAACTGAGCAGAACTGGTTGTACCAGCCTAAATAATGGGCCTGGGCAAAATATAAAAATAACAGCACGTACTGGCATTGAAGGCAAGCTGTACGTTGCTATGGTGTGAGTAAAACTCATTGTCTCTCTCAGGTCAGCTTGACCCAGGCATATGTATCAAGCAGTGTTGGGAAAGAAATGGAATAAGTAGTGGAAAGTACCTCATACATAAACTTTTTTTCTTTTTCTGTTACATTGCTGAAAACTTGTTATGCTGTCTTATGATTGGCTTACACTGAAATGTTGGTATTTTTCAAGATAAGAAGTGCAAAATCTAGCTTATAAAAAGCTGCTGTAAATTGTAATCGAAGAACTTCTCCGTTGTAGAAGTCCCACATGCATGTGTGTTTGATCAAATAAAGCGACGTTAAGACAAAACCCAGTGGTGTGGTTTTTGGCCCGTGACGACGGGAGTGGTTGCTCAGGTAATACTTACAGTGAGAGAATTTGCGATCACAACAGCAATAAATTTCCTGTATTTGGAGTCCTTGGAGTGGACATTCCATTTTTGTGTAGTGCATACAGAAGAGACTGACGACTAGTACTGCTACGGCATTTCACCTGATAAGTGTACACATCTTTTGCCCTTACAATGTTTGGTCGGGGGCTGGCTGCCCTGATGTTGAAAACAGGGAGCAACACAGAGAGCAAAAGTTCAGAACCAGTCATCCATGTGCTCTGTTTTGCTAATGCTATGCTACATCCAGAAACCACAGAACCTGTCCTATCACATTGCAGAATAATTTGGAGAACAGCTGGCTTTTTTATTGTCTAGTTGTTTTATTAATTGTTTGCCATGGTGTCTGTGACAGGGCATGCTAGTTGAAGAGTGGCAAGAACATGTTGTGGGCTGGCTGGACCTGGACAGGACATAAAACTTTGTGGCAACCATGTGCGATACTGAAGCAAATGCTCTACAGTATAAAAGTGTTTAGTGTTCTCTTTATGTTTTGTAAATGTTACACATAAAACAGTGTCACAGCAACTCATCTTCATAAGCATATTAACACTGATTTGCCAGCTAGTAGCTGTAGACAGAAAAAAAGATGAAGGAAGATATTTTTGTAATTATTAATACTGTATACATACTACATCAAAAATGGCAGTCTAGCCTAGAAGTTAAGAGTAATGAGCTGTGAATGAGGTTGGTACATCCAGCAGGCCTGGGTTTGATTCCCACTGAAAGCTGCACACACAAATGCTATTGCATGTATGTTAAAGGTTTTTAATTGACTTTTATTTATAGCATCACCTGGGTGGTTTTATCATGAACTTGTTTGGTCAAGCATGTTTTATTTACAAATCATCCCCAAAATGTTTCAGAGAAAAACAACCCACCAGTTATCTGATATGTAATAAACTAAAATTCAACTGCTAACCCTGGGAAAGGGAGGGAGAGAGGGAGGGAGGGTGGGAGGAGAGAGAGAGAGAGACAGAGAGAGAGAGAGAATGAGAATATGTATACAGAAGACCAAAAGGCACTAGGCACTAACCACTTTTAAGGAAAGAGGGCTGTTCCTTATTTGTATAGAACTGGTGCATATTTTTTAATCAATACCAAATACAAAATGCTATTTTCTACATTGGATCAATAATGAGCATTTTTAACAGTTTTCCTGCAAACTGCTGAAGTGCTGGAATTAACTGAATTAAAATGTTTGTGTCATTTTTGCAGTGAAATATACAAGTGCCTTCTATTTTTTTACATTAAATATTTTTACAGAGGCCACGAGTTCTCTTTGTGCTCTGCACATTCACAGCAAATTTGAAAATATATCCATTTGTTGAAACAAAGGGTGTTTTAAATAATAGTTATTTCCACGCCTTGTACTTTCCTTTTTTGCTATGATTATATCTTATAATCCCCTTCCTTACTGCAATACTGTTCTCTTGGTCATGCCTGGAAACCAGCCTCTTTTCATTGTACCATTCCTGGTCAGCACATTTTAAAGAAAAAAAAATATGGGATAAATCCCACAGCCTCCACCTGCATACTATGTGACTCAGTCTAACCAAGTCACTTAACCACCGACCCACCCCAATGCTTTGCAGGTTATGACTGAAAAAAAAAAACAGGCACTTGTTCTCGGATGCCTTAGCTAGGGGAACCTAGAGCTTGATTTCAGTATAGTGAAGGTAATTTAATTACCCCACCCAACTAAAAAAAAAATCTATATTCAGTTTTAAGAAATTATTTCAGAAAGGTTGAACATTTATGGCTGTCAGTTATGGGAAATACCAGTTCTGGGAAGCCCAGCATCCATCCACGTGTCCTGAAGGAAAGTCAGTGCTGTCTTGTTGGCCAAGATTTCGGTATAGTGAAGGTAATTTAATTACCCCACCCAATTAAAAAAAAATCTATATTCAGTTTTAAGAAATTATTTCAGAAAGGTTGAACATTTATGGCTGTCAGTTATGGGAAATACCAGTTCTGGGAAGCCCAGCCTCTATCCATGTGGAAGGGAGGGTAAGAGTACACAATGGGGGGTGAGATACTAACAACAACAAAAATGGAAAGGGACCTGGGGGTAGTCATATCAGATGACCTAAAGGTGGGCAAGCAATGTGAGTGGGCAGCAAGGAGGGCTGGAGGGATACCGAGATGCATAGGGAGAGGCATCACCAGTAGAAAACAGGAAGTTATTATCCCTCTGTACAGACAGCAGCTGAGACCCCATCTGGAGTACTGTGTGCAGTTCTGGAGACCCAATCTCTGCAAAGACATAGACAGGATGGAAGCTGTCCAGAGGAGGGCAACTAAAATGGTGCAGGGTCTGCACCAGAAGACATATGAAGAGAGACTTAAGGAGCTTAAAGTGTATAGCCTCGAGGAAAGGAGGGAGAGGGGGAACATGATAGAAACTTTCAAGTACCTCAAGGGAATCTACAAAGTCCAAGAGGGTAGCATCTTTCAAAAAAAGAGGTGTGCAAGAACAAGGGGGAGCAATTTGAAGATGGGGGGTGGCTCAGAGATAATTTAAGGAAGCATGTTTTCACAGAGAGGGTTGTGGATGCATGAAACAGCCTTCCGGAGGAAGTTGTGGAGTCAAAAGCAGTGGTGGAATTCAAGCATGCATGGGACAGTCATAAGGCAATTCTAGGGGGTGGGGGTAGAAAGAAGTAGGCTGCTGGTTAACTAGGATCTGCAGCTTATCCATTAGGTAGTGAAATGGGCAGAATGGGTGGGCCAAGCAGTCCTTATCTGTCATCAAATTCTATATTTCTATGTTTCTGAGAGGGAGACTCCCTCAGTTGAAAAATTAAGAAAACCAGGATGCAAACACTAGGCAATCCCAAACCAGAATCCTATCCCATTCTGTATGTGGTTGGTGGTGATGGTGGTGGAGGTGGAGGGGGGGCAAACAAGCAAGTGCCAAACCAAATTCAAGCCAAATCATATTCTAAGTGTGCCTGTTAGTAAGGAAGAGGGATGGGGCAACCATACCTCTCAACCTCCTGCCTCATAAATCGGGGACAAGGCTTAAAAAAATCAGGGACAAAGGACCAAAATCAGGGACACATCTTCAAAATTAGAGCTATCCACCCAGAAAGCTGGTAGAATATGGGGCTTAGTGCAAAATACATTTTCTAAAGAAGAACAAGTCTGTAACTTTAATGCTTAACATTGTTTTGTGTTTACAGTCCCCATTGTTTAGCCACAAAAACACAAATTTTAGGAGGGACAGAGTAGAATTTTGAGGCAAAATCAGGGACGTCCCTGAAAATCAGGGACACTTGAGAGGTATGGGGGCAACAGGCAATCCCAACCCAACTCTATTTTGTGGGGGGGGGGGATACAAATGCAATTAATCTTCAAATCAAAACCAAATTCCTGTGAGAGGGAGGAGGAAAATAGACCAAACCAGAAGCCTATCCTGATGGTTTTCTTTGGGGGGTTGTAAGAGTCAAGCTAATAGTGATACTGAAAGGAGTTAATAAAGCACAAAGTAAAAAAAAATTTATATAGCAAAATTATTTTCGAAATTCATTTTATCTGTTCTTGGTTTCCTTTCCACCTAAAGTACATTAAGCATGTAAATGCTTATTTTAAGACGTGACCTGCATTATAGCAGCATTACAGGATATAAAATGCTGTTGATTCTACTAGTCTGACCGGCATGCATTAGAAAATAAAATAAGAGAAGAAGCCTGGCCTATCCTACTCTGTGCCCACGATGTCACATAATAAATAATCAAAAGTGAGATTAAATGACAGTTTATAATAATAATAATAAAAATAATAGGTCACAACCACACATTTCAATATCACAATTGCAGCCCCACTATTCTAATATCACAATTTACAGTAAATTTTCAAAAATGTACACAATCAGCATCAGGAAATAGCATAAAATCTCCACTCCATGAAAAATGCCTACCATTTTCAGAGATGCAGAGCTCACCTGGGTGCTTCATGTCACTGACACTATTCTGATTCAGCATCAGCACCAGTACCTCTACAGCAGTACAGTAGTATCAAAACCACTTTTTTTCATTCCAGAGAGGCAGTCACTTACACATACACAGACATCATCATCACCAGTCACCATGTTGAAATAAAAATGAGCAAGAAAAAAAAAGCCCTGCTTGCTTAGACTTGTGTCTCCTGGACCATCCTCATTACCCAAGAATAAAAAATAAATGTACCTTTGCAAATTAAATAGCAGAGTAGTAGGAGCAGGAGCAGCTAGCAGTAGAGTGGATTCCTTTTCCGATCCGGAATTGTCTTCAGTTTTTCTTCACTTCTTGAGGTCCCTCTTGAGTCCTGACCACCCCATAACCTATCTGGGTCTGACCCAGTCATTTTTCAAGGCAAAGCAAGGAAGCTAGTGACCACACCAACCTACAGTACCTCGGGGCAAGCAAGCGACAGAGCATGGCTTGTGGGTGGCAGCGGCTTACAGCAGAGCTACAGGGACTGTTGGACTCACAACTCACAGAACTCACTGATATAAGGTGGGGTCCGGCCTGGGGAAATTGTTTTGTTAAATAAACACTTTAAAAAAAAAATTAAATTAAAATATAAAATTTACATCCCACAGTGCAGATTCCGAAGCCGGACGATGGAGTAGTACGCACACTCAGTCTCACTCACAGTCGCAGCAAGCAACCACACAAACTAAAGTTCTGAAACAAATTACTGTACCTTATCAAACTTTACCAGTACCAACCACAAGCCAATAAATCCAGATTAGCAAGGAAGGAGTCAGTCAGGAAAATGGGATGTGTGGGGCTGCTACCTTTATACATCCCTTGCTAGCCTGGCTTCTAGTTCTCGGGCTTGGAAACTTTCAAGGGATATTTTAAACAAAAGAATTTCCTAAATCCCAATTGTTGCTGCTGCTATGAGACCTGGAGGTGCAAGCACAGCCAAGACAAGCTAGGTGTCAAGTCCTGATTCCCCAAAGAAACAAAGAGGTGTTAAGGGCAGGGCTGATGGGCTGCTTAAATTAACAGGGCAGAGGAGGCCGGAGCAGAAGTTCCAGAGTTGCAAAAAAGAGCCGTTATCAACCAGAGTTGCAGACATTTAATATAACAATTCTGCTTTATAAGTCTGCTGGGACTGGGAGACAGACAGCTTGTATCAGGTGTGGCAGCAGATCTTAAAGGTGCAAGGCACTGAGCTATGTCACGCACCGACCTGATCATCTGCAGCATTTAAATCAATGTTAAGGGCATCTCTTTTGGCCCTCAAAACTGGAGAGATGGCTGCCACCCCTCCCCCCCATTCCTGCACCTGTGCTGACACTCTCTCTCTCTATTTCTGTCACTGCTCTGAGTCTCTCACTCTCTGTCACTCCCTCACTCTCTCATAGGGTTGCCACCTTTGGATGAGGCAAAAAACGGATCCTAAGCTCTGCCCCTAGCCCCACCCCTTTTCATGACTCATCATGTATTGCTACTCCTAGAAAACCATTTCACTCAAAGCAGTACTTCAACAAAACTGTTAAGATACTGTACCGGTTAACATTACTTTCCCAGGTTCTTCTTAGTTATTTCTTTATTTATGTGTCTATGTATTTATTTATTAACATTGGTTTACCAGATACACATACAAAGATAAAATAAGTAAGCAATAAGCCACGACAGGGTGTTTGTTAGACATTTTAACACAAGGCTAGGAGGCGTAGTGAGGCACGAGGCCACTGGCCGAGTGCGTCCAGCCTCCTAGCCGTGTGTTAAAGTGTCTGACGCACACCCTGGAGGGGCTTATTGCGCTTATGAAATGGATATCTTTAGTGAAAGTGCATTTGGTAAGTTACATTTCCAATTTAAATTAGGAAAAAAACACGTATGTTGGTATCACTTTTACTAAAATAGTTCCTCCGCCTAAGTGTCTTGTGTTCTTTTTTTTTGCACTGAAGGAATTTTGTTCTAGAAAGGCTTCTGTACTTTAGGTATTCACCCCCCCCCCCATGCTGTGTGGAGACGAGAAAAAAAAAAGCTTAAAATCCAGCTGTTTGGCTTTTATACATATATATATATATATATATATATATAACTTAAAGTTAGCAAGCGGGCTGGTACAGAGACAGAGCAAGCGCGCGGGCAGGCAGGTACAGAGATACAGTGAGCGTTAGTGAGATCGCGGTTGTTCCGTTTTTTTTTTTTTCTTTTTTTAATAGATGAATGAGCAGGCAGGCTGGGAGAGACATCACGGCTGTACCTTTCTTTATTTTATTAAATTCAAAGATGGATCTTAAGGAGCGAGTGGTCGGGCTGGTGGAGAGATCGCAGCTGTTCTGATTTTTTTTTTTCATACATGACCGAGCAGGTGGGCTGTGAGAGACATCACAGCTGTTTGTTTCGTGCTTCATTCAGAGATTTAACAGACTGAGGTAATGTTAAAAGAAGGTCAGATGTATTCATTGTATTTTTTTGTTGCCAGACTGAAAATACAGCCTGGCATGTCACTTGCAGTTGGTTAAAAAGAAGATGGCTGACTTTCACTTTGCCAACATTCTAACTGGCATATTTACTAGAATCAGTGTCCACAGGGCACTGCTGGTCCTTCTTCCTGTGCGTAAGAAGGAATATCACACAGGTATGCACCAATCAGGAAACTTAAATTCTAATGCCTATTTCATAAATCTAATTTGCACATATGATGTGGGGGGAGACAAGGGAAATACTGTAAATAGCATACAACGGTACACATGGTATATAATACATAATAAAGAAATTGTTTCCTATGAAGTGTGTACTTTATATATTTTTCTGTCTCCGTTTCCTTTTCATGTCCACAGTACTATTTCAAAGTCAAAGTGGTGACCACAGAAACATAGAATTTGATGGCAGATAAGGACCACTTGGCCCACCCAGTCTGCCCATTTTCCTACCTAATGGATAAGCTGCAGATCCTAGTTAACCAGCAGCCTACTTCTTCCTACCCCCAACCCCTAGAATTGCCTTATGACTGTCCCATGCACGCTTGAATTCCACCACTGTTTTTGACTCCACAACCTCCTCCGGAAGGTTGTTCCATGCATCCACAACCCTCTCTGTGAAAAAAATACTTCCTTACATTACCTCTGAGCCACCCCATCTTTAAATTGTGCCCCCTTGTTCTTCCACACCAATTTTTCTGAAAGATGCTACCCTCTTGGACTTTGTTGATTCCCTTGAGGTACTTGAAAGTTTCTATCATGTCCCCCCTCTCCCTTCTTTCCTCGAGGCTATACATATTAAGCTCCTTAGGTCTCTCTTCATATGTCTTCCGGTGCAGACCCTGCACCATTTTAGTTGCCCTCCTCTGGACGCTTCCATCCTGTCTATGTCTTTGCGGAGATATACTTTTTTTCTTGAGGAAAAAAATAATTTTAAACAATTAAAATGCCTAAATTCTGTTAGAGATGAAAATACATGAAAGTGGAAGATAACTGGCTGTGTTGTTACAAAAGGTGGGGGCAGCTTTGCTGCTATGCTACATTAAGATGCTGTGGAAAAGATTAGGTTAAGTAAGTGCTAATAGTGTTAATGGCCATCCTTTACACCTCCCAGGATAACAGCTTTCACAAACAAAAGACTATATTGACAACAGAACTTGTTTGTAACCTGGTCATGTAGCTGAAACAATGAATAAGATTACAAAATCTGTTTAAAAAGTATGTGGGCACTCAAAATGGTCCAAAAACCTGACCAGCACAGAGCAAAACTGGATTACCTGACAGGGGCCCTGAAAACCTGATCACCTGGTAAAAAACCTGACAGGTGGCAACCCTACTCTCTCGCCCACTGCATCTTCATGGCTCTCTCTTGGGCAATTCTGTGTCTCTATCTTTTGCTCTCTCTCTCCCCCCTCTGCCCACAGCCTGGTCTGCTGCTCACTGCTTTTTCCACCCTGACTTTTCCTGTTGTCAGGGGTGATGGCAATTTGCGGTCATAACTTGGATGCCCTCTTCTATCTCCATCAGTGTGGTGCTCATTGATGCCTGCTCTGCCTTGCTCTCTCTGTCAGACGTGCACCCGCACTTCAGAGGATCAGAAGTATGATCAAGAGCCACTACTTCTATGACAGATGCTCTGTCTCTCCCTAGGGACAGTGACTGACATTGTTGTGGTGGGGGCCATGCTTGGGGGACTCCTACTCTCTCATGCCAGCACACAACACAGACTTTCACAGCTGGGACTAGGGCATGACAGGGAGTGAGATGACTGGCACCAAAAAGCATATGGGGGACCAAAAGACAGTGGCTGAGGGACACACATCAAGAATGGAGGCAGATTGCAGCCACCATTCACTGCGGCACTGACATCGCTGTAACTACTATGCTGGAAGGCAGGGGAGAATGTCACAGCCTAGTGGTTCTTAATTTACTACACCTCACTCCCGCAGTGTACCTCTCATTCTCTCTCTCTCTTGTCCTGTGCCCATAGTGCACTGCACTGCACTGATTGTGTCTGTCCCTCTGTCTTGCAGCTGGCTCAGGGGTTGAGGGGAAAGTGTGGGCTCCAATGCACTAAGGGACTGCTGACACATCAAGAGGCACAGAGAGAGAGAGAGAGAGAGAGAGAGAGACAGACTTCTCAATGTTGTTGTGACTCTCCATAAGGAACAGCAGCACTTCATGATGGGACAATAGGGGGAACTTAAACAGTGCCAGTTCTCTCTCCCACTGTGTGCATCTCATTGTATTCCTCTCTGTCTCACTCTCTTGCCCTGTGCCCATACCGCACTGCAGCACTCATTGCCTCTGTCTGTCCCTCTGTCTTGCTGCTGGCTTGAGGGGGGCAGACTGGAGAGAGGTTGCGGAAAAAATGCTTTCATCTATGCCATTACCCTATATTCACACAATACTTTCATGTTTAGAAAGTGGGCTTGTAGGGAAAATGCTTCTTTTCCAGTTGTCTGACACTGAAACTGCTGCAGGACCAAGACAGGTGGATTTGTAAAAAAATAATGCTTTTGCCTATGCCAGACCTCTGCAGCAGCACGGGAGGGGGATTTGTAGATAAAAATGCCTTTTTTCTCATTTATTTTATTTACTTTCACTGACGCATGCTACTTCATGTTTAGAAGGGCGGCTTGTAGGGAAACTGCTTTCTTTTTTGTTGTCTGCCACTTACACCTCCACAGAAGCACCGGAGAAGGATTCGTAAAAAAAAATGAAAAATGCTTTTGTTTCTGTGTCAGACTTCCACAGAAGCAGGCAGGGGATTAGCACCAGAGAATAATTCCTAGAAAAAAAAAGCTTTTTTTCTGTGTCAGACCTCCGCAGAAGCGGGCGGGGGTGGCGGTTTGTAGAAAAAAATGCTTTTATCTGTGCCATTACCCTACATTTACTGCTGCAATCAGGGACCACCCCCGCATCAGACTGTTCTACAAAGCAGCTGATTGTACAATGACGAGGCAGTCTCTGATTGCAGTGGCCAGTTTCTTTCAAGTTGGTGGCACGCTACACAACTGCTGTCATCCACAGCATGATCCTCAATTGGAGCCAGGGAGACCAGCCCCAGAATGGACTGCTGGCATTGGGAACAACACTGCTGTGCCTCCACAACTCACTACTGCAGCAAGCAGCCGCAATATGTTTCTTGCTCATGCGAGCAAGCAAACATAAAAAGGGCTGATTAATTAGAACAGAGACTGGTAGAAAGGGGTTATTCTAGAACTGTAATTGAGGGAGCCAGATTAGATGTAGAGGCCATTAATAGGGAGAATCTTTTAGAAGTAAAAGAAAAAAGCAGTACAATGAAACAACAAGATGCTCAAACATGCTTTGTAAGCACTGTTAATGCCTAGTCTAAAGATATCACTCAGATTATCAGAAAACACTGACATATTGCATTACAAGATGCTGGTTTAAAACATCTACCCAAAGAAGGACAGAAAATGGTTTACAGAAAAGGATAAGAAAAGATAAGTCGGTGCATTCCGTGCAACCAGTAGCCAATGGCTCCTGCATGAGGCTACTGAGAAGAAAAAGTGGTAGCCACAGATGTGTGAATTGTAAATTCTGTCCCCAAGTATGTAACACAAAAACATTTAAACATCCTGTCACCCAAAAATAATTTGCAGTGAGAGATTTTATGACATGTAATATGTGTGGACTTATTTATTTGGCAGCCTGCAAATGTGGGGCCTATTATATAGGAAAAATGAAGCAGGCATTAGAAACCCGCATTGGTGAACATAATAGGGCAATAGAGAACAGAGATATGAAAAATGCTTTGGTGTTGCATATGATGAGAACCAGTGACGTAGCCAATCATGGCTTTATGTTTCAGGATCTGGAGAAACCAGTGTTGTCACCAAGTGGCAGAGATTATGATGACGTCCTGCTCAAACGTGAACAATATTGGATTTATGCCTTTAAAGGGATGGAAGGTAAAGGTTTGAATGGTAGGCTTGAGATCAAACCCTTTCTTAAAAAATGAAGTTGATATCTGATTGTAATAGACTGGAAATGTTTTTACTGTATTTATGAATGTTGTTTATAATTGGTGCAGGTTATTAATTCATTTCCTTTTTGTTTGTTTTTCTGACAGATTAACATCAGCACTATTTAGATGTGGTTTTACCAAATATACAGTATGTGCAATTCTTTTGTTTTACCACTAACAGATCTACTACTCATTTTAGCTGCATAAGTGCCCATGAGTTCAAAAAATACTTGGTTACACTATACTGTGTGAGTGATTGTTTACAGGGAGTACTCTTCATGCCCCGATATAATAATGAATACTGAAATGACTGGTTACTTGCGTTAGTAATATTACGTGCAATAATTTTGTGCAATATTTCAGTGCAATACTTTGTGGGATATAACAGTATAGGATTATGTTTTTAACTTGTGATATCCACCTAATAAAGGACGTTTGCACTTATCCACATACTGGCGAGTGTTTTTCAAGTTACAGCATTGTGGGGAACGTTAAAACATATTGTTGGCAAGCCTTAGTGTGGAGCCAGTCTCCTGGATCTTTTGGTCCACTTTGACTGCATTGATATTTAATAGAACTGGCATAGCTTTTCCCTGGTGCAGCGGTACCCTTCACTAACTTTCTATATAAGTGTGGAAACATTCTAATGAAATCTCATCTTCCTGTGGAAGCACAGGGCCTTTCGGCTCCTGCGCTCCCAGCACTACATAATGGAGGGCCCTGCACATCCATTATTGCATAATGGTATCCAAATGTGGATGTGCAGGGCCCGAGGGCCCTGCACTCCCATCTACCCAGAAGTATAGAGACTTTGCGCAGGCCTAGAGACATTCCAAGTAGCCCTTTTGCTGCAAATGTGGCAATATTTCAGTAACCATAGAAACTTTAGAAACAATTCCACTGCAGCTGTAATCATGACCTTGCAATCTGCATGTATCCTTAGTAGCGAACAATCTGTACCTCAAACTGTTTTTAAGATATAGGAGCCAAAATGTACTGCGACCGCCACAATGTTAGTCTATGGAAAATTTCAAAACTTCAGAATGCTATAACTATGGAACCAATGTAATGTTTTTCACCAAGCCAGCAAAAGGCACATCTGTGGGGCAAGCCCTTTCTACCCTGCACATTTCAGCCAAAAAGTCCAAACCATTTAGTTGCAGTGAAGTGGCAAAAGAAATAACTATTGTTTCCAAGTACTTTCACAAATTTGTGACATTTTTGCAAATTTTGTGAAAGTTTTCGTGAAAGGCTGTCACAATTTACAAAGGAACAGTGCAACACTTTTACAAATTTGCATAAGTGTCATACAGGTACTTTCGCAAATTGTGACAATACCAATGGAAAAAATGGAAAAAAAACATATTTCCAAGCATTATTTTACAAATCTGAAGACAGGATCATGTTCCTAGGGCCACAATTGGGTAATCACAATAGTTGATGTTACCAAGGGGCATTATTTTTTGATTTACAATGTTTTTTCTCCATCACTAACTGAAAACAAGATGGCAGCTGCATGACAGTACTGAGCCCATTTGCAACAGAAAAAGGTGCTTTCATGAAAGTAAAATGTGCATTTCACATGGCACATATATTTTTCCCCATAGGCTATAATGAGAAAATTAAAACTTAAATAACTTTTGAACAGATTAATATTTTTTCACCAAACCTTCAAAAAGCACATCAATGACCCAGACCTCACATACTCTGACAATTTCATACCAGACCCCTAAACCATTTGGGTTATAGCCCTGAGCAAACAATTTGCATAAAAGTTGTATTTCTCACATTTTCTGGCACTCTGCAGCTCTACAACTGCACATCCAACCGGAACAAAACTTGCCAGATCCAGAGATCTATGGTACCAGATGTGCATGCTAAATTTCAGGCAAATCAGTCAAAAGGTTGCAAAGTTATTAAAGTGCAAAATGTTGAGTTATCATAGAAGTTGCCAGGTAACCCTAACTATAGTGAAATTACCATGACACTATAATCTATCTATCTATCTATCTATCTATCCATCTATCTATCTATCTCTGTATATTCATTGCAAAAACTCAGTTAATGCATCAGTTAGAGCTGATTCCCCACCAACTAAAGTCTGGAAATTAGATATTAGGGTTACTAATCCTACCTCCACCACACACCCACCACCACCCACAGACCAACAGGCACCGGGGTGTTTCTTGGGGTTATCAGGCCTAACTCTTACCTCATTCTCTTATTCAGTACCATCTCAGCTTGTTTACACATGGAATGGGGTGATAGTTAGGGCCAACAACCCCAAGGCACACCCCGGCACCTGTTGGTCTGTGGATGGTGGTGGTGGGGGGGGTGGTTGGGGTAGGGTTGGTAACCCTAACATCAAATTTCCAGACTTTTGTTAGTGGGGTATCAACCCTAACTGATGCATTAACTCAGTTTTTTGCAATGAATATACTGTAGCTAGATAGATAGATAGATAGATAGATAGATAGATAGATAGATAGATAAATAGACTTTGCAATCTTTTGACTTATTTGCCTGAAATTTTGCATGCACATCTTTGCATTCAAATTTGACTCTCCACAACTCTGCAAATGCAAATTCAACTGGAACAAAAATTTCCAGATCCAGTGAGCTATGGTATGACAATGCACATGCCAAATTTCAGGCAAATCGGACAAACGGTTGCAAAGTTATAAAAGTTCCAAATTTGGGTTCTAATGTAGAAGTGGTCGTCCTTAACTATATCTGCCCTACAGAGCGGGTACAACACACACATATATATATATATATATATATATATATATATATGTGTATATATATATATATATATATATATATATATGACTAAGAACCTCTGTGCGTAAACACTGAGGCAAGGGTTAACACCCTTTGCAAACTGTGTGAGAGGCCTTTCGGCACCATGCAATTCTGCTTAAAGTTGGACCAGCATAACATTCTGTGGTGATCTGCATATGCAGCCCATGATGCTTTGCATTGTGGGGGCATGTGTGATTTGTATTTTCTTGAAACTTGGCTTCCCAGCCAAATGCCCTTAGGGTAACCCTTGCCTCAGTGTTTACGCACAGAGGTTCTTTGTCTTTAAATAGTTTTTATTTTAATGGTTCACCACAATATATCCCAGGCACACTGCCTTAGGGGTAGCTGGTCTATTCCACTGGGGTGTCAAACAGATGAGGCATGCCGATGAGTCCTGGTAAGATGAAACATGTGTCTATGTCTTCTGTAGCTTCCTTGCAAACTTTAATGTGAGAGGCCTTTGTCACCATGCATTCTGCTTAAAGTTGGACCAGCATAACATTCTGTGGTGATTTGCATATGCAGCCCATGATGCTTTGCATTGTGGGGGCATGTGTGATTTTGTATTTTCTATATATATATACATACACACACACGCATATATATATATATATATATCTATATATCTATATATATAGATATATAGATATATATATATATATATATATATCTCAAAAAAACTTAGTTAATGCATCAGTTAGGGTTCTTCTACCGTGAAAAAAGTGAGGAAATTCAATTTTAGGTTTCCCACACCTTGCAACCCAACCCCAGCCTACCCCTACCAACAGGCATTGGGTTATGCTTTGGGGTTATTGGCCCTAACTCTCACCCCCATCCCATGTGAAACAAGCTCAGGTGGTGCAGTGTAGGAGAATGGGTGAGAGTTAGGCTGACACCCAATGCACAACCCGATGCCTGTTGGTGGGGTGGGCTGGGGTGGGGTGCAAGGGTGGGAATCCAATAATTGAATTCACTCACTTTTTTCACTGTAGAAGAACCCTAACTGATGCATTAACAATGTTTTTTGCATAGAATTTCCTTACTTTTTAATAAAGAATAGAAAAGTAGAAAGTTGCACAAGTTAGGGCCCAGCCACCGACTGTGTACATTACGAGCGTTAATGCAAAGAGGCGCTCTGAAAATATTTCTGAGCACCTCTTTGCATTACCAATTGTAATGCAAACAGCCGGCAGCTGGCAGTGAAGGTGAGAGGTGGGCTGTGCCAGTCACTGGCTGGGGAAGGGTGTGGGGGGTGCTGGGTCAGCTGGCACACCTGAGTGGGGGGTGGGGGCCACTAGACTACCAGGAAATACAAAATAAGCATATATTTTATTATGCTGAAGGGGGGCCGCTAGACTACCAGCGATCTCTACAAATAATATTATTTAATACAGATCGGGGGGCCACTAGACTACCAGGGATATGAGCAATAAAATTAATTTTATACAGCTCGAGGGGGGCCACTATACTACCAGGGATGTAAAACAATAAACATTAGGGGCACTAGACTACCAGGGCATTATAAATGACTATTTCTTTTATTATGATGGGGGGGCCACTAGACTACCAGGGATACTTAAAACATTATTTTTGTTCTTCAGACGGGGCAGAACGAAGCCCCCTGAGCAAATCCCACCCTCATTTCAGTTTATAGGACACCCCTGGGCTCAGAAACAAGAATTTTAAATCTGGCCATCTCGTCCCTCGCTCTCAATGCACGATCAAAGAATTTGTAGGCTCGTGATCAAAGATCGTTAGCGAGCCGCGAACGAAGAATTTAAAAGCTAATAACTCTGTTTTTGGACCAATTTGGATGGAACCAAAGGCATGGCTTGATAGATCGGGCCCCCTGAGTAAAACTGATCAAAGTTTTACTTCCAAAGCGACCCCTGACCCAAGATATTTGTGTTTGTGCGATCGGAAAACTGAAAACAAGATGACGGACCTCTCGGTCAAAGAATTTTTGAAATTCCTCAAGGACAAAGATTTTTGAACTGTGAGGCTGCAAATTCTTTGACCACCAGGTGGGACGAGAAGGCCAGAACCCCATTCTTTGTTCGCAAGATATACAGATAAATTTTCCTATTTACTTATAATAGGAACTTAAAAGTGGCATAACTTTTGAATGCCGTAATATTTTTCCACCAAACAAAAAGTGGCATGTTCAACTACCAAAACTCTTTCAAATGAGCTATCTTGCAGAGTAGCACACCACACAATGGCTGTGCAGGACCACATTCAGTATCCCAAAAGGTGCCTCCAAAAATGAATAATTTTGCATTTTGCAGCGCTTTCGTACACAAAGACCGTAAGTCTGACCAAAACACAATTTGGAAAATCAAGAGACCTACCATGCGCCACCCCAAGAACCACATTTCAGGTAAATCCATTGAACGGGTCCAAAGTTATTAACACCCAAACTTTGACTTTCGTGAGTATCTGACTGTTGAACTCTAACTATAGTGACGCGACTGCACCACTATAATATATATATATATATATATATATATGTGATATATATATAAATATATATATATACATATTGATATTGGTGCAGAAGTGCCACGATAGTTAAGGTTGAAACAGGAGGGTAAAAGAAATAGAACTAAAGGGTAAACAGGGAGGAGAGGAGGCACTATGGGTCACCCAGAAGACAGGATATGGCACCACAATCTGCACTGGGGTTGTATACAGACCCTGGTCACAGAGGAAGGAAATGGACAAGGAAATGATAGAAGGCATCCTTAGAATAGCAGAAAAAGGGGAGATATTGTTGAAGGAGGATGTGAATATGCCAGATGTTAACTGGAGCACATTTACTGCAGCCACATCCAAGAGCAGGGTCATTCTCGATGCCCTAAAGGGGGCATGCCTCATACAGCTAGTGTTGGAACCCACTCAAGAGGGAGCATAATCTTAGACCTGGTACTCTCAAATGGGAATGGAGAGAGGATCACAGATTTAGAAGTATGTAGCCATCTGGGAACAAGTGACCACCAAACAGTGTGGTTCTTGATAAACACCGCATAGAATCAAGTCATACAAAAGTGAGGGTACTGGACTTTAGGAGGGCTAACTTTGGGAACATGTGTAAGTGCCTAAAGAATACACTAGCAAATGGTTAGGAAGGAGGGGTGGAAGAGAAATGGGGGAAAATCAAAACTGCCATCACAGAGTCAACAAGCCTTTGTGTGAAGCACATAAACAAAACAAAACAAAATGAAAAACCACTACGGTACTCAAAAGAGATGGTGGGGAAGGTTAGGAAGAAAAAGATAGCATTCAGGAAGTATAAGGAATCACAGAAGGAGCAGGACAGAGAACTGTGTCAATTAAAGCAGAAGTAAATGGGGAAGGCAGTCAGAATAGTGAAGGCCCAAACCGAGGAAAAGATAGCTAACTCAGTTAAGAAAGGAGATAAAACCTTTTATAGGTACGTTAGGGAGTGAAGAAAGACCAAGGGAGGGACAGAGAGGCTTAATGTAAGGGAGGAGAGGTAGACAGAGGGTGACAGTGAAAAGGCAGAGATACTGAATGAATACTTTTGCACAGTATTCACAAAAGAAGAGGAGGGAGAGGTACCTAAACCAAACAATAGAAGCACTCTGGACCAGGGGGTCAATACCAGTCTGTTCACAGAAGAAAAGGTCCTGAAAGAACTCCTAAAACTCAAGGTGGACAAAGCAATGGAGCCTAACAGAATTCACCCCAGAATTCTAAAAGAACTAAGGGGAGACCTAGCGACACCACTGACTACCCTTTTTAACAAATCATGGGATGATGGCGTAGTACCTGAGGACTGGAGAGGGCATATGTGATTCCCATTCACAAAAGTGGGAGCAAGGCACAGGCAGGAAACTACAGACCTGTTAGTTTGACCTCAGTGGTAGGGAAAATGATAGAATCATTTCTGAAAGAAAGAATTTTTGAATACCTAGAGGCCAGTGGGGCATAGGACCCAAGGCAGCATGGATTCACAGTAGGAAGGTCATGTCAGACGAATCTAACAGATTTCTTTGCCTGAGTGACCAAAGTAGTAGACAAGGGAGGGTCTGTGAATATGGCCTTCCTAGACTTTAGCAAGGCATTTGACACAGTCCCACACAAAAGATTGATAAACAGGTTAGCCAGCCTGGGAGTGGGTCCCAGGGTAGTAGCCTGGGTAACAAACTGGCTGGACAACAGGATGCTGAGGGTAATAGAAAATGGAGTACACTCTGAAGAAAGCAGCATTACTAGTGGTGTACCGCAGGGTTCAGTACTGGGATGGGTCCTTGTTAATATCTATATAGATGACATTGCGGAGGAGCTGGAAGGAAAAGTATGCCTCTTTTCAGATGACACAAAGATCTGCAACATCATTGATTCACAAGGGGGGGTGGAAAGGATGAGAAGGCACTTGGCAAGGTTAGAGGAATGGTCAAAAGTATGGCAGCTTAGATTCAATGCAAAGAAGTGCAAAGTAATGCACCTGGGAAATGAAATCCCAGGTGAAGAGTATTCAGTGGGAGGGGGGAGGTACTAACAAGAACAAAAATGGAAAGGGAACTGGGAATAGTCATATCAGATGACCTTAGGGTAGGCAAGCAATGTGAGAAGGCAGTAAGGAGGGCTGAGGGATACTGGAATGCATAGGGAGAGGCATCACCAGTAGAAAACAGGAAGTTGTTACCCCACTGTACAGACAGTTGGTGAGACCCCATCTGGAGTACTGTGTGCAGTTCTGGAGACCCCATCTCCGCAAGTACATAGACAGGATGGAGACAGTCCACAGGAGGGCAACTAAAATGGTGCAGGTTCTGCAACAGAAGCCATATGAAGAAAGATTAAAACAGCTTAATATGTATACCCTTGAGGAAAGAAGGGAAAGGTGGGACATGATAGAAACTTTTAAGTACCTCAAGGGAATCAACAAAGTCCAAGAGGGTAGCATCTTTCAGAAAAAGAGATGTGCAAGAACAAAGGGGCACAATTTGAAGATAGAGGGGGGGATGGCTAAAGGGCAATGTGAGGTAGTATTTTTTCACAACATTTTCATGATTTCATTTGCGAAAAGAGTTGTGATTTGCAACACTATTTTGCGACACTATGCCCAAAATAACAGGAATTCTTTGCCACCCTACTGCAAAAGAATGGTTTGGTCTATTGGGCTGAAATTTGGAGAGAAGACAGCCAACATGCCACAGATGTGCCTTTTTGTGGGTTGGTGAAAAAATATTGGAGGGCTGCAAAGTTATGGCACTCCGACGTTGATGCTTTTTCCCATAGGATAACATTACGGTGTCCATTG
Organism: Neoceratodus forsteri; assembly: GCA_016271365.2. Lineage (NCBI taxonomy): Eukaryota > Metazoa > Chordata > Ceratodontiformes > Ceratodontidae > Neoceratodus > Neoceratodus forsteri. The sequence continues at coordinate 824,373,339 of CM057455.1, read as the reverse complement.
CGCCTTTCAGGGCCTGTATCTCGGAAACGGTGCGAGATACGGACTTTTCATCAGAAAAATGCTTAACCCCCCCCCAAGCAGGGGCTAAGTACAAAATTAGCCAAGAATGTCATAAGTCATATGAAATTTTAATTTTTTTTCAACATTGTATGGTTCCTGAGATATAAGCAATTTAGTATTCCAAATCCTCCTTTTCTGCTCCGAGGCCCATTATTATGCATACATTCTTTGTATTCACTTTCTTCTTCAATGCAGTTTTTGGAGAAAAGAAGGGTCTGCCCTTTTGTTACTGTGCTAGTTAGCATTTCCAGTTGTGTTTCCGTTACCGTTCGCATCACCGTTCCCATGTATGCAACCGTGTGCATTACGGTTTGCATTTTCATTTGCGCTTCTGTTTGCATTACTGTTACCATTTGCGTTTCCATTACTGTTTATGTTTTCAGTTTTTTTTGTGTCAGCCTGTGCATTGCCATTTGTGTTTGCGGTCGACCTTCCGTTTGAGTGTGTCTTTCATTTTGCATCATCATTGCTGTTACCATTACCATTGACATTTCCAATCGCGTTACCATGACCATACTCTTTACGGTTTGCATTTCCATAAGCGCTTGCATTTGCATTTCCATTTCTGTTTCCTTTGGCATTACTGTTGCTGTTACCATTTACATTTCCAATTGCGGTACCGTGACCATGTGTGTAATGGTTTGCGTTTCCGTACGCGCTTGCGATTGCGTTTCTGTTTCCTTTGGCATTATTGTTGCTGTTACCATTGCCATTTGCATTTACAATAGCAGTTCAGTGACTGTGCATGTCACAGTTTGCGTTTATGTACGGGCCTGCATTTTGGTTTCTGTTTCTGTTTTCTTTGGCATTATTGTTGCTGTTACCGTTACCATTTGCATTTCCAATTGCGGTATCGTGACCGTGTGCATTAACAGTTGCGTACTGTATACGCTTACGTTTGCGACTCCGTTTCTATCACTGTTTGCTTTGGCCTCGCTTTGCGCTTGTGTTTCTATTTCGGTTTGCTTTACCATTTCCGTTTGCTTTACATGCTTCATGCTGTTTTGCTAGGCTCGCTGTTACTATGTGTAACAAGACATCACATGGTGGGAGCACGGGCCTGAACTACCACATTCCATTCACTATTTATCATCCTCATTCTCAAAAGAGGAATTTGAGGCAAAAACTCTGTTTAATGCATCAGTTAGGGTTTTTCATAGCGATAAAAGTGGGGAAATTCAGTGTTAGGGTTAGCTCCTTTTGGACTAGCCCAGCCCCCAACCAGCATTGGGGTGCGCATTGGAGTCATGGGTTCCTAACTCTCGCCTCATTCTCCTATACCTCTGCTTCTTTACACATGTGATGGGGTGAGAGTTGGGGCCGGACCCAAGGGCACCAGATGCTGTGGTGGGGCTGGGGGTTCAGGGGGCTTCAACCCTAACACTGAATTTCTTTGCTTTTGTCGATGTGGAACAACCCTAACTGATGCATTAAACTGAGTTTTTGCCCTAATATATATCTAGCTATATATATATATATATATATATATATATATATATATACACACACACACACACACACACACTAGAGAGAGATATTATAGGGATACAGTTGCACCCCTATAGTTATTCACTGCTATGTTTAACTCAAATGTTGGTACTTTAATAACTTCACAACTGTTCAAGTGATGCACATAAAAGTTTGCAGTCACCATCAGGGACCAAATGTCTCTTTATGTGGCAAGTTTCATTATGGTCAGATGTGTGGGTACAGAGATATGGAGTGTCACAAAACATGTAAATCACTATTTGTTTGTAAAATTCTTTGCCATTCCACTGTGCAAAATGGGTATGGAATGTTTGGGCTGAAATCTGCAGGGTACAAATGTCACAGATGTGCCTTTTGAAGATTTGGTGAAAAAATATTAATCCATTCAAAAGTTATTACATTTTTAAAATGTTCTATTATTTTCACTGGGAAAAGCTAGATGTTCTCCTCAAAAAAGGATTCTATGTTGCAAATAGGGAATTCTTTTTTTGCAAATGGATACTCCTTTGTCACAAATGGAAATCCTTTTTCATGCTGCTATAGTCTAGAGGTTAGAGTAATGAGCTGTGAATGAGCTTGGTACATCCAGCAGACAGACCTGGATTTTAATCCCACAACCCCCACTTGCACACTATGTGACTCTGAAGAAGTCACTTAACCTCTCCAGTGCTCTCAGGTCACCCCTGAAAACAGGCACCTATGCCTAGTGGGCCTTACTCAGTTACCACAGGAATAAAATAAAACTAAAAAATAGAGGGCTTAAGTAAACATCAATGGTTGTGTTTATCTAATCGGGCCCATTAAGTCCGATTCTGGGCTTAGTTTTTTCATAAGCTGGTTAGAATTGCATTTTCTTGACATGATGAAATTTGTGAAAAAAGGATTTGGTTCTTTTCCTACAAATTGCAAAAAAACAGCCACAGAAATGGATTCTAAGCCACGGAGAATGGTTCTTTTTCACAAACTATGAAAAAGGAACAGCAGAAAAGGATTCTTTTTCACAATTTGTAAAAAATAACTGCCTAGGTAGTCCCTCCCTCCCCCACTGTTCTGAGTGATTTCCGATATAAAGTATATATATTTCCTGGTAGTCTAGTGGTCCTTCCTCCTCCTGATATCCAATTGCCATCCCTGAATAAAAGTCTATCTCTGTAGTCTCAGTGATCCCTCCCTGTCCTTTGATGTCCAATTGATATCCCCATGTAAAAATAGTTGATTTCCCTGGTGGTCTAGTGGATCCTACCCCCCCACTCTGTGAGGTTGTCACCCACCACCCCACTCCTCCCATCCTGACTCCCAGCTGGTGACCTGCATAGACCTCTTCTCACCACATGGTTGACCACCGACTGAGCTGTGAATGAGTGCGTACTGTATACAGTATGCACTCATTAACAGATCAGTCTGAGGCCAGCCGTGGTGCTGAGAAGAGGGCTTTTCTGGTTGCCGGCTGGGAGTCTGGATTGGGGTGTGTAGGGGTGGTGGATGACTACATGACAGGGTAGGGGTGCACTAGACCACTAGGGAAATTAAATATTTGTATACAGAGATATCAGTCAGACATTGGGGAGGAGGGAGGGACCACTAGACTAACAGGGAAAAATATATTTTTTAAATGGGGACAGCAATTGGACATCGAGGGGAGGGACCACTAGACTACCCAGAAAATTTTTTTTTTTATATGGGGACTGTGACTGTTGACTGGAGGAGGGACCACTAGACTACCAAGGAAATACTTTTTTATACAGGGATGGTGGTCGGTGAACGGGGCAGGAGGAGGGACCATTGGACTACTACAATGGAAATATATATTTTCATACAGGATACAAGGACAGTGATCGGACATCAGGGGAGGAACCTGTACAGTACCAGGGAAACATATTTTTATACAGAGACTGTGATTGGACATCGGGGGAAGGGGAGGAACAACTAGAATTCCAGGGAAATATATATTTGTACATGGGGATGGCAAAGGAGATGAATGAGGGGGGAGGGACCACTAGACTACTGGGGAATTGAGAAAGTAAGGTAAATGTGGTTCAATGAGATTCAATGGGGTTTTCAACTGTGGTGCATAACTTTGTCATTTTTAAAGATTTTGATACCAAGTTTTCAACATACACTTTTTGAGACCCGTCCTCATGAATAATGTTGGTGTCATTTCGCAAATCCTGCCTGAAAGCAGCTTTTTCAGTTGGCTGTCAAAATTACATTTTGGGCTGGATTTCAAAGTTTTTACCATACTTGTTCATGAGGAGGGGTCATAAGAAGGGTATGTTGAAAATTTGGGGTAAAAATTTGTTAACATGGCAAGTTCTGCACATCTGTTGACATTTCACTATGCTTGCTCCTAACTTTCATAATGTTCAGTACTTTCACCCCAAATTTTCAACATAGCCATTTCTTTATATCACCTCATGGATGTGACAGCTGTCAGTTTTCAATTCCTGACCAAAATGTTTCTCACATGTGGCATGGAATCATGTTGCGGTGGTGTGGAATGACGTTTCAGCAGGCATTTGAAAATTCTCAGCCCAGCATTCATGAGCTGGGGTAATAAGAAGGTTATGATGAAAGTTTGGTTGCTATTTTGGCTGAAATGCTTCCATGGTAACATACATGCACACATCAATGGAGGGATGGGAGCACAGGACCCGGAGGGCCCTGCGATCCCACAAACAAAAAAGGCTACGATTACAGTTTCTCAAAAAATAAGGAAATTCTTTGCAGAAAACTTTGTTAATGCATCAGTTAGAGTTCCAGTGACAAAAGTTTGGAAATATGGTGTAGGTTTCAACTTAACACCACTCTCACCCTGCACACACCAATAGGAGTTAGAGTGTGCCTTGAATCATCAGCCCTATGCTCAGTCCATTCTCCTATACTGTACCCATCTCAGCTTATTTTCTTATGGAATGGGGTGAGTGTTAAGGCTGATGACCCCAAGGCACACCCCGACACCTGTTGGTGTGTGCAGGGTGTGGGTGGGTGTTAAGGTTGGAAACTGTAATGCCACATTTCCCTACTTTTGTCACTTTAACCATAACTGATGCATCAATTAAGTTTTTTGCAACTAATTTCCTTACCTTTTCAGATAGTATAATCATATTCTTATTTGCCTGTGGGAGCATCCTTTTATAGATGAGTATATGTATGTAGCTGTGGAAGCACAGGGCCCTTTGGGCCCTGCGCTTCCATTTATAGGACAACAGTGACCAAATTGTCAGCATAGGCATGGTATTACCCCCACTTCATGTACCCAGTGCAGAAAATTTTCAAATCCATGCCAAAACATAATTCAATGCAACTGCAATGCCATTCCAAGCCACAGGTGTCAAAAACACATTTTGGTCAGGATTTGAAAAATTAAAGCTGTGACATACATGAGGTGGGGTAATAAGAAGGTTATGTTACAACTTTGGGGTCAAAATATTTAAAATTCTCAAACTTACAAGTGTGCATAGTGAAATTGCAATGAACGGTCATAAATCTGCCATTTTTAATAATTTTGGTCCCACATTTTCAACATAGCTTTCTTATAAACCCACCTCATGAACAATATTCATGCCATTACACAAATCCTGCCATAAAGGTGATTTTGCCACCTGTTCTGAAATCACCTTTCTGGCAGATTTTGCATAATGATAGTCCTATTGTCCATGAGGAGGGGTCCCCAAAAGGCAATGTTGAAAAGGTGGAATCAAAATTTCAAAAAATGCCAAAGTTATGCATTAAAGTTGAAACCCCCACTGAAATACATTGAAGTGCATTTACCTTAGTTTTTCATACTGCAGTTGTCGGTGTCAGCAGCAAGACATGTCTTCGATTGAGAGATGGTATGTCGAACCTGGGACCTCTTCAGGTGAGTGAGGGTGTGGTGAGGTGTCAAGGGGGTATTGTTGAGGTGGGTGCACAGTGGCAGGTCAGGTGGGGGTGCAGGTGTGATTGGCGATAGACTTTTTTTGTTACAGGTTTTAAAAAATAAAAACAGACATCAAAGGATGGTTTTCTTATTTTCAGCATCAAGCAGACATGGGAGGATGGGGGGGGGGATGCCACTAGCCAGCAACAAAATGGCAAAACTGACATCTGGGATCAGGGAAGGAGTACCAGTAAATCAACAGGAACTGTTAAAGATAATGACAAATATTAATATCGGGAATTGGAGGGAGGGCCACTAGATCACCAGGAAAATGTGCATGAAGTAATGAACAAAAAGATAGGTACATTGTGTGTGTGTGTGTGGTTACATACAGTGATAGGGGATTGAGGCTTGAGGGGCTCTGAAGCAAGGATGTGCAGGCAGCAGTCCAGAAGTGTGCCGCAACCTATGTTGGGATCGGGGATCGGGGAGGGAGGGTCACTAGACCACCAAGAAAATATAGAAATGTGAACATGTAAATATGTACTGTATGTCGAAAATGAAAATACTGTATGGCAGATCTTTATTTTGTTTATGACACATCCACTCTGTCTATAGTAATAGTGCAATCTCATCAATGCCAACAAAGTACTGAAGGGGGTAAGCGCATAATAGTAGTGTGCTGCAAACTGCGTCCTCCGGAGGCAGCAGTCTACATCACCCATCGTTTATGCCCTAGAAAGTGACAAAAAATGTGACATTTTATTCTAAATGTTCAGTATGCAAGTCATAATTGCTACTGGTATTTCCCTCTGTGTCTCAGCCCATGTAGTTCAGGGGAACTGTACCTCCCTGGAATGCCCCTGCAGGTGCTACAGACATATAAAAAAAGTTGTGCCACAAATTGTGACAAAAGGAACAGTGTTTCACAAAATGCTGAGTCCTTTTGCAGCAATTTGCGGCAAAGCACCTTTGTTTTAGGGAAATGGTGCCACAATTTGCAGCAGTAAAAACTCTACTGATAAAATAAACATATTTTGCCCATTATTTGTGCAAGCAGACCCCAGAATCAGATTCCTCAGGCCCTGATTAGGTAAACACAACCGTTGGTGTTTACCATCTGTCAGTATTTTTTGAAATTTTTAAATTTGTTTGCCTCACCAACTGAAAAAAAGGTGGTGAAATCTCAACACTACATTCCACATTTGTGACAGTAAATACCACTTTTGCTGCAACAAAATAATTGTTTCACATGGCACATCTAACTTTTCCCATAGAAAATAATGGGAAAATTGAAACTTTAACACGTTTTAAATGGTTTAATATTTTTCACCAAACCTTCAAAGGGCACATCTGTGACCCAAGACCTATATACCCTGCAAATTTCACACAACAACTCCACACAGTTTCTGAGAAATGGCGTGACTAAGAATTTACACAAAAATTGTAATTTTCAAATTTTTGGATACTCCGTATCTCCACATCCGCACATCTGACCAAAACAAAACTTACCACATCAATAGAAACTTGGTTCCCGATGGAGCAAGCAAAATTTCATGTGAATCATTTGAATGGTAGCAAAGTTATTAAAGCACAAAATTTGGGGTTTGACATAGAAGTGACCATTGAACCCTAACTATACGGGTACTATCGTTCCCCTAGGGTTGAGTAGCCTGTTTAATGTTAAACCTCAAATTTTGCACTTTAATAACTTTGCAACCGATCAATGGATTTGCTCAGAATTGGGTATGCGCTGTCCTGTGGAGTAGGTCTCTTAATGTGGAAAGTTTAGTTCCAGTTGGATGTACGGTTCTGAGATCCAGATAGTGCAAAAACCTTAAAAGTCTGTTTTTTTTTTGCATTTTTTTTCCTCATTGCCTTGCACCCAGATGGTGTGGAATTATGGTATGATTTTTGTATGGTAGATACAGTTTGTATTACAGAACTGCCATGTGTTGTTTGGTGAAAAAATATTAATCTGTTGCAAAGTTATTCAATTTTTAAGTTCCCATTGTTTTCAATGGGAAGTCTACTGTCCAAATTAGAGGGACAAAGTTTGACAAAGGAGTGACCTCACAAAAAAGAATTATTTCTCATGAGATCAGTTTCTTTTTCATGAGGGAAAAATACTTTTTCGTGAGAGAAAATTCATTTTATGCCAGCTGACATCTTGTTTTCTGTTTTTTCTTAAAATAGTTTATTTTTTTTTCAAAACCCCCAAAAATGAAATCCTGGAGTGACACTACCTCACCTAGCTGGCTGACTGGGAATCTGTTAGGTGCAATTTGCACTTCAAAGTTATGAATATGAACTTCAAATTCATTTTTTTATATAGTGAATCCATATTCATGACTGTGTGATATGTAAAAATAATCCTTTCTTGTATCACGCGTCACAAAAAAGGATCCTTTTTCCTCACTTGAAAATCCTTGCTTGTCCCTCCAATTACCTTGCCCAGTACTCTAATATTTTTACCTGGTTTCTATTGTTCCCCCATCCCCAATACCCCTGCCTCTATATTTCCCTGGTGTCTAGTGGCATCCCCCACCCACTGATTGCCATCCCCATTTTAATTTTGTATTCCCTGGTGTCTAGTGGCATCATCCACCCACTGATCACTGCCCCTGACTCCTCACAAATTAATTGCATTTATTTCCTGGTGTCTAGAGGCACCCTCAAACCCACTGATCACCCTCCCCATTTTAATTTTGTATTCCCTGGTGTCTAGTGGCACACCCCACCTGCCAATCGCTGCCCCTGACTCCTCACAAATGAATTGCATCTATTCCCTTGTGACTAGTGGCACCCTCCAATTGCAAATAGCCCTCTCCATTTTAATTTTGTATTCTCTGGTGTCTAGTGGCGCCCCCAATCCTCTCACTACATGCAAAACCTGAAATAAAGAAAACGGTCCTCTGATGTCTTTTTTTTAAACCTGAAAAAAAGAAAATGGTCCCTCATTTTCCCCGCCCCATCCCATACCTCCCAGTGAGCACCCACCACCCCACACCCCCCTTACCCTTTACTTAGCAGTGCAGTTTTTAGGCTGTCATCTTCTGTGGACCAAGACACGTCTGCGCTCTTCAAAGCCGAACCATAAACTGAGGAATCAAGGTAAGTGCCATATAATGTATTTCAATGGCATTTTGAACTTATGTTCATAACATTGCCATTTTTTGGAATTTTTTTCACCAAATTTTCAACATGGCCTTTTGGGGACCCCACCTTATGAACACTACAACTGTCATTTTGTTAATCGGGTCTGGCAGGTGATTTGACGGTCACTGTATGAAATCACCTTTTGGGATTGAATAATGAAGTTTCACTGCCAGTGTACATGAGGGGGTGTCCCATAAAGGGCATGTTAAAAACTTGGTGAAACAATTCCTGTAAATGGCTGAGTTACATGCGTTCATTGAAATGTTTCTGCGCACACGCATAACTTTGTTAATTTTCAATATTTTGACTCCAAATTTTCAACATAGCCATAGTTTCACACCACCTCACGAACAGTACAACTGTCATTTTTCACATCCTGTCTCAAACATATTTTTCACACCAGTGGCATGAATGGCATTTTGGCATGGATTTGAACATTTTCATCTACTGGGTTTATGAGGTGGGGTCATAAGAAGAGATGGGCGAAGTGGCCAAAATTCGCTACATGAAGTGATTTGTAGAGTGAAGGTGAATTTGTGGAGTGCTCCACAATGTGAAGTGGAGTACTTCACCTTATAATGGGTAACGTAAAGTCCATTGAAAACAATTACATCACATTACTTCTGCCTTCCCAAACTACTATCTGCTTAATTTACAAGGCACATTAAAAACAACGTACTTCACCTCACTTTGCCTTGTTTTTAAGCTCCAAAGGCAAATGTTGCAGTAATTCATGGGATTTCATGTCACATGGGCTCTAGATTGTTCTGCACAGCCTCAGTTTGGGGTAGTGTGTGTAGGAAGCTATAGGAGACAATCTGCTCTGAGAGCTCTCTGCAATTCAAACCTTCTAAAAGCTGCTAAAAAAGCCTTTTTGAGTTATTTTTTTTGCTGAAACTTTAGTTTGTCGATTATAGGAAACCCTCCTGTGCTCATATCATGAAGCGTTTATTGTTTGTGAGTGGATTTTGAATGTTAATGTACAACATTCAGTCTGTGTACTGAGAGACAGTGGACGTGTGCTTTAGGAGAGGGGTGTATCTGTGGCGTAGGTAGATTAACTTGGAGAAAAAGTCAGTGATTTCTATTTTGGTGAAATTTTTCTTGTATAACTGTGTTAATGTACAGACAGTAATATTTTCAATAATTCTTGCCATTTTTTTGCTGACTGTTGTGGTGCAGCAGTGCATAATTTTAGTTTGTTTAAAATATGTGGTTATATTACTGAAGTTTTCCATTTGCTACGCATTACTTAGTGTGTGTGTGACACGTGTCATCAAATCAGACACCTTTTATTGTGCCACATAATTTCAACAATATGAACCTGCTATCCACTGCAGCTGAGTGATTTTTGTACTTCTCTGTGGTTTATTTACTGGTACTAGTACTAGTGACTGTTACTGCAGCAGTGCAATGTCTGCACCCCGGCCTGCCCCAACTGGCAAAGGTATTCTTTTTCCAGATCTGAATTTCTGATGGTGAGCGCTGGTTAGGTGTTGTGCCTTTGCATCTGCACCTCTTCAGTGCACAGTGCAATCTTAATCTGTCTGTGCATTTGCATCTCTTTAGGGCCCAATCTCCATCTTTAACTTAAGTCACAGTTGTTTCTTTGGCTGTCATTCAGAGTACTGGACAGATTTGGTGCATAATTCCACATGAACATTGTACTCATTAATATGCATTTTTAAGTCAGGACCATCATCATGAGTCACTCATGATGCAAATCACATTCTTCATCATCACAGTCACAAATGCAGTCACAATTCACTATTCACGATCACGTCACAAATAACAACACTAATTTTTTGATTAGTTACTTGGATGTATTGTAAGCATGTTTTGTAGTATCTCTCTAGGCTTCACCACCCCGCCATTGTATGCATTAATGAATGTTTTTAAGTCAGGGAGTTTGTGCTACAGCTCATCGGGGAAGTACAGCCATAGGTATTTGCGTTCCCAATACAGTTCTATATTGTTTATCTCACACCGTTGACAACAAGTCACGTTCTTCATCATCACGGTCACAAATAAAGTCACAAATCACTATTCACAATCACATCACGAATCACAACATTAATTTGTTTAGTAGTTACTTGGATGTATTGTAAGCATATTTTGTAGAAACTCTCCAGGCTTCACCACTCCACCGTTGTACTCATTAATAAGCATTTTTAAGTCAGAGAGTTTTGTGCTACAGTTCATCGGGGAAGTACAGCCATAGGCATTTGCGTTCTTTCCCGTACAGCATGTGAGTTACAGTACTGTAAGTAGAGGTGGGTGAAGTAGCCCCAATTTGCTCTGTGAAGTGATTCACTGAGTAACGTGGAATCTGTGGAGAACTCCACAATGTGAAGCGGAGCACTTCGCTTCATAATGAGGAACGTGAAGTCCATTGAAACCAATGACTTTGCATTACTCTGCCTTCCCCAAAACACTTCTCCACCAATTTTAAGGTGAAGTACATTGAAATCAATGTAATTCGCCTCACTTCACCCTGTAATTGAGCTCCAAATGAAATTCTGCAGTTATTCACGAGATTGCAGGTCACGTGGGCTCTAGGTTGTTTGGCACAGCCTCAGTTCTGGCCTGGATAGTGTCTGTGCTGTGGTAGCTGGAGACAGTTTGCTCTCAGAGCTCTGTGATTCAGAACCTCTAAAAGCTGTTTAAAATGTCTTTTTGAGTAATATTTCTTGCTCAAAATTTAGTACATCGATTGTAGGAAACCTTCCTGTGCTCATATCATTGAGTTATTATTGTTGTGTGTGGATTTTGAATGTTAATTTAGAACAGTCAGTCTGTGTACTGTGAAGTGTGCTTTGGGGAGGGGCGTATTTGTGGTGTAGGTAGATTAACTGGGAGAAAAAGGCAGTTTTTCTGTTTTGGTTATATTTTTCTTGTATAACTGTGTTAATGTACACAGAGTAATATTTTCAGTACTTTACATTTTTTTGCTGATTGTTGTGGTGCAGCACTGTATAATTTCAGTCTGTTTAAAATATTTGGTTACATTACTAAAGGTTTTCAATGTGCTATGCATTACTTGTAGTGTGTGTGAGTGTGCGTGCAATGCATGTCATTAAATCAGACACCTTTTATTGAGTTACAGAGTAACTGCAGCAGTGTGAACCTGCTATTCACTGCACCTGCATGAATTTTTTATACTGCTTTGTGGTATCTTTACTGGTAGTGGATTGTTACTGCCGTGCATTATTCCCCCAACTGGCAAAATGTATTCCTTTCCAGATCTGGATTTGTGACTTGTGAGCACTGGTTAAGTATTGTTGTGCCTTTACGTATGCATCCCTTGAGTGTGCAGCGCAATCTTAATCTGTCTGTGCGTTTGCATGGCACCCTTAATTCTGAGGGACTGCATTTCTTGTTGCGCTCTCGTTTCACTTTGTCAGCACTGGGAAATTTTCTGAACACAAGACAGTAGCATTTTGGGGATGCACATTAATTCTGATGACTCTGTGTGTGACCTGACCACTATATGCATGACTGAGTGTGCCATTAATTCTGGGAGACTTTGCATTTCTTGTTACACTCCCATTTCACTTCATCATCACTGGGAAGTTTTCTGGACACAGGACAGTAGCACTTTAGGGATGCACATTCATTCTGGTGTCTGTGTGGGTGGAATGCTGCCAATATTGTTTTCACTCTGCCTTACTTCGAATTTAAGGCGGAATGACAACGCGCAGTAATAATAACAAGGCGAAGTGAGCCTTTCCTATGGAGCACTCGGAGTAGCGAAGTGCCAATGCGAAGTGACCTCTTCGAGTTCACTTCACCAGCGGATTTTAAATTCACTGCATCTCTAGTCATAAGAAGACTTTGTTGAAAATTTGGGGTCAAAATATGAACAAAATACTAAAGTTATGACCATTTGTTGCAATTTTGCTATGCCTGCTTGTAACTTTGGAAATGTTTAATATTTTTAACCCCAGATTTTCAGCATAGTCTTCTTATTACCCCACCTCATGTTTGTCACAGCTGTCATTTTTCAAATCTTAGCCAAAATGTGTGTTCACACCTGTGGAGCAGAATGGCATTGCAGTTGTACAGCACTACATTTTGGTGGGGATTTAAACATTTTCAAACCGGGTACATGAGGTGGGGTAATAAGGTGGCTATGCCGACAATTTGGCCACTGCTGTCCTATAAAATGAAGCACACTGTGCTTCCACAGCTACATACATATACGCATCTATGGAGGTATGGGAGCACAGGGTACAGAGGACCCTGTGCTTCTACAGTAAAATAAGAATACTTTTATACTATCTCAAAAGGTAAGGAAATAAGTTATAAAAAAAAACTTCGTTAATGCTCCAGTTAGGGTCAAAGTGACAAAAGTTGGGAAATGAGGTGTTAGAGTTTTCCTAACAACCCACCCTCCCAAACCAGGCAGGAGAGCAGGTGTCAGGTGTGCCTTGGGCTTCTGAAGCCTAATGCTCACCCCATTCTAATAAAGACTACACATCTGACCTTATTTACAGATGGAATGAGATGAGTGTTAGACTTGAGAAGCCCAAGGCTGGGGATTTGAACATGTTCTGTATCTGATACATGCGGTCATAAGAAGGCTATGTTGACAATTTGGGGTCAAAGTGATGTGACATGATGTGACATATTATGTAAACTGTGTTATCTCTGATTCCCCTGTCCCCTTCCCCCAGGACACATCTAGAAACTAGGTATTTTGCTCAGTATGCCTCCCTGGTGAAACATTTAAATAAATAAATAAAAATGACACAGTTATGACTATTTGTTACAATTTCACTCCCATAGGCAAATACGAATATAAGAATGCTATCTCAAAAAGTAAGTAAATAAATTGCAAAAAACTTAGTTAATGCATCAGTTAGGGTTAAACTGGCAAAAGTACGGAAATGTGCCATTAGGGTTTCCAACCCTAACACCCTATTCCCCACCCTGCACAGACCCACAGGTGGAGGGGGTCTGTTTTGGGGCCGTCAGCCCTAATGCTCACCCCTTTCTCCTATGCTGTACCCATTTCACCTTATTTTGTAATGGAATGGGGTGAGCAGTAAGGTTGAGTGCCCTGAGACAGACCTTCCCCAACCTGTGGGTCTGTGTAAGGTGGGGAAAGGGGTGTTAGTGTTGGAAACCCAAATGCCACATTTCCCTACTTTTGTTGGTTTAACCCTATCTGATACATTAAGGAAGTTTTTTGAGATATATATATATATATATATATTTATACCACCGGGTGAGAGCTTTCTCAGTAAGATATGCTGTGTTATTTCCACTAGAGTGAGGATAAATCCTGATGACATCAGCAGAGTGAGGATATCGACATTTATCCACATGCTGCTGATATCACCAGAGTGAGAATATCTTCAATGCAGCTTGCACTAGAACTAAAACAGCATCAGAAAACAGTTTTTCTTTCTCACTGAAGCTGCAACTTACTCAATTAGCTTTGCAAAACACTCTCACCTGTGTCTCATTGTGTTTCTAACACTCTTAGCCCACTACTGTGCTGATCTAAGCTTCAAAATAACCTGAATCCTAAATGAAACTCTTTTACAAAGCAATTTCCCTTTCTCAGTGCTACCTGCAGCAGTTTCTCTTTCTCACTGAACCTATAACTTACTCAGTTAGCTTTGCAAAACACACTCACTTGTGTTTCTGACTCCCAGTCTATTCAGAACACACACACACACACACACACACACGCACACACTCTGACAGCACTCACAGAATAAGCAGGAAACACACAAAAACAGAAAAAATGTTCCTAAAGCTCTCACCCCTGTGGTATAAATCACACATATGATGTGCAGATCATGGGATATGGAAAATATTCTCAGTCCTGCGGAGTGAGCTGTGCAGTCTCACTCATGCCTTCAGCACTTGTGAGTTACAGAGCTCATTCTGCAGGAGCGAGAATATTTTCCATATCCCACTCCTATCATGTATTATATATATATATATATATATATATATATATATATATATATATATATATATGTATATATATAGAATAGTTGTTGGGCAAACAAGCAAAATCAGTTTGTGCTGCCACCGAGTGGTTCAGATTACAGCACACCTAGACGACGAAGCTCTTGTCCATTGTAATCTTAACCTCTGTGTGCCAGCATTTGCACAACCAACATTTTCCATTTTGTCTTGAGATACAACAAAACAATGTTTTTTTTAAACATTTCAGAAAATGTTGGCCATTTGGCTGTTGTCCAGTCCAGTTTTTGCACATCTCAGTCTGTTAATTGTAAGTGACAGTTAATACAGAGAAATGGCTGTTATTCTTCAAAATAAATAAAATAATAAGTTAATGTCCATAGAAGACTTTAGTTGTTTCCACTTTGTCAGTAAAACATCAGCAAACTAGAAAAGGTCCACATCCACATTATCATGTTTGACTTTCTGTTATCTATTTGGAGCATGTATTATGTGTTTTCCCTCAGCAGCTCTCATTTGGCACAAATGTTCATGCTCACAATGGGGCCTATGCATGAATGTTTATGTGCTGTAGCCACTTCACACTTATTATGCCCCCCATGCAGGATGCACCAAATGGGGCACACAGCCCCTATGTACCTGATCCCCTGGCTGCGTGGACTGCAATGCGCCAGGTGCAGGTGTGTGGCATGTCTGCAGTATGCGCCAGTCTCAAAGGTGCACAGTGCAACATGCAAGGGGGCGAAGGGATGGGTAGGATATGCCAGGGGAACTTCACACCCATAGGGTCCCCCCAGCATGGCAACTGGTCATGATCCCTCTCCCTCCAACATATGGAGCCCCCGTCCTGTGGCATGGAGACCAGCCAGCACATGTATTCCCTGTACTTAGTGCAGGCAGCTGAGGTGGTGGTCAGAGGGCAGTGCTGCTGGCTGTCCCATGGCTGGGGCACCTTCTGCCAGGTGCTGGGGTCAGGGGTGGAGTGATTGGTGCCGTGGGGGGGGCATGTGCTGGCAGGGGTGCTGCAGTCTCAGGGCCAGTGGCCCACTGTGTGTCAGGGGTCTGCAATGCTGGGGAGGTGGCATCGCTGTGTTCAGGGCAGGGCTGAGCATTGGAGGACTGAAGAGGGTGCTCCACCATGTTGGGGGGCAACTGTGCTTCTGGGGATGGGGGATGCCTCCAGGACAGATGTTTGGGGGGCTCTACTGCTGCCAACGGTGACCACCAGCACATTCCACGGGTGCACGCATGCGATACACAATCCTGGTCCCATGCCATCATGTGCGGGGGTCCACTTTGGGTCCCAGGCAGGACATTCAATTGGCTGCCCGCCCAGGACTGCAACTCTGCCCAGTCCACCCCACGCATACCTATATGCCAGGGGGTCAGTGCTGTGGACAGGTGGCCAATGATCATGAATGCCGCCAGGTGCACATCTGTCCACAGGTGCAGAGCTCTGCATGCAGGGTACACACCCGTGATGCATACCGTATGCCCTGTTGTGCATTGAGGCTATTGTGTATCCACCATATCAGAATGCTGATGTACCATAGATGGTTACAACCTTGTTCCATGACCTTTAGGTTGGAAATCCATGCCGAACAAACTTCTGCTATACACTATGCAAGCAATTACACACAACAGGGTATGGGATTATATGGATTTAATCCATGCACCGGTTGCATTGTTAGGCACGAGGCCGCAGGCTAGGTGCCATCACAGCACCCATGGTGTGGATTAAATCCCTATATTTCTATATCCTGGAGTGAGTTATTGTGCTTATAATGGGTATTTTTTAAAAAAATCAAAAATGTGAAGTTTACATAGGTACAATGTCACTGTATGCTGCCTACTTGCAAGTAGTCCACAGAAGTAATGCATATGTATTTCATTTTACTTTATGTTTTTTAACTAAGAAAGACACACACTAAGCTGAAAGCTTGTTTACAGGTGCAACCTGGGAGCACAAGGAAGTTAAGTGACTTGCTCAGGGTCACACAATATGCAAGTGGCGGCTGCTGGATTCAAACCCAGGTCTCCAGGTTTGCAATTCAGAGCCTTAAACCACTGTGTCATACTGCCTCCTAAGCTTTATAGACATACAGATGTCAGAAATAGCATCCTGAAATGATTTCTGACATTTGTTGTACGTAACATACTTTGCAATAGTTATTGTTCTTTAGGTGCTCTCCTGCTGAATTTTGCTGCAGTGTGGTGCGGTGCTCACTCTGGCTCTCTCTCTCTCTCTCTCTCTCTCTCTCCTCTCCCTCTCCCTCTCTCTCTCTCTCTCTCTCTCCCTGCAGTGCGGTGCATGGCTACCTCTCAGCCTCTCTCTCTATCTCTCACTCACTTGTCTCTCATTTACTCTTGGTGTCTGTCTATCTCTGTCTTTCTCTCTAACAATGTCTTCCAGTACATCGTAGCATCACAGCGGAGGAAATGCACTCTCTCTCTCTCTCGCTCACTCTTAGTGTCTGCCTCTCTCTCTCTCTCTCTCTCTCTCTCTTTCTCTCTCTCACTCTCACTCTACAAGTGTCTGCCAGTAGACCATAGTACTGTCTGCCACTACATCATTGGCAACCTAGCATTGGTGAACCCTATTGTGGGACAGTGGCACCATACTGGAGGACACTGTGTATCATGGGGGGGCATGGAAATCTAGCTGTGGAACAACCATCTGTGGAGCACAGTGTGCTCCATTTCATGTCCCACTATTTCAGTTCACTGTCTCCCACTTCAGGAATTAGAAATGGCTGTCATTCTTCTTTACTTTGACCAGGAGGTAACAAGTCCCGATGGAACTTTTCCTAACTTACTCTGTGAAAGTGTGGACTAAAGAGGGGATGTAATCCACAGGCACACACCACTAATGGTCCAATTGGGTTATGCATTTTTCACAACCCATGTTAAAAATATTTATATATAAATCATAAAGTTACAACATCCTGGGGGTAATCATATCAGATGACCTTAAGGATAGCAAGCAATGTGAGAAGGCAGTAGGGAGGGCTGGGTGCATACTGGGATGCACAGGGCGAGGCATCAGTAGCAGAAAACAGGAAGTTGTCATCCCTCTGTACCGACAGTTGGTGAGACCCCATCTGGAGTACTGTGTCCAGTTCTGGAGACACCATCTCCACAAGGACATAGACAGGATAGAGGCAGTCCAGAGGAGGGCAACTAAAATGGTGCAGGGTCTGCAAGAGTAGCCGTATGAGGAGAGACTAAAGGAGCTTAATATGTATACCCTTGAGGAAAGAAGAGAGAGGGGACATGATAGAAACTTTTACGTACCTCAGTGGAATCAACAAAGTCCAAGAGGGTAGCATCTTTCAGAAAAAGAGACGTGCAAGGACAAGGGGACACAATTCAAAGATGGGGGGGCGGTTTAGGGGCAATGTGAGGAAGTATTATTTCACAGAGAGGGTAGTAGATACATGGAACAGCCTTCCTGAGGAGGTTGTGGAGTCTAAAACTGTGGGAGAATTCAAGAATGCATGAGACAGACATAAGGCAATTCTTGTGGGGGGTAGGAAGAAATAGGCTGTTGGTTACCTAGGATCTGCGGCCTTTCCTGTAGGTAGGGAAATGGGCAGACTAGATGGGCCAAGCAGTCCTTATCTGCCGTCAAAGTCTATGTTTCTATGTTTCTATCCTTTTTAGCTTACTTATTAGAGATAAGTTTGGCAATTGTCCCTCCTTTAGCCACTATGATCACAGCTTCAAAGTGAACCATTGACCAGATGCTCACATCTGCTCCACTGCATAACTTTGGCTTCAGTTTGAAACATCCACCGGACAGTCCCCTCTGCAACCTCCCCCTACCCCTCATAAAATCTCACTTCCACTTGCTCCGTTACATTATGATTGGCTCAAGAACCAATATAGAATATTCCATCATAACAATAATGCCAATACACTATCTGCGGCAGCATGATATACAATATTAATTTCTCAGTCTGTGTCACCTGGCCACTTAGAGTACATTACACATGCTATTAGGTGGCTGGCCATTAAGATTTATTTATTTATTCAGTTTTTGTTAACCGGGTTAGGTGCGCTAGCTAAAGTTGACTATTTTCAGGCACGACCTGGGAGAATACATACATAAAATGAGATGAGATTATACAATACATAGTATATAGTACAGGTACATAGTATATAGTAAAAGTAGCTTAGAATACAGATCAAGTCAGACAGTACTCGAGATAATACATATAGCTATGCAGAGATGACAAAAGTGACATTAGTACATGCAAATAACTGAAACAGGGCTAAGTGGCAGCTATAAAGAAATTTTATAGCAAAGCTTGTTTAGAAGTGCAGCGGTGTCTTGGGAGAAATAGGGTGGTTAGCTGTGAGGCATTAAGTGGGATCAAAGCATGTGCAGGGGTCCCGGGACAGGTGGCGATGTAGTTCATTTTTGAAGATTGTGTGGGAGTTAGCCTGCCTCCGGGCAGGAGGGAGGGAGTTCCAGATGGCTGGGGCAGTGCAGTGAAATGCTCTAGAGCCTTTTGAAGTAAGACACGTGGGTATGGTCAGTAGAAATTTGTTTGTCGAGCGTAGTCCGTGGGCAGGTATCTGTGGTACAAGTAGAACTGCAAGGGAGGAGGGGGTTTGGTTACAGATTACAGAGTCTGTGAGGGTCCCTAGGGAATATAGTCAGTAGGCAGTTGGGGAGAGCCAGCCTAGGTCACTATACAGTGTGCAGTGGTGCATGAGACAATGGGAAGAGGAGGCTTACCGACATATGTTGTTATATGCGACATCCCATTTATGGAGAGCAGTCTTACAGGCATTAGCTAAAGTGGAGAACACCATATGTCAGCGCTGGAAGCAGAATACCCTTGGCAATTGCCAATTTGGTGGATGGTGTTAGCAGGTGACAAGTCTTATAGGTGATTCCAAGTTTGGCATTTGTTGCTTACAGGTTGACTGGATGTGCAGACTGAAATTAAGGATTATCAAGGAGGACTCCCAGGTATTTGAAGGATGTGACACAGTCGATGAGAGACCCACCAGAGTCATGGACTAGGAGGGGTTCCTTACAGGCCCTGAGTTTGGGGTCAGTGCCAAATAGCATGGCTTGAGTCTTTTTTGTGTTGAGGATGAGCTTGTTAGCATTTAGCCATGTTTGCACATTCCTGAAATCCAAGGAGAGGTTTTTGTTAATGATGCTAACTTTGTCAGCGCTGTAGTAGAAGACGAGATCATCAGCATATAAGATGGCTGAGCAGGAGAGTATGGCATAATCTATGTTGTTGATGTATAGCGAGAAAAGAAGGGGTCCCAGGATGGAGCTCTGGGGTACTCCGATGTCAGTGCTGGTCACATCCGAGAGAGCGGAGTTGAATTTAACAAGTTGTAATCTGTTTGATAGGTAGTTGTTAAACCAGTCAACTACTGAGGATGAGAAGTTAAGTCTATGCAGGGTTGAGAGAAGCAGGGGATGATCAACAAGATCGAAAGCTTTGGTAAGATTGATAAATACTGCTCCAGTGAGTAGGCCATGTTGCAGAGTATATCGGTGGAGAATTTGAGAAGAGCAGTTCTTGACTTATTATGTGCTTCTTTCAGGACATAGAGTGCAAGTAAAAGTTAGTGTGATTACCAAAAAATGATAACCTCAACCTGATCTGAAATTCTACATTGAATGCCTAAAGATGAATATCAGAGCTATCACATTTTGTGATCATGCAGCTTTATAGGCAATAGTTGTTTGGGTTGCAAGGTAGTCCTACTTTGCACTATAAATAACCAATACAATGTATCCAATACTCCCTGCCTTTTTATAAAACATTATGTTTCATTGTCTGACAGTGGGATTTCAGTTGTAGTAATAATGATTGATAAACCATTAACATGCTTGATTGGAATATGGTGTGAGCTGTTGTGTGATGATCCACTCACCTGTTCCACTCCACTTTACAGTACATCCCCCAAAATTGCAGCGGGCGATGACTCCAACCCTGAATATCTACTATCAAATATATCAATGGAAGCAGCAGAGAAGTAGCACGTAGAAGATAGGCAGAGGTATGTAAAGTTGTTAATTTTTTGGGGGGGTAAAACTTTGATTTAATCTATGTCACATTAATAGTCCAATATATTTAGTAGATCTGCTATTATCTATATATCTAAACACTATGCCAAAGAATTATGCCAGTCAAATAGATGGGAAATGCAGTCTGCTGACATTCCTGATGTAGACATGTCATCTATACCTTATCAATGGTCTTCCTCTCTCCCCCAACCAATGTTGTCTTCAAAAGGAAAATGCTCTTCACAGCCACTACATCCTGTCATGGGGTGAGGGTGTAGAAGGAAACACAGCCACAATGATTCAGGTGCAACCCACCTGAGTGTGTTTTATTTTCATGTAAGCCAGGATAATAATAACAAAAAAGTGGAAAATAAAGGGTTAGAAATAAAACGAAGTTCACAGCACCTTAGTGCACTTGTGCAGAAAGCATTCCGTGGACCATTTCACATAGTTTCAAGCTGGGATTCTGATGCGACTCCTTCTGAGGGTGAACTCCTCAGTCACGTCACCCCACCTGGAACTCGTTCTCTCTTACTTCACCTCTTCTTGAACCAAGAGAGGGCTGAGATCCTACCTCTGTCAGGACAGATAGCAACTAAGAGAATCTGACTTCCCCTAAGGGGCGGACTGGCTGGGTCACAGGCCAGGGTGCTACCTAAGGAGGACAGGCCACATCCACCTGAGCTGACTGACACCTTCCTATATGAATTGTAATTATTCTTACAGTAACTGCAGTAGTGGAACTTGTCCTAAAATTACTAGACCAAGTGCAAATGTATCAATATTAAAAATCACTACTTGTTAAACTTTACATCAATTTAAAATAAACAACCACACACACAAAGACTTTTAAAATCTTTTTTACTGCATCATGCCAATTATATTGATGCAGAAACAAAAGCTTTTGTAAAGATATCTGACATGTCAATGCCACATTTTCAGAGTTAAAAATTATATTTTATTATAATCAGTATTTTAAGAAGGAGGACTGCATTTAAATCTTAAGTCATTTGGTCCCAAGTAGCTGCATGTTAAATACTGGAATAACATTCTGGTATTGTTCCATCTTTAGTGAACATGTCTTTCACTTAAATTAATTATAAAAAGATAAAACAGGGAGCTCCCTTACCCATAGGAGCCAACTTTTATTTTTCTGGTGGGGGGATAAACAAATGGCTGGGGGTCTGGGGGCCACTAGGCCCCCCCAGAAGCTTTGGAGTTTTTGGTGTTCTTTGGTGCATTTTGAGAGTTTTGCTGAAGAGATGACACAGTGTAAGCAAATACCCTTGAAATCATATCTCAGTACCCAAATTTGCCAGTATTTTGGGTGGTTCAGCTTACTGCTAACAGCAACTATTAGCCCATTCACTATGTGTAAATGATATAGAAACCCAAAACAATCACACATAGTACATTTCTGTTCAAACTGTTTTCCTGGTTTCAACTGTACATCTCTAACATCAGAGAAAGAAAAATATAATATGATACAAAACAGCACCATACATTGAAAAATAAGTAATAAGTAAAATAAGTGGGGGAATGGGGTGGGGCAGCTGCAGTATAGGGGTGCTAGGTGTGCATTTGAGTAGACTTGATAGACCGTGAGGTCTAGTTCTGCTGGCAAGTTTCGTATGTTCATAATTAATACAATCAGAGACTCGTATATAGCCTAAGAAAAGGGACTTGCATTTGTTGCAGAAATAAAAAACTATCTTTACAATCCCAGTTAAAAGGGAAAACTATTTAGGAAAATCTTAAACAATTACACCAATCATCAAAGGTCAAAATACAGCAACTCTACCACTTAGATAGACTGACAGCAGTAGTCTCCACTCATCCGTTTTTATACTGCTGTGATCTCAGATGCCACATGTCAGGAAATGTGATAACACTGCACTGGAAGCCAGCAGTCAACAGAAACTGAGTACCAAATCCCACACCAATACTAAAGCTTTACAGCAAACTATCCTGTTTCATTTTTCTAGGCTGACAAGTAGCATACAGACTGTAGAAATTCCTGCCTGCTAGAGGAGGCTATATAGCACTGTGGTTTGGGAATCTGAGCTGCAAACTTGGGTTTGAATCCCACAGTCCCCACTTGCATACTGTATGACCCTGAGCAAGTCACTTAACTTTTTTGTGCTCCCAGGTTGCACCTGGAAACAAGCTTTGACTTAGTGAGTCTTTCCTGGTTAAACACTTGCCCCTTTCCCTTTTACATATTTTTGCTATATATTTACTCATCATGATAGGCCAGCTGAGATGCAATACCTAACTTTCAGTGGTGTTCTTCTTTTGCCTATTTGATAATGTATTTACCCAGGATAGGCTAGGTGAATGCCAGAATCTCACTTGGGTCCTGTTTTTACACATTTTCACACTACAGTTATCCAGCATAGCACACAGGAGATGCTACATCTCATTTTTCAGTGGTGTCCATGTGTAACCCCCTTGTTCTCAGGGCTTACTAGAATCCCACTTAGAATCAGTGGCAGGCAGGGTAGGCAGCTTGTGAGATGCCAGTTAAATTGATTTCACACTGTCTCACTCTGTTTTCAGTTTCAGCTGAGCTGGATAGTGATAATGTCACCATAGAATTCTTGCAGCAGCATAAGCCACAATGGAATGCTAGCCACAGGGGTTAGCAGTAGAATGATGGGAGATTCAAGTGAGTCTGAAGAGAGAGACTCAGGAGAGTGAGGAGTGCTGCAGTGTGCAGCTCCTCAGACCTAGCCCTGAGAGAGAGCTACCTCAGAAGAAGGGGTTGTGTGTTCTCACCCTAGAGAGGAACACAGAAGACCAGTTGTGAAGTGGTAGAAACTGTTTCTGGAAAATTATTCCAGTGCCACATCCCCAGAGGGAGGGGGAGATTTCCAGGATTCAGGGTCAATCCCCTGGTCCAGTCTGGTGAGGGAGAAGCTGCCTGAGAGTCATTTTTGTTCTGTGCATACCAGAGATTGTGTTTGTGGGAAAGAACCCCTGGGGTACCTTCATACCATGGTGAGTGGTTCTCTGACAGAGACTATGTTCACTGAGACAGTGTTTAGAGTAGAAATGTCTGCCTACTGTGGGGTCAAAGAGAGGCTTGCCAAGTACAGAACTTTTAGACTGTGTATGACTTAGAAGCATCTGAAACAGTGGAGGTCTAGGGTAAAGACATAGCCACATACAAAATGTTTAAAGTCAGGATAACTCCAGAGTGAATTGTAGAATGTTAAATGTGCTAAACAATTCGAAAGAGCATCTACAAACAGTGTTTCGAAGAAAGGTGTTGTAACCAAATGAATGGCCGAGTATAGATTTGGGAGCAAAAGGTGGTAGACCCCCTCATCTGGAGTAACCAGGTTTACCTCTCCGGGTTCAGTTTGGGCACCTATGGTTTTCTCTCAGGCACTTGGCCAGCGTCTGAAGAAAGCACCCAGATGTGGGATTTTTGGATTTTCCCTGAGAGCTGGAAAGTGCTCATGTGTGGTTTAGGGAGCCACCATCAACCTCCATGCAGTATGGAAAAGTGTCCTAGTACTGGCTGGGGTACCATGTCAAGGAAAAGAAGAGAAGTGTACCAGTTCAGGCCATGTGTGCCCAGATCCATTCAGAACCTGAGGGTTCGTAGTGAAGAAGTGTGCTCTGTACCTCAGTGATCTGCATTACCAGTGAGTGTAGCCCTTTGGGGAGTCATCTTTGCTTTGTTATTCTCTGTGTTATGTGAATAAAAGCCAAACTCTAGAATTCCAACCTGGCTTGGACATTACAGTTATTGCTTCCAGTGTCCAGATTTACTTGGGTGCTACTGACCAGAGGTACAAACCTAGCATAATGCTGAGCAAACATTTTCTCTCAAGGACCCAGGTTGATGAGCATGCTAAATGGTCCCCCCAGGTGTGAGCCAATTAGTTGCCACACTTGATTTGCCTGTCTGAAGGATGGCAGGCTCAGAAGTAGAAGTAATGGGTCCACAGTGTTCTTGCCAGATATTTGTAGTGACTACCCCCACAGTGCTCGGTGGCACCTAGATGTAAGAGGAGCAGCCCTGCTGGTAGAAACAAGGGGAGCCGGTGGGGGGAGGTTACAAAATGGAGGCACCACTGGGATTTGTTTGGAATTTGGGAGAGAACAAGAGAGGTTTGCTCAGATTGTGGCTAGTGTTTTGTCTGTCTGGCAGTTGGTAGCCCAAAAAATTCGGAAGCATTGCACAAAAGGGATTTACCATATGTGCTGCTGTGTGCTGCTGTTCATGTGCTGCTTTAATTGTGCCAACGTTTACCAAGGAGCAGTAAAGCCAGATTGTGTATGCTCCTTGTTCTGCATCAAAAATAACATTTATCAGCTTTTAATTTTCATGTTGTGACAAGAAAAAGTATGGAGAACTCTGGGAACAAAGAGACATTTGTGCCCTAGAAGTTTAAAATGCTTGCTTTGTAGACTGGGGGAGTCGCTTAGGAAATTACCATAAAAAATGGCTAAAATGGTGCTCCCGCCAAGTAGTTACAGTTGAAAAAAAAAGTTGCTTTACAGTTTAAATTTTGCCAGCTCATCGATCGTTGTGGAAAAGAAGAGCACAAGAAGAGAGAGAGAGAGAGAGAGAGAGGCTCATTTGCATGGCGTCGAGTGATTGGTGAGACTGCAATCAGTCCCATCCCCAAGCCAGCTTCAGAGGCTGCCCAGTGTTCAAGAGGGAGAGAGTGAGTGGTGTGCGAGCTGGCTTGCCAGGAGGAGCATCGTGGTGACTGCAAACATTATAAAAATTAAAATATCAGACTTTTCTGTTTTAAATTGGGCTCAAGCCACATTCTGATCATCCGGGGAGAAAGTGTGGTGTTCGCAAGGACAATCAGCAGGACTTCCAACCCGTTTCAATCCAGAGGCCTCCAGGATCGGCTGTAGGCTGAAATTTCCATTGTAAAGCCAGCTACTGATTCAGTGAGTACCATTCAGCAAAACAGCTCAAACTGTGTGTGATTTTTCAAAAGCCAGCTGGATCTGTGTGTAAACAGTGTGATTGTTTTGAAAAGAAGGACTGTGTAAAGTAAAATAAACCTAAACAAGAATTCTGAGCTTTAGACTGTGAGCATGATTATGGATTCAGCAACAGTGTAATTTTCTGAGCAAAGTGAGAGACTATGGGTTGTATAAGAGATGCAACAAAAACAGGCAATTCTGTTCCTGAAATAATGTGGCTTTAGTAACTTTAAGCAAGAACAAGTGATTGAAAGCTAATGTAAAGTCCTAGAAAAATCATATAGATGTGCTGAGGGAGCAAAACAGTGCAGTCTGTGCAGTTTAAGTTAACTTTATTAGTATGCAGTTAATTGGAGGTGCAATGGCTTGAGTCAGAGACAGAATGTTGATGCGCAAGGAGGCTGCCGCCGCCATTACAGAATGGGGTAGTAAAGTAAACACAGTAGCAGGGGAGCCATTTTATGAAACTTTTACCAAGCAAAGTGAACGTTGAGATCATAGTGAACTTTTGTGTTTTTCTGCAGTCATGGCTTCAGGATCATCCCAATACCAGGATTGTGCCCGGGCTGTGATAGTGGAATAGGTTAACAAGTTGAAAGACATACAGAGAAGTTACTACCGGGGATGTTTGTCCCCTCATGTGGTGATTCCCAGTTACCCAGTGAGAGTATGCATAATATGCCTCAAGTCTGGAAGGGACGTCTTCATGATTCCTCACTGTTCTGGGTGCCTAGAAAAGCAAGGCCTAACTAATGCACCCAAGATAAGTTGGCTCTCACATGGACAAAGCTTCAAGTTGTCGCACACAGCGCCAGGTGGAGCCTGTTGGGGGAAGCCCAGCAGAGTGTGGCACAAAGGAAGAGGGTGTGGATGTACAGGAAGAGCAGAGTAGTGATGATATCTCCAACTCCAGGTCACAGATGGACAGTGCGGAGGGAGCATCAGCGGATCCGTGGAGAGAGGGGCCAAGTCCTAGTCTCATGGGAGAAGATGAGCTGTGAGATACTGTAGAATGGGAAGTGTTGACCTCTGCTCCCAGTGAAGAGTGGACAGTCTCAGGAGTAAGGATGACTGCTCACTCCTGGGCTCAGATCCTCAGCAAGGAAAAGGAGGAGGGGGAAACTATGTATCCTTATGAAGAAGGTGCTAGTCCACAGCCTTGGGCTCTTGCCTCAGAGGAGCCAGAAGAAGAGACTGGTGACTCCACTGCCTTGTCCCCACAAGGAGGAGCCAGAGATCCATTTTACGTAGCATTGAGCATGCGTCACTAGCAGAACCAGGACTGGCCGCCCCCAAGCCAGGCCAGTGGTCTAAAGCTGACAAAGTGTTGTAAGGAGGAAAGACTGGTTCATAGGAAGGCAAATGAAATCTATGGGATATCCTTTTCTAAATTTCCTCAGAGAGTCTGGGAGGAAATCGAGAGAAACAGGAAAGCCTGGATAGTGGAAGAGGCAGCTAAAGACCTGCATCAGGGTGCAACTCGATTTGTCAGAGACAAAGTGATCAAAGACAAGTTCAAGTATTGGAACGTGGGTAGGACACTGTTCATAGACACTGTACGGATCATGGATGGAAATGGCCATGAGACTTTCTTTAATGTGAATGATGAGCTCCCAGACGGGGTAATAATTCTTGCATCTGACCCATTGTGGTACCATCCTCAATGCAATCAACTTCCAGCAAATGTGCCCATGCCTACTGAGTGGAAAGCAGAGCAGTGGTAGTTATTGCTGCCATCCAGCCATTGCCGTACCCATGTTGTTCTGCCAGTCTAGTGTTCCAGGATCCACAGGTGCATCCGGATTCTTCAGCCTTGCAGTGTGCCTTCCAGTTCCATCGCCTGGCCTTCCAGATGACATCACCCGGGGAGGACATCAGCTCAGCTGTTTCCTGATTCATTGCCTGGGATTTCTGATGACTTCAGACCAGCTGTTCCTTTCCTGTTCCAAGGTTCCATCTCCAGATGACGTCAGCAAGAGTTGACATCAGCAGCCCAGCAGTTTCCAGGTGTGCCATCCTGTCATTTCCAGAAGATTTCTGCCCAGCTATATCTGAAAAATTCTGCCAGGGAGAGTCTTCGGATGGAAATCCAGGTGCCATTTCCATTTTCGTTCTTCAAGAGACTGGTAAGTCCAGACTTTTCTTACCTTATTGACATTGCAATACACATCCTACACCTGGCAGACTACAGACTGTTTGAACTGTCCACAAAGACTCTCCCCTTTGGGACTATAGTCCTACAAGAACTGTGCTTCACTGGACTCCGGCACAGGACAGACTCTTTCTTGGACTTGCCTTCGGGCACTGTTGTCACTAGTTGGGACATTTAGGGCATTCCATCCCCAAAATGTGTATTGTATATAATGTCAATGTTTTTCTAATGTTTTTCTACTGTTTTCTACTTTTCTAAAAAATATTTTTTTGAGATTCTCCAGTGATTTGATGTTAAGGGATATGGTTGTATACTATGTTTGCAGATTAGGGGTGTGTTTTTTTTTAGTCTTTTCTCTTTCAGGTGGTTCCTGATGAAGACAGAAGAGAAGACAAGAAGAGGAGTGGAGGGACTCATCGGAGTTCTGCATGTGCTTTAAAGATTTGTGCTTAAAGTACAATGTTGTTGTTAACATGTGTTAACTTTTCCTTCCACAGATGTAGTTGTGGGGGAGTGTGGGAATGTAATGCTTAAGTTCAGTGTTAGCTCCTTGGTTTGGTTTGCAGGTGTCCAGGGATGGGGGGAGGTTCCCCTATTTTGGGTAGTTTTGCTTTGGTCAGAGAGGTTTTCCCTAGAGGGTTAGGGGGATAGACAGGCTGTGGTCCTGATCGGCCATAGGGGCTGCAGTACTGGTCTATTAGGGCTATGCTCTGGATAGGTCTTCCAGGGCCACTGGTTACCATAGTAAGATCACAGTGTAGGGGCTGTTGCATCAGCCAATGGCCTCTGGGCCCTTAATGTTGTCTGCCTGTGCCTGGCACATGGTAGGGGAGAAGGTAGCGCTACCTCCCTGTAGTCAACACAAAGGGTAGGATGGCCTTAGGCAGGGTAAGTAATGACTGCAGACAGTCATTTTCCTGGCCGAGGGTGGGTGTAGCCCCCTTGTTCCCAGGAGTTACTAGAATCCCACTTAGAATCAGTGGCAGGCAGGGTAGGCAGCTTGTGAGATGCCAGTTAAATGGATTTCACACTGTCTCACTCCGTTCAGCTTCAGCTGAGCTGGAGTGATGATGTCACCATAGAATTCTCGCAGCAGCGTAAGCCACAATGGAATGCTAGCTGCAGGAGTTAGCAGTAGAATGTTGGGAGATTCAAATGAGTCTGAAGAGAGACTCAGGAGAGTGAGGACTGCTGCAGTGTGGAGCTCCTCAGACCTAGTTCTGAGAGAGAGCTACCTCAGAAGAAGGGGTTGTGTGTTCTCACCCTAGAGAGGAACACAGAAGACCAGTTGTGAAGTGGCAGAGAACATTCCTGGGAAGTTGTTCCAGTGCCCCATCCCCGGAGGGCTGGGGGGAAATTCCAGGATTCTGAGGCAATCCTCTGGCCCAGTCTGGAGGGGAGAAGCTGCCTGAGAGTCATTTTTGTGGAAGGCTTAGGGGTAGCAAGAAGCACGCTCTGGAAACAAACATGTACTTCTGTTCTTCATTTCTTTATTGCAGGAACAACACGGCTTAAATAATACGAAAATAATTCGAACTTATCACAGAACGCCATAGACCAGAAAATAAAATAAATTAGGTCAGCAGAAGACAAAGCTACTTCACCTTGGAGGTGTGTGAACACCTAAAATGTATCTGACTTTAAGTAAAAACTGTTCTGGCTTATAATGGGCGTACCAAGACAGGATTGGTTCGTGATTACATATTAAACAAAATGTATTATTTCTTGCTTTTTATGTTAATGCTGTTATTTCAGGCAATTAGAAATCTTATAACCATTAATATTCTGAGCTTAGCTAACAAAAAAATAAATGTTAGAAAGGTAATTTTGGAATGCCACCCTGTTCCGCCTGTCACCTCTGCATAAAGCAGTGACAGAAATGGCCGGCCGGCCCTTAGGAAGGCAGAGAAGATGAGAGGAGCCGCGGCGTCCCAAAACACAAAAGAAGAACAATTTCGGAACTACATTCCGCCATCAAAACTCTGTTCAAGTACGTGACAGGATTACTAAAATAACAGAGAAGTAAAGTTACTGACAACATCTCACCCCTTCAAATCGTTTGCAGAGCATAGAATACACAAAGCTAACCGCACGAATGTTCGCACATTCGTGCAGTGGAGAAAGACGGAACTCCAAGCGTATCCTTGCTCTGAGGACAACCTTATAAACTCTCTTGTCCTTAGCACCATGAAGTTGCAGGGGATAATTTCTTAAACATATAAAAAGACCTCCCGTAGTGGACGACAAACGGTGAATTTGAACCATTCACCATCAAGACGCTACGGTACGGCTATTCATACAATGTTGCTATGCTTATTCAAAACGGGACACAAACAGATCTGGACACCTTATCCCTGAAAAAAAGGGAATTTCATAAAATGACAAGAAAGGGTACTTTTCATCACATTATACAGTGCCCATTCAAAGCAAAAATAAAAACAGAGTATAAAATAAAAGTGGGGGGGACAACCTAAAGCTGAAACATACTAAATGCAAGCCTAGGACCATACTGTTATAAACGGACATAATCCATACATACATGGCATTTAATATTTGAGACACAGAATATAATACAATTAAATGGGCGATGGATGGCCAGTCCAAACACCCTCCTGCTTCACACAAAACGAAACACCATAGATCACAGTGACACTATAGGCGGCACTCATTCCACGAGACAATTGACATACTTATATAATAAAAAGGAAAATGGGGGGGTTGAATGTCCCTCTCACATGTGCGTACCAGAGACTGTGTTGAGGGAAAGAAGCCCTAGGGCACCTGCATACCACGATGAGTGATTCTCTGACAAAGAGACTATGTTCACCAAGACAGTGTTTAGAGTAAAAGTGTCTGCCTACTGTGGGGTCAAAGAGAAACTTGCCAAGTACAGAACTTTTAGACTATGTATGACTTAGAAGCATCTGAAACAGTGGGGGTCTATGGTAAAGACATACATACAGAACTTTTAAAATCAGGACACCTCCAGAGTGAATTGTAGAATGTTAAATGTGCTAAACATTTTGAGACAGCATCTACAAACAGTGTTTCGAAGAAAGGTGTTGTAACCAAATTAATGGCTGAGTATAGATTTGGGAGCAAAAGGTGGGAGGCTCCTCATCTGGAGTAACCAGGTTTACCTCTCCGGGTTCAGTTTGGGCACCTATGTTTTTTTCTCAGGCACTTGGCTAGTGTCTGAGGAAAGCACCCAGATGTGGGATTTTTGGATTTTCCCTGAGAGCCAGAAAGTGCTCATGGGTGGTTTAGGGAGCCATCATCTACCTCCATGCAATATGGAAAAGTGTCCTAGTATTGGCCGAGGTGCCATGTCAAGGAAAAGAAGAGAAGTGTACTAGTTCAGGCTGTGTGTGCCCAGATCCATTCAGAACCTGAGGGTTCGTAGTGAAGAAGTGTGCTCTGTACCTCAGTAATCTGCATTACCAGTGAGTGTAGCCCTGTGGGGATCCATCTTTGCTTTATTATTCTCTGTGTTATGTGAATAAAAGTCATACTCTAGAATCCTAACCTGGTTTGGACATTACAGTTATTGCTTCCAGTGTCCGGATTTGCTTGGGTGCCACTGACCAGAGGTACAAACCTAGCATAATGCTGAACAAATGTTTTCTCTCAAGGACCCAGGTTGATGACCATGCTAAATGGTCCCCCCAGGTGTGAGCTAGGTAGTTGCCACACTTAGTTTGCCTGTCTGAAGGATGGCAGGCTCAGAAGTAGAAGTAATGGGTCCACAGAGTTCTTGCAAGATATTTGTAGTGACTACCCCCACCCCTGTCGGTGGTGCCTAAATGTGAGAGGAGCAGCCCTGCTGGTAGAAACAAGGGGGGCCAGTGGGGGGAGGTTACACACATTTTACCCATTTTTACCACTCCACACATTTAACCAGAATAGCCCAGCTGAGATGTAATTATTTGTTTTCTGTGGGATCCTGTTTTTACACATTTTTTACAATGTATTTACCCAGAATATACTTCCTGGGCATACCTCTCAGCCTTGAGAAGTGAATACTGTGGCGCTTGGCCAGCTAGTTATGATTGTTCTATGATTTGTAATATAGAAGGTGGTATGTGACCTGTCTCAGAGGAGACATCCTGTGCCCCTGGGATGACATCTCTCCCCCCCCCCAGGTTTCAAGTTAAGCTGCCAGGATATAGGGATGGTAAACTTTTTTGACGTTTTAGGAGTTGCATTTGATGGCCTCCTGCCTTTGAAGCTAAGAACTTAAAATATACATTTTATGGCGTCTTCAGAGGAAGGACAGTTAATTTCAACTCTTGCTAAAAAGCTATATTGCATCTAGGTAAGAAAACTGCAGAGTTGTAAAAGTCCTCTGATGTCTTTCAAAAGCAGGAAACTGCTCAAAGATCAAAGAGGGAATGTAGATCAAAGAGTCATATTGGGAAATTAGTTTTTGCTGATGTTACCTTATTTAATATACCTCCTGAGTGATAAGACATCCTGGTTGTATAATTTTTAATATTCAAGGAAGAGCTAGGTGACATCATGGAAGAGGCAGGTTCCAAGACAGTTTTAAACTATTCTGTGGCTGATCTCAGACGCTTTTCTTCTGGGCTCTTAGGCCCTGTACACACTTATAATTAAAATTTGTTAACGGTTTTGAAACTGTTACAGGAATTAACATGCTGCCGCATCCACACTAGTTGGGACCGTGTCTTAACACGGTTCTGTGCCTGTCCACACCTCCCGAAATGAAAGCGTGTTTTAACACGCTGTCAGCTCACCTGCCAGTGCAGATGAAATGCTGCATCATGGGCACTAGTAGGATCACCACAGGGAACATGGATCGGATGCCCGTACACACTGGTAAGTAAAAGCGTTTCTCACTTAAACCATTTTCAAAACCGTGCTAAAACCTTGATTGTATCAGGGTTTAAACATGGTTTTGAAACTCGGTTCAGTAATGTTACCAGTGTGGACGCGAACTGTGTTCCCCGATTTTAAAACGTTACAGGGCGTCTGTAACATTTTAAGATCCCCAGTGTGGACAGGGCCTTAGAAAACAACATTTACTTTAAGCACTGTTTAGAAGGTAATACATTAGATAGAAAAGTCTAATTGTATTGTGGAAGGAGTTTATGTTTGTACTTTAACCTTGTTCTTTTAAGTGATTGTATGATTTGTGATATATGGTTCTGTGTTTACATTTTACATATTTTTTATCCATTTTTAAGTACATCTATATTTAAAGAGACTGCCTGGTGTGCCTTTGAAATTATTTCTTTTGCATGTGAAGTACAGATGGTTAAAGTTGACACTGTTCATAAGCTTAATGGTAATACCAACTGGGAAAAGGTAAGTATTTTCCCAAGGTCTTTCATAGAGTTTTTAGGGTTCATTTTGGATACCTGGTTAGGTGCCCTTAAGTGAAAGATATTTGGCATTCCCAGAAGAGCAGAATTATCTGAGCCTGTACATTTGGGTACGCCAGCATAAGGTTCACAGTTTGAATCTCTCCAGAACTTGAGACCAAAGGTGATTCAGATCCACAAACAGACAGGAGGGTTACCCTGTTCTGTTAACTGTTCACAAAACTGCGCTCAGAGGTTGGCACTGTGGGAGCAGAGGGCCTGAACTGCTGGGTGGGTTTGTGACAAACACCAGTATTGTTGTTTACTGTTGCCCATTAATTGTCTTGTATAGTATATGGGCAACAGTAAATTAGTTGGTGATCACTTCTTCCTTAGCCACGACATCAGACTTTGTTTCCACCCTCCGCCCTCTTCCCAATCCAACAACAAGCCCTACTCTGTCCCTGGGTCCCCTTTTTCTTAGAGTATCTGTGTTTTTTAAAAAAAATCTATAGTCTTCGGCTGTAAAGGGCAACAGTGAAAGGGAAATATGCCCTTACTTTAAGCCTGGAAGAACTGACTCACTGCCGTGGCCATTTCCTGAGTTCCAGAGCACTTCAAATTGTGCATATGCAAAGATGTTCTAAGCTGTTGTATCATCAATGTGATATACTCATGATGGTAAAACAAGACTGGAAAATGATGGAATTCAGGTAACAATAACACTCTCCCATATACTATTAACTACTTCTTAAAATTCATACCATATTCTTGTCCTCTATTTTGGTTCCACTAGTTCTTTAATAACTGTCTTTCAGGGAAAATACAATTATAGACATGGTGTAACTAGAGAAAAACTAAAGTTGGTCATGTGAAGCAGACAGACATCTGTGGTACAGTCAGCCTGTACACAGTGCACCAGTTGCTCAGTTGAGCTTCCCTTTAGCACTGTCTGTCAATATACCAGTCACCTTCTTCAAAGATGTCCACACACCAAGGGGGAAACCTTTTTTTCTCTGCCATCCTTAACCCAGCAGTCTCCCCCTTGTAAGTGCATGAGGTCCCACTTCCCATTACTTCACCAGTCCCCCTTAACCTCCACCCAATCCAGAGGGTAGTGCCATTTATTCTCAGGGTACTTGGTTCCTCAAACCCATATCCACAAAGGGAGGGGCACTTTTACTAGCACTTACATCCTGTACCGCTAAAATATTAACACCACACCCTTTTGTTGTGAAGCGTCCCCCCCCCCACCGTGTATAAGTTAATTTAGAATAATAGATTCAGAGCTCCCAAGTCAGCACTTCCCCAGTTAGGGGGATTTTCTGATTTCCACCAAGATCAGAGACTTTCTCAGGGCCCTAATGTATATTGTGCCCAACTCTAAGGCGCTAGAAATTATTTGCTAAAGTCATTTGAAGACAGGACTGTCCCACCCCCCCAACACTTTGGCAGATGCACCTACAGCCCTCACTGGCAATCAAACCTGGGACTCATCCCTGAGTCCCGATGGCAGTGACTCCAACCTCCCAGCTGGGGGGGCGGATTTTCACTGGCAGTTCATAGTTTAGTAGCTCAGGGTTTAGAAAAGAGGATTAGAATTAGATTAAAAAGTCGTGTAGTGCGATTCATTCTTCGGTGAGCATCAGTGATTCAGCAGGCAGTAAATGGACCACCACTGATACCATAAGGAGAATGAACCCATAGAAATTGCATCGTACACCTGAGGGGAAAAGCACTGCCTCCACTAAGAGCACCGTAAAATGCAAACACAGATACATGCCCCCAACACCACAAACCAACACCCCCAGAGTTGAACAAACATTAATACTTCCATTTGAATTTCCATCCCTAAAAAACACAACCTGACTGCTCTCGTGACACCAGCGGTTTGTTTTTGTTCTTTGTCTCCCCACTGCACCTAGCACACCTCTCAAACACGAGCCACTCTCCCTTGAACCAGATTTATTTTTCTGCCCCAACCTCGTGTGCCTGCTCGATGCCCCAGCACAACTGCTGCCCCTTATAACTGTCACCAACTCGCTCACACCCTGCCATTGCTTTGTTACCCCCCCCAGGTTAATCCGACCCTCAGAAGAAACAACCACTCTTGTATAAGGTATCTATGGCCTGGGTTGGGCACCCCCAGTGCTGCAGCTGCACAGCATAGGCCAGGCCGCACAGCGAGCCACCCATTGACTCGATCTTCCACTTACTTTGAGCCTGGTCATCACCACACACCAATGATGACTGTCTGCTCTGGGTCTGGAACCTGGGTGGGTCTGACTCTGAGACCCCACCGCCACTCTTATCTTCTCCAATCTCCACAGCCTGACACCACCACCACCAACCAACAACTGTATCTGCTGTGCTCTCAGCTACAAATGGTTCTCCCTCACTACTCAGGCTTTGCCGCATTGCTGCCAATGAGGGAATGGTTATGGGACTTACCACAGTTAACAGCTCGCGTAGTCCTGGCCCACCCCACCCAGTAACAAGTCTCTCTCTGCTGCAGCTAAAATATACTAGGTATTCAGGCCTGCTGGGTTCTTTGGCATTGGCTGCGCAACTGACAGGCTGCCTTGTGGCATGTGGGCTGACAGGGAGGGAAGGATCATTCTGACACTACAGATGCATGCTATTTGCTGTTAATTGACGGCGTGGCGCGGGTGGCAGGTTGATCATATTTTCTCATTTCTATTCTAATTTAGACCCTACCCCGCCCCCGGAAAAAATTCAACTGACATGGTGATGGTCAGGCAGTGGGAAAAAATGAGAGAGAAAAAAAAAAGTACACACAAAAAGCAAGCAGCACAGGCCACATACCGACTCCAGCCAGGATGCAATTAGCATCCCAAGCACCCTGGGCCCAGTCCGCCCCTGTTCCCCTTGTTCCCTTTGGACTTTTTAGACCCTTCCCATTGTCCGTGAATCTGCCCCTTAAACCAATTAGCATCTCTAGTCAGTCAACAGAAAGGAAAAAACTAAGGCTATGCATAACATATACAGAGTAACATAAAACATAATGTAGCAGGTAGGGTCTCACAGTCTAAAGATGTTTTCTCCTAAAAAATAAAGGATTAATTAATACATAGGTAAATATTCTAAACGCCTCCTTCGGACTTGCCCCTGTTCCTAGAGACAACCCTCCTGTCAGTCATACAAATCAGAGCAGACTGAGGCTGGCCATCCTATACTGAAGTAGGAAGTTACAGTCACAGAGGGCTGCAACTGCTTCTAGGCAGGGTAAGTGAGGCCTTCAAAATTTACTCTCGCCAAGAGGCGCATAAAGTGCTTGACTCACTTATTTCTTATTTTATTAGGCCTGTAGGGCAGGGAACATGAAAAAAAACACTTCAGAAAGGGAGAATTAACTCTGCTGTGATCCCCTTTGTTCATTTATATTTATTTCTTTACTTACTATATGCCTGGATCTGGATGCAGCATGTTAACAGACAGCAGACCGAGACCTAAATAGCTTTATAGACAGATTGCTAGAGAAAATATAACCTTAAATGCAACTGTATTTAACATTCCTAACATGCTTACCACAGTACTCACAAACCTTATGACAGTTTCAGCCATGTGAAATGGTCCATGAAACTGCTTTCCGCATAAGTGCACTAAGGTGCTGTGAACTTTGTTTTGTTTCTAACCCTTTATTTATTCCCTTATATATGTGTGCACACATTTTCTTTCAGAAGTCTTTAAATATTCTGTACCTTAGAAGGGGGGCCTTGTACAACAGTACAGCTTTATACTAACACCCATTTTCATTTTGCCAGGGCCTGGTAGGCTTCACTCAGCCATACATAGCTTTCTTTCAAAGGGAACCAGTTTTGACAAGGCTGATTTCCAGAACTCACATACTCAGTCCTCTCCCCAAACCAGAGAGGAGTATATGGAGCTTCCACCTACCCATTTCAGAAGTTCCGCCTCAGAGACCCTAATAAATATAACACAGCACTCTAAAAAGGTTAACTCAACATCTGTATTCCCTGGGGCCTTTTATCGTGGAAACACACATGCTCTTAGAGGAACTTCATAATCATTTCATAGTCATAAACTTTTTTTTTAAGTGCTCAGGACACATTTCTCTAACTAGAATTTTAATGTATTCCTGCCCTGAATTGGAACAGAAAGTCCGCATTCTTGTGCTGTGCTCCTGCCTTATGCACCACCTTGATTTGGTACAGTTATAAAGCTAGGTACCATTGCATTATGCATGGATTTTTATCCTTCATTCGATTGATTGATCCAGCATAATGGGTTGTGATCCGTAACTAAGGTGAACTCGATAACCCACAGGTAGTATCTAAGGGCTTCAATGGCCTATTTGGCAGCCAAACACTATTTTTCAATGGTGGCATATTTCTGTTTGCTCTCAAACAGTTTCTTACTTATATACACTACTGGATGTTCCTCTCCATCCTTATTCTGACATAGAGTGGCTTGGTATCCTGTGACATCAGTGACCGCAATTGGGTGCTTTCAAAAAGGGCAACTCAATCGTGGTGTCTGTCGACAAGGGCACCAAGGAGGAAGAAGCGACTGGATGGGGATCCGCGAATATAGCAATGGGATATGGCTGTGTGTGCACGCGCCATGCAGGGGAAAGCATGCTGGCGACAGGCGGAAGGGCGAGGGGTTTGTGCGCTGTGCGGTGGTGGGCTGATGAGCTAGCCCCATGGCATGTGGGTGGATGGCAGGCTGGGATTTGAGGTGCTCGGTTCAGGTCCGGACACGTATACATTTTGTTGTGCCTGGCCCAAATTTTTTCTAGGTTTTGCACCCCTGGAGTTGAGAATCCTTTAGTGGGAGGGGTGTGGGGGCAACCCCATGAACAAAGTAAAACCTAAATTCCGGTGCCCTTTTGCTGTGCGCCAGGAGCTGGGAGTGTACATCCCGAAATTTATTTTTGGCGATGTACACTTGTCCTAACGACAATCGCCGTTATGACATGGAACCGAGTGGCTCCAATGCTAGATTCAGATGTATCAGTCTTCAGAATAAAAGGTTGTGTAAACTCATGATGAAACAGTACTGAAGCAGAACATAAGGCTGCTTTTATTGCTCTAAAAGCCTGATCACAAGGATCAGTCCACAGGACCTTGTTAGGGTGTTTTTTCTTTGTCATTTCTGTCAATGGTGTGACTAGCTCAGAAAAATTGGGTATAAAGCACCTGTAATACCCTGTCAAACCCAAAAAGGACCTGACATGCTTTTTGGTCTGGAGGATGGGGCTGTTAGCTACTGCTTCCACTTTGGATACCTCTGATTTTACCTTTCCATCCCCCAAAATATATCCTAGGTATCTAGTTTCCTGCATGGCAATGGTGTACTTAGTGGGGTTAATTGTCAGCCCTGCTTTCTTGATGGTATTAGGAACAGCTCTGAGATTATTTTTATGTGCCTCCCGGTCTGGACTAAAGATGAACACATCATCCAGAGAGACTGCACAACATTTATCATGGGGGGCTAAAACTTGATCCATAAATCATTGGAACGTGGCAGGGGCACCATGTATGCCAAAGGGCATCGTAATGAACTGGTAAAATCCTAGGGGGGGTAGTAAAAGCAGTTCTCTCTTTGGACTCTGCCTCTAAGGTATCTGCCAGTACCCTTTAGTCAGATGCAAGGTAGAGATGTATAGTGTTCCTCCCAAACGATCAATCAGATCATCTACTCTGGGCATGGGGTAACCATCAAACAGTGAAACAGCATTAACCTTTCTTTTTGTAATTAACATTTTTATTATTTTCATATAACCACCAGAAACATTACAAGGAAAGCATAGAAATTTGACACATGTATATGAACTACAGGTATATGGCTTTCCAAGAGAATAACAACAGCCAATAACTACACCCCTCAAATACCCGTTACCTCCCACCTCCCCCCACCCAAATCCCAAATTATGAATTATCAGAAAAAGGGTACAAAAAGAATATAACTTGAGTGAATGCTTGTGGTACAAAGACATTTTCTTTTAATCAGATGGCCTCCACGTCAACAACAGATGTTCAAAAGGACCCCAAACAGACACTAACTGTTCCATCTACCTCTCATACTTGCTATGTGCTTTTCTAGATTGTATCGTGCGCGCATTCTCTGTGCCACTCGACCAACAATGGGGTCTTATCCGAGGTCCAGTGTCTCAGAATAAGTAATTTCACTACCAGAGAGGCCAAAGAGACTCGAGCCCTCCAGACTTTAGTAGTAGCTACAGGAAGGCACCTAACAACCAGATCTCTGGGCGTCTAATCTAAGGAGCCAAAGGACAGGGCCCAACAGGTACCCACTGATTTCAGAGCCTTTGGACCTCCGAACATTCCATAATAAATGATACAGTGTTCCATCTTCTTTTGCATTTCTGACAAAGAGGAGAGTCAAGCACCCCTTCTATGTAAATAAGTAGGAGTTAAGTATATATGAAGCATAATTTTAAAATGCACCAGTCTTAGCCTATCTTGTTTAATATATCTATACGAGTTCAAGAGCTTGCCATATTCTGGAGGCACTGATATTCAAGGCCTCAGCCCAATAGAAACAGGTTCCGAGGAAGTCTGTGGTCCCATTCTTGGAGGAGTCTCTGAACCCTGGCTACAGGATGTTGCTGTTAGCAGTCGAAAAAGACTGTGAACATTTTTTTGGCCCTCATCCACTGGGCCAGTTGTAGAAAAAACCTGAATGAGGGCTTTACTGACCTGCAGCCACTTATAAAAATCAGTATCTGCAAGATCCCACTTTTCTTTCAGAGCTTCAAATGGATAGAAGCCATTATGATCCCAGAAATCATCTACCACGCAGTCATTCATTCGTGGCCAGAAGGCTCCGGAGATAGGAGCTCCATTAATTCTGATCTGAGGGTTATTTATAATGGGCTGAGAGCCACCGAGCCACCATCGAACCCCAAAATAGCGCTGCAGCTGGTGATAGGCTTTAAAGGTCCATCCCAGAGGGTTATCTTTGAGGGATTTAGGTAAGAGTGACACTGGGGCATACAGTAAAGCGTGTAAGGAACACTTCGCCCTCTTCACTACTTGTGATTCTATGTCCAACCAGAGAGGAGTGTAGGCTGTGTTGCTGGTTCTCTCTTCAAAGGGCCATTTGCTAACATGTTGAGCTAGGTAGTACATGAACAAGGCAGGGCAGCTAAACCCCCTTGGATTTGGGAGCCGTAAGCTAAAATAGGATCATCGAACAGCCTTATTTTGCCACAAAAATGGGTTAAATAGTTTCTATCTTGAGAACCAGCTTTTAGACAGGTAAGTGCCCATCATGTCTAAGGGATAGAGGAGCTTAGGGAGAATCATCATCTTAATAAGATTC
Organism: Neoceratodus forsteri; assembly: GCA_016271365.2. Classification (NCBI taxonomy): domain Eukaryota; kingdom Metazoa; phylum Chordata; order Ceratodontiformes; family Ceratodontidae; genus Neoceratodus; species Neoceratodus forsteri. Next base: position 824,333,020 of record CM057455.1, on the reverse strand, counting down.
AGTCTGCCCCAAATTGATAATGACAATGACTCCCACTTTTTAAGGTCTTCCGAGGCCTCTCGTACTATACGGTCTACATTATCCCTGAGCATGCAAGACAGATTCGCATTAATATGGATACCCAAATATATAATGGATTTAGGTTCCCTGCAGGTCTGTTTTTCTCGCTAAATGATTTAGAGGGAGGACTTTGGATTTAATGCGGTTTAGTTTATATGAGGATACTCTCGAAAAGCAGGCAATCTCATTTAAAATAGAAGGAATCGAAGTCCCCGGGTTCTCAACATGTAAAAGCACATCATCCGCGTACGCCGAGCATACATATCTAGAGTCACCTATTTGTATACCCTCAATTGAAGGATTCCTCATAAGTCTTCGTAACAATGGCTCCAGATATATATTAAATAACAGGGGAGATAGAGGACAGCCCTGCCTGGTACCACGTTCCAGTTTAAAGGATGGGGACAAGAAGCCCTTGCATTTCACCCTCGCTGAGGGGCAAGAATATAGGATTCTAATCCAATTTAGAAAGCTCGGGGGAATACCAACAGCTGAGAGGGAGGCAAATAAAAAAGCCCAGGAGACTCGATCGAATGTCTTCTCGGCGTCCAGTGACATAAGTGCCATTGGAATTTTGGAGTCTTTAGCTACCACCATCAAATGAGTGAGTTTCCTCATATGATCGTGAGATAGTCTCCCTTTCATGAACCCTACTTGCTCTCTATAGATAAGTTGATCCATTACCTTGGACAATCTATTAGCCAATATTTTTGCCAAGATTTTGATATCAGTATTAAGGAGCGATATCGGCCGGTAACTGTCCAAACTAGATGGATCCCTATCCGGCTTTAGGATTAGGGAAATTGTGGCTTCTAGGAACCTCGGGTCCGAGATGCCAAAATCAAACCAGAATCTGAAGATATCAAATAAGATTGGTGCAACGTCCGATAGGAAGACTTTATAAAAGTTACTTGGAAAGCCATCGGGACCTGGAGATCTATCTATTGGCAGCTGAAGGATAGCCTGGTGTATCTCTATCATTGTTAGTGGTACTTCTAAGAATTTGGATTCAGCCTCAGAGAGCTTAGGTAGGTGTGCCTCCATTAGGTAGGCCTCAATTTCTGAATCAGAAGAACTGGTACCGGGCTCCTGGGTGTATAGTTCTTGAAAGTAATCCCCAAAAATTCTTGAAATTTCCCTCGGATCTGTGCAGATCTGTCCCCCATGACCTGCCCGGACCCCTGCTATGAACTGTAACGCTTCATTTTGTTTTACCCGCCAAGCTAGGAGCTTGCTAGCCTTTTCTCCTGTATCTAGGTACTGTAGTTTAACTCGAGAAAGGGCCAGCTCTGCTTTTTGGAAGACTATATCAGAATACTGGGCCTGCAACTGATGCAGTTTGACCCATTCAGAGTCAGTTGAGGTGCGAGATAAATTATATTCTAACTTTTGAATAGAGGACAGCAAAAACCTCAGTTTATCCTTCTGTTCCCGTTTCCTCTTAGAAGCCCTCTTTATTAGTTCCCCTCTGAGAGCACATTTTAGGGCAGCCCAGATCAAATCTGTTTGAGCCGTGGAATCTTTATTTTCTGCCATGAAAAGCGCTATATAGTTCCTGATATCCCTCAAAGAGCATTCTTCCTTCAGCATTTGGGTATTTAATCTCCACTGTGGAGATCTATGCATCTCTGGGCCAGGCCTATACCTTATACTAACCGGGGCATGATCTGAGATTACCCTCGCTGAAATCTCTGCTTGAGAAACATTGGGAACTGCAGATAGACTCATTAGGATGTAGTCTATTCTCGAATAGGAGTGATGCACTGGAGAATAGAAAGAATATTGTTTCCTATCAGGATAAAATAGGCGCCAGATGTCGACTAATGCTAATTTATTGATAAGACCTTTCAGGGCTCTCTGAGATGGGGTAAGGCCCCTGCGCTTATTAAAGGATCTATCTATATCATTTTGGAGAACCAGGTTCCAATCTCCTCCAAGAATGGCTACATTCTGAGCATCTAGGTCTACTATATTACTAAGGTCTTTGAAGAAAGCAAGTAGATCAGTATTAGGGCCATAGATCGAGCCCAATACGACCGGTTGGGATGCTAGCATAGCATAAACAAATACAAAGCGTCCCTCTGGGTCCCAACATTCACGTAACAATTTAAAAGCAACACCTCTGGCAACTAGGATAGCTATCCCTGCTCTTTTAGATGAAATTCCAGCTCCAAAAACTTGGGCTACCCATGATCTTCTAAAGTAGTGAAGATCCACTCTTTTTAAGTGAGTTTCCTGCAGAAATGCAACATGCGCCCCTAGGTGAAGGAGGTGTTTAACACCACCTGCCTCTTGACCCTGTCCTTGACTCCCTTGACATTCCAGCTAACAAAATTATATGGTATCGTCATAGAGCTAGTAAAAAATCACAGGAAGGACCAACCTGGTGAATAATTGTAATATTGTAAGGACCTACCACTATTGTAGAAATGCAAGCACACTTAATATAAAGCAAGGTCCAATTGCAAGCGTACCCTTGTATATGAGAACCACTCAAGCCCCCTCCCCCCAACCAGCTCGCTGATACCAACCCCACTCTCCCCCTCCATAACACCCCTTACCAGCCCCTCTCCACCCCTCACCACGTCCAACCCCCCAGTTCAAGAAAACCGCACTCCTCCTACTGTTCTGCCACATGATATTTATCCAAGCAGCCCGACACCGAATGACCCACATCTCCCACCGGACCCCCAAACCCGCCCCATCTAATGCAGTCCATAACAGGTTATGCAAAAATGTATAAATACTTTAAGCTCCACATAGGGTGGTTATAAAAAAAAAGAGAAAAGAGGCCTCAGAGTCTATCTTCCGTTTTCCATTTTTCCATCTTCATTCTTCCACCTCGGCCTGGACTACTGTCTCGGTGCTATTCTTCCTTGAGCTTGATAGGCGATCCGGTTGAATTGACTTCCGATGGATCTACACAGGTCAGCTTCGTAGGCCAATCCTTCTGAAAAAAAAAAAAAAAAGGGAGAGGAAAAAGGGGAAAAGGGCAGGGGAGAGGGAGTAAAAATCTGTCCATTACGATGACCAAAAATATATTGACCAAAGCAGGCCCAGTTCACTTTTTCATCACAGGACTCTTAGCGGGAATCCACCAGGCTTAAGCGGAAAAAGCAAGGAATCATTTAAATAAGTCCGGCAGTATCCGCTGCAACTCTTGATAGGCCTGCTGTTGAGTCTCAAAGGATAGCCATTTCCCTTCATGTAACACCAACAATATCACAGGGTATTTCACCTTGAATGGCTTCGAAGCAGCGATGAGCTTAGAAACTATCGGATGTAGTTCTTGTCTTTTAACTCTTACAGAGTGAGGGAGATCTTATACGATCCTTACTCGATTGCCCTCCATAGCAGCTCCTTTATTCCTCTGACCTTGTCCAGAACATGTTGTTTGTCCTGAAAGTTGAGAAGGCGCATTATCATGGGCCTGGAGACTGCCCCTGCGCAGAAATTCGCCAGAGCTTCAGTGTGCTCTCTCTATTTCTATTCCCCCCTCAGAGAGGAGAGCCAGCGACCTTGTGGCAGAATTTTGCATAAAAATGATTGGGGTGTTCCCTTCTTCCTTTTCAGGGATGCCCATTATCACCAAATTGTTCCTTCTGCTGCGGCCCTCTAAGTCCTCAAGTTTCTCCTCCAATTTCTTAATTCGTCTCTTAGCCATCACAATCTCCTTATCTGCTGTATTTTGCCTGCTCTCTAAAGAAGATAGATTAGTTTCTGTATCCCCAACTCTTTTAGAGAGCATTTCCACAGAAGTTTTAATTTCCTGGATGTCTCCTGTTAGTGTTGACATGGAGGCTTGCAGGGGCTTCATGACTTCCATGAACTTCGCCTCCGTGAGTGGTGCGTCTAGTATGGGGAGCTGTGTCAGGCTAGCAGCCTGCTGTTTAGCCCTTTTCGCGGCCTGCGTCTTCTCAGGCGTCTGCGGGGGCGAGTGCTTGGGACGCGGTTTTCACACGAAGCTCTCCATCGCGATTCGCGGAACTCAACCACGATAATAAATAAAGTTCCCGCGTCTGGATATTTTATTTTAATCATGCTTAATCAGCCGTGAGAGTAGCGATAGATAGCGGGTGAACGGCGGAGCTCCGAGGAGGTACGTCCTTCAGTTAGGCAGCCATCACGTGACCCCCAGCATTAACCTTTCTAAAATCAAGACACACCCATATCCCACCTTCCTTCTTTCCAACTGCCACTATTGAGGAAGGCCAGGCACTCTTGGAGGGTTTGATTATACCAATTTCCTCAATTTTTCTCATTTCTTGGATTACCGGCCCTTTCATCTTTTCTGGTAACCTGTGTGACTTGAGGTATATTGGTGCACTGGTTCCCCAGATATTATGTTCTATACACCTAGCCATACCAGGTCTCATCATAAAGGAAGGCTCGTACTCCTGGAGTATCTTTTTGGTCATAGTTAACTGACAGGGTACCAGAGATGGATTGATCTGAATGGCCTCTGACATACCTTCCTTCTCCAGTCATTTGTATGCCACTTCTAGATCCTCCTTTCCACCTTCAGGTAGCACCATTAAGGAGGCATTTCTCTCATCACCTACACAAGACACCCATTTCTTCAGTAGATTGACATGATATTCTTTTAAACCTGCCTTTCTACCTGGGGTCTTGATCTCATAATTCAGGGGGCCAGTTTGTTTTAACACTTTATAAGGGCCTTGCCACTTCATATGCAGTGTATTATCTGAAGAAGGAAACAACAGCAACACGTGGTCCCACTCCTGAAAGGTTTTTCTTCCAGTACTCTTATCATACTGGGCTTTTTGCTCCATTTGTGAGTGCATCAGGTTTTCATGGACCACTTTGATGTACTTCACAAATCTTTTCCTTAGCTGAATCATGTACTCACTTACATCTAACCCAACATTAGTATGCTGCTCCCAGCTCTCTTTAACAACATCCAGTGGACCCTGTGGATGCCTTCCATATAGGAGCTTGAAAGGGGAGAATCCAGTTGAGGCCTGGGGCATCTCCCTGTAAGCAAATAACAAGTAAGGAAGATACTGATCCCAGCTTTTTCCTTCCTCACACATGTAGTTCCTTAACATATTCTTAAGGGTTTTGTTAAATTGTTCTATGAGACCATCTGTCTGAGGGTGGTAGGGAGGGGGGGTTCACTGCAACCACTCTCAGTAGTCGATACAGTTATTTTAAGACAGTAGCATTAAAATTTCTACCCCAATCTGTCAAACTTTCTTTGGGTATCCCCAGTCTACTGAACACTTTTGCCTATTCTTCAGTGACTCTTTGGGCTGCCACTGTATGGAGGGCTATGGCTTCAGGGTACCTGGTGGCATAGTCACATATCACCAGGATAAATCAGATCCCCTTTACTGCTCTTATCAAGTGGACCTACCAAATCCATTGACATTTTTTCAAAGGGTGTTGTGACTATGGGTATGGGGCTCAGGGCCACCTTATTTTTTTTTCCCATGTCAGCCACCTTCTGACACTTTCCACATATCTGCCAATTGGAGGCCACCTGTTCATGTATTGCTGGCCAAGAGAATCACTGCAAAAGCCAGGCTAAGGTATGCTCCCTCCCAGCATGTCCTGCTAAAGGCAAGTCATGTGCCAAATAAAGCAGGTTGGCTCTGTGTTTAGCAGGGACCATTAGCTGTTCTACCCTTTCAGCAGTACAGGGATGCAAACAAAAATGGTACAGTAACCCTCTGTTTATAACATATGTGGGCTTCCCATTTTCATGTTTTACCCCCACCAACTTGAAGGCATCCCTAAGGGACAAATCCTGAGCTTAGTTTTCACATATATCAACACTGTTAACATTGACATTTAAAGAGCTGGTGACACATTCAGAAGAACTTCAACAAAACCCAATATTTAGACACAGTCCGGTTTGTACTTCCCATCAGTGCTGTATTCCTCCTCCATTATTTATTACTGTGGTCACCTGTATGAAAACAGGATCTTTGCTCCTGAAGAGTTTGTTTCTTCCTGCTGCTTTCTCCCTACCTGAAGTCACAGAACACTGTTTGTGATATCACAGTTATTCCCATGGCAACAGATTGTGTCACAATAGAGGATTATGACTTGCAGTAGGGAGTAAGCTATACAGGTAGATGGATTCCAAAGGAACTCTAAGGGAGAAAGATCATATACTGTATAATAAATAATGGGGAAGAGAAATATTATCAAAGCACAATTGTGCCTCTTTAGTTAGGGTTGAGCAGCAGTTTCTGGGTCAGATATTAAAAATTTTGCTACGGGCAAAAAACGTTTGTGCAGGTTTAGCATGGGATTAGCACCGGTTTGCTATATTCAAAAGGCCAAATAGCGCACGCAAACTGCATTAGCACCGGGCAAAATCATAATGTATGCAAGGGGCAAACTGAGAGGGTGTGTACATCAATACAGGTGCAATGCTATATTCAGTGACTAGCGCCGTGCAAAGTGGTTTTGCATGACTTAGCATAACACTTAGCGCGGTGCACATTACTGCCCAGGAAAAGGTTGTCTTAACTCTGGGCAATCAGCTTTGCATGACATTTTGGCTTTGCGCAGTGTTTGTGTGGCTTTTATGTGGCTTTGCGTAACCCTAACAAATAAATATGACACATAGACAAAGTCAGACATAGAGGAAACATGCTGCTCACTGATGGTATCACAATGATGCCATCATCTGCCATTAGTTGCAGCCATGCCAGGCAGTAAGTGGTGACCCTGACGCCAGCGGACAGCATGGCAGTGTGGCCATACAGCACACACCTGTGAACCACTCTTCTGTGGACACCAACAGATGCCAGCACACACACATGCAGCACTGTGGGCATGGAGGATGTTGAGGGGAGAGTGTACGGGTGGCCAGGCTGTGCCACAGACCAGGTGTGGCCACAAGGCTGGGACACATCATGCAGTGCACATGGGCCAGTATTGGGAATATCCCAACACCAGTGTGTCTTTCTGATAATATATGCCCCCCCCCAGCCACATACCACACAGCTGTACAACTACCACAGCACACAAAGCCAGACATGTATATGTCACTGTGAGCAACCCATGCCAGAGGTGCAGCCTTTGTGGGTCACACAACAGCGTAACAGTAATGTCCACTGTCTGTAAACACCTGCATATTGGGCCTGTCACTGTGCATAGTGCAGTCATCAGCACTGCCCTACACACCATAGGCAGTGCTGCTACTGTAGTGTCTGCTGTGTACTGTAGCATGACCTACAGTGTGACAGTTGCATGCAGCACCACCACCATATGTGCCTATGCTGTGTTGTCCCCGGGGTACAATATTCTATGCTATGCTATGCTGTACTGTTTACATGTAGCCTACAGCTATCATCATGCACTGCCAGACTGATCTACAGGTGGAGCTACAGTCGGACCTGGCCAGCCCCTGTACTTCCAGACTGACCTACAGATGGAGTTGTGGGACCCTGCAGTAATGCTGGGCAAACTGCATGAAAATCAGGGCATAATGAGATGCTAATCTGGATGTTTGCCCAGAGACTACCTAAGTAGGCTCATTTGCATGACGCTTTTCAATATGGCAAAGTTTAGCGCTGGGCAAACGTGTTTGCACCGGGCTAACGTTTTAGCCCAGTGCTAAACCTGTGCAAACGTGTTAGTGCTGCGCAAACAGTTCGAGGAATATTATACAGTTCTGAACAGTGTACTTTCACATGTGCTGATGCCTGCAGCTGTACTGGGTCCACACATTTGCTGGCACACACATTAGCCGCATGGTTCACCTCTACCTATTCATGTCACTGTGCACTGTGATGCTGTTGTGGTTTGCATTTCCTGGTTGCTATATTCAGAGCTGTCTTGTTCCACGGCTAAGTTTGCCCTGCACTCCCAGCCCAGTTTGCCTGGCTTCATTCCCATGCTATATTCAGAAGCTGTTTGCCCTGGGCTATTCCTTTTGAATATAGCTTGCTTTGTGCTCCTGGCTAAGTTTGCCCACCAGGCAGTGTTAATTTAGCTCCAGGGCAAAGTTTTGAATATCTGGCCCTCTATGTTAAACCTGAAAATTTGCACTTCAATAATTTTGCAACCGATCAATGGATTTAAACAAAATTTGGTATGTGCTGTCCTGTGGGGTAGATCTCGTGATGTGGCAAGTTTTGTTCCAGCCAGATGTGCAGATTCTGAGATCCAGATAGTGAATAAAAGTGAAAAAAACACCCATTTTTGCAGTTTTTTCCTCATTGCCTTGCAGCCACAGTGTGGAATTTCTGCATGATTTTTGTAAGGTATAAAGAACGTTTGTAGAAGAACAGACTGTGGACATTTTGTGCAATACTATTCATTTGTTGCAAAACTATTGGGTCAGATTTTCAAAACTTGGTCGCAAGCTGTGACAATGGCAGCTTGTGCCGAGTGCTGGTGCGTCCAGGACCCTGTGCCCAAATTTCAATGGGACAGTGTCCCGATGCCTAAGTCCTGCTGCTTGTGGCAATGGAGGCAGTGCACCAAATAAATGACACACCTAGAAGGAGTGCTGCAACTGCTGTGGGATGGTGGCATGGCAGCTGTACCCTTGGATGGGTGCAGGGTGCTGCCCCCACCATGCCCAGATGTGCCAGACCCTAACTGTAGCAATCCCTGGTGATACAGTGGCACCCCCAACCTGATCCACCCCTACACAGCATCATAATTAACCATTAGTCCCTGGTGATCTAATGGCCCCCCAACCCGGCACATAGTGCCCACCACTCCACTCCCTCCCCATCCTGGAACATTATCCAGTGACCGGCTCAGCCCTCTGCACACCACCACAGCCAGCCACTGAATGAACTGTCAGAGCATGTACTGTATACAGTATGTGCTCTGACAGTTCATTCCGCGGCCAGCCATGGTGGTGTTTGGAAGGCTGACCAGTAGCTGGATATTGTCCCAGGATTGGGGGGGACGGGATGGTGGGCACTACATGCTGTGGGGCCAATGGATCCCAGGGACTACTGGTTAATTGTGATAATGTGTAGGGGCAGATCGGTGTGGGGAGGGGGCCACTATATCACCAGGGAGTGATGAATACATATATTTAAGTGTAGGGGTGATTGAGATGGGAAGGGGGGCCACTAGAACACCAGAGAGTGATATCTTACTGCAGTAGTAATTATATCATTTTTAGTGTAGAGGCAGATCGGGGCCAGGAACACTCTGGCACACAGTGGACATCTCTCCCAGGCGATGTCTAAGTACCATTAGACCAGCCCACAGCTAGTCTAATGGTACTTGGCACTTTGTCCCTGGGGAGAGCTTTGACAATTGTTACTACGGAGTTGTGGCAGCCAGGGACTGCCGCAAGACCCCTAGTGCTATGCCGCAGCCACTTTTGTGGTGCAAGACTGGCACTAGCACACTTGATGCAAGCAGCCTTCTGATTGACACAGGCTGCTTTGTAAAATCGCTCGGGGCCTTACCCTTGGCGCAAGCTACTTGTTGCGTCCAACATGCTGGACGCAAGCACCTTGCGCCAATCTAAGGGCTTTCAAAATCCAGAACATTAAGTTTATTAGTTCCCATTATATCCTATGGGACTTTGTTGAACATTCCATTTCTAGGACAGAGGTCTTTTTTGCAAAGAAAGATTTTGTCTCACGAAGAAGGATTGAGTGTCATGACAGCATTCCTCCTGCGTAAGATTTGGAATCCCTCTTCATAAGAAAAAATCCTTGGCCTCCAGCCACCATCTTGTTTTTTTCCCTCCTACCAACTAAAAAGTGTGTAAAATGCATAAAACTGTTATCATTTTAAAAAACAAACTCCTGAATCTAGCTAAACAGGGCCCATTTAGCTAGATTCTGGCCTTTGTTTTTTTAAAATAGCTACCAGAAATGCCTTTTCTGGGCGCCCTAAATCCCAGGTGCTCAGCTTAATGAGAGGAGCCTTCAGCCCTGTTTTCACTAGTGTCTAGCTGAACCTCTCACTCCCCGATGTACATCCAGAAATCATTCCCTGGTGTCTAGTGGCTCCCCAACCTCTGAATGTCTTCCCTTGCTCATTTTTTTCTGTCCCCTGTGCTTTTTTTAATTTATAAAATATTCCAACACTGGCATGCCCACTCTCAGTGTCGGATAATCCCTGCCGCTGCAACTCCACAGATGTGTTGACATCGGGGGGCCCAATCCCTGTGTCGGCATTTAACCTTTGACCTCCCCACAGTAGTATGGGACACTGGGGAGCCCACTCCCAGTGTCCTGAAATCTGTTTAAAATGTAAGTATCCCTGAAAAAAAGAAAACAGTCCCATATGCCTTTTTAACCTGACAAAAGAAACATCCCTTACCATCCCGCCATCCCCTCCCCATCTCCACCCTCCTATGTGCACCCACCTCCCACATACCCCTTACCCCATACTTACCTATAGAGGTCAGCACTGTTATCTTCTCAAGACTGGGACATGTCTGCACTCTTCAAAGCCTGACTGCGAACCGAAGGATCAAGGTAAACACCGTATAATGGTTGTCAATGGCATTTTCAACTTAGGTTGATATCTCAGCCATTTGTTTTACATTTTTGCATCAAATTTTCAACATGGGGTTCTTAGGACCCCACCTCATAAACCCTGTCACTGTCATCTCATTAATCAGTCCCAAAAGGTGATTTCATGGTCACTGTGTGGAATCACCTTTTGGGACCGAGTAACAAAATGATATTGCCAGTGTTCATGAGGTGGGGTCCCAAAAAGGCCATGTTGCAAATTTGGTGAAATAATTCCTTAAAATGGGCATGTTACGAGAGTTCGTTGTGCAGTTTCTACGCAGGCGCATAACTTTGGTAATTTACAATATTTTCACTCCTGATTTTCAACATACCCATTTTTTTACACCAACTCATGAACAGTATAGCTATCACTTCTCACATCCTGCCCAAAACATGTTTTCACAAATGTGGCAGAAAAAGGAATAGTCGCTGTATGAAATCACCTTTTGGGACTGATTAATGAAATGACAGTACCAGTCTTCATGAGGTGGAATCCCAAAAAGGTCACGTTAAAAATTTGATGCAAAAATACCAAACAATGCCTGAGTTATGCACGGTCAATGCAATTTTTCTACACACATGTGTCGCTTTGACAATTTATCATATTTTCACTCCAAATTTTCATACTTTGCATTTTTTCACACCACCTCATGAACTGTACAGCTGCCATATTTCAAATCCTGCCAAAAATGTTTTTCCATGCCTGTGGTGCAGAATGGCATTACAGTTGTGCAGAATTACATTTCAACTGGGATTTGAAAATGTTCTGTACTGGGTACATGCGGTGAGGTGATAAGAAGGTCATGTTGAACATTTTGGGTGAAAATTTTTTTGTAAGATGGCACAGTTATGACTATCTGTTGCAATTTTGCTACACCTGCTTCTAACTTGATGCGTGGAAGCGCAGAGCCCCTGTGTTGCAACAGCTAGATACATCTAGAGCAACAGTTCTTAGACATTGTCACAGTGAGCCTCCCCAAATCCATGGAAAAGATTTTGAGCCTCCCCCAAAAACTAAAATAATCTTGGGCCTCCCCAAAGAAAATTAACATACTGTGCTTTGCACAGTACCCCATGAATAAATTGAAACCCCTTTGAGTACTTGGCTCTCATTCAGTTCTTTGTCTTTCACTGATGTGGAACCTTTGAAAAAGAGCACCTGTGCTCAAAGGTGTTATCTGACTAACAAATAAAACAAAATAAATGTTATTCAGCTTACTGTAACCCCCCACACACACAGGCCAGCTTACTTGCTCCACTATTTTGACTCTTGAACCGTTGTTAGCCCTTGTTGCAGTACCTTCATGGGGTCAGACTACTTTCTCTGTTTCCTCTCTATCTGAAATAACCTTCCTACATACCTCACCCCACCCCCCTTTCCCTGCTCTTATGCAACTTCTTAGGGATTACTTTGCTCCTTCCTACTATTGCTCTTAGCACTTCTATGCTCAACTCTTGTATTTGGGCTGTTCTGCCATCACTCTACAAATTGATCAATTACCACCACTCGTTATTAATTTATTCTTCATATTTGTATGCACGATTGTTCATTTTGTATTGCTTGACTGCTTTGCAGTTACCTTTTGAATTGTATTCACTCCCTACCCTTCTCCGGGTATACCTGAAATAAGCCTTGACTCCTTCACCTTCCTTGTCAATGATTTGTAAATAAATACATAAATTTCACCTACTATTATCCTCTTTCAGTTTGCTTCATCCTTTCAAACAAAATATATAAAACTCAAAATTTAAATACAGTACTTTTTCAGACTTGCTTGAGCCTCCCCTGGAACAGGTTGGGGCCTCCCCAAGGAGGCTGGCCTCACCATTTGAGAACCCCTGATCTAGAGAGATCGGGGGTGGCATTGGCATCTCCTGCCCTAACGCTCACCACATTCCATTACTAAATAAGCTGGGCAGCCACAGCATAGGAGAATGGGGTGAGCATTAGTGCAGGAGATGTCAATGCCACCCCCCGATCTCTCTTCATCTGTGCAGGGTGGGTGTGGGGTGTTTGTGTTTGAAACCCTAATGCCACATTTCCCTACTTTTGTTGCTTTAACCCTAACTGATGCATTAACAAACTTTTTTGCAATTCATATAAAATACAAATGAAATGCAGGAAGAATTGTACTTAATTATTATGCTTTTTAAAGTTTTCTGTGAGGCATCAGTAGCTCTTTAAGGCCATATGATCAGTCCCACTACTATGTGTATTAGCCCACTGTCTCTTGCTGTTGTTTTGCTCTTATCTGGATCTTTGGATCTTCACAGGGGATTGAACAACATCTGCATCCTCAAAGAAAAACATGTCACCCAATGTATGCTCTTTGCAGGTGTGAGATCTTGTGACCACTGCTACATTTACACTGTTCAAGTTCATGATCAGGGACGAAAATCCTGGAAAATCATGTCCAAGTGCAACAGGTACTGCCAGTGCTAGCACTACTCCAACTGTTACAGAATGCTCCAGGCCTCTTACTATTATAGCAATTTGGGTGATGAGTAGTACCTTGTGTCCCCATGCACACAAGTCACCCCAGTGTCATGGCCTCTAGGACATGAGTGAGATATCATGTCTGTGTGTACAAATATCTGCCGATTACCAGAGTGGAAATGACTTGGCACTTGTGTTCCAATGGATACGTTTGTCAGGTAGTGACCCCTGTTTGCAAGGGCCAAGAGTGAGGGATCAGACTTCTCCCATCTTCGTTTTGGGCATTCTCAAGCAATAGGTGCCATCCCCTGACAGTTATGACAAATTAAGTCAGTTAAATTGGGTTGTACCCCCTTATTCATTTTATCCAGCTTAAAAGGAAGCCAGAAATGTATGGGAGGGGATATGTTACCTTCTTGGAGTCTTGGGGTAGTCCTCTTGAATTGACACTGTGCCTGGCCATCTGGAAATTGTCCACCAAGGTAATCGCCTTCTCCCCTGTATCTGGATGGTGTTCTCACACCCAGATCTGGACCTCAGTGGGCAAAATATTGACAAATTGCTTTTTTGGTTAAAATCTCCAGCACTTGTTGCATGTTCTTCCCACTACCTGAGTATCATGGCTGATGCCTACCAGCACATTCCCCCTATCAGAACATGTTTGGCAAATCCTGCTAACACCAACTGTCATGGGGTGAGGGTGTAAAAGGAAACACAGACACAAGGATTCAGGTGCACCACACCTCAGTGTGTTTTATTTTTATATAAGTGAGGATAATCATAACAATAAAAAAACAGAAACTAAAGGGTTAGAAACAAAACAATGTTCACAGCACCTTAGTGCACTTGTGCAGAAAGCAGTTCCATGTACCATTTCACATGATTTCAAGCTGGGTTTCTGATGCAATGATCCCTTCCTAGGGTGAATTTCTCAGTCAGGTCACTCCACCTGGATGTTTCTCTTACTTCGATGCTAAAAATAAGGTTTAGATATTCCACATTCTCGACTCTAGTGTGAGGAAATTAACAAGCTGTGAATCTAGTACATTTCAGAAGTGTTCTACCTTTGCTGGAGTCTCCAGCTCACCTGTTGTGGTCTCCCAAATCCTGTCAATAACTATATCAAATTTTAGTTTTGGTGATTGTGGGTGGCTAGGTCTGGGTGCCCCCAGCTTGCCTGATTCCCCATCCTCAAAAATCTTGTAAAATACTTGATCCAATTCCAGTGTGTTTTGATGGGTGTATGGCAGTAGGTGCCTGGCCTTCCAGAGCCCCCTTCCCAAACCTCGTGAAACACTTAAACCAGTTGCAGTGTAATTTTGGTCAATGTGTGGCAGTGGGTGCCTGTCTGAGCCATCCCCAAATAGTGTGAAATATTTTATCCAATTGCAGTATAGTTTTCATGACAGGCAGTGGGTGCCTTCCTGCCTGGCCTGCCTGAGCCCCCCTCCCAAATCACATGAAACACTTTATCCAACCGCAGTGCAATTTTAGTGACAGGTAGTGGGTGACTGCTTGAACCCCCTCCCAATCTTGTGAAACACATGAAACACTTCATCCAATTGCAATGTAGTTTTTGTGACAGGCAACAGGTGCCCTTCCTTCCTGGGGGAGCCAGAGCACCCCCCAAACCTTGTGAAACACTTTATCTAATTGCAGTGTAGTTTTTGTGGCAGGAAGTGGGTGTCTGACCTGCCTGAGGGAGCCAGAGCCGCTCCCCCAAATCTTGTGAAACACTTCAGCCAATTGCAGCATAGCGTTTGTGACAGGCAGTTGGAGCATGGCCTATCTGAGGGAGCTGGTGCCCCCCCACCACCATATCTTGTGAAATACTTTATCCAGTTGCAGTGTAGGCTTCATGACCAAATCAAACCAAACCAATCAAACTTTATTTCTGAAACACTATTCCACAATAGATCATAGCATTTTACACAGTATAATCAAAAATTTAAAACAGAACCACATTTCTAAAAACATAGCAGGAGTTTAAATGTCAGTGTAGGCCAATTTGAATAAATACGTTGTCAAGGCAGATTTGAAGGACTCAATGGAAGGGCATTCCCTTACCCAATGAGGTAGAGAATTCCGCAGGGTCGGATCAGCAAAAGCAAATGACCTAGCTCCCGTTGTTGTCAAACAGACTCTGTGAATCTCCAGCAATCACTCATCAGCAGAGTGGAGAGGGTGAAGGGGGCGGTAGGGACAAAGGTGTTCTTGCGGGTACTGCAGTCCCTGTCTGTGTAGGGCCTTATAGGTCAGTAATCCAACCTTGAAGATGATCCTCCACTGCACCGGCAGCCAGCACAGGGCACAGAGCACAGGTGTGACATGATCAGATCTACATAAACCAGTCAACAATCGGGCAGCCACATTCTGCACCAACTGTAGGCAGTAGAGGTCCACCCCCGGTAGCCCGAGGTATAGGGCATTGCAGTAATCAAGGAGCGAGGTCACCAAGGTGTGGACCAATGTCAGAAGGTCATCAGGTGGTACCAGGTGCTTAATCCAGGTGACATTCCTCAGATGGTAAAATGAGGACTTGACAATGGCCAACAAGTGAGTCTTAAGTGTCAGTCCGCTATCAAGCATGGCACCCAGATTTCGCACCCGGTCAAAGGTCATCAGCGGGTTTCCCCCCAACCAAAGCCCAGATGGCTGCCCAGCTGATAATCCCTCCACCTGGCGACCTGGATCCACAACCAACACCTCAGTCTTATCCGGATTCAGCCTAAGACAGCTGGCACTCATCCAATCCTGGATCGCAGAGAGACAGTTGTTAAATACTGTAACAGCATCACAATGCCAGGGCACAAAGCACAAGTATAGTTTAGTATCATCTGTGTAACAGTGAAAACTCAACCCATACACCTAATAATGTTTCCCTACGACAGCATATACACAGCGAACAGCATGAGGGATAGCACAGAACTCTGCAGCACCCCACATGGCAGGGAAAGAGAGGCCAAGGAAAACACCCCAGATTCCACTCTCTGTGTCCTGCCAGTGAGGAATGAATGGAACCATCTGAGGACTGTGCCACTTAGCCCACAGAAAAGCTGCAGATGCTCTAGCAACATCCCATAGTTCATGGTATGAAATGCTGCAGACAGCTCAAGGAGATCATTAAATATGTGGACCAGCACCATCGCAGTACTATGTCTCTTCCTGAAACTGGACTGGAGAGTATCATAGATGTCGTGGGTGGTCAGATGACCCTCGAGCTGCAACGTGGCTGCCTTCTCAATAACCTTTCCTACAAAAAGCAGGTTAGAGAAAGGCCTGTAGTTTGTGAGACAATCAGGGTCCAGAGAAGTTTTTTTCAGGATGGGGTGAACCACTGCTTTCTTCAGGGTGTCTGGAAACCCCCCTGTCATATGAACACCTAACTATCTCAACAAGGGCTGGTCCTGTTGCCTCCATGCAGCCCACTAGGAGGCACATCAGAACTGGATCCAAATTACAGAAAGTTGGTCGCAAGTCCTGAACCATATTCACGACGTCATCGATCACCAACTGAGCAAAGTCTGACCAGTGCTAGTGATCCCACACAGATCTCCGCTCTGCCCATTTGAGTGAGCTGTATGGATTTCTTACCCAATGGTCACAATCTTATCTGCAAAAAATTGAGCGAAACCTTCACACTTCTCCTGTGAAAAGGCTCCCCGATTCTGGAGACAGGCTGGATTGCACAGCCTGTCCACAGTACGAAAGAGCTGGGGCCATCTATTTCACACAGCTGCAGTCTCCCTGGACAGGAATTCTGCCTTCATAATAGAGACTACAGATTGATATGCCTTATAATGGGATATCAATCTAAGTTTGTCATCATTCAGGTCTGAATTCTGCCAACAACACTCCAGTCTTCTACCCACTCTTCTCAGCTCCCTCAAGGACCCATCAAACCACAGGGACCAAGGGCGAAGGGTGAGTGGGTAAACATGGACTGGAGTAATGGCATCCAGGGCTTCTCCCATTACCTTATTATGGGCTTGTAGCAGACTCTCTGGATCACTTCTAACAATCGCACTACCCGATAGGTCCAGAATCATCATCAGACCATCTGGGGTTACTCCCCATAAAGGGCGGTACAGGACCATCTCCATAGGAGCAGGCCTATTGGGGGGGCAGCAAAGCTGAACCCAATAGGGTGGTGATCAAACCATCTGGCAGATTCCACCACCACATCCGAGATTTCCATCCCCAGCAGGAACACCAGATCCAGTGAATGACCCTGTATGTGGGTCGCAGAGGTAATCACCTGTATGAGCCCCCCAAAAAGCATCAATTGGAGGAAGTCTTGTCCAAATTGCGAGAGTTTATTGTCAAACCAGGCATTGAAGTCCCCTAGTACCAACCACCTGGGGGCCTCCAATACCATCTCGGTGATGAATTCCACGACCTCCTGCAGGAACTCCTTCTCACTCCCGGGTGGACAGTAAACAAGAAGTATCCTACAACCCACACCTGCACCCATGATACAGTCAGAGGATCTAGTGACCCCAACTGGCACATCTACCAGGCCCAGCTCCATCTTGAAACAGATGGCTACCCCCAACCCTATAATCCTACCTCGGGTGGTTTATCACTGAGTACCCAACCGGAACAGCTGACTCCAAACTGGGGCTAGCATTCTCATCTAGCCAGGTCTCGGTGATGCAACCAGGTCAGATGACCCAACAAGATCAACAATTACTGCTGTCATGTTTCAAATTGACCTGGCATTGCATAACACCATCTGGGTTGAATGAGTAGTCGAGGTTGACCGAGCTACCTGCCCACTAAAAATGGAGCCCTTGGGTATGAGCACCAAACAGGGCAAACCCCTTTCCTGGGCCCATTTTGTCCCAGGGCATCTCCTTAACTCCACCACCCCAATTCATCCCCCCGCTCCACTCCCCTGCCTGAACCCCCACCCCTCCAACACCTCCTCACAATCTCCAAGGTGCCAGTGCTTATAAACCTCAGCTGGTAGTGGAGGGCAATCAAAAGGGCAAAGGGCCTGGAGCTCAGCAGGAGAGTAATACCCGACTGTCGAAACCCTCTGCCAACACATTCTGCAAATTCTATACCCAGCAGTAACTAAAAAACAATCACTCAACTCACGCAATCAAACAGTCACATCCACTCCTATACACTTAAAATAAATATCCTTAAATACCCAGACAACACCACTGTCCCCCACCCTCCACTAAAGTTAACATAACTTAGCTATCCACGTCACCAAACACACTAAACATAACAAAAGAGAAATAAAATAACTAAAAGAAAATAAAAAAAACAAATAAATGGCTAGAAAACAACAGTAGATGGTCAAATTTTTTATAAATTAATGTCCAGCAGCATGACTGTCCAAATTAAAGTAATTAAATTAAACAGTGTCCGTAGAGCAAATCTATGGCTCCAGAAAAAGTTGAAATTAGTGAGGGCTAACACTTCATAGCCTCCAGCATTTGTCCAGAAATGCAGCACTCTCACTGCCACATTCACAGAAACAATTCTTGAAATATTTAAATGCAGAAAATAGGCACTCTCACTGCCAATCAAAAGCAGAAAACTAGATGACAGGCTGTAGGTGTCTGCAATCCCATTTTTGTGAAAGGCTGTATTTGATTGCAGCATGCAGCTTATAACTGCAATAAAGATGAAGCACGAATGCCCTTAAAGGGAAGCAGGGAGGACTAGGACAGGAGGAAAAGCAGCAAGGAAAGGTTCCACTATGGTAACCGTCCCCACAGCATTTAGTAGTTCTGCAATTATCAGTCTTAGTCATGTGGTCAGTGGTGGGGGTGATGCACATGGTAAGGATGTTAGAGGGAGAAGGACAGAGACAAGGAGTGGTGTTGGTGTTGGTGCTGTTGGTGGTGGTGGTGGGTCTAAGAGTGAGAGGCGTATGAGGGTAGGATGTATAATAGTGCATCCAAAGAAACCATTCGGATTTCTTAGTCCACAGAAGTTAGTTGGTTGCATGCCTACCGTAAGCAGCAGCTTTCCCCATCAGTCACAGTCAGTGTCCATTGGTGCACCAGTTGGTGCTGAAACTAGCCAGAGTGAAACAGAAACATACAAGTCTTCCACTGTTCATAGTCCTCCTCCGCCAAGTACCTTGCTTTCCCCTACTACCCATGGTGGTAACATAATGCCCAGGGATCCTCCATCCCATTCCGAAGATGTACAGGCAAGCCCTCCACTTGTGCATCTTGTGCAAACCACACAATAGCAGCTAACAATGTTAGGTGTGGTGCAAACTCAACAGCCTGTATACCTGCACCATGGTGAGCACCATGGGCAATTTCCTGTCTACCACTGCTGGCTTGAGGCACTATATGAGGCTCCTTCTCTGAGTGTACCAACGGGCCCCAAATCAGTTTGGGTCTGACATTACTGTTATCCTGTCACCTGAGGAAAAATAATTGCATCATGTACACAGGCAAGGTGCTACTCATGGTATACCAACCCCTCTGTTTTATAAAACCAAGCCAGTAACATGTCCACCACCAGCACAGCCAGTATGGTAGCGAAGATACAAGAGGAGGGATAGGTGCTGGTGATACAGAAGGGGAAAGCAGAAGCATAGGAAAAGGAGGAGGCAACAGGAAAAGGGCATGGGAAGGGTAAAGCATCAGGTAAGACTGAGGTGGAGATGGGTGGGGAAGGAGAAGTTGTGTAGGAGAGGCAGGGAGCATTGGAGGAGGAAGCAGGAGAAGAAGAAATGGAGGTTGAAAGTCTGTTGTCAGTTACAACAAGTTCCTCTGATGAGAACTGATCCAGAAGCAAATGATTTGATACCTTTTAATGGACCAACATAGATGTAACAACAAGAACAAAGTGCTCTAGCTTTCGGACCAACCAGTCCTTCTTCAGAAGCTCATGGCAGTTGAGCTTCTGAAGAAGGACTGGTTAGTCCGAAAGCTAGAGCACTTTGTTCTTGTTGTTACATCTATGTTGGTCCATTAACAGGTATCAAATCATTTGCTTCTGGATCTATTCTTGCAAGGACCAATACGCCAACTACTAAATCTAGATTTCTGATGAGAACTGTAATTCTGAGGAAAGGAATTCACCACCAGTATGGGGGGGGGGACAAAAATGGGAAAGTAAGAAAAGCATTGAAGAAGAGAAAAGAACAAAAGCAACTTGACGAAGCAAGGAAATCCAAATCCCAGTTCATGTTCCCAGTCCCACCTGATAAATGTGGTACTGCCCTACTGCTGCTGGTGATCATGTGTTGCAGCCACATCATTCCTTCCCCATGAATAGGAAAAATAAATCTTGCAGTGGTTATCCTAGTTCTTCTAAGACCCCCCTCTCAATCCCTCAGTCTGGTGGTCATATAGCCATGAAAGCCAAAAGATCTTCTACAGTATGGGTAGAGCCCCTGGTGTTCTGTGGCACTTTGTCCTCACTTCTGCAGCAGGGCTCCTTGGCTCCTTGGCTTCTGCGGCAGAATTTCTGGATTTCTGCGGCTTTACTTATTAATTTCTGTGGCAGAATGCAGTCCTGTCATTGGTTAAAATATGATGTGATGTCATTGATGACATCATATTCTGAGCATAGAGGAGCAACTTCAGGATAAACGAGATGGGGAAGGTAGCTGGGCACTATGGAAAAACAATATTTGAATGAATATTCACCAAGAACAATGAATTCTGTGGCAGTACATATATTCTGCGGCATGATGCAAATTCTGTGGAAAATTCCACGGGCTCAGAATCACAGAATTTCAGGGGCCTAGAGTATCAGAGTATTTTAGAGATGACCCCACAAATCCACTGAGAGAATGTTGCAATATGTGTGAGAAAAAGATCAGCCAGGGTAAATCCACACAGACCTTGGGAACCAGTGTTCAGGCTGATCATCTAATACTTGAACAGTCATATCCCTTCACAATCCACACACAGGTCAGACTCGGCAGCTGCAGCAGCCAGGTATGGGTGGCTGGATCAGACAGTTTGTTCAAATTATGCAGCCCCCCCGGCAACAGCAGCAGCAGCAGTCAAAGTCAACTGACACTAGTTGTGCTCCTTCCAGAATACCACTCCAACCCACAACACAACCACCAGCACCTCCACCAGGCAGGGATAATACTAGTATTGGTTGCAGTAGCAGCACCAGTGCTACTCCAGAATTTATTGCCACCAAGCAAACCATACTCCAAGAATCATTGCATATTTGTACAAAAATGGCATGTACTCTTCCAGCTGCTGTGTGAATCCCTCAATTGATTGGTGTGATGATGGTGCTTGATCTGCAGCCATTCTCCATGGTGGAAGATGCCAGTTTTCGGAGACTGTTACATGAGCTAAAACCAAAATACAGCATTTGATCACACTTCATGTTTTCTTGGCATGTTCTCCTCACAATGTATGAAGCTGTACAAGTGGAGATGGTGACCCTTCTGAAGCAGGCAGAGGGGGATGTGTACATTTGGCTAGTGACATCTGGAACAGTACTGCAAACCAAAGCTTCCTGAGTCTCACTGCTCATTGGGCTGTGGCCAGCTCCAGCAACACTACTGCTGCCCCACCTCCACCACCAACACCAGCCACTGCAGGAGTTATCATGAAGTAGACAGCTGCACAGAGGAACAGTGCTATATGGAAAGCTTTACTTAGTGTGTCAGTCATGGAGGGGAAACATAGTGGGGAGAATATTTTGTGCATCATACAATCATTGCTGGACATCTAGATATACACTCACAACCTTAAGGTGGGAATTTTTGTGGCAGACAGTGGAGTAACATGCTGAAAGCCATGAATGATGGGGGTTTCTGCCATACACCTTGCTTCACACATGTACTGAATCTGGTGGTGACTTGTGCTTGAGAAACATGCACAGTTAAATACTGGACACAGTTTGATACATTACAAGATATTTCCATTGTTCCACCAAATGTGCTAAGCTCCTCTGACACTACCAACAGAAGCACAATGTCCCACAACACTGCTTGACTAAACACATGACAACAAGGTGTAACTGTCTTTCACATGGTGGAAAGATTGGTGGAACAGAATACTGTGTTCTGGGCTACAGAATTTGACTATGTGACTTGTGGGGGATACCTCTCCTGGGTGTAGTGATGTGTGCTGCAAAGGCTGACTCTGCTTTCTGAGACCTTCTGAACAGGGGACCAAAGATCTGTCTGCTGAATCTCTACCCTTAGTATGGTCCTGCCTATGGTGAGTTTACTTGATCAATGTACACAGTGTTACATGACATCTTCCAAAAAAACAACTGAACAAAGCAAGGCTAGTTATGGGGGTGTTGGTAGACATGGTGGTTGTGCATCAGTGGTGATGGAGATGATGATAATGACTTGAGCAGTGGTGATCAGGATATTAGTGCTGGACAAGGTGGTGGTGCTGGCAGTGGTGGTGACACTAATTCATCATCTCAGCAGCTACAAAAGATAGAGGCAATCTTTACTAGGGAAGTGGCAGAGGTGTCTCTGACACAACTTGCAGAACAATTTCAAAGCATTCGACTGGACATCCAATCCGGCATGGCAACATTATTGGATCCCAGATATAAAGATGCCTGCATTCCTCCTGCCCATGTTGACTATGTCAAACAAAAGGTCTTGCAGACACTTCAAACAGAGCAGCACAGACAACACAAAGAAACCAAAACTCAACTGCCTCCTCCACTTGGGCCTGCTTCTCATGCTTCCAGTGACAAAGGATGTCAGCGTGGTGATGATGATGATGATGATGAAGACATCAGATGAGGAGAGGAAGAAATAGATGATCTGACTCCTGGAAACACAACAAAGCATATGGGAGCTATTTGACACATAATACCAATATCATGCAGCCATTATGGATGAAGGTACAAGCATGACTCCAGACTACACGATGGAGGCTTATTTAGCAGAGTTATTGTCTAACCAAAATACTAATGCCATCAAATTCTGGCAGCACAGAACAGTTATTTGGCCTGCACTGGCTTAAGTGTCTTTGTACTTTCTGGGATGTCCCCCAACATCGGTTGCTTCTAAAAAGTGTTTCAGCACAACTGGGGATATTGCTTTATCACACCACTCCAGGCTAGATCCAAACAGTATGGAATTCCTAGCCTTTATAAAACTGAGTTTACCATGCATTAATTTCAAATATCCATTCGATTATTGCAACTTCCAACAGGTGTCATCAACTAACTCTATAACTACTACAGGCAAGTCTCGCATTACTCCCGCTGGCAGTGGCAGCACCACAGTCTGTTTCACCACCACCACTCCTTGCAGTGCAGTCACCAGCAGGGAAAGGATTTGGACACACTCTGGCATCTCAAGTCCTCCAGAAGATATTATAACAACTTTTACCATGTCATCAGCAGCAAGCTCAATTTGAACATGTGGCAAATGTCGCCTGCCTCAGTGCAACTCAGCCTCACCCTCACTTGCATACAAACAGTCATTGAGAGTTAAAGCAGACCCGTGATGTCACCTAGACCACTGGCACTGGCCATCGATGACAATGGTCACCTTAGGCAGCATGGGATTGGCAATCTGTGAGGGACATGTTAGAATAACACTGCTATTGGGCACTAGTTGTTGCAGTAAAGTTTAGCAGTAAATATTCAACAAATAGTTTTAAAAAGTTACAAAATTAAAATAAAAAAGTACAAAATATTCACCAAAAATTTAAAAGGAAATATACACATTTGGAAAGGTAGGCAAAGCAATGCCCTTGTACTGTATGTGTATAGTACATTAGTACTTGGACTTTCTTCAGGATCCATACTTTTGAGGGGAAGATTTATTTTGAAAACTAGTGTGTAAGTAACATATTGTAACCCCTACACCCCTGACTTTTTGCAAATGACAGGTGGTACACTGTTGAAGCTGACAGCAGTACCAGGTGGGGGACTGGGTTTGTGGAGGGCTAGGTTACTCGGCACAAGGGCTAGGTTTGGCTACTCTGTACAGGGGCACCCAAGTAAATCTGAGCACAGGAAGCAATAACTGTAATGTCCAATACCCAGAATGGGATTCTAAAGTGTGGCTTTTATTCACATCCAAACTGAACAAACAAAGCATAGACGGACCCCCACAGGGCTACATTTCTGGTAATGCAGATAAGAGAAACAGAACATTTCCTCAACAATTCAGCCCTCAGGCTCTGGACCCAGCAGGCACACAGTCCAGACTTGCACGCTGCTTTGGGTACACAGCCCGACTTGTACGCTATTTGGGGATTTCCCTGGCTAGGCTCCCCTGCAGGCTACTCGAACACCTTCCATTTGACATGGACACATTTTCTGGTGGCTCCCTAAACCACCTTAGAGCCTTCGACACCATAAGGGAAATTTCCTTTCAATCCCACATCTGGGTACTTCCCTCAGCACTGGCCAAGTGCCTGAGGCAAAGTAAAAGGGTCACAGAGCAAATCTGTAGAGGTGAACCTGGTTACTGAAGATGGGGGGTTTCCCACCTATAGCTTCCACAATCCATAACCGGCCATTTCTCTGGACATTAAACAACTCTTTCTGAAAAGCTTGGCAATGCAGATTAAAGGGTAAAAGCATAGCACATTTCCTCTACATGTCTTGACTTTCCCCTTGTACTAGACTCAAACATACTCAAACATCTCTTTTTGAAAAGCTTGGCAGTGTAGATTAAAGGGTAAATGCTAGGCACATTTCCTCTACATATCTTGACTTTCCCCTTGTGCTGGACTTGAACATACTTTTACTTTGGCTTAGCTTATTCCTCTAGGCCTTCCACTGATTAAGCAGTCCAATCCCCCCCACTTTACAACAGTTCAGGTGAAACATAGGCCCCATGTAAGAGCAGAACTCACCCTTAAGTTGCAGGTGCCCCACAGGCGATTCTTGACAACTTCTGGTGCCGCAGCACAACTTAGAAAAATAAGGCACCTTCTTCCCTAGCCGGAACCAGGAGATTGCCCCTGGAATAACAGGCAAACCTTTTACCTCAGGGATGGGGCACAGAGACCAGTAACAGCAGTCTCCACCACTTCACAAACAGCTTACTGTGTTCCTCTTTTGGCAGAAACGCACACCTCTCCCTAAAAGTATCTCTATATCAGAGTTTTAGGCTCCAAGAGCCTGTGCACAGACTGCTGTGCTCCTCTCTTCAAGACTGCTCACTCACAACTGCTGCTGCTACTGTTCAAAAACTCCCAACATTCTAACCTAACTCCCAACTGTAGATTCCAATGTGGCTCATGCAGCTGCGATAGTTCTATGGTGATGTCATCCCTCAGTCTCAGCTGAGACTGAGCACAGAGTGAGACAGTGTGAAATCCATTTAACTGGAGTTTCACAAGCTGTCTTCCCTGCCTACCACTAGGTCTTATTGGGATTCTAGTAACCCCGGGTAACAGGGGGGTTACACTATTAATTGGCAAACATGAAGGGTAAACAGAGACTATGGGGGTGGTGAGCCTTGAGGTCAGCAAAGGGAACTAAGAATTACTATAGCTCTGATAGGGTGCTTACAGTAGCAGTCGTCTGTCGGTTTTGTTTGGCACTGTGTCACAGAAAACACAGTGATCCCCAGCTATGGCATGCCAACACCACCTGTCACACATAAGCTATAGTTATTCATGGCCATTGCTGACCCCGAGGCTTTTGTCACCTTTTTCTGTAGTGTGTTATGCCCTATGTCAATTATTACATTGGGAGCCAAAGTGATTTGGCCAAAGTAACAAAGCTGAACTGAATTTTGCCCCCCCCTCCCCACCACCAGTTGAAGACAAACCAGAGTTGCCATTGGGGCACTTCACTCACCACTAGCCCACATTTGCAGTGCAATATTGAAGAGCTATGTCTTGCATCAGAGGTTTGAGACAAAATTCTAAGTGTCTTGTCTCCAGAACTGGAGCCATATGATGACTGGGAGAGATGAGGGCCTGCAATACATTCCATAGCAGGGCCTGTGTTTGGCTTCTGTATATAAGCCAACAGACATGCAGTGGCTGATCCCAAGAGTATCAGTTTGTGTGTTAGCCTCCTGACCCAAAAAGCCAAGTGAGTATGGCTGGCCAAGGGCCAGGTGAGGAGACCATCTAATCTGGGGTAGGTTAAAAATATAGAAAGTTAGAAAAATGACAGCAGAAAAAGATCCATTGTCCATCTTGTCTGCCCAAGTTCCCTATATAGCCCTCATGTTAGAAATACCACTTTCTCTCAGTGCAGTTTAACCCCTGCAAGGTATACATATTTTTTAAATCAAGGATGGAAATGAGAAAGGAAAAGTGTGGCCTACTGGGATTTGAACCTCAGATCTCTGGTATGCCGTTCCAGCGCTCTAACTATTAAGCTACAGGCTCACTGGTCAAAGCGTCTGAGGAATTTCCTTACAGCCACACACACATTCCTTTCTCTAGTGTTGCGCAATTATGCAACTAGAAACCAATGTTAGAAATACCACTTTCTCTCAGTGCAGTTTTAACCCCTGCAAGGTATATATATTTTTAAATCAAGGATGGAAATGAGAAAGGAAAAGTGTGGCCTACTGGGATTTGAACCTCAGATCTCTGGTATGCCGTTCCAGCGCTCTAACCATTAAGCTACAGGCTCACTGGTCAAAGCGTCTGAGGAATTTCCTTACCGCCACATACACATTCCTTTCTCTAGTGTTGCGCAATTATGCAACTAGAAACCAATGTTAGAAATACCACTTTCTCTCAGTTTCTGGTTGCGCCAATTCCTGTACTGAAAGAAAAATAATGAATACTGAAATTCCTCAAACTGACTGAACAAAATCTATGAGAACTAGGCAAAGCTCAGAGATCTGAGATCAAAGCTCATACCCCTTTCTCATTCCATCTCTCTCTGAGACATACTGTCCTCCAAGGCCTTAGCATTCCCAAACCTTCCCCATTCTCCTTCCAGTTTCTGCTCTCCATGCAAGCATTACACCCTTCATTCTGTCCCAAGTGTGCTTGAAACCGCCAATATTTTTTGCACTTACAGTTAGTAAACTGTTCCACAGCTCCACCACCATTTCTGTAAAATAGTATTACCTCATGTCCTTCTTGAACCTCCTTCCTGTTAGTTTCTATTCATGTCCACATGACCAGAAGCAAGTATTCAAGCTCAATAGTTCCCTGCAGTTCATTTTGTCAATTCCTGTTAGGAACTTGAATGCCTTTATCATGTCTCCCCTCTCCCTTCTGGTCTCCAGCGAGTACATATTCAATGCCTTGAGGTGCTCCTCATAGGACCTGCCCTGTTGGCCCTGAGTCATTTTTTGTCACCCTACACTACACCATCTCCTGTCTATCCCTATCCTTCCTGAGGAGAGGACTCTAGAGCTGGGTGCAGTACTCCAGGTGTGACCTCACTAAGGATCTATTTAGGGGAAGTATTACTCCTTGCTTTCTGCTATAAATACCCCTCCTAATACAACCCAGCATCCTATTCACCTTTCTATATGCCTTGCTGCTCTGACTCAATTGTTTTAGTAGTCACTGATGATAACACCAAGGTCTCCAGTTCCTCAGCCGTAGTATTAAGTCTCACTCACCCCTCCCATCCAGTAATCTTTCCTGGGATTCTTGTTCCCTAGGTGTATTACCTTGCACTTCCTAGCATTGAATTTCAATTGCCAAACCTTAGACCACCCCTCTACCTTTTGTAAGTCCCTATGCATTTCCCTGATTCCTTCATCACTATCAACCCTCTCCCATAGCTTAGCACCATCTGCAAACAGACACAACCTGCCCCAGACTCCTTCACCAATGTCGCTGATGAACATATTGAAGATGGCCAGACTCAGGACCGATCCTTGTGGTACCCCACTCGTGACCTTCCTCTCTTCTGATTTGACCACATTGACCACAACCCTCTGCTGCTTACCCTTTAGCCAGTTACCTACTTAGTTTACTATTACCTTAGCCACATCCAGATCCTCTATCTTCTTCAACAAGTATCTGTGAGGCACTGAATCGACACCCTCACTGAAGTTGATGTTAAGCAAATCCAGAGCATGGACCCAATTCCCTCATCACCCAGTCAAAGAAAACTATCAGGCTTATCTGACAAGACCTCCCTGCCACTAATCTATGTTGTCTACTGTCTTGGAGCTTGTTGCTCTCCAAATAGTCCACAAGGTCCTCTTTGACCAGTGTCTCCATCTGCTTTTTTACAATAGAGGTAAGACTGACAGGTCTGTAGTTTCCTGCTTATTCCTTGTGCCCTACACCCTTATGGAGTGGAACCACGTCCGCCATTCTTTAGTGTCAGTGGCTCAGTAGGTAGCACACTCGCCTCTGAGGCCAGGAGATCAGAGGGCTGTGGGTTCAGTTCCCACATCTGGCACTTGGGTTAATATCCCAATACTGACACTGTAGTGCAGCATGAGAGGGGTGCTGCACTTCTGAGGTGCTGTCTTTCGGATGAGACGTTAAACCGAGGTCCCATCTGCCTGGATTGGTGGTAGTTCAGGTGGATGTTAAAGATCCCATGGCACCTATCGAAAAGAGTAGGGGAATTTTTATTGAAAAAATACACAACAATCATAATGACACACTCCGTTTTAACAATTTGCCAAACATACTTATTTACAAACATTATACAAAAGAAAAAGTATAAAGTACCCCCTTCAATATCTTCCCCCCAAAACACTCCAAGACAGCATTTGAAAAAGAACATATACATACTTCACCCGAAAACCCCTATACACCATAGCCAGTTATCCCCCCTTTTCATCTTAACCATACAATATGTTTCCAAAAATCCTGAAAGATATTGTTCTCTAGCATGCACTGTTCATATAGTTTCTGTTTACCCACTGCTAATTCAATACGACTAAAAAGAACATTATTAGGCAGAAGGGTATGTTGTAAGGAAAACTGACACCTTGTTCCATAGATAATACTAATACAGGCAAATATCAGATTTAGTGTACTTGGGTGGTATCTTAGTAAAAACCTGAATAATCCCCCAGAACGAGACTCTGATAAGTTATATGAATCAAAACTCCATTCCCACTGCTTTTGCCAATTCAAACCAAAAAGACTTAACATACGGACAAAGTAATAAAAAATGTTCTAAGGTTTCAATTTGATCTGAGCATCCAGGTCTAATACACATACGATCCTGAATCTGTTTGTGTTTTAAATTACCCCTGACTCCCAACCTCCCATGACAACAGAGCCACAACACATCCCACATACTAGGGGGTATCCTATGATCCATCAAGAGTCGTAATGCTTGAGACAATTTTGTCGGGGTACACAAGGGAAATCCACTTGGACGTAAAAAAAATTAAACATAATTTCTGCATAAAAGTCTTTCCTAGGAATGTCCTGCAATTGAGCTTTTCCTAATTTCCATTCCCGTAGTTTTCTGACTGAGCCATCCGCATAGGATGGGGCCAAAGCCATCTTACCTCTCATGGGAACCCCCCCTCCTTCCCAAAATGACATAAAGGGAGAAAAAAGCAATTGTGTCCAAGCTGACCATGGATGATCCTGAGGTTTAACCCTGGATTGAAAGGCAGCAATCATGAAAAAGGAATGAAAAAATACCACTGGATTTATCATCCCTAAACCCCCTTGATTCAGTTTTAAATAAGTAAAGGCTCTTTTAATCGGATTCAACCGACTACCCCACACCATTTGAAAAAACACACTATACAATCTAGTTTCTAAAGCAACCGGAACTGGAAAAATCACGGCTACATGTAAAAAAATAGGTAATAAGAACTTTTTAATAATCAAAACACACTTTTTTTTTGGAAAAACCCCAGGATTTCCATTGCTGTACTTTTTTCTCTGCAATAACCAAAGCTTTTTCCCAGTTTAAAAAGGTTAAGTCTCCTTTACCAAAGTTTAACCCTAAAACGGAAATATTCTCCTTAACTATGATGCCACCAATATTCTGACAGACTATAGTTTCCCCAACCACCAGACAGTTACATTTTTCTAAGTTTAGTCTGGTACCATTTAAATTAGCTAGACTTTCAATCACTTTAATAGCCTGAACCCCTGAATTAACATCTGCTACCAACAAACATATGTCATCTGCATATGCAGATATCTTCTGGGCTGGTAAATTACAAGAGGGCGATAACCCCCGTATTGACCTGTTGTACTCAATTTCTCTCAATACTGGGTCTAATGCAACGGCATATAGTAACGGGCTAATTGGGCAACCTTGTCTGACCCCCCGCTTCATCTGAATCTCGGAACCTACCACCGTATTAACGCATACACAAGAAATTGCATTGCAATATAAAGTGTGAACATAGTGCACAAATATTTTCGAAACCCATATTTCAATAACACCTGAAAAAGAAAATCATGGGACACTGAATCAAAGGCTCGCCTGATCTAATACCATAATAAAACCTGACAGTTTTCCTTGCGTCAAATTCACATATATCCGTAACAATCTTAAATTCTGCTGAATTGATCTATGTGGAATAGCACATGTTTGTGCGGGTGAAACACTCATAGCCACTTCTTGCAATCTTACACAGAATCGATGAAAGTATTTTGTAATCTGTATTCAAAAGGCTAATTGGTCTCAATACCCAATTCTATAACATCCCCTGACTTAAAAATAAATGTTAAAATAGCTAGATTAAATTTCGAATTGCCAAACCCATATTGTAAGATATCATTAAAAACTTCTGTCAGAATACCACTCAGGTCATCTGCAAAGGTTTTGTAAAATTCATTGGTCAGCCCGTCTATCCCCGGTGATACCCCTACCTTTAAGGCACCTATTGCCCACTGTACCTCCTGCAAAGCTATAGGCCTTTGCAGCATCTCTACGTCTACCTGAGAAATGGATGGAATTGGGAAATGAAAAACATCTTCCAACCCCAAGATGGAAAAGAAACTGTTTCCAAATTGGGACACCACCTTCTCCTCTGCTATGACTAGCATTTCTGCCACGGATGATTTTAAATCTCCAACAGAATTTCTGAGCCCTGACATCACTCTTTTCTCAATCTTAGTCTTACATGCCTTATATGGGTCTTGAAAAGGTTGTTGTTGAGTACAAATTTAAAACAGGCATGAATAGATGTAGCCCTGTGATATTGATAATTAGACATGTGCTTTTCACCCATTTAATCTGGGACTGAATCCCTGCATCCTTACTTCTAGAATGAGACTGTAATTTATAATATTGATTTGAAATTCTAAGTATTGCAAATATTCCTTGAACCTTTCTGTTTCCCATAGCTATAAAATCGCTAGCAGTCAACTTGGTATCCGACCACCAAGAAACCCAGTCTGAGAAAAATACTGCTACTGATTTACGGAAAACCATAAAGTTTTTAATTGAGCCAACAATCCTGCTTCTGTCAGCAACCGTGCACTCAACATCCATCTGCCCTGCAAAGCTGGAAAAGAGGCTGGAATCTGTTGTAAGCCTACAATACTCCATAACACATTGTGATCAGAAAAATCATATGGAATCACTGAACACTCCACCGGGGTTAAATGATGAGACAGAAAAAAATAATCTATTCTCGTCTGAAAAGTTGCCCTCTTATAAGTATAACCCCCCTTTTCATGCAATTCTCTAAAAGCGTCCTTTAACTTTGCAACCCCTATAGTTTGTGAAAGAGCATGCGAGTCACAATAAGTTTTTTGCTGGACACCGTCTCTTAACCGAACATCTAAACTGCAATTCATGTCTCCTCCCCAAATTATATTTTTTGATGAAAACAAATATGGTTTTACCAAATTAAACAAGGCTATCCTTGTAGTTTTTACTTGTGGGGCATAAGTGTTAATTAATCTAAAACACAATCCATTCAAAAAACAATCTAAAAGCAATACTCTACCAGGCAGGACATCAATCAGCCTTGTCACCTGAACTGCTGTGTTAGAAAATAATATCCCTACCCCGTCTGCCACATCTTCCCCAAATGACCAAAAGGACGGGCCCTCCCACCATAGCTTTTTAATCTGAGACACCTCTGTCAAAGAAGAAAAATGAGTCTCCTGCAAAAAAATCACATCCGCTTTCAATTCTCTGCAATACTGTAAGGTAATAAGCCGCCTCTTATAGCTCTTTAGGCTACAGCAATTGAGGGATACAATCCTTAAACAGGCCATATTACACTTTGGGCATCTATTCATGACTTATCTTGTTTCCTCTTTCTTCCCTTTTTCTTCTTTCCTTCTAATACTTCTAACCCACCCACTTCTTCAATTTCCATGTTTAAGCTCTCATCTGATTTTAACAAATCAGAAACTCCCTCCCCCTCTAAGTCTGCTAGAGCTGCAAAGGAATTCTGAATCAAACACCCCCCTTCTGTACGACTACTTGCTCTCGTCACCCTCCGTGGAGTCTGAAGGAATTTTCTTCTTGGGTTCCCTGATCAGGTCATCCGTGCTTTTTAGTCAAGGAATACGCCATAGAAATGGGGGACTACATTCTGTTGCAAAGTTGACCCGAGAATCTTATTTCATTAATAGAAGACTCTGATACTTCGGAGGTGTCACTCTTTCAGTTTCCCTTCTTACTATGGTTCCTTTACTTACACGGGATTAGTAGGCTCTCCCTACATTGGGCCTGAGAAATCAGATCTTCTTTATTCAATCCCCTTGCCTATTCTGTCTGCCAAGGACACTGGTGGTAGGCATGACCTACTATCTCACATAAATTACATTTGAATTCATTCCACACACTTCACTGTCATGGTCCAATTCGCCACATAAAGCACATTTCACTCTATCACAAGCACTGCTCAAATGCCCTCGACTACCACATCTATAGCACGCTTTTGGCTGGCCTGGTAAAACAAACCCACGATCTCTCCCCAAAAGAAGCTATTTGGGACATGTTCTATTTCATTATTCACCATAAACAATTTAACTTTAAATTTCCATGCCCCAGTCCAAATGTTTTCAGAGTCCAGGATAGGTTCTGGTGAGCCTAGTACCTCACATTTCTGTTTTAACCAAAAAACAATGTCCCCCACATTCACTCCATCATTCCTAAACATCACATTAACTGTTTTAAACACCAGTTTCGTAATTGGAATGGCTAAAAAAGGTGTCCATAAAGGTAATATCTTACAACTGTCATATCTATGCCAAAACTTTTCAAGACTAGCCATTAGTTTAAAGCTTATATCAAAAGTATCCTCCCCACGAATGTTAATTAACTCATAAATATCTGATGGTAAAAAGTTCATAGAGTCCATCAATAATTATCTAGCTACATATACCCGGTCCGAGTGCTCAGGTAGGCCTCCTCTATACCTTATCCGTACTGCGTTTCTTCTTGGGGCTTGCTCCACCTTATTTCTTTTAAAAGGTCCGCAAAACGTGGCCCTCCCTTTTTTCTTCCTGCTCTGGCCCCAGTTCACGCACACTTTCAGCATGAGAAATCTCCCCCCTCCTCTGCTTAACTGATGTCCCCGCCCGGCCTAATGCCTGGTCCTGATTAATAAGTCCATCTGGGGCCAAAGACTCACCATCCACTGTAGGTCCTTGCGATGCCTCCGTTGCTCCTGAAGAGAAGGACAGCCACTCTGAGTCTGGTACCCATCTCCCATCTGCCTGCCGGACCCATCCTGCTTGGGATATTGCTGATTCTGTCGACCAGCTAGTGCTAGGCCCCATCTCCTGGTCCGTACCTCCGGTCCCACACTCAAAACCGGCTGACTTCGTTCCTTCCTCTACTCGAGTTACCGCTCTCGCGATACCCGAGACTTCCTCCTTTCCTCTGGGTTCGCTGATCCATGGCGCTTCCACCTTCGCCGTACCTGAGAGCACCTCTTCCTCCCGTCCATTCACCGTCTGCCTCCTTCCTCCACCGCTGCTCCTGCCAGTCAGCCTCGGAATGACTCCCGACAGGCTCACCAGGACCCCATCCAGCACCGTCCCTGCAGCAAGCTCCGATACAGGCCTTGCCTGTACATCCTCCAGTAAGCACAGTTGTTTAAATACTGGAATCTGTATTTCCTCCGATGCCTCTGTCTCCATTTCTCCGACGCGGCCTCTGTGCTCCGCACTGAATCTGACCGCGCAGCCATCCTCTAGGTCAGTAGCTCCCCTACTGACCAAGACCCAGCAGCGCCTCCGAGTAGGGGAATTTCCCCGGTGCCCTGGCCAAATTTCCCTCATTCACTAAAAATACCATCAACAGCTTAATCTGGTTCAAATTCAGTTGCTTACCATCTGTATCCCCCCTCCCCCCGGTCGCCCCTGAAAAAGGGACTTCTAGGCCCAGTGGGCTTACCGGGTCAACAAAATTCAACAAACAACAAACAACAAACAAACAAACATTCTCCAATCCTTTGGAACCACCCCCATCCTCAGTGAGCTGTTGAATAGACATACCAAGGGTTTGGCCAGTTCCGCTGCCAGTTCCCTGTGTAAGCTCATTTGCAACCTATTTGGTGCTAGGCCTTTATATATGTTTTGGGCCACCAGTTCTTTATGGAACCTTTAGCTTGTAAATGTGGACCCCCCTTAGTGGCTGCCTTGATGCACTCTCTGGCAAGCCCCCCCCCCATTCTCCCTAGGGAAGTCTGAGCAAAAGAAATCATTGAGGACAGCAGCTTTTGCCCATCTTCCTCTATCACCCTACCCCCCCCGAGCTAGCCTTATAATCCCCCTTTCTTTCTTCCTTTTTTCCCCAATATGTCAGAAGAACAGTTTTTCTCCACTCTGGACCCCCTCTGCAATATGCAACTGTTTCTGCTTTTGCTTCCTTAACTGCCTTGCTTGCATCCCTATTTTTCAGTAAATATTCTCCCCATTCTTCTTTTTTATACTTGTAGAAGGTCACCATTTCCATGACTCTTGCTGAGAACCATAATGGTCTCGTAAACCTCTTATTTTTGGTTGTCGTTCTCATGCATAAGTTAGATGCCTTGAGAGTGGCACCCTTAATTGCCCCCCATCTCTTATGTACCCCTTATGTTGTCCACCCCTACTAACTTTTCCCTGACTAGATCCCTCAGTATATTGAAGTCTGCCATTCTAAAATTGAGGACTTCAGCTCTCAGTTGGGGTTTTCCAGATCCAAAGGCCACTTTGAACAAAATGGAGTTATAGTTGCTGTTCCCCAGTAACTCCCCTATTCTCACAGCTCCTACTGCCTCCAAGTTGGTGAGCAACACATCTAGAACTGCAGTCTGCCTGGCTTCTTCCATAACTATCTCTACTAGTAGACAGTCCTGAAAGGCATCCAGCAAGAACTGACTTCTGGTGCTGCTGTCCACTAGAACATCCTAATTGATGTCTGGCACTTTCGGATCACCCACCATCACTACTTCCTCCTTTGCCACCCCTCTTTCAAGTTCTTCACTGAGCTCTCTGTTCATTTCTTCCCCTTGTCTCTGAGGTCTATAGATTACCCTCAAGAGCAGTTTCTTGCCTGAGGCTGCAGTGAGTCACACACCCAGTGATTCTGTCTCCCCCTTACTATCCCTGATGCAGCCATCTTCCTCCACCTCGATGACATCATGGACAAAAATGGCTACTTTCCCCCCTACCTGTTGCTCTTTCCCTCCTGAACAATGAGTACCCAGGGACTGTCATTTCCCAGTGTTTATTTTCTGAAGCCCATGTTTCTCTGATTGCCACAAGGTCCACATCAGTGTCCGCAATCAGTACTTGGAGCTCGCTGATTTTGTTACCTAGGTTCTTTTCATTAAGGCATGCCCCCTTCCATGTGACCCCCAATCCTACACTCCTGATTTGTTACCAGACAGGATGGATTTCTTCTTGGTGTGCAGCCAGTGATGTGTGATGTGGTCATTCTGCCTGCAGTAGGGAGAAGTGTACATTTTCAGCCAATGTAAGTTGGATGCTTATCTGTAGAGGCATGTTGCCAGTCTGGAACAGTAACTGCCTAAACCATGGAGGCACATGGATGTAGAATGACAACTCAGGGGGGTACCAGGTCATTATACTGCAGATGAAGCCACACATGGAATACCGTGTATGAAACAGAGCGAATGGCTATACAGCGACAGGGGTTTTTACAGCATGCAGTAAGAACCACTACCACTGTCACTATATGGTGCTATGCCATAATGTGAAGGATTCTGCTGGGGCAGTGCCTAGCCGAGCTGCTCCCATGGTGGAGTGGCTGGAGGACCTACTTCCGGCAGTGGCAGGGACCAGGGTGTGCAGTTCAGTTCTCCCAAGGTCCTACTGTATTGTGGCTTTTTATTTTAAAAAACAAGTTTCCCCACTCAGGGGAGTCCTTTTACCCCAAAGTCCATGACCCCCGGAGTTGATTATAATAAGTCCAGGGGATGTGAGGCGCGATGTCCCCCACATCAGGGCATGTGTTGGGTGGAGTCCCCTGCAAAAGTAAACATTTGCTCCAGTGTGTGCATTTCTGTATTGTGCCAAACTTATTTTGCCACACCCTTATTTGCATGCAGCATTGTTGATGTGCACGGTTTTGTCTGCA
This sequence comes from Neoceratodus forsteri, assembly GCA_016271365.2. Classification (NCBI taxonomy): domain Eukaryota; kingdom Metazoa; phylum Chordata; order Ceratodontiformes; family Ceratodontidae; genus Neoceratodus; species Neoceratodus forsteri. The sequence goes on along the minus strand of CM057455.1, from coordinate 824,296,678 downwards.
ACATTATGACCCCGTGCCCTTGGGGGGAAGGTTTTCAGGAGAGGCTAGACTCCTGAACAGTGGGAAAGAAGTGCACTTGATATTCTGCCAGGGATGTGTGATATAGGCCATCTTGCCTGCTGAGGGACAGGGGATTACATCTGCAGGCTCCGCAGTGTGGTTAATGCTCTCAAGAGGTACATTACTAAACTTTATTGGTAGTTGGAGGCACTACGGGGTTCTGGGCAGATGAGCAGGCAGCTAATGAGTATGGGAGAAAGGAGGCTCAAGACATGAGCATTGAGTATGGGGAAGACATTTAACAGAGACACAGGTGGCAAGAACTATGCTCTTGAGTTGTAGAGATAGGGGATGAATCCAAAGGGAGAAGGGTGGTAGCAGGCATAGTAAAAAGAAAGCACCATTGCCAGTGAACACCAGCAACAAGAATCAGCATCTGGCTGGTCATGGTGAGGAGGATTCAACAGGGAACTGTGGCTGATGGGGCAGTCCAGGCACTAGGACATATGACCTACTAAGGAAGTGGAAGGAAAGGGCTAGGGAGAAGGGCAGGAAGGTAGTAGTCAATGATGACTCCATAGCTAGGGCAGTCGGTGAGGTGGTGAGGGCATTGCCATACCAGGATAGTAGCTCAGGCAAGGACTCAAATGAAGCAAGGGCCATGCAATTCAGCTTATGGAGGAGAAGACTGTCATTGTGCATATCAACACAAGCTACATAGGGAGCACAAGTCCCAAGAATAGAACAATGTCACACATGGAACTAGGGATGTTGCTGAAAGAAATGGCATCCAGGCTGATCTTTTCTGCGATCCTCCCAGTCCTGGAGATTAGTGAGGACTGGCAGTGGACATTATGCAAGCTAATGCTTGTTCAAGGATCTGGTGCAAGAAGGAAGGTTATTTGTCTGGAGAACTGGAGTGCCCATGGGGCCAGTGGATGCCTGTATTCCCAGGATGGACTGCACCTACCCCAGGAAGGAGCAGCAGTATTGCCCAGGAGACTGAAAAGGGAAGTTGTAGCATTTAAGCTTGAGAATGGAAGGAGGGAATGGGGCACATGATCAACAATGAAACAATGAAAGGAGGCATTTGCAGGAAATCAGTGAGGGAAGGACAGCAGAGCAGAGAAACATAAAATAACAGCCAGGGTAGGGGTTGAAGCATAAAGGGGCAACTATTCTCATTTAAATGCTGGCCAGTATGAGGAGTGTGCCCAGCAAAATAGGCAAGTTTCAGAGCCTGATGCATTTTGAATATGCGGTCATAGAGGCCTGATAATGTGAAGAAAATTAGTAGAATGTCAGGATAGAAGGATACAGACTATTCTGATGAAAAAGGTCTGGCATGGCAAGGCTTGAGGTGGTTCTCTCCACAAAAGAAGGAGTCACTATAGAGGACAAAGAGGACATCAGGACCAGGGGCAAACAGTGCCATACAGTCCATCTGGGTTGAACTAGGGGTCTAAAAGAAGGTAGGCGAGTCACACTGGAAGTGTGCCGTGGCTCCCCAAGCAACATAGTCAAGCTGGAGGCCTAGCTAATCAGGGAGATTATGAAAGCAGTCAAATCCAGTGCATTGATGACTTCAATATCTTTGGCATAGACTGGCATTTCAAGAATACTAGTGGCATAGAGTTTGTTTCTACCATCAAGGACTACTTCCTAGAACACCGTGTCCTACCCGATACAGCAGGCTCACTGGTCAGAGTTATTGTAATTGCAAGTGTTTTTACCTGCCTACTTCTTGTGCCAGACATCTTGCCTGTTAGGCACCCCTGTAATAGAATTTCAGTTGGCCATACTGATTTCACTACTGTATGTCCAATGCATTAATTTGCCACCAGAGGAGCTGGGATAGTCATTATTTCCTCATGTCCCAAAGCTGGTAAAAGGCTGTTCTGTACTGTACATTAAACATGCAATTCTGAAAATGCCCAGTGCCTCATCCTGTATAGTGTTGCTGTCTAATAATTGTGCCACAGGGTTTTCTAGCTACTGCTCCCAGGGTTCTAGGCTGAACAGCATGTTGTGGTTGCACTAGTATTTTGCCATACTCCTCATCAGGGTGATACCTGTATTGCTGTTTCTCAAAAGCCTCAGTCTCTGAAGTCATATTGCATTGATTGACACTCCCTCACTGGTGATCCACTGTGTTATCATTTGTGCTGTGTCCTGGTTTCTTCCCAGCTAGGTAGCTGTTCCCTGCTGCTCTTACATGTCACTGCTTCTACTGAACTCTGTCAATATGCTGATAGAGAATGTTTGACTTGCCATATTGCTGTATGATGCCCTTTATATCTCAGACTCGCTCCTCTTACTGGCAACATATGATGCTGAGTCCCTAACTCAGTAGATTTTGCCATATTCAACTTTTTAACCCACTATAAACCTACTACATTAATTGGGCTCCTTTTACCACCCTACTGTAGTATGAAAATGGCTTACTTTCTTTGGAGGCAGCATTGGTGTTGAACCTCCAGAAATGTGTACCTGAAGTACAATCCCTCATATACCTAGCTCTCACCTACCTCTTATCAGCTGGTGATGTTGAGCTTAATCCAGGCCCCATCCTGCCATGCCCTCTTCTTTCCATCCTACACCATGGCAAAATGTTAAGAGCCTAAGAATTGGTTGACTTAATATAAGAAGCTTAGTCTCCAAACTAGACAAGCTCACTGCATGGGTCACCCACTACCAGCTGGATGTCCTGGGGATATCAGCAGCATGGTTAGAACCAGCCATTCCCAATAACCTGTGTGTGCATTCAAGATATAGTCTTATCTAGTGTGATCACCCTGGCTATAACAGAGGAAGTGGCACGCTGATATACTACAGATCCCACTTTAATGTAATAGTGCCAGAACACCCTCTTTCTCTTGAATCCCCCATTGAATGTTGCTATGGTGTGCTCACACTGGGAGGCACAAAAAAGTTCCATCACTTGTGTATTTATATCCCTCCAACTGGAAACTCAGACATGCTCTCCTCCCTGACCAAATCTATAGGTTCATTGGTCAAAAATAATGAGTTCATGATATTTGGAGACTTCAATATAAACTGGATCAGTGGCTATAATTAGGCAGTGGTTCTGGCCCTTAGTACACTCAGTCTTGTAGAGGCCATCTCTGACCCCACTAGGTGCTCTAATAATGGTAGCACACATACCCTTATAGACTGAATACTTACACCCAGGCTAGACAGGATCAAATGATCTGGTGTTCTGTTTCATTCCATTAGCGATCACTTGCCTGTTTTTTGCATATGGCATACAGTACCAAGCTGGCAAAAGTCCTTCCTAAAATTATACAATTCAGGAAATTCTGTAACCTGGATCCTGAGCTCTTTAGGCTGGCAGTCTCAAACACAGAATGGTCCCACTTATAGAAGGCTTCAAATGTAAATTCAGCAACTGCCTTCTTTACTTCAGTGTTCACTGAATTACAGGACAAATGTACCCCATTCATTAGGAGACAGGTGCATGCACCCATCCCTAAATGGCTGGACCACTTACTACTAACCAAAATTATCAAGCATGACAAAAAAATTGAATGGTTTTAAGGCCTTCTCATCCCCTATGGACTGGTCTGCTTATAGAAGTCTGTGTAATGTCTGTAAAAGAGATGTCAGAAATAATAAATGCTCTCACGGCAAGCTATTTAATGTAATTCCGCTGCCCCACACCCCAGACTTTTCTGAATGCACATCAAAAAGGTGTTAGGTCAGTAAGGGAATCATTCTTCCTCAGACATAGTTTTGAATGGAGTTAACTGCAATAATAGCACCACCATAGCCAATGCATTCAACTCTCATTTTTCAGACCTTTCCTCCTATACTCAGGCCTTCTCAAACAAGACCTATTCCTCACCTAGTAGAGATACCCTCACAGGGCCTCCCCAAACCTCAGTACAGCCTCCTTTTGGTTTTAAATGGGTCAGCTCTGCTGAGATTCATAGACTTCTTATGCAGATTCCTGTCTAAATCTGCAGGCTCGAATGGTATTGAGCCCAAACTCCTTACGATTGCTGCCAAGGAGTTAGCCTCCCACATCACCAAATTAACCAATCTATCCCTCGCTACTGGTTTTATTGATCTGACAAAGACTTTTAATCTTGTTGATCACTCCCTACTTGGTGGCAAACTTGCTAACCTAAGAGTCTCACCAAGTACTCTCCCCTGATTTTGTAACTACTTAGCAAACAGATCCCAAAGAGTCAAGTATGAGACCTCCCTCTCTGACTCTACCTCAGCTCTGGTGGGTGTTCACCAATGCTCTGTTCTACATCCACTTCTATTTGCCCTACTCATAAATTTCACAAACCAAAGCCTGTCCCACTGCTCTGCCATTCTCTTCACTGATGAGCCTGTCCTGTATAAGTGCTCCAAAAGTATATATCAAATAAACCAATACTTAACAGCTGACCTACAGTCAGTGTGCACTTGGTTGTCTGTAAACAAACCAATTCTAAGCATGACTAAAATGCAATCAATGCTGTTTGGTATGTCCCCCAAATTAAGAGTATACCTGTCCCCTCTATCTATAGCTTACAATGATAGTACCTTAGTCCCCTCTGTCTTCTCCTTTGCATACCTTGGAGTCACAGTTAACCCCTCACTTAATTATTCATCACACATCATGGGTTTCTACAAGTCAGTGAACTACCTGCTAGGCATCTCCTATAAAGTGGGCTGTAACCTGACCCCACAGGCTCACCTTGTCATTGCCAGTGGGATGATCCTCCCCAAGCTTCTTTATGGTTCCCCTGTGTACTCCACTGCATCTAAATCTACTTCCCTGAGGTGATACATTACATACAATAATATTTTTTGTTTTGCATTGGCATCTCACCATCTCATTCACCACTGTTCTCTTTATGAGATAAAGGTGCTCTAGAACAAGGAGGCATGCTACGAAACTGGAGGGGGTAAAATTAGAAGGGATGTGAGGAAGTATTTCTTCACAGAAAGGGTGGTGGATGCCTGGAACAGCCTTCTGGTGGAGGTAGTGGAGGTGAAAACAGTGGTGAGGTTCAAAAATGCCTGGAACAGGCACAACGGAATCATAGGGAAAGGAAGGGGAAGAGATGGTGCCATAGATCAAGTTGGGTCTGCAGAAAAAAAATGAAGGTTTTAAAAATAATTGGCAGACTGGGTGGGCCCAGTGGCCTTTATCTGCCATCACATTCTATGTTTCTATTACAGGCTGGGTTGGCTCCTCCCCCACTCTTCCTACAAGATCATAGTTTTTTTTTTGGGGGGGGGGATCTTTAGCATTATGCATAATAGGCAGCCCCTGTCCCTTGCCACACATCTCAAACCTGTAAATAGTGGCTACTACTTGAGGTCAGGTAATAGTGCCATACTGGCTGTCCCTAAGATTAGAACTTGCATTGGTGAATTGTCTAACGCTTATGCAGCTCTAGTGTTATTGAACTTCACACCACTTGAAATTCGTAACTGCCCCTCTGTGCCTACTTTCCTTTTCTGCGGTAGCATAAATATCTCCTTAGCTTGGCACTCTACTCTTGCCATGGAACCTGAGCAATCTCTGCATGACACTCATTTGCAAAAACAGTGTTGATCTATTATGATGGTATTCATACTTTCTTTGTGGAGCTTTATGTGGATGGATACCGTTCCTAAATTTTTCCCTTTCTATGATGTGTTTGCCAAGTTAGTATGTGTCTTTCTATCATTGTTTATTGTATTTCAATGTATGTAAAAAAAGAGAAATGTGGTAGCTAGGTTATTCCAGTCAACAATGTAGAGAAAAAATACAACAAATATGTTGCAGATGATTCCTTTTATTGGACTAACAAAATTATTTTTAAGACTAGCGTTCGAGAGGTGAAACTCTCTTCCTCAGGTCAAAAGTGAAAACAGCTGAGCAGTATGACAGATATAAAGGTTGGATGTGGATTTGAAACCTAGACTAGCAGGCTACAGATCAAAACATTGCAGTCAATTTGCACCTGTTTGTAAGAGGTGAAAATTGACTGCAATGCTTTGATCTGTAACCTGCTAGTCTAGGTTCAATCCAATCCAACTGTATCTGTCATACTGCTCAGCTGTTTCACTGACCTGAGGAAAAGTTTCTCTCGAAATAATCTTAAAATATATTTGTTAATCAATAGCTTCACCTGCAACATATTTGTTGTATTTTTTCTCTACATTAATATAATGCATCAAACTGAATGCATTGCCTGATACTGTATGTATTCCCATTCTATTATGCAATGCTTTGTTTCACTTTGTTTCCCTTCACAACATACTGTATTACAAAGTATTCTACTGCATGTATCACCTTGTATGTAATTTTAGATGTAATCTGCCGGGCTGTACCCGAAAATAAGCATTGATTGCCTAGTGTGCTTATCTGGTTACAAAAGCTAAATAAATAAGGATCAAATATGCATGCAGAAAACCAGGAAGAATAATTTCATTCCTAATAAATGTAGTAGATACACTATGTTGAGTTAATAATTCTTTCAAATTGCACACATTCTAAAGCAGCGATCAGGTTGCAAGAAGGTGCAAGGAGATAGGAAACATAGGAAAATTTCAGGAACTTAGCCAGAGGCCATTATCATCCTGCACTTTTCATATCCTCAAGTCATATAGATAGCCATTTTTATGATGATCTAAAGTAGTTTTCATTCATTTATAGTTGCACTAGACACTACCTGACTAGGCAAATTATTCCATTGATCCACTGTTCATTGAGAAAACCATGACCCTCTTAAATTCCTGTTATAGTGCTCTCCATTTAACTGATACTGATGTCCCCGATTAGTGGTTAGACTAGATCTTTCTGTCAAGAGGACTGAAAGATGGCCTGAAGAGGGTTACAGATAACTGTAGCCAGTTCTTTAAGAAGTCTAGGGTATAATTCATCAGGTCCCAGAGAAGTATTAATCTTCAAGTTCAATAGTTTGTCCCTCACAGATTCCATTGAAATTACTAATTGTATGTCAGAGGTTTTTATAGATACAGAGTCAGGAATCATCCCACTGGAATATATACTGTTAAAATATTTATTAAATTCTACAGACATTTCCCTATAATTTGTGACTTTATTATGTCCCACCAGCAAGGGACCCACCTCATTACTAGTTTGCTTTAAGGAAGCAATATACCCATTTCTGGTTTCTGGTTATCTGCAACCTTTGTTTCTAAATTCCTTTCAAGATTTTTCTTTGCTCTAATGATTTATTTTTTTTATTTTCCTTAATTTAGTTTTATATTTATCCTTATACTCCTTTGTACCTTCTCTCTTATACTGTTTTTAGGCTCTATTTTTCTTAATGATTAATCTATGATTTTTTTTTATTAAACTAGGCAGGAATCTTCCCTCTGACATTATACTTCCTCTTAGTGGGAAGTTTTGCTTCAACTAATTGATGGAGAAACCATTTAAACTCACACCACATTTCACCTACAGTACATCCCTTAAAATGTGACCTCCAGTCCCAATTTGCTACCTTCTGACTCAACCTAGTATAATTTATACTATTATAATTTCTAATTATAGTTGTTCTGCCTGAATAATACATTCAATTTAAATTTTTACCTTGATCATATTATGGTCGCTCCCGTTTAGTGGCTCCCTGACTCTACAATCATATATTTGATCTTTCATATTACCCATAACCAGGTCAAGGATATTATCCCCCTAGTTCCATTTTGTACATAATTCTGCAATGCTAGAGAATCAATAGCCTCCAAAAATACATCTTCACAGGGGGAAGAAGAGGACCAGGAGTTCCATTCAATTTCATTAAAGTTAAAATCTCCAAGTAATATTATATTTTTGGACTCATCCATATCACTTATCATCTTGATTAATTCAAATGTTTTTCCACTATTGAGTGAAGGGGGTCTGTAATGTACCCCCATTAAATATTTGCTTCCTCTTAGGTGGAATAATCTGTACCATTAGATGTTCAAACTCTGGGTGCTTGACAGTTTTCATTTCATATGCTACGAGATCACTATGAACATATAATGCCACACCTCCTCCCCATTTTTTTTCTCTATCACATCTGAATAACTGAAAACCATCAATATTTGTTCCCCAATCATCCGTTTGCCACCAGGTTTCTGTTACAGCACAAGTTTAATTCCATCCTTTTTTAGAATGACCTCCAATTCCTCTTTTTTATTTCTCAAACTCCGAGCATTCAAATGTAACAATATCAAATAATCAAGTTTCCCACTAGAATGTGTTTCCTTATCCACTATTCTCACTAAAGAGTCACTACCCTCCCCCCCACCATTGGTTTAAAATTTTCCTTATTTTTGTATTAAATCTATCTGCTAGAACCCAAATCCCATATTTATTCAGGTGGAGGCCATCTTGGGAGAACAAATGAGGTACATTTATGAACCTTTGCCAATGCTCCATAAGTTGGAAATTTTCTCTTTGAGTCCATCTTTTTAACCACCCATTAAATCTGGAAAACTCCATACTTTTTTGTTTATTTGATCTTGGAACTGGAAGAACCTCAGAAATGATCAAGGGAATACTTCTATTTTGCAAAACCCTTCCTACTTCTTCAAAGTCTCTTTGGATACTAGCAAGGTTCCTCCTCCCAATATCGTTAGTTTCTGTATGAATGATAGCCACAGGATTAATTGAATTCTCAAAGAACCCATCCAGCCGTGCCATTATATCAGCTATTCCTGCTCCTGGTAAACAAGACAAAGTAATTGCTCTTTTTTGGTTTTACAAATCATCCTATCTGCATTCCTAAGCATTGAGTCACTGCTGATAACTACATCTCTATGTGTATTACCCAGGTTATCTAATGTGACTTGTTGTTCATCATGCTGTAAACTAGTAATTTCTGATGTTGCAGATAATATGTTCCCCTCCTGATTTTTATACTCTCCTGGTACGTTTTGTCTCATATTTTCAGGACCAGAAGTTTTCTGACCCATTTCTAAGTTATCAGTATAATCTCTGTCACCCTACTGATCAAGAGAAGTACATTCATCATTTAGCCCATTAAACCTATTAGTTAACTCTATTTGTTGATCCCTATCTCATCTACGCTTTCTAGAGCCCCTTCGCACAACAATCCAATCACCTTCTTCATCCAAACTATATTCTTCAATTCTAACTTTCCTTTTTATCACTTGGTCCTTTATTAATCTGTTTTTGAATTATTTCTCTTTCTGAGTTTTCAATCAACGTTTTTGTTTTTTGTACAAACCTATAAATTTCATTTATTCCTGATTGAACCTTAATTCTTGCTTGCAATTCCTCAATTCTAGTTTCCAATGTTTTACCTAATCTACACTTTTTGCAGTTCTGGTTCTCCATGTGGTCCAGCATCCCCAACATCTCGCATGTAATGCATTTCCTCCAAAAGTTTCCCAGTGTATCACTGATAACTTTAATTATTGAGTCATCTCCTACCTTTCCTTTGTTCACCTCTTCCCCTTTTCCCACTTCCCCAGCTGACACAGCAGACACATCCAGTACCTTAGCCATTTTGCCTTTGCCAGGCTCGCCATTGCAGGGTTCACTGATGCTCACCAGCAATCCAGATATATAGCGAGAGAGCAGAAGTTCTCTGGAGCTTGTACTTCCAGTCGCTTGCTACAACTCTCACTTAAAACAGTTAACCAGGGACTTTGTCTGCCCTTAAAAGGTCAGTAAACTGTCCCACACAGGGAAAATATAAAACATTCCTCGGTGCCCAAGCAAAACGAGCAAGCTAGAGAGCTTACTGAACAGGGTGTGGTGTTGCCTAGCAACCATACACACCTCTCTGCCAGCAAGTAATTTGCGCTTTCCCTCAGAGACCTTTACCTCCCAGTGAATACACTGGTACACCAAAGTGTAGTCTTGCCTCACAAGAATAGAGTTAATGCTGCCTGGAATAGCATTGTGTTATATAGCGAGAGAGCATAAGTTCTCTGGAGCTTGGACTTCCGGTCGCTCACTACAACTCTCACTTAAAACAGTTAACCAGGGACTTTGTCTGCCCTTAAAAGGTCAGTCAACTGTCCCACATGGGGAAAATATTAAAAATTCCTCAGTGCCCAAACAAAACGAGCAAGTTGGAGTGCTTACCGAACGGAGTGTGGTGTTGCCTAGCAACCATACACACCACTCTGCCGGCAAGGAATTTGCACTTTCCCTCAGAGACCTTTACCTCCAAGTGAATACACTGGTACACCAAAGCGTAGTCTTACCTCACAAGAATAAAGTAAATGCTGCCTGGAATAGCACTGTGTTTTATAGCGAGAGAGCTGAAGTTCTCTGGAGCTTGGACGTCCAGTCGCTCGCTACAACTCTCACTTAAAACAGTTAACCAGGGAATTTGTCTGCCCTTGAAAGGTCAGTCAGCTGTCCCACACAGGGAAAATATTAAAAATTCCTCAGTGCCCAAGCAAAACAAGCAGGTTGGAGCGCTTACCGAACGGAATGTGGTGTTGCCTAGCAACCATACACACCACTCTGCCGGCAAGTAATTTGCACTTTCCCTCAGAGACCTGTACCTCCCAGTGAATATACTGGTACACCAAAGCGTAGTCTTTCCTCACAAGAATAGATGCATCAATGAAATCAGACATAGCATTAATGCCATGCAAAAAGAAGATACAAAGAGATATATCAATGAAATCTGAAGTGAGATTAATGCCATACAAACTTTTAGCCCTTACATAAATCCACCATATATGGTAGTGTAAATACAGAAAAATTGGTGGATGCCCAAAGTGTATATTTAAGAAATCTCCTACTCACAATTAGGATCTTATACCAGCAGTAAAAGTCAGATCCATAAAATGCAAGAAACAGCCAACTCACAGTTCATATGCAAGATCTTGTACATGTATTAAAGTTCTGATCCAATAAAAGCAGAAATCTGTACCAAAAAAAACATTCCAGGCTCTAGATATGTCAGTATAGTTAATGATTCCTGAGTAATTTTCTAAAAATTAAACAAATACAGTAGCAAAAAATAATTATATTTTATTGACAGATTACATAAATATAGCAATGACAACCTTATTCTTTACAATTTGCCAAGAACAGAGCAAGTTCTATTCTTTCATTCAATCCTGGTGCATTGGGTGCTTTCAGTTTAGAAACCCAAAAGGCCTCACATCTTAGGAGCAGGTTATCTATGTTCCCACCCCTTGGACCCAGAGAAAGTGGTGCTGCTCTGTCTGAGTAGGCATCTCGAGAAATATAAGCTCTAAGAGCCTTTCCAGTCCAGTTTCTGATATCATCACAGCACAGACACTGCCTGTATATGGGTCATCTTATTAATTAATAAATTAATTAATCATACAAATTAGTAACCGGGAAAGGTACTCTGAGACAAGGCTTGTTTCCAAGTGTGACTCAGGTGAGAAGGAAATGAGGAGCACAGAGTATAAACATACAGTACATTGAGCAATAATAGAAGTGGATTGCTGCAATAAGTTACAAAGTGCAAATAACAGAAAAATGAGCGAGCAGGTGTACAATGCAATGAAAAAAAGACAGTAAAAATTGATTTGCTGAGTGGCAACCACCAAAGTCAAGAAAACAACCAGGTTAAGTGGATGATGCCTGTAAAAGTGGCAGTGCAATGGCAGCCAGATGAATTAAACAGGTGGTATCTTTTGTAGGTGGGAGCCAAAATTGTGTGGCAGGTAGGGGAACTAGCAGGAGTGGAGGTCAGAAGAAGAGAGAGAAGGTCCAGGAAGAGGTTAGCAGGAACAGTGGGTAGCAGAGAAAACCCTTAGGTGATGTGTAAGGGTGGAGAGAGAGATGGCATGTCCAGTCTGGTGAGAGACGAGGAGGGGAAATCGCATAGACCACATCCGCTTAGGCAAAGATAGGGAGAACCATCTTGATGACCAGCTTACAGCAGACCTGAGGAGAAAGCCATTCCTTGTTTTGGTACAAGACACCAAGTTCAAGGTAGAGCTTGGCATGGATAGCATCAATATGGGCAGAAAAGTCCAAACTCCTGTCTAGTCACACACCAAGGTACTTGAACGTGGGGACTATTTCAAAAGGGGTGCCAGCCAGCATGGAGAAGCTGGAGCCTGGCCAGTTTCTGACTGGTTCCAAAGGTCATGGACACTGTTTTCTGTGTGTTGACCAGAGCTGGTTGGCACGGAACCAATGCAGTACATTGCGGAAGTCTTGCTGGAGCAAGCCTTACACAGCCATGGCTAAGTGGAGGGAGGAGTAGATGACTGCACCCTCTGCATACATGTCTGTTTGCGAGTTGGCACAGGTAGAGGACAGGTCATTGAGGAATATGGAGAAAAGGATGGGACCCATGATAGAGCCCTGCTGGACCCCAACCTGGATAGGAATGAGGGGGACAGGGCACCTCCAATGTGTACCAACTGTTGGTGGCCCATCAGATAGGAACAGAACCAGTCAACAGTGTGAGTTAATAGACCAGCATAGATCAGCTTGTCCAGGAGGAGAGGGTGGGACACCGAGTCAAATGCTATGGTCAAGTCGATGAAGATAGCTGCTGTGTTGTGTCTCTGATTCATCCCAGAGAGGATGGAGTCAGTGACACAAAACTTGAATGAAATGGTGAAGTTGTGCTTCCTAAAACCAGACTGGAAATGGCAGAGGAATGTGAAGGAGGAGAGGAAGTCAGTCAGACTGGAGTAGCCAAGTTTCTCCTGCAGCTTTGCTAGGGAGAACAGGAGGATGAGAGTTCAGAAGTTACCAGGTGAGGTGGGATCACCCCCTTTGTGCAGAGGTAGGACCATGGCAACCTTCCAGGAGGGGCAGTGCAGATTAAGAAAGAGAGGTTCAGTAAGTGAGTAAGAGGAGAGGCAATGACTGGTGCAGAGATCCGGAGGAGTTTAGGGTCCAGCCCATTAGAGGGGTTGGGTGAGGAAAGGTCAAGCAAAGTTTCCTGATGAGTGATTAGAGGGAACTGAAATCCCTTAGCTGAATGGTGCAGAGATGGTATGGGAGTGGAAGAGAGGGGGGCGGGACCGGGGAGAGAAAGAGGGGAGGGCACAGGCGGTGAAAAACTCAGTGAATTGCTTCTGGTGGGCCCAGATCTCCTGGTATGAACTTCTAGTGATTTACTTCAACTTTCTGTCATCCTTGATAGGGTGCAAAGATAAAATTCTACTTGCCTTATTAGCTGGAAAAGTTTTAGAATTGTAGACATACAGTGGAACCCATCAGTATGAAATGCAGTGTCACACCTTCCTGAATGACAAGGGATAACATCCAATTGAAATGTTTTTATTTCCTGCAGTAACTGCTGTAGAATTCTGCAGATGTGGGTTTTCTTGTGGGGAGCTTCACTGCATGATGATTATGATAAAAGATTATTCAAAAAAAATAATATTGTAGATCTTGTAAATGGCCAAAACTGTAAAACTTATATTTTAACATTTGCATGTATGCAATGTGCAGTTTGCAGCTGTATTTTTTTTTGCTTGTAAAGTGCTTTGGACTTGGGAAAGGCACTAAACTGTATAAATAAAATTATATCCACATACCTATCTATCTATCTATTTATCTATCTATTCCTCGATCCATCTGTATGTCTGCTTATCTGTCATTCTGTCTGGCTGTCCAATCTATTTGTCTGTCTGTCTATTCATCCATCCATCCGTCATCCATCTGTCTGTCTGTCTATCAATCTATCTATTCCTCTATCCATCTGTCTATCTACTCTATCTATCTATCTATCTATCTATCTATCTATCTATCTATCTGTCTGTCTGTCTGTCTATCTATATACCTATCCGTCTATCTATCTATCTATCTGTGTTCCCAAGGGTCTGTCCATTTCAGCCATGTTGTTCGCAGTGTACATGCTGCCCCTGAGTGAGATCATTAGACGTTACAATGAGGAGTTTCACAGCTATGCAGATGATACTGAACTGTACATGTCTTTTGCACCTGGGATGCTTAATGCAGTGGTGGAGCTAAACAAATGTCTGGCTGGGATTCAGGACTGGATGTTCTCTAACTGGTTTAGGTTCAACCCAGGTAAGACAGAGGTGCTGGTGATCAACCTAGGCTTCAGGAGGGTGGTGGCCGCCATGAGGGATGATTCAGGTCTGATGCTCAGGACTGTTCCTCTCTCAGTGTTCGTGAGGGTGAAAACTCTGGTCATGATCCTAGACAGCAGATTAACACTTGAGGCTCAGGTGTTGTCTGTTGCCCAGATTGTTTTTATACCATTTTAGGAATATTGCCCTGGATAAAAACCTTAATCCCTTAAGATGACCTACCGTCACTAGTACATGTTTTCATGATGTCTAGACTCGACTACTGCAACGCACTATATCTCAAGGTCAGTGGAGGGGCCCTGCACCACCTGAAGGTGTTGCAGAACATGGCAGCCAGGTTGTTGACAGGCCTTTTGAGGTGCTGTCATGTGACCCCAGTTCTGCGTGGTCTGCAGTGGCTGCCGGTTAGGTGGAGTATATCCTTCAAGATAGTTTAAAGGCTTCATTCACTTCCTTCTCCAGGAGTTGAGATTGAGGAGTGAGGACTGCACGCTGAGCTGTTGTGGAGTAGCAGCTGAAGCAGGTGATCGAAAAGGCTTCTTTTTCTACAATAACAGGTATACCACCATTGCCTGAATTGTTTACCGACCACTTTCCTGACTGACTTGTGTCCTTGGCTTTTGGTACACCATTCCTCTGGTTTGTTTTTTCTCATTTCAGGTGCTGTTGTGAGGATCCCTGTTGGTGGACAATTCTGAGTGGAGTATGGCTGTATGGTGCTACGGGAGGTGGTGGAGACGGCACCTACAATGAACAAGACAACAGACTTGCAGGGCTCTATAAGCCAGGAATGTAGCACCAGTATTTTGGTTATTATACAATGTGGACAGTTCTTTTGTGCAAATTGCAAACTTTAATAGAGGCTCTGATGAGAGCAACCAGTAGCATTGTTCAACACACAGCTGAATAAATGTTGAACAAAGAATAAAGAACCAAAGAACAAGACACACCAACCAGTATACAATTTACTAAGGGGAAATTTATTTTGTTCCTCATTACTGTCCTTACTCTCCCTGTCTGTTGTCTGAAAAACTGCATATATTTCTGCTTCAAAGTAGCAAGAGGATGCCTTTTTAATGTTGAGGTCATTTATGCATTTTTTTGCAGGCATTCAGCATTTTAATTATTCTAAGTGTTATATTAGTTAAACAACTTACTTTTAGGAAGCACAAGGCAAACTTTATTTTTTATATTTTACTTGTTAAAACTGCAATCAATATTTTAAATTTTGTGGGGTTTGGTCATATGACCCACCCTCACTTCAAAAATATGCATGCACTGGCATTTTAGAAACAGCAGCAGAAAGTTGGACCCTAATTCTAACCACACAGCAGGTCAGGGAAGACTCCTTTGCTTTATCAAGTCAAATGTAGCCAAAGTCAGCTAGATTGTACCACTTACAAGTGCAACAAAAACAAAATCTTTCTAATTTGGAATGTCTAGCCAGACTCAAGAGCAAAGAGTCAGTATCACTGCGGAAAACTTTTTTGTCCAGTGCTTATTTGGAGAAGACAAACTGTAAACCTGGGCTGCTCATCAATCAATCAATCAATCAATCAATATCTTGATTTATCCAGGCGGACACCATTGAGCAAGCTCATTTACAAGGTAGACCTGTGGTCGTACAAACAATAATACAGTTGGACAAGTTACAGTCATATGAAGCAGTAAAGATGCTTTTACAGTAATAATATGCATATATAGATAATAGACATCACACATAATTCAGAAGACGGTCATCAGTATAGTGCTTGTGCTGGATCCGTGCCCAAAACTATGCAATTATGAGAGGATTTGTTAAGGAATTGGTAGGCACTCTTGATAAAAAGAGGCAGGTACTGTATAATATCAGATGGGCAGGTAGTCAAGGTGAATTGGGTATCATGGGCTGAAGGTTGGGGTAGAAAAGAAGAGGCGAAAAAAAAACTGTGGGGAGAGAATACCTGATGACTGATACCCGTTGCAGCATCAGAGGAGGGGTAATGAAAGCTGCAGGGTTACAAAGTGCAACCAGTTAGTAATAGAAGGTTGGTGGTGGGAGCCACAGGAGGATTGGTGGACATATGCATAACTTGGGGCAGGAGCACAAGAGAGAGTAGAAATATAACGAGAGTGCTGCCATGTAGGGGGAAGGTGGTAGCTAGTGCCGAGTAAAGCAGTTGCAGGTTTCCGTTATGCCATCACGGTAAAGAATTTTGAACAAGCGAATACTAACTGGAGACCTCAGCTTTAGGGATTTCTGGATTTTGTTCCAGAGTGAGGGGAGTGAGAAGCCAATGACGGCTCTCCCGAAGTGTGTGTGAGCCCTAGGTATGTATAGTGAGATCAGGAGCAGCTTCTGAGAGTATAGTTTCTAGCCACAATCGGAGTCAGACAGTCAGCTATGTATTGGGGGAGTTTGCCACTAATGGCTCTGAGTGTCCAGAGTGCTGCATTCATGTTGTGCCTATATTGAAGGGAGGTCCAGCCCATGGCGGCATAAAGTGAGCAATGATGGGTAGAGAGGTGTAGGTCGGTGATGAGGCGTATAGCTCTGTGGTAAAATGTATCCAGTTTTCCAAGGTATGAGACAGTGCAGCTACTATATATGAAGTCTGCATAGTCAATTAAGGACAGAAACATAGCTTGGACTAGCCGTTTCTTTGCGTCTGCAGTTAGGAACTGTCTTATCCTATAGAAAAGGCCAAGTCTTTGCCTTAGTTTTTTCAACAGGTCATCCAGGTGGTCAGTGAAGGAAAGTTTGCAATCTATCCAAGCCCCCAGGTATTTGAATTTCGAAACATACTCTAGGTTCTCTCACAGGATCGTGGTGATTGGGGGGGGGGAGGGGCGATTGTAATTGGGTGAGCCAGATGGATGGCAGGGGAAAATAACATGGCTTTTGTTTTCTTGGCATTTAACAATTTTTTGTTGATTAGTTGAAGTTGCAGGAGGTTGAAGTCTTTTTGTAGATCAGCGCATGCCTCTTCAGGTGTTTGGTGACTCAGGTAAAGCACTGTATCATCCACGAATAGATGAATACTTGTCTCCTTGATTCCCATATCTATATTGTTGATGTATATGGTGAAGAGGAGGGGTCTCAAAATAGATCCCTGGGGGACACCTCTTTGTAACAGTTTGGGGGCAGAAAGTTCGCCATCAGCTTTTACCTGCTGGTTTCTGTCAGTCATGTATTCATGGAACCAGTTTAGAGAGGTAGAATCCAGCCCTATCAATTTCAGAGAAGTGAGGAACAGGCTGTGGTCAACTGTGTCAAATGCTTTTCTTAGGTCAAGAAACACAGCACAGACAGACTTTTTGAGCTCCAGCTCTTGTTGCCAATCATTGGTTACCTTGGCTAATGCCGAGACTGTGCTATGGTTGGCTCTGAAGCCAGATTGTAGGGGGTTTAGTAGTTTTTCGCTGTCAATGAAGGATCTCATTTGGCCATTCACGATTTTTTCCAAGAGTTTCAAGAGTGTGGGGAGGAGAGAGATAGGCCTGTAATTATTTAGGTTGCAGGGGTATCCAGATTTGAATAACAGAATAACGTGTGCAATTTTCCATATTTGAGGGAGGGTACCTTGTAATAGGGATAGGTTAAATAGATGGGTGATAGGCACAGCCAGTGCATGACATGCTATCTTTAGGAAGTAGGGTCGAGTATATCTGCACCAGCGCTTTTCTTAGTATCCAGTTGGAGAAGCAGTATAACAACCACACGGAATAAGTAGCAATATATTCAGTTACTACTTCTATTCTTTTATTTTAAACTTTTAAAGCAAAGAAGGAAATGCTCTTAAATACCCAGACATGATTTATTAAAAAAGCTTATCAAAAGAAAGCTCTATTATCCCAGTATGGGAAAACTTTACTGTTGAGCTGCTGTGTGACTGCAAAATTGTTTAAGTTAAAAATATATAAAATACATGGGGCAAGTTTTTTATTTTCACTTTTCCTCTCCCCAGTGGATCTGGAGTTGCAAAATTACGTCTATACAACTAGGAGCCCTAGAGAATCTGGAATTCCAAGTCGTGACCTTCTAGGCCCAAGAAAGTGATCTCACGGGAGAAAAATAATATGAACAAAATTGCTTCAAAATCCAAGAAGATAAAGATAGTATTGATGAACACAAGGGAAGGTGAACTTGAGAAATGAAATAACAGCAGCAAGTGAATATTTTTGCTACACTGTGACTTAAATACGAATTGGAATACAGTAAGAACTAACTTTCATTGCCACAGACGGGGACATATTTTCAAAGGGCCCTTAGATCCATTCAAGCTGCTTCAAATAACCAGCTTAAGTCAGATCTAGGTGAGCCAAATACTGTGCACCATATTTTGCAAGAAAAGTGGTTTTTGTGACAAAGTCCCCCAAACTGACACAAGAGGTAAACTGCAGCAACAGAATGGCGATAGAGATGATAGTGAAGCAAGCTGCACCAAAATAAATGGTGCAAGTTGAGTCAAAAATGGTGCATGTTGAGTCAAAAAAATGACTCAAGGAAGGAAAATGATGCAGACTGAGTACAAAAATGGTGCAAACTGAGTAAAAATGGGCCAAGCTGACTAGCTGAAAGGATCTCGATTCTTATGCACAGCCTCTTGTTTTGCTGAGTTCTGATTAACTGTAACTAACTGTTGCTTCCTGGTCCCTTGAACTTTTTGCTAACAGTAACTAAAGGAATATTGTTTTTTTGAGTACCTGTGGACTCGAATACTGCATCTATTGTACATATTTTTCCTTCCTTTTATTGGTCAGTCCTCAGATATATACTGAGGCATCCACTGCAGCAGTTAACCTGGGTTCATATGAACTTATTTTAACTTTTAACACATTATCCTTTTTTTTCAATTGTGTTTCACTTTTATATTATGGTAGCACGGTAGTGCTACCATAGTTAGGGTTGAGTAGCACTTTTAAGGTTAAAGGGTCTACATTTTCACCTTAATAACTTTGCTGCAGTTCAACAGATTTACCTGAAATTTGGTATACCTGATTGGACATGGTAGATCTTGGGGTTTGCCAAGTTTCGTTCTGGTCAAATATACGGCTGCGGAGTTATTAAGTGACAACCAATTGCGCAATTACACTTTTTTGTGATTTCTTTGCTCTCACCCACTGGTCGCACAGTTTGTACGACCAGTCTGAAAACTTCAGGGAACGTGTGGCCAGGGTCCCCAATGTGCCTTTTGAACATTTTGTGAAAAAATATTGAACGGTTCAAAAGTTATTCAAAAAACAAGTTCCCATTATAAGTCAATGGGAAAAGTTAACAAAATATTAAACACTTTTGCAAATGCACTTTTTAGTGTCACAAATGGCCCTAGTAGTGTCACAAATCCACCATTTTGTTTTCAGTTGGTGATCAGAAAAATGCTTGCCATTTAAATTTGGGACCCTCTAGGGACACAATTCTTTTTGTGTTCACCTAGTCGGATCTGAGTACGCTAGCCTTGTCTTTATTTTGGGGTTAAACACCCCAGAAATATGTTTTTCAAATTTCTGAAAACAGTAGTGTTGCAAGCATGACACTTTCTTAAATTTTTGTGAAAAGTGTCACAAATTGCGACACTACTTTTCAGGCTATGGCCTAAATGACAGGAATTCTTTGCCACCTAGCTGCAAACAAACGGTTTGGTCTTTTGGACTGAAATTTGGAGGGAAGGCAGCCAACATCCCACACATGTGCCTTTTGGTGGTTTGGTGAAAAAATATTGTATGGCTGTAAAGTTACGGTACTCCAAATTTGGCATTTCTTCCCATAGACTAACATGGTGGTGTATGCCGCGCCTTTCGGGGCTCGTATCTCGAAAGCGGTGCAAGATACAGAATTTTTGTTGTGAGTTACATAGCCCAATGAGCTATGTAATAACAGAAACCTAGCCAGGAAAATCAAGATTTTTGTGAAATTTAAATTTTTTTTCTACGTCGTGCGGTTGCTGAGATATTAGCAATTAAGTACTTCCAATGCTCGTTTTAAGCTTTGATCCCTATTACAATGCATACATTCTTTGTACACACTGTGCTTCTGTATGCACCTGTTTGGCAGAAACAGGGTATGCATTCCGCTACTGTTACAGTTACTGTTTCCACTTGTGTTTATGTCCCCATTTGCATTACCGTTCCCGTGTGCGCCACCGTGTGCGTTACCCTTTGCATTGTCATTTGCACTTTCATTTTCATTACTGTTACCATTTACATTTCCACTACCGTTTCTGTTTGTGTTTTTGTTTGCGTCACCGTGCGCATTGCCATTTGCTTTTCCAGCAGCCCTTTCATTTGCGTTTCCATTTCTCTTTCGTTTTGCATCTTCCTTGCTGTTACTGTTACCATTTGCATTTGCAATTGCATTACTGTGCCTGTGCACATTACGGTTTGTGTTTCCATATGTGCTTGCAATTCCTTTTGAGCTTCTGTTTCCTTTGCTGTTATTGTTGCTGTTACCCTTACCATTTGCATTTACAGTTGTGGTACTGTGCCCGTGTGCGTTTCGATTTGCATTTCTGTACGTGCTTTTGTTCCTGTTTCTCTTTCCTTTGGCATTATTCTTCATGTTAACTTTACCATTTGCATTTATAATTGTGGTACCGTGCCTGTGCGTGTTACGGTTTGAGTTTACATGTGCACCTGCATTTGTGCTTTTGTTTCTGTTCACTTTCGCATTTTCTTTGCTGTGACACTTAACATTTCCATTTAAAATACTGCTGCCATCACTGTTCGTGTTACCAGTTGTGTTTTTGTACTTGTGCAATGTCCGTTTGCGTCACTGTTCGCTTCGGTGTCACTTTGCGCTTGCGTTTCTATTAACGTTTCCTTTACCATTTACGTTTGCATTACCATGTGTGCCACTGTTCATGCATCTGTTTGCACTGCTGTTCCTGTTACTATGTCACACTACATCACATGGCTTCAGGCCCCCGCGCTTCCGCTGCCGCATTACAGTCACTATTTCTCGTTATCATTCTCAAAAAGAAGGGAAATTAAAGGCAAAAAACTCCATTTAATGCATTAGTTAGGGTTGTTCCACAGTGGCAAAAGTGAGAAAATTCAGTGTTAGGGTTGAAAGCCTCCCTTGGACCCCCCAGCCCATCCCCCCAACAGGCATCGGGGTGCGTGTTGGGGTTGTCGGTCCTAACTCTCACCCCATTCTCCTATACCGCTGCTTCTTTACACATGTGATGGGGTGAGAGTTAGGGCTGACGACCCCAATGCGCACCCCAATGCTAGTTGGGAGGGTGGACTGGGGGGGGGTCCAAGAGGGGGCTTTCAACCCTAACACCGAATGTCCTCACTTTTGTTGCTGTGGAACAACCCTAATGCACTAAACAAAGTTTTTTTGCCTCTAATATATATATATATATATCACTATACTAGCTTTTTAGCATTGTATGAGACCTGTATTTGCCTCCAACCAAAGGATGGGTGTAACAACAAGAGGGCAGTTGGTTAAGGGTTTAAACTCTATACAGAACTCAATGCAGAAACTAGTTTAAAAAAACAGACAAAAAGGGAAAAAAAATAAAACCCTAGGGAGAAAGGGGGAAAAGTCTGACATAAATCCAAGAGACAGTCATGAAAATCCTGAAGGAATCCGCAAACAAAACCTAGAAAGACAAATTACAATAGATAAATTTGTTTGCACATCCATGCCTCAGTTACACAAAGTAGGTGCAGAACATAACCAGGGATCCCTTAAAAATCAGGGAAGCCCTTGCACACACTCTATCTCTAAGGAGAAGACAGGTGTGGGGAGATTTTAAATGAATTTCAGACAAAATCCACTAGGTCTCAAGGAGACATTGGGCCTGATTTTCAAACAGGGACACAGGGCTTGTGACCAAACCCTGCATCCCCACAAAGTTTGCCACACCTGCAGCCAAGGATTTGTCACAACTTGTATTGAATTTTTGAACTTTGGATGCAAATTATGACAGTGACCACATTTTACAGCAGCTTGTGCCATAGCTGAGGCACAAGCCCAATAGACTGGCTCACCCACAGAGGCAAAGGTACAGCAGAAGGGAACTGGCACAACATTGCTGCATCACCACAAGGGACTTGCAGCAGGGATTTTGTGGCAAGTGGCTTACAAAATCACATTCACAGAAAGGTTTGCCACAAGTCACCACTCGCAGCAAACCTTCTGCTGCAAATCCCTTACGGCAGATGCACAGCATTCTAAAATCAGGCCCACTAGCTCTCTCCTCACACCAGTTGAATTCAAATGGGAACCTTTTCCCAAATCAGCTAAGAAAATAGAATATTCTTAGTCTTCACTAGAAAATTCACATTCTTTTAGATATGAAAACTCACCTAATAAAATAAAAAACAAAACATTAGATCAAGACCAAAAAGGTAGTTTCTCAGATCAAGTAGAAAGCTATCCAACCCCCTTTTACCCATAGACTGATACAGGCTTTAAAAGAGCCTCATATGGCAAACATCTTACTATTAGAGCAACTGTATGCATTGCAAGATGAAGTTACTTCATTGAAATCTACTTTAGCACATTGTGAAGCCCTCATAAGGAATCTATTTAAGGATTTGGTTATATTTGAGCTGGGCACTGAAGCAGATTCCATGATTCCAGGCCCACTAAATAACTCAAATAATGCACAAATAGATTATCTTCTACCTAATTGGGGCTGTTTAATAAAGGAAAAGAAGAAAGAAAGGAAAAAAAATAATTCAGCAGATAGGTTAACAAGTTGATATGCATACAGGAAATAAGATCAGCAAACAGAATACTAATAAATCCAAAAAACAGAGAAAAAAGAAAAAAATCTAAATCCAAAGGAAAAGTACAATAGCAGGTCAGACACCATCAATAGAATACATAGGTGAATAAGTTAAGAAAGGCACTGATTCAGTACCACAAAGAAAAACTCAAAACACAGCAAACAAAAGAGAAAACTTTAAATGAATCCATGGCTAAGGGCTCTCACTCAGCTGATATAACTCAGGGAAGTGGAAATGATAACACAGAATTCAAAAGTTTCTTTAAAGACTCACAAAATGATTATTATTGGTTCTCAGGTAATGATGCCATTATTAATATAAATGGCATCCATCAGAGTACAAATGAAAACACAGAAAATCTGCATAATCTGGTAACATTACTCCTGGAAAAAGAACTAGGTATACTTAATGGTAGAAATAACCTGATTTTTGTACCCAGGGTTATAAAAACCCAAGGCCCTTCTGTTTTAGTAATACTATCTGATGCAGAAGTTGCAAACTGGATATGCAAATAAGAACATTTAATAAGCCATTTGGACCTCAAATTGGATCAACCAATACCAATAACAACCTTTTTATAAGAAAAAATTAAGAAGTTTAGCAGTGGCAAATTTGTCACTAGGGAAGAACTAATTTACCAAGTTAATGGCATCACATTCAATGTGCAGGAACAGGAAACAAGACAGTATATTTTAACATTGCATGGAGTTGAGAAACAACATAAGGAAACAGAAAAATCACGTATAATAACAGTTTGCTACATACTTATAGAGGTTTTGGGCCTCAGATTGGGATACATGGGTGTACGTCGGGCTTACAGAGAAAGGAGCTTTCCAAATCAAGGATACATTATATTTGATGTAAGGAATCAAATACTTCATCACTTGATACCCTCAGTATCCAACAAATTAGTTTAAACATTCTTCTGTATGAATGGTTGGAGACTGTCAGGATTAGACACCAAAGTAGAACACACTCAGATTAAAAAGTTGCAGGAGGCTGTACCTCTACTAAAGTCCCAGTCAATACACATAGAGCTAACATTCTATTACACAATCATTTTCAATGCCTCTCAAGTGTGTCACAAGACTGACTAATGCCCAGTAATAAGCTGCCCAATGGCCATGATGCATTGCTGGAAAAATCTACAAGTGGCACACTGATTTCATGGAATGTACCAGGCTTTTCGAAAAATCTGATGGATGTTGAATTTAAGAAGTTCTTTTTGAAACACACCATAGTTTGTCTCCAAGAAACCTGGGATCTAGATAATCTACACCTAGAGCATTATGACTCTTTTACTGCCAAGGGGGAAAAAAGTTGTCAAATTCTGGTACACCCATCGGTGGTCTTGTGACCTTTATAAGATTCCAAACAAACCTTGAGATAAATTCTATTGTTTTAAACTCACATAATATATTAACAATACAGGTACAACAGAATGATGAGCTTCTTTACCTGATTAATATTTACATTCCCCCTTGGAACACAACTTATTATAGCCCCTTAATGTGGGCATGTTTAAAAGCTCACCTTCACTTAGTATTAAATAATTTCTCAGGTGCAGGCGTTATTTTAATGGGAGATTTTTATACCAGGCTGGGACCTTTATCTATTCAACTTTTGAAAGGAACTTCTATTGCACAAGTCAAACTTCTAGATAAGGTCGAAAACAAAATTGGGGGAAAACTTATGCAACTTTTGGAGGATCTGGGTCTGATGGTTTTGAATGGTACATTTTCGGGGAGAAGCACCTCTTATTATACCTTCCTTAATGGCAGAGGTGCAAGCACTGTTGATTACAAGTGCATATTGCCCTGGCAGATCAATTTTTTTTCTTGTAGTTTAACATAATTTCACATCTGGAAAGTGATCATCACCCTCGCTACCTTAAAATTAAAATATTTAATGAACAAGAATTACAAAAAAAAAAATCTTCATATCCCACAAATTGAAATACAAAACCAAAAAAGGGTAATTTTCTCAGCAGAGATGGAAGAAAGGGTGAGTAATATAATAAAAAGTCAAAGGGCCAGATTTTCAAAGGTCAGAGAATGACGCAGGGTGCTTGTGTCAAAAACAACTGACGCAAGGAGCAGGATGCGTCAAATCTTGCACCATTTCTGATTTTCAAATGGTGCTTGCATAAAAAACAGGTCTGCATGCACCAGAGTGGCTTGCCCCATGCTTGCACCAAGAAAATGCCTGCACCATATTGGAAGGGATGCCTGCATCACTGAAATGATGTACCATCCCCTTATTTGGGATTTTAAAAGAATGCAAGTTCTGTCCTTGTGCCTAAGATGCCTGTCACTGTTAGACTAGCCAGAGCTGGTCTAAGGGACACTAGAGCATATAAAGAGACCCAAAGCAGGTGGTCAGACCTGACTATGCTACTATTAAGGGCCAGTATTATTCTGCAGGACTAGTTTAGAACATTTTGGGGGCTTCGTTTTGGCCATTTCATCTGCCATTTTGTTTTACTAAGCTTGCGTCATTCTCGTGCTTTGTGTCATTTTTTACTCAACATGCACCATTTTTTTGACTCATCTTGTACCATTTTTGTTACTCAGTTTGTGTCATTTTCATTCCTTGAGTCATTTTTCTGACACAACTTGCACCATTTTTGTTACTCAGCTCGCACCATTTTTACTCAGTTTGCACCATTTTTGTACTCAGTTTGCATCATTTTCCTTCCATGAGTCATTTTGTTGACTCAACATGCACCATTTTAGTTTAGTTTAGTTTATTGTTCTAGGAATTAATACCTTTGAGCCAAGGCTCTTTTACAAAGGTTCCACATCATTAAGTACAAAAACATAGTAGACAGTGTTACAAACAATCAGTAAGCTGTTTAACAAGGCCACAACTTAAACAGTAACATTTATGTACAGAAAAGGAAAAGGAACTCAGAGGCAGTGTCAAGGGCAAGGAATAAGGATTGGAGAGCTTGAGAGGGAAGAGAGGGAGAAATAAGAAGTTTAGGAGCAGACAGAACCAGGTTAGTTGTCTTTGTCAAAGTGGTGACCATGGTGGTTGAGAGAAACAAATGTAAGTGCACTCAGTGGGATGAGACTTTAGTCAAAGCAGTCACAGGAGCTGGAGGCTGTGAGGTGAGTGTAAAGTATGGATTTGAAAGCTCCCAATGTCGTGGAGGATACGGAGGGCAGGTTAAGGGTATTCTACCAGGTAGGGGCATGGTATGTAAAAGATCTTTGTCTCTGAGCAGTCCGGCATCTAGGGACAAGGAAAGGTTGGTGGTCAGATCTTCTGGTGGTACGAGTGCCATTGTTCAGGCAGAGCAGGTCCCGGATACATGGAGGAGTGAGTCCCAAGATTGATTTTTTTGCCATCATGCAGGTGAGATACATGAGGTGATTGGAAAGATGCAACCAACCGGTTTACGTGTAGAGGTCACAAGTGTGGGTCCGTCTCTGTGCTCCAGTGAGGAGTCGACAGGTTTTGTTTAGTGCTGTTTAGATGCGCTTTAGTGCATTGGTAGTAGCTGAGCCATACACAATTAAACCATAGTCTATGATTGAGATGATGGAGCTTTGAACAGCAATCCTCAAGGCAGCTTGGTTGAAAAATTGACAGTTCCAGTACAAAATTCCAATCGTTGGTGCATTGTTTTGCAGTGTTGTCGATATGGGCCATAAAAGTGAGACATTCGTCAAAAGATGATACAAGGTATTTGAAGGTGTTCACTTGTTCTAGTGTATTTCCAAAAGAAGTTTTTATGACGAGTGGAGTATGCCTATTTCTGTTTTGATAACTGGCGAAAAGCCTGACTTTTTTTTTTTTATTTAGGACCAGTTTGTGCTCAAGGAACCACTTTTCAACATATGAGAAAGCAAGCTGCAAGCTCTGTCATAGTGGATTTGGATCCTTATGGGAGGAGAGATTTTTGACTCAAGTTGCACCATTTATTTTTGTGCAGCTTGTGTCATTCTCATCCCTAACGTCATTTTGTTGATGCAGTGGACCTCTTGCATCAGTTTGGGGGACTTTGTCACAAAGACCACTTTTCTTGCAAAGTATGGTGCACAGTATTTGGCGCACCTAGGTCGGACTCAGGCTGGTTGTTTGACGTAGCTTCCATGGATCTGAAGGTCCTTTGAAAATCCAGACCAAAATATATTGAAGAAATCAAAACAATTACAACAGATAAATCTGCCAGGGAAATGTATAAAATCTTACAGGATATTAATAATGAAATCATTCCTTTTCTGTATTACAATAGGAAAGATAAAACACCTACAACATGGTTTAACAACAAATGTAAAAGTTTAAAAAAAATGTGGCAAAGTTTATAAGATTAATTTGCATTCACCTCTCAAAAGAAAATCTCAAACATCATAATAAAACAAGAAAAGAGTATAAAAAGTTCCTAACCCAGCAGCAAAACTTGTTCTTTAAAGAACAATGGAACAGAATGTTAGAAATAATTAGAATGGGAGATTTGAGAAGCTTCTAGCTTATGGTTGCCATGGGGACTTACAATCATGCCACAACTATCTCTGCCCACATCCAATAAATGACTTGGACTGCCTACTATAAAAAACTATTCCTAGATGAAACCATTATAATGAACACACAAGAATTTTATTCAAGACTTACTGAAGCACACCTTCCTTTAAACATTACACTCCAAGAGGTTTCTGAAGCTATAAGCCAAATTAAACCTAACAAGGCTCTGGGTCCCACTAGGCTACCCCCTTTTTTCTATAAAATTCAGTTGGGCTGGTGGAGTAATCTTCTAGCAATTCTGTTTAATAAAACAGTATCAGACAATCACATTTCACATTCATGGAAGGGTAATATCATTATACCCATACTAAAAAAGGGGGACCCTAATCATAGATACATAGACAGTGTTGGCAGATAAGGGCCTATGGCCCACCCAGTCTGCCCATTTGAGCTTGTAAGTTCAGTTTATGTTTTCCTAGAAGTCTGTTGCCCCTTACTCCTGACCTCCAGAATTCCTTTATGTCTATCCCACGCATTCTTAAATCCCATGATTGTTTCAGCCCCCACCACTTCCTCTGGCAGGGTGTTCCACTTGTCCACCACCCGTTCTGTGAAGAAATTGTTCCTCATGTTTCCTCTGAAATGTCCTCCCTCCAACTTCATCCCATGCCCTCTAGTCCTGGAACATCTTTTGTTTAAAAATAGTGTATTCCTGCACCCTGTTCCTCCCTGTAAGATACTTGTATGTCTCTATCATATCCCTCTCTCTCTCCTCTCCTCCAGGGAGTACATGTTCAGTTCCTTCAACCTGTCTTCATAGGACTTGTGATGCAATCCATGCACCACCTTTGTTGCCCTCCTCTGAACCTTCTCTACCCTGTCTATGTCCTTACATAGGTATGGTCTCAAGAACTGTACACTGTACTGCAGGTGGGGCCTCACTAGTGTCTTTTATAGCGGAATTATGACCTCCCTTTTCCTGCTGGTGATGCCCCTGCCTATACATCCCAGCATCCTATTTGCTTTACCTGCTGCCTTGTCACACTGTTTCCCTACCTTGAGGTCATCAGAGATGATAACCCCAAGATCCCTTTCCTGCTTGGTGCATGCTATATCCTCACCCCCAACTGATATATTGTGCCAGGGTTTTTGTGCCCCATATGCATTATCTTGCACTTCCTTGCATTGAATTTCAACTGCCAAACCCTGACCATTCTTCAAGTTTCTGCAGGTCCCTTCTCATTCTGTCTCACCCTCTGGTGTGTCTACTCTATTACAGAGCTTTGTGTCATCAACGAACAGTGAAATTCTGCTTCTAGGTCCGCGCAATGTCACTGATGAAGATGTTGAATAGGACCGGTCCCAGCACTGATCCCTGTGGTACCCCACTGGTCACTCTTCCCTCTGCAGAGACAGCCATTTACCACCACCCTCTGTGTCCTGCCACCCAGCCAGTTACCTACCCACCACACTACTGTCCTGCCCACACCCATATTCCCCAGTTTGTGTAGTAGTCTTCTATGTGGCACAGTGTCAAAGGCCTTGCTGAAGTCCAGATAGGCCATGTCCACTGCCCTCCCCTGATCCACCTCCCTAGTCACCCAGTCAAAAAATTCAATGAGGTTGGTCTGACATGACCTCCCCCTGGTGAAACTATGCTGCCTTGGGTCCTGTAGTCCATTGACAACCAGATGTTCTACCAATCGCTCCTTCAGTAGTGCTTCCGTGATCTTCCCAACTGCTGAGGTGAGGCTGACTGGTCTGTAGTTCCCTGCTTCCTCTTTGTTCCCACTTTTGTATAAGGGGACTACATCTGCTGTCCTCCAGTCTTTGGGTACCTCCCCTGTTTCCAGTGATCGGCTAAACAGGATAGCCAGAGGTTCAGCCACCACCTATCTTAGTTCTTTAAGGACCCTGGGGTGCACCCCATCTGGCCCCATTGCTTTATCAACTCTTATTACTTCCAGTCCCTTCAGGACCCTTACTCATGTAAAGGGACTTGTGTCCATTTCTGCACCATTCTCACCCCTTGTACTCCCTTCAGACCCATTACCCTCCTCTTCCTCAGTAAAGACTGAGCAGAAATACCTGTTCAATATGTCAGCTTTACTGTTGTCATCCTCCATGCAGCCCCCATCCTCCCCCTTCAGTCTCGCTATCTCTCCCTTTGTATTTCTTTTTTCACTTATGTACCTGTAAAATGTTTTGTCCCTCTACCCACTGATTTTGCAATGTGTTCTTCTGTCTGAGCTTTGGCTTCCCTTACTGACCTCCCTGCCTCCCTTTGCTTCTCCTGGTACTTCTCCCTATCCCCTTCTGCCTGTGTCTTTTTGTATTGCCTGAATGCAATCATTTTGGCTTTCACTTTCTTTGCTACCTCTTTGGAAAACCATAATGGTCTCCTCTTCCTTTTCCTCTTACTAACCTGCTTAATGCATAATTCTGTTGTTCTTGTAATCCCCATTTTAAATACTGCCCACTGTTTCTCAACTTGATTCCTGTCCCATTCCCCTTAATGCCTCTTTCAAGTATCTCCCCATTTTCCCAAAGTCTGCCCCCCTAAAATATGTGGTTTTGTGTGGTTTGGTTCTGCTCTTTCTGTGATTTCAAACCACAATGACTGGTGGTCACTGTTCCCCAGGTGCTCCCCCACTGTTACCCCCATCACACTGTCCCTGTTTGTGAGCACAAGGTCCAGTATTGACTTCTGCTGAGTTGGTTCCATGACCAGTTGCTTGAGGAAGGCACCCTGAAGGGAGTCCAGAATAAATCTGCTCCTAGTTGATGCTGCTGCTGGGATGCTTCAGTCCACATCTGGAATATTGAAATCTCCAACCAGTACTACCTCACCCTTGTCTGCCATCCTTTGGATGGCTAGTATCAACTCCTATCTGTTTCTTCCTCCTGGGCTGGTGGTCTATAGACCACACCTGTGTGGATGGCTGTCCCCATTTTCCTTTCCAGCTTAACCCACAGTATCTCTCCCCATTTGTTCCTCCTGGATCTCTGTGGCCCTTATGTCATTTTTCACATACAGTGCCACTCCTCCTCCTCCCTTCCTGCCTGCTCTGTCTTTTCTGAATATGTTGTAGCCAGGTATGGCCATCTCCCAGTCATGGTTATCATTACACCAGGTTTCAGTGATGTCCACAATGTCCAGGTCTGACTGCACCATGACAGCCTCAGATCTTCATCTTGTTGCTAAGGCTCCTGGCATTTGCACACATGGCTTTCCATGATTTGACCTCCCTAGACTGTTTCGCTGTTCTATTCCAGCCCCTTCCTTGGTTGTTCTTTATCCCTGGTTCTCCTTGTTGTCTGCTCTTCTGCTGAATTTTGCCCCTTTTCTGCCTATCCACCTCTTGGGCACTAATCTCCATCTTTTGCACACTGCTTTGCAGAGATAGCCACTCCTCTGGTTCACTGGTTCCACTGCTAGCTGGGGGGGTGAGCAAGCAGCTACCCTCCTTGTTGGCCTGCCACCCCCCTTTGTTAGTTTCAATGCTTGTCAATGTAGCATTTAAACTTATCATTGAGTGCTTGGATTCCCCTCCAGGATGGATGCAGGCCATCAGGCTTGAACAAACCTCCATCCCTCCAGGTGGGTCCCCAGTCACCAATGAATCCAAACCCTTCCTCACAGCACCAGTTCTTCAACCATGAGTTAAAGTTCCTGGTGCATGCACTCCTATGCTCTCCCTTGCCTCTCGCAGGAAGTACTTCTGAGAAAGTGACAGAAGTAGCTACTTGCTTGAGACCCCTCCCCAATTTCCTAAACTCTTCCTGAACTTCCTTTGGCTCCTCATTTGCCAGGTCATTAGTACCTAGGTGGATAATGACATCCAGCTCACCCTCCCATCTTGCCTTCCCAGTGATCCCCAGGATCTTCCTTCCTTCCCTCCATGCCGTGGCACCTGGTAGGCACCTCACCTCCCTGTCCTCCCCCTCCTGTGTTCCTAGCTGGATCCCTCTTATGATGGAGTCCCCCACCAGGATTCTCTTCCTCCTCTTCTGGGGTCCACTGCTTTCCCCGCTGAGGTCACCTGCTTGGCTAACCTCCACATCCATTCCTTCCACTTCTCTGGGTACCTCTATTTGGTTGTCTTCATTTGCCAGTGTGGCATATGAGTTCTTGAGTGGAATAGGATCTGGGATGTGCCTCTGCCTGACCACTCTAACCCTCCCTGAGCCCACTGTCATCCAAGTGCTCCTCGTTCTCGGCATCCTTTGAGGCAGTTGAATTGGACTGGGTGGTCTCTGGATAGGGGTGATGGTGCTCCTGACCCAGTTTTCTTCTGCTCTGATCTCGCTACCTCATCCCCCAGTCCAGAGAGATGCATGCTGATAGGGCAGCACCAAAGTGTCCAGAAGGTCTGCCTGAATATGGCTGCCCCACAGCCACTGAATTGCACCACTCCCCACATTATACTGCAATTATTCTGCTATTCCACTACTTGTCTGCTGCTGAAACTCTCCTAGTTCCCTTTTTATTAATTTACTGTCCTACAAATCCTACCACTGATCCTCAGATAATTTTCTTTAAAAAAAAAAAAAAAGCAATAAATACATAAATAAGTCAAAACACTTGTCATGCTGAGGGTGGGCTTCTTCCCCCTTATGCTCCTCCTACTTCACACCCCTTACTATACCCTGTGTTTAGCTCCTGTCAATCTGATTTAACAGGGCATATAATTAAGAGTTGGGGAGGGGAGGAGGAGGGGGGTGAAAATTTGCAGCAATTAAAGACAGCACAGAATTACACCACCACTACATTTTAAATTTTCAACAGCCCAAAAACAATTCTAAGTAAAGACAACAAAGGAAGTACAGTGTCACTAAAAGCCCACAATCTAAGTTTAAAGAAAAATAGCAATTACCAGTTACTCTAAAGCACTGAATTGAATATGTTTCCTTCCTTCCCCTTCTGGCTTCTTCTGAGAAAATAAAACTCACTTGCTACCTCAACTCTGACTAAGCCCCACCTCCAGTTATCACTTAGCTGAGGTCAGAGGCCAGACAATTAACCCCCCTCACCCAACTACAGGGCAGTCAGACAAGCCAAGATAAAATTTGCAGCAGTTAAAGACAGCACAGAATTACACCACAACTACGTTTTAAATTTTCAACAGCTCAAAAACAATTCTAAGTAAAGACAACAAAGAAAGTACAGTATCACTAAAAGCCCACAATCTAAGTTTAAAAGAAAAATAGCAATTACCAATTACTCTAAAGCACTGAATTGAATATGTTTCCTTCCTTCCCCTTCTGGCTTCTTCCCTAATCAACCCAAAAGTTACTTCCCAATAAGTTTATTGGACTGTATTGGGAACATATTTACAAGAATAATTCTCACAAGATTGAATAAGTGATTGGAACCGCAAAACATACTCAATATATATCAAGCAGGATTCAGGAAAAAACATTCCACAGTTAACCAGTGTTTTATTTTACATCACGTTATTGAAACATACTATGTTAAAAAACACCTGCTGGTCTTTCTCACCTTTGTTGATTTCCAGGGTGCTTTTGACAGAATAGATAGAATATTACTTCGAAATAAACTATTTAAACTCAAATAAACTATACAATATTAAGCCTAATTATCAGTCTTTACTCTGAAAACTGGACAATGGTGAGATATAACCTGGCAGGAAATGTAACCCAATATTTTACCACAAATCCAGGAGTGAAGTAAGGGTGTGCCCTTGCTCCTTTATTGTTTAATTTATTCATTATTGATTTACCAATTATTTTTCTCACTGAACATTCTTACTTTCCTTCTGTTGGAGGCACTATGGTGCCTACATTAGTCTATGCAGATGATCCAGTTTTGATCTTAATCTCACCTATAGGTTTAAATAAACAACTAAAACTCTTAGAACAATATTGTACTCAAAACAAACTGACCATAAACATTAAAAAGACCCAAACTTTAATAGTGGAAAAGTGTACCTCAAAATCCATTTGACACATAATAGACATCCCTCTTGAAGTGGTATCAACCTATTAATACCTGGGATATTATATTTCCTGTAATAATAAGAAAACTAAACAAATAGCATACACTATGAATAAGCTGCAACAGAGCAAAAATGCACTACTTAGATTTAACACAAAATATGGGGAATATTCAGTACTCTCCACATTACAGGCAGCAGAGATGAAAATGAATCCCGCCACATTATACGCTGCTGAGATTTGGTATGAAAATGAAACTGATACTCTTGGAAAACCTTTCATGCAACTACTGTATACAGAACTTTGCTACAACTTCCAAGATCTTCCCCTGCACAAATGGCGAGAGCAGGACTTGGTGGAGCACAAATAAAATATCTAGCTCTTGCCACAAAATTAACTTACTGGATAAGATGTACTAATCTTGATTCAAAAAGACTAGTAGAGATGTGTCTTCAAGAAAAAAGCATTATGGCTAACCCGAGGTTTTGCCTCACCCTGGTTAAAACAAGTTATATACGCATTCAAACTGATAAATTTAAAACACTTGTGGAAAGATTCGTTATTGGGCATATCTACTGCACAAAATTATGCTACACTGATTAAAAACAGATTTAAACAAATATCCTATGAAAACGATATGATAAAAATAAGATATTTAAGATTACACAATTGGTATGCAGAAAATAAAATCAATGATGCACTTGAACCGAATCTGTTACATTTAACAAACAAGAAAGAGCAATTTTTTTTTAATTCTGTTTGGAATTGTATCCATCAGAAACCCTGAACTACATATTTTCCAAGGAAAGATCCCAGTATAAAGAATTATAGTATATAATTATACTGTGATTGTGGTTATAAGGAAATTGAAACTTTGCCAAATGTTTTATTCCGCTGACCTAAATATCAACTGATGAGAAATGTATTTATTGAACAGTATCTTCAACTTGATTCACTTACTAAGCATGACATTCATGGCTGGATTAACCTGTATGCAGATTACGACACGGCGTAGGGCCCCATGGTTCTGCAGGGCCCCCTCACTGTTTAATGTAACTTAATTTAGTTCCTTTTTCCATACACGGCAGACCATAGCCGCCAACCTCAGACTGGCCATACTTGCTGTACTGTCAAGCAGTTGTGGGATCATCACATTCACAGCATTGCCAAAAGAAAAGTCCCCCGCCTGAGCGAGTCTCTGTTTCTCCGGCTCCACCTCTTGGGGGTGGGGCGAGCTGCACAGCACAAAGTAGTCTAGGATTGGTCCACCTGACCCCACCACCACAACAACAATGTCTCAGAGGTCCTCCTGGAGGTGTGGCTACTAGGAAGCAGGAATCTGCGTGCATGTGAGTAGTGTCAGGGCATGTGGCCAGGCAATGAGTAGTGGAGGACGGAGGAGGATGAGTGGACAAAGGTCGGTCGGAGATTGCCTCACTCTCAATCGAAGAAGACTACAGACTACTAGTAGAGAGAGCAGGCCGGGCCGGAGTCGACTGATTTGCCACTGTTCAGCGCTTCTTTTCATTAGATGTTGATGACAACTCTGATTCCGAGAGTTGGAGAGACGGTGTGCTGCTTGTTGTGTGCAGGTGACTGTAGTCAGTCAGTGCTGCTGCTGGGCCTCTGGTCCTGTGAGAGTCCCAGGCCAAGTCCGATGATCGACCAGTCTGTCAGGGCGGCGACACCACCAGGTGTGTTGTTACTTGCTGCATGCTAAGTGCCAACACTGTCATGTTGACTTTCTTATTTTGTCTTGACTTCAATGATTTTGGATTTGGTTGATGATTTGGTTGGATTGGAACAGTAGGAAAGGAACACTTAGCAGTTACTTGAATTGAAGCAAAAAAAGACTAAAAAAACAGAGAAAAGAAAATAATTGCATTTACATGGGGGTGAGGATTGCCTGCTACTGCTTCTAGCCTGGGCTCAGGGGGCTGCAATATTCTATAGCCATGGTGGGGCTACCTACTATATTCACTTTTGAATTTAAATTCTTTGATGCATCATTTATCAGAAATCTGGAAGCAAAACCACATTGCTCTGAAAAGATTCTACTTAGCTTCACCACTAAGCTAGAGGCTAATTTTTAAATTGATGAATTGCTGGAGTTTACAAGGTTTCTGCATGCCCAGCACCACAGAAGAGTGGGATGTTGGCATTTAGGGGCCCCCCGGTCCCAAAATATGACTTGGAGTAGTGCCCCCGCATCCATTAATCTGGCCCTGTTGACATTCTTCGAACATTGATGAATCCCTAGATAGAATTTATCACTTCAGACATTATGTAGTTTCTGAAGTGGATTCTCAATCTTATAACACTTAGGAACAAATAATAAGTCTATATTGCAAATATTTTAAATTAGAAATTATCAGTACATAATGGAGTAAATCTAATTTATACAGATATTGATGTGTTTTTTTCAAGAATAGTATGAAAGGCATTTGTAAAAACTAAATATCATGCAATAGGGGAGAAGCCACCCCCCAACCCATTCTCTGTTTTATTCTTTTTATTTTCATTTTATGTATTTTTGTAATTACTTGAATGTTGATCAAATAAACATTTGAACTGGAACTTGATATCCTTCAAGGTAGGTTTAGTCACATACAAGGCCTTATATGGTTTGGGTCCATGCTATTTGTATGACCTCCTGACTCCTGCATGTCCCAAGTGCTCTCTACATTCTGCCTAGGAGGGTATCCTAGGGGTTCCTAGGGCCTAGTTAAAAACATCTGGAGAGCATGCTGTCGCGGTGATGGCACCAGTCTTGTGGAACTCACTTCCCAAGTCCCTGAGGGGGGGCCCCCTTACTGGAAGCTTTCAAATGGGGTCTGAAGGTGTACCATTTTAAAGAAGCCTTTGGGGCTCAGTACACTGCTTTTTATTGTTGATTTTATTATTAATCTTTCAAGTTAACACTAATTATTTTCCTCATCTGCATGTAATCTGTACAGCACCCTGACCCTCAAGGAAAGGGCACCTTAGAAATAAAACCTTGTTATCTATCTAGCTATCTATCTGTCTATCTATCTATCTGTCTATCTATCTATCTGTCTCTCTCTCTCTCTCTCTCTCTCTCTCTCTCACTATATATATATATATATATAGATATATATATATATAATGTAAGTTTTGTACAGGTCAGATACACGGCTGCGGAGTTATTAAGTGTGATCTTCTTGTGCGTTTACGTTTTTTCTGGAATTCTACGGTCGTGCCTACAGATCGCACGGTTTGCACGACTGGCCTGAAATCTTCAGGGAATGAGCGGCCAGGGTCCCCGATGTGCCTTTTGAAGATTTTGTGAAAAAATATTAAACGGTTCAAAAGTTATTCAAAAAACAATTTCCCATTATAAGTCAATGGGAAAAGTTAACAAAAAGTTCGACAGTGTCACAAATGCATTTTTACTTTCGAAAATTGCCTTCTTATTTTCACAAATCCACCATTTTGTTTTCAGTTAGTGATCAGAAAAATGCTTGGCATTTAAAATTGAGACCCTCTAGCAACCTAATTATTTTTGTATTCACCTAGTCGGAGCCTGAGGATGCTAGCCGTGTCTTTATTTTGGGGTAAAACACCCTAGAAATATGTTTTTCAAATTTCTGGAAAATGTACTTTCACAAAGTACTTTTGTGCTCATGAAAGTGTCACAAATTTTTGCGAAAGCTTTCGCAAATTGCGACAGTACTTTTCTAGGCTGTGGGGAAATGACAGCAATTCTTTGTCACCCCACTGCAAAAGAACGGTTTGGAGTTTTGGGCTGAAATTTGGAGGGAACGCAGCTGACATCTCACAGATGTGCCTTTCAGTGTTGTGTTGAAAAAATATTACACAACAGCAAAGCTACAGCACTCCAAAATTGACACTTTTTCCCATAGGATAACATTATGGCAGCCGACGCATTGCAGCAATCGTTTGGTGACCTGCTGCAAAATAACGGTTTGGTCTTTGGGGATGAAATTTGCAGGGGATACAGCCAACATCCCACAGATGTACCTTTTCAGTGGTTTGGTGAAAAATATTACAGTGAGGCAAAGTTATGTCACTCTGAACTTCTGTTTTTTCCCATAGGATAACATTCGACATCGCTGCCTTTGAGGCCCGTATCTTGAAAGCAGTCGAGATCTAGTTTTGTCAAAAATTCTTAGCCCCATTATGGGGTACAAAACTAGCCAGGAAAGTGATAATACATATGACTTTTAAATTTTTTTTCTATGTCGTATGGTTACTGAGATATAAGCAATTTACTATTCCAACTCCTGATTTTTGTGTTCCGAGAGTCATTATTTTGCATACATTCTTTCTACTCACTGTCTTTCTCTATACAGCTTTTGGGGAAAACCAGCCTGTGCGCTTACATTACTGTTACCATTACCATTTCTGCTTGCGGTTCCGTACCCATTTCACTTACCAGTCACGTTTACGCCACCATGTGCGTTACCCTTTGCGTTTTCATTTGCAGTTGCGTTTCCATTGTTTTTAACATTTCTGCCTACAGTACTGTTTCTCTTTCTGTTTTGCTTTGCATCACCATGCGCATTACGATTTGCGTTTGTGGGCACAATGTTACTATGTGACAAGACATCACGTGGGGGGAGCGCCGGGGCCACAGGGCCCCGTGCTCCCTCTACGTACGTGGTGGGAGTGTGGGCCCACAGGGCCCAACGCCTGCCGCCTCATTACATTCACTATTTCTCATTATCATTCTCAAAGAAGGAAAATTAGAGGCAAAACTCCATTTAATGCATCAGTTAGGTTGTTCCACAGCCATAAAAGCAAGAAATTCGATGTTAGGGTTGAAACCCCTTTGCACCCCTCCAGCCCACCCCAACGTTGGGCTGCGCATTGGGGTCATCAGTCCTAACTGTCACCCCATTCTCCTATTCCTCAGCTTCTTTCCACATGTGATGGGGTGACAGTTAGGCCGAGTACTAATGTCGCACCCCATTCCAGTTGGGGGTGGGCTGAGGGTGCAAAGGGGTTTCCTCACTTTTGTCGCTGTGGAATAACCCTAACTGATGCATTAAACAGAGTTTTACCTCTAATATATATATATATATATATATATCAATCTTTCTACCTGTCAGTCAGTCTACAGTATCTATCTATGAGGTCAAGGTGCTGAAATGCCAAAGAGAAATTGATTTCCCTTGGACCTGCTTTGCCGATGTGCAAAACACCACATTTCAGAATCCTCACAGAATACAAATTTGGCATCTGCTCACCCTTATTACAAACCCCAAATGCAGGGACAAAAGTTGATTAACTTATATCCCACGCTCTTCCAGGCTGGTTAAGACAATACACCAGAAGATTGGTAAGCTTTTTAGGATAAAAAAAATACTTGGTCATGGAAACTAGCAGACTGCTGGGTAGCAGTTCCCTAATTTTTACAATATATTATGAGCTTGTGTGCTATTCCTTGGCAGGGGCTGGGATGATTAATAAAGTCACTTCTTTGTACAGTCTTGTTTGTTGGCTTGTTGCTGGCCTTCCAACTCAAACTCACTATTGCACTCTTTATGAGAGCATGGGGTGTCTTTCTTTTAAAATGTTATCCATGGACCAGCACCCCTGATTGTACCTCCACCTCACAGGCAGCAACACATATGTAGGTATATGTACTAACCTTAGGGCAGAGGCACTTATCGTATAAAGATAAGTGTCAGGATCTCAGTTCTATTTTACTTCTCTAATGCATATTATGCTTCACTATATTTTTATAATGCATTCTGCCACTGGGAGATGTTATCCATTATATTTTATTGTATAATCATAAGTTAGGCAACAGTGCCATCTTTAGTGCTTATGCATAACCGTAACTGCAAGTGACCTTGGAAGCATCACATATCTTATTGCTCACTTATGTTCTGCAAGCTAAGCAGCTTCTCATGTTAGTTAGGATGGCTACTGACACCACCTGTTTTCAGCCAATTGCTTACTTTTTATGTATCTTCTTTAGTAGTTACCATGACAATTGTCAGGTATAAGACCCCTTGCAGCATGTAGCTTTACTGGGACTAGAGATTGTGCCTACATAGGTAAGGAAGCTGGGTACCCTCCCAGTAATTGTACTGTAAGTTGTAAGCCTGCACCATTATTATTCACCAGTAATAAATTATATTTATTATCTGGAAACCACTTGTCTGTTGTCCCTTCCTTTTGTGCAGTTCCAAGAAGAACCTGAGAAAGGTAATTTTATTACCCAGTTACAAAAGAACATGCTAAACATGCTATATTTATGCAGAGGGTGGCTCTGGATAAATATCCTAATAGCATAACTAGCCTTTTTACTTCCTTAAAGAAGTCAAGAGATAAATGTGAAATGGAATCTCAGTCTCCTTCATATGTTATTCCTTTTAGGCACACCCAGCAGGGTCAGAGAGCCTTGTCACATTATGCAACTAAACTGTACAATAATCTACCACCAAGCATTACTCAGCAAAATACTGTCTCTGCTTTCATAATAAACCATAGTGCTTGATATGAATCAATGTTCTCTTGCCATTGTAATCAGTAAATATGATATGGTCTGTTTGTATACTATTTTATTTGTTCTTACTGTATTTATTATTAATGTGAATTTTGTCAAATGTTTAACTTATTCAGGACACATGTGAAAATTGACATTTTTTGCCTACTATGCTTACCAGAATAATCAATAACAAACAAGTCTGAAGATCACTCACAATTCTGCAGCTTCAAATGATTTCAGGCTTTTTTTTTTCCTGTCACAGAGGCAGGAATTCCCTCACAACATGTCTCCTGAACAAAGTGGTGGTCTCCTCCAAAGCTGCTCTCACCTTCTTTCTCACTAGCCTTTCAATCTCCAGTGTACTTTCCCAAAACAAGGCAACCTAGGGACTGATGTACCCAATCCACACCTCAATCAGTGTCTAAATTGCTGTATGCTTCCTATCCTTCTTTCTGTTGGCTGATGTGTTGTCATGGCTTAATGGAGCCTATCTGCCAGGCAGTGGCATCAATAGTTATAAACGGTATGGAGTTCCTCCACTATAATAACTTTCTTCAGCACACTGAATCCCCCCGTCCACCACCCTCAACCCTCACTGCCCTACCTTTACTCTAGCCACA
The DNA here is from genome assembly GCA_016271365.2 of Neoceratodus forsteri. NCBI lineage: Eukaryota > Metazoa > Chordata > Ceratodontiformes > Ceratodontidae > Neoceratodus > Neoceratodus forsteri. The sequence continues at coordinate 824,256,418 of CM057455.1, read as the reverse complement.
ACTTTGCTACATTCCTACCCTCATGTACTCTTCTCACCCCCACACATTTCCTCATCCTCTTCCTTGCCCATTCCCTCCCACTCTGCCTCCCCTCCATCTAGCTCCCCATCTCCTTTCTGCCTTTGTCCACTTTTACTCCTCACCCTTTCTTAATGATGACAAGACCTCACATTGAGGCTGCTTCCCCCTCTCCCTTAAACTAAATACAACTTGTAATTACTCTTGAAGAGCAGTCTCTCAAGCTCACATATTTTTCTTACTAACTTGGCTAATCTCCTTTTTTGTAAATGTCTTGAACTGTGCTCTGCATGGGTTTTTGTGGTAAAAAAATCAAACAGTATTGTATATACTAAGTAATTTTTTGTTCTTTGCACCAAGTAGTGTTTTGTACTATGTTACCTGACATGGAACCTTTGTAAAAGAGTTCCTGCTCAAAGATAATATCCAAAACAATAAATAAATAAATAAAAATAAAACTCTTCAGGAAGGTGAGTGAGGCCAATGCAGAGATGGAGCTCCAGCTGGCAATGTGGGTGAAGAAAGGGGATAGGGTAAACTTCTGTTACATCTGGGAATCATGCAAGGTCAAAGGAGGTAAAGTGAGGCTTAAATGCAATGAAGGGTGGAAGGAGGCTGACAAGAAGATGGCAGAGATATGGAACACTTATTTTTGTTCAATATTTACTAAAGAGAAGGATAAGTCACTGCCAGATTGTGGGGTTGAGAAGGGAGGAAGCAAAGATGCTGGGGCAAAGGTCCCAATAACAAAGAAAAAGGCGTTGGAAAAGCTAGCAGAGTGGAAAGGAAATAAATATATGGGAGCTGATGGCTTACAGCTGAGAACATGATATGAGGTAGCAAGGTTTATAGCACAACCACTAGCAGACATTTTAAATACTGTAGCTTGATAGCCACGGGGTTGTCCCTAGGGACTGGAGGACAGCGAATGTGATTCCACTACACAAGAGTGGAAAGAAGGATGAGCCAGAGAACTATAGGTGAGTCTGCTTCATGTCTATAGAGGGGAAATCTTAGACTCCCTACTGAGTAAGGACCTGGTAGACTTCCTAGAATGGGCTGAGCTACAATACAGGACCCCAGACAGCATGGGTTCACAAGATGAAGGTCTTGCCAGATGAACCTGGTTGAGTTCTTCCACTGGGTTACCACAGAAGCAGACACAGAGCAGGCAATTGACATACCTTGACTTCAGTAAGGCTTTGGCTCAGTCCCCACAAGAGAATGGTAAAAAAAAATTAGGGACCATGAGGTAGAGGAAAGGATGGTAAATTGGGTAGGCAGTTGCCTGGGAGATAGAACACTGAGTGTGGTAGTCAATGTGAAGTTTTCAGAAGTGAGGGAGGTGACCAGGGGGTTACCTCAGGGGTTAGTACTAGGACTTGCCCTCTTCAATATTTTCATCTATGACACAGAAGAAAGTATCAAGGGTATCTGCCTTGTTGTGGATGACACAAAGATCTGCACAAGGGTGAACACGGAGAAAGAGAGATGAGAGCTAAGGGAGGATCAGGGCAGGTTTGAGGGCCGATCCAAGATTTGACAGATGAACTTTAATGCTACAAAATTTAAAGTAATGTACATCAGGAAAAGGAAAACGGGGTGCAATATGAAATGGGAGACGTGGTGCTGGATAACACTCTCAAAGAAAAGGATTTAGGGCTGATGATAATTGGATACCCTAAAAATATCTGCACACTGCAACAGGGCAGTGAACAAGGCAAACAGAATTTTGGGATGAATAAGGAGGGAGATGAGCAGTAAAAGGTGGGAGGTGATCCTCCCCTTTGTACAGGTCACTGGTGCAGCCTCACCTATATGTCACTGGTGCAGCCATACCTGTAATACCTCACAAGGTACTGGAGCCCACACCTGAGTAAAGACTGCAAAAAGGTGGAGGCAGTATAGAGTAGGGCAGTTAAGATGGTTCATGGCCATGAGGATTTGAAATATTTATTTATTTATTAGCTTTCATTGACCAGGTGAGTACATTAGACACAGTTGTGCATATTTTCAGGTACAACCATGGAGGCTGCAAGACAGTCATTACAATAATGATATACAAATATACAGTAAGCTGCAATAATGTAAGGACCATTCACACAATAATTACAACACAATAAGGACCAATGCAGCCAATTAACAAATACAACAAAGCATGTTGTGGAGCAGAAATGTAAAAGCACAAACATGAGGTACAATAGTTCATGTAAAATATATAAGCAAGCCAGAAAGTTAGAGATGTATAGGCCAAGATAAATGCATAGGCAACAAGAACTGAGAAAGCAAGCAAAAATGCACAGTCTCTTAGCATTTTCATTTATTCATTCTGCCTCATCAGCATTCTTCTTAAAGTCTCTCCTACATAACTTTTCTTCTCTCTCCCGTAACTGTTCATGACTGTCTTTCTCAGTCACCCCCCCCCCCCCACTAGTTCTGCCCTGGCAAATTGTTTCCCCCATTACCTGTACATATGGGGCTGGATATCCAAAAGGGTTGCCCATGCACAATAGGGTTGCGCCTGCACAAGTCTGAAATTGTACCATTCTGCGATATTTAGCAGGAGGCAGTTGCTCCCCCCAAGTCATGCTGAGCAACAGTGCAATGCTAATGAAGGCATGCTCAACCGGAGGGGGAGGAACCATGCATAAACTGCACAGCCCGATATTCAGCCAGGCTGTGCAGAGTTGTGCAGGCACAACCCCCTACCTGCGCCTGCACAACTTTGAGCCCAAAAAAAAGGATTAAGTCGAGGGCCACCCACAGGTGAGCTGCTGCATTGCAGGGTGCAACACAGCAGCTGCCACCTGTGGGTGGCCCTCCACTTGTTCCCTGTGCCCGCCCCTGCAGCCGGATCATGAGCATAATGTGAAATCTCCTCACCCACTGCTCGATCACGGGCATAACATAAATGACAACCCCCACTGGCCTGATCATGGCCAGAACAGAGTCACCCTCAAGAGCAATATCTGGTGGTCAGTGGACATGAGAAGCCTGATAATAGGCATAAGGTCAAACCCCCAAGTCCAATTTCCCTGGTGGTCCAGTGGCCTCCACCCAACCACCACGGACCCCCACCACCCCGCTCCCCCATCAGCCGGTAGGCAGCACCACCTGCCTGCCGCCGCCGACTGACTGCTCAGTAGGGCTGCGCGCCCATTGGTTCAGGCAAGAGCCAATGGCACGCGCAGCCATACCGTAAGGCGGTCCAGATATGTGAATGAATAATTCATTCATATATCTGGACACCTCATCAAACATGCCCATTGATAGCTTGCTCTGAACAATGGCGTGCATCCGGCAATCGATCAGTGAACAGGCGGGCAGTGCTGCGCTCGCCGGCTGACGGGAGTGGGGTGGTGGGGCTCCATGGGTGGATGTAGTGGGGGCCACTGGACCACCAGGAAATTGGACTTGGGGGTTGACTCTTGTGCCCGATGGGCTTCAAGGTCCACTGGACCATCAGGGATATTGTCTTTGGGGGTGAATTCCGTTCTGGCCATGATTGGGCCAGTGGGAGGGTATCATTCACGGTATACCCTGCGATCAGGCCAGTCAGGATTTAATCCATGCCATGATCGGGCTGCAGGGGCATCGGTCCCCGATGGCTGCTGCTGCCTGGCAGGGTGGCCAGGCGCAGTCATCGGGATCAGTGCACCTGCATGCTAATGTCATGCAATGAAGAGAAGCAGATGCAAGGCCCTTGTGCACCTTGCATGAATTATGGTCCCATTTGCATGTCAGCTTTTGAATATCGGAAATTTGCGCATGGCGTAATGGCACTTGCGCCACTGCATCTTGAATGCTCCACTCTGACCACTTGCGGTGGTGCAAGTTCCACTGTGCCATGCACAGTGGCTGTGGCTGGGGGGGCGATATTCAAAGGAGTTGCTCAATAGCGCAACTCCGTTGAATATTGCTCCGGCCACATCCCAACGCAACTTGTTTGAGCAGCTCAAGGCTTGCACCACAGAATAGCGCAGTTTGAATATCCAGCCCATGATATTTTGATTTGTCTTAAATTTTTTGATTCTACTCCTTGAAATAGTTTATTTGCTGTATATGATTTTTTTCACATCCCCTACCCCCAGGACATATCTGGAAACACTGTTAGCAGCTCAGTATGTCTTTAGTGGTGAAACTTTTGAAATCAATAAATAATTCTGTCTCTTGCCAACTTCCTTGTGCTTCTCACCCTGTCCCAGCAGTCCTGTCAGATCAGAGGGCTCTGCGCTGCACAGGTTCAGCCATGTTTATTTACATTTTGCAGTTTTGTGAATACAGCCTTCTGTTGCTCTACATGTTACCCAGAGGGGTTGTTCTTTATAGAACCTGTGCCTGTTGCCTTTCCTGGAGCCTGGAAATTGTCTGGTGATGTGGGCACTGTTGTCTTTGAGAGCATGGATTCATGTTTAGGCTCCAGTGATGAAAATCGGCGAAAATTGGGATTAACTCCTACCATGTACTCCTGTTAGAGAAAACAATACACCCTGCTTGTTCCCTACAGCAAGCAGGTCCCAGGACAGAGGGATCAGATGGTGAATATGCTGGACATTATGGTTCCAAGCTACAGAAGGTAAGCTCCAACTTTCTAGGCGTCTCACATGGGTTTCTCTATTTTGTGATTTGTCTTGTCTAAGGAACTCATTATACTATGTGTTAGATTGTTGCTTATTATGTTGAGTACATAGCCAAATTTGGACCAGCTTTATAACATGTTTAACTGAATATATAAGATGGTTTCTTGACTAGACAGAGCTCAACTTGTGTGCTGATTTTTACTATTTTAAATCACAATGTAACTGCTTCTTTCCTTCCCTTACCTTTCTAGTCTACCTTCTTTCTGTTAGAATGTACAGTGCAATTTGTTTTCACCTGAAGTGCTCCTTCACCTTCCTATTTTCCAGTTAACTAGCCTAGTCCCCTCTTTCTCCTTTTTCCCTGACTAAATTTCCCTCTATAACACTTTCAATTTCAGCTACCATCCTCTCTGTTACATACTCCCGCTCATAGATACATAGATACATAAAAAGGCAAGGCAAGGTAAAGTTTATTTTTCGAGGCTCCCAATCCTGGAGGCTCTGGTCACTGTACAAATAAATAGAACTAATCATAAAACTACAACACATACATAAATTAAACACTAATAAATAAAGCCAGATAGTATAAAAAAGCTAAAATGTGGTAATCATTAAAAGGCAATCCCAGAACTGAATACTACCAGACAGTGCCTGGAAAGGCTTGGCTAAACGGTAGGGCCTTGAGGCAGGCCTAAAATATTTTCACTGAAGGGGACCTCCCTTACAGATGGTGGCAGTGAATCCCACAGGATGGGGCCAGTGATGCTAAAAGCTCTGTCACGAGCAGTCTTTAACCACATCCTGGGAATCACAAGGAGGCTTCTGAAGGAAGAACTGAGGGAACAGTCCAAGACAGCGGGTGTCAGACAAGTATCCAGGGCCCAGCCCATGTAGGGCCTTAAAGGTGAGCAAGCCCACCTTAAAGAGGATCCTCCACTTCACTGGCAACCAATGCAGTTCACGCAGCACTGGAGTGATGTGGCAGTATTTAAGCTGCCCCATCAGCAGCCTGGTGGCTGCGTACCACTCTAGCTGCAGCCTGTGGAGGGTACCTCCTGAGACCCCGAAGTAGAGTGCATTACAGTAATCAAGTCTAGATGTTATGAAGGCATGCACCAAAGTGGGGAGATCCATAGGCGGAACTAGGGGCTTGATCCTGGCAATGCTGCTAAGATGGTAGAAGTTGGTCCAGGCAATGGATGACACCTGAGCTTCAAATGTCAATCTGCTGTCAAAGGTCATGCCAAGATTGCACACCCTAGAGGAGGCCTTCGATGGCACAGACCCCAGGAATAACCCAGTATCTGTGGTAGAGGCCCACCTATCATGCCTTCTGTTCAGCTCCACCACTAGTACCTCCATCTTATCAGGGTTCAGTCACAACCTGCTGGAGGCCATCCAGTCATTGATCTCAGCAAGGCATCTATTTAGCACCTCCACCACATTGGATGTCCCAGGGGCAAAGGAAAGATACAGTTGGTATTATCGGCCTAGCAATGAAAACCCAGACTATATTTCCTAATGAGCTCTCCTGGGGCACGGCAAACAACATCGGTGACAAGACTGAACCCTGAGGTACTCCTCATATCAGGAGACTAGGGGAGGAGTAGAAATTTCCCATCACTACTCATTGCCTCCTGTTTGTGAGATAGGACTCAAACTAGCAAATGACAGTGCCGGAGAGGCCACAAAATTCACTCAGGCAGTCGAGCAGCACACAATAGTCTACCATGTCAAATGCTGAAGAGAGTTTGAGGAGGACAATAATTGTCCCTTCTCCTTGATCTCAAGCCCTAAAGAGGTCATTATGCACCTGAACTAATGCAGTATCTGTGATATGCCTCACCCAAAACCCTGACTGGAGGAGTTCATACAGGTCAAAGGTCATGAGGTGTGCCTCTAGTTGCCGCACTACAGTTTTTTCAACAACCTTCCCTAAGAATGGGAGGTTGGAAATTGGATGGTAATTTGCCATGATGTCAGGGTCTAACAATGGTTTCTTCAGAAATGGCCTAACCAGAGCCTGCTTCAAGGCATCCAGAAAGATCCTCTCAGAGACAGAACACCGAACAATCCACGTGAACACTGGGCCAATGGAATCGACACATCTCATCTAAAAACATGTCGGCACCGGTTCCAGTTCACAGTATGTGTGCTTTAACCCGAGGGTAACCTCAATAACCTTAGCCACCGCCACTGGTAAAGTGATGTCAGATAAAGGTCAACCAACCCATTAAGTCTACCCATCCTACCTGACTATGCTGTTTTTGCCATAGTATCTGCCCCCAACCCTTGCTTCTGCCTCCTTCTTACTAAGGCCATGTACCTGTCTCATATCAGCTTGAAACTGTCCACTGATTTGGCCCTTATCACTTCCACTAGTGTCTGTTCCACTTGTCCACCACTATTTTGCTGAAAAATTGTTTATGGACATTTTTGTTAAATCTCCCTCCTGCCAGTTTCAATGAGTTTCTCCTCATCTCTGTATTTGTGCTGAAGTCAAACAGAGCTTTGTAGTCTACACCCCATGCAGCTACATGTAAGTTTCTCTCATGTCACCTCTTTCCCTTATTGCCCCAAGGGTGTACCTGTCAATGTGCTGCAGCCTCTCCTTGTATAGTAAGTCATGCCTCTCAGCCCCTGGAGCATGCTGGTCACCCTGCACTGTACTGCCTCCATCCTTTCACAGTCCTTTTCCAGGTATGGACTCCAGTACCTTTCACAGTACTCCATGTGTGGTCTTGCCAATGATCTGCACAGTGGGAAGATTACCTCCTAGCTTCTGCTGCAGATCTCCCTCCCTGAGCATCCCTGCATCCCATTTGCCTTCCCCACAGCTTTGTTATGGTGTGCTTTGTATTTTAGGTTATTGTCAGATATTATGATCCCAAGGTCCTTCTCCTCCACCATGCACTGTAGTACCACTTGTAGCACTTGTAGCAAGGAGCAGAGGCATGCTTTTACCATCAAGTCTAGTGTTCCTGAAACAGCTTCAAGTTGAACAAACCCACTGGAAAAAAGAGAGCTCAATTTTGTAGTTTCTAATCGCAGGTCAAGTTTAATTCATAAAGTGAAAAAAATTAACCGCAGCATAAAGTCATGACAAAACAACTTCAGAGCTTCAAGGCCAAACTACATCTTTGTCAGGGGGCAGAAAAACAGAGACTAATGTCTGCTTAGACATGAAAGGGCAACAGCTCTCACTGGTGGCACCAATTAGCTGCATAATAGGTTAATCACTACAATTATGGAGAAATTGAAAAAAGAGGGGTCTATATATATATATATATATATATATATGTTAAAATGGAAGGAAGAACCAAGTTAAGAGAAGAGAAAAGGTAAGCAAATGTTTCTAAGTGAACCCTGATGCAAATGAGGGTGGAATAACAAAAACCCAAGATAACATTAAGCCACCAAATGAGAGCTGCCCTATAAAATGAACTGGGGACTGTCTGAACAAAGGTAAAAAAAAGGTGGGAAAGAAAAAAAGTATAAAACAGTCTGAATGTGCAAAATTAAAAAAAATAGAAAAATGGGAAAATTGGCAAGTAATTTGACTGAATAATTTTTTGAATAAGACAGGCTAGGCAAAATATCATAAGTCAAAAAAAAAAACTACAAGCTAAGCACTGCCACCAATGTCCATAACCAAATTACCCAAAAATGTCAAAATATAAAAATATTACTAACATTAATGTCTTTAACCTATAGTGCAACATGTAAGTAACAAAATCTAGCAAACATACAGGCTAAAATAAAGAAAGGTGCATCAAGGGCTAAGCAGTTATTAAAAAGATCAACAAGAACTGGTTAATTAATACATCCATCATTACTGTGGCACTTTTAATTCATCTAGCCTGATATACAGCTATCTAGAAAAGAGTAATGCACAAAACAAACATTGAAAACAATTATTTGAATGTATATCCAGTTATGTGCCTGCAAATAGATGGGAGGTTAGTCCCAAGGGAAAGGCACTCTATTAGTGTGATGCACCGCAAAGGAGAATACAGAAAAACTATTATGGCCAAAATAAAATAGCTCATCATGGGGTGTAGGTAAGGATGGAAAATAGACTGAAACCATATCCTAGAATGATGAAATAAATCAAAAACATAACAGGAAGTCCCAGTGGCCTGTATCTAAATAAATTTGTCTGAGCAACCTAAGTTGTTCAGAATCATTGCATTCTAGTACCACCCACTCCCATTGTATACTGCACCCTTAAGTTATTTTTCCCAGGTGAATAACTTTGCATTTTTTGCATTGAAGCTCAGCTGCCAGTTCCTTGACCATTTCTGCAGCCTACCGAGGTCCTTCCTTACTTCCCTTATCCCCTCCACATTGTCTACCCTTTCACATGTTTTGGTATTGTCTGCGAACAGGCAAACCTTGCCCTTTATTCTTTCCCCTATGTTACATATGATTACATTACATAGGCCAGAGCCCAGTACTAATCCCTGTGGCACTCCTCTCATAACCTGCTTTACATCTGAAATTTTCTCATTTACCTCTACCCTTGGTGTCCTTCCTCTCAGCTAGCTCACTGCCCAAGACAGAAATCTTTCTTCTACAACAAGGTCTCTTAGTTTTTTGACCAGTCTCCTATGGGAGGCAAATTCAAAGTCTTTGCTGAAATCTGTAGTATATGGTCAGTACCTACCCTTCACTGGCTGCTGTCCTGGTCACCCAGTCAAAGAAAACAATAAGATTGATCTGGCTAGACCTCCCCATAGTGTATCCAAGCTGCCTGGTGTCCTGTACCCCATGCCCTTCCAGGAAGTCCATTAGTTGTTCCTTTAGTATAGTCTCCATTACCTTCACCCACAATAGTTGTCAAGCTGACTAGTCTAGTTTCCCAGCTAATCTTTACATAGAAACATAGAAATACAAAAGTTGATGGCAGATAAGGACCGCAAGGCCCATTCAGTCTGCCCATTTCTTGTTCTACCTTATAAATGTGCCATCGGCCTTTGCTCTGTCAATGGCCTATCTATTCATACTCATCTGTATTGCTCCCTTATGCCTATCATATGCCTGTTTAAAGCCCTGCACTGTATTCATATCCACCACTTCCTGAGGTAGGCCATTCCATGCATCCACCACCCTTTCTGTGGAAAAGAACTTCCTCACATTACCCCTTAATCAGCCTCCCTCTAATTTCATGCTGTGTCCTCTTGTCCTGCTATTTTTCTTATATTGAAACATGTTAGATTCTTTCACCTTGTTAATGCCGTTAAGGTGTTTGAATATTTCAATCATATCACCTCTCTCCCCCCCTCCTTAGCTCTAGGGTATACATAATGAGCTCTGTTAATCTGTCCTCGTATGTTTTCTGATGCAGTCCCTGCACCATTTTGGTTGCCCTTCTCTGGACTGCCTCAATTTGGTTAATGTCCTTGTGAAGATGTGGCCTCCAGTACTGCACACAGTGCTCCAGATGGGGCCTAACCAGTGTCTTGTAAAGAGGGATTATTACCTCCCTCTTACGACAAGTGATACCCCTACTAATACACCCTAATGGCCCCCTAGCCTTACCTACTGCTTTAGTGGTCCGCTTGGATGATTTCAGGTCATCTGTGATGATGATGCCCAAGTCTCTTTCTTCCCTTGTGACTGCCAGCAACTCCGCTCCCAGCCTATAGGTGGCTTCAGGGTTTCCCTTTCCTATGTGCATGATCTTGCACTTCTTTGCGTTAAATCCCAGTTGCCACTCTTCTGACCATTTTGCTAGTTTATCCAGATCTCTTATCATTCTGCCCACCTTATCTGGATCATCTACTCTATTGCATATCTTGGTGTCATCTGCAAACAGACAAACCTTACCCACCACTCCATCTGCAATGTCACTGATGAAGATATTGAAGAAGACTGGCCCCAGGACTGATCCCTGAGGTACCCCACTTGTGACTTGCATCTCTTCTGACTGTATACCATTTACCACCACTCTCTATTTTCTGCCCATCAACCAGTTTTTCGCCCAATTGACCAACTTCTGACCCACCCTGAGCCTACCCAGCTTATTAATCAATCTTCTATGTGAAACCTTATTGAAAGCTTTGCTGAAGTCAAGGTAGGCGACATCAGCTGCTCCCCCTTGGTCCACCACTCTGGTTACCCAGTGAAATAAATCTATGAGATTAGTGTGATAGGACCTTCCTTTTGTAAACCCATGCTGTCTTGGATCCTGTGCTCCTATGGATTCCAGGTGCTGCACTATCCTTTCTTTAAGGAATGCCTCAATAATCTTGCCCACTACTGAGGTAAGACTGAATGGTCTGTAGTTCCCTGCCTCATCCCTGCTACCACTCTTGTGGAACAGGATCACATGAGCCCTTCTTCAGTCTTCTGGGACCTCTCCTTTGCTCAGTCACTCACTAAACAGTTCTGATAATGGCTGTGCTAGTTCCACCTTAGCTCCTTTAGTACCCTGGGATGTATACCATCAGGTCCCAATGCATTGTGCACCCTGAGCTTATCGAGCTCTTGTAGGACCCTTTCTTTTGTGAAGTGACTAGTGCTCACCTCCCTCTCTCCTGTGTCCATGGTGCTGAGCTGTGGGCCCGGCCCTACCTTTTCTTCAGTAAATACTGAGCAGACGTATCTATTTAGGATAGATGTTTTACATGGTCCTTGTGAACTTGCATGGGATAGAGAAGACGATCAGACAAAATTAGCAGGAGACAAATTAAATTTAATTTGTAAAGCGAACTTGAGAACGACAAAACAAAGATACAAAAATTAAAGAATACAAAACTTCAATTCAGGAGCTAGAAAATAGCTAACTCAAATCAGGGTGTTGACAGGTTCACACCCTTCTCCAAACTAAAAAAAATTCCCTTGACCAGGCGCTTTATAAAGCAGTTTCAAACATGTGACCAAAAGACTCCACCTTATCACAATCAAATTTGAACTAAAGAGGTGAAATAAAACATTAATTTCTTTTATAACTATCAATTAATATATTCATAAGTTGCCCACATCAAGGGGTCAGTACAGCATGAAATAATAACCTTTCTTTAATTGAATAAGTTCAGAGACAAATTTAGAAGGTCCGCCCCTCGGACCAGTAGCATAAATACAGGGCAATTTCAGCAGGCCGGCTCATAGCAGGCAAACATGAACGGAGCAAGAGGAGCAAGAGGAGCTTTTAAAACACGGGTCAGAACAAAAACTCCTTGTTATTTTATAACAATTTTTTGTATCTTTTCTGTATTCCAGCAGAAGAAAAGCAAGGTTATATTCTGGCATTACCATTAACAAAATATTAATTCGATTCCCGAACTGTTTCTTTTTATTTAAATTAAAAGTCCTTCGCGATAGTACGAGCATTCGAGCGGTAAGATTTAACGGAGCTCCGCACTAAAGCGACGTGTTTGCCCATTGCCTTTGGAGAATTTAACTCGTCTTTGGATTATAACCAGAAGGGACGAAAACTGGCAAGAGGAATTCACTGAATTTCAGAAAGCTAACTAAAATCCCAACACCACCTAGATACCGAAAAATCGGAAACCCAGAGACAACAGAAGCTTTAAAAGGTTTATGCTTTAAAGTAAAAAAAATAAAGTCGAGCGCTCGGCGGACGTACCGCCATTACTTTAAACCCATCGCAATCTCATAAATACCAAACCAAACCCTTTTAAACTTAAGGAAAATTATCCTACCATTACAATTCTGATTAAGGAGGGCTGGAATCCAACCTACACACGTATACAAATTCCCCCTTTATAGGATTAAGCATAGAATTTGATATATTTTTTTAAAAGAATGGGGGATAGGGGAAGGCAAACAAAGGAAACTGGATTGCACCAAACAGGGAGTCGACAGCAAGACAGGGGGGTTACAAAATTGGTGGCCAGCTCAACAAACCAACAAACACACATATACACAATGACAATACAGGAAAGGAAAAAGGTTGGTGCAGTCCAGTATAACCTTAAGCACAAAAAAAAAAATAAAAGGGGGGGCTCTCTATTACATTCCTCCCCCCTTAAGACCAAACATATTGGGTTTGAATACTGTTGGGATGGGAGAACCAGGATAACTGCCTTCAGATCCTTTAAACAAAAGGATGGAGCCATAGCCCACCCTCTCCAGGGCTCCACCTCGGGGTCCCACAAAGAAATCAAATTAAAGGAAAATGCAAATAATAATATAAATTTCCTAAGCAAATCTGCTTCTCTTTTTGCTTAGCGACATTTATCTTTCTCTACCCTGAGGTCTGTCGACAGTAAGAGAGTCTCCCATCCCATATCTTGATAGAAAATCAGTGTTACTATTGGTTGAGCCCTTCCTATATTTTATACTGAATCTATATGGTTGCATTGCGAGGTACCACCTCATTATGCATGGATTTTTATCCTTCATTACATGCAGCCAACGTAGAGGGTTGTGGTCTATCCATAGTTCAAATTCTCTACCCCATAAATAGAAGCATAAAGCTTCTATTGACCACTTTATAGCTAGGCATTCCTTTTCAATGACAGAATCATGTTTTTCCCTTTCATGTAGTTTCCGACTTATGAATATTACAGGGCGTTCTTCATGTTGTACTACCTGTGTGAGTACAGCCCCTATTCCACAGTTAGAGGCATCAGTTTGTACTATAAAGGGTCGAAAAAAATCAGGTGAATGTAAAACAGGTGAGGAACATATTTTAGCCTTTAGGTTACAAAAAGCTTCCTCACACTCAGGGGACCACTTGACTTTGTCTGGTTTGGCCTTCCTTGTTAGCTCTGTTAAAGGCTCGGCTATTGTAGAACAATTAGGTATATAAGTCTGTAATACCCGATGAGACCTAGGAATGACCAACATCTTTCTTTGTTATGGGACCGGGACTATTGGCCACGGCCTCAATTTCGTGATTTCTGGTTTCACCTTCCCATTACCAATTTGAAATCCTAGATATTTTGTTTCCTGCATTGCCAAGGAGCATTTAGAAGGATTGATCGTCAACCCAGCTTTAGATAAGGTTAATAATATGGCCTAAGGTGTTGTATGTGCTCTTCCCATGAAGGGCTGAATATCACTACATCATCCAGATAAGCTCGCTATACATTGTATGAGGTTGTAAGATGTTATCCATCACTCGCTGAAATGTAGCAGGGGCACTGTGTAGGCCAAAAGGCATTACCGTAAAATGATACAAACCGATAGGGTACTAAATGCAGTTTTTCTTTATCTTCTGGATCTAAAGGTATTTGCCAATATCCTTCGTTAGATCTAGAGTACTGATATATTTAGCTGCCCTAATTGGTCTATGATGTCATCTATTCTTGGCATTGGATAACAATCAAATTTAGACACTGCATTTAAACGTCTAAAATCGAGACAAAGTCTAATTCCCCTTCTTTCTTCTCCACTATAACCATAGGAAAGTTCCGTTCACTATGGGAAGGTTCAATAATCCTCAACTCCTGCATTTCCTAATTTCTTGTATAACCTCATTCCGTACTTTTCTGGTATCCTATAAGCTTTTGGCGAATAGGTATGGCATCGGGAACCATGATGTGATGAACAGCACCATGAACCTTTCGGTATGCCAGTAAATAAGCTTGGAAGGGTTCTAACATATTCTGTAAAGTAGAACTTTGTTCAGCAGTTAAGAATGGGTTGATTTGTACTTCTGAAAGATTACCCATTCTTTCCAGTCTTTCATAAGCTATATCTAATTCAGACTCAGGGGTTTCTGGGAGAATAAAGCTACATATGGCAGGTGTCCGTTCTACCCATGGTTTTAACAGATTTACATGGTATATCCTGTTTTTAACTTTCTTTTCTGGTAATTCGACTGAGTAAGTTACAGGACCCATACGCTTTACTATTTTGTAGGGCCCTTGCCACTTCATAAGCAGCTTATTATCAGAAGATGGTAGAAGTAGCAACACCTTATCACCTGTAGCGAATTCTTTGGGTTTAGTTCCTCTATCATAGTACCCCTTTTGTTTTACTTGCTGCTGTAAGTTAGTCTGGTGAGCCTTTTTGACATATCCCATTAACCTTTGACGAAGTTTTTGCCAATATTCTAAAGGTTCTGATATATGTTTACTTTTCTTATTTTCCAATTCTTCCTTCATGATATCCAAAGGACCTCTTGGGTTATGTCCGTATAATAATTCAAACAGAGAAAACCCATTAGATGCTTGTGGAACTTCCCTGTACGCGAACATCAAGTATGGTAGATAAATGTCCCACTTATTACCTTCCTCTGATACATACTTTCTCAACATCTTTTTCAAGGTCTGGTTGAATCGCTCAACTAACCCATCAGTTTGGGGGTGATAGGGGGTAGTAAAAATGGCTTTGATACCTAACGCCTGGTATAACCGTTGAAGTAATTGTGAACAGAAATTGGTACCCCTATCAGTTAGTATAGTTTTTGGAATCCCCATACGACTAAATATTTTACCAACTCTTCTGCTATTCTGGGAGCAGTAACTGTATGAAGGGTATTGCTTGGGATATTTAGTAGTATAGTCTACCACTACTAAAATGAATCGGTTTCCTTTGTACTCTTAGGTAGTGGCCCTATAATGTCCATTGCAATCCTTTCAAACATGTTATTAACTAAAGGCATTGGTATGAGGGACTTTATCTTTGACCTACTGCCGCTACTGTTGACATTCAGGGCAGCTTTTACAATATTCCGCCACCTGCTCATGGATCCCTGGCCAGTAAAACCTGTATAGTAAGCGTTGTAACGTCCGGTCTTTACCTAAATGACCGGCCATAGGTATGTCATGGGCAATGGATAATAACTTTTCTCGGAACTGTATAGGGACCATCAACTGTTCAACCATCTCCCTGTACTGAGTTCATATTTACCCTATACAGTAAATCATCCTTAACTATATAATAGGGTTGATGAGGCCAGAAGGAATGGTGGGCGATACCTGTGAAAAAAAAGGGTTAGGGTAACATCACTCTTTTGAATATTTACAAACTCTTCGTTAGGCATTATACACTTTCCAGTCAACATATCTAGTCCAGTATTTTTTCAGTCCATGATTGTTTGTCCTTTCTTTTCCGGATTTACTTTTCTTGTTTTTGCCAATAGTCCCAAATACCTCTTCCTCAAAAGGAAATAACTGTCCTAGTTCTTTCTCCTGTTTCCTTGTGCCAGTAGTAACTGCACCAACATTTGTATTTAATAAAGAATCAAAATAGGGATAATCATGTCCGATTATTACTGGCACCGTAAAGAAGGTACTATGCCTATTTTCATTTTATGCATTGTTCCATTTATTTGAATCGTCATTTCTCTTAATGGATACCAATGAATGTCTCCATGTATACATTTAACTCCTGTAGTTGGTTCCCCCGGTTCTGGCTCTTCTACCAAAGAAGCATGTACCAGTGTCTGCTTGCTGCCAGAATCCACAAGACCAGCTACTACCATTCCCCCAATCTCTACAGAGGTGACATAATGACCCCAATTAGCGAGGACTAGATGTATTGATTCTATTTTTTTCTTTGGACAAAACCTGGCAATATGACCTTTGGATTTGCATTCATGACATATAATATCATGACTAAATCTTTTACCATACTCTTTGCCCCCAGGAACATCACTAGTTTGTGTCACAGGCATTGTAGGGGGTTTTATTACAGCTGGGGGGTTTCTAGTGTTCACAAATGTTCTAGGGCGTTGAGGCCTAGCAGTCAAATAGTCCTCAGTGAGTCTTATAGCTGCTTCAGAGGTATCAGGCGATGCTCTTTGACCCACAACTGTACATCTTGAGGGTAAAACTCGTATAAAATGTTCCAAAATTACACTTTCTCTAATCTGGGCTATCGTTCTTATATTGGGTTGTAACCACTTATAACACAAGTCTTTTAAATGGGTATATAAGTCTTGAGGAGTATCAGCAGATTGAAATTTATAGGCTCTGAAGCGTTGTCTATAGGTCTCTGGACTTATATCATATCTTTTCAAAATGGCATGCTTGATATAGTCATGTCGTTTATATGTGCCAGGTCTGTGCGACTATAAGCTAATTGAGCTTTCCCAGTCAAATAAGGGACCAACCTGATAACCCATTGATCTCTAGGCCAAGCTACATGCAATAAACCCTTTCAAATGTCATAAGATATGCTTCTATATCCTCAGAGTCAGTCATTTTAACCAATCTTATATCTTTCTGGCCTACCCCAGGTGTTGAAGGTGGTCTTGATGAGCCCATAACCTGTATAGCACATAAGGTGTCATTCCACCTCTCCGCATTCTCAGCACGATCTCTCTCTCTATGGTATCCCGCTCCCTTTCTTTCTCCAATTCTGCCTGTCGCAGGCACAGCCATCTGAGCAGTTCATGTGGATTCTCTGGGGGGTCTTCCTGCTGAAATTCTGCTGCTTACGCCCCCTTTTCAACAGATTTCATGTCTTCCATTTCTCCAATCTCTCCTTCAGTCATCATTTTCACCACCTTCCTCCGTACCACTGGCTCCAATCCAGGGAATAAAGTTAATTTAGCGGCTTTTACAATGGACCTGGTGGCTGGTGTAGTCCGCTCTCCTGCCTTGTCTGTATGCATAGGATTCAGATCTGAACTCAGATCCAATAGGTCCCTTCAGACCAAATATCCCACTTCTGATACCAAATGTGAACTTGCATGGGATAGGGAAGACGCTCCGACAAAATTAGCAGCAGACAAATTAAATTTAATTTGTAAAGCGAACTTGAGAACGACAAAACAAAGATACAAAAATTAAAGAATACAAAACTTCAATTCAAGAGCTAGAAAATAGCTAACTCAAATCAGGGTGTTGACAAGTTCACACCCTTCTCCAAACTAAAAAAAATTCCCTTGACCAGGCGCTTTATAAAGCAGTTTCAAACATGTGACCAAAAGACTCCACCTTATCACAATCAAATTTGAACTAAAGAGGTGAAATAAAAACATTAATTTATTTTATAACTATCAATTAATATATTTATAAGTTGCCCACATCAAGGGGTCAGTACAGCATGAAATAATAACCTTTCTTTAATTTAATAAGTTCAGAGACAAATTTAGAAGGTCGCCCCTCGGACCAGTAGCATAAATACAGGGCAATTTCAATCGGCGGCTCATAGCAGGCAAACATGAGCAGACAAGAGGAGCAAGAGGAGCTTTTAAAACACAGGTCTGAACAAAAACTCCTCGTTATTTTATAACAATTTTTGTATCTTTTCTGTATTCCAGCAGAAGAAAAGCAAGGTTATATTCTGGCATTACCATTAACAAAATATTAATTCGATTCGAACTGGTTTCTTTTTATTTAAATTAAAAGTCCTTCAAGATAGTGCGAGCATTGACGGTAAGATTACAGAGCTCCACACTAAAGCAAGCGTGTTTGCCATTGTTGCCTTTGGAGAATTTACTCGTCTTTGGATTATAACCAGAAGGGACAAAACCGGCAAGAGGAATACACTGAATTTCAAGCTAACTAAAATCCCCACACCACCTGGATACTGAAAAATCGAAACCCAGAGATAACATAAGCTTTCAAGCAGTTTATGCTTTAAAGTAAAAAATAAAGTTCGAGCTCGTGAATACGCCATTACTTTAAACCCATCGCAATCTCATAAATACCAAACCAAACCCTTTTAAACTTAAGGAAAATTATCCTACCATTACAATTCTGATTAAGGAGGGCTGGAATCCTTCCTACACATATACAAATTCCCCTTTATAGGATTAAGCATAGAATTTGATATATTTTTTTAAAAGAATGGGGGATAGGGGAAGGCAAACAAAGGAAACTGGATTGCACCAAACAGGGAGTCGACAGCAAGACAGGGGGGTTACAAAATGGGTGACCTGCCCAACTAACCAACAAACACACTTATACACAATGACAGTACAGGAAAGGAAAAAGGTTGGTGCAGTCCAGTATAACCTTAAGCACAAAAAAAAAAATAAAAGGGGGGGGCTCTCTATCACATTCCTCCCCCCTTAAGACCAAACATATTGGGTTTGGTTACTGTTGGGATGGGAGAACCAGGATAACTGCCTTCAGATCCTTTAAACAAAGGATGGAGCCATAGCCCACCCTCTCAGGGCTCCACCTCGGGGTCCCACAAAAGAAATCAAATTAAAGGAAAATGCAAATAATAATATAAATTTCTAAGCAAATCTGCTTCTCTTTTGCTTAGCGACATTTATCTTTCTCTACCCGGTCTGTCGACAGTAAGAGAGTCTCCCATCCCATATCTTGATAGAAAATCAGCGTTACTATTGGTTGAGCCCTTTCTATATTTTATACTGAATCTATATGGTTGCATTGCGGTACCACCTCATTATCGTGGATTTTATCCTTCATTACATGCAGCCAACGTAGAGGTTTTGGTCTATCCATAGTTCAAATTTCTACCCATAAATAGAAGCATAAAGCTTCTAATGACCACTTTATAGCTAGGCATTCCTTTTCTAATGACAGAATAATGTTTTTCCCTTTCATGTAGCTTCCGACTTATGAATATTACAGGGTGTTCTTAGTCTTGTACTACCTGTGTGAGTACAGCCCCTATTCCACAGTTAGAGGCATCAGTTTGTACTATAAAGGGTCGAGAAAATCAGGTGAATGTAAAACAGGTGAGAACATATTTTAGCCTTTAGGTTACAAAAGCTTCCCCACACTCAGGGGTCCACTTGACTTTGTCTGGTTTGGCCTTCCTTGTTAGCTCTGTTAAAGGCTCGGCTATTGTAGAACAATTAGGTATAAATCATCTGTAATACCCGATGAGACCTAGGAATGACCTAACATCTTTCTTTGTTATGGGACGGGGACTATTGGCCACGGCCTCAATTTTTGTGATTTCTGGTTTCACCATCCCATTGCCAATTTGAAATCCTAGATATTTTGTTTCCTGCATTGCCAAGGAGCATTTAGAAGGATTGATCATCAACCCAGCTTTAGATAAGGTTAATAATATTGCCGTAAGTTGTTGTATGTGCTCTTCCCATGAAGGGCTGAATATCACTACATCATCAGATAAGCTGGCTATACATTGTATGAGGTTGTAAGATGTTATCCATCACTCGCTGAAATGTAGCAGGGGCACCGTGTAGGCCAAAAGGCATTACGTAAAATGATATAAACCGATAGGGGTACTAAATGCAGTTTTTTCTTTATCTTCTGGATCTAAAGGTATTTGCCAATAACCCTTCGTTAGATCTAGAGTACTGATATATTTAGCTGCCCCTAATTGGTCTATGATGTCATCTATTCTTGGCATTGGATAACAATCAGATTTAGACACTGCATTTAAACGTCTAAAATCAAGACAAAGTCTAATTCCCCCTTCTTTCTTCTCCCCTATAACCATAGGAAAGTTCCATTCACTATGGGAAGGTTCAATAATCCCAACTCCTGCATTTTCCTAATTTCTTGTATAACATCATTCCGTACTTTTTCTGGTATCCTATAAGCTTTTTGGCGAATAGGTATGGCATCGGGAACTATGATGTGATGAACAGCACCATGAACCTTTCCCGGTATGCCAGTAAATAAGGCTTGGAAGGGTTCTAACATATTCTGTAAAGTAGAACTTTGTTCAGCAGTTAAGAATGGGTTGATTTGTACTTCTGAAAGATTACCCATTCTTTCCAGTCTTTCATAAGCTATATCTAATTCAGACTCAGGGGTTTCTGGGAGAATAAAGCTACATATGGCAGGTGTCCGTTCTACCCATGGTTTTAACAGATTTACATGGTATATCCTGTTTTTAACTTTCTTTTCTGGTAATTCGACTAAGTTACAGGACCCATCGTTTAACTATTTTGTAGGGCCCTTGCCACTTCATAAGCAGCTTATTATCAGAAGATGGTAGAAGTAGCAACACCTTATCACCTGTAGAATTCTTTGGGTTTAGTTCCTCTATCATAGTACCCCTTTTGTTTTACTTGCTGCTGTAAGTTAGTCTGGTGAGCCTTTTTGACATATCCCATTAACCTTTGGCGAAGTTTTGCCAATATTCTAAAGGTTCTGATATATGTTTACTTTTCTTATTTTCCAATTCTTCCTTTATGATATCCAAAGGACCTCTTGGGTTATGTCCGTATAATAATTCAAATGGGGAAAACCCAGTAGATGCTTGTGGAACTTCCCTGTACGCGAACATCAAGTATGGTAGATAAATGTACCACTTGTTACCTTCCTCTGATACATACTTTCTCAACATCTTTTTCAAGGTCTGGTTGAATCGCTCGACTAACCCATCAGTTTGAGGGTGATAGGGGTAGTAAAAGTGGCTTCAATACCTAACGCCTGGTATAACCGTTGAAGTAATTGTGAACAGAAATTGGTACCCCTATCAGTTAGTATAGTTTTTGGAATCCCCATATGACTAAATATTTTTACCAACTCTTCTGCTATTCTGGGTCCAGTAACTGTACGAAGGGGTATTGCTTCAGGATATTTAGTAGTATAGTCTACCACTACTAAAATGAATCGGTTTCCCTTTGTACTCTTAGGTAGTGGCCCTATAATGTCCATTGCAATCCTTTCAAACATGTTATTAACTAAAGGCATTGGTATGAGGGGGACTTTATCTTTTCGGCCTACTGCCGCTACTTGTTGACATTCAGGGCAGCTTTTACAATATTCCGCCACCTGCTCATGGATCCCCGGCCAGTAAAACCTGTATAGTAAACGTTGTAACGTCCGGTCTTTACCTAAATGACCGGCCATAGGTATGTCATGGGCAATGGATAATAACTTTTCTCGGAACTGTATAGGGACCATCAACTGTTCAACCATCTCCCCTGTATGCGAGTTCGTATTTACCCTATACAGTAAATCATCCTTAACTATATAATAAGGTTGATGAGGCCCGGAAGGAATGGTGGGCGATACCTGTGAAAAAAAAGGGGTTAGGGTAACATCACTCTTTTGAATATTTACAAACTCTTCGTTAGGCATTATACACTTTCCAGTCAACATATCTAGTCCAGTATTTTTTTTAGTCCATGATTGTTTGTCCTTTCTTTTCCGGGATTTACTTTTCTTGTTTTTGCCAATAGTCCCAAATACCTCTTCCTCAAAAGGAAATAACTGTCCTAGTTCTTTCTCCTGTTTCCCTTGTGCCCGAGTAGTAACTGCACCAACATTTGTATTTAATAAAGAATCAAAATAGGGATAATCATGTCCGATTATTACTGGCACCGGTAAAGAAGGTACTATGCCTATTTTCATTTTATGCATTGTTCCATTTATTTGAATCGTCATTTCTCTTAATGGATACCAATGAATGTCTCCATGTATACATTTAACTCCTGTAGTTGGTTCCCCAGTTCTGGCTCTTCTACCAAAGAAGCATGTACCAGTGTCTGCTTGCTGCCAGAATCCACAAGACCAGCTACTACCATTCCAATCTCTACAGAGGTGACGTAATGACCCCAATTAGCGAGGACTAGATGTATTGATTCTATTTTTCTTTGGACAAAACCTGGCAATATGACCTTTGGTTGCATTCATGACATATAATATCATGACTAAATCTTTTACCATACTCTTTGCCCCAGGAACACCACTAGTTTGTGTCACAGGCATTGTAGGGGTTTTATTACAGCTGGGGGTTTCTAGTGTTCACAAATGTTCTAGGGCGTTGAGGCCTAGCAGTCAAATAGTCCTCAGTGAGTCTTATAGCTGCTTCAGAGGTATCAGGCGATGCTCTTTGACCCACAACTGTACATCTTGGGGTAAAACTCGTATAAAATTGTTCCAAAATTACACTTTCTCTAATCTGGGCTATCGTTCTTATATTGGGTTGTAACCACTTATAACACAAGTCTTTTAAATGGGTATATAAGTCTTGAGGAGTATCAGAGATTGAAATTTATAGGCTCTGAGCGTTGTCTATAGGTCTCTGGACTTATATCATATCTTTTCAAAATGGCTGCTTGATATAGTCATAATCGTTTATATGTGCCAGGTCTGTGCGACTATAAGCTAATTGAGCTTTCCCAGTCAAATAAGGGGCCAACCTGATAACCCATTGATCTCTAGGCCAAGCACATGCAATAGCAACCCTTTCAAATGTCATAAGATATGCTTCTATATCCTCAGAGTCAGTCATTTTAACCAATCTTATATCTTTCTGGCCTACCCCAGGTGTTGAAGGTGGTCTTGATGAGCCCATAACCTGTATAGCACGTAAGGTGTCATTCCACCTGTCTGCATTCTCAGCACGATCTCTCTCTCTCTATGCAGATCCCGCTCCCTTTCTTTCTCCAATTCTACCTGTCAGAGGCACAGCCATCTGAGCAGTTCATGGGGATTCTCTGGGGTCTTCCTGCTGAAATTCAGCTGCTTGCATCCCTTTTCAACAGATTTCATGTCCTCCATTTCTCCAATCTCTCCTTTGTCAGTCATTTTCGCCACCTTCCTCCGTCCACTGGCTCCAATCCAGGGAATAAAGTTAATTTAGCGGCTTTTCACGATGGACCTGGTGGCTGGTGTAGTCCGCTCTCCTGCCTTGTCTGTATGCATAGGATTCGGATCTGAACTCAGATCCAATAGGTCCTTCAGACCAAATATCCACTTCTGACACCAAATGTGAACTGCAGTGGGATAGGAAGACGCTCAGACAAAATTAGCAGCAGACAAATTAAATTTAATTTGTAAAGCGAACTTGAGAACGACAAAACAAAGATACAAAATTAAAGAATACAAAACTTCAATTCAGGAGCTAGAAAATAGCTAACTCAAATCAGGGTGTTGACAGGTTCACCCTTCTCCAAACTAAAAAATTCCCTTGACCAGCGCTTTATAAAGCAGTTTCAAACATGTGACCAAAAGACTCCACCTTATCACAATCAAATTTGAACTAAAGAGGTGAAATAAAACATTAATTTCTTTTATAACTATCAATTAATATATTTATAAGTTGCCCACATCAAGGGGTCAGTACAGCATAAATAATAACCTTTCTTTAATTTAATAAGTTCAGAAGACAAATTTAGAAGGTCCGCCCCTCGGACCAGTAGCATAAATACAGGGCAATTTAGTCGGCGGCTCATAGAGCAAACATGAGACGGAGCAAGAGGAGCAGAGGAGCTTTTAAAACACAGGTCTGAACAAAACTCCTCGTTATTTTATAACAATTTTTGTATCTTTTTCTGTATTCCAGCAGAAGAAAAGCAAGGTTATATTCTGGCATTACCATTAACAAAATATTAATTCGATTCCCAAACTGTTTTCTTTTTATTTAAATTAAAAGTCCTTCGCGATAGTGCGAGCATTGACGGTAAGATTTAACGGAGCTCCGCACTAAAGCAACGTGTTTGCCCATTGCCTTTGGAGAATTTAACTCATCTTTGGATTATAACCAGAAGGGACGAAAACCGGCAAGAGGAATTCACTGAATTTCAGAAAGCTAACTAAAATCCCCACACCACCTGGATACCGAAAAATCGGAAACCCAGAGACAACAGAAGCTTTAAAGCGGTTTATGCTTTAAAGTAAAAAAAATAAAGTCGAGCGCTCGGCGGACATACCGCCATTACTTTAAACCCATCGCAATCTCATAAATACCAAACCAAACCCTTTTAAACTTAAGGAAAATTATCCTACCATTACAATTCTGATTAAGGAGGGCTGGAATCCTTCCTACACACGTATACAAATTCCCCCTTTATAGGATTAAGCATAGAATTTGATATATTTTTTTAAAAGAATGGGGGATATGGGAAGGCAAACAAAGGAAACTGGATTGCACCAAACAGGAGTCGACAGCAAGACAGGGGGGTTACAAAATGGGTGGCCAGCCCAACAAACCAACAAACACACATATACACAATGACAATACAGGAAAGGAAAAAGGTTGGTGCAGTCAGTATAACCTTAAGCACAAAAAAAAAAAAATAAAGGGGGCTCTCTATCACATTCCTCCCCCCTTAAGACAAACATATTGGGTTTGGATACTGTTGGGATGGGAGAACCAGGATAACTGCCTTCAGATCCTTTAAACAAAGGATGGAGCCATAGCCCCCCTCTCCAGGCTCCACAGGGTCCCACAAAAGAAATCAAATTAAAGGAAAATGCAAATAATAATATAAATTTCCTAAGCAAATCTGCTTCTCTTTTGCTTAGCGACATTTATCTTTCTCACCGAGGTCTGTCGACAGTAAGAGAGTCTCCCATCCCATATCTTGATAGAAAATCAGCGTTACTATTGGTTGAGCCCTTTCTATATTTTATACTGAATCTATATGGTTGCATTGCGGTACCACCTCATTATGTGGATTTTATCCTTCATTACATGCAGCCAACGTAGGGTTGTGGTCTATCCATAGTTCAAATTCTCTACCCCATAAATAGAAGCATAAAGCTTCTATTGACCACTTTTAGCTAGGCATTCCTTTTCAATGACAGAATAATGTTTTCCCTTTCATGTAGCTTCCGACTTATGAATATTACAGGGTGTTCTTCGTCTTGTACTACCTGTGTGAGTACAGCCCCTATTCCACAGTTAGAGGCATCAGTTTGTACTATAAAGGGTCGAGAAAATCAGGTGAATGTAAAACAGGTGAGAACATATTTTTAGCCTTAGGTTACAAAAGCTTCCTCACACTCAGAGGTCCACTTGACTTTGTCTGGTTTGGCCTTCCTTGTTAGCTCTGTTAAAGGCTCGGCTATTGTAGAACAATTAGGTATAAATCATCTGTAATACCCGATGAGACCTAGGAATGACCTAACATCTTTCTTTGTTATGGGACGGGGACTATTGGCCACGGCCTCAATTTTCATGATTTCTGGTTTCACCATCTCATTACCAATTTGAAATCCTAGATATTTTGTTTCCTGCATTGCCAAGGAGCATTTAGAAGGATTGATTGTCAACCCAGCTTTAGATAAGGTTAATAATATGGCCCTAAGGTGTTGTATGTGCTCTTCCATGAAGGGCTGAATATCACTACATCATCCAGATAAGCTGCACTATACATTGTATGAGGTTGTAAGATGTTATCCATCACTCGCTGAAATGTAGCAGGGCACCGTAGGCAAAAGGCATTACCGTAAAATGATATAAACCGATAGGGTACTAAATGCAGTTTTTCTTTATCTTCTGGATCTAAAGGTATTTGCCAATAACCCTTCGTTAGATCTAGAGTACTGATATATTTAGCTGCCCCTAATTGGTCTATGATGTCATCTATTCTTGGCATTGGATAACAATCAGATTTAGACACTGCATTTAAACGTCTAAAATCAAGACAAAGTCTAATTCCCCCTTCTTTCTTCTCCCCTATAACCATAGGAAAGTTCCATTCACTATGGGAAGGTTCAATAATCCCCAACTCCTGCATTTTCCTAATTTCTTGTATAACCTCATTCCGTACTTTTTCTGGTATCCTATAAGCTTTTTGGCGAATAGGTATGGCATCGGGAACCATGATGTGATGAACAGCACCATGAACCTTTCCCGGTATGCCAGTAAATAAGGCTTGGAAGGGTTCTAACATATTCTGTAAAGTAGAACTTTGTTCAGCAGTTAAGAATGGGTTGATTTGTACTTCTGAAAGATTACCCATTCTTTCCAGTCTTTCATAAGCTATATCTAATTCAGACTCAGGGGTTTCTGGGAGAATAAAGCTACATATGGCAGGTGTCCGTTCTACCCATGGTTTTAACAGATTTACATGGTATATCCTGTTTTAACTTTCTTTTCTGGTAATTCGACTAAGTTACAGGACCCATCGTTTAACTATTTTGTAGGGCCTTGCCACTTCATAAGCAGCTTATTATCAGAAGATGGTAGAAGTAGCAACACCTTATCATCTGTAGCGAATTCTTTGGGTTTAGTTCCTCTATCATAGTACCCCTTTTGTTTTACTTGCTGCTGTAAGTTAGTCTGGTGAGCCTTTTTGACATATCCCATTAACCTTTGACGAAGTTTTTGCCAATATTCTAAAGGTTCTGATATATGTTTACTTTTCTTATTTTCCAATTCTTCCTTTATGATATCCAAAGGACCTCTTGGGTTATGTCCGTATAATAATTCAAATGGGGAAAACCCAGTAGATGCTTGTGGAACTTCCCTGTACGCGAACATCAAGCATGGTAGATAAATGTGCCACTTATTACCTTCCTCTGATACATACTTTCTCAACATCTTTTTCAAGGTCTGGTTGAATCGCTCAACTAACCCATCAGATTGGGGGTGATAGGGGTAGTAAAAATGGCTTCAATACCTAACGCCTGGTATAACCGTTGAAGTAATTGTGAACAGAAATTGGTACCCTATCAGTTAGTATAGTTTTGGAATCCCCATATGACTAAATATTTTTACCAACTCTTCTGCTATTCTGGGTCCAGTAACTGTACGAAGGGGTATTGCTTCAGGATATTTAGTAGTATAGTCTACCACTACTAAAATGAATCGGTTTCCTTTGTACTCTTAGGTAGTGGCCTATAATGTCCATTGCAATCCTTTCAAACATGTTATTAACTAAAGGCATTGGTATGAGGGGGACTTTATCTTTTCGGCCTACTGCCGCTACTTGTTGACATTCAGGGCAGCTTTTACAATATTCCGCCACCTGCTCATGGATCCCGGCCAGTAAAACCTGTATAGTAAACGTTGTAACGTCCGGTCTTTACCTAAATGACCGGCCATAGGTATGTCATGGGCAATGGATAATAACTTTTCTCGGAACTGTATAGGGACCATCAACTGTTCAACCATCTCCCCTGTATGCGAGTTCGTATTTACCCTATACAGTAAATCATCCTTAACTATATAATAAGGTTGATGAGGCCGGAAGGAATGGTGGCGATACCTGTGAAAAAAAGGGGTTAGGGTAACATTACTCTTTTGAATATTTACAAACTCTTCGTTAGGCATTATACACTTTCCAGTCAACATATCTAGTCCAGTATTTTTTAGTCCATGATTGTTTGTCCTTTCTTTTCGGGATTTACTTTTCTTGTTTTTGCCAATAGTCCCAAATACCTCTTCCTCAAAGAATAACTGTCCTAGTTCTTTCTCCTGTTTCCCTTGTGCCCGAGTAGTAACTGCACCAACATTTGTATTTAATAAAGAATCAAAATAGGGATAATCATGTCCGATTATTACTGGCACCGGTAAAGAAGTTACTATGCCTATTTTCATTTTATGCATTGTTCCATTTATTTGAATCGTCATTTCTCTTAATGGATACCAATGAATGTCTTCATGTATACATTTAACTCCTGTAGTTGGTTCCCCTGGTTCTGGCTCTTCTACCAAAGAAGCATGTACCATTGTCTGCTTGCTGCCAGAATCCAGAAGACCAGCTACTACCATTCCCCTAATCTCTACAGAGGTGACGTAATGACCCCAATTAGCGAGGACTAGATGTATTGATTCTATTTTTTTCTTTGGACAAAACCTGGCAATATGACCTTTGGATTTGCATTCATGACATATAATACCATGACTAAATCTTTTACCATACTCTTTGTCCACAGGAACACCACTAGGTTGTGTCACAGGCATTGTAGGGGGTTTTATTACAGCTGGGGGGTTTCTAGTGTTCACAAATGTTCTAGGGCGTTGAGGCCTAGCAGTCAAATAGTCCTCGGCAACTCTTAGAGCTGCTTCAGAGGTATCAGGGCGATGCTCTTTGACCCACAACTGTACATCTTGGGGCAAAACTCATAAAAATTGTTCCAAAATTACACTTTCTGTAATCTGGGCTATCGTTCTTATATTGGGTTGTAACCACTTATAACACAAGTCTTTTAAATGGGTATATAAGTCTTGAGGAGTATCAGCAGATTGAAATTTATAGGCTCTGAAGCGTTGTCTATAGGTCTCTGGACTTATATCATATCTTTTCAAATTGGCTTGCTTGATATAGTCATAATCGTTTATATGTGCCAGGTCTGTGCGACTATAAGCTAATTGAGCTTTCCCAGTCAAATAAGGGGCCAACCTGATACCCATTGATCGCTAGGCCAAGCACATGCAATAGCAACCCTTTCAAATGTCATAAGATGTGCTTCTATATCATCAGAGTCAGTCATTTTAAACAATCTTATATCTTTCTGGCCTACCCCAGGTGTTGAAGGTGGTCTTGATGAGCCCATAACCTGTATAGCACGTAAGGTGTCATTCCACCTGGCCGCATTCTTAGCACGCTCTCTCTCTCTCTCTCTATGCGATCCCGCTCCCTTTCTTTCTCCAATTCTACCTGTCGCAGGCACAGCCATCTGAGCAGTTCATGGGGATTCTCTGGGGGGTCTTCCTGCCAAAATTCAGCTGCTTGCGCCCTCTTTTCAACAGATTTCATGTCTTCCATTTCTCCAATCTCTCCTTCGGTCGTCGTTTTTGCCACCTTCCTCCGTACCACTGGCTCCAATCCAGGGAATAAAGTTAATTTAGCGGCTTTTACGATGGACCTGGTGGCTGGTGTAGTCCGCTCTCCTGCCTTGTCTGTATGCATAGGATTCGGATCTGAACTCAGATCCAATAGGTCCCTTCAGACCAAATATCCACTTCTAACACCAAATGTGAACTTGTGTGGGATAGGGAAGACGCTCAGACAAAATTAGCAGCAGACAAATTAAATTTAATTTGTAAAGCGAACTTGAGAACGACAAAACAAAGATACAAAAATTAAAGAATACAAAACTTCAATTCAGGAGCTAGAAAATAGCTAACTCAGATCAGGGTGTTGACAGCTTCACACCCTTCTCCAAACTAAAAAAAATTCCATTGATCAGGCGCTTTATAAAGCAGTTTCAAATATGTGACCAAAAGACTCCACCTTATCACAATCAAATTTGAACTAAAGAGGTGAAATAAAAACATTAATTTCTTTTATAACTATCAATTAATATATTTATAAGTTGCCCACATGAAGGGGTCAGTACAGCGTGAAATAATAACCTTTCTTTAATTTAATAAGTTCAGAGACAAATATAGAAGGTCCACCCCTTGGACCAGTAGCATAAATACAGGGCAATTTCGGCCGGCCGGTTCAAAGCAGGCAAACATGAACGGAGAAAGAGAAGCAAGAGGAGTTTTTAAAACACAGGTCTGAACAAAAACTCCTCGTTATTTTATAACAATTTTTTGTATCTTTTCTGTATTCCAGCAGAAGAAAAGCAAGGTTATATTCTGGCATTACCATTAACAAAATATTAATTCGATTCCCGAACTGTTTTCTTTTTATTTAAATTAAAAGTCCTTCGCGATAGTGCGAGCATTCGAACGGTAAGATTTAACGGAGCTCTGCACTAAAGCGACGTGTTTGCCCATTGCCTTTGGAGAATTTAACTCGTCTTTGGATTATAACCAGAAGGACGAAAACCGGAAGAAGAATTCACTGAATTTCAAGCTAACTAAAATCCCCACCACCTGGATACAAAAATCGGACAGAGACAACAGAAGCTTTAAAGCGGTTTATGCTTTAAAGTAAAAAAATAAAGTCGGTAAGCGGACGTACGCCATTACTTTAAACCCATCGCAATCTCATAAATACCAAACCAAACCCTTTTAAACTTAAGGAAAATTATCCTACCATTACAATTCTGATTAAGGAGGGCTGGAATCCTTCCTACACATTACAAATTCCCCTTTATAGGATTAAGCATAGAATTTGATATATTTTTAAAAGAATGGGGGATGGGAAGGCAAACAAAGAAACTGGATTGCACCAAACAGGGAGTCGACAGCAAGACAGGGGGGTTACAAAATGGGTGGCCAGCCCAACAAACCAACAAACACACATATACACAATGACAATACAGGAAAGGAAAAAGGTTGGTGCAGTCCAGTATAACCTTAAGCACAAAAAAAAAAAATAAAAGGGGGGGCTCTCTATCACATTCCTCCCCCCTTAAGACCAAACATATTGGGTTTGGATACTGTTGGGATGGGAGAACCAGGATAACTGCCTTCAGATCCTTAAAACAAAAGGATGGAGCCATAGCCCACCCTCTCCAGGGCTCCACCTCGGGGTCCCACAAAAGAAATCAAATTAAAGGAAAATGCAAATAATAATATAAATTTCCAAAGCAAATCTGCTTCTCTTTTTGCTTAGCGACATTTATCTTTCTCTACCCGAGGTCTGTCGACAGTAAGAAGTCTTCCATCCCATATCTTGATAGAAAATCAGCGTTACTATTGGTTGAGCCCTTTATATATTTTATACTGAATCTATATGGTTGCATTGCGAGGTACCACCTCATTATGTCTGGATTTTTATTCTTCATTACATGCAGCCAACGTAGAGGGTTGTGGTCTATCCATAGTTCAAATTCTCTACCCCATAAATAGAAGAGTAAAGCTTCTAATGACCACTTTATAGCTAGGCATTCCTTTTCTATGACAGAATAATGTTTTTCCCTTTCATGTAGCTTCCGACTTATGAATATTACAGGGTGTTCTTCATCTTGTACTCCCTGTGTGAGTACAGCCCCTATTCCACAGTTAGAGGCATCAGTTTGTACTATAAAGGGTCGAGAAAATCAGGTGAATGTAAAACAGGTGAGGAACATATTTTAGCCTTTAGGTTACAAAAAGCTTCCTCACACTCAGAGGTCCACTTGACTTTGTCTGGTTTGGCCTTCCTTGTTAGCTCTGTTAAAGGCTCAGGCTATTGTAGAACAATTAGGTATAAATCATCTGTAATACCCGATGAGACCTAGGAATGACCTAACATCTTTCTTTGTTATGGGATGAGGGACTATTGGCCACGACCTCAATTTCATGATTTCTGGTTTCACCATCTCATTACCAATTTGAAATCCTAGATATTTTGTTTCCTGCATTGCCAAGGAGCATTTAGAAGGATTGATCGTCACCCAGCTTTAGATAAGGTTAATAATATGGCCCTAAGGTGTTGTATGTACTCTTCCATGAAGGGCTGAATATCACTACATCATCCAGATAAGCTGAGCTATACATTGTATGAGGTTGTAAGATGTTATCCATCACTCGCTGAAATGTAGCAGGGGCACCGTGTAGGCCAAAGACATTACGTAAAATGATTTAAACCGATAGAGTACTAAATGCAGTTTTTTCTTTATCTTCTGGATCTAAAGGTATTTGACAGTATCCCTTCGTTAGATCTAGAGTACTGATATATTTAGCTGCCCCTAATTATTCTATGATGTCATCTATTCTTGGCATTGGATAACAATCAAATTTAGACACTGCATTTAAACGTCTAAAATCGAGACAAAGCCTAATTCCCCTTCTTTCTTCTCCACTATAACCATAGGAAAGTTCCATTCACTATGGGAAGGTTCAATAATCCCAACTCCTGCATTTTCCTAATTTCTTGTAACCTCATTCCGTACTTTTCTGGTATCCTATAAGCTTTTGGCGAATAGGTATGGCATCGGGAACCATGATGTGATGAACAGCACCATGAACCTTTCGGTATGCCAGTAAATAAGGCTTGGAAGGGTTCTAACATATTCTGTAAAGTAGAACTTTGTTCAGCAGTTAAGAATGGGTTGATTTGTACTTCTGAAAGATTACCCATTCTTTCCAGTCTTTCATAAGCTATATCTAATTCAGACTCAGGGTTTCTGGAGAATAAAGCTACATATGGCAGGTGTCCGTTCTACCCATGGTTTTAACAGATTTACATGGTATATCCTGTTTTAACTTTCTTTTCTGGTAATTCAGCTAAGTTACAGGACCCATACGTTTAACTATTTTGTAGGGCCCTTGCCACTTCATAAGCAGCTTATTATCAGAAGATGGTAGAAGTAGCAACACCTTATCATCTGTAGCGAATTCTTTGGGTTTAGTTCCTCTATCATAGTACCCCTTTTGTTTTACTTGCTGCTGTAAGTTAGTCTGGTGAGCCTTTTTGACATATCCCATTAACCTTTGACGAAGTTTTTGCCAATATTCTAAAGGTTCTGATATATGTTTACTTTTCTTATTTTCCAATTCTTCCTTTATGATATCCAAAGGACCTCTTGGGTTATGTCCGTATAATAATTCAAATGGAAAACCCAGTAGATGCTTGTGGAACTTCCTGTCTGCGAACATCAAGTATGGTAGATAAATGTCCCATTTATTACCTTCCTCTGATACATACTTTCTCAACATCTTTTTCAAGGTCTGGTTGAATCGCTCAACTAACCCATCAGTTTGGGGGTGATAGGGGGTAGTAAAAATGTCTTCAATACCTAACACCTGGTATAACCGTTGAAGTAATTGTGAACAGAAATTGGTACCCCTATCAGTTAGTATAGTTTTTGGAATCCCCATACGACTAAATATTTTTACCAACTCTTCTGCTATTCTGGGAGCAGTAACTGTATGAAGGGGTATTGCTTCGGGATATTTAGTAGTATAGTCTACCACTACTAAAATGAATCGGTTTCCCTTTGTACTCTTAGGTAGTGGCCCTATAATGTCCATTGCAATCCTTTCAAACATGTTATTAACTAAAGGCATTGGTATGAGGGGGACTTTATCTTTTCGGCCTACTGCCGCTACTTGTTGACATTCAGGGCAGCTTTTACAATATTCCGCCACCTGCTCATGGATCCCCGGCCAGTAAAACCTGTATAGTAAACGTTGTAACATCGGTCTTTACCTAAATGACCGCCATAGGTATGTCATGGGCAATGGATAATAACTTTTCTTGGAACTGTATAGGGACCATCAACTGTTCAACCATCTCCCCTGTATGCGAGTTCATATTTACCCTATACAGTAAATCATCCTTAACTATATAATAGGGTTGATGAGGCCGGAAGGAATGGTGGCGATACCTGTGGAAAAAAGGGTTAGGGTAACATCACTCTTTTGAATATTTACAAACTCTTCGTTAGGCATTATACATTTTCCAGTCAACATATCTAGTCCAGTATTTTTTTTAGTCCATGATTGTTTGTCCTTTCTTTTCCGTGATTTTCTTTTCTTGTTTTTGCCAATAGTACCAAATACCTCTTCCTCAAAAGGAAATAACTGTCCTAGTTCTTTCTCCTGTTTCCCTTGTGCCCGAGTAGTAACTGCACCAACATTTGTATTTAATAAAGAATCAAAATAGGGATAATCATGTGCGATTATTACTGGCACCGTAAAGAAGGTACTATGCCTATTTTCATTTTATGCATTGTTCCATTTATTTGAATCGTCATTTCTCTTAATGGATACCAATGAATGTCTCCATGTATACATTTAACTCCTGTAGTTGGTTCCCCAGTTCTGGCTCTTCTACCAAAGAAGCATGTACCAGTGTCTGCTTGCTGCCAGAATCCACAAGACCAGCTACTACCATTCCCAATCTCTACAGAGGTGACATAATGACCCCAATTAGCGAGGACTAGATGTATTGATTCTATTTTTTCTTTGGACAAAACCTGGCAATATGACCTTTGGTTTGCATTCATGACATATAATATCATGACTAAATCTTTTACCATACTCTTTGCCCCAGGAACATCACTAGTTTGTGTCACAGGCATTGTAGGGGGTTTTATTACAGCTGGGGGGTTTCTTGTGTTCACAAATGTTCTAGGGCGTTGAGGCCTAGCAGTCAAATAGTCCTCAGCGAGTCTTATAGCTGCTTCAGAGGTATCAGGCGTGCTCTTTGACCCACAACTGTACATCTTAGGGTAAAACTCGTATAAAATGTTCCAAAATTACACTTTCTCTAATCTGGACTATCGTTCTTATATTGGGTTGTAACCACTTATAACACAAGTCTTTTAAATGGGTATATAAGTCTTGAGGAGTATCAGCAGATTGAAATTTATAGGCTCTGAAGCGTTGTCTATAGGTCTCTGGACTTATATCATATCTTTTCAAATTGGCTTGCTTGATATAGTCATAATCGTTTATATGTGCCAGGTCTGTGCGACTATAAGCTAATTGAGCTTTCCCAGTCAAATAAGGGGCCAACCTGATACCCATTGATCGCTAGGCCAAGCACATGTCAATAGCAACCCTTTCAAATGTCATAAGATATGCTTCTATATCATCAGAGTCAGTCATTTTAACCAATCTTATATCTTTCTGGCCTACCCCAGGTGTTGAAGGTGGTCTTGATGAGCCCATAACCTGTATAGCACGTAAGTGTCATTCCACCTGGCGCATTCTCAGCACGATCTCTCTCTCTCTATCGATCCCGCTCCCTTTCTTTCTCCAATTCTACCTGTATGAGGCACAGCCATCTGAGCAGTTCATGGGGATTCTCTGGGGGTCTTCCTGCGAAATTCAGCTGCTTGCCCCCCTTTTCAACAGATTTCATGTCCTCCGTTTCTCCAATCTCCCCTGAGTCATCATTTTGCCACCTTCCTCCTTACCACTGGCTCCAATCCAGGAATAAAGTTAATTTAGCGGCTTTTACGATGGACCTGGTGGCTGGTGTAGTCCGCTCTCCTGCCTTGTCTGTATGCATAGATTGGATCTGAACTCAGATCCAATAGGTCCCTTCAGACCAAATATCCCACTTCTGACACCAAATGTGAACTTGCTTGGGATAGGAAAGAGCTCAGATAAAATTAGCAGCAGACAAATTAAATTTAATTTGTAAAGCAAACTTGAGAACGACAAAACAAAGATACAAAAATTAAAGAATACAAAACTTCAATTCAGGAGCTAGAAAATAGCTAACTCAAATCAGGGTGTTGACAGGTTCACACCCTTCTCCAAACTAAAAAAAATTCCCTTGACCAGGCGCTTTATAAAGCAGTTTCAAACATGTGACCAAAAGACTCCACCTTATCACAATCAAATTTGAACTAAAGAGGTGAAATAAAAACATTAATTTATTTTATAACTATCAATTAATATATTTATAAGTTGCCCACATCAAGGGGTCAGTACAGCATGAAATAATAACCTTTCTTTAATTTAATAAGTTCAGAGACAAATTTAGAAGGTCCACCTCGGACCATAGCCCACCCTCTCCAGGACTCCACCTCGGGGTCCCACAAAAGAAATCAAATTAAAGGAAAATGCAAATAATAATATAAATTTCCTAAGCAAATCTGCTTCTCTTTTGCTAGCGACATTTATCTTTCTCTACCTGAGGTCTGTCGACAGTAAGAGAGTCTCCATCCCATATCTTGATAGAAAATCAGCGTTACTATTGGTTGAGCCCTTCTATATTTTATACTGAATCTATATGGTTGCATTGCGGTACCACCTCATTATGCATGGATTTTATCCTTCATTACATGCAGCCAACGTAGAGAGTTGTGGTCTATCCATAGTTCAAATTCTCTACCCCATAAATAGAAGCATAAAGCTTCTATTGACCACTTATAGCTAGGCATTCCTTTTCAATGACAGAATAATGTTTTCCCTTTCATGTAGTTTCCGACTTATGAATATTACAGGGTGTTCTTCTGCTTGTACTACCTGTGTGAGTACAGCCCTATTCCACAGTTAGAGGCATCAGTTTGTACTATAAAGGGTCGAAAAAAATCAGGTGAATGTAAAACAGGTGAGGAACATATTTTAGCCTTTAGGTTACAAAAAGCTTCCTCACACTCAGGGGACCACTTGACTTTGTCTGGTTTGGCCTTCCTTGTTAGCTCTGTTAAAGGCTTGGCTATTGTAGAACAATTAGGTATAAATCGTCTGTAATACCCGATGAGACCTAGGAATGACCTAACATCTTTCTTTGTTATGGGACGGGGACTATTGGCCACGGCCTCAATTTTCATGATTTCTGGTTTCACCATCCCATTACCAATTTGAAATCCTAGATATTTTGTTTCCTGCATTGCCAAGGAGCATTTAGAAGGATTGATCGTCAACCCAGCTTTAGATAAGGTTAATAATATGGCCCTAAGGTGTTGTATGTGCTCTTCCCATGAAGGGCTGAATATCACTACATCATCCAGATAAGCTGCGCTATACATTGTATGAGGTTGTAAGATGTTATCCATCACTCGCTGAAATGTAGCAGGGGCACTGTGTAGGCCAAAAGGCATTACCGTAAAATGATACAAACCGATAGGGGTACTAAATGCAGTTTTTCTTTATCTTCTGGATCTAAAGGTATTTGCCAATATCCCTTCGTTAGATCTAGAGTACTGATATATTTAGCTGCCCCTAGTTGGTCTATGATGTCATCTATTCTTGGCATTGGATAACAATCAAATTTAGACACTGCATTTATACGTCTGAAATCGAGACAAAGTCTAATTCCCCTTCTTTCTTCTCCTATAACCATAGGAAAGTTCCATTCACTATGGGAAGGTTCAATAATCCTCAACTCCTGCATTTTCCTAATTTCTTGTATAACCTCATTCCGTACTTTTCTGGTATCCTATAAGCTTTTGGCGAATAGGTGGCATCGGGAACCATGATGTGATGAACAGCACCATGAACCTTTCCCGGTATGCCAGTAAATAAAGCTTGGAAGGGTTCTAACATATTCTGTAAAGTAGAACTTTGTTCAGCAGTTAAGAATGGGTTGATTTGTACTTCTGAAAGATTACCCATTCTTTCCAGTCTTTCATAAGCTATATCTAATTCAGACTCAGGGGTTTCTGGGAGAATAAAGCTACATATGGCAGGTGTCCGTTCTACCCATGGTTTTAACAGATTTACATGGTATATCCTGTTTTTAACTTTCTTTTCTGGTAATTCGACTGAGTAAGTTACAGGACCCATACGTTTTACTATTTTGTAGGGCCCTTGCCACTTCATAAGCAGCTTATTATCAGAAGATGGTAGAAGTAGCAACACCTTATCACCTGTAGCGAATTCTTTGGGTTTAGTTCCTCTATCATAGTACCCCTTTTGTTTTACTTGCTGCTGTAAGTTAGTCTGGTGAGCCTTTTTGACATATCCCATTAACCTTTGACGAAGTTTTTGCCAATATTCTAAAGGTTCTGATATATGTTTACTTTTCTTATTTTCCAATTCTTCCTTCATGATATCCAAAGGACCTCTTGGGTTATGTCCGTATAATAATTCAAACGGAGAAAACCCAGTAGATGCTTGTGGAACTTCCCTGTACGCGAACATCAAGTATGGTAGATAAATGTCCCACTTATTACCTTCCTCTGATACATACTTTCTCAACATCTTTTTCAAGGTCTGGTTGAATCGCTCAACTAACCCATCAGTTTGGGGGTGATAGGGGGTAGTAAAAATGGCTTCAATACCTAACGCCTGGTATAACCGTTGAAGTAATTGTGAACAGAAATTGGTACCCCTATCAGTTAGTATAGTTTTTGGAATCCCCATACGACTAAATATTTTTACCAACTCTTCTGCTATTCTGGGAGCAGTAACTGTACGAAGGGGTATTGCTTCGGGATATTTAGTAGTATAGTCTACCACTACTAAAATGATCGGTTTCCTTTGTACTCTTAGGTAGTGGCCCTATAATGTCCATTGCAATCCTTTCAAACATGTTATTAACTAAAGGCATTGGTATGAGGGGGACTTTATCTTTTCGGCCTACTGCCGCTACTTGTTGACATTCAGGGCAGCTTTTACAATATTCCGCCACCTGCTCATGGATCCCTGGCCAGTAAAACCTGTATAGTAAACGTTGTAACGTCCGGTCTTTACCTAAATGACCGGCCATAGGTATGTCATGGGCAATGGATAATAACTTTTCTCGGAACTGTATAGGGACCATCAACTGTTCAACCATCTCCCCTGTATGCGAGTTCATATTTACCCTATACAGTAAATCATCCTTAACTATATAATAGGGTTGATGAGGCCCAGAAGGAATGGTGGGCGATACCTGTGAAAAAAAGGGGTTAGGTAACATCACTCTTTTGAATATTTACAAACTCTTCGTTAGGCATTATACACTTTCCAGTCAACATATCTAGTCCAGTATTTTTTAGTCCATGATTGTTTGTCCTTTCTTTTCCGGGATTTACTTTTCTTGTTTTTGCCAATAGTCCCAAATACCTCTTCCTCAAAAGGAAATAACTGTCCTAGTTCTTTCTCCTGTTTCCCTTGTGCCCGAGTAGTAACTGCACCAACACTTGTATTTAATAAAGAATCAAAATAGGGAGAATCATGTCCGATTATTACTGGCACCGGTAAAGAAGGTACTATGCCTATTTTCATTTTATGCATTGTTCCATTTATTTGAATCGTCATTTCTCTTAATGGATACCAATAAATGTCTCCATGTATACATTTAACTCCTGTTGTTGGTTCCCCCGGTTCTGGCTCTTCTACCAAAGAAGCATGTACCAGTGTCTGCTTGCTGCCAGAATCCACAAGACCAGCTACTACCATTCCCCCAATCTCTACAGAGGTGACGTAATGACCCCAATTAGCGAGGACTAGATGTATTGATTCTATTTTTTTCTTTGGACAAAACCTGGCAATATGACCTTTGGATTTGCATTCATGACATATAATATCATGACTAAATCTTTTACCATACTCTTTGCCCCCCAGGAACACCACTAGTTTGTGTCACAGGCATTGTAGGGGGTTTTATTACAGCTGGGGGTTTCTAGTGTTCACAAATGTTCTAGGGCGTTGAGGCCTAGCAGTCAAATAGTCCTCAGCGACTCCTATAGCTGCTTCAGAGGTATCAGGGCGATGCTCTTTGACCCACAACTGTACATCATGGGGTAAAACTCGTATAAAATGTTACAAAATTACACTTTCTCTAATCTGGGCTATCGTTCTTATATTGGGTTGTAACCACTTATAACACAAGTCTTTTGAATGGGTATGTAAGTCTTGAGGAGTATCAGCAGATTGAAATTTATAGGCTCTGAAGCGTTGTCTATAGGTCTCTGGACTTATATCATATCTTTTCAAAATGGCTCGCTTGATAAAGTCATAATCGTTTATATGTGCCAGGTCTGTGCGACTATAAGCTAATTGAGCTTTCCCAGTCAAATAAGGGACCAACCTGATAACCCATTGATCTCTAGGCCAAGCACATGCAATAGCAACCCTTTCAAATGTCATAAGATATGCTTCTATATCCTCAGAGTCAGTCATTTTAACCAATCTTATATCTTTCTGGCCTACCCCAGGTGTTGAAGGTGGTCTTGATGAGCCCATAACCTGTATAGCACATAAGGTGTCATTCCACCTCTCCGCATTCTCAGCACGATCTCTCTCTCTATGGTATCCCGCTCCCTTTCTTTCTCCAATTCTGCCTGTCGCAGGCACAGCCATCTGAGCAGTTCATGTGGATTCTCTGGGGGGTCTTCCTGCTGAAATTCAGCTGCTTGCACCCTTTTCAACAGATTTCATGTCCTCCATTTCTCCAATCTCTCCTTCGGTCATCATTTTCGCCACCTTCCTCCGTACCACTGGCTCCAATCCAGGGAATAAAGTTAATTTAGCGGCTTTTACGATGGACCTGGTGGCTGGTGTAGTCCGCTCTCCTGCCTTGTCTGTATGCATAGGATTCGGATCTGAACTCAGATCCAATAGGTCCCTTCAGACCAAATATCCCACTTTTGACACCATATGTGAACTTGCGTGGGATAGGGAAGACGCTCAGACAAAATTAGCAGCAGACAAATTAAATTTAATTTGTAAAGCGAACTTGAGAACGACAAAACAAAGATACAAAAATTAAAGAATACAAAACTTCAATTCAGGAGCTAGAAAATAGCTAACTCAAATCAGAGTGTTGACAGGTTCACACCCTTCTCCAAACTAAAAAAAATTCCCTTGACCAGGCGCTTTATAAAGCAGTTTCAAACATGTGACCAAAAGACTCCACCTTATCACAATCAAATTTGAACTAAAGAGGTGAAATAAAAACATTAATTTCTTTTATAACTATCAATTAATATATTCATAAGTTGCCCACATCAAGGGGTCAGTACAGCATGAAATAATAACCTTTCTTTAATTTAATAAGTTCAGAGACAAATTTAGAAGGTCCGCCCCTCGGACCAGTAGCATAAATACAGGGCAATTTCAGCCGGCCGGCTCATAGCAGGCAAACATGAACGGAGCAAGAGGAGCAAGAGGAGCTTTTAAAACACAGGTCTGAACAAAAACTCCTCGTTATTTTATAACAATTTTTTGTATCTTTTCTGTATTCCAGCAGAAGAAAAGCAAGGTTATATTCTGGCATTACCATTAACAAAATATTAATTCGATTCCCGAACTGGTTTCTTTTTATTTAAATTAAAAGTCCTTCAAGATAGTGCGAGCATTCGAGCGGTAAGATTAACCGGAGCTCCACACTAAAGCAACGTGTTTGCCCATTGCCTTTGGAGAATTTAACTCGTCTTTGGATTATAACCAGAAGGGACAAAAACCGGCAAGAGGAATACACTGAATTTCAGAAAGCTAACTAAAATCCCCACACCACCTGGATACTGAAAAATCGGAAACCCAGAGATAACATAAGCTTTCAAGCAGTTTATGCTTTAAAGTAAAAAAAATAAAGTTGAGCGCTCGGCGGACGTACTGCCATTACTTTAAACCCATCGCAATCTCATAAATACCAAACCAAACCCTTTTAAACTTAAGGAAAATTATCCTACCATTACAATTCTGATTAAGGAGGGCTGGAATCCTTCCTACACATGTATACAAATTCCCCCTTTATAGGATTAAGCATAGAATTTGATATATTTTTTTAAAAGAATGGGGGATAGGGAAGGCAAACAAAGGAAACTGGATTGCACCAAACAGGGAGTCGACAGCAAGACAGGGGGGTTACAAAATGGGTGGCCAGCCCAACAAACCAACAAACACACATATACACAATGACAATACAGGAAAGGAAAAAGGTTGGTGCAGTCCAGTATAACCTTAAGCACAAAAAAAAAAATAAAAGGGGGGGCTCTCTATCACATTCCTCCCCCCTTAAGACCAAACATATTGGGTTTGGATACTGTTGGGATGGGAGAACCAGGATAACTGCCTTCAGATCCTTTAAACAAAAGGATGGAGCCATAGCCCACCCTCTCCAGGGCTCCACCTCGGGGTCCCACAAAAGAAATCAAATTAAAGGAAAATGCAAATAATAATATAAATTTTCTAAGCAAATCTGCTTCTCTTTTTGCTTAGCGACATTTATCTTTCTCTACCCCGAGGTCTGTCGACAGTAAGAGAGTCTCCCATCACATATCTTGATAGAAAATCAGCGTTACTATTGGTTGAGCCCTTTCTATATTTTATACTGAATCTATATGGTTGCATTGCGAGGTACCACCTCATTATGCGTGGATTTTTATCCTTCATTACATGCAGCCAACGTAGAGGGTTGTGGTCTATCCATAGTTCAAATTCTCTACCCCATAAATAGAAGCATAAAGCTTCTATTGACCACTTTATAGCTAGGCATTCCTTTTCAATGACAGAATAATGTTTTTCCCTTTCATGTAGCTTCCGACTTATGAATATTACAGGGTGTTCTTCGTCTTGTACTACCTGTGTGAGTACAGCCCCTATTCCACAGTTAGAGGCATCAGTTTGTACTATAAAGGGTCGAGAAAAATCAGGTGAATGTAAAACAGGTGAGGAACATATTTTAGCCTTTAGGTTACAAAAAGCTTCCCCACACTCAGGGGTCCACTTGACTTTGTCTGGTTTGGCCTTCCTTGTTAGCTCTGTTAAAGGCTCGGCTATTGTAGAACAATTAGGTATAAATCATCTGTAATACCCGATGAGACCTAGGAATGACCTAACATCTTTCTTTGTTATGGGACGGGGACTATGGCACGGCCTCAATTTCATGATTTCTGGTTTCACCATCCCATTACCAATTTGAAATCCTAGATATTTTGTTTCCTGCATTGCCAAGGAGCATTTAGAAGGATTGATCATCAACCCAGCTTTAGATAAGGTTAATAATATGGCCGTAAGGTGTTGTATGTGCTCTTCCCATGAAGGGCTGAATATCACTACATCATCCAGATAAGCTGCGATATACATTGTATGAGGTTGTAAGATGTTATCCATCACTCGCTGAAATGTAGCAGGGGCACCGTGTAGGCCAAAAGGCATTACCGTAAAATGATATAAACCGATAGGGGTACTAAATGCAGTTTTTTCTTTATCTTCTGGATCTAAAGGTATTTGCCAATAACCCTTCGTTAGATCTAGAGTACTGATATATTTAGCTGCCCCTAATTGGTCTATGATGTCATCTATTCTTGGCATTGGATAACAATCAAATTTAGACACTGCATTTAAACGTCTAAAATCGAGACAAAGTCTAATTCCCCCTTCTTTCTTCTCCACTATAACCATAGGAAAGTTCCATTCACTATGGGAAGGTTCAATAATCCCCAACTCCTGCATTTTCCTAATTTCTTGTATAACATCATTCCGTACTTTTTCTGGTATCCTATAAGCTTTTTGGCGAATAGGTATGGCATCGGGAACCATGATGTGATGAACAGCACCATGAACCTTTCCCGGTATGCCAGTAAATAAGGCTTGGAAGGGTTCTAACATATTCTGTAAAGTAGAACTTTGTTCAGCAGTTAAGAATGGGTTGATTTGTACTTCTGAAAGATTACCCATTCTTTCCAGTCTTTCATAAGCTATATCTAATTCAGACTCAGGGGTTTCTGGGAGAATAAAGCTACATATGGCAGGTGTCCGTTCTACCCATGGTTTTAACAGATTTACATGGTATATCCTGTTTTTAACTTTCTTTTCTGGTAATTCGACTAAGTTACAGGACCCATACGTTTAACTATTTTGTAGGGCCCTTGCCACTTCATAAGCAGCTTATTATCAGAAGATGGTAGATGTAGCAACACCTTAACATCTGTAGCGAATTCTTTGGGTTTAGTTCCTCTATCATAGTACCCCTTTTGTTTTACTTGCTGCTGTAAGTTAGTCTGGTGAGCCTTTTTGACATATCCCATTAACCTTTGGAAGTTTTGCCAATATTCTAAAGGTTCTGATATATGTTTACTTTTCTTATTTTCCAATTCTTCCTTTATGATATCAAAGGACCTCTTGGGTTATGTCAGTATAATAATTCAAATGGGGAAAACCCAGTAGATGCTTGTGGAACTTCCCTGTACGCGAACATCAAGCATGGTAGATAAATGTGCCACTTATTACCTTCCTCTGATACATACTTTCTCAACATCTTTTTCAAGGTCTGGTTGAATCGCTCAACTAACCCATCAGTTTGAGGGGTGATAGGGGTAGTAAAAATGGCTTCAATACCTAACGCCTGGTATAACCGTTGAAGTAATTGTGAACAGAAATTGGTACCCCTATCAGTTAGTATAGTTTTTGGAATCCCCATATGACTAAATATTTTTACCAACTCTTCTGCTATTCTGGGTCCAGTAACTGTACGAAGGGGTATTGCTTCGGGATATTTAGTAGTATAGTCTACCACTACTAAAATGAATCGGTTTCCCTTTGTACTCTTAGGTAGTGGCCCTATAATGTCCATTGCAATCCTTTCAAACATGTTATTAACTAAAGGCATTGGTATGAGGGGACTTTATCTTTTCGACCTACTGCTACTTGTTGACATTCAGGGCAGCTTTTACAATATTCCGCCAC
Organism: Neoceratodus forsteri; assembly: GCA_016271365.2. Taxonomy (NCBI): domain Eukaryota; kingdom Metazoa; phylum Chordata; order Ceratodontiformes; family Ceratodontidae; genus Neoceratodus; species Neoceratodus forsteri. The sequence continues at coordinate 824,212,415 of CM057455.1, read as the reverse complement.
CTGCTCATGGATCCCTGGCCAGTAAAACCTGTATAGTAAACGTTGTAACGTCCGGTCTTTACCTAAATGACCGGCCATAGGTATGTCATGGGCAATGGATAATAACTTTTCTCGGAACTGTATAGGGACCATCAACTGTTCAACCATCTCCCCTGTATGCGAGTTCGTATTTACCCTATACAGTAAATCATCCTTAACTATATAATAAGGTTGATGAGGCCCGGAAGGAATGGTGGGCGATACCTGTGAAAAAAAAGGGGTTAGGGTAACATCACTCTTTTGAATATTTACAAACTCTTCGTTAGGCATTATACACTTTCCAGTCAACATATCTAGTCCAGTATTTTTTTTAGTCCATGATTGTTTTTCCTTTCTTTTTCGGGATTTACTTTTCTTGTTTTTGCCAATAGTCCCAAATACCTCTTCCTCAAAAGGAAATAACTGTCCTAGTTCTTTCTCCTGTTTCCTTGTGCCCAGTAGTAACTGCACCAACATTTGTATTTAATAAAGAATCAAAATAGGGATAATCATGTCCGATTATTACTGGCACCGTAAAGAAGGTACTATGCCTATTTTCATTTTATGCATTGTTCCATTTATCTGAATCGTCATTTCTCTTAATGGATACCAATGAATGTCTCCATGTATACATTTAACTCCTGTAGTTGGTTCCCCCAGTTCTGGCTCTTCTACCAAAGAAGCATGTACCAGTGTCTGCTTGCTGCCAGAATCCACAAGACCAGCTACTACCATTCCCCCAATCTCTACAGAGGTGACGTAATGACCCCAATTAGCGAGGACTAGATGTATTGATTCTATTTTTTTCTTTGGACAAAACCTGGCAATATGACCTTTGGATTTGCATTCATGACATATAATATCATGACTAAATCTTTTACCATACTCTTTGCCCCCAGGAACACCACTAGTTTGTGTCACAGGCATTGTAGGGTTTTATTACAGCTGGGGGTTTCTAGTGTTCACAAATGTTCTAGGGCGTTGAGGCCTAGCAGTCAAATAGTCCTCAGCGACTCCTATAGCTGCTTCAGAGGTATCAGGGCGATGCTCTTTGACCCACAACTGTACATCTTGGGGTAAAACTCGTATTAAATATCACAAAATTACACTTTCTCAAATCTGGGCTATCGTTCTTATATTGGGTTGTAACCACTTATAACACAAGTCTTTTAAATGGGTATATAAGTCTTGAGGGTATCAGCAGATTGAAATTTATAGGCTCTGAGCGTTGTCTATAGGTCTCTGGACTTATATCATATCTTTTCAAAATGGCTGCTTGATATAGTCATAATCGTTTATATGTGCCAGGTCTGTGCGACTATAAGCTAATTGAGCTTTCCCAGTCAAATAAGGGGCCAACCTGATAACCCATTGATCTCTAGGCCAAGCACATGCAATAGCAACCGTTTCAAATGTCATAAGATATGCTTCTATATCCTCAGAGTCAGTCATTTTAACCAATCTTATATCTTTCTGGCCTACCCCAGGTGTTGAAGGTGGTCTTGATGAGCCCATAACCTGTATAGCACATAAGGTGTCATTCCACCTCTCTGCATTCTCAGCACGATCTCTCTCTCTATGCAATCCCGCTCCCTTTCTTTCTCCAATTCTACCTGTCGCAGGCACAGCCATCTGAGCAGTTCATGGGGATTCTCTGGGGGGTCTTCCTGCTGAAATTCAGCTGCTTGCATCCCCTTTTCAACTGATTTCATGTCCTCCATTTCTCCAATCTCTCCTTCGGTCGTCATTTTCGCCACCTTCCTCCGTACCACTGGCTCCAATCCAGGGAATAAAGTTAATTTAGCGGCTTTACGATGGACCTGGTGGCTGGTGTAGTCCGCTCTCCCTGCCTTGTCTGTATGCATAGGATTGGATCTGAACTCAGATCCAATAGGTCCCTTCAGACCAAATATCCCACTTTGACACCAAATGTGAACTTGCAGTGGGATAGGAAGGCGCTCAGACAAAATTAGCAGCAGACAAATTAAATTTAATTTGTAAAGCGAACTTGAGACGACAAAACAAAGATACAAAAATTAAAGAATACAAACTTCAATTCAGGAGCTAGAAAATAGCTAACTCAAATCAGAGTGTTGACAGGTTCACACCCTTCTCCAAACTAAAAAAAATTCCCTTGACCAGGCGCTTTATAAAGCAGTTTCAAACATGTGACCAAAACACTCCACCTTATCACAATCAAATTTGAACTAAAGAGGTGAAATAAAACATTAATTTCTTTTATAACTATCAATTAATATAATAAAGTTGCCCACATCAAGGGGTCAGTACAGCATGAAATAATAACCTTTCTTTAATTTAATAAGTTCAGAGACAAATTTAGAAGGTCCGCCCCTCGGACCAGTAGCATAAATACAGGGCAATTTATTTGGCGGCTCCTATAGCAGCAAACATGAGCGGAGCAAGAGGAGCAAGAGGAGCTTTTAAAACACAGGTCTGAACAAAAACTCCTCGTTATTTTATAACAATTTTTTGTATCTTTTCTGTATTCCAGCAGAAGAAAAGCAAGGTTATATTCTGGCATTACCATTAACAAAATATTAATTCGATTCCCGAACTGGTTTCTTTTTATTTAAATTAAAAGTCCTTCGCGATAGTGCGAGCATTCGAGCGGTAAGATTAACCGGAGCTCCGCACTAAAGCAGCGTGTTTGCCATTGCCTTTGGAGAATTTAACTCATCTTTGGATTATAACCAGAAGGGACGAAAACCGGCAAGAGGAATTCACTGAATTTCAAGCTAACTAAAATCCCCACACCACCTGGATACAAAAAATCGAAACCTAGAGACAACAGAAGCTTTAAAGCGGTTTATGCTTTAAAGTAAAAAAATAAAGTCGGCTAGCGGGACATACCCATTACTTTAAACCCATCGCAATCTCATAAATACCAAACCAAACCCTTTAAACTTAAGGAAAATTATCCTACCATTACAATTCTGATTAAGGAGGGCTGGAATCCTTCCTACACACGTATACAATTCCCCCTTTATAGGATTAAGCATAGAATTTGATATATTTTTTAAAGAATGGGTATGGGAAGGCAAACAAAGAAACTGGATTGCACCAAACAGGAGTCGACAGCAAGACAGGGGTTACAAAATGGGTGGCCAGCCCAACAAACCAACAAACACACATAACACAATGACAATACAGGAAAGGAAAAAGGTTGGTGCAGTCAGTATAACCTTAAGCACAAAAAAAAAAAATAAAGGGGCTCTCTATACATTCCTCCCCTTAAGACCAAACATATTGGGTTTGGATACTGTTGGGATGGGAGAACCAGGATAACTGCCTTCAGATCCTTTAAACAAATGAATGGAGCCATAGCGCCCCCTCTCCAGGACTCCACCTCGGGGTCCCACAAAAGAAATCAAATTAAAGGAAAATGCAAATAATAATATAAATTTCCTAAGCAAATCTGCTTCTCTTTTGACTTAGCGACATTTATCTTTCTCTACCCCGAGGTCTGTCGACAGTAAGAGAGTCTCCCATCCCATATCTTGATAGAAAATCAGCGTTACTATTGGTTGAGCCCTTTCTATATTTTATACTGAATCTATATGGTTGCATTGCGAGGTACCACCTCATTATGCATGGATTTTTATCCTTCATTACATGCAGCCAACGTAGAGGGTTGTGGTCTATCCATAGTTCAAATTCTCTACCCCATAAATAGAAGCATAAAGCTTCTATTGACCACTTTATAGCTAGGCATTCCTTTTCAATGACAGAATAATGTTTTCCCTTTCATGTAGCTTCCGACTTATGAATATTACAGGGTGTTCTTCATCTTGTACTACCTGTGTGAGTACAGCCCTATTCCACAGTTAGAGCATCAGTTTGTACTATAAAGGGTCGAGAAAATCAGGTGAATGTAAAACAGGTGAGGAACATATTTTAGCCTTTTAAGTTACAAAAAGCTTCCTCACACTCAGGGGTCCACTTGACTTTGTCTGGTTTGACCTTCCTTGTTAGCTCTGTTAAAGGCTCGGCTATTGTAGAATAATTATGTATAAATCGTCTGAAATACCCGATGAGACCTAGGAATGACCTAACATCTTTCTTTGTTATGGGACGGGGACTATTGGCCACGGCCTCAATTTTCATGATTTCTGGTTTCACCATCCCATTACCAATTTGAAATCCTAGATATTTTGTTTCCTGCATGCCAAGGAGCATTTAGAGGATTGATTGTCACCCAGCTTTAGATAAGGTTAATAATATGGCCCTAAGGTGTTGTATGTGCTCTTCCATGAAGGGCTGAATATCACTACATCATCCAGATAAGCTGCAGCTATACATTGTATGAGGTTGTAAGATGTTATCCATCACTCGCTGAAATGTAGCAGGGCACCGTGTAGGCCAAAAGGCATTACCGTAAAATGATAAAAACCGATGGGGTACTAAATGCAGTTTTTCTATCTTCTGGATCTAAAGGTATTTGCCAATATCCTTCGTTAGATCTAGAGTACTGATATATTTAGCTGCCCTAATTGGTCTATGATGTCATCTATTCTTGGCATTGGATAACAATCAGATTTAGACACTGCATTTAAGCGTCTAAAATCAAGACAAAGTCTAATTCCCCCTTCTTTCTTCTCCCCTATAACCATAGGAAAGTTCCATTCACTATGGGAAGGTTCAATAATCCCCAACTCCTGCATTTTCCTAATTTCTTGTATAACATCATTCCGTACTTTTTCTGGTATCCTATAAGCTTTTTGGCGAATAGGTATGGCATCGGGAACTATGATGTGATGAACAGCACCATGAACCTTTCCCGGTATGCCAGTAAATAAGGCTTGGAAGGGTTCTAACATATTCTGTAAAGTAGAACTTTGTTCAGCAGTTAAGAATGGGTTGATTTGTACTTCTGAAAGATTCCCATTCTTTCCAGTCTTTCATAAGCTATATCTAATTCAGACTCAGGGTTTCTGGGAGAATAAAGCTACATATGGCAGGTGTCCGTTCTACCCATGGTTTTAACAGATTTACATGGTATATCCTGTTTTTAACTTTCTTTTCTGGTAATTACGAGTAAGTTACAGGACCCATACGCTTTACTATTTTGTAGGGCCTTGCCACTTCATAAGCAGCTTATTATCAGAAGATGGTAGAAGTAGCAACACCTTATCACCTGTAGCGAATTCTTTGGGTTTAGTTCCTCTATCATAGTACCCCTTTTGTTTTACTTGCTGCTGTAAGTTAGTCTGGTGAGCCTTTTTGACATATCCCATTAACCTTTGACAGAAGTTTTTGCCAATATTCTAAAGGTTCTGATATATGTTTACTTTTCTTATTTTCCAATTCTTCCTTTATGATATCCAAAGGACCTCTTGGGTTATGTCCAGTATAATAATTCAAACAGGAAAACCCAGTAGATGCTTGTGGAACTTCCTGTCCGCGAACATCAAGTATGGTAGATAAATGTCCACTTATTACCTTCCTCTGATACATACTTTCTCAACATCTTTTTCAAGGTCTGGTTGAATCGCTCAACTAACCCATCAGATTGTGGGTGATAGGGGTAGTAAAAATGGCTTCAATACCTAACGCCTGGTATAACCGTTGAAGTAATTGTGAACAGAAATTGGTACCCCTATCAGTTAGTATAGTTTTTGGAATCCCCATATGACTAAATATTTTTACCAACTCTTCTGCTATTCTGGGTCCAGTAACTGTACGAAGGGGTATTGCTTCAGGATATTTAGTAGTATAGTCTACCACTACTAAAATGAATCGGTTTCCTTTGTACTCTTAGGTAGTGGCCCTATAATGTCCATTGCAATCCTTTCAAACATGTTATTAACTAAAGGCATTGGTATGAGGGGACTTTATCTTTCGACCTACTGCCGCTACTTGTTGACATTCAGGCAGCTTTTACAATATTCCGCCACCTGCTCATGGATCCCGGCCAGTAAAACCTGTATAGTAACGTTGTAACGTCCGGTCTTTACCTAAATGACCGCCATAGGTATGTCATGGGCAATGGATAATAACTTTTCTCGGAACTGTATAGGGACCATCAACTGTTCAACCATCTCCCTGTATGCGAGTTCATATTTACCCTATACAGTAAATCATCCTTAACTATATAATAAGGTTGATGAGGCCGGAAGGAATGGTGGGCGATACCTGTGAAAAAAAGGGGTTAGGGTAACATCACTCTTTTGAATATTTACAAACTCTTCGTTAGGCATTATACACTTTCCAGTCAACATATCTAGTCCAGTATTTTTTAGTCCATGATTGTTTGTCCTTTCTTTTCCGGATTTACTTTTCTTGTTTTTGCCAATAGTCCCAAATACCTCTTCCTCAAAAGGAAATAACTGTCCTAGTTCTTTCTCCTGTTTCCTTGTGCCCAGTAGTAACTGCACCAACATTTGTATTTAATAAAGAATCAAAATAGGGATAATCATGTCCGATTATTACTGGCACGGTAAAGAAGGTACTATGCCTATTTTCATTTATGCATTGTTCCATTTATTTGAATCGTCATTTCTCTTAATGGATACCAATGAATGTCTCCATGTATACATTTAACTCCTGTAGTTGGTTCCCCGGTTCTGGCTCTTCTACCAAAGAAGCATGTACCATTGTCTGCTTGCTGCCAGAATCCAGAAGACCAGCTACTACCATTCCTAATCTCTACAGAGGTGACGTAATGACCCCAATTAGCGAGGACTAGATGTATTGATTCTATTTTTCTTTGGACAAAACCTGGCAATATGACCTTTGGTTTGCATTCATGACATATAATATCATGACTAAATCTTTTACCATACTCTTTGCCACAGGAACACCACTGAGTTTGTGTCACAGGCATTGTAGGGGTTTTATTACAGCTGGGGTTTCTAGTGTTCACAAATGTTCTAGGCGTTGAGGCCTAGCAGTCAAATAGTCCTCAGCGAGTCTTATAGCTGCTTCAGAGGTATCAGGCGATGCTCTTTGACCCACAACTGTACATCTTGGGGTAAAACTCGTAAAATTGTTCCAAAATTACACTTTCTGTAATCTGGGCTATCGTTCTTATATTGGGTTGTAACCACTTATAACACAAGTCTTTTAAATGGGTATATAAGTCTTGAGGGTATCAGCAGATTGAAATTTATAGGCTCTGAGCGTTGTCTATAGGTCTCTGGACTTATATCATATCTTTTCAAATTGGCTTGCTTGATATAGTCATAATCGTTTATATGTGCCAGGTCTGTGCGACTATAAGCTAATTGAGCTTTCCCAGTCAAATAAGGGGCCAACCTGATACCCATTGATCGCTAGGCCAAGCACATGCAATAGCAACCCTTTCAAATGTCATAAGATGTGCTTCTATATCATCAGAGTCAGTCATTTTAAACAATCTTATATCTTTCTGGCCTACCCAGGTGTTGAAGGTGGTCTTGATGAGCCCATAACCTGTATATACGTGGTGTCATTCCACCTGGCGCATTCTTAACGCTCTCTCTCTCTCTCTCTATCGATCCCGCTCCCTTTCTTTCTCCAATTCTACCTGTGCAGGCACAGCCATCTGAGCAGTTCATGGGGATTCTCTGGGGGGTCTTCCTGCCGAAATTCAGCTGCTTGCGCCCCCTTTTTCAACAGATTTCATGTCTTCCATTTCTCCAATCTCTCCTTCGATCATCATTTTTGCCACCTTCCTCCGTACCACTGGCTCCAATCCAGGGAATAAAGTTAATTTAGCGGCTTTTACGATGGACCTGGTGGCTGGTGTAGTCCGCTCTCCTGCCTTGTCTGTATGCATAGGATTCGGATCTGAACTCAGATCCAATAGGTCCCTTCAGACCAAATATCCCACTTCTAACACCAAATGTGAACTTGTGTGGGATAGGGAAGACGCTCAGACAAAATTAGCAGCAGACAAATTAAATTTAATTTGTAAAGCGAACTTGAGAACGACAAAACAAAGATACAAAAATTAAAGAATACAAAACTTCAATTCAGGAGCTAGAAAATAGCTAACTCAAATCAGGGTGTTGACAGGTTCACACCCTTCTCCAAACTAAAAAAAATTCCCTTGATCAGGCGCTTTATAAAGCAGTTTCAAACATGTGACCAAAAGACTCCACCTTATCACAATCAAATTTGAACTAAAGAGGTGAAATAAAAACATTAATTTCTTTTATAACTATCAATTAATATATTTATAAGTTGCCCACATCAAGGGTCAGTACAGCATGAAATAATAACCTTTCTTTAATTTAATAAGTTCAGAGACAAATTTAGAAGGTCCACCCTCGGACCAGTAGCATAAATACAGGGCAATTTGCGGCCGGCTCAAAGCAGGCAAACATGAACGGAGAAAGAGAAGCAAGAGGAGTTTTTAAAACACAGGTCTGAACAAAAACTCCTCGTTATTTTATAACAATTTTTTGTATCTTTTCTGTATTCCAGCAGAAGAAAAGCAAGGTTATATTCAGGCATTACCATTAACAAAATATTAATTCGATTCCCAAACTGTTTTCTTTTTATTTAAATTAAAAGTCCTTCGCGATAGTGCGAGCATTCGAGCGGTAAGATATACAGGAGCTCTGCACTAAAGCAACGTGTTTGCCCATTGCCTTTGGAGAATTTAACTCGTCTTTGGATTATAACCAGAAGGGACGAAAACCGGCAAGAGGAATTCACTGAATTTCAGAAAGCTAACTAAAATCCCCACACCACCTGGATACCGAAAAATCGGAAACCCAGAGACAACAGAAGCTTTAAAGCGGTTTATGCATTAAAGTAAAAAAAATAAAGTCGAGCGCTCGGCGGACGTACTGCCATTACTTTAAACCCATCGCAATCTCATAAATACCAAACCAAACCCTTTTAAACTTAAGGAAAATTATCCTACCATTACAATTCTGATTAAGGAGGCTGGAATCCTTCCTACACATGTATACAAATTCCCCTTTATAGGATTAAGCATAGAATTTGATATATTTTTTAAAAGAATGGGGGATAGGGAAGGCAAACAAAGAAACTGGATTGCACCAAACAGGAGTCGACAGCAAGACAGGGGGGGTTACAAATTGGGTGGCCAGCCCAACAAACCAACAAACACACATAGACACAATGACAATACAGGAAAGGAAAAAGGTTGGTGCAGTCCAGTATAACCTTAAGCACAAAAAAAAAAATAAAAGGGGGGGCTCTCTATCACATTCCTCCCCCCTTAAGACCAAACATTTTGGGTTTGGATACTGTTGGGATGGGAGAACCAGGATAACTGCCTTCAGATCCTTAAAACAAAAGGATGGAGCCATAGCCCACCCTCTCCAGGGCTCCACCTCGGGTCCCACAAAAGAAATCAAATTAAAGGAAAATGCAAATAATAATATAAATTTCCTAAGCAAATCTGCTTCTCTTTTTGCTTAGCGACATTTATCTTTCTCTACCCAGGTCTGTCGACAGTAAGAGAGTCTCCATCCCATATCTTGATAGAAAATCAGCGTTACTATTGGTTGAGCCTTTTATATTTTATACTGAATCTATATGGTTGCATTTGAGGTACCACCTCATTATGTGGATTTTTATCCTTCATTACATGCAGCCAACGTGAGGGTTGTGGTCTATCCATAGTTCAAATTCTCTACCCCATAAATAGAAGAGTAAAGCTTCTAATGACCACTTTATAGCTAGGCATTCCTTTTCTATGACAGAATAATGTTTTTCCCTTTCATGTAGCTTCCGACTTATGAATATTACAGGGTGTTCTTCATCTTGTACTCCCTGTGTGAGTACAGCCCCTATTCCACAGTTAGAGGCATCAGTTTGTACTATAAAGGGTCGAGAAAAATCAGGTGAATGTAAAACAGGTGAGGAACATATTTTAGCCTTTAGGTTACAAAAAGCTTCCTCACACTCAGGGGTCCACTTGACTTTGTCTGGTTTGGCCTTCCTTGTTAGCTCTGTTAAAGGCTCGGCTATTGTAGAACAATTAGGTATAAATCATCTGTAATACCCGATGAGACCTAGGAATGACCTAACATCTTTCTTTGTTATGGGACGGGGACTATTGGCCACGGCCTCAATTTTCATGATTTCTGGTTTCACCATCCCATTACCAATTTGAAATCCTAGATATTTTGTTTCCTGCATTGCCAAGGAGCATTTAGAAGGATTGATCATCAACCCAGCTTTAGATAAGGTTAATAATATGGCCCTAAGGTGTTGTATGTCTCTTCCATGAAGGGCTGAATATCACTACATCATCCAGATAAGCTGAGCTATACATTGTATGAGGTTGTAAGATGTTATCCATCACTCGCTGAAATGTAGCAGGGGCACCGTGTAGGCCAAAAGACATTACCGTAAAATGATTTAAACCGATAGGGGTACTAAATGCAGTTTTTTCTTTATCTTCTGGATCTAAAGGTATTTGACAGTATCCCTTCGTTAGATCTAGAGTACTGATATATTTAGCTGCCCCTAATTATTCTATGATGTCATCTATTCTTGGCATTGGATAACAATCAAATTTAGACACTGCATTTAAACGTCTAAAATCAAGACAAAGTCTAATTCCCCTTCTTTCTTCTCCACTAACCATAGGAAAGTTCCATTCACTATGGGAAGGTTCAATAATCCCAACTCCTGCATTTTCCTAATTTCTTGTATAACCTCATTCGTACTTTTCTGGTATCCTATAAGCTTTTGGCGAATAGGTATGGCATCGGGAACCATGATGTGATGAACAGCACCATGAACCTTTCGGTATGCCAGTAAATAAGGCTTGGAAGGGTTCTAACATATTCTGTAAAGTAGAACTTTGTTCAGCAGTTAAGAATGGGTTGATTTGTACTTCTGAAAGATTACCCATTCTTTCCAGTCTTTCATAAGCTATATCTAATTCAGACTCAGGGTTTCTGGAGAATAAAGCTACATATGGCAGGTGTCCGTTCTACCCATGGTTTAACAGATTTACATGGTATATCCTGTTTTTAACTTTCTTTTCTGGTAATTCATGAGTAAGTTACAGGACCCACATCGTTTTACTATTTTGTAGGGCCCTTGCCACTTCATAAGCAGCTTATTATCAGAAGATGGTAGAAGTAGCAACACCTTATCACCTGTAGTGAATTCTTTGGGTTTAGTTCCTCTATCATAGTACCCCTTTTGTTTTACTTGCTGCTGTAAGTTAGTCTGGTGAGCCTTTTTGACATATCCCATTAACCTTTGACAAAGTTTTTGCCAATATTCTAAAGGTTCTGATATATGTTTACTTTTCTTATATTCCCATTCTTCCTTTATGATATCCAAAGGACCTCTTGGGTTATGTCCGTATAATAATTCAAATGGAGAAAACCCAATAGATGCTTGTGGAACTTCCCTGTACGCGAACATCAAGTATGGTAGATAAATGTCCCATTTATTACCTTCCTCTGATACATACTTTCTCAACATCTTTTTCAAGGTCTGGTTGAATCGCTCAACTAACCCATCAGTTTGGGGGTGATAGGGGTAGTAAAAATGGCTTCAATACCTAACCCTGGTATAACCGTTAAGTAATTGTGAACAGAAATTGGTACCCCTATCAGTTAGTATAGTTTTGGAATCCCCATATGACTAAATATTTTTACCAACTCTTCTGCTATTCTGGGAGCAGTAACTGTATGAAGGGTATTGCTTGGGATATTTAGTAGTATAGTCTACCACTACTAAAATGAATCGGTTTCCCTTTGTACTCTTAGGTAGTGGCCCTATAATGTCCATTGCAATCCTTTCAAACATGTTATTAACTAAAGGCATTGGTATGAGGGGGACTTTATCTTTTCGGCCTACTGCCGCTACTTGTTGACATTCGGGGCAGCTTTTACAATATTCCGCCACCTGCTCATGGATCCCCGGCCAGTAAAACCTGTATAGTAAACGTTGTAACGTCCGGTCTTTACCTAAATGACCGGCCATAGGTATGTCATGGGCAATGGATAATAACTTTTCTTGGAACTGTATAGGGACCATCAACTGTTCAACCATCTCCCCTGTATGCGGTTCATATTTACCCTATACAGTAAATCATCCTTAACTATATAATAAGGTTGATGAGGCCGGAAGGAATGGTGGCGATACCTGTGAAAAAAAAGGGTTAGGGTAACATCACTCTTTTGAATATTTACAAACTCTTCGTTAGGCATTATACACTTTCCAGTCAACATATCTAGTCCAGTATTTTTTTAGTCCATGATTGTTTGTCCTTTCTTTTCCGTGATTTTCTTTTCTTGTTTTTGCCAATAGTACCAAATACCTCTTCCTCAAAAGGAAATAACTGTCCTAGTTCTTTCTCCTGTTTCCCTTGTGCCCGAGTAGTAACTGCACCAACATTTGTATTTAATAAAGAATCAAAATAGGGATAATCATGTCCGATTATTACTGGCACCGGTAAAGAAGGTACTATGCCTATTTTCATTTTATGCATTGTTCCATTTATTTGAATCGTCATTTCTCTTAATGGATACCAATGAATGTCTCCATGTATACATTTAACTCCTGTAGTTGGTTCCCCAGTTCTGGCTCTTCTACCAAAGAAGCATGTACCAGTGTCTGCTTGCTGCCAGAATCCACAAGACCAGCTACTACCATTCCCCCAATCTCTACAGAGGTGACATAATGACCCCAATTAGCGAGGACTAGATGTATTGATTCTATTTTTTTCTTTGGACAAAACCTGGCAATATGACCTTTGGATTTGCATTCATGACATATAATATCATGACTAAATCTTTTACCATACTCTTGGCCCCCAGGAACATCACTAGTTTGTGTCACAGGCATTGTAGGGGGTTTTATTACAGCTGGGGGGTTTCTTGTGTTCACAAATGTTCTAGGGCGTTGAGGCCTAGCAGTCAAATAGTCCTCAGCGAGTCTTATTGCTGCTTCAGAGGTATCAGGGCGATGCTCTTTGACCCACAACTGTACATCTTGGGGTAAAACTCGTATAAAATGTTCCAAAATTACACTTTCTCTAATCTGGACTATCGTTCTTATATTGGGTTGTAACCACTTATAACACAAGTCTTTTAAATGGGTATATAAGTCTTGAGGAGTATCAGCAGATTGAAATTTATAGGCTCTGAAGCGTTGTCTATAGGTCTCTGGACTTATATCATATCTTTTCAAAATGGCTTGCTTGATATAGTCATAATCATTTATATGTGCCAGGTCTGTGCAACTATAAGCTAATTGAGCTTTCCCAGTCAAATAAGGGGCCAACCTGATAACCCATTGATCTCTAGGCCAAGCACATGCAATAGCAACCCTTTCAAATGTCATAAGATATGCTTCTATATCATCAGATTCAGTCATTTTAACCAATCTTATATCTTTCTGGCCTACCCCAGGTGTTGAAGGTGGTCTTGATGAGCCCATAACCTGTATAGCACGTAGGTGTCATTCCACCTGGCGCATTCTCACACGATCTCTCTCTCTCTATACGATCCCACTCCCTTTCTTTCTCCAATTCTACCTGTCGCAGGCACAGCCATCTGAGCAGTTCATGGGGATTCTCTGGGGGGTCTTCCTGCCGAAATTCAGCTGCTTGCTCCCCCTTTTCAACAGATTTCATGTCCTCCGTTTCTCCAATCTCTCCTTCGATCATCATTTTTGCCACCTTCCTCCGTACCACTGGCTCCAATCCAGGGAATAAAGTTAATTTAGCGGCTTTTACGATGGACCTGGTGGCTGGTGTAGTCGCTCTCCTGCCTTGTCTGTATGCATAGGATTGGATCTGAACTCAGATCCAATAGGTCCCTTCAGACCAAATATCCCACTTCTGACACCAAATGTGAACTTGCGTGGGATAGGGAAGACGCTCAGATAAAATTAGCAGCAGACAAATTAAATTTAATTTGTAAAGCAAACTTGAGAACGACAAAACAAAGATACAAAAATTAAAGAATACAAAACTTCAGTTCAGGAGCTAGAAAATAGCTAACTCAAATCAGGGTGTTGACAGGTTCACACCCTTCTCCAAACTAAAAAAAATTCCCTTGGCCAGGTGCTTTATAAAGCAGTTTCAAACATGTGACCAAAAGACTCCACCTTATCACAATCAAATTTGAACTAAAGAGGTGAAATAAAAACATTAATTTATTTTATAACTATCAATTAATATATTTATAAGTTGCCCACATCAAGGGGTCAGTACAGCATGAAATAATAACCTTTCTTTAATTTAATAAGTTCAGAGACAAATTTAGAAGGTCCACCTCGGACCAGTAGCATAAATACAGGGCAATTTAGGCGGCGGCTCATAGCAGGCAAACATGAACGGAGCAAGAGGAGCAAGAGGTTTTTAAAACACAGGTCTGAACAAAACTCCTCGTTATTTTATAACAATTTTTTGTATCTTTTCTGTATTCCAGCAGAAGAAAAGCAAGGTTATATTCTGGCATTACCATTAACAAAATATTAATTCGATTCCCGAACTGTTTTCTTTTTATTTAAATTAAAAGTCCTTCGCGATAGTGCAAGTATTCGAGCGGTAAGATTAACCGGAGCTCTGCACTAAAGCAACGTGTTTGCCCATTGCCTTTGGAGAATTTAACTCATCTTTGGATTATAACCAGAAGGGACGAAAACCGGCAAGAGGAATTCACTGAATTTCAGAAAGCTAACTAAAATCCCCACACCACCTGGATACCAAAAATCGAAACCAGAGACAACAGAAGCTTTAAAAGCGGTTTATGCATTAAAGTAAAAAAAATAAAGTCGGGCGCTCGGCGGACTTACTGCCATTACTTTAAACCCATCGCAATCTCATAAATACCAAACCAAACCCTTTTAAACTTAAGGAAAATTATCCTACCATTACAATTCTGATTAAGGAGTGCTGGAATCCTTCTTACGCACCTATACAAATTCCCCCTTTATAGGATTAAGCATAGAATTTGATATATTTTTTTAAAAGAATGGGGGATAGGGGAAGGCAAACAAAGGAAACTGGATTGCACCAAACAGGGAGTCGACAGCAAGACAGGGGGGTTACAAAATGGGTGGCCAGCCCAACAAACCAACAAACACACATATACTCAATGACAATACAGGAAAGGAAAAAGGTTGGTGCAGTCCAGTATAACCTTAAGCACAAAAAAAAAATAAAAGGGGGGGCTCGCTATCACAGTCCTCCTCCTCACAAGCACCCTTATCTCCTTTGATCTTAGCAATACCCCCTCTGGACTTTCTCCTTTCACTAATGTATCTGTAGAAAGTCTTGTCATCTTCTTTTACTGTCTGTGCTAGTGTTTCCTCAGTTTGGGCCTTTGCCTGCCTTACTGCTTTCCCTGCTTCCCTTAGGGAAGTTTTGTATGCCTCCCTATCTACATCCCGTGGTGTTCCCTTATATTTCCTGAAGACCAGCCTTTTGGCTCTGACCTTTTCTGCTACTGTTTTTGAGAACCAACGTGGTTTCCTTCTTCTTTTGCACTTCCTTTTCTCTCTAACACAATGGAATGTTGCTTCAAGTATTGCATCCTTAATGCTTGCCCACTTTGCCTGTACGCCTTCACCTGTATTTCATTTTGCCAGGGCTAGCTTAACTCTCTTGGCCATCTTATCAAAGTCAGCTCCTCTGAAGTCCCATATTTTTTCCTTGGAATGGGATGATTTAGTTGTAGTGGCCAAACTGAACCACACCATGTGATGGTCACTGGCCCCCAGGTGACCTTCTACCTGGAGATCTGTGATCCTTTCCCTGTTAGTCAGTACTAGATCTAGGATAGCACTGTCTCTTGTGGCTTGTTGTACAAGTTGTTTGAGGCCTCCCCCTGCAGAGAATCCTCCATGTGTCTAGTTCTGGCAGATGTTCCTGCTGGTATTGACCAAGTCTGACAGTGAAGGGGGGGGCAGCTAAAAACTAGGGGTGTTGGCTGCACATTCGAGCACACTTAGATAGACCAGGTGGTCTGTTTCTGCTGGCACATTTGTATGTTCATATGTTCATATCCTTCAGTCCCTAAAGACCACCCCTGTGTCAACTGAGAAGGTAAAAATGCTTACAAGTGAAGCTGATATTGCATCTACTGCTTCCTTAAGTATCTTAGGATGCTGTCCACTGAGCCTCTTAGATTTGTACACCTTGGGCCCCTTTAGACTTTCCAGTACCCTTTCCACTGTTACATGGCCCATACTTTTCAAGTGCCCACCCCGCTTCCTGCCCCATCACCCTGATTTCAAGATCTCTATATTGCCTCTTTCTGCTCCTCCTAGCTATTGTCCTTTTTTAGCCTTACTGTGCTCCCCTTAACTTTGCATTTCTCCTTGATGTACCATAAGAATGCTCTGTGTCCCTGCTTTATTCACCCCTGTGAGTCTCAGTACTGTCTCTGCCTTGGCCTCTGCGTCCTTCTTGCTAGCCTCCCTGATTACCATTGGATACTTTTCCCTATCCTCCTCCATTGGCTTCCCCACTACTTCCTGAATGCCCTTCTGTTCATTCTTGCTACATTCTTTTTTTATTTCTTTGTACATATTGGAATTACAATCCTTTGAGTCAAAGACTTATTTCCAAAGGCTCCTTATCAAGAGTACATAGACATAATAGTTACATAGTTCCACAGACAAAACACATAGTTACAAGATTTTCGTGTGTACATTGTTAAAGAATAGCGACCCATGGACTCAAACCTGTAGTCTCCAACACCAAGGGCAGACACCCAACCCTCAGCCACTGCAGCTCAGTACATGTCTGTAGTGAACCGCAGTGGGCCTTTCACTCTTTAACCATTTGATGCCCACCCAATGCAGATTGCATTGCTTTAGTTTTCCTGCTTTGAGTGCCCTGTCTCCCATTTTTTCCATTATTCTTTCAAACTACTGTATTCCCCTCATGCTTTCCTACAACAGACATAGGGCCAGATATTCAAAGCTTAGCACAGCGCACAACCTAATAGCACAGGAATAGTGCAGGACTAGTGCAGAGCAGTGATATTCAAAGGACCGGTTAGTGCTCTCTAACTGCAGTAGCGTGGGGCAAAATGATAATGTATGCAAGGGGCAAAGGGGGGGTGGCCTGCATACACATGCTATGGGATATTCAAAGCCAAAGCACCACACTAGGGCACATAGTGTGACATGTAGTGGGGCGCTAACTACCACCTATAAAAGGCTAGTCTTAACCCAGGGCAAACCACCTAGTGGGAGTGACCACACCAGGAAGTGGAAATGTGTGCTGCACCGATAGTAGTGATGCTGCCACTGATGGTAGGAGTAGTGGAGGAGGAGAAGGAGGAGAGGGAGCAGGCCCAACTTGGGCCACAATGCAGGCCAAGGAGACGGCATGCTGAAAACAGATGGTACCGGCCCAGGGTCTCCTTCGAGACCCTGCCAGATGAGCACATCACTGGCTGGTACAGGATGAACAGGGGTATGTTGAGGCAGTGATGTGAACTCCCGCATGAGCAGCTGCACCCCAACATCAGATGCAGCCATGCCATGACAGTAGAGGAGAAGGTGACAGCAGCAATGTGCTTCCTTGCCACAGGGATGTTCCAAAAGCCAATGGGGGACATCATCGGGGTATCGCAGTCTGCCACCTCACACCTCCTGACCCAGTTCCTTGAGGCTTTCTTGTGACATGCTGGGGAGTTCATAGTATTCCCCAGCATGGCAGCAAAGCGCAGAGAAACCATGCAGCAATTCCATTGAGTTGCGCACCTACCAGCAGTACTAGGTGCCATTGACTGTACCCATGTCCCCATTCATGCACCACCTGGTGATGGCAGTGAAGAAAACATCAACAGGAAGGGGTACCACTCCATTAATTGCCAGGTGGTGTGCAATACAACTGGGAGCATCAGCAATGTCTATGCGCAGTACCCTGGCAGTGCCCACGATGCCTTCATCTGGCACCAGTTCCAGCTGTGCCAGGCATTTGAGGAGGGCAGGATACCCAGTGGTTACCTAGTCAGTGAGCAGCAGCAAATGAGGCACACACACACACACACACACACCACAGCAGGGGTGGGGATAGGCATGGGAGGCCAAGAAAGGGGCGAGGGAAGGTAACACAGGTGGTGCAAGACAGCAATGGGCAGACAGCAGTTGATCACTAACAGGTGCACATCTCTCCATCTCTAGACAGAGGACAGCGCCTATCCCCTGTGACCCTGGTTGATGACACCGGTACCCCGTCTGGCCACAGTGGCCAAAGAGATGTACAATGAGGCACATGCCAGCACCAGTAACATCACAGCAAGGATGTTTGGAATACTGAAGATGCGTTTCTGATGCCTAGACATGTCAGGTGGTGCCCTACAGTATAGGCCTCAGAAGGCATGCCGTATCTTCCTAGCCTGTAGTATGCTGTACGATATGGCAATGAACCACTGAATACAGGCACCTGAACCTGAGAGACAGGCCGACAGTGACCCTGAGCCATCAGTCAGGGTGACAGTGGAGCAACTCGAGAGGAAGGATCCTCACATGGCCCACAGGGCCCTAGAGCACAGGACTCCATTCACAGGACACTGTCACAAGCCAGAGGGTGAGTACAGACTGCACGGCAATGTGATACAGTACAATGGTGAACAGTTTAATATGTACAGACATCCACAACAGTGCTGACAACAAACACAGCAGGTACAAAACAATGGCACTGAATGCACGTGTGAGGGGCGATGCAATGGGTGGGTTGTGCAGATCACACATGTGAAGAGGACACACAGCCATGGTACAGTGACTTGGGCGATGCCTGATCTGTGGTGGCAGTGTGGGGAGGGACACCATGGTCGTGCATATGAGACTGCAAGTGACAGCGTGTGTGAGTGTGTGTGTGTCAGTAAGAGTGCAAGTGTGAGCAGGTGTGTAGGAGTGTTAGTGTGCACATGGGATTGTCAACCGTGCACAAGTGCATGGCGGTCATGCCTATCTCTGGCGACAACCATTATGCACACGGTGCACACCACATGTGTGGGACACAGATCCAGGGGTGCTCTGAGCTGAGGACACAGTAGGGGATGACCACAGTGAGGCAGACAGGGCAGACCACCCGATGCCCCTGCTGACCAGCAGAGCTGGACAGGGTGGCTGGACGGCCACAGTGGTACTGGGTGCCTGTCGATGAGCATGATGCAGTGGTGCTTGAGCCAGTGCCAGTCCTGCGGCTGCAAGTGGCCTGCCTGTGGGCCTCTGTGCCATGGGCACACTGATCCCCTTGCACAGCCTCCTGCCCACCATGCACCCTGTGCAGCACAGTGGTGAGGTTGACCACTGTGGCCATAAGCCCAGCAAAGCTGTGGTCCAGTGTAGCAACCATGCGGCCCAGCCTGCCCTCGGACCACTGTTCCACCCATGCGAAGCTCAGGGACAGTGATTCCCGCATCTGTGAGAGCTCATGCCTGAGCTCCCACCAGAAGCCATGCAGGTCCAGCTGTGCCTCCTGCTGGGATGTAAGTGCAGCCTGAAGCAGAGGGCAGGCCCCCGGGCATCCGATCCATGGCCACAGCACCCTCAATGGCAGCTGGTGCTGGTGCCTGCAGCTCACCAGGGTCGGGATGACATTGCACTGGTGGCCTGTCCTGCCATTTCAGGCCAGTGGTGGTTGGCTGTGATCCCTGTGGGACCTGCACCCCAACCTGTGGGGAGCATCGCATATGCAGCGGGACACACTCATCCCTCACATGGTCAACCACTGGCTGCACAGATACACCCCTGCTGGCATGGAAACAACCCCCCTGGCTCCCGTGCCATGGACTGTGCCCTGCCCCACCCCTGTGCCCCCTCCACAGGTCTTTCCATGGGCAGGATGTAACCCCCCTCTGACACATCTGTCTCCATGTCATTGGTTGCTGTCAGTAGGATCACTTGCCCAGCAACGAGATCCTCCACCAGGCATCCTTCAGGGCTGCACTGAGGTCCAGGTCCCTGCCATCATTGGAGCCCCCCCAACAGCTGTATGCCATGTCCATGTGAGTGCCACACATGGTGCACATCCAAGGATCCATGACAGGCACCTAGTCCAGATGTTGACGGCAGGTTCTCCTCCTCCACCTCTGCTTCTGGTCCCAAGACAGCCATCCCAGCCTGCTCTTGGTGTGCTGCAGGCCCTGCACACACCGCTGTGGAAGAAAATGGGACAGGGTCACTGATCAGTACATGCACAGTGTGCCCCACCACCACCACCAGTACATACACACCCTAGGAAACATGCCACCTGCCGCAGACATGCAAACCCCAAACACCAGCCCGACAGCCATAGACTGTGCCCACATTCACACACCCATCCCACAGTGCACATGTCCTGGCCTGTCAGCTGTGGTGGCAGCCATGCCGGGCACTGTTCACATGCAAACCTGCGCCAGGTGCACAGTGTGCACAGCAGAACACCCCCATAGTGCACCCCAAGCATGACGCCAACACCAACACCCAACACCTGTGCTGTCATACCATGCCAGGTGCACACATGTGGATACAGACCTGTCCTAGGTGGTGTGAGAGGTGTCTCACACCCACCACCTGGTACACTAGCAACAACCACCGGGTGCAGTGTGGATTCCACCACGGCCAAGAGTGGGTCCTACTCCCACTGTTGTGTGGATTGTGGGCCACCACCAGTACACAGCCTATCATGGAGCCGCTGTGCCTCCTCCTCCTCCTTTGCTTGGGGCTTGCACACTGCATCCATCATCCTGCCACTTCCACCGACAGCATTCACCCCTGCTGTCACCTCATCCCACGCCTGGTGCACCACTGCATACCTGCTGCCTCTACTTCACACCATTCACCATCATCCTCAGCTCATCTTGTGAAAAGCAATGCACCAGTATGCATTCAGGTCGTGCTGCACTACCTATGGGAGAGATGGACAGGGACATGTGTTACCAGCTGTGGCGGGCCTGTGGTGCATGGCACATGTGAAACAGTATGTGCGTGCCACCCCCAACGGCAGCACTGGTCACATGGATGTGGCACTGGCCAGCATTTGCGTGTACGGTGCACACAGTCACAGTGTACTGGGGCCACCCCTGCATGCAAGCTGTCAGCATAGGGACTGCACACACTGGACCCACAAGGGCACCACAGGCACCCATAACAGACATGTGTAACCTGGGACGGGGCCATCCCAATGCCCTCTACCTGGCAGTGCACTGTGCCCCCACTGGCTACCTAGGGTACGTGTGCAGGGCACACAGGGCATGGACAATGTGGACGGCACGCATACAATAGCAGGATACCAGGCACGGACCACACGATGCTGTCGATGTCACATTGGGAGCCACACAGTCGTGACCTTGTGACCCCTGGGCTGCAGCCATGTACCACCATCGGAGAGTCTGCGACCCTCCATGTCCCGCATCCAGGGCGACTACCAAGGGTCCATGGACCACATGTCAGTGAGCCACTGTTGCAGGGCATACCTGCAGGCCACGTTGGGGACCCCCTGGGCCTGGCACACACAGTGTGCAGATGGTGCCCGCACTGTGCTGGCTGACACAGGAGCATGGGCTTGGCACATGGACCAGTCTGCTGGACTGCTGGCCCAGTGGCCATGTGCACCATTACGCAGTACTGTGCTGGCCTGTGGGCCTGCATTCAGTGGCCCTAACCCCAGCCTGTACAGCTGTGGTCTGCAGGTACACAGTGTGCATGCCCCAACCCTGTGTTTCACCATTCCCCTTCCACCAGTCCTCCGGCTGCTATACAGACCTGCCTCTCACTGCTCTGCCTCCTGTGGCATGGCTCCTCCTGTTGTGTGTGTATGTCTGCAGTCATAGCTCTGTGTTGCATTCCCACAACACAACACCGGTGGAGCACTGCTTGCCCTTTTATAGCCCAGCTGGACAATCCAGGCTGTTATGCATGCAAATCATCGGATAATGATATGCTAATCACAGTGACTGCACCATGCATGCACAAGTACCCTCATTTGCATCTGCTGGTTAATTATGGACATGACTAGCGCTGGGAAAACTGCTTAGCGCTGTGCAAATGTTAGCGTCTGGCTAAGTGGTGCCCAGCGTCACACTGCCACTGTAGCGCAGCTCTCTGCTGCATAGTGCGGTGCCCATTCATGTGCGTGTGTCCCCGGTGCCACACTAGCACCCCAGCTTAGCAAGGCATAGTGCCATGCTAGACTACACAGCATGGTGCTCTGCACATGCGTGGCATTGTGGCTCAGGGTCATGACTGGGTCACGCATGCACAGCGTGGCTGCTTCTGGGTAGTGCCGCACTACGTCATGTGATAGCGCAGCACTACGGCATAGTGCTGGAGGGAGTAGGGTGTGGTACAGGCAGAGCAGTGTTACAGGTGGCAGGGTTACTGTGCTGTTTGGGCAATGCTAGGGGGTAGGCATCAATGAGTTGTAGTGCACAGGGACAAGAACTGGGGGGAGGTGGAAACCACCAACCTGGTTCAGCTCGTGCAGCAGAGGTACAATCAGCTATTTGGGGAGGTCAGGGATGGTGACCTCCTGCACCAGCAGGTGTGGGCCTCAATCGCCCAGAAGCTGAGTACCCGCAGAGAAGTGTCAGGATCGCTTCGCCGACATGCGACGTCGGCAGCGGCAGCAGCTAGAGCGTTTCAAGTGCATGGTGCATGAGGGCACTGCGCCTGTGCCAGGTAAGTGGCATTGCACACTGATCACCGCTATCATGTGCCTGTCAGACTGCATGTGTGTGTGTGTGCGTGTGCATGTGTGTGTGTGTACAGGTGTGTGTATACAGGTGTGCTACTCCGCAAGGTGTTCGGGCGCATGTGACATGGGCAGGGCCGCACATGTTGTCCACCTAGAGTGGTATCACAGTACAGGGTGTGTGGCAGCACGCATGGTGGGAGCATGGTGCATGCTGTGTCCATGGGGGTGACATGGGTGTGGGTGGCGGATCAGGACATTGTTGGTGGTGGATCCTGGTACAGCATTGACCTGCGGCCAACACCACTGTGGTGCAGGGGTGCTGTCCCTGGGACATTGACAGCCTGCACATACAGGTGTGCAGACAGTCGCAGTGCACCTGCTTCTGGCACTGTTGCACCACTGTGCTGCCATGCTGACATGTCCTGTGTGCCTGGCACATGCTCCATGGGCCTTGCTGCCCTCTGTGTGGGTGTCACTTATGTTCAGCCACTGTCCCTGTGTGTCCCTGTGTGTGCGGTGTTGTGGGGGTTGCATGTGCATCTTGCTGTGCTGCTTGAGGTGCATGCTGTGTATTGCGCTAACACTGCTGTTTCCCCTGTCCACTGTAGAGCATATTGAGCAGCCCAGGACCACAGAAGAGGGCTGAGAGGTGCCCCAGGACAGGTGAAGTGGCAGCCTGAGGGTGTCGGCCATGCTGCAGCAGGCACAGTAGAGCAACCCTGAGGACAGGGGTCTGTTGCGTGAGTACCTGTCTTGTTACTCTGTGGTGTTTCACTGCGATGTGTGGTTCATTCTGTGGTCTGCCAGTGACTGGGCTGGTGGCATGGCTGCCATGGGCATTGGGCCCGTGGCTTTGTGGCACTATGCTGGGTTGCGCACCAGTGTTGCACACCGCTGATGGGATCTAGCTGTCAGGCCGCTGTGCTCTGTGGGGGGGGGTGGGCCACTGCCAGCATGCATTGCTGTGAGGGTGTCAGTTGCTGGTGGGAGCTGTGGCAGTGGAAGATCAGTAGGGTGCACACACTGTTGGTTACCATGCTCACCTCTGCAGTGCGGTGTGCACCGTCCCTCCTGCCCCCCCCACAGTTCCTACACCTGTGCGCTGTTGGCATTACCTTACTGTCCACGGGTTGCACTGGACAGGGTCAGCTGTTAGCCACTCACATGCATGTTATGACTGCAGGGCACCATGCACCATGCCATCTGGTGGCCTTGCTTGGTGGCATGTGTCAGCCCACCCCTGCCACCATCTGCACCCTATATGCCTGTTCTGCCCTGGCGTGGGTCGGTCATTGGCTGGCAACTGTGACTGCATTGCGCTGCTCTGGCACACCTTTGTATGATGTTGTTGTGCTCTGCATTCTGGTACATTGCCACCTATCTTTGGGCAGCATG
This sequence comes from Neoceratodus forsteri, assembly GCA_016271365.2. Classification (NCBI taxonomy): domain Eukaryota; kingdom Metazoa; phylum Chordata; order Ceratodontiformes; family Ceratodontidae; genus Neoceratodus; species Neoceratodus forsteri. Next base: position 824,188,411 of record CM057455.1, on the reverse strand, counting down.
TCCCGACATGTGGGTGCCCTTGTGCATGTTGTGGTGTGGCCATTGCGCACAGCTATCCAGGGGACCGATTGTGTGTCTGCCCTGTCTCGCTGTGTGCTGTGCTGGGGTGGATGGTGTCACTTGTGCCATGGTGCTGTCAGGCATGTTGTCATCATGTCTGTTGGTGATTGGGATGGTGCCTGTGTCACCCAGGCCTGCTGTGTGGGCACCTTCTGGGTGGGCCTACCACTGTGTCCCTCAGCTTCACTCAGGCATGTCTGTAGGGACATGCTGTTCATCCCTGTACGGCCACCTATGGCTGCAGTATGCCCCCTGGCCAGTGTCCCATCCTCATGGTCTCCCCCTTCCTCTTTTAGGTCCACTTCATTCATCATTGGGGGTGACTAGGCCTGAGAAGATGGTGGGCATGGAGGATCTGCTGCACCGCATCATCCATCAGCAGAGGACTCTGATCGAGCAGCAGGCCATCATCATCTCCTCAGAGACCAGGAGGGTGGCAGTTGTCTTGGAGGCTCATCTGCCAGATCCAATGGGCAAATTAGCCATACCCATCATCCCATATTATGATGCAGGGATTTATTTAACTCTAAAAATTGATTAGCATTTTGCTCATAAAAGTGCTAAATCTTTGTGAAAATGCGTAGCTCTTGCCTCACTGTGTTTAACAAACACAGCACTTCTACAAAATCTATTTAAATACTTTCTGTACAGTTAGTATAGTCCCAAGAAAAAACTGCTAATCAATTATTTAAAACCCTGTGATGGACATCCCCTTCCCCCTTTCTGAACTGGTTTTTGTTTTCTGGCCTCTGTTCCTGTGTCGCTGTTTGCGTCCTCCTCCCCTTCCCCCCCTTCTCAATTGCCTACTCATACATCATGTAAATATGTAACTATGTTTGTCATGTCACGGTTTTGGAAGTTTAATGTGTATTCTTGTTGTTCCCATAGTGAGCTTATTATTGTTAGTGGTGTGTGTTGGGGGTGGCTTAGCATTTCTATTTTTAGGGTTTGTACTGTTGTCTTTCTTTGTTTACGGGGTGGGTCATCCAGTGGTGGTTGGGGCATTAGTTGTTCACTGTTAGATTTTGTTCCGCCATTAGGTATTGTTTTGCATCACTGCACTGTTACCGTTACTTTTCCTTTTGTTTGTTTACTATTACATTCCAGTTTACTGTGTCCTGTGTCATTCTTGGGTGCTGGGGTTTCACTTGGTTTGTACTGTTCCTTGGGTCTCCCACATGGGTCCTGGTTGTTGCCTGCCATTCCCGTGCATGTGTGTCATATTCCAGGTTCTGCACTGTGGTCTGCTCCTGGGACCTCATTCCAGGCTGTGTTTCATTGCCTGTGTCCCAGGGTCAAGCTGTCTCCCCTCTACACTGTGTTCCATTGTGTGTTTGCACTGCCTGCTATATTCGATGCTGTCCTCTTTGCTATATTCAGTACTGTCTTATTCCTGAGCTGTTTTTGCCATGCACTCCCAGCCCTGTTTACCTGGCTTCCTTTGCTTGCTATATTCAGCTGGTTTTGTTCAGGATTATTCTTGTTAAATATAGCTTGCCTTTTGCTCCGGGCTAGGTTTGCCCACCGGGCAGTGCTAGTATAGACCCGGAGCATGGTTTTCAACATCTGGCCCATTGAATCTTAAAAACATCTGCCTTTCTGAAATCCTCTAACTTTTCAGAGATTGTCCTCTTCTACACATCCAGTTGGACCTCCAACCTCACCATCTTCTGATCATATAATTTCCTGAACTGACATATTTTGGATCCTGTCACTGTTAGTGAGCACCAGATCCAGCAGGGCCCACTCCATTGTCAGGTCCTGGACCAGCGATACTAGGAATGCCTCCTAGTATGTGTTTCCACCAGAAGCTGGTTCCATGTATTAGCTGCAACCATGACTTCCCAACTCATGTCCAGCATGTTTAAGTCCACTATTATTATTACTTTCCTGACCTGGCCATCCTCTTCAGCATCTCAGCTAATTCCCTGTCTGCCCCTTGGTCTTGGACTGGTGGTCAGTAAACCACTCCAAGCTTAATTTGCTTCCCATTCCCTGTTTCCACCAGCACTCGCACAGCCTATAATCCCTCAAGTCCCAGGTTATTTATATCAGTGGCCTATGTTCCCTCCCTCATGTTTAGTGCTACCTCACCTTCCTTACCCATTGCCCTGTATTTTCTGAATATGGAATACCCTAGTATGGACAGCTCCCACTCATGGTTCAGACCTCTGTAACAGCCCACAGGTCAAGGTTACCCTCTGCAAACAGTGCTTGCAGCCCTGATATTTTGTTGCCCAGACTTCTTGCATTGATGCATATCATCCTCCAGCAACAGGTCCCACCCCTCCCCTTACTCCCCCCCCCCCACAAGTTTCATCTAGTCCAATATATTCTTTGGTGGAAGAGACCACCAAGGCCCCTGTGGGTAATATTAGTAATGGTGTTCCTTACTCAACTAACTCCCCCATCAAGCTTAAACTGCCAGCAATGTGTTATGACCATCTTGCTCCCAGCACCCTCCTGCTTTCCTTACTAGGGTGCAGACTGCCTTTTTTGAGCAGCCTGACTTCAGGTCTCTAGCTATCATGTAACTGGAGATTATAATTTTTTAAAAATAAATCTTTGTTTGAGTTCTGCTTTGCATTTGTTCAGATTTAAAAATCAAACACTATTTCTGTGTTGCAAAAAACATTATGGGCCAGATATTCAAAACTTTGCCCTGGGGCTAAATTAGCACTGCCCGGCAAGCAAACTTAGCCCGGAGCCCAAAGCAAGCTATATTGAAAAGGAAATAGCTCGGTGCAAAACCAGCTGAATATAGCAAGCAAAGGAAGCCGGGCAAACAGGGCCAGGAGTGCAGTGCAAAAATTGCCCGGGAATAAGACAGCACTGAATATAGCAACAAGGAAGTGCACACTGCTACTGCAGCTCATTAGGCCCTAGAGAAAGCCAGTGTTGTAGGTGAAGAACATGATGTGTGATTGCAAAGAGATGTTTGACATCTACTGCAAATAACAATGTAAGCTACACACTACAGAACTGTGCTATGCCGAAGTAAGGTTTGGCCGGGGCTAACCTGATTGCACAGTGCTAACACATTAGCCCAGTGTAAACTGTTAGCCCGGGGCAAACGGGAGCTATATTCAAAGCTCCCATGCAAATAAGCCTACTTAGGTAATCTGTGGGCAAACAGGTATATTTGCATCTCATTAAGTGCTGCTTAGCATACATTACCATGCAGTTTGCCCGGGGATACTGCATGGAGCACAAAGCTCCCCATTTTGGTCAGAATGGAAGTACAGGCTGGACGCTGCAGGCCAAGGCATGCCCACAGCATCCCTTGTTGGTTAGAATAGATGAACAGGCCGGAAGCAGCAGGGACTGTGTGCTGCCAGGCACAGTTGGTGTTCTGTCACATAAACATGTGTTATGAGGGACAGAGGAACATGTGTAAGCTAAAGCAGGGACAGTCAGGAGGTATGGGTGTATACAGCACCCATGCATATGTGTGCCTGATACACACAAGTGACCCTGGTAGTCTAGCAGTCACCTTCCCCCAGCATAAATCCCGACCCCCATTCAAAATAAATGACAGTATTTTTCCCAGGTAGTCTAGTAGCCCCCCCCAGCACGAAGCCCAACCCCCATACAAAATGACAGAACATATTTTCCCTGGTGGTCTAGTGGTCCCCCAGCATGAAGCCTGACTCCCATACAAAATGAAAGAAATTATTATGCCCTGGTAGTCTAATGGTCGCCCCACCCCAGCATGAAACCTGACCCCCATACAAAATGAAAGAACCTATTTTGCCCTGGCAGTCAAGTGGTCCCCCCACCCCCAGCATGAAGCCCGACCCCTGTACAAAATGAAAGAACCTATTTATCCCTGGTAGTCTAGTGGTCCCCCCACCTGGCAGTCACACCCCCGCTCATCGAAATCGCATCCCATGAATAGAGCCAGTGACCAGCTCAGCCCTCCTCTCACCACCATGGCTGGCCGCTGACTGAGGTTCAAATGAGTGCTACTGTAATGACACAGTAGCGCTCATTCATACCTCAGGCTGTGGCTGGCAGTGGTGATGAGAGATGGGCTGAGCCGGTCACCGGCTCTATTCGTGGGTCGCGATTTCAATGAGTGGGGGCATCACTGCCTGGTGAGGGACCACTAGACTATCAGGGAAAAATAGGTTCTTTCATTTTGTATGGAGGTCAGACTTCGTACTGGGAGTGGGGGGACCACTAGACTATCAGGGAAAAATAAGTTATCTCATTTTGTATGGGGGTCGGGCTTCATGCTGGGGTGGGGGACCACTAGACTACCAGGACAAAATAGGTTCTTTCATTTTGTATGGGGGTCGGGCTTCATGCTGGGGGATGGGAGACCACTGGACTGCCAGGGAACAGTTACATTATTGTGTACGGGGGTCAGGATTCGTGATGGGAGGGGCAGAACAATTGGACTACCAGGGACATTCTAACATTTAACCTGGAATGGGTGTTGGGACAAGAATGGGGGGCACCTCCTCATTACCACCAGCTTTTTGTCAGCGGTGTTTAGCACTGCACTACAGGTTGCGCTAATGCCTGTAGCTCGGTGCTATACAATTGAATGTGCCGGTGCGTCGGCATTCAGGGCCCCCTCCCCTCAGTCCCTCCCTTGCATACATTATATTTTAGCATCAGCGCCAACACCTAGTGCTGGCAGTAAATGTCCTTTTAAATAGGGCAGTCTGGCGTAAATTCAGTGCTAGTCCAGCTCAATGGATTTGCACCCCATGCTAACCTTTGAATATCTGGCCCCATGTTTCTTATCTTATAACATCAGTCCATAGCACCAGTTGTTCACAATGAAACAAGTGAAGTCAGACAGAATAGAGAATCTTCTGAGAAGCTAAGTATTTCTAAATTTTCTTTCTACCATGTGTTTTACTACTATTATATACTGAAAGTGCTGGAATTGTTTACAGAGAGAAGAGTAAATACCCAGCCTTAATAACATTTTGTTTCTGCTTTCTGCAGTGCATTACGGGGAGCAAAGAGGTAGAGCCAACTAAAGCTCATGAGGTATAGCAGGGGTCAAGTCAGTTACAAGGACTCGGGGGCAGTCTTCTCCAGGGTTATGCTCTGGAGGAGAGGTCATTGCCCCTTCTGCAGGATCTTTGCAGAATTTCATGCTCAGCTGGTCAAAGGAAGAGAAGAGATATCTCTCCTGGGTGACCAACTCAGCTGGAGTGTGCAGCCCATACCTACACTCACCAAAAGGTCCACTGGTCTAGGGTGGTGGAGAGTGGTGGGGAGGAGGAAGAGTGGCAAGGGTAACCACAAGGAGGTCAACCAACCCCATACCATCCTGATGGCAAATCATTTTGCACCCCTGGAGGAGTCTCAGGTACCTGACTCTGCATCAGTTAAGGGATGTGGTAAAGTGATGACCTGGTGGCACCCAGGGGTGAGAGTAAGAAGAAGGCAACTAGGAAGATCTTAGTAAGTTGGTGGTCAGTGATTCTATGATCAGGGGAGTAAAGAGGGTCATGGGTTGGGAAGGAGGGGTGGTTGATGGTCAGGTGACTTCCTGGGGCATCAGCTACTGAGGACATAGACAGAATAGGGAGGATAGCAGAGAGGGAGTTGGTGGTGCTGGTACACTTGGTACCTGTGATAGGGTGAAACAGTCTGTGGAGCAAGTAAAGTGGAACTTTCAGAGGTTGGGGACAGATTGCAGGCACGCTCAGCCTCCCTGGCTTTTTCTGTGATTGGGGGAGGGAAAGATAGAGTACTGAGGGAAGTGACAGCAGAATTAAATGGGTGGTTAAAGGGATAGTTGCCAGAGAAAGGGTACCACTTTGTGGGGGACTAGGGGACTTCTGGGACAGAAGGCTCTTCAAGGGTGACAGCCTTACCTGGCAACAGAAGAAACTAGTGCTCTGGGTAGAAATTTGACATTTACATTAGGCAGTTAAGCTGACTTCAGGGGACACTGAGGCTAGGGGAACCACAGTAAAGGGAGTAAGGGAGGGGAACCTAACTAGTGCCCCCCATACTGGGGACTGTTAGCAAGGTGGGTAAAAATAAGGTTGAAGTTCAGAAAGGAATAGAAGAAGAGGCAAAGGAGGAAAGGCTCTCAGGGCCAGCAAGAAATTGTAAAAATAAGAAAGTAAGAAGAGTGGGAAAGAATGCAGGTGTAGGATCACAAAACAGCAAAAGATTATCTGGAGCTAGTTGGAATGGGGCCTACCCTAATGCCAGAAGTTTGGGTAATAAAATCAGTGAGCTCCAGGCATTGGTTATACACATTAAGGTGAACCTCACAGCCCTCACAGAAACTTGGGCCACAGAGAATAATGACAGGAACTTGGCAGTTCCAGGTTACTCAATGTTTAGACAAGATAGAGGAAAAGGCAAAGGGGGCATAGCCTTATATATCAGGGAGAGAGGGAGGGCATAGAGACTGTGGAGTACGGATGCATCAGGGGAAGCAAAGGGGAACAGAGTCACTGTGTGTTCGCCTCACAGTGCCCTCAGGTAAGAAAATACCAGTGAGGGGCATCTACAGACAACCAGGACAAGGGGAAGAGAGAGAGAGAGATAGGGAGCTTGAGAAAGAGCTGGCAAGGGGAGTCAAACAGGGAGATGTGGTGGTGGTGGGTAATCTGAACCTGTTGGATATCAACTGGGACATTCTAGCAGCCAGGTGAACCAGAAGTCAGGCCCTATTGGATACATTGTAGGTCTGCCTGCTAATGCAGCTGATTAATGAATCCACTAGACAGGACGTTGTTCCTGATTTGGTGCTCACCATTTCAGAGATAGTGAGTGGAGTGTGGGTAAACGACCTCTGGGGTCCACAGACCATAACTCCATTTGGTTCAGGCTAGCACTCCAGACCAGAATGACCCTGTCAAAAACTGAAGTCATAAATCTCAGAAGCACAGATTCAACCAGATGAGGGAGCTGGTTCAGGACAAATTAACAAGGATAGACAGCACTGGAGGTGTAGAGAAAAGATGAAAGACATTTAAGGGGACCATTCTCGAGGCAAAAGGGTAATGTATGACAATTGTTACAAAACTAAACAGGTACAAAGAGACCAATATGTTTCTTGGAAAGTGTCAGAGAAGAAGTGAGAGCCAAGAAAAAAGCTTACACCAGGTCCAAGGAAAATCAGGAAGAAGGGGAATTTGGAGAGCATCAAATAAAAAATGGCCAGCAAAGAGAACAGTCAGGAAGGCAAAGGTAGACCCGAAGCTACATACTGCAGTGGGGGCAAAGGGTGGGGAAAAACAATTATTCAGATATATTAAGGAAAAAGAAAGCGGAGGCGATTTGTTAAGCTACAAGGTGGGGGCAGGTACTAGAGGTAGATGAACAAAAAAGCAGACATCCTTAATGATTTTGATTGCTCTGTCTTCACAAAAGAAACCAGTGGGCCCTTGCCTAAAGGTGGCATCAAGGCAGCTGTCAGGAACATTCCTGAAATAAGGAAGCCAGCATTTACCAGAGAAAGGGTTCAGAAGGAGCTTGAAGCCCTAAAAATAGATAAAGCCCTAGGGTCAGATGGGATGCACCCAAGAATGCTCAAGGAATTGGCTGCAGAACTGGCTGAACAACTAGTAGGGATATTCAATGGTTCAGTTCAGTCAGGGGTATTTCCTAAAGGCTGGAGGGTAGTGGGAATAGTCCCATTACACAAGGAGGGGGTATAAGGAGCAACCAGGAAATTATAGTCCTGTCAGCCTTTCTTCTGTAGTTGGTAAATTGATGGAGTCACTGATCAAAGAAGACGTTATGAACAACCTAAAGAGCAGCCTTTTACAGAATAGTAAATGGCATGGGTTTGTGGTTGCAGCAGGGAGGTCTTGACAGACCAACCTGATAGTTATCTTTGACTGGATAACAAACATAGTAGATAAGGGACATGCTGTGGATTTACTCTTCTTTGATTTTAGCAAGGCTTTCACCTGGGTGCCATATAGAAGGCTGCCGAAAAAGCTGGGGGACCTGGGTATGGCTAAGGACATAGATGGGTAGGAAACTGGTTGAGATATAGATAGCAGAGGGTGGTGGTAAATGAGGTCAAATCAGAAGAGAGGGAGGTAACAAATGGGATGCCACAAGGATCCATGCTCAGCCCTTTCATCTTCAATGTGTTAATCAGTGACACTGGATAGAGAATCCAGGGTAAGCTGTGTCTGTTCACAGATGACAAGAAGCTCTGTGGTAAGGTAAATAGCTATGAAGGGATCAAGATGATGAAGTGGGGATCTACAAATGCAAGAGAAGTGGTTTAAGATTTGGCAATAGAAATTCAATGCTAGAGAATGCAAGGTTATGCACCGGGGCATGACAGAGTACTGGATGGGACAAGTTAAACTAAACACCATAGCAAGGAAAAGTGACTTGAGAGTTATTAATAGTGTCCCTTTCAAACAATCAAGTCAGTGTGACAAGGCCTATATTAAGGCTAATAGGATGCTGGAGTGTATTGGAAGGGGTATAGATAGCAGGCAAAAGGAGGTATTACTACCTCTATATAGGTCATTGGTGAGGCCACATCAGGAGTACTGTTCTCAGTTCTGGAGTCTTCACTTAAAGGACAGGGATAGGCTAGAGGCAGTGCAGTGCAGGGTGGCCAATATGATTCAGGGTCAACAGGGCACATCTTGAGATTATCTGAAGGCACTGAACATGTACTCACTGGAGACCAGGTGAGATTTCATTTCATTTCATTTTATTTTATTGAAGGGTTAGACTTGAAAATAAACTCATTTAAAATGGTGACCCATGGCATAACATAAAACAAGATTACAAAATTACAAAACATACAAAGACTCATAAATACAAAAAATACATAGGACAGCGTGAAGGAGTAACAATTCTGATAAGACATCGTGTATACTAGACACGGATAGTCAACCTAGACACAGCAGAACTTATTTTGAGTAGTTGTAGTAGCCATAAACAATTGTTTGAGTATTTTTAATGATGGAGATTTTACATTTACCAGTTGAAACCTTGGGGGAAGATTGTTCCACAACTGAGGAATCATCTAACTGAAGACATGCTTAGATCTTTTGTGTTGCTTGCATGCATGTGCAAGAAACATTTTGCGTAAGAAATTAAGGAGCATGTCACAATGTGTAAAGAAATTCTGCAACGTCTCGACGCAATCAGCTGTTTGGTGCATTTCAAGCTACCAAAACAGCTGATTGCGTGGTGTCCTCATGGCGAAGGCTTCTCCATTGGCCTCTCACAGTCCCCAGAATGCTGATGGAAAGCCATCGCCTACCGTTCAGTGTGTCTTCCTGGTGAAACATTTCAATAAATTAAAAAAAAGACTAAGGGGTTCCCAATCCCCCTGTCGGTATGACCTCCTCCCCAGTTCATTTGCCCATGGAGTAGCCCAATCCCTGTTGGCATAATGCACATGCCCCCATTTGTAGTTTACTGAGGGGGTGCCTAATCCACCCTTGGCTCATGCATCCCCCAAGCACACTGTATGGTCAATGGGGATGCCCAGTCCCCCATCATCTCCACTGCCCCCCCAAACAAACTTCCATCTGCCATGCTGAGAGCCCACCCCAGCATCGCAAAAGTCTCTTTGGCCAACAGGGATGCCCAATCCTGCATTGGCTCCACTGCCCCCAAACAAACTGGCTGGTGGCACACTGGAAGCCCACCCCAGTGTGGCAAAAGTCCCCCATTGTCTGTGTTAAAAAAAAAGACTGTGAAGAAAAAATGGTCCCTCATTGATTCTCTTGCCCTCCCCAACCCGTGCCCACCCTCTGTGTACCCCCCTCTCCACATCCCCACCTCACCCCACACTTACCTCTGGAGCAAAGCATGATGATCTTCGGTAGACCAGGAACACGTCTGGACTCTTCAAAGCCGACCGTGAACTGCAGAAATGCCGGTAATTTGTATAATGGCAAGAATGTCTTTTTTTCAACTTTGGTGCATATCTCAGCCATTTGAGGGAATTCTTTCACCAAATTTTCAACATAGGGTTATTGGGACCCCACCTCAGTCACTGTCATTTTGTTATTTGGTCTCAAAAGGGGGTTTTGCAGTCACTGCGTGGAACCACCTTTCGGGACCGATTAATGAAATGACAGTGTCACAGGTCATGAGGTAGGCCCCAAAAATCCTATGTTAAATATTTGGTGAAAGAATTCTCCAAAATGACTGTTTTATGAGTGTGCATTGTGCAGTTCCTACGCACACTCATAACTTCAAGCATTTTTTATGTTTTCACTCCAGATTTTCAACATTGCCATTTTACCACACCTCCTTATGAACAGTACAGCTGTCATTATTCACATCTTGCCCAAAATGTGTTTTAGCATATATGTAGTGCACATTGGCAAGGTCGGTGTACAAAACCAATGTTCAGGACAGAGTAAGAAAATCACAGTGACAATGTTCATGAGCAGAGGTCTTAAACTGGCTATGTTGAAAATTTGGTGACAAACGTCCATAAAATGACTGTGTCAACAGCGTGCATTGTGCAATTTCAATGCACCCTCGTAAATTCACGAACTCGTAATATTTTCAGTCCAGATTTTCAGCATTGCCATTTTTCCACACCACCTTATGAACAGTACAGCTGTCATTTTTCACACCCTGGCCAAAATGTGTTTCACACTTCCGATGCAGAACAGCACGGTCACAGTGGGAAATCAGTGTTTGGGACAGATTAAAAAAATTACAGTGACAGTGTTCATGAGCAGAGGTCCCAAAATGTCTATGTTGAAAATCTGCTGTAAAATATCCCCAAACTAATTACATTATGGGTGTGCGTTGCCCAATTTCTATGCACACTTGTGATTTCATCATTTTTTTTAGATTTTCACTGCAGATTTTCAACATTGCCATTTTTACACCTCTTCATGGACAGTACAGGTGTCCTTTTTCACATTATGCTTGAAATGTGTTTTGGCACCTGTGGTGCCAAGTGGGGAATTTGCTGTGCAAAATCACCTTTTGGCTAACAAACTGATAGTGTCACTGTTCATGTGGTGGGGTCACAAAAAGCCCATGTTGAAAACGTGGAGTAAAATTACCAAGAAACACCCAGGGTGTTAGGGTTTTTGACCATAACACCCTACCCTATAGGGACTGACAGGAGTCAGGGGTGTGATTTGGGACTGGTGACAGTAATGCTCAAGCCATTCCACCCCTGCCCTGCAGCCAGTGGCAGGCATTGAGGTGCACTTTGGACCCTCTGGCCCCAGTTTTCATCCCATTCTCCTATACTGCACCCATTTCAGTGTATTTCCTTATGGAATGAGGTGAGTGTAAAGCCCGAACACTCCAAAGCACACCTCGACACTTGTAAATATCTGCAGGGTAGGGTGAGGTGAAATGTCATAATCGTTATGGGAGATGACCCAAAGACACACCCCTATGCCTGTCCATCTCTGCAGGGTGGGAGTGGAGTTGACAGCAGTTCAATGCTTCACTGTCATTCCTATACTGCATTTGCCTAACTCTTGCATTTCCACTGCTAGTGACAGCAAGCAACACTTGGCAGTGACAAATGCTTGTTTAGTTTTGTAACAGACTCCAGGAGCATGTATTTTGTTTTACTGATGTTCATTTTTAATTTAGATTTAACAAAAAGTCCTGAATGTCATCAAAACTGGATTGTAAATTTGCCTCTATATCTTGCAGAGATCAGGCAGAAGTATAAATAACTGTATTGTTGGCATACAGCTGGTATGCCGATCTATTAACTGTATCTCCAAATTTACTTAAGTACAACAGAAATAGCAAGGGGCCAAGCACAGATCCCTGGGGGACCCCACAGAAAATTGGCAACAGGTCTGAGGTTACATGATTTATAGTTGTGACCTGGTATCTCCCTCCCAGGTAAGATGCAAACCATTTCAAGGCAGATAAAGATAGTCTAATGTCCCTCAACCTTAATAGCAGTAATTGATGGTCTACCGTGTTGAAGGCCTTGGAGAGGTCAAGAAACATGGCACCAGTTAAATGGCCCCTTTCCATTGACTTGTTGATGTCCTCCAAGACCCTCAACATGGAGAACACCATTCCATGAGACGAAACCCCTACTGGTATTTATCTTGTAGGTTATTCTGAGATAAATAGTCTGTTAGCTGTACTGTCTGTTTGCAGATGACACCAAGGTCTGCAACAGAGTAGATGATCCAGATGGGGTGGGAAGAATGAGAAGAGATCTGGATAAACTAGCAAAATGGTCAGAAGAGTGGCAACTGGGATTTAATGCAAAGAAGTGCAAGACCATGCACATAGGGAAGAGAAACCCTGAAGCCACCTATAGGCTGGGAGGGGAGTTGCTGGCAGTCACAAAGGAAGAAAGAGACTTGGGCATCATCATCACTGATGACCTGAAATCATCTAAGCAGACCTCTAAAGCAGTAGGTAAGGCTAGGGGGATGTTAGGGTGTATTAGTAGGAGTATCACAAGTCATAAGAGGGAGGTAATAATCCTTCTTTACAAGACACTGGTTAGGCCCCATCTGGAGTACTGCATGCAGTACTGGAGGCCACACCTTCACAAGGACATTAACCAAATTGAGGCAGTCCAGAGAAGGGCAACCAAAATGGTACAGGGACTGCATCAGGAGACATATGAGGACAGAGTAACGGAGCTCAATATGTATACCCTTGAGCAAAGGAGGGAGAGAGGTGATATGATTGAAACATTCAAACACATTAAGGGCATTAACAATGTGAAAGAGTCTAACATGTTTAAATATAAGAAAAATAGCAGGACAAGATGACGCAGCATGAGAATAGAGGGAGAGTGATTAAGGGGGAATGTGAGGAGATTCTTTTTCACAGAAAGAGTGGTGGATGCATGGAACAGCCTACTTCAGGAAGTGGTAGCTATGAATACAGTGCAGGGCTTCAAACAGGCATGAGATAGGCATAAGGGAGCAATACAGACAAATATGGATAGATAGGTCATTGACAGTGTAAAGGTGTGTGGCATATTCATAAGGTAGAAAAAATAGGCAGACTGGATGGGCCTTGCGGTCCTTATCTGCCGTCAACCTCTATGTTTCTATGTTACTGAGATGGGGAGATATGATAGAGACCTTCAAGTTCCTGAAGGGAATAAACAAAGTGAACCACAGGGAACTGTTTAGTAGGAGTACAAAGTCAGGAACCTGAGGTCATGAGTGAAAGCTGGATGGGGAAGGTGTAAGAGGGATGTGAGGAAGTTCTATTTTACGGAAAGGGTGGTGGAACCATGAAACACTCTGCCAGCAGAGGTGGCGGGCCCCAAGACTATAAATAGTTTCAAGCATGGCTGGGACAGAGTGAAAGGTTCAGTGGTTGCGTAGGTCAGTAGCAGTAGAGAGGAGGAACAGAGAGTAGAGTGGGAGAAATAAACCCCCATATGGACACTTGGTCCCAGGGCAGATTGCAAATGATGGGCAGACTAGATGGACCTTTGTGTGTTTGTTTTTCTGCCATCATTTTCAGTGTTTCTTTTTCTAAGTTGGATCCCAGTTCCCAAGGAACTACAGTCTTCTTCAATATGCCACCCCTTTAGCCAAGAACTGAACTGGAACACATAGAACTTCCCTCTCATTCAGACTTGGCTGCAGTGTACTTCAGAGAAGGTTACCACTCCTGCTCTTTCTTTAGCTACCTTCCCTAGAGAATGGAAGATTACTTGCTTCATGCTCCTCTTGTTCAGATCATTTATGCCCACATGCACAATCAGATCCTGGTGATCCCTCCCCTTCTCCCGTGAGTCCCACCACCTTGTATGTGAATTTGTCTACTGTTAACCAAGGGAAGCAGCAGACTACCTCTTTAGCACTAGGTATTAAACCCACCTCCATCCCAATGCCCCTTACTATTGAGTCTCCTACTATGTGTAGCTTCTTCCTGGCTTCTTTGGAGCTGCCTCCCCTTCCCTGGCATGCTCTAAATGCCTGCCTGGCAGGCAGGCACCATCTTTCCTTTTGAGAGTTGGCTGGGGTTCCTCTGGCTGTAATAGAGTGATCCTATTTCTTGTGCACAGCCCTGGTATCACAGGCTTCACTTTGTCTCCTGCTTTCTTCCCTTCCTCCCCCTCCACTGTCCAGCCTCCTTTCTGGTTTGTGTGGGTCTTGACATTAGTTGCCACAGTGGCACTCAATAGGGCACAGCACCCATAGCCATCAAGTGGCTCTCCTCTACCCATGAAACTTCAGTCTCTGTTAAACCCTATCCCAGTTTAAGACTATCTTAGTTCCTACTCCTCATGCCTTTTTCCTACTCCTCATACTCTGCACATTCCCCTCCTTTATTCTTGACCCCTTCTCCCTTCCCCCTTCTCTCTCTTCCCCTCTCCATCTCACCATTCTACTCCTTGTCTCAACTAATGGTCCACCAATTATAATCTGCTCCCTTGTCTCTGATTCTCATTTAAAAATCTTTGGCGGTGACTCCAAGGGTATCATGGTAAGAGAAGTTTCAGGGGAACCCAAATAACCAAATCCCTGGAATCCCCAGGCAATTTTGAGATGCCATGTGTCGAACTGTGCATGTTGCTGCACCACCTGCTATGGCTTAAAGTGCACCAAACTGCCTGTTGCCATTTTTCCCCCTTTCCAGTCCCAGTCCAATTTCTAGATTTTGACTCTGTTATGCTTCCACATCTTTTCCATACCCTGCTTCCCCTTTTGTTCATCCACCTCACTAAACATTTCTACTTCTAGGTTTCTCCCCTTTTCTGTTTCCAGATTTCTCCCCTTGCCGTTGCCCTCTTTCTCCTTTTTTTTGCCAACTTTCCATATTTCTCCCATTACCTTTCTCTTTCCATCTCTCCCTTGCCTTTTCTTTACTAGTCATTACTTATACAGTAATTTGGGCTGTCGGTATAGCCTAGAGGATAGAGTAATGAGCAGTGAATGAGCTTGGTGCATCTAGCAGACCTGGGTTTGATTCCCACAACCTGCACTTGCATACTGTGTGACTCTGAGCAAGTCACCTAACCTCCCCAGTGCTCCTTGGCCAGCCATGAAAACAGGCATTCGTGCCTTGTAAACCTTGCCCAGTTACCAACAGAATGAAAAAAGTGCTTCTTTCGTTACAGCTTTCTGTCTCCCTCCATGTTGCAACAATTATCCACCTCTCGCATGCTAGACAATACTGTAACTGTTATGTTCATTTATTCCAGTTTCCAATTTTTGAAAATTGAATAAATGTAAAAAATATTTTCAGAATAGTATGATGTTCCTTTGCATAGTGGTAGTCCTCCACTATCCAAAATGCTTCCCTACTATCTGCTGGTACCTATTGCCTGCTGACCATTCTTAAAAGCTGCCTTGGGCTGTGATTTAGAATGTGGATGCTGTGAGGCAGGTTTGTGTAGCATCATGCCTCACAGTGTAATGGGTCATTTGGTTTAGACTTTGACAGTTCTCTCCTCACTGTTACTGGCTCATTTGTGTTGGGGAAGGGAGGCCGCAGGATGGGACATTTTAAACTTGAGGGGCAAGAAGACAGTACAGGCCTTTAAGGTAAGCCTGGACATATTTCTGCTTTGCTAAGAGATTCACTGGGTACCCTGGGTAGCAGAGTGTGTAGGGAAACACTATAAATTGGTAGGAGTTTGCACAGCATACTTAGTTCACCTCAGTTTGTGAAGTGGGGTATGATTTACCTACTGTCCCATCTAACCTTAAATTCTGTGTTGCTATATAGGAATCTGTCAAAGCAAGTGTTGCTTAATTTGTATTAATTCAAATAGCACTTCATTTTAATTCTACCCTATTGGCATTATTCAAAAGGAAGTGTTTGTAAAGTTTCTTACGTGACCTGGCAGTTCTTCTAACCTCTTAAAAGGCACTTTTTGCATTTAAGACCATCTCCTGGGCTACAATTTAGTATGTTTTTGGCCATAACAGTAGTCGAGGTACTGAAGTATCTTTAGTTTTGGCTTACAATGTAAAACCAGCTTACAGTATGTACATGTAGCTCTTGCTTCTTACAGTCTTTCTCACCACTTGGTGTGTATTTAACCAAGGAGGCTGCTGTCTGGTCCTGCCCACTAAAGAAGTGGTATTAGACAGTGTAGGAATTACAGGGGAGCTTGCCGGGGCTCTGAAGTGAGACCCGGTAGCTCACACATCACTGCCACTGATTTATGATGGGAAGAGGGGGGGTCAAGTTCAAGATATGACCCTTATGGGCCCTGTAGCTCTGAAGTTTAATTCCAGCAGTGGTATTAGACCCTAAAATGCTAAGCAGCTACAGAAGAGTAGTTGTAGTTTTTATGTGTACAGCTTTGTCACGGACTTCAGCATGGATTTAAGAATCAAATATCAACCAAACTTGAACTTTTGAAGTGCTTCTTTTTTCCAACGCTCTGTGAGTTCTTTTTAGATAGATCCCTGATTAATCTTCAGCATGCCATTGTTCTTCATTCTACTATCTGGTTGGAGGCCCACTGGTTGGCCCCACGCCACCTCCCAAAATGTCCCTGACCTCTCCATTTTCTGGTCTGCATGAGTAGTAAAAGGAGAAGCGGAGGCTACCACTAGTGCAGAAATCCAGGTATTTTCTAACAAACTTTGTAAATTGGGTGTGAAGACCACAAATAAGAAAACTATTCCAGGTACTAGGAGTGTGAATAGCCATTGATGAAAAAGCCATAGAAGTAGCATACCACCACCTGGAATCATCCAGGATGTCATCAATGAGGCTGCAAACATCTATGTCTTCAAATGTGCTTTGTGCAGTCATATCAAAGGTTGATGCAAATTCCATTCACCATACACAAGTGGTTCTCACACCAACCTTTTCTGACCTTATATCCTTTACACCTCACCCTACATACTCCACCTTACCTTATAATGCTATTTTGTCTCATTTAAGTAACATAACATACATAGTAACATAGTTATTTAGAGTTGGCAGAGTCTAGGTACAGTGTGTCCACCTCCGTGCTGCTTACCAGGGTTCAAAATTGGCATCCATCTGCCAAATGTGAGCAGATTTTCCATTCTGTATGTGAAATCATCAGTTTAAAGCACCCACCAGTCACCTTGTGTTCAGCCCACTCCAATGATGTACTGGAGCTGGGTTAAACAGCACACTGCACACATGTCCAAAAATAATCTTCCGCCATTTGTTGAGTATGTATTTAATAAGACTTGCCTAGAATTGTTTAGACTTTGCTTATATTAAAAACATCCTGTGAGCTGGCCTGCCAGTGCAGTGGTTGGATTTCCATCTGCGACGCTGATGACCTGGGTTCGGGAACAAACTCGGGTGTTGGAGGGCCAGCAGGGGGGAGATGGCCCTAGTATCCACAGACTACTCGCCTTCTCCTGGGAGGGAGGGGAGGTTCACAGCTCAGCTGTTGCTGGCCCCTGGTGGAGGTTGGGAGTATGGCAACACATCAGGCCACACTGAGGGTGGGAGTATGACAGATGTCAGCATATGCCTTGACATCATGTGGCATGTCATGCTCCCTAGAAAAAACAGGAAATGTCCCTGTTCTGACCTGATGATGGACACTGGTCCCAGGCATGCCACAGTAGCTTGGGATAGCTCCATGCTGACTCCCCTGCCACTGAGCCCATGGGCTAATTGGGTGTGCCTGAGGGGCACTTCTCCCCCAGAGGGGGGAGACTCATCTGATGAAGGGTTCCATTGGGTGACCTGGGGGATTCATTGGTGGATGTGGGAGGCAGCAAGATGGCGATGGGAGGAGGTGGGTGGCCATGGGTCCCAAGTGGCCCAAAGGTGTGGTCAGGCCAGGGGGAGAGGAGGAGCAAAAAGAAAAAGAAACACCCTGTGGCTGTAACTTTACTCCTAGTTATGTTCAGTTTAATAAATAAGTGGGTTGCCTGAAATGGATATACTGTACTTGTGTACAAAATTCTAAACAAATGAATATTTACCCAGGATAGCTCTACTGAAATACATCTTGTCTTTATTGGAGTTTTGCTTCTAATGATTTTATATCTGGGTGGATGGAAGTTCTGGTACCAGATGTTTAGGTCACACAATAAATGGCCTTTATGAGATTTAGTCCTGGGTCTCCTGGTTCACAGTTTTGCACTCTAGTTGCTATGCTTCAGCCTGCCTCACACTGATCCCATCAAATTACAGCACCTCTTTTATCAAAAGACAAGCAACTATATTCCCTACATGTAATTGTTAGGTTAATACCATACAAGTTAAAATGTAAAAAGTCTTTTCATCAGTTAAAAGGACCAAAATGGGCTCATGGGTAGATGATATTGTCCTTTTGCCTTCAGTTTTTGCTATTAGTTACATTTCTCAGTTCACTGAAAAAAAAATTGCTGGCTTCAATTTCAAGAGCAATCAATGTCATATTTTGACAGACCTTGTTCTCTGGCAGCAACTTTCTGACATTTATTACTTTGTAACATAATTAAAGGAAATCCTTCTAGATCGTAACAAGTGCCAGTTCCATTTTCAAAGTAACAAGGACATAATCATACATCAACCATTATGGAGAATTTTTATGTTTTTTAATTAAAATCATTGCTGGAAGTGATAGAACAGGGCAAAAAGGATTACACTGAAGACTTTTTCATTATTAAAAGCAGTTATGAGATTGTTAGGACTGATTCAAATACAGGGTAGTTCTGT
This sequence comes from Neoceratodus forsteri, assembly GCA_016271365.2. Classification (NCBI taxonomy): domain Eukaryota; kingdom Metazoa; phylum Chordata; order Ceratodontiformes; family Ceratodontidae; genus Neoceratodus; species Neoceratodus forsteri. Next base: position 824,169,799 of record CM057455.1, on the reverse strand, counting down.
AGGGCCCCTCCCATACTCTCTGCATAATAGAAGTGAAGAGCTCAAAGAAGCTGGAGAGGAGCTTGATCCCTTGCTATTTCTGTTATACTTAAGTAAAAATGAGTCTCTCTTATACAGGGCAGGGATGCAAAATGTGCTCTGATGAAAAATTGAAGGTGAAAGTAGCTTTACTGCCATATCCCTTTAAAAGGTTACTTCAAAATTATAGTGTTCAATGTAAAAACACAAGAGCCCTATAAGGACCTATCTAATATATAACCACATATCTATGCCATAATATATCTATATCATACAGAAAAGGTACAAGAACAAGAAGGCACGTTGTGAGATTAGAGGGGAGTAGGATAAGGGGTAAACTGAGGAAGTTATTTTTCATGGAAAGGGTGGTGGATGCATGGAATAGCCTGCTCCAGGAGGTGGTAGGAGCGAGAACACTGGCAGGATTCAAAGATGCATGGGATAGGCAAAGGGAACCCTAGATGTGGGAAGGAGAAGCTAAAGTCGATAAACAAATAGGGTCAGCAGCCACTGATACAGATAGGGTGCACTGGCAGACTGGATGAGACTAGCAGCCCTTATCTTCCATCAACTTCTATGTAGTTATATGGTACTTGACCTTTCAGATCTCATTCCCTATGTTTCATTCTCTCTGAGGCATGATGTTACATTGCAGTCCTGATAAGATCCATATTATTATGCTGTACCATCAGTCACCAGCTTTCCAGGCAGACGAGCTATATGGAACCTTCAGGGACAATAGTGACACTATCATACAGCACTCAGAACATATACACTAAGTAACCTCCCATGAAGCATATGGCATCAACATATAGGGGAGGACTTCTGCTGAACTCCCCCACTATAAGGCTATACAGCTCCTATATAACATCCTTTTTGACCAACCAGATCTTATCTGGGTGCTTTGATCCCTTCCCTCCCTTCCCTCTGAGCACTTCCGCTTTACTTGAAATTTACTTTTGGAGGATCCAATAGGGGTCCTCAGTGGCTAAACATATCTTTCTTGGTTAGGCTCCCATTCTAACAGGCTCAAACACTCCCAGATGCCTTACAGGATTGCTTCCTGGCACAGATGGTCACTGAGCTGACTAGATTGGGGAATACACTGGACCTATTTCTGGCCAACAGGGAGGCTGCAAGGGAGGTGGGAATGGAGGACTCACTGGCTGGGAGTGACCACCACTCGGTGTGGTTCACACTTAATATAAGCAGAGAAGCAGCGGGTATAGGGACCAGGGTGGTGGACTTCAGACAGGCTGACTTTGGTAGGATGGGTGAAATCATAAGGAGGCATCTGGAAAGACTAAAGCCACACTTGGATGTGAATCAGAAATGCGAAAAAAATCAAATTGGGGATATTGGAGGCTACTAAGACATGTACCAGACTGCAGAGCAAAAAGGGAAGGGCTACAAAACAGAGCTGGTTAGGTAGAGGTATCTTTGAAATGGTGAGGGCTAAAAAAGCAGTGTTCAAGAAATACAAGAAATCCAGGAAGGGGGAGGATAGGGAGGAGTATGTGAAAAGGTCTAAGGAGGTTACCAGGGGAGTCAGAGCAGCTAAGGCCTCCAGGGAATTGAGGCTGGCATAGGGCATCAGGGATAGGGAAAAGGACTTTTTCAGATGCATATGGGAGAGAAAGAGCTGCAAGGACCAGATAGTGAGGATCAGGAAGGACGAGGGGTGGGCAGAGAAAGGGGTGGATCAGGTAGAAGCACTGAATGAGTACTTCTGTTCTGTATTCATGAGGGAGAAAAGAGGGAAGCTACTGCAGGAGGTGGGCAGGGTGGGCAGTGGGGAAGAGGGGGTAATGGATGGGGTTATCACTGAGGGTAGGGTATTTGAGAGGTTAAAGGCTCTAAGGGTGGATAAGGCACCAGGACCGGATGGCATACACCCCAGGGTGTTGAAGGAAATGGCTGAGATCCTGGCTGGACTGCTGGCGGAACTATTCAATATCTTCCTGGACTCAGGGTGAATACCGTATGACTGGAGGATGGCCCATGTGGTACTCATCCATAAAAGTGGACCAAATGATGAGCGGGGTAATTACAGGCCAGTAAGCTTAACTTCCATTGTGGGAAAGCTAATGGAGACCATACTTAAGGAAATGTTTGTGACCTTTAAGGAAGACAGTGGGCTCCAGGACAGTCACCAGCATGGGTTTGTCTCCAGAAAATCCTGCCAGATGAACCTAGTTGAGTATTATGACTGGGCCTTGAGGGAATTGGACAAGGGTCATGCAGTGGATGTCATATACTTTGACTTCAGTAAGGCCTTCGATTCAGTGCCGTATGGAAGGTTGGGAGGGAAGTTAAGACACATGGGGATGGGGACTAAGATGGTTAAATGGATTGAAAATGGGCTGCAGGGGAGACAGCAGAAGGTAGTGGTGGGAGAGATCTCTCATCTCCAAGGGCTGTGACAAGTGGTGTGCCACAGGGATTGGTACTGGGGCCAGTGCTGTTTGGAATATTCATAGCAGGCATCTCCTATGGCATCAGGAATAAGATCTGTCTATTTGCTGATGATACCACATTGGGGGCAGTTGTGGATGACATAGCAGATTGGTAGGGTCTGCAGGACGACCTGACCAAACTGTTGGAGTGGTCAGAAGCATGGCAGTTGGGGTTCAATGCGAAAAAGTGCAAAGTTCTGCACTTTGGAGCAAAGAACACAGGGAGGGGTTACCAGCTGGGAGGAGTGTAACTAGGTTCTACTGAAAGAAGAAGGATGTGGGGTGGCTGTAACGGGGTAGATGAACAATACAGAGCAGTGTAGGAGGGCAGCAGTGAAAGACAACAGGATGCTGGGTTGTATCAAGAGAGGGATGGGAAGTGATCCTGCCTCTCTACAGGGCACTGGTCAGGCTGCACCTGGAGTACTGTGTGCAATTCTGGTGCCCTTATCTAAAGAAGGATGTGAAATTACTGGAAAGGGTACAACACAGGGCAACAAAGATGATCCAGGGATTGGAGGACAGACTACATGAGGAGAGGCTGAGAGACCCAAACATGTACTCCTTGGAGGAGAGAAGAGACCGGGGGGATATGATTGAGAACTTTAAGTATGTAAAGGGGAAAAACAAGGCAGGCACTGAAGAGATACCCAGACTGAGGAGGGGGAGGGACACAAGAGGGCATGGCCTTAGATTGGAGGGAGGGGAATTTAGGATAGAAATGAGGAGACACTTTTTCGCGGAGAGGGTCAAGGCAGAATGGAATGTTCTACCAAAGGAGGTGGTAATCTGTAAGATAGTGAGTAGTTTCAAAAGGGGATTGGACAAGGTGCAGGGGGTAACTGGGAAGGGGAAGGGGAGCAGGGTAGCTGCAAGGTGAGGGTACTAGCTACACACTAGTGCAGACTTGATAGACAAGGTGGCCTATTTCTGCTGGTAAATTTGTATGTTTGTATGCTAATTCTGTTCCTGATTGCTTTTTCACTCGTCTTATTTTGGCCACAACACTTCTACAAGTACTATTGCCAAGGGCTCCTTTTCTCCCTTCTGTCCTCTAACTCTTTAGGATAGTAGGCCTCTTATAGTTTATTTTTTTCTCTCTGACTTTCTTTCCCATAAAAGCTTTTCCATAGCTCTCTCTGTATGCATCTCTGCCCTAATCTGTCCCACTTTATTTTAATCTCATAGGCAGTTTGACTGATCACCCCCCTCCCCCCACACACACACACACACACACACACACACACAATACTACAGGATCTGATTGTAAACAGTGTTTCTGATGCTAATCAAATGTTCCTGTATAAAAATAAAGTTTTAAACAAACAAACAAACACACCCTCTGTGTTTCTTTCTCTCGGTCTTGATCTCTCTCTGTTGCTAACCTTCTGATGACTAGGACCCAACAGCTAAGCTAAGCCAGATACCAGACCTTGAGCCCTGCTACAGGCCTAACAGGCAAACCCTGACCCAGCACACCCTGATGCCTAAGCTCAGAGTGAGTGTGGGGCTTCATGGCCCAGCTGCACTCTCTCTGGTCTCTTTCATCTCAAACTTTTCACTAAATCCAAAGACTCAGACTAACTGGAATATTAATTTTCTATAGCTGACACCACTTTGTATGTCCCCCATTTCCTATTACTGTTTACCCAGCTTCTATCTCAGTGATTTTTATTTTAAGACATAAACCCTTTGCACTCTGGACCTATTAATTATTGAAGGAGCGATAACAACAGGCAGTGTGAAATACATGAGCAGGGAGGAAATAGTCACCTGCATGCACTGTGGGGTGCTAATCTCCTGGGTTATTCTCTGGAGGGTGGGGGTGGAGCTACAGACACAGCTGGTAGCAGCTCATGAAGAGATATCTATGCTGCATCACCAGCTGGGATGGTACTCACAGGAGCACCTTACACCCTAGATCCTCCAGAGGCCCACTGGCCTGAGGGACTAGAGTGTGGTATGGAAGGGGAGGAGTGGAAAAGGCAGTCACACACATGTCATTCAAACTTGCCAAATCTCAACTGCAAATCATTTTTCAGAACAGGAAGAGGCACAGGAACCTGATTCCAACAAGGGGGATCTGAGCCAGTTGGGAGGGGTGAACAGAATGATTTAGTGGTACCAGGGGAAATAATAGGAAGAAGGCAGCAAGGAATATCATAGTAGTAGGGGCTCTATGATTAGAAGGGTGGAGAAGGTGATGGAATGGGGGAAAGGGGAGCAGGTGGTCAGATGTCTTCCAGTAGCATCAGCCATCCAGGATATAAATACGATAGGGAGGATGACAGAGTAGGCAATAGTAACAATCTGGTAAACAAGCTGCCTAAGACAGTGAAGAGTAACTTTTGAAAGCTGGGGCACTGATTAAAGTCAAATTCAATTTCTCAGGTCTTTTCCAAGGTCCTCCATGGGTCAGGTAGGGGGCATGGGAAGGATAAGGAAAGGAAGGATGAGCCGGAGAAATTTAATGGGTGGTTGAAGGGATAGTGTCAGGAGGACGGGGTACAATTCTATGGGAAACTGCGGGGCTTCTGGGTTAGAAAAACAGAAGGCTATTCAAGGGTGATGTCCATTACCTAACAGAAGAACGGACCAGTGTGGTTGGGCAGAAGTTTGATGTCTATATAGGTGGATATTTAATCTGAGAGGGGGGGAGGCTGAGGTTGGGAGACTCACAAAAGATAGCAAGCAAAATGTGAATCTCACTAACACTCCCCCAGAAATGGGATATTGAAGCAGTGGGGATGAAAGCAACAAAGCAGGGATCCATAATAAGTTAAGTAAGGGTGTCAGGCGAGAGGGCTCAAAAAGCCAGTAGAGAGCAGGAAAACCAGGATGTTAAGGATGGAAGGAGGGGGAGGACAAAGGAAGAGGGGCTCACAAGAGGGGAAATGGTACATGCACAGTTGGAAGTCAGTCTGGTTAAATGCCAAGAGTCTAGGAAACAACATTTGTGAGCTCCAGATGATGGTGGGAGATGATAGACATTGTAGCAATTACAGAAACATGGTACACTGGGAATAACAACTGGGACCTGACAGTACTGGGGTATACCATGTATAGGAGAGACAGGGATAAGGGTAAAGAAGGTGGTGTAGCCCTCTATGTCATGGAACGCATAGCAGTAATAGAGGATGGGTCCATCACCGTACAAAATGGGGAGACAGAATTTCTGTGGGTACAGCTCATAACAGCACTGGAAAAGAAGCTGTGCTTCAGCATGGCCTATAGACCACCAGGACAGGAAGCTGAGGGAGACAGTGAACAAGGGTCAGAAACTGAGAACTGGGCTGTAAAGAGGGAGTTAGTGGTTGTGGGAAATCTCAATCTACCTGCTATAGATTGGAATATTCTAACAGCTAAGCATGCCAGAAGTCAGGCCTACTAGATATGTTGTAGGACTGCCTGCTGATGCAGCTGGCCAGGGAACCTACAAGACAGGCTGCTATTCTCAATGTAGTACTCACCAACTTGGAAATAGTAGGCATGTGGGTTGGGGAACAACTGGGGTCGAGTGGTTATAACACCATATGGTTTGCATGCATGGGACAGTCATAAGGCAATTCTAGGAGGTGGGGGTAGGAAGAAGTAGGCTGCTGATTAACTAGGATCTGCAGCTTATCCATTAGGTAGGGAAATGGGCAGACTGAGTTGGCCAAGCGGTCCTTATCTGCCATCAAAATCTATGTTTCTATGTTTGAACTGACCATGAGTATAAGTGTACTCTTGTAAAAAACTGTGGTTCTGTATTCCAGACAAGGAGACTTTGATCAGATAAGGGAATTAGTCAAGGGAAATTCAGTTGAAGTGGATGGAATCAGAGGGATGGAGGAGAAGGGGGGGGAATTAAAGGAACCATTCTCAAGGCAACCAAACAATGCTCGAGAATGGTTACCAAGGGTAACAGGCACAAGAGACCAATCCAGTTCTCTAGGAAGGTAAGGAGGCAGTAAGGGCCAAAAAGGGTCTTCATTGGCTACAAAGAGAAACAGGGAGATGAGGAAGGAGAAAATGCCGGTTAAGGATGAAGAAGGCCAAAGAGGCAGTCAGGGACACAAAAGCAGACACAGAGTTGCATATAGCAGAGGGAGGTCAAGGGAGGGGGAAAACAGTTCTTCAGGTACTTCAAGGAAAAAAAAGAAGACTAGAGGGGTGCAAGGTCCCCAAATGGGCTTACCTGGAAGAGTTATGGCCCTCTGGTCCTCTGCCGGTGATATAAGTTGTCCTTGGTGGGACTTTAGCCTGGTGACTGCTCATTTGTCTTCACAGCTGCAAGCCACCATAATCCATGCCTCAGCCCCATGTACACAAGGGGAGGTTGAGATCAGTTTGGTATTCCACACCTCTGGGTACCTAGAGACCCTATCTTTCAGTCCCAGGAGCTGCCAAAACCCTGGATAGCAAATATAAACAAATATGGTGCACCATGCCACAGCTCCTCAGTGTGTATTCCAGCTGTACCCATATTGTTAATGTTATCCCCAGTTCCAGGGCATGCAGCGGAGCCAGGAAATGGGGGAATCATAATCGGAGTACCTCTAGGCTCAGACTGAGTAGTTTTCTGCCCTCGTAAGGGCATAACCATAAAAATAAGGGGCAGGGAAGTCTGGGACTAATATAAACAAAGATGGGACTTGGACAGAGGGGACTGCTGGGTAAAAGGTTAGAGGGCATCTAAAATGCCTAGGATTGCAGCAGCCAATGAGAGGGAACTTTGGGAAAATCTATAAATGCTGCTGCAAGCTGACCAAAAGAGGATTACATTTCAGGAGTTTCTGAGGAGGGAGTGAAGAAGATACTGCCATGGGCTACCCAGCCCATGTCCTGCAAGTTTACTTCAAATGGTCTGATCAGCCACCAACATTCAAATTGGTATATAGCCTGACAAATATAGCTGCTGCATAAAAACCTCTTGCTAGCATACCCAATGTACAGGCTCAGATAATTCTGCTCTGTGGGGGGCAGATATCTTTTGCCTACAGGCACCTAACCAGGCATACAAAATGAACCCTTGAAACTCTATTAAAGACCTCAGAATAAACTCTTACCTTGTCCCAATTTGGTAAAACCAGTAAGCTTTGTACAGCGTCAGCTTTAACCATATATTCTTCCCTTGTCAAAGAAAAGAATTTCAAAGGCACACCAGGTAGTCTTTAAAAATAGAGGTTTACTTAAAATAGATAAAAATGTAAAATGTAAAACACAGAACCATGTATCACAAAACATACAAATCACTTAAATAAAACAGGTTTAAAAGTGCAGACAAAATCTTCTACCACAGTACACTTAGAATTGTCTTTTCCAATGTATACTTATCTCCTAACAGTGCCTGATGTTGCTTTTTCAGAGTCCCAACATGTGTGTCAGTGGAAAACAGAATACTGTTTTAAAACTGGCTTTGCCAATCTCTTTGCATGAGGTCACCTAGCTCCTCCCTATCAGAATATAAAACAAATTATACACCCAGGATGTCTTGTCAATCAGGATGTAAATTAATTAAGTGACATTTTAGCAAAACTCACTTTACAAATTATGACATTCTTTAAATAACATCCCCTCTTTCATCTCAAGTAGCTCTTTTTCCCAGGACACATCAAAGAATATTTTATGACTTCACACTAAAGCATCATAACCTGCTCTCTTCCTCTAAATGTTATAAAAGTTTATGATTTTCCATCCTAGCAGCAGTCAAGCTACAATTAAGCTAGATACACAGGGGATCCTTAATCTAGTCTCTTCTAGCCTATAATTATCTCCTGGCTGTTATCTTTTAGCTGAAACAGCATGTCTCATGAGAGACACTCCATAACACATTTTTATATTACAAAAATCATACAGCGATCAGAACCAGCTGTCCAAGTGTCACACACCGTTCTTCATTTCTTCAGTTATTCAGCTCTGTGGCCTTGTGGTGCACCACCAACAAGATACCTTCATGGCACCATACCAGATCCAGGCTGCTGAACCACTCCCCATGTGAACTTCTGAACTGTAAGTACCTCAGGCTGTGGCTTTGGGCAGTATTTAATTAGCTAGTTAGTGATGTTAAAATCAGGGTTTAGGTCCTGGGCAGGACTCTGTCAGAAACTGGAGCCTGAAGTTCAAACAAAGTTATCTGTTTAAAAGTATTGGGCCCCAATGCAAACATCCCAATTTGAGCACCATCATCACTTCAGTGAGGTTCCCACCTCATCTGAAGCAACATTGGCCAGGGTGCACCCAAAGTTGAAAGGCAGGCAGTTGTGTGGGGTGACATTGTTTTATTGTTCTTGTTGCTTGACCTCCCCATTTCCCCCTTCCCTCAAAATAAACACTGGTATTGGTTGCATGTTATATCTTGTTAAAGTGCTTCACTGTGAATGGGGGGATGGAGATTGCTTTTGTGAGGGGAGTGTCCTGGAGGGCAGCTCATGTATTTTCCCAGGGGGTGGTAACTTGTTATCTGTCTACAGGCATCCCCTGCCATTTCCCTGGGTGGAGGCATCATGCCAACTTTCTTGTCCACTACAGAACCCAGGCCAGGCCCCTCAGGGGGTATACAGTGAGGATTCTAGGGCTCTGGATCAGCCAAGGTGAGTCAAAGAGCTGTTACAGGGAGAATTGTTAGGCTGACGGAGGACTGTTAAGTAGAGGTGGATGAGCAGAAGGCTGTCATTCTAAATGTCTACTTATGCTCAGTATTTACAGACAATAGTGGGCCTCTGCCAGAAAGCATAAAGGCTGCTGTAAGAGGGATCCCATAAATGGGACTGGTGGTAATTACAAGAGAAAGGATTGGAAAAGGGCTTGCAGCCCTGAAAATAGACAAGATTCCAGGGTCAGATGGGATGCACTCAAGGGTGTTTATGGAATTAACATCAGAACTGGCTGAACCCCTTGCAGGGCTATTCAGTAACTCACTATAGTCAGGTCAGAGGTGGTTCTGAGAGAAGGGAAGATAGCAGACCTAGATAGCAGTAGCTAAGGACCTAGTTAAATGAGTAGGAAGTTGGTTAGATTGGAGATAGCAGAGGGTGGTGACAAATGGGGTCAAATTGGAGGAAGACAGGGCATGAGAGGGGTACCAGAGTTATCAGTCCAGGGACCAGTCCTTTTCAATAAGTTCATTAGCGAAACTGAAAAAGGAATACAGGGTAAGGTGTGTCTCTTTGCAGATGATACTAGGCTCTGTGGCAGGGTAGACAGACAGGAGGGGGTAACGGAGTTGCAAAGGGGCCTGCAAATGTTACAGAGTTGGTCTAAGGTTTGGCTGTTGAAATTCAATGTCAAAAAGTATAAAGTGATGCACATAGAAAACAACCCCATTATGGAATACTGCATGGGAGAGGTTAAGCTAGCCACTACTTCAGAGGAAAGAGACCTGGGGTCATCACGAATGACTCCCCAAAGCAGACTAGCCAATGTAACAAGGCCTGCAGCAAGATAGCCACAATGCTGGGTGCATTGGAAGGGGTTTCTATAGCAGGATGGAAGGGGTAATACCATCTCTCTATAGATCACTGGTGAAACCCCATCTGCAGTACTGTGTCTAGTTCTGGAGTCCTCATCTGAATAAAGACAAAGACAGACTGGTGACAGTACACTATAGAGTAATCAGAATGATTCAGGGCCAGCAGGGAAGATCCTATGAGGATCAACTTAGAGCGCTGAATATGTGCTCACTGGAAGCCAGAAGGTAGAGTGTGGACATGACAGAGACCTTCAGGTTCCTCAGAGGATAAACAAGATAAACTGCGGAGAACTATTTAGCAGGAATTTTGGGTCAGAAATAAGAGTACATGAATGTAAGCTGGTGGGAGGGAGATTTAGTTGGGATTCAATAAAAATTAACCTTACCAAAAGAGTGGCTGAGCCATGGGGCAGCCTACAAGCAGAGGAGATAGGTGCAAAAACCAGTAATGGGTTCCAACACAGCTGAACCACAGTAAAGGGCTTAATAGTTACTCAGGGGGTAGCAGTAAGGCAAATAATTGGGGAAAAGAGGGCAAAAACCCCATCAGCACAGTAGGTCAGGGTAGACTAAGGTAAAACTGGGTGGACTGGATAGACCAATGGTCTTTTTCTAACGACATTATCTATGTTTCTATGACCTATTCAGTAGCTGACTAATTAGTGGAGGGGGCTACACTCATGCCCTTATGAACTTCTTGCTGCCTTTAGAAACCCCACTTTTTGATACATATGAAAATTTGACACCTATGATACATTGTGAAGTATAATGAAAGATTTTGGATGGATTACTTTTTTCAACAATAAGACACTGAATTGTACAATATTTTTTATTGAAAGTATTTCTCTCTATCTCTGAAAGAGTGTTTCTCTTATGGAACTAGTCACTGAAAGGACAACTATATGCCACTGATGCTGTCCTAGAATAATAATGTCACTTCACTAATGAAATGTGTATCTATGGGGTGCATGCACAGTGTATAACATAACTCCATCTGCAAAAGCCAGGAAAGGCTAACAGTCCCAGCCAAAGACATGGTCAGATATTTCCTGAAATCTCTGTGATATTTCTAGAGAAATCTCCTTCTTTGTTCATTTCCAAAGTAGGAGCAGCAGAGAGAAACTCTTCAGAAATTTCACAAAATATCTGAAAATATCTGGCCATGTCTGTGGCTACTACTGTACATCACTTGTTAACATCTTCAGGCTCTTTAGTGTCCCTAAATGTAGATCCTCTGGCACCCTCCATAAAGGACCAATACTTGCTGCTTCAGGATCTACAGGTCCTCTTATGTTGTGATGTCATCAGGATAGCTGGGCTAATGCAACTGGAGAAATATATCTGGCTAAAATAGCTGAGAATTTCCTAACATCTGGGCAGGAGCAGGGACTGTAGAACTCACAGCTATGATGAAGATGATGCAGCTAACTCCCCCCCTAGAAGGTAGGTTGGCATGGATGGTTGCTACCCCCTTTTCTGGGCACTAGATGAACAGACAGAAACAATGTACAGGTAAGGCGCCAGGCACTGGCCCATCGGATGATGGCTCACTGTAGCTGACTAAGGACCTCTCTAATGGTACATGTCACATGGTGGGGACCAATCTATCCTTTGGCAATGGAGAACATCCCAAAAGATTTCTTCCATGGGGCCTGCCAAAGTAATTGTGTGTGTGTCTCTCTGTCTCTTATCTAGGCCAGAGGCCCACTCTCTGGCCTGCTCTTGATTGTCAATTTCTGAGAAATTTCCATGGTGCCATCATGGGAGGGATGGGGGCTTCAGATTTCCTCTTGGGGACCGGGGTATTCCTAGAACCTAAGGCAGGGACAGGATGTACCATTCTACCACCAGCCATCAGCAACTCAAACAAGGGCCTTTTGGTTCCAGCTGCTCCTTTCCTCATTCATGAGATCTGCTGATCATTGTTTCTTCCAAGACCCTAGGCAGGGGCCCTTTTTCATATTTTCTGTACCCTAACTCTCTGGTACAGGAGGTTTGTCATAGTGTAGTTTCTGTTTCGGACTTTCTTTCCTTTTTCTATTGTTTCTGGATCATCACCATCCCACAGCTTCCACTTGCATACTGTGTGACCCTAAGCAAGTCACTTAACATCCTTGTGCTCCCAGGTCACTTCTATTAAAAAGCTTTCAGCTTAGTATGCTTTACCTGGTTAAACAACTAAATAAAAATTAAAAAAAATAAAAAAAGTTGTCTTCCATGTTCTGCTGATGCCTGGCACTGGAAGCATGTAAAGCTGACCAATGTGGAGGAGCAGTATGAACAAGAGGAAACTAATTCTTGGTTGTTTCTTCACATTGTGGTTGTCCATTTGAAATGCATGCAATAATTTCTGCTTGATATAGTCGATGTGTTCAGGGGGAAGATATCTTCAAATCTGGAATACTGTAGTATTAGCATGCCAGATTGCATCCAATCTAATGTTACCAAATCTGTCTATAATTTGTGTCAGAAACATCTCTGCCACTTTCTTAAATTGTATTGCATTCTGCTTGTTCTGCTGCTGAGATGACTCAGATGAACTAGTGGTGTCATCAACCCCCTCCTCCACTACTGTCATCACTGTCATTCTCTCCTTCCCCCCCCCCAACAATGCCACTAGCATTTCTTTGTTGACTTGCTGTAGAAGATCTGAAATAATGGTGTGTGTCATTCCAGTAGACTCACCAAGAGAAGGACAACAAAAGGTATTTGGAAGCATTGTGACACTGCTAGTTGTTGTTCATTCAGCACTGTAATCTTTAGTGGTCTGTTAATAAGGTCTCAGAAGTGGAACAAGTTTTTGCAACACACAGCACTGGACCCAACCCAGAGATCCCACAGGCCACATTGTTGAATTCCATAGCTTTCTGTTCCACCAGTCTCTCTACCATATAAAAGATGGAGTTCTTTAATTAAGCAATAATGCAGAACAGTGTGCTTTCCTGATAGAGTCAGAGGAGCTCAACATGTTTGGGTGAAAAAGGAAATATCTAATAATGTCTTGTACTGTGGTAAGCACTTCTTTTAACTGTGCATGTTTGTCAACCACAAAACTCACTACTGGATTCAGTGCATGTGTGACAGGCTTGTCTCCCCCAGACTCAGCCTGTTCACTGTTACCAGCTTTCTCAAACCCTTCAGATGTCTGCAAAGGTACTTCAGTAGCTGCCACCACTCAGCATAGACACTCCCTTGGAATAGCTCTAAGTCTGAATCCCACCAAAGTCACTTCCCATACAGTACAGTGCTCACTACCAAAGGGTACATGACCCACCCCTCTCTGTGACACTTGAGAACACCTCACTTTAGAAACAAAATACGGTAACTGTAGCCTTCTTTTAAGAGACAGAAATACAGTTTTTGTCAGTTACAACCCAGTTATCTATACCTTAAATGACCCAGTCTCAGGAACATGAAGTATAGGTACTTCAGTAACTGCCATCACTCAGCACCTATAGGTTGGGAGGGGAGTTGCTGGCAATCACAAGGGAAGAAAGAGACTTGGGCATCATCATCACAAATGACCTGAAAACATACAAGCAGACTGTGAGATTCAGACTTAGAGCTACCCCGAGAGAGTGTCTATGCTGAGTGGTGGCAACTACTGAAGTACCTTTGCAAGCATCTGAAGGATTTGAGAAATAGCAGGACAACAGGACACAGCATGAGATTAGAGTGAAGCCAATTAAGGGGTAATGTGAGGAAGTTCTTCTTCACTGAAAGGGTGGTGGATGCATGGAACAGCCTACCTCGGGAAGTGGTGGATATAAATACAGAGCTGGGATTCAAACAGGCATGGGACAGGCATAAGGAAGCAATAAAGATGAGTATGAATAGATAGGCCATTGACAGAGTACAGGCCTATGGCACATTCATAAGGTAGAAAAAATGGGCAAACCAGAAGGGCCTTTCGGTCCTTATCTGCCATCAACTTCTATGTTTCTATATATAAAATAATATTTTAATACTTTACAAATTTACTTTACATGTAATTACATGTATAATACAGGATACTACACTATGACTATGGGGAACAGTACTTCTACAGAGGTAAAAAGAAAATGTTTTGAACAGTAGAAAAAAACACATAGAAAAATCTTATTATTACACTTCCAAACTTTCCCAAAGTAGAAAAGGCGTATCTTACAGGAAATATATGGGTGAATCAGGGCAGACTCGAACCTTAGATGTTAACTGCTCAAGGTCCCAAAACCTGACTAACTTGTCTCTCACAAAACTCAGGTTAACAAGGTTTCCAAAAACCAATCTCCACCCACCCTTAGAAGACAAGTCATATGACATCACTTCCAGGCCACTTCTTTGTGTCTTGAGAGCTGGGTCCTCTTGGAAAAACAGTCTGATATGGACTTCAGGGGTTATGTACTACAAAGGAGACCCTGTTTGTGCTACCTCCTGTCTTGTACAGCAGGAGTGACTAGTTTAGTCATTAAGCAAGGCCTCTCCTGTAACATTAAAGGGCTGGTTTGACTTTTAAGCCTGAAAGGGCTGTTTTGACTTTCAGTTATCTCATCAAATGGCTAGAAGTTCCTGTAGTAAAATGGAGATTTTCTGCTTCACTATAGAAATGGAGGCTCCAGTGTCCCTAAATGCCCAGGTCACCATTCCATTTACAAACACAAGGTGCACGAGTGTAGTGGAGTTAGAAGGCTCTGTACTCTGTGTACGGGCTAGTAACTACAAGAAGCTTTCCAAGCTACCCACTCCAGCTGTACTTACATCTGTTGAAATAGTTTTGGGGAAATCATATGACAAATGCCTCACTTTCTGGCAGATATAGCACCTGCATTCACCTCTCTCCTTGCTTTTGAAATTAGGTGGCTTCCCTTTTTGTTCAGGCACAGGCTGCCTTCCTTTAGGTTTTCCCCATGGGGTTCACCTAAAACCACATGATGTCTTTCCTCCTTTACCTTTGCAATGAGAGGATGGTCGACTGTGTATACACTGATCAGTAATGCCACTGGTCTTCGTTTTATACCAGAAAACCCAGTAAGATTCCGCAATTTGGACTGCCTGCAAACTGGTTAAAACAGAATTTCACAGAGTTTGTCATATTATACCAGATCTGTAAATCCAAAGAACTTGTATTTTTCTTATAATTGCTTCCTGTACTATTTTTCAATTTGTTCATTTAAAACTCTGCATATTAAGCAACCTTCTGTTCTGATTATTTATATACATGTTAAAAGAATCACATTAGAATACCGGTAAAATCCAGAAATTAGACTAATAGTCACCAGTGCAATTCCTGGAATTTCAAGTCTTGAAAAGAAATTTCATTACTTTAATCACCGTAAATCAGTGTCCTTGCTGATCAGTCCTCTCTGCTGCCTCCATCGCAGAGCTCAGAGTTCTATCCAACAACCATGTTCTCAGTTCCTCTGGTACAGTTTTTAGGAACTGTTCCAGAAGTAATAGATGTTTATTTCCTCTATAGATCGAGCTTTGTACCCCTCTATCCAGTGTTCAAACTAGTTACTTAGCTGCACACACATTCCAGCATAGCTATCACCCAGTGCCATTCTTGCTCCTCTAAAGTCTTGCCCATACTCCTCAGGAGTTAACTCAAAATGATTTAGCAAGGTATTTTTCACTTTATCATAGTCCATGCAATCCCCATTGTCCATTCTAGCAAAAGCTTCTAATGTCTTGCCTGTAAGCAGTGGTAATAGGTGAGTCACCCAAGAGCCCTGCCCAATTCAAATTGCCTACAGATTCTCTCAAAAGATCTCAGTGGCAGAGCCAGGATTTTACAATGGGAGGTGCTATGGTGGTGGTGGTGTGCATACTTAATATGCAACTTTCTGACATTTTTTAATCCTTAAGATCTTAAAAACAAATCAAGATCCAGAGGCATTGATAGGATTGGGTCTCTGGGACTTGGGCCCCAAATGTTTTGTCTTGGGCCCCGAACCTTTTCCTGCAGTGTGTTGCTTAGTTCTTTGTATATAAACAGTAAGTGTTCCCTACAGGCTGCTACTTCATTTAAGATCCCCAGCTGAGCAGCGAGAGTGGAAGCAGGTCTATATACTCTGCCTCCAGCCACAAACAACAGCAGCATTTGCTGTATCACCACTACTCAAGTCATGTCACTGTCAGCTACTGCAGCACAACACAGAGTGCAGTTCAAAACAGATGCTCACAGAGTTAGTCATGCTCACGCACTGTGTTTGTGCATGTTGGCGGCATGGTGCTTGAATTGTTGCCTGTGCTTGCTGCAGTCAGTGCTAAGAGGCAGAGGGTTCATCACTGTTACTGCTGTTGCCCTGCCATTGTATTATTCAGGCAGGTGCTACTCAGCTGGGCTTCAGTGACCACTTTCTCCCAGCGGCAACAGCTAGCAGCTCTGCATAAGAGCTGAAGAAGTCCCTTCTAAGGAAGAGCTTTAGAGCTACTAGCTTCAGCCAGCCACATCCACCTACAGGCCAGGTCAGGGAAGGATGGGGATCATCATGGATATGAGGTACATGGCCGGAGGGCAGAAAGAGTAGGAGTGTAGGGGCTAGAGCCAATAGAGGAGATGAACTGACTGATTCCTTTCTCCCCATCTCTGAAACAGTGCTGCTGCTTGCTATGTGTGACTTTCTGCCTCCAGGCTAGAAAAACTAAAATGGTTATTAGTTAGTGACAGGAAATCTGTGATGCTTGTGTGCAAAAAAGGCTCTGACACTTGTGTTATATTGTGTATGTGTGTGGAGGGGCAGGCAAATTTGCAGTTGGGGTATAGAGGAGAGAGAGCAAAGCATGAGAGCTGGCTGTTGCAAGTGTGATGTGGTAGTCATATCAGATGACCTAAAGGTGGGCAAGCAATGTGAGAGGACAGCAAGGAGGGCTGGGGGGATACTGGGATGCATAGGGAGAGGCATCACCAGTAGAAAACAGGAAGTTATTATCCCTCTGTACAGACAGCTGGTGAGACCCCATCTGGAGTACTGTGTGCAGTTCTGGAGACCCAATCACCGCAAAGACATAGACAGGATGGAAGCTGTCCAGAGGAGGGCAACTAAAATGGTGCAGGGTCTGCACTGGAAGACATATGAAGAGAGACTTAAGGAGCTTAATATGTATAGCCTCGAGGAAAGGAGGGAGAGTGGGGACATGATAGAAATGTTCAAGTACCTCAAGGGAATCAACAAAATCCAAGAGGTAGCATCTTTCAAAAAGAGGTGTGCAAGAACAAGAGGGCACAATTTGAAAGATAGAGGGTGGCTCAGAGGTAATTTAAGGAAGTATTTTTAGTAGAAGGTTGTGGATGCATGGAGCGGCCTTCCGGAGGAGGTTGTGGAGTCAAAATCAGTGGTGGAATTCAAGCATGCATGGGACAGTCATAAGGCAATTCTAGGGGGTGAAGGTAGGAAGAAGTAGGCTGCTGGTTAACTAGGATCTGCAACTTATCCAGTAGGTAGGGAAATGGGCAGACTGGGTGGGCTAAGCGGTCCTTATCTGCCGTCAAATTCTATGTTTCTATGTTATTTTCTGCGGCCTGCTGCTATGTTTTAGTCACGCTCATCAACTGATGATTTCTGGCTCCCATAAAGCTCTCTTCCCATGTCACACACATGTGCAATGTGGGATAGTTCGTAGTTAATGCTACTTCTTAATCTGCTATATGAAGTCTTTATCTGACTAGGGAGCAGAAAAGGACACAAAGTAGGAAAACAGAAGTGGGAAAAAAAGCAACAAAAAAGTAGCCAAAACGTGACACCATTTGGCACCAGATTTTTTGAGCCCAGGTTCAGGATAATTTCTTATCCACAGTCCTCCAACCTGCCCAAGATCACAGTATTTCGATTCCCCACTGCAGATAAACTCAGGTATTATGAATGGTTTTAAATGAAACAAAAAAGATTATGGCACACCTCATCTGAAAAGTAAGTCATTGCTCTAGTGACAGCAGGGTGGATGGGTGGTGGCATGGAACCACAAGCATGCTACAGTCAGGTCCCACTCACATCATTTTGTTTCAGTCTACATACAGTCTGATCATTTAAATTAAAATGGTAGACAGGTTGTTGTTTTTTTCAGAGCCACCATATATGCTGAATCTCTGTGCCCATCTCTCTGTACTTTTAAATTAACCATGCTGCTACAGTTTGCAAACGCGCTAGCCTCCTGCCAAATCAAACTGCCACTACCAATTCTCAAGGACATCCAAGAATGCACCACAGTAATATAAATAAATAAATAAACAAATAAATAAATAAAAATAGGAAGGTACGGCCATGCAATGGGGGAAGGGTGGGGTGGGGGTGGATAAACACAGGCCCCGCTGCTAGTGTCCCACTCGACACCACTGCTGATGTCACGCTTGCATACACAACAACACTGCATAATCAATAATGAAAAATAAGCACATGCCTCAAGTTAATGAAGATCCCCCCGCCTCTCCTCAGTTCCCTCCTTGCAGTTTCAATTTAAAAAAACAGAAACATGTTTACTCAGCATAGTGCTGTTAGAAAGCACTATCAATTTTCCAGTCAAGTCACTCGCTCATTGCGCCCAACTCATGAATCCCCATTGTCAGCTGAGTTCTTCCTTCTCCTGCCACAGTTACATGGTGACAAATAACAGAAACAAATTAAACTTAACAGTACCTAATTCCAGGTGTTCCAGAATAGTTCAGGAAATGAAGAAATACAACTGCGCTATATGTGTGTGTGTGGGGGGAGTAACCATGACAACCAGCTCAAAGGCAGAACTACAGAGGCTCCAGCAAGCCTAAAGAGCCTAGCTGGGGAATAGCATTCTAATGCATGCAGAGGAAGCAAGGAGGAGGGAGGATAGTAGAGGAGGGATTGGGAGAAGGAATGAGGAATGAGGAATAGGGTGATGGGTGATGAGGGGTGGAATAGGTGTCAAAGGGGAGTAAGTGCTATAAGGGTAGTGTAACCATATAGTGAGCGTATGCCTGCATTATATGAGCAGATATTGGTCATTAGCAGTTGTTAGAGTGAGCAGGTACACTTCTTTAGGCACATGAGGTGGGACTGTAGGTTGGCCTTGAATTATTCTAATTTCTTCTCAGCAAGTAGGTTATTAGGGAGGGAGTTGAGCAGATGTGGAGCACGGAATCCAAAGGATTGCTGGCCTTGAGCTATACATCTGAAAGGCACCTTAAAGTGGTTCTGTTGTGTGCCTCTGGTCAGTCTAGATGGAACCGCAGAGCAGAGCATGGATTGAAGCCCAACAAGGGTCAGGCCAACAGATGCTTTTTATCTAGGAGGCAGATTTGATAACAAGTTCGGAGTTCGAATCCAGACAGTCCATAAGCGAATACAAATCGCACATGTGGGTTATGCATGGAGCTCCAAGGAGAAGTCTACATGCTTTATTCAGGGTCAGGGTTATTCTTTTTAGTGTCGTGTCTGTGGCTGCACTGTAGATGGCAAGCCCATAGTCTATGATGGAGAAGACAGAGCTAGTTATGGCAAGTCTGAGTGCCTCCTCCATCAGGCAGTGTCTATGTTTGTATAGTTACCCAACCACCCTGTTAGCTCTCCTGGAGACCTAGTCTATGTGTAAAGAGTATGATAAAGAGCTGTCTAGGGTGGCTTCCAAGTATTTGAAGTTGTGGATCATTTCAATGGTTTTATCTTGTTTGTTCTGGATGTCTAGTTTGGATGATTTGTACTTGCTGTGGAAAGAGGCAAAGAGCATTGTTTTAGTTTTTTTTCATAATTTAGCTGGAGTCATGCATTACTGAAGTAGTCTTCCACCATTTTGAAGTTAAGCTGTAGACGTTGCTGAAGGGTGTTGAGGTCTGGGTGGCTAGTGTAGATAACCATGTCATCCGCATATAGGAGGATTCTATCATGACATACTTGGGGGAGGATGTTTAAAAAGAGACTAAATAGTAAAGGGCCTAAGATGGACCTTTGGGGGACTCCTGTGCAAACATTTTGGCTGTCCGAGAGTGTGCTCCCAATGTTGACTTTTTGAGCATGCCCTGACAGGTAACTTCAAACAGTTAACTTTTTCTTTTTCAAACATACATAACACAGTGTTCCATTTTCTAAGCACAATAATACCCTCCAGGGTGGGCAGTATTGTGCTATACCAGACCTTCAAGGGGCTATAAAGCCCTCCATCTGTGGCATCGGGCCTCATTACGCCCTGCCCTGCATGGTCTGGTATGGCACAATATTGCCCACCCTGTTGGGTATTATTGCTTACTTATAATCCAGTTATCTGTTCCTTAAAGGACTTGGTCACAGAAACATGAAGTATATAAAAAAATAATAATTTAATGTGTCAAGTTATTTACATACACAGTATAATATCAGCTATTAAACTAAGACTATAGGGAACAGTACTTCTGCAAAATAAAAAGAAAATGTTGTGAATAGTAGGAACACACACACACACACACACACACACACACACACTCACACACACAGAAAAATCTTACTACACTTGCTAACGTTTCCAAAGTAGTATGGGCTTACCACACATAACACCTTAGTTAATCAGGACAGACTTGAACCTTAGATGCTAAGTGCTGAAGATCCCAAAACCTGACTAACTTGTCTTTCACAAAACTCAGGTTAAAGGAAAACTCCACCCTCAGCTAAGCCTGGATGCCTCTATAATATCGCAAAATTAGCAGGAATAATCTCCAGTAACTTTTAAAGCCCTCTGTAGTCAACTTAGAGTTTTACCTTTGTCTCACGTCTGTTTTTCCATGCCCACCCCCCTTTCTGCGGGTCGCCATCTCGGTCTGCTTGTCTGCTCCACTTTTGCCCAGAAAATGACGTGCAATCAGCGCCTATACCTTCCCATTGTATTATCAATTCAAGCTCTGCAGCATCCGTGTTCGATTATGTTCCCTTGGCTACACAGTTGGCTTCAGCTGGTGATTGGCTCTAGATTTCTTTTGTCCCTTATTGGATGTATCATATTTTACCCAGCGTGCGATGCGGCTGAAAATGGCATACTTTGTTCCCGGTTTTTTAAGCAAGCAAGGGTGTTGTAGTCAGTTTGCTATGAAGTAGAAAAGACTCGACATCTACCGGCAGTGAGCAAGTTATCCGACAAGACAAAGGTGTTCATTCCGGCAGCAAAAAAGCAAAGGTTAGTTGTGTCTGCATTATCGCTTACACTCGTCTACTCACTCATCTTGGAGCAGACAAGGAACAATTGCCGAATTGTGATCGCTAGGCAGCCAACATTTTTCCTTTTTTTTCCCTCTCCGACTACAGTGAATTAGCAGAGATCGTGAGCGAGTGGTGTAGACAGCGATAAGTTTTTCTGTAGTGAGCGGCAGTGGCGCAATTCACCAGCTCCTAGTCCTTTGCCACTTGATAATTTGGGAGCCTGCCATTCTGTAGTGGATTTTGTTTTTGGCGGGGTCTGGTCAGGCCATGTCCCAGGACAGAGAGAGAGAGAGTGTGCATCGAAGTGTGGCCGCGTGGTCTGCTGCGGTAGTGATAGGTAGATATGGGGGGGGTTGGGGAAAGCATGATGAGTGTTAGCACGCCACCAAAAGTAAGAGTCGGCAGGAGTGGATGGGAGACTGACTGCTAGTGAAGGGTTGCTGGTTGCTTCTTGCCCGCTGCTGCGTCTGATGTGCAAGATGTGAGCATGGGAGTCAGTATTGCAGCCTGGTGCTGTTGCTGTGTGGTGGCCAGTGGTGTGAAGAATCAGAGTGTCTGCCGTTCTGCATGGGCCACTGGCCCTATACTGTGGCTGTCCATTCCCTTGTAAAGAGCTGCTCATGGCATGTCTTAATGTGTGATATGGTAACTATAGTGCATGGGCAGAGGTTCGAGTGCATGGGCAGAGGTTTGAGTCAGATACTCAGTAGGGTAGTTAGAATAGTCAGAGTCACTCCTCATATGCACTTTCATTCGGGTTGAATGTCCACTACCTTCAGGACTCAAGAGAGTGAAGGATTGGAGCAGCTCAGTGGAGAAGTGAGAGAAAGTTAATTTAAAAGTTTTTTTTTTAACTTTCAGTTAGTGCAATGAGAGAGACAGAGCACATGGAGAAGTGACTGAACAGTCATGATAAGCTGTGTCCATAGGAGCACTACAGAATGGCTGGTTGGTGGAGGCTGGCTTGCTAGTTACAGTGGGCAGTATCTGTAGGCTTGTCATCTGGGCAGCTGAGGACCTCCCATACAGTATTGTGCTGTGGCTCCTTGGGCAACAGGTCTGGAGCTTATCCTTCTGGTAAAGGTAGCCAGTTAGTGAGTCCATAGGGGTATAACTATGAGTCGTTATCTGCACCAAGTACAAAGCAGCATGCCATATTACAGATCAGCTTCACTGTTTACCACTGTATTGCAGGCAGCTGCATAGACAGGAAACCCATACTCTAGAAGTGACAGAATGAAGCTGGCCACAATAAGGCATCTACCATTTCCAGTGAGATTGTTCTGGTTACAGTACAGGGCATCCAGTCTTCTATTAACTATACAATTTGTTGCCAGCCCGGTGGTGCTGAGGGTTGAGGTGCTGGACACCACACCTTGTGCCATGCTGGTGACCTGGGTTCGGACGCGAGCCCGGGCTGCAAGGGGAGGGATAGGATTGAGCATCTGGAGGACTGTTGTCCTATCCCTAGGAGGGATTCAGGGAGTCACCGCTCTGTAGCGGCCCCTGATGATGACCGGGGCCCTACTAGGTAAGTGCCATAAGGGGCGGTCGACAGATGTTTGCATGCTGTGCCTAAACGTCGTTGCATGCCGCACTCTGCAAGGAGCAAACACTGGAGGAAAAAATGGGCAGAGGTCGGGCAGCATGATCCTCCGACCTCTGCGGCCCTGCCTGAATGGTGCCTCCTCAGCTGGATCCTGTATGGGCAACTCAAGCTGTGGGTAGGTCCTCGCAGCCCTGCCATGGAGTAGGGAATCTGTGGGAGCTAGGAGGAGGTGGCCTGATCTCAGTTTCAAGGCCGGGGGGGTCAGTCGGGGATGACTTGCTGACCATGCCTAGGCAAGGAGAGAAAATATCTGGGAAAAAAACTATACAGTTTGTTAAAGCAGGGGATGTTAGGCTCAGGAGTGCCTTTTTGGCTAGCAAATAACACAGTAAAGAGTCTGTGTGATGGCTCAGCCAGAACTGAGACTCAGCAGTATGCAACCCATGGCCTAGATGCTGGCAAACATTTATTACATTCAGCTTACAATGCCTCTGATTCCTTTGCCAGGGCCGCAACTACCAGCATCTGTGTGCACAGAGTTTCCTACTCTGGGTCTGTCCCTGGTATGCAACAGTCTGTATGGAACTACTGTTTGGCGGAGGCGACATGTGCTAGCCTCTCAGTGGAGGCCACTCTGAATGTGCTCATTGTTTCTTGACATACTCTTAGGTCTAGTAAGACCCTTGAGACCCCAATAGCCCAGTGGCAGGTGGGGTAGCAACTTTCAATGAGATTACAGGTGCCCCTACAGGGCTCCAAAAGTTTGTGTCAGAGACAGTCAACACCAGACTGCTGCTTCCACCTCCTTCCAACTTTCTTCTTCCCCTTTCTGTCCACGTCCAGGGATTAAGATAGGAGACAGGATCCTGTTACCTGTCTAGAGTATCCATCCTGGTACCGGGTCAAAACAGCGCACCAGGAAGAGCGTTGAAAGAACCGTGCTCTATAAAGAGCAAAATGATTTTTAGCGACAGGTATAATAGCAGTAGAGAATTACTGCTACCCCTGTTGCTCTGCGGATTGCCTGTAGAGGGATCAATTTGCAGTATGCTGGAGTGCCTGGTCGAGCCGCTCCCATGGTGGAGTGGCTAGGACACCGGCACACGGAGAAGCAGGAGACCTGAGACTGTGGTTCAGTTCCTGCCAGGTCTCCTCCTGCTGCAATTTTTTTTTAACAAGTAATTTTCCCCTCCCAATTTTCTCCCCATTCCGAGTTCCGACCCCGGAGTTGATTATTTTAAGTCTGGGAGGTGGAGGCAAAGCCACCAATGTCGGGTGGGGTGGGAGGCAGTGCCCTCAGAAAAAAAAAAAAAAGTAAAATTGTTTTCAATGTGGCTGGCTCTTGTTGTCAGGTCACTCTTGTAACCGACGTTGTTTGTGAGATTGCTGTTTTCCTTGCAGCATTTATTGCTGTGCAGTTTTTGTTTGCAGCAACATGACCCCGTGCCTTCTGTCCTACCTTTGAGTGGAAGTCAAGGCTCTGCTGGATAGGAGAGCACTACAGCCAGTGCCTCCACCACAGCATCATCTGTGGCTCTGCTTCAGGTGCTTTCTAGTACCAAGACAGACAATAGGGTTTCGTAATATCCTGGACCTTCGGGTGCTGAACGAGCATGTTGCTTGCAAAAGATTTCACATGCTCACTCTGGGCCTGCTGCTGCTGACTTCAGGGAACTGGATGTGAGCACTAGATGTGCAGGATGCTTCTGTAACAACTCCCTCCTTACAGTAGTGGGAAGTGGATGTGGCCAGCAGGAAATGATGCCTCAACATCAACCTTCAGAGGTTAAGCTGGTGTAGGAGGTTGTGAGGCAGTCTATAACTAGGGTGCCAGTTAGAGTTCATAGTGGGTTCTTAGGTTGTTAGTCTTAGATGCAATTTACCTAGCAGGAAGTGTCAACTCTAGGTGCCCTCGTTGGTGGCACACTCAGGTGTGTAGGCAGGCCGCAGGGGGCAGCCTCTAGGGTACACCCAAAAACATACTGGTGTATAGCAGGGTGATGCCCAATGAGCCAAACTAGCATTGGGGAATGGGGACGTGCCAGCCCTGACGGATTCCATTGCCTGAGTGTCCACCCAGTACATGTACAGAGCCATGTTGGTGTGCTCCAAAAGTGAAAGACATGAGATTTAAGCATGTGCCCCTAGGCAGGAAACGTCTGTGGTGATAGGACCTATTTGTAGAGGTTCCCTTTCTCAGGGATCCTCCTCAGGACAACAGATGCATGCAACCTGGGGTGAACTGCCCACCTCCGTTCCCTCTGGATTTAAGGGGTCGGGTATGTGGTGGGACGCACGCTCCATATCAATGTACCAGAAATGAGGGAAGTTCTGTATAGACTACTGGCACTAGCCCTGCAAAACTAGAGGCAGTTTGTTAGTTCAGACAGACAACCAGTGTGTTATGTTTTACGTGAACAAACAGAAACAAAGACATACTCCTGTGTGTTGAGAAGCGATGCAGGTATGGGAATGGGCGGTGCAGTGCAGATATGTATCTTGTTTCCGTCTATCTGACAGACACGCAAAATGTATTGGCAGGGGGTTATGTGAAGTGGCCATGCTGAAAGCAGCTTGGTTGACAGAGCTTCGCCAGGGGTTGGTGAAATCTAGTGCCATCCCCTCTCCCTAAACCACAGAACAATCAGCTAATCGCACAGTTTGAGAGATCAAAGTGTACTTGTAATGGAGGTGGAGTTGCCAGAGCCAGTACAACTACAACATAAGTTAAAAGCTGACCTTTTGACCAGTCCAGGTAACTGAAGGAATCCAAGATGACTATGCAGCCGGCAGTGATTGAGGGATGCAGCCCTGTTGGGAACTGGTGAAGATAAACATTTTCTAGGCAATATGTTGGATGACTTTAGTCAGGTGGGAGATACCACTGACCTCTGTAAGGCATTGGTTGAAGAACTGAGTGGGAGGGTAGCTGAAAGAGGATTATGTAGGACAACTGGAGGACAACAGGTGGGGACATAGAGAAAAGGCTGATGGCAACAGAGCAGCAGACTAAAGCACTGTTGAGAAGACTGCTGATCTGGAGCTATGCAGTCATCAGAATAATGTGAGATATTTTGTCTCCCTGAAAAGGCGGTAGGAGGGGACATGAAAGACTCTACAATGAACACTGCCTCGGTTGTTAACCCACTATTGGAACATCCCAGTAGAACCTGATCAGGCTCTCTGCATCCCTAACCACTACTGGGACATTGCATTAGAAATTGTTCAGGCCCAACATCCCTGCCAGGCCTCAAAGCAGCCAAAGTGGAGGGAGGCTTCGACCAGTACTTTTGAGGTTGCTGCTCTATCAAGACCATGAAACAATCTTAAATAAAACATAACCAGCAAAGTTATTAAACTGGTGTAAAAAAGCCTTTGACCAGAATTGTGACTTATCGTAGGTGTGGAGACCATATCGCATATCAGCACTGGACAATTGCATGAACTGGATTACGGGAAGGGGAATGTTGACCAGGACATTGGGATTGTCCCCTACTCTTTGCAAAGAGTGCCCGGGGTTCTTTTACTTCCACCAGGATGAGTAGAAGGTACCTCGGTTTAATGTCTCATCAAAGGGCACACCTCAGCAGTACAGCACCCCTAATACTGCACTCAGATGCCAGCATTTTAGGAGCAAGTCTAATCCCGGTGTGGGACAAGAACCCATGACCTTTTGGTCCAGAGGCGGATGTGCTACCAACTGAGCCATACTAACACGCTGGCAAGCTTTTGAAAGCTCCCATAGCACTAAAAACAGGGAGTGGTGATACTGCGTAAAAACTAGATGAACTGGATCAAGATGGGTTTTGGTAAAAAGAATGCTGGATAATACCCTGCAAGTTCTGGTGAGTGTGTATGGGCCTAATGAGGATTCCCAAGATTTCTACCACAAGTTGGCCCAAACTCTGCAAGATATGAGAATGCATGAGGTTCTTTTGTGGGGAAGGGGTGTATTAATGTAGCTCTTGATGGGCTGTTAGACCAGACTGGGATGTGAGGGGGGTACGATGACACTAGAAGAGCCAAGGCCTTGAGGGGCATTATGAAGGTGGGGAAGACTAGAGGATGTGTGACATCTGGAGCACTCAGCACAGCATGACTATATGTAGTATTCCCCAGTCCATGACACCTACAGTTGCTTGGATGTTTTCCTGGTGTCAGGGGCATTAGTGCAGGAATAACTTGATATGAAAACTGAACTTCTGGCGATCTCGGACCATGCCACGGTCATGTATAGCTTCCAAAATGGGGTTGCTGAAAGAGACCAAAAGTGCTAGAGTCTGGACATTTCACAGCTGCTGAGCCCTGATTTTTAGTATTGTACTGTTTCCAAGAGAAACGTAATTATTTCTCAGATAATGCTTTGGAGAGGAGTCAAGGGACAAAGAAAGGTATAACATGCACATGAGGGTGGGCTATTGTGTATGCATTGGCCAAAAAGAAAAAACAGGACAGGAGCTATGCATTTGCTGCAGAAATAGAGGAACTGGAGACCAGGCGTTAAAAGGGATTGTACTGCAGGTACCATTTGTCAGCTTATTTGTAAAGGTATTCCCTCAACATGTAATACACTCAGCAAATGGACTTTGCATTATATAATAATAGGCAGGTATATTGGGGGGTGCAGACTATTAGTCCATAGGCTGAAACAGATGTTGGGGGACTCTAATATTGTGAGCATTAAGGGTGTATGGGGCAATGACAGTTCAAGGGAAAATTAAAAGGCTCTTTAGCTTTAGGCAGCACTACATGCAGCGTTTTGCTACCAAAATGTGTGTGTGTGGGTGGGAAGGGGGAAGCAGCAGGAAAGGAGAAGTGCCTTCTGGCTTCAGAGCAGCTACTGAAGCTGGATGATGAGCAGTGGGCACAGGTAGCTGTGCCTCTAACATAGCCTGTTACAGGCGGTGATTGCAGGAATGCAAGGAGGAAATCAGCAGCCTGGACAACTTCCCGTGTAAGTGTACTGTCTGGTGGGGATATTGTATGACCGCAACTCTTGAACATACTGCAGCAGAAAAGGACCTGGGTGATCTGCCTAGACAACACAGGAGGCATCCCTTACAGTTTTGGAGAAAAGGGAAGAATTCCTCCAGTGCTCTAGCTACTGCTTATCTCCCTTTTAATGAGGACTACAAAATACTGACCAAGCATTTGGCAGATTGGCTTCATAACATACTGCCATGGCTTGTACACACAGATTAGGCTGGTTAGTGGCAGGGAGAGATGGAGCAGATTATATCTGGAGACTGGTCAACCTGATGTGGGCAGCAGGTTCCTTCCTGGACCCTGCTACACCTGTGGCCCTGGACAAAGAGAAGGCACTTGACTCAGGTAAAGTGGCCATATCTGATTAGAAACCTGTAAGCCATTTGATTTGGGGAGCAATTTACACAGTGGGTGAGCTGATCTATTCTTCCCCTCAGGCAGCAGTGCTGACTAACATCTGTCTCTCTCTGAACCTTTTTGAGTTGGGCGGGGTATCGGCAGGGGTGGTTGCTGTCAACAGGGTTTTCCTGGCTGTTGAGTTTCTGGCCCAGCAACTTTGAGAACTAAGTACAATACTAGGAATACCAGTGGGGAGTACAACCACAAGCCCATGTTGTTGCAGATGATATTCTGCTAATGGTGCTGAACCCACATAGGACTTTGCTGATTTTGATATCCCTCCTAGAGGAGTTTCCACAGGCCTCAGGGCTCAGAAATAATTTTAGGAAGGCTAAGGTTATGGCTGAATGCTCAGTGTAAAGCAGACCGTATTAGAGGGACAAGCCTGCAGTTTTCCTACATGGCATTAACTATGTGGGCATCCAGGTTACCATTTCTTGGACAAATATGGGTGCAGAAAATCAAGATCCCTCTTAAACATGATCAGAGAGGGCGTGGCCCATGGGCAGCATTTGCACCTGTTGTTATGGAAGGTGCAACCTCTACAAATGACAACACTTCGCTAGGTACTCTTCCTCTGGTGGTATCTTCCAGCGAGAGTCCCAGACAAGGTTTAGAGGCAGGTGGCAACAGCAGTGAATGACCTTCTGTGGGAAGGGGCAAATGATGATTCTCTGCCTTGAGGAAGGCTGCACCATGGGCAAAAGAATGATTTTGAGCACCATGTATCAAGGGGTGTGGCGTAGCCAGTGGTCTCTGACAAATCTGTGTGTGACTTAACATGGAAGCTTGGAGGTCAGGATTTTCTGGCTAACATTGGGGAAGACTCTGGGGGAGCGATGGCCCCATAGATCAATCACACTGCTAACCGAGCAGAAGGGAGGCACCTTATCAAGCCATATGCATGGATGTGTGGAAATGGTTCCAGAAAAAACATCCCTTAAGATCCCATCAGTATTGGCCACTATAGAAGTACCCATTTTGCAGATTGGGAGTCAGGAAGTCAGCTGGCTAGAATGGGAGGGTGGGGTGCTAGAGTGGGAATCTGTTTGATGAGGAAGGGATCATTCCTGGAGTACGGAGGGTTCAGGACAAGGTTTGTCTTCCACACTTCATATGTGGTGGTACTCCAGCTGAGGCATCTGCTGGCAGCTAATATGGCCCCCAAATGAAGCTCCTGGTTAGGGATCACAGGATGACTTGGTGGAGCAGGCGAGAAGGGGTGGGACTTGAGGGAAGTCCCAGGATAGGCCCATTGTACGCTAGACTATGAGCTCAGTCACTGCAGTTAGACTGTGCAGGGAAAATGGGAGAGGCTTTTAGTCTGGGCCTGGCTGTAGTCTGGGCCCTGACTTGAGAGTGGGAAACTTGCGGACAAACACCTTTGGAGCTTGCAGGAACACCAGTGAGAAGTTGATGCAATACAAAATGCTGAATCTGTGGTAGAGGACTCTGACAGCCTTACAAAATGAACCTTGCCACAGCAGAGTGCTGATGGTGTGACAGAGATGAGGCAGGGCACACTATAACACATTCTGTGGACACGTGATTTGTTAAGGTCATGGTTGGAGCAGATGTTGCAGGTGATGGAAGCAGTCACTGGCATGGCAGTTCTGAGGGATGGATCCCTAGTGGTTTGGGGCAATACCATGCTACAAGACAATGTATGAACTAAATGGTGCATGGATGCACTGACAGAAGTGAAGTGGCTCCTGCTTTGGCAATAAGTAACCCAAGGTGCAAAGTATAAGGGAATGGGAAGAAGGCATACACAGGCTTGTAGGGTATAAGATAATGTGCTATATATCAGCTAACACAGAGGCCCTATATAACGTGATCTAGGGTGACTTTCTCATTTCTAGCTGACAGATGGAGGGGGGTAGAAAAGCTGAGGGGCACCCCCATTACCCTCCCTGACATTTACTGATCCAGGATACCTGCTCTGCCAAAAAATCCAATTGTGATTTTCAGTCTCCTCTGAGTATTATTATTAAGAACTGCTGAGTGTAGATTTCTCTAGACACTATGGGCTGGATATTCAGAAGGGTTGTGCATGGCACAACACAGTTCTTATCATGCACAACCCACTGATCGTCCGTCGCGATATTCAAACGGGGACTGAGCCTGGCGCAAATCGCGATGTGCCAGAGCGCATCAGTAATGTATGCAGTGCAGGTAGGGTGGCATGCCCATGCATACTCCGCACATCCCGATATTCAACCGGGATGTGCTGAGCCCATGCATGTGCAACCCCTACCTGCGCTGCACACAGGTGAGCCCAAAAAAAAGGAGCAACAGCTAGCCACCCACAGGTGAGCTGCCATATTGCAGGGTGCAACAAGGCAGCTGCCACCTATGGGTGGCCAACCGAGCTCAGGCTGCACCGTTGTGGCGGCGCCCCCCCCATGCCCGATCATGGGCATACGTGGAAAAAGGATAGTCCTATATCCCTGGTGGTCCAGTGGACCACTCGCAGCCTGATCACGGGCATATGTAGTAATAATATTAGTCCAATATCCCTGGTGGTCCAGTGGATCACTCGCGTCCCGATCGTGGGCGTCAGTACAAAATAATGCCACCAATCCACCCTGGTGGTCTGCGGTAGCCCTCTCCCACCCACCCACTGGGCCCCCACCGCCCCTCCCCTCGGTCAGTGGCTGGCGGTAGCTCCCCCCGCTTGCCGCCTGCCGCCCATGACTGACACCGTGTGTTAGGGCTGTCGCCCATTGGTCCACAGCGTGAGCCAATGGGCGTGCAGCCCGTACCGTACTACATAGTCCAGATATGTGAATGGATCACGCAAGCAGTCCACTGGACCACCAGGGATATTTTTATTTATTTGCTTTTGTTTACCAGGTGGGTACACTAGACATAGAAATGCCTATTTTCAGGTACGACCCAGGAGGATACAAGTGACATACAAAACATCAGTGTGACGTAGCACACATAAACCATACAGTACAATAATTAGACAGAAAAATACAAAACATCTCAAACATTAAATAGACTATGAAAGTACATAAGCAATCAAAGTAGGAGATATAGAAACAAGGATAATAGGATCATAGAAAAGAACTTAGATAAGTGCAGCTCAGGTCAGGAGATTCCTGTAGATCCTTAGTCGGTAGCTAGTTGACAAGTCCATATTGGACCAATATTACTACTAAATATGCCCACGATCGGGCTGCGAGCAGTCCACTGGACCACCAGGAATATTGGACTAATATTACTACTACATATGCCCACGATCAGGCTGTGAGCGGTCCACTAGACCACCAGGGACATTGGACATGTCTTAACATTTACACATGCCTGCGATCGGGCATTGAGGCACTTGGCCGCGATGTGCAGGGGCGTCGGTCCCGGCGGCTGCAACCTGGCAGAGCACCAGGCGCAAGTCACGGGGTTAGGTCGCACCTGCATGCAAATGGGGCCATAATGACATGCAAATGGCCCCATTTGCACCTTGCATACATTATGCACCCATTTGCATGTGCACTTTTGAATATCGCGGTTGTTGCGCATAGCGCAACGGAACTTGCTCAAGCGCATCCCCCTGCTCCACTCTGGCCACTTGTGCTGGTGCAGTGCCACTGCGCCATGCGCACTGCGGGTGGCCATGGAGCGATATTCAACAATGCTGTGCCATGGCACAGCTCCGTTGAATATCACCCTGTCAACGCCCCTGCGCAGCCAAGTTGCGCTGCGCCCAGGCTTGCGCCACAGCCTGGCGCAGTCTGAATATTTGGCCCTATGTGTTAAACTGTTGGAAGTTTTATATCAGGGGCGTGTGCTACATTCTGAATTATGGAAGAGCCACTGAGCACCAGCGCCAATACAGGGAGACCCTCGTAAATGGGAGGGGGAGCTTGGTGACTGTTTTAGCATGATATCTCGCCAGGGAGCAATGTATTCTGTGTAGGTCTGACCAAGCATAGGTACCAAAATTATGTGATGCAGGACTATGCTGGAAAATCCATTAAAATGTAAATAAATAAATAAATAAAATGTTTTGGAAGATACTGTCAGCTGCATCACTGCACAGCAGTATGACTAGGACCTGCAGAGAAACGTGGTCAAACTGCTGTTCTGGCAGTGTGGGCATCCTAAGTTGGGCTATTTTGCATTCACACACAATGCAAAACTGCCACATTTTTGCCCACTCGCTACAGGGCCTGGAGTTTTCTAGCATGACACACTGTCCCTCTGCTGGAGGGGGGATGCTTCCACTATGCTGTCCCCCCCCCCCAATTCCACTAATTCAGAGGAGTATGGTCAAGCCCTGGACTGAGCCAGCCCCAATGATTCTGGTGGCACCTCTGTGGGCCAGGCAGATCTGGTTCTCAGTGTTGTGGGGCATGGCAGTGGAACCTCTGTTCCAGCTATCCCCAGCTGAGGTGTTGGCATAGTTCAGAGTCAGCTGTTGACCCAGACATTCCATCCCTGTGGTTGCATCCTTGGCTCCTGAAGACATAGAGCTTGCAGGTTTAGCATGTCTTGAGAGGTCTCAGCTGTCCTGCTGGCCGCTAGAAAGCTGTTTATTAGGCGCGCCTATTGCTGAAAGTTTGACTGGTTTAGAATATGTTGGTCTGGGCAGATTTGATAGGTACTAGTCTTTTTCTGCCTGAACAATTCTGTTTCTATAAGCAATCCCACATTTCTATGTGCCACCCAACATCCTTGATGGGGTCAGGGTCAATGGATCACCTTTCTCCTTACTAGGAACTGCTGGAACAGGAGAACCTTTAGCTACTGGAAATAAACACTCTGACACAAGGATTCCAAATACTCAACTCTCCTTTGCTGAGGCAGATGGTACTTCATGGCACAGAGTTGTGCTGGTCACAGAGACCCGAATCAAATACCTTTTACACAGTTAATTATGGCACTCTCCCAACTCCATGTAACACCTTCATCCCACTACCAGAGCGACAGTGTGACCTGTGACATTATCCTGAACTCTCCCGGGCCATGTTCAGATGGGCATCTCTGAGCCCAAGGGAATACCTTTTCCCAACTTGGCTATCTCTGTGTCCTGGGAATCCCTGTCCCCCATTTCTCTGTCCTTGGTCCCTTTGAGCTGCTCCTTCTCAACCATCTAGACTTGAACTGGTACACTGAGAGGATGCCCACATACTCAAGGTAATATTTCTCTTACTTACTGGGTCCATCAGACTGGACTGTCTTCAGCATGCCCCAGCACTCTGGAGCTCCCAATACCCACTCACACATGGCAGTGCCTGTTTAAGCCACTGGTCTACATGCTGTGGCACCTTGTAGTCCCACCTCCCGGGACAGCCTAGCATAATGGCCATGAGTGCCCAGCTTTCCTTTAAGGGATCCTCTCCACATTTTGGAGACACTCTCCTGCTTTTCACCAGCATGCAGCTTTGGTCCAGTTTCTTTCCATCCTCCTGTTGCTTGGAAGGTCCGACTCTGTAGTTAAGATTCTTCCCTGCCACCCCATATTCTAAAGTCTGGACCTTCTTCAGGAAATAATCTTCAGACTCAAAGACTATTAGGTGGCACTCCTTGAGGGGTACCACCCTCGATTCTCTCACCCTTCCGAGGATCCCTCTAAGCATTACAACTACCAAGGTCAACCAGGTTCAAATCTCACCTCTGCTCTGGCTCATGGAACAT
Organism: Neoceratodus forsteri; assembly: GCA_016271365.2. Taxonomy (NCBI): domain Eukaryota; kingdom Metazoa; phylum Chordata; order Ceratodontiformes; family Ceratodontidae; genus Neoceratodus; species Neoceratodus forsteri. The sequence continues at coordinate 824,136,184 of CM057455.1, read as the reverse complement.
CTTGAGTACCTGAAGTCTGACCTGGCCTGTGCCAGGTCTGCAAATGTACCGAGCAACTCTCTCACAATACAAGGTGTTTAGATCACATGCCATCCACAGGCAGCAAGGGTGGCATGGCACTTGCACCCCAAGTGGGAGCCCACAATGGGAACTGTGCACCTGTGGCCCATGTGCTGATCTAGCCACCTGACAAGACACTTTGTGTGCCCACCCCTCTGGGAGTGAGCCATAATCCTTGGCACCCAGTCTCAAAGCTGGTGATGTTTACTCCCAACCAGCACCCTGGCACAGAACACCAACTGGCTCTTCACATTTGTCCTGCGGGCATCTACCAGACAAGGGCACCTGGGATGTGACACTCTGACTCCTAGGCTTCTTTTGCCCTTGGACTACCTAGCCCCTACTCCTGGCAGGCCTGGTATCAGGCCACAACGGCCCCTTGTTATTCATTCTGCTTATGTTCCTGTCACAGTCTCTATGCTTCATAGGATGATGCAGCATGGGCACCCTATCCCTCAGCTGGTGGGGGGACGGTTTAAGAGGATCTGAGGAAGTTCTGTTTTATGGAAATTTGGTGGAGCTGTGAAACAGTCTGCCAGTGGGAGGTGGCCTCAAGGCCATAAATAGTATCAAGCATGGCTGGGACTGGAGTGACACACCATTTGTAGCTTCTATGGCTTTTTGTTGGTTGGTCTTAGCTTTTGAGATCTGTTTGGCTGCTACCAGGAGTAAGATCCATATGTTTGCTAAACATTACAGGCATCTGGTTTCCATAATAAGGTCTTGTCTTGGCCTGTGATTATTAATGCACCAAATGTTATCCTGTTCTGACACTTGGAGAAGCAGTGTGTGAAGCTTACTGGGGCTTGATCAGAGACCAGTTAAGCCTCTATTCCACATCCATGCGTGCCCTGAATCCATTCTTGGAAGGCCAAGAAATAGTCTAGCCTAGAGGCACAGCAGAGTGAAAGATGTACTTTTTATCTGGGGTGGAGCATTCCTACATATCAATCAGTCCCAGGGTGTCCTGAAGCTCTCTGACTGCTATGCTTGCATTAGCCCATCTGTGCTGTCGGACTGATCCTGTTTGGTATCCTGTACCACATTCCATTCCCTCACTGGCATGGGGTTCCCCATTAAAGGGCTCAAGATATTCAACAGTTTAGTAAAAAGGTCTGATTGTCTACATTGGGGCCATAGGCAGTCCCAGTATTCATCTACATTGGGGCTGTAGACATTCCCCAATAATATTTTAATGTTAAGTGTCCCTGTTACCAGAATATATCCCCTTCCTCATCCATGATTTTTGTTCTAGCACGAACTTTACATTCCGTGCTACCAGTATGATTATGCCTTCTTTTTGTGTCCTGCCTGCCCCAAATACTTGCCTACTCATAGTATTCTAAATAAGTTTGCTTTCCCTGATGTGTTCCTGCAAAAATGCAACTGAAGTCTTTAGGTGCTTAAGATGTCTCAGTATCTGGTAGCACTTCTGCATTGCATGGCTTCTCTTAATATTCCATGTTACATAGATATATAGATGCTGTCTGCAGATAAGGACCGCTAGACCCATCCAGTCCGCCCATTAAAAACTTAACTGGAGCCCCCATAATTATCTAAGATAAATGCCTGAGTCTGAGATATTGCTATCTTCTTTACTTCGCCAGTTTCTAGAGCTGCTTCCATGTCTGATGTTACAAGCCTTTGCCATCAGTTACCGCTTCCCACAATGACATAACACTGAAACACATATACATTCCTTCTTCTGTGATCCTCACAAACAAACACATTGATATACTCAACCTTTAGTAACACTTAAGTGTATTAACTGGTGTGCTTAGGCACCGCTAGGCCTAACATGTCCAGTTGCCGGTTCTCCTCCACTCCTTTTCCTACCTCTGTCTTCTTGGCCAAGGTGCTGTGCAGTCAGACAACGTGAAGGCTGCCCACTCAGGTATTAACTACAAAAACAGCTGTGATGAATACTGTCTAGAACTCATATAACATTTATTTTAAACACCATATGCAGCAAACCTTTGGTAATTGGGTCAGCACTTGTAACTCTGGCACCTCATATGTTCATCAGCGGCACAGCCCCTACAAGTCCCCATCAGTATTTTTGTTAGTTGACCTTTGGTATTTTATGTGGCCTTCTGTCCCTTATTACAGCCCTGAGGTTTCCCCACACTCATCTGCTTCCAAAATTAACGCATATGCAAGCATGGGGAGATGTATCCCCACGTTGCTGTTTCAGTTCTCTGTGTAATAGCTGTGCAGCAGGTACTAAAATTATTTAAGCTCATATAATGTTGGTGGCTTTACTGCATTCATTAGCACATGTTAAGCATAGGTTTGGAGGAAGAGCCGTAACCCCGGGCTCCCGACATTATTTATGCAGCTACATTCTTAGTCACTGTCCACACTCATGTCATTTACTCACCCCTCAAGTGTCCCATGCAGTATCAAATTGTTCAGTCAAATTAGTCTTTGTTGACCTATCAAAAGCTTTTGATATAGTCAACCACTCCTTACTCTATCCAAACTAACCTCACTTGGTTGCTCTGCCAGAACCACAAACTGGTCCGGAGTTACCCTCTGGATGCTCCCAGTCAGTGTGCATTGGTACTACCATTTCTCCACCCCTCTGTAGAGTGCCCCAGGGCTCCATCTTGGCCCCCTTGCTTTTCTCTCTGTCAACTCCTTCCCTGCCACCAGCTTTACCTGTCACTCCCTTCTGTATGCAGACAACCTGGTCATCTATTATAGTGACAAGTCCCTCTCGCGTATCCCCTCTGTTCTCACTCAGATCTACCGTTCTGCTTATAACTGGTTCTCCTCTAATCTGTTGATGGTCAATTCTAAGAAAACCAAGGCTGTGCTGTTTGGGTCGAAACCTTTCCTTAATAAAGCCATCAACGCCAACTCCTCACTCCTCGTCCACCTCCTGATGACCCTGCCCTTGAATTGTCTAGTCTTTCAAATACCTAGGGGTAGCACTTGAAATTCTCTCTCCTTCAATGTCCACGTAAACCAATTAGTCCACGAGTTAATATGAAGCTGGGAGGCCTACCACCTAAAGCCCTTCCTAACAAATGAGGCTCACTTGGCCATCGTCACAGGTAATCTCGTCCGATTTCTGATTATTGCTCCCCAATCAACTCTAGAGTCTCTACCTCCCTGCTGACTACACTCACTGTTGCATACAACAGCACCTGCCACTTTGCTGTAGTGGCCCCCTATTCCACACACCATTGCGACCTCTATCACTCCCTTGGCTGGCTCCCCTTGCAGGGGTGCTTTGACTACTCACTCGGCTGTTTTTTGGACACCGCTCTTAGGTGTGGCAATACTTCCCCCCACTACCCTTTTCAGTACTAGAACCCCAGTGAGACATCTTCACTCCTCCACTTCTCCCACCTTTGAGGTACCTAGGACAACCACCAATATGGGTGGGAAAGCCCGCTTGGTGGTGGCCCCCTCCCTGTGGAATGGGCTACCCCCCACCCTGCAAACTTTCAACTCCCACAATAATTTCTAACTGAGTCTAAAAGCATGGCTTCTGAAAAAGCGTCGATGCAGATGCTTTTCTCACTAATCCACCTCAAGCACCCGCCTGTTTCCTCCTTTTCTCCTACCTCTTTCTTCCCCACCTTCCTGCTCTGGTTGATGAGTTGGTCTTGTTGTGTATTTCTGGTGAAGAGGGATCTCCCCTATTCAAAGCTACCGGTAATATGGTATCCCTGTATATGTGTCTTCCTGTGAAGTCTCAAAATTGTACCTATTATTGCATTGCTACTCTTACGAATGTTTTACTTGTTGCCTTGTACCCAAATATGTGCAATCATTGTTATGTACTGTATTGACAATTGTAATCTTGGTAAATAGTTATCCTATTTGTACTGTCTCGGCTCATGCCTTGTGGCCCGGGTCGTGCCTGTAAACGGTCCTCTGGACCAGTGCACCTACCTGGTTATCAAAGTCATAAATAAATAAATAGTTGTGGATGGAGGAACCAATGGTTGCTGGCCCTGCTTTTTATCCACATTTTGTCTGAGCCCTTCAATTTATCCCTCACTTTGCACCACTCTGCCCTCCCTCCCCCAACAGTTCCTTTAGAAAATGGCACTTACCCTTGTCTAGCAGATACCCAGTGTGCCTTCTTCAAGTGTCATTTTCCAACAAGTACTGGTTAGATGCATCTTATTACCTGCCAGTCAATGCCTTTTTTTTTTTTGCTCTTCTCCATTTACTGGCTTATTTATTTATTTATTTAAATTTGATGACCAGGAACGGCACACTGAGCTGAGGCTAGTTTCCACATGCGACCCAGGTACAGTTTGTACAGAGAGTAACAATAGGTGAGGAAAACAGACAGTTCACATAAACATTTTACAGAGAGTGCAATACATTGTCTAAAATATACACTCGAATCTTTGCGAGGAGTGAGAGAGAGGGAGTGAGGTCGGCTTTGGAATCTGGGGCTATGGTGAGTGAGTCAAACTAAAGAATCTTTTTCAAAAAAACGCCATTAATGTATTGCTTAGGGTTGTTTCTACACCAACAAAACCGTGGTAATTCAACGCTGGGGTTACCACTACTACCACCCCACCACCACTCCACCCTCCGTACACCAACATGCATTGGGGTGTGCGTTGTGATTGTTGTGCTTCACTCTCACCACAGTCTCCTATACTGTTTCTTTACACATGAAATGAGGTGAGACTTATGCACACCAGAATGTGTGTGGGTGGTGGGTTTTAGTGTGTTGCAGTGGTAATCCTAACGTTTAATTTTCCACACTGTCAATGTGGAAACAACTGTAATTGATGTATTAACTGATGTTAGAAATTTTTACTATTTATCCGTAGATTTACTTTTTGTTGGCTAGCACAGATTTTATGGTTCATGACTGGCTGGTTGTGAGTGCGGTTGTCTCACTGCCCCTCACCGTTACCTGAATTACTCCTCTGGTGAACAGTCACCTATGACCGCATGTATGGCGAGGCAGAGGATGAGAGACTAGAGCTGTCAGCGGCAGGGTGCACGACTTTGACCACACAATTTTGTTACTTTAATCTATCTCTCCCTCTCATCTATGTGGTCCCGGGTATTGGTAAGCAGCCTTCATTAGCTATATTACAAAATTGGCATGGAGGAACGGACTACCTGTATGCAGATGACACCAAGATCTAACATTCTGGATGCCTCAGAAGCAGTGGAGGCAGTATGGAAGTGCCTGTTGAAGCTTGAGAAATGATCTGGTTACTGGCAACATAAGTTTAATTTACTAATCACAAAATTGCCAACTTATGACATGGCACATAGAAAACCTGTGGAAAGCTACTGGATGGGGATGGGTGTTGCTGACAGTCACAAAGGAAGAAAGGGGCATGGTGGTTATCAGGTAGGATGACCAGAAGATGTCAACGCAGAGTACAACGGCAGATTGGAGTGCCAATAAGATAATGGCATGCAACCTGCCCGCCATTGCAGTGCTTTGATGTGTGCTTGTGTCTCTGGTTCTGGTACAGGCTGGATGGGGTGTTGTGTGGGGGGGGTGCAGTCTAAGTGTCCAGTGCACTGCTCAGTTCCTCCAGGGGTTTTGTTTGTTTTCTGACTTGGGGTGTATTGACCTAGAGGAAGGCAGGAGGTATAACTGACAGCATCAAAACTAATGGGAGAGGGCAACAGACAGCAAGCGCAACCAATGGCATGCATATCACGTTGCGGGTGGGGGTGTACTCACAAGTACACCACCAGGAGCAACACCAACGCATTGGCCCAATACTGGGTCCTTCCCAGCTATCAAAGGTGCAATAGGAAGTCCCTGGTGAAGACTTCATCCCTTTGGAGGTGGTTATAGGAAGCTGCACCCACTGCCACTTTGCCTTAGAGTTAAGTCCAGGCACCATGGGTGAGACCTCTGACAGCTGGTGGCAGACTGGGAGTTTGGTTCAACAGTGGTGGTGGTTGGTATGGGTATAAGAGTTTATAGTGCAGTGGTATCGCCAGCATGAGGCAGGAGATACTGATGTGACTTGAATCATCATTGTAAAGTCATTTTTGCCAACTATTGAGGATGTCTGGTAGATACTGATGTTGTAAGAACACATACTACATTATCTAAACCAGATCAATGTGGAATGTGGAAAGTGGTGGTGGTGGTGGTGGTGGTGGTACCACCAGTACCCCAAAGGAACACAAAGTAAATGTGAGCCATTTGAATATGGTACTTTCCCTAGCATGATTGCCATTGAACAAAGAACGTGAGGTAGTGCCTTACATTACACTGCTGCAATGTTGAGATATAGTAATACATTGTTGTGAAGTGTACTACAAGCGGAACAGTGCTTGGGTTTAGCTCTGAGTGATATATTTCTAGTTACTCACACAATGCAAACTTTTTGCCTTTGATATCATTTTTCTGCCATAAATCTATTAATAGTTGCTGGTTCTACAGAACAATAAGACGTGCTAATGCCTTTGGCATCCTATGCTACCTTTACTCCTTCATCCTACCTTTTTTTCTCCATCACAATATGGCAAGTTGTACTTGCTGTTTGTGTTTTCAAGCTAAAAACACACATACTAAAACTGTGGACTTTGGTGTGCCTCTGTACCTTTACAAAGTTCTGACGCAACATGTTATGGAGCAGAAGCATGGAGCCTGTCTTGCACATACAGAGACAAACATGTTCCTCTGGCATTGCAGCGCAGCAAAAAGTAAGCACTTCAATATTGCCTAGTTTTAGCTCATTTAATTTCTAATACTATTGACCTTTGTTTTTAATTATTGATACGGTGTGTTTCACCTAGGCAATCAAGATCGCATGGCTCAAGGGTGGAGAAATAATGCACCATATCAATTTGAGCCACAGTTTGAGGACCATGAGATGCCACAGTGCAGCACAGTCGACAGTGGTGACAGCAGTATTGACAGTGACAGTGATGGTGATGTGGGAGGATTCCAGCTGCCCAATCCACGTTTGGAAAATAGAGAGTGGTGCTTGTGCAATAATTGCACAATTATGAACACTGCTATTGAGTGCTATTGCTGCATGGAGTCCCACATTGCCGTGCAAAATGTGTGAGTGACGTTGGTGTCCGTTACTGCATGTCACACACGAAGCATTCCGTGCCTTTTCCTGTATGAAGAAAGCCTCAAATTACTCAGTTACCAACTATCGGCATTTCCGTGGACAGTCTGAAAACATCCAATGGACAAACAGGTACGTGAAACTGAAACTTATGTAATTTTAAACTTTATTAACTGTCAATAGCGATGCTCAGTGTATAACTTAAATCTATTGCATATCCCTTTCAACAGTGTGTTTCTCTGCAGTGGTGACCAGAGATACACTCACCATGCGCCACAGTGCCACAGCGTTGTGGCTCTCAATGCATGCATTGTGCTCGGTATAACCACCTGAGGCAGGATTTACCAGGTTTTGGACCTGGCACAACGCCAGTTTTCCTGTGTACAACTTGGCGTTGTGAATTCATGGAATTCACAACCCCAATTTGCCAACACAAACTGGGATTGTACAAAGACATTCATACATAGGTCAATCTTGATATCTGGTGAACACAAATTGGATGCTTGACTTTGACAGTAATAATTGTGAGGATTGTACAATTGAAAAAGCCCATTAGTCAGATTACGTATTGTGCTAGAAAGGTGTTGATACGACAGTTTTGACTGTGAGCAAACTCTGGTGTGCTGTATACTGCTCTTGCAGGCAACATGTCACCACAATGAGTCATGGAAAGAGTGGTGACATGATGAGGCGATGTACTAAAATGCCATCAGAATAGGCATTATGTTCTTTCGTGTCTGCTCAGTAGTCAACACCCATACTGGGTGTACATTTTGCTGACCACCCACCCTTGTGTTCTCCATATTCTTTCCTGGGTATTTCCCAGTATGGTACTTCCACAGCTTCACCATGTCCTATACCTGTTCGCACCTCTTGAACACCTCCATGGTCTCCACCTCCACTAGTCCCTGGGCAGCACATTCCATTGTTCACCACCCTCTCAGTGGATAACTCCTACTCCACCACCCCCAGCTTCCACCACAGCGTCCTCGTGTTCCCCCTTTGATTAAATTATAACACCTCTTCCGAGACTCCCTTACAGATCCCTCTATGTAATTAAAATCCTATCATGTCTCTCCCCCACCGGGGCCCTCCTCTACTCCAGTGTTTACATTTGAGCTCCCCAGCCTCTCCTCATAGGTCCTCCACCACAATGCCCTGATTTCCTTCCTGTAGACCATCTCTGGGAGGCAATGATTTTTTAGGTGTGGCCTCCGCAACTGCACACAGTACTGAGCGTGCATCCTAATCAGGCAGTTATACAGAGGGAGCATCACATCCCGCCTTCTGGCAGTAAATCCCCTAGCGATGCATCCCAGCATTACATTTTCCTTGGCTGATGCCCTTCTACATGTTTGGGTTGTTCATTTTATCATCCAACACCACTGTCCTCACATCCCTCTCTCCCTTTGAGACTTGTAGTGTGTCGCCCACCAGGGTCTAGACTTGACCTGTGTTATTGGGCACCAGGTACAGAACACTGCATTTTCCATCATGAAACTTTATCCGCCACTATCTCGAACACCTGTTTAGAGATGCCGGTTCCCCTGCAGGGCCACTCTGCCCTCCTTCCCATCCACCAATGCCCCGGCTTTGAGTTATACACAAGAGACTCATTCCTCCCCATACCCTTCCTTATATGTCTAACATAGGCCTTAAACCAGAGTGGCCACAGGATAGATGCCTGGGGTACTCCCCTAATGACCTTACTTGGGGATGAGAATATCCACTTCCTAACCGTCACCCTCTGTATATGCTCAAAGTCAATTCTTGATCCACCTGATCATCTGCCCCCCACCACCACTATTCCCCACAATTTAGCCAACAGGCCACTGTGGGGAACTGAATCAAACTCCTTGCTGAAGTCTAGAAAGAGGACATCCACTGGCCTACCCATGTCCAGGTCACTCATCACCCAATCGTAGAACTACACAAAGTTGCTCTGACACGATCTTCCCTGGATGACTCCCTGATGTCTATTATACAGGTAACCCATCTGCTCCTGTTGCACCTCCACCTCCTCCAAAGCCTTTCTCTCCCGTCTCTTGCTCCCATCTGACCAGTCCATGCTTTGTGCCCCCATGCCATTCCACCCTGTTCAAAATAACTAGCACTCCCTATGTACTGCAGTCTCCCCCTTGCTCCCCTGATCCTTCTCCTTGCTGTGTCTCCCCTCGATCCCTGCTTACTCATACTCCATGCCCCCCTGAATTTATTGCCTGTCCTCCTGCCTTTTTCCCTCCTCCCCTCCCTATCTAAACCCTCGCCCCATCCACCCCTCAGCTCCTCATCTTCTTGAAGGTGTAAAGGGTCAAAGTACATACTAAGCTTAATGACTGTGCCCTCCTGTTCCCCCACCCCCACCCCATCTTAGTTCCTCAGGCATCCTAAGCAGCCCTTTTTTGTCTGTTTTGGGTTCTGGAAGCTTCAGCGTACAGGTCACCTATCTGAGTGCTCCGTGTCCTTGTATGCCCACTTTTCTCCTCCTCCTCCTATGCACAAACCTTCATCTCCAGGTGCAGTAACATATCAGCCCAGATTTCCCTACTTTCCATTCTTCCCCATATCTCCTCCTCATGTCCTCCAGCTGCCTCCTAATTGCCTCTACCTCCTCCCTAAGGTGTGCCATCTGATAGCACACTGGGCATCCTCTGAAATTCCAGGCCCAGTCAAGTACCATGGACGCCCCACACCCTGTACACCCAAGCACCCAACCAAAGATGCCCACTCTTGTGTGGCATGTTCCCATCCCCATCTTAGTAACTGTCCATGCCAATCTGTCCACAAGACAGTGCACACCGTCTGAGCGAATGAATACAATCCTCACACATCCAGACAGAATTGCATTATAAACTGGTTTCCCAAAGCTACATAAACACCTATCTAGTAAGCTAATAGTTGTCCACTTTACAACTGAGTGTTCCTCAAGTCCAGCCCACTGTTATCCAGGTTGGCCAAGGGAGGAGAGATGGGGAAAAATCCAAGCTCTTTCTTCAGGGTGTTGGAAAATTGGCTGAGCTATCCCCTTTTTGTAGCTCTTCCACATTTTTAAATGTGCACCCTGTGTGAGGTGACAGGTTTATTTTTATAGTATGTGATAAGCAATTCACTTTGTATACTTAATTTGTTCCACAGAACTCAATAACAATTAAAGTCCTTAATAGACTGTTAATTAGTGCATTTGTGGTGTTGGACAACTTCTCTCAATATGGGTATACACTCTGGCATTCTCTCAAGACTACAGTAGAAGCTCTTCCAGACTCTTAAGTTACCACACAGAGTTTCTTCAAACCTTTACCAGACATTTAGAATCAAAGACTCCGCAGCTCAAGGCTGCCATGGATGCTTTTGACACTTCCTCCTTCAGATCACATTCATGCCTGTGCAACCTTTGCTTTTTACCAGGCAGGTTCTGCCCTCTCCCGGCAACTGCCATTGGATACTTCTGAACATGGCATACCACAACAGTAGCACTCTAACCCCCCTTTCCTCCCTGCTCACCATGCTGAAGTCCCCTTCTTCCTTGCACATCCTCGCCCCTTCTTCCGTTCACCACTGCAAGCCATCTACTTGCACCTGCAACAACCTGGAAGTCAAATGTGCTCCACTCCCTATCGCCACTGACCAACACCTCCGCCTCAGTCCTGGGCATCCCACACACACTTGCATTCCCTTTTTTTTTTTTTCCTCTCTTTTTGTTGTTGTTTGTTGCTATCCCACTTCCTCTGCCCTTGACTGGGCCATCCCACCTCTCTGTTGACCTAGCTGTGTTATTACTCGCTTCTGTCTCATTCATGTTCAGCTCCGCCCTAACTAGCATGGCCTCCTTGCCTGTACCTTCTTCCCCCATGCCCCCAAGTTTTTGTGCCTCCACCCTGCTCACCAGTTCCTCCTTCTCCTGCCCCCTCTCCACTTTCCTTTACTCTGCCGGTCAGGGTCCCCACCCCCAAGTCCACCCCCCTTCTCACCCACCATGCCTCCCCCCTTCTTCCCCAATTTCAGGTCACCTTAACTAACTGCCCCAGTCCTGTCTTGATCCTCTATAACACTCTCCTCCTCTACTACCAGATGTTTGGGGTCAAAACAATTTGCGAGCCTAAGAACCAAACCCATCCCACCACCCTATCTTGGTTGTATTTGGACAATCCCAGAAGCATGCCTACTTTTAGGAGTATCCACCTTTTGGACCACTCTGCTGGTGTCCCCATGTGCCCCTGATTACCGCTGCACAACTCTTCCTAAGCCTGACTCCTCAGCGCCCTGTGCAGATCAGTATGCTATCCTTGCCTCCTGCTGTTCCAGTACCTACCGTATCTCCCAGCTGTCTTCTAAGTGCCTGCTTCTTAAGCTGTGCCTACTGGTGGCACACTGGGCAACCCCAAACTTCTAAGCCCAGTGAAGTACCACGGCCCGATACACCATGTTCTCCCAACCACCCTTCCAAAGATGCCAGCTCTAGCGAGGTAAGGTGCACTCATCATAGCAGTTTTTAGTCCCCCCACCGGGTGTCAAAACCAATCCACATGGTTTCCACACTGGTGGCTAGGTGACATGCCTACAGCCATGACTACCTAAGGTAAGACCACTTTAGGAGCTGGATGATGGAGCCGTTGGGCTCAGTCTGATGGAAACCTTGATTTGTGAAGAACGGAATCCTAAAGCATGGTTTAAAAGAACTGCATTTGTTTCAGTGTAGCAGCAGTGAAGCATTATATGTCACACACGAGTTGTCACATATGGTTGTAATGGTGACTATGTTTGGCATTATGAAGCAAACCATGCATGACCCAGTAACTCACCTGTTGCTTTTATTTATTTATTTTTTTAGGATGTTCCGCTTTGTGGCGTATCGTGGCTACATTATCTGGATATATGAGGGACGCAGGCTTGGTTACGGACATCGGGTTGTAATTCCATCATGCGTTGTGAATGCCATACGGGATAATTTTCCATCGGATGAAGAAGACTATGTTGGCTTTCTGCCATTCGAAGGATTCTGGGTATATCCAGAGACAATGAATGGCTAACATAATACTTGTGACTAAGTGCGGTTACTGTATCATTGAGAGTAAACCATAAGTTCCTTGTGCCCACATGCATACAGTGAGTTTTGCTCAACAATCGCCCTTTTTGTCCAAAATTGCACATGCTTCTCTTTGCACAGAGTGTGTACTTCATGCACATAAAATTCCGTCTGAATAACATCAAAACTCCCTCAAACTGCTGTGAAAACTCTTTTAGAGACACTGTCCATTCAATGAAGGTTGGTTGAGGCTAATGGTCAGTAATTGTATGTAGCAGTAGATGATACTATAATGTGTATATGTATTATATTCTGTTTTTTTTTATGTTATTGACTGTTAACTATTAGTTTCAAATGCCAAGGCTGTAACACATTTTAATAAAAATGAAAAAATGAAGTCATTGGAGTGAGCTTATGCCTCATTTTGAGTACTAATTGGTGGTGATGGTGGTGGTGGTGGTGGCGGCAGTAGTAGTAATAGGTAAAAAAATAAATAAATGAATAAAATGAAAATACATTGTACCGCAACTGTCACTGGACTTGTCTGTTCTCCACTTGGAACATTCTTTAATTTTAGTAACATATTCAGTGATGGAATGCATTGCATATTGTGCTATGGAAATGGGACAATGATGAAGTATGGTTTGTCTGTAACATAAATTGTTGGGCCTAAGTGAACATCAATTCTAGGGACATGGATATGTTGTTCATCCACACTGTCTGGAAGGTATCCTTGCCGCTTTAATTCTTGCTGGAAGGTCTTCAAGCTGGCTCCTCCAACCCACCCAGGTGGTAAAACTCTCAGCTTCGCCCCATGACGCCAGATCTTCCTTACCGCTTGGAAGCTCAGGTTCCCTCCTTAGCGCTCTGCGTTTGAGACTGGATCCTAATTCTTCGATTCGCCTGAAATTGATTTTGAAGTTTTCAAAACTTCAGTCTTCTTTTTCCCTCGCAGCTGCGATGGACAAATCTGTTCCCGGCTTTCGGCGGTGCCTATCCTGTACCACATTCCATTCCCTCACTGGCATGGGGTTCCCCATTAAAGGGCTCAAGATATTCAACAGTTTAGTAAAAAAGGTCTGATTGTCTACATTGGGGCCATAGGCAGTCCCCAGTATTCATCTACATTGGGGCTGTAGACATTCCCCAATAATATTTTAATGTTAAGTGTCCCTGTTACCAGAATATATCCCCCTTCCTCATCCATGATTTTTTGTTCTAGCATGAACTTTACATTCCGTGCTACCAGTATGATTATGCCCTTCTTTTTTGTGTCCCTGCCTGCCCCAAATACTTGCCTACTCATAGTATTCTAAATAAGTTTGCTTTCCCTGATGTGTTCCTGCAAAAATGCAACTGAAGTCTTTAGGTGCTTAAGATGTCTCAGTATCTGGTAGCACTTCTGCATTGCATGGCTTCTCTTAATATTCCATGTTACATAGATATATAGATGCTGTCTGCAGATAAGGACCGCTATGCCCATCCAGTCCGCCATTAAAAACTTAACTGGAGCCCCATAATTATCTAAGATAAATGCCTGAGTCTGAGATATTGCTATCTTCTTTACTTACGCCAGTTTCTAGAGCTGCTTTCATGTCTGATGTTACAAGCCTTTGCCATCAGTTACCGCTTCCCACAATGACATAACACTGAAACACATATACATTCCTTCTTCTGTGATCCCTCACAAACAAACACATTGATATACTCAACCTTTAGTAACACTTAAGTGTATTAACTGGTGTGCTTAGGCACCGCTAGGCCCTAGCATGTCCAGTTGCCCGGTTCTCCTCCACTCCTTTTCCTACCTCTGTCTTCTTGGCCCAAGGTGCTGTGCAGTCAGACAACGTGAAGGCTGCCCTCAGGTATTAACTACAAAACAGCTGTGATGAATACTGTCTAGAACTCATTAACATTTATTTTAAACACCATATGCAGCAAACCTTTGGTAATTGGGTCAGCACTTGTAACTCTGGCACCTCATATGTTCATCAGCTGGCACAGCCCCTCCCCTAAGTCCCCATCAGTATTTTTGTTAGTTGACCTCTGAGTATTTTATGTGGCCTTCTGTCCCTTATTACAGCCCCTGAGGTTTCCCCCACTGCACTCATCTGCTTCCAAAATTAACGCATATGCAAGCATGGGGAGATGTATCCCCACGTTGCTGTTTCAGTTCTCTGTGTAATAGCTGTGCAGCAGGTACTAAAATTATTTAAGCTCATATAATGTCGGTGGCTTTACTGCATTCATTAGCACATGTTAAGCATAGGTTTGGAGGAAGAGCCGTAACCCCGGGCTCCCGACATTATTTATGCAGCTACATTCTTAGTCACTGTCCACACTCATGCATTTACTCACCCCTCAAGTGTCCCATGCAGTATCAAATTGTTCAGTCAAATTAGTCTTTGTTGACCTATCAAAAGCTTTTGATATAGTCAACCACTCCTTACTCCTATCCAAACTAACCTCACTTGGTTGCTCTGCCAGAACCACAAACTGGTCCCGGAGTTACCCCTCTGGATGCTCCCAGTCAGTGTGCATTGGTACTACCATTTCTCCACCCCTCTGAGGAGTGCCCAGGGCTCCATCTTGGCCCCTTGCTTTTCTCTCTGTCAACTCCCTCCCTGCCACCAGCTTTACCTGTCACTCCCCTTCTGTATGCAGACAACCTGTTCATCTATTATAGTGACAAGTCCCTCTCGCGTATCCCCTCTGTTCTCACTCAGATCTACCGTTCTGCTTATAACTGGTTCTCCTCTAATCTGTTGATGGTCAATTCTAAGAAAACCAAGGCTGTGCTGTTTGGGTCAAAACCTTTCCTTAATAAAGCCATCAACGCCAACTCCTCACTCCTCGTCCACCTCCTGATGGCCCTGCCCTTGAAATTGTCTCGTCTTTCAAATACCTAGGGGTAACGCTTGACAATTCTCTCTCCTTCAATGTCCACGTAAACCAATTAGTCCACCGAGTTAATATGAAGCTGGGAGCGCGGCCTACCACCTAAAGCCCTTCCTAACAAATGAGGCTCACTTGGCCATCGTCACAGGTAATCTCGTCCCGATTTCTGATTATTGCTCCCCAATCAACTCTAGAGTCTCTACCTCCCTGCTGACTACACTCACTGTTGCATACAACAGCACCTGCCACTTCGCTGTAGTGGCCCCCTATTCCACACACCATTGCGACCTCTATCACTCCCTTGGCTGGCCCTTGCAGGGGTGCTTTGACTACTCACTCGGCTGTTTTGGACACCGCTCTTAGGTGTGGCAATACTTCCCCCCCCACCCTTTTCAGTACTAGAACCCCAGTGAGACATCTTCGCTCCTCCACTTCTCCCACCTTTGAGGTACCTAGGACAACCACCAATATGGGTGGGAAAGCCCGCTGGTGGTGGCCCCTCCCTGTGGAATGGGCTACCCCCACCCTGCAAACTTTCAACTCCCACAATAATTTCTAACTGAGTCTAAAGCATGGCTTCTGAAAAAGCGTCAATGCAGATGCTTTTCTCAGCTAATCCACCTCAAGCACCGCCTGTTTCCTCCTTTTCTCCTACCTCTTTCTTCCACCTTCCTGCTCTGGTTGATGAGTTGGTCTTGTTGTGTATTTCTGGTGAAGAGGTCTCCTCTATTCAAAGCTACGGTAATATGGTATCCCTGTATATGTGTCTTCCTGTGAAGTCTCAAAATTGTACCTATTATTGCATTGCTACTCTTACGGAATGTTTTACTTGTTGCCTTGTACCCAAATATGTGCAATCATTGTTATGTACTGTATTGACAATTGTAATCTTGGTAAATAGTTATCCTATTTGTACTGTCTCGGCTCATGCCTTGTGGCCAGGTCGTGCCTGTAAGCAGTCCTCTGGACCAGTGCACCTACCAGTTATCAAAGTCATAAATAAATAAATAGTTGTGGATGGAGGAACCAATGGTTGCTGGCCCTGCTTTTTATCCACATTTTGTCTGAGCCTTCAATTTATCCCTCACTTTGCACCACTCTGCCTCCCTCCCCAATAGTTCCTTTAGAAAATGGCACTTACCCTTGTCTAGCAGATACCCAGTGTGCCTTCTTCAAGTGTCATTTTCCAACAAGTACTGGTTAGATGCATCTTATTACCTGCCAGTCAATGCCTTTTTTTTTTTTGCTCTTCTCCATTTACTGGCTTATTTATTTATTTATTTAAATTTGATGACCAGGAAGGCACACTGAGCTGAGGCTAGTTTCCACATGCGACCCAGGTACAGTTTGTACAGAGAGTAACAATAGGTGAGGAAAACAGACAGTTCACATAAACATTTTACAGAGGTGCAATACATTGTCTAAAATATACCTCGAATCTTTGCGAGGAGTGAGAGAGAGGGGTGAGGTCGGCTTTGGAATCTGGGGCTATGGTGAGTGAGTCAAACTAAAGAATCTTTTTCAAAAACGCCATTAATGTATTACTTAGGGTTGTTTCTACACCAACAAAACCGTGGTAATTCAACGCTGGGGTTACCACTACTACCACCCACCACTCCACCCTCCATTACACAAACATGCATTGGGGTGTGCGTTGTGATATTGTGCTTCACTCTCACCACAGTCTCCTATACTGTTTCTTTACACATGAAATGAGGTGAGACTTATGCACACCAGAATGTGTGTGGGTGGTGGGTTTAGTAGTGTTGCAGTGGTAATCCTAACGTTTAATTTTCCACACTGTCAATGTGGAAACAACTGTAATTGATGTATTAACTGATGTTAGAAATTTTTACTATTTATCCGTAGATTTACTTTTTGTTGGCTAGCACAGATTTTATGGTTCATGACTGGCTGGTTGTGAGTGCGGTTGTCTCCACTGCCCCCTCACCGTTACCTGAATTACTCCTCTGGTGAACAGTCACCTATGACCGCATGTATATGCTTGAGAGGCAGAGGATGAGAGACTAGAGCTGTCAGCGGCAGGGTGCACGACTTTGACCACACAATTTTGTTACTTTAATCTATCTCTCCCTCTCATCTATGTGGTCCCGGGTATTGGTAAGCAGCCTTCATTAGCTATATTACAAAATTGGCATGGAGGAACGGACTACCTGTATGCAGATGACACCAAGATCTAACATTCAGGATGCCTCAGAAGCAGTGGAGGCGGTATGGAAGTGCCTGTTGAAGCTTGAGAAATGATCTGGTTACTGGCAACATAAGTTTAATTTACTAATCACAAAATTGCCAACTTATGCACATGGCACATAGAAAACCTGTGGAAAGCTACTGGATGGGGATGGGTGTTGCTGACAGTCACAAGGAAGAAGGGGCATGGTGGTTATCAGGTAGGATGACCAGAAGATGTCAGCGCGAGTACAACGGCAGATGGAGTGCCAATAAGATAATGGCATCAACCTGCCCGCCATTGCAGTGCTTTGATGTGTGCTTGTGTCTCTGGTTCTGGTACAGGCTGGATGGGGTGGTGTGGGGGTGCAGTCTAAGTGTCCAGTGCACTGCTCAGTTCCTCCAGGGGTTTTGTTTGTTTTCTGACTTGGGGGGTGTATTGACCTAGAGGAAGGCAGGAGGTATAACTGGCTTGGCATCAAAACTAATGGGAGAGGGCAACAGACAGCAGCGCAACCAATGGCATCGCATATCACGTTGCGGGTGGGGGGGTGTACTCACAAGTACACCACCAGGAGCAACACCAACGCATTGGCCCAATACTGGGTCCTTCCCCAGCTATCAAAGGTGCAATAGGAAGTCCCCGGTGAAGACTTCATCCCTTTGGAGGGTGGTTATAGGGGAAGCTGCACTCCCACTGCCACTTTGCCTTAGAGTTAAGTCCAGGCACCATGGGTGAGACCTCTGACAGCTGGTGGCAGACTGGGAGTTTGGTTCAACAGTGGTGGTGGTTGGTATGGGTATAAAGAGTTTATAGTGCAGTGGTATCACCAGCATGAGGCAGGAGATACTGATGTGACTTGAATCATCATTGTAAAGTCATTTTTGCCAACTATTGAGGATGTCTGGTAGATACTGATGTTGTAAGAACACATACTACATTATCTAAACCAGATCAATGTGGAATGTGGAAAGTGGTGGTGGTGGTGGTGGTGGTGGTACCACCAGTACCCAAAGGCACACTAAATGAAATGTGAGCCATTTGAATATGGTACTTTCCTAACACGATTGCCATTGAACAAGGGCGTGAGGTAGTGCCTTACATTACACTGCTGCAATGTTGAGATATAGTAATACATTGTTGTGGTACTACAAAGCGGAACAGTGCTTGGGTTTAGCTCTGGTGATATATTTCTAGTTACTCACACAATGCAAACTTTTGCCTTTGATATCATTTTCTGCCATAAATCTATTAATAGTTGCTGGTTCTACAGAACAATAAGACATGCTAATGCCTTTGGCATCCTATGCTACCTTTACTCCTTCATCCTACCTTTTTCTCCATCACAATATGGCAAGTTGTACTTGCTGTTTGTGTTTTCAAACTAAAACACACATACTAAAACTGTGGACTTTGGTGTGCCTCTGTACCTTTACAAAGTTCTGACGCAACATGTTATGGAGCAGAAGCATGGAGCCTGTCTTGCATACAGAGACAAACATGTTCCTCTGGCATTGCAGCGCAGCAAAAGTAAGCACTTCAATATTGTCTAGTTTTAGCTCATTTAATTTCTAATACTATTGACCTTTGTTTTTAATTATTGATACGGTGTGTTTCACCTAGGCAATCAAGATCGCATGGCTCAAGGGTGGAGAAATAATGCACCATATCAATTTGAGCCACAGTTTGAGGACCATGAGATGCCACAGTGCAGCACAGTCGACAGTGGTGACAGCAGTATTGACAGTGACAGTGATGGTGATGTGGGAGGATTCCAGCTGCCCAATCCACGTTTGGAAAATAGAGAGTGGTGCTTGTGCAATAATTGCACAATTATGAACACTGCTATTGAGTGCTATTGCTGCATGGTCCCCACATTGCCGTGCAAAATGTGTGAGTGACGTTGGTGTCCGTTACTGCATGTCACACAGCGAAGCATTCCGTCGCCTTTTCCTGTATGAAGAAAGCCTCAAATTACTCAGTTACCAACTACGGCATTTCCGTGGACAGTCTGAAAACATCCAATGGACAAACAGGTACGTGAAACTGAAACTTATGTAATTTTTAAACTTTATTAACTGTCAATAGCGATGCTCAGTGTATAACTTAAATCTATTGCATATCCCTTTCAACAGTGTGTTTCTCTGCAGTGGTGACCAGAGATACACTCACCATGCGCCACAGTGCCACAGCGTTGTGGCTCTCAATGCATGCATTTGGCTCGGTATAACCACCTGAGGCAGGATTTACCAGGTTTTGGACCTGGCACAACGCCAGTTTTCCTGTGTACAACTTGGCGTTGTGAATTCATGAATTCACAAACCCCAATTTGCCAACACAAACTGGGATTGTACAAAGACATTCATACATAGGTCAATCTTGATATCTGGTGAACACAAATTGGATGCTTGACTTTGACAGTAATAATTGTGAGGATTGTACAATTGAAAAAGCCCATTAGTCAGATTACGTATTGTGCTAGAAAGGTGTTGATACGACAGTTTTGACTGTGAGCAAACTCTGGTGTGCTGTATACTGCTCTTGCAGGCAACATGTCACCACAATGAGTCATGGAAAGAGTGGTGACATGATGGAGGCGATGTACTAAAATGCCATCAGAATAGGCATTATGTTCTTTCGTGTCTGCTCAGTAGTCAACACCCATACTGGGTGTACATTTTGCTGACCACCCCACCCTTGTGTTCTCCATATTCTTTCCTGGGTATTTCCCAGTATGGTACTTCCACAGCTTCACCATCGTCCTATACCTGTTCCCGCACCTCTTGAACACCTCCATGGTCTCCACCTCCACTAGTCCCCTGGGCAGCACATTCCATTGTTCCACCACCCTCTCAGTGAAGTAACTCCTACTCCACCACCCCCAGCTTCCACACGCGTCCTCGTGTTGCCCCCCTTTGATTAAATTATAACACCTCTTCTGAGACTCCCTTACAGATCCCCTCTATGTAATTAAAATCCTATCATGTCTCTCCCCCCCAGGGCCCTCCTCTACTCCAGTGTTTACATTTGAGCTCCCCAGACTCTCCTCATGGTCCTCCACCACAATGCCCTGATTTCCTTCCTGTAGACCATCTCTAGGAGGCAATGATTTTTTAGGTGTGGCCTCCGCAACTGCACACAGTACTGAACGTGCATCCTAATCAGGCAGTTATACAGAGGGACCATCACATCCCGCCTTCTGGCAGTAAATCCCCTAGCGATGCATCCCAGCATTACATTTTCCTTGGCTGATGCCCTTCTACATGTTTGGGTTGTTCATTTTATCATCCAACACCACTGTCCTCACATCCCTCTCTCCCTTTGAGACTTGTAGTGTGTCGCCCACCAGGGTCTAGACTTGACCTGTGTTATTGGGCACCAGGTACACTGCATTTTCCATCATGAAACTTTATCCGCCACTATCTCAAACACCTGTTTAGAGATGCCGGTTCCCCTGCAGAGCCCTCTGCCCTCCTTCCCATCCACCAATGCTCCCGGCTTTGAGTTATACACAAAGAGACTCATTCACTCCCCATACCCTTCCTTATGTCTAACACAGACCTTAAACCAAAGTGGCCACAGGATAGATGCCTGGGGTACTCCCCTAATGACCTTACTTGGGGATGAGAATATCCACTTCCTAACCGTCACCCTCTGTATATGCTCAAAGTCAATTCTTGATCCACCTGATCATCTGCCCCCCCACCACCACTATTCCCCACAATTTGTAACAGGCCACTGTGAGAACTGAATCAAACTCCTTGCTGAAGTCTAGAAAGAGGACATCCACTGGCCTACCCATGTCCAGGTCACTCATCACCCAATCGTAGAACTACACAAGGTTGCTCTGACACGATCTTCCCTGGATGACTCCCTGATGTCTATTATACAGGTAACCCATCTGCTCCTGTTGCACCTCCACCTCCTCCAAAGCCTTTCTCTCCCGTCTCTTGCTCCCATCTGACCAGTCCATGCTTTGTGCCCCCATGCCGTTCCACCCTGTTCAAAATAACTAGCACTCCCTATGTACTGCAGTCTCCCCCTTGCTCCCCTGATCCTTCTCCTTGCTGTGTCTCCCCTCGATCCCTGCTTACTCATACTCCATGCCCCCTGAATTTATTGCCTGTCCTCCTGCCTTTTTCCCTCCTCCCCTCCCTATCTAAACCCTCGCCCCATCCACCCCTCAGCTCCTCATCTTCTTGAAGGTGTAAAGGGTCAAAGTACATACTAAGCTTAATGACTGTGCCCTCCTGTTCCCCCACCCCCACCCCATCTTAGTTCCTTCCAGGCATCCTAAGCAGCCCTTTTTTTTTGTCTGTTTTTGGGTTCTGTAGGCTTCAACGTACAGGTCACCTATCTGAGTGCTCCGTGTCCCTTGTGCCCACCTTTCTCCTCCTCCTCCTATGCAAACCTTCATCTCCAGGTGCAGTAACATATGCAGCCCAGATTTCCCTACTTTCCATTCTTCCCCATATCTCCTCCTCATGTCCTCCAGCTGCCTCCTAATTGCCTCTACCTCCTCCCTAAGGTGTGCCATCTCATAGCACACTGGGCATCCTCTGAAATTCCAGGCCCAGTCAAGTACCATGGGCGCCCCACCCTGTACACCCAAGCACCCAACCAAAGATGCCCACTCTTGTGTGGCATGTTCCCATCCCCATCTTAGTAACTGTCCATGCCAATCTGTCCACAAGACAGTGCACACCGTCTGAGTGAATGAATACAATCCTCACACATCCAGACAGAATTGCATTATAAACTGGTTTCCCAAAGCTACATAAACACCTATCTAGTAAGCTAATAGTTGTCCACTTTACAACTGAGTGTTCCTCAAGTCCAGCCCACTGTTATCCAGGTTGGCCAAGGGAGGAGAGATGGGGAAAAATCCAAGCTCTTTCTTCAGGGTGTTGGAAAATTGGCTGAGCTATCCCCTTTTTGTAGCTCTTCCACATTTTTAAATGTGCACCCTGTGTGAGGTGACAGGTTTATTTTTATAGTATGTGATAAGCAATTCACTTTGTATACTTAATTTGTTCCACAGAACTCAATAACAATTAAAGTCCTTAATAGACTGTTAATTAGTGCATTTGTGGTGTTGGACAACTTCTCTCAATATGGGTATACACTCTGGCATTCTCTCAAGACTACAGTAGAAGCTCTTCCAGACTCTTAAGTTACCACACAGAGTTTCTTCAAACCTTTACCAGACATTTAGAATCAAAGACTCCGCAGCTCAAGGCTGCCATGGATGCTTTTGACACTTCCTCCTTCAGATCACATTCATGCCTGTGCAACCTTTGCTTTTTACCAGGCAGGTTCTGCCCTCTCCCGGCAACTGCCATTGGATACTTCTGAACATGGCATACCACAACAGTAGCACTCTAACCCCCCTTTCCTCCCTGCTCACCATGCTGAAGTCCCCTTCTTCCTTGCACATCCTCGCCCCTTCTTCCGTTCACCACTGCAAGCCATCTACTTGCACCTGCAACAACCTGGAAGTCAAATGTGCTCCACTCCCTATCGCCACTGACCAACACCTCCGCCTCAGTCCTGGGCATCCCACACACTTGCATTCCCTTTTTCTTTTTTCCTCTCTTTTTGTTGTTGTTTGTTGCTATCCCACTTCCTCTGCCCTTGACTGGGCCATCCCACCTCTCTGTTGACCTAGCTGTGTTATTACTCGCTTCTGTCTCATTCATGTTCAGCTCCGCCCTAACTAGCATGGCCTCCTTGCCTGTACCTTCTTCCCCCATGCCCCCAAGTTTTTGTGCCTCCACCCTGCTCACCAGTTCCTCCTTCTCCTGCCCCCTCTCCACTTTCCTTTACTCTGCCGGTCAGGGTCCCTACCCCCAAGTCCACCCCCCTTCTCACCCACCATGCCTCCCCCTTCTTCCCCAATTTCAGGTCGCCTTAACTAACTGCCCCAGTCCTGTCTTGATCCTCTATAACACTCTCCTCCTCTACTACCAGATGTTTGGGGTCAAAACAATTTGCGAGCCTAAGAACCAAACCCATCCCACCACCCTATCTTGGTTGTATTTGGACAATCCCAGAAGCATGCCTACTTTTTAGGGAGTATCCACCTTTTGGGCTTACTCTACTGGTGTCCCCATGTGCCCCCTGATTACCCGCTGCACAACTCTTCCTAAGCCTGACTCCTCAGCGCCCTGTGCAGATACGTATGCTATCCCTTGCCTCCTGCTGTTCCAGTACCTACCGTATCTCCCAGCTGTCTTCTAAGTGCCTGCTTCTTAAGCTGTGCCTACTGGTGGCACACTGGGCAACCCCCAAACTTCTAAGCCCAGTGAAGTACCACGGCTGCGATACACCATGTTCTCCCAACCACCCTTCCAAAGATGCCAGCTCTAGCGAGGTAAGGTGCACTCATCATAGCAGTTTTTTAGTCCCCCCCCACCCGGGTGTCAAAACCAATCCCACATGGTTTCCACACTAGTGGCTAGGTGACATGCCTACAGCCATGACTACCTAAGGTAAGACCACTTTAGGAGCTGGATGATGGAGCCATTGGGCTCAGTCTGATGGAAACCTTGATTTGTGAAGAACGGAATCCTAAAGCATGGTTTAAAAGAACTGCATTTGTTTCAGTGTAGCAGCAGTGAAGCATTATATGTCACCTACGAGTTGTCACATATGGTTGTAATGGTGACTATGTTTGGCATTATGAAACAAACCATGCATGACCCAGTAACTCACCTGTTGCTTTTATTTATTTATTTTTTAGGATGTTCCGCTTTGTGGCGTATCGTGGCTACATTATCTGGATATATGAGGGACGCAGGCTTGGTTACGGACATCGGGTTGTAATTCCATCATGCGTTGTGAATGCCATACGGGATAATTTTCCATCGGATGAAGAAGACTATGTTGGCTTTCTGCCATTCGAAGGATTCTGGGTATATCCAGAGACAATGAATGGCTAACATAATACTTGTGACTAAGTGCGGGTTACTGTATCATTGAGAGTAAACCATAAGTTCCTTGTGCCCACATGCATACAGTGAGTTTTGCTCAACAATCGCCCTTTTTGTCCAAAATTGCACATGCTTCTCTTTGCACAGAGTGTGTACTTCATGCACATAAAATTCCGTCTGAATAACATCAAAACTCCCTCGCAAACTGCTGTGAAAACTCTTTTTAGAGACACTGTCCATTCCAATGAAGGTTGGTTGAGGCTAATGGTCAGTAATTGTATGCAGTAGATGATACTATAATGTGTATATGTATTATATTCTGTTTTTTTATGTTATTGACTGTTAACTATTAGTTTCAAATGCCAAGGCTGTAACACATTTTAATAAAATGAAAAATGAAATCATTGGAGTGAGCTTATGCCTCATTTGAGTACTCATTGGTGGTGATGGTGGTGGCGGCAGTAGTAGTAGTAGGTAAATAAATAAATAAATAAATAAAATGAAAATACATTGTACAGCAACTGTCGCTGGACTTGTCTGTTCTCCACTTGGAACATTCTTTAATTTTAGTAACATATTCAGTGATGGAATGCATTGCATATTGTGCTATGGAAATGGGACAATGATGAAGTATGGTTTGGCTGTAACATAAATTGTTGAGCCTAAGTGAACATCAATTCTAGGGACATGGATATGTTGTTCATCCACACTGTCTGGAAGGTATCCTTGCCGCTTTAATTCTTGCTGGAAGGTCTTCAAGCTGGCTCCTCCAACCCACCCAGGTGGTAAAACTCTCAGCTTCGCCCCATGACGCCAGATCTTCCTTACCGCTTGGAAGCTCAGGTTCCCTCCTTAGCGCTCTGCGTTTGAGACTGGATCCTAATTCTTCGATTCGCCTGAAATTGATTTTGAAGTTTTCAAAACTTCAGTCTTCTTTTTCCCTCGCAGCTGCGATGGACAAATCTGTTCCCGGCTTTCGGCGGTGCCCCTGCGAGCAGAAAATGTCCAGGGCAGACCGCACTCCGTGTGTCTACTGCTTAGACCAAGATCCGACCGCGGCTTGCGAGTTGTGCCGTTCCTTTTCGGTCAATGTTCTGGAACATCTCGCTGCCCGTTTGAGCTCAGGAGCCGAAAATGTTTCCCGCTGGTGAAATCCAAAGAGGCTCGTTGGGCGGTGTCTGTGGTGGCTGGCTCGGCTGAGCAGCTTGAGCAGATGATCGCCCTCGAGGAGGAAGCGGCCCAGGCTGCATCTTCTTCTTCCTCGGCTGCGGCATTTATCCAGCTTTCTCTGAGTTCCTTGTACACAGCTTCGTTCAAGGAGCTTTGCCAGTCCCTTTCCACGAAGGGAGAGGGGCCTTCAGGACATTCTTCTAGGCCCAAGAAAAGGGAGTCGAAAGGTAAGTTCCACCATTGGCGTTCCTGGGAGCAGGAGAGGTCCCCCTCCCCGGGTAGCCGACCGTCTACTTCGGTCGAGGTTGCGGCTGAGGCCACTGGCTTCATGGTGCCCCCGTCAGGCCAGCCTGCTGAGACTCCCGTCGATGAAGTCAAGATTTTTCTCGATCCGTTAGATGGGCTGTCGACTGGAGAAGCCGACAACCCTACTTCACCGGTTCCCCCGGTGGATACTGAGGATCTGCCTGCTCCCGGGACCGCGGTCCCGAGCGAGGAAGAGTGGACATCCCGCCCTTCTCAGACCCACCCTTGGTCACCGGTGGTCTCTGTATGAGTCGCGGACCTCTTCTCGGTCCAGCCATTCCTGGTAGTCTCGGTCTTGTTACCAAAGTAGCGGCGGCGCTCTTCCTCGTCCTCCTCTTCAGATGAGAGACTTGACGCAAGTTGCGCCGTCACTACAAGGATTTGATGTGGCAGCAGTTGCTGCTATCGGCCTAAGCCGACCCTGGCTAAGAGGCTGTTGTATGAGCGGCTGAAGCAACCACTCATTCTAGTCGAGTTGCCGCCCCAGGGCAGTTGCTAAGCCAAAACCAGCTGGTCCACCGATTGTGGTGGAACCTCCGCCTCCACACCCAAAGTCCGGGCACCGACCAAGAGTTCTCGGTCGGGTCATGGCCTGCCCTACAGGTTGTCGGTCACCCTCCTCCCGACCATCCTCGGCAGGTGGAGGGTGGCTCAGGGCCGAGGCAGCTCTTGACAGACTCTTCGGAATCCGACGATGATTCCTCCCTGTTCTCCAGGCAGTGCAATCTGGAGTTCTCCTGGGGCCAGTCAGTGGACGATAGCCCATTGTTCTTCTTAGGTCTGCTTCGGCTCATCTCGGAGTCCACGGGATGCAGCTCGAGCCTGTGTCCAAAGCGGGCCAGTATCCCTTGACGGAGATTCTGGACTGAGGGGATTCTCCTACGGAGGCCTTTCCGGTGGCTGAGGCCATTGTCGCCCAGCCTTGGAGCTTTGGCAGCAGCCTGCTTCCTATCCAGCGCCTTCAGCCAGGATGGCCAGGAAGTATGCGGTCCCTACCGGCTCTTTGCCCTGTTTCTCGGAACACCCCTCCACGGAGGGGTTAGTCACCGACAGCGTCTTCCGGCATTCCGGCAACACTCGGGACGTGGACAAGCCCCTGACAAGAATCAAAAAGCTGGACTTTGCGGGTGCAAGGTGCCGCTCATCTCCCTCGGCCTCCGACAGGCCAGCTGGCCATGCTGATGGCACAATTCTCCCACACCCTCATGGGCTCCCTGGATGAGGTTGTTCCTCACCTCCCGCCTGACCTGCAGACCACGGTATGCCAGGTGCGGGACCAGGGTAGGGCGGTGGTGAAGCCGCAGCTCCAGACTGCTCTGGACATAGGTGATTCCTGTGCCAGGTCAGTAGCGGCCACAGTGGCCATGCCACGCAGGGCATGGCTGAGGATATCCACTTTCACGGCGGATACCCAGCACAAGTTGGCGGATGTCCCCTTCTTGGGGACTCAACTCTTCGGCCCTGGAGTGGAAGGACACCTCCAGTGGATCGAAAAGTCCAATGCCACTCTGGACTCTGTCACCTCCGCCCAGAGGGACAAAGGCCGCCGTCAGCAGCAGAAGTCCTTTCGTCCTTCAGTCCCTGCTCCTCGACCGGCCCAGCAGCACCAGCAACAGGGCCAGCAGGCTCGCGCTTGGCATCCCAAACCCAAGCCGACGGCTTCCTCTAACAGGAAGTAAGGAGGTAAAGGCCCATGAGGTCCCTCGACTGGTCCTTCTTCCAAGGCTGCCCAGTGGCCAGGTTGAGGAAGCCCGCCCGGACCTGATCTCAGTCAATCAGGGAAGGTATTCCATCCGGACCTTCAATCCCTGCACCTGACGGCCTGGTTCCTGGCTGACTAGAGTTCCTTGGGTCTTTCCGACAAGGTCCTCAACGTCGTTGAGGCGTCCCGTAAGGAGCTGACCAGAAATGACTATGTCTTCAAATGGAAGAGGTTTTCCATTCGATGTCAGGGGAAGGGCTTGGACCCTTCTGAATGCCCCTTGGCAAGCATTCTGGAATACCTTCATTACCCAATACCACATCGACCTCGAGTCATGCCGGGATGTTGGTTTTGGGGCCTCAGTTCTCAATCTCTTTCCCAAGTAAGTATCGGGATTGGCTTGCCTCCTCCTCCTGGAGAACTGCTAGGAGTCTGCCAGACAGTGTGGGTGAACAACATATCCATGTCCTAGAAATACAGGTTACTCACCTGTAACAGGAGTTCTAGGAATGGTATATGTTGTTCATCCACATGACCCACAACCTATCAGCTCGACGCACAACCTGAGCTTCCAGCGGGCCAGATCTGGCGTCATGGGGTGGAGCGAGAGTTTATCACCCGAGTGGGTGGGAGGGAGCCAACTTGAAGACCTTCCAGCAAGAATTAAAGTGGCAAGGTTACCTGCCAGACAGTGTGGATGAACAACATATACCATTCCTAGAACTCCTGTTACAGGTGAGTAACCTGTATTTCTTAAAGTGCTCTAATGTGCCCTAGATGGTGCAGGACTTGCACCATGAAACACATGAGGATGGGTTTAGGGACCTCGGTATGTAGTCCATGTAGTAAAGGAGACAGTGGTGGCCAATCACAAACTTTCAAGTACATCAAGGCCATTGACACGCTGCAGGTAGGGGAACCTTTTCCAGTGTAGACAAAGTTCCAGAAGAGGGGGGCATAAGATGAAAATTGGAAGTGCATAGCTTCAGAGGTAATGTGAGGATGTTTTCAACCTAAAAATGGTTGCCAAGTATTGGAGTCGTATGCCATAGGAGGCAGTGGGGAAAGCACAGTGTCTCAGTTCAACTTCACCTCACTGGAATCCATCCAGTCTTGGATTTCTTTCAGACAGTTATTAAGAGACCGATACAACTCCATTCTGGTCGGGTGCAAAAGATGGGTAGAGGTGGGTATCATCAGCAGAGCATTGAAACCGGAGCCCATACCTTCTTACAATGTCTCCGAAGGGGAAGCATGTACACCACAAACAACATGGGTGAAAGAACCAAGCCCTGAGGATACCCCACATGACAGAGAAGTAAGGTCTGAGAAACAAACCCCAGACACCACTCATGTTCTACCCATGAGGGATGATGTAAACCACCTGAGGACTGTTCACGACAGTACACAGATGAACCTCAGACAGCCCAACAACACCTCATGGTCCACAGCGACAAATGCTGAAGAGAGATCTAGAAGTTCTTCCAATCTCTAGCCATCAGGGACGTTGAGCACCCAAACCAGCGCTGTCTCTGTACTGTGTCTCTTACAAAACCAGACTAGAGTGGTTCATAGATGTCATGGATGGTCAAATGGTTCTCAGTTGTGCAGCCACTACTTTATCACACACTTTCCTATTAAAGGAAGGTTAGAGATAGGTCTGTAGTTTGCATGTCAGTCTGGGCCTAAGGAAGCTTTCATCCAGAGAGGTGTCACAACCGCCTCTTTCAGAGAACAAGGAAACTCTCCAGACTCCAAGGAGCACCAGACAATCATTGTCAGGACCGGACTGACTTTTAAAACTGACTTTTGACCAGATTAAGCTGTTGGTGGTATGTTAGTGAATGGGGGTACATTTGACACGGGCACCGGGGAAATTCACCTAATCTGTTCGCGAAGTACCATGGGATCTTTAATATCCCCTTTGTCATCCCAATGACGCCACACACACACACTTCCACCACCCTCGCTCTCCCCTGTACCATGCTCTTTTAAAGCAGTTCAGAGTTGAAGGATACCACCCATTCTGGTAGTGTGTTACACTTTGCTACCACCCACTCCATGAAAGTGTTTCCTCATTTCCCTCAAATCTCCCCCCCCATTCTTAGCCCATGCCCACTGGTGTCCATCACACTCCTTAGCTTAAAGACCACATCGGCCCCATCCTTAGTGATTCCCCTAAGATACTTGACTGTATCTATCCTGTCCCCCGTGTCCCTTTTGTCCTCCAGTGTGTAAATTTATTTATTTTATTATGCATTTTACCAAGACGGCATACTGAGTGGAGGACAACTCTATTCCAGATGCATCCTGAGGAAAGAGGGGTAGTAATACAGACATATAATAGATAAACATTTGTAGATGGTACAAGTGGCATTGCGCCAGTATTTAAAGTTACAGATCTCCCAAGGCTGAGAGAAGTAGCAGTCAAGGAAGGCAATAATAGAACAAAAATTACAGACAGTACTAGTGTCATGGCACTAGAGATTACTGGTTACAGAGCAAGCAGCAATAACCTTAGCATATGACTCATTTGACCTATGGAGGAGTGAGGAAAGGAATCCACAGCAGGACACCCTGGGTGAGTTAGCAACCTGGTCCCCTTTTGCAAGGCTTGGTATGCAGAGGGTGCATGTTGAGGGTATACCGGACACTTGCTTGTGATAGGTGCATGTACATCTGGCGGAGAAGTGAGAATTTAGGAGGAGGTAGACATACTGAGGGTTTGCGGTACATATCCAGGTCTCCTATCCTGCTCTTATAGTCTCTCCCTGCCATTCCACAAATCATCTTCATTGCCCTCCTCTGTACCCTCTCCAGTAACCAGACATCATGAGGTATGGCCTCCACAACTGCGCACAATACTCCAAGTGTGGCCTTACTCGCGACCTGAAGAGAGGGCAAGATTACCTCTTTCCACCTGGATGAAACCACCCTCACTATGAACCACAGCATTTGATTCACTTTTGCAGCCGCTCTCCTGCACTGGGCAGTTTTATTCATGGTCCCTGTTACCATTACCCCTAGGTCATTCTCCTCCTCAATGATCACCAGCTAAACCATGCACAGCCAGTATTGTTTTCTGAAACAGTGACATATTTACAGTGTTGGGTGGAACATGTATACATCACGATATACTGCACAAAGTATGGAGGAAAATGTATACATTAGGATGCATTCAGTTGGGTGTTGACTCTGCATGAAAGCATTCTGGTCCAGATACACACAGATGCAGTACACTAGTTTGGCTGTGAACACCTTGTTTTGCAGTAGTTGGGGGGGGGCAATTGTTGATGCAACACAGGACTCAGGAGTTCTGTAGAGTTAATGTAGCTAGCAGAGGCATATTGTGTGTTTTCAGTGTGTGCATTAGTTTGGGGGGCAATCAAGCTGACATCTCAGCCTGCCTGATTGCATTCATGTCTGCAATAAGGAAATCTGGATCCAGTCCAGTGTAAATGCAATTGAAACAAGCATTTGTCAATGCCAAACATTCGCTTGCAGGTGTTTGCAGTGGTGTTTGGCATGTATGGTGCTTTACCCTAATGCCCTGTGCTATTGCTGGTATTTGCACAATAAATTGTCAGCATGACCTTTTTGTCTCCCCCATTGTGCGCTACATAGGCAGAAACACGTTTTGGGCAGGATGTGAAAAATGACAGCTGTACAACTCATAAGAAGGTGTGATAAAATGGCAATGTTGAAAATCTGGAGTGAAAATATTGAAGATTCGCGAACTTACGAGCCTGCATAGGAACTGCACAAGGCACGCTCGTAAAACAGTCATTTTTTGGAATTTTTGCACCAAATTTTCAACATGGGGTTTTGGGACCCTTTTTCATGAATGATGTCACTGTCATGGCATTATTAGGGCGAAGGGTGATTTCGCGCAGTAACTGTGCAGTACCTGCGAAATCACCCTTTGGGCCCAAATAACACCATGACAGTGACATCATTCATGAGAAGGGGTCCCAAAAACCCCATGTTGAAAATTTGGTGCACAAATTCCAAAAAATGACTGAGATATGCAATAAAGTTGAACCCCCATCTAGCGCATTATGCAGCTTACCGGCACTTCCTTAGTTTGTGGTCGCGTTTGAAGAGTTCAGACGTGTTCCCGGTCCACCGAAGATAGTCGCACCGGAGTCTGGAGGTAAGTATGGGGTGGGGGTGTGGGGAGGCTGGGTGCGCAGTGGGTGGTTGCAGGTTGTGGGAGGGGTTGGGAGGCGCTGTGGGACAGTTTTTGTTTTACAGGTTTGAAAAAAAAAGATGACGTGGGACGTTTGCCACGCTGGGGTGGGCTCCCAGCATGGCAGAAGATGGATGGGGGGGCCGAGGAGCCAACGGGGTTGGGCACCCCCGACGGCAAACTACGATGGGAGGGGCACCGAGGAGCTGACGGGGGATTGGCCACCCCCATCAGTGAAATAAAGCAAATGTTTGCCACGCTGGGGTGGGCTCCCAGCGTGGCAGCAGGATGGCTTTGGGGGGGGCCTGTGGAGCCGGCGGGGATTGGCACCCGTCAGTGAAATAAAGAAGTTGCCATGCTGGGGTAGGCTCCCAGCATGGCACGAAACCTTGGGGCGTGACGGACGTGCACGGGGGGGAGGTAGCGCGTGATGCGAGGGGCGGCAGTGCTCAGTATGGCAGTGGTGTTTTTCTTTGAAGCACAGGAACACCGCTGTCATACTGAGCTGCTGCACCCATTGGTGCAGGATCGCCACGCCTGCTCAAGGGAGCAGTGCATTGGGTGGGAGAGGCACATCTCTAAGTGTGCTACTCTCCCAAAATGTTCCTTGCGCATGTGCGCAAGCAAACGTAAAAATGACAAAGGCTAGACTTTAGCTAAGGAGATCTCGTTAAAATACACACGTACTGAGGATGGGATCCGTAGCAAATGCAGCAGTGAAGCAGTGTTCCTAACCAGTTGACTGCTCATCTTACACCATGATCTCATTTGCTCAGTTTCCCCCTCCACCACCACACAGTGCTGCAAGTGGCTGCATGGTTTCGACTTGTTAGTAAAACCAATCCAATGGGAACTATGCCATTAGAAAGCAGCACTAAAAAATATTTGTCATAATCAAAGTTGCCATCAATACAATACTAGCTACCAGCAGAAATCATAGGGAGGGCTCATGGAAATTCATGCACACAAACAATCCTGATGCATGCACTTTAGAAAAACCTGTCCTTTTCAATGTGTGACAGTAGACAGCTTGCAGACAGAAATAACTGGGATGGAGAACCTGATGTGTACTCTGTTATGCAAAGGGAGGGGTTGGGGAAGTGTCAAGTAGCATTGTTGAGGGGAAGACACTAACTTGTATTACAAATAGATGAGCTCCATGGCATTTCAAGGATACTTTATATAAAACATTCAGATTCTGCATATTTCCTTCTATGGTGTATGCAAACAACCTATAAAGTGATATTTTTTGCTCCTTAGGACTGATGCAAAAACAGAAAGGGACTGAGAGAAATAGCCAGATGAGTGCTGAAACAACCACTGTAACAACTGACATGATTAAAACACACACACACACACCCCAGAACACAGCTGGACAAGGTACCAATACTATATCTAAAACAAAAGTCAGTGATTAAACTCACCCAAAATTTAGGATTGTGTTCTCTCTGGAAGCAATCTTCTGTCTGTGTCTGAGCTGTGGCAGACCTGTAACAAGATACTGTCCTCTAGCAGGGGCAATTAGACATCACAGCAAAGAGCACTCTGGGAAGACTTTCTGATAGAGGAGGTCGTAAAAGAAACCTGAATGGCAGCCTCCAAGTGCAATAAAACTGCCATAGAAAGTTTGAAAAAAAACATCCGCAGCCAGAGGAAAAAAAAAAAAACACTGGGAATGGGTTAGAACACTGAAAAAAAGGCTAAAACATATCTTTTTATGATTTTAACACAGAGTTTTCCTTTAACAAGATTCCCAAAAAACAGTCTCCACCCACCCTCGGCACTCATGTCCTATGATATCACTTTCAGGCTGCTTCTTTGTGTTTTGAAAGCTGAGTCCTCCAGGGAGACCAGTCTGATCTGTACTTTAGGGGTTGGGTATCCCAAAGGAGACACCCTTTGTCCTTTCCCATCTCACACAGCAGGAGTGACTGGTTCAGTCATTAGACGAGGCCACTCCCATAAAATAAAAGGTCACTTTTAGTTTTGATGTCTGAAAGGGCTGTTTTGGCTTTCAGCTCTCCCATTAACTAGCCAGGGGTTTCTGTGGTACTGGACAAAGAGATTGTAATCACTCTTCAAAGTCATGTGGCATGCCTCTGGCAACTAACTTGATCTCATTTCCCCTAACGAACCCATTCAAACTTATCAATATAGCTAGCAGGAAATAATTAAAAAATACTGCAATAAATTATGTGGCAAGTTGTTACTATGTGCTAGACAAGGTGCATGGCAGAAATCCATATAATTTATGACATTCAGCATGTTACTCCCACTGTCCATCATAAACACCCATTTTCTGATCATTAGGGTATATCCAGATATCCAGCAGTGGTTGGATGACATGCAGAATGTTTCCCCACTGTGCTTTCATGATTACCACATTACGTAAGGTATTTTCTTTCTCTTTCTTTCTTTCTTCCTTCCTTTCTTTCTTTCTTCTTTCTTAACCAGGTAGGTATAGTAGACAAAAAATGTCTATTTTCAAGCTTTACCTGGGAAGTTATAATTTGGCAAACAATAGATAGACAATCGACAGTGTTATGAACAAATGAGTTAAAAGCAAAGATACATACATTAGCAGCACTTCCAATTACAAAAACATAAATGCATAACAATACTTTTTTTAATTGAATTAACTTTATTAAACATTTAGTAAATACAAAAAAAGACAATTCAAGCACACCAAGGCAATGAAGAAGTATAACCAACAGATAACAAACAACAACAATCTACAAACCAAGAAAATACATCTATAAAACAAAACACCCACCCACCAATCTCCCCCCACCCGAAAGGGCATATAAGCTTAAAACAATGACTGAAAGCACAAATACAATGTACATAGTAGGTAAAAAGTCAACGAAATTAATACCTAAAAATCAAGCAAAACAGAGCAATGAAAGCAGTTAAAGTAGGGTGCCCTTTAAATCAAGTAGATAACAACAATAATCCACATTCACAAACATCTACAACATGTGCTAGGAGTCAGGTGATCCTGGAAGGACTGTAAAATGGGTTCCTGACTCAGGGTGTTACAGAACCAACAAGAGCAGTGGCAATTCTTGATCTGGTGCTCACAAATGGGGAGCATGTACAGTAAATAATGGTCAGGTAGCCCTTGGGAGGGAGTGACTCTTTGCACAGTGTGATTCTAGTTGGATATGGGCAGGGAAAGCATCCTGACTAAGACCAAAATCTTGGATTTTAGGAGGGCGGACTTCAGGAAGATGGGCGAAGTGCTAAGGAGCCACCTGGCTGGCATCAGAGCAGATATGGGAGTGGACCAAAGATGGTTCATCATTAAGAAAGGAATACTGGTTGCCACAGAGGAGTGTGTTAGGCTCAGGGGGAAGAACACAAGGGCAAAAGCACCCAGCTGGTTCAGTTCTGGGGTTGACCAGGCAGTAATGGAAAAGAGGTTAGCCAGTGGAAAATTCAGGAAGACCAAGAGAGTGGTGGATAGGGAAAATTACCTTAGACTGGCTAGTGAGGCAAGTACAGAAGTCCAGCGAGCTAAGGCACAGAAGAAGCTGCATATAGCTGAAGGAATTAAGAAGGGGGAGAAGGCCTTCTTTCACTATGTAAGTGAGAAATGGGACAAGAACAGGATTGTTAGGCTTAAGAAAGGGGAGGAGTGGGTGGAGGATAATGGGCAACAAGCAGAAATACTAAAGGAATACTTCTGTTCCATCTTCACCAGGGAGAAGGAAAAACCAGTGCCTTCAGGAGTGAGAAGAGGAGCGGATGGAAAAGGGGGGTGGGGAACACAGATGTAGTGATAGAGGAGGACAGAGTGAGAGGGGGCTGCTAACATTGAAGGTGGACAAATCACCAGGCCTGGACAGAGTACATCCAAAGATACTAAGGGAACTGGCTGAGGAACTGGCAGGGCCACTGGCAGGCCTATTTAATACTTCACTAGAGTCAGGCGTGATACCACAGGACTGGAGAACAGCACATGTGATGCCACTCCACAAAAGTGGTCCCAAGGATGACCCAGGTAATTACAGACCAGTCTGTCTGACCTCAATCACGTCCAGGCTCATGGAGACCATACTTAAGGAAAGGAAGGTAGACTATCTAGAAGAGCATGGTCTGCAGGATGTGAAGCAACATGGATTCATGGAGGGAAATCATGTCAAATGAGTCTGATTGACTTCTTTGACTGAGCCATGATGACAGTAGACAGGGGCTAAGCGGTAGATATCCTCTATCTGGATTTCAGCAAGGCCTTTGACTCTGTGCCCCACTAAAGGTTGGTCAGGAAGTTGGCAAATCTTGAGGTCGAGGATAAGATATCCAGATGGGTGGAAAACTGGCCGAGGGACAGAACCCAGAGGGTGGTTTTGGGGGGGAGAGTTATCTGGCACCAGAGAGGGCACAAGAGGGGTCCCACAGGCCTCGGTGCTGGGACTGGTGTTGTTCAATGTCTTCATCAATGACATTGGGGATAGCATGAAGGGTAAAATGTGCCTATTTGCAGATAACGCCAAGCTCAGTGTGTGAGTGGACACAGCTGAAGGGATACAGGACCTACAGAATGATCTGAAAAAGCTGGGTAGGTGATCTGGGATCTGGCAGCTTGGCTTCAATGACAAGAAGTGCAAAGTTAATCACATTAGAGCCAAGAATCCCAGAATGGAGTACTACCTGGGTGGAATCCAGGTATCTGCATCAGAGGAGGAGAAGGACCTGGGAGTGATGATCACTAGTGATCTGAAGCACTCCACACAGTGCAAGAAAGCAGCAGAAAGAACAAACAGGATGCTGAGATGCATAGCTAGGGGGATCAGTAGTAAGTAGAGAGGAGGTTATACTACCCTTGTACAGGTCACTGGTGAGGCCACATATAGAGTATGGAGTTCAGTACTGGTGCTCACACTTGAAAAGGACATTAAGCTCCTGGAGAAGCTCCAGAGGAGGGCCACAAAGATGATAGTGGGTCAGCAGGGTAAGACATATACAGGAGAGGTTCAGGGCACTGAACTTGTACTCCCTGGAGGACAGAAGAGAGAGAGAGGGTACATGATTGGGACCTTCAAGTACTTGAAAAGGATAAATAAGGTCGATAAGGAGGGTCTCTTTTTTGTTTGTTTGTTTGTTTGTTTTGTTGACTCTTTATATCTCCACCTCCACTGAAACTCTCTCAGGTGATCCCCACTCACTGTCAACCACGCAACCACCCACCTGAAGCCCACCCCACCGGGAAATCAGGGACAGACACTCCCCCACCTGCCTGGTTTGACAATTGGCCCACCTCACCAGAGTCAAGGCAAATGAGGAGATCGGGAGAGCCAGTGGGATGAGCCCGGCATTGGGTGTGTGGGGTGGGGCACTGGAGGACACCATCACCTATCCTGGGAGTGGGGCATTTCTACTTTATGCCAGTGTTGCTATGGCATGGACATGCAATGGCATCCTGCTAACACCAGGCATGCTCCCTCACCTGTGTGAAAGACGCCCACCACTACCCAATCCCTACTATGTGCCCACACAGACTGCAGCTCTCTCTCCAGGACCCCAGGGGCTGCTGGTGGTGCATGAATCAGAACCCACCCATCCCAGGAAAGGAGAGCTGTCCTCTAGGTGCACAATCCTACTCCTCCCCTGCCAACCCCCGATGACCCAAGTCTGCTCCTAAACCAGGGTCACTGGTGTGGTGCGAGGTATGGCATCCAGTGCCTCAACCTTCAGTGCCACCAGGCCAGCATAAGAAGGGTGTCTTTAAGCTGTGTGGCAACCATAACATGAGGGGGCACAGTCTTAAGCTGGAGGGGGGAGGTTTTGAAGGGAGTTCAGGAAGCAGTTCTTCACAGAGAGGGTGGGAGGCTCTGGGAATGCACTGCCAGAAGAGGTGGTCTTGTTGAAGACAGTAGGCAGCTTCAAGAGAGGCTGAGATAGACATAGGGAGAAGATAAAGATCAAGGGTAGGGAGGACGCGAGGGGATAGACCAAATGTCCTTCTTCTGCTGGCTTCTTCATGTGTTCGTATAATAAAGTATGTAAGGGTTCCCAAGTCTTGCGATAAGCCTCCAAATGATCTGCCAAACTGGCAAACATTTTCTCCACCTGAAGGAATAATTTTGTACTGATGTGTACATAATTACAAATTATAGAACAATGCCAATTATAAATTATACCAAATATAAAGGGCTTACAAATCATTTCAACAAACTGGCTTGGTTAGAGAGGCCAAGTCATAGATGTGAATTATTCACACAGACATTAGTTTTAAGTAATAAATATTCCATTAACTTATTTTCTCTGTTGCTGTGCCTCTGTAAGGCTGTCTGCTTTAATGTACTGTAACTCATGCAGTGGCTGTTAGTGGTAAAGGTGGGATGGGAATGGCGGTGGTACTGCTTGATGTGGACACAACTCAAGTGACAGTGATACTTAGGAAGCTTTGATTTCCACTGCTTCTCCAAATACCACTACTGAAATGCATATAATCTCCCCCATCTGCCTCCTTCAGAAGTATGTTCACCTATGGGGGCACTTCCTTGTACACACTGGGGTGAAAATGCCTGAAAAACATGAAGCATGATGGAGTGTTGTATTTGTACTTCTATTTATGCAACAGTCTTCAGAAACTGGTACCTTCTTTAGTACAATGGAGAATGACTGAAGATCAAAGGCCATCATCTCTCGAATCAGTTTTGTGATTCAGGCACAACTTGGGTGAGTTGGTGGTAGTTTTGTGGGGGCATGTAATGACCTGGAAACTGTAGATTTTTGTTGCAACAAATTCTGGACCAGCGTAGGTGGCGTACACACTACTGCATCTGGCTGGGAGGAGGGGTGCTTGGAGTGATGCTTTTGAAGTACTGCCAGTACAGTACTTAAATAAAAAAAATAGAAAAACAAGTTGCTGCCTCAGTGTGAGGGCTGAAAACAAAACCAAATATTAAAGGGGAGCAGTCACCACCAAGGGCTCTCACACTAAAGTGTGTGGCTTGCCCCAGTACACACTTGGTGTGCAAAAACATTTAGATTTACTTATTGTTTTCTGTAGTATAGTAGATTGCAGCAGACTAATTTAGCTTAATTTTAGGCTGAAATTTTCTGCTACTACAAATCCCAGAATCCTCTGCATATGACAACAGAGCAGTAGGTAGCAGTGAGAAGATTCATTAGCCTGCAGTGCATGTTAAAGTTTATATAAGCTCTGATCCTTTCTTTGCTGGTGCTACTGCCCTCCATGGGCTATGTACAGTCACAGAGAACTGTACATAGTCCTGTAGAAAAGCAGTCCAGGAAAGCATCTGATCAGAGATTATAAAATCTCTAACATGCATTGCAGGTTATTGACTCTTCTACTGCTGCCTACTGCTTTGTTGTCAGCTGCAGAGGATTCTGGGATTTGTAGTAAAGGAAGATATCAGCCTAAACTAAATAAAATTAGTGTGACATAATCTATTATACTACAGTAAACAGTAAGTAAACCAAAATGTTTTTGCCCACAAAGTGTACATTGGGACCAGTCCCACATTTGAGTGTAGGGTCCTTTGAGCTGACTGTGCCCCTTTAAAGAATTCCTGACACAAGACAACTTTGAAAAATATAATATTCAGGCACAAATGTAGCTTATATTTTGTATGTTATGTAATTCTCACCCTTATTTCCTTATTATTAAGGATATTTGAATGAATACAGTGTATCTGCCCTTTTAGCTCTGACTGCCAGCCTACACCAGGCATCATAATTCTGTTTATGACATCAAGCTGTGTTACTCTGGAGATAATTATTATGTCATAAATAGGGGATTGTGATGTCATATGTAGAGAAGCAGCCGGGGTAGATATAGTGTAGGGGCAGGGATCTTGTTTTCATGCAGCTGTTTTCAGTAATAAAGAAAACAGGGAATTAATTTCTGAAAGTATATGAAGTAATAAAGAAAATGGTATGAAGCTAATATCAATCTTACCTTTTCACAGTTTTCCTAATGCTGCCCAGGGTTCTATAAATTCACACTGAAATTAGAAAATAGAATCAAATGTTTCAACCATCAGTCTTCTTTAGGAATTATCTATAAAGAGAAAATAAAGTTAATGGCAAGGAAAGGGAAAATGATAGACATACACTGTACGTCAAGAAAGAAAATGGTGGGTGGATCTAGGAGAAAATGTGATAATAGGCAAGGTAAGAATAGAAGCCAGAAAACCAAACCAAACAAAACTTCATTTCTTTAAAAGGCGCCTTTCTTAAACCAAGGTACCTCTATATAAATGATCATTTTCCAATAAAACATTAAAACCATGAATTTAAAACAATAATCAAATTAATCTAAACCATAACGTTGGTGACACTATATTAATCTTCATCTATAAATGCCAGGCTGAATAGGTACATTTTAAGTTCTTTTTCAAAGCTTTGGACAGTCAGGCAGTCCCTTATCCTATGAGGTAGAGAATTCCACAGGGTGGAGGCCATGTAAGCAAAAGAACAGGCCCCAGATGTTTGTAATCGCATCCTGGGAATCTCTATTAATCCCTCATCGGTGGATCGAAGCAGTCAGGAGGGGCAGTAGGGAGATAGGAGATCTTGCAGGTAGTGGGGTCCCTGGTTGTGTAGGGCTTTCTAGGTCAGCAAACTGACCTTGAAAGTGATACGCCACCGAACTGGCAGCCAATGCAGTCCATGGAGCACAGGCGTTATATGACTGGTCCTATATGTACCAGTCAATAGCCTGGCAGCCTCATTCTGCACCAGCTGAAGGTGATGGACATCAACACCCGGGAGCCCTAGGTACAGGGCATTGCAGTAGTCAAGGCAAGTGGTCATGAAGGCATGGACCAAGGTGGAAAGATCATCAGAAGGAACCCAGTATTTCACTTGGGCAATATTCCTCAGATGGTAAAAAGAGGTCTTGACAATGGCTGACACCTGTGATCTCAAGGTCAAACCGTCATCAAAACATGCTGCCAGTGTCCAAACAAACTTACCCTGGCAAATCTTTCTGTTACACAGATTGCAACTTGAACTCAGTGGATTTGTCAGGTCATTTATAAAATACTCCCACACTACAAAAGATCTCTTTAGTTTTTAGTTACATGACTGGACTGCTAGAGTTCTTTAGGAGTAATAGGGTGCCAGCTGTGAGAATATTTTGTTTTTTCTGCCACAGTAAAATGACATAAATAGGATGGACACCCTGGAATGACAACACTAGCATTAAAAAAGTGATGATGGGGAGAGAGAGGCATAGCAGGAATAAAAGAGCTGAGGAGCCCTCAAGAAGGGTTAATTAACTGGGCATTGTATGAAGGCTGAAAGATGACAATGGTTGGTGAAGGAGACTGGGTTATTGGAACAAAATGACAATGGATATGCACACATAGATGGAATGCCCATGTATCTAAATCAGCTGGCTGCTTTGACTGCTGCTGCTGCCATGGTGGCTGTATGATTTAAACAAAGACTCTTATCCCATCATCCATGCCCAACTGGCCCGTCTGACCTGAGTGGGACTGGGAATCAATGTGGATTTTAGAAAGATCCCATGTTCATCCTTAAATGATCAGCCAGTGTCCAAATAAACTTATCCTGGTGGATCTTTCTGTTGCACAGATTGCAACATGCTCTCAGTGGATTTGCGAGGTCATTTATAAAATACTCCCACACTGCAGAAGATCTCTATGGTTTTTAGTTATATGACTGGACTGCTAGAGTTCTTTTGGAGTAATAGGGTGCCAGCTGTGAGAATATTTTGTTTTTTCTGCCACAGTAAAATAACGTAAATAGGATGGCCACCCTGGAGTGGCAACACTAGCACCAACAACACTCGGGCTAAATGAGGCTGATTGGAATTATTTGATGCACTCAGCATAAGAAGCAGCTTCCACTTCAACTCCACTGGAACCCTATAATATATATGGCTAAAAGGCAATCAATCTATCAGTTTGCCACTTTTGACTCAGAGTGACAAAGAAAAGATTAAAACTGATGCAGTTCAAAACAGGGGATGGTAGACCGAATATTTGGCTGCTAATGGAAACAGAAGCAGAAGCATCAGTCCCACCATGGTAGCAACAACTGAAGTGGTTGAAAACTAACATGCCACTGGAGCCTCTTATGTCATAGGCAGGGAAGACTGACCACATGGACTGCTTCTTCTCTGAGTTAGCAACTACCAAAATGACCTTGCTGGAGGTAGCTGGAGAATTTAAAATATGCAAACCCACCATAGCAGCTTTACACCAGCAAGGTGGAGATGCAGAGGTTCAAATTAGTTCAATTGAATGCAAGGCTAAAGGAGATGGCTGGGAATTGGTGGCCTTTAGGAAAAAAGATGTTTACTTAGAAAACTGTATCAAGAACAAGAAGGGAAGGCATTTCCACAACAACCTCATAACTCTGGGAATACCTGAGAGCAGAGAAAATGAACATGTTAACATTTGTTCAGAAACTGAGTGGGGATGTCATAGGTCCCTATCCAAGTGGACCGAATTACATGATCAAAACAGCTCATCATGTACTGTTTCCCATGCTGGCTGAGGGGAATGAACCAAAAGCAGTAATTCAGTAATGCTTATATGTACTGGATAAGGTGTACATTCAACAACAAGCTAAAGAAAAATAAGTGCACCTATGAAGTAAAGTCTGTCACTCTCCCTGATCCCCACAATTCACCGGTCGTCATCTTACCACCTGAAAATAGCTGGAGCAGCAGCAAGCTGTACACTGGACACAGAATTGGGGGACTCAGTTTGCCCTGGCCATGCCAAATATAATACAGAGGGAACACAGAAGTGGGTGGATTCCACAGAACTGGCAGACTAACGATCCCAGCAACTTGACCAAGAGCACCAACAGATGGCAAACTGCACATTATTAATTATGTATTGTTATGTTGATATGTAGCCACATCTAGCCTGTGGTGACTGGTAATCCCTGGACATTTAGGTGTCAAAGGGCAGGTTAGCCACCTACAGATGAGTTCACTATCTAGCTACTGGGGCATCCAACTCCATAATTTTACTTGATGTATGTATTTATATTCTGGATAGTCCATGAGCTAACAAGCCCATTTACATGGTTCTCTAGAACAGAAAATAACAAAACAATAACAAATACATACAGCATACAGCATTAACAAGTACAAAATACTGTACAAGAAGATTTTGTCATGTAACTACAGTCACATTCAGAGTTGTTTAAAAGCTGAGATTTTAGTGCCCTCTTAAAAATGCCTAGGGACCTTGCACTATTTATGCAACTCATAAGCTGGAGAGTGCAGTCCTTTACATGTCTGCATAAAAACAATATATACAGTAGATGATTGTGTTTACCAAATTTTTTATTTGCTCTCTGTTCCTGAATTACAAAGCTAGAACTGACAGAAAAAGGAACCGCACCCATCATCACCTTTTTTGCCATAATATAAAAGAAAAAAAAATGTTTTTGTTTCAACGAAAACCAATTCAGAGAATTGCAGAGAACACCATGCTACATACAGGTGGGTAACTGAGTGGAAAAACAAGTTATTTTATTATGGAGGGTCCTCAGTCTGAACAGCGCTACCTCATTGGTTGAGTAGATAAATGTTGCCCCAAAATTACTTATTCCACCTGTGTAGGCCTGCTAAAAATTCACAAAATATTAATCTGAAAAAACACTGAATGATGGCAATAGTGCAGTACTCCACAGTGTAGGCTACAGGTTTAAAAAATTATACATCCATAAGAACAGTGCCACACATGAACAAAGCTTCCTATCATGCCATGGATATTTGGATGTGTTCTATACACTGGTTTCATTGCCCCCAAATTCAGCCTGTG
Organism: Neoceratodus forsteri; assembly: GCA_016271365.2. NCBI lineage: Eukaryota > Metazoa > Chordata > Ceratodontiformes > Ceratodontidae > Neoceratodus > Neoceratodus forsteri. Next base: position 824,092,893 of record CM057455.1, on the reverse strand, counting down.
TAGACCTAGCAAAAATTCACAAAACATAATTATTCATCACCCAAGTGGTTGAGTTCTATATTAAGCATTAGAATATGGAGCAACAGAGAGGTCAAGGAAATGGTGGCATGGCATCATCTAGTCACATCAAAGGAAAAACAAAGCGAAGTGTGCTTGATCATAGACCGTCTGCCTCAGTGGAAATTACAAATGTAGAGGAAGATGACAATAGTGGTCAAACAGTCCATAAAGTATCATTCATGGTAGGAACTACTTGCAGTGGCACTGCAAGGGTTGCAATGTGAGCAATCATTATAGAGAAAAGTAATAAGAAAGGAGTGCATCAGGTTGTAATAGTCTGGTGGTCCAAATGGAAAACCCCGCCTAAATTTGAATTTGGTAGCACCCCCCACACAATTTAACACTTTTTTATGAAGGGATGAACTCCCAAGTGTGACTTTAGGGGAGGTGTGGTATTATGTAGTGGTTACTTCAAGAAATATGGATGCTTTTCTAAATCATGTCAAATTGCCTTCACAAATTTCTTAAAAAAGTCAAAATAATGACTCTCCTTTAACACATGCATAATTGCACAGTGTTTTCTTCTTATATTGATTTCATTATGGCAAATGTACTTTAAATACATTCTCTGCTTGTTGTTTTGTCTATATGTGTAATTTATGAACTGCTTACATTATATAATTTATAAAAAAAAGTTTATTTCAACATGTTTTACAGCTATAAAACATGAACAAAGGGTGTTTTCTTTTTGTAATTTTACAAGATGTATAATGTATCAATGAAACTATTTCTAATAGTATTTCTCTTTTTTTCAGGTAATAACAATAACTGAGAGGCAACAAAATGGCTGAAGACCCTGCTAAGACTTTGACCCTCTTCACCAAAAAAACCCACCTGACTAGTGAATGGTCAAAGTGTATCATCTGCCAAATAACAACACAGAAACACCTGAGGACTGCAACCCCTGGAGGACTAAAGACATTTTATAATACATGCCTTGTTAGAAAATACCATGTTTATCAGTGATTACAGCCATTAAATGTTGATGCATTATTAGCTCTGCCTGCAGCACATTATCATGCACAATGTCATCAGTCGTACACCAGCAAAGCAAACCTGATGCATTTTGAAGGTCAAGGAAGACGCACAAGTCCTGACTCTTCTACTGATACTGGTCAGTGTTCAAACTCACAGAGTAGGTGATCGACTCACCAGCCTGTTAACTGGAATTTGTGTATAATGTGCCAGAAGGTGTATCACAAAAAGACAAAAATCTATCACAGATTGTAACCTTCAGAGGGCAAGAAACTCTGCTTGATGCAGCTGAAGCCAAAGAAGAAGACAAAGTCTTACAGCAAATAGCTGCACTGGACTTAATTGCATTTAAAGCAAAGTACCACAAAAGACTGTCATAGTGCTTTCACCAGCAAAAGAAATATACAGACAAAATGTTCACTATCCAGTGACAAGAAAGATGAGTCTGTGTATAAAGCATGTTTCAGTGAACTGATTTCTGAAATTGAGAATGACCTTGTTATCCACAGAAAAGCCTTGCCATGTCTTACCTGTTACAGCGATACTGGGATATTCCGAAAGGCAAAGTTACTATCAGTGAGAGTTACCAAAGTGAGAAGCTAAAGAAAAGACTAACAAACTATTTTAGTGACCAAATCATTTTTCAAATGCAGCATGGCCCAAGTAAACCAGAGCTTGTGTCTAGCAGTGTTCTGTCTTGAAGATGTCATCAACACAGCTTCCCAGTTGCATTGAAAGCAACAGTATGAATAGGAAAACCCTCTCCCTACTTCTGAAAATACAAGATAAATATTCAATCGCATCTACACTGTTTCATGCAGCACAGGTCCTCCGTAGTGAACTCAGAATGTGTGACATGATTGGTGTGATTGGTGATTGGTGTGGACATCAATCCAATAGATAATTCCACTATCAATTTAGACAAGCATTAGACCTGACTCCTGACAATGTGTATAGGTTCCTGAAATGGGTATTTCAAGGGAATGTTGGTGATGAACCTATTGATGATGGCAGTCCTTTAGAAACAGCCACTAACAAGACCCTCCACAGACAGATATTATCAGTTGGTCAGGACTTCATTCATATAGTATCCACAGGCGCAAAGTGTACACCTAAACATGTTGGGCTTGCAATGTCCATAAGCCATATGACAGACTCTAAACAGATAGTAACAATGGTGCATAAGCCAGCATACTGTCAGTTATGAAACCCTAGAGAGAACTGACACAGCTATTGCAATGGATCAGCATGAAAAAGCTGCCAGTGACAATATCATAATTCCATCAAACATACAGCATGGGGAGTTTGTTCAGTTTGCTGCTAACAATAATGATATAAATGAGGAAACATTAGATGGAAAGTACACAACCCATACCACAACTATGGTAGTATATCAGCATCAGACTCCCACAATTCTAGAAGGCAGCTTTGGCATAGTGGCAGCTCAGACTCAAACAAAGAAAATAGCACCGCGTGTACAATCATCTGAAACTCTTGCAATGTGTCAAGCCATTCTGGAGTACAATCTTCATGACAGACACTACACCAACTCTTGTGGGAAAAGTAAAAAGTAGCTGGTATACTGATGTTGAGGCTTGCCGACAAGCTGCCAAACTTGATCTGCAATGGCTAATTCTAAGATGCTGCCCAACCAAGCTATTTGAGGTTGAGTTTGAAAAGGTGAATGCTCAGCAAGTAACAGGATGGACAGCTTTTAATGTGATGATTTCATCTACTATACCAACAGTAACATCTATTGGGTACTGTCCAATGCTGCCAGCATCACCTACTGAATGGAGTACAGTTTTCACTGTAATGAAGAACATCTGCAAGATGTCTGGGACACTCGGCCAAGATTACAGTGTCTTGACATTTGACAAGGCTATATATTGTAAGGCCATAGAGATTCAAAGGAGGTGCCTGCAGGAATTTCAGAAAACAATCTTGAGAATGGGTGGTTTCCACATACAGTTCCACAGACATTTCTGTCTGTAATTGGAAAGAAGTATGAAGAGAGTGGTCTGGAAGACATGCTCATAGAATCACAGGTGTATGATAGCAACATAAGTCTACTTAAAAGCAAATCATACAACCATAGAGTGAGGGCCTACTAGCTTGTAATGGAGGCTCTATCCAGACTGAGGTGGCAGGCATTTTGTAACTGGGTATAAGACAATGAGATTGATTGTGATGTAGACCTCATCAACAGCAAGCTCCAGGAATGTCAACATGAGGTATCAAACAATGATGCAACAAGCCTAACAGCAGCACTTTCCCAGCTCAGTGATGCCCTCAAGAATGTACAAGATGCATTGCACAGATTCTGCAGTTTTGGAAAAACAACTTGCCAAACATTTGCATTCTGAGATGATTACATTAAAATGGCTAACATCCTAATGTGGTTCATCGGAGCTGAACATGAAAGCAACTGAGACCTGCATCTTGCAGTGGTTGTAGAGGTGCTACTGCTAGGAAAACCTAAACTGAACTTACAAGCTCAAATTGGCAGACTGGGTGGGCCATAGGCCCTTATCTGCCGACATTGTCTATGTATCTATGTACTATTGCTTGCTTTTAACCACACCAACTATGCCCACTGGGTATACGTGTACATCAATGATATGAAGCTTCTGCCAGGTTGTGCCCCGGAAGTTCATGAGCAGTTTGTCCAAGGAAACCATGCTGTAGCTCAGTCTAGAAATAAATTCAACAAAGTCTGGACAGACAGGGCACTTGAACAAAGTAAACTGTGATAGTAAAGTAAAGGGGGGTATAGTGGGTTTCACTTTGAAACCAGGAGTCTTGGCTAGATGGTTCATTACTGCTCATGAGTACTCAGCTATCACAACTTGCATGAAGGTAATGTGTGATATGGCAGTCTCAGACGTTTCACATGGAAAACAAAAGGAGGCTGCACCGCGTCGCATGCAATGAGATGAAGGAGATGTAAATAAGACTGCTAACGCAATCACTGACTCTATGACAAAACCATTTGATTTGAATGTTGACTTGATAGCACTCACCAACATTGCAACTGGCATTGTTGCACTCGCAGAGGTTGCCACCAAGCTTTTTACTATGAATGATACAGAAATCAAAGCAATGAAACAGTTTGTGGAAGACAGACTAAATTCAAATACCACTGGATTCTTTGAACCACTGTACAAGCTAAACATCAAGACATTTGCAGCTCTAAACAAGAAGTTCAAGTCAAAATTAGTAGGGATAAGACAGTGACTGTCAATGCAGACAGGGAGTTGTTTAGCCATCTTGTAGTAGCTGCACATATAAGATAGATTGATCTGAAGGAAGTTTTCACACATGAGCTTTCCACAGTTCCATATGCTCTAGCGTACTCTGTTGGTACCCTGAACAAAACTGCAAGGAGTAAGCTATTGCATGAATAAGAAAAAGAAGCAGAGTCAATGTATCAAGTGCCAACATCCAACATGTCCACAGCTTGGATAGTAGATGGCATGGCTGTTATACAAGTGGTCAAGCAAGGAGGTGCAACTAGCTTTGGAGAACTTGCTGAATTGGTCTTCAGAATAGTACGCCAGCCTCTACAGAGTTATGAGAGCTGCAAAAGAGTAGATATCGTCTTTGATCGATATGATGTGAAAGATTCAATTAAAGTTTTTGAGCGTGCATGAAGGCTATCCTCACAAAGCATTGAAGCCAAAATCCATGATCCCAAAACACCCATCTCAATGCAGTGGAGTAAGTTCACTGGAAATCCCAAGAATAAAGAACATCTGGTAAAATTCCTGTCAGAATCATGGCATGATATGGAAGAAACTTTACTTAGCCCAGATCAGAAAATGGTTATTGCAGGTGGATTCAAGGATGGCCTCATTGCTCGCATGGTCACTTCTGATGGAGTTGTAGACCAAGAATATCTATTCTCATCACATGAAGAAGCAGATACTCGGCTTCTACTTCATGTTGCACATGCTTCACAACAATACCCTTGTGTAGTGGTGTGGTCTCCAGACACTGACTTTGCAGTTCTCTGTGTACATTTTATTCACAAGTTGAAAGGAACTCAAGAACGTTGGTTTCGTACTGGTGTGAAGGATAAAGCCAGGTTTATATCAACCCACACCATAACAGCTGAACTTGGCCAACAACTATGCAGAATGTTGCCAGCAGTACACACACACATTGACTGGGTGTGATCTGACCATCAGTCTTACAAGGGTTGGCAAACTAAAGCTGTGAAACTTGTCAGGAAGAATCCATACATATTTAGAAGCCTTACCAAGTTTGGCATTATCATGGATATACCTCCTGCACAGTTGAAATCAGTAGAACTGCTGATAACCCTTCTCTATGACCCAATGACTAACTCAGCGGATGTAAATGGTGTGTGATATAAGCTATTCTGTCACAAACAGGCCCGGAACAAAGCCCTCCCCTAAACTTCTGATAGTCTTCTGCAACATACCAAGCATGCAAATTACCGGACCCTTATCTGGAACCATGCCCTAGAGGCTTAGCCTGACATCCCATCCTCAACTGGAAATAGCTGGCATCATGACAAGGAAGGACACGTTTCTCCAACACTAATGACACAGACACCTGCCCCGAAGCAGTCCTGGAACTCATTACATCTGGATGTAAAAAAGCCACATGTGAGCGCAACTGCAGTTGTTCCAGGCAGAGCATGGCATGCACACAGGCTTGCTTGTGTGCTGGTGCTGAGGACTGTTATAATCCGCATAAAGTTGCCTGTGTGGATCCAGTTGAGTCTGATACTACAGATGATTCAGACTTAGACATGTACTGTAGCGTATGACAAATATATTGAAAAAGGCTAGACACACATATATACTGCCATATTGCCCATTGCTGAGAGGGAGTCCATTAGATATTAGTGGTTTGCTAGCACCATGGTGTGCAATAGTATACCTGGCTTCTGTTATAATGAATACAGTATTTAAAAGTTTTGTGTCAATGAATAATCTGTGCATTTATCAATACAAACCACTAGGCCAACATTCTTTAAGTAATGAGCCTTATCAATAATTTGTATCAAAGAAACCTTTTGTATGACTAAAATTTGTTTTTGTCTTTTAAAATAAATTGTTTAAATCCCATTTTATAGGTCATTTTTACTTTCAAATTTGTCTTGATAACTTTAGTACAATTTTGTGGCCTTTTCATTTGTGCAAAATGTTGTTTTGACATGGGTACACAAATCTTGCATTGGCATACCTTGCTACCACTTTACAAGACTATATCCACCCTAGATAAGTATCTAAGGGACACTTCTATCAAAATAACTTAGTTGTTGCTTTCTGTATGGGGAGTGCTATGTCACCAAACATTTCAGGCCTAGGCCCTCAGAATGCAACACAGGCATAGAGGGAGGAGCAAAGTGACATGACTGAGCTTGGGGACAGAGATACATACTGTTAATATATACCTGATAAAAGTGATAGCAACAGCAACAGTTCTGGAGAGGAGGAAGAGGTGGAACAGGTGGGAGTTTGGCTTAGGCCAGGTGCACATAAGAGATCAAAAAAGACCAAAATGGTGGTAAAAAAAGCCACAAAACAGCAAGGAGAAATGCAACAATAAGCATCGTAAATGACAGCAGACACAGGCAAAACAGGTGGCCCAGGACACATGGTAGAGGAAGAAGTAGAACCATTCTCTGACCCAGCGGAACTAGAGGAGGAAGAGGAGGAGGAGGGTGATGATGTGAAAGTAGAATACAGTATCTCAACCATTAAGCAACAGCAGAAAGTGTCAGGAAGAAAGACCTAATTGGTAATGGTGGGGTGACATTTTTTTTCACATGAACAAAGAATGACCCCCCCCCAGCCCATCACTCCGGCTCTTCCAGGACTTACCTTCACCTGTGCCCTCTGCCACAGGGCTACTGCGGTGCCCGGCCACCAGATGCTGAGCCAGCAGATGGATGGTCATCACCCACAACCCAGACTTTCTTTCCTCCATTTTCTCCATTCATAATCCTGAGACCCCAGGCCAACTGCATGCATTCATGGTGTGGAGGCATCATGCATACCGAGACACCCAGTGATGACCCCTTCTCCCCACCCAGCCTAGTGCCACTTCTCCCAATGGCTTGGCACTGCCACCAAGCCTCCACTTGGAGGCAGCTAAGAGCTGAGGGAAGTTGTCTCCTTCCCCTGGAGAGGAGAGCTGCCTGAAGGCCACTCATCCAAACTCCCTCCCTTCCTCCCACCCAGCCAACCCCCGGTGGCCCAGGTTAGCTTCCTGATGCTGGGTTGCTGGCATGGTGCGAAGTGTGGCATCCAGCGCCGCAACCCTTAGCTCCACCAGGCCAGCCATATAGTGTGTCTTTTGTGTAAAGACAGGCTGATTCAGGGTAAGGAGGGAACATAGCTGGGAACAGCTACCATGAAAAGGCATTTGCTGAAGTCCCGCAGATCTCTGAGAATGCATGCCAATGCATGTCATCAACAACAACATCACCAGGCACTGAAGTTGATGATGAGAATTGTATTTTTGTATTTATTTTGTTAACTATTTATTTATTTGCTTGTCAGTCTCCTTCCCCCATATGGGGCTACAGCCCCGGGGGAGTCCTTGTTCTGCCTCCGGTCCCTTGATTTGCAGCAATGGAATTGGAGGGCTTCCAGTGGCTCTGGTGGGATTCGGCCCTGCATCCGCCTGGTTCCCGCAGCTTTGGCCACCTCAGTCCTGCGGTCCTTGGCCCCATTCCAAAAGTGGGCCAAGGTCTAAAAGTTGTTTCTGCACCCCCAGGTGCTGTGGGAGGTATTTTACCAGTCCAGGAAGACACAACTAAATGGACCGGCTGCATGTAAATAACAAAGATGGTCTCCATGCATCGTGTGTGCATGTGCAGCCACTGGACCACTTTAAAGGAGACACAGCTGCATTTCGCTATGTGCCAAAAAAGGGTGCAAAGGGGGGCAATGTGTATTAGGAGCCCTGCTGGGCATATGAGGGCACCAACAAAATAATCAAAGAGCATCCTGGCTCCCACTGACCAAGCAGAGCCAGGACATATAGGTACTAGCCCATGACTGGGTTTAAAATTAAAGTTATGAGACTGCTTGTGTTCAGGCAGAATGTAGACAATAATGATGGCCCCCAGAAGACTTCTGAAGCAGGGGAGCCACTGGGCAAATCTCAAGGGGCTCAGGAAAAGCCCTGCAGTGCCTACAGCCAATCAGATGGGGTCTTTTGGAAAGTGATAAAAGGAACTGAAAGCCCGCCAAAAGGGAGCTTCCTCAGAGTCCAGGGAGAGAGCAGAGTGCAGATGAGACTACTGTGGGCTATCCAGCCCAAAGCCTGCACCCAGAGCCCAACAGCCTGTTTGGCTCCAGCATAATAATAATAATAGGCAGAGCACCTGAAAAATCCAGTGGCTGCCAGACAGGAAGAATTCAAAGTCAGGTCGCACCTGGAGATGAGCCTTGTCTGAGTGTGCCTTTACCGGTCGCCAAATGTTTAAATAAAATAAATAAATAAAAAAATAAAAAATGTTGCTGCCAGAGAAAGAGTATTTGGAGCTTTCAGCCAGAGAGCCAGCCCAGTGTTGCAGAGTGAGAGCAGAGACTGTAAGTTGTGCAGCCTTGCAATAAAAGTTCTGCCATACAGAATAAAGTGACTAAAAGCCTGGGATCCCCTGCAGGGGTAGTTAGAGTGCTCAGAGACTGTTGATTTACATTTAGCCTGAAAAAATGTCTGTTGGGGCTAGAGAGTGAGCCAGATACTCAGCTGAAAGTGCATTGTGTAGAAGCCGTGAGCCAAGCAGAGAAGTCTAGGGGACCAAGCCTGCCCTCTCCCTCAGACCACCAAAGAGGCACCAGAGTGGAGGACATCAAGAGGCCTGTCAGGTGAAAACTTTCTACAAAGGTCTCCAAGGCAAAGCTCTGAAAGGCCAGACAGGTGTAGTCCAGTGTTCTCCAATTCTTCAGCCAGCTCTGCTTCTGTGATGTACCACCGACACTGATACCTCTGGGCTGTGGCATAGGAGAGTTCTTATTTAGCTAGCTAGCTAGTTATGAACCAGGGGTTTAGGTCCTGGGCAGGACTTTGCCAGTTAAACTAAGCCCAAGCCTGCATTTTCAATTGTTTCTACTTTTTAAAGTTACTGGGCTCCAAAAAAGGTTTTTTTAAATTTGATAGACTGTTTAAACCCCAGCATCCCAGCTTTTGTAAACATCACCCAGGTGAGGTACCCACTGCAAGGAACTGTACTTGCTAAAAAGGGTTAAGGGTGCACCCTCAGGTGGGAGGTGTGAAGGAAAGTGGGGTACAATCATTTATAGTAAACTGGTTATATTGCTGTGTTGTGCTATTCTCCCTTTTTACCCTCCACCCATAATAAATATCATTATTGGTTCATGTTATATTCTGTCATTGCTGTTTATTGCAAAGTGGGGATTGTCATTGTGTGGGGGAGTGCCAGTGGGGGCAGCTATTGTATTTTTCTGAGGGGTGATAGCCTGCAATTTATCCACAGAAATCCCCTATCAATACCCCAGGTGGAGGCATCACACCATTTTCCTATCCATGTATCTTATCAGTCAGTGAATCCAGGCCAGCCTCCTCAGAGGTGTGTGCAGTGTGGACCCCGGGAGCCCTGGAAAAGCCAAGGTGATTCAAGGGGCTGTTACAAAGTGGAGGCACTGCTACCCTCCCCCCTTCAAAATAAACAGTTTGAAAGTCACAATGGCACACCAAGAATTCGAAGACTGGTGCCATGGGGAGCACCTGAACACAAAGATGGCCATTTTCATGGGGGGGATCCCTGAGGACACAGAAAAAAGTGCCATTTTAGAAGCTCTAGAGACTATACTGGGTATTCGAAAGCTGTAAATTCAAGGCATGAGATATGACCATGCCAGACAGAGTACTACAGTTTTTGTAGAGAGTGAGACAGATGCAGATGTGAGCAATTTACCTTCAATGGCAAGGGGAGTAGTCCTCAACCAGACTCCCCTCCGTTGCTAGCACCCAAATCAGACTTGCTGGAAAAGATTAAGTCAATGGTGGCAGCTGAGGGAAATACCCTTAAAGATGCAAAAACTTTGTTCAAAGAGGGAGAGCTGACTCAGGTAGAGCTACCCAGTGATCTGGCCCCCTATGTAGTTGCACCCTATGAACAGTACAATATGCTGTGCACTTTTCGGGAGTGATTCCCACTCCTGTGGGGGAGGACGACTATGAAAGCTGGATGAACCATACCACCCAAATGATCCAGGTGTGGAAGTGCTCTGACCACAAAAAGTGTAAAAGGAGGCAGTATAGCACAATGGCTTAAGGCTCTGAGCTGCAAACCTGGAGACCTGGGTTTGAATCCCACAGCCCCCACTTGCATACTGTGTGACCCTGAGCAAGTCGCTTAACTTCCTTGTGCTCCCAGGTTGCACCTGTAAACAAGCTTTCAGCTTAGTGAGTCTCTCCTGGTAAAACAAAGGTGAAAAAAAAGAATAGTCAAGAATTTGAGGGGCATGGCTTTGGATATCATTCAGTCATTGTGGGACAGTCAACCAGCCTGCAAATTATTCTAAGTCCTCGCCTCATTCCACCACTGACAGCGATCTCTGCACTCTGAAAGGGCCAGTTCCAGGTATGACTCGTCCTTCCCTTCCTTATCCCTTACCCCCAAGTCTCTCCTGCCCCCCTTTCTACCCCCCTGCACTTAAAGGAATTAGTTCACTTGAGCTAATAATTTGCACTTTTTGTTCTGTCCGAGGTGCTACCAGATTGCTCTAACCCTGTGTTAACTTGCCCTTCACAACAGATTTTTTTTTCTCACTTTTCTCCAGTAGTGTTCCCCCATCTTTATCCTCTCCTTCCCCTGCTGGTTTCCCCTGTCTAGCCCTCTACCCTTCATGATGTCCCCCCACTGGACCTCATTCGGATCCATGACAGGTCGTCGACAAAATGTTTGTCGATGGACCCGACAGTGAAACTGGCAGGTCGACTGCATTTTACAGTCAGCTGCCGGTTTCCATAACACACTAGTGTTTTCTTCGGGGGGCTTTGCCCCCAACCCCCCCCCATGCAGAAGGCTGCACCCTCTGCACCCCCCACTTAGGATTCTCAACTAGGAGTCGGAGCTGATTGGGGGGGTGCAGGACCCCCGACAGACAGTACTTAGTTCCAGTGGGTTCCCTACAGTGACGTGGCGCTGTTGTTGCTGTACGGGACTCCACTGTCAAAATGTCGATGTCGTGGCTGCATACCACCTCATTCATTCAATAATTGCAAAATAATTTGCCTATTAACCGTGATCCATCCCTGCAAGGAGTTGGCTACAAGGCTACATTAAATTTCTGTACTATGTTCCTCGGATATGCCACTTGTAATTAAATGCATATTCCACAGGTATGATATATTTAATTGCATGTTATGCCACAAATGCGACTGTATGACTATTTATGATATTTTTTAACTGTATGTCTTGTTACAAATGTAATTGAATGTTTCGTTTCTTGGATATGTTAAATGTTAAACTGTATGTCTAATTCTTCATCCAATTGTACCCCCCACCCCCAGGGTAGCACCGTGAGATGAGCAATGTGTTGTTCAGTGTGCCTTCCTGGTGAAATATTTAAATACAGTAAATAAAATAAAAAAATAAAAGCCAGTGACCACCTGGCTATGTTAAAGAGTACCTTTGGGGCAGTGGCGAGAAAAGAAAACCTTATTGCAATTGCAAGCTACTACAAGAAGGCAAGAAACTTCCCCACTATATCACCAGACTAGATACTGTGATTTGAAAGATTGCTGAGGTGGAAAGTCACCCCCTCGCAACTCTCTGAGATGAGACTTGATCAAGTGATAAAGGTGCTGTGTTCTCTTGGTGGATCTTGTTATCCCTTCAGCTGAGAGACTGTCAGACTAACCCCCATCCTTCAGACAGCTGTTCGATGAGGTGAGGGAAGAGGAGACACAGGAGGAAATTGCTGATTCTCTTTGGGCCCCTGTTGTAATTGCTGCACCTCAACAGACACAAGTAGAGAGCAGTAGGGATCTGGGTACTGAACAGAAAGAGATAAAAGAGCATGTAAAAGCTCTACAAATGGCTCATGAGCTCGAAACACAAGCAAGCAATGTCATCCCTGAACAAGGATGGCAGATGACCCCTTTTGCTGCTCCCAGGGTCAGGTCCCAGGTACCCCCTGTGCCCAGAGAAGGCATATTTTGCTACAGATGTGAGGAAGCTGGACACTTCACCCATGGGTGTGCCTGTCCTGAAAATCCACAGTTAGTTGATGAGAAGGCAAAGAAAAGACAAGGGGACAGTGAAACAACTGCTTAGCACAGTCAGGGAGTGATCTGGGTCTCCGGGTTTGCAAAGCTCTAACAAATGGAAAGAGCCCAAGATTCCACCCAGGAGTATCCTGCCACCCAGGCTAACTGGTCCTAGAGCAGATGCTGAAGTGGTGATCGAAGATGGCATTGCTGGAGAGTGGCTCCCAAGTTACCATTATCCACTGATAAGTTGCTGTGGTGCACCACCAGTGTTGATACCTACATGGTACTATCCAAAACTAGCCTGCTGAAACCCCCTCAACAAACTGTAAGTACCTCTGAGCTGCAGCACAGAGGAGCTCAAATTTAGCTAGCTAGCTAGTTAAGGAATAGGTGGAGAGGTCCTGGGCAGGAGTCTGCCAGTTAAGCTAAGTCTAGGCCTGCATTTTCAAGTGTTTCTACTGTTTAAAGTTATTGGGCTCCGATGAAGGTTTTTTTTTTCAAATTGATAGACTGTTTATTTATTTTTTTGTTTAAGGCTTTATGCTCCTCCCCCATACGGCCCCCATCTGACCGGCTCCACCAGCTCTGTTCCCTGGTATTACTGAGGCTTATCTTACGCCCAGTCCAGGAGCGGTGCCTGCGGAGAGTCGGTTGCCAACCTGCCACCACTTTGTTTCCTCATTTTCTCCCCATTTTTACCCGAGGGCCCCAGGAGAAAGATGCATGCGTGTGGAGGCACGCATGCACCTTACAGCCCCAGTACCGACCCCCCTCTTCCCCCCCCATTGGCCTATCGTCGGCACCCTGCTTGTGCAGCCCCTCAGCCTCCACCAGAGGGCAACCATGAGCAAGGGATGCTGTATCACCTCCCCAGAGAGGAGAGCTTGCCAGTCGGCAGCTCCATCCAGCTCTGCCCTCTCCCCCTGTGCCGACCTCCGATGACCCAGGCTCGCTCCCAAACCCGGGTCGCCGACATGCCGTGAGGTGAGACGTCCAGTGCCTCAGCCCTCTGTGCCACTGGGCTGGCCATTGATAGGCTGTTTAAACCCAAGCATCCTAGCTTTTGGAAATGTCACCCAGGTGAGGTACCTATCGCAATGAATTGTACTTGCACAAAGGGTTAAGGGTGCACCCTCAGGTGGGAGGTGCGAGAGAAAGTGGGGTACAGTCATTTACAGTAAACTAGTTATATTGCTGTGCTATTCTTCCTTTTTAACCTCTCCCTTTAATAAATATCATTATTGCTTCATGTTATATTCTGTCATTGCTGTTTATTGCAAAGTGGGGATTGTCATTGTGTGAGGGAGTGCCAGTGGGACAGTTATTGTATTTTTCTGGGGGGGTAGTAATCTGCAATTTATCCACAAGTGTTCCCTAGGAGGCACTGCACCATTTTCCTATTCAGGTATCTTATCCATCAGTGAATCCAGGCCAGCCCCCTAGGAGTTGTGTGCAGTGGGGACTCCAAGGGCCCCAGAACAGCCAAGGTGAGTCAAGGGGCTGTAACATATTTATTTATTTATCTATTTGTTTTCTTATTGATTGATTGATTTATGTATGTATTTATTGATTGATTGATTATCTACATCAGATGACCTTTGAGCTCAAGTGCTCGTTTACAAAGATTCCACGTCAGACTGCATCAGCACAGAATAAGACAATGTAAGAATTTTAGGCAGTTCCAGTGGAATGTAGTTGAATCAGGCACATACAGTATTAAATAAAGGAACAAAACTACATACAGGAATGTACAAATAAAGGTAGATCGCAGTGCAACAAGGTCATAGGATATATACAAAGGAAAACTGAGTTTAAGGGTTAGCTGTTGCAATTGCATTGGACTGCTGGGGCAGACCTCAGAGATCTCTTAAACTGATTAATCTTGGGTACATTCAACAAGGTATCATGCAGTTAATTAAGCCAGTTTGTGGCCCTAACAGCAAAGGATCACCTACCAGCTGTGTACAATGGACGTGAGGTTCTAGGGCACACTTTGTCATGCTACCTGTGTTGTAGTGACTGGAAACAGTGTGGAAGCAGTTAGTTAAGACAGTGGGAGTGAGACCCAGGAGCACCTTTTTGGCTAGCAGACTGGTCTGGAGTTTTATTCAGTTGGGTAGTGCAAGTCATTTCGTTAGGACATAGAGGGTGCAAGTGTGGGTGCAATTTTTAGCACCAAGTGCAAAGCAGTATGCCTTATTACAGATCAGCTGTACTCTGTATACAGGGAAACAACAGTCTACAAGTGACCGGATGGAACTGGCTACTATAAGGTGCCTAGTTTCTACAGTTAGATAATTCCAGTTTCAGTAAAGAGCATCCAGTCTTCTGTTCTGTTGACTACAGCAACTATATTGTCTATATGGGAAGCAAATGACAGCGTGTCCTCCAGTGTCACACACCAAGGTATTTAAAGGTCTCCACTTGGTCAAGATTTTGTCACAGGCCATTCTGGATGACAAAGGGTGGAGCTTTCCTTTTCTGTGGGAGGCTAGAGAATAACATGGACTGTGCCTTTTTGTAGTTTAGGATGAGTTGGTGGTTGGAAAACCAGCTTTGTGAAGTGTTGACATTACTTTGGAGGGTGTTAGACAATCAAGGTCAAGGTTGTTGGTATAAATGATAGCATCATCAGAACAGAGGAGAACACTGGATGCCTGACAGGCATCAGGCAGTTCATTAATGAAGAGGCCAAATAGGAGTGGGTCCAGGATGGAGCCCTGGGGGACACCAATAGATACTCTCCTAACATCAGACAAGGAGCCTTCAATCTTCACATGCTAAGTGTGGTTCACAAGGTAACTGTGGAACCAGCCCACTGTGTTCTGGGACAGACCCAGGTCAATGAGTTTGTTGAGTGAGAGCTTATGGTGACTAGTTGAATGTTTTTGTAAGGTCAAGGTAGATAGCTCTGACCAGGTGACCACTGTAAAGTACCTCATGTACACAGCTGGTGTATTCCAGGAGTGCCATATTGGTGCTGTGGAGCTTTCTAAAACCATGCTGCTGGACACACTGAACATTATATTTTTCAAGATACGCGACTAGTGCATGGAGACTTCTCTCCAGAGCCTTTGATGGGAGAGAGAATAGAAGTTGCCTGCCATTCACTAATCTGTAGCAGTTGCCACTTTTGAATGCTGCTGTAACAGAGCAGATTTCCACTTTTCAGGGAACTACAAGTAATGCAGGGAAAAGTTAAAAATTCTAGAGCTGGGATGTGAGAGTTCCTCTACTGCCAGGCCAAGTGATTTTATGTTGAGCTAGTCACTCCCAACGCTGATTTTCCCAAGCAACCTACTGATATATTTTTATTAGTTGTTTTAACCAGGTATAGCATACTAAGCTGAAAGCTTTTTTACAGGAGCGAGCTGGGAGCACAAGGAGGTTAAGTGACTTGCTCAGGGTCACACAGTATGCAAGTGGAAGCTGTAGGATTCAAACCCAGGTCTGGTCTGCTGGATGTTACCAAATTTGCAGCTCAGAGCCTTAGACCACTGCGCTATACTGCCTATTTCAAGTTGTCCTTGACTGACACAACTTTAAAAAAGAATTTGAGGTTACTATTACAACCCCATTTATCCAAAAGTTGGAGGGGACACAAAATTCTTTTGGATAAACAGGGTTTCGGTTAATCAGGGATGCTGTTTCTGTGACATGTGGTATGCACTGTGCTGTGTGACAAACTGTAACAAAAGCACAGACAATCAAGAAGGGCACTAGCAGAACAATAGCAATATAAAATAATACACTGAGGTACAGGTATAAACACTGTCATTCCGTACTTTACTATAAAATTTGGTGCGGTCATTAGAAAAGAACATAAAGAAACACTAAGTACCACAAAGCAGAAACACAGAAAGTGTCACTTAGCTTTCATTAGCTGTCCTTTTGGCTGTTTCCTTTGGTAGGATTACCTTGAAGTAATCCCTGATCCCCTTCTGTTTTTTTTTGTTTGTTTTTTTTGCTTTTGAAGTTTTGATAGCTTTGCCCCAAAGCTGACACAGCAGAAGCAGGTGCAGTGTATCAGTGTCTCTCTCTGGCTCTCCATCCAGCTCAAGCACCTTTCTAAGGACTCTATGGCTTCTGCATCTGTAGGGATGGACGGTGTCTTTTTCTCCTCATGTCTGCTGCTGCTGCTGTACTCCAGTGCTTGCCCAAATGGACCCCTCACACACAGCTCTTAAGACTTCTGTGTCTGATAATTCCTCATGTCTGGGATCATCCATGTCTTGTTGCCATGCCTCAAAATCAATCTGCGCTTGTTCAGTGATACGTGTAAGATCTTCCTCTGCTTGAATCACCTGGTCATTGACTGAGAGGGTGTCTGAAAACTCTGTGTTCATGATGGATGATTTTTGCCAGCATTTTGAAATCATTTGAGCTAGGATTTCAGACCAGCTTTCTGCCAGCACACCAATTGCATCTTTTATTGTTAGTGATTTTATAATAGTACAGAGATCATTGTGCTCATTTTCTTCATTCAGCACTTGCATTAACAGCTTGCTTTTGTAAAGCCTCTTTTGTGTAGCAATGATCCCTTGATCCATTAGCTGGATCTTTGCCATGATGTTCACTGGTAGGAACTCTCAGTGAATTGAGCCATTTGGGGTGGCAAAGATTCAGTGCTGCAGTGGGCACCAGCATTGTCCACGAGAATCACAGCTCTTGCAGGTTGACCAGAGGACCATAGATGGGAACATACAGATGGCACAAAATAGGTAAATAACCATTCCTGACAGATCTGGCTGCTCATCCAGGCACTGCACTGAGCATAGTACACAACAAGTAGATTGGTAAGGTAAACATGTTTGAAACATCTTGTTTCACTGACTTGCCAATGACTTACAGTAGCAGCTTGTGACTACCAGTCTTGTTTGCACCTGCCAACACAGTGAGTTGCTCCTTGTTTTTTTTTTTTAATCCTGGAGCATGCCTTTCAATTCCTGATGCCAACATTTTTTCAGGGCACAGTTTCCAAAAGGATCCCATCTCATTGGCATTGTAAATCTGCTAATCTACGAGACCCTCCCAAAACATGAGTTCCTTCATTTTATTTCTGAAAGGTTCAATTGATTTGCAGGAAGATGACCGACATTCACCAGTGATTACTAGTTGGCGGATACTGTGGTGGTGTTTAAAACGGTCCAGCCAGCCTTCATTTGCAGCAAAGTTTTGTTCAACACTCATCTGCTGGTTGAACTGTCTGGCTTTCTCTTTTAAGATGTTGCCAGAGTTGGGATGCCCTTAGCCCAATTCTGCATTAATCACAGGTAGACAACATGGTCTAAATTTTCATCCCTGCAGGTGTGCATTGTTTTTTGGAATGAAGTCATGTCAACACTCTCCATGGTGGGAGCAAAGTCTATTATTTTGTCCTTTGCTTGCTGAATGTCATATACGGTGGCTTTGCCAATTCCAAATTGGCAGGCAACATCCACTACCTTCTCTCCTGCCTCCAGCGACTCTAGAACATGGAGCATTTGTGCCATGTCCAGCACAGAATGCTTACATTTTGCCATGACTAAAAAAAATTCAATGTAAGGTCAGATAAGCTGTAAACTGTTAACTGAGCTCTGAACTCCATAACTCCATACTTTACATGACAACATCCAGCACTTTATGCGCCCACACTTGGCTTACATTAACTAAGTGCTAGCAGCTGGATGCCAATCAGTGTCATTGCTGTGCTGTATTGTTTGATCAGATTAATGTTAACGCATTTGAAGTTGCTTAATTGCAATTCAGTTCACAGTGAGTTCACAGCCAATTTGCCGTCAGTTGTAAGTATTTCTATATCAACTAAGATCGGAGGAAATCAGCATTTTGGATAACTGAGGGTTTTGATTATCTGAGGTTCCTATAAATGAGGTTGTACTGTACTTGGTTCAGAGTCCAACATCTAAGAGGCTTTGGGACCAGTATACCCACAGAAAGTCTGGGCAGCTTCAGCAAGGATGACCGAACGTGGGTCAATGAAGGCTGAATTGAAAAATTTGGCAACTTCGGTAGGATCTATGACCTCACAACCTTTAACTGAGAGCATCTTAGGTGAAGCTTTATCACTCTTGTTGAGGAGTGTGGAGACATTGTCCCAGAATCTTTTGCCATGGCTCCAGTTCTGGGTCTGCTGATCCTTGCATAAATCAGATTTGGCTTTCCTAATCATTCTGGTACACTTATTCCAGGTTTCACTGAATCTTTGCAGGTGGACTGGGGATCCCAATTCCCTGGCCAATGCTCACAAGTTGCCCCATTCTATCATGCAGGCAAGAAGTTCCGGGGTAAACAATCCAGACGATGTACCTCTTTCCTTGTATTTTTGGATGGGTACAAATTTATTACAGGCACCTGTGAATTTACAGATAATAAAATCAAGGGCCACATCAATATCTGGAGTGGCATCAAGAAAGCTCCAATCAATTTGGACCAAGTGGGCTTTGAATTCAGGCACCTTTGTTTCAATTAGGACCCAGCTAGATATCATCCATGGGTGTGGTCTGGGTTGTTTAACAGCCCATACACAGTGTACCAGGGAATGGTCACTTTGAGTATCTGATCTAGGGTAGAATGATGATGGCTAGTGGGAAGAGAACATTATGAGACCAGGTAGAGAGGAAGACAGAAAATCTTTCAAGTGGTTGCTGATGCACATCTCCAACATCTTATGTTCATCAGTTTGTTAGCTCAAGGATTTCCATACTTCTGAGGGGCAGCAAATCCACAGCCACTTCCACCTCAAGGGTAGCAAAAATAGGAGCCAACTGTCACATTCAGAAGAAAAAAGGCACTCAACTCTCACTGGTCGAGTCCCTGGAAATGGACCAGAAATATAAAGCCATCAGACCAGAAACAAAAAAGTTAACAAGAGCAATTGTGGAAATGCTAGTCACTGACTTGCTGCCACTCTCTTTTGCGAGCAACATAGGTTTTCTACAGCTAATGCAAGTTGCAGCATCAAGGTATCAAGTGCCCAGCCATACCTACTTTTCCACAGTGGCTCACCTGATTGGTATCAGAGTGCTTACAAGACTGTTGCATACCTTGAAAATATCATTTGTTTAAGCAGTTCACATTACCACCAATATGTGGACCAGTAGTCAGACTATTGATTACATGGCAGTGACTGCCCATTGTGTCAGTTCCCCTCTTCCTTCTCCTCCTTTCCCTCTCCTTCCTGTTCATCCTCCTCTGAGTAAAGTGCCAGCAGAAGCAGCAGCAACAAGTGACTGGGGCCCCCAGCCTCCACTATCTGACAACTTTATGTATTGTTAGCATTGACAATGACTATCATGCAGAAAACTTGTTATACTACCTTCAACACAAGTTTGAAGATGGCTGACACCACAGTCATTAACACCAGGTTTCACAGTATCAGGTAATGCAAAGAACAAGGTAAAGGCAGTTGACAATGGGGATTACACACATGTTCCATGTTTTGCTCATTTATAAATCTGGTAGTTCTGAGATTCCTAGATGAGGAAGACACCACTGTGCAGACGTGTAGGTCTGGAAAGAAAAGTTTGTGGTCATTTTAGCCATGCTGTAAAAGCACTGAAGCTGTTATGAAACATTCAACTGTGGAACCACCCCTCCACCATGTGAAACAAGATATGGCAACAAGATGGAATTATGCCCGTTACATGAAGGAATGGCTGCTAGAACAACAGAAGGCTGTCCTCCAGTATGTCATTGAGCGTGGTATTGGCAAAGGTAAACACCAGCCAAAACCAGTGGTGCCTGATGGAGACTCTCATAGGAGACTACATAAGTGGTACATGCTGATACAACTGGTCTAAGCCAGGTACTCCCCCTCATTGCCCTCATTAACCCATTAGCCTGTGGCTTCTTCATATAAAAACTCAGCATAAGCACAAGGAGGATACCACTGCTCCTAGTGTAGTAGAAAGGATAAGATCACATTTCTGGCACACACATTTCAAAAATGGGTACAGCTGACCGCTAGTGTTGTGGCCACTCTCTTGGACCCTTGGTTCAAAGACACATTTGAGACATTCTTTGATGGACAAGAATGCGGTAAAGATTAGCAGTCCTATAAAACCTGGCTTATCCATCTGTTTGCTGTATGTATTGCAGAAAACAAGATCAGGAGCATGAATAGAGCAGAGGAACAACACTCATTGTCATCCCTTGCAATTGTACTGACAGGCCAGGTTGAGGATAGGGAAGAAGGAGAATCCCAATGTGTTAACACTGTCACTACTGAACATCACAGAAGTCACTCATTTTTGACTCCAAGTCAACCTGCTATTTCTGCTGCACTGCTGCTGCATCTCCAGAAAGACAGCCATTGCTACTGCAGCAAACCACTCTGGGAACAACAGTCTGACTATGGCTTGGTGAAAAAGCATGGTAAGTCACTTCTTGACACAGTGGTGCCTGAGATGCCATCAAACAGAATGGTGCATGATTATCTGGATGAGAACATGCCACTAGCAGAAGGAGATGAGCCTGTATTGTACTGGTACCAAAGGAAGGCCATTAGGCCTCTTTGACAGAGGTAGCTATTGATCACTTCAGTTGCTCACTTGCAAGTGCGCACTTAGAATTAGCAATGCTGCAGGCAATACTGTCACCAACAGGAGAGTATGCCTTTCAACCCAAAATATAGAAATGCTCACTTTTTTAAAAATTAACCAGCCCCTTTTTTCAAAGCCATTTTTTTCATGGCTTGTATTGGATGATAAATCTCCTACGTTTCCAGCTGGGCTAAAGGCAGAGGAGATGATGAAGTGGATAGAGTGGGTTTCTGTGTCCATTATTTTTTTTTGGAATCAGTAGCCTACACACACACACACACTCAAGTCTTCTTCAGATTAATGTTTTGTGATTTTTTTTGCCAGGTGTACTAAGAATAAAAATAAATAATTTCTGTGGCAAGGTTGACCATGAAACCAGTGTGCACAACACTTATCCATGGCATAACAGGAAGCCTTGTAGCCCCACTGTGGGATACTGCACTATTGTCTTCACTCAATCTTCTTCAGATTAAACTTTTGTGAAATTTTTGGCAGGTGGAATAAATAATTTTTGGGGCACCTTTGCCCATGACACCAGTGTGTATGACACTTATTCATATCACAATGGGAATTTAGTTTTTATTTTAGATTTATTTTAGGATTTCTTATTTATGTTTTATTCCCAGTGCCCAGATCACACTGCAACAAAACAGCTCAGGAACACACACACACACACACACACACACACACACACACTGTATATGCTGCTTCAGGATGGAAGGAAGGAATTGCAGCAACTTGGGGAACATAAAGCGTTTCAATTTTAAAACAGCCACAAAAACAAAAAAAAATTATTTTTTAAAATTCGTTTATGGAAGCCAGCCATCGGTGCAGCAGTAGTGCTACCACACCTGATGCCAGTGATCCAGGTTTGGGAACAAGCCTGGATCACTGGGAGCTGACTTGGGGGGGGAGGAAGGATTGATCATCCTGATGGATGCTGTCCTCCCCCAGGAGGGAGGACTCATACACTGCCCAGCCCTACTGCCTGTGGATGCATGGGCAGTGGGACACAGCTTGCAGCACCAGGAGGGGAGGACACTTTTAGGTGCTTGGCAGTGATGTGTGTCAGCATGTCATCATCCTTAACATAACAGTCCTTGTGCTGGCATCCTCAGGGTTAGGGATGGGGGGGGGGAGTTAAAAAAAACACTGCTATACCATATGAAGATCCCTGGAGCAATGGGAACTGGATCAGTTTGCTATATCTGCCACATAGCTGCCAGCAGTGGGCACAAAAGCACAACAAAAAATGTGTTTATAGGATGCCTCCAGATGCCAGCTGCCAGGGGCCAAACACAGGCACACTGCCAGCTGGCACACACTTTGCTGCCCACTGCTCAGATCACGCTATAGAAAGCTGCTTCAAGACCCAGGAGTAGGAAGAAGGAACTGCTGTAAGCAAGTCTGCAGTTTGAATGAATGTAAAGAGTTTGAAACTGCCACAAAAAGAAATGTAAACATGAATCGTGCATGATGAAATTATTTTTATGGAATGCCACCAACGTGCCAACATCCAGTGGTCAGGCACTATCCTGCTGCCAGTTGGTGCACACTTGCTGCCCAGTAAAATTAGTATATAAAAGTAAGCCACCCAAGAAATTCACATCTCAGGCTTCTGCCAGGAGATTCAGTCATCTGTTTGCATGCCCTGCAAAGATAATAGTTCTGCAATTAAAAAACAATGTGTGCTGTACTGCTGAGATTAGGCAACATGTGGGCACTGGCAGACTGCCAACTCAAGCCCCATCTGTCCACTGCCAAAGTGCCTAGCCCTAAGAACACTCTCCCAGAGTCTAGTCTCTCTCCTTTCAGATCTCTCTCTCTCTCCCCCAGGCATGCCCCTGGTCCCAGAAGCCTGCTACAGCACTGCTCAGACTGACTTTTCACTTTTTTTAATTTTTCCTCCTAAATATTCACCCTGCAGCAGCCCTGCTATTTGCAGGACTAGTACAGGTTGAACTTGTGAAACTTTTGAAGATTTTCTTATTTTCATTTCCTCACTGTTCCCAAAGTTTGGTCCTCCCTTGGACAGATATAATTCTTGGCCGGCATCCCACCCTTCTGGAACTCTTTTCCTGCTAGTGTACAGGCTTGTAATTCTCTTAGGGGGTTCAAAAAAGGACTTACGGTTCATCTACTAGAACTTAACCAATGCACTTGCTAGCGCTGATTCAGTTATTCTCCTCTGGGATAGATAATCCCCTAATGCAACTTTCTCTGTAAACATGCATGACAAGTATTTATTTGAACTACGCTAGGTGCTGCTGTCTGAAACTTGCCACATTGCTATTCTAGAATTTGTATTATAAACATTGCCTCATCTGTTTTTCTCCTATCTATGTTCACTGTATAACTTACAAAATGCCATCATGTTATTGCAATGTACTGTCATGGATTGTTTTTACCTGTGATTAATCCCTGGTCATCCCTGAAAAAGGGACTGTCATGGTCCCAGTGGGTTTACCCAGTCAACAAAATTAAATAAATAAATGAATAAATAAATTTGCTTTTTAAAGAATTTTCAGCTAATTTAACTAGAAGTGACTCATAAGCCTGCCTGAGCTACCTAATAGCTGAACGATGGGTGCACAAGTGAACTTTCACACTGACTCATATCACTGAGCTGAGTCTAACTCCAAATTAAGGCTGTGACCCACACTGTGCCCTTGTTAAGTGTTTCAGATGCAAACTACAGTTGGTGGTTTGACTGGTTCACCTGGACTGCACCATTTACACCAGAGTGAACCAGTCAAACCAAAAGTCCACCTATTTCTTTAAAAGTTCCCCACCTCCAAAAGAGTTGAACACCCAAAGTTGGAGTTGTTCGATTCTTTTGTAGAACCAAACTTGCAGCCCTATTTTTGAGCAAAGCCAAAATGGACATACTGGCACACTTATTAAACAGCACTGAGATTATTTAACTCGCCACTTTTCAGAGATGATATAACCTAGACAAAAAAAGTATACAGTACAGTACTCCCTTTCCTTCAGTTCTCACATATGCTCCACATCAACCTACCCTGTGCTCCAGTTGTCCATGATTTCATGGAAAAATAAGGTTTCTCATTGATATTCATAGTTATCCCTGCTCTATCCTTGGTCTTTTTTCATGATAACTCCCTTTATGGTTTTCCATGATTTATACACAAGACTGTCCATGGTTGATGAACATGTACAAATATCTGAAAAAAAAGTATAAGCAAGAGAGATTAATCAGGGGAACTAAATCTATTTTCAATTTGGTAAATGAAAGAAAAAAGATTTTGATAAAATAACATATTAAATTATTTCAGGTAGCAGCCATGGTTTTCCATTATCTAAATACGTTTTTTAATGTCCACGCTTTATGATAACTTTCATGGTTCTGATTTTAAACATACTATTAATCAAATTTATTAACTTTGTGTCCTGTTTAAGATTATATCATGGATGGTATCTGGGTTAAAATATAAACACTATTTTTATCACATTAGTAGTCCCATCATTTAAACTAATTGTAATATATGGATATTTAAAATAATACTATTGAAAAGCATATCAAAAATTTCCAGTAATACACCGGAGCCAAAGTGATAATACCATCATTGGCTAGTGATAATACTATTGTTCGGAGCTCATAATACTATTGTTTGAGCTCTGAATGATAATATTATCACAAAACTTGAACAGCGCAAACTCAAGATCATAGGCAGCTTCCTGACATCCCTAGAGCTGTGTGTGGTGACATTGGTAAAACCGCACCTTCTGATTGGATGCGCTTTCTTTGAGGACGGATCAATAATTTCAAAAAACATGGCTTGTGTCTCTCGCTTAGCAAGAGAAAATTGTTCCTTCGGTTCACTACTCCTACTTGGAGTCTGACTAAGTGACCACAGCAACCGTCGCTCAAGAAAAAAAAAGTTGTTACCGCTGTTTCGTTTAGCAGTTTAACACTGCACAGTTTAGCGGTTTGAATTTTTTTAAAGTTTTCAATGTTGCCGCAATCACTGGCTCCTTCTCAAATGAAAATCACCTCAGCACCCCAGTCAAAGATTCCTCATTCTTTGGCAAAGGTATGCACTGACAGTTTCCTCGCATCCATATATTACAAAATATAACAAATACATTCTTGTGTTACAAGGCAGTTCTTCATCTCAAGGATCTGGGGGCACTTGAAACCTCTCAAGCTTCGCTCTCGAGGTTTACTGTGCCCCCAGATCCTCTCGATGAATTACTGCCTTGTAATACACCAGAATGTATCTATTATTCTAATTATATTATGAATTCTACGGTAAAACTGTATAAATGTTTCTGGTTGTCAGTTTAGTCTAATTGTCGAAATCCACTTATGCTCTTTGTATTAGCCTAGATTATTTTAAGTGGTATTTCAGGTATCAACCCCATTTGTGAAGATTACATTGAAGATTCAACTCAACTGATTTCATTTGTTTCTAGTTGGTCTCTTTTTTCAGTTTATACCATGTTTTTTTTTTTCTTTCAGCTATGTATAATCCATTCAAAGCTTTGCCAGGATAAATTTAACTAAATCATCCCATCTCTTATCATAGCTGTAAATGATAGCTTCCTAGCATATCGTGTTTTGTTTTTCAAAGCAAAACAAAAAAAAAAAAACAATAAATACTCAAATTGTAGCTGTATTCCTCAAATTTATATCTTATCAATAGACCAAATTAATTAATAAATTGTGTTGTTCTAGTTTGCTTCTGTTCTCAGTCAAAGTTGCTATAGAATTCTTCAAGCATGATCTCCCTGTATAATGTCCTTTTCCACTATGTTTTCTGAATGCTATGGGCACACCATGATCAGCTATGGGTTGCACTATTGTGTCATTATGGAGTATAAGCCCAAGTTCCTAGTGTGGGAGTAAAACACATGATGATCCCATCTTCCAACCATGCAGGCAAGTATGCTACCCACTAAATTAATGAATGTGATGACCCATGAGAGCTTTAACCCTATACAAGATAGACATGATGTCATAGAGGTAGCCTTAAAATAAGGCTTTTATTTTTTTTATACAAACGTAACCCTTTTTCATCTGAATTAAATAGAAGTCAATCTCATCTTAAAGTAAAATTAAATTATTGTGAGAATAATTATAAAAAGGTCACCAATGATAAATTACGGAATGTATAATGACATTGAGAGGCAACATAGCTTTAAAAAGTGTTTATTATTTTGAATTGGTGGGATAATTAAGTGATAACATTCAGTTGTTTGGAGTATACGAAGCAATAACCGGCTTCTGTGGATGATTAAATGCTGAGGTGAAGCCGAGGAGTTTAATCATTCATGGAATCTGGTTATTGTGAGTATACGCCAAACAACTGAATGTTATTGTTATTGTATGACATGGAGTGATGTAATTTAAAAAAAAATTGAAGTACAAAGACATTTTGTGTGGACCGTCAGAAAATTGTACACTGTGCCTTTATTCACTGAAGCAGGAGTCTAGGCATGTGCACTGGTAGAGATTTTAATCAGCATGTGTGGAATCCTGATTTAGTTTTTTGAGAGAAACTATATAACTTTGCAGTGCTCGTTTTAGGCTGTGAGTAAATATGTGCTATTCTGTGTTGGCAGGTGTATGAAAATCAATGGTTTAGTTGTATTTTATGAAAAATGTTCAAGTTCAAGTTCAAGTTTATTGCAAGAAAGACTCCGTTGAGCAAGCTCATTCACAAGGAGGTCCTGAGGCACATACACATACTGTTTGCAATTACATAGACAGGAGACATAAAATGTAGAACAACAAAGAAAAAAATATATATAATACAAGAGGTATACACAATAGAAGTCCTTATGCTATATAAGCAGTACATTCCAGCTTTAACCTTGCCCTAAATTATGCAACACATTTCAGCTTAATAAGTAGAGGGCCAGTTGGTACCTAGGAAGTTGGCTTGGCGTTGGGGGCCTAGTAGCACCTACATATGTCTTTTAATTTAGAGATAGCTAGTGTTTTGTAGGAGTTAATTGATACGATGCTGGTTAGCTTCAGCATGGCTTGTAGTTGGTTCCAAATGTTTGGGAGGGCATATGAGACAGCTCTTTGGCCAGCTGTGGTACGTGTCCTGGGAACATCTAGTAGGATAAGGTCAGATTTCCTTAGGGAGTAGGCACTATGTGAGATGTGTATGAGAGACGTTAAAGGAGGCAGTATAGCGCAGTGGTCTAAGGCTCTGAGCTGCAAATTTGGTGATATCCAGCAGACCTGACCTGGGTTTGAATCCCACAGCTTCCACTTGCATACTGTGTGACCCTGAGCAAGTCACTTAACCTCCTTGTGCTCCCAGGTCGCTCCTGTAAAAAAGCTTTCAGCTTAGTGTGCTATACCTGGTTAAACAACTAAATAAAAAATAGACAGGCAGTTTGTGGAGTAGTAATTTGAGGGTCCAAATGCCAGCATGCAGGAGGCGTCTGGTGGCAAGAGAGGTCCACCCAACTGCTGCATAAAGATCACAGTGGTGGGTCATGTATGCAGAGTTAGTAATGAAGCGAAGAGCAAAGTGATAGAGTACGTCCAGTTTAGATAGGCTCAAGGTTGGGGAGGAGACAAAGATAATGTATCCGTAGTCAAGCAAGGGAAGGAATGTTGCTTGGACAAGTCTTTTGCGGGTCGCGAAAGAAAAGAGGGTCCTATTTCTAAAGAAGAAAGCCAAGTGTGCTTTAAGCCTCTTTGATAGATCCTTGATGTGGTCATTGAAGGAAAGCTTGTTGTCTATCCACATACCTAGATATTTAAATTTAGGTACGACTTCCAAGGGTTCACCTAGGGAGGTAACTATGAAGTTTTTAGGTGGGGTAGGTAGGGCACCGGACAAGGCAAGTCTCGAGAAAATCATTGTTTTGGTTTTTTTGGCATTTAAGAGAAGCTTGGCATTGATAAGGTTGCTTTCTAACTGGATAAAGTCAGCTAGGAGTGCTTCCCTGACTTCAGTTAAGGACAAGCCTAATGTGTACAAAACCGTACCATCAGCAAAGAAATGCATGCTAGAGTTCTTTATGTGGGAGTCAAGGTTGTTGATGTACAGGGAAAAAAGGATTGGTCCTAAGATGGAGCCTTGAAGGACTCCACTGGCAATTGGAAGGGGAGGCAGATAGTAGGCCATCAGCTTTGACTTTTTGTATCTTTCCTGTGAGATAACCGTTAAACCACTGTAAGGTAAGTGGAGTGGCACCTATGTAGGCAAGACAGGTGACTAGGAGGTGATGGTCTAAAGTGTCGAAGGCCTCACTGAGGTCTAGAAAGACTGCACCAGTAACCTTCTTGGTGTCCATAACATGGATACAGTCATTAGAGACTTTAGCCAAGGCTGAGATGGTACTGTGCTTTGACCTGAAGCCAGATTGGGCCAGGTTTAGGAGTGAGTGTGCTTCAAGGTGATTTTTTAGTTGGTTGTATATAAGTTTTTCCAGCACTTTGGAAAGAACAGGCAAGATAGAGGTAGGATGGTAGTTGTTTAAGTCACAAGGATCTCCTGATTTGAAGAGAGGAAGAATATGGGCAGATTTCCAGCAGGATGAAACAGTGGCTGTGGTAATAGAGAGGTTGAAGATGTGAAGGATGGGGGCTGTGAGCTGGGCATAGCCTAACTGCAGGAAAAATGATTCAAGGCCATCGTCCCCTGCACTTTTCTTGGTGTCAAGGCTAAGAATTATGTCTTCGACTTCTTTGTAGCTAAACAGGCACAACTGGAAGGGATGAGGTGGAGTAGCATGTGTAGTATCTGGGCTAGTGTTGCTATTCACTCAGCTAGCACATGGGAGGAGTCGAATGCCAACCCAGCAGTGGCAAAGTGAAGGTTAAGTTCTTTGAGGATTTGCAGTTTATTTTCAACCATCCCGTCCTTGGCCAGAATCTTGGTGGGAAGGGAGGAAGCAGCAGGATGGCCTTCAATGGATCTCAGTGTCAGATTTTTTGGGAGTTCCCTTTGGCCTGCTCTCCAGAGTGGAGATGTAGAAGTTTGCTTTAGTAGCATGTACACTTTTAACACAGGCATTTCTGGCAGTTCTAAATGCCTGCCAGTCTGCCAGGTTCTTTGTGTGCCTGGCCCTAGCCCATAGCTTGTCTCTGTTGGTAAGTGCAGATTTGAGCTCTTGGGTGAACCACAGATGTGAGATTTTCTGCATCCTTATTTTAATAAGAGGAGCATGCTTGTTAATTAGGGTGGTGAGGCTGTCATTTAGGACAGAGACGGCGGCATCAACAGGTTTGGCAAGATGTAGGTCTTGCCACCTGATCGTAGCTAGATCGGTTAGAAAGTTTACTGAGTTGAATTTATGAAACGAGTGTTTGATTCTGAATTTAGGGTGCTGCTGGGTTTTAGATTGGAATCTTGTACATACAATGATACTGTGGTCACTCATGTTGTTATGGAAAACTGCAGAATGTGAGATTTTATGGGGATGCGAAGTTAAGATGACATCTAAGAGTGAGCTGTTGGCAGAGTTAGAAGAATTGATTCTTGTGGGTTCAGTTACTATCTGTGTAAGACCCAGCTCATCACAGATGGCTTTTAGGGAGTGGGATTTAGCAGTGAGCTAATCCATATTGAAGTCCCCTAAGATTATTGTTTCCATGTTAGCAGCCAAAGTTATGTAACTTATTCACAAACAAGTTTTCCCTCAGCTGTGCACTGTAGCAGTATGTGTGTTACTCCGAGAATGTGATGGGGATTAGAAGGGTTTTGTATAAATAGTGTGAGAAACTTTGTAGATGTGGTCTACTGAAGCATAATTTGAAAATGTGTGCGTCTCTGTTTATTAATGTAATGTTTCCTTGTTTTGTGGTGGGCGACGTTGAAGCACGGACAATATGACGCCATTTTTTTTTGTTTTACCTTTGGTTTCTTATGATATGATTAAATGACTGTGGGTGGGGTTTTAGGTGAATAAACAACTCTGTGGGAGGGGTTTTGATGAATATACAACTCTGGGGTTTCTGCAGGTAGTTTGTAGGAGAATAACTGTTAGGTATTCTGCATTGTGATTGGCTAAGAGCAGATACCTGTCCTATAATTAGGATATAACTTAGGTAGCCATCTGCCAGTTAAATGCTGGGGAAAAAGTCATCACTCTGCCTCTAAAATGTAAGAAACAACAATACTATACATGTCTTAATCTGAAAGTTATTTCTCACTCCAAATAAAGGAACAGGATTTCAAATGCTAGTAGCTGAAGCTGTTTAGAGTCCTATAGCTGGACTCACTCAACTTACAACTATAACAAAACCTAGAGATTTTGTATCCAGGTGATTAACAGAATAATAGACCCAGTAGGTTTTGATGGTCTAGTCTCCCAGACACTGTATGTATTCTTGGCTTGCTCAACATGTTACAGTGTTCTCCCAAGAAACAGACACCAATCTTTCTTGACATTACAATGGTGAAAAATTTAATACTGTAACATTGGCAAGATCCAGTTTGCCTCATACCATGTACAACAGCTGGTTTGACCAATTATTGAAATGTTTAGCATATGAAAAGGCTACTCACATAATTCCAGGATGCCTTACGTAACCATCGATTCATTCTGAATCCATGGGACTAGCAACTGTAGCATTTGGCATTCTGCCTCAGTAAATCATGGAAGAACATAGAACAGTTTTCAATAGAAACAAGAGCCAAGACCACAATAAAGGGATTTTAAAGAGCTTTGTAAAATGAAATCAGCTAATCCACTAATTAAATTTACACAGACAGTTACAATTGTTACACTTATTGTTGATGTTATAACAATAGTTTTGTTTTGTACATGTAGTAAGTTGAGGAACATTGTTTTTGTGCAGTATTTAATGTAAGCTACTTACATTAATACTCTTGAAAATTGGACCTTGAGTACTAACGTGTATGATCCTGTATGAAAATCATTTTTACCATACCATACCATACCATACAATACCATACCAAACCACACCCTCCATTCCATACTATACCACACCGTGCCACACTATGCCACACCGCACCAGTGTAAGTCATCTGTTGAGGCAATTCTCCTATCAGGAAAAGCATATTTATTTTATAAAATACACAACCAAAAGTAATAAAATACTGTTACATTCAACCCAGGGTACATTTTTTTTTAATTTATTTTAAAATCAATATATTCAAGATTGTCCAACCTAGATGCACCATTTCATTTACAGTGGGTTTCTGCTTTTGTCTAATTTTTACAGATGGGAATAACAAAGCTCACAAACTTAAATGAACAATTTTAAAATGGGAGTGAAAAAGAAGAGCAGGATTGACTGAACTACATCACTGATCACACAGCAAGATTCAAAGCAAGATTCATCTTCCTGAACAGCTGGCTGTCTATCAAATGTAAAATATCTAGTTCAGACATTTTCGGGGACTAAACAAGCCATTTTATAAGTGCAGTAACTGATTCCAGGGTGTGCAGTAAAACAGATCTTATTGTACTTCCCAGTTGGTTGAAAGCACTTTGGTGTGCCTTGTGATTCACAAGTTACGAGTTGTGTGGACAGCATTTTCTCATCCTAAACATTTCAAGAATTGATCAAACTAGCTGATGAATCACCAGGTTACCCGGAACACCTAGGGTCATTGGGTAACATGTAGGCAGAATACTTGGGCAGATTCGGTGAGCCTGGAGGTCCTTATCTGCCAGCAGTTTCTATGTTTCACCTTGACCATGCACTAAGACTGATCTTACCACACACCTTGTTGTGGATTATTGCTTATGTTATGCAGTGAGCAAATGCATGTAATGGGATTCATGCCAATGATTTCATTGCTTTCTTGTTGAAAGTACAAGCATGTAAAATAATTCTAAATACTGTATGATAGAAATCTGTTATTATGCCAATGTTTAAGTAGAACACTTAGTGTGAGCATACTAGAGAGGTAGTTTGCAGGGAAAGCAATAAATGGGAGCTGTAAAAAGATTCTAAGAGAGAAGACATATACAAGATGTCTGTTTTTCATGCATCTCTCCACAGGGACAGTATCCATAACTTTGATTTTACTGATACTATGTTTTATATATCCAAATCCTGTTGTAACATTAGAACTTGACAAAAACATGTATCTAATTGCTTCTATTCCTTTGTTGATTGTTCATACTGTAGGTATTTTACTACAACCCATATTGTTAATACTCTGGATTCAGAGTTATTGTGTAGTTTTAAAAATCCAACTGATCTATGAGAGAAATAACAATATGTGCCATTTTACAGAGGCGGTGGTCTAGTGGCTAGAGCACAGGCATGGGAATCAGGAGACCAAGGTTCAAGTCTTACCTCAGCCACTTACTCACTGTGTGATCCTGAGCAAGTCACTAAACCTCTAAGTGCTTTTTCTCACCTACCTGCAAAACAGAGAATAACGCAAAGATGACTGTGTGTTATAAAGTTTTTTACACACCCAAGGTGTGTGATGACCCATAAACCTCAAGAGTGACGCTCAAGAGGTTTGTGTGGTCAAACTCATTACACACTGAGGGTGTGTAAAAAAAAAACTTCATAAGCACACAGTCACTTAATGTTTTATTTTTTCATAATAACTAATGCAAGGACATCAGCACAAAATGTATGTTTCCAACAGGGAGAGTGAAGCACAAGCCCTCCAGATGCTGTAATAACTGGGTATGTCATCATACCAAGCTATTATAGCATTTGATCACACTGATAATCAATGTGATAAAGGGGGTCACCACTTGTTATAATAGGTAAAGGTAGGGCTCCACTGAAAAAATTGATATTGTAGCTTAGGTAGGCCCTCCTTGGTAAATAAACAGTACACATCTCTTTTGAAAAAGTTCTTCCAATCCAGGGGCAAAATGCATTTTACACCAATTATGCTACATCTGTGAGACATAGCAGCAATATGCAAAAACACACCATTCCATCTATTTGGTGCTAATGCAACTAGATATACACAAATTATGGAAGCTATAGTACATACCAGTGTCCTGAGATATGTGTACTCTGCAGATGCTATAGTAAGTATCTAAAGTACACAAGTGTGACCCCCTCCCCCCACAAATTGGGGTTTCTATAATGTCTTCCTGGGCTCCTAAATGCCCACTGTCAAGCTGGTGTCCTGCCTTCAGTAGTTCTATCTGCCCATGTGAGAGTGACCTAGTGAGCCTCCTCACCTGTCTCTTTAAGAAAATGGCTAAGCTGTGTTTAGAAATTAGTCTGGGCTGGGTCTGAGTAATTTAAGGCTCATGACCAGCCAGACAGTGTGTTATTTAGCTTCATTCTGCAGTCGCTAATTGCGTAGAGGGAGCTTTCATAGGAACGGTGATTGTTTACTGTTTAATTGCTGTTATAATAAAGATAGAGAAGTTTGTCTAACCTGCTTTGCAGCTCGAACATTTAGATGGGAGCCACCATGTTATTTATTTATTTAGTGATTCGGAAAAGACCTTTGAGCTCAAGCTCTTTTACAAAGGTTCCACATCATATATTGCAAAACAAAGTACAATAGGAGAAAGTAAAGGTACATTACAATGAACGATACACCCTTAATTCAGAACTTACAGAATAATTCAAAACATAGGTACAAGTAAAATAACAAGAAAAACACTTTATGAGTGTGAGGGGGATAAGCAGCCACAAAGTGTCTTGTCAATAGTTCAGAGTGACGGGGATAGCTGGCAGTGGGGTGAAGAAAGCAGATGCGAGAGAGAGGTATGTACGGCGGTGGAGGTGAAGGGTGGGGGAAGAAGGGCGATAAGGTATAGGGAAAAATGGTGGGTGATGGGAGGCTGAGCAGAGAGGACATGCTAGAGTGAAATGGTGGGGTATGAGGGGGCATGGTCAGGCAGCTTGCATTAGTAGTGACTGTTAGGGAAACTCATGGGACTGTGAGTTGGGGAAGGGAGGTGGCAGGTGCCGAAGGAGCATGATGCAACCTGATTGCTGGGGCAAGTGATGAGAAGAGACAGAGGGAGGGGGTACCTGAGGCCTGCCTAGTGCTTGCTGAGGGCCAGAGAGAGCAGGTGTGGCTGGACTCAGGGGCAGGTGCACTTAGAGAGTGTTATTAGGTGTGGTTCTATGAGATAATAATGAGTGCCGAACAGGGACTCGCATTATCGCAACATCAGGGCAGCGAAAACAATTTCACCACCCTGACATCATCGGTGCATGGAAGAATGGCACCGGGGATCTAAATAATTTGCTTTCTGTGGGGGTTTAGCCCTCTTCACCCCGGTACTTAAACATTTTCAACTCCAGGGAGGGTTCATGTTGAGGGGAGAGCAAAAGCAAAATAAATACAAGTTCTGGGCTGGGCACAACAAAAAAGCAGTAGTGCCTGGACCCAGACTCGAACCCGGAACCCCATGCACTGCAAGTGGAGCCCAACCCCTGATGCCATGGTGCAGCTCAGCAGCCAAACGCAGCACCAACCCTACATCCCCTCCACCCCCTCCCAGGCCACGCTCGCTGTGCTCACTCCCACCCCTCCACATGCGTACATATAGTGACATCCTGTTGCTAGGGTAGCCCACAACCCTACATCTGGTTGCTCTTCCTGCCCCCTCGCCTTTTGGGCTTTTGCCCTCATCATGGTGACGACTTTCAGACGCCGACCTCATGTGCAATCTTAGGTGCTGTTTGAGGTAAGTTTTGGATTGTGCCAGACAATTGATGGCCAAGAGGTGCCCAGGGAGCTCATTCATCCATAGAGGGTCCCGGTAGGCAAATGCATGTTGCCCAAGTGAAGTGCGACAGAAGGGAGATTAGGTTAGGTTCTGGACTTCCAGTATTTGGACCAATCGAACCACTGGAGCCCTAAAATGGAGACTGTCCCCAGGGGTCATGTGGGAAGGAATTCTGTAGTGTTTGTAGTTTTAACTGTCAGTGTCTAAACTGGCCTGCAGGGGGAGCCCCTACTATGACTAACAGTTCCCTCAGCCAACAGAACCTTTTGGATTACAAAGCAAATAGCATTTCCTGAAGCAGTGGATCAGTTAGAGTTGGAGGATTGAAGACTGTACAGCTCGAACTTTTGAGTAGCTGCTCCCAGGAGGAGCATTGGGGAATTGATGGGAAGGCTCTGCTAGCCTGCCAGCCACGTTCTCCTGCCATTGAACTGCCCATTGCAGAAGTTGGACCTTTCTGATTGCTGGCTTAGATCTGCAGCAGAAGAAAGAAGTTTGTTTTTGTGACTTGTGATTTGGACTGAAGACTTGCTCCAGAAGCGATCGGCCTGTCTGATGATAGAATTAGCCTCAGATTGAAAGGTTTGTACAGTGAAGTTGTAGTTTGCAACCAAACAGTACCCGAACTGTGGCTTAGAGAAATAAGTGATTTAAATGTGCTGAATCTGTTTCGTGGGTCGTGATTTGGTTCCCCATGGCAGAATCTTTTATGCCAGCTGGAGGCTTCACCAGCAGAAGATCATGAACTGTTGCAGAACTGTCCATCCTGCCTGGGCCATGCCACCTTGGCCTAGGTCTCTAATCTCACTTCAGAGACCATCTCGGCAAAAGAGCTGCTTGGGGATTCAGCAACCTGCCCACCACCATCGAACAGGTAGGGACCACCCGGAGGTGAGTCGTGTCGGCCCTGCTTCCCCTGGACTTCCAGATCATCACCACAAGGTCTTCATCTCACCTGTCGGATTTGGAAGAGACCACTCCAGTACAATCTCTTCCAGCCTCTCCATCTACCCCTAAGGCATCCCCTATTGTAGCGTCCCCCATTGTGATACCTTCTGTACACCTGGACTCTTATAGCAGGCTCAGATTGTTCTCTGGTGCAGTTCCTGTGCCAGTGAGGGATGACAGCTTAGAAACATGGATGGACTATGCTACTCACTTGGTCCAGAAATGGCAGTGCTCCAAGGGGGAGAAGAGAAAGAGATTTATGGAAAGTTTAAGGGGCCCTGCACTGGAGGCTATTCGGTTCCTTCGATCCACAAACCCGGAGGCCACTACAGCTGAGTACCTCTCTGATTTAGAAGGGGTGTTTGGCAACACCAAATCTGGGGAAGACTTAATGTGGAAGTTCACATCTGCTAAACAGTGGAAGAGTGAGAAGTTGTCTGCTTTTGTCACCCAAATTGAATGGGCCCTGCAGAGAGCCCATAGAAAAGAGGGTGTCCCAGCTAGTGAACTGAACCATGTCAGGCTGGAGCACATCCTAAAATCTGCCCATTAGTCAAGTGTGCTTATGTTAAAACTGAAGTTTCAAGACAGGAAATCTAATCCTCCCAAATACTGTTGTCTGATGAAGGAGATTTGAGAGGCTGAGAATGATAAGGATAGTTGGGAACCATATGCTGGGTCTGCACGCACCACCCTGACCCCAGACAGACCTGATGAGAAAGAGGAAGCTCTTGAGACACAGCCGGTCCAACAGTTGTTGAAAGAGATAAAAGAGATGTGAGCTAGCCAATAAGCTGCTGCAGCATGTGGCCAGCAACTCCGACCTTTGCCCACCTAACACTGAGACTAGCAGTGAGGTCCCACCTGAGGATGTGGGGGCTCATGCTCTTGCCCCTGAAACTCAATTGAATCCAAATTGATGGAAGTGATGAGAGAGTGGTGAACTTTAGTGAGGGACCTCATACACGCTACCCAAACTTCTATCCCCTGGCAGGACAGCGGAGACTGGGAACCTGAGCCCAAACCAAGAGAGAACAACAGAACTCCCTCCTCCAACCATTATAAATTTCGTGAAGAACCAAACCATCCTAATGATCATAGAGAACAGGTGTTCTGCTACAGGAGTGGAGAAGACAGCCATACTTGATGAGGTTGCAATTCTTCTGAGGATCTGTGGAAGGTCACTACTAAACTGCTCAACCTTGTTCGGCAGAGCAATATAAAACCTCAGCCAGGCCCGCCACGAAAATCTTTTTCCTCCAAAACTGCTGTGGGCCAATCTGCATAACAGATTTCCCTGGATTAGTCTGAGATGGTGGATCCTTCCATGGAGACTACAGTAGCAGTTCATGGCATCTCTGTTCAAGCTGTGCTTGACAGTGGCTCACAGGTCACCATTATATTTCAAGACTGGTATGACCAGCACTTATCTGACCTTCCACTCTAACCCCTCAAAGGACTGCATGTGTGGGGGTTGAGTGAAAATTCCTATACTTACTGAGGGTATGTATGAATTTGGTTGTCTTTCCCTACTGCTATTGCTGGCGTGGATGAGCAAGTGGAGACCCTGGCCCTGGTGTGCCTGCCGACTGGACTGTACGATGGTATCCCTTTGTTAATTGGCACCAACACCCATATGTTTGGCTGGCTAGCCCAGCTCTGTCAAGAGAAACAAGCCAAGCAGACAGGAAAGGCCCTACACATTTCAAACTTGATGCAGCAAACCTATGATTTACAGATGCAAAACAGAGAGACTGAGAGAGACGAATCCATGGGGGTAGTATGGAAAAAGACCCAGACTCACTTGTATTGCCTCCAAATGCTCAGTGTACCATTAGTGGTGAAGTGCGCATAAAGAAGGATGCCAAAAACAAGATTCTTATGCTGGAAGTCCCAGACTGGAGTAAACTGCCTGAGGGGCTAATGGTCAAGCCTAGCATTCTACCGGCCCGGGCCCAGGCCCAGGCCTACACTCGGCGGTTAGTGGTGCAAGTACAAAACATGTCAGACCGGGAGGTTCAAGTAGATCGAGGGTGCACCCTAGCTACTGTATATTGTGCAAATACTGCTGTGCTACCCTGCAAAAAGTGGCCTGGAGAGGATGACAAAGTGACCCCTGATCTATTCAACTTTAGAGAGTCCCCTCTGCCTGCAGAATGGAAAGCTAAGATCAGCCAGAAATTGGCTCAGAGGAGCAGTGTTCTCATTGAAGGAATGGGATGTGGGATGCGTCACAGGGGCCGAACACTACATCAGACTTCATGATGGGAGACCTTTCTGAGAAAGATCCCATCGCCTTGTGCCTGCTGACATTGACAGTGTCTGACACTATCTTCAGGAGATGCTAGCAGCGGGAATCATTCAAGAGCCTTGAAGCCTGTACACCTCTCCGATTGTGGTAGATCAGAAGAAAAATAAATCAGTGAGGATGTGTGTGGACTACCGGATGTTAAATCAAAGAACTGTCCCAGACCAATACATCATGTCACGTATTCAAGAGGCTCTCGACTGCCTCAATAGAAGCAAGTGGTTCTTTGTGCTAGACCTTCGGAGTGGGTATTATCAAGTCCTGATGGCCCCAGAAGATAGAGAAAAAACAGCCTTCATTTCTCCCCTTGGTTTCCATGAGTTTCTGCGCATGCTTCAGTGTATTTCGGGAGTGCTCGCCACTTTCCAGCAGCTGATGGAATGAGCTGTGGGAGACATGAACTTACTAGAATGCTTGTCTGTCTTGATGATGTCATTGTGTTTGGCCAGTCCCTTGAGGAACATGAAGCCCGTCTGTTTAAGATTCTTGACCGATTAGAGGATTTTGGATTGAAATTATCAATAGACAAGTGTCAATTTTTCCAAAAATCTGTGAAATATGTTGGTCACATAGTGTCGGCTGAAGGGATACAAACAGACTCAAGCAAAGTGGAGTCTTTGACCTCCTGGCCCCAGCCTAACAATCTGAAAGAACTGCGAAGATTCTTGGGGTTCTGCAGTTATTATCGGCGGTTCATAAAAGATTACACCGAAGTCATTCGCCCGTTGCTCAATTTAACTCAAGGTCACCCATCTACAAACAAGAAATATAAGAGAAGTGCAGGTAAAGAGGAGGAAAAGGTTTACTTTCAGACACATGAACCTTTTGGAGCCAGGTGGATTTCTGAGTGTGAGGTGGCCTTCTATGATATCATTCACAACTCACCCATGCCCCTGTGCATGCATATGCCAACCCGCCAGACCTTATTGTGTTCACTGATGCCAACTTGAAGGCACTTGGTGCAGTTCTATATCAAGAATATGAGGAAGGCTTATGCCCCATGGCATTTACTAGTCAGAGCCTAACACTGTCTGAAAGAAATTACCCTGAACACAAGCTTGAATTTCTTGCATTGAAGTGGGCTGTGGTGGACCAATTCCATGTATATCTTTATGGTGCAAAGATTCTAGTAAAAACTGACAACACTCCTCTCACTTATTTCCAGACTTCAGCTAAGTTGGATGCCACAGGGCATCAGTGGTTATCTGCACTTTCCACTTATGATTATTCTGTAGAGTATCAACCGGACTTGAACCACACTGATGCTGATGCCCTCTCCAGAAGACCTGAGTCTAATGCAAAGTGAGTGAGGATGTCTGAACAGTCTATCAAAGTGCTTTGTCAGAAATTCGATAAAGATGAACACCCCTCTCCTGAAACAGTTGTCTGCCTGGTGGACTGCTTGGGCCCTCCTGACACTTATGTTCCTGCAGTCTACTGCCACCTTGCAGCCTTGGACCTCAGTGCACTACCCCATCTCACCCCTGATAATACACAGTGGGCTCAGGCTCAAGACTCCATGATTAAGCCAGGGACAGATGCCATTCATGATAGAAAAAATGTATCCAAACTGCGTTCTTCAGATCCACAAACTACCCTGTTGTTTAGAGAGGCGCCCAGACTAAAGTTTTCTAACCAGCTACTTTATAGAGGGTCCACAGATTGGCACGGTCAGATTGTCAAGCAGCAACTAGTGTTAGCTACAGCTTTCAGACGTGTGGTTCTACATGCCCTTCATGACCAGATGGGACACTTAGGCTGTGACCGAACTACAGACTTGGCCCATGCTCAATTCTATTGGCCAAAAATGGGGGCTGACATTGAGACTCACATCAGAACTTGCAGTCATTGTCTCTAGAGGAAAGCTCAGCCCCAGAGGGCTGCACCCGTAGTCAATATTTCTACCAGTGAACCCATGAAACTTGTGTGTATTGACTTCTTGTGTCTTGAACCAGATCAAAAGAATATTGGCAATGTGCTAGTGGTGACTGATCATTTTACTCATTATGCCCAGGCCTATTCCAGCAAAGACCAGAAAGCATCCACAGTGGCAAAGGTCATAACTGAAAAGTTCTTTGTCCATTATGGTGTCCCCCAGAGAATTCACTCTGATCAAGGGAGAGACTTTGAAAGCCGCTTGATTAAGGAAATGCTCTCACTCTGGGAAATGTGAAAGTCCAGAACCACTCCTTATCACCCCCAGGGGGATCCACAGCTACAAGAAGGTTTAATTGATCATTACTAGATATGCTGGGCACACTTCATCCCCAGGATAAGTGCAAATGGAGCCAACAGATAAGCATCTTAGTACATGCATGTAACTGCACTAGAAGTGATGCCACTGGTTTCTCTCCTTACTGCCTAATGTTTGGCAGAGGAGGCCGGTTGCCAGTAGACATCTGCTTCGGACTGTCCCCCAATACAGTCAGAGCTGAAAATCACCTTCTGTATGGTCAAAAGTTAAAGGCCCAGTTAAACCATGCCTACCAACTAGCACACACCATGGTAGCAAAAAGGAACTTAGCAAAAAAAGAAAGGCACAAAAAGCATGTCATGACCCAAGAAATGTAACCTGGAGACAGAGTTTTGTTATGGAATGTGGGACTGCATGGAAAACGCAAAATTGCCGATAGGTGTATCACACCTCCTACATTGTTGTCAGCAAGCTAGAGGAACTGCTAGTTTATAACGTGTGTCCAGAAAATGTCCCACAAGCTGTCAAGATAATGCACAGAAATCATTTGCTGCCAATTGGTCAAATTATCATCAAGTCT
This sequence comes from Neoceratodus forsteri, assembly GCA_016271365.2. Classification (NCBI taxonomy): domain Eukaryota; kingdom Metazoa; phylum Chordata; order Ceratodontiformes; family Ceratodontidae; genus Neoceratodus; species Neoceratodus forsteri. Next base: position 824,052,424 of record CM057455.1, on the reverse strand, counting down.
GCACCCCAAAACACTGCTCTTCTCTGGCCTGTAACCAGAGCTGCAGCTAAAAAGAAACAGTTAACCCCCTCTCCAGTTGTCAAGGATTCAAGGCCTTCTCCCAGTCAGGCCCTAAATGACACTGATTGCCAGTCTGAATCTGATGACAGTGAGTGTGAAACTCCCTATTACCAGAGCCCTGTGTTTTCTGTGATTCTGCAGTTACAGCAGTGCTGTAGAAATCAGGGCTGGCTGCAGAAATAAGTGCTGACCGCAGAAATCAGGAAAACCAGGCATATGGTCACAGAAAGGCTAACTATGCTATACGGTGATACAAGGAAAGAGCATAGCTACTGATATGTTAATTTGGCGTGGCATACATACTCATTAAAAGGGCAACAAACTGATGCCACCCGCTACAAAGTTGAAAAGCTAGTGGCCACATGGCATCTTGATTCATGCTGGCTCTTGTTACATTACTCTGTCCAGCCAATATTATTGGGGGGGAGACTGACGCAAGAGTAGCAGAGCTTGATTAGGTCCACAGCAGTTGTGATTTGCTGTCATGTAGGTGTGGCTAGTTCAGCCATGTTAATTTTTCATTGTGAGACTGCTGACCGTACATGCTGAATCCCTAGAAGATGAATTTGGAAGGAAGAACTGGTAGGTGAGCAGTAGTCAAGAAGTAAGAAGATTCAGTGGTGCCCATGGAGGTGGAATCAATTCTGAGTGTGGTGGCAGGTATCGGAGGAGGAGCTGATTGCAGAAACATGCTTGGCTGTAAAGCAAACTGGGAAGGTTCTTACCACTGATGGTTATCGATCACAGTTTTGATTTGTGGGCTGCAGATCTGTACACAAGTATGAGAGTAATTTCATGGCAATTTGAACCTGCAGCCTAAGTGGTGGCATCAAGCTCAATTCTTAACAGAGGTCAAGTTGCCCAGCTACATTAAGTTGGGACCAGGGTATACTAGAACTGGAGCAAGCAGATAAGGAAAAATATCAGAATGGAGAGTTGTATTGATTGCTGCTATATAAGTGGAAATGAGGGTCACTGACTGAAGAACACCCACCCAGAGTTGCAGAAGGCAAAAGAGACATAACACACCAAGGATACCCAACTAAGGTGACACCCAAAAAAAATCAGGAGTCAAAAATCCTACAGGCAGCACAAGTTACACCCTCCATTTGGGACAACCCCAACAAACACTGCTCCTATTTGTTGCAAGACATCTGGAGTATCCCTAGTTTTAAAACATTATAATCTAAAGAATGTTGATCAAAATCAGAAAAAAAAATAAAATGGCTTGCAAGTTGGAGTCTCTTTATTTCTGCTAACTGTAAATATAAACCAGAAGAAATCCAAGCAGGTTTTGCCTTCTGTGTAGTTTTAGCAGAGTGTTTATGTTCTCCTCCAAGTATAACCTAGGAGAACAGCAAAAGTCACCAGTGTCCAGAAAAACAGATGTGCCTTTAAATTCTGGGTGGGAGGGAAAAATTATTAAAAGAGAACACCAGGTTTGGGTTATTGCAGTTTAATATTTGTGATAAGAAGACTGCATGCTGTTAAATGGCCTGCTGTTCCACTTTCAGTGTAGTGAAGTGGTTGCACAAAGGCAATCTAAGGATTAACTAAGACTTAATCCCCTTGAAGGTATGCTGTTTAACCACAATTTATCTGCCACAGAATGGCCGCAGAATCAGCAGTTGTTCTGCCGCAGAAAGTAGGAGGCCCTGCCGCAGAATGTGGGTCCACTTTGCCGCAGTAAACATGGGGCCCTGCCTATTACCCTTTTTATGAGCTGAGTCAGTTGTTTCACGGTAACTCCATGTACAACTTTGGAGATAAAGCTGGACCTTCAGGACTGTCTAACCCTCCAGCCTTCTCCACAGCTCCTGTGCTCCCTGAAAGCAGGGTGCAAAGTGTGACTTCTGATGTGGCTGACTCTTTGTGTCTGGTAGAACAAGCTGAGCTACAAGAAGGAGAGCCAGAAACAGAAAGCACCACTGGTGACATACCAGTAAGTACAGAACTGTTTGCAAACAATGAATCTGACAATGCTATGGAAAATGGTGTTGAGGAAGTTAATGACTCTGAAAGTATCAGTAATATGTTACAAGATTTGAAATCCATAGAATTATTTCTAGATGTCAAACCTGGAATGTCTACAGAGCCAAGTAATGAAAGCAATGCTCATGAACCAGAGCAAACAGAGCCAGAAGCTGAAAGTGCTTCCAGTGCAGAACAGCCAGTGCAGAGGTACCCCTTTCTATAGAAGCAGACTTATTGACAAGCAATGAGCCAGGACTGAGAGACCCAAATACAGCCATTGAAAGAACTGAACCTGTGTCTGCCCCTCCTAGAAAATCTGGAAGAGCCTCAAAGCCAGTAATACGCCTCAGTTATGACTTCCCTGAAAGGCCTGTAGATCTTCCATTGCATGTGGTTCACAAAGCGGTCTTTATTTCTGAAAATTCTTCCAAAACTGAGCTACTCTGCCACTTCTAAGTTGATAGTTAAACCCTCTATTAAGTGTACTGACACCCTTGCCCCATGCAACCCTAGAGTAGCTGATAGGGATAGGCCCCACGCCCTGTAGATTAGTGTACAGGTGGTAACCCAGACCAGAACTGTAAGGGTAATGTGTCTGAATACTTGAACATGTTAAACTGTTTTTGTGAAATGCAATGAAAAATGTGTCCTTATGGAACTGTCATTGCTAAGTGGAAAATATAGCAGTACTGTTGTTATGATATATTTGTCTTACTGATGCATCAGCTTTTATTTTTTATAGTATGCTAATAGAACATGCATGTATCTTTGTATAATGTCTTTATATAGACTCTAATAGTAAGTGTAGACTTGATGTGGATGCCACGTTTTTCCAAGCAGGGAAAATTATAACCCCCCCCTACAAATTGGGGTTTACTATAATGTCTTCCTGGGCTCCTAAATGCCCATTGTCAGGCTGGTGTCCTCTCTTCAGTAGTTCTATTTGTCTGTGTGAGAGTGCCCTAGTGAGCCTCTGCACCTGTCTCTTTAAGAAAATGTCTAAGCTGTATTAGAAATTAGTCTGGGCTGGGTCTGAGTAATTTAAGGCTCATGACCAGCCAGACAATGTATTATTTAGCTCCATTCTGCAGCTGCTACTTGGTCAAAGGGAGCTTTTATAGGAACTGTGATTGTTTACTGTTTAATTGCTGTTATAGTAAAGATAGAGAAGTTTATCTAACCTGCTTTTATTGCAGCTCAGACATTTAGATGGGAGCCGCCATGTTAGGTTCTAGACTTCCAGTATTTGGACCAATTGAATCACTGGGGACCTAAAATGGAGACTGTCCCCAGGGGTTTTGTGGGAAGGAATGCTGTAGTTTTTGTAATTTTAACTGTTGGTGCCTAAAATGGCCTGGATGGGGAGCCCCTACTCTGACTGACTGTTCCTTCAGCCAACAGAACCTTTTGGATTACAAAGGAAATAGTCAGAACTGCCTGAAGCAGTGGATCAGTTAGTGTTGGAGGTTGAAGAGTGTACAGCTCAAACTCTGGAGCAGCTGCTCCCAGAAGGATCGTGGGGTATTAGGTGGAAAGGCTCTGCTGGCCTGCCTGCCATGTTGTCCTGCTATTGAACTGATTGCTGGCTTAGGTCTGTAGCAGAAGAAAGAAGAAGTTTGTTACTGCGACTTGTGATTTGGACCAAAGACTTGCTCCAGAAGTGATCAGCCTGTCTGATGATAGAATTAGCCTCTGATTGAAAGGTTTGCGCAGTAAAGCTGTAATTTGCAACTGGACTGTATCCAAAATGTGGCTTAGAGAAATAAGTGCTTTAAATATGCTGAATGTGTTTTGTGGGTCGTGATTTGGTTCCCCACAGCAGAATCTTTTACGCCAGCTGAAGTCTTCACCAGCAGAAGATCATAAACTGTTGCGGAACTGTTCATCCTGCCTGGCCCCTGTCAACTTGGCCTAGGCCACTACTCTCACTTCAGAGACCATCTCGGCAAAAGACCTGCTTGGGGATTCAGCCCCCTGCCCAACACCATCAAGCAGGTAGCGACCACCCGGAGATGAGTCCTGTTGGCCCTGCTTTCCCTGGCCTTCCAGATCATCACCACAAGATCTTCATATCGCCTGTCTTGCACCCAGGTTCTGGTACCATGAGTACAATCCAGGGTAGTTCCCTGCAACAACAGCCAAAAAAAATTGTGGTACCATGTAATTGTTTCTTTTTCTGGTTTAAAGTAACGGACTGATCCTTCTGGCTTGGATTACAAATAATTGGGTTGTGTGCATGTTTAACTGTTTTCTTTCCTAAGTGCCCCAACAACAACTGCAACGCCAGCCACCCTGGGCAATACTTCAGGCTAGCCTGCATGACATACTGGGTACCCAGGGTCATGGAACTGTTTAAAAGGGTCTTACAGTGCATGCTGAACCAACCTGAATTAAATCAGAGTGCTAATGATTTTGCTAGATTCACCGGCCCTCCCTTGTTCACTGCCCCTAAATAAATCTGTCTGTTTTCACGTTTAACCTGGCTAGTGTGCATACTATTAGTTGGGTTACAGTGATAAGATTGTATTGTTGCATTGCTGATCTTATTTTTCAGGGGGTCTCCAGGGCAGTTGCAGCAGATCCAGCCCTGTTGGTAAGTGAAAGGGGTGTGAGCATATTATTACTGTTATCTAGTGAATGTGAATGTATCATTGTGTTACTGTTTAGGCCACTAGAAGGGTTGGTGGGTGGTTACAGTGTTCCAGAGGGTTATAACAGGGTAGTTAAGCTACTCCAATACCATTCCTCTGGGCGGAGGCACCCGTTTACAGAACTCAGGCCCCTCAACCTGTGTATTGCCACACAGGCAGGGGTAGTAGCCTGCAGAATAGCACTGCCTAGAGGTTACACGAGTAACAGATTGTGTTCTGGTCAAGCAGCTGCAAGTGAGAAGGCTATAGCAAACAAGTACTGGTCAATGCCTCAATGTTTGCTTGCAAGTTTAGTAGTGACATTGTTATGCTTAGTTAGAGGTAAGGGTAAATTAATTTCAAGAAGGACTCCTGCTTTTATCTATTTTTACAATGTATTTTCCCAGTATAGTAAACTTGAGATACAACATTGCATTTCCAGAGGGGTCCTGCTGCTACCCATTTTTGCAGCTGGGTAGATTGATGCACTAAGAGATTAAGTGACGTGCACAGACTCACAGACTGAGTATTTGACTCTAGCATGATTTGAACTTCTATTCACCTGATTCCCCAAATCACTTCATTTCAAAATCACATCATACATGTAAGCATAAAATACAATATGATTAAAAACAAAGAAAGAAAAAACTCAAACAATACAACAAAATCTGTCACCGAGAGCAGTCCCTGGCAAAACAAAACAAGTAGAAAAAGTTTTATAGCCCTAAATGGCCCATTCTAGTTTTGCATAAAGCTTGACAGTTTCACTTAGTTACGTTGTACAATTCAATAAAACTGAACCTCGCTGAAAAGTATATATTCACATATACCAGTACGATCTAATCCCTTTCTATCAATATGGTTAGACTGGAACTATATTCCAATATAGTCTTATTTAAAGTTCAAGAAAGGTAATACATTAACTAATTCCATAAGGAATGTAAATCCAATAGCCAGAGGTTTGGGTCTGGTTACCTATGTTAGAAAGATATAGGGTAATACAGTATCTATGATTAGGTGAAGAATTAGCATGAATGCAAAGCAATATTATTCTTTTATTGTATTTTAGTTACCAGGACTTCAGGGTCATCAAGAATTCAACAAGGGTTATTTAATGTTTCATGAAGACTAGAATTAAACAAGTGGACAATATTACTTCATAAGGCCCAAATAGCATTTCTGATATGTGGGCAAGCCATTTATCTGTATTTTTCTTAAATAGTGGACATATATAGCAACAACAAAATGGAAAAGGACCTGGGGGTAGTCATATCAGATGACCTAAAGGTGGGCAAGCAATGTGAGAAGGCAGTAAGGAGGGCTGGGGAGATAATGGGATGCATAGGGAGAGGCATCACCAGTAGAAAACAGGAAGTTGTTATCCCTCTTTACAGACAGTTGGTGAGATGCCATCTGGAGTACTGCATGCAGTTCTGGAGATCCTGTCTTCACAAGGACATAGACAGAATGGAGGCTGTCCAGAGGAGGGCAACTAAAATGGTGCAGGGTCTGCACCAGAAGACCTACAAAGAGATACTAAAGGAGCTTAATATGTATACCCTCAAGGAAAGGAGGGAGAGGGTGGACATGATAGAAACTTTCAAGTACCTCAAGGGAATCAACAAAGTCCAAGAGGGTAGCATCTTTTGGAAAAAGAGATGTGCAAGAAGAAGGGGGCACAATTTGAAGATAGAGGAGCGGCTTAGAGGTAATGTGAGGAAGTATCTTTTCATGGAGAGGGTTGTGGATGCATGGAACTGCCTTCCTGATGAGGTCGTAGAGTCAAAAACAGCAGGAGAATTCAAGAATGCATGGGACAGACATAAGGCAATTCTAGTGGGAAGTAGGAGGAAGTGGACTGTTGGTTAACTAGGATCTGCAGCTTATCCATTAGGTAGGGAAATGAGCAGACTAGGTGGGCCAAGCGGTCCTTATCTGCCATCAAATTCTATGTTTCTCTGTATGTACCAGATGCTTCAAGTCATCTTTCTCACCGATTACACATTAACAATTTGGAGAAGAAACATTTAGTTTTTTTATATGAGTAAGAGAAAATTACTACTGTTAGTCTCAGCATGGATTCTAGTAATTATAGCTCTTTTGTTATGATTTGAAAATAGTTAAATAAACTTCTTCCTTAAATTCATTTTTGAGAATTTGAAACCATGAGTGAAGTTTAGATTTTTAAATAATTGAAATATCAATTTAGATGGCTAGATCTCTAAATCTCTGCTTAATTCTCCTTTTTTTTTGTTTCCCTAGGTTCGTAATACATATCAATAAGTAGACTACCCAGACCCTGCAGGAAAAATTGTCATTTTAAAATATGTCATGTACAGAAAGATAAATCCATCTGAGAGATAATTCAATCATTCTTCCCAGTGCATATCTAAGCAGGAAACTACAGACCCGTTAGTTTGACCTCAGTGGCAGGGAAAATGATGGAATCACTTCTGAAAGAAAGAATTGTTGCTTACCTAGAGGCCAGCAGGGCACAGGACCCAAGGCAGCATGGATTCACAGCAGGAAGGCCATGTCAGATGAATCTAATCGATTTCTTTGACTGGGTGACCAAAGTAGTAGACCAGGGAGGGGCTGTGGATATGACCTACCTAGACTTTAACAAGGCATTTGACACAATCCCACACAAAAGATTACTAATCAAGTTAGCCAGCCAGCCCAGTGGCGTAGAGGGCTGAGGTGCTAGATGTCTCATCTTGCGGCATGCCAGCGACCCGGGTTCGGAAGCGAGCCTGGGTCATCAGAGGTTGGCATGGGGGGGGCAGGCAGAGCGGGAAGGAGCAGCAATCAAGGCAGCTCTCCTCTCCGGGGAGGTAGGGTGGCATTCCTCACTCACAGCTACCCCCTGGTGGAGGCCGAGGGGCTGTGCAAGCAAGGGTGCTGGCGATAGGCCAATGGGGCGGGCGGACGAGGGCTGTTATCGGGGCTGTAAGGTGAAGCATGCCTCCACACGGATGCGTCCTTCTCCTGGGGTCCTCGGGAAAATGGGATAAAACGGAAAAAGGCAACCAGCTGCAGGATAGCGACCGACTCTCTGCAGGCACAGCTCCCAGATCGGGTGTAAGGTAAGCCCTGGTAATTCCGGGGGATGGAGCTGGGGGAGTCGGTCAGATGGGGGCTGTATGGGAGCAAGGAGAAATACAGATGTGATAAAAAAAAAAATCAAGTTAGCCAGCCTGGCAGTTGGTCCCAGGATGGTAGCCTGGGTAGCAAACTGGCTGCACAACAGGACACAGAAGACAATAGTAAATGGAACTCACTCCGAAGAATGGGGGGTTACTAGTGGAGTACCACAGGGTTCAGTACTGGGTCCAGTCCTCTTTAATGTCTTTATAGGTGACATTGCAGATGGTCTGGAAGGAAAAGTATGCCTTTTTGCAGATGACAACGATCTGTAACAGAGTTGATACACAAGGGGGGTGGAAAGGATGAGAAGAGACTTGGCAAGGTTGGAGGAATGGTCAGACATATGGCAACTTAGATTCAATGCAAAGAATTGCAAAGTAATTCAGCTGGGAAATAAAAACCCAGGAGAAGAGTACACAATGGTGGGGGAGGTACTAACAACAACAAAAATGGAACGGGACCTAGGGGTAGTCATATCAGATGGCCTAAAGGTGAGCAAGCAATGTGAGAAGACAGTAAGGAGAGCTGGGGATATACTGGGATGCATAGGGAGAGGCATCACAAGTAGAAAAAGGGAAGTGGTTATCTCTCTGTACAGACAGTTGGTGAGACCACATCTGGAGTACTGCGTGCAGTTTTGGAGACCCCATCTCTGCAAGGACATAGACAGGATGGAAGCGATCCAGAGGAGGGCAACTAAAATGGTGCAGGGTCTGCATCAGAAGCCTTATGTAGAGAGACTGAGAGAGCTTAATATGTACACCCTTGATGAAAGGAGGGATGGGGGACATGATAGAAACTTTCAAGTACCTCAAGGGAATCAACAAAGTCCAGGAGGGTAGTATCATTCAGAAAAAGAGATGTGCAAGAACAAGGGGGCACAATTCAAAGATAAAGGGGGGACAGCTCAGGGACAACGTGAGGAGGTATTTTTTCATGGAGAGAGTGATGGATGCATGGAACCACCTTCCTGGGGAGGTTATGGGGTCTAAAACAGTGGGGGAATTCAAACATGCATGGGACAGATATAAGGCAATTATAGTGGGGTGTAGGAGGAAGTAGGCTGTTGGTTAACTAGAATCTGCAGCTTATCCAATAGGTAGAGAAATGGACAGACTGGGTGAACCAAGTGGTCCTTATCTGCCATCAAAGTCTATGTTTCTATATCAGAAAAACATTGTTTTGGAAGATTAAAGAGATCCAACAAAAAAACTGTCAGTCTCTCCTGGATAAAAATTGATAATCAATATTGGTTAATCAATAGTTCCATCCTCAAAATAAATGCAGAACGAATATTAAGCGCCCTAAAATATATCTAATTTTAGTTTAATGGGTTTTCCAAGGGTAATGTATCAGATAGGCACCAAATATATATATATGGTATCGTCCTCTCTTCACCCTTGACTCCAACTCCCTTCTCCAGGGCCAAACTCAAGCAGACTGGTCTCCTATGTTTTCAGCCCCTGACATCGACACAGCACTTCAGTTTTATACCGAAACCATAACTCATATCTGGGATACCCACACTCTCCTAAAAAAGGCAAGAGGAAAGCGTTAACACCATCCTTGGATTACACCAGACCTCCTCACCCTTTGTAGAATCTGAGATAAATACTGGACGCAATTCAAGGCCAACCTCCCACCTTCATATCTTCAACTACACAAATCCCATAGAAATGCCTGCACCAAGGCCATCAGAAAAGCCAGATCATTTTTTTTTCAAATCCAAGCTGCAGGTTAGAGCCAGCTCTCCATCTAACTTCTGGAAAATTCTCCATTCCCTCATAGATCCACCTGTTTCTCAAGACCCCCTAGTCCTTAATTTCGAAAGTTCAACAATATCCAACACAGTATGAATCACCGATACCTTCAACACATTCTTCACAACCTGTGCTTTCCCTGATCATCCCATGCCTAACATTCCTCCCCCTGCAGGACCTCCTCCCAATCCATCTGGTACTGGCTTCATCTTTCCCTCCATCTCCTCCCTAGAGGTATACCAGGCACTAAAGTCACTCAACCCTACTAAATCTAGTCCAGATGGCCTCTACCCCAAAATTCTTCCCCTATCAGTACCTACAATCGCCACCCCTCTTGCCCATCTCTTTAACCTTTCCCTCACTACCAGCTCTGTCCCCCAGGCCTGGAAACTTGCCAAGGTGCTTCCCCTCCAGAAAGGTGAGGATTCCACATCACCCAGCAACTATAGGCCCATCTCTCTCTCTCCTGCCTGCTCTCAACAAACTCCAAGAGTCTCTTATCTACTCGAGGCTCCTGGAATATCTATCTGTTTCTGATAGTCTTTCACCTTTCCAGTCAGGTTTCAGAAAACAGCACTCTACTGTCTCCTCCCTGCTTCGAATCACTGATTCTATTCAGTCAGCTATGGACAAAGGCCAAGTCACTGCTGCCATCTTTGTGGACTTGATTCTGTCTCCCACCACCTTCTAATCCAAAAACTTCACTTATCCAGTTTGGCTCCATCTGCAGTAAATTGGTTCAGATTCTACTTACAAAACAGACAGCAATCAGTACAAGTAAGAAATGCCTTCTCCCCCCCTCCACCCCACTCTCTATCCAAGTTGGCATCCCCCAAGGATCCATACTTGGCCCCATTCTATTTTCAGTATTTATAAATGACTTCCCATCCATCTGCTCTCCCTTCCAAATTGATATGTATGTGGACGACATCGTGATATACGTTTCTGGTCCCACTGCCACCGATGTAACTTCCCCCATACAGCGTGACTTCGATAAAGTGCAGTACTGGTTCCAGCAAAACCAGTTAAAACTAATCTCCACTAAAACACTCTTAATGATCTTTGAATCCAGACAAAGATTGTCCAATCTACAGAGCCCCCCCCCCCCAAACATTTGCCATCCTGGACAGTTCACCCTTAGACACAGTCAAATCTTTCAAATACCTCGGGATCTGGCTGGATAGTAACCTGAACTTCTCAGCCCATATTGACTCCATCTGTGCCAAAATTCACCCTAAACTCGGAGCCCTCTACCGCCACAAGGACTGCCTCCCTCTGCCAACCCGCTGAGACTTAGTCACCAAAACTATACCACCTGTAATCGACTATTCTGATATTGTCTATGGCTCTACCCCATCAACTTTTAGTCTACTTAACTCATTTTGCCATTTTGCTGCCTCCCCCCCTCACTCCCACTGTCTCCTCTTATCCTCTCTCTCCCCCCAATTCCTATACCTGTCAGGCACAAGGTCCACAGCCTCACTTTCATCGCCAGATCCTGGTTTGGGACATTTCCACCTACCTCAGCTCCTGCCTTTCACCAGCTAGCACTTCCATGTATTTCCTTCACTCCAGGGATTCTCATACATTCTCCCTCCCCCATCCATGCACATGTACAGGTCAGGCAGCATTCTCTTACCATCTCCCTCACCACTGGAATCAACTTCCCTGGGACACTCATCACTCCCCCACATTCACTGCCCTTAAATCCCTGCTCTGATCTGTACCTACCACAAATTACTCATGTCATTCCCCATACTCATCCCCTTCCAGTATCCTCCCTAGCCAGCCACCACTCCTTTCTAATAGAATGTTTTTTCTCCTCAAGGCATGTCTGACTGCTTGGTTTGACTTTCTTCTGTATTAAAAATACCTCATAACCATGTAACCTATATTGTCTTTTACCCAATGCTTCTACTTAGTGTATTTTACTCCCTACCTGCACTTTATTGCCCATTACTGTATTATTTTGCTTCAACTGCATGTATTTTATTCCTTATCCACATTGTATTTATTTATTCCTTATCTGCACTGTAATGTCCTTCATTGTTTTTATTTGTACTTTTCTCAGAAGTTTTCCCGTCTGTGTTTTTCCCTGGGTCGCACCTAGAAATGAGCCTCGGTTCAGTGTGCCTTTCCCGGTTACCAACTTTTAAATAAATAGAATAATAGGTAGGTGAGTGTCTATTACAATGGAGTGATACCATTGAAAGGTTTTTGAGACAAAGGAACCTCAAGAGCAAAGACTGAGAGGTTCCCTTGTCCCCAGAACCTCAAGATGGTATTACTTCCGAGTGATAGACACTCACCTATTTTTTATTTTTTGTAATATATGGATGCAAGTTTTGTTTGGAGTTTGTTTGTGTGGTGCTGTGAGGCCAGACTCCCGTCACAGTGAGGACTCAGTCACTGACTCTCTCCATCTCCACTTCCTCCCCATTCTGCCACTCCCGCTCGCTCACTCCGTGTCTCTCTTGAGTGAGTTTTGTTTGGTAGGCATTCCTACCTTTAGTTGATTTCTTGCCTCAGTTTAAGCAGGATCAACCAGACAATTCTGCAGCAAAGCATCAGCAGTAGAGTGAAGGGTTGATTTTCTCTCATAAGCGAGGGACAGCCGCCATATTTTTGGAACTGTTCTGCCCATCCACATAGAAACTGCGTCCAATCAGGAGGTGCGGTTTTAAGAACGTCGCCTTGTATGGCTAAGAGGTTGCCTTGGGAATGTCTGGAACAAGCCTATGGTAATGGAGGGGTTTAAGGTTGTGCTCTTCAGGTTTGGTGATAATGCTATCATTCAGAGCTCAAACTATAGTATTACAAGTTCTGAACGTTAGTATTATCACTCGTCAATGATAGTATTATCACTTTGGCTCCAGTGTATTAGAGGGAATTTTTTGTAGGCTTTGGGATGATATTATTTTAAGGATCCATATATTGGGGGCTGAGCTAGCCAGCCAAGATGGAAGTAGTGTAGCTGACTAGCTGTAGTACCAGTTTCACCCATCTCGACCCATCCGGTAAAACTACATCCCCCATCCAATGTATTTGGGGGGGGCATCGTCTTCTCCTGACAGTCCTAATTCTTTTGATACCTGACTTGGCACAATTGGACTGAGAACAGTGGTATAATACCATTTTTGAGTAACTGCATCGTACCTTCTCTCTGTTGGTCTGTGGGACTGGCACGCACCACCAGCTGGAGTTATCTGCCCACCCTGAGGGAAGTGCTGAGGGAGAGCAACCTTGTCAGCTAAACTATGGCATCTTAGAGCTTGGAAAACCAATTAGCCACCATAACTACAATGTTAAATAAAGTCTTGCTGGACACTGCTGAACTAAAGGACACTACAACCAGCACCAGTGCAGATTTAATGCAATTAACTAATCAAGTGGCAACTAATGAAACAACGGTCAAACGTCAGAATGGGGTGCTGCACAAACACCACTGCCAGCTTAGGGACTAACATAACCAGTTTCAGTATTTACTGGCCAAAGTGGATGACTTGGAGAACCGGGGAGGTGGAAGAACATTAGGATTGTTGGCATACCAGAGAAAGCATAAGGCACCGATGTGATAGCATTCCTGCATTCTTCCCTCCTGGTTATGCTAAAATTAAATAACTGTCCTCCCCTGGAACTGGAGCATGCCCAACGATTTTATGAGCAGCCAGGGACCAAAAGCAACTGATGTGGCAAAGTGGCCAAGTATAGATCTTCCAGGATTATTCTTATGAACTGTCCCGGAGACGCTGCACCTATGGGCCTGTCAAACAATCCTTATACAAGTTAAATATTCCAGCCTCTTTCAGATATCCAGCCCAGCTGCATGTCCAATATTGGGGAGGCTACATTACCTTCGGTGACCTGGCAGAAGTGGAGCTCTTCTTGGCAGACATGTTGGGGGAACGGCCCTTTTCTCGCCAACCACCATCCCAACATCGTGGCGAGGCCCACCAGCCTATGGAGACAGCTGAATCGCAAGGCTGTCCAACTTTGGGAATCCCAGCTACAGCAATCATGAAGGAGAAGGACACAGAGTGGTATCATCATCAAAGAGGAAGGCAGCAGAAGAGGGCTAATACCATCGCCGTAAAGCAGGCTTCTCCCTAGCAAGCGAGGTCCCGCAGGAACCATTCTAGGAGTCATCAATGCAAAGGCACGTCTGCTTGATGGTAGTGGATCCTCTGCATATGCCACGCCAGTGAAAATCATGAACCACTTTGAGCTGCTAAGGGACCTTCAACCGGCGGCTCTGGATTTATCTGAACCAGGCTTTAGTGGTGTGCTTGCTGAAGAAACTGGGGCTATCAAGGATTGTGCTGGAGACTGGGCTCTGAGCTATCAGGACTGGGTCAACTGTCTCTAGGAGACCAAGTCTACCCCCAATGCTCTGACCTTGCTCACACTTGAAGCCAACAGGGACACTTGAATTTGCCATGAGACACAGATACAACAATGCAGCTTTTCCCCACAGGGGCAATAATACTCTCCCGCTCTCCCCCCTCCCTACCCTTGTCCTTTTAGGATACAATCAGTTGGGGTTTACTTGAGTAATGGGGCTGGGGGGGCTTAGGTGGTTATCTTGGCCAGGTATGGGTGAGTTGCCCTGGGGAAAGCTGCCACAACCGGGACAATTTGCTTCTGGCTATAATACTTTTATAACGTTGGTGTCCAGTTGACATGTTATCGTTGTTTAAAAATGAGGTTACAAGTTTTCTAACTCTACCACTAGTCTCTTATCTTAAGCCCAGTAGTAATTACTCCAGTGCTGGTTGATTTCAAGAGCTAATGTCAGTTTCATGAGTGACAACAGCATGGGGGGTGGGTGGATGGCTTTCCTCTGCATGTTGCTGAATTAGGCCCAGACAGGTCATCACCTTGGCTGTTTCTTTTAATTTTTTGCTCATTCCCCTCTTCTAGTGTTCATCTCCTCTACTCCATCCCCCCCCATGAGGGCATCAGTTTCAATTACGATCGGCAGCACAGCCATTAAAGATTTCAGTGTAGGCAGCCCAACTGGATAGGATCCGGAGACTTAGGCGGCTGCTGCCTTGCACTTTTAGAGGATCAGGTATGGCAGGGATGACTCCCAAAGGTATGGAGGGAGGCAGTCCTAAGGGACCTAGGACACAGAAGGACCCTATGGTTGTGGAATGGAGGAAGGGGAATGGGACATTCCGTTCAGGGGCAGTCTGAGCAGCGGTTTCAGCTGCCGTTTTGCCAGGAACTCAACTAGCAGCCATATCGGCACTATCCTAATGGGAACTTATACTGGGGATGATGTATTACCAAGCCCATTATGGGTCAGGAACCCTTATCTCCCCCTTTTCTTAGTTGCTCCTCACAGATATGAAAGGGGGTTCATGAGTCTTCTGTCTAAGGGAATGCAAACGAGTTCTATTCTGGTGGGATGGGGGAGTAATAGATGTTATGACACAAAGGGTGTCTGGTCTGCTACACTCACCCAATAGTAAATTTGAGATTACCTACTGGTGATAGGTACAGACGGTATAGGGTAGTACGTCTGTAGATGGCTCTCCCCTCAGAGGGGTATTACTGGACTGTTGGGGGAGAGGTGGTCTGACCCACAGGTCGTTGTGGGGAATACTTCCTCGAACTGCTACTAAGGAGGCATGCATCGAAGGAACTACCCTGTGGTTGTACAGTTTAGTCTCCGATGCCCAGTTCAGGGCAGAAAAGAAAGGTATATGCAGGCATAATCCACAGTGGAATAGGGCGCTTGGCTCAGCCACACACTGCCGACTCAAGAGATGTCCCAACTCAATCAGGAATAACTGGACAGTACTTTTAATAAAAATAGAGTAGGGATTATTTGCTTTAGACAGAGAAGGGAACAGCTATGGTTTTGGATTTCTGGTGTTAGGATGGAGAGACTCACTTTCTAGGGATGTAATGTTTTAGGAACAATAAATCACTCAGGGGAATATTCCTGGCATCATAACTACTGAACTATATTCTATGGCATGCAATATGGAGACACCATACCTATGGCTAGCCCTGGGGACATAATAGCTACCTCATGGAATTTAAAACACCTTAACTCTGTGATTAAGAGAAAAAAGGTTTTGGCACATATAAAGAAATAGGTACCCAAATAGCATTCCTGCAAGAAGCAAAGCTCTGTTCTGCAGAAGCAGTGAAACTGATGAGGGAGTGGGTGGGCAAGGAGGCACACAGTGTTGCAGGGTCGGCCAGGCAAGATGTCTCCATATTGCTACACTGCAAATTACCATAGCAGCAACTCAAGTTGCATACAGACAGTGAAGGTAGGTGGATAATATTGACGGTCTCCATCCCTACAGGGCTCCTGGTGTTGGTCAACTTCTACACACCTAAAGAGGATACTCTCGAAATATTCAGCACTATATCCCAGAAGATTATGGATGTCTCTTATGACAATCCAGATATCCTGATGAGCAGGGATTTTAATCTGACCATGGACCACTTGTTGGATAGATCAAACACCAGACTAGAACCCCATTCATGCTCACTTGCAGCATTGCAGGAGCTACTGGCCCTACATCAAATGTCAGACATCTGGCACTTGTCACATCCCACTGATACCGAGACTTTACATATTTCTGTGCTCCGCAAGCCATGGCTAGTAGGTTTGACCACTGGTTTGCCTCTTCCAACCTGACCCGAGCCTCAATTGGGGTGCACATCAAGCCACTATACATCTCTGATCATGCCCCTGTGGTTTTCCACTTCCTTCCAGCTACACACCCCTGCAGATCCCTCCTTTGGAGGCTGGATCCTTTTACTTTTAAAGGACAAAGATTTTGCCCTATGGATTCAGAATGAGACAAAACTGTTTTTTGAGGACAATCCGGTTGGTTCTGCCTCAGCAGCCAACATCTGGGAACAAGGCGACTATAAGGGGGAAACTCATTAGTTTTGCAACCCACAGATGCAAACAGAGGGAGGTGAAACAGGAACAATTGGAATGCAAACTGAATAAGTTGGAAAGACAGTATAAAAGGCACCCCCTCAAAACTTAATAATCCCCAGGTTATAGCCACATTTACAGATATTAGAATGAAATTAAATAACCTGGTGACAAGGAAGGCAGAACTATGCCTACAGAGGGTCCAATACAAGTACTGGGCAGATGGAGAAAAGGCCAGCAGGTTTCTGGCATATCAACTAAAACAAAAGTAGGCCAAAAGAACCATTCAGCAGTTGAAAAATAAAGCAGACAAAGTGTCCTCCAACCCTAAAACAATTGATGGAATTATGGTCGATTTTTACAAAACGTTGTATTCCTCGCCGGACAAATGGCACAGGGAAAAATATATTAACTTTACATCCTCACTGCCCCTTCCAAAACAGGTCACCCCACTCAGGGAAGCCTTGGAAGCTGACATTACAGAACTGGAAATTACCCAAGCTATTGTTAGTATGGCCCCTCACAAAGCCTCTGAAGTGGATGGGTTTCCGGTGGATTTTTACAAGGTGGTCCAACCCCCAGATAATAGCTTCAATATTAAGGATGCTACAAGAAGCACATGAAAAAGAGGTCCTACCCAATACCCTAAATGAGGCTATCTTAACAGTTATACCTAAAGAGGGCAAGGACCACACCCTTCCTGCTAGTTGCAGGCCTATATCTTTGATAAACGCGGATGCCAAAATCTTAGCAAAAGTACTGGCAACATATTTGGAAAATTGCCTACTGGGAATCATACACCCTGCACAGGTTGGCTTTGTTAAGGGCAGGATCAGTTCAGATCACATAGATGCTCTAGCGACTTTGATACAAACCACTGTGGTACTCTCAACCCCAGCTGCCGCAATTACAATTTAATTCGAAAAGATCTTCAACTCGGTGGAGTGGGAGTATTTGCATGCAGTGCTGGATAGTTTCAACATCGGTCCACACTTCTTGGCATGGATTAAGACACTGTACAGAAGCCTACGGCAAGACTGCTTACCAATGGGGACCTATCGGAGCCATTCTCCCTACATAGGGGGATGATGCAAGGGTGCCCGTCATCCAGCCTATTGTTTGTTTTAGTAATTGAGCCACTAGACATCACTAAATCTGAAATTCTACCTCTTAATGTTCTCACCACTCTGGCAAGACTAGCGACTCCAGGACTGGCATGGGCTCAATCAGGCATAAAATACCTTAAGATCTCCTCCAACATAAAATCTTGGGTGGACACTGACCTTAAACCCTTGGTGGACACTCTCTGTACAGACATGGTGAGGTAGGAGCATCTTAAGTTGTCAATGGCAGGCAAAATAGAGGCAGTCAAATTAATGATAGCACCTAAAATCTTCTACCTTTTTTTCCACCTCCCTATAATTCTTCCAGAGGCTTGGGATCAGAAACTGAACTCCATAGTCAGTAAATTCCTATGGAGGTCCTCTCCTCCATGGTATAGCAGGGCCAAATTGAGAGCCCTATAGATAAGCGGAGAATGGAACCTGACGGATTTTGTGCAGTATTCCCTGGCCTTCATCATGACTAAAACTACGAAATGTTTTCTAGACTGCAACACTATACCTCCAGCCCGGGTGGACATACAGCAGGGCATTCTGAAAGGGGTGCCTCTGTCTGCTTACCTAGGCCATCCCTTCCCCCCAAAAAAATTCAGCAATGGATAACAATTCATAACTCCCACCAAGCTTGGGGTATGGTGGGTCAGAGGACCATGCGATGCCTTAACCCAGGCTGGTACACCCCAATTTGGAATAACCTCTTTCTTTGCATGATTGGAAACTGGTTCAGTGGGCTGGGTGGATGTCACAGCCAATCAGGTATCTAGGAGACCTGGAAATCTCTGATGACCTGGCTATGGACTCATTTCAAGGGTTGAAAGATAGGTACAACTTACCAAAGGGAGATTACTGGAAGTACCTTCAAATCAGAAACCTCTTCACTTCATGGGTTAAGCAGAAATGTCTTTGCTCAGTGTGTGTCAAACATAAATACCAAATGCTATATCCATTTGCCATTAAAGCATGGCTCAGATGACAACAGGGACTGGCAGGGAATATACAGGGCATGATGAAGAACAATGCTCCAGACCCCTCCCTCCCAGCCAAGAACAAATAGGAAATTAAGCTTAAAACTAGAATAACGGAGCAGCAATGGCATCACGGGTGGCTAAGAGTCCACCAAGCCTGTGGTGACCAGAGAAACTTGTTCATCCAAAACAAGGTAATGCACTTATGGTATCATACTCCAGCACAATTGCTGGCAATAGGGGTGCTACATATAGATAAATGCTGGAGATGTGGTGCCCCGGCAGCCAACCTACTGCACATTCTCTGGTCATGTGCTCCCCTGCAGCCCTTGTGGGTAGCAGTAGCAAAACATTGCTCCCAAATATTGACACTCCCCCTCCCAATGGACCCTAGGTTATGGGTACTTGCCCTCTCTTCCTCTGATTTCACATTAACCAAAACCCAGCATCTATGTCTCATACAGAACTCTGTGGAAGTGAAAAGGTTGATTTTGCGAAGGTGGAGGTTGACAATAATTCCTTCCTTCTGAGAGTGGCTGTCTGCTATGGGTGACTTGGCTAATATGTCAAGGCTAATTTACTACAGTAAAGGGAACTTAAGCAAGTATGAAGCTATCTGGTCCCCCTATTTGTTTTACATTGCAAATTGTCACTCTGGGGTACCAAACAGGAATGCTAAGGATAGGTTGAGGCCTCCATGACATGTACATGAGGGTAACGGCTATGATTTTAGGTATTCAGTTGCTATTGTTCCTTTTGGATGTCAGGAGTCTTAAGATGTGGATAGCCACATAGCTCATCTTCTGCACATTAGGTGAAGATGTTTTATGCCCCTCTTCCCTAAGATTAATGGTGAGTAATCCTTCTCCCAAGAAGTTCCTCTAGGAAGTTCAGCCACATAGGGTAAGTCCATGAGCTGCTTAGCCTGTTCTTTAACTAGATTTGGATGCTGTGCTTATCCTCCTTGATTTAATAGTGGAAGTGTAACCTGTCATCCTTTCTCTTGTTAATACATATGTTCTCCTTATCTTGAATGTTTACCACTGTATTACAATTGATGCAAATGCTTCGTACTACTTTGCCAATGTAGACTTTGGTATTGTTGAAAACTACTCAATAAAAAGATTAACAGTAAAAAAAAAAAAGATCCATATATTACAAATAAATAAATATTTCAGCTGCATAAAGAATAGCAGACTTAATTTTAGCATTAAAAACTGTTAGTATAACAGGGACAGAGCTGTGTCAATACTTATAATTAAAACATTAAAAGGTATTTGTTTATTTATTTGTTTTGGAGATAACAAGGTCCAAATGGTCTGACCACTTAGTATTGTCATGGTAGGCCTCTACATCCACTACCCTGGACTAACACACACCACACAAGCCTTAGAGGAAACAGGCACAGCCAAATGTTTATTAAACCAACATAATACATACATACACGTCGGAGTGATGTGCACAGCTTAGGAGTCTCATCAAATCAACCTCAGAATCTCTGCATCCCTTCCAGTAAAGGGCCATACCCATGTGTGGACTGATGGAATGATGTGTCTCTCTGAGTTGAAACCAAAACCTCAGCTAGTAGGGATGTCTTGTGGTTGGGTGGCAAGTGACTATCCCTTTCTTGTGGTGTTGCACCAGCAGGCAAGCTCGATGAGGTTGGCTGAAACCCCCAAACTAGGAACCAGGTCTTGTGGTTCCCTGCCTCATGCTGACAGGAAGAGGAGTCCTTTGAAAGAAAGTGACTCCCTCACTTTTTCTCCTTGAACAATCATCTTGAGAGACTCTTGAGCCATAACTACTTACCTTGACTGTGACAACTGGAAGCTAGCTACAGTTTTGATAAGCCCTTTGGAGGAGATGAAAGACCCAGGAAAAAATCCTCTCAGAGAAAAAAACAGAAAACTCCTCCCTGACCCCTTGTGCAGTCTTCCAAAGGGGAGTCAAAGGGTTCCTTAATTGAACCTGGCCAGCCCGGAATCCTGTTTTAAGAAGAGTGGGTGGGTGGGAAATCTTGAGCTGGAAGGAAAGAGTGAAGGAGAGCCCCAGGCACAACACTTTTCAACCTCTCACTCTCCTCCCCAGCTGGATGCCCCATCCCTGTGGGTGGCCCCAGTGGCAGTGGCTCCTCCCCCAGGGGTGGTGCCAAGGCATATCCCCTCACCTATAGGTGGAACCCAACCTGCATACCTGGAGGCCAGGTTTCTGGGCAGAGCCACAGACAATGATTCATCTGCTGCAAGGCTAATGCAGACTGCTTACTGCCTTGATAGCCACCTATACCCCTACTCAGGACAAACCCACGGCAGTGTTGGATGAAATGGCCATAGCCATATATTAACATAACTGCCATAATACAAACATACCAGAGTGCTGTGTGCAGCTCAGGTGTCTCACCACATCAACCTCAGAATCTCTGCACCCCTTCCCATAAAGGGTCATACCCATGTGTGGACTGAGGTAATGATGTGCCTTTCTGAGATAAAACCCAAACCTCAGTGAGGAGAGGAGCAAGTGGCTGCATGGCAAGTGACCACCCCATCTGGTGGTACTGCACCTGCAGGCAAGCTGTGAGAGGTTGGCCATGACCCCCTGAACCAGGAACCAAGCCTTGGGCCGTCTGTCTCATTCTGACTTGGGGGAGAGGAGTCCTTCAGAAGAAAGTAACTCCTTCTCTTTTCCCCTTCTACCCTTCTACCATCATCTTGACAGACTCTCACGCCCCCCACAGGACAGATGAAGCCTGACAATCCAAGCAGCTCAATCCAGATACTCTTCCAAAACTTGGTGTATAGAATCTAAAAACAAGCCCTAACCACTGTCTAAGAAATGTACACCATCTTCTTACCCATCTTATTACTTCTCACCAACTTACACACAGTGTGAAACATGCACAAAAAAGATGCATTTGAGCAATGTCATTAAAGCAATTTTCTTTTCTTCTGGCTCATTTACCTAGTCCATTATCTTCAACAAATGATTGCTTTATAATTACTATTTTAAAGGGACACTGTCAACCCCCTTAGGTCTCAAAATTTCCCTAGTTTAAAAAACATATTTTGTGATTGCCAAAATTGTGTAAAGATTATTGATGTTGCTGGTGGTTTGATTTTAACTCATATTTTCTTTACAAAAGTAAAAAACAGACTGCCCAACACACTGGTGTTATCACACCAAAACATGTTTGTTTACATTACTTGATCAGCTCCAAATACATCTTTCCTGGACTTGGGAACACCCACAAACATTCTAGCCGCTCATGATGCAGTGGAAGTTTAGGAGGCTACTGCCTTATGAGTGACTGCACTAGTTGGGTGTGTTTCTAATACTCAGGAAGTATGCAGGAAGAACTGAACCAGGAGTGTAAACAAAAACAAGGTTGTTTATAAATATACACTGCCATGTATTTCAGTTCTACTAAACAAGGAGGCAGACAAAACAAACAGCAACATCAGTGAATTTTAGAGAAGGTAAGCAATCATAGAATGTGAGGTTTCAACTAGAAATAATATGATGAAAAACATGTTGACAGTGTCCCTTTAAGTACGGCTTACTTTTTAAAGTTCATCCCCAGATGGAATTGTGAGGCAAGGGTGATGTGTGCCTGTCCGTATGTATACCAGCATGCATGCATATTGTCACAGCTGATGTTTCGGCAACAAACTACATATTCTTCAGAGCTCTGAAGAAGATGAGGTGTTTCACCAAAACATCAGTAGTGATGTTATGCATGCATACACCTATACATGCACGTCACCCTTGCCTCACAGTCCTGTTCTGAGGATGAACTTTAAAGTATAAGCCCTACTTAAAATCGAAACTATAAAGCAAACATCTTTTAGAGATAACAGACTAGGTAACTGAGCCAGAAGAAAAGAAAGCTGCTTTATGGACATGGTTCTAGGGTTACCACCTGTCCTGATTTTTGCAGGACAGTCCTGATTTGGGCAGCTGTATCCTGTGAAAAAAACATGAAAAATACTACATGTCCTGACTTTTTATTTCAACAAATATTTCTAACTTTCCACTAAATGTTGCAGAAAACTATAATACCTTAACTAAAATACACTAAATGATTATAAACAATAGAAGCAACCAAGAAACTACAATACTTTGTCTTAATTCTGATTATATACATAAAACCAGTCTGTTGCATTGGTCGAGATTACGTACTGTCCTGCGAAAAATCATGTTTCAGTAATAAATGTCCCACTTTAGGCTTCTTAAAAGGTAGTAACCCTACATGGTTCAAATGTATCTTTTTTGTGCATTTTTCACGCTGTTTGTAAGTTGGCGAAGTATAAAGACTGGGTAAGAAGTATCTGTCTTCCCATTTTTATTTGCTTACGGTTGTGCTGATAGACTTTGCATGTGCTCAACCAGCTGTCTGACTTTAGGTAGACTAGCATTTAACTTCCCTGCTATACAGCACCTGAAAACAAAATAGTCCCAGTAGTCAATAAACTGAGCTTCCTAGAGCAGAACCAACCATATTTTCGAATGTATACCATCCTTATCATAAAGTCCCTGGAAGGATGTGTCAATATCATTGTGCCACATCACAAATCCAAGATTGATTCCATAAAAGTGTGCATCTCCCTGTTAATGCAAATACACATTTTGTCCACAGCCTCATGATTCTCTGCATAATGCCAGTGATGCCTCTGGGTGATGTGAGACCAAAGGACTTTGGTATCAACCACCTCCCATCAATGGATCACTGGTCCTCCTTGTACTGAGCAGCAAATCAATGGTGTTTTAGAGTCCCAGCAATATCTCTACTGAATTTCCTCATTGGGCCTCCACTTCCAGCCTGCAGAAAAGTTTCCCCAGCACATGACCTTCCAATACAACCAACTTATCTGCTCTTCTATCAGTGGAAATGCCAAGTTCACCCCCAGGTTGGTGCCCTGCTTTCTCCACCATGCAGTATATGAAGGAGTGTACGCAGTTCCAAACTCACTTTGAACTATCAGAGTAACCTGGAAAACAGCAAGAACAATGTTAGAGCATATGTGGACTCACATATTGTAAAAATTCCTGGGTCTCCCACCTACACAGGGCCTGAATTTGCCATCAGTAAGCTCCAGGGCCTTGGCAGTTGTGGCTCCCCCTATCTAAAATGAGTGGGTTATGAATTCCTTTAGGTTCAGACCCACGCATTGCACCCACATGCATCATGTGCCAAATCTGATATGTTGTGACCAGGGTGCCATCTGTATAGTACAGCAATGCTGACCCAGTGGGCAGGTGGAGTGCCATGTATTCTCTCACCATGGCCCTCACATCCAACCAGATCCCCCCTCCTGGGATTGTGGCATGTACCAGCAACCCATGTCCCCTTTGTTGGTCTGGCTTCTGCAGAGCCTTGCAAACATGCCCTTTGGTTAGCATGAATGTAGTCTTAAAAAACATGGCATTGAACTGTGACCAGCAACATATCTAAAAAACTTCCTCATCAGGTCTCCACTTCCAGCCTGGGAAGAAGTTCCCCCAGTGCCTATCCCTTTGACCCAACCAACCTACCTACTGTTTTATTAGTGAAAATGCCAAATTTCTCCCCCATACCAGTGCTCTGCCCTCTCCATTGAGCAGTGTCTGAAGGAATGTATGCAATTCCAAACCCACTTTGAACCATCATAGTAACCTGTAAAACAGTAAGGATAATGTTACAGCATATGTGGAGTCACATACTGTAAAAAAATACCTGGGTCCTCCATCTGCCCAGAGCCTCAATCTGCCACTAGAAGCCACAGGGCCCTGGCAGTTCTGGCTGCCTTGATTTGAAATGAGTGGTTATTGAATTCCTTAATTTTCATGCCTGTACTTTGCATGGCCACACCCAGTATGTGCCAAAACTGATAAATGCTTTGACTGGGGTGCCATCTGTGCACTGCAAGGTTGCTGACCAGGCAGGCAGGTGGAGGGCCATTTATTCTGGCACAATGGCCCACACATCCCACCCACCCCCGGGGGCTTGTAACAAGCCCCAGCAGTGGATGTCCCCTCTGTTAGCCTTGCTCCTGTGGAGCCTTGTAAACATGATCTTTGGCCAGCAAGAATGGAGTCTTCAGTAACATGGCTTTGAATTGTTACCAGCAAGCCAGTGGTAAGGCCTCCCAAACTTTCTAGAGTGTAGCTGGGCTATTGAAGCACTGCTGGTCAGCCTGCCTTGGGGCTCCCATACTCTAGTCTGCCAGCATGAGACATACCACACCCTCTGAAGCATGCCCCAAAGCTTAACCTACCAGATGAAACAGCTCCAGCTCCTCACTATCTATTGGCATGGGGCACATGGAAACTCCATTAAAGTGCATCAGGAAGGCATGCCAGACCTCAAGGTTTTCCCTGAAGCCTTTCATCATGTGTATGGTGGTGGAATTTCTGGGCACCTGACTCCAACTTCACCATGCAAGGTAGAAATGTCATCCCCACTGGGAAAACCTTGCAGGTGAAGTTCAAGTGGCATATGAGCCGCTGAAGCTCTTTTAAGGTGATATTCTTGACCAACTTTACTCAACTCAGAAGATACCTGAGGGCCTTAATGTTGTCACAGGGCAGGCATTATTCCTGTGCCTCTCTGTCAGTTTTGATGCCCAAGAATGACATCACATGGTTCAGGGCTTCCAGTTTGCAAAGGGCTAGTTGGACCCCAAAACTGCTGCACAGCTGTAGGAAGATTCCCAACTTGTGTCCACAGCCTGAGGAATTGGCTGGGCCTACAAACAGAAAATAATCCCTGTGGTGGACAGTCTCCTGTCTACCAGCTTCCTTGGCCACTGCCCTATGCTAGAACATGCTGAATCATTCAAACACTGTGCAGACAACTGTACTTCCCATGGGAATACCATTGTCAATGTAATACTGCCCTTCAAACTTCATCCCTAGCAGGTCCCAGTCATCTGGATGGATGAGGAAGTATTTTTAGAACAACAAAAAATGGTACAGAGAGTCAACTCTGTGACTGCACAAATGCACACATTTAAGAAATGACATAAATATGTAAATAAATGAAAGATTTATTTATGTCTGTCTGTCTATCTATTTAGTTTTTGTTGATGGGGAAAGAAGGGCTAGATAATTCTGCCTATTTTCAGCCTTGTACTGGGGGAGGGGGGAGCTACAGATGGTAACCAACTGAAAATTAACCAGATTAAGTGGTGCAGCTTACAGTAAAATTTCCAAATGGCCTAAGCAGTGCAGAACATCGAGCTGCTCAACCAACTACATGGGGTTATTTACATATTTATGCTATTTATTAAATGTGTGCATTTTAGCAATCACAGAGCTGACTCTTGGTGCCATTTTTTGCTGTTCTAAATATATTTAATTCAAACTGAGCACAAGGTTGCAGCAGAGCAGAGCTGTTTAATGCTGGATGACGATAGAAACATAGAAACATAGACTTTGACAGCAGATAAGGACCGCTAGGCCCATCTAATTTGCCCATTTCCCTACCTACAGGATAGGCCGCAGATCCTAGTTAACCAACAGCCTATTTCTTCCTACCCTCCACAAGAATTGCCTTATGTCTCTCTCATGCATTCTTGAATTCTCCCACAGTTTTAGACCCCACAACCTCCTCAGGAAGGCTGTTCCATGCATCCACCACCCTCTCTGTGAAATAATACTTCCTCACATTGCCCCTGAACTGCCCTCCTTCTATTTTTAAATTGTGTCCCCTTGTTCTTGCAAGTCTCTTTTTTCTGAAAGATGCTACCCTCTTGGACTTTGTTGATTCCACTGAGGTACTTAAAAGTTTCTATCATGTCCCCCCTCTCCCATTCTTTCCTCAAGGGTATACATATTAAGCTCCTTTAGTCTCTCCTCATATGGCTTCTCTTGCAGATCCTGCACCATTTTAGTTGCCCTCCTCTGGACTACCTCTATCCTGTCTATGTACTTGCGGAGATGGGGTCTCCAGAACTGGACACAGAACTCCAGATGGGGTCTCACCAACTGTCTGTACAGAGGAATAACAACTTCCTGTTTTCTGCAGCTGATGCCTTTCCCTATACATCCCAGTATACACCCAGCCCTCCCTACTGCCTTCTCACATTGCTTGCTAACCTTAAGGTCATCTGATATGATTACCCCCAGGTCCCTTTCCTTTTTTTGTTGTTGTTACTACCTCCCCACCCATTGTGTATTCTTCCCCTGGGTTCTTGTTTCTCAGGTGCATTATTTTGCACTTCTTTGCATTGAATCCTAGCTGCCATACTTCTGACCATTCCTCCAACCTTGCCAAGTCCCTTTTCATCCTTTCCATGCCTCCTTGTGTATCAACCCTGTTGCAGATCTTTGTGTCATCTGCAAAGGCATACTTTCCTTCCAGTCCCTCTGCAATGTCACTGATGAAGAGACATTAAAAAGGACTGGACCCAATACTGACCCTCACGGCACCTACTAGTAACCCTCTTTCTTCAGAGTGGACTCCATTTACAATTACCTTCTGTGTCCTGTTGTGCAGCCAGTGTTTTATCTAGGCTACCACCCTGGGACCCACTCCCAGGCTGGTTAATTTGACTATTAATCTTTTTGTGGGACTGTGTCAAATGCCTTGCTAAAGTCTAGGTAAGCCATGTCCACAGCCTCTCCCTGGTCTACTACTTGGTCACCCAGTCAAAGAAATCTATTAGAGTCATCTGACATGACCTTCTCCTGGCCAGAACCCATGCTGCCTTGGGTCCTGTGCCCACTGGCCTCTAGGTACTCAACTATTCTTTCCTTCAGAAGTGACTCCATCACTTTCCCTACCACAGAGGTCAAACTGACAGGTCTGTAGTTTCCTGCCTCTGTCTTGGACCCACTTTTGTGAAGGGGAATCACATCTGCCTTCCTCCAGTCCTTGGTACCACACCATCCTCCCATGATTTATTAAAAGAGTAGCCAGTGGTTTCACTAGTTCCTCCCTTAATTCTTTTAGAAATCTGGGGTGAATTCCATCAGGACCCATTGCTTTGTCCACCTTCAGTTTTAGGGGTTCTTGCAGAACCCTTTCTTCTGTGAAAGGACTGGGATCGACCCCCCCCTATCAAGAGTGCTTCTGTTAATTGGATTAGGCACTTCCCTCTCCTCTTTTGTGAATACCGAGCAGAAATATTCTTTCAGTATCCCTGCTTTTTCCGATGAAGGCAGAAGGACAACTCAATATCTGCTTTGGCCATATGAGCCCCGGGGCTTTGCTGTGCACAACACTTCAACCACTCTGTCAACCAATGCATACTGGACCACAGTGAAATGCTGGTTGATACAGTCATTCACCAAGCAACCCTCTGAATATGACAGATGGTTGGTCATAGGAACTTTCATAGAACCTTTTTAGGCAACAAGCTAATAGGGGAGAGACCCACAGGCCAGTAAGTGGTGGGGAGGAATAGGGTCCACTGATCCTGCCCAAGCTCAACTCTTTTTGGAGTTTGTCCTGTACTACATGTGGTCTGTCCCTGGCTGACTTCATGGAACACTTGGCAGGTCAGACAGGGACTGGCTAAAGAAAAACCCAAGCAGCATACACAAAATCATTTTGACCATGCAATCTGGTACCAGCAGGGAAAGCTCTATAAAGTATTACCAGTAAAATGCTATTAAACAGGTTTCCTACAGAGAAGATTCAGCAAGCCATCTGAAAGATGAAGGATTCCAAAACAATAAGGCTATCTAAAGTAACAAAGAAATATAACCAGTAGTACAAGAATGGAATCCTTTAAGAACCTTCTAGAAGTCCTACTGCAGTCTGGTCTACAATCTTCAGCTGGAAGAAAAGAATGAAGTGGAGCCTCAGGCACAGCTCTTTTTAAATCCTTACTCTCCTCCCCCACCCAGATGCTCCCACCCTGTGAGTAACCATAATGGTTCCTCCCCTGGGATTGTTGTCAGGGCACCACCCTGCCCTTGTTGGTGGAGCACTACCTGCCTACCTGGAGGCCAGCTATCACAGGAGAGGCCACAGACAATGGTTTATCTGCTGCAAGGCTTATGCAGACTGCTTATTTGCAGAAAATTTAACTACAAGGTGACCATATAATTTAGTTGTTTTAATAGGATATTCATTTATATAACGTCTTGGCAACTTTTTCTTTCTGTATCCCAAAACCACTAATTGAGTTTTATCAATCTTCATCTTCAAGGAATTTGATGAAGATAGTTCTATGAATTTATCAGTTTTTATTTCTAAGCCTTATAAAGAAGGTGAAGTTAATACCAAGTCATCAGCATAGGTTAGATGACTTACCTCGGTTCTTATTACTTTTAAAGAGTGTGAGTCAAGATAATATGCATTAATAGTGCTCATGTTATTAAACAAATTAAAAAGAAAAAAGGGCCAATATGTACTCTTTTTGAGCACCCACATTTGTTATTATTTTGTCTAAAAGATAAATTATGTAATCTGATCAAAACATTTAGAAGAAGATGATCAGTACACAATATAAATAAATGTGCCCATGGTTGTTTCCTATTGATTTTATAACATGCAACTTTTAGAGCTACAAATCAGCAATGCAGGTATCCTCTCTTAATAGAAACATCTTTATAAATGAGTTGACTCAAGATAAACCAGTGCTCCATAGTGGATTTGACTTTGCGAAGGACATTTTGAGCCTCATTTATCAATTTTAAATTAGCAGCCCTATCTTTTAACTGAGTTAACAAAGTATGAGAAAATAGCTGTTGTGAAAAATCTGTCATGCTAATAGGTCTGCACATGGCTGGGTCATGAATAGATCCCTTTTGGCGTACTGGAAAATGGCTTGAAAATTACCTTAAGGACAGAGTTCAGCTGATCAAATTCAACAAGGTCCTCTCTGCTCCCACTCTGGTGACCTCTGGTGTCCCCCAAGGATCTGTTCTGGGGCTCCTCCTCTTCTCTGCATTTGTTAACACTCTCCCGGCCACTGTAACCAACTGTAGTGCTACCCTTTAGGCAGATGATCTGGTCATCCTGGCACACTCCCGGGACATTGGGACTCTCAACTTACAGTTGACTGAGGACTTTAAGAATATTCAGTCCTGGGTAACATCTCACAAGCTGGTCCTTAACCTAAAAAAAACTCAGGCTATGCTGTTTGGGTCATTGGCTAAAATCAAGGCCTCCCCTGCCCCTCTGTGTGTCAGGAGTGCAGATGGTGCTCCCCTCCTAACCACTGCTTCCATTAAATACCTTGGAGTTACACTTGACCCCCAACTTGACCTGGGGAGCCACACCCTAAATGTTTGCAAAGCCATTAACTGTAAACTGGGTCTTGCCTACAGGGCAGAGAAAAATCTAATGACTGCTGCTTGCTTAGCACTAGCCAGAGGTGTGCCGCTTCCTTTTCTTGGATACGGCCTTCTTCTGTTTGACTGTACCTCCAAGGCCCACCTCACTCAGTGGCACATGACCTACAATAATATCTGCTGCTTCACCCTGGCTGCCTCTTGACTCACCCATCACTGTGAATTATACGTCAAACTTGGATGGCTTTCCCTGGCTAATTACTTGAACTTTAGGATGGGCTGTTTCATAGGTAAGGTGATCAGAACTGGTACCTCTCCAGGACTGGCACAGCTTCTTATGCCTGCTGACCCCTCCTGCTATTCCCTCAGGTCTCAGGGTCTTGGGGTGCTCAAAGTTACTTTCAACCATACCCTTATGGGGGATAAAGACTTTGTTACAAGTGCTCCCAGGCTATGGAACCCCCTTCCTGACCATGTTCATTCCTCCTCCACCCACCTGAGCCTCCGGAATTCCCTGTGGGAGCACTTGAAGCTGACCTCTGTGTGTGGGTGTCCTAAGCCACCTTAAACATGGGCTCTGTAGTTGACTTACACTACGATACATGCGATCTGCTTAATTTATACACTCAGGAACTAATTGTTTCTGTGGCTCTGCTAACTCATACACTGTGATCACTGCCCTTGCTGTTGAATGACCTGGTCTATTTATTTTGTATGCATGTATGTATGTATTTATGTATAAATATATATATATATATATATATATCACCTATCACTGTTTACTAGACCATATATGTTAGCCTGTTCTTTTGTGTTCCTGCACATAGCTCATCTTGTTGTTATGAACCTTGTTTGATTCTGTATTCTCATTGTACTGTCCCGGGTCATACCTGAAAATAGGCATATAACTTGTCTAGTGTACCTACCTGGTCAACGAAAGCTAAATAAATAAATAAATACATATTACCAGCAAAGCATGAAGACAGTTCTCCATTCTGAAGAAGAACATTAAAAAGATAATATAAAATTTAAAAAAAAACACTAGTTTGGCCCAGCCCAGTGGCATGGAGGTTTGAGGCACTGGATCTGACACCTCCCACTATGCCGGTAACCCAAGTTCGGGAGTGACTTGGATCACTAGGGTTACCTGGAGTCAGAGAGAACTGAGCATCCTCATGGCTACTCTCCACTCCCAGGAAGGGGGGGCACATTGCACTGCTCTAGTACCACCACTTTCCACTTTATGGAGGCGTGGTGGCAAGGCAGCAGCTGCAACTGTGGATGATTGGCCAGCACTAAGCATGTAGTACATGCATGCCTCCATGCACACATGCAATGGCAGCATTGCACACTGCTTGGCCAGGGGAACCATAACTAGGAAAACAGGCAGCCACAGGATGACCCCTTGGTTGCTGTAGCTACCGAAATACCTATGGGGCCTTTGGAGGTTCTGGAGTGTCCTTCAGGGGAGGCTGACTTTCCCTTCCCAACCCGCCATAGGGGGATTATCCATGTGCACCCCGCCCGAAAAGTCCCTAAAGCTGTGGGTGATGTGGGTGGACAACCAACGGGAAGGAGGTGACTGCCTGAGGCACATAAATACCTTAACTAAAAAAAGTCACCAGCGTAAAGCATGTCTATAGATGTCTGAACTGATGCTATTCTGACCAGGAGTGTTATTAAGTTTAGCAGCATAAATTGTTGAAATTATGTCTACCTGCCAAAAATATAAGGGGAGGGGATTAACATGACTCAAAACATAGATTGCAACTATTTCCTTTGCACCATTCCCAGAATCTTCCTCTCTACTAAAGAACAGTTTAAAAATGTTTTACAAAAATAGCTGATTGTATATGAGCTTTGACCATAGAAGAAAATCCATCATATGCCATGGATGCTAAAGACCAAAATAATTTGGTATCTTTATTTACTACAGAATTTCTTAGTTTAGACCAGAACTTTATATGAGACTTCATTTTTTTCCCTTCAATTATTTTCCTATAATTTTCATCAGTTGGTTTAGCATCAAAAGGTTTTTTTTTTCATTTTACTACACTTCACTTGCCATAATAGTTTGGTAATGGCCTTTTTCTTTCAGCTATGTTTATGATAGAACCATTTTTTCTCTCCTTTGAAATGTTAAATGATTTGTATAGATCTGGCTCAATTAATTAATTCCAGTTCACACAGCAACCTGTATGAGGTAGATATACTTTCCAAAAGGTTTTCCCTTATTATTTGAATTCATAATGAATTCAAAATATAATAGAGGTCATTGAAAGTTTCATAAGACCACACAATCCTTTTACCATTGTATACTTCAAAATGAACCTGGTGTCAGTTAACAAAAAAAAAAAAATATCCAAACTCAGGAGTGAAAGCAGTTCTGTCTACATCCAATCACTAACCTCAAAATATGATGTTCTACTGAGTAAATTTTAATTTGCCCATACAAAATCAATCATATATGTTCCATTAGGGTCATAGTAGGTATAGTCTCCTTCTTTTTCTGATTCCAGTCTACCATTAATCAAAGTAATTTCCATAAGCCATTATTTAACTCACGATTTTCCATGACAATTAATCTTTTGGCCCCTTTTGGCCCTGTGGGCAGGAACTGAATTGAACCTTCTGTTATTCACTGCAAATATACTGTATGTGTCTCCAGATTTTCTAACTCTTCTTTCTGGTTATGGTCCATCAGATGCCCTATTTGAACATTAACATCTCCAACTATAGGAACTTTAAATTCATGGTATGTACATGGAAGCTACAACATTCAAAATACAATTTAAAGAGTTCCTTATACTGCACGTGAGGAATACGTTTTAGTGATCTGAGGAGGAATATATTGATATTAAATACAATACATTTTGTACAATAGTTCTCAGCTATAACCCACAATATATTATCTGTACTATAAACAAGTTCAGAGAGATTGTAGTGTATCAGCCAGGAGACAATGCAGTGTCTCAAGTTACTGCATGATAAAAGGTATTAACTGACACTGACATTGTGTTCTTTACTGCAAAAACTCTACTGCAGTTTCCTAAAGAAGTTTGTTACACATAGCAAGTTTTTCTAACTCTTATTTCTGGTTATGTTCCATCAAATGCCCTATTTGAGCATTAACATCTCTAACTATAGGAACTTTTAATGCATGGTATGTAAATGGAAGCTACAATATTCAAAATACAATTTAAAGCGTTACTTATACTGTACTTGAGGAATACGTTTTTGTGATCTGAGGAGAAATATATTGATATTAAGTACAATAGATTGTGTACAACAGTTCTCAGCTATAACCCACAATATCTTATCTGAGCTATAAACAAGTGCAGAGATATCATAGTGTATCAGCCAGGAGACAATGCAGTGTCTCAAGTTACTGCATGATAAAAGGTATTAACTGACACTGACATTGTGTTCTTTACTGCAAAAACTCTACTGCAGTTTCCTAAAGAAGTTTGTTACACATAGCAAGTTTTTCTAACTCTTATTTCTGGTTATGTTCCATCAAATGCCCTATTTGAGCATTAACATCTCTAACTATAGGAACTTTTAATGCATGGTATGTAAATGGAAGCTACAATATTCAAAATACAATTTAAAGCGTTCCTTATACTGTACTTGAGGAATACGTTTTTGTGATCTGAGGAGAAATATATTGATATTAAGTACAATAGATTGTGTACAACAGTTCTCAGCTATAACCCACAATATCTTATCTGTGCTATAAACAAGTGCAGAGAGATCATAGTGTATCAGCCAGGAGACAATGCAGTGTCTCAAGTTACTGCATGATAAAAGGTATTAACTGACACTGACATTGTGTTGTTTACTGCAAAACTCTACTGCAGTATGCTAAAGAAGTTTGTTGCACATGGCTAGCACCACTATACCTGTAGTTTGAAGATCATTTTCTAGCTTTTATTAAGCCACCTGAAGCCTTCTATATTTTAACTTGTTTTCCAGGAATCATAAAACTGGTGTATCTAGGGAGCCTTGACACACATTATACCACCACATGTCTTAAAATATTAAAATATAATTCAATAAAAGAAACCAGAAACAAGTAGCAGGCCATAGCAGCAGGTAAACACATATTGGCAAACCTGACAGTACAGTTAGCCAGTGTATGTATTTTCTAGGAGAAATGCGACAAATA
Source organism: Neoceratodus forsteri (assembly GCA_016271365.2). Classification (NCBI taxonomy): domain Eukaryota; kingdom Metazoa; phylum Chordata; order Ceratodontiformes; family Ceratodontidae; genus Neoceratodus; species Neoceratodus forsteri. The sequence continues at coordinate 824,018,469 of CM057455.1, read as the reverse complement.
CAAAGAAAGTGGCTAGGAAGAGTAGAATAGTAGCACAATACACAAACAAGTAGGCTGTGTATTTATTTATTAGCAACACAAAAGATAAGTGCACTTACAGCTGCAGCCAAAGACTTGGACAGATATTTCCCGATGTTTCTAAAGAGATTCTCTCTGGTGGCCCCATAGTGGTACTGCAGGCTAGCAGGGAATTTCTATAAAGACATCACAGAAATTTCAGGAAATATATGACCATGTATTTGGCTGCAAATGTAGGAGACTGAAGCAAATGTAATGCTTAATTGCTAATCTTTCAGTTAACTCTTTGAGTGCTGATTATGTTTGAACGTATATAGATGCTGGACTATATATATGCTTGCAGTCTTGTAAGGGTAGTTAAAAATATCATTCCAGCTACAAATTAGTACTTTAGCATTGCATTTACTTTGATCTGTTGAGTAGGCTGATCTGTGTGTTGCATGTAGTATTCATTTCCTAAGTTTAACTGCTGCACCCATCAGCTGTATGTTCCATGTTGTGCAGGACTTGTTTATTTATGTTTTTATATATGTAACATTTTGTCCAGGAAAGTCACACTAAGCAGAAGCTCCTTTCCAGGTTCCTCAAGGGATGGGGTATTATAGAAACACTGTAAAGGGAGAAAAAGCAAGGTAATACAATACATCATACAAGCATTCCCCTTAATATCAAGCTAATACACACCTAGAAAAAGTTGTGCTTCTCCTTGATGGAACACCACTAGTGCCTTCCACATGCTCAGCACCAGGTATTTAGGGAATTGTCACATTTCCCATTTTCAGCAAAGGATTAAGCAACTAGCTGAAACATATATATATATATATATATATATATATATATATATATATATATATAGCTATATATATATATATATATATATATATATATGCAATAGGAGTGGAGATAATGGCTGATGACATGTCTACTATGTGCATAAAAGTGAAATCTCACATTTATACACATTGGTCCAGATATTCAAACTGCTCCCAAAAAGTGCTCAACAGCAGGAGCAAGCACAAGTCCACTGCACCCATGCACAAGAAGCGTGATATTCAAAAACTGCGCAGGCCAAGATGCACCTACGGCCGACGACTAAATATCGCACCACCTGCGCCATAGCGCAACTAGGGAAGTGAAGCTGAGCATATCTGATGTGCCATAGCGCAACAAAGGATGTTCAGCTGAGCAGTCCAGGTGCACCATAGCGCAACCAGGAATGCCCCCAGCAGCAGGGCAGCAATGCAACAGCACAACCAGGGATGCAGGGGCCCACCACCCATGCCACAGATGGGCAGAGGAACACACTGCAGAACAGACATTGTCCCCCCACAACCCATGCACTGCACAACTGGGGGAGAGCTGGAATAACCACCGGCCCATGGATACCAGCAACCAACCCACAGCTGGGCCATGGTGCCCCATCACACCCCCTGGCAAGCTGTGACTGGCACACAAGGATGGCCGACCACCCCATACCACACCATCCCACCAATGCAGAGCACACCCTGCACCATGATCCCAATATACCCTGCCCAGGAGTAGCACCCAACAGTGCAGGACACCCCATACATGCCACCACCCCCACTTTGACAATGCAACCCTGTGCAACATGGAGCCATGCAAGGCAGCCCCACCATGGGCACCCTGCAGCGGGCAGCAGCAGACAGTGATGCAACAAATGCATACACAGTGCCAACCTGCATGTCTCCCCCGAGGTACAGCTGAGAGACCAATCATGCATCAGGACACGAGGTACCCCACATGCAACAGGGCATGCCCCAGACCCCACCTCCAGTGATACAGCACCCTGCACACCCTCCCAAGGACACATCCCATCCCAGCACTGGCCACAACAGCCACCACTGACATGCCAGCAGACCGTGCATATCACAGACTTGCAAGGGTGTCAGCTGCACAGGCCATGGATGGTCTGACAGGGGTGCCATGCACACAGTGCAGGCCCCATGGACCACTGCACACAGGCATCCAGTGCACAGAGTGCAACACACAAACCACAGACAGTGACTGAACCCCCTGCCCACACCATAGGCTGTTCATCTCTGCACACACACACACGCCCATACGTGAACCACCCCTGACGCCATGCAAACCACTGCAGCTGAGCACCTGTAGCCCGCTTCAAATCAGAGACCACCACAGTTGTCATAACAAAATGCTTATAATTAAAAGAAGTAACAAAATATATATACAAATATTTACAAGAGGGGGAAGGGACACATAACACGTGAGGGCAGGTAAGGGGCAGGGGTGAACATATGGGAGAGGGAAGAAGGGGTGTGAGGGTGGGTCAAAGGGGGGAAGGTGGTAGTAGGGGCATGGAGTGCTTAGTGCGTGCCCCGGTCCTCCTCCACGTGGTGTCTATGTCTGCCGCCCTTCCTCCTCACCCCGTGGCGGTGGATGCGCTCCAACAGCTCCAGTGTTGCCCTCGCCACCTGAAGCAGCTCCCCTCACATTCCTTTCCAGCACCTGGAGTCGCCATCCACCTAGGACGAGGGAGCAGAGTCAATAAGTGTGACTGTCCAGCCCCGTGCAGCCCACCCATTGTGCATGGCATACAGCCATGTGCCATGCCCCTGTGATGGTGTGCGACCACCCACAGTGACCGTGTCCACAAGACCTGCCTACCCAGGCAGCCACAGCCATGTGGACCACTGCACACACCCCCACCCATGTCCTGCACAGCACTACCATGGCCGTACAGTGACTTGGCTGTGTGGTGTGAAGGCAGTACCACAGCCATGTGCCTGGTGCATGCATGGACCACCGTTGATGCACTCCCAGACATGCAGTGCCACTGGACAGTGCTGACTGTAACAAGTTGTGTGCATGGCAGTGGTGTCATTGGATGGTGGCCATGCCCTGCTGCCCACCCAATTATACAGCATGTAATAGTAATCATGGATGTAAGGCACTCACCATCATCAGAGGGGTCCATGCGCCGCTGACCACCATTACCCCTCCTGGCTTGCTGCTCCTCCAGGCAGCACCTCCGATCTCTGGCCTGCTGGCATTCTGTGGGCCCTATGGTGCAAAACATGGAGAGAGGAACATCAGTACAATCCTGTAGCAATGTCTCCCCGCCCCTATGTGTGTGCAATCCCACACAGCCAGACCCACCCACCCCACACCCCAATAACACCACCACAGCCAACACCAGATGGCCCCTCCATGTGCCAGACACATGCAACCATGATACTCGTATGGACGATAAAAGTGTATGGATGTTGCACCTACCTGGCCGTGGCACCGTGCCCCTCCTGGCACATGCCCGCAGGTGGGCAAGCAGGTCCGGGTCCTTCCACCTCAGGTCCCCATATCGGTGGTGGCACTGCTCTGCCATCCGCCCCATACCAGTGGCCTCCTCCAGGGCATCAGCCACCTCCTGCCACACCTGACTCCTGGCTCTGTCCAGGGGTGCCTCCCTAAACAAAGGCCCAACATGTGGCTCCACTATGGCCACAAGGTTTGCCAGCTCCACCTGGCTCCACTGTACAGCATGCCTCTGTGCCATCTCTGCTGCTCAGTTCAGTCAAAATGGCACCCTGCAGCACGGTCCTGCCACGTGCAGATGCTGCGCAGTACAGTGCTGCCATTCCCTATCGCACTGTCACAGAACAGCACGATAGTGGTGCACCCATGCCTGATGCATGGCACCTAGGGGGCAAAGGTCAGACACAGGATCAAGGGTCTCTGGTGCACGGACAGCCACAGCACGATTGGAACCCAATGCGTGCAGCCCAATTGGGTGCCTGTGTGCCACCTCCTGTAGTGGCCTACCGCGCTGTTGCCCCAGTGCACCCACGACGCCCCAGTGCCACAGCGCCATATAGGTGAACAGCGCTGTAGCGCCACTGGAACAATGGTGGCCGTGCCCTGCATTGCCTCCCGTGCACAGCATGTCAGCAGCGGGCAGGCACCTGCGCCACCAACCTGGGCATGCGCAGTTAGGTGTGTACTGTGCATGTCACAGAACTGAGCCCTTGGCTCAGCACATTCAACACAATTGCGCAAAGTGCAACAGCGCGATATTCAGTCAGCATATGCAAATCAGCTAATCAGCCATTCAATGGTGCAGTCACTGCATTTGCATCCACTTAAAGATGCGCCTTGCCTCATTTGTATGGGTTGCGCTATGAAAGTGCAACATTGGGCTACACTGGCCATAGTCGGTTACTGCAGTCTATTGCAGTGAGTTGCATGCTGTTTGGGAGTGTGGACTGTGGATATTGGGACATGCATGGGACTGCACAGTCACAGGTAACATCTGTCATTCTCACAGGCTGAATCATGACCGAGCGTGTTGTGGAGGAAGAGGAACAGAGTTGTGGGAGGAAGAGGAGGCCGAATTTCACTAAGGCTGAGACAGATGCCCTGTTCGAGGCCTACCTAGACCAGAAGCTGCTTCTCAGCGGACGCCAGGGAACACCACAGGCCCGTGCTGCTGCATGGAAGGAGGTGGCACGTGCTGTAAACCTGCATGGCATCCACCAGCACTCCGTGCTGGAGTGCAAGAAGAAGATGGGCACAGACAGGCAGAGGATTAAGGAGAAGGTGGCTGCCATCAGGGCAGCATGGTCTGCGACAGGTGGGGGACAGCCGGAGGTGCTATGCCTGACCCCACAGGACGAGCAGGTTGCTGGTAGCATGCAGCATTGCGCCATTGAGGGTGTTCCAGGTGGTGGATTCCAGACGGGTGGTAGCCCGTTACTGCATGGTAGGTTATGGTCTGTCTATTGGGGGGGACAGGGTAGGTCAGATGCAGTAACGCGACTTTGTTTTCCCTTACAGCTCCAGAGCATCTGCATGGGTCAGCAGTGGTGGGCTTTTCCACTGAGGCCAGTCACATGGAGATGGAGGAGGGCCCATCCACCTCCACAGGAATACATGGGTCAGGGAGCCGGTGGGCCCACCTGGACGTCCAAACTGATGTTGGTGGTGCAGGTGTGGAGGAGGCCCTGCCCGTGTCCCAGCATGCCAGCGTCCATGGATGCCAGCATGCTGAGACTCGGGCTGATGCCGGATCCATCACCGATGATGATGTCACTAACATCATGGGCAGTGACATGTGTGTGCCACAGGATGGCCACACAGCAGGATACATCGCAGCCATGGCTGTAGGTGGTGCTGCCATGGAGGCCTGCATGTCATCACAGTCCCGACCTGTGCCTGTCAGCACTGGTGGGCAGCACTGGTGTATGTACAGGACAGTGGGACTGTTGCGGCCACTGCGGCAGCACCACTGAGCCCTGGGGAGTGGCAGCCAGAGGGGCAGCATCAGCAGTCAGCCAATGGGCATGGGGGTACAGTGTCAGGGGTGGCGTCAGTGCACCATCTGTGGACATGCCCAGGCCTGGCCCTGGTGTGCAGTGCCCACCCTCAAGGGGTGATGAGCATCAGGGCTGTGAACACCCTGAGGGACAGCATGCCGATCAGGCAGATGATCTCTTGGATGAGCACACCCGCATACTGCAAGCATCAGTCAATCTGCAGATGCAGCTTGTGACGGCGGAGGATGCACTGAGTGTGGCTCTGCACCAGGCAGAGGAGCATCGCAGCAGAGACACCGCTCTGCTCCTGGCAGGCATGGACCAGTTGTGGGAGGATGTGACCGCTGCTATTGACAGGCAGACACAGGCATTCACTGCTGTCATGGCCACAATGGGCACACAGTTATTTGCCCATGCGTCGCAGACACCACGCAGTGCACTGTCCACCCCCCCCATTCCCAGCATCGTGCAACACCATCCTTGTCGACACTGGGTTCAGCTGTGGGCATCCCGAGCACGCCTGGCGCAGGCATGTTCGGTGTGCTGCAGACCCCTGCGCGAGCACGGTCGTGTTCACACAGTGGAACCCCTGGGGGACTGTCGGTGCCACCCATGAGGCCAGTGGTCAACCTGTCACTGCTGACGGGTCACGGCGGGGCCACCCACGTATCCGTGGCAGCTGTGACACTGTGGTGCGTGACTGACCTGTCTCCCAGCACGGCTACTGTCTGATGTTGCCCTGTGTGCATTGTGTCATTCAGCGGGCAATGCACGGGTGGGTACCCAGCCCTGCACATAGACACACAGTCCATCTGCACACACTCCGGGCTGCTGTCCACAGTTACGTGTGCATGATGATGCCTGCATTGCACTGTATGCCACTGTGCAATGGTGCCCAGCATCTGACACATGCACAATGACAGGCAGTGGGCGTGGTGGTCTGTGGACATATGTGTGGCTAGGGGTGGCGCTCTGGGTCGGCGTGCCTCCTACCCTTTGTGCATATCTGGTGAGTTGTTGTGTGTGTGTGTGTGTATATGACTGCATGCCATGTTAGACCTCGCCCATCCCTGACGGTGTGTGCGGTTCCATGCCCAGCCACTTCCCTTGACGGCATGCACCCTTGGTGTGTGTCCATGTGTGTTTGTGGGTCGTTGCCTTTGCCACTGGTGGTTGCACATGGCCTCATGACTTACCTGGGTTGGCTGAAGTGCTCCTCCGTGATGGTGTCCCAGTGCAGCTGTGCGAGCCGGAGCAGTCGGGGGTCCCGTCACCCAAGGGGGGGCTGCCCATCACCACTGTCACCGACATCCTCATCGTCCCCATAGCTGTCCACCTCTTTGACCTGTACGGCTATCCCACATTCATTGGCCATGTTGTGCAGGATGCAACAGGCTAGGAATAGCCCACAGGCCTTTGAGGGGCTGTACTGTAGGGCACCGCCGGAGGTGTCCAGGCAACGGAAACATGCCTTCAGCATACTGAACACCCGCTCAATGACATTACATGTGGTGGCATGTGCCTCATTGCAGTGTTGATGCGATGGGGTCGCGGGCTGCCGGTATGGTGTGAGCAGCCAGGGACGGAGTGGGTATCCACTGCTACCTGTGTGTAGAGGGTGGAGGTTAGTTTGGTGATCAGCATCGCCCTGCCCTGGGTCATGTAGGCCAATACCCATGTCACCTCTGACCATGCTCCTCCCAAGCCCTATGTTTGTCCATGTGGTTTGGATACTCACCCACTAAGTGGCCAGTGGGGATGTCCCCACTCTTGAATCTGTGGCACAGTGCCGACTGGTGCCAGATAAAAGCATTGTGTGCTCCCCCAGGGTGCATGGCACAGACATTGATTATGCGCCCCCTGGCATCATACACCACCTGACAGTTGATGCTAGCATAGCCCTTCTGAATAATATATGTGGCCCCCTCAGAGCTAGGTGGTGTGCGGATGGCCACATGGGTGCAGTCTATTGCCCCTAGCATGCCAGGCATACGTGCTACCCTGTGGAACTCCTGTATGTTTGCTGTGCGCTCTGCCGGTGTGCTGGGGAATTGGATGTACTCCGGAGCATGTGGCAGTAGTGCACTGAGGAATTGGGTGAGGTGGCGTGACGCGGCCAACTGGGTTATACCTGTGGTGTCCCCTGTTGGTCTCTGGAAGGTACCGTGTAGAGCAAGCACATGCAAGCTGGCACTTGAGTCTCCACTGACAGAGCATGGCTCTGTCGTGTGGGTGCCTGCATCACATCACTGCACAGCTCACAGAGCCGCCTCAGAATTGCCTGATTCAGGTGGTACTGACCCACGATCTCAGTATCACTGTACAGCTCGAAGCTGGTGTGGACTCGGTACTGTCTGTTGGGGGCATACCACTGATAGGCCCTTCCATGGCTGCGCCCCCTGCTGCCCGCCTTCTCACCTCCCTCATTACTGCCTCTATCTGGATGGTGGCACTGGCCATGTCCCTGGCTTGTGTTCACCCCCCCCGGCAGCTGTTTCTGTGTTCCCCCCTCTGTCCTGGCTGCTACTTCCCCTGAACCACGAACACCTAAATGTGGTGGCCTCTGTGCTGTGTGGCACTTCCCCCTTCTGCACTGGCTGTGTCTCCCCACACCTTCCCTGTGCCTCTCTGTTCAGGGTGCCCTTTCCCTGGCCTGCCCTGTGTGTCCCTCCTGCCCAGATTGACTTGCTATGGTTCAGCCTCATGTGCGTTCCCTGTAGCGTTCTTGCGCCTCTCCCTTGTTCCTTTTTATTTTGGCTCATTTCCGCTATCGCCAACTTCCACTTGCTCCCCTATTAGCATAGCATGTTGTTGAATATCGCACTGTGCCACTTATGCATGGTTCCTCCCTCAGTTGCGCATACATTCATTATCATTGTGCTATTGCTCAGCGTGATTTGGGGGGCTCATCTGCCTCCTGCTGAATATCGCAGAATGGCGCATTTTCGGACTTGCGCTGGAGCAACTCTATTGCGCATGGCGTAACCCTTTTGCATATCTGGGCCATAGTATCATCAGTCATTTATCCATATAGTAGACACGTCATTCCCCCCTATCCCCACCAGCTGGCACTACTGAGCAGAACTTTTTCTGGAACAAACAGCAGTGGCACAGACAACCCCCATTCGCAGATGTAGCCTGTACTACTTCTTCACACGCACACTCTGTTTCCCTACTCTCCCCTCTACCATGAAGTCATGTAAGCCTGCATAGTCAGCCCAAACAGAAAAAACACAGCACTTTCTTTTCTTCCTTTTAAAATTTGCACAACTAGCAGACAGAACTCTCACAGCTTGAACGCTGCCATTTTCACTTCTCCCTTCCCCCACCTGCCTGCTCAATTGCCTACACAGCCCCTAGTTTTCTTTTCCACACACTGCCACTGGTTGACCCATAACAGTGCAAGTTTATGAAAGAAAGGTGAGACTAATACCTCAGTCTTTACTTGGTTCTTCATTTTCTTTATTTCGCCACTCTGCTGTCACGGTTGCAGAGCTCTCGCTCCACACTCATGGCGTTTGAGTACCACCACTCTGTCCACTCCTTTCCTGACACAAAACTGCTAAATGAATGGTTTTAAAATTAAAAGTACAAATTAAAGCTGAACAATTTCTCCAGCACTGCCCAGCTCTTACTGTATGGAGGTGCCCGCTCTTGCTTAACGGATCCGCCATGTTTGGTAATCATTTTTGAAAACTCAGCTTGCTCAACCAATCAACAAGGACCCCATGACATCAACACAATGTTCAAACACCACGTCCTTAGAAGCATCCATAGCAACCAGGCTGGCAAAAGTGCGGAAAGCAACTATTTTTACAAAAAAGTCCTCACGACTTTTCATGACCTTGTAAAAACTGCAAGCAATTAAAAAACAATAACATATCACACAAGCTCCTGGCCTATTGCATAAATGAAATATGCGATGGGGAGCTTGTGTGATACATCATTTATCTGCACTTGGGCAGTTTGATCTCGAGCACATCACGCGTGGCTTACGCCACTCGTGAGGTTACCCGATGTCAAACAGCCCTAGTGCAGATAAATGATGTATCACACAGCTCCCCGTCGTATATCACTTATATGTATTACATAGTTGGACCCTTTTCCCCGTTGGAAAAGCCATCATTTATTTCCCTCATATGTGATAGTAGACAAGTAGGGCATTATGACCCTATCTAACTGCCTACTAGGATTTATGACCCAAGTTAGCTGCCTATTAGGATTTATGACCTCAGCTAGCTACCAGTTAGGGTATTGTAACCCAAAGTAGCTAATTACAGTACACTGAAATAAAGTACATGAATACCTGAACAATACATTAACACCCAATACACACTCATTAAGCAACGCTGTCCCTCAGAACTAACACTAACACATACCACTACACCATGGAAACACATAGAACATGACAAAAAGTGTCCAACCGTATGTATTATAAAAACTAAATTATGGCTTACTGTGGTATATAAGGAAATAACACCATCTTGGGGTTGGCAGCTTAACAGCTTAACTTCGAGCAGGACTACTTATGGAACTGCTCCGGTCTGCCCAGCCATTCACAGCACAGATACGCCACTCTCATGCTCCTTTGTGTGCAGTTTTCAAACTTGGCACCTTTCTGCCTTGGATCATGAACTGCTCGGCTGAAGCATAACTCTGGTCACTTTTTTCCTGGGGACTTAATCATTGTGAAATTGAGCTGCTGATTTTATTGACCTAGGTCCTGCTAATAAATTACTGGCTGCAAGAATGCGGCAGCATTGGACTTACTGAGCGGTCGCAACAGTTGGCATGCGTGCAAGCTGATCCCTGCAGTCACTATCGACTGCTCCCCACCCGCCCCAATGTCCTCCACTCTTAGCTGGTACTTAATTTATAGCGGCAAGTCTTGAGGGATTTCGTCTGCTTTTTTCTATCAATCAACTTTCTCATTAGCACTTTATTCTGGATTCTCATTAGAGGTCGTTCGTTCTCAGTTAGATCTTATTCTCAGTCGCTGACTTCACTTCTCATCATCTGTTTCTCTTCTCCCTACCCACAACTGCCAATTTTTTTTCCTTCTCTCACAATGCATTATAGGACCATTTATCTTTTCCTGCCAGCCTTGGGTACCTTACTTTTGCTTGCATTACTAACAGGCCCTTCTGAGCATCACTTATCATGCCTTTTTTACCCTGTGGATAACTTCTACTTCTTCAACGTACTCTCTTACCCCACCTCTAAATTTCCACATATGTTGGGGCTCTGTATTAAATCTCTGGGTGTCTTCTTTAGGAACATTTTGTGGAAGTACACTCTCTCCTTTGTGGGTGTCTCACATGCTGTAGTAATTGCCTCCTTCTGGATAATTAGCCTATCCCTTACCTTAGCTGATGATGTTGAGTCCAATCCTGGACCCGCTTTTTCTAATACCACCTCCCAGTTTCCATCCTCCTATTGTTTGCCTCTCAGATCTGATTTTACCTTTGCCCATTTGAACATCAGGAGCCTTACCGCTAATCTCACTGAGCTCGAAGCTTGGATTACTGCTTATAATCCTGATGTGCTTGCCCTGTCTGAAACTTGGCTGAAACCGTCCATTGCTGACTCCCTCTGCTTTATGCCAGGATGTAACCTGCTATATGATGATCACTCTAATTCCAAAAGAGGGGGTGGACTAGCACTGTACTTCAAGTCCCATCTCAATGTGTCTCTCATTCAATGCCCCTCTCTGGCAAACTATGAGGTGTTACATTCACTTCTATTACTAGGTGGAGTTAAGAAAATCTATATCTTCTGTGTTTACATTCCACCTAGAAACTCCAGGCAGGGTCTGGAAGAATTCATTGAACTTGTGCCCTCTGTATCTGAGAATAATGAAGTAATTTGTCAGGGTGATTTCAATCAGGGCCCGGTTACTCCCTCCTTTCCTCCATTACAAGCAAGGCAAACCTTACTCAACTTATCCGGAACCCCATCAGATTCTCCACTTGTGGTTCCACCTCCACTCTCATAGATTGGATACTGACTAATAGGATGGAGAACTTCCCCACTGTGGGAGTTCTCTCTGACTCCATAAGTGATCACTGCCCAGTCTACTGCACCTGGGACTCCTCCCTCCCTCCCACCCGCCAAAGTCCTATCTTTCTCCAATGTCTCTAAACTAAACCATGCTGCATTCCTGAATGATCTTAACATGGTTGACTGGGCCCCCCCTCTACATAGCCAATGACATAAACGAAGCGGTTGTATATTTCAGTGACACCCTACTCTCTCTCCAGAATCTCCATATTCCAGTCACCACCCGTAGGGTAAAAGGTAAAGTCACTAAATGGCTCAAGCGCCCCTACTTCAGCTGCTAAAATGTAGGGATAAACTGTGGTCAGTATGGAAGTCTTCTTCCCTCCAAGCCAACTTCGAGGCCTACAGGTCCTTACAGAACTCCTGTAAAAGGGAGATTCGCTCAGACAAGAGTTTATACTATCGTAACCTCCTCAGTTCTTCAGCCCATAAATTGAAGCAGTACTGGTCTCAAATTAAGGAAATCCTAGGGAGCAACAAGCATATGACTCCAAATGAGATGCTGATTAACGCTACCTACTGCAATAACCCCCATACCATAACTAATGTCTAACTCCCTGTCTTCCACTCTTTCCATCCCCCCTCCTTCATCTACCATCACTTCTCTGGTATCCTTTTCTCTGTCCACTACTGCTACCTCAGCACTTGAACTGTCATCGGTCACTTGTCAAGATGTACTCAAGCTACTAAAGGCTATCCCGACTAATGGTAATGCTGGCCCTGATGGTATTCATCCTTAGATTCTAAGGCAGTTTGCCTCTTGTCTTGCTGCACCTGTTACCAGACTTTTCTTCCTCTGCATCTGCTCTGCCTCTGTGCCTTTGGTCTGGAAAGTTGCCAGAACCATCCCTATCTTTAAGAATGGGGGTCCCAAGATCATGTCAAACTACAGGCCCATTTCACTTCTGCCCACTCTCAGCAAACTGCTCCAGAAAGGTGTGCATCGGCAAGTCTCAGCATACCTTCTCAACTTTAACCTGCAAACCCCGGTTCAACATGGTTTCGGGGCTGGGCACAGCACTACCACTGCTCTTACTCAGTCTACCAGCAATGTCAAAAATAACATGGACAAGGGCCTGCTTACAGGAGCTGTGTTCATTGATCTCTCCAAAGCGTTTGACATGGTTCATCACCCGCTTCTATTGACCAAACTGAACACACTTGGTGCCTCTGAATTGACCCTTTCCTGGTTGAGCAGCTACCTAGATAATCGTTCTCAAGCCGTCTCTTTTTGTAAGTCTCTCTCCTCCCTCGTCCTGATCATTCATGGTGTTCTACAAGGTTTGATCCTTGGTGCCTCATTTTTCTCCCTCTTTATTAATGATATCCCAACTCCCTCATCTCACTGTAACATTATCATGTATGTTGATGACCTGGTGCTTTACTCGGCTTCCAAGTCCATTGACAACATCAACCAACATCTCTCCTCCACATTTCAGACCCTCCAATCCTGGTGTTTATCCAACTATCAAATCCTAAACTTATCAAAGAGCCAGGCTATGCTCTTTGGATCCTCCAGAAAGGTGCCCACCGAGTCCTCTAAACTCCTGGCACTTGGCTGCAATGAGACTGCTGTCTCCAACACTTCATCCTTCAAGTATCTAGGGGTTATGCCGCACTCATGTCTTAAGTACTCTGCACATATTAACGAAGTGTGTTGCTTGGTTAATGCCAAAATTGGTGCAGCCTATAGAGTGTGTTACTCACTCACTCCAGCAGTAAGGGTCTCAGTTGCGAGAGGTGTTTTACTCCCAAAACTGCTTTATGCCCTGTCAGTGCTCTCTCATGCTAACACAGGTGTTCTTCGCAAATGGGACACATCTTATAACAATATCTGTAGATTTGTCTTTTCGGCTCCCCGCCTAACTCATCACTGTCATCTCTACGATACATTAAAATGGCTGTCTCCTGAAGCCTCTTGTTTATACTCACTTGAGTGTTTTGTTGATTCCTTAACCAGATCTCTTTGTCCCTCCTCTCTGGGGGGACATGCTCACTCCGGTCTCTCACTCTCATTCCCTTAGATCCTCAACCTCCACATTACTATCTGTTCAGCCATGCTCCACAAAAATGGGAGCGCAAGCCTTCTCCTACTTTGCCCCTAGGTTTTGGAATTCTCTCCCTGTACATGTCAAGAACTCCCCATCTCACCTCACATTTAAGCATGCCCTGTTTTCCCACCTCTTTACTCTAGGTAACTGTGTTTGCACTTAATTTCTGCCCTGTCTCTCTGCTTTGTCTTCTGTCTCTCTAATGGACACTTACCTTGTTTCCTGCCTGCCCGTCAGCAAGTTGGCCTTTGTCTTAGTGTTTACAACTGTCTGCTTCTCCCACCCCTAGCCTGGGTATCTTGTCTATCTCACTTTGTGAATATACAGTGAGTGGTACCCCCTGGCCTGCTCTCCTCTAGATAGGCCTCTAGGATGAATAAGTAGTGCTTTATGTTATAATTGTTGCTTCTATAACATCGCTATTGTTGTTGTTTTCCAGGAGATACACTTCCTTATGTGGCTGTCCGCCTTCATTGTTTTGTTCTGGATAGTTCCACTGTATTATGTACCTGTATGCTTGTCACTGCTGTACTGTGTTACTGTATTCTCGCTGTATTGTGATATTGTACTCTCCAGGGTCGTGCCTGAAAATAGGTAGGATTTGTTGCCTAGTGCACTTACCCGGTAACCAAAAGCAAATAAATAAATAAAGACCACTCGTCCTTCAGGCTCATAGCTTTATGGCTTTTCAACCCTTTGTTAGTATTATTTCATCAGATACCATAGTTTGCCATTATTTATCCTCTATGTAGTACACGGATGGGAACTTTTCCTCCTAGAAAAGGCCATCATTTATTTCCCTGCACAGCTGTGACTAACCTATCACTTAAAAGTAAACCTGTGACTAATCTATCAATTAAAACTGTATACCTGCACTAATTTAACAATTTACAGCTATACATAATTGCTGGGTTTTGCCTTCTCGTCACAGCAATTATGTAAAATAAATGGTCTAGAGTGGCTGCAATCTGGATGACGTTTAGCCGAGTCTGCGGTCGCTTTGCTGTAGTTTAGATTTTCTTGATTTTTTTCCCCTTTACTGTACTGTGTGATTTTGTCAAGAGGTTTTGTTTTAAGGAGTTACTCATCACCTAGACATAGTGGCGGTGCGGTTTCAACCGAGGAGGCAATCTGGTGGCGAGCGAACAAAACCCAGAAGAGCTGTATGCATACAGCAAGAGAAACCCAGCGTGAGTTTGAAGTTATAAACACTCCATTATAATGGCAAATAACACCATGGGTTTCCCTAAGGGGAGAAAGTGAAAACAGTTATTATAACACAATTAGCACAACATTAGGAAGCTAGCCAAACCAATTAACAAGCTGCAAAACAAACTGGAACAAAAGACACTTATACAAAACCCTCCCAAACCCAGAAAACCTCCAAACTCCTAACTGCACTCACTATAGACCATTCCTTCCTTGCTACAAGAGACCTTCAGGTATTACAATGTGATTGCAAATGCGATCTCAATAACAATAACCCTCCTAATGGATTATACTCAATAAATAATGGGTAAGGGTGGAACGCTTCAAAGTATACCCATCACCGGAGCTTATTAGGGCAATAAAGTCACTCTCCCTTTGGGCTCATTGTCTTACAGCCCTAATTAGCACCCTCAATGGGTATACATCCTTGTATACCACCCTTATCCATTATTTATGTTATATAGATAATAGATAGCTAGATAGACAGACAGATAGATGCTACACCAGTGAGGATGAATTCTGGCACATATTTTCAATATTTACAAGGTGGTATGACCTAGAGTAATAATATTGAGAATAATGGCTGGATAAGAGGTTATAACAAGGATTTCACCCCCCCCCCCCGAAGAGTGGGACGTCACATAAACCCCGAGAGTGAAGCTTGAGGGGTTTATTAAGGCATCCCACATTGAGGGTGTGTGTTAAATTCAAGTTTTACACCCCGTACCCAGCCTTTATTTTATATAATTGCTGTGTCTCATTTTTTCAGTACAGCAAATATATAAAATAAAGATAGCCATGAACAGGTCGGGTTTCAGTGTGGTCCACAGCTCATTATAAAAACCTTTTTTTCAGTCGGCCATTTAAAATAAACTGCTCCTTCATTTGTTTGTTTTATTTAACTCACCACTGCTGAGTCCAAGTGTGGTGAACTGTGGAGTTGTGGCAAAAGACTAACAGCAGCACCCAGGGGAGGAAGGCTCAAAAGCTTACTCAAGCAAGAGGAAGTGGGGGTGGTTATGCATGCTCAATTCGAGGGAAACTGGGTGCGTGTTCACCGTTATGCAAAATTACAACCCAGTTTCCCTATGGGAAGAATGAGACCCAGCAATTGTATTCTGTTTATTCTCACTCTTGGTCCCACATGCCAGAACCTATCCACACTTTAGGTCAGAACTGGCTGGAGAGGGCAGCATGTGCAATGCACTTTTACTTTCACAATCCCCCATCAGATATGCACACTAATTCCTGCTAACCAATTTCACTTTGAAATTGGCAGCCATACTGAGCACTTCTTATGCCTCCTTACATATAAATTCTTACTTTTTATGTTTTCTGATCCTTTTACTTTCCTCAGAACTCAACAGAAGTAATCATCAGCCTCTTGTTGACCCCTGACGAAGAGGTCTTTGGAGCCTCGAAGGGCTGGGCTCCTATAACTGACATGGTATTTGAACCTGCACATTATGTTGTGAAATAATTTGTGTATTTTTATACTGAAATACATGCATGTTTATATTTATTGAGGTTCCTTTTAGTAAATCTATTTGAGATTTGAAATAACATTTGCCTGGAGTGCCATTTCTTGTTTTGAATGGAATCTTGTTTACCCAATATCAGACCCCATCTGCCATGTCCATATTTGAGCTCCTTCTCACTACCTAGACCACTGTGCACTGTGTCTGAGGCTGACTGCGGCACTCCAGGAAGCTGGCAGTGCATAAGGCTGCATCTGCTACCTCTGCTGACTCACTCTCTCACTGTACATCACACTACATCCCAGTGACACAAACACACATGCACATTCAGAAGCACTATCAGCATCAACTGGTAGTAGTATATTTTATTCATCCTGAGCAGAGTTCATTTTCAATGGGGTCCTTAGTACAAAGTTAGAAATACAACTCATAAAATATGTACAATAGTGAAAAAGACAGTTACATATCATATGGAACAATACATATAAATCATTTACATATCCTGTACATATTTCAGTACTACTCAATATACAAGATACTCAAAACGCAAAATATGGCCAAGGTATTATACAATTTAAGAAAGAGAGAAGAGCCCTTTTTAAGATTTAGCCTACATCAAAACCATAACAATATGATTGAGGATTCTTTCCCAGTTCAGTTAACCATGGTTTTATTCTACTTAAGCTGATTTGTCTACTTATTTGAGCTCCTTCTCACTACCTAGACCACTGTGTACTGTGTCTGAGGCTGACTGCGGCACTCCAGGAAGCTGGCAGTGCATAAGGCTGCAAATAAGGAGGCTATTATGCCTGGTTAAATAAAGTGATTGATTGATTGATTGATTTTTTGTTTATTGCTCATAAACTACAGGGGATGTTGTGACAGACCCACCTCTCTCTCTGGGCTGCAACAGTTTTCAGAGAGGTGCCTGTCTTTGGGTATTCGCTGCCACCAGCCGGGTTTGTCCAGCACCGAACTCTCCCTTTCTCTGAACTGGGAGGTCAAACATGCAATTGCACAGATCAAAGCCTGGTAGTGTGTCTTTCGGGTGGTGAATGCTACCAAAGTTTTGCCTCATCCAGTGGAAACCATGAATTACCTTAGAAATAACTGAAATTGCAGCCACAACTGTTGAGTAAATGAATAGCTTTTTACTTAACAGAAGGTCAAAAGTAACATTACAGGATATATATGTTTAACACATGAGAATAACACTGTTACAGGAAAAGTAAACAAATGTTTTTAAATAACAGATGACAAAAGAAAAAGGTTATTACCGAGATATGCTATTATTATTCTTACCCTTCTCTATCCATCAAGAGAAACTGGACCCTTTGCTATCTGCCAGCTCCCATGGACATAGCTAGAAGAGTAGGCCCAAGCTTAGCCTCTTGGATGTAGCTTTTCCCCAACTCCAAGAGCAACTCCCCCTACTCACTGTCTTTCAGCATCTTATATTCTCTCTTGAGAATAGATGAGTCCTATTCCCCCTTTGAATGCACCAACCATCTACCATGTATGTATTTAACTTTCCCAATCAGACTGAACATCTATTAGTGTCCAATTATATTCATTCATAGCTGTAAGTTTATATTTGAATGATTCAATCCATTTAAACTGTGAGTTTGTGTGTACATGTCCACTCCCATACATGGTCCCTGTGTCTTGAGATTTATTACCAAATCCTTATCTCGATGCTGGTGAACAGTGGAATCCCAGCCTGTGTGTTTTTTTTCAGACTGCTAAAAATATACTAACCCAAAAATCCAAGCCATTAACTCCTTCCTTCCCATTTCTGTCACATCTCGCCCCCCTAGTGACGGGCAAACTTTAGGGCCACCCCAAGTGACACACCCATTCATGCAACTACTGTTATGCCTAAAGTATCCAGCCATGCCATTAGACCTGTCTAGATAGCCCATCCACATTGGCATTTTGTTTACCACTGCGGTGCTGGATGGTCATGTTGTATGTCTGCAACACCAAACTCCAAACAGTTCAAACAGTGAGCACTCCAGAAAATGGTGAAATAAATGCAAAAATAGCATTTATTCACATCAGACAATATGCCTGGACCCCTGCGCTTCAGCACTCAGCCTTCAAAAGGGGGGGTACCACTGCACTTATCTTGCTTTCCCTTCTTGGCTAGGTCTGTCAGAGACTTAACCAGATCACTGCCAGTAGCCTTTTGTTAAGTCTGTTGTGATCAGATTCTTGGCTCTCCCCAGTCGCTCCAGGGTCTCAGCTGTTCTGGGCATGGGATAGGCATCAGACTCCATGCAACTATTAAGCCTCTGGTAGTCAACACAGAATTATGTGGTGCCATCCTTCTTGGGGATCAATACCATAGGTGAGGCCCAGGGTCTACTAGATTCCTGGATTACTCCCAGTTCCAGCATTTCCTTGAGCTCCTATTTCATGGTCTGCTTAACCTGCTCAGGTACCCTGTAGGGAGACTGTTTCAGGGGCACCTGAGTCCCAGTATCCATGTGGTGCTCTGTCATTGTGGTGTACCCTGATTTCCCTGTAAATATGTCCTCAAATTCTCTCAGCACACCACAAATCTCCTGCACCTGGGCTGGTGTCAGCTGTTTGGAGAGGGTAAGGTTGTCCACGGAGGATGTGACTTGGGTCTCCCTGAGCAGGTCCACTGCTGGATCCATCTCAGTTTTCTCTTCTGGGGTGCTGCACACAGCAAGGACCAATTCCTCCCTGTCATTGTAGGGCTTCAGCAGGTTAACATGATACACCTTTCACCTGCATCTCCTGCCTGGTAGCTCTAGCATGTAATTGACATCACTAACCTTTTGGACAATGGAGAATGGCCCCTCCCATGCTGTCTGTAGTTTATTCTGTCAGACAGGGATGAGTGCCATCACTCACTGTCCCACTTCATATTCTCTGGCTCGGGCCCTGCAGTCATACCAGACCTTCTGCCACTGTTGTGCAGTGGCGATGTGCTCCTGGGCAAGCCCCATGAGCTCCTTAAGGCAGGTCCTGAAGTTCAGGGCATACTCCACAACAGACTCCCCTTGGGAGGCATGGTCACCCTCCCATTCATCCCGAATCAAATCTAGGGGCCCCCTCAGCCTACGGCCAAACAGGAGCTCAAAAAGTGAGAACCCTGTGGACTTCTGTGGGACTTTCCTGTATAAAAATAGGAGATGAGTCAAATATTTGTCCCAATCCCTCTTATGCTAGTCAGCAAAAGTCCTTAGTATGGTCTTAAGGGATGAATTAAATCACTCTACCAGACCATTAGTTTGGGGGTGGTACTGGGAGGTTTTGAGCTGCCTTACCCCTCACTTCTCTCACAAATTACTCATTAATGCTGGCATGAAACTGGCACCCTGATCTGTCACTATGTCCTGGGGAAAGCCCTCCTGGCTAAATATCCCCAACAGTGCATCAGCCACAGGTTCCGCCTCAGAGGATGACAGGGCCACCGTCTCTGTGTATCTGGTGGCATAGTCGACTACCACCAGGATATACCACTTGCCAGTGTGACTTGGGGTGCTTAGTGGCCCCACTATGTGTACAGCTACCCTCTTGAAGGGTTCATCAATATTGGGCAATGGCACCAAAGCTGCCTTGGCCTTGTCCCCCATTTTCCCCACCCTCTGACACTGTGGACAAGTCCTACAGTAATTTGCCACATCCTTGTCAATATCAGGCCAGAAGAAATTGTTGGTCGGCCTCTTTTTTGTGTGTCTCACAACCAAGAGGCCTGGAAAAAAGATATCATGGACAAGGGCCAAAAGTGTCTGGCAGTGAGCCTTAGGGACTACCAGCTGCTGGAGCACCTCACCATCTAGTCCTTCCTCTGTTGTGCATATTCTGTACAGTAGCCCATTGTTCCAATAAACTGGCTCTTTACCTCCCTGAGGACCCTTAACTCTATTAGCAATTTCCCTCAGTTTTTGCAAAGTAGGATCAGTCCGCTGTGTCGCCCTCAGCTTCCTTCGTCTGACCAATCCCAGTGCCCCTTCAATAGGATGTCCTGTGGGCTCCTCCATTTATGACTGGGGTTCAGGACTACTGCTTCTAGCCGGCCCCTCCCTCTTACTAGCCACTTCCTCAGCTGCTGAGTGAGGGGCTGAACCACATTGAGTCACCCCCTCTTCATCCTCAGAAGCTTGCCCTTTTGCCTGGCTGCAGGTTGCAACACACACCAGAGATTCCTTGTGGCCAAAATCATTCCCCATGATCACATTTACAGGGAGGTCCTCTACGACCCCCACCTCCTTTTCTCCATGGCCCCCCTCCCAGCTGAGGAAGACTCAAGCCATTGGTATTTGGACTACTGGCCCTGTGACTCTCCAGATCCTGGAGTATTTCCCTGGCAACATCCGCTCTGCCTGGATGAGATCCTGCCTCACCAGGGAGATGTAAGCACCTGTGTCTTTCAGTCCCTGGTTTACTGTTCCATTAACTACAATGGGGTGCATATTCACATAGGAGAAGAGTGGTTCTTCAGGCTGCACACACCCCACCAACAAACCAGTGCTATTTTGATCACTCCCTCCCCCAGGTCTTTGCCCCTTAACCATTTTCTGATAGCAGTTATATCTCAAGTGCCCCGCTTGATTGCAGATATGACATTTCTTGGGTTCTGTCTCTTGGGTCCCTTTAGAACCAGATGGTTCTGCTTTAGGCTCAGGTGCATGCTGGTTTCTTTTGGGCTGCTCTCCATTGGACCCTTTAGAACCATGTGCTGCCTTCCCACCATGAGTCTTATGCTGTGTGTATGGCCTACTAGACATGTACATGTCAGTGCTTGCATCCACCTCCTTTGAGGAGGTGCATGCCCTGTCTAGGAGCCATACATGCATATCCTCAGGTAAAATTTTAAGAAATTGTTCCCTCAAAAGAAAATCTTTGATTAGTTCCACAGCGTCTGCTTTTTCCCCCTCCACCCACCTATCAAGGTAAGTACACAATCGAACATGCAGTTCCACAGAACTATCTTCTGGGCTTTTCTTTAACTCCTTAAATTTCCTTCTGTAAACTTCAGAAGTTAATTCAAAACATTTAAGCAACACTGTTTTAACCTTATCATAATCAGCATAGTCTTCATCACTCATTTTAGTAAAGGTCTGCAAAGCCCTCCCCATAAGTAAGGGTGTGAGATAAGTTGACCACAAAGCGTTAGCCAATTGGAATTGCTCACATACTCTCTCAAATGACCTTAAAAATAGATCAAGATCATCTCCCACTCTAAACCGAGGGAACAATTTAGAATTAATTTTGGCTTCATGAGGAGAACTCACTCCACCATTACTCACAGTTTGCTGGTTGCACAGGGTCATCATCTCCTTCTCATGCTGTTGTCTCTGGATTTCATGCTGTTGCTCTTTTTCTCTTTCTTGATGTTCTTTTTCTCTGTCTGCCAGTCTTTTTTCTTCCATTTCTTTCTCTATTTCCTGTCTTCTTGTCTCTGTTTCTGCTTCTAGTCTCCTGGTCTCCAAATCCAGCTTCTTTGCCTCCAGCTCCTTGTCTCACAACAACAGCTGCAGTCACAGGGCATCAAGCTGGTGTGGGGGTCTGCTACATCAGCTCCTGACTCACCCCCAGGGACTGTCTGCTTCTGGTCATGTGCCACCAGGGCGGCTATGAGGTCTGCCCTTTTCTTGTGTTTTAGACATTCAAGCTGAGCCCCCTTTTCCTGGCACTTTTCACAAAGCTGTTGCACAGTAAGTGAGTCATACTCCATGTAGCTCATTATCTCAACCTACACTACACTGTGCTAACTAGAAACAAAAAAACAGCATATTCTCTTATCTATCCTGTTTTGTAATTGCTAAGGTAAAAGTTCCACTGGCAAACTCTGAATCTCAGTGTGCTAGAAAGTCTGCAGTCACCCCACAACTGCCAACCAATTTGTGACAGACCCACCTCTCTCTCTCTGGGCTGTAACAGCTTTTAGAGTGGTGTCTGTCTTTGGGTATTTGTCACCACCAGCTGGGTTCGTCCAGCACCGAACTCTCCCTCTCTCCGAACTGGGAGGTCAAACGTGCAAGTGCACAGATCAAAGCCTGGTAATGTGTCTCTCGAGTGGTGGATGCTACCAGAGTTTTGCCTCAGCCAGTGGAAACCATGAATTACCTTAGAAATAATTGAAATTGCAGCCACAACTGTTGAGTAAATAAATAGCTTTTTACTTAACAGAAGGTCAAAAGTAACATTACAGGTTATATACATTTAACACAAGAGAATAACACTGTTACAGGAAAAGTAAACAAATGTTTTTAATTATACAATGGCATAAAAGAATCTTGGACACTGATTGGTCCGTCTAGGACTGGGGCCATGATGTTATCCCAGCACAACATCATGGCTCTAGTCCCAGTACACAGATGACCTCATAAACCACTACTGGAATCATTGCACTGCAGCCTGGTTCAGTCGTCATCACTGCCGGCAAGTCTGCTTCCATCATTCCCGCTCTGAAGCCGCTCCCTACGTGTTACACCTAAAAGTTCAAACCTCCCTCTCAGCAAGTCACTATTTAGTCACCCAACACAGAACTCTGAGAAAAAATCTATTTCTGGGCCATTTCTTCCCTAAACCATCGACTTCAGTGCCCGCAGAGACCGTAACTGTTGATTGCACTGTTCACTGATGTCGCTCATTTCCTCACAGTACAGCAGCTCTTCCCAAACAACAACCAGACAAAGGGCTAAAAAAATAGCTTTTACCTTCAAAAAAAACCAGCAAGGTAAACCTCTCCTTTTCTTCAAGAGACACACAATTTAACTAGAAAACCGGAAGTGCACAGTCCTTCTCCCAAGTCCCTATCATGCACATGCACCAATATATAAAAAAAAAAAAAAAAATCTTCAGCCGGTACATGGAAGACTGCAGAACTGGCTCAGTTAAACCTGATGGCAAAAAAAGACAAAGAAATGAGTGAGTGTGTGTGTGTGTGTGTGTGTGGTGGGGGGGGTGTTGAACTCAAAAAGCAAATGCAGCACTACCACCTACTGATAAAACAATAGAACTGCACTATTTGTCATTATGTATTCCTACTCAATGAAAAAATCAGTAATAAAACCCATTTTAAACATATTTTCAATCTATTTTTTATTTAATTTTACAAATGAGCCATTGTATAATATAATATTACTCCAGGGTGTGTGTTGTGCTGGGATAACGTCACTAGGGTAATTAGTCACACTCGGTCTGCGGCCTCGTGTCTAATCACCCCAGGCGTGACGTTATCCCAGCACAACACACACCGTGTCATGCATTATTGCTTAAATAACAGATAACAAAAGAAAAAGGCTATTACTGAGATATGCTATTATTATTCTTACCCTTCTCTATCCATCAAGAGTAGGCATGGGCGAAAGTTGATAATTCCGCTTTTGTGGAACTTCTGCAAAATTTTGGAAGTTTTGTGGAAATTTCGGAACTTTTGCCATTGGTGAAACTGGGATTTTCCACGGATTTGCACCAGGTTCTGTGGATTTTTTTTTGTGAACTGTGGAAAAATGCATAGAAACTGTGGAATTTATTCTATCCACAGTTTAATGAACTGTCAGTGAATGAGCGTATGCTTGTACAACCACGCATTCATTCACTGACTGTTCAGTGGGCCACCGGTAGTGGAGGAGAGAGGAGGGCTGTGCTGGTGGTCCACTCAGGGGCATGGTGGGGGGACCAGCATGGTAGCAGATGAACTGTCAGGGTGGGGGGTCCACTAGACACCAGGGAATTGGAATTACTTTTTTAATAAGGGATCGGGATGGGAGGTTCACTAGACACCAGGGAATACTGGGAATAGAGGAGGATGTGTCATTGGACTGCTGGCTGTTTTTTGTGGATTAAGGGAATACAGCATAGGAAGGGGGGGCCCACCAGACACAAGGGAAATAAAATGTTTTTGGGGGCCATGATCAGTGGGTGGGGGTCTGAGTGTTTGTTTCTTCTTTATCGAGATGCACAGGCTGTGATCTCCGTGTGGGGGGTGGGAACCACTAGACACCAGGGATAAGTGATTTTTCACTTGGGACACATGATCAGTGGGTGGGGGGGCACTAGACACCAGGAGGATCTGAGGGAGGAATTGGAGGTTTTTATTTATTTATTTACTGGTACCCCTGACCAGCAGGTGGTGGATTAATGAATTAAACTGCAGTTAAAAAAAGCCTCAGAACTGACCATTGGCAGTGATCTGTTCTGCAGATTTTTTCCCTCAGTTTAATAAATTAACCTACAGTTTGTATATTTATTCCACAGTTTTAAGGTGGAATTTCCCACAGTTAAATGATTTCTGAACTTTCGCGGAAGTGAAATCTGCACTTTATCAGAAATTCTGCAGGCAGAATTTTTTTTTTTGCACACCCCTAATCAAGAGAAACTAGACCCTATGCTATCTGCCAGATTCCATGGACATAGTTAGAAGAGTAGGCCCAAGCTTAGCCTCTTGGATGTAGCTTCCCCCAACTCCAAAAACAACTCCCCCTACTCACTGTCTTTCAGCATCTTATATTCTCTCTTGAGAACAGGTGATTCCTATTCCCCCTTTGAATGCACCAACCATCTACTATGTATGTATTTAATTGGCTCAATCAGATTTAACACCTATCAGTGTCCAGTTATATTCATTGTTAACCTTATGTTTATATTTGAATGATCCAAGCCATTTAAACTGTGAGTCTGTGTGTACATTTCCACTCCCCTTCATGGTCCCTGTGTCTTGAGATTTATTACCCAACCCTTATCTTGATGCTGGTGGACAGTGGAATCCCAGCCTGTGTGTGTTTTTTTTTCAGACTGCTAAGAAAATATTAGCCCGAAAATCCAAGCCATTAACTCCTTCCTACCCATTTCTGTCCCAGATGTCATACAGGCTTTTGGGCCTGCATGATAGAAAGCCGATCTACCTACAGAAGTATTCCAAGGAGGAAGCATGCTGTATATTCTATTCCTTGTGCTGATCTCAGGCCTTTTTAGTCTGTCTCTGTGCCATGCCATCTGTGAGCTACCTTGGACCTTGCCAGTACTGCTTAAATGCATGAGATTTACAAGATGCATGTTTCGTCTATCAGTCAATCATAACCATCCCAATTGCAAGTATAGCTGGCAATGGTGTGTCCACCTGGGGTGTCGAGGATGAAGTGGGTAAATCTGTTGCATATGATATCCAGCTTTGCCAGCTCCCTCCACAACACCCCCATAAAAAAGCAGATCACTATAATTGAATATTGGAACAATCGTGGAATCCATGATCATCTTTTGAGATTCTCTAAGCAAACAGTTACTTATTCAGTATGTAACCCCTAAGTGGCACTATCCCAAGGGCTACTACCCCTGCCTGCTTGGCTAGTAGAAGGTAAAGGGGCCTGAGTTCTTAAACGGGTGCCTCCACCCGAAGGTCAGGGTTGGTAGTGGTCAAGCTAACCTCGGCACATCCTTCTGGGACAATGTAACCCCCCCTCTTTCCTTACTAGTGGCTGGAACAATACGCAATAGTCACTTTCACAATACCCCTGATACTGTACACCACACAAGTACCAACACTGTTTGCACTAACCACCAGAACTTTTCTCTGGCCCAGCCCTGGGAACCCCCTGTAAAACAAGGTTATACACAGCAAATAACAGCAGTAAAGAACTCTTGGACAAACTGGAACCACAGTCAGGGTAAATGCAAAAAAAGAGTTAGATCTGATTTATTTAAGGGGCTTGAACAAGGGAGGGGCGTAATCAGGTTAATTTGCTTAAAGGCTCTATCAATCAAACAGTTATGCATGCACTTGAGGGTCCATAAACAGACACACACTCTGGGTACCTAGATGGAGAATGGTGGGCTAGCCAGGAATGTTGCAGCTAGTTGGGGCCCTGTGATGGAAGAAAACAACATGCACAACACACACTATTTGTAATACGGAGCTGGAGAGCTCAGTTCGTGAAAAGAAAACAAGAAGACAATCAGATGATACACTTTTAGATTAGGCTGTTGTTGCAGGGAGCTACCCTGATGATTACTCATGATACCCAAGACTGGACACAGGCTGGATGAAAATTGAGACAGCAGGTGGTTAATTTGGAGTGCCCGGAGATGCAGGGCCCACACGATTCGCCGAGGCATCGTTCCTGTTCAAACGTGGAGCAGGGGGCTGATCCCTAGGCAGGTCTCTCATCAATAGTTTTCTCTGTGCAGTGAGGTAGTCTGGCAGGGCCAGCATGGCATGGCCCAGACCGAATGGAGATGAATGTAGATTCAGTCCGATTAGGCTGGATAAAGCGTCCAGCAAGCAGAACACAGTTCACACAGTGGGGAACCAAATCAATACCCATTTTCAATACACAGCACATTTACATGTAAATGATTCTACGGTACCAGCAAGCAGAACACAGTTCATACAGTGGGGAACCAAATCACGACCCACTTTCAATACACAGCACATTTACATGTAAGGAAATTCTACAGTACCAGGCAAACCGCTCTCCAGTCATGATCGCACAGTCTCTGCACAAACCGGGGATTCAAAAGCAGATGGAAATCCTGACAGATCGATTGCATTCAGCAAATCTTCGGTTTTCTTCAGGTATGAGCCTGGTAAAAAATCAGTGACTTATTTCATTCTTACAAACTTGGATTTAGTCCGAAATAATTCTCTTCTCTCCCTCTCAGGGGCAGCAGGCAGACATGCAGGCCACAACTCAGGCCTTTCCACAGTTCTCCCATGAGAAACTACTTAGACGGCTGCTTGACTGTGTCAAGCTCTTGCTCATTCAGCTCCCAACTCAGATCTGATTCAAACTGCAGCAAGCCTGGGAATTTCCCCAAGATCCAAAAGGTTCGGTTGACTGATTCATCTGTCAGTCACAACAGGAGCTCCCCCTTCAGGTGCAAAAAGGTGCCAAAAGCCCAAAACTACAATTCCTATAGATTCTGACTCCAGACAGCTCCTGCAGTCCAGATCCATTTTAAATCCCACCAGTACTGATTGGTCCAATTTGGCAGTCCTAGACCAAAGTGGTGGGGATAAACAAAACAGTCCTTGCTGCAAAGAAGGCAGGTTAGACAAACTACATTATCATTATCACTCTAAATGATTTTCAGCAAATAGTTACATCTTTCAACAGAGCTCCCTCTCAGATTACTTATGATTGCAATTCAGGCAGCTCTTAAAGAGACAGTACACAGAGGCTATACAGGCACTCTCTGGCAATCACATTTAAACTGCTAAAATGCAGGACACCAGCCTGGCAGTGAGCATTTAGGCAAGCTCGAGGAAGACTTTTCGGGAACTCCCATTTGTAGGGGGGGTTACAAGTATAACATTTCAAACTTTCTTCCCAGATTGGCCACTGTTTATCTATATAGATGCTCCATTTACATTTTTTATCCAGCCAGATTCCGAAGTATTTGTAATACTTGGTTTGTTCGTGGATTATGTTGTTTTTTTGTAACTACTGTTAATGATTCCTTTGCAAAATTTTAATTATGATTTCCTTGGAACAACATCTTATCAGACTTTTTAGGATTTAAAACCAGTTTGTTTCTAGTCAAAAAATTCTGCAACTGATCAAATGCATTCTACTAATTTCTTTTGATTTGTCTAATGGAGTCTCGTGATGCATAAAACACAGTGTTATCTGCATATAGATGTACTTTAACATCAGTATTACATAATGTGAGATCATTCAGCTAGATATTAAATATCAGAACCTCAATATTGACCCTTGGGAGACCCTTGAAATAATTTGTGCCCCATTACAAAATTTTCTATAGTAATTAGTTATTGTCTCCCCTTAACATAATCTGTAAGCCATTTCAGAGTGGTGAGCTAAAAATCCAGGCCCTACAGCTCAGACAGGAGGATGTTGTGGCCCAAGGTATAAAAGCTTTTTGAAAGATCACTATAGACAGCCCCCAATGTCTTCCCCATGTCCAAGCCTTCATGGATGCCAACTATAACTTTGATTAGGGCTGTAGTACTATTATGAGCGGAGCAAAATCCAGATTGGAATTTATTCACGGTATTGCTATTTTCCAAAAACAGTTTAGTTTGTAAACTTATTAACCTCACTAGTATTTTAGACACTGTTGACAACAAAGAGATGGTTGATAATTTCCTATATCTGTTTCATCTCCAGATTTATAGATCAGTGTGATAGCATTGGGTCCCCCCCCCCCATTTGGGATTGAGCAGAGCAGTCTAGTGCTAGATTTTGCCCCAAACAGAAAGCTTCAGCACATCTGGCTTTATTCATGAATGGGTATGCAGTGACTGAGGTGACAATTAAGAAGAACCCCATGGTAGGACTTCTGGACACTAGCAGCAAGTACACTCTGGTATGTCTAGAACTGCTGGAAATTAACTATGTCCCCAAAACACCTGTGGACGTTGTGTGTATCCACAGCGACACCCATCGGTAACCTACTGCAGAGGTTAACATTGCAGTGAATGAAAACAACAAGTCAGGTGTGTTCAGGTATTGTCCCTAGCCTGCCTGTTTCTGTAGTCCTAGGATATGACTTTCCAGGGTTTTAAGCTCTACTTAAAAACAATCCACAACTTGCAGCTGTTACAACAAGCTGTTACAACAAGGGTCCAAGCAAGACATTGGGGGAAGTTTTTCCATTTTCTGATGACCTCATGAGTACCCCTGGACAGGACAGGAAGTCCAAATGGATGAAAAGAACTTTAAAGGCCTTGTGGAAGGATAAAGGACTTAAAGACTTACCTGAACCCTTAAATGTAGATAAAAATGCTATTGTTGTTGAACAAAGTACTGATTCCTCATTAACTCCTTTTTTTCAGCAGGTTGGTAAGATACCCAAAGAAGGTACCCCTGAGATAGTACAAAAAAACAAAATCCTGTATAGGAGGTGTGTGCATCCTAAAACTGGGGAAGTGGGGGATCAATTAATGGTCCCTACCAAATATAGGGAACAACTACTACATTTGGCACATAATTTGCCTTGCTCAGGTCACGCTGGCAGAGATCTTACTCTGGCCCATTTATTACAATGGTTTTTCTGGTCAGCCATTCATGAACAGGTGACCGTGTACTGTAAATCATGCCTAGAATGCCAGAAAGTTGTGCAAGTAGGAAAGTGTGATCTAGTTCCCTTGGAACCCTTACCTCTTGTAACAACACCTTTTGAACGTATGGCAATGAACATTGTGGGTCCACTGGAGAAAAGTTCAAAAGGGAACTGCTTCATACTGGTGATCTGCGATGATGCAACCTGGTACCCCGAAGCCATACCCCTATGATCTGTTACCACTGAAAGAATTGCCCAAGAGTTGGTAAAGGTTTTCAGTATGCTGGGTATCCTGAAGGAGATACTCACAGACAGGGGTAGTAATTTTAATGCAGCATTATTGAAAGAGTTGTACCAACTGCTGGGAGTGGTTGCAGTTCGAACATCATCCTATCACCCCCAGACACACGGGTTGGTAGAGAGATTCAACCAGACACTGAAAAGAATGCTCCAGAAATTTGTAGTAGATGAAGGGAAGAAATGGGATCAGTACCTTCCATTACTACTCTTTCCATATTGAGAGGTGCCACAAGCATCCACCGGGTATTCCCCATTTGAATTGTTATATGGGCATAACCCATGAGGACCCCTAGATGTGGTCAAAGAATATTGGGAATATGGGCAAGATGTGGGTTCCACCAGTATTTCTGATTATCTGTTACAGTTGAGGAAAAGACTAGTTAAATACACAGAGTTAGCACATGCTAATGCTAGTCATGCCCAACAGAAATGCTATTATGACAAAAGGTGTCTGAGAAAGAGTTTCAAGAACAGGATATGGTATTGCTTCTACTACCCTCTATGGAGAACAAGCTCCTAATGAAATGGCAAGGTCCATATAAGATTCTTAGAAGGGTAGGTAGCATCACCTACAAGGTGGAAACCCCGGATAAACATCCTGGTGTAAAGATCTATCATGCCAACCTTTTAAAGAAGTGGTATAAACACTCTAGGCCCCCTGTTAGTCTGTTGATTATGCCAGAAAAAGAGGAGTCTTAGATAGATATGGCATATAGCTGCCTGGAAGTTAGAGAGCAAAAGGGAGAAGAATAGGTTGCCATTATCCCAGCCCTTGAAGAACAGCAGAAGGAAGAACTACTTAATGTTATTAAACAGCATGCTGCGGTGTTTACTAAAGTACCTGGGAAAGCTAAAGGGGTGGAACATCAGATCTATACTTCTTCTCCCCCTATCAGACAAAAGCCTTTCCAGCTCCCTGAGAATGTTAGGTCACAAGTACAACAGGAGATCCAGAAATTACAGGAATTAGGTATAATCATACCTTCCAAGAGTCACTGGGCATCTCTTATTGTAGTTGAGTCGAAAAAGGAAGGAGGCATTCTGCTATGTCTGGATTTTAGGAAGTTAAACCAAGTGTCACAGTTTGACGGGTACCCCATGCTAAGGATCAATGATCTGATCAACCATATTGGGCATGCCACATACTTAACACCATTGGATCTGACTAAGGGCTTCTGGCAGATTCCTCTAGAGCAAGCCTCCCAAGAGAAGACTGTATTCAGTACCCCTGTAGGATTATTCCAATTTGTGACCATGCCTTTTGGTTTGCATGGGGCCTCCGCCATGTTTCAGAGTTTCATGGACCATCTTTTAGCCCCTCATGTTGCCTATGCTGCTGCCTATCTTGACGATGTTGTCATCTTTAGTACAGATTGGCAGACACATTTGAAACATTTGGCAGCTGTGCTTGAAACCATCAGTGGAGCAGGGCTTACTAGCAATCCCAGTAAGTGCCCTTTGACCATGCATGAGACCAGATACCTAGGATTTAGTCTAGGTAATGGCCAAGTGAAGCCTGAGATCACTAAGGTTGAAGCAGTGGCCAAATGCCCTGTACCACAAACTAAACAGCAGGTACGATCGTATCTAGGACTTGTCAGTTACTACAGGCATTTCATGCCCAATTTTGCTGCTATTGCGGCCCCTCTCACTGATTTGACAAAGAAAAGATGTGGCAACATGGTCAAATGGACTCTAGAATGCGAGGAAGCATTCTGGGCCATTAAAAGTGCTTTATGTTCCTCCCCAGTCTTAAGAAGTCTTGACTTTGACAAGCCATTTGAGGTCCATATGGATGCCTCCAGTGCTGGGATTTGAACAGTATTAAGCCAGAACATAGGAACATCCTATACTTTACATCTCCAGAAAACTTCATGACCATGAATAAAAATATGCCACTATAAAAAAGGAATGCTTAGCCATTAAGTGGGCTATAGAGGCATTATGTTTTTACCTTTGGGGCACTGATTTTGTCTTGGTCACTGATCATAATCCACTATGTTGGATGAATTGGATGAAGGACAAAAATGCTAGAGTGCTCCGTTGGTATTTAGCCCTTCAGCCTTATAAGTTTGTGGTAAAGCAATGACCTGGATCGCAACATAAAAATGTGGACTTTATGTCCCGCTATGCAGCTGGCATAGAAAAGGATCAGACTTACATGTAACTATGTGAATACGTAAATAGTAACTAAGTAAATAACAGCTAGAATTGTTGAGTATAGGTATAGTGTAAGGCTATGGATAGGTGAGTAAGGAAACAGTATGACCTTTTGTTTTCATGTAAATAAAGTTTTTCTAAACCCCAGGGCAAGTGTTTAGTCAGTAGTTAGTGATACTCATGGATAAGTACCCTTGAGTAGGGATTGTGTTAACACACCATTTGTATAAGGGTGCCCTGGGGTGGGACTTCTAGAGAGGGTGGGTGAAAGTCCCAACAACTCCCCTGGGTTGATTCAGGGGAGGTACCATAATTCAGGGTGTAGTTCTGAATATAGGAAACTAGTTACGGCTATCCCTAGTTTCCATTTGAGCATGATGGTGTGTGGTAGCATTGGTTCCCCCCCCCCTCGTTTGGGATTGACCAGAGTGTCTCTCTTACTTTAGTCTGTTGTGCAACAGCACCTCTCCTATTCTATTCTTTAATTTCCCCTGTAGGATGGCCACCTACAGTCTTTAATCTTCTTTCCTATGTATTTCTTTTTCTTTCTTCGTAGCTCTCTCTCTCCCCGAGTTCCATGTGGGTATCCTTGCAGCCATACTACTAAAGTGCCAGGTCTCCACTGTATTTGTGGTACATAATGTTATTAAGTACATCTTTATTTTTGCTAGCACTTGTTTAAATCCCCTTTGTGCAATGGCAGCTCCAGCTAGCGAACCTGCATGATCCTGCGTACAATCTTAGTAGCGCACGATCGCAGCATCGCACAGCCATGTAAAGGTTTCTGTTTGGAGGAGATTTCCTTTAGACAGTACAGTCTATGTTTGCCCCAATCAGATGCTCCTGTCTTTTCTTTTAGTTTGCCTCATTTTGTTTTAAAGAGCAAAAGAAAAAATTACCTAGTTTTACAAACAGCAGAAAAAAGCCAAGGGAGTTGGTAATTTCAGCCCCTAGCAACACTGCTGTTCTCCTTCAATTGTTAGACTTGCCTCCACCTGTGAAGTGGAAGTTTCTGTGGACCAGCAGATTCAAGAGCACAGGCAAAACTGAATCTATCCTGAAAGTCTGTTTTTTGTCCCCTAGTAAAGCTGCACTGCTAACCTCTTGCCTGCCTGGGTGTAGCCATGGGGAAGTACTGTCCCAATAAGTCAAAAACACTTTAAAATTAGCAAAACAGAGAAAGATTTTGTAATTGCTTCTAAACAGTGTGTTATGTTTTCTAAAGTTATTTAAAGTCCTGCTTTGTCTTTTGTGAGGTGACTGCCCTGTGTTTTAGTTGGTGCCAAGAAACACTCCCAGAATTTGCAGAGGCACCTCATAAACAGCATAGAAGCATAAATAATGGAGATTTAAAAGTTTTAAGGGGATATTTGAATTATAAAAAGCTCCCCTACATTCTAGCAACACCTGTTAACTTGCAAGCCATTACAGTTCAAGCTTACAAACACCATACAAACAGTCAAAAGTGCTGAAATTACATGCGATGAAAGTCATGTTCAGCATTTTTCCTTTGCACTAACTTTCTTCTAGTTCTCCAGCCTATTTCAAGTATTTTGTGTTTGTATTTGGTGTTTTAGTGAGTGTCTCATTCCTGGTGCACGAGGAACCAAGACAAATGCTGAAACACTAACCTGCTCTGTTTTCCTGGTTGCCTCTATAGGGCCAGCACCCCTCTGCACTGCTGGTTAAATACAAAGGGGGCTGTCACTCTAGGGGGGTGGGTGGGGTAACAAAGCAGAAACAGATACATTTATGGAATTATAGATATTTGTGGGTACCTAGAGATCCTAAAGCAAGTTTATGTTGATTTCATATGTAATAAAAATGTTTATTTATGTTTTAAAATTAGTTTAGCACTATTCTGTTAGAAAGTAGGTGGAGCTTCACATATCATGTGATTTCTTCCTATAAAAAGGTGCTTCTCCTCAGCCTAAACAGATCAGTTCAGCCTTGGAGAGGGCTGAGGAAGCACAGAGGGTAGGCCAAAGCTGGGTCTTGACTGCGTTTACTCTTTTGATTTATTTATGTTTATTTTACAAGTTATGCTATTTACTTCTGCCTAATTTAATAAATCTGCACTTATGAGTGAATTTATGCACCACACTCATGCTCCTGTTGTCTGTGTTTTACTCTGAGCACCCACGATCACAATCAGGATTACTTTGAATATCTTCCAGGTTGTTATAAACTCACCAAGATGCAATGACATGTTAAATATATATGTAAAATGTGTTAAAATTACTGGGACAGAATATCTTAACAGCAGGGAAGGGATACCATCCCGTCCCACTGCCTTTGAAACATTTATTTTTTAATTTTATTCAGCTTAAATGGAGGATGCCTGTGCTCATTCAAAAGATTATTTTTGACTAAAGTATGGGCATTTAAATATTTTCCCAATTTAAGATCATTATGCAGATGAAGGGCTTCTTTTCCCATCTTTACAAAATTACAGGGAACATTGTAGCAACCCTATAGTTAGGGTCACTGCTGACTTCTACATTAAATCTGATTTTTTGTTTGCTGCTTAAAGAAAGATGGTTCAACAGATTTACATGAAGCTTTGAGGTTTTGTTGTCCATGGCAGAATAGACAATCCCTGAATGTTCCATGTAAATTAATTTAGTATTTTTAGAGATATTAAAGTGTGGAAAAAAGGGAATTTTCCATTCGTTTTCAGTGGTGTCTTTTTTTCTGAATTTTTGCTCTCATTTAGAGAAAAAACTATAAATCTTTAAATAATGACATTCTGTATGGTTGTGGTCATTAGACAGGAAGGATTCCTTGGGCAGTTGTTGTTTGGGAGTTTTGTATTTTTTAAGATATTTACATTTGAAAAATCAGGTTTTGAGTTTACGGGTTGAGCTGGTGTTAACATACCGCATGTGCAGAAGGGTGGCCGGAGTTAAGGTAGAGCATGTGCAGAAGGATATCGATGTACTTGAATGGAGATTGCATTTGTACTTGTGTCAGTAGGTTGAAGGTTATAAAGGTTTGCTGTGGTGTTGAGAAAAAAAATTAAAGTTTAAAATTCAAAACTTGGTGTGGGTATGTAGATTGGCATGAAAGGATTTCCTAGGGAGCTGAGAAATGGATATCTTGTTTAGTGTTTTAGCTAATTACTTTTAAAAGCTGGTTTAAGGACCACAAGTGAAAGTGAATGGGAAGAGCACAATGTCCCTTTCACTTTCAGTTTCACTCCTGCTCCTCCTGGATCAGAAGCTGTTATTTCTTACTGCTCATGTAAGCTGCAACAAGTATTTCGTCACCTGATAATGGGAGGTTCTGATAATGGGAGACTTCAACATGCCAGATACAGATTGGTCAATACCAGCAGGAACATCTGCCAGAACTAGACACATGGTGGATTCCCTGCAGGGGAGGGAGTCAAACAACTGTTACAACAACCCACAAGAGACAGGGCTATCCTAGATCTAGTACTGACTACAGGGAAAGGAACACAGATCTCCAGATAGAAGATCACCTGGGGGCCAGTGACCATCACAGGGTATGGTTCAATTTGGCCACTAGAACTAAATCATCCCATTCCAAGGCAAAAATATGGGACTTCAGAGGAGCTGACTTTGATAAAATGGCCAACAGAGTTAAGCTAGCCCTGGCAAAAATAAATACATGTGAGGGGGTACAGGCAAAGTGTGCAAGCATTAAAGATGCAATACTTGAAGCAACATCCCATTGTGTTACAGAGGAAAGGAAGTGCAAAAGAAGAAGGAAATCACTTTGGTTCTCAAAAACAGTAGCAGAAAAAGTCAAAGCCAAAAGGCTGGCCTTCAGGAAATATAAGGGAATGCAGCAGGTTGAAGATAGGGAGGCATACCAAACTTCCCTAAGGGAAGCAGGGAAGGCAGTAAGGCAGGCAAAGGCCCACACTGAAGAAACACTAGCACAAACAGTAAAATAAGATGACAAGACTTTCTATAGATACATTAGTGAAAGGAGAAAGTCCAGAGGGGTATTGCTAAGATCAAAGGGGATAAGAGGGCATGTGAGGAGGAGGAGGAGGAGGAGGAGGACCATGTAAAAGCATCTATCCTAAATAGATACTTCTGCTCAGTATTTACTGAAGAGAAGGTAGGGCAGGGCCCACAGCTCAGCACCATGGACACGGGGAGGGAGGTGTGCAGTAGTCCCTTCACAAAAGAAAGGGTCCTACAAGAGCTTGATAAGCTCAGGGTGGACAAGGTAATGGGACCTGATGGCATACATCCCAGGGTACTAAAGGAGCTAAGGGTGGAACTAGCAGAGCCGTTATCAGAACTGTTTAGTGAGTCTCTGAGCACAGGAGAGGTCCCAGAAGACTGGAGAAGAGCTCATGTGATCCCGCTCCACAAGAGTGGTAGCAGGGAGGAGGCAGGGAACTACAGACCAGTCAGTCTTACTTCAGTAGTGGGCAAGATTATGGAGGCACTCCTTAAGGAAAAGATAGTGCAACAACTGGAATCCATAGGAGCACAGGATCCAAGACAGCATGGGTTTACAAAAGGAAGGTCCTGTCAAACTAATCTCATAGACTTCTTTGACTGGGTAACCAGAGTCGTGGACCAAGGGGGAGCAGTTGATATCGCCTACCTTGACTTCAGCAAAGCTTTCGATACTGTTCCACATAGAAGATTGATTAATAAGCCGGGTAGGCTCGGGGTGGGTCAGAAGTTGGTCAGCTGGGTGGCAAACTGGTTGACGGGCAGAAAACAGAGAGTGGTGGTAAATGGTATGCAATCAGAAGAGATGCAAGTCACAAGCGGGGTACCTCAGGGATCAGTCCTGGGGCCAGTCCTCTTCAATATCCTCATCAGTGACATTGCAGAAGGACTGGAGGGTAAGGTTTGTCTGTTTGCAAATGACACCAAGGTCTGCAACAGAGTAGATGATTTGGATGGGGTGAGCAGAATAAGAAAAGATCTGGAGAAACTAGCAAAATGGTCAGAAGAGTGGCAACTGGGGTTTAACACAAAGAAGTGCAAGATCATGCACATAGGGAAGAGAAACCCTGAAGCCACCTATAGGCTGGGAGGGGAGTTGCTGGCAGTCACAAGAGAAGAAAGAGACTTGGGCGTCATAATTACAGATGACCTGAAATTATCCAAACAGACCACTAAAGCAGTAGGTAAGGCTAGAAGGATGTTGGGGTGTATTAGTAGGGGTATCACAAGTCGGAAGAGGGAAGTAATAATCCCACTTTACAAAACACTGGTTAGGTCCCATCTGGAGTACTGCATGCAGTACTGAAAGCCACACCTTCACAAGGACATTAACCAAATTGAGGCAGTCCAGAGAAGGGCAACCACAATGGTGCAGGGACTGCATCAGAAAACAGATGAGGACAGATTAACAGAGCTCAATTTGTATACCCTAGAGCAAAGGAGGGAGAGAGGTGATATGATCAAAACATTCAAACACCTTAAGGGCATTAACAAAGTGAAAGAGTCTAACATGTTTCAGTATAAGACAAATAGCAGGACAAGAGGACACAGCATGAGATTAGAGGGAGACTGATTAAGGGGTAATGTGAGGAAGTTCTTTTTCACAGAAAGGCTAGTGGATTCATGGAACGGCCTACCTCAGGAAGTGGTGGTTATGAATACAGTGCAGGGCTTCAAACAGGCATGGGATAGGCATAAGGGAGCAATACATATGAGTATGAATAGATAGGCCATTGACAGAGCAAAGGCTGATGGCACATTTATAAGGCAGAAAAAGAAATGGGCAAACTGGATGGCCTTGCGGTCTGTATCTGCCATCAACTTCTATGTTTCTATGTTTTTATGTTTGAATCATATAGTAAGGATGCTAAATAACTTTTTATAAATTAGTAACCAAATTTCTTTTTTTAAACAATGATTCTTATAAGTTAGCCTTAGACCCTATTCTGTGTTTTCATAATTAGTTTTCTCCCCCACCCCAAATCCATTGAGTATAACATAATGATATTTATGTCATTTCACTTTGAATTATCCATTTTACTCTGCATGTGCACATACAAACAAAATCCACTTATTACACAATGACTTCATTGTATATATGCAGTCTAAACTATATATTTTGAAGCATTTTACAATCCTTTATGATTGCATACAGTTTATTACTATATGTAATAGCAAAGATGGAAACCCTGTAAGGAATAGGAAAGAAGCTATACCAGGGTATCCATTCATGTTCAAGAATGGGTACACTGGGACAGCTACTTTCCTATTCCCTACAGGGTTTCCATGCTTACTCTTACAAATAGTAATAAACTGCATGCAGTCATAAAGGATTATAAAATATCATAAGATGTCTTCATTTTGCAGATCTCAAAACCCAGGTTCTTCAGAGGTGTCTCCATGGAAGCACTGTATCCTGTCTACAGCAGCACCTCCAACGCATGGATAATAGCCAACATCTCCCAAAAGTGGCTGAAATCTCTAGACAGAAAGATGAGAGCCAGAAGACAAAAAATTGCTATTGTCCAGCTCATAACTCCATAACCCTGTGCAACATTTTTTTTGACCTAACTGCACTGCTGTCATACAACCCCTGGACATGGGTGTAATCTGTAAGTTAAAATATTACTACTGCAAATCAGTTGTGAGCAAAATTATCAACAGCATCGACAGTGCCTAGACTGGACAATTGTTCTAGAAATGGCAAAAGCAATAACAATTTTAGATTACGTTAATCTCTATGCCATGTGATATGATGCTGAACCCCTGACTATACCACAGGACACGAAGCTTGGGAACATGAAGCCAGTAGTTTAACCAGCAGCAAGACTGGCCTTACAGGAAGTCTTAGGATATTTTACCATGGACAGCCAGGAACCCACATACAGCAAACTGACAGGTGCAAAGATATGTCTCTGGTCTGGGCACTAGAGAAACAAGAAGCCTGCAAGATGACAAGGAGAGTTATCAGA
The DNA here is from genome assembly GCA_016271365.2 of Neoceratodus forsteri. NCBI lineage: Eukaryota > Metazoa > Chordata > Ceratodontiformes > Ceratodontidae > Neoceratodus > Neoceratodus forsteri. The sequence continues at coordinate 823,979,987 of CM057455.1, read as the reverse complement.
TTTCTGAACCTTCATTAGTTACAGAATATTGCACAGAACTGGCAATTATCAGAATTCCAAGAAAAAAAGACTTTACATGATTCTATACATTTTAAAATATATGGAGTCTTTAACTCACAGAGTATGCAAAGCATGACCGCCAGCTGTTTGAATTAACCAAACCAGAACTATCTCAACCCAGTACAGTAATACTAAAGCACTTTAGCTTTTTGTAAAAATTTCTGACTTAAAGCTATTTTAATTATTTTTAGCATTTTAATATTTTTAATACTAAATTCTGATACAAATTTTTTAAACATGAAATGGGGTTAACAAATAAGTTATAGGAATTTGACATGAACATGAAAACAGCAGCATGTGTTTGGTTACCCACTCCCGCCAGCTCCCTCAGAAAGCCTTGAATACTGAATGTATGGCATTTTGATTTTTGATTGTACTGTGTGCACATTTTTTAGTTGTCCATCAGATGTACATACAATCAAAACCCATTGCATTACACAATGACTTCATAGTATACGTGCAATCTGAACTATATGTTTTGTGACATTTTACAGTTCTTTACAATTGCATATGATGTATTACTACTGTTTGTAACAGCAAAGTTCAAAACCCTGTCAGGAACAGGAAAATAGCTATTCCAGTGTACCCATTCATGGGCATGAATGGGTACACTAGAATAGCTACTTTCCTATTCCCCACAGGGTTTCCATTTTTGCTGTTACAAACAGTAATAATGCATATGCAGTCACAAAGGATTGCAAAATATTGCAAACTATTGTAAAACAATGTATTTTTTCATATACATATATTGCTCTTTTGTAACCACTGTCAGTTATTGATAGTATGTATATTATATATGCTGTGCTTTGTAAGCTGTGAATGAGATCTTTGAATAAGCTCCTGGCAGAGTCAGGTGCTGGCTCTGTTTCTCATACATAAAAACAATTATGTTACTAATGTTAAAATTATAAATAATAGCATATTAAATCAGAAGATTTTGAATTTCATTGCTATTACATGAGTAAGAAGGAAAACTACCAATAATTGCACCCCCCTCCCCCCATTAAGTGATGTATGTGTCTCCAAACTTGAATTCTGGATTTGACTAACAGCTGCATAAGACTCAATCAGTGATAAATGCTTCATAATTAACCCCTTATGATTTTCAAAGTATATCTTCAGATAGTTGTGTCCTGCTGAAAGTTCTCCTGCATGTATGGTTTTAGCATATTTTCAGGATATGAGGAGCTGAGCACCTAATTGATAAGCTTTAGTATTACATGAGGGTTTGCACCATGACCTAACAAATAAGTACAGTTACACAGTATTATACAAAAAAAATGTTTGTAAAAAAGGTTGCATTTTTTAGTTTAAAGATTGATCTTATTCTCCTAAATACTATAACAACTTGCAGATCAAACAATAAATGGTGTGAACTGAGAACTCAAGAAATAACTGAATGTTTACAAAACCTCATTAATTACTATGGTATGAGAGGTGAGTTGTGAGAGTTGTTTTTCAGTGTCTCTTAGCCCCATATTGCTGAGATTTCGTCTTTTACTCAGACTGATGTAGAATGATATACAGTACACTTTAAAAGCAACACAAATATCTCATGAGACATTAAAAACCAGAAAGGTTTAGTTAGGCAAATATTTGTCACAGACAGAGATTGATGCTGCTACATCCAGATGTTTTAAAAGCTGAATTGTTCACCAGCACTTCAACAGTGAACAGCACCACTTTTTGTCACTAGATATATGCACAAGGATACCTGTCAATCAAATAAGAAAGGGGAAAACCAGGAACACAAGAAATAACCCAATATACAGCTAAATACATTATTTAATCAATGAAATGAACCTGAGACCTGTCCACTAAGAATCAGGGCAGGGCACTCCCAGATTATAATTAGATGGCGGCCACGCTGGGCCAGCTGCCTGATTGTTCAGTAGTATAAGCCGCTTTTACTGTTAGAATTGTTTTGAAACTAAACATTTATTGTTACTGACTTAAGTCAATTGTTTTATTTTAAATTAGTTGTTTATTTTTGTTCAATTTATGTGGTCTGAGGATTTCCAACTGAGGTATTTGCTTACCGTTGACTGCTGAGTACTGCGAGTGTTTGTGAGAAGTTGGATGCAGGATACCACTGGATTCTGAGCCAACATTTGACCTGATGGTCAATGTTCTGATGAACGAGCTGTTTTGAGGAGTCATTCCAGTTTTTGTGTGTCCACGGGCAGTGACTTTTGAATCCTTGGAATCGGGGCAAGGAGCGTGGTGGAGTAAGGAGCTGCTGTTTTATTGGCCTGCTTGGTACTCGGATCCCTGTTCGAACTGGGTTCTGTCCCAGAAGCTCGACTTTAGTGACACTCCTGGATATTTGGAGTTTGTTTGATTTGGGTTTGTGCCGAGGCCCCGGGGCAAGCCGCTGTGGTGGAGTTAGGAGCCACTGTCTTTAGTGGCATTTTTGTTTTTCGGACCCTTGTTCGATCTAGGTTTTACATCAGGGACCTGACCTTAGTGCTGCTTTTTGGACTTGCAGACCCCTGTTCAAACTTGATTTTGTGACGGGGACCCATTTGGAGAACTATTGGGGGAGGGCCTGTGGCCGGCTATCGGGAGATTGCTGTTTCCCTGCCATGCCCGGATCTGGGGCAGGATGCTTGCACCTGCCGTTGACTAGTCGGAGGGGGAGGGTGGAGCAGTCCTAAGATTTCTGGGGGTCAGTTTGACGGCCGATCCGCCAGATGCCTGTAGCTACTGGTTGCAGGTTTTGGTGGGGAGCAGTGGTTCACCTGGTCGGTTGGCTAAGGGCCTTTGAATTTCCTTGACATTGTTCTGGGTCAAATTTTCTCCATGAGCCTTGAACTTGGTGGATTATTGGATTTTTGAGGATAGATGCTAAATGGGATTTTTGAAGACTGTTTTCAAAACTCTGCCTGTAGACCTAAAATTAGTATCTATGGCTCCTCATTCCTTTCGTTTGTAATGATCTGCTTTATTTGGAATTTGAGTCTTTGAATTTCATTGTCCAGCTTCTACACGATATTGCCTATTTTGTTGGGGTGGTGAGAGTATCCTATATTATTTTTTCATATTACAAATTATTCTGTTTTGGTTACTACTATGTGAGCGGTAGTACTGGGACTAAAGATTTTTTCTGACTACTTGGACGGGTGAGAGCTTTCTGGGTGCTACGTTTTCATTACTTTGCAGTCTTATACAGTAATTGATTTGTTTTCTTCTTAATTTATGAACATGGAATTTTATGTGTTTTTTGGATAGTATTTTACTGTATTTCTAGTTTTGTTATCATTTATAATTTGTATTGATATTTAGTTGGTTTGGGTGGGCTTAAGTTAATTTGACAGACAAAGAACCTCTGTGCGCAAACACTGAGGCAAGGGTTACCCCAAGGGGCATTTGGCTGGGGAAGCCAAGTTTCAAGAAAATACAACATCACACATGCCTTAAAGTTGGACCAGCATAACATTCTGTGGTGATTTGCATATGCAGCCCATGATGCTTTGCATTGTGGGGGCATGTGTGATGTTGTATTTTCTTGAAACTTGGCTTCCCAGCCAAATGCCCTTGGGAAACCCTTGCCTCAGTGTTTTCGCACAGAGGTTCTTTGTCTTTTAAATGTTTTTTTATTTTAATGGGTTCACCACAATATATCCAAGGCACACTGCCTTAAGGGTAGCTGGTCCAGTACACTGGGGTGTCAAACAGATGAGGCATACTGATGAGTCCTGGTAGGACGAAACACGTGTCTATGTCTTCTGTTAGCACCCTTTGCAAACTGTGTGAGAGGCCTTTCGGCACCATGCAATTCTGCTTAAAGTTGGACCAGCATAACATTCTGTGGTGATTTGCATATGCAGCCCATGATGCTTTGCATTGTGGGGGCATGTGTGATGTTGTATTTTCTTTAAGTTAATTTGGGTGTATTAGTTATTTTAAGAATGTGCTGGGTAGGCCAAAGATGGTCAGGTCGTATTCCCCCACCAGGCTCAGAGAATTGTGCCCTTTTGACTGCCCTTATTTGCCAGTGGAGGTTTGTAGACATTGTCAATCCTTGGGGATTGTTAGAAGGTGCAAGAAAAGGTGAGAACTGGGACTGGTGGGGGAATGGAAAGGGGGGACAGATTGGGGTGGTAGGGACCAGACGATGCTCGGGGCAAAATGGTGCCAGGACGGGGTAATCCCTGTCTTGTTCCCATACCCAAGGGCCCAGAAATTGATGCTGGACAGGAGTCGAGGTCTTCCTCAGCATTTCATCCAACCCGGGTGGTGTTATGTAATGCCAGGTCCATCAAAAACAAAACTGCTATTATAGCTGATCTTGTTGAAATGGTGGATCTGGCATGTATCACTGAGACCTGGCTGGATGAAAATGCAGGCCCAGTGTTGGCCTCTGCAGTTCCAGCTGGGTTCTTGTGATTCACCGCCCAAGATTCGATCAAAGGGGTGGGGATGTAACCATCTTTTTAAGACCAAACTGGGCCTTGTGGATGTTCCAGCAGGGACCACCAGATCCTTTGAGTGCATCATGGCAGAGGATGTAGGTTGCAGGATACTCCTCATTTGCCGTCCAACAGGTAATGGGGGTTTATTCCTGTAGGAGAGTGCTGACTTCATCATCGACATGGCATTGGAGTCTCCCAGATGGATAATTCTGGGGGACTTCAATGCCTGGGTCGATGATGAACTCTCTCAATTTGGTCAAAATCTCCTCCGGCGTATGACAATGCTGGGCCTCAAGCAGGTGGTTACCTCCTCTACCCAAGTAGGGAGTCACTCATTGGATCTGCTGCTCCTCCTGGGGCTAGAGATCTCTGATTTGGGGGTGGAACCAGTCAGTTGGTCTGACCATCACACCATACGGTTCAGTTTTGGGGCCCCCTCCAAATGGACCTACCCCTTCGGAGATGGTCTGGTACTGCCCTTTGAGGGGAGTTACCCCAGATGATCTTTCAGCAGTCCTGGACCTATCAGGATTGTGGGGTGAAAGCACAAGCTCAGGGGACCTTGTACTAGCCTATAATAAGGCAGTGGTAAATGCCCTGGACTTGATTGCTCCTGTTCATGTTCAACCACTCACTCTTTGTCCAAGGTCCCCTTGGTATGACGGGTCCTTGAAGGAGCTGAAGCGAGCTGGTCGAAGGCTGGAGAGAGCATGGCAGAAGTCCATCCTGGATGCTGACAGGCTTAGATTGATAGAACATTATAAAGTCTATCAATCAGAAGTCACCCATAAGAACGCAGAGTTCCTGTCCAGGGAGATTTCTGCTGTGCAGAATCGACCAGCTCAACTTTTCCGAACCATTGACAGATTGTGCAATCCATTCTGTCTCCAGTCCAGAAGAGTTTTTTCACAAATTATATGTGATGAGTTAGCTCAGTTCTTCACAGATAAGGTTGACAGATCAGGTTTGGAATCAGCCCGGCTCTCTCTACGAGGAGTTGTGGAGGTCGACGGGAGGTGGTGAGCACCTGGTCTGTCTGGACGGACTTCAAACAACTGGAATTCATGGACATTGTGAAGATTGTTCAGACTTTGCATCCAACATGTTGTAGTTTGGATTTGGGCCCTACCCCTCTTTTAGTGGGGTGTGTAGATGTTACCTGCCCAATCCTAGCTGAAATTGTATGGAGATCCTTGGAGAGGGGGAACTTTCTGGACCCACTGAAGGAGGCGGTTATTCGACCACTCCTTAAAAGATCCTCTTTGGATCCCAATGACCCAGCTAACTACTGACCTGTCTCTATCCTTCCCTTTGCAGGAAAGGTTATTGAGAAGGTGGTTGTGTTACAACTGGATGATCACCTTGTAACCCACAATGTCTATGAAACCCTTCAGTCTGGTTTCAGGAAAAGGCATATCACGGAGACTGCCCTTGTTTGGGTACTAAATGAACTCCTAATGGTGAGAGATCGAAAGGCTTGTACTATCTTAGTCCTTCTCGATCTCTCAACAGCCTTTGACACTGTGGACCATGGAGCACTTTTGGAAACCCTGCGGTTACTTTGTGGACTGTCAGGTACAGTTCTTGAATGGTTTTGATCATTCCTCACAGGCAGATCTCAGAGGGTGGTCACTGGAATGTATTTCTCTGATGCCCTCCCCCATCCTGCGGGTTGCTGCAGGGCTCCATATTGGTGCCCATATTCTTCGCAGTGTACATGCTGCCATTGGGAGATATCATTAGGCAATATGGCTTGAGTTTTCACTGCTATGCAGATGATACTCAGCTGTATATGTCCTTTGTGTCTGGACAGGATGATGCAGTCTCTGTGCTAAATAATTGCCTTTTCGAGATCAAAGACTGGATGAGTTTCATTTGGCTGAGACTGAATCTGGATAAGACTGAGGTGTTGGTTGTGGACCCAGGTCACCCAGGGGTGGGTTTGGGGGCTGGGCACATGTCCAGCCTGTGGCTTGATGGTGTCCAGCTCACTAGCTTAGATTGGGTGTGGAACCTGGGCATTATTTTTGACAACGGTTTGACCCTGAAATCTCAGGTGTCAGCCATGGTTAAATCCTCATTTTACCATCTGAGGAATATCTCCTGGGTGAAACACCTGGTTCCGCCGGGCGACCTTTCAACACTGGCTCATGCCTTCACTACTACCCATCTTGACTACTGCAATGCCCTCTACCTGGGGCTGTCTGGGGTTGATATCTGCTGCTTGCAGCTGGTGCAGAATGCTGCAGCCAGGCTGTTGACTGGTACTTCTCGGTCCAGTCACAGAACGCCTGTGCTGTGCTGACTGCACTGGCTACCAGTTCAGTGGTGGATCACCTATAAGGTAGGTTTGCTTACCTTTAAAACCCTACAGGAACAGGGACCTGACTACCTGAAAGATCTCCTGACTGCCTACACCCCCAGTCATCCTCTCCGATCTGCCGATGAGGGATTGCTATAGATTCCCAGAGTTCATCTAAAAACATCTGGAGCTCGTGCTTTTTCTTTTGCAGCACCAACCCTGTGGAATTCTCTACCTCGTCGGTTAAGAGAATGCCTGACCATCAGTAGTTTTAAGTCTATGTTAAAAACTTATTTACTTTCTCTGACTTTCCCAGACTGATTTTTAAATAATTTATATTGCTGTATGTTTGCACATTTGTGGTTTATACTCTGTAACGCACCTTGATATTGAAAGGCGCTATATAAAGATTGACTTGACTTAAAAAAGAATCACTGATACATCTCATCTCTGAATCAGCCCAAGGCATTCCCAAGGGGACTGGTCAACCAATGGATGTGTAATGCATATTGTATGGGCTCCTGTACAGTTAAGTCATCTGCTGGCAGTGGTGGTGTGAGGTGGGCTGTGCCAGTCGCTGGCTCCAGTCAGGTTTGGAGGGGCAATGTGGAGGTTCACTGCCCAACAAGGTGGCTGGCCACTTGACTACCAAGGACAGGGACTTTTTTATTATGTGGATCAGGGCTTGGGGGGACCACTAAACTACAACAGAAATAGGGAATGGGAGAAGTTTTTAATATAACAGTGATCGGCGCTGGGGAGAGGGGACCACAGAACTACTGGGGAAATGGGGAATTGAAGGGTTTTTAATATTATAACAGTGATCTGGGCTGGTGAGGGGGAACCATTAGACTATCAGGGATATGGGGATCAGGAGTCATATTTTATCATTACTGTGATAGGGGCTGGTTTGGGGAGAGCACTACACTACCAGGAATATGGAGATTGGGGGTCATATTTTATCATAACTATGATTCGAGCTGGGGTGGGGGATCTCTACACTACCAGAGATACAGGGACTGGGGGTCATATTTTACTATAACTGTGATTGGGGCTGGGAAGGGGGTACCACTGTGCATGCACTGTATACTGTACATGCTCCCATATAGTTCAGTCAGTGGCTGGCCATGGTGATGTTAGGTGGGCTTTGCCAATCACCAGCTCTGGTCAGGTTGCTGGGGGCGGGGTGATGGTTCACTGCCTAACAGGGTGGGGGGGCCACTTGACTACCAGGGACCGGGGACTTTTTTATTATTATATGGATTGGGGCTCGGGGAGGGGGGAACCACTAGACTACCAGGGAAATGGAGAATGGGAGGAGTTCTTAATATTGCAACAGTGATTGGGGCTGAGGAGGGGGAACCACTAGACTACCAGGGATACGGGGATCGGGGGTTATATTTCATAATAACTGTAATTGGAGCTGGGTTGGGGGGACCACTACACTACCAGGGATAAGGGGATAAGTATCATATTTTATTATAACTGTGATCAGGGCTGAGGAAGGGGGACCACTAGACTACTAAGGACACTGGGTGGGATACATATTTTAACAAGGATCAGGGCTTTGGGGGCCTGGTCCGGCACACTCCACCACAGCAAAAGCATGCAGATGAGCCCATAATGGGCATGCAAATTTCCCCATTGCACCATGCATGCCCAATGGGCTCATCTGCATGTTCGGGCTGAATAGCATCCATGGGGATTGTGGCACAAACTAGTGTGCACCACGCTGTACCCCTATTGGCATTCATCAGCCCTGCACCCTGGTCATGCTGCACCAAACATGGTGACCCCCAGCTGTGTGCCACATGCAGGGTCTGATATTCAAACATATTGTGCAGTCAGTTCGGATCGCTCTTTCTGTTTGAATTTGGTGCCAGAGCTGTCCGGACCAGTTTTTTTGTGTGTGTGTGGATATGTGTGTGTGTGTGTGTGTGTGTGTGTGTGTGTGTGTGTGTGTGTGTGTGTGTGTGTGTGTGTGTGTGTGAAGCACTGATTTGTTTGCACAGCCAGCCGGCTCTGAATATGGGGCCCTTGGTTTTCCCTCAGATTCTGTTTTACTAACAACAATAATAATAATAATAATAATAATAATCTTTATTTGTTAAGCACACTTCAAAATGTCAAAGAAGTAGAAGTATAAAACATAAAAACTTTAAAACCAACAGCAATTAAAATACTGACATATCATATCAGCTGATCAATCTCAAGTAGTAGCAAAGACAAGATTAAATAAATGGGTTTTCAGTGCCGTTTTGAAGCTATCCACAGTCTGGCACTCTCAAACCCCTGTAAGGTACAGAATTCCACAGGGTGGGTGCTGGAAACACAAATGAACTAGTCCCAGATGTCTTCAGTTGAACCCTAGGAACCTCTAGCAACCCCTCATCAGCAGAGTGGAGAGGACGAGGGGGCAATAGGGGCAAAGAAGCTCTTGTAGGTAGCTCGGACCCTGTCCGTATAGGGCTTTATGTGTCAGCAAACTGACCTTAAAGGTGATTTTGTATGAACGGATCCCTTTTAATATGGCCAAATTCTTTTTTCATATGGCCATATGATAAAACAGAAGCAAATCGCAAAAGAGGATTTTAAAATTAAAAAAACACCTTTGAGGGTCATTCTTTTAACAGTTAAGTGCAGAATACACCTAACGGGGTCCCAAAGACCAAGATACATGTGTTGATGTCTGTCCAGGATGTCATTGTTGTAGGGTTTGAAAATTTATTATTTGAAAAAAAAATGAAACAAGTTGGTAGCCATACGAAAAATGATTTTTTTCCTCATGAAAATGGATGACGCCAATACAAACAAGGATCCCTTTTCATATGGACTAAATTATATTTTTGTTCCAAGCATCTATCCAAAAGACCGTAGTGGCATGCTCAGAACCAGCATTTTAAAATTTAGTAACTTTGGCTCAACTGCCACTCCAATAACCATTCCCTCTTGGACTGGCTAGTCTCCTTGTGGGGACAAATCCTAAACTGCAAAAATATTTTATAACAGTTTTATTATTCTGCATTATTATTTTTATTATTATTATTATTGTCATCATTATTATTATTTTATATTCTTCATCATATCTAGTTATTAGCATCTAATTATACTATTAGGCTAGGAAACAACTGGTTTAAACTCCAAGAGGGTTTGAAATCTGTCAGCATGGATTTTTTCAAAGGAAAAAACTTCCTCAGGTTGATTTTTAAAAAGTGGCACCTAAATCACAACCCTATCAGTGGGCCTCTCAAGAGTGTGATAGTAAGTGTCTTCTTAAAACTCTGCTTGGAGGAGAAGAGACAATCTGATAAGGGAACCATGGCAATCACATACCAAGTGAAATTTATGACATGGCACTGCTACGCACCAAATGTCTGGTTTGAAGAAAAGGAGAAAACCTTCAATGCAAATGCAAACTTTTGTTTGTTGTAAAGCTATCTTTGATACTGCTGACACAAATACCATGTCATCTGGTAAGGGACATTTTAGCCTATCAGAGGACCAAGTTTTATAACTGCAGCTATTAAAAAATGGGAATTATTTACAAGACTGTCCTGTGCTAAAAGTCTAAGAACTGGCATATCTGTGTTCGATCTCTTCTGAGAGGTCAGCTCATGAAAAGTCCAAAATTATGACTTTTGAGTTTATAGGTTTCTGCAGGACTGAGATACATTGTCTTTAAAAGTTTGTGGTAAACACATTTGTCAGCCTTGATGGATGCTTCTCCAAAGCTGAAACAAAGCTTTTCCCCTCCATTTTTTGTCAGTGTGCCTCTTAGCACACACCTATTACCGACTGGCCCTAATATGTCCCAGTAGATCTGAAAAGTAAGCCATATACCTAGATTTTTAGTTTTATGCGTATTTATATGGCCGCTTGGACCGTGATTTACTCACCCCTCCCTCAGAAGCACATCCTGGCTAAGAACGCTCATTTGTTTCCAGCGTGTTCCTGAAGTGCAGGTTTTTGACATGCGAGTAACAAATAGTAAAGAAATAAGTGCATCACGATCTCCTGAGCTGTTCGTGGGGTGTGCAAAGTAAAACTGAGCATCGAAAGTATCGTAATTTGCTCTTTAAAATCAGGGGCCAAAATCACGTGCATGAGCAAGAGCGGGTGCTCCTGCGCATGTGCGGGATCTTTGTTCTCCCTGCTCTTGTGCATGCCCGGGATTTGGGTCCCGATTTTAAAGAGCAAATTACAATACATTTGGTGCTTGGTTTTACTTCACACACCCCACGAACAGCTCAGGAGATCATGATGCACTTATTTCTTTACTATTTGTTATTCGCGTGTCAAAATCCGCACTTCAGGAACGCAGCGTGGAAGCATGCTGCACCATACCACAGATGTGCCTGTGAGGGTGATTAATCGTGGTCAGAGCAGACAAATAAATATAAATAAAACTAAAAATCTAGATGTATGGCTTGTGTTTCAGATCTACTGGGACATACTAGGGCCAGCCGGAAATAAGTGTGTGCTAAGAGGCACACTGCTTTCATATGACAAAAAATGAAGAGGAAAAGCTGACAGGGCCCCTCTAAATAATGCAATTTCATCAACTTTGTTACAAACCCTGAAACATATATAGTTTTTATAGCAATGTTTTGACTGGTGATGCCTGTTTTACTTGTGAAAACCATTGCACATGATCTTTATAACTTTGGAGAAACAGATCCTATTAGCTTGCTGACAGGGATTATTAAACTGTGAGGTCCCTAGATGACGTCATCAGCAGCTCTTCACTGACACCTGCTTTTATTGCACAGGTAGTGCAATCAGGGTTACAAAATGGTTAATAACTTTAAAATGAAGTAACATAAAAATCTAATTTTTGGTATGAGATTCACTAGGATTATGCTTATTCAGATTCTGCAATGTAGCACTTTTGGAATCAGCAGCTCTTTAAAGTTCTCCTGAAGGCATCAGCTGCTCTTTATGAACTTTTCTAGCCCTGGATTTGAAAGAGACGTACTTCATTTGGAAGCTTGGTACATGCAAAGTGAGATAAATATATTATTTTTTTTAAATCTGCAAGAAAAATAGAGGCTATGAAGGACTTTTTGAAATATGGACTTCATGGTAAAGAAACACATATAATGTTTGGAGTCTAAATGCTCCAGATTTTGCCCTAAATTTGCAAATATATGTTTCAAGTTGGTACCTGGTTGCATTTGTATGCAAGCAGGAAAAATAGTTTTGAGAAGAAAAAAGTTTCCTAGCTGAGAGACTTTGCAATGAGATGTGGTCCTAAGAGCAAGGGGCTAGCCGCCCCCACCTCATTTGCAACAACCAATCAAAACTGGTGAAATTATGTCAGAGTAATGCAGTGATTATGCTCTGGCCAAGGGCTAATAAAGCCCACTACACTGAGGGGCAGGGCAGAAGACTTCTAACTGTAATGCTGTGAAGATCTGTGTTCATGGAATGGACATTTTTGCTGTTATTTAGTACAGTTTTAAAATTCCCACCAAAACCTGAACAAAGGATTAAGCCCAATTTTTTATGTCTGTATCAGCCAAGAAGCAAGCCCAACTGCTCTGTTTACCCCAGATGGAGCCCAGAGTCCAGGTTCGAGCATGGATAGAGTAAAGACAGGAACAGCAACAAGATCCAACCACTGAAAGGACTTTTACCATCAAGGGGAATAAAGATTCTCACCAACATTCTGAAATTAGGATGAAAACCCAAACCTTGACACTAACCAGATGTCTTGATTATTATTTTTGATATCTTTATAATATTCTAATCGGACTTTGCTGGTGTTACACGGGAAAATAGTCTTACTATTTGGAACAATAGGTGTATAGGAAGTTATTAAAATCTATGCAAAGATATATAAACATTTTACATGTGAAAAAGTATTTGAACAAGTGTCACACAAAGAAATAATCTAAGATACTAATGCAAATAAACTTATAAATGCTAATACATGAATAATGGTATTGTTCATAGAAGCATATTAAAACCATATGTTGTGTTTAGTTACTTTTATTCATTGCTTTTGAATTTTTGTTGTTTTTGTGTATTTTCTGAAAGCTTTGTTGTTTTATTTTTATGCTGCTTTTTACAGTGTTTACAAGATTTTTATATTTATGCAACCGTTATTAGTGATTAGTTATACTGAACAGAGAAAAATGTAATCTATTTTTATATATCTCCAAGGGTATGACAAAAACATTTATTCATAATTGTCTAGAACTTTGTATACAGTAGGCTGTGAAAAAGGAAAACATGAGACAATTTTTCCTTAGTTTACACGAGTCATAGAAGTAAGACTTGAGGTAGAGCTGAATGGTATAGTGCATGATTGATATTATAGCCTATTGTTATGACATCCTCCCACCCCCCCACCACACTGTTGCAACAGGTATCTTTCCAGATACTTTCAGTGACCACTGCATGACACTCTAAGTCAGGAAACTGTGGCATCCACCTTCCACCCCAAAATACATGTGGACCAGGTCCCTCCAGTTGGTCAATTCCGGTGCTCTCCTGAGAGTCCTTGCTGCAGCACATTGGACAGCTATTCCTTCTGCAAACAATATTGACATTGCCCTCTCCCTGTTTCACTGTAAGTTCTCCTCAGTTTTGGACAAGCACACCACACTCAGAAAATCCAGGGTCATAACTAACCATGACCCCTGGATTACCCCCCAAATCACTGAGCAGTGCAAGTCCCATGATCTCACCTGGGTTTGCTACAAATTATCAAACTCTAGAGCTGTGTAAATAAAAAACTTCAGCTAGCGGAATTTCTGCAAAAGTTAGACTTTCAATTCTACAAAAGTTTGGAAATCAAAATTAGTAACTTTCATGGATATTCTGACTATTTGCCGCTGGTGGTACCCCACCATTCAATATTCCCAAGGGTCTAGTGGCACCTCCTGCCAGTCACCAATCACCACCCAATATCATAAGATTCCCTTCCACACCAAAAGACCCTGCCCTAAATAAAAATAAAATTCCCTGGTGGCTAGCAATACCCTCCCCCCACCCAGTCACCCACCCAATATCTATAAAATATTTCCCTGGTGGCTAGCGGTCCCTCCTCCCCACCCGATCACCTGCCCAATATCTGTAAAACCTTTCCTGGTGGCTAGTTGTCCCTCCACCCACCTAATCATCTGCTCGATATATGTAAAACTTTTCCCTAGTGGCTAGCAGTCCCTTCCCTCATCCAATCACCCACCTGATCTATACAAAGTATTTCCCTGGTGCCTAGCAGTCCCTCCCCACCCCACCTGATCACACACCAGATACAGAAAAAAGTGGTCCTGGTGTCCAGTGTAACTCCCCAACCCCAATCCCCTTTATACAAAATGTAAACCTATCCTCCCTCAGGTGTACTGGCCCCCCCCCCACCCTGGCAGATAGTGACTAGAGGTAGGCGATGTGGCCAAAATTCGCACTGTGAAGCAATTCATGGAGTAAAGTGGAATCTGCGAAGTAATCCGCAACGCGAAGTGGAGTACTTTGCATCATAATGAGGAACGCGAAGTCCATTGATAACAATGACTTTGCGTTACTCCACCTTCCCCCAACCACTTCTGCACCTATTTTAATGTGAAGTACATAGGAATCAATGTACTTCTCATCACTTCACCTTGTTATTGAGCTCCAAGGTGAATTTTGCAGTGATTCATGGGATTGCAGGTCACATGGGCTCTAGATTGTTCTGCACAGTCTCAGTTCTGTGTAGTGTGTATGTTGTGGTAGCTGGAGAAAGTTTGCTGTCAGAGCTCTGCAATTCAAACTCTGTAAAAGCTGTTAAAAAGGCCTTTTTTAGCCTTTTTTTTTTGCTCAAAATTTAGTACATCGATTGCAGGAAACCCTCCTCTGCTCATATTATTGAGTATTTATTGTTTGTGTGTGGATTTTGAATGTTAATTTAGAATGATCAGGCTGTGTACTGACAGACGCTTGAAGGCTTGAAGTGTGCTTTGGGGGATGGGTGTATCTGTGGTGGAGGTAGATTAACTGGGGGAGAAAAAGGCAGTCTTTCTGTTTTGGTTATATTTTTCTTGAATAACTGTCTTAATGTACACAGTGATACTTTCAGTAATTCTTGACATTTTTGTGCTGATTGTTGTGGTGCAGCCGTGCATAATTTCAGTTTGTTTAAAAGATTTGGTTATATTACTGAAGTTTTCAATTTGCTACGCATTACTTGTAGTGTGTGTGCAACGTGTGCTATCAAATCAGACACATCTTATTGTGCCACAGAGTAATTGCAACAGTGTGAACCTGCTATCCACTGCACCTGCACGATTTTGTACTGCTTTGTGATATTTGGTTTTGAACTGTTACTGCAGTGCACTGCACCCACCCCCCCAACCGCCAAAAGGTATTCTTTTCCAGATTGGATTGTGACTTGTGAGCACTGGTTAAGGTGTTGTGACTTTGTGTCTGCATCTCTTCTTGATTGTGCAGTGCAATCTTAATCTGTCTGTGCTTTTGCATCTGTTTAGTGCCCAATCACCATCTGCAAGCCACAGTTGTTGTTTTCTTTGGCTCCACATCCACCAGCACAGACTGAATGTTCAGAAATTGAAATTTGTTTAGAATTTTCTTGATGATCCCCCAAAATGCCTGCAAAGAGACGTGCAAGTAAAGCTGTTTCTGGCCATGGCACTGCTGCCAGTGATCAAGATTGTCCATGGGTGTGGTAGTATGCAGAAGTGCAGAGCTGATGTCAGTAAATGGATTTCTTCATCAGTGTTTTTATAGCACAATCTGTAGCTTCACTCATAGTTGGAGGAGATGATGTTCTCCCAGTTGGTGGTGTTAGTGCAGTTTCTGCTGGCATGAGTATTGCTGGGTCAAGTTTCACTTCTGACCAGTTAACCATTTCAAAAAATATAGTTGAGTCTAAAGCTGTGACTGACAGTGTAGATGATGTCATACTCCCTATTAACATCCCCATGGTAGTTGAACATGATTCTGATCCAGGCAATGATAACTCACAATTTCACATTTCTTCCAGCACTGTTGAGGTAATACCTTTGCCATCCAATGATTCAAAGGGTGGTGCAAAAATATCTGGTGTAGACGATGATGATGCTGTGGTTGGAACATGTTCTCCGCATGACAGCAACCAAGCTGAAAATGTGAATGTGGATGATGTTGATGACTATGATGATGATGTCAGTAACCCCTGTTGGGAACCAGAGAAAAAGAAAGTCAAGGTGGCTGTGTCTGGGTCTGTTGGTGTTAAACCCCCTCAAAAACGCTTGTGATTTAACGGTTCCTGATAATGATAATGATGATGACCCAGTAATAATCATAGGTAGTCGTGGTGGTCAGTTGGAGTCCAAGTGTGTCCAGCCTGAAAAATCATGTAGCACACCCCCCATTTCAGGGGTTAAAAAAACAGAGTCCAATAAGCAGCATCAGGGACATGCTAAAAGTAGGGGATCACAATCCCTTGTTTGGAATTTTTTGTCCAAGATGCAAATGTTGAGTCAGTTGCAATCTGATAGCTTTGCAATGTGCATGTGAGTTGAGGTAAACCGGGGAGTCATCTGGGTACGGGGGGCCAGCATACACATCTTAAGAACAGGCACATGGCACTGTGGACCCAGCACCAGATGGCAGCTAATGCTATAGTTGGGCATTTACCCTCATCATCAACCTTACTGAGCATGTTATCCCCTTCCATGAGTGTAAGATCAAGTAGGAATGCCTGCAGTAGCACTGAAATAATATGAGAGGATTACTACAAGCATGATGAGGGGGAGGATTATGATTTAGAAATCTTGTCAAGTGGCGGTCAGAGTGGCAGTGGTGGTAGTGGTGGTCAATGCAGTATGTCTAGTGCAAGTGGTACATCAACTCTTGTGCGTAAAACAGGGAAAATAACTTGATTTGTGGACTTGTCACCTGTGCACCCCTCTTCATCACATGTCCACACCTCACCCCGGCCATTCACAGAGCACAGTCATTTGTCACACCCCATGCAAAACATGTAAGTCAGCCTACGTTGGAGAGTGTTTTGGCCCATAACCTCCCGCCTGCCTGAAGCATGTGACCTACACTATGTAAGCCATGTGATGTGTGTGGGCTGCCTGTGAATTCTCACTCCACCTTAAAAGCGGAATATGGCAGAGTGCACAATGCAAAGTCATAATTACAACGCGAAGTGAGAGTTTAAAAATGAGCACTTTGCATAGTGGGATACTAACGTGAAGTGGCCACTTCATGGGCATAATTTTACTTCGCTGCATGTCTAATAGTGACCCACCACCCCACTCCCCCATCCTGAAATCAAGCCAGTGATCAGCACAGTCCTCCTCTCTCAGCTACAGCTGGCTGCTGACTGAGCTCTCAGTGAGTTTGTACTGTATAGTATGCACTCATTGAATGACAGCTTACTCTGAGCTGTCAATAGCTGTCAATGAGTACATACTGTATATAGTATGCACTCATTGAGAGCTCAGTCAGTGGCCACCCTTGGTGGAGAGAGGAGGGTTGTGCCAGTCACCGACTTGGTTTTGGGATATGGGAAGCATGGTGGCGAGTCTCTACCTGCCAGGGTAGGGGGGTCCACTAGACCACTGGGAGGGCCAGGTTTGCATTATCTATACAGGGGATTGGGATGGGGGTTACACTGGACACTAGGGACACTTTTCTCTATATCAGGTGGGTGATCAGGGGTGGGAGGGACCACTAGCTACCAGGAAAGAGATTTACAAATATCAGGTGGGTGATTGGATGGGAGTGGGACCACTAGCTACCAGGGAAATATTTTGTATAGATCGGGTAGGTAATTGGGTGGGGGGAGGGACTGCTAGCCACAAGGGAAATGTTTTACAGATATCAGGTGGGTGATCAGGTGGAGGAAGGGACAACTAGCCTCCAGTGAAATGTTTTGCAGATAATGGAAAGGTGATCTGGGGGGAGTACAGACCACTAGCCATCGGGGAAGTATTTTATAGATATTGGGCAGGTGATTGAATGGGAGGAGGGACCACTAGCAACCAGGAATTTTATTTATATTTGGGGCAGGGTTTGGGGTGGGCGGGTCACTGGAGACCAGGTAAAGTTTTTTTTAAATCTATTTTGGAGTGGAAAATTGGGTTGGGGGAGAGACCGCTAGCCACCAGGGAATTTTATTTATATTTGGGCAGAGATTGGGGTGGGGGGGGTCACTGGACCCCAGGTAATGTTTTTTTTTTATCTATTTGAAAGAAGAACTAGGCAAACATTAACCAAACATATCTGAAAGATGTCCGATCTGCCACTTGCAGAAGTTCAGAAATTGCTGCAAAAGTTGTGAAATTTAGTGGACGTTCCACTAAAGCAGAGTTTGCGACTTCCACCCAGCTCTATCATACTCCCTTCTTGACCTCCTCCTATCTGGGACTAGTAGAAACTCCTGCACAACGGCTGTCCTGGCAGCAAAATCACACTATTTCAAGGCCAACCTTCAGAACAACTTTAATACACCTGTAACCCCTCACTCCTGCCTTTTTAGCAAAATGACAGGTGGCATGCTGTTGAAGCTGACAGCAGTACCTGGTGGGGACTGGGTTCGGAGAGGATAAGGTTACTCAGCACAGGGGACCTAGGTTTGGCTACTCTGCACAGGGGAACCCAAGTAAATCCGAACACATGAAGCAATGACTGTAATGTCCAGAATCAGGAATGGGATTCTCCAGTGTAGCTTTTATTCACGTACAAGCTGACCAAACAAAGTACAGATGGACCCCCACGGGGCTACATTCCTGGTAATGCAGATTAGAGACAACAGAACACTTTATCACTATTTCCAGCCCTCAGGCTCTCAACCCACCAGGCATACAGCCCAGACTTGCACGCAACTTTGGGTACACAGCCCGACTTGTACACTACTTGGGTTTTTCCCACTGGCCCATCTCCCCCTGCCGGCCACTTGATCCGTGGTCCATTTGAGGAATGAACCAATTCTCCTGTTGTGGCTCCCCAAACCACACTAGAGCCTTCGACTCCTAGAGATAATTTTCCTTACAGTCCCACATCTGGGTACTTCCCTCATCACTGGCCAAGTGCCTGAGGTAAAGTAGAAATCCACAGAAGAAATCCATAGAGGTGGACCTGGTCACTAAAGATGGGGGGCCACCCACCTCCAGCTCCCACAGCCCATACCTGGCCATTTCTCTGGAAACTGAACAATTCCTTTACTGAAAACTTTCAAATGTAGATTCTGGGTAGACGTCTGTCACATCTCCTCTACATATCATTTTCATCCCAACAAGCTCTGGACTTGAACCTACTTTTACTTTGCTTAGCCCATTACTCTAGACTTTCACTATTTTAGTAGTTCAATAATCCCCACATTGTCACACAAGTCCCAGGGTGAAAAACATAGGCCCTTTTAGCAAGTGCAGACATTCACCCTCACGTTGCAGGTGCCCCACAGGTGACTCACAAATCTTCTTGTTCTCCCAAATAAATTCTGGAACACATAGGCAGCTTCTCCTTTACAAGCAGAACTAGGGGGTTGCCCCAGGAATCTGCAGGGAACCCTTTCCTGCCCCCTATCCCTGAAGGGAGGGGGCACTAAGACCCAAAAACAGCGGTCTCCACCACTTCAATTATCTTCTGTG
Organism: Neoceratodus forsteri; assembly: GCA_016271365.2. Classification (NCBI taxonomy): domain Eukaryota; kingdom Metazoa; phylum Chordata; order Ceratodontiformes; family Ceratodontidae; genus Neoceratodus; species Neoceratodus forsteri. The sequence goes on along the minus strand of CM057455.1, from coordinate 823,960,623 downwards.
TCTCTCTTTAAGGTGGAGGCACACACACTTTTAAACTAAAAGTAGCCCTCTGTCAGGGCTGAGGCTCCTAGAGCCTAACTGAGCTGCTGAGCTGCTTTCTCAGTAAGCTCGCAACACCAACTCCACTCTGAACTGACTGAATCTGTTTAAAACTTCCCAACATTCTATACCAATTCCCTTGCTGCAGATTCCAATGTGGCTCATGCAGCTGTGATAGTTCTATTGGTGATGTCATCCCTCAGTCTCAGCTGAGACTCCGAACAGAGTGAGACAGTGTGAAACCCATTTAACTGGAGTTTCACAAGCTGCCTTCCCTGCCTACCACTAGGTCTTACTGGGATTCTAGTAACCCCGGGTAACAAGGGGGTTACACTCGCCCTTGACCAGGAAAATGATTGTCCACAGTCATTATCTACCCGACCTTAGGCCATCCCACCCTATGTGCTACCTGCAGAGGGGGGTGATGAGGCCCCCTCCTACCATGTGCAAACACATGCAGGCAACACTAAGGGCCTAGAGGCCTTTAGCTGACATATCAGCCCCTACACTATCCACTTACTATGGACACCCAGTGGCTCTGGTAGAACTATCCAGAGCATAGCCCTGATAGATCAGCACTGTGGTCCCAATCATCATTCAGGACCAAAGCCTGTCTATCCCCCCTAACCCTCTAGGGAAAACCTATCTGCTTCTAACCTAATACCTCCAAAATTAAAAACAACCCGGGGACCTCCCCGACCTTGGGCAACCTGCAACCACACACCATTAGAAATACCACATTTTATACCATTTTACTGCCTCCTCCCTACCCCCACAACCACACCTGCGGAAGGAAAAGGGTTAATGCAGTAACAACAATAACAACACCACAGTACTTTAAATTTCTACACCCTAAAGCACTGATGAGGAACTCTGATGAGCCCCTCCTCCTCTTCTTGTCTTCTCTTCTGTCTTCCCAGGAACACCTGTAAGAAAAAGAAAGACAACACACACTCCTAATCTGCATACACAGTCTGCCTAAAACCCCTACTATCAAAACACTGAAGAATCCCAAAAAATATTTATTTTTTTAGAAAAAGGTGGAAAAAACAGTATTTGCATTAGAAAACAACGACATTATTTACAATACACATTTGGGGGGATGTAGTGCCCTAAAAGTCCCAACTAGTGACCACAGTGCCCGAAGGCTAGTCCAATAAAGAGTCTGTCTTGGGCCGGAGCCCGGTGAAGTACAGTTCAATCAGGCCAAAGTCCCGAAGAGGAGAGTCTTTGTGGACAGTTCACACATTTTGGAGTCCGCTAGTGTAGGGCGTGTACTGCAATGTCATAAAGACAGAAAAGTTCGGACTTACCAGCCCCTTGTAGAATGGAAAATTCTACACCGACCTGCACCTCTGACGAAAACTCTCCCTGGCAGCATTTCTTCAGATACAGCTGGGCGGACATCTTCCGTGAACCACAGGAGGGCACATCTGGGAACTGCTGGGTTGATGTCATCTCTGGAGATGGAACCTTAGAACAGGAACAAAAAGAAAACAGCTGGTCTGACGTCATCTGATTACCAGGCAATGAACAGGATACAGCTGGGCTGGTATCCTCTCTGGATCTGAAGTCATCTGGTGGGCCAGTTGATGGATTCTGGAAAGGCCAGTACACTGTAGAACTGATGAATGTGGGGCACCTGAGTCCTGGATGTCCATACTGGCGGATCAATAAAGGCACTTCACAGTCTGGTGTGGCAGTATTGACTACCACTGCTTGGCTTTCCATTTAGTAGGCACGGGCACATTTGCTGAGAGGTCCTTGTACTGAGGCCAATAGTACCGGGGGTCAGGAGGTTGAATTATTACGCCGTCTGGGTGCACATGATTCACACAGTGGGAGAGTTCAGGTCCCTCTCTGTCCACTATTCGCACTCTGTTTATAAACAGTGTCCTGCCTCTCTTCCACTGGGTATACTTCTCGTGAAACAGTCTGTTCTTTACATGCTTGTTGCCCCCAGGATGCACACTTTTAATTGCTTCATCCCAGATCCAGGATTTCCTGCTGCTCTCAATCTCCTCCCAGACTTTCCGAGGAAAAGTAGGAAAGGTCATACCATAGATCTCATTCACCTTCCTACGAACTAGTCTCTCCTCTTTACTTGCTTTGGTCAATCTAAGACCACTGGCCTGGCTTGGGGGTGGCCAGTCCTGGTTCTGCCAGCTTCGCATCCTTAAAGAAATTAGAAACGGATCCCTGACTTCTTCCTTTTGCAAAGCTAGGGCAGTGGCATCACCACTTTCTTCCATGCATTCCTCCGAGGCAAGATCTTGAGGCTGTGTACCCGTTCCTTTTTCACAAGGCCACATAGGTTCCCCCTCATCTTCCTCTTCACTGAGGATCTGAGCCCAGGAGTGAGCAGTCGTCCTCACTCCTGAGACTATCCACTCATCTACTAGGCAGAGAGTCGACATCTCCACTCAAAGGCCTCCCATCTCATCTTCAGCCTAAGAGACTTGGGCTAGACCCCAGGGTCTGTTGATGCTTTATCTGAACTTTCCTTCTGGGATCCAGCATCCGAAATTTCAACTTCTGGTTCTGTCTCTAACTCTGCACCCTCTAGCTTTGTGCCACACTCCCCCGAGGGGCCTTCCTCCACAGGCTCCGCCTGGTGCTGTGTGCTGCAAACTGCAGATTCCTGAACTTTTGTCCATGTGGGAGCCAACCGGATTGGAGGCGCTTTATACAAGCCATATTTTTCTAGGCAACCAGTACAGTGAGGAATCATGAAGACGTCCCTTCCAGCTCTCAAGCATATTTGACACACATGCACTGGATATCCAGGAACTGCAACATGAGGAGGCAGTTGTCCTCCATAGCACCACTTTCCAATATCCCTCAGTCTATTTACTGCTGCTGTTACGGCAACCCGGGCATGATCCGGGTAACGAGCTGGTCCTGAGGCCATAACTGCAGAAAAACAAACAAAAGTTCACTGTAACTGAAAGTTCCACTTTACTGAACATATCTCTTTAGTTGTAACATGGCTCCTCTGCTGCTGTGTTTACTTTACTACCCCACCCTGTAATGGCGGTGGGCACACTCCTTTGCATCAACATTCAGAATCTGAGTCAATCCACTGCGCAATCGATTTACACAAACTACTGATAACTTTTGCTCAAACTGCACAACTTGCTCTGTTCTTGCTTTAAACACATTCACAGGATTTTCCACGGACTCTTTACATGCTGGAAACATTTATTTGATTCACAGTCCCTTACAGCTTCAGGTTTTTAGCACAGGATTGCCTGTATAACTAGTGCTGCACATTGGCTACAACCCACAGTCTCTCTCTGGCTTCAAACTTTAAACTGAGGCTGAACTTATTACTATGCACACAGTCAGTGGCTTAACAGACTTGCACTTGCTGGCAGGACTTGACACAGTCGTTACTTTGCAAGCGATTACACTGCTGCACACACATTATGGCATAGGGCAGAAAATCACTGTTTGAGCAGTTTCATGTTGTTTGCTTACTGTTATCAGTAGCAGTTTGCTGCGATGGGGAAAAACGGCCTGCAGCCAGTTCTTGGAGGCCTCAGAACAGAAACGGGCGGGCAGTCCTGCCGATCGTCTTTTCAACCACCAAACTTGCAATTCCAATGATCGATTAGCGGGTTGAGCCCGATTTTAAACTAGAAAGTCTATTTTTACAAGGTTTACAGCAATTTTAACACTCCGTGATGCTCCTCCACTAGCCAATACACGCACTCCACTCCCACTCCCACTCGAATGCTGAGGTAGTCACTGTAGTGTTGGCTGAGGGCCGGGACTGATCGCAGCCTGACCAATCACACAACGCCATGCAAATGAGCCTCTTCTTCCTTGCGAGGGCTTTTCTCCTCACTGCGATCGTCGAGCAGGCAAATTTAAGCTGCAGAATGCAACTTTTTTTCTTTTTCAACTGACTCCACGGCGGGAGCCCATTTCAGCCATTTAACATAGCCATTACACCTGCAAGTCTCTCGTTTCATTCAAAAGCATTTCCAACGTCCAGGGCACAATTTTGCTGTTGCTACCCTAGACTTCCACACTTTTCTTTAACACAGTTCATTTTAAAAGCAGGCAAAAATGCTGTAAACAATTTTGATGCAGGACATAGGCACGCTCTTTGGCTTTACTGCCACTTGGTAAACAGTTGGCATTTTGAACAGCAGCACAAGATCCACAGCACACAGCAACACACTAGTTACTTGCTTCAGCTTTTGGGCTACCCACTGCCAGATAGCCAAAACACTAGCTCCCTTGCCCGAGCACCTTCTTCCCTGAACAAAATCCAAAGCGATGCCTCCATTTTTTTAACCCCTCACCCCTGCCTTTTTAGCAAAATGACAGATGGCATGTTGTTGAAGCTGACAGCAGTACCTGGTGGGGACTGGGTTCGGGGCGGATAAGGTTACTCAGCACAGGGGACCTAGGTTTGGTTACTCTGCTCAGGGGAACCCAAGTAAATCCGAACACAGGAAGCAATAACTGTAATGTCCAAAATCAGGAATGGGATTCTCCAGTGTGGCTTTTATTCACATACAAGCTGACCAAACAAAGCATAGATGGACCCAACGGGGCTACATTCCTGGTAATGCAGATTAGAGACAACAGAACACTTTATCACTATTTCCAGCCCTCAGGCTCTCAACCCACCAAGCATACAGCCCGGACTTGCACGCAGCTTTGGGTACACAGCCCGACTTGTACACTACTTGGGTTTTTCCCACTGGCCCATCTCCCCCGCCAGCCACTTGATCCACGGTCCATTTGAGGAATGAACCAACTCTCCTGTTGTGGCTCCCCAAACCACACTAGAGCCTTTGACTCCTAGAGAGAATTTTCCTTACAATCCCACATCTGAGTACTTCCCTCATCACTGGCCAAGTGCCTGAGGTAAAGTAGAAATCCATAGAAGAAATCCATAGAGGTGGGCCTGGTCACTAAAGATGGGAGGGCCACCCACCTCCAGCTCCCACAGCCCATATCCGGCCATTTCTCTGTAAAATGAACAATTCCTTTACTGAAAACTTTCAAATGTAGATTCTAGGTAGACGTCTGTCACATCTCCTCTACATATCATTTTCATCCCAACAAGCTCTGGACTTGAACCTACTTTTACTTTGCTTAGCCCATTACTGTAGGCTTCCACTATTTTAGTAGTTCAATCCCACATCGTCACACAAGTCCCAGGGTGAAAAACATAGGCCCTTTTAGCAAGAGCAGATACTCATCCTCACGTTGCAGGTGCCCCACAGGCGACTCACAAATCTTCTTGTTCTCCCAAATAAATTCTGGAACACATAGGCAGCTTCTCCTTTACAAGCAGAACTAGGGGGTTGCCCCAGGAATCTGCAGGGAATCCTTTCCTGCCCCCCATCCCCGAAGGGAGTGGGCACTGAGACCCAAAAACAGCGGTCTCCACCATTTCAATTATCTTCTGTGTCTCTCTTTAAGGTGGAGGCACACACACTTTTAAACTAAAAGTAGCCCTCTGTCAGGGCTGAGGCTCCTATAGCCTAACTGAGCTGCTGAGCTGCTTTCTCAACGTTCTATACCAATTCCCTTGCTGCAGATTCCAATGTGGCTCATGCAGCTGTGATAGTTCTATTGGTGATGTCATCCCTCAGTCTCAGCTGAGACTGCGAACAGAGTGAGGCAGTGTGCAACCCATTTAACTGGAGTTTCACAAGCTGCCTTCCCTGCTACCACTAGGTCTTACTGGGATTCTAGTAACCCTGGGTAACAAGGGGGTTACACACCATCTATAATTAATTCTCTTTTTGACCCGCCCACCCAGTCTGCTCCTCAACTCCTTCTGGCAGATGGTTACCCTGTGTTTGACCCCTCCATTTAGTGCAACTGGGGTCAGGAAGCACGATGGATGGGCACGATGATTGCTGTTGGCATTGTGTTGGCGCCCTAATGTCCATCGCTCTTTTTGTCATCACACCGGCATGGGTGAACCATCTCTGACTGCCATTTCTTCCCTCAGCCTGTCCAAGTCCAGCCCCATCAGGTTGGATCTTGTGGAGTGGTTGTGGAATAATAGATGGACCAGACACCAAACTTAAAGTTCAACACACAATCTCTGTGTGATGTTTATTCAAAATGTAGCAGATAACCTTCAGTAATGGCATATCCCTTCTTCAGTACATCAGTTTGTAGCAACAGACTATGCAAGTCTTTCCTCTACACTTGTCAGGACCTACTAACTCACTGATCTACTGATCTAAACTTTTCAGTGAAAACCATTCATCCCTATGGTTGCCTTGCTTGCTTGTGTGGTGGAGGCTCAAAAGGAAAAAACCAAAAACAATCTAAAGACAAAGAACCTAAGTGCTGAAGCATTGAAACAAGGGTTACCCCAAATGGCATTGACAGTAAGCCAAGTTTCAAAGAAACACAACATCACACATACTTCCATAATGCAAAGCATCATGGAATATGCAAATCACAATGACATTTCAGACTTGTTCAGTTTTACAGCAATTTACATGCATTTTAAATAGCACAACTAACTAAATTTTTTATCATACAGTCCCCTAGTAACTTTTTACCTTTATCTAAAATACCTAGTGCCATGGTATTTTCAACACTTACAGATTTTATACACATAAGGCATATACATTAAAGTATTTTATGACATAATACCACTGAATACTAAATCCAACAATGAGGAACACAGCCTGTTGTTTTATATCAGCTCGGAGGTCACAACAATAACCTCCCTGTATGAGGACCTGAGAGGGGAAAAGGAAAATTAAAGAGGACACTATAACAAAGTCAAGAAAGGGAAGGGAAGGGAGTGCCCATAGGTGACCAACCTTATGGACTAGAAATTGTAAAGAATAGATTAGACTAAGAAACAGAAAAACTGTTGCAACAGATTTAAGAAGAGGTCAGTCCTCAAGAGTGGCAGGAGCTCCCTGTCACAGATCTTAAACTCTGCTACATCTCTGCTCTTGCCGCCGTAGCATTTCATCTGTCTCGCCTACTCAACCTCTCCTTCAGCCTCAGTGCTGTTCCTCAGTGATAGAAGTTGGCCAAAATGTTATTTAGTTTTATTTATTGGATTTTAGTAACTGGGTGAGCTCACTGAGACTTGTGTCCCCTTTTCATCTACTTCACAAAGGCAGGGTCCCTTCCTCCACTAGTAACTTCTGGCCAATCTCCCCTCCTCCTCTCTCTTGCTAAGTTACTAAAGTAACTTGTCTACACCAGACTCTTTGATATACTCTTCTTCATCAATTTCCTCTCCCCATTCCTATCTGGCTTCTGGAAACATCACTCCACCATCTCCCTTTGCTAGATGTAACTGATTCTACCTTCTCAGGGATGCATCAGGGGCACATCAGGATTGCCATCTTTACCGATCTGGCCAAAGCCTTTGATTGGGTGTCCCACCCACCCCTCCTGGACAAACTGCATTCCGCTGTCCTCTAAGCTTCAACTATTGGCTGGTTCTCCTCTTACAATAACTCATGGGCCAGCTACAGTTAGTAAATGTTCATTGTGCCCTGTTACCCTCACTTCCAATCCAGGTCAGGGGTCCCACAGGGCTCCAACTTGGGTCCCACACTCTTCTCAGTTTTTCTTAATGACCCTCTCTCTGACTGTGTCAACACACACATTTACATGTATGCAGATGACACACTCATCTACACCTCTGGTCCCTCTACTAGAGCTGTGGAAGGTCTGCTCCAGTAAGACTTCACAGCATCCTGCACTTGTTCCAATCCAATCAACTCTGGTTCAATACAAAGAAAAGAGTGTCCATGACCTTTGGCACCAGTCAGAAACTGACCAGACTCCCTACTTCACCTGTTTTCTCCACTATAGATGGCTCCCTTCTTGAAGTTGTTCAATTCTTCAAGTACCTTGATGTGTGACTCGGCAATGAGCTTGACTTCTCTGCCCATATTGATGCCATCCATGCTAAGCTCCACCCTAAACTTGGTGACTTGTACCACAAGAAAGATTGTTTGTCTACACAGGTCTATCAAAAGCTTGTTACCAAAATGGGGCTCCCAGTCGTTAACTATATGTACATGGTCTATTGCATGACCCTCTATACCTCCCTTGCTAAACTGGACATACTCCACAACTCTTATTTCTGCTTTGCTACCAGCTGTCCCCTTCATACTCATTATTGCTTATTTTGTCTATTCTCCCCCTATCCTCATGTTGCCAGATCCATTATGCCTTCATCATATCCAAATACTGGTTTAGGTCCCTTCCCTCTTACCTTTCATCACTCCTCTCCCTCATCTCATCTGTTTCCTACTCCCTACACTTCAGAGATTCACACACTTTTGCAATTCTTCAGCCCTGCCCCTCTGCTGGGCAATCAGCCTTTCAAGTGGTGTGGATATGGAGGACTATCCACACTTTGGCAGTCTTCCTGTCCCTTTAAATCCAGCCAGAACATCTTCAAGCTAAGCTCCTCCCAACCACTTGGGTGATGTACTTCTCAGTTCTGCCCTGTGACATCAGATCTTCCTTTCTGCTGGATGAGTCAGGTCTCCTCCATCACAGTTCTGTGTGCAGTGTAGGCCCTAAAGTTCTTTACTTCCTCTTCATCTTCAAATTGCATTTTTCTTCACATTCCTCAATTTCTTCATCCATCATGGATCACAAATAAGCCCAGTCTGGTCCTGGGTTTAAACACTGTGTCACCAGCAATTTGGGGGGGACAGCTCAGAGGTAATGTGAGGAAGTATTTTTTCACAGAGAGGGTTGTGGATGCATGGAACAGCATCCCTGAGGAGGTTGTGGATTCAAGAACAGTGGGGGAATTCAAGAATGCATGGGACAGACATAAGATAGTCCTAGTGGGGGGTAGGAGGAAGTAAGCTTGGTTAACTAGGATCTGCAGCTTATCTGTTAGGTAGGAAAATGAGCAGACTAGGTGGGCCAAGCAGTCCTTATCTGCTGTCAAATTATATGTTTCTATGTTTCTAATCAGAAGATATCCCAGATTGACCTACACTCATTATGCATTTACTGCCTCAGGGAAGAGCATGATGCCCAAGTCTGCAGCCTGTGTAAGTCACTGTTATCCTCATTGCTTGAGGACTGTTATGCCTGCCTCTTCCTCAGCCAGCCAGATGAACTGGACTCCCAGTCTGCCTGAAGGACATGTGCAAGGTAGTGTCCACAGCTGCAGACTCAGCCACTCAGCTTGTGGCCATGGATGATGTGGTGGCCCAGGCTGCAGCAGGTTCTTTTTTGGCATCTGTGCTGCTCCAGGTCAAGGCCAGTGTCAGGGCATCCTTCATGTACACATTCTGCAAAATGTGCAAGTCCCTTCAAACTCTTGGTGGATGGTCCTTCCCAGGGTGATGAAAAGATGGTTAAGAATTCCTGCCATCAAATTGTGGGACCAGGAATTAGAACACTCCTGCTCCAACGACTCCCACAACCACTGAACAAGCATCAAGCATTTGGCTTCAGCCAAGCCAGTACTGATGGAGGGTCAGGACTCTAGCTTCACAGTACCCCTGTCAAGCTTGTTAGCAGTGATGCAGGCTGACCAGCTAGTCCAGATTTTTCTCAACCCGCTCAATCTGTTGTCTGAGGGAATTGAGAATGACCTGGTCTCAAGGACTCTGATCCTTTTGACCATCTCCCGGGAGGGTTGGGAGCAGTCAGTTGACCAGACTGTCTCCTCCCTGGAGTTACCTCCTTATAGGGGCCAATGGCAGGAGCCAGTGCATGTCCTGACGCTGTCATCATCAGTCAAGATCATGGTTTAGGGACTCATTGTATTCCCATGCTCAACCCTTAACCAGAAAGTACCAATGGCACTCCTCCTCTTCATCTTCAAATGATGAAAGGCTCCATCACAAGCTGTGTCAGCTGTATGAGGAGATCTTGAGCCAACAGTGGGTCCTTGTTCAAGGTAAGCCCATTTTCCTCACTCCAGCACTTCCCTGGTCACCCTTGGTCAAGCCCTCCCCAGTCCTGCCAAGTCCGGTGTCTCCAGCTCCAGCTTTTCCACCAATTAGACGAAGAACTAAACTAAAAACCAATTAAAAAGTGCAAGTTACTGCACTTCAGAACAAAGAACCCAGAGAGGGGTTACCAGCTGGAGTAGTGCAGCTAGGTACCACCAAGGAGGAAAAAAATATGGGGGTGGTTATAACTGGGAAAATGAGCAACACAGAGCAGTACAGGAAGTTGGTTGCAAAGGCAAACAGGATGCTGGGATGTACTGCGAGAAGAATCTCCTCAAGGAGCAGGGAGGTGATCCTGCCTCTCTACAGGTCACTGGTCAGATCACACCTGGAGTACTGCATGCAGTACTGGTGCCCATATCTAAAGAAGGATGTCAGGTTACTAGAGGGGGTACAGTGCATAGTGACTAGATTGATCCAGGGATTGGAGGACAAACCATACAAGGAGCAGCTGAGTGAGCTGAATTTGTACTCCTTGGATGAGAGGAGGGATCAGGGATATGACTGAGACCTTTATGTAATTAAAGGGGATAAGCAAGACAGTTACTGAATGGATATTCGGGCTAAGAAGGGGAAGGGACATGAGAGGTCATGGTCTTAGATTGGAGGTAGGAAGATATGAGGGAAATGAGGAGGCACTTTTTCACAGAGAGGGTTTTGGTGTAATGGAACACCTTGCCAGAGGAGGTGGTATCCTGTGAGACAGTGGGTAGTTTCAAAACGGGATGAGACAGGTTGAGAGGGGAGGCTAAAGGTGAGGGGCAGGGGGTGGTGCAGCTGCAAAGCAAGGGTGCTAGCTGTGCATTCCAGCAGACTTGATAGACCATGAGGCCTGTTTCTGCTGGCAGTTTTGTATGTTCTTATGTCTGTAATTAGAGTAAAACTGCCACCCAAGCAGTCCTTACAGGGAGCGCCTATCAAGCCTCCTGCCTGGCTACCAGCCTTCCCAGTCACCTGTCAGTTTAGATCATCCACTCAGACAAGTCTAGGATGGTCCATGGGGAACAGGGTCTGAGGACAGTCTTTGAAGAGTCTCTGGAATCCAATGGGTCCTCTGTGCAATCCTCCAGGATCCCAGGCTTTGACCATGAATCAGCCAAAGAACTGACCATTGAACATGGGCTGGTCCCTGTCACAATCTCGCTCAGCCAGTCAGCCCTCTACTCCCAAAGTGTCAACCTCTGAGCATATGATTTGTGTACAGTGAACAGAACAAGGTAGCCCTCTTGTCTGTTTTGTGGGTTCAAGTCACCTTAGTCTCAAGCTCTGGAGGGATTCAAACTGATAACCTCTTGTTAGCGTACCCAATTATCAGGCTCAGATAATTCTGTCTTCAGGGGGCCAGATATCTTTACCTACAGGCACCCAACCAGATTTTTCAAATGAACCCTTAGAACTCTATGCAAGACTTTAGAGAACTCCATCCATTTCCCAGTTTGGTATACAATAAGCCCATACACAGTGTTACTTATAACCTTTTAAAAGCTCCACTTAAATAAAAAGAAATGTCAAGGCACTCCAGAAAGTTCCGTTGTAAAAATATCTCTTTACTTTAAAAATATTAAAACACAATAATAATTACAGAACAAAAATATATCCCAACACATACAGCCTTAAAACAAATAGGTTTAAAGTGCAAGTTTCTACAATACACACATTCAGACTGGTCTAATCTTACTCTCTTTCAGTGCTGTGATGATTCTCCCTCAGTCAGATAATATTGTCTTGTGTGTCTCTAAGGCTTGCTCAGTTGGATAAAAGAGTTCTGAGCCGGCCTCCTCCCTGAGATCATGAAACTTCGCCTTGGTGTATTAAAAGTTATATGTTACCACACAGGATGTCCCAACAAGATTTAAAAAAAGTTATAAGTGACATACTCAATTTCCTCTCCTCAGGGTAACTGGTCAGAACTGGGTTTTTTCTACACACACACACACACACACACACACACACACACACACACACATATATAAACAGGTTCTGTGATGTCCTCCCAAGGCTTCCTGGGAATGTGTATCTGATCTTCCAAATTCATCTGGGTCCTCCCTGGCTCAGACATCAAACCTCTTCAATGTCCATTCTGGACCTTCTCTGGCACCCCTCCCCACATGTCCTTCCTGGCAACTATGCAAGTCAAAGGATCTCCCTGAGGGCATTATAAAGTGGATACTTTGGTTCCTGCCTTCAAAGAAAATTGAACATAGGAATTGCCTTTTAAATAGCTGCAGACTCAAACCACCTCCTGTCCTTTGAACTATCCCTGGGGGGTCTTGATGTGTCAGTTCCAGTAAGACAGCCTTTTCCTTTGCCACAGTCATTGTACATTAATTTCTTATATTTACAACAACATTTATACAGGGATCAGAATCAATGGTCCAAGTGTGACAATTCATCCCCACCTAGACTGAATTTCTGGGATCTATCCCCTACATGGGATGAGCTTCCCAAATCAGTTCATCCCTCATACACACGGGACAACCCATCTGAGTTCTTATTCTTGGCTCTGGCCCTATGTATGATTTTCAAATCATAACCTTGTAAAGCAAGACTCCATCTGAGCAGTCGCCATTGTTTTTCCCCATCTGCATCAACCAAAACCAGGGGGTTATGGTCAGTCTGCACCACAAAAGGCTGCCCATACAAGTATGGCTCCAATTTCTTTAGGGCCCACACTAGAGCAAGACACTCCTTTTCCACAGTGGAATATGCTTGTTCCTTGGGGAGCAGCTTTTGGATCAGGTAGGCTATGGGGTGGTCCCTCCCTTCGCTGGATGTCTGGCTTAGTACTGCCCCAATACCCACGTCTGAGGCATCCGTCTGAACTATAAAAGTTTTGCTATAGTCTGGACTTGTCAAAACAGGAGCACTGCACAGTGCCTTCTTCAGTTTGGTAAAGGCATCCTCACAGGCTGGACCCCAAGTAATTTTCTTGGGCATCCGTTTCTTTGTCAGATCAGATAGGGGAGCAGCCAGGGCACTGTAATTAGGTATAAACTTTCGATAGTACCCTGCTGTCCTGAGAAAACTCCTGACCTGCTTCTGAGTTTCTGGTCTGGGCCATGCCTGTATTACCTCTATTTTTATCTGGTTAGGACGGAGCTGTCCCCGGCCTACCACATGCCCGAGGTATGCCACTTCTTCCATGGCCACCTGGCACTTCTTGGCTTTGACAGTGAGCCCTAAGGTGTGACAGGTGTTCCTCCCAGCTAGTACTGAAGATGGCAATGTCATCCAGGTATGCCACGGCGTACTCCTCAGCACCATTTAACACCTGGTTCACCAACCTTTGGAAAGTGGCCGGGGCATTTTTCATTCGGAAAGGCATTACTTTGAACTCAAATAAGCCTATCAGAGTGATGAAGGTCGACCTCTCCCTAGCTCTATCCGTCAACTCTACCTGCCAATACCCCTTTGTCAGGTCAATGGTCATAAGGTAGGTCACCCCCCCAACTTTTCCAGGAGTTTGTCAGTCCAGGGCATCGGATGGGTGTCTGATTTCATGACTGCATTCAGGCAATGATAGTCTACACAGAAACTAGTTGAGCCATCTGGCTTGGGTACAAGGACTACGGGTGAGGACCAGGGACTGTGGGATCTCTGGATTACCTCTAAATCCAGCATCTCCTCCATTTCCCTCCTAATGTCCTTTTGGACAGCCTCTGACACCCGATATGCTGTCCGCTATATGGGTGTCTGTGTCCCTGTCTCCACATCATGTGTTGCTAAGGGGGTTAGTCCAGGCTTGGCGTTAAAGAAGGGGCCAAAGTTTGCTAAAACCTCCCTCACTTTCTGGATCTGGCCCAGAGTCAGCTGGGGAAACAATTTTACTGCCTTCACAGAGGACTCCCACTTACTCTCTTCCAGCAAGTCCAGAAGGGGGTCTCCTTCGTCCGTCCCCTCCCCTTGACTACATACTGTGAACACCATGCCATCCCTATTCGCATATGGCTTCATCATGTTGACATGGTACATCCTTTCTGTCTGTCTACGGTCAGGTAACTCCACAATGTAGTTTACGTCATTTACCTTCCTAACCACTTTGTACGGTCCTGCTCACTCAGCTTGCAGCTTGTCTTTCCAGACTGGAATAAGGACCGTGACTTCCTGACCCACCATATATGAGCGAGCTCTGGCTCTGCAGTCATACCATACCTTTGTTTCTGTTGGGCAGCTGCCAGGTTGCTCTGGGATGTCCCCATAAGCTCCTTCCAGCCTTCCCCAAACCTTAGGACGAATCCACAATGGGAGTTCCCTGGGTGGTGTGCTTGCCTTCCCAGTCCTCCCAGATCAAGTCTAGGGGCCCATGTACCCGACGTTCATACAAAGGTTCGAAGGGGGAAAATCCTGTTGACTCTTGGGGCACCTCCCTGTATGCGAACAACAGGTGGGGAAGGTATTTCTCCCAGTCCCTCCCATGCTGTTCAGCAAATGCCCGGAGCATTGACTTTAGGGTAACATTGAAGTGTTCCACAAGCCCATTGGCTTGTGGGTGATACGGTGTCATGCATCTCTGCACCACCCCACACTTCTTCCATAAACATTTCATTAGGTCCAATATGAAGGAACCCCCTCGATCGGTGATTACCTCCTGTGGAAACCCAACACAGGAGAAAATACCAAGCAAGGCATCTGCCACTTTGTCTGTCCTCAGAGAGGATAGGGCGACTGCCTCTGGGTACCGGGTGGCATAATCCACCACAGTCAGGATGAACCTTTTCCCTGAGGAGCTGGGGATATTTAAAGGCCCCACAATATCCAATCCCACCCTCTGGAATGGCTCCTCCACTATGTGCAAGGGGATCAGGGTGGCTTGGGTTTTCTTGCCCGCCTTCCCTATTTCTTGGCACTGGTGACAAGACCTGCAATACTCCTTCACCTGCTGGGTGAAGTTTGGCCAGTAGAAATGCTGGGCCAACCGCTGCATTGTATGTGTGATTCCCAGATGACCAGACAAGGGAATATCATGGGCAACCTTGAGCAACTGCTCACAATATCCCTGAGGAATGACAAGCTGCCTACCTAGCATCCCTTCCTCTGTCTGTACTGCCTGTGTATACATAAGTCCATTTTCCCAATAAACCTTATGTCTGCCATCACCTCTCTGTGCACCGTCCAAGTCTTCCCAAGCCCTCAACTTCCCTAAACTAGGGTCACTTCTCTGAGCGGCTGAGAACCCCTCACACCTTCCCAAGACATGGGACAGGTCCCCTTCAGTTACTAAACTAGGGTCCCTCGCACTAGTGTCAGGACCCTCAGGATCATTGTCAATCCCAACTCTCTGACAAGAGGTCATCTTTCCCTCTTCGGAGTAACCCTCTGTAGCTATGTGGTTACTTGCTACTGGGGAAATTTCTACCCTTTTTTATCAGTCTCCCCCTCTGGAGACACAGGCTGGGGAACCAGCCTCTCAGTATATTCCTCAATGGCTTCTGAAGGGCTCAGGGAACTACAATTTTCCCTGGCCGCTTGGCTATGGGTAACTGCACATACCACCCCCTGCTGGAGATTGTTGCTCAGGATCACATCCACTGCTGATGTGTTAGCTAAAGCCACCTGTTGCACAGTTCCCCCTGTTTCACCCCAGTCCAGGAGTACACTGGCCAGTGGCATTGTTTTCTTTTCACCTGCAAAGTCCTGTACAGTCACGTATTTATCGGGTATAAGCTGACCAGGCTGTACCAGATCCCCTTTTATCAATGTCAGGGATGCCCCTGTGTCCCTTAACCCCTGTGTCTGTATGCCATTTACCATGACTGGGTGCATGTGTTCCCTCATGTTCACTGGCATACTTCCAGGGACACACAAACAACCCACTTCCTTTCTGGTACCACTTTGCATATTATTGCTTGGACTCCTTGGACACTGTCCGGCAATGTGCCCAGTTTCTTTACATAACCAACAAACATTTCTTACTTCAGAGAAATCTTTTCTTTGAAACCTGGGGCTAACTGGATTTTGGTGGAGGCAGTGAGGGTTTTAGCTGCCCTTGAAGGCGTGCTTTTCCTTTCTGCACTGCCACACTCAATCTTATTCGGCTCTCAGAGCAGGTCTGTTTTGACATAGTGGTCCAAGAGTTCAGCAGCCTCTTGCACTGTTTTTGGATCTCGGTCCTCTAGCCAGGTTTTTAACTCTGCTGGGAATGCCCAATAAAACTGTTGTAATAAAATCACATTTTCAATTTTATCAACAGTGTTTGCCTCAATTCCTTCCCACCAATGTTTTAAAAAATGTATGTTGTTTTGTGGCTAGCTCCTCGTAGCTCATATCAGGGCTTCTCCTGAGCTTACGGAATTTAGCTCTGTATGATTCAGCAGTTAAGTCAAATTTTTTAACAGTGCAGCTTTTAACTTGCTGCAATCATTGCTATCTTCATTGTCCATTTGACCCAATGCATCCCGAACTTTTCCGGTAAGTAGCGGGGATAGCTGGAAGCTCCAGGACTCTCTAGGAATTTTAGCCTGAATACAAACTTTTTCAAAAGAATTTAAAAAGGCGCCCATGTCCTCCCCATCCTTAAACTCTGCTATTAATTTGGAGTTCAATTTGTAACCCAGTCCTGCAGTCCAGTTAAACCTAAGCCACTTACGTGCCCGGTGCCGCTTGGTTGAGTTAGCCCAGTTCATGTACCACTGGCACTCTCTCTCCTCTCCTCTGCCTCTCTGCATTTTCACTCTCTCTTCTCCTCTGCCTCTTGCTGGCACTCACGTTCCTCATGGTCCACCTCCCTTTGTTGTCACTCTGCCTCATGAAAAGGGGCCATTGTTATTAATAGAACCAAAAACCTTGGTCTTAACTATTACTCTACGGTATGTACATCGACCACAGTTAAAGCTGCCCACAGGTAGTGTAGGTAGCCAACTGAATGTGGGTTGTCTAGGGTAGGCAAACTCCAGGCTTTATTGATTTATTATGCAACCTATCAGGATTTGTTCTTAAAAAGAACAGTTTTGTTTTTCAGGGCCAGCATTTTTTGCAGACAAAAAGGTATTGAAATGAGGGTGACCTTCGTCCCTACGTATGCAAATCTTTATCTTGGGCTCTGGGAATAATACATTATCTATGATGTAGACTACAATCCTTTTTATGATCTCATTGTCTTATGGCATCGATATATTGATGATGTGTTGATGGTGTGGCGGGGGAGTGAAAAAGAGCTACATGATTTTGTGGAATACCTTGAGGCATCTAATCTGAATTTACACTTCACGGTGACATTTGCAAGAGAGAAGGTACATTTTTTGGATCTTAACTTCACCAAAAATGGTGATGGTACCATCTCCACTGATTTATGTTGCAAACTGACTGATAAAAATAGCTTGCTTATGTCGAGTAGCTGCCACCCCCGCCACACCATCAACAACATTCCAAAGTCACAATTGTTAAGGGTTTATATAACTGTTCAGATCCAGAGGCTGCTGAAGTCCAATGTACTGAAATGTGTCACAAGTTCAAAGATAGGGGATACAACAGTGCACATTTGAATGAGGTACACCCCCAGGTAAGTCAGGTACCCACACAGGAACTTTTACAATATAATCAACAAGCACAAAATGTAGAGGGTAAAACTCTGTTTACTATGAAATATGGAGTTGATAGTCATATGGTAAGGGATGTTCTAAATAAATTCTTGCACATCTTATTCACAGAGCTCACTTTGAAAGAGATCAGTAGCCCCCCCCAGTATTGTACATAGAAGGGGCAAGAATTTGCAACACAGCCTAGTTCATTCCTTTTTGCCTACCCCTAGACAACCTACATTCAGCTGGCTACCTACACTACCTGTGGGCAGCTTTAATTGTGGTAGATGCACATACTGTAGAGTGATAGTTAAGACCAAGGTTTTCAGTTCTATTAATACCAATGGCCCCTTTGACATCCGGCATTTTATTAATTGTAACACAACATATGTAGTTAACTTAACCACGCGTACTTGTGGTTCTTTTGCTGCTGGAAAGACAAATTGATCTCTCAAAACAAGGGTAGGGGAACACCTTAGTTCTATCAGATTCCAAGATTCCTAAAGTGCATTAAGTGCACACCTGCTTGAAACTGGAGACACAAATACTCATGAATTCACTTATTGTGGAATAGACCACACATCTGTTGGACCTAGGGGAGGGGATGTTAAAGCCATCCTATCCAACAAAGAATCTTTTTGGACTTATACATTGGTCTCATTAAGGCATCCAGGCCTAAATGATGGTATTGACTTAACAACATATCTGAAAAAGTGAACTGGATATGTGCCCCACCCCCGCCACTTTTCATTTGTTCCCTCTGCATGTTTGATTACATATCTGTAACTGTATCCATAAGTAGAACTCATTGTTGTGATTGTATTGATAGGCATATTTATTTTAGTCAGTCTATTTAAACTGTATTGGGCATTAAAAAACGTATATGTGGGGTGAAGAATATATAATTATGAAATATTTTTTGAATTATATGACTTTTATAATTTGTGGATCAGTCATAAATTGTTCCTCCAAATTGATTTGACATGATTGATTTTCTACATATAATGAATTATTCTAAATTATATGTGAGCACACCTTCGGAGTGCTCCATTTATTAATTTAGTAAATAAGAATACATTTTGGAGGTTACTAATATATTCATAAATGAAAAACATTTTTCTGATCCCATATATCACCTGTGCCTGTTGTGTGTCCCTGACAAAATATAGGCCTGCTAGTTCCTTTATTTATATATTTATATGTAATAGATAAACCACTCTGAGGTGTGTGGCCATGCTCTAATATACGCACACCTTGGTGTGCATTGGTACGCATGAGGCCACAGGCCAAGTGCGTCAACCACCAAAAGCGTGCGTATATCAGAGCGTGACAGCACAGCTCAGAGTGGTTTATCTGTCTTATAAAATGTCAAAATTGTTTTGGAGGTGATTAAAAGTCGAGGTGTGTGGTTGCGTCTGATATACGCAGGGTCATGTGATGTGTTTTATACAATCAGAACACTGGATTTGGAGGATGATATCATCTCCATTTTATAAATATGTTTTATACACACGTATATACTTTTTTTCACTTTTTGAGTGTCATATTTCAGACTCCCATTTTTCTCTTTTTCTTTTTATTTTGGGTGTGCACATTATCAATATATACACATTATTACTATTTTAGAGTATAATGAGTGTTTGCATTGATTATAGTTTGCAATTCATTGTTAATAAAATGGTGATACAAATGAGATTTGCTATCATTTTGTTTCTGAAAAAAGCTGGACACGTTTTATTGTAGGGCATTGTCCCTTTAAATCTGTGGGTTTAAAAGGTAGTAATGAACACCCTTTGGAACACTTCCTGATGGTGCCTTAGTGAACCTGGTTGAGGGAAGTGGGGTTCTGCCTTCTCTCCCTGGCTTGAGCATGTCAGGGGGGCTGCATTCCTTTTTTGCCTCAAATAAAGTAGTATTTTGGAATAACACCATATGTAGACTTGGTCTGTGGAGAGTAGTGCTGGACTTCTTGTATTTGCTGGTTATGTTTGTCAGTAGCACACTCAGCTGTGTGGTGGCTATTCCTGCATGTGGAACTAAGAGAGACAGCAAATCTAAGATTTTATTTATTTATTTATTTAGCTTTTGTTGACCGGGTAAGTGCACTAGACAAATCCTGCCTATTTTCAGGCATGACCCGGGGAAGGGGGATACAGATGAATGGCAACTGACCTTGAACCAGATTAAGCTGTTGGTGGTATTTTTGGTGAATGAGGGAAATTTGGCCAGGACACCGGGGAAATTCCCCTACTCTTTTCGATAAGTGCCATGGGATCTTTAACATCCACCTGAACTACCACCAATCCAGGCAGATTTTAATTGCTGCTTTCAAGAAATCCAACAAACTCTAACAGTTTCTCAGCCATTCTCCACCACACAATTAAAATCTCATTAATAAACTGTCTCCACAACAGTCTTGTCCAGTAAAGGGTTACAATCTGGGTTATAGACTACTTTCTCCTCCCATAGTCCCAAATATAAATTGGCATAATTTGTGGTAAAGGTAACCTCCATGATCCTAACACTCACTTGCAAATAGAAATCCCCTAAAAAGGAGAACCCATTCCTGGACAAGATGAATCTGGATAATTCCACTTGAAATTCAGTTGCATACAAACCTACAAAATAGCCAGGAGAAGAAGGCTTTATGGTCTGTTTAGTCTGCCTGATTGCAGTGCCAATGATCCAGAGACTGCAGTCGGCCCGATCAACCCTGATCATCCTCTTCACCCTGTCCCAACCTGTCTTGAAACCCACATTATCTTTTGAGCAATGCCCTTAGTTGGGGGTTTATACCACCCTGACTCCACCCTCTCTGTAAAGCAGTGTCTCCTAACCTCCTTCTTGAATCTTCCTCCCACCAGCTTATAACAGTGCTCCATTATTGTCTTGTTATTCACTGAGACAGAAAAGTTACCAATATCCACCTAGTTTATACCTTTCAGGTATTTGAATATTTCAGTTGTGTCCCCTCTCTCCTTTCTCTCCTCTGGCGAGTACACGTTGAGTTCTATCAGCCTGTCTTCATATGCCCTGCTGCCTTGAACCATCTTTATTGCCCTCCTCTAAACTGCTTCAGGCTGGTTGATGTCCTTTTTCAGGTACTGGCTCCAGAGCTGCACACCATACTCCAGCTGCGGTCAGACCAAGGATCTGTACAGTGGCAGTATAACATCATCCCTTCTGCTCATGAATCCTCTAACACTACAGCCTAGCACTGTGTTTGCCTTGGCTCTACCTTCCTACACTGCATAGCCTGTTTATGGTCACTGGTGATGGCTATCCTCAAATCCTTTTCCTTCTCTGATTCAGTGACCGTGACCCCTTCCCCCTACTGTAATTGGCTCTAGGGTTCTTCTTTCCTTCCTGTGTGCATGACTTTGCACTTCTTTGGATTGTACCCCAGTTGCCAGATACCTGACCACCTCTCCAGCTTTACCATGTCCTCCTTGAGGTCCTGCATTCCTTCATCTGTGTCCACCCTCTCACAGGCTTGGTACTGTCCACAAAGAGGTCAGTCTTGTCTTTAACACTGTCCCCTATGTAATTAATAACCACAATAAACAGCTCTGGGCCAAGCACTGAGTCCTTCAGGACACTATTTGTAACTTCCCTTGTACCTGAGAGTTCCCCCACCATCTCCAACCTCTGGCCCTTACTGCTGAGCCATCTTTCCACCCACCAGGTTAATTTACTCCCTGCCTTTAGGTCTGCCAACTTCCTAATCAACCTTTTGTGGGCACCGAGTCAAAGGCCTTGCTGAAATTAAAATATATAGTGTCAAATGCCTGACCCTTGTCCACTGCCTTTGTTACCCAGTCAAAGAAGTTGATCAGGTTGGTTTGGCAGGACCTCCCTGCCATAAACCCATGCCATCTCTCATTCTATAACACTGACTTCAAGAAACTCAACTAGTCTTTCCCTCAGAATGCGCTTCATCAGTTTACCCACAGTGGAGATCAGACTGACTGTCCTGTAGTTCCCAGGGTCATCCCTGGACCCAGTCTTGTGCAGTACTACAAGTGCAGTTCTCCACTCCTGCGATACCACCCTTGTGACTAAAGAACAATTGAATAGGTTCATCTGTGGACCTGCCAGATCTACCAGCAGTTCCATCAATACTGTTGGGTGCATGCCATCCAGGCCTGTAGACTTGCTTACCTTTCAGGACATCAGCCTTTTCCTAAGCCTGTCTTCGATTATCCTGTCTTCAGCTATGTTCCTCCTCCTTCTCCTCCCACTATCCTTCCTTGTGGCAGTGTTTCATCCTTTTCTTTAGTAAAGACAGAGCAGAAGTATTCATTTAACACAAACAGCAAAAAGACAGCTCAGAGGTCTGAGAGGTGCCTGGTAATTAATTAACTGCTAAAAACATAAGGACCAGCACTCTACCAACCTCACATAGGATATAGCTGCAAAATAAATTACATATGCTAAAAAATATATTCCCAAAGTCTATTGATGGTACAAAAACATTTAGAAGCATTAACACTCACAGTTCAACAACAGAGTCATGGAAGTTCAAATTACAGCAGAACATTTTCACACAGGGGACAGACTTCACCAGAGGCTGCACAGCATTAACAAACTGCTACTTAAATAAACACAATAATTAAAATTTTGCTCTGATTTAAATAATACCAAATTACATTTAAGGCATCTGCCTGAGGAGTGTTAGTATACAATGATTCTATGCTCATAGTGGCTAAAATCCAACCCTGTCCCATCTGTATTTCCACCAGAAATTTGAGTATGACAGTAGTATCCTGCATAAAAGATATCAAATTCACTGTAACAACAATGTAACAGGCAGCCTGAACAGCAGGGTGTCAGATTCATCATTACATTTAGCTAGCTAGCTAGCTAGTTAGTTAGTTAGTTAGTAAGTTAGTTAGTTGGTTATTGAAAACATTGTACATTACCTTTGAGCACAAGTGCTCATTTACAAAGGTTCTGTCTCAAATACATAGTCACAAAAACATTGCAAGTACTGTATAATAAGCAGTTCCAGAAGAAACGCAGTTGAGTCAGCTCATGGCATTTAGGGCAGAACAATTACTTACTGTTTTGAAAAAATCCATACAGATCATTGTATAAAAAGTCACAGATTATGTACAGAAAGAAACCAGTAAAACAGCTTAGTGGTTACAATTGTTGGAAGGAAAAGTATGCCTCTTTGCAGATGACACAAAAATCTGCAACAGGGCTGATACACGGGGGGATGGACGGGATGAAAAAGGACTTGGCAAGGTTGGAGGAATGGTCAAAAGTATGACACCTTAAATAGCAACTGATACCATCTGGCAAAAGGAGCTACATTGCAGAATTAGAATAAGTGTACCCTCAGGAAATTTCATACCAAAACTAGATTTCCACATTACTTCATTTTAAAGTTCAATCAATCAATCAGAATCGTTATTTATCGAGGCGGGCACCATTGAGCAGGGTTCATTTGCAAGATGGACCTGGTCATACAAAAATCATAGTGCAGTAACATGGTAAAACATAATGCAATATTATACAAAGAAGAAAAATATACATATGTACATCAACATTTGAGTGAGATGGCCTTTACAACAGATAGTCTCATAACTGGGTACAGACGGAATGTTTACTTAAAAGGAGAGAGAAAGGCAAGAAGAGGGATACGAGCTTAGGAAGAAATTACGGGGTTGGAATAGTTAACTGGCATACTTCAGGGAAGGTGGGAACTTGGCCATGGCTAAACAGAGGCAGAGAAGCTGGTATTTTGGTAGGGAGAGAGAGGCAGGGGCAGAGGCAGGGCGGGAGGCAGGATGGGCAGGAGGGAAACTGGAAAATAGGTGAGCTAGCGATGTGGGAAACATTTGCAAGATTCCTTCATGGAGCGGTCATAGAGCGACTTGAAAATATTCAGGCTAACAGGACAGCTCAGCTTCAAGGTTTTTTGCATATTGTTCCACAAGGAAGGCAATGAGAAAATTATGGCACCTCTGCCGAAACAAGATTTGACCTTAGGTAATTGCAAGGCAACTAGGGAATAACTTCTTAGAGCATAGGCACCTATCACACTCAGGGGAATATAATCAGAGAAGTGTAGGGGAAGCTTGTTGGTAACCACTCTGAAAGCCCATAGAGCAGCATTTCTATTTCTCCTATAATGAAGGGAAGTCCAGCCCACTGCAGTGTACAAGGAGCAATGGTGTGTGGAAAGTGGAAGTCCCATTATGAACCTGATTGCTCTGTGGTAGAGGGTGTCCAACTTAGCCAGGGCAGAGGCAGTACAATGGCTATAGAGAAGGTCCACGTAATCTATTAATGAAAGGAACGTGGCTTGAACCAACCACTGCTTGGCATCTCTAGTAAGGAAGTGGTTAATTCTGTAGAATAGTCCTAGTCTTTGTCGTAGTTTCTTCTGTAGTTCTTTGAGATGTTCAGAGAAGGAGAGTTTGTGATCAAGCCATACACCCTGATATTTGAATTTTGGCACATACTCTAGATTTTCTCCAAGTACTGTGGTAATCTGAGGGATAACCCCAACGCAAGCGGGGTTCACCGCATAGGAGGAAGGGGAAAAGAGCATCACTTTTGGTTTTTTTTGCATTAAGCAGAAGCTTTTTGCTTATGAGCTGATATTGCAATAGGTTCAATTCAACTTGGAGGTCTTCACAGGCTGCTTCCGGCATAGGACGACTCAAATAAAGTACTGTGTCATCAGCAAACAAGTGGATATTGGCATCATTGATGTTGTCATTGATGTTGTTAGTGTAAACAGCAAACAACAAAGGACCAATGATAGACCCCTGAGGCATACTTCTCTGTAGGGGTTTAAGTGGTGAAAGATCACCTTCAGCCTTAACCTGCTGTTTCCATTCTGCAAGGTAGTAGGCAAACCAGCACATAGAGTTAGGGTCCAGACCTAGGTTACATAGGGAGGAAAGAAGCAGGCTATGGTCAACCATGTCAAAGGCCTTACTTAGATCAAAAAAATGGCACAGACAAAATTCCTATTGTCAAGGAGCCAATCATTAGTCACTTTTGCTAGGGCAGTTATTGTACTGTGCTTTGCTTTGAATCCAGACTGCACTGGGTTTAACAGACTCCTGGATTCAAGGTACACCCTTAGCTGACCACTCACTATCTTTTCCAATAATTTAGACAGAATGGGGAGGAGGAAGATCGGTCTATAATTATTAAAGTCACAAGGGTCACCTGATTTGAGCAGAGGGATGACACGGGCTACTTTCCATTGTGGGGGGAGGCTCCCCGGGGTAGTGACAAGTTGAAGAGGTGTGTGATTGGCACTGCCAACACATGGTATGAACATTTCAGAAAGTAAGGCTCTATAGAGTCCGAACCTGCACTCTTCTTGATATCCAACTGCAGCAATAGAGCTTCAACCTCTTTTAGAGAGGCAGGCAAGAAGGAGAATGCCTCTTTGGTAGCAGGAGACTTGTGAAACAATAATCCCTGCTGAGTGTGGATGGCATTAGCAGGGGATGTGTCAAATGCTAGCCCAGTGGTTGTGAAATGAGCTATTTTGTAACCATGATTTCACTACCTGTTCAAAACAGCCTGTATCAGTGAAGAGCTGCTGCTGATGTCATCTCAAGACCTCACAGTCTAGTATTCCCTGTCAGCAAGCTTATAGGACCTGTTTCTTCAAAGTTGTAAAGATCATGTGCAATGGTTTTCACAAATAAAGCAGGCAGCACCAGTCAGTCAACATTGCTTTAAAAACTGTGTGTGTTTCAGGTTTTGTAACAAAGCTGACAATATTTTGTTTATGTGCCTTTTTGTTGTGGTCCTTTTTTCCAGGGTTGCTGGATACTGGGTCATAGCACACTGTTGTGAGGTTTGCACACTGAATAAGTTGCTGATGTAGTGAAAGGCTGAGATCATTCACACCTATTATTCAATTGAAGTGCTTTCTAAGAAAGGCGCTTTAAAACAATTATTCCATCTCCATGTCAATGGTGGTGGGAGAGGTAATGCTGTTTTGAAAACTTAGTAGGAGTTTCTAATTTAGCCAGCACAATGTGTATTCCATGTTAGGCTGTTCTGACATACATTCTGGCTCATTTATGCTCTACTCTAAATTAAAAAGGTCATTTTACCAGAGCCAACACTTCCACCCCAGTAGGCATTAACGCATATAAGGCCCACATATAAGGCCCCTACTAAAACATATTGTAAAGCAGACACTGACAAACAGCAGTGAAGTTACCAACATTACAATACTAGAAGTACAGTAACCCCTTACTATAACAAACTAAAAGGGAACCATAATCTGTATTCATTATAGCTCCCTATTCATTACAATGAGGGAGGCCACTATGCACTACTGTTGACCAGTGCATTTGTCACCCGCACACATCAAACACTTCCCATATGCCTTATACATGGTACTGTCAGAAAAATAATGCTAAAATCAAAAAATACCCACATCTTAACTGCTAGCTAACACTCCATGTTAAAGACAGCACCTGTAACAGGAACAGTGGTTCAGAGCTTCCACAACCTTTAAAAACACGTCCCCCCACAATTCACAGACTCATTGCTCCAGATATCTGTACACAGACTAGTACACTGGGCAGTAGTAAAAGCAAAAAAGAAACAGATTGACAAGAAGAAAAACCTGACAACAACAAAACACCTCTCTCCAAATCCCAGATTTTTTTTTTATGCTCTTCCTGCTTTCATAATCACCCCCATCCAACTCACAGATCACAGCTCCAGCTCTACCACATCTGACTTCTTCAGTATGATTCAGAACCTACTGCACATAAAATAAATTTAGTACCGGACAACATAAATTTTCTAAGTAAAGATAGGAGTTGGGTGGGGAGTGTAGGGAGAGCATGTTTGTAAAGCACATGGAATCTCTGAGCCATCATCCATGTTACAGGTGCTGTCTTTAACTTCAAGTGTCAGCTAGCAGTTAAGATGTGGATATTTTTTTACTTTAGTTTTTAACTTTGTTTTCCTGACAGAACTGTGTATAAGGTATATGGACAGTGTTTGATGTGTGTGGGTGACATGTGCGAGGCCAATTGCCAGCATGGATAGGAATTCTGAAGAACAGAAATACTGAAACATCGGGAGCCACATGAGGCATTCATTATAGCCGACGTTTTGCTATAGTGGGCTTTGCTATAGTGAGGGGCTACTGTACAACTTCTTAACAGGCACAGCAGAGTAGCACTCCTAATGGCTTCAGCAGCGTGGAGGCATGCTGACTCTGCATCCTGCAACTCTTGAGAAATGAACCACACCAAAAGGCATTATAAAATACAATTTTGTCAGTCTAGTTACAAAACCTGAAACACATATAGTTTATATAGCAATGTTTTTTGAATGGTGCTACC
The DNA here is from genome assembly GCA_016271365.2 of Neoceratodus forsteri. Taxonomy (NCBI): domain Eukaryota; kingdom Metazoa; phylum Chordata; order Ceratodontiformes; family Ceratodontidae; genus Neoceratodus; species Neoceratodus forsteri. Next base: position 823,933,773 of record CM057455.1, on the reverse strand, counting down.
TGTTTTACTTTAGACAACTATTGCATATGATCTTCAGTTCAGTTCAGTTTATTGATTGACAAGACAGAATTGTCATTACAAAATACAGCATTGCACAATACATTTTAGCATACATAAATATACATATAACATTCTACATTGTTAAAATCCATAGAGGTATAATTACCAGTAAATATACAGGGAAATTGAGTAGTACAATTAAATTGGTATTTCTACCAGTAAACTCATTCAGATGTTTACAATTAAACTATTGCACATGTCTCTACATCTAACATTTAATAACAAATATAAGCGTCACCCTTATAGTAGCCTATTCCTTATTTGTAATATGCAGCTTCTTATGTTCTATCTTTTTACAGAACAATGCAACACTTTCTAATATCTTAGTATTTTTGGATTTCAATAACGCATTCACTTGATATTTAAATTCCATGTCTAAAATTGATAATACATTACCCAAGAAGAGTTTTGTTTCTTGAATATAAAAAGGATATGAAATCAATAGATGCAATAGGTTGTCTTCCCAAATTTGGCACTTGCAAATTTGTGTGATATTTTTTTATCATAGAACCCTCTCACATGATCTTTAAAACTTTGGAGGAACAGGTCCAATAAGCTTGCTGACAGGGAATACTATACTGTGAGGTCCTGAAATGACATCAGCAGCAGCTCTTCACTGACACAGGCTGTTTTGAACATGTAGCGCAATCAGGGTTACAAAATAGCTCATAAATTTAAAATGAAGTAATATAGAAATCTAGCTCTTGGCATGTGATTTACTGAAGGTACGCTTATTCGGATTCTGCAGTGTTGCACTTTTTGCATCCGAGGCTCTTTAAATTCAATGCAAAGAAGTGCAAAGTAATGCACCTGGGAAACAAAAAGCCAGGGGGGTACTAACAACAAAAAAAATGGAAAGGGACCTGGGGTAGTCATATCAGATGACCTAAAGGTAAGCAAGTAATGTGAGAAGGCAGTAAGGAGGGCTGGGGGATATTGGGATATATAGGGAGAGGCATCACCAGTAGAAAACAGGAAGCTGTTATCCCTCTGTACAGACAGTTGTTGAGACCCCATCTGGAGTATTGCATGCAGTTCTGGAGACCCCATCTCTGCAAGGACATATACAGGATGGAGGCAGTCCAGAGGAGGACAACTAAAATGGTGCAAGGTCTGCACCAGAAGCCATACAAAGATAGACTAAAGGAGCTTAATATGTATACCCTCGAGAAAAGGTGGGGGGGGGGACATGATAGAAACTTTCAAGTACCTCAAGGGAATTAATAAAGTATAAGAGGGTAGCATCTTTCAGAAAAAGACATGTGCAAGAACAAGGAGGCACAATTTGAAGATAGAGGGGCAGATGGCTCAGGGGCAACGTGAGGAAGTATTTTTCATGGAGAGGGTGGTGGACACATGGAGTGAGGGTGGTGGACACATGGAACGGCCTTCCTGAGGAGGTTGTGGGGTCAAAAACAGAAGGGGGAATTCAAGAATGCATAAGACAGACATAAGGCAATTCTTGTGCGGGTTAGGAAGAAGTAGGCTGTTGGTTAACTAGGATCCGCAGCTTATACAATAGGTAGAGAAATGGGCACACTGGGTGGGCCAAGTGGTCCTTATCTGCCATCAAAGTCTATGTTTCTGTGTTTCTATGTTTCAAATTGCACTGGACCCAAAGGCAGACCATAAAGATCTCTTAAACTGATTAAACTTGGGGAGATTCAGCAGTGTTTCAGGCAGTTCATTTGATCAGTTAGTGGCCCTGACAGAAAATGATTGCTTGCCTAGCTGAGTACACCAGAAAGGAGGTATAAGAGCATTCCTGGCCATGTCCCTGCAGTAGTATTGGTTGTAGATGGTACAGAAGAAATTTGTTAAAGCCGGGAGTGTTAGGCCCCAGAGCGCCTTATTGACTAGCAAAAAGGTCTGGAGCTGTATTCTGCTGGATAAAGGTAGTAAGTTAGTGAGTGTGTATAGGGTACAACTATGAGTGCAGTTATCTGCACCAAGTACAAAGCAGCACGCCTTACTATAGATCAGCTTTACTCTGTTTGGCACTGTGTCACAGGCATCTACATAGACTCTCCTCAAGTATGGGAAGTCAGAAAAAATCATAGTAAGACATAGAGATATTTTTTGGCTTGATAAATCACTTCATAATGTCATTAATGATAAGCCAGGATTTGCACATAGATGTGGCAGGTACTTAACTGATTGATTAGTACATTGTTTTTAGAAGAAAGAGCCATTTGTAACTTGGATGGGTGAAGCCCCTCAGGGTTGCTTTTAACGTGGTCAATGCAGTCACTGCAATTATGTGGAGAATATCAAAACAGTATATAATCCCAGTACTAAAAGGAACATGCTATAAAAGATGTTATTACATGCAATTCCATGGGAGTAGAGAATATGATACAGTGTGAGTGCTCAGAAACAAAGCTGGAGACTTAGTATAGCAGAGCACATCAGGGCAATGAGAAACAGTGATGCCACCCCTGCATTAGCATGTCACAGTAATTCACAAAGTGATCATATTATTTATTTATTTAGCTTTTGTTTACTGGGTAAGTACACTAGACAAGTAGTATGCCTATTTTCAGGAACAACCCAGGAGAGCACAAAACATACATATAAACCATTGGTTTACCTTTGCAGGTTTCAAAACAGCCCAGAAATTAGCCTGGGGGGCTGGGAGAAAATTGGTGCCATTTCTGTAGATCTAAAATAGGAAAAGTAATCCTGTTTTTCTAGGCCAATCATACATCAGTGATAAATATTGCCTCATTCTGTCATTATCTCAATTTTCAGAAAAGAGTTCCAACACTGTGCCTTAGCATTGTGGAAAAGGTTTTTGCAGTTTTCATGGCACATGGTTCCAGTCTGCCATTAGAGACTGAATAGTTTACAACATTGTTTTTTCTTCCTATAGTGACCTTAAGACCATTTTGAATAAGTATATAGTATGAAATGTTTTTGAAACATGGTACACTTCTATGTGGAGTGCCCTAATTATTATCCTAATTTTTAGTGTTTAAAACATACAAAAGAGTAGCTAGCCCACAAATGAACTGTTGTAGTTTTGTGTAATAATCCTGTTAATCCCCAGAACTGAATCAATATACATCTGTTTTTGCAACTAACTGTCATCTTATTTTTGGAGAGACGTACACAAGGATTTCTCTGTAACCGTGGAGCTTCTTGTGTCTATATGTGTGATTAACTTATATGATCTAAATTAGAATGATGCACTTCACTGGTTCAATACTTTTGTAGGCATATCAGAAAAAGTTAAATAATTGCATCGCCAATGTGGTGGTGCACTGTGTTTCTAGTATTCATGTAACACCTGTGCTTTCTCTTTACTGCCTTTCTCTGATCCTGCCACCTTTTCTAGCTTCACTATGCCTACCTTCATGTCTCTCTTTTCACCGATGTACAGAACCTGAAGAAGGCTTTCTTTCAGTTTTAAATCCCCTCTGCAGTTGGCCCTTCCTTCCTAGCCCTGGCCTGGCTGACTCTCCTATTAGCCTCAATAGCTTTCTCCAAGAAGATCCCTCATCTTCATCCTTCTGGGACCTTCAGAACTTCCTATATATTGCTCACTTCTCCCTTACTACCTAGCTCATCTACCTACCGAACCAAATTGGTTTCCTACCTTTGGAATTTTTCCCCTTCTGTTTTATGCATGTGTTAGTGGTTGCCTCAATCCCTTCCCTGATCACTATCCACTTTTGATCCACACTCATTCATTACACAAGGCTAGATAGGTGTCCCCTCAAAATCTCTCCTATCCTACCATAGTTGACTTTCCTTAAATCTAACACTTTCAGCTTCGTGCTTGGTAAAGTAAAATAAGTAAAGTAACATTTTATTTATATGAAACACCCTTCTGAGCTCAAGGTGCCTTTACAACATATCATACAGTAACGATATTATATTTAAAATTGGTAAAACAACAATCTATCAATAAGTCCCTGAAACTGCCTGGTTAAACAGGTAAGTTTTTAAGGATTTTGTAAATCCTTCCATGGTCAGGCTCTCTTGTATCTGGCGAGGCAGGGAATTCCACAGGGTAGGTGCCATAAAGGCAAAAGATCTTCCTCCAGATGTTTTCAGGGATACCCAGGGAATCTCTAGCAATCCCTCCCCAGATTAACCTTCCCCATGTTGACTCAGAACAACACTGTCCAGCTGTTGCTACTCACCAAGGGGTCGTTCACCATGATATCCTAGAAGTGATCCCCATTTGTGACCAGATGCAGGGTGACACCCTCTATGTTGACTCGGTCACCACTGAGCCAGGAACCTGTCCTGGACTGCGTTCAGTATCATTTGGCTCCTGGCACAGGTGGTAGATGGGACAGTCCAATCCACCATAGGCAAATTGAGGTCTTCCATCACCACTTCACTACTTTCAGCTACCACCATGGTCATGGTACACAGCTTTCTATCCTTGTCCTCATGCTGATTACAATAGGTGGCCTATAAAATATACCCAGCCTTAATTTTCTTCCTGCTTCCATTTGAATTTGTACCCACAGCACCTCCATTTTCCCATCCTCTATTTTTTCTCTAGTTGCAGTAATGCCCTCCCTGATATATAGTGCCACCCCTTCTCCTTCCCCTTTTCCCTGTCTCTTTTATAGAAACAATACTCCAGAATAGAGAGGTCCCATTCATGATTTAAGGTAGCCCAGGTCTTGTTGACTGCCACCAGATTCACTTTTCCCTCTACCATCATGGCCTGCTGGTTGTCCATTTTGCTCCTGAAACTTGCAGTATTGAGTGATGCTACCCTCCACCAATTCTGATTTTCTCCCCCTCGTTTTTGACCAAGTGCCTCCTTCCTCCTTTGCTTAGCTGCCTATGACTCACCTCTTCTTTCTTTGGTCCTCACCCTTGCTTTCGGTCACCCCTCTCCCCCTCCTATCCAAACCACTCTCCCTTTTTTGCTCCTCCATGCTGTTTAACTGAAGAGGGGTAAATTGCCCCTTCCTCAAGAAAATCCAACCCCAAAGCCTCTCCCTATTCTCCCTATGCCCTCCTCTTTATGACCACTCTGTGTTCTCTACCTGGGGTGGCCTGTCTGCTCGCACCCCTGGATAACTCTGGGTGCTGTGACCCTTGTTGCCCCCCATTCAGTTAAAATGTAAACTCTTTATGATATATTCCCCAAGCCTTTTCCCTAGCAGCTTGGTTCCCCTTCTGCTCAGTTGCAACCTATCAACTGTGTAGAGGATTTTATCATACCTTGTCTCTCCCATTCCCTCTTCCTTATATATCCAAATCTGTCCTTCCTACATGGTTCCCTCAGCCAGTGATTAAGCTCCTCACATCCAGCTATGTCATTGGTACATAGATGAATGACTACTATGTGGCTTTCCCCCATCCCCTGTGTGAGTGGGTCTACCATCAATGCTATTTACTCTGCTGTCATTCCTAGGGGGCACACCACTCTCTTACTTTGCCGTCCTCTCCCCATCCTACCTCATCTAATCCCTTCACTATTGAAGTCCCTATCACTATGACTCTACTTTTACACTTTCTTTCCTCCACCACTCCTGCTTCTGGATCTGCCTTTTTCTGTTCCACCCATCCTACGGCTCCCTCCTCCTACAACTACCTTCCCGCCTCCCTCCTTCCCCTCAAATACTGTCTGTCTAATGCCCCCCCTTCCTGTCTACTCCCCCCCAGCTGCAGCTGAAACTAGCCATCCCTGTCTATCCACCTGTACTTCCTCTCTATTCTCCCCAAGGGTGCCCTTTTCTCCTCCAGTTGTCCATACCTCCCTCTCTTTTCCCCTATTGTCCCACTGTAGCCTCTCCTGAATCTCCATTACAGATCAGCTGCCCCTCCATCACCTGTGCCCAACCTAGATCCCCCTCCCTCCTGCAGTACTCAGTGATTGGAAACAATTCTTACTGGTACCACTGTGGGTTCACCTGCCCCTCCCTCCCTCTGTTGAGCCCATCCTTTCTTCCCCATGGTCCTCCATCCTGCTTCCCTTGGCATCCTCTCCCTCTGAGGCAGTGAGTCTGTGTGTGGAATGAGACTAAAACTGAAACCCTTAATATCAAGTCATGGCTTGCACAGAACAATTTCAGCCTAAAATTTAGTAGTATCATTAATGCAACAAACTTGAATTTCTTGAACGTCACTCTGAGTTTGGGGTTTGACAACAGCATGAAAACAAAAAACTTACGTAAACCCACAGCTACAAAAAGCCTGCTCAGAGCAGATAGTGGTCACCCCAGAAGTCTGATGTCATCCATCCCTTATAGCCAGCTCCAAAGGATGAGATGTAGTTTGCTCAGAGCCTGCAGTCTTTGAAGCAGAGGCTAATGAACTTAAAAAAACACTTCATTTACAGGAGGTACAACAAGACAACTTCTAAGGCAGCACTTTAGAAAGTATGCTAGCTAAACAGAAAGTCCCTTTTGGTACCCAAAAGGAAGGATCAGAATTCAGTAATCCAACTGATTTGTTTTGTCCCTGAATTTAATAATATCAGTGGCAAAATCAGGGGGAATGGTGGGGGCTGAAACAATCACGGGATTTAAGAATGCATGGGATAGACATAAAGGAATTCTAGAGGTCAGGGGTAAGGGGCAACAGACTTCTAGGAAAACAAACTGAACTTACAAGCTCAGATGGGCAGACTGGGTGGGCCATAGGCCCTTATCTGCCGACACTGTATATGTATCTATGTATCCATGGAATTTAAGACAGCATTGGCCTATACTCAGCAGTGCTCCTCAGCTAGCAGAGGTGGTAGGCAAGGCACCAAGAATATCTTTTAAAAGGGGTAATAATCTTCGGGATAAGCTGGTAAAAAGCCAATTCAGAAATCCCATACAGAGGTTCCCTTAACTCAACTGGTTATCATGCCCACCAAATGGCATGCACAATGCAGCGAGTGCATTAATTGCAATCGGGCCACTGATTACACACACAGGAGTCATTAAGAAAGTAAAAACAACTTAAGGGATTTCCTGAACTATAGCTCCAGCTTTGTTATAGATGTCCTATGGCTTGCATGTAACAACTCTATGTAGGGAGGACCATTTGGCTGCTACATGAGTGAAAACTGGAACACATGAGAAAAGCGTGAGAACTCGAAAGCATAAGAACTCCAAACAGTAGCATTTCAGTAGGTACCTGAAGAGCTGTGCTGTCTGCAGTTCTAGGGACTGTGTTCAGAAGATAGGATCTGCACTGTACTTAGAACTCAACTTTGACTAGATTTGTAATGCTGTTCATAGCATAAAACAAAGTATTGGTTTTTTTTTGTTTGCTTTTTTTTAATACATGGTGATCTGCATCAGCATACCTAATTCTGAATGTTTTGCCTACAGTTTAGCTATTTTTTCCTTTCTCTTTCTACGTGGTGCTGCTGTGATGGACTAGTGCATTGTGTGTGTGAAGGAGCAGGCTTTTGCCTGAAGCCAGCAGCAGCTTTAGTTTCAGTCCATTTTCACTACCACTCTCAGTCAATTAATTTTTCTCAAGTCTCATAATTTCTGTACACTTTCAGTGACCCAGTGCTACTAAAATACTAATGTATGTCCAGGGCTCTGGCAGGTAGCTGTAGAACCATAGTATTTTATTAAGGGAAAGGGGAAATTGTTTAACCAGGAAAAGCACACTAAGCTGGAGCTTGTTTCCAGGTGTGACCTGGGGCAAAAGGGAGTTAAATGACTTACTCAGGGTCACACAGTATGCAAGTGGGGGGTTAATGGCATTCAAACCCAGATCTCCAGATCTGCAGCTCAGTGCCTTTAACCACTATGCTATACTGCTTCCTATAATATGTTTGATTATTATTTTTCTTAATACTTTAACCCTTTCTTGTCATTTTGATTTTTTTTTTATTTAATCGTAACTATTTGCAGTAATTTTATTATTGTTCAAGCCACTAGTACGGCTACACATTACCATGTGAGAATGAGTTTAAGAGGAAAGGGTAGACAGGGAGAAAAGTCAGGGAAGGTGGCAGTGGTGACCACCAGTTGAGGCGGACGAGGGTGTGGTATGGCTGCAGGAGGTAGTGGTGTCTCTGCAGTGTATAATGGTAGTGGTGCTGTTAAAAAGCTTACATCACAAGATTTGGCTAATCTCTTAGTTGAGAAAGGTGGCAGCCAGAGCCATGATCTGTTACTTGAAACTTCCTCAACCCCAGCAACACCAATGAGTGTTGAAAAATATCAAAAAGAGTCCCCAGTGGTTAGTGGTACTGGACCTGAGTCTGAGGATGATACAGTGGCAGAGTTGTATGTACCACTGCCATCTCAGGAAGATGAGGATCTGGGAAAGAGGATGAGGAGAAAATGGAAGGTAAAGGTGAGGATGACAGTGGCATCAATCCTTCAACGGAGCCTGAAAAGAAAAAAATTAGGTGGGATTAATCCACGACAGGGTATGGGTTTACTGAGCATTAATCCATGCCTGGGAGGGCCGGAATCATTAGGTAAGTCAAGTGATTTCCCGGACACCCTGCATGAATTAATGCTCAATAACCCATACCCCGGAGGTTAACCTTATAACATGGGTGTAACCTCCATAAATGGGGGTTCCTAAAAGCTTTCCCGGAGCTTGCTTAAATGCTCCCTGCCTGGTTGGTGTTCGGCGTAAAGCCGTTTACATGTTGTTGCCACTGAGCGCTTTTAAAGCCTCCATGTACTGTCTCTTTAAGGGCTGCCTGCTTGCAGTCATAATTAGTTGAAATGGGGGGGGCTGTGTGGTTCTGTGCTTGACTCCCGTCCTGGGCTGCTGGTTAATCGCTCCATTTCTGCAGTTGCTAGAAGAGCAGAGGAAGTCTAGTTGAACAATATAGCTGTTTGCTGGAGAATATGCAGGGTAACTTGAAAAACGTAAATTGTCTAACCTGCCTTTATTTGCAGCTGGGACTCTGTGTGCTGTGCCCCTCCATCTTGGACCAGGACAGTTTGAGGGGTCCAATATGAGTGAGGGAGGTATCTAATCTGAAGTAAGAAGCAGCCAACCAAAAACCAGGACCCCTCAGGAAGTCGACTGACCAATGGGGACACAGCTTGTAGGCTGGAGAGTGGCATTATGGGCTATGGCGCTTTTTTGCACCACTGAGAGCAAGAGTAAGAACTGGCACCTGAGGCCAGACAATGGGATTGGGTGGTGCTCGAGTTAGAGAGCTGCACCACACTGAGAGGGTTCAGAGGTGTTGTGACTGTGCAGGAGAAGGGAGCTCTGAGCTTCTGCGGCGCTAAGTGTTTGTGCGGGAAGCGCGTGAAAGGCCTGAGGCGGCCGTTTTCTTTGCCAGTGTTCCACGGCAAAAAATCAGAAGGCTTGCAGTCAGAGGAGGCTGTGAACAAGCACAGCTACCTACCAGGCTTCACCTGAAGAGGACTGGAGAATCTGCTGAATCGCGCTCGGTCTGTCGGGACATTGAAGCTGTAGTGAAACGCCCGCATAGTTGTGAGTTCGGTCGGGTTCAGGAAGCAGCTGCCTGGTATGGTACCCCTCTGTTGTTTTTCCATATAAATGTGTGAGGAGGCCGTTGAAGCTCAGGCTCAGCCCTGCAAGTGGTGAAAGAGTGGTTCACTGTTGGAGTTGTGAGTACTAAAGCAGGGTAGCTCCCTGCTAAAGGTTATAAACAAAGACAAAGTCATTTTGTTGTATTGCAGATGGTACTAATTGAGATTCCTGGCTCCATCTAATCTTCGTAGGAATTGAATGCTCCTTTGTATCAGGGCCCCAACCAGCTGCATCGAGGAACTAGCCATTAGGGCTTGGGTACCCATAGACAGTAACTGATAGATTTAGGCCTGTGCACAGAGCCCTAGGTAGTTAAATATATTTTATAGTGATAAGTCAATCACCCTGATTTCCCCTGGTCCTTGTTATCTCCCCTCAAATAAATCAGATTGTTCATTTTGCAAAAGTACCCTGGCTGGTTTGTGTTTTACTGGTCTTATACTGCACAGTGAATATTGGATAACTGCACCTTATTTTTCAGGGGGTCCCCAGAGTGAGCTGAGTGGTTCGAGCCGGGGGGGGTAAGTGTCCAGGGTAAGAACATTATAATTGACCTGTGTAGGCCACTAGTGGGAAGGAGGGGGGGTTGCAGAAACTCAGAGAGCTGTGACCGAGTCAACCTTGACTGTTCTGACCCCGACCTCTGGGTGGAGGCACCCGTCAACGGATCTGGGCCCCTCACCCTGTCGCAGCGGAGGCAGGCAGGGGTAGTAGCCCTTGGGATAGCGCCCCCTAGGGGTTACAAATTGGAGGCACCGCTGGGATTAGCGCCCCCCTAGTGGCCAAGTGAGGGAAGTGCATAAAAATGGAAAAGCTGACGGGGAAACTGGATGGGGATATTATGGCAAAAATTAAGTTGGACCCTATTAAGACAATGGTACACAAACTGATGGGGTGGGGCAAAGCTGAAGAGCTGGACTTCCAGAGAATTGTGTTACTATTAGATGTGCCTCTGGGAACTCCGACGGCTGACATTATTTCTACAGCAGAGCGTGTTAAATGTTTGGGCAAAGTGGAGGTGAAGGGGCGTATGGCTGACCTGCTCGATCAGACCCTGCAGGTGCTACTTTTGTGCAGTGTGGTCATCGACCTCGAGAGGGTACCTCCAGTGATCTACCCGGAGGGTGCCCCACAGGGGTGGAGGCTTGTTCATATCCGGAGTGGGTCAGTCACTCCTGGGGGGTCCTCCCAGACTAATAGTTTTAAAGATAAACTGCTTAAATTGCTGGCTGTGGAGGGAAGGACTATCCAGGAGTTGCTGCAAGCCTGGGACCTGTCTAGTGACACCACTCCCCAGGTCTCCCCAGGTACCTCCCCCATCCCCCCAAGAGTTCTATTTTGACTCCACTGCCCTTAGTAGTCCCCCCTATACAGCTCAATTCCTACCGTAGGCTAAACCTTTTTTCTGGCACAGTACCAGTGCCTTTAGGGGAGGATGACTTGGAGGCGTGGATGGACTATGCCACCCTCTTAGTTCAGGAGTGGCAATGCTCTGAAGGGGAGAAAAGAAAGCAATTGATGGAGAGTCTGCGGTGCCCCACTCTAGAAGCCATTAGGTTCTTGCGGGCCACTAACCCAGAAACCACCGCAGCAGAGTATCTTTCTGCTTTAGAGGGAGTGTTTGGGAGTACAGAGACTGGAGAAGACTTATTATGGAAATTCAGGTCTGCCAAGCAATGGAGAAATGAAAAACTGTCCGCCTTTGTTACTAGGGCGGAGCAGGCCTTGCAAAAGGCCTATAGAAAAGGGGGGATCACAGCCACGGCCTTGAACCAGGTCAGGTTGGAACATGTTTTGAAGTCTGCTAGATTTTCTAGTGTGATATTGTTAAAACTTAAGTTGCATAATAAACGGGCTGCCCCGCCTGAATACTGTCAATTGATGAGGGAAATTAGAGAAGTGGAGACTGATGAGGAGGGGTGGGAACCCTATGTGGGAGCTGTGAACCCAAGCTGAACCCCCTAAGTCTAGTGCCCCCGAAGAGACCCACCATTCAGGAAGCCCTGATGTGTTCCCAGATTTTCAAGGTGATGTGGGGGTGTGAGCTATCTCCTCTGATCCCCAAGTAGAAAGTGAGTTGAGGGCCGAGGTCAGAAATTTACGAGAACTGGTGAGAGACTTGAAGCAATCCACTATCTACCCTGTTAGGTCTGGGGAGCCTGAGTTAGCTAGAAACCAATGCCCTGGCCCAGGGGAACCCCCTCACCCCCCAGAGGGCCCCCAGCCAACAAGGTTCTCCCCTCCCAATAGAGAGCCCTGGGACCCCAAGTTTTGTTACCATTGTGGGGAATATGGACATTTTCAGCCTGAGTTCCTGCTGCTGGAGAATTTAAGGAAGGTCAACAGCAAACTGATTACTTGGCATCACAGGGCCCACATCCGACCCCCTAGGAAGAGCTTTGTAACTCGGGCCAACGCCCAAGCAACTGTCAATGCTGTGCCTCCTGAATGGTCTGATGTGGTCTGGCCCTCGATGGAGGCCCCAGTGTGAGTAAATGGGATTCCCACCCGAGCTGTATTAGACAGTGGCTCTCAAGTAACCATCATGTTTCAGGACTGGTATCAGACACACCTACCTGAGGTGCCACTACAACCCTTGGATGGTCTACATGTATGGGGGCTAAGTGACAAGGCTTATCTGTATTTGGGGTATATCCGGATCTGGTTGTCATTTCCTACTTCTGTGGCTGGAGTGGATGAACAGGTGGAAACCTTGGCTTTAGTCTGGCCCTCCACGGGACTGTATGATGGAGTACCCCAGTTGATCGGGACAAATGCTCATATGTTTGGACGACTAGCCCAATTGTGTTCAGAAAAGCAAGCATTTAGAACCGGGCGAGCCCTAAGAATACCCACTGTGATCCAAAAGGTCGCTGAAACTCAGAAGAAGGTTAGCCAGGAGGAACCTGAATGCCTTGTGGGTGTAGTATGGAAAAAGGATCCGGCACCGGTGACACTTGCCCCGAATGCCCAGTATGTTCTGCACAGGGAAGTCCGATTGAGAACAGATGTTAAAAACAAGTTGTTGATGTTGGATGCACCTGGGGAGGGAAGATTGCCTGAGGGACTGCTGGTCAAACCCAGTATCTTGCCAGCTAGAGCCCATGCTTACGTTAAGAGGGTGATGGTTCAAGTTCATAATGTGTCCGACAAGGAGATTTGAATAAGAAGAGGGTGCACCCTGGCAAGTGTACATTGTGCAGATACTGCAGTGCTGCCCAATAGAAAGGGTTCAAGGAAAGATGACAGAGTAACTCCCGACTTGTTTGATTTCGGTGACTCCCCGTTGCCTGCTGAATGGAAAGTGAGGATCAGTGAGAAGCTTGCCGAAAGAGGCCAGATATTTTCCCTGAAAGAATGGGATGTGGGATGTGTGCAAGGGGCTGAGCACCATATCCGGCTGCATGATGAAAGGCCTTTTCGAGAGAGATCTCGGCGCCTGGCCCCGGCTGACATAGACGATGTGAGGTGGCATTTGCAAGAGATGCTTGCTGCTGGTGTAATTCAAGAGTCCAGGAGCCCCTATGCCTCCCCCATTGTAGTAGTGAGAAAAAAGAATGGGATGGTTCAAATGTGTGTAGATTACCATACCTTGAATCGGCGGACCATCCCAGACCAGTATACCATGCCACGCATACAGGACGCCTTGGATTGTTTAAATGGCAGTAAGTGGTTCTCTGTGTTGGACCTCCGCAGTGGGTACTATCAGATCCCGATGGCCCCAGAGGACCGAGAGAAGACTGCATTTATCTGCCCCATCAGTTTCTATGAGTTTATTTGGATGCCTCAAGGGATTTCAGGTGCCCCAGCCACCTTTCAGCGCCTGATGGAATGTGCTGTGGGGGACATAAATTTGCTCGAGTGTTTGGTTTACTTAGATGATGTCATAGTGTTTGGTCGCTTGTTGGAAGAATATGAACGTCGATTGTTCAAGGTCCTGGATCAGCTGGAGGATTTCAGTCTCAAGCTATCTACAGACAAGTGCCAATTCTTTCAAACTTCTGTAAAATATGTGGGTCACATAGTATCCACCGAAGGCATAGAGACTGACCCCAGCAAAGTGGAGGCTTTGACCACTTGGCCTCAGCCCAGAAATTTGAAAGAGCTGCAATGGTTCCTGGGGTTTTGTGGTTATTATAGACGGTTTGTCAAAGATTATTCTCAAGTGATCCGCCCCCTCCTCAACCTCACTCAGGGGTACTCTCCCACGCACAAGAAGTATAAGAAGGTTGTGTGCTCTGAGATGGAGAAGAAGTATTTCCAGCTGAATGATGTGTTTGGAAACTGCTGGACTACTGAGCATGAGGAATCTTTCTATGACATCATATATCAACTTACTCATGCCCCAGTACTGGCCTATGCTGACCCGGCCAAGCTGTACGTTCTCCATACTGATGCCAGTCTACAAGAATTGGGGGCTGTGTTATATCAGGAGGACTCAAACGGTCTGAGACCTGTAGCTTTTGCCAGCAGATGTCTGACTCCTTCAGAAAAAAATTATCCAGTGCACAAGTTGGAGTTCCTGGCTCTGAAGTGGGCCATTGTTGAACAAGTTCATGACTATTTGTATGGTGCCAAGATATTGGTAAAGACTGATAACAATCCTCTGACCTATGCGCAGACCTCATCCAAGTTGGATGCCACTGGCCATAGGTGGCTCTTTGCATTGGCCACCTACGACTATGCTGTTGAGTACAGAGCAGGCCTAAACCATATAGATGCGGATGCTCTCTCTCGGAGACCCATTGCCACAAACTGATTGGGTCAGGTTGTCCGAACCTGACATAAGAGCCTTGTGCCAGAAATTTGACAAGGAGGAATAGGAGTCTCCTGATGCTGTAGACTGCATGGTGGATTGCTTGGGGCCATCTGAGAACTGCATACCTGCTGCCTACTGTCATTTTTCTGCATTAGACACTAGTTCACTGCCCCAATTCAACAATGATAGTCTCCAACGGGCTCAATCCTGAGACTCTATGATAAAAATGGCTGTGGAGGCTTTGCAGGCCGGGAAAGATGTGTCCAAGTTGCATTCCACTGACCCGAGAACTGCCTTGTTATACAAAGAAGGGCCAAAGTTAAAGCTGATTAAACAACTATTATACAGAGAGACTGTGGATAAGGAGGGCCAGGTAGACAAACAACAACTGGTGCTGCCCGTTGCTTTTAGAGAACTGGTTTTGAAGTCCCTGCATAATCACATGGGGCATCTGGGCATAGACCGAACTCTTGACCTGGTACGGACCCGATTCTACTGGCCAAAAATGAGTACAGATGTAGAGCAGTATGTCAAGACCTGTGACCACTGTTTGCAGTGAAAAGCCCTACCTCAGAGAGCTGCCCCCATGGTCAATATCACCACTAGTGCCCCTATGGAACTGGTCTGCATTGATTTCCTGAGTTTAATATTGGTAGTCACTGATCATTTTACCCGGTATGCACAGGCCTTTCCTACTAAAGATCAGAAAGCAACCACGGTGGCTAAAGTACTCATGGAGAACTTCTTTGCCCACTATGGGGCCCCCCAGAGGATCCACTCCGACCAGGGGAGGGACTTTGACAGCTGCCTGATTAAAGAAATGTTATCTTTGTGGGGAGTACGAAAATCAAGAACCACCCCATACCATCCCCAGGGAGATCCCCGACCTGAAAGATTTAACCGCACCTTGCTTGATATGTTGGGCACACTGCAACCCAAAGACAAGCCTAGATGGAGCCAGCAGATTAGCACCCTGGTTCATGCTTATTACTGCACCAAAAGTGATGTAACTGGTTTTTCCCCGTACAGGCTGATGTTTGGGAGAGAGGCTAGACTGCCAGTGGATGTGTGTTTTGGGGTTTCCCCTGATGGGGTGCAAGCCGAAAATCATCTACAGTATGTACAGAAGTTGAAGGCCCAATTGAACCATGCCTACCAACTGGCCCAGACTATGGCTGCTAAACGAAACCTGGCCAACAAGGAGAGATATGATAAGAAAGTGAAAACAATGGAACTGAGAGAAGGGGATAGAGTGCTATTGAGGAATTTGGGACTGCATGGCAAACATAAGATTGCTGACAGATGGCATCACCTCCCTCATATTGTTGTGGGAAAACTGGCAGATTTACCTGTATATAAAGTGCGGCCTGAGAACAATTCAAAAGATGTGAAAACTATACACAGAAATCATCTGCTGCTGATCGGGCAAATCTTGATTGAAGCTGAACCTCCCAATGCCCCCCCTCCAGGCTAGATCTGCTGCCAAGAGAAAACCCAGACTACTTGATTCTTCAGCAAGCCGAATAAGAGGGCCTTGTCCAAACCCCTCTGATGAAGATGATTGCCAATCTGTGTCTGAAGACAATGAAAATAATATTGAATACTATCCCTCTTACGAACTGAGCCAACTGTTTCGGGGCAATCCCCTCGTTAACTCTGGAGATGAGGTTGGGCTTTCTGGACTGTCTGAGCCCCCAGCATTGTCTCCGGAACCAATACTTCTAGAGGATGAATTGGGTAGCAGCAAAGCCCAAGGGGAGGGGTCCTTGAGCCTGGCTGAACTGTCTGGCCTGGCTGAACTATCTGACTTTTCAGAAGAAGGGAGTGATGTGGGGCAGCAAGCCAGTGATATGCGGAACCTGAAGAATATTTTGAGTGCCCTGATGGTTCCTTACTAGTGCCCGAACAGTCCCCAGCTGAGCCAAGTAGTGTGGGTCCTGATATAGAGGGTCATGCCCCCGAAAGTACTATGAGCACTGGGTCCCTTTCCCCGGTGGAGGTCCCCCCAACTAATCTCAACGAGGCTGAAATGGAAAAGGGGCCTGTAGCAGGGTTTTCCGAGACCCCTAGATGCTCCAGCTGAGAAGCACAGCCTGTAGTAAAGTTGAGTTATGAGTCTCTGGGTCAGCCTGTGGACCTGCCCTTGAATGTGGTCCATAAAGGGGTGTATTTGTCCCCGAGCTCCTTGCCTAAGCTAGCCTTAGGGGATAAATCCAGCCTGTTAGTATTGTCCTTCGAGTGTGGTGCCCCTGCTTTAGGTAACCCACAAGTAGCTGATAGGGAAGGGTCCCCTCTGTCCAGGTGTCATGGGCAGGAACTAATGACCTGATCTAAGAAAGGGAAAAGAGTTCTGTGTGTGTAATGTTGCATAAACAGTAGTAAACTGGGAATATAGTAGTCATTCATCTAGTATAAAGTGTGATATAATTTTAACTAAACTGTGTGCCTTAAAGTGATTTAAGGGTAACCACTTGACGCGGACGCCAAGTTCTTTCCAGGCCAGGAAGGGTGTAACCCCCCCTACAAATGGGGGTTCCTAAAAGCTTTCCCAGAGCTTGCTTAAATGCTCCCTGCCTGGTTGGTGTTCGGCGTAAAGCCGTTTACATGTTGTTGCCAGTGAGCGCTTTTAAAGCCTCCATGTACTGTCTTTTTAAGGGCTGTCTGCTTGCAGTCATAATTAGTTGAAATGGGGGTGCTGTGTGGTTCTGTGCTTGACTCCCGCCCTGGGCTGCTGGTTAATCGCTCCGTTTCTGCAGTCGCTAGAAGAGCAGAGGGAGCCTAGTTGAACAATATAGCTGTTTGCTGGAGAATATGCAGGGTAACTGAAAAAACATAAATTGTCTAACCTGCCTTTATTTGCAGCTGAGACTCTGTGTGCTGTGCCCCTCCATCCTGGACCAGGACAGTTTGAGGGGTCCAATATGAACGAGGGGGTATCTAATCTGAAGTAAGAAGCAGCCAACCAGAAACCAGGACCCCTCAGGGAGTCAACTGACCAATGGGGACACAGCTTGTAGGCTGGAGAGTGGCATTATGGGCTATGGAGCTTTTTTGCACCACTGAGAGCAAGAGTAAGTGACCGGCACCTGAGGCCAGCCAATGGGATTGGGTGGTGCCCGAGTTAGAGAGCTGCACCACACTGAGAGGGGTCAGAGGCGTTGTGACTGTACAGGAGAAGGGAGCTCTGAGCTTCTGCGGCGCTAAGTGTTCGCGCGGGAAGTGCATGAAAGGCCTGAGGTGGCCGTTTTCTTTGCCAGTGTTCCACAGCAAAAAATCCGCAGGCTTGCAGTCAGAGGAGGCTGTGAACAAGCACAGCTACCTACCAGGCTTCACCTGAAGAGGACTGGAGAATCTGCTGAATCGCGCTCGGTCTGTCAGGACATTGAAGCTGCAGTGAAACGCCTGCATAGCTGTGAGTTCGGTTGGGTTCAGGAAGCAGCTGCCTGGTATGGTACCCCTCTGTTGTTTTTCCATATAAATGTGTGAGGAGGCGTTGAAGCTCAGGCTCAGCCCTGCAAGTGGTGAAAGAGTGGTTCTCTGTTGGAGTTGTGAGTACTAAATCAGGTTAGCTCCCTGCTAAAGGTTATAAACAAAGACAAAGTCATTTTGTTGTATTGCAGACTGTACTAATTGAGATTCCTGGCTCCATCTAATCTTCATAGGAATTGAATGCTCCTTTGTATCAGGGCCCCAACCAGCTGAATCGAGGAACTAGCCATTAGGGCTTGGGTACCCATAGACAGTAACTGATAGGTTTAAGTCTGTGCACAGAGCCCTAGGTAGTTAAATATATTTTATAGTGGTAAGTCAATCACCCTGATTTCCCCGGTCCTTGTTATCTCCCCTCAAATAAATCAGATTGTTCGTTCTGCAAAAGTACCCTGGCTGGTTTGTGTTTTACTGGTGATATACTGCACAGTGAATATTGGATAACTGCACCTTATTTTTCAGGGTGTCCCCGGAGTGAGCTGAGTGGTTCGAGCCGGGGGGTAAGTGTCCAGGGTGAGAACATTATAATTGACCTGTGTAGGCCACTAGTGGGAAGAAGGGGGGGTTGCAGCAACCCAGAGAGCTGTGACCGAGTCAACCTTGACTGTTCTGACCCCGACCTCTGGGTGGAGGCACCCGTCAATGGATCTGGGCCCCTCACCCTGTCAGCTGAGGCAGGCAGGGGTAGTAGCCCTTGGGATAGCGCCCCCTGGGGGTTACATGGGCAATGTTTTATTAGAGTTTTACCTAAAAAACAGTGAAATAAAGCCATGTGACCATGCAACTGTGGGTATATCAGACAGTAATCCATGGTCAGGTAACCTGTTTGGACCAATCAGAAGACAGTATTTTAGGAAGCCATGTTATAAAATGTAATAGCAAAGTGTGCACATTTTTCTAACTGAAGGGTAGGCAACCTCTGTCACACTAGATAATTAAGCAGTACATCATGACAGGGTGTGGGTTATGCTAGGATTTACCACACCTGGTGTGATTTGGTCATGAGGCTGCAGGCTGAGTGAGTAAACCACACCAGAAGTAGGTAAATCCTAGCATCATCCACACCCTGGGGTGGCATATTGCGATTATACAATGGGCAAAATGTGAAAGATTAAAAAAAATGTTCTAAAAGGTTTTTTAAAGGTACCTTTTTATTGAGTTTTTTGTGTGGTATCCTTCCTCTGTGTATTGTATAATCCCTTGTTGTTAGGTCACATATGTTTGTATGAGGTGTATTGCCCAGCTTCTATTGCAACCCTCATTCCACAGTCACACACACACACACACACACACACACACACACACACACACACACAGTAGTGTGATGTTTGTGTATTTTTAACAGAAAGTCTGCTAGGGTTTCATTTTTTTCCCCCAAATACAGAGCCTGTCAGCTATCATTTCCACTATGTTCACACAGCGTGCTGCATGTGCTGAGGTTGCATCATCTGCTTCCAGGTTTCGGTTCAGTTTAACGGTTCTGGCTTTACTGTGCCTTTTGGGTTGGGAGCAGCTAATGCTTCTCGTGTTTGTTTTTTTTTGTGCTTGCAATTCTGACTAGTGGCATTTATTTTTTTACTTAAGGATGGGTTTTGTAATTGTATGCCTACTTGCGAAGTAGTGATGCCTGGGGACAGAAACAGAACTCATAGATGAAAGTATCTGGAGGTAGGTGAGGCGGGTGTACCCAGGTGACTTTTCATGGTGGAAATATTTCTGAAGAAAAACAAAAAAAAGCTTTCTTGGGTTGTGGAGTGGTTCTGGGGACTGTTGAGGGTCTAACTGTTAGAAATAGCAGTGCTTGTTTTGAAACTCCCGCTCTAGTGGGAGACCGATATGGCATCTTAATTATTTTCATTTTAGGAGGGTTGTATTGATCTTTTGGGAGATGTGGCTGACTGGCACCTTTTCCAATGGGCTATGCCAGGATTTACCATGGGTAAAAGGTGCCAGTCGGCCAATCAGATTAAAGAATTCTCAGACCCCATTGTATAATATATGATGACACATACAGTATGTTAGAACAGAAACAAGTGCAGGTGTGGTGGTCACTATAACTTGTCCTCCACACAAATTTGTGCGTCCTTCAAAATGCATGGGACTTTTTTTATTATTAATCCAAAAGATGACACTGTGGCAATATGCCCAAAAGATGACACTGTGGCAATATGCCAGCTTTGTCAGACCCAAATAAACCATGGCTAGAAACGTTCTTGTTCTCGCACAGGTGGACAGCATACCCATCTTAATGTCAAACATATGGCTAGGCACAAGCACATCAGTGGAAAGTGTCTGGAGGTGGTTGGAGAGCAGGGTTCAACCGTAACATACATTTACTAGCCCGGGACGTAGTGAAGAGTGCCTCAGGCTAGTGCAGATACCGCTCTACCTGTCCACGTTGGCTAGTGCAGTTCATTGAGTCAGCAGTCCTTCCAGTCGTCCATAGCACTGGAAGCAGCAAAATCGCACCAAGCCCCTGGAACCATAGAGCGGCTGCAAATCAGTCGACCTAGTGGTGAAGACCCAAACAAGGGCTACTGCCACCAGCTTCCTCGTCATTTCGCAAGGACTTCCCCCCAGAGGAAGGGCTTGTGGGCTTTCAGCCTGTCACTCACCATTTGCCTTGCTATGATTGGCCAGCAAAAGTCAGCGGGGGGGTGGCAGGAAGTGGGAATAGCCAGGAAGCGCCGACGTCACCAGCAAGAGTTTATACCAAACTGACTCTCCAGGATTGCCCCAAAGCCTATATTTGGGCATATAAGGAGGTGGACTGCCAGCAGCAATTAGTAGTGAGCACTGAGGGGGCGGGGCTTCATGGTGCTGAAGGGAAGATTTGAATTCCTGGTTTTCCCATAAAATGTGCAGAGGATCTGATTCTCTGGATGCTGGCTGTGGTACTTCAAAACTGTAGGAAGGACTGTTTGGCGTGCGAGGGGTGATCGGAAGTTTGGTGGTTTTGGTGGCTTTGTTGGTTTCAGTGTTCACCAAGATTCAGTGGTGGCATGGTGGTACGGTGGTCTGCACTCTAGAGTCTCCTGTATTTGCCTAGAAGACTGAGTCAGAGTGTGGGTTGGATTATCGGGAGCTGAGAGACGGACTTGCTCATCTCACTAATGCTACAGTGTTCAACTTCTGCAGCACTTCTGGGAGGGAACTAAAATAACTGATTTGTGTGCAACAAGTATGTATCGCATGTTGCTTCTCTATGGTGGACAGACTGAGGTTGAACTTGAATATTTTGTGTGTAGTTTCTGCTCAGCCCAGTGCTTTGTCAATAGCACATACTAAGCTGAAAATAAAAGCTGAATAATTGTGGCTGGTGTTCTGCACAGTACTAGTTGACATACCCCACCTCAAGGGCATTGTTGGGGAGAGTCTGAGTGTCTCAGGAAATAGGATCATAAATTGCTTATTAAATTACTGGGGGTGGGTGGATGGAATGGATGTCTGGGCCGTGTTGTGGGGCTGGTCTGGCATGTCTGACTGGTTTTCTTCATACTGAGCAGGCTACAAGGCAAGCATACTGGGAGCTGGATTGCCAACAGTAAATAAATGCTGAGTTTCTGACTGACTCTGATTGTGTGACTGTATGAAAAAGTGAAATCTTGATTTAGTAGTTGCCGTATTGGTCCTTGCAAGAATAGATCCAGAAGCAAATGATTTGATACCTTTTAATGGACCAACATAGATGTAACAACAAGAACAAAGTGCTCTAGCTTTCGGACCAACCAGTCCTTCTTCAGAAGCTCATGGCAGTTGTTTAGAAAATACAATACTTATAACAGCTAGATAATGCAGAGAAAAACAGAAAAAAATCCCCATTGGTTTAAAGTGGCATGCTTTGATTTGGCACCTTCTCTCGTTTGCGGTGTAAATTACTGCTTTGCTGACCTGATCTGAATAATTTGATTTTGAAGCACATCTATCTTGTTCAACTCTGCTCATTGTGTTTTGTTGCCTGGGGGGAGGGACGTCTGTGGCTTGCTGTGGGATGAGCAGGCATGTCTGTGGCTTTTTCTTTTTCATTTGCAGTTGAACACAAGTACAAACACACATCAAGGTACGCAGGTAAGTCAATCAAGTTGTGCCAGTTGTTTTGGCAGGTTACTGAAGTTGTGTGGGCTTGGAGCTGTTGGGGGGGGTGGAGATGAGACACAAAGTGTGCCTTATGTTCAATCCCCAAAAAGCAATTGGGCTGTGAAACACTGGGGGAGAAAGGAGAAGGCAGCCACAGACTGGTACTTCTGTGTCTCGAAATCAGGATGAGGATATAACAGACTCACAAAGTGACTGTGACAGTGATATTGGTGACATTAGTGACCTGGAGGATCAACCAGACTCACCAGATGCATCATCATATTGCAATTCATGAACGTGACATTGAATTGGGACAGTTGTGGGGGGGGGGGACAGATTGTTTGTATTTCTTAACTTGCCTTACTTATAAAATTAGGATGACTCACTAATGTTTTGAAAACAATTGTGTGTTTGTATCCTATTTCATTATAGAAACATAAATAAATGTTTTAACTGCACTGCTTTTGTCCTTATTCATTGTCTGGCAAATGCCCATGGTGAATGGAATGCGGATTAGTGCAAACCACTGCGGGCTAGTGCAATTTTAGACTGACTTGTCCTGCTGGCTAGTGCAAAAAAAAGTTAAGGTCAAGCCCTGTTTGGGAGGTAGAGATGAGGCAGAGGATATTGTAGAGGAAAAGACGGTTGAGGAGGAGGTTAGTAGTTCCCCTCAGAATGTGAAATCACTGATGAGCATCAGTATCAGCAGCAGTGTCACCCTGAGAAAAACCCTCAGCCAAGCCATAAGTTTCTCGACACTGGATCTGTCTGTGACATCCGAGCAAAATGCCCATACAGAACTGTTCCCAAAAAGCACTCACCCAAAAAAGATCCAACCAACTATTACTAGCATTCTATCTAAGCAATGTCTATTCATTGAGTAACCTGGAAATTGAATGCTGCCACAGCAGTGATGACCCTTACTGATTTTCTCCCATTTTCTTTTTTGGAACATGCTGATTTCCTTCACCTTAGATCCAAAGCATGCCCCACGTGGAAAGTGCCATCCAGGTCCTACTTTTCACAGAAGGCAGTTCCTAAATTTATTTATTTATTTACTTTTGTTTACAAGGTAAGCACACTAGACAACCAAGTGCCTATTTTCAGGTGCAACCCGGGAGATTGCAAGGTACATTCAAGAACATCAGGCAAAACAAGTACAGGATACATTCAAGAGCATCAAGCAACAAGGTCAATACAAGAACAACAGGGGGTTTACGTTGCAAGCAGGAGGTAGATAACAGCATGGTTCAAGCATGGAAGGCAGTAATTATCATAACTGGGCAACAATGCCCAAAGGATGAGGGTAGCAGTTAGATAGAGTAGTAACAATTGGGGATTGGGGAGACCTAGGGCAAAACATGAAGACAGAACAGTAACATGTACATGATTAATGAGCAGTTGGGCCAAAGTGGACCCAGCACAATCAGCTCACTAGTGGATAAGGTGCAGAGACACACCACCTTAGGCAGACGAGTTAGGTAATGACTCAGCCAGTCAGAGTGGCATGGGTTGAAGGGGGTTAGTTAAGTGTGGAGGCAGGTAGAGGCTGATGTGAGGAAGCACCAGATGGAGGCTTTAAAGCAGGGATGGGAGGAGGAGGAGAAGCGAGTGCTTTCTGGAAGGGAGTTCCACAACCTGGCCACGTATGCAGTGAAGGCCCGGTCGCTCATTTGGGTGTGAGGTTTTGGAACCAGGAGGACATAAGAGTCACTGGATCTTAAGTGGTAGGAGGGGGCAGTGGGTAAGAGGGATTCAGCGAGGGCAGAAGGGGTGGCAGTTCTGACATTGTCAATGAAGCTGCCTATGACAAAGGTGTGGTACTTTTCCGGTGGGAGTCACTCAAGCCTGGAGTAAAGCTCACAGTGGTGGGTGAGGTGAGGAGCTGAGAGGGCAAAGTGCCATACACTGATGTACGCTGTGTCCCATTTTGCGAGACTGGTTTTTGTGATGTGGGCAAAGATGACGAGTCCGTAGCAGAACATGGGTAGGAAGACCACCCTGGCTAGGGCGAGACGGGCAGCTGGGGTGAGACAGCTTTTCGCTCTGTATGCAAGGCCCAATTTATAGTTTGAGGCCTTACACATGTTGCATATATGCAGATTGAAATCCAGTTGTGTGTCAAGTGTCACCACCAGGTACTTAACAGAATCTGCGACTTGTAGGAGGGACCCATCAGCACCTGAGATCTTTAGAGGGGCAGGGACAGCTTTTGTCTTGGCTGCAGAGCCAAAGAGCATGGTCTGAGTCTTCTGCAGGTTAATAGTAAGCTTGTGGTCCTTTAGTCAGGTTTGGATTTGGTTGAAATTGGGGAGTTTAGCTTGGCATTGATGACAGAGATGTCCCGTGAGCTGGTCAGGATGACTAGGTCATCTGCCTACAGAGTTGATCGTCCATGAGCCGGGGCTGAGGCAGCTCATTTATAAAGAGGGAAAACAGGAGAGGCCCAAGGACGGAGCCCTGGGGGACCCCACAGTTAACCTGAGAGGGCTCAGACAGGGCCTTGTTGAACTTGGTATACTGCTGTCTGCCCGAGAGGTAATTAGCGATCCAGGAAAGGGTGGGGGAGGAGAAGCCAAGGGACAGGAGAGAGGAGCACAGAAGTGCGTGGTCAACCCGGTCGAAGGCTTTTGAGAGATCCATGAAGATGGCTCCGGTCAGTTTGCTTTGATCTGCAGCAGACCTGATCTCAGGGGTGACAATGACTAGGGCAGTGGAGGTGCTGTGCCCTTTTCTGAAGCTGTGTTGTGCAGGGGAGAGTAGATCGTGGATCTGTAGGTAGTGGGTGAGCTGTGAGGCAACCACCTTTTCATGAAGCTCGCTGATTGCTGACAGGATCGCTATAAGGCAGTAGGTCTTGAGATCTTTAGGGTTGCCTTGTTTGGGAACAGGGATGACTTTGGCCATTTTCCAGATGTCCAAGATGATACCCAAAGTTAGTGATACATTAAATATGTAGGCGATGGGCCAGGCTAGGATAGATGCCCCTAGACTGAGTAGTTTGGGCTCAAGGCAGTCGTGCCTGGCACCAGTGTGAGGGGAGAGACCAGCAAGGAGCTTCTGGGTCTCCATGACAGAGATGACCCTGAGGTAGCAGGGTGGTTGGGGGTATTCCCACTGGGGGGGTCCTGGTTCTTGTGGTCATTGGGCTGGTAGGGGAGAGCTGGCAGGTCAGTGGACAGGAAGTTAAAGGCATTGGCAATTGTGAGGGGATTATTGCAGTTAATCCCGTCAATGTGCATATCAGTGACCTGAGCTCTGGCGGACCCTCCAACCGTGTTTTTAATGTTCTGCCAGAAGCTGCTCAGGTTTCTGGCTGAGGAGAATAGGGCAGATTGACAGAACTCACTACTGGCAGAGCGGATGGCTCTTTTATACGAGTTCCTCAGCTGTCTGTACTCAAGGAGGTCTGTACTGGAGAGGGAGGCCTTGTATCTCGCCCAGCATTTGTCCCTTTGCTTCATAAGGGAAAAAAGGCCACCATGGAGCCACTTTGTGACAGTGCCCCTAACCCTCCTTTTAGTGAGAGGAGCATGCTTGTTTTGCAGGGGAGTAAAGATTGCCAGAAAGTTGTCAAGGGCCCCTGAGGGGTCTTTTGTGGCAGTGACCTGAGACCAGTCTGCTTGTCGCAGGTCAGAAAGGTAGTCTCCAACATTGAGCTTGGAGTAGTCCCTCATCTGGATCACTTTGCAGGGGATTCTGGGAGGGGAGATGCCCCATATACAGTAGGTGGGAGAGTGATCCGAGATAACATCAGGGAGAATACCACAGGAGACAATTCTATCCAGTCTGTTGCTCAGCACCGAATCAATGAGGGATCCCTTGTCTCCGCGTGAGGAGAGCCTTGTGGATTCAGTAATGAGTTGGCTGAAGGGGAGACCAGCCAGCGGGGCTCGTATTGCTGGACGTGGTGGCCCACCCAGTTGAAGTTGAAGTCACCTAAGACTAATAACTCATTTGAGCCAACCATGGGACTGAGGCTGTCGAGGAGGGAGGAGAGCCTTAGCACTCCACCCTTAGGAGGACTGTAGGCACAGATCAGGTGTACCTTTTTGGTGTTGCCTAGCAGGAGAAGGGCATGCAAGAACTCAAAGTATGGAATGGGTGTGGTGGATGTCCTATGACAGATACATTTAAGTGCATTTTATAGTATAGGAGCACCCCACCCCCTCGCTTGTTCTCTGCTCTGTCTTGCCAAACAAGATTGTAGGGATGGCACTTGCAGAGTCTGGGGTGTGGGGCTTCAGCCAGGTTTCTGTGACCCTCATACTATCAGGGTTGCAATGTGCCACCCAGGCTGTTAGCTCTGCTAGGTTAGGTAGTAAGCTACTTACGTTCAGGTGTGCCAATATCATGCCTTTGGTAGATAGCTAGGTGGGGGGCTTCGGAGAGGGCCTGACAACCAGTGGAACAGGGTTTTGGGTTGATGCCCCAGCCAGACCATGATGCACAGAGCAATCACTCAGAGGCGGCATTCTGTCTGGCCATGGGGGTCCGAGAGTGGATTTGTTCTGTGGCAGTGCCCTATCACAAGGCATGGGGGGGGGGGAATTAGGTAACAAGCCCTTGGTATGTCTTCTCAGGGCTACAATACAGTCACAGGTGGCTCAGGAAGGTGGTTAGTGGGTAAGAGGTTACGTCACTCTGGGACAGGAAGCCGTAACTGATTACCTAGCTCCAATTTATAAAAACAGTAGGTTGCTGCATTCAGGCTCCAGAATTACTATACATGCACATGTGAATTAACTAGCTCTATTTTTTATAACACAATAGGATGCTGTTCCTAGCTCCAGAATTGCTATACATGCACAGGTTAATCAGACAGCATTTAGTTAATCACTAGCTCTGGTAAAAGCAGGGTAATGGAAAGATGTTGTTGAAAAAGAAATTTTGCATGCCCTGCAGCATTCCTCCAGTTCATACATCCATCTGGCCACAGATACATAGAACAGTGGGCCAGCAGCTGCTAGTTTGTTTATGTACGTGACAGCACATTGGGTAGAAGTAAAGGGGCTGTTTGTTACCTTGGCAGCAAAAGCAATCGACCTAATTGTAATGGAAGCTACATGCCTGGAATTCTCAAGCATGTAGCACTGGCTATGAAGAGCATGCTTTGTTTGCATACTGGTGAAAACATTTCGGCATAAATATTGGATTAGATTGACACTTAGTTGAACCCACTATCCTTAAAGACAGGCTTCATAGCCAGGAACAATGATGCAAACATTGCCAAGGCTATTAGTGATGGTGGTTTTGTTAGGATGCCCTGCTTTGCTCACAGTCTAAACCTGGTTGTGCACGAGTTCTTGTCACAATGTGACATTAAAGTGCTGACCCTGTGTTGTTGCATTTGTAGCCATTTTGCATGGTCTGGAAAGGTCAGGTAACAATTACATGCACCGCAATAAAAAAATGGTCCACCTCAGTACCAATTAAAGCAAGAGGATGTCACAAGGTGAAAGTTTACCCTGCATATGCTGGACCAGATGTTTGAACAGTATAAAGCCTTATCAGAGGATATGCTATTTCATTCAAGCCAGGACTGTTCTGGAGTTTCTATGTCACTGACAACAGTGGAAGTTTATGGATGGGTTGATTTTGATCTTGAGGCCTTTTGATCATGCCACACAAGCAGTCAGTGGGGACACTGCCTCTGTTAACCAGGCCATCCCACTGCTATGGGTGCTCAGGCAGACCATCTGTAATGTGCTGCAGCCATTTGAGGCAACTGGTGACTCTATAAGCTGTACATTGTCTGAACACATGCTTAAGAGCTAGTGGAGACAAAACAGACAGACAGGAAAATAATACAAATTTTAAGAAGTAGTCAGTTGTAACTTTGTATTTCTAAAGTTTTTTACTTTTACTTTTGATCATTACAAAGTATTCTATGTGATAATGTTGTGCTGGGTGTGTGAAACAACTCCTAGCCTAGCAGCTGACATATCTGTCTCTATCACCCCACTACATCATCGGCATTGTGATCTCAGTGACAGTGACATCACAGGTGACTGACCTAGCAGCCACTGAGTCGCCGCTCCTAAGCAGCAGTGATGTCACAGTCAGTGAGGTCACAATGCTGATGATGTAGTGTGAGGGGGGATAGACATAGATATTTCAGCTGCCAGGCAGACTGCTGTCCCACACATCATACCTTCTAACATCAGGGAAACAATCTTCAGGTAATCAATCTTCTAATTAAACAAAGGAAAAAAAGTACCTCAGATATAAAGGCAATGATTGACTGCTTCTAAAAACTAATATTAGTTTTGGGCAGTTTACTAGTTCTTTAATGTATTGGACCATAACAGAAAACTGAATGCTAACCTTACATCTGTGAATTTCAGTGCTACAACAATACAGGATCCACTGTACAAACAGGCCTTATAATAATAATTGATGGTGGTAGTAGTCAGAATGTTGAGCATCTGCAAAGACTGCTGATCAGTCATGCATATGGTTTGCAAGTACTGAAAAAACAGCATATTCAGCTGAGATGCACTGTGTCACCCTCACCAACAGTCAGCAATGGAAGTGCGGGATATGGAGATGCATCTTCGGCATCTACCAGTAAAACACCAGAAAATCACCTCCAAAATCAAATCCTCTATGGGCAGTTCTTGCACAGGTTGATGTTGCAGATTGTGAGAAGGAGGACTAACCATCGGAGGATGCCAGACTAAAGGCAGCAGCCAGATCTGTTGAGGCATATATGATAGACCCCAACAATGTTAAAAAGTAGCCTTCACCGGCAGATGTGGCTTTTAAATATTTAAGCAACCCACCATCTAGTGCTAGTTCTGAATGTGTGTTCGGTGAAGCAGGGTTAATCATCGCAGATCGATGTACAAACTATCCCACCCAAATTTTGCTGTGCTGACATTCATTAAAATGAACTGTGCACATATACCTCCAAATAGAAGTGCAAAGCTATAGGCACCACTAACACACCAGGATGAGGCAGGGGAAGGACAATTACCTGCCCACCACAGAGGTGGATGTGAACTTAATGGATGCAGACTTCCCATGTGGTAAAAATTCAGATACTGAGGATGAAGAGGGGGTTTCATTGTGGAGGATGAGAAGCAGTAGACTGATTTATTTGGAAGACACAGAAATAAAAATGTGACTAAATCTGCACTGTGGCCTTCTCCAGTCCTCCTCACCTGGGAACAATGTGGGCGCCCCCCCCCCATGTCATGCATGCCTCCAGAAAAATCTATACTCTTAACCCAGCAAAAATGCCAGTTGCCAGCCTAATGTGAACCTGCTGCCATGCCTGCCCACACTGGTGATGCTCTGCACTGTGACTTCTTCCAGTCCTCCTCACCTGAGAACAACATGAGCCTCCGCCTCCTCCTCCTCCTCCTCAATCTCTTGCATGCCTCAAGAAAAATCCAGACTCTTAACCTAGCGTAAATGTTAGACACACTGACTACTGTGTTAACCTGGTTCTGTTGTCCTGCTGCCTCCTCCAGCCATGAAAATGTCTAGTCCTCATCCTCCTATTGAGCACCGTCGTGCCATTATACATCATGGCCATCACTACCATGATGGTAAGTATCATTCCTTTTTGCTGTTTTTTTACTTTTCTAGTTTCATTTCCCTTTCCAGGTGCAAAGGACTGTGAGTGAGCTAGACTCTAAATAATTTCACTATTGTGTTCATGTCTCCTCCCTTACTAAGTCATCTTCAGCAGCCAGCAAGCCACCTCCTGATCCTCCCTCTCTGGGACACCATTGTACCATTACATGGTCGGGCCATCACTAATGTTATGGTAAGTACAGTGTCATTCCAGATTTTTTTCTCTTTTCAATTCCCCTTTCACAGGTACACCATGAGTCCATGCCATTGACCAACTGTGGAAAAGTAATTTCAGTCTTGTCTTGACAGGTGACAGTGGAACAGTAAGACTGGGAGTGGACAATGGATATACTGGGTGGGTGTCCACCATAGTGGCTACTTGAGTAGAGTCTAAATAATTTTCTCCAGTCTTAACAGGTCTACCATCTTGCTGCTTCCTCCTCCACAAGCAAGCCTCCTCTGCCTCCATCGCCTCCTCCCCCTTCTCTGTCTGGGTCACTGTTCTATTTCCTGGCATGGTCATCACCAGTGTGAAAGTATCATTACCAAAGGTTTTTTTTTCTTATACTGTTTTATTCTAATTTTGCTTTCACAGGTGCAACATGACAGGGAGTTGATTACAATCTAAAAATGTTGCTCTTTTCTTCACAGCTGCTTCTCTCCTGAATTCCTGTCCACTAAAGTGCTTAAAGAGAGGTGCTGCCATTGGAGACTGACACAGCACAGCAGCCTATGACATATATCATTTCTAGGACCTGAGAAAACATGTCAAATGAGAATTTCATATAGTGTGCATCATTGCTATGGCCTAGGTGTGACAGAGGGTGCACCACCCACCATGGAGTTATGCCTTTCCTTCAAGGAGAGTCTGCTAGTTTGAGAACAGCATCTGATGTGTGGGTTCCTTGGCACACCTCAGCATTTGAGGTCCCCATCTCAACACACAGTTGAGCTACGTGATCTCTTAACTGAGAAGGAGATCTGCAGCTGGGTTCTCGGGTTCTGTCCCTTGCAGCAGCCCCACTTCCATTATCAGTGCCCCCTTCCTACAACTGTGCTCCTCACAATTCCTTGCTGCGCAGCCCCCATTGTGGCATGGAAAGACCACTAGCAGTGCCACCACCTCCACCTCTCTCAGCCAACTTTTTGTACTCCCCCCACTCATATTGATGCCTTACTCTAATGAGGGTGTGTTGCCCCCCCCCCCCCGTGTTCAAGTGTCTGCCCTGTTTACCATGCTGAACAACTGTCTGGCATAGTTTACATATCACAATACTGTTGCTGGCTAATCTCAGGACTTAACCCCTATAGGATGGTGACTGATTGTTTAGTTAGTTTAATTTGCCATTTGGTTGTTGCGCTAGTAGCCCAGTTATGTGTAGGACTCTTGGGCACCTCCAAATCAGCTACCCGGCAGCCCTGCTGCATGACCTCTGCCCCTTTTGGGACTCTCCCCTTCCTGCTGTCACTGTTAGGCATTGCAGGGAGGTGGGTATCTTTTGCAGGAGTGGGTCTGTGGTGGGGCACTGGGGGCTCAACAGAGGTGAGAGGGATTGGGATGGTGAGGGGCAGGATGCACCCTGGGATCAAACGGAGCCTTGAGAGAGGCCCAACATGTTTGGTCTCCATTCCCGGGTTTCCCACCAGACCTCATGGGCAGGCAGCTAGAGGGCCTGCAGCCTCCTCTGATCCCATCTGGGTGATGTTGTGCAATGCCAGGTCGAAGAAGAGCAAGATTGCTATTATGCTGGACTTGATTTCCTCAGTCGACCTGGTGTGCATCATGGAGACCTAGCTGGAGGATGATGCTGGTCCAATTTGGGAGATGTCGTTCCCTGCTGGGTAATCCATTGTTCACTACCCGAGGAGGGATCACAGGGGCAGGGGTGTGGCCATCTGTTTTAGATCCAGCTTGAATTTCTCTGTACATCCAGTGGGTTCTACCTCATCATTGGAATGGGTGGCAGTGCATGGGGGTTCAGGTGTGGGATGCAGAATTCTCCTGGTTTACCTTCCCCTGGAGTCAGGTGGAGAATGTCTGCAGGAGGTTGTGGACTTCATCACCAACAGGATGTTGGAGTCACACAGATGGTTTATTTGAGGGGACTTCAACACCTGGATTGATGATGAATCCTCACAATTTGGTTGTAGCCTCCTCCAGTTGATGACATCATTTGGCCTTGCACAGGCAGTTGCCTCTGCGACTCATCACCATGGCCACACCTTTGACTTGGTATTCTCACTGGGTCTTGAGGTCACTGACCTCGAGATTGAGCAGGTCATCTGGTTCGATCACTGTACAGTGAAATTCTCATTTGGGGCCCCCTCAATAGTCCCTCCCCTGTTGAGATGATCAGCTATCGCCAATTAAGGGGATTGTCCCCAGAGGGACTGATGGTGGTAGCTGATTTTTCCAGTGTGAGTGCTACTTATGTGGTTAGCTTGGGTAAGGCAGTGGCAGCCTATAATGGAGCTGTCTCTGGGGCAATCTATGCCATCGCACCAGTCCATATACAACCCAAGTCCTCTCACATGAGACCTCCATGGTTTGACAGGGCTCTCAAGGTGATGACGACCACAGGTCAGAGATTGAAGCATTGCTGATGGAGGTATTGGTCAGAGGAGGATAGACTGGATTTGAGGAACCACTATGCTGATTATCAAAGGGCAATCGACCATAAGAAGGCATAGTTCCTGTCAAGGGAGATTACTGCAGGGAGGAACAGACCAGCTCACCTCTTTCGGACTGTGGGCAGATTGCTCCACCCAGTCTGTCTACAGCTGGAAAGATATTTTTCAGAAGCACTTTGTGAAGAGTTTGCTCTGCTCTTCTCTTACAGGGTATCCACTATCAGGGCCAGGATTTCACCAGTGGGTCTAGTTCAGTCCCACAGGGTGGGGCCTGGGTGGAGCAGAGATACTTCTATTGTCTGGGCAGAGTTTCGGCTGGTGGAAGTGGCCAAATTCTACAAGGTAATTTCAAAGCTGCGGCCCACTTATTGTGAACTGGACCCTGGTCTGACACATCTCCTAGTGGGCTGTGTCAAGGCCATTGGTTCTGTGTTCACCTGGATAATCAGATGTTCGCTTTTGAAGGGTTTGTTCCCTGGTGCCTTGAAGGAAGAGCTGGCGAAGCCACTTCTGAAAAAAACATCTCTCGACCCCAACATCCTGGCGAATTTTAGACCAGTCTCCAGCTTCCCATTTTTAGGCAAAGTTGTTGAGAAGATAGTGGCTCTGCGGCTCAAGGAGCACCTGGAGACTTTTGACATCTAAGAGCCATTCCAGTCCAGATTCAGGATGAAGCAAAGGACAGAAACAGGACTAGTCTGGGTGCACAATGACCTGCTCAGGGCTCAAGATCGACGGGAATGGTCAGTTCTCATTCTTCTTGATCTGTCATCAGTATTTGACACCATGGACAACATTGTGTTACTGGATTGCCTTAAAGAGTATTGCGGACTCGCCTGTATTGTGATCAACTGGTTTGAGCCCTTTTTCTCAGGCAGGAGGCAGAGGGTGGTGATGGGGAATTTCTCCTCCTTCCTAATGCCCCTGATCTGTTGAGTTCCTCAGGGCTTGATCCTGTCACCAGTGCTGTTTGTGGTGTACATGCTTCCTCTGGACATGCTCATGACACCAGGCTTTGTCCTGGGGTCTGTCCCATTGATGACATCCTCTAGGGTTAGAAATCTGGGTGTTGTCCTTGATGAGAAGCTGACATTTGAAGCCCAGGTGTTGGCTGTCATCAATGTTTTTTATCACTTGAGGAACATCGCCGGGATTAAACCCCTAATTCCACCCAAAGACCTGCCATCACTAGTACATGCCTTTGTAACATCCAGGCTCAACTACTGTAACGCTCTTTATCTCATGATCAGTAGAGGGGATCTCCACTGGGTGCAGCTGGTGCAGAACACAGCAGACAGGCTGCTGACAGAACTGTCCAGGTCCTGTCATGTGACCTCGGTCCTGTGGGGTCTGCACTGGCTGCTGTTCAGGTGGAGAGTTCTCTTCAAGGTGGTCTTGTTTACCTATAAGACCCTATACAGACTGGGCCCTGGCTACCTGCCTGACCTTCTTACCTCTGCCATCCCTGTCCACCACTTCATATCTCCACTGAGGACCTCCTACTGGTTCCAAGGACCAGGCTGAAAACCTTGAGTGACTGTTCATTCAGGGTGGCCGGCCCAGTCCTCTGGAACTTGCTACCAAGGTCTCTGAAGGAGGCCCCTATGGTGGAGGTGTTCAGGAGGGGCCTAAAGACTCATCTGTTTAACTTAGCATTCCCCGCTATCTTCTAAATCCTTGCAGATACCTTTTAAGTCTTGCTTGCTGAAATTTTTATTGTTTATGATGTGATTTTATGTATGTAATTTTACTGTTTTATTTTGTTTTATTGTATGGTGCACAGAGCCTCCTGGATTGGGTGCCAAACCAATAATAAGTTGATTGATTGAATTGATTGATTGATAATAGCAGCATCATATAT
This sequence comes from Neoceratodus forsteri, assembly GCA_016271365.2. NCBI lineage: Eukaryota > Metazoa > Chordata > Ceratodontiformes > Ceratodontidae > Neoceratodus > Neoceratodus forsteri. Next base: position 823,899,859 of record CM057455.1, on the reverse strand, counting down.
AATTTCTGGGACTTGGGAAACATGCTATGGTGGGAGACTGACTGACACAGTGCAGTGACATGTAACAAGTATATATAACTTCTAGGACTTGAGCAAACTGCAAATTAGATTTTTATATAGTGTGCATTTCTAGGCACTAAACAGAATTACAACATAGAGGTGCTGTTGCTGTGGTGGGAGACTGACCGACACAGTGCAGTGGCATTCAGCTATAGCAGCATGTAGCAAGTATGTATAATTTCTGGGACAAGAAAAAATGAGAAATGAGATTTTCATATAGTGCATTTCTGGTCACTAAAGAGAATAACTTTGAGGTGCTGTTGCTGTGGTGGAAGACTGACTGACATAGTGTCGTGGCACATAGCAAGAATATATAATTTCTGGGATGAGAAAAATAGGAGAAATGAGAATTTAAGATATATGGGGCCAGATATTGAAAAATGGACAAAGCGGAGCCAAAGATTTGCACTTCACTTGCCCATTGCCCATGACCCCAAAGATTCTATATTCAGTTGAATAGTGCACCAGTGCTATCCAACTGAATATAGGGGCATGTTAGTGCAGTGTTAAGTCAAGTAGCACTGCCCTGACATGCATCTGGTGAGTGCAGGGAACAGCACTCCCAGACCAGATTGTGCTAGTAGATCTGAAGCAATATTCAGATGGCACCATGCAAATGAGCTCATAGGTTATGCAAGGCACTAAGTGGCCATTTGCATGTCCATTACAGGCAGAGTTGCATGGGAAGTGGCAGCAGGTTTGTGCCCCAGTGGACGGCCATGCCCCCACCCTAATTGCCCTGTCCCATAAAAGTGGACATATTCCCTGGCATCTAGTGGCACCTCTCACCCTCTGATCCCCATCCTGTATAAAGAAAACAACTTTCTGTTCTGTCCAATGATCCCTCTGCCCTCCAATTATCATCCTATATAAAGAAAACAACTTTCACTGGTATCCAGTGGTCTCCCCATCCTCCAATTGCCATCCTGTATAAAGAAACCAACTTTCCCTGGTGTCCAGTGGTCCCCCCATCTTCCAGTGCCATACTGTATAAAGAAAAAAACTTTACCTGGTGTCCAGTGGTCCCCCAATCTTCCAGTGCCATACTGTATAAAGAAACCAACTTTCCCTGGTGTCCAGTGGTCCCCCAATCTTCCGGTGCCATACTCTATAAAGAAACCAACTTTTCCTGGTGTCCAGTGGTCCCCCCATCTTCCAGTGCCATACTGTATAAAGAAAAAAACTTTCCCTGGTGTCCAGCAGTCCCCCATCTTCCAGTGCCATACTGTATAAAGAAAAAAATTTTCCCTGGTGTCCAGTGGTCACCCCATCTTCCAGTGCCATACTGTATAAAGAAACCAACTTTCCCTGGTGTCCAGTGCCCCTCTCCATCTTCCAGGGACATACTGTATAAAGAAAAAAAAACTTTCCTTGGTGTTCAGTGGGCCCCCCACCTTCTGATCCCTGTCCCCCTTAAAAGTACAATGTTCCCTGGTACATAGTGCTCCTCCCCATCCTCCGATCCCTATCCCTGGTAAAAGTAAAAAGCTCCCTGGTGCCTAGTGGTCCCCCTGTCCTCTGATCATTGTCCTTGGTAAAAGTACAGCAGTCCCTGGTGCCTGCTGGTCTCCCCACCCTCTAATCACTGCCCCATACAATGAAAACCACCTTCCCTGGTGTTCAAGGGTCCCTGCCACCCTCCAATCCCCATCCTGTAGAAACAAAACAACTGTCCCTGGTGTACAATGGCCCCCTTCCAATCACTGACCCCATTAGAATAAACTATGCCCCTGGTGTCCAATAGTTCCCTCCACTCTCCAGTTGCTGGCCATGTATCAAATCACATATTCCTTGGTGTCTAGTGGCACCCCCAACTCATGGATCCCTGTCCTAGTCCCAGAATAAGCTTCCCTGGCATCTAGTGCCCACCTCCACACCACTGGCACTTACCATCCCACCCTGCTGCTTTCCCTTACCTTGAGCTACAGTGCCACGGGAGTCGATATGGAGACTGGCACAGCCCTCCTCTCACCTCCTCAGCCATCTACTGTATGTTATGACAGGGAGTGTGCATCCCCTATACTGTAAAGGAAGTGTACATACTGTCTATGGTAGACAGTATTTGCAGTCCCTTTACAGTACAGGGGATGCACACTCCCTGTCATCGCATACAGTGGCCATCTGAGTTGGTAAGAGGGGAGCTGTGTTGGTTACCATATGGACTTCAACAGCATTGGTGCTTAAGGTAAGGGGAAGTGGCATGGTGGGTTGGTCAGTGCTCATGATACAGGAGAATGGTAGATGCCAGGGAAGCTTACGCTGGAACAGAGACATGGATTGGTGGGTGAGGGTGCCACTAGACACCAGGAAATATGTAATTTGATATGGGGTCAGTGATCAGAGGGCAGGGGGAACAGTGGACACAAGGGACATAGTTTATTCTAACAGAACCTGCGATCAGAGGATGGGGGACCACTGGACGCCAGGGACATTGCTAATTCTAACAGGGCCAGTGATCAGAGGGCAGGGGACCACTGAACACCAAGAACAGTTGTTTTCTTTATACAGACCACAATTGAAGGGTGCGAGTGACCACTGGACATGAGGGAAAGATTTTTTTCTTTATACGAGACAGCTCTCAGAGGGTGGGGTGAACACTAGGCACCAGCGAGATTTTTACGTTTACTGGGGATGGGGATCAGAGGATGGGGGACCACCAGTAAACAGTGAACATTGTAATTTTACCAAGGGGGTATTGGAGGGTGGGGTGGACCAATAGGAACAAGGGGCAGGTGTGCTTCCCTAACTGTCAATGTGGTTGCTGGCAGCAGTTGCTCTGCTGGCTGCTAGGGTTGCCTGGAGAAAGTTGGGCTTCTAATCAGTGGTATCTGTGCAGCACAAGGTGGCCTGTGCTATTCCCCTTGCGCAGTGCTAATGCTCTGAATATCACGTTGTGCCAAGATTCCTGTCCCTGCCCTTCCCTTTATCCCTTCCCTTTTGTGTGTGCTAAACCTTTTAGCGAGTGCCACAGCCCCCTTTGAATATTTCACTTGGGAGCAAACCCCAGGCAAACAGGGCACAATCACTTTGCCCACCAAGCAATGTTTTGAAAATGTGGCCCATGTGTGCATTCATTGCTATGGGCTGGGTGGCACAGAGGGTGCACACCCACCACAGAGTTATGCCACTCACTCAAGCAACGACTGCTGACTTGACAACAGCATTTGGAGTGTGGCCTCCATGGACACAGTTCTGCATCTGAGGTCCCCACCTCGACACGGAGTTGTGCCTCTTCATCTCTTAATCAAGAACTTGAAGAAGGAGGATCCACAGCTGAGGTCTCATGTGATCTCCCTGGCTGAAGCCCCTAAGTCCGGCTGCAAGTCTCATTTCTCTCTTCAGTGCCCTCCTCCAACAACAGTGCACCTCACCATCACTTGTTGCACTGTCCCCGCATGGCACAGAAGGACCACTAGGAGCGGTACCACCTCCACCCCTCTCATCCACCTTCTTGTATTCCTCCCACTCCCAGTGTTGCCTTACTCTAAGGTGGGTGTGCTGCCCACCAGTGCCCAAGTGGCTGCCCCATTCATTACACCAAACAACTGTCTGGCATAGTCTGCATGTCATAACACTGTTGTTGGTGTAGTCCAAATAAAAAAAGTTCCAAATAGAGACTTGTGCTGCTGTCTAGGGGAGGAGCCAGAGGTGGATGGTCTCAGAAGTTCCTCCTCACGAGGATCAGACAGTGCTGGTGGCAGCGCTGAAACTTGCTGCTCTGTGGGTGGGGGGGGGACTCCTGCAGACAAAGAAGCCATTGCTGCTACAGGCTTCTTGATGGCCCTTCTTCCAACAATCACTGCTGCTGGCGCAGACAATAAATGTGTCGTCTTGAGACAGATGGGACAGCGTGTCCCATCAGTTGACCATGTGACTGTCCCTCTCTTCTCCCTCTGCTCACTCTGACTCCTCCCACTCTTTCCGCTCTCCACTCCATCTCCACTCATGTTTATTTAAAAGAAAATGTATGAAAAGTAAACATAACATAAAGAAAGTGAATTTGGAAAAGGTAGAAAAATCAGAAAAAAATGAATAATATCTAGACAAGAATTCACAGAACCAGAGCATCTGAACACAGAAGTAAAAGGAAAATACAGACAGTAAGCTGTAGAAAAAAGGACAGAAATATACAGAAAATCAGACTTATATGACAACTAAATAACTAATAAACATTAAGACAAGAAAATATGTATAAAATACAAAAATTCTGTATAATTTTGATGTACAATTTGTTTCTTAAGGCTCAAAAAGCAGCAGATCTGTTTCCTTCCACATGTACACAGAGACTACAAAGTGAGACTGAAGAACACTGTATACATAGAGCTGCATCATGTGACCTGCAGGAACTGCTGTGTGTGGCTTACAGACTCTTTCAGAGGAACCTTCTCCTGAATTCATAGAACTTCACAATTGAAGCAAAGCTTCACTGTGCCCAGTTCTGGAATCCACCCCCCAACACATCAGTAAGAATAAAAACAGACTGGAGACAGTCCAGAGCAGAGTAACCAAAACCAAAATAATTCAGGGTCAGCAAGGCAGATCTTATGAGAGGTGACTCATGGCCCTGAACATGTACTCCCTGGAGACTCGAAAGTAGTGAGGTGATATCATTAAGATGTTCAAATTTCAGGGGGGGTGGACATTGATAAATTGGAAGGAGCTGCTCACTAGGAACTTCAACTCTATGACTAGGGGACATGAGTCGAAACTGATGGAGCCTTGAAACAGCCTGCCAGCAGACTGGGGGAGACAGAGACTGTGAGTGAGTTCAAGCACAGATGAGATAGGGCAAAACACCTCACTGATACATAATCTGACGGATGGTAGGTCCAGGGTATAGGTAGTACAAACAAAATCTGGTCAGATCCACCACGGCTGCATAATGAAGTTAGTGAAGTTGTGTGGAATTGGTAAGGCAGTATGGAGAAACAACACAATGATTTGTAAGTGGTAAGATTTGTTTTAGTTTCTGTTCTAAGGAAGGCATACACATTATTAGGAAAATATATGGAGGTGTACATTTTAATGGAAGGAACAGGAAGCTTACAAAAGAACCCCAGAGCAAATGCCACTGATGTATGTGTTATCCCGGATGATATTGGCCAGACAGCCAAATTTTAAAGAAAACACAATTGCACATATCCCAATAATGCAAAGCATCAAGGGAAATATATGCAAATCCCCATGATGGTATAGAAGGTGGCAGTACATGAAAAAATAATGGCTGGCATATGTTCAGCCTTGGGATTATTTACACAGTTTTTTTTTTTTATTTTATTTTATTGTTTTTTTTTTTTAAGGGAAAAAGGGTTTTTGTCCATGAGGTGATGTAAGTTATATTTAAGCAATGTGTTGATGTCAGGAAGTCAGGTGTAATGATGATGGACTGTTAGAGAAAATGTGATATTAACTTTCAGAGGGGGTCGCTTTTGATAAGGGCACGGTAGTTATGCTTGTGATAATGGGAATATTAGGAAAGTATGAGGTCTATGCAGAAGTGGAGTACAAATATGTACAGTTTCATAAGTATGTGCTCAGAGTGCAGGCAAATGTGATATGTGGGTTTGTTTTAAAAATAGGTAAAAACAGCGATACATGCAATTAATAGAAAGATAATTACATAGACATGTAGATAGAGAGAGAGAGAGACACACAGACAGGCAGTATAGGAATGGCAGTGAAATATTGAAGTGATGCCAACCCCATCCCCACCCTGCAGACATGGACAGGAATTGGGGCGTGCCTTTGGGTCATTGCCCTTAACGCTCACGCCATTTCACCTCACCCTAACCTGCAGACACAGACAAGAGTCGAGGTGTGCCTTGGGGTTTTCAGACTTTACACTCACCCCATTCCATACGGAAATACGCTGAAATGGGTACAGTATAAGAGAATGGAGTGAACTTTGGGGCTGAAGAGTCAAAGGCACACCTTGATACCTGTCACTGGCTGCAGGGTGGAGATGGGGATGGAATGGCATGAGCATTACTGTTGACAATCCCAAGTCACACCCCTGATGCCTGTCAGTCCCTACAGTGCAGGGTGTTATGGTCAGAAACCCTAATGCCCTGGGCATTTCTTGGTATTTTCACTCCAAGTTTTCAGCATGGGCTTTTTGTGACCCCCACCGCATGAACGGTGACATTATCAGCTCATTAGCCGAAAGGAGATTTGGCACAGCGACTGTGCCATTTGGCACCAAAGGTACAAAAACACATTTTGAACAGGATGTAAAAAATGATAGCTGTACATTTCTTGCTTCAGTAACTGTTCAGCACATCTGTTGCATGACCTGCTTATTGACATTTTATATCTGCTATGCAATGTACTGCTGCTATGTCTGGGGAAGTACCTTTCCTAGGTTGCAAGAACAGCCTCAGAGGAACACACACACACACACACACACACACACACACACACACCAGAACACAGCTGCAAAATGATTAGATTGTCTACAAGCACTGTTTTCTATGCAAGACACAAGCAATTAAATCAAAAGCACGTGCACACACACACACACACACACACCCACACCCACACACACCAGAACACAGCAGCAAAATGGTTAGATTTGTCTACAAGCACTATCTTCTATGCAAGTTGGGGCACATGGGGGGGTTAAGGCTGGAGATCAGTTATGGTCCATGACATAACCACATGGTCAGAATATTAAATATTTTAAAATAAACATAAATGCAAAAGTAACCATTTCAAGAAGAATATGCAGACTGCCACTTAACAGTTGTAGGGTAAGTTAGCGCATCTGGACTTATTTGCTGCATATGCATCTCAATTGCTAAGGGGTCCTGACCATGTTAACCCTTCCTCTAGCCAAGCTAGCTACACTATGTCTAGCAATAACATGGATGGAAAAATTATGCATATGAAAACTTATTAATTATGCTGTACATACCCTAAGACTCAAAGTGTGTCTCCTTTGGCTGCTATGATGTGATTAATTTGAAAAAAAAAAAAAAGACAATGTAACAAGACACTGGCCTCCACCCCGAGCTGTTAAACAACAGAGTAAACTGCACTCTGGGAAGATTGCCTGGGACAAGATGCAATAAAAAAAAACCTGAATAGCAGGTTCCAGGGAATATAAAGCCACCAGGAATGTTAGAAAAAAACTCCCCCTCCCCACTCATTCACAGTGTCAATCAATGTATTTCTTAACCATGCTGGTTCATCGTTTTGCTTCCCTCATAGTAAAAATGTGAAACTACATTTGTGTTATTTTAAATGAGTGATAAATGGCATGTCCAGGGGGATGGCAGCTCTGATGATCTGTTCAGTCTTACTTTTTTCCTGGATTAGTTTATAATATCAGTGAAAAGAAAGTAGGGGAAAAAACACACACATATATAATACATCACAAACTTAAAAGAAAAAATACACTTTATCATCAAAGGGTTGTGTTTACCAAGTACTGTGCCCATGATTAAAATCATTTGAACCCCCTCCCCCAAAAAATGTGCCCTCACATGAAACTGCATGTTTAACTGTAAAGACAATTAAAAATGTATTTCTCAGTGCATTACTAACAACAATGCTTTCCAAGCTTTGAAACTACTAAAAACAAGCTATATATAATATATATATATATACATATATTGAATATGGTAAACAAATATTATTAATCAAAAAAGCTGAACTTTATGTTTTTAGTATATAAATGTTTAAGAAAAACCTGTGGCTCTTTCAACTTGAATTAGAATGCTGAGTCTATTGATTTCCTTTGGAGCTGTAGTTTCACTCCTTAATTACTCTTTCCTTCTGAGGCACCAGGTTGCTCAGATAATCATTTGTTCCAAGGGTTTTTAAGTCTGTTTGAAGGCATTAAGAACTTATTTTCTCCTAGTCCTTAATAGAATGTAGGAGCTCCACAACTCAATCACCCCACAGACTTGTTCTGTTGCTTCATCAAGGTCCCAAACTAGTGTGTCTTGTTCTAGCATGATCGATCCACCACATGCCCCTCCCACATGAATAAAAAAATAGGTGGGGGTGGATCTTTATGAGCTTCTTGGGTGGAGGTGGGGGTGGATCTTACTCCCCCCCAAAAATTAATGCTGCCTCCCACTACTCAGGTTCCAGTTCTTGTACCACCCATTTAAGAAAGAAAATAGTACCCTGCAACCATTGACTAACATGAAAACGTATTTATTTGAGGGCGGAAAACATTTCTTGAAGGAGGGTAAGGCAGAGGAATTTATTTACACCTTCAGTCAGTTCCATGAACAGAAAACATGACATCACTCCTATTGTACACGCAAAATGTCTGCAGTCTCCACCTACTGCAGCCATAAAAATGAGCAGACTAGCTAAACCCTTGGTCTGTATCTGTCATCACATTCCATGATCCTATGAATAAAGACACCTTGTATTTTGTGGAGGTGGTTTAGGGTCAAGCTCTGCCATTGTCTTCCAATGACTATGTCTTCTTAAATGCTGTGTACTTTGTGTTTGTAGTGTCTGTGTTTAGGGGCCACTCACCCCTCTGGAAGCGCCGCAGACCTATGCATGAGTGCAGGTCCATTTCGTGTTATGATTACCAGCTTTTCTGCCTCCCTACCAGTATTCCCATCTCCTTTCTTAGCAGCTGCACCTCAGCCATCAAAGAACCTAGCTTCCTACATAAAGGGCAAGCCCTTGTCTCCCATAGTGTTCCAAGGAACACTGCAGTCCCACACTCCCTACAACACACCACCTTCCACCTTCCTGCCCCCTGCCTCAGCACTCTGTCACAAATCCTACCTCACCTGCCTCTGCAGGCCTACCCTAGAGAAGGTGTGGCTCCAATCAGCATACCCATCTGCCTTCTCAGGCCTACCCCAGATAAGGAGTAGCTCCAATCAATAAACCTGCTTGTCTTCATAGGCTATCCCTGATAGGGGATAGTTCTACACACTATCCTAGCCTGCCTCCTCAGGCCTACCTGGTTGATCCTGTTTGTCTCTCTGTAATTGCAGACCACTCTTCCTCTTTTAGCCCCTGCTCACTTACCTAGCCTCTGCTTGGCAGAATCCCTTGCTAGCCTGGGGTTCACCCTGTGGGCATCTTGCAGATGTCCTAAGGTAAGACATCACACTCCTGCTTTGGGGTTGCTTATGCTTTGAGATTGCTAGGATTTCCAGGACTCATAAAGAGATTACAGCCACCCGATTGACATGCTGCAGTCACGAGGTCAGGGCCAACTATCAATGGTACCACTTAGCTGCCAAAATCAACCTCTCTCAACCTGCCCTCTTTCTCCCTCTTACCCTCTATCCACACACTCAGTCCCTCATCCTGTAAGGGAAAAAAATGAAATGCACATAATATACAGCAATGCAGCATGCAATGTCATGCTGCTAGTGCTCATTTAGTTCATTTGTGCCACTGACTGGCTAATCAGCTGGCAGTGTAGCCTAGAGGTTACAGTAGCAAGCTGTGAATGAGCTTGGTACAACCAGCAGACCTGGGTTTGATTCCCACAACCTCCACTTGCATACTGTGTGACTCTGAACAAGTCACTTAACCACCCCATAGCTCAAGGGATGTCCCTGAAAACTGGCACTTGTGCCAAATGAGCCTCACCTGGTAACCAAAGAAATGAAAAAATAAATGAATGAATAAATAAATAAATAAATAACCCCACTTCTGTGCCTCTAAATCAACTGCTACACTGATTTTTAGCTTAAGTTCTGGCTGCAAACAAAGGACTAAAGTGGCCCTAATGGGGTGATGCAGTTATGTGGTTGGGGCCAAAAACCAATGGCCTTGTTTTGCTGCCAAAATCAACATCTCTCAACCCACCCTTTAGTCCCCTCCTCCTTCTTCCTCCTCCCTTCCATATGCTCAATCTCTCAACTTAAAAGGGAAAAAAAAAACATGCACACAATACATAGTAATACAGGATGTAAAAACACGCCACTAATGCTCACTTACCTCATCTTTGCTCCTAACTGGCTACTCCTACTTCTGAGTCTCCAAATCAGCTGCTACACTCATTTCTAATCAAAGTCCTGGCTGAAAAGGACTACAGCCACCCCACTGGCATGCTGTAGTTATGTGTTTGGAGCCAACCACCAATGGTGCTACTTAGCTGCTGACATCAACCTCTCTTGACCTGCCCTCTGTCCCCCCCTCCTCCTCCCTCTTCCCCCTCTCTTCCCTACACTCAGTTCCTCATCCTGTAACGGGAAAAAAAAAATGTACACAATACTCAGCAATACAGGATATGAAAATACACTGCTAGCCCTCCCTTAGCTCCTCTCTGCCCCCAGCTGCCTACCCCGCCCGAGCATTCAGGATATACTTTCTGCCTATGTCTCTTTGATCAAAATAATGTTTCACCACTGCCAATACCTCCTCTTTGGGAATCCTCATGTACAGAGAGTCAATGTTAAGGGTCACTAATACGTGAGAGTCCTCAATGTGGATATCCTCTATTACTTGCAGAATTTTGGTGAAATCCTTAACATAAGACTGTGTTTTAAATACACGTGGTTGCAAAACATATACTGGGATAGGAGTTCCATCAGGGAGTTAATCCACAAAGTAATTTACCTTCCCAGAGGGTTGATCAAACTTTTGTGGACCTCAGAGAGGATGTATATTGTTGCTCGGATAGGGTGTTTAGCGATAAGAAATTCTCTAATGTCCTGATTAATAACACCAGAAATACAAACCTCTGTGACATATTGGTTAGTTTCTACCTTAAAGGATAACATGGATCACTTTTAATTTCTGGTAAAATTTGTTCACCAATTGCCCATTTACCTTGGCATTATAATCCTCGGTATCAAGGACCACCATGCTACTCTCCTCATTGACCTATTTAATGGTACTTTTCTCATTTGTGGAGAGTGCTTTCATGGCCTGCATCTCATCCTTGCTCATATTTACAAACATTGGCCTATATTTTCTCTGCATTAGCTGTTGTATGTCTTGTTTGCAGACCCAAATATAAATGTCTAACGTCTGGTCCATAGGTGGTGTGAATGTTTAGCATTGTGGAATGTTGAGGTATTATTACCCATTGTAATTTCTTCCATATTCTCCAGCTCTAAATTTCCAGATTAAACTGAAACTCCCCAGTTCTGTAGGTAATAACACCACACTCCAGAAAATTCAGGCCACACTAAACAAGGCCTGCAGGCTCCTTACAGGCGCACCTAGGCTCACTCACACCTGCTCGCTCTATACCTTTGCCAATATTCTCAATCTTGATGAAAGGCTCCACTACCACAGACCTGCTTACTCTCCAAGAAAATACTGCTCGGACTCTCCCCCCCCCAGGGTCAGCCTGCAACCCTCACTATCTTCACCCGCAATTCAGAGAAAGCTCCTCTGGTTGTGCCCAGGGTAAAAACCTCCCTTGCCCAGAGATCTTTCCACCATAGGGCACCCACATGGTTTAATGCACTCCCAAGCACCATCACTAGTGCACCCAAGATCGCCCATTTCAAAACCACTCTTCGCAACCACCTCTTCAATATCCACTCCTGTAACTGCTTCTAATTCTTTCACTCTCTTACTCACTCTGATCCAATATTCTCTGACAAAGTCCATTATGGATTGCAACCTCCATCTTTAACACCAAACCCATGATTAGGTCTGACTACTATGTTTAGATGCCTTCTCAAGCTTATAATGCCTCACTGCTGTTATGTTGTAAATATCGTCATCCAAAGGTTATAAATAATGTCAGAAAATACCTACTTCCAAATCTTGTAAATACTGCCTGTGACAAATGTCTGTAACACATGCTTAATGTAACCACTTTTATACCATGTATCTCATGTTTAATGTAACTGTTGTTATACCTACTCTGTGTTTCCATCTGTCTTACACGTGACAAGGTACCTTTGCAAATGAGCCTCTGGCTCAAAGGTTGTAAACCGATATATCAAATAAATAAATAAATAAATAATGGTTGGTTTTGATGACCTAATGTCTCTCTCACAGAAAGCCCTTAGGTTCAAAATTCTAGCAGATTTATGGACATCAACAATAGCATTAAAATATTTGATTCTATAGCTCATAGGGAAGCTCAATTCATGGTTAAGTATAGATACTTCTTCCTCTGTCAGTTGATGTGCTCACAGGTTGATTATATTATTCACAGTCTCTTCTGGTGCTGGTATCCTGTCCTCTGTCCTTTGCCTCTGTACAACATTTTGCCCTGGTTGTGCTGTTTGCCCCTGTTGCTGTTCTGGCCCCTTTAACCTCCTCTTCTTGCCTCTGCTTTTACCTTGCCTTGTTTGCCTTCTGTATCAAACTATGTAAGGTGAGGGCTCCTGTGCAGGAGGGATACGGGTCTTTGGTGCAGAGTCACACTGACCTAAAAAAAGCCAAGAACTGGGAGTCCAAATCATTCCCAGTTCCTTGCTCAGAGACTTGTTGCAGATTTTGTTTTAAAGATTGATTTGGGAGCACTCTGTTGTTTTCTCCAATTGAATATACAACCAATGGTGTATTTTCTGTTTATGAGTCAATGGATATGGCCCTGATCCCCTTTTCACAATCAGAGAACCACCATGTTAAAACATTGATTAAAAATTCGGACCAAAGATTTGATTACTATACAAAAGAAACAGATTTTTTTTTCATACAGAAACAAGATCTCATTTTGCCTGACCCTTTTGGGAGGGGCCTTACAGTACCATCTCTTAAAATAAAATATACTTCATCTTACCAGCTTTATTCTTGACAGCCCACTGAACACCCATTATTGTTTGCTTTATAACAAAAAAAAGGACCTGAGATTTCATTAAGCAATTGTGCTCTTCACGAATTAGGGTTTGTTCTGAGAAGTGTACAGGACACTCTCTCCACTTAATTGAGCTCCAAGTTACTAAGATGACACCACCGACAAAGGTGTCAGTTAAGAATTTTAAGTTCATAAAGTCAGGTCCTCACATGCATACCTGGCACTTAGTCATTGCTGTCCAAGTATTTGGAATATCCTACCATCAAACTGTTGTTCACTTTCTTGCCACCTGGTTCTTGACTCATTTACCAATCTCATTACCTTGTTGTTAGAGAACCTGACATATAATATGGTGACAATGAAAAATCTTTAGTTTTATACAGGACTGCTTTCATTAGACCAAAGCTCTGTTTTCAAGTAAAAGCTGGTCTACATACAAACTTTGGTAAGCAATTCAAAATATATGTTTTATAATTGTTTTACTACCTTTTTCATGTACTGATTATTTTTTATGATGCAATTTATTTATTCCACCAGGAAAGCATTGTAAATAATGGGAAGGCTTTAAGCCTGAGGTTCAATGGGTGGAGCAACTACGTCACTCCCCTATCAAGCTTTAAAAGTTCACTCATCCTGGGCTGTCCCAGGATTTGTTTCTCATCGCGGCTGGAGGTGTTGCTCTTCATCACTCCTGGCCCGATGGGCTACTCCTGTCCCTGCAGTCACCTCTGGCCACCAGATCACTATCCACTGTTCACCTTTCTCCCTTGCTCTTTTGTTTGCTTGCTGCTTATTTCTTTTGGGCTCCCCTGCTGCTGCCATAGGAGGCCATCATCTGTGCCTCTCCTGCTTCCTTCCAGCCCCTTTTCACCCTTGTTCCCTGCAGCTCCCCCAGTTCGCCCCCCCGGTTCTTTCAAGCTCCTTCCTCTTACCTCATGGATTTCTCCTGTTCATCCATTTCTCCTGCCACCTCTGTGTTTTGGCATTCTTGCTCTGGCTCAGTGTGCTCATCGGTGCTTCTGGGTGTGACGTCACCCACCCCTTCTCTCCCTTGCATCCTCTCCCAGTGGATCTTCGTGCCTCTCCTCCACTTTTTATGTTTCCCTGGGCCACCTCGGCCAGTGGATCTGCTCCAGTTGACCCTCCTGCTGATTTCAGCCCCCGTCCTGCTCTGACTTCTTCTGCTGCCTCAGCTTGCTCATGTGCCAATGGTTGCGTTCTGATCCTAGTTTGCCCAGCGATAGCTGATTCGCCTGCAAATCAGCTCCTCATCTCATGCTTCGATCCTACTGGGCACTTCTGTTTGGCTCTTCTCAATCCATTTGTGGGCTCACCATTGGCTGCAGCTTTTCTCCATGTTGCTCCACTGGCGGCTATAAGGTCACTCTTCGCCTGTTTCTTCGCCAATTTTGGGGTAGTCTTGACTTTTCTCCTGTTGCTCTTCCCTGCCCCAGCACTCTTTCAAATCTCCTGCTGCACCACAATACTCCTCCCATCTACTCAGCATCACTATCCATGAACTACTAACCCAATAGTGTTTCTCTGTCCTTTCCTTGTGGAGTTACTGTACTGCCTTCCTTCTGACATGGGTTCCTTCAATTTCTTCTGTAGCAGGATATTAATTCAAACCTGTATCTTCCCTTGTCCTGCAGTACTGCCCGCCCTTCTGGCATCTCCATTTTTCCAGCTTCCAGTACTGCCACTTCTCACTGGTGATCATCGAATCCTGCGCTTCAGTGCCTCTTCCCTCGTTCCTCCCTCTGGTAGGTGCTCACCCTCCTCCCTCATCCTGTGCTTTCTTTTGGTGTTTCCCCTATCCTGCATCATCTTCCCAATTTTAGAAGAATTTCTCGCTCTGTCCTGCTAAATGGACAGCTGTTGATGGATGCGAATGATGTCTGCAACTAGATGCTCAAAAGCAAGAAAGGAAGTATGCTGATGGAAAGGAACATTGAAGGCCTGAATGGTTGAAGGTGAGACATGGAATTAATGATTTATGATGATGGAGATGAAGCCTGTCAGCCTCTAGCAAAGGGGCAACAGACATGAAGATATGTCTCTGAATGGAAAGCAGGTCAAGTCAAGGTAGCATGGACCCGAGAGGGTTATGCTTGAGTGTTTGATGTGAAGGACTAGACCCATATAGAGGTCGGATGAGTGCGGGATACCCAGATGTGGGCATGAAAAAACTGATGATGGTAATAACCACGATAGTGCAGTGGTTCAATGAGATAGCATAAGATGCAATGAGAGATATGCTTGATTAAGCAATATGGATGAGTAGAACCTGAGGTCAGACGAAGGAGAACTGGACTCAGCTGAAGACATAATGAGCAAAGGAGAACCATACCTAAGCAACAGGACACCAGATGGACTGAAGTAATAGGAGGATATGAATTGGGAAGATGATGCAGGATAGGGGAAACACCAAAAGAAAGCACAGGATGAGGGAGGAGGGTGAGCACCTACCAGAGGGAGGAATGAGGGAAGAGGCACCTATGGGGGGGAACCTTCCTCTAGGGTTCTTTGTGTCGTACCCCTACAGGGTGGTAGATCCCATGGATAGAGAGGCGAATAGCCACAATGTATCAAAGTCACACAAGCATCATCTCATCCAGTTGCGTAAGCACAATTGAAGCATTCTTTTTCAATGGTATTATCGTAAGAAATGGAAATTGAACTGAACAAACTGAAAAAAATACAACATTCATAGTGCATACCAAGTAGGGATACAGCACACGCAGTAGTGCAGTACAGTACATTAGGAAAATAGGAAACATTCTTTTTGTAGAAAAGGTAAAGAAATGTTTAAGAGGTGGGGTCATTTGTCCATCCATCCAGTGCGAGGTACTGTATGCAAAGGTGGGTTCTCTATATTCTCTTTTCAGTTTAAGAACCTCAGTGTTTAAGGTGCCAGGTGATCTGAGAGCATGTGTAGTACTGGCTGTATAAAGGTAGTTTATTGAGTAGTCAGGAGTATTGCTATATACACATCTATGAAAATCAGCCAGTGATATTTCTTTATTGCTGGTGGGTTTATAGTAGCCAGTTCAATACCTGAGCTGATGTTAATCGGTCATCTCAAAATAGCCAATTTATTTTCTATGACACTGACATAACAACTGGGAAACAATGATCAAAAGTTGCAAACTCAGCTTGTGTGGTCATGGATGCCAAAACCCAGTTTGCCTAGTACAGCCCAAATGAGACGTTCATAGTGAGGTCTAGTGCCTACCTATTTTTACCATGGTAAGAACTGAAGTACACGGAAAGCTAGTGACTTTTTTCTTTTTCTTTTCTCACCTTTTTCTGCTCCAGTCCCCACCTAGATTATTTGAATTACCATGGCTTCACCATTCCTCCAGCTCCAAGGTTCATCAGCTATAGTACTTACATGGCTGATATCAGTGTCACGCCTAGGCCAGCCTGCAAAGGATCTGTGAATGATAGACAGCCCTTGCCTCCCTTCCAGCACAAAGGCAGTTCACATAAACAGCATAAAAGCAAAGTTGCTTTCAACAAAATGATTTATTTCAACCATGGATACAAAATTGCCCTGGACACAAGGTAGGACACCCCAATGTTCCATGCAGTACCTGTACTTTAACAGGAAGCCTCCTGTCAAAGCACAAGTTATCACATGAAATGTTGGGGGTGACCTACATTTTGTTCTGGAAAGGTTTGTATCCTTTACTGGAATTAAGACTTTTTATGTAGGCAAATTGCTTTTTTGCCATCTGTGTGCACTGCCTCTGTGCTGGATTGGATGCTTTTGTTCTGTAGCGGCATGTGGTCAATTCTAAATGCAGCCCCGCACCATCACCACATCCTAACCCTTGTCCCCCCCCCCCAATGATTCTGTTTCCCAGCCCACCTCAGTTTGGGATTCAAGGACTCATACTTTAACCACATAACCCCCAAGAGGCAGCTTGACATGCTATATCTGTGCAAATGGGATGGCCCAAGCTATATTATTATGGTTGCACAATGAGCAGAGATTCTGGCCAAGGATCTTCTGCGACGACACAGTTCAGTACTCTAGTCACTGAAACATTTTTAGATTTAGATGATGTGTCACAATCAAATATGTACTGTGGCTTGTATAGTGAAGCATCTCCTTTAATTCAGTTGACAGAAACAGTTCCCCATTCATTGCATATTCTCCTGCTTTGTTTTTGACACAACGATAATGATCTTTCTGCACTCTGAGCTTTTGGAAAAGTGTGTTATGATTACAGTTCTTCTACTACTGTTAGTGAGTTTGAGTCACATGGTAACAAGTTTAAACCCCATCCTTTTCTGTATGCTAAACATATTGTAATACTAAGAAGGTTGAACGGGTAGTAATTAAGTAGGATTCCGTGACTACTGACTCTGAAGGCTGGAGAGCATGGCAAAATTTAAGCCTGGAGGTATATGTCATATATTGCTCCAATGCTGAACCTGCACACCTGGATGGCATAAGTTCTTGCTTCTTGTCAAGGTGCTTATTTAACCTCTAACAGATTATGCAAAAAGACCGGAATGTGTCTGAATATGTTGGACTTCACAACTTGCAAATAGTCTTTAAAGTAAGATACTTGAAGAACTACTCTTCAGTATAGCTTGAGCAATTCAGTTTATATAAATATAGCTGTTTCTATACCCTAGGTTGCTAGCTTTTTTATATTTGATTCTGAACTGATTATATATCTGTCATTTACTGGCTTTAGCAGTAAATGTCTTCTTAGTAGAATGGTCATTTGTTAATTTAGATATCAGTCACTTTTTATGTTTACTCTCTTTGGTCCAGGACCGTCTATTTGGGACCAACATATAACAACATCAAAGACAAATGGTTTATTATTTGATTTGTTACTGAAAACTATGCCTATACTACTGTACTTTAGATACACCTGAATTACTATATAACTTAGTTAAATTGTAATATCCAAATGATGTGTTGGTTCTGTGATGGAAGCTGATCAAGTTTTCTTTAGAGATGGTGTTGTGTATCGATTATGTCTAATTGTCTTTCTGACAGTGTTTGTCTTGTCTAGCAAAAGTCAGGAGTCAAATAAACTTGACTAGATTTAGACTCTAAAGTTTCTGCATACCTTGATTCTATGCACTTCACAGGCAGAAAGATAGAAACATAGAATGTGATGGCAGAAAAAGACTGAGGGTCCATTGAGTCTGCCCAAAGTTTCCTGAGACCTAGCGTCAATCCAGGTACCTACCTCCTCCCCTTCAGCTCATCCTTCCCTACCCCTATACTTGCAGTGGAGTTCATTTTTTGTGTCCTTACTCTGTCCCACCCATGTCTGAAACCATCCCCAGTCTTTGCACCCACTACCTCAGCAGGCAGACTGTTCCATGGCCCCACCTCCCTTTCAGTAAAGTAATACTTCCTCACATCCCTCCTAAAGCACCCTACCAGCAGTTTCCATTCATGCCCACATGTCATTCAGCTGGTGCTCCTTTTAAAAAGCTTTGTGTGGGGCACTCTATTTATCCCTTTCAAGAACTTCAAAATTTCAGCCATATCCTCCCTCTCTCTTCTGATCTCCAGTGAGTACATGTTTAACACTCTCAGCTGCTCCTCATATGAGACTGGAGGCCCTGTATCATCTTCATTGCCTTTCTCTGCACAGTCTCAAGCCTGTCATTGTACTTTCTGAGATGAGGGCTCCAGGACACAGTATTCCAGGTGTGGCCTCACTAGTGCTCACTAGTGCTCAATAAAGGGTGAGGATCACGTCCCAGCTCCTACTATCTATGCCACTCCCTATACACCCCAACATCTTGCTTGCTTTGCTGTATACTTTGTAGCACTGGCTTGATTATTTTAGGGTATCACAAATAATGGCTCCCAGGTCCTGATCTTCTGCAGTAGTACTAAATTTAACCCCATTTAGCAAGTACTCTGTCTAGGGGTTACCTTTCTCCAGGGTCATTACCCTGCACTTGTTTGCATAAAACTTCAGCTGCCACACATCTGAGCATCACTCTAGCCTTCAGGGGTCGTGTTGCAGTTCCTTAACTCCCTTGACACTATCCACCCTTCCACAAAGCTCAGTGTCATCAGCAAAGAGGGCAAGAAATGTTAATAATGAACATGTTGAAAAGTACTAGGCCCGGGGTCGATACCTGTGATATCCCATTTATGACCTCCCCTTCTGTTGACCTCACCCCATTGTCAATGACCCTCTGTTGCCTACCCTTAAGCCAATTTCCCACTCACCTTTATTCATTGCCATACCAAGGTCCTCCAACTTCTTCAACAGGTGCCTAAGCGGCACTGAGTTGAATGTCTTACTGAAATCAAAGTAGAAGAGACCCACTGTGTGGCCCCTGTCTAGCTCCCTTGTCACCCAGTCAAAGAAGACAATAAGGTTGGTCTGGTATGACCTCCCTGCCATGAACCCATGCTGCTTATTGTACTGGAGACCATTTCTTCCAGGTAGTCCATGAGTTCTTGTTTAATTAGGGTCTCCATCATCTTCCCCACAGAATCTATGAAATGAGTCATTCAGTAAAGTTTCCCAATTCCACAGAAAGTTTAATTTCCAAATTCCACATAAGGTAGTCAGTTATTATGTTGGCTTGCATGCACATGCAAGCAACATCTTGTGGTAGTAGACATTCAGAGGTGTGTCAGTGTTGTGGCAAACGCAGGGGATGCTTTAGTGGGTGTGTCCCTCAGCTGAAAACCAGTGAGCATGCTGATGATGACAGCAGTTTCAGGGAGAGCCACAGAGTTGAAATGAATCTTCCACTGCAATCAAAGACAGGCTCGTCATTGCAGCGGCAGATGACATGTCTTCATTACATGCCTTTCCTGGTGAAATATTTCAATAAATATGTTAGTTCCTGCCATCCGTCACATAATCCCCAGAAACATTGGGGTGCCCAATCCCTGTGTTGGCATGTACCCCCCCCCCACATTATGTGGCACACCTGAACATGGCAACTCCTGCCACCAGCCACATACTCCCAAAAAGCCGTCATCGGGGTTCGCATTCCCATGTCGGCTCCCTCCTCTTAGTGTGTTTTTCCTGGTTAAACAGTTTCCCCTTTCCTTTCTGACATCAGGATGCCCACTCCCAGTGTTGGATGTGTGCCCCCCCAACCCATCTATTCACCTTGCCAACATCGGGGTTCCAATCCCCATGTCGGCATCCCCTCCAAATTGTGGCACACTGGGAGCCCACCCCAGTGTGCCTATTTTTTTGTATGTGTGTGTAACCTGTAAATGAAGAAAACCTTCCCTCATGGTCTTTTTTTATTTTTATCCTGCAAACAAGAAAACAGTCCACTATTGTCTCCTTCGTTCCCCTCCCTCTTCTGTGCACCCACCTCCCTGCACCCTCCTCCTCACCCATACTTAACCTCCACAGGTCGGGAGCCACGATCTTCTTTGAAGCGGGATACGTATCCACTCTTCAAAGTCAAACTGCGAACTGAAGAAATGATGGTAAGTTTTATAATGGAAGGCAATTGGGGGTTTCAATTAAGTTGATATCGCAGTCATTTTTTGGAATTTTGGCCCCACATTTTCAACATGGGGTTCTTGGGATCCCACCTCATGAGCACATCACTGTCATTTAGTTTCTCAGTCCTGAAAGTTAATTTCACAGTCGCTACGTAGAATCACCTTTCAGAACAGATTAACGAAACGACAGTGCCACTGTTCATGAGGGGAGGTCCCAAAAAGTCCATGCTGCAAATCTGGTGAAAAATTTTTAAAAAATGACTTCGTTATGAGTGTGCGTTGCATAGTTTCTATGCATGCTCATAACTTCGCCAATTTTTAATGTTTTCTCTCCAGATTTTCAACATTGCCATTTTTTCACACCTCCTTATAAACAGTATAGCTGCCATTTTTCACATCCTTCCTGAAACGTGTTTTCACACCTGTGGTGCAGAATGGCACGGTCGTTGTGGAAAATCAACTTTCAGGACAGATTAACAAAATCACAGTGCCACTGTTCATGAGCAGAGGTTCAAAAATGCCCATGTTGAAAATTTGGTGAAAAAATTCCAAAAAATGATTGTGTTAAAGGCGTGCATTATGCAGTTTCTACACGCATTTGTAACTTCACCAATTTTTCATATTTTCATTCCAGAATTTCAACATTACCATTTTTCACACCACCTCATGAACAGTACAGCTGTCATTTTTCACAGCCTGCCAGAAATGTGTTTTCACACCTGTAACACCAAATGGTGCAGTCACTGTGCAAAACCACCTTTTGGGATTGAGTTACGAAATGATAGTGCCACTGTTCATGAAGTGGGGTCACAAAAATCCCATTTTGAAAATTTGGAGTGAAAATACCAACAAACGGCTGGGGTGTCAGGGTTTCCAACCATAACACCCTACTCTGTAGAGACTGACAGGCTTTGAGGGTGGGACTTGGGATTGTCAGCCAAAATGCTCATGCCATCCCACCCCCACCCTGCAGCCAGTGACAGGCATTGAGGTGTGTCTTGGGGTCTTCAGCCCCAATGTTCACCCCATTCTCCTATACCACACCCATCTCATCATATTTCCTTATGGAATGGGGTGAGTATAAGGCCTGAAGACCCCAGGGCACACTGTGACACCTGTCAGTCTCTGCAGGGTAGGGTGAGGTGAAATGGCATGAGCGTTATGGCTGACAACCCAAAGGCACACCATCAACACCTGTCAGTCTCTGCAGGTTGGGGGTGGAGTTGGCATCAGTTCAATACTTCACTGCTTTCTCATATGCATCTCTCTAACTCCTGCACTACCAATGCCAATGCCAGCAAGACAAGATTTGGCACTGGCAAATGCTTGTTTTATATTCTACAGTTATACTAACCTTTTAGGCACTTTTGTGCTAATTGGGCTCCCTTTCTTTGATGCACCTGATTTGAAGAAGTGGCACATTACAACTTGTATACATTATCAAATCCAGGGCTAAAAAATTCCCACAGAGGAAGAGCTCTTTAATTTTTCCTTTTGCTCTTATCAAGCTGTGTTTTAGTTTACTCAGAGATCATAGAAGACAAACTCGAAAATCAGATAGGTTAAAGAAAATAACTCACCTATCATTTCATAATGAAATCCTTGACAAGCATAGAAAGACAAAAAATTTATGTCGCTGTGACCTGGATTTGAGGTTACAAATTTACTTTAATGAATAATTTATTTATTAGAAAGTTGATGACCAGGAAAGGCACACTGGTGAAAAAAGAAATTGTTGCTACTCACCTGCGTTATAAAGCAGACCACATCACTGGCCCATTGGTACAATGGTGACTCTGCTACTCACAATGCCAGTGACCTGGATTCAGGAATGAGCCTGGGTCATTGGGGGCTAGACGAGAGGAGGAGGAGGAGGAGGATGAAGCATTCCTGGGGATGCTTTCCTCCTTTGGGGAAGGAGGGCCATCATATTTCTCTGACACTGCCACCTGTGGACACATGAGCAGCAGTGCAGGGTTAGTGGTATGAGGAGGGAGAGGATGCCATCAGGCACTTGGCTGAGGTGTGCATCAACACGCCACCAGCCTGGACATATGTCCTTGTGCCAGTGTTCTCGGGGGAAGGGATCAATGGGAAATGAAGAGGTAAATCCCCCAATGCCACAGCAGCATGATGGTCTCAACCAAGGGAGACCTGAAAGATGATACACTTGTCAACTCCACATGCAAAGGGAGCAAAAAGGATATCTGAAAAAAGAAAGACTCAGAGGCTCAATATCCTGCTTGTGAAATGTTTTATTTATCCAGTGGGTGTCGCAGCAAACATAGCAACCGAGGCTACTGGTTTTTTTTTTTGGGGGGGTTACCAGGAGAGACACACTGAGCTGACAGCTTGTTTACAGTTGCAACCTGGGAGCACAAAGAAGTTAAGTGACTTGCTCAGGGTCACACAGTATGCAAGTGGGGGCTGTGGGATTCAAATCCCAGCAGTGGGATTGCAATGTGAAAGACATGCAGTGAGGTTTCAACATTTTGTATGCATGCGTTTTCTCAAGAGACTGTCATGCTGTGTAAGCCATCTAAATTTAAAAGGAGTTCTTAAAGTGATAGGAGAAGCTCACAAATGGAACATTCATACATGTGCAAATAAGGCTTGTACAATTAATACAACAGTACAGAACATGATAGGAACATTTAAAAACAACAGCTACTTCCTGACAAAAAATGTATTCTATGTCAGTAGACCACATTACTATCACCTAACTCCTCCAGCAAAAATGGTAGTGCACTTAAGCTAAGATGCATTCAGATAATGCTAATCAAATAGGTAATGCACATTGTCCACATAACTTATAGTATATATGGGGATATACACAAGTAGTGGCGTAAAAATAGAATAACCAGATTTTGCTTTGGCAGAACAATATGGTCTGCTATTCAGGCCATACAATCCAAACTATGCTAACAGTGCAAAAGTACAAAGATAAAAACAATGGCCCAGATATTCAAAAGAGTTGAGCCATGCGCAATAGGGTTGCGCCTGCTCAAGTCTGAAATTGCACCATTCTGTAATATTCAGCAGGGCGCAGTTGCGCCCCTGAAATCATGCTGAGCAACAGCGCAATGATAATGAAGGTATGCGCAACTGAAGGGGGAAGAACCATGCATAAATGGCGCAGTGCGATATTCAACAACTTGCACCATGCTCAATAGGGGAGCAAGCGGAAGTTGCACCATAGTGGAAATGAGTCAAAATAAAAAGAAGCAAGGGAAAGGCACAAGAACACTACAGGGAAGCCACATGAGGCAGAAGCATAGGCAGACATACAGGGCAGGAGGCACAAACAGGAAAGGCCAGGGAAAGGGCACTATGAACAGCCAAGCACAGGGAAGGCGTGGGGAGCCACACAGCACAGAGGCCAGCACAGGCAGGTGTACCCAGTGCAGGGGAAGTGGCAGCCAGGACAGCGGGGGAAACACAGCAACAGCTGCCGGGGGGAGTGAACACAAGCCAGGGACATGGCCAGTACCACCTTCCAAATGGACGCCGTTATGAGGGGGGTGAGAAGGTGGGCGGTAGGGGGGCGTGGCTGTGGAAGGGCCCATCGGTGGTATGCCCCCAACAGGCAGTACCAAGCCCACACCAGCTTTGAGCTGTACAATGATACCGAGATTGTGGGCCGGTACCGCCTGAATCGGGCAATTCTGAGGTGGCTCTGTGAGCTGTGCAGTGATGTGATGCAGGCACCCACACGACGGAGCCATACCCTGTCAGTGGAGACAAAAGTGACAGCTTGCATGTGCTTGCTCACCACGGGTACCTTCCAGAGACCAACCAGGGACACCACAGGCATAACCCAGTTGGCCACGTCCTGCCACCTCACCCAATTCCTCAGTGCACTGTTGCCACCTGGCATGCTAGGGGCAATAGACTGCACCCATGTGGCCATACGCACACCACCTGGCCCCGAGGGGGCTGCATACATCAATTGCAAGGGCTATGCCAGCATCAACTGCCAGGTGGTGTGTGATGCCAGAGGGTGCATAATCAATGTCTGTGCCACGCACCCTGGGGGAGCACACAATTCATTCATCTGGTACCAGTCAGCACTGTGCCACAGATTCGGGAGTGGGGACATCCCCACTGGACACCTAGTGGGTGAGGATGCAAACCACATGGAAAATCATGAGGCCTGGGGGGGCATGGCCTGAAGTGACATGGGTAGTGGCCTACATGGCCTGGGGCAGGGCGATGCTGACCACAAAACTAACCTCTGCCCTCTACACACAGGTGACAGTAGGTCCTCACTCTGTCCCTGGATGCTCACACCCTACCGTCGGCCCACGACCCAATCACAGCAATGCTACAAATAGGCACACACCACCGCACTTAATGTCATTGAGCGGGTGTTCAGGATGCTGAAGGCACATTTCCATTGCCTGGACACCTCTGGCGGTGCCCTACAGTACAGCCCCTCAAAGGCCTGCGGGCTATTCCTGGCCTGTTGCATCCTGCACAACATGGCCAACAAATGTGGGATAGCCGTACAGGTCAAGAGGGGGACAGCGATAGGGACGCCGGTGATGGATGGTAGGATGGGCAAGTCAGCCTCAACACGGGCCTCGACTGATCCAGCTGGCAAGCTGCACCGGGACACCATCACGGGAGGAGCACTTCAGCCAACCCAGGTAAGTCATGGGGCCATGTGCAACCACCAGTGGCTAAGGCACAACCCACAAACATGCATGGACACACACCAGAGGTGCATGCTGTCAAGGGAAGTGGCAGGGCACAGAAGCACACACACAACCAGGGATGGGTGAGGATTAACATGCCACGTGGATGGACACACACACACACACACACACACACACAGAACACAATAAACGTGCACAGAAGGCAGGAGGCACACCGACCCAGAACACCAACCCTAGCAACACACATGTCCACAGGCTACCATGCCCACTGCCTGTCCATGTGCCTGTGTCAGATGCTGAGCACCATTGCATATTGGTGTACAATGCAATGCAGGCATCATCATGCACACATAACTGCGGACAGCAACCGGGAGGGTGTGCAGGTGGACTGTGTGTCCACGTGCAGGGCCGGGTACCCACCCGTGCACTGCCCACTGAAACACACAATGCACACAGGGCAGCACCAGACAGTAGCCACGCTGGGAGACAGATCAGTCATGCGACACAGTGCCCCGGCTGCCACGGATGCATGGGTGTCCATGCCGAGACCCGCCAGCACTGACAGGCTGACCACTGGCCTTATGGGGTGGCACCGATGGTCCCCCAGGGGTTCCACTGCGTGAACATGACCGTGCTCATGCAGGGGTCTGCAGCACACCAAACATGCCTGTGCCAGGAGTGCTTGGGATGCCCACAGCTGAACCTGGCATCAACAGGGTGGGAGTCACACGACGCCGGGAATGGGGGGTGGATAGTGCACTGCGTGGAGTCCACGATGCATGGGCACCTGACTGTGTGCCCATTGTGGCCATGACAGCAGTGAATGCCTGTGCATGCCTGTCAATGGCAGTGGTCACATCCTCCCGCAAATGGTCCATCCCTGCCAGGATCAGTGCGGTGTCCCTGCTGTGACGCTCCTCTGCCCACTCCAGAGCCACACGCAGTGCATCCATGAACATCACAAGCCACATCTGCTGCTGGACCAATGCTTGCAGTAGGCGGGTGTGCTCGTCCAAGAGGTCATCAGCCTCCTCGGCATCCTGTCCCTCAGGGTGTGCACTGCCCCGATGATCAGCACCCCTCGAGCGTGGGTGCTGCACACCAGGACCAGGTCTGGGCATGTCCTCAGGCAG
Organism: Neoceratodus forsteri; assembly: GCA_016271365.2. Classification (NCBI taxonomy): domain Eukaryota; kingdom Metazoa; phylum Chordata; order Ceratodontiformes; family Ceratodontidae; genus Neoceratodus; species Neoceratodus forsteri. The sequence continues at coordinate 823,873,837 of CM057455.1, read as the reverse complement.
TGCACAGATGCCGCCGCTGAAACCTGTACTCCCAAGCCCACTGGGTGACTGCTGATGCTGCCCCTCCGGCTGCCGCTCCCCAGGGCTCAGTGGTGCCGCCGCAGTGGCCGCAACAGTCCCACTGTCCTGAACAGTCGCCAGTGCTGCCCCACTGGTGCTGACAGGCACAGGCTGGGACTCCGCTGACATGCAGGCCTCCATGGCAGCACCACCCACAGCCATGGGCGTGAATTGCCCTGCTGTGTGGCCATCCCGTGGCACACACATGTCATTGCCCATGACGGTAGTGTCATCATCACCGGTGACGGACTCTGCATCGGCCACAGCCACAGCATGCTGGCATCTGTGGACACCAGCATGCTGGGACACAGGCAGGGCTTCCTGCACACTGTTACAATGACATCAGTGTGGACAGCCAGGTGACCCCACTGTCGCAATGCTCCATGTATATCTGTGGAGGTGGATGGTCCCTCCTCCAACTCCAGCTGACTGTCCGCAGTGGACAGGCCCACCACCACTGACCCATGCAGATGCTCAGGATCTGTAAGGGAAAGCAAATTCGCATTACTGCGTGTGACCTACCCTGCCTGTCCCCCACAGACAGACCATGACTTACCATGCATTGATGGGTCACCACCCGTCTGGAAGCCACCACCCAGAACACCCTCAATGGCACTGCACTGCATGCTTCCAGCAAGCCTCTCCTCCTGTGGGGTCAGCTGTACCACCTCCGGCTGTCCCCCACCTGTCACAGCTCGTGCTGCCCTGATGGCAGCCACCTTCTCCTTTATCCTCCTCCTGTCTGTGCCCATCTTTTTTTTACACTCCTGCACAGAGCTCTGGTGGCTGCCATGCAGGTTCACAGCACGTGCCACCTCCTCCCATGCAGCAGCACAGTCTTGAGGTGTTCCCCGCCATACACTGAGAAGTGGATCCTGATCCAGGTAGGCCTCAAACAGGGCCTCGATTTCGGCCTTTGTAAAGTTAGGCCTCCTCCTCCTCCCACCACTGTGTTCCTCCTCTCTGACAACCTGCTTGGTCATTATGTAGCCTGTAAGAATGGCAGTTGTTACCTGTGACTGTGCAGTCCCATGCATGTCCCTAAATCCACAGTCCACACTCCCAAACAGCATGCAACTCACCAATAGACTGCAGTAACCGACTATGGTCACTGCAGCACAATGTCGCACTTTTATAGAGCAACCCATGCAAATGAGGTGAGGAGCAACTTTAAGTAGATGCAAATTGCAGTTCTGCGCCATTGAATGGCTGATTAGATGATTTGCATATGATGGGTGAATATCACGCTGTTGTGCTTTGCGCAATTGTGTTGCATGTGCTGAGCCAATGGCGCGGTTCTGTGACATGCGTAGTACACACCTCACTGTGCATGCCCGGGTTGCTGACACAGGCGTCTGCCATGCTGATGACATGCTGTGTGTGGTAGGCAATGCAGGGCACGGCCACCATTGTGCCAGTGGCGTTATAGCGATGGTCACTACAAGGCGCTGTGGCACTGGGCCATCATTGGCGCAATGGGCCAACTGCGTGGTAGGCCACTATGGCACTGGCACACAGGCAGCATGATCGCGTACACGCATTGTGTTCCAATGGCGCCTGCGTGGCCATGAGCCAGAGACCCTTGACCCTGTGCCTGACCTTTGCCCCCTAGGCACCATGCGTCAGGCATGGGTGCACCTCTGTCACGCTGTTCAGTAACAGCGCGATAGGGAATGGCAATGCTGTACTGTGCAGCATCTGCACATGGGGAGCCATGCTACAGAGCACCATATTGCCAACTAGTAGTGAGAGAATGGCACGCAGAAGGGCAGCCCAGTGGTCTGCAATTGAACTTGCCAATCTAGTGGCAATTGTGGAGCCACACCATGGGTCTCTCTTCAGGGAGGCACCCCTGGACAGGGACAGGACCCAAGTGTGGCAGGAGGTGGCCACTGCCCTGGAGGAGGCCACTGAGTGGGGGAGGAGTGCGGAGCAGTACAGGCACCGATACGGGGACCTGCGGAGGAGGGAGCTGGAGCTACTGGCATGACTGCGGGCATGTGCCAGGAGGGGCATGGTGCCACAGCCAGGTAGGGGTTCCGTCAACACACTTTTATCGTCCATATGGGTAACAGTGTTGTATGTGTCCAGCACATGGGGAGGGACCTTCTGGGGTTGGCTGTGGTGGTGTTCACAGGTGTGGGTGGGTGGGTCTGGCTGGGTGGGAGGGACACACCTGAGGGCAGGGGGACTTTGCTTCGGGATTGTACTGATGTTCCTCTCTCCTTGTTTGCCCCACAGGCCCGGGAGAACGCCACCGTTCGAGGGGAGGAGCAGCGGAGGGAGGAAGATGGTGCAGCCAGGTGGGGCGAGGGCCATCACCACCCACCTGACTGGCGCGATGAGGGTGAGTGCCATACATCCATGATTACTATTGCATGCTGTGTGACAGGGTTGGCAGTGGGGCATGGCCACCATACATCGACACCACTGCCATGCATGCAACTTGTTACAGTCAAACCTGTCCAGTGGCAATACATGTCTGGGAGTGCGTCAATGGTGGTCCATGCATGCACCAGGTACATGGTTGTGCCACTGCCTTTGCACCACATAGCCATGTCACTAAACGGCCACGGTGGTGCTGTGCGTGACTTGGCCGGTGGGTGTGTGCAGCGTTCCGCATGGCTGTATACACCTGGGTGGGCAGGTCCTGTGGATGTGATCACTGCTGGTGGTCACACACCATCACAGTGGTATGTCCCATGGCTGTATGCCATGCACAGTGGGCTGGCTGTATGGGGTTGTGCATTCACACCTATTGACTGTGCTCCCTTGTCCTAGGTACCCACCATCTTTGTGAGATACGGGAGGCACTGCGGGAGATCTTGGTGGTTGCACGGGCATCGCTGGACATCCTGAGATGGTTGGATGAGATCAGAGTTCTGAGGAGGCACAGGGCCCAGAGGAGCCAGAGCAGGGAGAGGCACTCCCGCTAAGGATGGATGGCTCGCAGTATTCCCCTACCCCCCTGGATCCACCCTCACACCCCTCCTTCCCCATCCCATTTGTCCACCCCTGCCCTCTACCCACCACCACCTTGTTTGTGGCCCCCCAACCTTGTATATAGTTCCAATGTTTTATTGTATATAGTTTGTATTATTGTAAATAGTTGATCGTTATATATTTTTTCAATAGATTTAATTTTGATATGAATACTGTTGTGGTCTCTGATTTGCAGCAGGCTATAGTTGCTCAGCTGCAGTGGTGTGCATGGCATCGGGGTGGTGCGGTCATGGGTGTGTGTTTGTGTCAGTGTGGCGGTGACTATGGTGTGGGGGTAGCTATCAGTCAGTGTCTGTGGTGTGTGTGTTGTTTCCTGTGCACTGGCTGACTGTGTGCAGTGGGCCATGGTGCGTGCTCTGTGTCCATGGTGCACCCATCGGCCCATCCATGGCCTGTGCAGCTGACACACATGCATGTCTGTGACCTGCATGGTCTGCTGGCATGTCAGTGATGGCAGTCCCTGCAGGGACGCCACTGTACCCGTCACTTTGCTGGGTTGCCTCCTGTCACTGGTGTGGTGCATGCCTGGCTCGGGTGGCACTGTGGGCACCACAGTCATTGTCCCACCTCCATGCTGTGCCTTGTGTGTGTTGCAGGGGATGTGCCCCACTGTCTGTGACTTGTGCTCCGGCCGACTGCTGGTGGTGTATGGGTCCATAGTGCCTGCGCAGGGTGGCTGGCACTCCAGTGCCATGAAGGACTGCGGGTTGTGTGTACACAGTTTACATGGGCCCACAATGGGGGCTTGGTTGCCCCACCACTGAGTCCCTGTGTTGTTGTGCCCTTGGGTATGGGTGGGTGTCTGTCCATACACTGTGTCTCATCCGGTGTGGTGCATGCTTCCACACACCACTGTGGGTGGCTGTGCTGGCTGTTGTGGCCAGTGGTGGGTCAGGGTGTGTCACTGGACTACTGTGCAGGGTGCTGTACCACTGGTGGTGGTGTCAAGGGCATGCCCTGTCCCATGTGGGGTACCTCTTGTGCCGACGCATGGTTGATCTCTCAGCAGTACCTCGGGGGGACTGTGCATGGTGGCACTGTGTCTGCCATTGTTGCATTGCTGTTTGCTGCCACCCGCTGATGGGTGCTCGTGGTGGGGCTGGCTTGCATGGTTCTGTGGTGCACAGGGTTGCAGTGTCACAGTGGGGGGGTGGCATGCATGGGGTTTCCTGCAGTGGTGGTCACTGCTCATGGGGGGTGTCTGGGGGTCACGGTGCAGGGTGTGCTTTGCATTGGGGGGGATGGTGTGGCACGGGGTGGTCAGACCTCCTTGTGTGCCAGTCACAGCTTGCCGGTAGGTGTGATGGGGCATGATGGCCCGGCTGTGGGTTGTTTGCTTGTCTTCATGGGACAGTGGTTATTCCAGCCCTCCCCCAGTTGTGCAGTGCATGGTGTGTGGGGGGACAATGTCTGTTCTGCTGTGTGTTCCTATACCCATCTGTGGCATAGGTGGTGGGCCACTACCTCCCTGGTTATGCAGTTACAGTGCTCTGCTGCTGGGGGGCATCCCTGGTTGTGCTATGGCACCTCTGGACTGCTCAGCTACACATCCCTTGTTGCGCTATAGCACATCAGATCTGCTCAGCTTCCCCTCCCTAGTTGCGCTATGGTGCAGGTGGTGCGATATTCATTCGTTGGCTGTAGGTGCAGTTTTGCCTACTCTGTTTTTGAATATCGCATCTCTTGCACATGGGCGCAATAGACTTGCACTTGCTCCTGCTGTTGCACACTTTTTGGGCACAGTTTGAATATCTGGGCTAATGTGTATGAAGTATACCGGCAGTAACTTATAATATGCCAGCAGCCCACTAAAACAATTTCTAGCCAAAAAAACACATGATGTGTGCTGGATGCAAGGACAACCCATTTGATAATTGATTATTCATACTCAGGGATCAAAGTCATTCTCACAAGGCAGAGATATCTAATCTAAAAGGAAAGAAAACACAGGCATAAAATACAGTTTCAGGAAAGACACGACTTTAAGGTGATCATTCAGACCTGGTTATTTGCTTACAGGAAATGTGGCATGACATGACAGACAATACTGAGCTGAATGGATACCTCACTTTTCATAGACCTGGGATAAAAATAGCCAAGCTAGGAAGGAGGGCTGCAGGCCTACTTATTCATATTAAACTGGTAGTTTTGGAGCAGGTTGGAATAATAAAGGACAACTATTATTTGGATGTAAGAATAAGAGGTCCATCTCACTCACTTATTATTTTCAGCTGTTATATTCCTCCTGTTAAATCAAAATGCTGTTCAAGCAATATATGGGATAATCTTGCTGACTCAATTCAGAAATGCCAGTTAGAATTTCTGGATGCTCATTTGCTACTGGTCGAAGATTTTAATGCAAGAATTGGCATTTTTGATGGACTAAATGACAATACTATTTTGAAATGAATGTTTTTCTTAGAGGGCAATTGCAATAGAACCTCCACTGACCTAAAAATAAACCAACATGGGCATCGTTTAATAGAAATTATGAAAAATAACTTAATGTTTTCTTTAAATGGGAGTATAAAAGGGGGAAATATTGGGTTCTCCTACTTTTTTCACCCAAAGGGGATCCTCTGTCACAGACTTGGCATTATGGAGGGGCCCCCTGGATTTTTGGAACACTCTTGGTTTCTCCTCGAATGAATAGTGACCATTTTCCTTATATTCTTACTGCAAGTCATCTGACTCTTAATGAGCTTCCAGATAATGATGACGGTGGAATTGATAAGGTGGAAATTAGATACTGTAAGAGAATGATATGGTCATTTGTGCTAAAATCTAATATTAAAGCCAAAGTCAATCTGTTTCTAACAGATTGGACTGTGAAATCAACAAAAGAACCCATGCCTGATCTTTTAGATAAAGACTTGCAGGAATTCTTCATAGATTTAAGACATGACTTATGCAATGAAGAGACTTGTAAAAAATTCTTGCCATGCTGCAAAGGTTGGTTTGATTCAGAATGTAAAGTTCAAAAGAGAAAATTAAGAGCAGAACTTAGATACGCCTAATTGAGGGCTGATAAAGTGCTCAAGCATTGAAAAATTCGAGAAAAAAAATGTGCTTTTTCTTAAAGGAAAAAAAAGGTACTCTTTTATAAGAAACAAAGGGATCTTATGTTTGTGCTATTAAAGAGAAGAATCAAAAAAAGTTTTGGACCCTTGTGACCAAGGGTTTTAATGGAAAGACAACAAATTTAGATAACTTTATTCCCATAAACATTTGGATTAACTATTTTAAGAGTATAATGTATGAGCAAGAACAAACAATTTCTCGGCAACCCTATACATTTGTTTCAACACAAAGCACCCTTTAGCCAATTTACTAAACAAGAAGTAATTTTAGCTCTTAGAGATCTAAAACTGAATAACTGACAGGATCCCATCGGAGGTCTGTTTATGGACGATCACAGAACGGGCTTACTTATTGACTACTTTTTCAGTTTGTGCATCTCAGAAAACATCATTCTGACTTAGTGGAAAGGATCTATTATAGTTCTCATACATAAAAAGGAAATAAAACAGACCCTCAAAATTATAGGCCCATAAGCCTAATTGACATTTTGAGAAAATGTTTTCTAATATCTTACTGGGTAGATTACTAGATACAATTAAAACATTAGAGGACTTATCTCCTTTTCAAGTAGGTTTTAGGGAGCAATACTCCACCATGGACAAATGTTTTATTTTAGATCATCTGTATGAAAAATATGTAATTGATAGATTTCAAAAATTGTAGGTGCCATTTATTGATTTTATAGCCACTTTTGATACCATTAATAAGGAGACCCTTTGGACAGTGATGTATTATTGGGGGATTTCTCCAACACTGACTAATACCATCAGAAATGTATACTCTAATACCTGAGTTCAGGTCATGGTAGGTCCACGTGTTAACCTTTCAGATTAATTTATTACAAACAAAGGGGCCCAGCAGGGCTGTAATTTAGCTCCTACTCTATTCTCCATATCCAAAGAGTAACTCTCTATTATGCCCTGCATTTAGCCTATGCAGACAATCTGGTGCTTTTTTCACTGTCTCTTAAAGGTCTGCAAACTAAACTCAGCATTTTAGTAAAATACTCAAATGAAATGTCATTAAAAGCAAATTATATAAATCAAAAATTGTCACATTTGGCACTAAACACACAGAGCATAAATGGAAATTAGACAAATAATCTCTGTGCGCAAACACTGAGGCAAGGGTTACCCCAAAGGGCACTTGGCTGGGAAGCCAAGATTCAAGAAAATACAAAATCACACATGTCACCACAATGCGAAGCATCATGGGCTGCATATGCAAATCAGCACAGAATGTTATGCTGGTTCAACTTTAAGCAGAATTGCATGGTGCCGAAAGGCCTCTCACACAGTTTGCATAGGGTGCAAACAGATGACATGGACATGTGTTTCGTCCTACCAGGACTCATCAGTATGCCTCGTCTGTTTGACACCCCAGTGGATTGAACCAGCTACCCTAAGACGGTCTGTCTGGGTTATGTTCTGGTGAACCCTTTAAAATAAATGGAAATTAGATTCACTGCCAATAGAAGTGGTTAAAAGTTACACCTATTTGGGAATAACTTTCTTATTTAATCTTGCCTGGAAACCACGTCTTGACACTATTCTTACTAAAGCAAAATCTGCTATATTAGGTTGGAAAAGATTTAGTAATATGTTTGAAGGTTTTTTGTTAAGACCATTGCTTAAGGCTATAGAAATGAAATTCAACTCTCAGCTCCATTATGGAACTGAACAAGAGAAACATGTTTTGGTCCTAGATACTGGGTGCCCACTTCCCCAGATAGTGCAATTTTTTTCTTTGCCTATTGGCAATGTCCCTCTAAGGACTGCATCCTTAATACCTCCTGAGGCATTGTTCTCACACAATGTTAGCCACCTAGCCTTTGCCGGCGTAGGACTGCAACTGCAATGTCTAAAGTTTTGACAAATGTACTCACTCTAATACATCATTGTAACCAAGTCTGTAACACTGCTATAATTATGTCCTGCTATGTTACTGTATATATATATATATATATATATATATACACACACATACATTACCTGCAAGTACTTTATGTTATACTTAATGTCATGTTATGTTTGTTGTAGCACTGTAAAATGACAAGGAGCTTTGGAAATGAGTCCCTGACTCAAATGGTTGTAATTCTGATGTGAATATAAATAAAAATAAATAAAATAAAAATACTGGGTGGGCCAAGCGGTCCTTATCTGCCGTCAAATTCTATGTTTCTATGTAATATAGAAATCTGGGAACATAAATTCATTAATAGTTTAGGAAAGTCTGTAATTCAGGTTCATAGGGCAGCCTTAGAATTTTTGAAATCTATCCCAGCATATTTCGTCAAGGCAGAGCTGGGTCTTGATAATTTATGAGCCCTGGTGGAATCCAAAGTGATCAACTTTTGAATAAAAATAAATAAGCTACCAGATTACAGATTGGCTAGGCTATGCTTAGAAGAAAAAAAGAAATGGGACCGTATTGGATGCAGACCCTCTCCATGGTATGCATATTTAAAGATTGTATTGACATTTTATGATCTGTAAGACCTACTGATTATTCTGAAAGGAATATTGTAATAAGTGATCAGTATAAACTTTTTATTAAAAAAATCCTGTTGTCACTTTACATAGAAAAATATCTAGAATGTATTGCTATGTCTAGATTTGTGAAATGGTATGTGGCCAATGACTGAAAATACTATTATAGGTACTACCTTGATGTATTGGAAGACCCTCATTGTCAGAAATTGTTTGCCAGATATAAAATGGAACTTTTTGAATCCAACTTGTTATCAGATAGATTTAGGGGAGCAACTGATCCAAATGACTCTTACTATCATTCTAATAAAAAAGATAAAGGGGACCTACTTCATGTAATGTTAAAGTGCCCATGGTACTGCGAGGCAAGAATGAAATGGATCAATCCAATAACTAAATCCTTATATCAATCTGATGACAATACTATCTTGATCATACTTTTTACTACAGAAGATGGTTATATAATTTATGGAGTGGCCAGATATTTAGTCATCATCCATTAAGTTAGAAAATGTATGATTAAGTGCATGTGTCCTTGACATTGTATACAGTTTCAATTTTTGTAATGTATTTTGGTGTGTTTTAAGATTGTAATGATCATTTTATGATACTGATTGAACAATAAATTTATATCATACCATTCAGACCTCGGTAAACAATTGCCTGCAATTTGAAAATCCAAAAAGATTCCCTTTTAGCCAGAAGGGAATCCAAGTCATCACCTCTTTGTCCCATCATAACTTTCACCATGCCTGTGAAGGATCCTCTGTGCTGTGTTGCACCTTGTTACTGCATTATGTGGGCTGCAAAAGCTGTCTCATCATTTCTATTGGTAATGGCTGTCATGCAGTTCCCCATCCCCCCCTTTAGTTGGCATTTATTGTGGCCAACATAATACACACCACAAACACATGTGACAAGATATACTGCATGGATGGTGTCACAGCTGACGAATCTTCTTATTGTCAGCTGTTAACCTGTGGCAGCGTTAATGAATGTGCTGGTTACTGTGAGGACATCACAGTACTTGCACCCTCTGCACTTGTGTGCACTGGGTGGGAGATATGGCAGCCAGGTCCTGACTGAGTTACATGGCTGGAGGCTATGGGTGACCATGTCACCAATATTCTGAGGCTTCCTAAAAACAATGTGAGGAGGGGAGGTGATGTGTTCACACAATGTGGTTTCAGACTGCACTACATTCCAGTTTTTCCTATGGATCCCTTCTATTTCATTTGTACTTATGCTGTATGTGGTGACAAACTTTGTCCTTGTCTCCTGCTGGAATTGGCAGACTCTTATCTGTAAGGTACACTGAGTTTAGGCTCATTTCCAGGTGCATCCTAGGGTGATGGCATTAAAGAGGTGGTACATGAAAAAGAGAGAAATGGTGCAAGGTACATAGTAACAAGTGAAGATACTGCTAGGTACTAAGGAAAGTGAATAGAACACATTTATATTAATCTAAAATTTAACATTTAACATCCTTATACCAATATTTTCAATGCTCAGGAAACTTATAACATAGAAACACACACAGTGATGGCAGAAAAAGACCAATGGTCAATCCAGTCTGCCCGTAGTTACCTATAAATCTTGTCACCTATTGTTCATACAAGGTACTAGCCCTCAAAATCCATCCCCATTTCTTTCCCTGCTACTACTGTCCAGAGTAACCACTATACCAATTATTTTGTCCCTGTCATGCTTGAAACCATTTATGGTTCTGGAGCCCACTACCTCATCTGGCAGACTGTTCCATGGTTCTGCCATCCTTTCTGTAAAAAAAAAACGTTCTCACATTCCTCTTGAACCTACCTACTGTCAGTTTCCACTCATCTTGTCCCCATGTCCTTCAACTGTTACTCATTCTAAATTGTACTTTACAGTGACCTTGTTTATTCTTTTCAGGAACTTGAAGGCCTCTATATCACTCCTTTGTTGTCTGGTCTCCAGTGTGTACAGATTCAGTGCCTTCAGCAGATCCTCATAAGGTATGTTCTGCTGGCCCTGAATCATCCTTGTCACCATTTGTTGCACTGTCACTAGTCTGTCCTTATCTTTCCTGAGGTGAGGACTCCAGGACTGGGCACAGTACATCAGATGCAGCCTCACCAACAGTCTATAAAGAGGTAGTAATACCTCTTTTTTTCCACTGTCAATACCCCTTCTAATACATCCCAGTATCCTATTTGCCTTACTATAGGCCTTGTTGCACTGGCTTGATTGTTTAACTCACTTAATCCTGTAGTGCATGGTGGCCATTTTGAATGAGGTTAAACATAGAACATTTTGACTTATATTAGTGCTATAGGGTTGAGTTTTTAATGAACTTACTAATGAGGACTCCTAGATCTCTTTCTTCAGCCATAGTGCTCAGCTTTACTTCTCCAGTCCAGTATTCTATCCCGGGGTCTTGTTCCCTAGGTGCATCACCTTGCACTTTATGGCATTGAATTTCAACTGCCAAAACTTAGACCACTTCTCTAGCCTTAGCAGGTCACTCTGCATCTCCCTAATTCCCTTATTGCTGTCTGCCCTCCCACAGAACTTAGTGTCATCTAGGAGATGCAACTTGCCCTGGCTTCCTTCACCAATATCACAGATAAACATATCAAAAACTATAGGATCCAGGACACAGCCCTGTGGCATCTCACTCATGATCGTAGGGTCCAGGACAGATCCCCGTGGCATCCCACTCATGACCTCCTTCTCTTCTGATTTGACACCATTAATCACAACCCTCAGCTGCCTCTCCTTCAACCAATATTCTACCCATCTTAGTATGTCCCTTGCCACACCCAGATCCTGCATCTTCTTCAGCAATCCTCTGTGAGGCACCAAGTTGAAAGCCATGCTGAAGTCGAAGTAGAGTAAATCCATGGTGTGGCCCCTATCAAATACCCTCGTCACCCAGTTAAAGAAAATTGTCAGATTGGTCTGGCAAGATCTCCCTGCCACAAAACTATGATGTTTACTATTCTGGAGTTTGTTGCTCTCCATGTAGTCCACGGGGTCCTATTTGACCAGTGACTCCATCAGTTTACCCACAGCAGATGTAAGACTGACAGGTCTGTAGTTGCCTGCTTGCTCCTTATATCTCCCCATATGAAGAAGAGCCACCTCTGCTTCCCTCCAGTCTTTTGTAACTACCCCCATCTAAATTAGCCATTGAATAGCCCTACTAGGGGTTCAGCCAGTTCTGCTGCCATTCCTTGAGTACCCTTAGATGCACCGATCAGGCCCTGGGCCTTATCTATCTCTAGGGTTGCTAGCATTTCCCAGACCATTCTGCTGATGAATACTGCTACCTCATCTCCCTTTATGGCTGCCTTGATGTCACTCTCTGGCAGGAGCCTACTGTCTTCCCTTGTGAAGACAGAGTAAAAGTAATCATTAAGGATGGCTGCCTTTTAAACATCCTCCTATTACCCTACCTCCTTCAGATAGCCTAACAATTCCCCCTCCTTTCTGTCTTTGTTCCTTAATATACCTAGAGAACTGCTTTTCCCCACCCTTGACCCCTTCTGTAATATGCAGCTCAGTGTCTGTTTTTGTTTCTCTAACCACCCTCTTTGGTTCCTTTTTTCTCAGTTCATATTCTCCCCACTCTTCCTCCTCCTCCTTCTCCTCCTCCTCCTCCTCCTCCTCCTGCATTTCCTTGTTCCTGGTGAAGATCTTTTTTTTTTGGCTCTCGCTGCTTCCCTGACCCTTCACTGCTTCCCTGATTCTATTTGGCCATAGCTGATAAGAAGTGAAAAAAACAAGCATTTATCAATGCCAAGTGGTGCTTGCTGTCATTAGTAGTGGAAGTACAGGAGTTAGACAGATGCTGTATAGGAATGGCAGTGAAGTATTGAACTGACGCCAACTCCACCCCCACCCTACAGAGATGGACATGCATTGGGGTGTGCTTTTGGGTTATCACCTATAACAGTCATGACATTTCCCCTCACCCTACCCTGCAGACACTTACAAGTGTTGAGGTGTGCTTTGGAGAGTTTGGGATTTACACTCAGCTCATTCCATAAGGAAATACACTGAAATGGGTGCAGTACAGGAGAATGGTGTGAACTCTGGGGCCAAAGGGTCCAAGGCATACCTCGATGCCTGCCACTGGCAGCAGGGTGGAGGTGGAATGGCATGAGCATTACTGTCGACAATCCCAAATCACACCCCTGATGCCTGTCAGTCCCTACAGTGTAGGGCGTTTTGGTCGAAAACCCTAACACCCTGGGCATTTCTTGGTATTTTTACTCCAAGTTTTCAACATGGGCTTTTTCTAACCCCATCACATGAACAGTGACACTATCAGTTTGTTAGCCAAAAGGTGATTTTGCACAGTGACTGTGCCACTTGGCACCACAGGTGCAAAAACACATTTCGAACATGATGTGAAAAATGACACCTGTACTGTTCATGAGGAGGTGTAAAAAATGGCAATGTTGAAAATCTGAAGTGAAAATATAAAAAAAAAACGGTGAAGTCATGAGTGTGCATAGAACAGCGCAACGCATACCCGAAATGTAATTAGTTTGGGGATATTTTACAGCAGATTTTCAACATAGGCATTTTGGGGGGACTCCTCTCCTGAATACTGTCACTGTGATTTTCTTAATCTGTCCGGAACACTGATTTCCCACAGCGACCGTGCAATTCTGTGCCAGAAGTGTGAAACACATTTTGGTCAGGGTGTGAAAAATGACAGCTGTACTGTTCATAAGGAGGTGTGGAAAAATGGCAATGTTGAAAATCTGGACTGAAAATATTATGAATTCGTGAACTTACGAGGGTGCATGGGAAATGCACAATGCATGCTCGTACCACAGTCATTTTATGGACTTTGTCACCAAATTTTCAACATAGCCAGTTTGAGACCTCTGCTCATGAACAGTGTCACTGTAATTTTCTTAATATGTCCCAAACATTGATTTTGCACACCAACCACACCATTGTGCGCACATACAAAAAATACATTTTGGTGAGATGTGAAAAATGACAGCTGTACTGTTCATAAGAAGGTGTGGTAAAATGGCAATGTTGAAAATCTGAGTGAAAATATTAAAATGCTTGAAGTTATAGAGTGCGTAGGAACTGCTTAATGCAGCTCATAAAACAATCATTTTGGGAAATTTTTTCACCAAATTTTCAACATAGGTTTTTTTTGGGCCTACATCATGAACTGTGACACTGTTGTTTTGTTAATCAGTCCCAAAAGGGGGTGCCACGCAGTGACCGCGAAATCACCTTTCAGGACCAATTAACAAAATGACAATGACTGAGTTCATGAGGTGGGGTCCCAAGAACCCCATGTTGAATATTTGGTGAAAAAAATTCCCCAAAATTGCCAAGATCTGCACCAAAGTTGAAAAAAAAACATTTATGCCATTATACAGCTTACTGGCATTTCTTCAGTTCACGGTCGGCTTTGAAGAGTGCAGACATGCTCCTGGTCCACCGAAGATCATTACGCTGGGCTATCCAGAGATAAGTGTGGGGTGAGGTGGGGTACACAGAGGGTGGGCACAGGTTGGGGAAGGGGGCAAGAGAAGCAACTAGGGATTTTTTTTTATTCTAGGTCTTTTTTTTTTTTTACACAGATGACGGGGGACTTTTGCCACACTGGGGTGGACTCCTAGCATGACACCAGGCAGTTTGTTTGGGGGGGGACAGTGGAGCTGATGAGGGATTTGGCACCCCCATTGGCCAAAGAGACTTTTGCCATGCGGGGATGGGCTCCCATCGTGGCAGATGGAAGTTTGTTTGGGGGGGACAGTAGAGCCGACAGGGGATTGGGCACCACTGTCGACCATACAGTGTGCTGGGGGGAGGGACGCATGAGCCAATGGAGATTGGGCACCACCCACAGTAAACAACAAATGAGAGAGGTGCATTATGCCAACTGGGATTGGGCTACCCTGTCGGCAAGTGAACTTGGGAGGGGGTCATGCCAACGGGGGGATTGGGCACCCGTCAGCTTTTTTATTTTTTTTTTATTTATTGAAATGTTTCACAAGGAAGGCACACTGAAGGGTGGGTGGTGGCTTTCTGTCAGATTCCTGGGGACTGTGAGAGGCCAATGGAGAGGCCGTCGCCATGGGAACACCATGCAATCAGCTATTTTGGTAGCTTGTAATGCACCAAAACAGCTGATTGCATGGTGACATGGCCGAATTTCTTTATACATTGTGGCATGCTACTTAACTGCTGATGCAATGTGTTTTTTGCACTTGTGTGAAAGCAACACAAAAATCACCAGATAGCTCATCTTTAAACAAACCAGGTCTTCACATTATTTAGGAAAAATATAAGGTATAGTAGTGTTATCCTAGTTCTTTGACCTGAACTACAAAATAGCATGCAGCAGATATAATAGTGTTATCCTAGTTCTTTGACCTCAACTATAATATAGCATGCAGCATGGTATGTTTCTTTTAGAATTGATGGGCTTGTTCACTTCACATCTCCATGGTAACCTATTTCCACTGTTTCTCTGCTAAAAATTAGCCTCAGTGTGAGGATTGTAGCCTGGTGTTAATGTGAACATGTCCAGGTGATCTAATGAATGTGCCACTACTGGCAGGTGAGAACAATTTGTAGGTTCTACAGTATGTAAAGGAAAGACTTGGAGCAAAGAAAATTCTGAGAAGTGCAGCCATAAATTGTAATTATTGCATGAAAATAACAAGGTGTACCCCATGAATAAAGGATAACATCTGAAAAGAAATAGTTAATCTTGTCTCTTAAAGTTGCCTGCATGTGTTTACAATTTAGATGCTTTGCTAATTAAAGAGTAGTACAGTTTCACATTCCTCCTTTAATGCAGTTGGGGATAAGGGTCCCACAGGATGAACTCTGTTATTCAACTTTTTTCTTTAGTGCAAAGAAAGAGGGGGATGCTCTCTGGAGACACTCTGTTCCTTCAATTATGATTAAACTACTGAATTCTGAACAGCTGTTTTCCAACAGTTCAAGGTTGTTTTCCCACACTGTTATTAACTTCCACAGCTTTTGCTGGAAAACCTGGTGAAATCAAGGAATATATTGAAATCGCAGAAAATAAAATGAAGACTTGTAATTTCTGAAATGTGAATATAGTACTTAGCTAGTAGACTATATGTCTATCAAAAATAAGTGGGAACTTATGTGTCTTGTCTGAAAGTGAACCAAAAACCTGAAAATGTAGAAAGTTATTTCTAAAAGCTGTTTTAAAATATCCCGTACAAAAATTGATAATTTAAATTATTGATGATTGAAAGCTGTATTAAAAAAAACAACTAAGTTTATGCCTTGATGGTTCCAAAGTTAGTCTCTTCTAATATAATGTATTTGAAAAGGGCTAATTTTGGAAACATTAGGGGTAGAATAATGTATATTCATAAACTTATGAAATTACTGAGGATTTAAATGATAGATAATTGAAACTATATCTATATATAGTAACACTACTATGATGCTGTTCTGACTTCCAACTTTAATTTAAAAAAAGTAAGATTTTCTCCCTAATGGTTTTAAAAGTTAGTCTACTTTAATGAAAATTTCTTTTAAAAAGACTTAACTTTGGAAGTCTTATGAATAGAAAAATAGATATTGCCAAACTTATGAAATTATTGATAATTTAAATTATTGACAATAGAAGCCATATCAATATTACTTTTCCATGTTGTTTCCCTGACCCCAGGCTAGCTTTTATTTAAATCATTTAGATTCTAGTCATAATCCAAGCCACTGGTTTTGGTTTTTTACCAGCAAATCCAGTAGAATTCCAGCATTTGCACTGTCAACACACCAGTAAAAACACAGAATTTCATAGAATTTGACATTTTACGCCAGATAAGTAAATCTACAGACCTTGTATTTTTCTTATAGTTGCTTCCTACACTACTTTCAGTTTGCTTCATTTAATGCTCTGTATATTAAGTCTTCTTTTACTCTGATTATTTATACACATACTAAAAGAATGACTGAAGAATCCTGGTAAAATCCAGAAATTAGACTTACAATCACCAGTGCAATTCCTGGAATTTTCAAGCCTTGAAAGTGGAACTTCATTACATTAATCATCATAAATCAGTGGCAATGGTTCCAACGTTAGGGCCAGATATTCAAAACCTTGCCCCGGGGCAGAATTAGCACTTCCCGGTGTGCTAAATTAGCTTGGAACCAATAGCCCACTATTCAAAGGGATAGCCCCGGTGCTAAACCTGCTGAATATAGCGTGCTAATGAAGCCAGGCAAACTGGACTGGAGGCACAGTGCAAAGTAGCCTGGGAAGTAAGACAGCACTGAATATAGAAAATAAGACAGCTCTGAAAATAGCAAGCAGTCAGGCAATGCAAACACCCACAGAAACACAGTGCAGAGTGGAGCCGGCCACGCCCTGGAGCACAAGCAATTAAGTACAGTCCTGAATGTGACCCCAAGAGCAGATAGCAGTATACACCCCAGAAAATGTCACACATACACAGCCATGGCAATGGCATGTAACACTACAGGACCCAAAAACGGAATCCAAGTAAATGACAAACCCCTGAAAATACCCCTTGCACCCAAAAATGGCACCAGACACAGTAATGTAAAGAAAGCAATATATACTGTATATGTATTCAGAAATGCAAAACAATAGTCAGAACAAGCAACACAATGCAAAGAAAACAGTAAGGTGAAGCAGACAACAAAACAGAATGCAGTAACCTCAATAGAAGAAAAAAAAAGGGAAGAAAGGCTGTCAAACAAGAAAAGGAACAGCAGTACCCCAGCAATGCATGTGGGGAGGCAGAAAAAAAACTGGGGCAGCGCCCTCAATGTCCAGCATGCTGCTGTGATGTGGGAGTAGGCAGTCTTGTTTCAAGGATGGCCACCACCCTCTGGGTCTCTGAAATAATCATGGCCTGCTACTTGATGAGCGTCCACTGCTGCCTCACTATCCTGCGCAGGAGATCATCCCTGCCCTCTGACTCTTTGGGGGGTGTGGCCCACAGTGAGCTCCTACGTGTACCCATAGGAGGAAGGAGGACCATGTCAGGATGGTACATAAACAATAAAGTGCAAAGTACACCCCAGGCCGATGACCCATGGGTGGACAGCATGTCCCAAAAACCATGCCTTCGCAGTCACACAGTGGAGAACCCCATACACCACCCAACATGCACCTGTATGCTACAGCATGAAACCACAGGCTGTACCCATCCAGTCCAAGTACACATGAAAACACGGAAGGCAAAAGCCAACACCACAGAGCAGAGGACACCCTATGGCCCAGTGGAGTACACACTGACACAGTGCAACAACACAGGCACACCCCCCAGGTGACCAGGACAGTGGCCCAGAGCACAAAGGAAGCTGTGTAACAATATACCAGTTAGGACATTCTGCCCAATGGAACAGTGCAATGAAGAAGACAGTTATTTCAGAAATACCACAGGAATGCATACAGCAATGCCACACTGCAATGGACTATGACCTGTACTGGACAGATGCAGGCCATGCAGTGGGCTCCCCTCCCCCAACCCAACAGCAGGAGCATGATGGCAGTATGCAATGTGGACATGCAGTGGACAGTGTACCCCACGTCAATGTGGACACACAGCCCAGCAGGACAGCAATACACTATGTGCCCATGTCATGGACACAGTAAACTAGGCCAACTCAGTATCACAGCCCTATCAACCGCCCCCTCCCCCAATAGCAGGGCAGTAGTACGCCATGCGCCCATGTCATGGTTACATTAGACCAGGCAAACTCAGTAACACAGCCCCATCAAACACCCCCCTCCTCAATAGCAGGATGGCAGTATGCCATTTGCCCATGTCATGGACCCAGTAAACCAGGCCAACTCAGTAACACAGCCCCATCAACCGCCTCCATCCCCATGTGATATAGGTGACTACATACACCATGGGGAACATCAACACCACAGCACAGGACACAGGGTGCAGCGGTGCAGACCATATGGGTACATGTGTCACTACAAATGTCCCAGGAACTGTGTGTCCATGCTAGCATTGAACAACACCACCCAACCACAGCCATTGCTATGTGATGAAGACATACAACATGACAGCTAAGTGGCAGGACACAGCCATACCACTGTACCCATGACTGCGTACCATGGACTCAGATGTGTGGTGGCCAAGGCCTCAGCAGCAACCATCATACAATCAACCTGCTGCACATGCAAAACAGTGTGTGAACAATGTATGATACACATGCAATGCACCCTGACAACAATCACTGCTCTCCTCTGCCCACTGTGCGTGGTCTGGCAGCCTCCTGCTGTCCTTCTGTGGCCTCTGGTCACCGCGGTCTACAAGGTGAAGAGGGAACACCACTGGTAGTACCTGCATGATTGCCATGAGAAAACCCACCAATGTCCGTGACACCTAGTGGTAGTACAAACCACAGCACCCCCCCACTGGTGCCAAATGTCGCATGGCACACAGCATGCCAGTGTGCAATGTGCCTCCAATGCAGTGTACATGCACACTGCAGAATGCACCCCACACAGTACCATGGACAGAGGTATGGTGGGACCAACCTTGACCAGTAGTGTACACACTGTGAACCACACCCACAGCTGCATGGCAATGAACATGCACAGGGTGTGCTATTGCAAAACCCAAGGGCATCATACACACAGTAGTGGCATGCATATGGGAGGGGACACATACATATGCACATACACAGATCCATACACTCACATCTGTACAGACACACACACACATGCACGCATGCACAGACGACATGCAGCCTTGTGGCACAGATATACACCTACCTGGCACTGGCACTGTCCCATCACAGACCATGCTCTTGAAGCACTCAAGCCACTGGGTCTCCCTCTGCTGCATGTCTACATAGTGGTGGCGACACTGCTTCCCATCCCTTGTAGTGCTTGTCTGCTGTGTCAGGTGCTGGGCAATGGAGACCCACACCTGCCTGCATGGCCTGTCCCCCTCCCTGACTGCACCAAAGAGCTGCCTCTCTCGCTGCATAACCAGCTCCACCAGGCTGGCCAGCTCAGCCTCCTCTCACCTATGGTCCCTCTGGACCACTGCTCTGACTTGTCTACCAGAAGGCATTTCCAGTAGTAGCACTGCTGTCATGATTAAGAACTGCACCCAAGCGCCACTGCCACTCTCTGTTATGTAGGCCTGCAATTTGACTCCCACATACCATTGTGCAGCACTAAGCGGGTCTGAGGCTGTGCAAATGCATTAGCACTGCACTAACCAGAAATACAGGAACTAGGCATGCGTGATCCTACCATGACCCCAATGCATCCTGGTGTTTCTGCGCATGTACAGTATGCCATGCACTAGCCTCGCTGCATGGCACAATCACGGTAGCGCAGCGCAGTGGCAGGTGGTATTTTTGACTGGTGCAAATGTGTTTACCCAATGCTAAATTTTGCCAGATTCAAAGGCAGCATGCAAATGGGCCTACTTGGGTAGTCGGAGGGCAATCCGCCCCATTACCATATCATTACAGCCTCATTTGCATGAATTACTGTGTGGATTGCCCAGCTGGGCTATTTAAGGGCTGCCTGAACTCCACCTGAAGGGCGTACAAGTACTGCAGGATGAAGCAGGAGTATATGCAGCACAGATGCAGGGCCCAACATGTCATACGAGGCAAACATTGCTGAGCAAGATAGGTTTTACACAGGACTGGCAGACAGATACTGCACCACTACATGATGTGTGTACTGTTACTCTAAACTGGTGACATGTACTATATGTGTGTCAGCCGTTGTGGGCCTGTGTGTGTACACATCATTGTTGCCTGCAGTGCTCCTGGTAGCAGGCCTCTGTATACACAGTGACCGCAGGTGAATCAGGCAGGTGTGCACAAGAATAGCATTGCACTGCTGTGTCATGGTCAGACATGCATACGCTGTGACTATGGCCCTGTATGCACACACTGCACCACATATGCACCACGTATGGCTGCAGCATTGCCATCACTGATTCGCACTGTGCCAGGGGCGGTTAGGCCCACATGGCCATTGCGTGCCATGGGCATTTGTGTTGTGTGATGTGCACTGCCCATCACACACTGAGACACAAACACATGCACCCACACAGCTACACACAGTCAGTCACAGTGCACAACATGTACTATACAGTACAACTATAATAATGACAGTTCAGTCGGCACTGGCTGAAGAGGTGAGAGGAGGGCTGTGCCTGTGCTGGCTCTATTACAGGATGGGGGGAGCTGGGTGGTGGGCACTAGGGTTTTACGGAGTGCACGACTGTGGGGGAGTTTCAAACAGGCCTTAAAATCATTCCTTTAGAAAAGAGCTTATGGTAGCGATTACTGTTAATGTGGTTTGTACTGTTGATTTTAATGTGATGATGTTTTTGTTTTGTTTGTTTTAAATTGTTTTAACAGTACTGTGCCTTGGTAATCGAAAGGCGCATTATAAATAAAGTATTATTATTATTATTACCTGCTGGGGTGGGGGTGGGGGCCAGTAGATCACCAGGCTAAGGAGGTCCTCAGTACTATAGTGACAATGGCAGCATCACAAATCAGGGCATAAGGCAAAAGGGAAAAAGGCACAATCGGGGATCGGGGGCGGGCATGATAATGTTTTATCACTACTGAAAAAATGCACAATTAGGGATCAACGGGGCATGCCAGTGCTTTATCACTACTGAAAAGGGAACAGTCAGGGATTGGGGGGGCATGATAATGTTTTATTACTACTGAAAAAGGCACAAACGCAGATTGGGGACACAATAATGTTTTATCACTACTGTAAAAGGCACAATCAGAGATTGAGAAGGGGGGGCATGATAATGCATATTTCATACTGATAATGGCACAATCATGACCAGTAGGGGGCCACAATGCTGCCTATGGGCCAGCTCTCCCAGAGGGAGATTTTCTGAGTACCCTTAGTCGAGCCCTAGCTGGTCTAAGGGTACTTAGAATTTCTCCTCTGGGTGAGTTCTGAGCATCCCAATATTAGGGATGAGGCAGCTTGCATCTGCCACATGCCCCTTGCCTCGTGTGGCAGCCCATTTGTGGATGCACGGGCAGTGCAAGCCCTGTCTGGGGCAGGCAGCCTGTGATTGACGCAGGCTACTTTTGAGAATAGCTCTGGGGCAATGGATGATGCAAGGTGCCCCTTGCGCCATTTCTGTTTGCAGCAGGCACCTTGCGTCACTCTCAGGGCTTTGAGAATCTAGCCCTTTGAGTTTTGTCACTTGCACCAAATCCTCCTCATTATCTCTTTATTTGACTAGATTATTAATGTATTTTGTATAAGACTGACTTAGCCTTATTCATAGATCTCGTATAGTTTTAAAATAATATTGTACACATTTAGCAGCTTGTAAATGTTACTTAACCGGACTTCTGTTATATTTCTTATATTTCTTATATTTCTAGCACACAGCACTGAAAATATACGCATACACATTATATAATATATATATATATTTCTATATAACAAACCAATCACACACACACAAAAAAAAAAAGTACATAGTCATGTGGGGAGTAATGCAATGTAATGGCTGTGGGGCAGCAGTTTTCCGGGAGTCTTTCTGGAGGCTGAGATGCTGCCCTATTTGCAGACAACTCTCTGCCCTGAGGGAGGAAGTTGCCCATCTTCAGGCCACACTGGACAGCAGTAAGAGAACCTTCCCCCAGGCCAGACTTGATGGTAGGAAGGGAACCCCACCCCATCCAGGGAGCACCAGAGCCACCACCACTACCTCAGAGGTTGCAAAGAAAGCACAGCAGTTGGACCACAGTGGGCTCAGGGAGGGTGAGGAGGGTGGAACAGAGGCACACCCAGTCAGTTGTTCCACTCCACAATCCATACACCATTCTGGGGGAGCACAGCTCCCCTATGGATGCACCCACGGAGGAGATTAAGGAGGCTGAGGACACCTGTCACAAGGGAGGCCCACAGGAGGGAGGCAAGGATGCCACAAGGAAAGGAAGCAGCTCCTGGTGGGGACTAAATTATTAGGGGCTAGAACTGGGGGAGCAGGGAAAACTGAAGTAAAGTGCCTGCCTGGTGCCATGGCTTGTAGGGACAGGAAGCATCCTCAGGATCACGAGAACAGCTGCACGGGAGTCTGAGCTGGATGTCAGTGTCCACCTAGGGACAAATGACTTGGCTCAACATGAGATTAGAGCAGTGCAGAAGGACTTTTAGAACTGGGAGGGGCCTAAGACAAGTAGCACACACAGTAACCTTCTCAGAGGTGCTGCCTGTAAATGGCATGAGTGAGGCAAGGGTACTTTGCACCATGCAGTTTAATGAGTGGTTGAAAATGGTGTGGAGCACAGGGTTTGGCTTCATTGGGGACTGGGGTTCCACCTGAGGACACCAGCCTATACTGGCACGATGGTCTGCATCTGTCCAGGAAGGGAACAAGTCTTTGAGCAATCGGTTTAAATGCTTCATTGGCAAGCTTTTAAACTAGTCAAGGGGGAGGCACTGATGAGCAGCAGGAAAATCCCAGCCTCCCTACAAAACAGGGTACTAAATGAGAAAAGACCGAGGTAGAAAGGTCAGTGGGGATGCTGCAACAGAAAGAAAGCCATCAAAAAATGGAGAGCAATGAGTACCAATGCATGTAGTCTGAGTAACAAGCTTCCTGAATTAGTGGCCTTGATGGAGGAGGAACATCTGATATCGTGGTAGTCACAGAAACATGGTTCACACAAAACCATGACTGGGACATAAACATACCAGGATACACTATCTACAGGAGGGACAGGGAGGGTAAAAGAGGAGGAGGAGTAGCTCTTTACATAAGGGAAGGAATCAAAGTAACAGAACAAAAGAGAAAACAGGGAGGAGAAGAAGCACTGTGGGTAAATTTGGAGACTGGCAATGGCACCACAATCCGCACAGGGGTTGTATACAGACCCCCTTCTCAGAGGGAGGAAATGGACAAGGAAATGATAGAAAGTATACTTAGTATGACAAAAAAAGGGGAGATATTGCTGATGGGTGATCTGAATATGCCAGATGTTAAATGGAGTGCAGTTGCCACAGCCACTTCGAAGAGTGGGGTTATTCTAGATGCCCTACAGGGGGCATGCCTTAGACAACTAGTATTGGAGCCCACTCAAGAGGGAGCAATCTTAGACCTGGTTCTCTCAAATGGAGATGAAGAGAGGATCACAGATGTAGAAGTGGTAGCCATCTGGGAACTAGCGACCATCGAACAGTATGGTTCACAATAAACACAGCAATAGAGTCAAGCCACCAAAGGCAAAGGTACTGAACTTTAGGAGGGCTGACTTTCACAAATGGGTAAGTGCCTAAGGAATGCACTAGCACATGGGCAGGAAGGAGGGTGGAAGAACAATGGGAATAATAAAAACTGCCATCACAGAGGCAACAAGCCTTGTGTGAAGCAAATAAACAAACTAAATGATGTAAGAAACCACTATGGTTCTCAAAGGAAGTGGCAGGAAGGTTCAAGAGAAAAGAAAGCTTGGGGAAGTACAAGGAATCGCAGAAGGAGCAGGACAGAGAACTGTATCAGTTAAAGCAAAAGGAAGCTGGGAAGGCAGTCAGAACAGCAAAGGCCCAAACCAAGGAAAAGATAGCCAACTCAGTTAAGAAGGGGATAAAACCTTTATAGGTACATCAGGGAGTGAAGGAAGACCAAGGGAGGATAGTGAGGCTTAATAAAGGGGGAGGGTGGGCAGAGGAGACTGTGAAAAGGCAGAGATACTAAACAAATATTTTTGCTCAGTATTTACAAAGGAAGAGGGGTGTACCTAGAACAAACAGTAGAAACACACTGGATACAGAGAAGTTGATACCAGCCCATTTACAGAAGAAAGGGTTCTGAAAGAACTCTTAAAACTGAAGGTGGACAAAGCAATGGGGCCTGATGGGATTCATCCCAGAATTCTAAAAAGAACTAAGGGTAGAATTAGTGACACCACTGACTACCCTGTTTAACAAATCATGGGAGGATGGGGTGGTACCCGAGGACTGGAGGAGGGCAGATGTGATTCCCCTTCACAAAAGTGGGAGCAAGGCAGAAGCAGGAAACTACAGACCTGTTAGTTTAACCTCAGTGGTAGGGAAAATGATGGAATTACTTCTGAAGGAAAGAATTGTCAAGTATCTAGAGGCCAGAGGGGCACAGGACCCAAGGCAGCATGGATTCACAGCAGGAAGGTCATGCCAGACAAATCTGATAGATTTCTTTGACTGGGTGACCAAAGTAGTAGATCAGGGAGGGGCTGTGGACATGGCCTACCTAGACTTTAGCAAGGCATTTGACACAGTCCCACACAAAAGATTAATATACAAGTTAGCTAGCCTGGGAGTGGGTCCCAAGATGACAGCCTGGGTAAACAATTGGCTGGAAATTAGGACACAGAGAGTAATAGTAAATGGAGTCCACTCTGATGAAAGGTTACTAGTGGGGCACCGTGAGAAATCAGGGTAGCTGACCAGTCCCTTCAATGTCTTTATAAGCGACATTGCAGAGGGACTGGAAGGAAAAGTATGTCTCTTTGCAGATGACACAAAGATCTGCAACAGAGTTGATGCACAAGGTGGGGTGGAAAGGATGAAAAGGGACTTGGCAAGGTTAGAAGAATGGTCAAATGTATGGCAGCTTAGATTCAGTGCTAAGAAGTGCAAGGTAATGCACCTGGGAAACAAAAACCCAGGGGAAGAGTACACAATGGGGGGTGAGATACTAACAACAACAAAATGGAAAGGACCTGGGGTAGTCATATCAGATGACCTAAAGGTGGGCAAGCAATGTGAGAGGGCAGCAATGAGGGCTGGGGGATATTGGGATGCATAGGGAGGCATCACCAGTAGAAAACAGGAAGTTATTATCCTCTGTACAGACAGCTGGTCAGACCCCATCTGGAGTACTGCATGCAGTTCTGGAGACCCAGTCTTCGCAAAGACATAGACAGGATGGAAGCTGTCAGAGGAGGGCAACTAAATGGTGCAGGGTCTGCGCCAGAAGACATATGAGAGACTAAAGAAGCTTAATATGTATAGCCTCGAGGAAAGGAGGGAGAGGGGGGACATGATAGAAACTTTCAAGTACCTCAAGGGAATCAACAAAGTCCAAGAGGGTAGCATCTTTCAAAAAAAGAGGTGTGCAAGAACAAGGGGGCACAATTTGAAGATAGAGGGGGCGGCTCAGAGGTAATTTAAGGAAGTATTTTTTCACAGAGAGGGTTGTGGATGCATGGAACGGCCTTCCAGAGGAGGTCGTGGAGTCAAAAACAGTGGTGGAATTCAAGCATGCATGGGACAGTCATAAGGCAATTCTAGGGGATGGGGGTAGGAAAAAGTAGGCTGCTGGTTAACTAGGATCTGCAGCTTATCCAGTAGGCAGGGAAATGGGCAGACTGGGTGGGCCAAGCGGTCCTTATCTGCCGTCAAATTCTATGTTTCTATGTTTCTATGTTTCTTTGACTACAGTAAGTATTTTTTTCTCTTTAATACAATCTGACAATATTGTTCTTGAGGGTTGTGACAATATTTTTATCCAAAAACTGATCAATCTTATGTGCACAGTATGATTTATGCTTACCAGCCCTAACTGTGCGCTAATCAGGAAATCAGGTGTTCTCTCGGGTAATTTTAACATTTGTTTGTATAGAGAGAATTTAGTATACAATCCAAAATGTTCAAATCTGAAGTTCCCCATACTTCTGCAGCATAAAGTTCCTGATTTAAAAGTTTGGCATTTATGGCTTTTATCATTGGCACCACTGATGAGCCTTCAAAGATTCTATTGAACCTCTTTAATGTCCCTGCTGTAATCTGCATTTTGGAACTAGCATATTTAATATGCCTACTCCATTTCATATTGCAACTAAACATTACACCCAAGTATGCAAATTCTTGAACATATTCCAGAAGTTTTTCTGCAAGATATAATCTTTTATATCGTTTCTTACTACCAGGACATCACTTTTGTTTTACTAGTATTGAGAATAAGATTTAGTTTAAGACAAAGTGTATCAAGTTTTTTTAGCCTTCTTTGTAGTCCTAATCTAACATACCAACATACTAACATACTATTTGCCAGCAGATTAGGCCTTACGGTCTATCGAGTCTGCTAATCTACTGGTAGAGAAAATTTTTAAATCATCAGCATATGCCAAAATAGGTACATAATGTTGCAGGATCTTTGAGGGGTGATATTCTGATTTATTTAGTTCAACTATTATTTCATTTACATAAATATTAAGGAGAGTTGGAGCACACTCCCATATTAGTTTCAATCTTTTTCAATTAGACTCCCATACTTAGTGTATTTGATTTTGACCCATGTATTGGTATAAAGCCATCTTATCAGGACCAATAGATTTTAAGCATTCCCAAGTTCCCTTGGTTTAACCCATAGGTAAGATCTTATGATGGAGTTGAATGCTGCACAAAAATCTGCAAAAGGTTTATTTGTTGTTGTTGTTGTTGTTGTTGTTGTTGATGATGATGTTGTTATTATTATTATTATTACTATACAGTACTTTTCTAAATCTAGAAATAACAAGGAGGGAGTGATCACTTTCTGCATGGAATATCATGAATATCTATTAAGATCAAACGATAAAACTAGGCCATAATCAAAGATGGATTGGGCTGACATGTCGAAGTAAGTTGGAGCTCTGTGTTCATCTGATTGTATCCTCACATTAAGGACAGTGGACATGTTATCATTCAATAATTTTATCAAGGTAAAGCCATTAGCATTTGTCATGGAACCTAAGGACTTATGATATACTGTATGCACTGCTTCTGCAATGGAATTATTAAATAAGGATCTTGAAGGTTATCCATTAGATCAATACATGCATTAAAATCACTGACCAGAAGAATATCTGCTTCAGGGTATTTAGCCATGTAAAATTGTATGCTAGCTGAAAGAAGTTCCTATAAATTTATTAAGTAATATTTTGAAAAGCTATGTGAAATATAAACATTGCCCAATAGACATTTTAGACTTCCTATTTTTATAAGAGCACTATGAAATGATCATTAACCATCAATGATCCTCATATTCAGATGGTTAGAACAGCACTTACCAGGATTAGTGTGGTCAGACAGGACAGAGGCCATACACAGTGGCCCCTAGTGCATGGTGCTAACCCAGTAGTGCTTATGTGCAGAATATACTACTGTGCCCATGCAAATGAGGGATCCCTCTTGTATACAGGGTGCATTGGCATATTCAAGGTATATTCAAAGGTCCTGGCAGTGCTAAACAGCCTCCATTGCAGCTCTGTTAAATGCTTTCAAAACCCTACTCTTATCACAGTGCACAGAGCTGCCCAGCAGTTAAGTCCTGAGTAGCAGACTGACAGCAGGAGCTATCATGCCCTGCTAGTGTCCTCCATCCCCAGTCCCCAGTTGTATTTCCTCAACCTGTGTTATCAATAGATCCTCAGTGTCTAGTGGTCTCCATCAGAATCACCAGTCAGGCACCCCCATCCTGTGTGTTAAACAAGTCCCTGGCATCCTGTGGTCCCCCTAATAACTGATTTATTGCCACACCTGTGTTTTAAATAGATCCCAGGTGCCTAGTGCTTCAACCAGCACCCAATCAAAAGTCATAACACCCTTTCTCATCCTACCCACTCAGGCCCATCCACTCACTTTCCATGGTGGCCCCCACCTACCCCACCTGGCAGCCCACCCCCTGCAATGGTGACCAGTACAGCCCCTCTACTTACCACCTTGGCTAGCTACTGTCAGAGTGACAGGGAGCAAGTGCATGCCTACTGTAGAAACAACTTTTCTTTCCTTCCTTCCTTCCTTCGTTCCTTCCTTCCTTCCTTCCTTCCTTACCAGACAACATGTTTAGAACCATCAGCAGTTTTCATGAGACTCATTTTAGAAGATTCAGTGAAAGTGGTGGTAGCTATAAGACACAACATTATTGAGGTAGAGAAAATTATGGCTTAATTTGTGAACTCTGCAGAGTATATTAATTATAAAAAAAGGCATTAGAAGATGCAGTTAATTGTTAAGATGAGAGAATTTCAGCCACACAGAAGACAAAATTCAATAAAGATATAACTGACTTAAAAATAGAAGAATTTTAAATTGGAGTAATTCTAAAAAAAGACAGAACATGGCAGTGATACAACAGTAAACAGTTAGGCAGAGACTGTCTTGTTGTCTTCTTTAGATGGAGAACCCCAGCTGCAATGGCAACCTGTATGGAAGAGACAACAGAGATACCAGTATCAAGGCCTACAGTATCATAGTCCACAACTAATGAGAGTCAGCCTACCAAGAAAACTACTAGGTGAGATGGTCCATTACAGAAACAATGGATTTGGGTGATGGCAGAATTCAGTGAACTGCAGATGGAACCACATATACTAAAAGAAGGTAAGACATGCAGTGTAACAAACATATCCAAGTATACACATATGAAAACAAAACTTAGTTTACTACAGAAAGGAGGTATTGTTGTCCCTGCATGATCATTTAATGACTTTGTTACTAGGACTGACTTAAACAAATGTATTAGAACTTTGAACCTTAAGCATTTTAACCAATACACAGAGTCACAGATGAATACAGATGAAGAACCCAGTGCAAATAAGATAAACAATTACAGCCTCAGGAAATGTTAAACCTTTGTAGTGAGGATGAAGCCAACTGTGGTGATGTATAAAGGGTTATGTGAGCAACAACTGGAAGAATTTTTTAGAGGATCCCCAAGCAGAGTTTGTAAACAACACACGAGAGGAATTTTGTGTGATGGAATAGGCGTCACAGAATAAAGACATTGTGATTATGGAGATCAGACAAAGTAGGTTCAATTGTTATAATGAATGCAGATTATTACGAATAAGAACTATTGGGACAACTAAGTAACACATTGTTTTACTGTAAGCTTAAATCAGACCGTACCACAGAATTAAAAAAGGATATTGATGCATGTCTAGAAAGCGCTTATCATAACAAAGTCCTTTCTAAACAAGAAACATTCTTTTTGATGGTAGAAGCCTCAGTAAGGGCAACAATATGTACTTGCCCAATATTCAAATATGTGTGCAGAAATTGCCATGCCACTCTATTGTAGTATGCATAGGATCTGTAACAGAGCTCTTGGCAAAATGTGTTGATGAAAATATAAAACAAGTGGCTGGTAGCTACTTATTGTCTGTGAGGAATACTGGGGATATTTTGACAATGCTAAAAAATTTGAAGGCAGAGCAGAATTGGTATCTAGCGGCACTGGATATTGGTCGCTTTACACTAATATCTCCAACATAGAAGGAATGTCAGCTTTACAAAAGAGCTAGGTTGAAGTCTACTACAAAAAGGAGGTATTATAAACTATCAAACAGGATGTGGTCTGTAAGACTATACTTCCTCTGACCCGCTATGGTGGGGTTCACTCAGTAAAAATGAATGTACTTCCCCACTTTCTAATCTTACTTCAGACACTTCCTATATCAATACCTAGAGCTTACTGGAAGGAATTTTGTACTACTCTGCTTACATTTATTTGGCCAAGATAAACAACCCAGAAGCTCTCACTCTGTGCTTTGCCTCAGTGGGGTGGGGTGGGGGCTGTGTCTCCCTCATTTCCAGAAATATCATCTGGCAGCTCAGGGTCCCTGGTTGTAAACATGTCTTAAACAAAGGAGCGATGTGGGTTGGTATGATATAGAGCTCCAACAATTGGCTCCCCACCCATTACGGACACTGCCAACAGTACAATATCCCCTCAGTTTCTCCATACAGTTAGTAATCCTTGGACTATTAATTTATTTATTTATTTATTTAAATTTTGATAACTGGGTAAGCTCACTGAGACCAGAGGTTCCTTTTTCAGGGGCAACCCAGGATTAGTTACAATGAGGCAATGGTTACATACAGTAGACAAGAAACATTTTCATACAACAGACTAGACACATTTGTTAGGATTATTGCATACAAGAGTGACTGTAATTACGGTTGACAATACTGCTAGTACATAAGGCACTATACTTTGAAGTAGCAAGGGTCATAGTAGATACATACATTGAAATAAGCAAGGGACGCAGTGGTCGTAGTTGAGACCTGCATGGGAAGGGGGGAAGAGGGGGGCTAACGATTGCAGCCACAGAGGCTGAGTTCAAGGAGATATACTTTGAGGCCCAACTTGAAGCCTTGGAGAGAAGGCCTATTGACCAGGTTAGCAGGGAGAATGTTTCATAAGTGAGGGGCAGCATATTTAAAGGAATGCTTGCCTGGGTTGGTACGGACCTGTGGGATGTCCAGGGGATGGCCAGCTGAGGATCTTGTATCACGGTAGTGTATTCTTGGGTTGAGCAGACCACGCAAGTGGGGAGGAGAGCCGGTGGTGGTGAACTTGTAGGTCAGGCAGATAGAGGGGTATGCTAATTTGTTCCGTAGGGTGGGCCAGTGGAGGTCTGCAAGGACCTCACAGTGATTAGACACACTATCATTGTGTTACTTAAGAAAATTAACTGGCACACCCAATTCTCTCAGTCCCCTTGCTCTTATTAGATATCAGAATGACTTTACTCCTCCAAAACTCGATATGGGTTATCGTTATTGGGAGACACAGGGCCTCACCCGTTTTACCCATTTTCTTCATGAAGGCACTTGCACTGTATGTCCTTCCAGCAACTGCAACAGAAATACACATTGAGAAGGGAGGATCACTTCCGCTTCCTGCAGGTCAGGCATTTCATATTGCAACAGCCACACCTTCATGAGTTAAAAAGACCTCAGACAGGGCTGGAGGAGATTTTTTATTGGTGGGTCATTCTTAGGGCTAAGGTCCTTCCACTTTCTCAGCTGTATAAACTATTACTAGATCAAGTCCCCTCACTGTCCAACTCTGTCCAGCTTAAATGGGAACAGGAATCCAATTTGACCATGCCTGAAGCCCAATGGGATTCTAGGCTCACAGGGGATGGTCAGTGACAGCTTCACGTACTTGGTGTGAATTTCATTGGAAAATTGTAATGAGGGTCTTCAGAACCCCGACAATAACAAGACATTACCAGACTACCCACTCTGACCTCTGCTGGTGGGCATGTAGACAGGTTGGCTCCCACTGGCATGTTTTTTGGGGTTGCCCTTCTTTGGTACCTTATTGGCAGCAGGTTCATGCGTATATTCAAACCCTTTTTGGCATCCCATTCACTTTCTCCAGTTTGCTACTTGGTTTGGTGGGGACGGTAGAGGGGAGCGGATTTAGGGTGAAACTTTATCATATTCTGTGAGTGGCAGCCTTGAAATGTATCACATTTTCTCAGTGGAAAAGTAAGGTCTCTGAATTGGAGTCCATGGAACAAATTACTGCTACTCTTTGTCTGAGATGGGAGAAATGTTTGGAAATTTGGCACCCTTGGCACCTGACGGAGTCCGTAGTGGAGAGCTGGACACGCTGTAGGAATAGAAGTACTTGAGTCTTGGTGTTTTCATTTTGGCCTTACATAGAAGGATAGTAACTCCTCGAATTTAGCTATAATACACTTTGATCTTTTAACCTGCTGGACCAATGGAAAGGGATATCCACTCCCCATCCCATAACCTCATGCACAGATACACCATACTTATTGGGTTTATTGTTCTACTGTGTTTTATTAAAGTTGTTCTAAACTGTCCACCATTAGAATTATTATTGAACTCCCTATTTGAAAGCAGTTTTGCCTGATCGGGCTCTTCCTGGGGACGCTTCAATAGAAGAGTCTATTTTGAGATTGGAATGTTTAGTATTTTGGTCCCTGGGAAACCAGACTATTTACTTTGTATCATTTGAATTATGGAATTTATGTGGTATGACTAACTGTTTGTAACTATATCTTTGCAAACTGAAATAAAAATTATGTTTAAAAAAAAAGAAAGGAGGTATTGTTGTCCTTGCATGGCCACTGAATGGCTTTGATACTAGGACAGGCTTATAGAAATGTATTAGAACTTTGAACCTTAAGCATTTTTTACCAGTAAACAGAGTCACAGATGAATACAGATGAGGAACCCAGTGCAAATGAGATAAACAATTACAGCCTCAGGAAATGTTCAGCCTTGGTACTGCTTTTGCCACTTGCAACTAGTTTGTCTCCTTGACTCACCTCTCTTCCCATTCTAACTGTATCCCCATTCTAATCCTATCCTGCATCTTCAGCCCTCTCTATGAGTGTCCCACATTCTAAGTTGCATTTTTTCAGCTATATCACACCCTTCTCTCCATTTACATTTGTATCAACTCATATTGCTTTATACTTATCACCTATCACTGTTCCTCTACTACAACTTGTGAATTGCTGCACTGTTGTAATTGAACTACATGTGTATATAAATATTTATGCTGTATTTCCCCCTACCCCTTCCCCTGATTGCTGCACTGTTGCTATATTTCACTTTTATGTATATTTATTCTGTATTTCCCCTTCCCCATTCCCCCAAGTTACACCTGGAAATGAGTATCAGCTCAGTGTGCCTTCCTGGTGAAACATTTTTAACTAAATAAATTAAAATAAATAAGTGATTACTCTGAAGCAAAAATAGATTCAATTTTACAGATGCAGCAACTGCCATGGGCAGATATTTCCTGAAATTTCTGTGATATCTTTAGAGAAATTATTGCCTGTGTGTAGTAATTCAATAGGGCCAACAGAGAGATTCTCTTTAGAAATGTTGTGAAATGTCTGGAAATATTTAACCATGGTGTTTGCTGTAACTGTACAGATAGTGGAAAAGGTTTTGAAACACAGATAGTGATGGCAGAAAAATACCAATGATCCATCCAGTCTGGTGGAAAAGTCTTCAAAGACTGAATTTACTATGCAATAGTAACAGTTCACAAGCACTCAGAAAGGTAGACACAACCTTGAATTTCTAACCACCTGGTAAATTTATTCTACAGATTTCATGTGCTTTCTTTAGTATACACTCTTTGTTTGAAGCACAGTCAAATAAGAGAGTCAGCACATATCCATAGCGATGACTAATGTTAGACAATCCTGTTCTGTTTTCACTATCACTCCTGGTAAGAAAAAATATCATCATGGCTGTATTGCCTAGTCCATTAGGTTAGCTGACTGCTTAATACGGTGTTCGCCCAACACTTTTTAGTGGGGACCACATTTTTCAAACTCAGCGGCCATTTTGCTATGTAGCTAGAGTCCTTCCTTGTGTGTGAGCCGCTTGAGCTGCACCTTCCCTCAGGTACTTAGAGCACGGAACATTGCGTGCTGATGTTTTGGAGGGAATCTCCTTCCTCAGAGGTTTGGAAGAGGTTTTAAAATGTAACAATTTTTGTTTTATGGGTGACTTCTGTCTCTAAACTTGGAGCGCTGCAATGGGGAGCATCCTTTGCCCCCAACCATGCAACTAACTGCTTGGCCTCGTGGAACGAGGTACAGTAGTAATTGGGAGATCCAGATGTAAATCCATTTATCACCTATATAAACTTTTACAAATGCTATATGGATGATATATCCATTGTGTGGAATGGGAACTTGAAAAAACTGCAGCAATTCATCATTTATCAAGTACTCAGTAATAATAACAAACAAGCAATGGTTTTCAAAACCAGAAGAGGTGGCACAATTCAATAAACATTGTTACACATACTATGTATGTTCCATGTTTTGTAACAAAGGTCAACAAATCATACTATTTAGTGCCCTTTTGGTGTGGTTCATTACTCCAAGATTTGCTGGATGCTGAGTCAGCATGCCTCTGAACTGCTGATGTCATTTGTATTGCAGATGTATTGTGGCTGTTAAGAAGTTATGTTGTTACAAGAAGTGTAATTTTGGTAACTACATTGCTGTTGATCAGTGGCTGCTTTAGAGTAAGTTTTGGTCAGCGGTTGCTTTTAGAGTAAGTTCTAGTAGGGGTTTTATCTGTGTTAATTTAAACTAGGGAAGGATGAGTTAGCCACTGGTAAGGTGAGCATTTTAATGTGGAGAAAAAATAGCTGAGCCTGAATCAAGGTTAAGTAAAAACCTGTCTAGGAATAGACAGTGGGCTGGCTACTGTATAGGAATCCTCTTAGTAAGGTTTCAGAACAGCATATTATAGTGAGAAAAAAAAATGTGCCCTACAGGGATTTGAACCCAAGCCCCCAGAACACTGTCCCAGTGCTCTACCACTGAGCTACAGGCTCAAATGGAAGGACCTGAGGTTCCCAGACACACTTCTGTTCTCTGGCATTGCATATCCTACAACTAGGAATAATCAAAATGAAAATTAGATATTTTTGATGCAAAATTATTTACTTATTTTTATTTTACTGGGAAGCCTTAATAGGCAATGCCCTTTTTCATAAGTGCCCAGTGAGAACAACAGTCGCAGGTTAGCCACTACTTAGCAGTTAACTCACAAATTGTAGTAAGCAAAAATAATGTGACCTCCTGGGAACTGAACCCAGTCCCCAGGAATGCAATCCTGGTGCTCTACTGCTGAGTTACAGGCTTACAGCATTGGCCCTGGGGTTCCCAGATGTACACTACTTCCTTTCTCCAGTATTGCATATTCAGCAACTAGGAACAATCGAAATAACAGATGTTTCTGATGCAGTATTAGCCACTACTTAGCAATTAAATCACAAACTACAGTAAGCAAGAAATAATGTGACCTACTGAGAACTGAACCCAGGCCCCCAGAAAACCATTCCAGTGCTCTACCACTAAGCTACAGGCTCACATGGTTGGACACATTTCCTTTCTCTGGTATTGCATATCCTAAAACTAAGAATAATCCTGAGCAATTGCCTGTATTGAATGTTGGGTGTGAATGAGCACAGCAGTCTTTATCACAACAATAGGTTCCATGCCTTTCACAATGGACAGATTAAAGAGACTACAAACTTTACGCTAATATGTCACTCTCCCCTGACTTCTGCACAGGATAAAGTGATTAATTTAAACCATTTCTGTGCATCACTGGCATCGAACATGATGAAACCATACTCATAGAAACATAGAAACAGAGAAGTTGACGGCAGATAAGGACCGCAAGGCCCATCCAGTCTGCCCATTTCTTTTTCTACCTTATAAATGTGCCGTCGGCTCTTGCTCTGTCAGTGGCCTATCTATTCATACTCATTTGCATTGCTCCCTTATGCCTATCCCATGCCTGTTTGAAGCCCTGCACTGTACTCATAGGCACCACTTCTTGAGGTAGGCCATTCCATGCATCCACCACCCTTTCCGTGAAAAAGAATTTCCTCACATTCCCCCTTAATCGGGCCCCCCTCTAATCTCATGCTGTGTCCTCTTGTCCTGCTATTTTTCTTACATTTAAACATGTTAGACTCTTTCACCTTGTTAATGCCCTTAAGGTGTTTGAATGCCTCGATCATATCACCTCTCTCCCTCCTTTGCTCAAGGGTATACATATTGAGCTCTGTTAATCTGTCCTCATATGTCTTCTGATGCAGTCCCTGCACCATTTTGGTTGCCCTTCTCTGGACTGCCTCAATTTGGTTAATGTCCTTGTGAAGGTGTGGCCTCCAATCCATGCGCAGTACTCCAGATGGGGCCTAACCAGTGTCTTGTAAAGAGGGATTATTACTCCCTCTTACGACTTGTGAGATACCCTACTAATACACTCTAACACCCCCTAGCCTTACCTACTGCTTTAGAGGTCTGCTTGGATGATTTCAGGTCATCAGTGATGATGATGCCCAAGTCTCTTTCTTCCTTTGTGACTGCCTAGCAACTCCCTCCCAGCCTATAGGTGGCTTCAGGGTTTCTCTTCCCTATGTGCATGATCTTGCACTTCTTTGCATTAAATCCAGTTGCCACTCTTCTGACCATTTTGCTAGTTTATCCAGATCTCTTCTCATTCTGCCCACCCCATCTGGATCATCTACTCTGTTGCAGATCTTGGTGTCATCTGCAAACAGACAACCTTACCTCTAGTCCATCTGCAAGGTCACTAATGAAGATGTTGAAGAGGACTGGCCCCAGGACTGATCCCTGAAGTACCCCACTTGTGACTTGCATCTCTTCTGACTGTATACCATTTACCACCACTCTGTTTTCTGCCGTCAACCAGTTTGCCACCCAGTTGACCAATGTCTGACCCACCCTGAGCCTACCAGCTTATTTATCAATCTTCTATGTGGAACAGTGTCAAATGCTTTGCTGAAGTCAAGGTAGGCGACATCAACTGCTCCTCCTTGGTCCACCACTCTGGTTACCCAGTCAAAGAAATCTATGAGATTAGTTTGACAGGACCTTCCTTTTGTAAATCCATGCTGTCTTGGATCCTGTGCCCCTGTGGATTCCGTGTGTTGCACTACCTTTTCCTTAAGGAGTGCCTCCATAATCTTGTCCACTACTGAGGTAAGACTGACTGGTCTGTAGTTCTCTGCATCCTCCCTGCTACCACTCTTGTGGAGCAGGATCACATGAGCCCTTCTCCAGTCTTCTGGGACCTCTCCTGTGCTCAGAGACTCACTAAACAGTTCTGCTAATGGCTCTGCTAGTTCCACCTTTAGCTCCTTAATTACCCTGGGATGTATGCCATCAGGTCCCATTGCCTTATCCACCCTGAGCTTAGCAAGCTCTTGTAGGACCCTTCCTTTTGTGAAGGGAGTAGTGCTCACCTCCCTCCCCCCTGTGTCCATGGTGCTGAGCTGTGGGCCCTGCCCTACCTTCTCTTCAGTAAATACTGAGCAAAGGTATCTATTTAGGATAGATGCTTTTACATGTTCCTCCTCCTCCTCACATGCTCCCTTTTCTCCATTAAGCTAAGCAATACCCCCTCTGGACTTTCTCCTTTCACTAATGTATCTACAGAAAGTCTTGTCACCTTCTTTTACTGTTCGTGCTTGTGTTTCCTCAGTTTGGGACTTTGCCTGCCTTACTGCCTTCCCTGCTTCCCTTAGGGCAGTTTGGTATGCCTCCCTATCTTTATCCCGCTGTGTTCCCTTATATTTCCTGAAGGCCAGCCTTTTGGCTCTGACCTTTTCTGCTACTATATTTGAGAACCAAAGTGGTTTCCTTCTTCTTTTGCACTTCCTTTTCTGTCTAACACAATGGGATGTTGCTTCAAGTATTGCATCCTTAATGCCTGTACTCCCTTTGCCTGTACTCCCTCACCTGTGTTTCTTTTTGCCAGGGCTAGCTTAACTCTGTTGGCCATCTTATTAAAGTCAGCTCCTCTGAAGTCCCATATTTTTGCCTTGGAATGGGATGATTTAGATGTAGTAGCCAAATTGAACCATACCATGTGATGGTCACTCAAATACTCAAATCAGTTAACTGATTTTAAGTTAAGTCTGAATTCTGATTCCACTTTAGCCAATTTAATGAGGAACTGTGTACTTTTTTTTTCCATTCTATTTATGCCCTTTTACCTATGTTGGCAACTGGACCCCCAGATTACATTTACCATAGCTTCTCCTGCTTGGGCCAATACTTTGTCATGGATAATCCTCCAAGCAGAGTGAACGCCACTTCTGACAGGATGCTTTTGGTCCATCAGAGAGCAAGCTGGATCAAGGTTGAGGTGGGTGAATATACCCAGGCAGCTCTCCCTTAATGACAAGACCCATTTTCCAATTTTCTTCCCTCCCCATTCCTGAGGTGGTGCATGTAGTAGCACCATGATGTGAGCAGGCTGAACATATCAACTTGTTGGTGCCTGTTTCTGCCCCATCCCGCATCAGTGTCCCTCTAGCAGCACTACTACCTTTTCCCACTCAGATGGCAGTGTTGTGGTGGAGAATACATCCCTCCCTCCCTGGAGGAGAAGAGCATCCTCTGAGACATGCAATCCTCCCCTCATCTGTCCCAGAATGACCCAAGATTTCTCCCAATCCCATGACACTAGCATCAAACTGTATACTTTTTAACCTTTTATACACATTATACCTCCATCAGATAATACAGCTTTCACGTTCTTTTGCAACAACCCCTCATCTTTACTGCTGTCCCAGTTAACCTGTGAAAGCACTGCAAGATTATAATTCCCCATGATTAGTGACATTTCAGGTATGACGATCTGTGTGATGAACCCAACTGTACTGAAAGTCCACTAAATATACCTACTGTAGACTAATGAAATAATTCCCAATTGCAACTCACTGCTGATGTTTTGATCTGTACTTGAAGGGCTGTTTATTAGTTTGAAGCATTTTACCTGAAACTACTGTAAATCTTTTTATTTTTACTGTCTGTGAACTGTTTTGACAACAAGCAAAACTCCCTGGCCCAGCTATTCAAACTGCCCCCAAAAAGTGCGCAATAGCAGGAGCAAGCGCAAGTCTATTGCGCCCATGTGCAAGAGACGCGATATTCAAAAATGGAACAGGCCAAACTGCGCCTACAGCCAACGACTGAATATCGCACCACCTGCGCCATAGCGCAACTAGGGAGGTGAAACTGAGCAGATCTGATGTGTCATAGCACAACAAGGGATGTTCAGCTGAGCAGTCCAGAGGCGCCATAGTGCAACCAGAGATGCCCCCCCAGCAGCAGAGCAATGCAACTGCACAACCAGGGAGGTAGGGGCCCACTACCCATGCCACAGATGGGCACAGGAACACACAGTAGAATAGACATCATCCCCCCACACCCCATGCACTGCACAACTGGGGGAGGGCTGGAATAACCACTGGCCCATGGAGACAAGCAAACAACCCACAGCTAGGCCATGGTGCCCCATCATACCTACCGGCAAGCTGTGACTGGAACACAAGGAGGGCGGACCACCCCTGCGCCACACCATCCCCCAATGCAGAGCACACCCTGCACCGTGACCCCAGACACCCCCCCATGAGCAGTGACCACCACTGCAGGAAACCCCATGCATGCCACCACCCCCACTGTGACACTGCAACCCTGTGCACCACAGAACCATGCAAGCCAGCCCCACCATGAGCACCCATCAGTCGGTGGCAGCACACAGCAATGCAACAATGGCAGACACAGTGCCACCACACACAGTCCTCTCGAGGTACTGCTGAGAGACCAACCATGCATCGGCACATGAGGTACCCCACACGGGACAGGGCATGCCCCGGACACCACCACCAGTGGTACAGCACCCTGCACAGTATTCCAATGACACACCCCGACCCACCACTGGCCACAACAGCCAGCACAGACACCCACAGTGGTGTGTGGAAGCATGCACCACACTGGATGCCACACAGTGTATGGACAGACACCCATCCATACCCAAGGGCACAACAACACAGGGACACAGTGGTGGGGCAACCAAGTCCCCAGTGTGGGCCCATGTAAACTGTGTACACACAACCCACAGTCCTCTATGGCACTGGAGTGCCAGCCACCTTGTGCAGGCACTGTGGACCCATACACCACCACCATTCACCCGGAGCACAAGTCACAGACAGTGGAGTACATCCCCTGCAACACACACAAGGCACAGCATGGAGGTGGGACAACAACTGTCATGCCCACAGTGCCACCCGAGGCAGACATGCACCACACCAGTGACAGAAGGCAACGCAGCAATGTGACGGGTACAGTGGCTGCCCTGCAGGGACTGCCACCACTGACATGCCAGCTGACCGTGCAGGTCGCAGACATGTATGTGTGTCAGCTGCACAGGCCATGGATGGGCCGATGGGTGCACCATGGACACAGAGCACGCACCATGGACCACCGCATACAGTCATCCAGTGCACAGGGCACAACACACACACCACAGGCACTGACTGATAGCTACCCCCACACCATAGTCACCTCCACAAAGACACACACACATACCCATGACCGCACCACACCTGACGCCATGCACACCACTGCAGCTGAGCACCTATAGCCTGCTGCAAATCAGAGACCACAACAGTATTCATATCAAAATTAAATGTATTGAACAAATATATAAAATTCAACTATATACAATATTACATAAACTATATACAAGGTTGGGGGGGCCACAAACAAGGTGGGGTGGGTAGGGGGCAGGGGTGGACAAATGGGACAGGAAAGGAGGGGTGTGAGGGTGGGTCCAG
This sequence comes from Neoceratodus forsteri, assembly GCA_016271365.2. NCBI lineage: Eukaryota > Metazoa > Chordata > Ceratodontiformes > Ceratodontidae > Neoceratodus > Neoceratodus forsteri. The sequence goes on along the minus strand of CM057455.1, from coordinate 823,833,255 downwards.
GGGGTAGGGGAATACAGGGACCGATTGATCCCTAGTGGGAGCGCCTTTCCCCGCTTCGACTCCTCCGGGCTCTGTGCCTCCTCAGGACCCCAGTGTCATCTATTCATCTGAGGATGTCCAGCGATGCCCTAGCCACCAGTAATATCTCACGCAGCACCTCCCTGATTTCCCATAGATGGCGGTTACCTAGGACAAGGGAGCACAGTCAATAGGTGTGAATGCACAACCTCATACAGCTCGCCCACTGTGCATGGCATACGGCCATGGGACATACCTCTGTGATGGTGTGTGACCACCCGCTGTGATCACATCCACATGACCTGCATACCCAGGCGCATACAGCCATGCGGAATGCTGCACACGCCCACCGGCCAAGTCACACACAGCACCACTGTGGCCATTTAGTGACATGTCTATGTGGTGCAAAGGCAGTGGCACAACCATGTACCTGGTGCATGCATGGACCACCATTGACGCACTCCCAGACATGCATTGCCACTGGACAGTGTTGACTGTAACAAGTCGCGTGCATGGCAGTGGTGTCGATGGATGGTGGCCATGCCCCGCTGCCCACCCTGTCACACAGCATGCAATAGTAATCATGGATGCATGGCACTCACCTTCATCGGGCCAGTCAAGTGGGTGGTGAGGGCCCTCGCTCCGCCTTGCTGCTCTTCCTGCTGCCGCTCTTCACGGGCATGGCAGCATTCCTCCGGGCCTGTGGGGCAAACATGGAGAGAGGAACATCAGTACAATCCCATAGCAAAGTCCCCCTGCCCCCAGGTGTGTGCCCTCCCACCCAGCCAGACTCACCCACCCCACACCCTCTGAACACCACCACAGTCAACCCCAGACAGTCCCTTCCCCCATGTGCTGGACACATACAACATTGTTACCCATATGGAAGATAAAAGTGTGTTGACGTAACCCCTACCTGGCCATGGCACTGTGCCCATCCTGGCATGTGTCCGCAGGCATGCCAGTAGCTCCGGCACCCTCTGCCGCAGGTCCCCGTATCTGTGGCGGCACTGTTCAGTGCTCCTCCCCCATCCTGTGGCCTCCTCAAGTGCAGTGGCCACCTTCTGCCACACCTGGGTCCTAGACCTGTCCAGGGGCGCCTCCCTGAACAGTGGCCCATGGTGTGGCTCCATAATAGTCACTAGGTTGGCCAGCTCAATTGCAGACCACTGGGCTGCCCTCCTACATGCCATTCTCACTGCTCTATTCAGCAATATGGTGCTCTGCAGCGTGGCTCCCCACGTGCAGATGCTCTGCGGTACAGCACTGCCATTCCCTGTCGTGCTGTCACTGAACAGCGTGATAGAGTTTCGCCCATGCCTGACGCATGGCACCTAGGGGGCAAAGGATGGGCACAGGGTCAAGGGTCTCTGGCACATGGACACGCACAGCGCCATCGGAACCTAATGCGTGTAGCACGATTGGCTGCCTGTGTGCCACCGTCATAGCGGCCTACCGTGCAGTTGGCCCAGTGCACCTATTATGGCCCAGTGCCACAGCGCCATGTAGTGACCATCGCTATAGCACTACTGGCACAATGGTGGCCATGCCCTGCATTGCCTACAGTGCACAGCACATCATCAGCGTGGCAGACGCCTGTGTCAGCAACCCAGGCATGCGCAGTGAGGTGTGTACTACGCATGTCACAGAACTGCGCCATTGGCTCAGCACGTTCAACACAATTGCGCAAAGCGCAACAGCATGATATTCAGCCATCATATGCAAATCATCTAATCAGCCATTCAATGGTGCAGCACTGCAATTTGCATCTACTTAAAGTTGCGCCTCACCTCATTTTCATGGGTTGCGCTATAAAAGTACGACATTGGGCTGCAGTGGCCATAGTCGGTTACTGCAGTCTATTGGTGAGTTGCATGCTGTTTGGGAGTGTGGACTGTGGATTAAGGGACATGCATGGGACTGCACAGTCACAGGTAAAAACTGCCATTCTTACAGGCTACATAATGACTGAGCAAGTTGTTGGAGAGGAGGAACACAGTGGTGGGAGGAGGAGGAGGCTTAACTTTACCAAGGCCAAACCGAAGCCCTGTTTGAGGCTCACCTGGATCAGAGCCACTTCTCAGTGGACAGCGGGGAACACCTCAAACCCATGCTGCTGCATGGAAGGAGGTGGAACATGCTGTGAACCTGCATGGCAGCCACCAGCGCTCCATGCAGGAGTGTAAGAAAAAGATGGGCATGGACAGGAGAAGGATAAAGGAGAAGGTGGCTGCCATCAGGGCAGCACGCGCTGCAACAGGTGGGGGACAGCTGGAGGTGGTACAGCTGACCCCACAGGAGGAGAGACTTGCTGGATGCATGCAGCGTAGTGCCATTGAGGGTGTTCCGGGTGATGGCTTGCAGACGGGTGGTGGCCCATCACTGCATGATAAGTCATGGTCTGTCTATGGGGGGGCAGGGTAGATCACATGCAGTAATGCGACTTTGCTTTCCCTTACAGATCCTGAGCACCTACATGGGTCAGCAGTGGTGGGCCTGTCCACTTAGGACAGTCAGCTGGAGATGGAGGAGGGCCCATCCATCTCCACAGGTGTACGTGGATCATTGCGACAGTGGGGCTGCCTGGCTGTCCACACTGATGTCGTTGTAACAGCTGTGGAGGAAACCCTGCCTGTGTCCCAGCGTGCCAGCATCCATGGATGCCAGCATGCTGTGACTGGGGCCGGTGCAGAGTTTGTCACTGGTGATGATGATGCTAACGTCATGGGCAGTGACACGTGTGTGCCACGGGATGGCTACACAGCAGGGCACTTTGCACCCATGGCTGTGGGTGGTGCTGCCGTGGAGGCCTGCATGTCGGCACAGTCCCAGCCCATGTCTGTCAGCACCCGTGGGGCAGCACTGGTGTTTGTTCAGGACAGTGGGACTGTTGCGGCCACTGTGGCAGCACCACTGAGCCCTGGGGAGTGACAGCTGGAGGGGCAGCATCAGCAGTTGGCCAATGGGCTTGGGGGTACAGAGTTCAGTGGTGGCATCTGTGCACCACCTGTGGACATGCCCAGACCTGGTTCTGGTGCACAGCACCCACCCTCAAGGGGTGCTGATCATCAGGGCCATGCACACCCTGAGGGACAGGATGCCGAGGAGGCAGATGATCTCTTGGACGAGCACACCTGCCTATTGCAAGCATCAGTCCAGCAGCAGATGTGGCTTGCAACATCCGTGGATGCACTGCGTGTGGTTCTGGAGCAGGCAGAGGAGCGCCGCAGCAGGGACACTGCTCTGATCCTGGCAGGGATGGACCGTTTGCGGGAGGATGTGATCGCTGCCATTAACAGGCATGCAAGGCATTCACTGCTGTCATGGCCACAATGGGCACACAGTCAGGTGCCCATGCATCGCAGACACCATGCAGTGCACTGTCCACCCCCCGTTCCTGGCATCGTGCGACTCCCACCCTGTTGACACCGGATTTAGCTGTGGGCATCCCGAGCACTCCTGACCAGGCATGTTCGGTGTGCTGCAGACCCCTGTGTGAGCATGGTCGTGTTCACACAGTGGAACCCCTGGGGGACCATCAGTGCCACCCCATGAGGCCAGTGGTCAACCTGTCAGTGCTGGTGCATCTTGGTGGGGCTGCCCATGCATCCATGGCAGCCGGGTCACTGTGTCGCGTGACTGACCTGTCTCCCAGCGCGGCTACTGTCTGGTGCTGCCCTGGGTGCATTGTGTGTTTCAGTGGGCAGTGCACAGGTGGGTACCCAGCCCTGCATGCGGACACACAGTCCACCTGCACACCCTCCCGGCTGCTGTCTGCAGTTGCGTCTGCATGATGATTCCTGCATTGCGCTGTACACCAATGTGCAATGGTGCTCAGCATCTGACACATGCACATGGACAGGCAGTGGGCGTGGTGGCCTGTGGACATGTGTGTTGCTAGGGTTGACGTTCTGGGTCGGTGTGCCTCCTGCCCTCTGTGCACGTTTTGTGCATTGTGTGTGCATGTGTGTGTGTGTCCATCCGCATGGCATGTTAATCCTCACCCATCCCTGGTTGTGTGTGTGCTTCTGTGCCCTACCACTTCCCTTGATGGCATGCACCCCTGGTGTGTGTCCATGCATGTTTGTGGGTTGTGCCTTAGCCACTGGTGGTTGCACATGGCCCCATGACTTACCTGGGTTGGCTGAAGTGCTCCTCTGTGATGGTGTCCCAGTGCAGCTGTGCCAGCCAGATCAGTCGGGGGTCCCATCGGCCAAGGGGGGGCTGCCCATCACCATCGTCACCGGCGTTCTCATCGTCCCCTTCCCTGTCCCCCTCTTCGACCTGTACGGCTATCCCACATTCATTGGCCATGTTGTGCAGGATGCAACGGGCCAGGAATAGCCTGCAGGCCTGTGAGGGGCTGTACTGTAGGGCACCGCCGGAGGTGTCCAGTCAACAGAAACGTGCCTTCAGCATCCCGAACACCCGCTCGATGACATTACGTGTGGTGGCATGTGCCTCATTGTAGCGTTGCTGCGATGGGGTTGCGGGCCGCCGGTAGGGTGTGAGCAGCCAGGGACGGAGTGGGTATCCACTGTCACCTGTGTGTAGAGTGTGGAAGTTAGTTTGGTGATCAGCATCGCCCTGCCCCAGGCCATGTAGGCCACTACCCATGTCACCTCTGGCCATGCCCCCCCAGGCCCTATGATTGTCCATGTGGTTTGCATACTCACCCACTAGGTGTCCAGTGGGGATGTCCCCACTCTTGAATCTGTGGCACAGTGCCGACTGGTGCCAGATGAAGGAATCATGTGCTCCCCCAGGGTGCGTGGCACAGACATTGATTATGCGCCCCCTGGCATCGCACACCGCCTGGCAGTTGATGCTGGCATATCCCTTGTGATTGATGTATGCGGCCCTCTCATGGCCAGATGGTGTGCATATGGCCACATGGGTGCAGTCTATTGCCCCTAGCATGCCAGGCATATGTGCTACCCTGTGGAACTCCTGTATGTTTACTGTGCACTCCACCGGTGTGCTGGGGAAATGGATGTACTCCGCAGCATGTGGCAGCAGTGCGCTGAGGAATTAGGTGAGGTGGCGTGACATGGCCAACTGGGTTATGCCTGTGGTGTCTCCAGTTGGTCTCTGGAAGGTACCCGTGGTGAGCAAGCACATGCAGGCTGTTACTGTAGTCTCCACTGACAGGGCATGGCTCCGTTGTCTGGGTGCCTACATCACATCACTGCACTGCTCACAGAGCCGCCTCAGAATTGCCCTATTCAGGCGGTACCAGCCCACAATCTCAGTATCAGTGTACAGCTCGAAGCTGGTGCGGGCTCGGTACTGCCTGTTGGGGACATACCGCCGACGGGCCCTTCCATGGCCACGCTCCCCTGATGCCCACCTTCTCACCCCCCTCATAACGGCCTCCATCTGGAAGGTGGCACTGGCCATGTCCCTGGCTTGTGTTCACCCCCCGGCAGCTGTTACTGTATTCCCCCCGCTGTCCTCCCTGCTACTTCCCCTGCACAGGAACACCTGCCTGTGGTGGCCTCTGTGCTGTGTGGCACTTCCCCCTTCTGCACTGGCTGTGGCTCCCCACACCTTCCCTGTGCCTGTGTGTTCAGGTTGCCCTTTCTCTGGCCTGCCCTGTGTGTCCCTCCTGCCCTGTCTGTCTGCCTAGAGTTCTGCCTCATGTGGCTTCCCTGTAGCATTCTTGTGCCTCTCCCTTGCTCCTTTTTATTTTGGCTCATTTCCGCTATGGCGCAACTTCCGCTTGCTCCCCTATTGCGCATGGCGCAAGTCGTTGAATATTGCACCGCGCCATTTATGCATGGTTCCTCCCTTCAGTTGCACATGCCTTCATTATCATTGCACTGTTGCTCAGCATGATTTTGGGGTTAATCCGTTCCTCCCATGAATATCGCGGAGAATTGGCCACTCAGACTTGCGCAGGCGCATCCCTATTGCGCATGGCTCAACTCTTTTGAATATCTGGGCCCCTGACTACAAACTATGATTTGTGCTGTCAGCACAACCCTCTGTAATGCAATATTTAAGTAGATATGTGGTTTGGTGCTAAAGACCAAAACAGACAAGAGTTGGCAACAGCCGACAATGCCTGATTGCATTTTAACAGTGATCCTATAAAAATGTATTGTAATTGCGCATAAATGATTATTATACACCAATGAGAGAGATGGTGGTCTTCATCCCATCATTGCACTGCCTGTATTAATATCATTGTTGTATAGTTCAGTTCAGTGTAAGTTTATTGTTCAAGCTTTTAAGGTCATTACAATATAAACCACAGATTAAAATACCATCATAAACAGTACAACACAATATTGCATTAATTGGCACCAAAAACAATGATGTCTACTAGCCAGTGGTTAAATACTATAGATCCCTGATTAGACTGTTTCTGTCAGATAGAATTAGTAACCAGTAAACATCAATTAAACATAGCACAAATTGAATTCAGTTGAGTTTTCTCTTAGCCTATTAAGTTTTAACCCAATTTAAGAAAGCTGCTTTCTCCTGCCTGATGCCAATCATCGCATTCAGCTCCTAGCAAGACAATATTCCATAAAATATATATACAGTACATATAAGTAAAATCATACAAAGGAGTAGGTCAGAGATCATTTTCAAACTAGTCCCCTACTAGTTTCTATAGATACTCATTCAAATATCTTCATTGTCAGGCCATCCCAGAGTACACCTACTTAGACCTGGTTTATAGAAAAGTTCCCTGGCCAATGTTAACAGCATATTTCACCTGCACTATATATACTTAATGTGTAGAATACTTAAATATTCAACTCATCCCTTTTATAATAATGTTTGTTTGGGGTGAAATACAGCTCACAATAAAACTACTAAGCTGAATATAAACAGTATAAATAATTATTTGAATAGTCTTTACATCGATATACCTTACTGGACCTTATAATCATTATGCCTAAAACAACCTGAAATTCAAATACATCCCCATTATAGATATAAGGGCTGATTCAATAAGTTCAATCAATAGATTTCAACACTTAAAAATACAAGTATCAAAACAGTATATTAGGTACTTCAGTATAACAGATCTTTAAAGCAAAGTACATAACAGAAAAATACAAGGCTATGCACTATTTAGCATCCCAATATGTAATATACAAATTAGATGTGAACCAGAGAGAAACTTTTGATCTGGCGATAGGCCTCAGATGAAAATGTATTATACCAGGCCCTTTCCCGTCACTACAGCATTCTGCTTCATAACATGGAGGCCTGAATTAATGCTTAGTATATAAACACAACGGGTTATTTATAGTCCTCATGAAACAGAAACCGAGAAAGCACCATTTGGCATCCCATAGTGAATTTTGCAGGTTATTAGAGTATGGGTAGTTCAAACACTGTAACCATAGGCTGCATAATAGGTTCAGTAAGAGGCCTTTTCCAGGTGCCATTGGTAATCGGCTCCATAACCAAGGGTCCCAATGGTTACCTTTAGACCATAAAAGAGGTTTAATACATGGCTTTTTCCAAAAGCTGCTGGCAATAGCTTCCAAAGCCTGGAGTCCTTGTCATTACTTTTTTAAATTCCTAATTCAGAGGATACATTGTGTAGTTTAAGTCTACAGCAAACAACAAAGCCCTTCTTAACTGAAAATCTGTAGATCCAATTGGGACATAAGAAGCTGGTAAATTCATGTGGGGTTAATGTGGTAACCATAAGTTCCCACCAGCTTTGATGGTCCTTGAACTTTAATTTTCACAACTTTAAAAGCCAAATGAGATGGTTCTGAAGCAGTCAATTACCCAGTTACATTAGTCTAAGAGTTTGACTGGGTATTAAAAATAGCAACTGGAAATAAACACAACTCAGTACCTCTTACGGGAGTTACCCCATAGTCATGTTCCGCCTGTCACTGATACGGCGTCCTTGTAAAGGTTTTGCAAAGGAGTGTTACTGCAGATAAAAACAAACTTGGCTCTCTTCTTTCAAACTGAGAGACCAGGAGACTGGTCTCCCCAGGGACTTCCCCAATTTCTCAATCTGTTTTAAACTCAAGTCATCCTTCGGCATAAATCTTCAGCCTCCAAGTGTCTGGTTGCCTGTAGAGGAGGAGGAGGACAAAAGAGAAAAAACGCTCCACTGAGCGTAGTAAAATTTCACAACAATAGTAATATGGAGAACCCCCACTCCCAATTAATGGTGGCATACCTTTTATTAAAACAACAGAGCATGTCAGCACAAATAGTGCTCTGTCAATTTGTTCCAAGTAGTTTCACTGGAAACCCCCTCCATTCTTCCCGGAAAGGGAGAGGATGCCAAAATCAGCCTCTCCATCTCTCTCTGGATAAAACCATTTTAATAAAAGTACTAGCGACCTGACAGCCAAAAACTAAACAACAAGACCATTGAAGCAACACCGCCATAGCTTCAACACTTCTTCAATACATAGCAAAAAATGCCCTAAACAATCAAAACGCCTGGACTACCTGAAAGCTGTTCCTTAAAAGTCCGGTTGCAAAACTTGCCGATATCAGGTTAAACAAGGATGAGTATAACCTTAGCAAGCTGAGAGAATTTATTTGAAAAGATTAAATCACTCAGTATCAAAAAATAAAACTAGAAATCAGAGCCCTGGTGGGGAGTGGGGCTACAGTGTGGCCATCTTGCAGCCCGACCCCAGAAGAACACCTCATTGTTGTATAATTGACATTTTTGACTCTATCCCTACAGTACCTCAAGCACCCCTGATTCCAGTGGCATCCACCCTCCTTACCCTGACCTGTGCTAAACACCCCCTGATGTCACATTGATACCATCCACTGCAAGCTTTGCCCCAAACTGGGTATATTCTATACAGACAAAGCCAGTATTCCTCTCCTTGCCCACCAGGAGCCAGTCATGAAGATGATCCCGCTTATCTTCAACTATGGTGACATTTTCTATAGCACCACTCCCAAGTCCACCTCTTTCCAGACTAGACTTCCCTCTTTCACTCTTTCTGCCATTTTGCCTTGTGCTGCCCCCCAAACGCACCACTGCTCTCTCTTTTCTCTTCCCTCTATCTCCTCTCCCTCATTGCCAGACACCTTACCCACTATGCCACTTTCACCTCCAAATTCTAGCTTGTCTCTCTCTCCCTCCCTCTTCTGTCCTCCTTTCTATCCACCTTCTGCCTCCTACCTCCTCCAGAATACTGCTTCCCATTCTCTCTCCACCCCCTCTAGGAAAACCCTGTAGGCCAAGTCGTCTTCTCACATTGCTTTTCTTGGCTCTGGTCATCTCTTTCCCTGTCTAGCTGCTCAGCATTGTCCTTCTCTCCCTCAGATCCCTTCTTCTTGACTTTACTACCCCCTCCTGCAACTGTTCCTAACCACTTTTGTTCTCTCATCCCTATGTTGCTGATGTCCCTCTTGCCCTCCCTCCCTCAGTGGTGAGCAATATCCTACCCTCCTTGGCTAACTGTGCCTAATCAGTTAGTCATAACTGGATATATTTTGTACCTGAGGCTACCTTCTGCACTGGCATTGACAGTTTGCACCTTAGCAGTCTAGGTTGTGGTCATCTGCTCTAATCAGGCTTTGCTCCCAGTCCTGTGTAGCACTTTTACCTTAATTTGCATTGTTACCCATCTCTGTTGCCCAGACAGCCTGCCTGTAAACCATGACTGCACAGTTATGTATTTTTACTTTTGTTTTATTGTAATATACTTTTTGTTGTAGGTTGTATTTTTATTATTACTGCACCTTACGTTATCTATTTTCACTTGCACATCCTGTATTGTGTGCTCCCCTTCCCTCACCCCCCCCACACAGGATGCATCTGAAAATGAGCTGTTACCATCTCAGTATGTCTTTCCTGGTGAATCTTTTGAGGTAAATAAATTGTCCTTTTCCCCTGGCCTTACTGTCTTGCTAAAAATAGGCATAAACTGTGCCTGTAAAGTGGACCTACCTGGTCAATAAAAACTAAAATACAATAAATGACATCCAGGGTCCTATCTCAACAGTATCCTATTCATTTCTTGGTGTCCAGAGGTGTCCACCAACTTCACTCTGCCCATGTATCATGGCATGGGTGTTCATGAAGCACATGGATAGGCAAATCTCAAAAGAAATGCAGTAGGCATCTATTTATTTGAAGAATAAGCAAAATAAATAAATGACTGGAGTATCACATCAACCATAATCAAATTCTTTAAATCTATTAAATCTAGGATTACAAGTACCTTTGAGCCAAGCCTCTTTTACAAAGGTTCCACATCAAAGAAGGTGCAATACAGAAGTAAACAAGCATTTGTCAATGCCGAATGTTGTCACGCTGGCATTGGCTTTGGTGGTGCAGTGCGGAAACATGTTTTTGGCAGGATGTGAAAAATGACAGCTGTACTGTTCATAAGGAGCTGTAAAAAAATGGCAGTGGTGAAAATGTGGCATGTAAGTATTACAAGTTGAGAAGTTACAAGACAAGTAAATGCCTAGCACACTTGTAGCACAGTCATGTTATTGAGTTCTGGCACCGAATTTTCAACATAGGCATTTTAGCACCTCTGCTCATGTACAGTGTCACTGTCATTTCCTCAAACTGTCCCAAAGAGTGATTTTGCACAGCGCCTGCGCTATTCTGCGCCGGACGTGCGAAAACACATTTCAGGCAGGATATGTAAAATGACAGCTGTACTGTTTATCAAGAGGTGTGGAAAAATGCCAATGGTGAAAATCCATAGTGAAAATATTACAAATGCACAACGTTACAAGCGTGCGTGCAAACTGCGCAAGGCACGCTCATTACACAGTCATTTTATGGAGTATCATCACCAAATTTTCAACATAGGCATTTTAGGACCGCTGCTCATGAACAGTGTCACTGTAATTTTCATAATCTGCCCCAAACACTGATTTCCCACAGTGACCGTGGTATTGTGTGCCAGAAGGGTGGAAACACATTTTGGCCAGGATGTGGAAAATGACAGCTGTACTGTTCACAAGTAGGTGTAGAAAAATGACAATGTTGAAAATCTGGCATGAAAATATTGCGAATTCTCGAAGTTACAAGCGTGCATAGCAACTGCACAACGTACGCTCGTAAAACAACCATTTTCTGGATTTTTCCACTGAATTTGTAATATAGGCTTTTTGAGCGCCCACCTCATGAACACTGCCACTGTCCTTGCATTAATTGGTCCTGAAAGGTGATTCCACACAGTGACTGCAAAAATCACCTTTTGGGACTGATTAACTGTGACAGAATTCATGAGGAGGGGTCCCAAAAACCCCATGTTGAAAATTTGGTGCACAGATTCCAAAAAATGCCCGAGATATGCATCAAAGTTATAAAAACCCTATTTATTACAATATACAGCTTACCGGCATTTCCTCAGTTCGTAGTCAGCTTTGAAGAGTGAAGACGTGTTCACGGTCCACCCAAGATCGTCGCACTGAGCTACAGAGGTAAGTATGGGGTTGCAGTGAACCTTTCCGTAGATGTGCTTGCCCAAGTGGTGTGGTGCCGGCATGCAGGCTGATTGGGCAATGAGGGACACACCTACTGGTGCATGCCCTGCATTCGCCCAACAGTGTCCGCGCCTCCAAATCTGCACTACCCCAAGATGTTGGCTGTGCAAGTGTGCCAACATAAAAAGACATTGAGTTACACAGCCATGGTAAACAGTATAACAGCATGTACATGTATGAGATTAAATAGAAAAAAAAACATTCAGGTTAAACAAGTGCTACAGTTCTGAAAAGCAGTAGATGGGGTACAGAACAAGGGAGGGGAATATGGGAAAGGTACAGCCAGAGGCATTGTTATATTAAAGAAAGAGGCAATGGAGATGAGGAGAGGGAGGTAAAGAGGGAAATATGGGAAAGGTGCAGCAAAATTCCGGCACTGTAAAACCTTTCTGGGATACTGGGTGGCAAGGCAGAAGGCTCTATGAAGCAATCAGTGCAATATGCATCCTTCAGCAGTGCCTCCAAGAAGTAACCTTTCCTCTGTAGTGACCAGACATCAACTGACTCAAGTCCCAATCAGCGGGGATTCCTTTAGAGGAAAAATCCTACCTCCAAATTCCCATAGGCTCTACAGAACACCTATCTTCACAGAAAGTACTAGAATGCACACACTAGTAAAAGGGTATTGAATTGAGGATAACAAACAGATAATGCATTTAGTACAATCAGTGTTATTTAATATTAAAAATGTTCCTTATTACTATAAATATATAAGAAATAGGCAAACACCTAAGAAATATGTGTTAACTAGAAGTGTGGTACATATTAACTAAATCAGTTGTTCTAGAAATTCTAGAATATACCAGTAATTCTGTTGCAGTTCTGCTGCACTGTTTTTCTTATGCCATAGTATGGCACCATATATCTAGTTACTGCCCCACTGATTCTGTACACATTATATCACTGCCCAACTAATGAGGGAAGGGAATATGTTCCTGGCAACAGAGGGGGTAAAGGACAGAAAAAATGTGCAGTTAGCTACAGGAGATGCTTCTTAGTAGGGCACCTCCACTTGATATGTCCCTTTTCCTCACATTGATGACAAACAATATCAGATCTATGTGTTGAGGATGGTACTTTATTACTGTTTTTATCAGTGTGTGTGTATGTGTGGGGAAGGGGGGAGGCTTAAAGGGTGAAGCTTTAGAAATTTGAAAAGGTCTTACCAGTCTCTGATTCCTCTTATCTTTATTCAGGGTGATTGGTGTAGTTTGTTAAGCAAGCTGGAAGTCCTCTACAAGCTTAATGGCCTGTTCACCTGTTTCTGGCCAATGCTCTTTTACCTAAACTTGAAGGTCCTTTGGTAGGTCCTGAATGAACTGTTCCAGTACCAAGTCCTCAATGACTTGCTGTGCTGTGCACCTCTCTGGTTGAAGCCATTTTCAGCACAGTTATTTCAGCCCTACTAAGTATTCTTTTCGATGGTCACCTGTTCAGTACTGCAAACCTCAGAACTTCTGTCAATATGACTCACTGCTGATGTCATATTACATTAGGAGGGCAGCTATGACTCTGTCATAATTGACTGCCATGGTTGTGTCCATATGACTGTATGCAAGTTGTACCTGGCCAGTAAGATAAGGCACAAGATGGATTATCCACTTATCTCTTGGCCAACAGCATTCTATGGCCACCCTCTCAAAAGTCATGAGATAGGCATCAATGTTGTCATCCGGACCCAGTTTCATCAGGAGCATTACTTAATGCCGACACTCAGAATCCCAACATTTGGGATCCTGAGTCCGGCAGCCCAACACACACACACTCTCGACAAGACAGAGGCTGCTGCTGGCAGGGGTAAGGTAGCCGATGTGATGAAGTGCTACCCTACCCCTAGTCAGGCACCTCAAGAGGCAGGAGGATGCAGAAACTGGCTGAGCTGCTCCCGTGGTGTGGAGGGCTAAGCCACCAGCAGCTCAGTCAGCCTGGTGTGGCAGACCCAGGTTCTGATCCCGGTGGGTCACCGCTCTTTTACATTTCCCCCCCAATAACACTTAAACCCTGTCACTCTTTCGACAATCGATCTCCTGAACTCAGGCTTATGGAGTTCATCAGATTGACTGTCAGGATTTCATAGTGAATCTGTTTCATCAGCTTCCCATCTCAAAATGTACTGCATGCTATCCCCTTCTGTTGCACTTGGCTGATCAATTTCTATAGTCTTTTGTACACTCTCCAGTAATTTATGATTCACCTCTTCCTGTCTCAGAGTCACCCATTTGAGAAGTTCAGTAAGTCCCTTGGGAGGGGTATCTTCTCTACTGTATGTTTTTTCTTCTTTCTTTTCCTCTTCTTCTTCTACATCTTCCTCCATTGCTGTTGCATCCAACAGCCTTGATGGATCCTTAAGATGAACCACTGACCCTTCCTCATATTTTGTAGCTATGCTTCAGGACACCACACTCGGAGGAACAGATGGAGCCCTTTTTCCTGTACCACTACCTTGTCCTCACAGCATCCACAATGTGCTTTCCTTTATGGTTGGCTCAGCACCTTAGCTATCCAATGACCAGTAAATCCCAGTACTCATACCAAATTGTCACAGTATGGAGGCTGCTGCAACCTGTGGGTGTTTGGCAAAGGAACCCCTCCTGTATGAGAAGTAGATGCAGTGTCCCTGGTGTACTGGGGACTGATGCAAGCTGCCATTTGATGCAGCTTGTGTAGATCTTTGAGAATCAAGCCCCCTCACTGGCCATACCATGTGTGAAACAAAGGACACATGATAAAAAAAAAACTCTGGCCAGGGCCAATAAGGCTGCAGCCATGGAGTTTGGGGCAAAAATATTGAACATTTAGTTTTTTAATATTTTCACACCAAATTTTCAACATAGCCTTGTTAAGACCCTGCTGTAAAGATATGGCTATGCTGTACATAAATTTGGTGCTAAAATATTGAAAATTACTGAAGTTATGAGCCTTTGTTCACAAAATTCAATGTATGCTCATAACTTTATTGTTTTTTATTATGTTTATACCAAATTCTCTACATAGCCTTCCTATGACCCCACCTCATGAACAAGGGCACAGAAAATGTTCAACTCCTGCCTGAAATATGATTTCACACAAGGACCACAAAATCAACTTTTGGTACAGATTTGCTAATGCCAGTGCCATTGTTCATGAGGCAGGGTTCCAAGAAAGGCATGTTGAAAATTTGGGCCCAAAATATGAAAAAATGCCCAAGCTATGCCATTAAGCTATACACCGTACTGAAATACATTGAACCGCATACTAGTTTAACATAGAAACATAGACTTTGATGGCAGATAAAGATCGCTTGGCATACCTAGTCTGCCCATTTCCCTACCCATTGGACAAGCTGCAGATCCTAGTTAACCAAAGCCTTCTTCTTCCTACCGCCCCCACCAGAATTGCCTTATGTCTTTCCCATGCATTCTTGAATTCCCCTACTATTTTTGACCCCATGACCTACTCAGGAAGGCTGTTCCATGTGTCCACCACCCTCTCTGTGAAAAAATACTTCTTCACATTGCCCCTGAACCGTCCCCCCTCTATCATCAGATTGTGTTCCCTTGTTCTTGCACATCTCTTTCTCTGAAAGATGCTACCCTCTTGGACTTTGTTGATTCCCTTGAGGTACTTGAAAGTTTCTATCATGTCCCACTCCCTCCTTTCCTCAAGGACATACATATTAAGCTCTTTTAGTCTTTCTTCGTATGGCCTCTATTGCAGACCCTGCACCATTTTAGTTGCCCTTCTTTGGACTGCCTCCATCCTGTCCATGTCCTTGCAGAGATGGGGTCTCAGAACTGCATGCAGTACTCCAGATGGGATCTCACCAACTGTCTGTACAGAGGGATAACAACTTCTTATTTTTTACTAGTGATACCTCTCCCTATACATCCCAGTATCCCCCAAGCCATCCTTACTGCCATCTCACATTGCTTGCTTACCTTTAGGTCATCTGATATGACTACCCCCAGGTCCCTTTCCAGTTTTGTTGTTGTTAATAACCCCCATTGTGTACTCTTCCTCTGGGTTTTTGTTTCCCAGGTGTATTACTTTGCACTTCTTCACATTGAATCCAAGCTGCCATACTTTTGACCATTCCTCTAACCTTGCCAAGTCCCTTCTGTTACATGAGGTCCTTGCACCCTAATTGATACCCCAGAGGTACACTGCAGACAACTAGCATTTATGTATATGTTATACTAACATATAGGGCTAAGGACATCTACCATACAAGAGTAGATGTCAGAATATGTATGCATATGATTGCTATATGCTTTACTTTCTAATATACACATGTATTTCTTGCTTGCAAGATGTTAGGACACATGTGTCCTTGTAGTATTATGATATATGAGTCGGCATTGCCATCTCCTGATGATTTGTATTATATCGCGGCTATGTACACAAACTGTACTTTCTTTGTTTCCACAAAGTGATGACTATAACACAATTGTATAATGTTATCAAGGACTGTGGAGCCACCTCTAATTTAGCCAATAGGGCTCATCTCTGTAACTAGAAATATTTCTATCTTACAGTAACTATGGTAACTGTCTTAGGTATATAATGTAAGACAAAACAGTCTTCTACCTCGAAGACCTGGAGATTTCTACATTCCTTGAGGTATAGGGAATGCATAGCATTGGCTCCCAGTTCCTAATTGTAAGAACTGCTTAGGGCAACTGTGATTTTCCTTTTTGGTAGTAATAAACAAGATTTATTACTCTTTTGCAATGTGCTTGTGATTTCTTGTAGTCCCAATGATGCCAAGAACCTGAGAGTGAGGGTTTAGACCTCCTGGCACTTCTTATCCTTTCCACCCCCCTTCTGTATCAACTCTGTTGCAGATCTTCATGTCGTCTGCAAAGAGGCATACTTTTCTTTCCAGTCCGTCTGCAATATCACTTATAAAGACATTAAAAAGGACCAGACCCAGTACTGAACTCTGCGGTACCCCACTAGTAACCCCACCTTTCTTCAGAGTGGACTCTGTTTACTATTACCTTCTGTGTCCTGTTGTCCAGCCATTTCTTTACCCAGACTACCACCCTGGGACCCACTCCCAGGATGGCTAATTTGTTTATTAATCTTTTGTGTGGGACTGTGTCAAATGCCTTGCTAAAATCTAGGTAGGCCATGTCCACAGCCCCTCCCTGGTCTACTACTTTGGTCACCAAGTCAAAAAAATCTATTAGATTCATCTGACATGACCTTCCCACTGTGAATCTATGCTGCCTTGGGTTCTGTGCCCTGCTGGCCTCTAGGCACTCAACAATTCTTTCTTTCAGAAGTGATTCCATCATTTTCCCTACCACTGAGATCAAGCTACAGTAACAGGTCTGTAGTTTCCTGCCTCTGCTTTGCTCCCACTTTTGGGAAGGGGAATCACATCTGCCCTCCTCCACACCTTAGGTACCACACCATCCTCCCATGATTTGTCAAAAAGGGTAGTCAGTGGTGTCACTAGTTCTCCCCTTAGTTCTTTTAGAATTCTGGGGTGAATCCTGTCAGGCCCCATTGCTTTGTCCACCTTCAGTTTTAGGAGTTCTTTCGATACCCTTTCTTCTGTGAAAGGACTGGTATCAATCCCCCATATCCCGAGTGCTTCCATTGATTGGCTTAGGTACCTCTCCCTTTTCTTCTTTTGTGAATACTGAGCAGAAGTATTCATTCAGTATCAGTGCTTTTTCACTGTCCCTCTCTGTCCACCCACTCTCCCCTTTTTTAAGCCTCACTATCCCTCCCTTGGTCTTTCTTAGCTCCCTAATATAGTAGTAAAATTGTATTTGTTCAGTCAAAGACCATTACAATAAAATCAATTATGTAAAAATAATTTTATTACAGAAATAATCCAGCAATATTCCAGAATTTATTATTACAGGGGTGTTAAACATGGACACTTCAATATACATTATACATTAAATTTCTCACATATAGAACAATATTTTATACAAAACATTAGATGGTAGCAATTTAGCACGTCTTTACATCCACTCACAATATTTTCTATAAAGTCTAAATACCTGGGTATTCCTAAATTCCTCAGTACAAATAACAAGATATTTACAGAATACGAGCCACTAGCCATCGATTATCTAACTAAAGTGCATATTACATATTAGATAAACACGCATAAAAATAGAACATGCAGACTAGTTGTGCTTTTTACATATATTCGAGATGGCTCTAAAAACTTCGGCCACTTGGTTAATAACATATCCATCCTGTGTTGTTAACATAATGGCTAGAAGCGTGTTGTCAGCTTTACCCCACCGTGTCTCTCGGCTGTTCCAGGCATCTTGCATGCTGCTCTTTGGTGCCTTTTATCCTTGTAAAAGCTCCTGCTGCTATGTGCACAAGCACTTTAGTGTAATTAATTGCCAAATTGCATGTTTTGCACTTTAAGTTTGCGATATTGTTGCACCTAGGGGAAGAATGTTTTTGTTCTGGCACCAACACTGCATATAGATGCTAAGCACTGAATTACCAATGTTATCAAAAAAGGACTGCTGACAGACTGAGTTTGGAGTGAGAGAGGAGTTGCTCTCCTCAGTGTTTTTTATTTTTGCTACATTTTCAATAAATGGTTACATGGTTGGTTACTGTGCCCATTTCATTTTCAATGTGCTGACCTCTAATAAGTGGTTTCCCACTTGCTTGGATTGGATTTGAAATAATGGGCTCTGAGGTAAGTGTGCACAAGCTCTGTTTTCAAGTATAAAGGTAGCCCCCCATTCTCTCTTAGACAGTTTTTTTGATACAGTATTCCTAAATTCCTCAGAACAAATAACATGATATCTACAGACTACAAGCCACTAGCTATCGATTGTCTAACTAAAATGCATATTACACATTATATAAACATGCATAAAAATAGAACATACAGACTAGTTGTGCTTTTTACGTATAATCGACATGGCTCTAAAAGTTCCAGCCACTTGGTTAATAACATACTGTATCCATCCTGTATCGTTAACATAATGGCTAGAAGTATACCTCTATCTGAAGTACAAAATTGCGACCAGATGGGCATTGGCCAATAGGCTCTGGGCTTACAGTACCATGGGCATGTGAAAACCACGTGCAAAAGACTTTCTAATTCTTTATTGCTACAATTACAGAAACTACTAGAAATACCAGAAAGCTTAGTGTACCTTGCCATTAGAACATTGCTCCTCAGAACTTCAAAACCTATACTTTGTATAGGCAATTCTATGTTCTTCTTCTGACAATAATTCTAAATAGAATCTAAAATCATGACTTACATCATTATTCACTACCCACAGAGCAATTTTTAATGTTGCAATTATTTGACAGTCTCTCTCTTTTATGGTATATATAATTTTATTAGTGCAGTATTTTTTATATTTGGTACTAAGAGCAATCCCCTTCTCATATGCCTGTCTTAGATCTTGAAACCCAAAATTATTTAGTGTATCTCTTAGCAGGGTGAGCTATAAGGATTGTTTACACCCCTTACTTATCCAACTTTCTTTTTCCTTCAGGCATTCTCTTGGGAGTATGGACACAGGAATTCTAGTAAGGGAGATCCAGTAGCCAAGCAGTCTGGAGAGCGCCCAGGCCTCCAGGCTTGGAAATCCAAGCTCATCTCTTACTAGGGCAATCGGGATGGAGTTAGCTAAACCCAGAGCAGATCTGATAAGAGAAGTCTCTATTTTCCTTAGTTTTTTACAACCTCAAATTTCAATAAAAACAGAGAGCTTGGGGGTATACTTAGCCTTAGTGGCCATCAAAAGGGCCTGTACTGCTGAACCACCATATTTCCTGTTAAATCTCAAAAGGGGCTCCAGCTGTTTGTTTGAGTTTGACATTTTAATGTCTTAATATGCAGTTTCCAACTCCCCCAGTTGTCAAAAGTGAGCCCCAGATAGACACAGGACTTTATTGTTTTTATTTTTTTCTCACCAACTGACCAGGTTAAAAAGGAGGATTTAGCACCAAATATCATAACCTGACTTTTAACCTTGTTAATTTGCAAGTTATGAACATTGGCATACCCAGCCAGTATATCCAATTTCTTTTGCAAACCAGATCTAGAGAGGGAGATTAAGGCCAAATCATCGGCGTACGCCAAGACCGGGCACAGTCTGGATCCCACCTTGGGAGAATCGGATTGGGAATTCAGAAGTTCCTTCAAGACGTTATCAATATATAGACAAAATAGAATGGGAGCCAAAAGGCACCCCTGTCTGACCCCCTTGTTTGTTTCAAATATTTCTGATATGTGTGCCATATTTCTGCTCCTTACTTGCACCCATGTGTGACTATAAAGTTTTTTTATTACAATGTTTATACGCTCATACTGAAAACCTTTCTGTACCATTGTTTGCCAAAGCAAATTTCATGAAACATTATCAAAGACTGCACTAAAGTCAATAAAGGCCACATAGAGCCGCTGACCTCTAAGTGAAACATATTTTTCTGTCAGGTGCAACAGTGTGTAGCAATTATCAGCTGTATAGTAGCCAGAACAAAAACTGGCTTGGAATTCGCTAAGACCCCCCAAATGATCTAGTTGCTCTAATAGTCTCCCTAATAAGATATTAGAGAAAATCTTGCCACCAATATCCAGAAAGGAAATAGGACGATACATACAAGGGTCAGTCCTGTCTCCTTTCTTCTATATGGAGACAATAATGGCTCCCTTCCATGAACTAGGAATTGCAGTTTGAATTATACACAGATTAAAATATTGCACCAATATTTTAGTCCATATAGATGGTACTGTCAGGTAGACTTCAACAGGAATTATATCTGGACCAGGCGCTTTTCTTTTTTTAAGTTGAGCAATGGCCAAGTAGACCTCATAATAGGTAAAAGGGCTAAACTGCCTTCTATCCACCAGTGTTTCCCACCCAGGGGTAGAGGCTTCCAGATCTGGGGCAAAGAAGAGGGTTGAGTAATTATTAATCCACTGTATCGGGGAGATGTACAAGTCCAGCTACGAGCTGCTATTTTTTGTTCCTCTGGCAACCATAAGCCAGAATGCTTGTTGATCATTATTTTGGATTATTGCTAACATTTTAACCCATTGTTTTATCTGAAAATTTCATTTTTCTTTTAGAAATTCTTTATAATAATTTCTTATCTGACTAAGTTGCCTATAGACCTCTCTTGTGCTGATCGTTTTTGTATATCTTATTTGTTTGGTCAAATTCCCCTTGAATTGCATACATTCCTTATCAAACCAGGAGCACGGGGACCTAGTTAAAGTACCAGCTCCCATAGTACTGTAGATTGAAGATTTTATTTTACTAAAACATTCCCCCAGGATAGAAGAAAATTTATTAATGTTAATAAACTACCACTGGGGGCTGTCAGATTGACTAGGGCAGCTTCAGCTGTATTTTCAACCTCTTTTAGGTTCACTCTATGCCATCTAATACTGGAATGATTCCTTACCTTCACTAAGTTCAGATCCTCCTTTACCTGAACCCCTTCTGCCTCCCATTTTAGCACTACTGGGAAGTGAGCCCCCTCACCTCTTACAGGAATGGACAGCGAATCCCAGCAATCCATTGGGCCATTCCAAAAAAATGAGATCCAAAACAGACACACCCATTGCACTACTGTATGTAAAAGTTCCATCTAGGTCACCCTTGATCCTACCGTTAATAGGGGCCAATTTATTTGAGGTCAATAATTCTATTAACCTAAGTCCCAAAGGGCTGACTTTCTTATCTAAAGAGGACCTCTTGTATCCTGTAACTTGATCATACATCCAATTGTGGGCATCACTATCCACATAACCATCAAAAGAACCAATGCGGGAATTTAAGTCCCCGCAAAGCATGATATTATCACAGTCAGTTGGGGCCCAACAAAAATATATTGTTTCGTCCAGCTCTTCCCAGTGCTGAGATTGAAAATATCTCGAGTTTGTAGGTGGAGGGTAAGCATTTATCAAGCAACATGTAAGCCCAGGAGCTTGTAAGTAGATGGCCAGAAAGGAGCCACTACTTGTTATCAACTGTGCAACTAAGTTTTCCCTCATTTGAACCCAAATTAGTAGTCCCCCTGACATCCTACCCAGTTTGCCCATCTTAGTACCAGGGAGCTGATAGCAGGCATATCCATTTAATGAGACATTTGAGTTCTCAGCATGCCAGGTCTCCTGAAGGCAGATTATTTGATGGTTATATATATAATTTTTCCAGTGTTCATCAGCAAATCTACTCGCAACTCCTGAGATGTTCTAGGAGAGCAGGGTCCACTCAGAACATTTAGAAACATTTTCCTGCATTTTTGATGGCCAATCTTAAATTAGTCAAGGAGTATATGTTTCTAATGGGAGGCACCTATTATATGTTACAAACTCTTCATAAAAACCTTTATCAAATGCAGACCCAGTTGCCTCCATAGTCTCCTCTGAGTCCTTATCCTGTTCTAAAGAATCCTTATTATATTTGGTTTTTCCACCTTCTACTACATCCCATTCTATTACATGTTTACCCATATTATCCAGAGTGTCCAGACATGTCAGAAGCCTTTCATGTGCCTCCTTAGAATTAAAACTAAATACCACCTGCTCATCCTCTGGGCTCTGGCCCACTCTTCTAAGGACAAACTGTTCTACATGACTCAAAGAGATATTTATTTTTTTATTTATTTAGTTTTTGCTGACCGGGTAAGTGCACTAGACAAATCCTGCCTATTTTCAGGCACTACCAAGGGGAGTTGGATACAGATGAATGCCAACTGACCTTGAACCAGATTAAGCTGTTGGTGGTATTTTTTTTTTTTTAGTGAATGAGGGAAATTTGGCCAGGACACCAGGGAAATTCCCCTACTCTTTTCGATAAGTGCCATGGCATCTTTAACATCCACCTGAACTACCACCAATCCAGGCAGATTGGACCTCGGTTTAACATCTCATCCAAAAGACGGCACCTCAGAAGTGTAGCACTCCTCTCATGCTGCACTACAGTGTCAGTACTGGGATATTAATCCAAGTGCCAGATGTGGGTACTGAACCCACAGCCCTCTGATCTCCTGGCCTCAGAGGTGAGTGTGCTACCTGCTGAGCCATTGACACTGCATATCCAGTGTATATACAAACAAGTCATGCATAAGGTTTTTTAGTTGTGTTTCCAACTCCTTTTGCGGTCTTGGTAACCCAAAAATCGAATACGTTTTGGGTGGGAAAGTCTGCTCTAATTTGGAGACAGCTGGCTGAGTACTTCACTTGAAATGATATGTACAGTATGCCCAGCTCATCTAAGCAAGTTTCTTTCAGTAATACACTCTCCACCATATCCCATGTCTCAAGCAGAACACCAATTTGAGCACACCTACTTTTGTAGGATTTCCTATGGGCTATCCGAATTTTGAGACTTTGCACTGGTAAGTGCAAAAAGTGTACTAAGAAGTTAAATAATGCTTTTTTAAACTTCACTTCATTTTCACGAGGGAGTACTCTATAGCCAAAAATACTTATCTGGGCAGTCTGCCTTACTTCCCCTGCCATTTGCTTATTTAATATTCCTCTGTTTATGAAATCCATCTCACAGACCAGTCTATTAAGTACCTCATTATTAATCCATATTTGCCAAGCTCGGTGAAGTACAGAACAAATAAATGCACTCAACTCCCAAGTCATCTTTATCTTTCCAGACTTTCATAAAATCAGATTCTGAAACCAGCATACTCGAAGCTGCCCTCAATAGGTTCACAATCTTACTAGTGTTCTCACTCTCAGAGCACACACACTCCCATTTAAAACCATGCAGGCCTAGTATAGCACATTTGTCAATGTCTATTTGGCAAGAGACCTTGTCCTCCTGATTTACAACTTCCTGATTAGTCCCAAGGGGCATCTTAACCGTTCCATTCTCCAGGGCTGGGACAAGGTTTTTTAAATCTTCCCTCATGGCTCCATGTTCTACCTCAAAGGAGTTAATTAGCTTGGTCAAGTTATCCAAGAGAATATCACTCTCCTTACTGGGCATTACAGACAGAGTCCCATTGATCATCAAAGGATAGGCATTCGGCTGTGAGTTCTTCCCTTCAGCCATATTCGCTGCCCTAATAATTGAATCATCACCCAGCTCAGAAGACTGTCTCCACCCCATATCCCCACTCCAGAATAGTGATTTGTGTCATAGGATAAATTGGGGTCGATGTTGACTCCCACGGCCTCCACTGGACTCTGTAATTTCTGAGTACTTTGGCCTTTTTTAACCATTTTTTTAGCTCTGTTTTTTTCCTTCCTGACAAATTTCTGACTATTCTTAGGCACAGGTGAGGGGATTATAACCACTGAGAAATCAGGCTGTAGTAACTCAGGTTGTACCACTTCTATAGAGGGTGATTTGGGGGTGCCTGGAGAAATTCTATCTAGTGTATTCAGAATGTCCTCCAGTCTGAAACCATTTAGGGCTTGATTTTGTTTAATGGTTTTAATTTCATTTTGAATGCCCACCATTTGATCTAAAATCATTAAGTGGGCAACATAAGGATTTTTAATAAAATGTTTGATATCTGCGCTCAAGGCAAAAGGGTACCTTGCTATTTTGCCCCCCGGGTCCTCATATCCTGGGCCAAACATAGACATCTGTTTTCTCACCTGGGAGGCAAGCATGTGAAGCTCCCCCAAGACCTCATATGTTACAGTATGAAGCTTCTCCTGATCTAAATCCTTTCTAACAGATATTGGAGTATAGATTTCTGGTGAAAATACTTGAGAGTATGAATCATATAAATAATGGCTGGAATGTAATGATATCTCTACATTTTCCTCCATGTTCCCAGCCATCCTGGAAGCTTGAGTATCTTTACAAATCACAGCCTCACCAGATCTCATACTACCATAGCTACTTAGCCTACTAGGCTTTGGACTAGAGATACCCTGGGTACTGGTTAGATCAAAAACCTTCAGAGTAGAGGACAACTTTGATACCTTATTAGCATCTAAACTGGAGTTATGTACAGAGACATTCATGCCTTTGACTTACAAAGCCCTTCATGATCAGGGTCCGACCTATCTGAAAGAACTTCTGGTGCCAGACTGTTAGGCCAGCATCGCTTTCCGGCCGGCCGACGGGTTGTTAGAGATTCCAAGAGGAATTTAAAATCTTCAGGTAGCAGAGCATTTTCTTGTGCTGCACCCACTTTGGAATTCTTACCATGCCGGTTAATGAGTGCACCTCCTGTGAGATATTTAAGAAAGATTTAAAAACCTACTTATGGGATTTAGCTTATCTTGACGATTAGTGGAAATTATTTATAAATATCTGTTATTGTTTGGATGATTGTATGGCTTGTTCTAGCTAAATGTTGTTTTAATGTATTTTTATATGTTTTAAATTGATATTTTATATTGTGTTTGATGTAAAGCGCCTTGATATTCTTGAAAGGCGCTTTAAAAATAAAGTTATTACTATTAGATGGAGGTACTTCCTCATGCTGTCTTAAGAAGATGTCACTCATCTGGTGATTTTTAGACATTTTCTTAACATCCCTCCTTTTCCTGTCTATTTTTAGTGTTTTTATCAGTGGAAGCCCTAACTTTTGTTTTATCTTTATTCTCACTAAAGTCAATTAAACTCCCTTCTTTATTAAAATTCTGAATTTTTTCCCTTTCGTTTTTACTTGCTTTTTGCCTTTTCTCTTTCTGGGCTTGTTCTGATTGTACATATTCACATCCTCATCAGTAGAAACATCCCTAACGGGAAGATCTAGAACATGTACATCGTTACCTACTCCGTATTTCCTCTGGACCCTCTTTGCTTCTATGCCTGCTAAAGCAGCTTGCTTCCTTGTGGCTATCATTATATCACACTGTTACTTTAGCTCCAAAATACTGAGCAGCTGTTTAAAAAAGCAGCTACAAACCAAGTTACCATTAAAAATTAAATATCCTTTACACGAGTAACATTAGAGTAAATCTGGAAAAGAACAACAGTTTCCCCTTTAGAGAGTACTTGCCCTGCTGCTCTGAGGCAGATACAGTCTCTAGTTCTTCATAGTAAATAAATGCCGTTTGCCATTTCAGAAGGATTCTAACCTCCTTCACTGTGACAACTCCAGCACTCGGACTGCCTCCTATGTGATTACAGGCTGTTTTTTCCTAGGCATCTTCGATTTACACAGGTTGCACAGCTGGTTACAATTACAGCAAAAGAAGCATCTAATTTCAAAACTTCTTCTAACTTGTATGAACCACACTAAGGAAAGACACAGAACATATGAATCACAAAGACTGCTCAGTAGTTACATGGCATAGAAAAAATTTTCTACATAACTTTCAAGAACAATCCTACCCCCTAATATATGCCACTTACCAAACCTCAACACTTTACCCAGGATTTAAAAAAAAAACATGAAAATCACTAGCTATCAGGGTTTTTTATTTCAGTTTACGTTACTATATAATAATCTGGAATATCTCTGTACTTACTGCTGGAATTATATAGTTTAAACATGTCAATAAACACCAACCGAAAGTACCAGCCCAGGAAGCATGTAAGGCAAACAAACTTTACAGAAAGCAGACACTCTCCTCCACTACAGTTTCACAATAAGGATGTTCAATGAGAATAAAAGCAAGCAGCTCCCCATTGCACCAGCACTGCATACTCCGGGTACAAAGGGAAATTAATCTAAAGCCTGGATGTGGCACATGTGCTTTTATGAGTCTATAGTGCTGCAATTTCACGTGCACTCCTTTAATAGACTGAACATCAATAATATCAATTAAATCTGATTCTCCCACAATCTAGATTAACTTAAATACAGGAGCACATTCAGAAGTACTCCACCCCCCATTTGATCAATAATAATGGAATTCACAAAATTTTAAAAATGTTAAAGCATAAGCAAACACTACCACATCTAAGGTCCAATTGGGCGGGTAGCTGGTCTTTCTCTAAGTTTCTAAAAATTAGTAAGTACTTAAAAATAAAATATTAAGAAATACAAAGCACTTCCCAAAGATTATGGAACAAGCCCCTTTGTTTAAAGTATAGGGAGGAGGGAGAAAGAAAGAAAAACGTCCAAAACTTCTTCCAAAAACTTTTCCTGAACTGCAGGAGGCTAGGGTTTTTCAAGGTTTTATTTTCAACTTATCCCATGCAGTATCATCATCAGTACTCGGCAAACAGCAGATGACAAAAAAATCCCCACAGCACCGCAGCTCCACAATGTTCCATCCGTCCATTCTAAGGATGCCTTCTATCACTTCCTTACCAGTTTCCTCCCTCTGAGATGGGGCTCTGTATACAACTTCTGTGTGGATTGTGGTGCCATTTCTGGTCTCCAGGGTGACCCACAGTGCCTTCTCTCCTCCCTGTTTACCTTTTAGTTCCATTGCTTTGATCCCTTCCCTTACATAGTGAGCTACTACTCCTCCTCTTCTGTCCTCCCTGTCCCTCCTGTAGATTGTGTACCCTGTTATGCTGGTATCCCAGTCATGGTTCTCTGTGTACCATGTTTCTGTGACTGCCACAATATCCAGGCTTCCCTTTTAAATCAAGGCCACCAGTTCAGGGAGTTTGTTATCTAGACTATGGGCAGTGGTATTCATTACCCTCCATTTTTTGATGGCCTTACTCCTTTTTGCCTCATCCCTGTCCTTACTGCTTTTGCCTTTTTCTCCATTTATGCCTGTCCTTCTCCCTATTGACTTCTCTATTTTGGTGTTTGCCTCACTAACTACACAGATTTTTTTTGGGGGGGAGGGCTAGGATTTCCCTACTCCTTTTGAGTGCCTTCCCCCTTGGCTAGTTTAAATGCTTACCAGTGAAGCATTTACACCTATCACCTAAGATCCTGGTTTCCCTCCTATAGAGAGGCAGACCATCGCACCAGTATAGGTTTGCATCCCTCCAGGTGGACCCACAGTCCACAATGAAGCCAAACCCCTGAGCTCTGCACCAGTTTTTCAACCATTGATTGAATCCCATCATGTGGAGTACCCGAGCCTCATCCATGCCATAGACAGGCAGCACCTCTGAGAAGGTTAACATGCATGCTACTTGTCTAAGGCCCTTCCCCAACTCCACAAACCCCTCCTGCACTGCTCTGATACCTTTCCCAGCCAGGTCATTTATCCCTAGGTGGATAATGACATCCAGCTCCTTCCCCCATGTAGCTGCTTCCACAATTCTGAGGATTCACTCCCTGTCCCTCCAAGCCATGGTGCCTGGCAGGCACCTTACCTCCCTCTTCCCCCCTGCCCCAGTTCTACCCACCTAGCAGTGGAATCCCCCACCATGAGTTGTTTCCTTCCCCTGTGGGGTCCAATGACACCCTCCTGTGGGTCTCTTTTGTGGAGGTTCCCAGCATCCTCCTTGGTCTCCACTGTGGGTGCATCCATAGAGGAACCACACTCTGCCAAAATGGTGTAAGAATTGCGGAGAGGTACAACTGGAGGGATGTGCCTCTGTTCCACCACCCTCACCCTCACCTTCCCTGAGCCCACTGTGGTCCAACCGCTTCTCTTTCTTGGCAATCTCTGAGGCAGCAGCGGTGGCCCTGGTGCTCCCTGGGTGGGAGAGAAGGTCCCCCAAATCCTGGACAACTCAGCCTGGAGAAGAGCAACCTCCTCCTTCAGCCCAGAGAGGTGCCTACAGATGGGACAACACCGCATCCTCCAGAATGTCTCCCGGAAGACTGCTGCTCCACAGCCACTGCACTGCACCACTCCCATCATGTCTTATTTTTAGCCCCTCAACTGTTGTTTTGCATGCTTACTCTTTCCTCTCTCTATTTATTTTTTTTATTTTATTTTTTTTCTCCCTAATTTCCTACTGCCTCTGTGTCCTTAAAGCTCCTGCTCTTGCTATCAAGCCACACTTTCTGTAACAGGCCAGGTGCGGTGTTGGGAGACAGGGCTGGAGATTGCAATAATTTCTGGAGATCGGTTTTGCTGATGGCAGGATGGTGCTTGACACAGCCTTTTTGTGCTTTTCTATGACGTCTCATGACAGCTATGAACACTCGGTTGCTAGAAGTGAAAGCAGGGTCACTAATTATGTTCAGTTTTCAGCCAACAGTTAGTGAATTTATGTACCTATTCAGTGCTGCATGAATGCTGCAGCAGCTACTGAGGGAGTATTCTGTACCCTCAGGATTTCTCAGCTCAGCATAAAAGCAATGAAAAGTGTCATTAAGTTGCTCAGGGGTAGCTGTTTGGAAATCCACAACTGTGATTCTGCTGACTTGCTAGTCTGCAAATAGTTTGACAGCCCAGGCAGTTGTGTTCTTTGTGTTGGGCTCATTTATTGATTTTTCTATCTCATTTAACTGACTTGCTGACAGTAAGAGGTGTCACAAATGTACTCTGTGGGTCAGGCCCTCTGCTCCCACAGTGCCAAATCTCAAAGTGCAATATGTGAACAGGAGACAAACAGGGTAACCCTCCTGTTTGGTTTGGGTCTGAAACAACTACCAGTCTAAAGTCCTGGGGTCAAATATGAACTCTTTTTGCTAGCACTCCCAATTAACAGGTTCAAATATCACCCACTCTTCAGGGAAATGCAGTGCAATACTTAACCCAGCGGGCACCCAACTTGGTTCACAATCCCCCTTGTTGACTCAATTGAGACCTATGTACTTTTCTTACTTTGGTGCATATGGTATCACACTGTAAGCACTTAACAGGTAAGTCAGACTTATCAACACTGACCCAGCATTCACATTCATAATGAGAAAAAGACTCAGGCAGGATTTCAAGGAAAATGAAGTTTACTAGAATAAAAAATAGTAAAGAAAATACAACACACAGAACATATAACATTTAGATTACAGTCATGAACATTAAATGAATAATTATACAAAACTGCCTTATTACTGAGTATTTACTCCTACCCTAGTTTCAATTAATGAATACTGGTGGTTGATTTGCCTAAAATGCTCTGGAGAGTGTGTCTGGTCAGGAGTCCAGAATCAAAAAGCACTATTTTCTTCCAGCCATCTGGTAATATTCAGTTAAAGTCCCAACCTCCCTGTGATGTCACAGCTCACAGTGATGCTGGCTATGAGGTCACTCAAACCTGGATACTGAATTAATTGATCAGTCACATGCCCCAGCACAATGCTAAATATTCCAATTAAAACCACATATATATATTCTTCCTAATTAGTGATGCCTTATGACAGGTTAGAGTTACCCCTTTAATGTTTTCAGGAAAACTTCCTGATGAGCTATTTCACCTATTTGTGAAATCTAACAGGTATCTGTCAGAAGTTGGTTTCCTCCTAAGAGGTCATAAAATGCAGTACTTTACACAAGTGGTTGGTTTTACAAACTGTTACAACCTGGTGGAAAGGAAGCTCTTAATTAGATTTTCCACTGGGTAATGGAGAGGCAATCTCTCCTTACCCCACTTTTAAAATCCCAGCTCCCATGATGCTCTTCTGCTGGCTGCCATATTTTCCAAGCAGACATTCAAAGAAGCATACATTTATATCACAATATAATACAAATAATAACAAGAAGATTGCTATCCATCACATTCCTCCCTCCTAGACTGAATGTGGGTGAATCCATTCCTAGGCATGGGATGAGTTTCCCAAATTCAGTTCACTACTCTAACTGACACGATAGCTCATCTGCATTTTTATTTCCTGCCCCTGCCCTTTGTGAGACTGTCTTGTTGTATCCCTGCAAGGCAAGCCTACCATTTATTTTACCCATTTGTGCCAGCCAAACCAGGGGGCTGTGATCTATTTGTACCTCAAAATGCCGCCCATACAGATATGGCGCTAACTTCTTTTGTGCCCACATCATTGCAAGGCATTCTTTCTCCACTGTGGAATAAGCCTGCTCCCTGAGAAGTAACTTCTTACTGAGGTACACTATTTGGTGATCTTTCCCTTGGTTAGAAGTTTGACTAAGTACTGCGCCAATATCCACATCTGAGGCATCTGTCTGGACTAGAAAGGGTTTACTATAGTCTAGACTGACTGATACAGGAGCACTGCACAGTGCCCCATTTAGCTGTGTAAAGGCTTGTTC
Source organism: Neoceratodus forsteri (assembly GCA_016271365.2). NCBI lineage: Eukaryota > Metazoa > Chordata > Ceratodontiformes > Ceratodontidae > Neoceratodus > Neoceratodus forsteri. The sequence goes on along the minus strand of CM057455.1, from coordinate 823,802,813 downwards.
ACATGCTGGTTCCCAGTTAACCTTCTTAGGCATTCTTTTCTTTAACAGGCCAGATAGGGGAGCTGCCAGGTCACTCTAGTTTGATACAAATGTTCCATAGTAGCCTGTGGTCCCTAGAAAACTCTAGACTTGCTTCTGTGTTTCAGGCCTGGGCCATGTCTCAAGTGCCTCAATTTTTGCTTGATTAGAATGGAGCTGTCCCCGGCCTACTACATGCTAGAGGTATGCCACCTTAGCCATGGCCACCTGGCACTTTTCAGCTTTTACAGTGAGCCAGGCCCTCTATGTCCTGCCAAGCACTTCCTTAAGGTGGGACAAGTGTTCCTTTCAGCTGGCACTGAAAATGGCAATATCATCCAAGTACACCACGGCATACTCTTCAGTACCATTTAACACCTGGTTCACCAATCTTTGGAAGGTGGTAGGGGTGTTCTTCATTCCAAAAGACATTACTTTAAACTCAAATAACCCTATCAGAGTGATTAAGGCTGACTTCTCCTCAGCTCTGGTAGTTAGCTTCACCTGCCGATACCCTTTTGTCAGGTCAATAGCAGTAAGGTATGTCACCCCTCCCAACTTGTCCAGTAGTTCATCCATCTGTGGCATTGGATGGGTGTCTAACTTTGTGACTACATTGAGTTCACAGTAGTCCACACAGAAATGATTAAAGTCATCTGGCTTGGGAACAAGGACTAAGGGTGAGGCCCAGGGGCTGTGGGATTTCAGGATTACCCCCAACTCCAGCATTTCTTCCACCTCTCTCCTAATGTATGTTTGGACAGCCTCTGACACCAGATATGCCATCTGCCATATGGGTGCTTGCATTCCTGTCTCTACATCACGTGTAGCTAAGGGGGTTAGTCCAGGCTTGGTGCTAAACAATGGTGCAAAGTCTGCTAAAACCTCCCTTACTTCCTGGATCTGGTCCGGGGTCAACTGGGGTGACAATTTAATTGCCTCCACAGAGGACTCCTGCTTGTTTTCTTCCAGCAAGTCCAGAAGGTGATTTTCTTCATCTGTTCCCTCCCCAGGACTGCACACTGCAAAGACCATGTCAGCCCTATTTGCATATGGCTTCATCATGTCGACATGGTACATTCTTTGGGTGTGTCTCCTGTCAGGCAGTTCTATAATGTAATTTACATCATTCACCTGTCTGACTACTTTGTATGGTCCTGCCCACTTGGCTTGTAGCTCATCTTTCCAGACCAGGATCAGGAACATGACCTCCTGACCCACAGCGTATGAGCGAGCTCTGGCTCTGTGGTCATATCATACCTTTTGTTTTTGCTGGGAAGCTGTCAGGTTGCTCTGAGCTGTTCCCATAAGCTCCTTCAGCTTTTCCCTAAACTTAAGGACATAATCCACTATGGGAGTTCCCTGGGGGGTGTGTTCGGCTTTCCCAGTTCTCCTGGATCAAGTCTAGGGGCCCACGTATCCTATGTCCATGTAAGAGCTCAAAGGGAGAAAACCCTGTCGACTCTTGGTGCACCTCCCTGTATGTGAACAACAGGTGGGAATGTATTTCTCCCAGTCCTTCCCAAGCTGTTTGGCAAATGCTTGGAGCGTCGATTTAAGGGTACCATTCAATCCTTCCACAAGCCCATTGGCTTGTGGGTGATAAGGTGTTGTGCATTTCTGCACCACCCCACACTTCTCTCACAAACATTTCATCAGATCCGACATGAAGGAACCCCCTCGAGCAGTGATAACCTCCTCTGGGAACCTAAAACAGGAGAAAATCCCTAGCAAGGCATCTGTCACTTTGTCTGTCCTCAGTGAGGATAGGGCGACTGCATCTGTGTACCGGATGGCATAATCCACCACTGTTAGGATAAACCTCTTCCCAGAGGAGCTGGGGGTATTCAAAGCCCCCACAATATCCATTCCTACCCTCTGGAATGGCTCCTCCACTATGGACAACAGAATTAGGGTGGCTTTGGTTTTCCTACCCACCTTCCCTATTTCTTGGCACTGGTGACAAGACCTTCAATATTCCTTCACCTGCTGGATGAAGTTGGGCCAATAGAAATTCTGGGCCAGTCACTGCATAGTGAACATTATTCCCAGATGCCCAGACATGGGGATATCATGAGCGATCTTGAGCAACCACTCACAGTACCCCTTGGGAATGACAAGCTGCCTGCCCATCACCCCTCCCTCTGTCCTTACATCCTGCGTATACAGCAGTCCATTCTTTCAGTAAACTCCATGTTTCCTGTCACCTCCCAGTGCTCCATCAGAGTCTGCTGAAGCCCTCAGCCTCTCTAAACTAGGGTCATTTTTCTGAGCAGCTGCAAAATCTTTTCATATTCCCAAGGCATGGGACAGGTCCCCTCCAGTTTCTAAACTAGGGTCCCTAGCTCTAGCATCAAGGCATTCCGGGTCACTGCCATCCCTAACCCTCTGACTACTGGCTACCTTGACCTCCTCCGAGTAACCTTCTGTAGCTGTTCTATTACCTGCTATACCTGGGGAATTTCTACCTCCCTTTCACTATTCTCCATATCAGGAGACACAGGCTGGGGAACCAGCCTCCCAGTGTTTTCCACAGAGACTTCTATGGGGTCGAGGGAACTACAATTTGCCTTTGTTGCCTGACTGAGGGTAACTGCACACACCATCTCCTTCTGGAGATTGTTCCTGATAATCACATCCAGGGATAGGTTCTTTGCCACTGCAACTTTTTGCACTGTCTCTCCTGTCTCACCCCAGTCCAGGAGAACACAAGCAAGTGACAGTGTTTTCTCCTCCCCAGTGAATCCCTGTATGACAACAAACTGATTGGGTATAAGCTGTTCAGGCTCAACTAAATACCTTTTACCAAAGTAAGGGATGCCCCGGGTGTCCCTTAAACCATGGGTCTGTACCCCAGTCATGGTGACTGGGTGTATGTGCTCCATCATGTTTACTGGCATGCTTTCGGGGATACATAAAAAACAAAAACTTCTTTCCCAGCACCACTTTGTGCACTCTTTACCTTTTTAGGACACTGTCTTGCAAGATGTCCAGGTTGTTTGCAAACCCAACATTCATTTCTTTTATCGGGGAAATCTTTTCTTTGTAACTAGGAGCTGCCCACTTTCGATGGAGGCAGTGAGGATTTTAGCTGCCCTGAAGGCACACTTTTCCCTTTCTGTGCTGCCACACCCACCCCACTCCCTGTCACAGCAGGTCTGCTCCTGGCATAGCAGTCCGAGAGCTCGACAGCCTCCTGCACTCTTTTTGGATCTCGGTCCTCTAGCCTGGATTTCAGCTCTGCTGGGCAAGCCCGAAAGAACTGCTCCAAAAGTATGACATTTTTCAATTTTCTCTACAGAGTCTGCTTGTATCCCTTCACACCAACATTTTAAAAACTTATGTTGTTTAGTGGCTAGCTCCTCATAGCTCATATCAAGGCTTCTCCTGAACTTACGGAACTAACTCTGCATGCTTCTGCTGTCAAGTCATATTTTTTTAACAATGCAGCAGTAAGTTTGCCATAATCAATTACTGTCCTGATTGTCCATTTGACCCAATGCATCATGTGCTTTCCTGGTAAGCAGTGGGGATAGCTGGAAGCTCCAGGATTCTCTTGGAATTTTTTCCTGAATACATACCTTTTCAAATGAGTTTAAAAATGCATCTATATCTTCCCCCTCTTTAAATTCAGTTATCAATTTAGAATTTAATTTGTAACCCAGTCCTGGAGTTCCAGGTTCACCTGTGCCACTTACCTGCTCTGGCGTTGGTCTGTGGAGTTGTAGCCTCTCCAGTTCAAATTTCCTCTGATGCTCATTCCCCTCTCACTTGGCCTCTCTCTGAAGCTGTTGCTCTCTTTCCTCTGCCTCTCCCCGTCATTGGTTTTCTTTTTCCTCGGCCTCTTGCTGCTCTCACTTCTCCTCTCTCTCTCTCTCTCTTTCGCTCTCCCCCCATTTACAGCTTCCTCTGTTCAAGCTCCCTCTGTTGCTGGGCTTTGAACCTTCTGCTTGAATTACAGCTCCATTCTCCACAACTCTATCTGCAGCCTGATCCCTTCTGGCTCCAAAATGGTGGTGATCCTCACCTATGGCTGTGGCTCTTGGCTTACACTGGTCCCACTGTCCTTCTCCCTGGGTCTGGACACTGTGATGGACCCTGGACCCTCCATGCCCAAGGTTTGGTCCCTTCCAGTCACCAACTGTGATTCAAGGTCTTGGGCATCGGCTGCCACAAGAGCCTCCATGAAGTGTTGCTTGTTTTGCCCCTCGCAATGGACTCCTCTCTCCTGGCACAACTGCCTTAGATATTCTGCAGTGTACTTGCTGTAGTTGGAAGCCATCTTATTCCCTAATCTATGGTTACACTAGCTTACACCCCAAAAAAAAAAAAACAGGTAGTGAACTTAGACGGTATCCACAATTATATATTTCTTTATTTTTAAATCACTGCCTTATTTTGTGGGTGAGCTGTTACAGTTATCAATCTGACACACTGGACTGTTACTGCTCATATTACCAAATAATTTCACAGTATGCAAACAAATCCTTTTGATTGCATCACTGTAAACCAAATCTTTTAGATCCCACCTCTGCCACCAGATCTGTCACAAATGCACTCCGTGGGTCAGGCCCTCTGCTCCCACAGTGCCAAACCTCAAAGTGCAATATGTGAACAAGAGACAAACAGGGTAACCCTCCTGTCTGATTTGGCTCAGAAACGACCAGAAATACCAAAATATGACCCCTTTTCACTAGCACGCCCAGTTAACAGGGTCAAATATCACACCCTCTTCAGGGAAATGCAGTGCAATACTTAACCCAGTGGGCACCCAACCTAGTACACAATCCCCCTTGTTGACTCAGTTGAGACCTATGTACCTTTCTTACTTTGGTGCATATGGTAACACACTGTAAGTGCTTAACAGTTCTGTCAGACTTATCAACACTGTCCCAGCATTCACATTCAAAATGAGAAAAAGACTCGGGCAGGATTTCAAGGAAAATTATGTTTACTAGAATTAAAAATAGTAAAGAAAATACAACACACAGAACATATAACATTTAGATTACAATCATGAAAATTAAATTGATAGTTATACTGCAATTTCACTCTCCCTTCCTCTCTGAAAGCCAATGGCTCAAGATGGCGGTGGTGTATGAACTGCCTGAGGTTTGAGCTTCTCGGTCCGAGTTTCGTTTTCATTTCATTTTATTTTATTTTGTTAAATTGTGCTCTGTTTTATTTGTTTTTAGTTAATTATAGTTAGTGAGGCAGATTAAGTGAGTTATATAGTATTTTTAGCGAACTGCAAGCAAACAAGTTAGTTTTTGGCTGCTCTCCTTGCTATTGGGGAGTGTTATTTGTTTCTAACTAGGCTGTTTGGTGGCTCACTTTGGTGGTATGTGAGTTTGCCATTTCAACTTTTTTTGGATGGTTGTTCTCCCTTATTTGGGAGCTTCAGCTTTTTTAACTGGTTTGGATGGCTCACTTTTTGCTTCAGTGAGTTTCGTCACTACAACTGTGATGGTTCTGTTTTTTTGGGGGGGGTTTTGTGACGGTTCCACTTTTTCTGGAAGTCGAAATAGATTTTGACTTTTGGTATGGTGGAGTACGGTCTGTAGGCTGCTGCCTGGTGTTCTGAGTTTGAAGTCCTGAAGATCTGAATGGAATTACTGCAGAATTCTTGACTCGTTCCTATCACCTGCTGAAGGGAAGACTACTATTTTTGAGGAGTTTTGCTGGTGTGGTGAGAGCATATCCAGTGATTAATCTGGATGTTAGTGACTGTTACACTATAGCAACGGTGTGGTCTGGGAACTGTGTTGGGTGGGGGAGTCTCCCTCATGTGTTCGGGGCTAAATGGCTGGTATGCCTCCCGCAACCAGGTGGGAGTTTCCCTGGTGGCTCTCCAGGGAGCTGGAGAGCTGGCTGAAGTTTCTTCTAGGTCTCCAGTGGGACATGCCTAGTGGCCTGCCCCCCAGGAGGTTGTAGCTATGGGTCACCGGTGGTTGGGTGCCAGGGTCTACAACTTGGTGCAGTTGGAGAGGGGGCCTCCCCCTAGGTTTCTAGCTTTCACGTCCCAGCCTGCTGCTGTATTGGTGATCCCTTCAGCTGTGCTTTGAATACACTCAGGACTACAATTTTTGCAGTATTTGAGGTTCTGCTTTTTAAACTGTTTGGACTGACTTTTGTTCTCTATTACGTCAGACTTGGAAAATATTTTCATAGTTTGATTCTGTATTTACAATATTTTGGAGACGCTGTTAAACTGTTTACTTGCCTCCCAGACCTCTGGTGAGAGCCGAGTCTGGGACTGGGAAGTTTTGGCATCTTCTGAACAAGGAAGGTGGGAGCTTCCTGGTCTATTCATGAAACACTTGAAATTATTTGCTTGACTGTAAAGGACTCTGGATTATCCATTATAAAGGAATGTTGGATTTTTATATTAGTATTAATTAAAGATTTATAATTTGGCAGTTTTGGTGATTTTTAGAAGCAAGTCAGTTTATGGGATTAAGGTTTAAATTGTTTAGATGCTTGTTTTATTTATCAATTATTGGTGCAGACTTCATTGTTGACGTGGCCTTGGAGTCACCCAAATGATTAATTCTGGGTGACTTCAATGCCGATGAACTCTCGCAGTTTGGAAATAATCTCTTCCAGCTTGTGACTATGCTGGGCCTTACACAGGTGGTTATCTCTGCTACCCATATTGGGGGTCACTCTCTGGCTCTTGTGTTCCTCCTGGGGATGATAATCATGGATTTGGGGGTGGAACCAGTTTGTTGGTCAGACCATAACTCCATAAGGTTCAGTTTCGGGGCACCCCCAAGTAGGTCTGCCCTTACGGAGATGATCCGGTACCACCCTTTGAGGGGAGTTACCCCAGAAGGCCTATCGGCAGTGCTGGACCTATTGGGTTTATTGAGCGAATGCAGGTGTCCAGATGGTCTTGTACTGGCTTATAATAGGGCAGTAGGAGACGCTCTGGACTCAATAGCTCCTGTTCATGTTCGCCCACTCACTCTGTGCCCAAGAACTTCTTGGTTTGATGGGTCCTTGAAGGAGCTGAGGAGGGTGGGTTGAAGGCTAGAGAGAGCTTGGCGGAAATCTGGCCTTGATGCTGACAGGCTTAGATTGAAGACCGAATTCCTGTCTGGGGAGATTGCTGCTGCACAAAATTGACCAGCTCAGCTCTTTCAGACTGTGGACAGACTGTGCAATCCAGTCTGGAAGAGGTTTTTCACAAATAAAGTGTGATGAGCTTGCTTGATTTTTTGTGGATAAGGTTGCTAGCATCAGGTCAGGGATTGGCCCAACTCCCTTTATGAGGGACTGGGGAGATCAGCGGGAGGTTGCATGCACACGGTCTGCCTGGTATGACTTCAGCCAGCTGGAACTCTTGGACATTGTGAGGATTGTCCAGACTTTGCGACCAACCAGCTGTAGTTTGGATCCGGGCCCTACGCCGTTATTGGTACATTCCATATATGTTATCTGCCCGATCCTTTCTGAAATTGTCTGGTGTTCCTTGGAAAAGGTTTTTTTTCCTGATCCTTTCAAGGAGGTAGTCATTCAACCACTCCTTAAAAAACCTTCCTTGGATCCAGACTGTCTAGTGAACTACAGACCTGTCTCTAATCTACCCTTTGTGGGTAAGGTTATTGAGAAGTTGGTTGTGTTGCAGCTGGATGACCATCTTATACCCACAATGTCTCGGATGCTCTCCAGTCTGGGTTTAGGAAGAGACATAGCACCGAGACCACCCTTGTTCAGGTGTTAAATGATCTCATAGCGAGAGATCGAAAGGCTTGTACTATCTTAGTCCTTCTTGATCTCTCGTCGGCATTTGACACTGTAGAAAATGGTTTGCTTTTGGAGTGCCTGTGGTATTTCTGTGGATTATCTGCCACAGTTTAGAGTTGGTTTTGTTCTTTCCTCCTGGGCAGGTCACAGAGGGTGGTCACTGGAATTTATTCCTCTGATGTCCTCCCCTGTCCTGTGGGGTGCCGCAGGGCTCCATATTGGCACCCATGTTGTTTTCAGTGTACATGCTGCCACTGGGAGATATCATTAGGAAGTACAGTTTGGATTTTCACTGTTATGCAGATGATACCCAACTGTATATGTCCTTTATGCTCGGACAGGATGATGTGGTCTCTGTGCTAAACAACTGTCTAACCGAGATCAAAGATTGGATGAGCACTAGTTGGCTGAGGTTGAATCCAGACAAGACTAAGGTGTTGGCTGTGGACCTGGGTCATCCGGAGGTGGGTCTTGGGTCTGGACATCCTTCAGGTTTATGGCTTGATGGTGTCCAGCTCATGACCTCAGACTGGGTGCGTAACCTGGGTGTTATTTTCGATAGTGGTTTGTCTCTGAAATCTCAGGTCTCCACTGTCGTTAAATCTTCCTTTTACCATCTAAGGAATATCGCCTGGGTGAATCACCTGGTTCCTCTGGCTGACCTTCCTACATTGTTCCACACCTTCGTAACCACCCGCTTTATGCATACTCACCACTGTTCTGTGTATACTTCCTTCTCCCTCCTTTCTCTCTTGATGCCAAGTGCCTTACCCTCTATGCCTCCTTTATCTCCAAATTTTGGTTTGATTCACTCCCTTGTATCTTCCTCTCTCCTCTCTTCCCGCTTACATCTTGCTCCCTTCAGAATGCTTGTTTTTGCTCTCTTGATCTCCCACCGATGAAATCTACTGCTGACCAAGCTGCCTTCTCATTCTGCTTCTCTAAACTATGGGGTTCTCTTCCACCTTCCATAAAGTCTAGTCCTACCCTTAGCACTCTGAAATCCCTCCTGTTGGATTTCTCTATTCACCACTGCATTTGCTTCTGATTGGAATTGACTGCTTTCACATGCCTTCCACCGCACACTGACACTTATGCTTCCCCATCCCCCTCCAGTTCATCAGTCACTACTCCCAGTTTCTCATATTATTGTTGTTCACGGTTGTGTTCTTTTACCTGTTCTGCAATTTACTGTATGGTCATTTACTGTGTGGCAATTTTATTCTTAAGAGTTCTTGTAACTGGACATTCTGTTATTCTTGTTATTCTTATTTTCATTGTAATAGTTTTGTACACTGTACTTTTCATCAGTTCTGTTCTCCTCTATACCCAGGATGAATCTGGAAACAAGCTGAAACAAGCTCAGTATGACTTTTCTTGTAAAACTTTTGAAATAAATAAATACATACATACATACACAAATTTTGATTATGCAAATTCTATTGGTCAGCTAGCTAAGAAACATGGTGCCCTGAGCTCTTCTGTTGTCCATGTTTTCTCTGACAAACAAGGTTATCCAGGGATATCCATGTTCCTTCCTGCTCTGACCCTGATCTTTGTCCATGATAACTGAAACCATAGGTTGCCCATGATGTATGGACAAGGGGACAGATATTCAAAGCCATGCCCTGGACACAAACAATTTATGCCGGAATTGTGCTGCATTTGCGCTGAGCTGCTATATTCAAAAGCCCAAATAGCGCTGGCTCAATGTGTTAGTACCAGCTCAAAAACATATTGTATGTATGGGAACAAGTGAGGGTTGGGACATGCATACAGATGCACTGCTATATTCAAAAGACTAGCACAGTGCAACTGGTGTTGGTGCCATACATAGCATGGTGCAAATTACCATCTTTGAAAAGGTGGTCTTAACTCTGGGCAAACATCTTCTAGTGGTGCTTCCCAATCCCCAATTTTCAATGTTGCACAAATCATATACACATCAATATGACCTGGTGGTCTAGTGGCCCTCCCCAATCCCTGATGGTACACTAATCATATATACATTACTTTGAAGTGGTGATCTAGTGACCCTCCCTGATGACTGATCCCTGACATTACACAAATCATATATACATCATTATGACCTGGTGGTCTAGTGGACCTCTCCGATCCCTGATGGTACACTAAACATATATACATTACTATGAACTGGTGGTCTAGTGGCCCTCCCTGCTGCCTGATCTCCGATGTTACACAAATCATATATACATCATTATGACCTGGTGGTCTAGTGGCCCTCCCCGATCCCTGACACATGTTGTAAGTAACAAAGTACATATTCCCTGGTAGTCTATTGGCCCCCCAGGCCCCAATTCCCGACACATGTTGTGAGCAACAAATCTCATTTTCATGGTAGTCTAGTGCCCTCCCAGCTCTGATCTCACATAATAAATATTAAATTATCCATGGTGGTCCAGTGGCAAACAGCCTCAATCCCTGTATACTGCAAATCCCAAATACCTGGTGGTCTAGTGGACCCCCCAACCCACAGTGCCTACCACCCTGCTCCCCCATCCCATAACAAAGCCAGTGGCTGGCTCAGCCCATGACTCACATCCATGGCCAGCCACTGACTGAGCTCTGAATGAGCACATACTGTATAGTACATGTTCATTCAGAGCTCTGTTGATGGCTGTCCACAAAGGTGAGCAGTGGCCTGAGCCAGTCGCTGGCTCGGCTACGGGATGTGGCAAGCTGGGTGGAAGGCACTGCAGTGTGGGGGTAGGGGGTCTACTAGACCACTAGGTATTTGGGATTTTCAGTATACAGGGAATCAGGGCTGGTGTGGTCCACTGGACCACCAGGGATAATTTAATATTTATTATGAGAGATTGGGATGGGAGCACACTAGACTACCAGGAAAATGAGATTTGTTACTCACAACATGTGTCAGGGATCAGGGCAGGGGAGCCACTAGACTACCAAGGAATGTATACTTTGTTACTTACAACATGTGTCGGGGATTGGGGAGGGCCACTAGACCACCAGGTCATATTGATGTATATATAATTAGTGTACCATCGGTGACTGGGGAGGGCCACCAGGTCATAATGATGTATATATGATTTGTGTAACACTGGGAATCGGGAAGGACCACTAGACCACCAGGTTACATTACTACATATGTTTAGAGTAACATCGGAGATGGTGGGGGCACACCTACTGCCGCATATTGGCACACTGTGCCAAACCCTCCCTGAGGGATATGTGTATGTATCATTAGACCAGCCATGGCTGGTCTAAGGGTACTTAGATATTCTCCCTCTGGGTGGGGTTTGTGCATCCAATATTCAAGAATGTAGAAGCCTACATCTGTGACAAGCCCCCCTGCACCATGCTGCAGCCTATTTCTGGGTGAAAGGGTGGCACAAGCCCAGTTTGGAGCAGGCAGCCTGTGGTTGATGCAGGCTGCTTTGGTGAATAGCTCGGGAGGCAGTATTTGATGTAAGGTGCCACTTGCACTATTTATGTTTGGCCCTGGTGCCTTGGGTATTTCTCAGTGCTTTATGATACAATCAGAGTTCTCCCTTTTGCAGTACCAACTACTTGATAAAAAAACTCCTCCTTAATGCAAAGAAGACAAAAGCTATGTTCTTCTCCACTAATTACTATACCAACACCTTCTCACCAAGCAATCTTCCCCAACTATCCACCATTCTTGGAGAAAGCCTTGACTATGTTGACAAATTCAAATATTTAGGGGTATGGATTGACAACAGGCTTGATTATACTCAGCATATTGAAGAACTTCTGAAAAATCTCGTCAGAGGCTCGGCCTTTTCTTCAGAATCAAACATTATTTAACCAGGGATTCAAGACAGAGAATAATCCAGGCCTCATTTCTATCACTTATCGACTATGCGATTTCCTCTATGGCCACTGTACTATTTCATATTTAAGTAAATTGGATACCTTGTATCATAGAGCTCTAAGGTTCATCACAGATCTTCCATTCAACACTCATCACTGCTCTCTATGCTGCAGTTGGTTGGACATCCTTACACCTTAGAAGGAATGAAAATGCTGCACTATGGATATACAAGGCCCTGTCCAACAAACTTCCATCCTATATTTTAGATTGCTTTACTCTGGCCTCAGCTAGGTCATATGCCCTAAGAAGCAACAACTTCATCATTTTGAAACTACCAAAAGCCTGCACCCAACATGGGAGATCTGCAATCAGTTACTCCCTAGCATTGGCATGGAATTCTCTGCAGAAGACCCTAAAGCTGACCACCTATATACCTCTATCATCCTTTAAAAGCTCTACACAAGTCTCTTCCAGAGAAATGCAATTGCTTTCATAAAGCCTAGTCCTATCACATTCTTTACTCCCCCACCAAATCCTCCACTGCTACCCCTGACACATACTTCTACCCCACTTAATCATTACTAGTAGATTTAGTCCCTATCCATAACCCCCACCAACCCGCCCATGTCATTTTTCATTTCGGAGGCAGCTTCTAACATTTTATTAGGCTTCAATCATAACTGTCTGGTCTAGCATGCTTTGGAGCCATTAATCCCTGGCTACCTCATTTGTAAATATGTTTATATTTTTGTATCTGTTTATATAGAAGTGTTTTTGTATATGTCTGCTTTTGTACCCTTATTTTGTTCCTCGACCTATCAGGTCCATCTTGTAAATGAGCTTTGCTCAATGACGTCTGCCTGAATAAATAAAGATTTTGATTGATTGATTATGAATCAAGCTTGATGACTGTAGCCAATGTGGGGGCAGAGGGGTAGACGGCCACCCTAGGTCACTCCATATGCCATGGATAAGACATGCTTCACACAGAAGGCACTGCCCATGTCACTGTCATCTGACACTGGACCCAACTCTGCCAGGCATTTGTGTATGCCCCAGCACCCAGTGGACACCATGTCAGTGTGTCCATGCAGTACACACATCCAGACCCAACAGGGGGTCCACTAACACAATCTAGCACACACATTCAGCACTGGAGGCATGGAAAGTGTTGAGGTGAGGGTGTACAGGTGGCCAGGCAGCACCACATAGTGGGTGCTGCCACACGTCTGGTGCCATCCGCACCGTGCACATGTTACAGTGCCAAAAATACCTCTGCCATCAGTGTGCCTGTCTGATGGTACATGTCTGCCCCCCCCAGCACATGATGCACACCTGTACAGACACCACATCACACACGGCCTGCCGTATGCATGGTATTGTGAGAACAACATGCCAGTGGTGCAGCATATGTGGGTCACGGGACATCATGTCAGTTGTGTCCACTGTTAGTAAGCACCTGCCAGCTGGGCCTGTCACTGTGTGGCTAGCAGCAATCACTGCTGTCTGCACTGTAGGCATTGCAATGTCCCTAACATATCCAACCACTATGTTACTGTAGCATCTGTTACCCACTATAACAGTAACAGCAGTATGTCTATGGCATGCAGCACCACCACTGTGCCTGTGGTGCAATTCCCCTGGGGCACAATAGTCTCTGCTGCTGTGTACAAACATAGTCTACAGCTACAGAACTGTTGTTCAGGTCTGACATACAGGTGGTGCTGTGAACAAACCCAACCTGTGGCTATCAACCTGTAGTTCCAGTCTGACATACAGGTGGAGCTGTGTGCACAATGAAATAGCACTGGGCAATCTACATGGTAATGCATGCAAAGCAGGCCATAATGAGATGCTAATGTGGCTTCTTGCCCTCAGATTGCATAATTAGGCTCATTTGTATAGCAAAATTTTGCCCCAGGCTAATGTGTTAGCCCTGAGCAAACATGTTAACATCAGACAAACAAGTTTGCCCCAGGCTAACCTGTCAATATCATAGCCCAGTTCTGCGGTGTTTGGCCTCCACTGTTGTTTGCAATTGTTGTGTACCACATCCATTACAATCACCCACATTAGCCATCTACTGCGACTCAGCCTTACTCCACCTCTATGTGCACTGGGCTGCTGTTGCGGTTTGCACTGCCCAGTTGCTATATTCAGAGCTGTCTTATTTGCCAGGTTACTTTTTGCACTACACTCTTAGCCCCGTTTGTACGCTATATTCAACTGGTTTAGCCCCTGGGCTATTCCTTTGAATACAGCTTGAAAATGGTTCCTGGGTTTTTTTGCACACCAGGCAGTGCTGATTTTTCCCCAGGGCTAGGTTTTGGATATCGGGCCCAAGATTGTCAAAGTTGATAAGCAAATATCTATAAAAAACAGACAATCGGGCTATGACCTCCTCAGGCTTGATCGCCCAGGAAAAAAGAGGGGAGGTAGCATCTTGGTCTATTATAAAAGCCACCTTAACTTGTCGGTGCTACCCTGTCCACAACCTGTGCAGTCCCCTTATGAGTTACTGCACACAGTGCTGTTGCTCGGGATGACCAAAAAGATACATGTTGTATTCACCTACAATCCCCCAAGGGGTGGCCTGGAGGGGCTGTCCATCCTCCTGGATACTGTAGGTGCTGTGACCCAACATAATGAACTTATTATTCTAAGTGATCTCAACCTAAACTGGCTTGGTTGCAACTCCAAAGTATATGTACCACTCCTTGCTGGTTTCTCCCTGTCGCAACTGATTAAGGAGCCTACTAGATACCCACCCAATGGTGGAGAGAGCTTTCTCCTGGACTGGGTCATGACAAATCGACCAGAGAGGATCACCTCATCAGGCATCCTCTCTGACTCCATCTCAGACCACTCCCCCATGTACAGGGTGTGGAAGATTCCATCCGAGACTACTCAAGGTTTGATCTTGGCTCCTACCATGCTGATCTCCAGCACGCTGACTGGTCAGCAGTATGGATCGCACAGGACTCCTCATCAGCAGCCAGTCACTTCCTCACTGCATTCAGGGTGCTGCAGGATAAACATGCCCCCCTCATCAGATGGAGGGTCAGGGGCTTGGCAACAAAGTGGCTGCAGGGCAGTCTGCTAACCCTTATGAAGTACAGAGATAAGTGCTGGGCAAAATTCAAGGCCACAGCAGAACAGGCTGCATTTGTGCAGTACAGGATGCTCAGAAATCAGTGTAAGAAGGCTATTGTGGTGGCCAAAGGGGAATTTTGCAAATCTGTGCTGCTGCGCACAGCTAGGGACCCCAGGAGGTTCTGGAGAAACATTAAGAATATAGTCAGTGGGATCCCGAGCAGTGAGACCTCGGATATGATCATCGATGGTGCCAGCTGCAACAACTCCCTGACCATCGCAAATGCATTCAACCAATACTTCTCGGACCTATCTACCTTTACCTCGTCATTCCCCCATGGGGGAGAGGAGAAGGGTGAAAAATGGGCCGCACCATCCTCATCTTACCCGCCCCTTCTTTTTAAGGTAGTGGCGGTGCAAGAGGTGCAGAGACTGCTCTCGGGTCTTTCCCACTTCTCGAGTGCTGGACATGATGGATTGGAGCCGAAACTTCTGAGTCTTGGTGCCAGTGAGATTGCCCCAATGGTAACCCATATCTTCAATCTGTCCCTGTCATCAGGTGTCATTCCGGAAGTATGGAAAGTAGCCAGGGTGGTCCCAATACTTACACAAGGAAACCCCAAACTCATAGAAAACTACCATCCAATATCCATACTGTCAGCGGTCAGCAAACTTCTTGAGAAGGTCGTGGCAGGGCAACTCTTGGAGTACTTGCAGTATCATGACCTGTTGTCCCCTGAGCAGCATTGCTTTAGGAAAGGGCACAGCACAACTTCTGCCCTTGTCACAGTCTCATCTTGGATCAGAGCAGCTATGGACCAAGGCAAACTCTCTGGAGCCATCTTTAAAGATCTATCTAAGGCCTTTGATCTTGTTGATCACACCATGCTCTCCACCCAGCTCAGCTCCTATGGTCTATCACCTGAGGTGCTCAACTGGTTTTCCAACTATCTAAGCAGCAGACAGCAACTTGTTAAGTATGGGAAGGAGTTCTCGGACACTATCCCTGTTACCATGGGTGTCCCACAAGGCTCCATCTTGGAGCCCCTGCTATTCTCCATATTCATGAACAAACTCCTGGCTGCTGCTATCCACTGCAAGCCTAACCTTTATGCAGATGACCTGGTCACCCTGTCTCACTCCCCTGAGATAGAGATCATAAATCACCACCTGAGCGAGGACTTGAGGAACATCCAATCCTGGATATTGTCACATAAGTTGGTTCTAAATCTCAGGAAAACCCAGCCATGCTCTTTGGGTCTCAGGCCAAGATTAAGGCCACCCCTACTCCACTGTGTTTCTGGTGTCGATGGGGTCAAGATCCCAGTTACTGACAACTTTAAATACCTTTGGGTGATGCTGGACCTGCAGCTTGACCTTGGCCGCCACATTCAGAATACTTGCAAGACTGTAAACTGCAAACTGGGTCTGGCATACACAGCAAAAAGTAATCTTACTCTGACAGCTCGGATTGCACTTGCCAGAGGGGTGCTCTTACCCTTGCTCTGCTATGCTATGGGCTCCTCTTGTTTGCCCGCTCATCCAAAGTCCACCTCACTAGGTGGTCCTCTACCTACAATAATGTCTGCCACTTCACGCTGGCAGCCCCCCATCTCACTCACCATTGCGACCTCTATAGCAGGCTAAATTGGCTCTCACCCGCTAACCACACAGACTTCATCTTAGGGTGCTTCACTGGAAAGGTCCATGGCACTGGCACCCCTCCAGGGCTTGCAAAATTTCTTGTCCCATCCATCTCCTCCTCCTACTCCCTCAGGTCCCAGGGACAGGCCCTCCTCAAGACACCGGCTACACGGACTCAAATGGGTGGGTGGGACTTTGCTGCATTCGCTCCCAGACTGTGGAACTTCCTCCCTGCCCAGGTCCATGCTGCGCACTCACAAATGTGTCTTCGTTCCTCCCTATGGAACAATCTCAAACTTGCCTCAGCCTGTGGCTGCCCCAAACCCCCGTGAATTGATCCATCACAGCACTCCTCTGCTCTGGAGCTACTCCTGGACAAAAGACCAGACTCCAAGAGGTTGCTAAGCTGTATATAGTGTCACATCTGAAGGATTTTGATACTGTGCCCCTGGAACTGCTCTTGGCTTCCATAAGGTGTTTATGTTGTTATGTTAATAAAGGAATAATGCCTGACAGGGTGGGTGTTATGCTGGGATAACATCCCACCTCGGGAGGTTGGGCCCAAGGCCACCGCCGAGGGCTGCCCAACACCGAGAAGGGATGTTATCCTGTGCATAACACCCACCCTGGAGGGCATTATTCCTATTATACAATGCTTATTGTTTTATAGTTAAAAAATAATTTTAAAGAATGTTTTTGTTAGTGTGTAAAAATATTTTTGTTTCTCAAGAGAAAAAAAAAAAGGTCAGGAGCATGCTCCATACCCTACAAACAATCAGCAGGGATGTTATGCCAGGATAACATCCCTGCTGTGACTGCCACCTGACCAATCAGAAGCCAGGATTCTTTCTTGCCATTGTATAATACTGTATAATCTATGCCTTACCACACTCATAAGCTGTGTTGAATCTGTAACATTACTGCTCTTATCTCCCACAAGGTGTTTATTTTTGTTATGTTAATACTGTATAATCTATGCCTTACCATGTTTCATATGCTGTGTTGAATCTGTATCCTCACATGAACTGTAACATGTCTAATTTGTACAATGTCGTTGTATGTACCTAAATCTATTATTCCTGTACTCTCCTGGGTCGTACCTGAAAATAGGCAATTGTCTTGTCTAGTGTACCTACCTGGTTAACAAAAGCTAAATAAATAAATAAATCGAGAGACTAAGCAGGAGAACTAAGTACATTTTCAATCTGATAAATGAAAACAAAAATCAGATAAAATAGCAAGTTATTTATTTCAGGTAGCTGGCATGATTGTCCACGATTAAAATATAATTTTTATTGTCCATGCTTGATATTTAATGGTTGTTCATGTTTTTTTTTTCTTAAAATTGTGATATTAGTGAAATTTATTCTGTTTATATCCTATTTAAGATTATGCCATAGCTAGTATACTGGTTAAAATATAAACTTTATTTTTATCACTTTAGTAGTGCCATCATTTATACTACTTATGATATATATTCCACAGTAAAACTGCATAAAATATTTCTGGTTGTCATTTTAGTGCTCATATAGTCATAGTTCCACTTAAGCCCTTTACAGGGGTCTAGATAATTTTAAATGGGGTTAAATGTATCAACCTCAAGTTTGAGGATCAGATTGAAAGAAATAACTGTCTTGTTTAATTGTATGTCTAGGTAGCCTGTTTTTCAAATGTATGCCTTCTCTTCTTTCAGCTGATTGGAATCCATCCAAAGCCTTGCCAGAATCAGTTTAATTCTCAAACTAAATTATGCCACCTCTTATCACAGCTGTAAAGGATAGTTACGTAGTATATATTATATTTTACTTTTCAAAACAGAAAAAAAAAATTTCAAAATATATTAAGGCTGTAGCTGTATTTCTAACATCTACAGTGAGTCAATAAACCACGATAATTGATAAGTAAGCTAGTTCCGCTTACACAGAACTTGACAGCAGATAAGGACCGCTTGGCACACCTAGTTTGCCCATTTCCCTACCTGATGGATAAGCTGCAGGTCCTAGTTAACCAACAGCCTACTTCCTCCTACCCCCCACTATAGAAACATTGAATTTGATGGCAGATAAGGACAGCTTGGCCCACCTAGTCTTGGCTACTCTTCTTTTTTCCAGCATACTATATTGACATTTTTAAAATATAGGATAAAGTATGGGTATGGGTGTGTGACGAGAATTTACACACACCCGAGGGGTTTGATGCTACATAAACCCCGAGAGCAAACCTTGAGGGGTTTATGTGAAGCATCTAACCCCAAGGGTGTGTGTAAATTTGAGTTTACACACACCCAGACCCATATTTTATTTTATATAATAGTTGGGTTTCTCTTTTTTGCCTCAGCAATTATATAAAATAAAAAAGGCTGCTGTGCCACTGCCGCCGCAGTCTGATTCCGGTCAGCTTTCTCTTATTTAAAACATTTATTTTTCCGACAGTATTGTGAGGGAGGATCAATCCAGTAGCAATGTGATACAATTAATTTAAATTTTATTATACTTACTGCCGAGTGTCCATGGTAGTTTCTCTTAAGCTTGGGTTTGCGGTTCAGGAAGTAAAAAGCGAGCGAAGGGTTTGAGCAGTCGCATGAGCAGAGAGGGGGAAACCGTGTGCATGTTTGCCATTATAAATGCTCCTTTATAATGGCAAATTACACCATGGTTTCCTTATGGAAAAAAGAGGAAGCCATTAATTATTACAGTAGATCAGACTTCAACAGTTTAAAACACAGTAGACCTGTATATAGTCAAGTTAAAAACCAAGGAACAGAATTAAAAGAAAAATATAAAATAACTTCCAGGCATGTTAAAATATAAATTGGTAAAGCATTATCTGATCCAGGGGAATTACATAACATAATGCAAAATTCATTGAAGACACTTGCATTAGCCATCTGGATTTTGTAGAGCCCATGGGTTTCTTAGTAAATACACATCAGACTGAGACCAAATTCTAGAACAGGTTTTATGTGTTATGACCTCCCCTCACTTTATAAACCAACTTTTCCATCAATGCATGATCTGCCATTGTTTGTATGCATACCGGAAAATAAGGCAGTTTGACACTTTTCTAATTTGTCAAGATCTCAAATCTGGCACAAATAATTGCCAAATAAATACATTTCCTTTGCTCAGTATTTATCCAATCCAGAGCCTTCAAGTCACCCCAAACCACTGCCTAAGGACTAATATTAGTTAGGGATGCCACCACCTCAGAGGTAGTATTCTCAATGTTCTAATATGTAGCTAGTTGTAAACAGGTAAACATCATATGCAGCAGATGTAACTCTTCATGTTGACTCATGGGGCATTTACCATCATGCACAGCTGACAACTTTATCAGTCGAGCAGATGTGTAGTATACCTTCTGTAAAGTCATAAATTTGTAAGTAAGTATTTTATTGATCGGTCGATTGACCATTTCAACAGGTAAAATCAAAAAACATAAATTTAAATAATTAAAAATTAATTACAAAACATATGGACAAAGAAACAATCAGTACAAACTGGAAATAGCATATTATATATATAATAAATATCATAAATACATATATAAAGTATTATTTGCCTATTAAGGACCCGATATTCAGAGTTGCGCCCTGCAATGGCGCATGTGGTGGCGCAACTCAAGGATATATTCAAAAGGGACGAGCAATGGCACACCTCCTCTGAATATATCAGGTGATACGCAATGCACAAATATGATGAGCTGGCACATCCCCCCGACAGGGCTGATTATCACGAATGGGAAGTGCGCCAATGCAACCGAGTTACACTGTGTGCAAATTCTTGATAGTCAGTCTGCAGTTCGCAAATGGGGCCATAATGTATGCAAGGTGCAAATGGGTCCATTTGCATGTCATTATGGCCCCATTTGCATGAGTTGTGCAGGGCAGGTCAGTGAAATGCAAATGGTGCTCTGCAAAGCATGTGGTGCTGCCAGAGGGGGTTTTGTGGTATCCCTCTCCTTCCCCATAGCCCAATCACGGTAAAATAACCTTTTAAATATTCCCTGGTAGTCTAGTGGCACCCTCTTCCTTCCCCTCCCCATAGCCTGCTCACTGTAAAATAACTTTTTACATATTCCCTGGTAGTCTAGTGGCACTCCCCTCCCTGTAGCCTGATCGCCATAAAATAACCTCTTAAATATGCCCTGGTAGTCTAGTGGCACCCCCTCCCTCCCCTAGCCCCCATCACCTAAAATACAACAAAAATATATCCCCAGTAGTCCAGTGGTATCCCCCACCCCTCCCGATGCTCTAATCCCTGTAAAAGTGCAACTCTGTAATTCCCTGGAAGTCTGGTGGTCCCCCCACCACTCCCATAACCCCGATCACTGATTGTATGTTAAAGTTACCTCCCTGGTGGTCCAGTGGCACCCCCTCACCCACACAGGAACCCCGGACCCCCCAACTCAGCCCCATCATTGGCGGGCAGCAGCATACCCACCTGCATACCTCTGCGGCTACCCACTGAATGACAGTGTACAGTATAGGCTGCAATCCCATTGATCCACAGTGTGGACCAATGGGCTTGCAGTGCATACTGTGACAGTCATTCACAAATATGTGAATGAAGTCATTCATTCACATATTTGTGAATGACAATTACAAGTAACACTGCAAGCCCATTTGTCCACACTGTGAACCAATGGGATTGCAGCACATATTGTAAGCTGTCATTGGTGGCAAGCCACAGAGGTATGTGGGTGAAGTGTTGCTGCCCACCAATGACAGGGGGGGAGCTTGCGGGTCAAGCCAGAGTGGGTGGGGGGAGGGGTGCCACTGGACCACCAGGGAGGTGACTTTAACATACGATCAGCGATCGGGGTTACGGAAGGGGTGGGGGACCACTAGACTACCAGGGAATTACAGAGTTGTAATTTTACGGTGATCAGAGAATCTGAAGGGGTGGGTGGGTACAACTGGACTACCAGGGATATAGTTTTATTTTATTTTAGGTGATTGGGGCTACAGGAAGAGAGGGGGTTGACTCTAGACTACCAAGAAATATGTACAAAGTTATTTTACAGCACTTGAACTATAGGGAGAGAGGGGGTGCCACTAGACTACCAGGGAATATGTAAAAAAGTTATGTTATGGTGCTGAAGCTACAGGGAGGAAGGGGGGAACCACCAGACTACCATGGCTATATAAAGTTTATTTTCAGTAACTGGGGCTACGGGGAGGGAGGGGGGTCCACTAGACCACCAGGGATGATATGGGTGCTTCTGCACAGTGTACTGGGTGGGCGGGTGGCCACACATGGCTGGCAGCTGCTGTGTTACACCTTGCAGTACAGCAGCTTGCCTGTGGGTGGCCACCATTTGAGCCATTTTTTTTCAGGCTCAACTTTGGACATCAGTATGTGGTGCATCCCAGGATTGTGCAGGCATGTGCGCTGCACATCCTGGGCTGAATAACAGGATATGCAGCATATGCATGGGAACGCCCCCTGGGGATGTGCCACATACATTATCTTTGCCCCCCAGCGCATCGGGAATTGCGCTGTGCAATTCCATCTGTTGAATATTGCCCCGGGGTGCATTTCTGGGGTTGCGCTGGCACAACTCAGTTGTGCAGGCACAGCCCCTTTGAATATCTAGCCCATGGTGTGCAAATTTACTAAGCATGTAATTACTTTACTTGCCTCAGAATTGATCAGTCTGATAAGGGATTGCTATATTTGAGCCTTATTCTGGAAATAGCTTCCAAGTAACCTGCTACAGATTTATATTAAATTTGCTTTGCAGAAGGATTCATCACCCATCCTCCCAGAATTCCTACCAATCTTCTTCCATAATATCTCCAGACAGAGCTGCCATCTAGTTATACTATAGTCATCTGTGAGGACACAGTACTAATTAGAGGTGTAAATAATTCTGTGGCAAGGACTTTAGAATCTCTAGCATATCTAAAGTTCTCACAATCCCTGATGGCTCCTGCAATTTACAAATCATGCCCAAACATGCAAAAAAAAAATTTGCTTAATGTGATTTTGTTTTTATTAAAGTATTTATGCTCCTCAGGCAGCTGCCCCTTCCCGCTTTGTTGTCCATCCCATCACCCATCATCTCAGGGACTTACTTGGGGCAAGTCTCCCACAGATAATCCCCTCATGGTGGGGTCAGAAAGGGAGGGTAGTCCTACCCTTCCCGAGCATAATCCAGAACCCCCATGGCCCTGTAGGTAGTGTGAAAGCTGTGGCTAGCAGGGGATCATCCTGCAACTGCCTCTTTTCCTCTCTGTGGTTCCCATGCCTGAGCAGCATGCAATGAAGTCTTTGTACATGCATGTGGAGGCATGCACATACTACATGCCTGCCACCTACCAACCCTCTGGAATCACAGCCACTTCCCAGCTACTGAGCCTTCATGCAGTACTAGGGTGGCACAACATGTCCCCTCTCCCTGGGGCAAGAAATCAGTCAGTAGGATATTCAATATTCTTCCCCTTGGCCAACCCCCTTCCCCCCACCATGACCCAGATTTGCTCCAGAACTCAAGCCACTAGTGTGGTGGTACCTAAATATTCTTTCAGTAATTGAGGCATGGATTTTTACATTCTCATACAGATGACCTAGTAGTGAGATCCTTTTTCTTTCCAGACCTTGAAAGCTGGATCTAGCAGAAATGTGGGGTACAGCATTGTTTTCAGTACTGTATCTTAAAAAGGGGTGCCCACAACATTATTAGTTTTAATGCCAAACCCATAATAAATGTCTAGGAAGCACATTTCCCTTTGGCACAGTTATGTTCCCCAAGGAAGAGCTATAAAGCACATCAATCGAGCACTCTTTACCTGCTGTCTCCTGCTCACACAAAATACCTCTAGCTTTTGGGTCATACCAAGCTCTTATGCCTGCCAGTTGTGCCACCCAGTAATAATGTTCAAACTTTGGTTCACTGGTATCTCCCTTTCCCAGTGGTAGAGTTAGTTGCTCAAATTTGATACTTTGAATAACCATTTCATAGCACAGCCTCTTGACATTTTTAACAAGGAGCTAGGCACTGGTAGTGGTAGTACCTGAAAGAGGCAAAGGAATCTGGGCAACAAAGTAATTTTAAGGATGTGTGCTCTTCAAAGTAAGGAGAGAGGCAAAGTCTGCTGTTTCTTGTAGAGTTCTTGGGTACTGGCTAAAAGTGGTGGGTAATTTGCCACAGAAATGTCCTGCATTCTCCACCTAATATTACCCCTACTGTAAATGTCCAGATCTACATGCTGACCACCAAAATGGGAGGGAGTCCTTCAAGTTTCCGTGGAAACAGTCACATAATGCATTACTATAGCTTTCACCATGTTCATTTTATACCCAGCTCTTGACCCAAAAGTAGCTTAATAAATCTACTAGAGAGGGAAGAGATTTATTTAGATTAACTACATATGCCAAAAGACCATCTGCAGATACAGTACTGTAACAGTGACCAAAGTGAGCAAATACCTTGAATCTGTGGTTGGGCCTTTATTGCTAATGCTAGTGGTAACAGAGCTAAGTCAATTAATAATGGGGAGAGGGGACACCCCTGATGTGTACCCCTCCCCAAGAGAAATTGCTCTTATACCCAGGAATTTGTATGTATTGCGACTGTAGGCTGGTAATAGATGGCTTGCACCCAGCTTAAAAATATAGGGACAAATTCCATGCTTTTCATCATGCTCCAGAGATGGTCCCACTCAATCCCATCAAATGCCTTTTCAGGGTCAAGTGAGACCACCACTGGGCAGTCAACTGAGTTGGTCTGACCTCCAACCAATGTCTGTAGCAATGTTTTCAAATTCAGAGGCACCCCCTCCCTTTAACAAAAGCAGTTCGATCATCTGATATCAGTTTTGGTAAGATATGTTCTAGCCTACTGCCCAATGTTTTAACATAAATCTTGAAATCAACATTTAGTAGTAACATAGGCTCGTAGGAAGAAACCACATCCCAGGGCTTATATGATTTGGGCAAAACTGTATTTTGTACTTTCATAAAGGAGGCAGCCCAGACACTATATTTAAAGGTGACAGATAAAGTATTAAACGGGGGGCCCAATAAAATTAACATCAATCTTTCATGTAGTAACTGCAAGGCCATCAGTGGCTGGTGTCTTTTCAGCTGACAAACCAGTCAAAGCCCTCAGCTGTTCCTGTTTTATCAAGAAGACCTCTGGATCATTTTATCCCCATCCTCCAGGATGGGTACAACTGCTAAAAATCCCAAGGAACCTTTGTCTGAGGGGCATCTAGATTCCCATTACCAGCCAGATATACTGTAAATCTTGAAATACTTAAATTCTTTGTTAATCTTCTCTTGTTCCAGCTTCACGCACATACCTGCACTGTTTTCTTAATATTGCCAATATGCCACATCATTTTCTCCCTTTTAACTGGTCTGCTAACAATTCCCACATTTGTTCCCAACTTCACAACATCTGTCCTTCTGGTAAGTTTAGGCCATTTCCACCTATTTAGATCTCAACTCATTATATTCCAGCCTTAGCAAAACCTATTTGTGATACTGTTTGAACATATTTGCCTTTAAAACTACTTTTCAATTGACTGAATATGGGACTCCAGTTATGCTAGTTGTGCTCATTCTCCCTTTTTCATTTTACTGAAAATAAATATTGCCCTGCTCCTTATAAATACTTTCAGAGTCCCAGACCATCCCTTGTCTTGGACTTTTTTTGTTGAAAATCACAATAATCCTTGATTTCCTTTTTTCATTTGGTCCAGAAAATCTTGCCTATTTAGCAGTAAGAAGTCCAATTATCATACCCTTGTATTAGAAGTTACCTCCTTTCCAATATTCTACTTTAATGTCAAGAGAGCATGATCCTGTAACAAAATTGGCAAGTATAGTATTCACATTTTAAGGCTCCACTTGTGTACAAAATCCTAAGAGTCAGTCCGGCTCTTTGGACTGTTACTTTCAACTCCCTCAATCTTTCCACACTGTTGCCTTGATCTCACTATATCCTCCAATTGGGAGGATTTAACTGTGTGGAGGTGGGGCTTTGACTTTTGTGAAGCGTAGCTTTTAAATGCTGCTCATGCAAGCTGTCAGGAGGATCAGCTATTTTGGGGGCTGTTTTGTGACTGGAACTGCCTTTCTATTCAGAATCCCCTGTAGAAGCAGTTGAGCTCTTTGGACTGTTACTTTCAGCTCCTGCAGGTTTTCCACAGTGTTGTCCTTATTTGCCCCATCCTACAAGTGTGAGGATTTGACTGTGTGGGGGTGGGGCATTAAGTGTCTTCTTAACTGCATATTTCTCTAGCGGTCCTCTGTCTCTGTTGTGGTCCAGAGTCAAAGGGCCAGAATAGAAGGGTGTCACACTGGGGGTATCAGCATGGGGTGGCAGTCAGCATAAGATGCAGCAACCCTAGTGTGACACCCATATCAGAAGGTATCATTTTTTATTTATTTATTTAAAAGTTTAGCCAGGAAGGGCATACTGAGCAGACAGGCTGCTCGATTGCAGATGCATCCTGGGGGAATGGGTACAAGGAGATAAGGCAGATATGGTATTGCATTCTTTGTGAATCTATTGTAAGTATGTATTAATCTTACAAACAAACAAAGAAGCCAGCAGAATAATGCCATTTGGTCAATCTGGTCTGCTTAAGCTACTGACCCTGGTCCCCCTCCCCAGTCCTCCCATCCTTTCTATCTGCCCCTCCCATGACACTTACTTTCCCCTCAAGTCTATCACAGCCTATCGTGAAGCTGCCCAATGTCTTCATTAAGACCACCTCTTCCATCAGTTCATTCTGATTGGTCACCACTCTCTCCATGAAGAAATGCTTCCTAGCCACCCTCCTAAACCTCCCCCCCCAACTTAAGACTGTGTCCCCTCATGTTTTGGTTTCCACTTGACTTAAATACATCCTCCTTATCCACCATATGTATCCTCTTCAAGTACTTGAAGGTCTTAGTCATGCCTCCTCTCTCTCCCCTCTCCTCCAGGGAGTATATATTCTGGACCCCCACCCTCTCCTCATAAGCTCTACCTTGCTGGCCCTTGACCATCTTAGTTGTCTTCCTCTGAACAGTCTCCATCATGTTAATGTCCTTTTTTAATGTATGGGAACCAGTACTGTACTTCACACTCCAGATGTGGCATCACCAGTCACCTGTATAAGAGTAGAATAATCTCTCACTTACTGCAGATCCCCCTGGCTATGCAGCCCAACATTTTATTTGCCCTTGCAACTGCTTTTCTGCACTGCATAGAGTGCTTCGGATAGCTAGTGATCATCACTCACAGATCCTTCTCTTACTCTGTTGTGAATACCCAGACCCCTCCAGGTTGCACTCCATCCTGGGATTCTTGCCTTCAATATGCATAACTTTGCATTTCTCTGCATTGAAGCTGCCAAATCCTGGACCACCTCTCTAGCTTTTTCAGATCATCCTGTAGGTTCTGTCTCCCTTCAGCTGTGTCCACCCTCCCACAGAGCTTGGTGTCATCCATGAATAGGCACATTTTGCCCTTAATGCCATCCCTAATATCACTGATGAAGACGTTAAACTACACTGGTCCCAGCACTGAGCTCTTCAGAACCACATTAGTGACCTCCTTGGTAGTAGATAACTCTTCCCCCACCAACACTTTCTGGGTCCTGCTGTTCAGTGTCCTGCTTCTCAGCCAGTTTTCTACCTGTCTGATCATCTTCTCCCCAACCCCAATATCTGCCAACTTCCTGATCAACCTTTTGGTGGGTACAGAGTCAAAAGCCTTGCTGAAGACCAGTTAAAGGATGTCCACTGCTTGGCCCATCTACTGCTTTAGTGACCCAGTCAAAGAAGTCAATCAGATTCATTTGACACCACCTCCCTCCCACAAATCCATGCTGCCTCACATCCTGGATGCCATACTACTCTAGATGCTCTACCAACCTTTCTTTGAGTGTGCTCTCCATGAGACTACACACAATTCAGGTCAGACTGACAAGTCTTTAGTTCCCTGGGTCATCCTTTGGACCACTCTTATGGAGGGGTACCATATGTCCCATTCTTCAGTCCTAGCTTTCAGAGGTGCTGCCAACATGGTCTGCACAGCTAAAAGAACTTCTGTGAGCTTAGGGCTCCACCATCTAGCAGCAGAAGTCTTAAATGACTGAAGTCTGAAATGTGTTTGCCAGAAACTATTTAATTGCTCACTATGTTGTACCATGTTTGACCCTGGGTTGCTGTTGCCCTCTGCATTCTTATGTAATACATGTATTGTCCTTGTTCTCTTGCTTGTACTTCCATGATGAGGAGCCTTTGTAAATGAGTTCATGACTCAAAGGATTTTATTTCCAATCTTTTACTAAATAAATAAAATAAAAAATAAATGCTGCACCATGAAATGCTGACCAAAGGTCTGCATAGATAAACTTCCCTTGGATCCCTGCCCAAAGAAGGACTCACCCTCATGATGTAGACTTCAAGGGCTACAAGTTAGCATGTCTACTGAAAAGGCAACCCCTGAGGACAAGATCCTGACTGAATGATGACTGCTGAACGGAATGAGTGATATTGATGGAGTATGCAATGACTGCAAAAGTACTGAAAATTTAACATATATCAAAGGTCAAAATGATAAGTAAAACCCAGCCTCAAGCAGGAAAGCCAGGAAGCTGTATACACCCTAAGACTAAGGTGATAAATGCTGAACCAGAGTAACTGCATAAAACTGACTGAAGTGACAGAGCAGGAGTGGGAGTGACTGCCTTGCTAGGAAGCCAAGTGAACTTAATTGAGGAGGAGTGCAATGTAACTAAGAGTAGGTTTGCATGTGGCTTGGCATGAACAGCAAATAGAAAAGAATGAGAGAGAATAGCACAAGCCAAAAAAAGCAGAACAATATAGGTAGAACATACCGTGGAAACTAGTAGGTACACTGAGAACCAAAACAGAAAGAAACACAGGAGTTACATGAGGACATGAGTGCAGTAGGAGTAGCCAACAGAGAAAAGAATGAAGCACAGGCTATGGCCAGAAGAGGCATAAAAACAAAATACGAACCTAGAAAGCCGCTGAAGGCATAAACTGAACAGAAAGCCAAAAAGCACAGAGGAAAAACAGCAGACAGACACAGGGAGAAAAGGGAGTATGGCAGAGACCTAGCAGAGGCTCTGGCTACAGCAAAGAAACACTACTTCCAAATGAGGCTGGAGGAAACTGGCTCGAATAGCTCATGGAGAGGCATGTGACTGGTTGCTCCCACCCATTAAACTGCAGGTCTGTCCTTTAAAAGTGTGTTGCTATGATTTCCTAACTGAAGCCCTGCGAAGATTTATCCATAAAACCAATTTCTTTCAG
This sequence comes from Neoceratodus forsteri, assembly GCA_016271365.2. Taxonomy (NCBI): domain Eukaryota; kingdom Metazoa; phylum Chordata; order Ceratodontiformes; family Ceratodontidae; genus Neoceratodus; species Neoceratodus forsteri. Next base: position 823,774,208 of record CM057455.1, on the reverse strand, counting down.
CTCCTCCTCATTTTCTCCTTTAAAAAAAGGATTCCATCATTTTGCATAGTATTGGGGTTAGGCTGATGGCATTAGGCTGATCGCTCTATAAATTGATTGCTTGCTAACGGATTTGTCAAATAAGATTTTGTTTTGTGAAGCCCTGCTGTGATTTATACATAAAACCTATAAAATCTATTTCTTTTACTGCCTCCTCAATATGCTTCTTAAAACAGATCCCATCATTTTACATTGGTTTGGTGTTAAGCTGATTGGTCTATAAGATAATTGCTCGCTTGTGATGGAGGCATACCTGAGTTACACAAATAACTTTAACATTGATAAAGATCCACTTTTGTGCTGGGCAATAATGATTAAGGAGTGGTCATCATTGTCTTCTTTGAAAATACACTATCTGAGCTGCCCATCACCCAGTGTCAGTTCTGAAAGAGAGTGTTCATTTCCTCAGTGGCCATCATTACTCATAAATGCACAAATATGTCACCCAAAAATGTTGAAAAACTCACATTCATCAATGGTGTAAATGGGGTGGAACCCAGAGGAAATCAGTTATGGGAATGAAACTAAAAGTCTGACTGTTCTAGAAGTAAAATGAAGGAAGGACTGCTATAACTGTATGTAAAATATACCCCCGAAAAGCCTACAACTGACTGAATGAAGTCTAAAATGTTGTATATAGTATAATGAGGAAATATTTCCCTATACTCCTATCAAAAAATATTTGCCACCTAATCCCACACAACATCACATCTGTCTCAAACAGAAAAGACAGCACACTTGCCAGTAGTTGCACAAAAGAAGGTCTAATATTTCCCTTTGTAAATTCACTACCTGTCTATGTGAAACTATTCATATAGTTATTACTGTAGGTTTCACTAAGAAGCTAAATGTAGTGTGCATCTATAACCATCCTAAAAATGGACTAACAGGCCTGACTAAGGTAATTGACCGTCTTTCCTCGCTAAATGGTATAAAAGAGTTCATTGTTATGGGGGTCCTCAACCTGGATTGGCTAGCGAAAAACTTTAATCTCTATGCTGCTGAACTCGGCAGGTTACACCTGTCTCAGTTGATCACTCTTCTGACCAGACAGGCTAGTAACAGCAGTCTCCAGTCACTTCTAGACTGGGTTGTCTCCAACAGGCCTGAGAGGATCAGTGCTGTTGGAGTTTTACCAGACTCAATCAGTGACCATGCCCCAGTTTACTGTGTTTGGCAGGCTAGGGCCCCTAAACCACCCCCCAGAGAAATTCTTTTCAGGGATTTTTCAAAAATGGATAAGAGAGCCCTAACCTTGGAGCTACAGAACATGGACTGGGCACCTTTATATAAAACTGGTAATACAGAACGTGCTGCTCATTACCTTCTTACCACACTTTTGAACCTTCAAGACAAATATATCCTAGTAAAAAGGCACCATATACAGGGATCTGCTACCCGCTGGTTAAATTCTTCACTCCTATCCTCTCTCAAAAAGAGGGATAAAGCCTGGAACAAAGCAAAGCTAACCCAGTCACCATCTGATTGGGTAGAGTACAGAAGACTCCGAAACCTATGTAAGGTTTCCATCAGATCTGCTAAGGGCAATTACTACCCTCAGCTCCTTAGTACCTCTGTCAGTGACTCTCATGGTTTTTGGAGTCATGTTAACAGCATCATGGGGAAATATAAGTGCAATACCATCTCTGATATGGTCATGGATGGTTGTAACTGCAATAACCTGCTCACTATGGCCGAGGCTCTTAAGTCCAGATTCACTGACCTCTTCTCCTATACTGCACCTCCTGGGCCTTTACCTGTCACTCCACAGGATAACCTTAAACCTTTCAACCCATCTTTTACCTTTCGCCCAGTCTCTGAGAGTGAAATCTTATGCATGCTTAAGTCCATCTCTCCTGCTGGATCGGCAGGGGCAGATGGACTCTTACCAAAATTCCTAAAAACCGTTGCACCATCTATAGTCTCTCCAGCGACTAGACTTTTCAACCTGTCTCTTCTTACAGGACATGTCCCTTCCTTCTGGAAGATTGCTCGAGTTGTATCGGTCTACAAAAAGGGGAACACCACTAACCTGGATAATTACCACCCTATTGCCATCCTCTCCACCCTCTCTAAAATACTGGAGAAAATTGTTGCTACCCAGGTCTCGGATTACCTCTACTCCTCCAAACTCCTCACCCCTGACCAACATGGTTTCCAACGTGGGCACAGTACATCCACTACTCTCATACAGTTTACAAATGATGTCAGACTTGCTATGGACAAAGGCTCTCTCACTGGGGCTACTTCTGTTGATCTCACAAAAGCATTTGATTTAGTTGACCACCCGCTGCTCCTATCAAAGTTGTCATCCCTAGGCTTCTCTACCTCTGTCACCACCTGGTTCCAAAACTATCTTTTGAAGCATCAACAATTTGTCCAGATTGGAGATGCAAAGTCCCCTCTTGCTCCTACTTTGATCAGAGTGTCCCAGGGTTTGATTCTTGGTCCTCTCTTGTTTACAGTCTTCATAAACGACATCCCACCACTCACTGGTGCTTGCTCAGGTCTGCTATATGCCAAAGATCTTGTTCTTTACTCATCCTCCTCAAACCTCTCAGATATCAACCTGAATGTCAATAGTATTTCAATACCTCTCAGAGCTGGCTATTGCAAAATAAGCTTGTCTTAAATAAAAATAAAACAGTGACTATGCTTTTCGGTTCAGGTTCAAAAATTCGGTCCTGCACCCAACCATTAAGTATCAGAGTGCTTGATGGCTCTCCCCTTAACACAGTTACCTCTTTTAAATACCTAGGAGTAACCCTTGATCCCGCCTTGGATTTTGACCTGCACCTAGCCTCAGTCATTAAATCCGTCTATATTCAACTTGGGCTGGCATACAAGGTGAGACATAGCCTAACATCCACGGCGAGGATGGCCATTGCACAGGGGATCCTGAGACCCAAATTGGCGTATGGGTTAATAGCCTTTCTGGCAACTACTGGAGGGCTCCTCCAAAAGTGGAATGTCTGCTACAACAGCATTTGCCGTTTTGCTCTGTCTTTACCCAGACTTACTCACCAATGCACACTATACTCCAGTCTCGGATGGTTTACTCCCTCAGCCTTCCAACAGTTGACTTCCTACTGTTTTATAAAGAATATAATCTCCTCCCAGATACCTGATAAATTGGCTCTACTGCTTAAACCTGTGACCTCTGCCTACCCACTGAGATCAACTGACAAATCCCTTCTTGTCCAGCCGAGATGTAAATCCAAAATGGGGGAGAATGCTTTCTCAAGCTGGGCCCCTAAACTATGGAACTCCCTTCCACTGAGTCTAAGAATCTCCCCTTCTCCATATAGCTTCAAACAGGAGTTTCATATAGCTCTTCTAAGCTCTGAACCCTGCTCCTGTTCTCTATCCACCCACTCCTGAATTGGTTCCTCCTAGTTGCCTACTGGCTCCAACCTCTACTACTCTCAAACCTGCCTGGAATTCTTGCTAGTTCCTCTCTTCTAGCACTTACTCACTAGTTGTATGACTTATGACTGTTAGTTATTTGCACTTTTATTTCTGTTTTGTTACTACATATAGATTCCTGCAAATGTACTGTCATTGCTAAAAATTTTGTATAAGTGTACTATGTCTGACTTCCACTTGTTCCCATGATGTTTTCTTGTATCTACTATTGTCTACATACCCTCCTACACTCCTACATACTGCCTTTCTGCTTCATCAGATCATCTTCTGCCACAGATAAAGAAAAGTCTGTATCAAAAGTTGTGCATAAATACCCATCTGGTTACCTTCCAGATAGTGACTATGTAGAGGGGGATTACAATATGAAGGAAAAAACAAGACAGCCAATTGGATGAAACTTTCATTGAGTAATCCCACTGACTCTACCATCTTATAAATAGTTAGAAAATGACTGTAAGGCGAGCCAATTCTTCTCAGTGCCTTTTCCACTGAGTGTTGGGGGGAGAGATGGTAACAACAACATAACATAAAAGGGATCTGGGGTAATCATATCTGATGATCTGAAAGTAGCAAAGCAGTGTGATAAGGCAGTGGGAAAGGCTAGTAAAATGCTGGGATACATAGGGAGGGGTACGGCAAACAGAAAGAGGGTGGTGGTGTTACCCCTGTATAGATCGATGGTGAGGCCCCACCTGGAGTACTGTGTCCAGTTCTGGAGGCCCCATCTCAGGAAGGATATAGATCAGGTGGCGGCAGTACAGAGGATAGCAACCAAAATGCTGCATGGCATGCATCAGAAAACCTACGAGGAAAGAATTAATTAATTAAATATGTACTTTCTAGAGGATAGAAGGGAAAGGAGAGAGATGACAGAGACATTCAAATTAGGGATGGGTGAACCGGTTCGAGAAAAACCCGAACCTCCCTGAACCAGCAACGTTTCAGGGAGTCGAACCACATCCAAACTTTTTATGCAGTTCGGATCAATTCAGAAAATCCTGGTTTTCCTTTTTCCTTGTGTCTAGTGGACCCCACACCCCCAGTTTCCCTTTTCCCTAGTGTCTAATGGACTCCCCCACCCCCAGTTTTCCTTTTCCCTGGTGTCTAGTGGACCTCCCTCCCTATCCCTGATCAGTCTTTGCACCCCTAGCACCTTACCTGTCATATTCCCCCGACAAGGCCCCCTGGCTGCACTGTCTCCTCCCTCGCCCACCTCCCCGTATCTCACTCCTGCCCCACCCCAACCACCTCCCATATTCCCTCTTACCCCTGCTCCTCCTCCCCCTCAATCTCCTACCCTCACTCCCCCACCACCCACCCCTTCCCTTGTCTTGCTCATAGCTCAAGTCTTTGTATTGGTTATTACATGTCTGTAAGTCAATGACTATATGTTTGTAACTAAAATGATGTCAGTTGCACACGCTGACGTGAAACCTTTATAAAAGAGCCTTGGCTCAAAGGTATTGTAATCCTAGATTGAAATAAATAAGTAAATAAATAAATTAAAATAGTTTTGTTCAATAAATTTTCCTGATGTCCAGTAGACTCCCTCCCTACCTCCACTGATCCCCTGTCATAAAATAAAGTGTCCCCATATTCCCTGGTGTCTAGTGGACCCCACCCCCCACCCTGGCAGGTACTGCCTCCCACCCTGATCCAGAGTGGGCAACTGGCACAGCCCTCCTCTCTCCACCACAGCTGGCTGCCCACCTGAATGAACTAACAATGAATGAGCGTGTACTTGTACAAGCACATACTCATTCGTTGATAGTCAGCCAGCTTCCATCCATTGCCTAAGGCCTTACACTTTGGGTGCAGCAGAGATATGTGGAGGGCTGTTTCAGTCACCAGCAGAGGGAGTGGGATGGGAGGGAATGTCAAGGTCCACAATGATGTTTCTACCATCCCACCCCCTCCACCGGTGACCAAAACAGCCCTCCACCACTCATCTCTGCTGCACGCCAAAGAGTAAGACCTCAGGGAGTGAACGGGACCTGACAATGAATGATCAACCACTTTGTCGCACATTGGACAATTATACTAAAATGGTGCTGCAAATACTGGACACTCCTTTTAAAATCCAGCACATGAGTCTGAGTCATCCCTGATGCATACTTAATTTAATTTGCCCATCTAGGTTGTCCCTGCCCCAGGCTTCCTCTTAAGTCCCAGGTGATGCTCTTCAGAACCCCTACATACTTAAAGACAACTGCACCCAAGTAACAGTACTTTGCAATGACAGCTCCCCCCAGAAAACAGTCACTTCCTTTAAGTATCTTGGGGTCACACTCGATCCCTCCTTGGACTTCTCCCTTCACCTCATTCCAGCTGCAAGGCAGTAAACTCCAGCCTTGGGATAGTATATCAGGCTAGCCCTAATCCCTCTTTGTCTGTGCACAAAACTACTGCAAGCAGTTTACTCCTTCCCAAGCTCACATACGGCCTGCCAGAATTTTCAAGTGTCTCCAGTACCCTGATGCACAAATGGGAAGTGGGATACAACAACACGTGTCATTTTGCCCTTGTGCGTAATCACCTTAACCACCATTGCAGACTTTATAGCAAACTATGTTGGCCCTCTCCCTTAGCCATGATGGACCTTTCCTTGGGGACAATTATCCATGGAACTATTCTTAGCCAGTTGCTTTACTCCCTAGTATTCCTCCTCATACCCAGTAGTAAGTTTTACTCCCTTAGATCCTCTCACAGCGACCTTCTGACTAATCCTAGGTCAAAATCCAAAGAGGGCACTATGGCCATCACAAGCGCTGCACCAAACTTTGGTACAGCATCCCCCTACACATGCATCAGTGCCAAGCACCCATCCCTTTCACAAACCAACTCCTCACCTTGATCCAGCACTCCCAATGCACTTGCTCTGTCTAACCTTGTGCCCTTACCACATGCTCCCCACCCAGTCATGCTTCTGGTGAAGCACTTACAATGCACTTGCACAGTACAATCTTGTCCTCTTCCTACATGACTTCCACCAACTCATGTTTCTGGTTAGCTACTAAACTCTCCACTGAATAGCACTGTCTTAGGTTTCAGATGTGCAAATGTCACTATGCTGAATATGCTCACTGTATGTATCACTGCATTTTATGTAACTTGTACCACTCACTCTACTGTACTTGTTTTATCTTGTTGCATTTGTTACCCTGCACCCTATTTAACTTGTGCCTCTTAATTATGTCATCCTACTGTACACACTCCTTTATCCTCATTAGTTAGTTGTCTTGCTAAGCTTTGTACTGTACCAATCGAAGCATCATGTTAATGCTTTCATTATTAAGAGTCAAATCCTGCCTGTAACCTCGCAGGTTGTGCCTGAAAATAGGCAATTGTCTGCCTAGTGCACCTTACCCGATCAACAAAAACTAAATCAATAAATACTGCATATTTTCACTTGAAGTCCTAATCCTCTGCTGGTGACAACACGGTCTGTGACAACGGAAATTATTGCAATGCTGTAAGCAGAGGATTATGGCCTCAGGTGAGGACTTAATAGATGGAGCACACATAGTCTGAGGGCCAAAGTTCTTCTTTTAAAGAAAATATCCTTGTTAATAAAGACCAAAGGGGTGAGAAATATGAAATACAAACAAGCATTTGTCAATGCAGAATGTTGTTGCGCTGGCATTGGCAGTGGAAGTGGCGTAGCTAGAGACGCATAGTGCTGTGATTTTGTGAATGTGTCTCAAAAGGTGATTTTGCACAGCGTGCACGCCATTGTGCCTCACAGCTGTGGAAACACGTTTTGGGCAGGCTGTGAAAAATGGCATCTGGACTGTTGATAAAGAGATGTGCACAAATGCCAGTGGTGAAAATGTAGCATGAAAATATTGCAGATTGATGAAATTACAAGGGTGCGTGGAAACTGCGCAATGCACGCTTGCAACACAGTCATTGTATGGAGTTTCAGCACCAAATTTTCAACATAGGCATTTTAGGACCTCTGCTCATGAATAGCGTCACCGTCATTTCCTCAAACTGTCCCAAAAACTGTTTTAGCATAGCGGCCGTACAATTCTGTGCCAGACGTGTGAAAACACATTCCAGACAGCTGCAGTGTTCATAAGGAGGTATGGAAAAATGCCAATGATGAACAGCTGGAGTGAAAGTATTACAAATTCACAAAGTCATGAGCGTGCGTGCAAACTGTGCAACGTATGCTCATAAAACACTCATTTTATTGACTTTTGTTCCCAAATTTTCAACATAGGCATTTTAGGGCATCTGGTAATGAACAATGTCACTGTCATTTTCATCATGTGTCTCGAACACGGACTTTCCACAGTGACCACGCTATTCTGCGCCGGAACTGTGAAAACAGATTTTGGTCAGGATGTGAAAAATGACAGCTGTACTGTTCATTAGGAGGTGCAGAACAATGGCACTGTAGAAAATCTGGAGTGAGAATATTAAAAGTTTGCGAACGTACGAGTGTGCCTGCAAACTGTGCAATGCACACTCATAACACAGTCATTTTATGGAGTATTGTCACCAAATTTTTAACACAGGCATTTTAGGACCTCTGCTCATGAACAGTTTCACTGTCATTTTCTTAATGTGTCCCGAACACTGATTTCGCACAGCGAACGCGCTATTCTGCACAGAAAGTGTGAAAACACATTTCGGTAAGGATGTGAAAAATGACAGCTGTACAGTTTACAAGAAGGTGTAGTAAAATGCCAAATTTGAGAATCTGGCATGAAAATATTGTGAATGCGCTAAGTTACGAGCGTGCATTGTGCAGTTGCTGTGCACCTTGTAAAAGTCATTTTATGGAGTATTGTCACCAAATTTTCAACACAGGCATTTTAGAGCCTCTGCTCATAAACAGTATCACTGTCATTTTTGTAATGTGTCCCGAACACTGATTTCGTGCAGCGATCGCGCTATTCTGCGATGGAAGTGCGAAAAAACATTTCGGCAAGGATGTAAAAAATGACATTTGTACAGTTCACAAGAAGATGTAGTAAAATGCAAAATTTGAGAATCTGGCATGAAAATGGTGCAAATGCGCTAACATACGATCGTGTGTTGCGCAGTTGCTACGCACGCTCGTAAAACAGTCACTTTATGGAGTATTGTCACCAAATTTTCAACACAGGCATTTTAGAATCTCTGCTCATGAACAGTGTCACTGTCATTTTTGTAATGTGTCCCAAACACTGATTTCGCACCATGACCGTGCTATTCTGCGCCAGAAGTGCGAAAATACATTTCAGCCAGGATGTGAAAAATTACAGCTGTATGGTTCACAAGAAGGTGTGGTAAAATGCCAATGTTGAGAATCTGGCATGAAAATATTGTGAATTTGCTAACTTATGAGCTTGCGCTGCGCAGTTGCTACACACTCTCGTAAAACAGTCATGTTTTGGATTTTTCCCATCAAATTTGCAACATAGGGTTTTTGAGAGCCCCCCTCATGAACAGTGGCACTGTCATTTTGTTACACAGTCCCAAAAGGTGATTCTGCGCAGTGACTGCAAAATCACCTTTCGGGACCGAATAATGCCATGACAGTGCAAGAATTCATGAGAAGGGGTCCCATAAACCCCATGTTGAAAATTTGGGGCCAAAATTCACAAAAATGCCTGAGATATGCAGCAAAGTTGCAAAAACACTGTCTATTACATTATACAGCTTACCGGCATTTCCTCAGTTCGCGGTCGGCTTTGAAGAGTGCAGACTTGTTCCTGGTCCACCAAAGATCATTGCGCCAGACTCCGGAGGTAAGTATGGAGTGAGGGGGGGTGTGGGGAGGCAGGGTGCACAGAGGGTGGAGTGCGGGTGGGGAGGGGCATGGAGACTATGAGGGACCGTTTTCGTTTTACAGGTTAAAAAACAGAAAAAAACATTGAAGGACAGTTTTTGTTTTGCAGGGCATTTGGCATGCTGGGGTGGGCTCCCAGCATGCCACCTAACTGTTGGGGGGTGTCTGTAGCCGACGGGGGATTGGGCACCCTCATCGACAAACAACACAGGGAGGATTTATGGTGACAGGGATTGGGCACCCCCGCCGGCACACAAAGAAGGCTGGGGGGCTGCAGAGCTGAAGGGGATTGGGCACCCGCTCAGTATTAAACAATTGGAAGGGTGCTTTATGCCAACAGGGAGTGGGCTCCCCTGTTGGCACATTCACAGGGGGCAGGGGCAGCTGACAGGGGGATTGGGCACCCCGGAAGTCGGCAGTTCTATGGCCAGTGTCCCGCCATGTGCATAATGGCAGTGAGCACAGCAAGAAAAGGACCGCTGCATCTAATGAGCTTTGCTCAGATTGCAGCAGACCTTTTCTTAGATGTGCTTGCCACATTATGTATGCATGGTGTGGTGCCCGCATGCAGGCTGATTGGGGAATGCGGGACACACCTACTGGTGCGTGCCCTGCATTCGCCAACAGCGACCGTGCCTCTAAAGCTGCACTGTCCCACGATGTTGGCTGTGCAAGCACGCCAACATAAAAAGGAAAATATGCACTGAGTTGTGTCTAAATATTAATGTTTTTCAAAGGTTGTCCAGAGTTGACAGCTACGCTTTAAAGGTGATAGAAAACAGTTTTAATACATTGAGATAACTTCCAGTTTTCTTTTTAGTGTTTATACTATTTTCTGTTATGTTTTAACCACAATTACTTACCACTACACTTAACAGCTTCAAAATATATTCCCTGGAGGACAGGCAAAAAGGGGAAGGGTCATGATATAAACATATAAATACAAACAGGGATATAATAGGATGAACTCCACAAAGTTGTTCAAACTGAAGGGGCACAACCTCTAGCTGGAAGGTTGGAAATTCAAAAATGACATCAGAAAATATTTGGTGGACATATGAAACAGTCTACCCAGTACTATGATCAGTGTTTGGACTATATTAGGGTTCAGAATACAATGTGGGGTTATTAAGAATAAGAGGAAGGCTGGGGCAGGGGCAACCCAGATGGGCAAATGAAATCAAGTATGGCATCAGGGAGGTCAATACCGCACATGTAAGACAGTACAGTATTAATTGCACTGTACGTGCAGTGTTTGAAATCACAGCGACAAGGGTAGAATAGCGATAGGGATTTACTGTTACCCCTGTTGCTGAACAGTGATTTAAGGAGAGGAGAAGGAGCCAAATGCTGGGTGCTTGTTGAAGCCACTCCCGGGTGGAGTGGCTAGGGTAACAGCACACGGCGCAGTTGGGAGACCTGGGACCATGGTTCAGTCCCCCCTCCCAAGGTCTCCCCTGCAGAAACTTTTGCCGGCATGTTTTTTTAATCAAACTTCCCCCCTCCTGAGTTTCTCCCCATCCTCGAAGTCGGCCACCCCCTGAGTTTGTTAAGTTCCTGGGGGATGTGGGGGGCAAAGTCCCCAAAGCGGGGGTTGCGGGGGTGGGGGAAGCTCTCCTGTAAAAAAACATAAACCTCCATTGTTGTCAATGGGCACAGTGCATGGAACAGGTCGGTGTTTTGCCCAACTCTGTTTTTGTGCGGCACTTTTTCGCTGCAGCATTTTCAGCCATGCAGTTTTGTCATACAGCAGTATGACCCCATGTCAGGGATGACTTAGACTCATGGGGCTGGATTTTAAAAGGGGTGTCCAGTATTTGCAGTACCATTTCAGTACAACTGTCCAACGTGCAACAAAACAGTTGATCACATAAAACATGGTCTAACAGTTTGCAACAATTGCCACTATTTGCACAAATAAAATAATGCGTGCATTAAAAAAAGGTGTATCCATTTTTTTTTTGTTTGTTTTTTATGAAAGCTACCACAATGCAGGGAAACCTCTACTAATGTGTTAAAGCATTTTAAAAAAGCATTCAAACATTTTGGTGCATTTCAGTTGGTACAGGTGCAGTCCAAAACTAGGAACTGTGCCTGTGTCATTACTTTTGGAAATTCATCCTAAAGTATTTTTCTGCCCTTATTCATCTACAGTACAACTCACATTAAACAGTAATGCAAATGAGCTCCTTTTGCATTTTGCAATGAACTATATAAGTGATGCTGGATCCAGCACACAGCCTTACAAAAAATATTGTTGCCTAGGGGTTTTAACTCAGTTTTGCATCGCATTGTGACTGACCTGCAGATTTATCTCTGCTGAGTTGCAAAAAGGAAAAAAAAAAAAAAAAATTCTTAAGATTTCCTCTTGTGCTGATCAGCTGTTAAAAATCAATATGTGAACTGCCAATGCAGTGTCAGTTTTAAGAAACAATGCAAAACCAACTTATTTGCGTGAAAGTTTAAAGTGAATTCTACTGTATGTCATTCAGATGGATGGCATGGAATGGTATAACCAACGTTACAGAATGTCTTGCAAACATAAAAAGAAAGACCAGTAGCTGCTGAGCAGAGAGGAAAGAAGTGATCTGAGGTTACAGTAAAACTAGAACATTTATTTAACAAAAATGACCAAAGTATATCAGAATACATGGCAGATATGGACGGGAATACAGGAGGGTATTTAATGGTAAAAAAATTATTTTCTATTGCCCTTAAGCAGAACTTCCACCACTTGTACAAGCAATCTCCACTTTAAAACATACATTAATGCATAATGAATCTGATTCCCTCCTGCCTGAGCCATAACCTGATGCTACTAACTTTTTTTGATTCTTCAGTCTCTTTCTACTAACAGATTCTGGCAGAATGTTGCAATATTTGTAGACCATTAGTCGGTCCATGATAAATCATCTCAGTAAAGTTATTGCTGTGGTTACATGCTTGCCTGCAGAACATAGTCAGAATGACTGAGACATGCAGTCAGTGTGGGAAAATGAAGTTCTTCAACACATTTACAGTAAAACAGTAATATCTTTGACAGTGCTATAAATAAATGGTTCTTTACAAAGTGTCCTGTTACAGCCTATGTGTGGTTATGAACATGTCTTAAGACCGCAGTCTGCATACCTGAGGTGTGCAGTCAAACTTAGAACATTTGTTTTTTTTTTACTGTACATTTAAAGTGAAACAGCCCTGTTTTTAACACTGCTATAAACTACAGTAGCAGTCAGTTCATTATAAATAATTTCATTTCAATTGGGATTATATAATGTGATTAGGGGAGGGCATACACACAAGCAGACTAAAGTATAGAGGGATCTCTCACCAAGAAAGCAGGTTTTTGAATTTGGGGGTAGCATCCTGGGTTGGGAGCCACATGGTTGCTATTTCAAATATTTATTCTTGAGTCCCGTGGTTTACTAGTTTAAATGTGCTGTATGAGATATCTCATGTGGTACAGTATGGGGGACATCTCGTGCAGTTTGCACTAAGGACAACAAAGCAAAGCCTAATGGTTCTAGCAGTACTAGTAGTGAAAAGCTTTATTTTTAGACAGAATTTGGATGACAAAAGTATACACCTTTAGGACAAGTCCTATTTACAAGGTGTTCCTGTATGCAATACAGTTTTAAGAAGTTACAAAAAAAATATACAATAAAAACACTCATACATTCAACTACAAAAAAGAACTAACATCCATAACACCATTTGTATCAAAACTAGCATGCACATTGTCAGTATATCAATCAAAAACATGTGCAATGAACTACCAATTCCTGTTCAAAGCAGTATTAAAATTCCTTGGACTTTTGCTTGTACTTTTACATCATTCCATGTTTTTATAGATTTAAAAGAGAAAGTCATCTCACCATATTTATTTTTGTGCACTAAAATGTAATATTCCCTTGATTTTCTGCTTTTCCTCAGATTATAATTGTGCTCAGTCCTTTTTAACTTATCATGTAGATAGAGAGGTTTCATGGAAACTAAGGTATTATTAACTTGATTAGCCAAAACTAATCTCTGTTTGTTTTCTAATGTTAGCCATCCCAGATTTTCAATAATTTACAATGGTGGGTCCATCTATCAGTCCTAAGTGCAAATCTTGCTAAGCAATTATAAATGACTTCAGCCTTTTTTGAAACAGTAATATTTTCAAATACATATGTGTGAATTCCATGGTCAATGGTTGGTATCAATAGCTGATTTACAATTGGCATTCTCATCTTTCCATTTATAGTGTTCAGTGTTCTGTCTGTCCAAACAGTGTGAGAGGTCTACATGGCTAAACGTATCTCAGAGTATTAGATCTTACCACCCAGTGAGACTGCAGGAAGCACTGCAGGAGACAATTGGGCTACAAGGAAGGATCCCTGCCCAATGAGGGACTCACCCTCATGATGCAGACTTCAAGGGGAGTGAGTTAACATGTCTACAGATAGGGCAACCACTGAGGGCAAGATTCTGACTGAATGATGACTGCTAAGCAGAATGACTGATACTGATGGAGGTTCCAATGACTGCAAAAGACTGAACATTTAAAATATATCAAAGGTCATAATGATAGGTAAACCACAACCTCAAGCAGGATAGGCTGGAAGTTGTATGCACATTAAGTCTAATGTGATAAATGCTGATGCAGAGTGACTGAGTAAAACTGACTGAAGTGACAGAGCAGGAGTGGGAGTGGCTGCCTTGCTAGGAAGCCAGGTGAACTCAACTGAGGAGGAATGCAGTGTAACTAAAAGGGGTTTTGCATATGGCTTGGTATAAACAGCAAATAGAAAAGACTAAGAACAGCACAAGTTTAAAACAGCACAATGATATACAATATGTAGCACAATGATATACAGTAGGTAGGACATACTGTGGAAACTAGTAAGCACACCGAGAACCACAACAGAAAAACACAGGAGTTACATGAGGATATGAGTGCAGTAGGAGTAGCAAACTGGGAGAAAATAAGGAAGCACAAGTTATAGCCAGGAGAGGCAGAAAAACAAAATACTAGCCTAGAAAGCCACTAAAGGCATAAACTGAACAGAAAGTCCTATAGCACAGATGAAAAGCAATAGACAGACACAGGTGGGGGAGGTGCAGAACCCCAGCAGAGCCTCCAGCTGCAGCAAAGGAAAGCGTACTTCCAAATGAGGCCTGAGAAGCTGGCTTACATAACTCATGCAGGGTAGTGGCTGGTTGCTGCCACCCATTGAACTGCAAGCATAATATTTAAAATTTTAATTCCTTCTCAGTGTTTTCTTCTAAAAAGGATTCCATCATTTTACATGGGATTGTTGTTAGGCTGATAGAATTAGGCTGACTGGTCTGTAAGTTGATTGCTTGCTAACAGATTTATCAGATATGAATTCCTTTTGTGAAGCCTTGCTGTGATTTATTCTTAAAACCTATTTCTTTTAGTTCCTCTTCAGTATGCTTCTTAAAACAAATTCTATAACTTTACAATGGATTTGTGTTAAGGTGGTTGGTCCATAAGATAATTGTTTGCTATGATGGAGGCATACCTGAGTTATACAGGACAAGAAGTTGAATACTAATAATGATCCACTTTTGTGCTGGGCAACAATGATTAAGGAGTGGGCATCATTGTCTTCTTTGAAAATACACTATCTGAGCTGCCCATCACCCAGTGTCAGTTCCGAAAGAGTTAATTTCCTCAGTGGCCATCATTACTGTTAAATGCACAATGTGCTACCCAAAAATGTTGAGAAACTCACATTCATCAGTGGTAGAAATGAGGGTGGAATCCAAAGGAACCCAGTTCTGGAAATGAAACTAAAATTCTGACTCAATTCTAGGAGTAAAATGAAGGAAGACCTGCTCCAACTATATGTAAAATATACCCCTAAAGGCATACAACTGGCTTAATGAAGTCTAAAATGCTATATACAGTATGAGGAAAAGTTTCCCTAGGCCCCTGTCAAAAATTATTTGCTACCTAATCCCACACAATATCACAGCTGTTTCAAACAGAAAAGATAGCATACTCACCAGTAGTTGCACAAAAGAAGGTCTGACCACCATCTACTGCTTTACTGAACCATGAGGATCCCCCCATCTGCCCCATCTGCCTGTTTTACCTGCCTTGTACCTACTCTACCCCCATTCTCCTTCTCCAATGTACCTTCTACTGCCTCGACTATGCCATCCCACCACCCCTTTCTCCCACTAGTCCTGTCTCCTTCCGGACTCTACATATGACTCTACATTTATCTGTTTAGGATACTGACACAGATGTATTGCTACCATCTTAATCTCTCATTTTATACTTTTGTAGATTTATTACTGATCCTGCTATTCGAGCTGTATCCCCTTGTACTCTGTGCCCGCATTATGATTGTTATGATTTGCCTATGATTATCTCATGTTCTGCCTTGCCTTATATTATCCTATTAGTGGTTACTGCATGTTATTATTTGTTGAAATCTGACAATGCCTTCTGGTGCCACTGTCTTACCTACTCTCTGACCTGGTGGCCTTGATGGAAGAGGGATGCCTGGATATCGTAGCAGTCACAGAAACATGGTACACAGAGAACCACGACTGGGATGTTAACATACCAGGGTACACAACCTACAGGAGAGACAGGGAGAGTAGAAGAGGGGGAGGAGTAGCTCTCTATGTAAAGGAAGGGATAAAAGCAACAGAACAAAAGAGTAAACAGGGAGGAGAAGAGGCACTGTGGGTCACCTTAGAGACTGGAAATGACACCACAATCTGCACAGGGGTTGTATACAGTCCCCCATGTCAGGGGAGGGAATGGACAAGGATATGATAGAAGGCATCCTTAGGATGGCAGAGAAAGGGGAGATACTGTTGATGGGGGACCTGAATATGCCAGATGTTAACTGGAGCACCTTTGTTGCAGCCACATCCAAGAGCAGGGCCATTCTCGTTGCCCTACAGGTGGCATACCTCAGGCAGCTAGTTTTGGAACCCACTCATGAGGGACCAATCTTAGACCCCATACTCTCAAATGGGGATAGTGAGAGGATCTCAGATATAGAAGTGGATAGCCATCTGGGAACAAGTGACCACCAGTGTGGTTCACAATAAACTCAACTACAGAGTCAAGCCATACAAAAGTGAGGGTACTAGACTTAAGTATGTCTGACATTGGCAAGATGGGAGAGTGCCTTAGAAAAGCACTAGCAAACAGGCTAGAAGGAGGGGTGGTGCAACAATGGGGAACAATCAAAACTGCCATCACAGAGGCGACAAGCCTTTGTGTGAGGTAAATTAAAATGAAAGAAAAAGCCACTATGGTTCTCAAAAGAGGTGGTGGGGAAAGTTAGGGAGAAAAAGATAGCATTTAGGAAGTATAAGGAAACACAGAAGGAGCAGGACAGAGAAGTGTACCAGTTAAGGCAGAAGGAAGCAGGGAGGAAGTCAAGTAGCAAAGGCCCAAACTGAGGAAAATATAGCTATTCGGTTAAGAAGGGGATGAAACCTTTATACGTGCATCAGGGAGCATAGAAAGACAAAGGGAGGGATAGTGAGGCTGAATAGAATGGACAGTGGGTGGGCAGAGAGGGACAGTGAAAAAGCAGGGATACTGAATGAACACTTCTGCTCAGTATTCACAAAAGAGGAGGAGGGGGAGGTGCCTAATCCAATTAACAGATGCACTCTGTATGGGGGGGGTCGATCCCAATCCTTTCACAGAAGAAAGGGTTCTGAAAGAACTCCTAAAACTGAAGGTGGACAAAGCAATGGGGCCTGACAGAATTCACCCCAGAATTCTAAAAGAATGGGAGTCACGTGATGACGCTGTAGTGGAAGCAGCTCGGCTGATCACCTCCCCTCCGAAGGGCTGTTTTATTTAGTGATTTAACAAATCCTCAATCCTTTTAACAACTGATAAGTGGTTACAGACAGCCTGACCCACCATCTAATTGTTACCGGAGGAGAAATTGGACTTACGGAGAAGCTTTGGTTCGTGTCAGCATAGAGGTGTCCTGGCCTAGGCTGCAATGGAAGCCGAAATGAGACAGGCTCCTCCACCCCACACACCTCCGTCCACGCTGGAAAAAGGAGCGAAGAGATCGAAATCCCAGCCAGGGATTATGCAGAGAATCTGTCGGGAGTTCCTCAATGCTTGTCAAATGCCCACTAACGGAGAACGGCTCATAGAAGAGTTGCAACCTTTTAAATCTGCCATGCAAGAGCTGACAGCGAGTTAAAAATCACTCAGAAGTGACTTGGCAGAAAGCGAAAAGCCACATCAGATAATTTGGTCCGTATAACATCGGTAGAGAAACGGGTAGAGGTGACTGAAAATGATATAGTGAATATCAGAGCGAAACAGCAGAAAATGGATTCTAAGCTGGAAGATTTAGAGGGTAGAAACAGACGAAACACCATCCTTATAATGGGTCTGCCAGAGGATGCGGAGGGTGCAATGCCCATTACTTTCATTCAAAAGCTACTTGTTAAAGTCGCTGGGCCATCTCCAAATAACTCCACATATGTTATTGAGCGAGCGCACCGCTCCTTGCATCCCAAACCCGAAGTGGGAAAATCTCCTCGACCACTCATAATAAAATTTTTGAATTATCAAGATAAATGGCATGTATTGAAGCAGACCAGGGAATCACATCAAGTGCTGTGGGAAGGTCGGCAACTCCATTTCACGCAGGATCTACCGGTCACTGTTAGACAGAGACGAGCAGAATACCACCCAATTGTAATGAAATTAATTGCTGCGGGGATCCAATACAGAGTTACATACCCATCACGTCGCTCAGTAAAGGTTGCTGGCTCTTGGCATAATTTTGAAGGTGCCCAGCAAGCACTTCCAGCACTGCAATCTCTCTTGTCCGACCTCTTTGTAACTCGTTGAAAACTACATCAACTGAAGACCCAGTTAGTGTCCTGGACTAACAATGGATAGAGATGGACGGCTGTAGAAAATGTTTACGAATGACAACGTAATAGCAACGGATGAAGAAAGGTTGCTGTGGATAATTTTCACGAATGACGACATAATTTAGCACATAGTTGGTTTTGTATTCTTACCCTAGTTATATTTCATATGCTGGGAAGTAAGTCCGTGGAACCCTGCAACATTAGTTTGTGTTAATGATCAGTTTGTGAGCAATGACTCGTCACTGTGTATATTGGGCTCTATGTTTACCTTTTCTTTCAAGCATGGACCTCGGCTGATTAAAAGAGCTCCACAGAGATATTACAACTAGTTGGGCAGAGATGAGACTGGGGGCAAGTACCGTGCAAGAGGATCAGGCAGTGGCTCTTAACTCCATTAAGGCGTGTTGAGGATTGGAGCTTGCAACGAACTATAGCTCTAGCAGAAAATCTAAAAACCTGTTAGATACGACAGGCTAATCGTTGCTAACATCAGCACAAGTGGGAAGCCAAGCTGCATTATACAGGGGCGCGCAGCGGGACTTGAACATTCTGCCCTGTTCTTCGTGCTGGACTTTTTAAAGACGTTGCACCCCAAATGATCGCTCAACCTGCGCTGGCATTTCCTTCTACTTCCTTTTTTTTTTTTCTCGTCTTCGTTTGAACTCCATGGAGCTCGGTCAGAGTACAAGACAGGCTTTTACTTTTACCAAGAAAGGCTGTTATCGCAACTTTTTTCGGGATACTCCCATCTTAATTTCACTTGGCATAATTAGATTTGGGGGTGCTTATTCACCCAAGGTTTATTTAAAAGGCCCAAGATTAAATGGGGAAGCACCCTAGAGAGTTGGGGGGGGTTGGGTTTTTTTTTTCTTTTTTTTCTCTTCCGGGACTCTCGTCACTCAATGGGTCTCACACTCCTGCTATGGGAGCCAATATATTAGAGGCTAGATGGAGCACGTTGTGCTGGTTAACCTGTGCTAAAGTTGGGTTAGAAATCTAACGCCTAACTAATGCATATATTTCAGTTTACTATATTATGTTTTGCTTACTTATACACCCAAGGGTGCACAATAGATTGGAGTACCAACAAACCTCTTAAGGAGAGGACTAGAATGGTTGTGGGGGGTGGTCGGTCAGCAAATGGCACACTGACAGTGCATTATGTGCTATAGACATATGGGGAAGGGCATCACAGTCAAATCTGACCCATGGCATGGTCATTTGCTGCAATTATGCTTGTACAGGGTTTTTGGATATTTTATATTTAGCATAGTTAGTAATTTTCGTCTTTCGGGGATCGACTAGTGATTTTGATTTATGTTACTGGAAATGTCTACATTGTTATGACTTTGGGGGATGGATGATATATCCATTTTATTATGGTTTAGAATTAGTCTTTTATGTTATATGGGGGGCGCAGGGAGGGGGGAGGTGGGGTAGAACGTGTGAGGTGGGGCTGTCTGCCACCAGGGACTGATACATTGCTATATTATACCATTACTGTCTTAGCAAAATTATCTAGCTAGTTATAATCTATGTTAATTAAGATCCATAATGACTGAGATATGGATCCTGGAATATTAAAGGAGCGCACTCCCCCGCTAAACGTTCTAAAATTCTAGCTCATCTTAAGAATCTACAGATTGACATAGCCTTTCTCCAAGAGACACATCTTAAGTCAACAAATTCAAACTACTTTTGTAGAAACTGGGTAGGGCAAGTATATGCTGCGGGCAAAGAAACTAAGAGAGGTGGGGTGGCTATTCTCATAGCTCGTAGGGTGCCCTTCCAATTACTACAATCTATAGCAGATCCTGATGGTAGATATGTCATAGTGAGGGGTCTGTTGATTCATACAGAAGTGATAATGGGCTCGGTTTATGGTCCAAATTCGGACGACCCACAATTCTTTACTTCCATAATGACCATACTGGCGTCTTGGACCAAATTGCCAACCTTAGTGGGGGGTGATTGGAACACATTGCTCTCAAATACCTTAGATAGATCGGGGGCCACTAGGCCACGTTTATCTCCTGGTCAGAGAGCTCTACATGAATTAAGTTCCACCCTGGGACTAGTAGATCCCTGGAGGATTGCGAACCCAGAGGAGAGGGAATATTCATTTCATTCTACTCCTCATAATACTTACTCCCGAATAGATTACTTTCTTCTATCAATAGATTGCAACCCAGGGGTCAATGAAGTCCAATACTCATCTCAGGCTATTTCAGATCACTGTTTGGTTTATCTCCAAGTTGATTTATTCCAAAATAATCGTGGAAAACGAATTTGGAGATTTAATAACCAGATCCTAAACTCGGATAAACTTATAGAAATGTTACAATATTTTATCCAAATGTATATGGAGAACAATGCTTCCTCCATGTCCAAGAAAGATATTTTGTGGGGCTCCCTCAAATGCGCCCTGAGAGGTGAAATAATCAGCCTATCAACCATACGTAACAAGCAAAGGACAGCGGAAGTAGCTTTTAAAATACATCAGATTACCGAATTAGAAGGTCCTCTCTCCAATTTCCCCAGATGATGACTGGGTTAAACTGGAATCCCTTCGAACCCAATATAATAAGCTACTTACTGAAAAAGCGGAATTTATGATTACACGTTCAAAGATCAAATATTTTGACCAAGGTGAAAAGGCAGGTAAATTATTAGCTCTACGCTTACGCACTCAATTAGCTGAGAGACTAGTCCCATCTGTTTACTCCCTCTCAGGTACCCTTCTTAACTCACCTTCAAGCATTGTAAAGGCCTTTCAAGAATACTACCAATAGCTTTATACAGCTCCTCCTAATGAGTTCTCTTTATGTCAGATGGACTCATTTCTTCAAGAAATTACACTCCCTGTTTTAACTGACTCACAGATAGACTTATTAAAATCCCCTATTGTAATATCCGAAGTTTGTAAGGCCATAGATGCTCTTGCAATTGATAAATCTCCCGGGCCAGATGGCTTCACAACCAACTTTTATAAGGCCTTAAAGGACACCATAGCACCCATATTACTTGATACATTCAACTATTTATTCCAAAATGGTTTGTCGGACTCTTCATTATCGTCTGCCACTATAATTCTCATCCCAAAACCCAATAGAGACCCTCTCAGATTGTCCAGCTACAGACCAAACTCCCTTATTAATGTAGACTTTAAGATTTTAGGTAAAATTCTCTCGACAAGACTTGCCCAGGTGTGGGAACATCTTATTAGTCCTGAACAAGTAGGCTTTGTTAAAAACAGACACTCCTCAGATCATCTTAGGAAATTGGCATATCTCCTCTCCACGTCCAGGGACCTAGATACTTCCACGGTCTTGGTATCCCTGGATGTGGAGAAGGCCTTTGATAGAGCATCATGGGAATATCTTTTTCTTTTACTTCCTAGATACCGAATACCAGATGAATTTATAAACTGGATTAAGATACTATACACCATTCCATCGGCCCAGAATACAATGTAGCAGTTATGTCTGCCCATTACCTTGACACAAGGTACACAAAAAGAACTGCCCTCTGTCCTATTATCTATTTAATTTATACTTAGAACCTCTTATTAGAAAGATTAATCTTTCCACAATGGTCAGGGGTATACGAGTAGGTCATGACGAATATAAGGTCTCAGCGTATGCCGATGACCTGTTGTTACATGTTATTGATCCTGGACATTCATTTCCCAATGTATTCCAAATAATAACACAATTTGAAGCCTTCTCAAATTATAAGTTAAATCGGGACAAAACTGAGATTCTTCCCCTAAATAAATACACTGTGAAAGCCGAGGTGATGCACCTGGGAGTACAATGGAGTCAGAGCAAGATGAAATATCTTGGTATTTACATTCACCCCTCCCCAAAGGTTATGGGCAACTTAACCTAGATAATCTGGTTCAGAACTTGACAGAGGACTTTAAGCGGTGGTCTAAATTACCATTAACTCCTTGGATTGGCGAATGTTATTAAATGAATGTATTGCCACGGCTGCTATATCCACTTCAAATGTTGAACCTAACACTACCATATTCATGGTTTACTCGGTTGCATGGTATTCTGAGTAAATTTATGTGGCAAAACAAAAGGCAAGGAAAAGTTATCTAAAACTCACAGCGAGAAATTAGAGGTGGTTTACAGGTACCTAACTTCTATACTTATTATTTAGCAATACACTTGGCTCGAATCCGACACTGGCTACGGCCTAGTCAATTTAACTGTCAACCGCCTTCCTGGATCAAGATAGAGCGAGATCTTTGTCAGGACACGGGGTGGGTACCAGAGGCCCTATCATTTATCCCACAGAGGAAATTTTCCAAAAATTTGCGAGATACCCACTTATTCTTCTTGGCTTGGACCCAGCAACAACTTAGCGTTTTTCTTAAAGCGGATAGAGTGAAAGATATAGCACAGCCTATATTCGGTAATCCCAATTTCCAAATCGCTGGTAAACCAATAAAAGCCCAGACATTCTGGCCCCAGATAGGTGTGGAGAGGGTGGAACAGTTACTTTCTGATCAGAGGATTATCTCTTTCCAAGATGGCTGCGCTCGGTTTCACTGGGAGGGAACCACAATTTTCAAATATTTGCAATTAGTACATTCATTAAGGCAGCATTTTGGAGCAAAGGGATGGCATGACTCCTCATCTAGGAAACTAATTCCATATCTAGATACCATTCCTCTCTCACATGTAATATCATTTTCATATAATTTTCTCAGATCAACGATGGAGTCTATGGACAACCACTGTCTTACCCATTGGGACAAGATTTCTCGGACCAGTATTAGTCCTATTGATTGGCCTCATGTTTGGGCACATCTTTATAGGTATCTTAAATGGGATAAATATAGATATATGCAATTCCGTATAATTCATAACTTATACTACTCCCCACTCAAACTACATCGATTTGGTCTTCAGCATAACAGTTGTTGTCCTAGATGTCAACAGGAGGTCGCTGATATGATTCACATGTTATGGTCATGTGAGAAAATAATTATCTTCTGGCGGTATGAGAGCAGGTTAAATCCTTTTGGCCTTGACAGAGTTCTTTTGAATTGAAATATGTATAATTGGAGAATACACATTAATACCTGGGGGCAACCAGAGAGCCCATATGGCCTTGATATCAGCATGTGCGAAAAATGTGATATTAAGGAAGTGGAAGGACTCTGCTGTCCCTACTTATCTAGAATGGTTTCATGATATAATGTTTGCTTTGCAAGCAGAGTACACTATTGCTAAATTGGCCAAAAATACAAAGAAATATGCAAAGAGATGGGAGCCTCTCTACACTTTGCTAGTAAGTAATTAATGATTCGGGGGGGGGATTGAATTCTTAGTTCAGTAATGCCTTAGTAGCATAGAAAATTTAGTTTATATAAGGTTTCAACTATTAAGTTGGTGGCAGACTGGGGAATCAGGGAAGGGGTAGGGGTGGTAGGGAGGGAGAAATCAGTAAGTTATAGGTCTCATACTGTGAAGTTGATCTACAAATGGCTTACAGTTGTTGCCTCGAATGATAAACAGTATACATGTCATCTGATATCTGTTTATACTTACTGAAAATTGCAATAAAACATTAAACAAAAAAAAAAGAATTCTAAAAGAATTAAGGGGAGAACTAGTGACACCACTGACTACTCTTTTTAACAAATCATGGGAGGATGGTGTGGTGGACTGAGGACTGGAGGAAGGTGGATGTGATTCCCCTTCACAAAAGTGGGAGCAAGACAGAGGCAGGAAACTGCAGACCTGTCAGTTTGACCTCTGTGGTAGGGAAAGTGATGGAATCACTTCTGAAGGAAAGAACTGTTGAGTACCTAGAGGCCAGTGGGGCACAGGACCCAAGGCAGCATGGGTTCACAGCAGGAAGGTCCTGTCAGAGGGTCAACAACATCCTGTTTCCTACTGGTGATGCCTCTCCCTATGCATCCCAGTATCCCCCCAGCCCTCCTTACAGCCTTCTCACATTGCTGGCCCACCTTTAGGTCATCTGATATGGCTACCCCCAGGTCCCTTTCCATTTTTGTTGTTGTCAGTATCTCATGTCCCCCCCCCCCATTGTGTACTCTTGCCCTGGGTTTTTGTTTCCCAGGTGCATTACTTAGCACTTCTTTGCATTGAATCTAAGCTGCCATACATTTAATCATTTCTCCAACCTTGCCAAGTCCCTTTTTACCCTTTCCACCCCACCTTGCATATCAACCCTCTTGCAGATCTTTGTGTCATCTGCAAAGAGACATACCTTCCCCTCTAGTCTCTCCACAATGTCACTTATAAAGACATTAAAAAGGACCAGCCCCAGTACTGAACCCTGTGGTACCCCACTAGTAACCCTCCTTTCTTCACTGTGGACTCCATTTACTATTACCCACTGTGTCCTGTTGTCCAGCCAGTGTTTACCCAGACTACCACCCTGGAACCCACTCCCAGGCTGGCTAATTTATTTATTAATCTTTTGTGTGGGACTGTGTCAAATGCCTTGCTAAAGTCTAGGTTGGCCATGTCCACAGCCCCTCCCTGGTCTACTACTTTAGTCACCCAGTCAAAGAAACCAATTAGATTTGTCTGACATGACCTTCCTGCTGTGAATCCATGCTGTCTTGGGTCCTGTGCCCCACTGGCCTCTAGGTACTCAACAATTCTTTCCTTCAGAAGTGATTTCATCATTTTCCCTACCACTGAGGTCAAACTGACAGATCTGTAGTTTCCTGTCTCTGTCTTGCTCTCACTTTTGTGAAGGGGAATCATATCCGCCCTCCTCCAGTCCTCAGGTACCACACCACCCTCGCATGATTTATTAAAAAGGGTAGTCAGTGGTGTTACTAGTTCTTCCCTTAGTTCTTTTAGAATTCTGGGGTGAATCCCATCAGGCCCCATTGCTATATGCACCTTCAGTTTTAAGAGTTCTTTCAGAACCCTTTCTTCTGTGAAAGGACTAATAGCAACCCCCCTATCCAGAGTGCTTCTATTGACTGGATTAGGTCTCTCCCCCTGCTTTTCCACTGTGAGTACTGAGTAGAAATATTTATTCAGTATCCCTGCTTTTTTTCACTGTCCCTCTCTGCCCAACCACCTTCCTCTTTATTCAGCCTCAGTATCCCTGCCTTCATCTTTCTTTGCTCCCTAATGTACCTATAAAAGGTTCTATCCCTCTTCTTAACTGAGTTGGCTATCTTTTCCTCAGTTTGAGCCTTTGCTATTCTGATTGCCTTCCCCGCTTCCTTCTGCTTTAACTGGTACAGTTCTCTGTCCTGCTCCTTCTGTGTTTCCTTATACTTCCTGACTGCTATCTTTTTCTCCCTTACCTTCTCTGCCACGTCTTTTGAGAACAATAGTGTTTTTTTCTTTTGTTTTGATTTGTTTATTTGCTTCACACAAAGGCTTGTTGCCTCTGTGCTGGCAATTTTGATGTTTCCCCATTGTTGCTCCACCCCACTGTCTTGCCTGTTTGCTAGTGCTTTTCTGAGGCACTCTCCCATTTTGACAAAATCAGCCCTCCTGAAGTCCAGTACCTTCACTTTTGTGTGGCTTGACTCTACAGCTAAGTTTATCATGAACCACACTGTTTGGTGGTTGCTTGTTACCAGATGGCTACCCACTTCAAGATCAGAGATCCTGTCTCTGTCCCCATTTGAGAGTACCAGGTATAAGATTGCTCCCTCCCAAGTGGGTTCCAAAACTAGCTGTCTGAGGCATGCCCCCTGTAGGGCATCAAGAATGGCCCTGCTCTTGGATGTGGCTGCAGCAAAGGTACTCCACTTAACATCTGGCATATTCAGGTCCCCCATCAGCAATATCTCCCCTTTCTCTGCCATCCCAAGGATGCCTTCTATCATTTCCTTGTCCATTTCCTCCCCCTGAGATGGGGGTCTGTATACAACCACTGCGCGAATTGTGGAGCCATTTCCAGTCTCCAGGGTGATCCACAGTGCCTCCTCTCCTCCCTGTTTACCCTTTAGTTCTGTTGCTTTGATCTCGTCCCTTACATAGAGAGCTACTTCTCCCCCTCTTCTTCCATCCCTCTCCCTCCATGTTTCTATGTTTCTCCTGTTTGTGCTCCCCTGCACATGTTCTGTTGAAGATCCTTTGTAAATGAGCTTTTCACTCAAAGGTTGTAATCTCAGCATCAGGAGTACAAGGGCATTGGGACAGGGGCTAGAGAAGTACATTAAAAACAACATAGATTTATACTGGGACTGGAGCATTTGGACAGGGGCTGGAGAAGTACATTAAAAACAACACAGATTTAAACTGAGGAGAGGGAGGGATGAGTCAGATAGCAGGGAGGAGGCACCTTCAAGGGGTCACTGGAAGGTCTCCCCCACAGAGAGGGAGAAGGAGAATGAGGGGAAGTTACCAAGACAAAAGTGAAAGGGGGAGAGATGGGAAGAGGAGGGGCAGGGCACAAGGTGGACTGTAGTATCCTTGAATGCATAGAGCTTAGCAAACATGGTGGCAGAGTTCCAGGCAATGATGGTAGAGGGAGAGGTTGATATTGCCACCATCTCAGAGACCTGGGCCACCCAATACCATGACAGGGATCTTACGATCCTGGGTTACAAGGTGTTCCGCAGGGACCGAGAGGGGGGAAGGGCTGGAGGGGTGGCTATTTATGTCAAGGAAGGGATACTGTGTACCAGAGAGGAGGGTGATGAGGGGAGGCGTTGAAGCCATATGTTGCTCTAAAACTCTAAAGGTAAGAAGCTCAGGATGGGGGTGGTGTACAGGCCACCCTTACAGAGTGAGGAGGTAGATAGAGAGCTGGGGGAGCCATTCAGAAAGGTCAGTGGTAAGGGAAATACAGTTATAGTGGGAGACTTCAACCTACCTGGGGTTGACTGGCAGACAGTAACTATAGCACATGTCAGGGAGCAGGTGCTGCTGAAGGCTAACCAAGACAGCTATAGTACCTAGTGCAAGGGGTGAAGGAACCTACTAGAGAAGGGAAAATACTGGATTTGGTGGTAACAAATGGAGATCAAGTCCAGGTTGTGGTAGTACAGGACCCTCTAGCAGGAAGCGACCACCGCTCAGTGTGGTTCCTCCTCAACACAGGGAGGGAGTCGGCTAAGATCAGGACAAGAGTTTGGGACTTCAGGAAGGCAGATTTTGCCAGAAT
This sequence comes from Neoceratodus forsteri, assembly GCA_016271365.2. NCBI lineage: Eukaryota > Metazoa > Chordata > Ceratodontiformes > Ceratodontidae > Neoceratodus > Neoceratodus forsteri. The sequence continues at coordinate 823,746,943 of CM057455.1, read as the reverse complement.
GGGCAGCATCCTAGAGGGGTATTTAGCTAAAATTAACCCAGTGATGGATGCTGAACAGAAGTGGGCAATCATTAGGAAGGGGCTGAATGAGGCCATGAACATGTGTGCCAAATCTCAGATTAAGCAGTCCAGGTCCAAAAAACCTAGATGGCTCAGCAAAGAAGTGGCATGGAAGGTGATGGAAAAAAGATTGGCCTTCATTACGTTAAAAAAAAATCAGGGCTGGAGGAGGCTAGAGAGGTGTTCACAAAGGCATTTAGGGAGGTGACTAGGCCAGTCAAGGCAGCCAAGGCAGCAAAGGAGCTGAAGTTGGCTCAGGGGATCAGAGAGGGGGAAAAGGGGTTCTTTAAATACATAAGGGAAAAGAGGAGTTGTAGAGATGACATTGTTAGAATCAAGAAGGATGGGCGGAACAAGGGGAAGAACAGGCAGAGGCACTCAATGAGTACTTCTGCTCGGTGTTCACAAAGTAAAGGGATGGCCTAATACCACAGAGGAAAGGGGGCAAGGGTGAAGGGGGGGCAGAGATAACAGATGGGGTCGTCCAAGAGGATAGAGTTCTGAAGGGCCTTAAAGCCTTGCGAGTGGACAAGGCACCAGGATCAGACAGTGTACACCCAAGGGTCCTGAAGGAACTGGTGGAGATGTTGGCAGGCCCTCTGATGGACCTATTCAACACTTCCTTGGAGATGAGGAAGGTACCCAGGGACTGGAGGATGGCTCATGTGGTGTCCCTGCACAACAGTGGACCCAAGGACCAACTGGACAACTACAGATCGGTAAACTTGACTTCCACAATGGGGAAGTTGATGGAGACCATTCTAAAGGAGAGGTTGATAACCTTTCTCAATAGTAATGGTCTACTGGAAGAGAGACAGCATGGGTTTGTCTCAGGAAGATTGTGCCAAACTAACCTGATCGACTTCTTCGACTGGGTCACTAGGGCGGTTGACAAAGGCCACGCTGTGGATGTCCTGTACCTGGATTTCAGTATGGCTTTTGACTTGGTGCCCCACGGGCAGTAAATGAGCAAGCTGAGGGACATGGGGGTGGGGGAGAAACTGCTGGGGTGGGTTGACAGCTGGTTGCAGGGCAGACAACAGAGGGTAGTTGTAAGGGGAGGAGACACCCAAGCCAAGGAGAGTAACAAGTGGGGTGCCACAGGGTTCAGTGCTGGGCCCTGTTTTGTTCAATGTCTTCACTGGAGACATTGCAGAGGGGGTCAAGAGTAAGATCAGCCTGTTCATAGATGACACTAAGATTTGTGCAAAAGTGGACAATGAGGAAGGGAGGCAGGCACTCAGGGAGGATCTAGGTAAACTCAATCAATGGTCTAGGGAGTGGCAGTTGGGGTTTAATATTAAGAAGTGCAAGGCTATGCACCTCAGAGCAAGAAATCCCAGGACCAGCTACTGGCTGGGGGAAGTGCAGGTAACAGCTTCAGTGGAGGAAAGGGACCTCAGGGTAACAGTCGCAGGGGATATGAAGGTATCAACACAGTGTAGGAGGACAGCAGCAAGGGCAAATAGGATGCTGGGGTGCATTGCCAGAGGGATCACCTCTAGAAAGTTGGAGGTCATCCAGCCCTTGTATAGATCACTGGTGAGGCCACACTTGGAGTACTGTGTGCAGTACTGTTCCCATACCTCAAAAATGATGTGAGATTACTGGAGGGGGTGCAGTGTAGGGCTACGAAAATGATCACAGGACTGGGGAAGTTGCCGTATGAGGAAAGATTGAGGGAGCTCAACATGTATTCGCTGGAAGAGAAAAGGGAAAGAGGGGACATGATAGAGACCTTTAAGTACTTGAAAGGCACAAACAAAGTCAGTGAGGGAGGATTGTTCCACTGAAAGGGGGGGAAGGGTCACTAGGGGGCTCAGTCTGAAGTTGGAAGGGGGAAGGTTCAGGAGGGAGATGAGGAGGCACTACTTTACAGAGAGAATGGTGGTGAGATGGAACACACTGCTGGAGGAGTTAATCAAACTGAGGACAGTGGATAGCTTTAAGCAGGGTTGGGATAGAGTTATGGGCAGGATTAGTACAGACAAAGAACACAAGGGGACCAGGAAGGGGAGGGAAGGAAGGGAGGGTTTGGGTGGGGCTGAGGCAGCTGTAGTAATATGAAACAAAGAGCTGCACATTCGGGCAGACTTGATAGACCTGTGGGCCTTTTTTCTGCCAGCAATTTTTTATGTTCGTATGTAATTTAGATTACTCAATAAACAAAATAAATAAATATTATTTCCCATTGCAAAACTATTTTTAAAACTGTATCAGTGCCAAATGCAAATAGAAATACTGGATAGCTGACAACTGAGCACTCCTACTGCCTTTCTGCTTCATCAGTTTATCTGCTGTCACAGACTAAAGAAGAGTCTGTATCAGAGGCCGTGCATAAATACCTACCTCCCCTTCCCTTCCAATAATGACAATGGAGAGGGGCATCATTTATTTAGTTAGTTAGGTTTTGTTAACTGGGTAGGTACACTAGACAGAAATTGTCTTTTTCCGGGTAAGCCCCAGGAGATTACAATACAGGAAGAGCATACATAACACAATACTGTATACTAAGTGATACAGCGTTTACAAGGTTACAAAGATAAGGGTTACAAAGCATTTAAACTTGAATGCCATCAATCAGAGTGACGAACAGACATGTCACAACACACAAGAGATGAAGCTAACACATAGGTGATAAGTATAATAAATACATCTATTGGAGCAATAATGTCATCAATCAAAGGTTCAGCAATAGATTCCACATATGAAGATAGTGTTTACAAAGTTACATTACAGCATGAAGGAGAAAACAAAGATAGCCAATCAGATGAAGCTTTCATTGAGTAATTCCACTGGCTCTACCATCTTAAAAACGGTTTAAAAATGACTGCAAGGCAAGCTTATTCTTATTGGGTTTTGCTTTAGTCATTGCAAGCCTCCTCCTTGTCCTCCATCTCTGCCACCTACTCTAATGTGCCTACCTTCAAGTACTGCAAGCTGTGTCCTCCTCAAATGCCCGACAGTCACTGATAGCTGCCATGTGAGCTGCTGTACCTACTTTTCTGCCAACAACAATAAACAAGTCAGACAGGTATACCTTTTGGAAACACTGGTGGCCTGCAATGTGGGCTACTGTACCTCCTCTTCCATCAGCAACAATAAACATTGTCACACAGGAATAATTTTTTTTCAATACACTGGTGACTTGCCATGTGGACTACTGTACATGCTTTTCTGCAAGCGGCAATAAATAAACATATCAGACAGGCATATTTTTTGAAACACTGGAAGTCTTCCATGCTGGCTGCTGAACCTGCCAATCTTAACACAGGGGACTGTCATTTGTACTGCCAGTAAAGAGCAGAGCTGCACCTAGCTGTGATATGGTATCGGTGGCTACCATTATGCTGTTTCATGCTATCCCTCCTTGGGTTTGACTGTACAGTGACCTTTACTGCTTAACTCCCTCAACTATATTTGGTGCCTAATCTCAGGGCTGACAACTGATTGTGCATTCTAAACTAATTTCTTTTGCAGGGTTTTGCATTTGTAGTAACCCTTTGTTATGCTTCTAAAACTGGTATCCTTTTTGTCTGACTACTGGCAAGTGTTGTATTGTGTTGGAAGGCCACCCTTGAAGAGGAGGTGGGTAGTTGAAGCTTCCTACAGTGTTTTACTTCACAATTACCTAACTCACCAAGTTATAATCTCTATATAATGCATGGTAGAACATTATTACTAACTGAATTCCATCATTTCACAGAGTTTCTGTACCATCGATGTGAAGTCACGATGTTGTTGTACCATCTTGAGTACTTCATACTGATGGTACAACAATATGGAACGCTGCTGCACACTGCTACATCAGTCTCAGATCACAGCTCCTGTGTTAAAAATGGAGCTTTCATAAAAATGTGAAGCAAAGTGCATCACCTTTTCTTTTTATGTTTGCTTGCATGCATGTGCAAGAAACATAGTGGCACCATATGAATTTTCGTAGGTGTGCCACCTCGCTTCCAATGCCCTGCTCCTTGTCGTAGACACGGCTTCACTGCACCAATAAATGTCCAAGCTGTCGATGACAGCAGTTCAGATACAGTGGCGTACAGTTCCAAGCAAAACACCACTACAATCAGCGGTGGTAACGTGTAGGCAATTTGCATACTGCCATTGGCAGTATGCAAAGTGCCTACATGTCGGCACTGCACTGGAACAGCTGTCATAGACAGCTCCATCCCCCCATAACAAACACCCAAGTAGCAAGCTGTGAGACCACCCCAGCGTGCTCATACCCCCCCAACACACACTTTATGACCAATGGGGGTGCCCAATCCTCCATCAGCTCCACTGCGCCTCCCCCAACATACTTCCAGGTGCCACGCTGGGAGCCCACCCCAGCGTGGCAAATGTCCATAAGGCCAACAGGGGTGCTCAATCCCCATCGGCTCCACTGTCCCCCCCAAACAGACTTCCAGGTGCCACTCTGGGTGCCCACCCCAGTGTGGCAACAGTCTGTATGGCCGACGGGGGTGCCCAATCCCCCATCAGCTCCACTGCCCCCCCAAACAACCTTCCAGCTGCCACATTGGGAGCACACCCCAACATGGCAAAAGTCTTGCGTCATCTTTCAACAAACAAAAAAATCACCTGTAAGAAAAACTGTCCTAAAGCTTACTGTCTTGCCCCCTCCCAACCCATGCCCACCATCTGAGTGCCCCACCTCCCCACACCCCCTCATCCCATACTTACCTCCAGTCTGGTGCAACGATCTTCAGTGGACCAGGATCACATTTGCACTCTTCAAAGCTGACCGCGAGCTGAAGAAATGCTGGTAAGCTGAATAATGGCATAAATAGGGTTTTTTCAACTTTGGTGCATATCTTGGGCATTTTTGGGAATTTTTTCACCAAATTTTCAACATGGAGTTCTTGGGACCCCAACTCATGAACTCAGTCACTATCATTTTGTTATTTGGTCCTGAAAGGTGATTTCGCGGTCACTGCACAGAAATCTCATTTTGGGACTGATTTACGAAATGACAGTGTCACAGTTCATGAGGTAGGCCCCCAAAAACCCTATGTTGAAGATTTGGTGAAGAAATTCCCTAAAATGACTGTTTTACGAGCGTGCGTTGTGCAGTTCCTATGTACGCTGGTAACTTTGATAATTTGTAATATTTTCACTCTAGATTTTCAACATTGCCATTTTATCACACCTCCTTATGAAAAGTACAGCTGTCATTTTTCATTTCTCACTCAAAATGTGTTTTCGCACATGTAGCGCACATTGGCGCGGTCGATTTGCAAAATCAATGTTCAGGACACATTAAGAAAATCACAATGACACTGTTCATGAGCAGAGGTGTTAAAATGGCTATGTTGAAAATTTGGTGACAAAAGCCCATAAAATGACAGTGTTATGTGTGTGCATTGTGCAATTTCCACGCAACCTCGTAAGTTCATGAATTTGTAATATTTTCAGTCCAGATTTTCAACATTGACATTTTTCCACACCTCCTTATGAACAGTACAGATGTCATTTTTCACACCCTGGCCAAAATGTGTTTTCGCACTTCCAGTACAGAATAGCATGTTCGCAGTGGGAAATTAGTGTTCGGGATAGATTAAGAAAATTACAGTGACACTGTTCATCATCGAAGGTCTCAAAATGCCTGTGTTGAAAATCCGCTGTAAAGAATCCTCAAACTAATTACATTACAGGTGTACATTGCACAGTTTCTATGCATGCTCGTGACTTCACCAGTTTTTTTATATTTTCACTCCAGATTTTCAACAATGCCATTTTTTACACCTCCCCATGAACAGTACGCCTGTCACTTTTCACATCCTGTTCGAAATGTGTTTTCAAACCTGTGGCACCACATGGTGCAGTCGCTGTGCAAAATTACCTTCACCTAATGAACTGATAGTGTCACTGTTCATGCGGTGGGGTCACAAAAAGCCCATGTGGAAAACTTGGAGTAAAAATACCAGGAAATGCCCAGGGTGTTAGGGTTTTCTACCATAACGCCCTACCCTGTAGGGACTGACAGGTGTCAGGGGTGTGACTTGCGACTGTTGACAGTAATGCTCATACCATTGCACCCCCACCCTCCAGCCAGTGACAAGCATCGAGGTGTGCCTTGGACCCTTTGCCCCCAGAGTTCACCCCATTCTCCTATACTGCACCCATTTCAGCATATTTCCTTATGGAATGAGGTGAATGTAAAGCCCAAACACCCCAAGGCACACCTCGGCACTTGTCAGTGTCTGAAGGGTAGGGTGAGGTGAAATGTCATGACCGTCATGGGTGACAACCCAAAGGCACACCTCAATGCCTGTCCATCTCTGCAGTGTGAGGGTGGATTTGGTGTCAGTTCAATACTTCAATGCTATTCCTATACTGCATCTGTCTAACTCCTGCACTTCCACTGCTAATGCCAGCAAGCAAACATTCCACATTGATAAATGCTCGTTTCTTACTCAGGACAGTGGTTTTGGAAGTAGGGAGACAGAGAGAAAGAGAGAGAGAGAGAGAGAGAGAGAGAGAGACAAGAGAAAGTAGGCGCGCTGACTTACAAAGTAAAAGTTGAGCGTGGCTTTTTTTGGGGGTGGGGGGAGTTTAAAACACCTGTGCAGTTTGCGTTTTAATATTTTTGCTCAAGAAATGCATTGTTGTGTTGAACTGTTGCCCATACACTATATAAGACAATGAATGGGCAACAATAAACAAGACCACTGCGTTCACTTCTCAAGGATTCATAACCATGGTAAACCTCTCAAGCTTCGCTCTTGAGTTTTACTAGGTTGTCTTGACAATCTCTCAAAGCAAACACAACATTGTTGTTCACTGTTGCCCATCCATTATCCTCTATGTGGAGGCATCGCATATACATTGTGTACGTACCTCCAAGCCCAGGGGCCTGCTGAAGCTCAACCAGCCCTTGGGGGTGGAATAAGGTGGAACCGTGCCACAAAAAACCCTTAAAGTAGATCAGTATCAGCTTAGATTTCAAATATTTTCTATAGTTCTCTTATCACTGGTCTCTATTACAGAACACATTTTCCTAAAGAAACAGGACCCAAGACCCTAGACTTCACCTACTCATACTGCATATTCCCACTTGAAGTCCTAATCCTCTGCTAGTGACAACAGTGTCTGTTGCCACGGAAGTTATTATGATGCTGTAAGAAGAGGATTATGACCTCAGATGAGGAATTAATAGACGGAGCACACATAGTCTGAGGGCCAAAGTTCTTCTTTTAAAGAAAATAGCCTTATTAATAAAGAACAAAGGGATGAGAAATATGAAATACAAAAAAGGAAAATATGCACTGAGCTGTGTCTAAATATTATGTTTTTCAAAGGTTGTCCAGAGTTGACAGCTACTCTTTAATGGTGACAGAAAACACTTTTAATACACTGAGATTGCTTCCTGTTTTCTTTTTAGTGTTTATTCTACTTTCTGCTATGTTTTGCCCACAATTACTTACCACTGGACTGAGCAGCCTCAAAATATACTCTCTGGAGGACAGGCAAAAAGGGTGGGGGGCATGATAGAACCATATAAATACAAACAGGGATATAACAGGATGAATGCCACAGAGCTGTTCAAGCTGAATGGGGCACAACCTCTAGCTGGAAGCTTGGAAACTCAACAAAATCTTGTCAGAGCCAATACGGCTGCACAAAGCTTTTATGGAAGCAACATCTTGTTTTCAGTAAAGTCCTGCTTTTTACTGATATCCACAACTGGGGGAACTGGATTACTCGGAGGTTAAGTGAGTTTCCCAAGTTCACAGTGACTGTTCTGGTTCTAGAGGGGTTTGAACCCACATCTCCTGGTTCTTAAGCCAATGCGCTCACCACTGGATCACACCACTGCCTGTATGCACCTGCATGGACCCAAGAACTGCCCATGGCTCCCTCACCTCCTACACTCTCAGACTCACCTCACAGTGATAGAAGATTTGGTCCCTGATGGTATTGCTGTCAGGATCCATCCTGTCCCTCCCTTGGTCAGTGGCACTGGCAGCGGCAGTTACTCTCTTTTACCTATTTCAAGCTCCCTCTCCTCTCATCAGGCACGGGCTGCCCAAGTCCAAAACTGGCTCTTTAGTAAATTTGCATAGTGCAGGGCACTAGAAGCACTGCAGGCAACCATGCCACAAAGTGTGTATGTGCCATTGGGAATACCACACAGGGACTACAGGTCCCAAATGGCATTGCAGTGACAAGTTTGGCACATGGCAACCCCTCCCTTTCTCTGGCCACTGAGCTTCACGGGGTTGTAGGCATGTAAAAGTGTAATAACTCACCAGTACAGCATTTGGTTGCAATTTCTGTATAGTACACCCTTCAGAAAGACACTGACACTCAGTGACAGTCTTGGAACATAGAAGTGTCAAGGTCAGAACTACCAGCAATTTGAGGGAGATGAGAAGAACAACAAAATGAAGATAAGTAACTATCCAATTGAAATTAATAACAATGTTCTGCCATGCTCAAGATGACAATCACAGAACTATGCATGCGCGCTACTCGTGCATGAGCAGTTTGAATCAGTGGCCATCTTGAGGATGGCAGCTGTCACTTCCAAAGTTGCAGAATAAAAAGTAGTGCTCAGTGAAGTGGGTGCATTTATGTGGCCAGTGGAGCGGAAGGGCTGCATAAACAACAACTGAAACTATACCAGCACTGTGGGAGCACTCTGGACAGCGATCTGGTCATGTGCTTCCACACTGCTCCTACACAGAATTATAGCAATACATCTGTGGAGCTCCGCCCATACAGCCATAAAAATGACATCAGAAAATATTTTCACAGAGCGGGATGGTGGACATATGAAACAGTCTACCAAGTAGTGCGATCAATGCTTGGACTATTTTAAAGTTCAGAATACAGTGGAAGTTATTAAGAATATGAGGAAGGTTGTGGAAGGGATAACCCAGATGGGCAAATTAAATCAAGTATGGCATCAAGGTTGACTCTGACTCATGGGGCTGGTTTTTCAAAGGGGTGTCCATTAGGTGCAACACCATTTTAGTACAATTGTGCAACAAAACATTGACCAGTTAAAACACGATCTAACAGTTTGCAACAGTTGCTGCTATTTGCAAAAATAAAATAATACCTCACCAAAAAAGGTGCATGCATCACTTTTTTTGCTGCAAGCTACCACAACACAGTGAAACCATCATATATGCATCAAAACATCTAGAAATAGCATTCAAACATGTTGGTGCATTTCAGATAATACAGGTGCAGTCCAAAACTGGGAACTGTGCCTGTGTCACCACTTTGAAAATTCATCCTGAAGACATTTTTTGCCCTTATTCATCTACAGTACAACTCACATTAAACAGTCATGCCAATGAGCTCCTTTTGCATTTTGCAATGAGCTCTGTAAGTGATGCTGGATCCTGCACACAGCCTTACAAAAATATTGTTGTCTAAGAGTTTTAGCTCAGTTTTGCATTGCATTGTGACTGACCTGCAGATATATTCCTGCTGAGTGGCAAAAACAATTATTGTGCTGATCGACTGTTAAAAATCAGCAAGTGAGCAACCAATGTGGTGTCAAAGTTAAGAAACAATGCAAAAAATCTATTTATTTGTGTGAAGGTTTAATGTGAATTCTACTGTATGTCATTCAGATGAGCGGCATGGAACAGTATGACCAACATTACAGAATGTCTTGCAAACATAGAAGGAAAGAGCAGTAGCTGCTGAGGAGAGAGGAACACACTGTAGAGTTGAGGGCACTGTAAAACTAGAATATTTATCAAAAAGGGTCAAAGTATATCAGAACACGCGGCTGATACAGAAAGGAAAACAGGAAGGCATTTAATGATATAAAGGTGATCTCTACTTCAGATCATATGTTAATTCTTAATAAACCTGATCCCTTCCTGCTTGAACCATGCTGGAGCCATGGTTTGATGCTACTAACTGTTTTGATGCTTCAGCCTCTTTCTACTAACAGAATCCGGTAGAATGCTGCAATATTGCAAATCATTACTCAGTCCATGTTAAATCACTCCGGTAAACTTATTGAGTTCTGGGTCCAGTGTTGTTTGGGTTATTTGGATTGTTTGGGTTATTCATATTGGATATCTCACATGGCATTGGGAGCAAGATTAGTCTGTTTGCAGATTATACCAAGATAGAGGCAGTGGTGGATGACATAGGGGTGGCAAGGGCTACAGAAGGACCTGATCAAACTGGAGGAGTGGTCAGAAAAGTGGCAATTGAGCGTCAGTGCGAAGAAGTGCAAGATTATGCACTTCGAGCAAGGAACCAAGGGAGGAGCTACCAGTTTGGAGGGGTTCAGAGAGAGGTCACAGAGCAGGAGAAGGACCTAGGGGTGATCATAACAGGTAACATGATCAGTGCAGGAAGGTGGCAGCTAATGCCAACAAGATGCTGGGGTGTATTGTGAGAGCAGAATCTCATCCAGAAATAGGGATGTGATCCTGTCACTGTACAGGTCATTAGTCAGGCCACATTTGGAGTACTGCATGCAGTTCTGGCGTCCCTTTCTGAAGCAGGATATCAGATTTGTGGAGGGGATGCAACATAGGGCAACTAAGATGATCCAGGGGCTGGAGGGCAAAAACTTATGAGGACAGGCTGACTGAGATGAATATGTGCACCCTCGAGGAGAGGAGGAATCGGGGAGATACGAATGAGACCTTTAAATATTTGAAGGGGATTAACAAAATGGGCACAGAAGGGATATTTAAGCTGAACAGAGCAAGGGACACCAGATGGCATGGTCTTAGGTTGGGGGTGAAAGATATCGGAGAGAGATGAGGAAGCATTTTTTCATAGAGTAGGTGGTGGAGAAATGGAACACTTTGCCCAAGGAGGTAGTATCCTGTAGCACAGTGGCAGTTTTAAAAGGGCATGGGACAGGGTGCAAGGGGTGTAAATGTGGGGGGGAGGAGGAGGGGCAGCTGCAATATAAGGGTGCTAGCTGTGCATTTGAGCAGACTAACTTGATACACCATAAGGTCTGTTTCTGCTGGCAGATTTGTATGTTCGTATGCTTGCCTGCAGAACATTGTCAGAATGACTAAGACATGTAGTCAGTGCATAAAAATGAAGTTCTTCAACACATTTACAGTTAAACAGTAATATTCTTTGACAGTACTATACATTAATATTTCTTTACAAAGTGTCCTGTTACAGTCTGTGTGTAGTTATGAACATGTCTTAAGACCACAGTCTGCATACCTGAGGTGTGCAGTCAAACTTCGAACATTTTTTTACTGCACATTTAAAGTGAAACTGTTCTATTTTAAACAGTGCTATAAACTAGCAGTCAGTTCATTGTAAATCATTCCATTTCAGTTGGGATTAGATGATGTGATTGAAGGAGGGCATGAGCATAGGGAGTCAGGTTAAAGTATAGAGGGATTTCCCACCAGAGAAGCAGCTTTTTGAATCTGGGGTTAGCATCCTGGGTTGGGAGCAATAGGGTTGCTATTTCAAATCTTTATTCCTGAGTCCCTTGGTTTAGCAGTTTAAATGTGCTGTGTGAGAAATCTCATATAGTACAGTATGGAGGTTATGTTATGCAGTTTGTGTTAAAGACTATGAAACAAAGCTGCGTGGTTCATCTGTCCAAACTGTAGGACATCAATTAGTCCTAAATTATCATGTATTCCAATTCCCCCAGAGGCTAGACAGGTACCTATCATGTCATATACAGTACACGTGGGTGTTACTTCACACTCTGGTATGGCAATCACCAGACATTAGCAAATTCTTCTGGTGCAGCATAGCCTGGCTTGTCCTATCTGTCCTACCTGGGACAGCAGCAAAAAGCACTCTAGCTTACCAGTCCTGCTTTCTCTGATGCCTAGGATTGTCAGGTAGGCAGCTGCAACACCTTCTCCTGCATCTCCCAGCCATGGTTGTGCTGACCCTATACCAGTTCAGTAGGCCCTTCCCCAACCACTCATCCTTCGTTGTCTTCCTTTTTATCCAGAAGCAATCAATCCTCTGGGTCCTGATCCATCACTGGGTCATACACTACCAGCTCATCACAAAGCTGCCTTGGCTGCCACCTCAATGCAAGGAGGGTCCTGATTGGCACTAGAGACACCCTGCAATGACACATGAATTGGCAATCAGCACATAATAGGACATGAATGAAAACAAGCAATAACAGCAGGACAGCCATGACAGTGAAATACACAAAGTGCAAAACCTGTCTGTGGTGGCTCAACAAGCTGCCAGTACTCCCATCCTAATCCTGATAACCTTTACCCTTGAAGGTCGGGTCTTTGGGATGTACATCTCTGGGGGCAGAGGTGCTGCCTTTTGCTTGATTGGCTATGTCCTCAGCATCCTTCCAGGCTACCGGTGATGTATGCACCTCCATAGCAATGTACACGTACAGGGTTGTGACAGTATTACTTGGTATTACTCGGTTTTCAAAGAGTGGAAGTAGGTGCTCGGCTCATCGAGACCACTCTCTCCATATGATGGGGCAGATTAGGTACCTGACCCTAAAAGAAATAAGTCCAATTGTTTTTTTTTTTAATATTTGTAAGTTGTTATTATCCACCACATGCTGTGGCAAAGCATTCTACAGAGTAGCAGCCCTAATAGTGAAGAAATACTCCTGCTTATTAGTGTGGGCTCTGGGGATATAGATCTGTTTATTATGGCACCTGAGGTTCAAGGGTTTTTCTGCAAAACTAATATTACATTCCTCCATAAGTGAGCTATCATTTAAGATGTTAAATAACATTATTAAATCACCTTGATCCATTCTTAGTTGTAAGCCGTATAGCCCCAATGCAGTTAGTCTTTCCTCATAAGGTAGGTTTTTAACCCTAGGGATCATTTTAGTAACCCTTCTCTGGGTACTCTCGATCATTTTTTTATCTTTATGCAGATGTGGCACCCAAAATGAGGCTGCATAGTCAGAGTGAGGTCTAATGTTGGAGTTATAAAGTTTGATCATACAGTTTTCATTCCTAGTTATAAAAGTACGTTTAATGAAGGACAGAATTCGATTCGCAACCTGGGCAATTTTTCTGCAATGTTCAACATTTGAGAAATGTTTATTTACAGTAATTCCCAGATCCTTTTCGGACACTGATGATTATATATGTGTGTGTGTGTATATATATATATATATATATATATATATATATATATATATATGTACAGTATATTATTTAGCATGTAGTTGGTGACAGGATTTCTTTGCCCCAGATGGATAACAGAGCATTTCTCTGTATTAAAACTCATTCCATTAGTTGTTGCCCTATTTTCAACTAGCAGGAGATCATTTTTGAGTCTGTTTATTTTGTCCTCTGAGTCTACTTCTGATGAAATTTTAGTATCATCAGCAAATTTGTTGATTTGGCTAGAAATTCCTGAGTGTAAATCATTAATATACACAGTATCCCAAAAAGTGTAGGACCCAATACAGACCCCTGTGGAGCATCACTTGTGATATCAATAGTTGAGGAGAAGGTGTCCATAATCCTTACTTTTTGGGTTCTATGTTTCAGCCATTCGTTAACCCATTTAATAGTATAACAATGTATTCCCAACATTAACATTTTTTTAATTAGCAAGTTATGAGACACTTTATCGAAAGGCTTTCCTGAAGTCTAAATATATTATATCCACAGGACAATTTACATCTAAGCTCTTATTGATGTTTTCATAGAATGTAATCAAATTAGTGGTGCATGATTTGCCTTTCCAAAAGCCATGTTGTGTTTTATCTAGTATCCCCTTACTGACTAACTCTTGGTCAATTTTATGTTTTAGACATTTTTCCAAGGTTTTACCTAGAATAGATGTAAGACTGATGGGGCAATAGTTGTCGATGTTATTTTTTTTTCCTTTTTTGTGGATTGTGACCACTACTGCACTCCGCCAGTCCTCAAAACTACACCTTCTCTATATGATTTATTAAAAATAAATGTTAGAGGGGCCAATAGTTCATTCACAGTCTGCTTTACAAAAAAGGTGTTTAGGTTATCTGGGCCTGCGGATTAATTATTTTTAAGTGATAGAATAGCTGTTTTAATCTCTTCAGGAGTAATTTCTACATAATCATGGTTTAAGGGAATGGTGCTGCTTGTAATGTCTTGTCTAGAAAATACAGTTCCAAAATGTTCATTAAAGGCATTGCATATAAAATTTCTATCATTAATTTCGGACCCATTTTTATGTTGCTTGCACACATGTGCAAGAAACATAGTGCCATCATCCGAGTTTTCGGAGGTGTGGCACCCGTCTTCCAATTCAGTCAGTGTGTTTGCAGGCATGGCCCCAGTTCCCTAATCAATGCTGCAGCTGTCTATGACAGCAGTTGAAAATGCAGTGGCATACAGTTGAAAGGGAGAGCTCCGCTTCAGTGAGCAGAGCTCTCCCCCCCCACACAGACACACACGCAAGCATGCATATTGCCTGCTGATGCGCTCCTTCCCCCCCCCCATTGCACACAGTGTATGGCCAGCGGAGGTGCTCAATCCCTGTCGGCTCCTGCGCCCCCACAAAAAGCTATCCAGGTGCCATGCTGGGGCCCCGCACAGCATGGTAAAACTGTCATAGCCCGAGTGCCAAATCCCCACTCGGTTCCACGGCTGCATACCCCCAAAAAGCTTTCCAGGTGCCACACTGGGAGCCCACCCAGCGTGGCAAAGCTTGTTATGGCCGATCGGGGTGCCCAATCCCCGTCGGCTCAGCCCTCCCAAACAGCCTTTCCAGCTGCCACACTGGGAGCCCACCCAGCGTGGCAACGTCCTAGTCATCTTAATAAAAAAAAAAAACTGTAAAGAAGAAACGTTCCCTCACCGCTCTTCCCGCCCCCACAACCCGCACCCACCCACTGCGCACCCTGCCTCCCCACACACCCCCACCTCATATTTACCTCTGGAGCTCAGCGCGACGATCATTGGTGGACCAGGAAAACATCTGCATTCTTCAAAGCTGACCACAAACTGAGGAAATGCTGGTAAGCTGTACAATGGAATAAATAGGGGTTTTTCAACTTTGTTGCATATCTCAGGCATTTTTGGGAATTTTGAGCCCAAATTTTCAACATGGGGTTTTTGGGACCTCTCCTCATGAATTCTTGCACTGTCATGGCGTTAATCGGGCCCGAAGGGCGATTTCACAGTCACTACACAAAATCACCTTTCAGGACCCATTAACGAAATGACACTGCCAGTGTTCATAAGGTGGGCTCTCAAAAAGCCTATGTTGAAAATTTGGTGAAAAAATTCATAAAATGACTGTTTTACGAGCGTGCGTTGTGCAGTTCCTACGCACGCTCGTAAGTTCACGAATTTTCAATATTTTCACTCCAGATTTTCAACATTGTCATTTTACCACACCTCCTTATGAGAAGTATAGCTGTCATTTTTCACATCTTGCTCAAAATGTGTTTCCACCCATGTAGCGCACAATGGCGCAGTTGGTGTGCGAAATCAATGTATGGGACACATTTAGAAAATCACAGTGACACTGTTCATGAGCAGAGGTCTTAAAAAGGCTATGTTGAAAATTTGGTGAAAAAATTCCTAAAAATAACTGTTTTACGAGCCTGTGTTGCGCAGTTCCTTCGCACGCTCATAAGTTCGCGAATTTTCAATATTTGCACTTCAATGACTTCCAAATACCTAAACAGCACATACAAGCAAGCAACATTCGGCATTGACAAATGCTTGTTAGTGATTGTTATAGTAAGATCACGACCTTTTTTAGAATTGATATAAGAATAAAAGGCCTTTGGATTATCCTTGGATACTGACAATTTGAATTTAGTGTTCCTCTTTTCTTTATAAATAAGTTGTTTAGTTCTTTTAACTTCTATTCTGTAATGTTTTCAATTGTCCTCCGTGTGGGAGTGTTTAAGAGTTATGAAAGCCTTCTCTTTTTTTCTAATTTGTTGCATATTTTTTGGTGTAAGCCATGGTGGAATTTTATCCTTATGATTTCTATTTTTCTTTAGTGGGATACACAGCTGTTCCAGAATATGAATAGTGCTTTTAAACAGATTCCAGCAGCAATTGTAAGGCAGAGAAATAATGATTCCAAGTTATATGTGTATAGTTTTTTTTTAACCTCAGTATCATTTCCTTTGTTGTAATTAAGTATATACCCATTTTGCGTTATTTTAGATTTAGATTTAGTTACAGAGAATAGGACTATTTTGTGGTCACTCTTGTCAATAGATTCAGCTATGTCCACACTAATTATGTCATCTTGAAGGTTTGTCAATACCAAGACCAAAATATTTTTATCCCTGGTAGGTTCTAAAACCATTTGCTCCAGATCGAGGGTTAGAAAAGTATCTAGAAAAGTTATTTCAGTTTGAACTGTTGCTGATAATTTATGTCAGTTAATACCAGGTAAGTTAAAGTCCCCTGTCAATATAACCTCTGATCTTTCTGTAAGCTAATTTATGATATTAAGTAGGGCTTGATCATAATCTTGGTTAGCAGACGGAGGTCTATAGAAGCAGCCTACTATCAATTTCCTACCATTATTGTGTTCAATTTGAATACAGCATCCCTCTATGTTGGGATTACCTTCATGATTTCTTGGAATTTCAACTGTGTATATAGTATTTCTAACATATATGCATACGTCTCCACCTTTTTTATTACCATCCCTATTCTTATAAAAAAGAGGGAATAGCCAGGTATAGATTGGTGCCAGGAAGAGGCGTCATCCCACCATGTTTCAGTGACTGCAGCTACATCAATGTTTTTATGCTTCATGACAGATAAGAGTTCACCTGTTTTAAGTGTATTCAGACTCCTACCATTACCTAAGGGAACTGTGTAATTATTACCCCTAGAGCTTTGTCTAGTGGAGGATTCCCTGGATTGCTCCCTCATTACTACCTTAAATGTTTATTAATTTCAGTTGTAAAACTTTTCCCCAGGAAGTAGCTACCTCTCTTGTTCAAGTGAAGGCCATCCCAACTAAACAAACTATTGTGTATATTGAACTTTTCCCAATGGGTAATGCATGTGATGTTTTTATTTAATGTCCACTTTCTTAACCATTAACATAGAAACATAGAAACATAGAATTTGATGGCAGATAAGGACCGCTTGGCCCACCCAGTCTGCCCATTTCCCTACCTGATGGATAAGTTGCAGATCCTAGTTAACCAGCAGCCTACTTCTTCCTACCCCCACCCCCTAGAATTGCCTTATGACTGTCCCATGCATGCTTGAATTCCACCACTGTTTTTGACTCCACAACCTCCTCTGAAGGCCGTTCCATACATCTCACAACCCTCTCTGTGAAAAATACTTCTTAAATTACCTTTGAGCCGCTTCCTTCTATCTTCAAATTGTGCCCCCTTCTTGCACACCTCATTTTTGAAAGATGCTACCTCTTGGACTTTGTTGATTCCTTGAGGTACTTGAAAGTTTCTATTATGTCCCCTCTCTCCCTCCTTTCCTCGAGGCTATACATATTAAGCTCCTTAAGTCTCTCCTTCATATGTCTTCCGGTGCAGACCCTGTACCATTTTAGTTGCCCTCCTCTGGACAGCGTCCATCCTGTCTATGTCTTTGCGGAGATTGGGTCTCCAGAACTGCACACAGTGCTCCAGATGGAGTCTCACCAGCTGTCTGTATAGAGGGATAATAACTTCTTGTTTTCTACTTGTGATGCCTCTCCCTATGCATCCCAGTATTCCCCCAGCCCTCCTTGCTGCCCTCTCACATTGCTTGCCCACCTTTAGATCATCTGATATGACTACCCCCAGGTTCCCTTCCATTTTTGTTGTTATTAGTATCTCACCCCCCATTGTGTACTCGTCCCCTGGGTTTTTGTTTCCCAGGTGCATTACCTTGCACTCTTAGCATTGAATCTAAGCTGCACACATTTGACCATTCCTCCAACCTTGCCAAGTCCTTTTCATCCTTTCCACCCCACCTTGTGTATCAACCCTGTTGCAGATCTTTGTGTCGTCTGCAAAGAGACATATTTTTCCTTCCAGTCCCTCTGCAATGTCACTTATAAAGACATTAAAAAGGACTGGCCCCAGTACTGAATCCTGCTGTACCCCACTAGTAACCCCACCTTTCTTTATTGTGGACTCCATTTACTATTATCCTATGTGTCCTGTTGTCCAGCCAGTGTTTTACCCAGGCTACCACCATGGAACCCACTCCCAGGCTGGCTAATTTGTTTATGAATCTTTTGTGCGGGACCATGTCAAATGCCTTGCTAAAGTCTAGGTAGGCCATGTCCATAGCCCCTCTCTGATCTACTACTTTGGTCACCCAGTCAAAGAAATCAATTAGATTTGTCTGACATGACCTTTCTGCTGTGAATCCATGCTGCCTTGGATCCTATGCCCCACTGGCCTCTAGGTACTCAACAATTCTTTCCTTCAGAAGTGATTCCATCATTTTCCCTACCACTGAGGTCAAACTGACAGGTCTGTAGTTTCCTGCCTCTGTCTTGCTCCCACTTTTCTGAAGGGGAATCACATTCACCCTCCTCGAGTCCTCAGGTACCACACCATCCTCCCATGATTTATTAAAAAGGGTAGTCAGTGGTGTTACTAGTTCTTCCCTTAGTTCTTTTAGAATTCTGGGACTTCACACACAAATGAAAATACTCTGCACAACATATGTTTTTTGCAAATTCTGGGCATACTACTCCTTTAAACAATTTCCACTTTTCCTGATTTAAGGCAGTTTTGTTACTTGTGCAAACTGCAGTGGTAGGCAGTGCTTGGCACATTCAATATAAAGGCAAGGAAGGTTCCAAACACCATCATGAGAATTCAAACTTTTTAAAAAAGCTTGTCATTTATTTTGCAGAGGAAACACCCCATGTCAGGCCATGCAGCAAACTCCCAACATTTAACTGTTCAAATTGAAGCTTTCTTTTTGCAATATGGCTTTTAGTCATTGGCTGCCATGGGCAAGTGATTCAGCCCTGTCTCAGCTCCCCGCACTGCATCCCCCTCCTCCAGACTCACCTTGCCTATGAATCCCCCATGGCTTGCCCTCCTGTGACAGAGCCAAGAAGGGAAGGGCCATCCTCCTCCATCTGGTGTCTCTCATCCAGATCTGGTTCCAGCATGTGTGCCGGTGCACTTCCTGCTGCTTTGCACTGAGCATGCATTACTCACATGATTGCCTCACATGCGGTGATGTCAGACTCTGGTGGTCTAAAGTGCTGCCCAGGAGACAAGGGACAGCCTCAGTCTGTCAGTATCAGTGTCTCTCAATAAAAGGAGAACCACCATCAAACACTGCAGTCAGCTGCTAGAGGGTATGAAACGTTATCCAGGTTATAAAAAAACCTTTACTTTGGGCAACTTATTCCATGGATTATTAAAAAAGAGAACAAAGGAAATGGTTGAGATACAAATGTAGCTGCATTACTTACATACTTTATTGATTACAAGCTGCACTTTCTATTGCAATTTGTGATTTATAGCTGTGGCTTCTAATCGAGGGCAGCTTGTAAATGAGGGTGGCCTGTATTTAAAAGCCACCAAAAAGGCTCATTATTTCCAAATATATGCAGCCCCTATCTTTATGCTGGCGCAGTGTCTTGGTTAGGTTAACTGCACTAGAGGCTCCCTTACTAGCAATTATCAGTGAAGGTGATGAAGACCTCCATTTCCAACAGGAGTCAGAAACCAGGTGAACCACAGAGAAAATGAGAGTGACCAACAGGTGCATTAAAAGTGCTGAAATGCCTGAATTATATTTTAAAAAGTATGCCATTGTTGCCTAGGGTTTGGGGGCTTCAGTAATTACCAGGTGGAAATTATGGATCTAGGGGTTTTGAGGTGTAGTAAACTTGATTGTAACTTACTTGCTTGCTGCTGCTGCATTTCACTTTCTGAAGAAGTCTAATATACTGATTGCAAGAAAATCTATAATCAAAACTACAGATCATGTTTATAATTTCAGTCATAAATATCATGAAAAGGATAGTATGAAAGATTTTAAAATTATAAAAAGTTGCTTATCCTGCACGCACACCACCACAGCCCCCACTGTAAAATCCTGGATCCGCTATCTGGGTGGAATTTAACATTTATTGCACTCAGAAGGGTGATTATCTTTCCTTTTCCCAGATGACCACAAGTAAAACAACAACACAAGTTGGAGAGCTGATTGCAGTGAAGGCTGATTGGAAGATAACCCTTTGGGAGACTGGATTCCAGAACTCCGGACTCTTGGATCAAGAGAAGGGAATTAAAGTTGCACATGCTCAATCTATGGTGATCTCTATTTGTTAATTCATATAAAGATGCTGTTTTGACGATAGGCGGAGGCTGGACATGTGGTAATGTCCCCTAAGAGATATAGATTTCACTCTTTTTTTTTAGTCTTGGTAACCGGGTAGGCCCATCTAGGCACAAGTGCCTTTTTCAGGGTGATCTGGGAGCACTGGGCAGTTAAGGACTTGCTCAGAGTCACACAGTATGCAAGTGGAGGTTGTGAGAATCAAACCAAGGTCTGGTCTGCTAGGATGTACCAAGATCATTACTCTAACCTCTAGGCTATACTGCCAGACTCATGTTTTTCAGCCAACTAGCAAACAAACCAAGGGAAATGGATTTAAATGTCCTGGCATTGTTTCATATAATTGTGTGGTCAGAACCCCTGCTACACAATTTATACCTCTAAAAAAAATTGATACCTGATTTTTCCTTCACAGCGACTCTCATTGCTAATTCAATGATGCTTTATTAGCAATTGATGGAGTTTAGTTATGGGTTAAAACCTCCCAAGTGGTATACTTCACTTAAAAATAGAAGCATTTTAATAGGTGAAGCTTCCCCTATGTCCAAAAATGAGAAAGAACTAATAGGGTTTGAATGTTTCTTTATACAGAATCTCCCCTCTCATGGCAGCAATAGCCTTTCTAGAGTTGCTCTATTCTTGAGATGTAAACTATGGATAACCTCTCTTTGATGTAACAAGCTAGGAATGCCAAAGATACCGAATGTTTTACTGATACCTGATGTGTGATCATGTTGTACTGTCCCTACGGGCTATACTTGTATTCACTGTATGTCAAAACCAATAAATGCAAGTTTAAAAAAAAAAAGAAACCTTAAACGGGACTCCACAACA
The DNA here is from genome assembly GCA_016271365.2 of Neoceratodus forsteri. Classification (NCBI taxonomy): domain Eukaryota; kingdom Metazoa; phylum Chordata; order Ceratodontiformes; family Ceratodontidae; genus Neoceratodus; species Neoceratodus forsteri. The sequence goes on along the minus strand of CM057455.1, from coordinate 823,725,827 downwards.
TGAATTGGAGTTACTGAATAGTATATATATTCAGTATAAGCTACTACTTTCAGCGAAGTGGTTTTTGATATTCTATATGCACTATATGCACCTCAAGGAGAGTGAACAGTTTATATACCTTATGGACCTCGTGTTTTTAGTAGCATGAGGCTTCAGTGAAATGGCTGCAAGGCAAAAACATTTGCTAATATTCCCTTCACATGGTACTGATATAATGCCTTGATTATTGTTAGAGGGCACAGCTATTTGGCATTTATTTGGATGAACTGAGCTCCTAGAACCAAGGAAACCCATACTCAAACTTTTGAATATAAATGAAACTACGTATTCTATTTGCATGGGTTGAGGCAGCAGACTTGCACTGAGTGAGCATGGTTTTTATTGAACTTGTGTATACAAGTCCTCTTAAGAATATACCTTTATTGTTGGATGTGAGCGGCCAAATGCTCAGCACAAGTGTTTATTTTATATGATGTTATATATGTTTCTCCAATAATGTGTACTATCGTACATATTTTTAAATGGTTATTTATGATGCAGATGGGCCTTGATAAACTTTATACAAAAGAACCCCAGAGCAAATGCCCTGAGGCATGGTTTACCCCAGATGATATTGGCCTTACAGCCAAATTTTCAATAAAAACACAATTGCACATGCTCCAATAATGCAAAGCATCATGGGGAACATATGCAAATCCCCATGAGAGAATTTAGACTGGCTCAACTTTAAGCAGAATTGCATGGTGTGGGAAGGCCTAACAGTGCAATCAGCAAAGTCTAAGAACAGCAGACACATACACATGTTTTGTCCTCATTTTGTCTCATCAGTGTGTCATATCTATGTTTTAGCCAAGGGAGAGAGAGAGACAGCCACCCCTTAAGGGGGTTGTTATTTTATATGTCTCTATGTATACAAATAACATCCCCCTTAAGGGGTGGCTGACTCTCTCTCCCTAGGCTAAAACACATATATGACACTCTCATGAGTCCAAGGAGGACAAAACATGTGAATGTGTCTGCTGTTCATAGCCTTGCTGATTGCACTGTGAGGCCTTCTGGCACCATACAATTCTGCTTAAAGTTGAGCCAGTCCAAATTTCTCATAGGAGTTGCATATGTTTCCCATGATGCTTTACATTATTGGAGTATGTACTGTGTTTTCTGATAAACTTTGCTACTTAATATTGATTAATTGATTGACCTCTAAGGTGATAACCTATATCAGGACTGGTGAATCTAGGAATCCAGAAATCGGGTAAAGGTAAGAATTCTAAGCCCTAGGACCCAGTACACATGAATGTCCTAATTGCACACTAGGACTTCAACTATTTGATGTTCAATGTGTTGGTGCACGTAAGACAATTTATAAGTCCCTATGAATACTTGTAGTAACTGGGGACCTTCTCGAAACTCAAGGGCAAATTATAACAGCTATGACTGTGGTGATTGAATATGAGAAAATTGATTGAAGTCATGCAGGGAAATGCTTTAACTTTGCTTAAGATGATAATTGCTTTTTAGACTACTGTGAAATTGATTCGACAGATGGTATTGGCCTTGAAGAAAATTTAATGTGCAGATTGAGGATCATTTAGCGATATATTAAAGGAAAAATTAACCAGCAGCTAATTTAAGTTATGTAGATTTGATTATTATTTAATCAATGTAGTACACAGGAACAGTTTTAGGGAAATATATATTCTGTAATTGTTTGATACTTAGTGCTGGGTCTGGTGTATGCACTGCTTTTATTAATGCTTATTTTATTGCATATTTTTTATGTCCTTTTTATAAAACTGTAATGACCAAACTGGTCGAACAATAAAATCGAACTAACTATATGCAACCTGTTATTGTGTGTAACTTGACTGATTGTCATCATGGATGGTAGGAGACATGCTGTTAGCCCAAGGAGAGGACATGAAGCCATAATAGTTACTAGTTAAAGCAAAAAAAACCAGCATATCAGCATGTAAGCATGACCGTGTGGCTCTCCTTGCACAGTTTTTGAAAACAAGTCCAATCTATTTAACTTTACAATCCCATTAGCTTTGGGGGACTTAGCTTGAGGAGTATTAGATACTGAAGTAAATAAAAAGCATGTCAGCATGTTTTCATGACCTCGTGGCAGTGTGACTCTCATGATCAAACTGGAAGCAACATGTAAGCTACCCGTTTTTTAAATCTTGCTTACCAGTGACTTTTTAATTTTTTTTTTTTTTGTTATCCAGTATTTATGGTGCAGGTCATATACTGAAGAGAAAGAAAGTTTGTGCTCACTCCATGCTCAGCTCAAATGCAAAGTGAAAAGTATAATATATGATGTAGTATATTGGCATGCTATTAGCGTGGGAACTTTAAAAATCATACTGAAACTTACTAAAGCCACTGTAACTATAAACCAACATGAGTAGAAGCCATGGCTTATAAATGAGGGCTGCTTCTATTGCACTTTTGGTTTTTCAACCACGGCTTCTATTTGAGGGTGGCGTCTAATCGAGGGTGGCTAATAATCGATGAAATACAGTATCTTATTCACCTGCACAAATGTAATTTAGGGAGCAGTTGATTCACTTAAAACCCACGCAGTTGTTCAGTGTCGGGGGGAGTTCAAAGCATATGAGAACTTTTACCCATGTGAGGGTGCCAGCTTGAACACTAAAGAGATGTCTAAAGTTCATTCATTAGGCATATACAAATTACAAAAGACATATGTCTAACAATATAACAAAAGAATATAAGTTGTAAAAAAAATAAAATAAAAAAAAAAATAGATTAACTAAGGTCAAATAAGTGCCACCATACCATAATACTTTTTTTTTTAAGTATCCCTGCACAAATTAATAATGCAATATCAAAGGAAGCTGATTACCTCTAAAGGGGCTTTTGGAGAATGGTTTTGTCAAAAAGGCAACCCAATCTATGCTGTCATTAAGCCCTATCTTTGGATCAAGGGTGCTAAAGTGTTTGACCCAGAAGGACTCTTGCTCCAGTAGGTGGTGATTCAGATCCCACCCTTCTAGGCATTACCACCTTTTTGATCCCCCAAAAATCTAAGGGTGGCTATGGAATGTTTTTCAAGGCAAAGTGTCTAGCCACTACAGACTTTTCATCCCCCTTCCTTATATCAGACTTATGATCCAAGACTTATTTCTTCAACTTTTGTGAAAGCTGTCATAGCACAATATCACATTACACTCTGTAGGTTTACGATATAGCCTGCTCATGATCCGGCTGTTCTCAACAAAAATGTAAAAATCTAAGAAAGGTACTGTAACTTGACAGTTAGTAAGGGAGAACTTCAGATTATTTTCACATAAATCCAAACACTGATGTAATCTATTCAGATCTTTCTCTGTTCCAGACCATAGAACCAACAAGTTATCAACATACCTTTTAAACAGTACAATATTGTTGACGTATGGATTAGCCACCCCATCCAGAATAAAAGACTCCTTGAAGTCATATATATACAGATTTGCATAGGATGGGGCCATACTGAACCCCATTGCTTTACCACATTTCTGTTCATAATAAGTGTATTCAAATTGAAAATAGTTCCTTTCAGGGACCAGATGTGTCAGGTCCAATAAAAATTCAGTAAGTGGGAGGTCCCTCTCATTTCTACAATTAAGCACAAACTCCAGAACAGACAGATCCTCTAAATGGGGAATAGACATATATAAATCACCTAGGTCTAATGCAACCAGCCACATTTTACTCATGTCAGTCTTGCTATAGTCAAAATCTTCTAATGTATTCAAAATGTCCCTGGAGTCTTTCAGGTACGAGGGCATTTTAGCCACAAATTCTGATATGTTGAAATCTACACAACTGGACAGAGGTTTGAGTATGGAATTTGATCCAGAAACAATAGGTCTGCCTGGTGGTGGGTTCAGGCCTTTATGGGCTGTGGGTAGATGATAAAAAACTGGAGTGACAGGGCACTTCTGAATCAAGGCCTCTGCCACCCAATCCTCCATCCAGTTTTCTCTCAAGCCATTCTGAACCAATTGTTTAATCTCAGTGCTGATAAAATCAGTGGGATTTCCTTCTAACTTTTTATAGTCTGTACTATTCTATAACTACCTTAAGCATTCCTTTCAGTAGTCGTAGTCCCTCATGACTCATGATTACAATCACCACCACCACCCCTGCCTTCTGATAACTAGGCTTTTATCCATCTGTAGGTTTTGCAGTGCTAATATTTCTTTCTGTGTCATATATTGTCTGTCTTTTCATTTTTATAGCTTTCTCTGTTTCTTTCAGAAACTATGCTGCAGAGCTTTCGATAATTGCAAAGTTTGGGCCTGAGAAATCCTAATTTTACTTGCAACTTAGATGTGAATTTCCTGTCTGAGTCTTTCATCTTGTCCTCACTATCAGCAAAAAAATATTACAGTTTGAGTTTTCTTATAAACCTTTGAATATCCAATTTTATTTCGACTTCATTAGGGAGACCCGATGGAGTTAACCTTGCTAATACTTTTTCTTCTCACATATTTAAAGAGCCACTGACGCCTTGAGAAGAACTTTTAAAAACATAATATTTAGACACAAAGCAGCTTGTATTTTTCATTAGCTCTGTATTTTTATCCCCATTATTTATTACTGTATTGAGGTCATATGCATGAAAACAGGATAGCTGTTCCTTGAGAGTTCAACAGCTTCTATTTCTTCTTCCAACTTGATGTCACAATACTCTGCTTGTGACATCAGAGTTATTCCTATGGCAACAAACTGTGATATCACAACAGAGCATTATGACATCATGTTGGGAATACGCTATAAAGGCAGAGGGACTCAAAGGGCTAAAGATCTTGTTTTTGTGGGAATTACTTTAGTAATAAATAATGGAGATGAGAAATCTATAGAAGATGGACAAACTACAAGCTGAATTGTGTCCAAATATTATGTTTTCTGATGTTTTTCCAAAGGTGTCAACTGTTCTTTAAGTCCCTCCTTCAGAGATTAAAGAAGTTGCAACAGCACTCTTGCTTACTACTCCTGAAGACTCTGTTCCTTTCTCTTCTCCTGCTAGTCATTTCCTTTTTCTTTTGTCTTTTTTCCTTTACATTTTTGGGGCCTTGACTTTCCCTATGCTGTCTGTATGAGAACCTTTCCTGAATGCTGATCCTTGTGTTCTATTCTCAGTTGTAGTGGTGTATCCCCCAAAAAAATGGCTATGGCCTAAAACTAGTATTATCATTGTCCTCAGAACTAGTATTATCATTGTCCTCAGAACCGGTAGGTTATCTGAACCTTAAACAGCTGGTCTTGGTTTGTCTGTAGTGCCACAGTTAATACTATCTCTTCTGTGCTTTCTTAATTGACATGTCTTCAGTTCCTCCTCATTCAGATTTGTCTAAATCTATTTTTAGTCTGTCTGAAATGGATAACAGCTCTTCCTGTGTGACAAGTGAGTTTAGCTGTTCTTCAGTGCAGCTATCTCAACCTTAAGTCTTTTACGTGTCTCAGCTCATGATTCTGTAATGGCTAACATAAGATCAGTGGAGCACTTGCACCGCATGGCATCCCATCTTTCTGTAATTTTCCTTTTAACAATAAAAACCAACATTATGATCAATTAGAATTTGTAGGCCTCTGGGGATATGCATATTTTTCACACACTCGGCCAGTGTAATAATGTGCCATTCAAATTTTATGTTGCATTGCCGCCTGTGAAGCAGTTTCAGAATAAAATTGGTAAGCCACACTGCTAAAATCAGCCAGTAATCTGTTAATAGCAAGACACTCATTCAAAAATTAGAGGCCCTAAAAAAAAGACATCACATTAGACTGTTTAAAAAATTAAGCTGGGACTTAGTGCATGTGTATTAGCATGCAGATGCACTGAATACTGGTTTCGCTTTTTAAACAAACAACAACTTCAATATGAAATAACCCTTGATTTAAAAAAATGTCTGCTATTGCCAAAATCAGTGCCATTTGTATTATATGGCAAACTGTTTACTTAATATGCCACTCAAATTACTGAACTTGTTCATGCACAAGTTCAGCATGTTTCAGCACCATACTTATATCAAGGAAGCACGGGAAGCAGCAGACTTTGTAGATAAGGTCGATCTGGTAAAAGTCATTTTTGTGAAAAATAGTGATTAAAGATAGCAGATGTGCCTTTCAAATGTAATCTGAGCAACTGTTTGGCAGAGCTCAGTTAATAGGCATAACTATTATAGGGGTAATGAAAAATGGTTATAAAGCTGGCAGTTCCCCTTTAAGAAGCTGCAATGTTACCAGTATTGTAATGTTTGTAAATACATTGCTGTTGTTAAGTGGTTTTAGAATTAGTTTTAATATCTGTATTAATTCCTACTAGGGATGAATGTGTTATCCCTGGTAAGGTAATCATATTAATGTAATGTTAATAGCTGAGCCTGAATCTAGGTCAAGTAAAACCCTGCCCAGGAGAAAACACTGTGCGGGATACTGTATAGAAACTCCCTCAGTAAGATTTCAGGACTGCATTATCTCTCCAACCACTATTCACATGCAAACTAGGGAATGGGCTAATTGTTTTAGTGCCATCCTGAGCAATCACCTCTATTGAATGTAAGGTGTGAAAGAGCACAACAGTTTTAATATGACAATAGGACTCATGCCTTTCACCACAGCAGGCAAATTCAAGAGTCTACAAACCTCACAGCACTGTGCCACTGTCCCTGACATCTGCATAGGCTAAGTGGATTAATTGAAAACTTTTTTTTTTTTGCATTACTGGCATTGGATACAGTGAAACCACAATTGAATTGGACGATTGGCTTTCAGTTTCATGGAACAGGCAAAGAACCAGAACTCATCAATGTGGCAATCTCCCATATATTTTTTTTAATAGACATCACCAGGGCAGAAACATGCTGATTAGCAGGGATAAGCATGTCTCAGCATCTAACAGTCTGAGTGAAGCAGAACACACAGCAAATGCTTCAAAATAGTATGAAATGGTTGAATTTCATACACAAGTCAGACTTTGTTTTTATAATAATATTGAATGAATTGTGCTACTAGATCAACTTCTGAAAATGTAATTGACTGCAATATTTAAGTTCAAATCCAGAGCACCATGTTTTGAAAATAGGAAGCTGCAGTATTGGGGGGGGGGGCAGCTCAGCAGTTTGTAGCACAGTGCTAGAACCTCCACAACAGTCTTTGTGTGGTTAAATGTTTGTCTGCAGACAATGGTATGTGTTACTGAGATGTGCAGTCTATGTATGAAAATTTGGCATTTTTTCAATGCATTTAAAATGAAATCACTCTAACAAAGTAATTAAATACAACTATACTGAACATGACAGCCAATAAAGGCCTTATGGTCTATCTAGTCTGCTCAAGTGTACACTGTGTTTACCGTGGGACCTGCCCCTCCCACTATCCCATGACTCCTCAAATATTCCCTACCCCACACCCCCCTCCCCATCTGCAACTTTCCCTTCAATCTGTCCCATCCTCTCTTGAAGCTATCCCTCCATTAACTCATTTCACTTGGCCACCACCATCTCAGTGAAAAATTGCCTCCTCATCCCCCTGAACCTTTTCCACCAGCATCATTAGGCTATGACCCTTAGTGGGCTTATTCCCATTAAGGCTGAAGAGACCCTCAGTGCTTACCCTGTTTTTGCCTTTAAGGTCCTTGAAGGTCTCAATCATGTCCCCTCTTTTGTCCTCAGGACAGTACATGTTGAGCCCCCTGCCCCTCTCCCCATAGGTGCTGCCCTGCTTGCCCTGGATCATCTTGGCTGCCCTTCTCTGGACTGTCTCCAGCAAATTGACATCCTTCTTAAGATAAGGGCACTAATGCTGCACACTGTACTCCAAGTGCAGTCTCACCAGTGATCTGTGTAGTGGCAGTATGACGTCCCACCTTTCTGGTGGTAATCTGCGTGCTATGCAGCCATGCATACAATTTGCTTAGGCTGCTAGCGGCCTCTAACGGAGCTTTTCAACATCTCTGAGGACTGGGGTGCCCAAGACTGGAGGGTGGCCCATGTCAGCCGATCCACAAGGGGGATCAAGACAGGAGGGAAATTACAGGCCCATTAGCCTGACATAGGTGGTCAGCAAGGTGATGGAGGGTATTGTCAAGTAAAGACTAGGGGGATTACTGGAGCAAACTAGATACTTGGATGATAGGCAGTATGGCTTTGTCACTGGAAGACTGTGCCAGACAAATCATGTTGAGTTCTATGACTGGGTGACGAGGGCCCTGGACCAGGGTAGGCCAGTGGACGTCCTCTTTCTGGACTTTAGCAAGGCATTTGATTCAGTACCCCACAGTGGCCTGCTGGCTAAGCTGAAGGAAATGGGGGTAGGGAGACAGTTGTTAAGATGGATAGGAAATTGGCTCTCTGAGCGTACTCAGAAGGTGGTGGTTGGAGGATTAGCCTCATCCCCAAGGTGGGTTACTAGTGGGGTTCCCCAGGGGTCAGTGCTGGGGACACTCCTTTTCAACACCTATATCTCAGACATCAGGAGGGGGATCAGGAGTGAGATAAGTCTCTTTGCAGATGACTCAAAGCTGGGTGCAGTGGTGGATGAGGGGAGGGTGGCCTTGCAGGAGGACCTGGAGGCTCTGGAAAGGTGGTCAGAAAAATGGAAACTAAAATTCAATGTGGGGAAGTGCAAGGTTCTGCACCTGGGAGTCAGAAATCCAGGCCAGGGCTTTACCCTGGGAGGAGACAAGATTCAAGTCATGGGGGGGTGAGAGGGACCTGGGGGTAGTAGTAGATGTCAAAATGAACAACTCAGAGACCTGTAGAAGAGCAGCAGCAAGGGCAAATAGGATGCTAGGATGTATCGCCTGAGGATTACCCAGAAAGGCAGAAGTGATCCTTCCACTGTACAACTGCTTGGTTAGGCCACACCTGGAGTATTGTGTACAGTTTTGGAGACCAGATTTAAAGAGGGACATTACACTCCTACAGAGGGTCCAAAAGGAGAGCAACCAAAATGATATGGGGCCTGGGGAGAGGACCTATGAGGAAAGACTCATGAGCTTGACATGTACACCCTGGAGGAGAGGAGAACGGGGTGACATGTTAGAGGTCTCTATACATGAAAGAGATCAATAAAGGAGGCCTAGTCAGGGTGCTCCAAAGGAAGGAGGGTGGGGCAACAAGAGGTCATGGGTGTGAGCTGGAAGGGGGCAGGCTCAGAAGGGAGAGGAGGAGATGTTATTTCACTGAAAGAGTGGTTGAGCCATGGAATGCACTGCCCAGGGAGCTGGTACAGGTGGAGACTGTGGACGAGTTTAAGAGGGGATGGGACAGGTACAGGGGAAGGGTAAATCTGACTGGGTCCAATACAGGTGGAACATCTGGGACTGGGGACAGTATAACCCAGGGAGGGACTTCATCTGACCCCTCAGTGCGGGTGCTGAAAGAAATCGAGCAGACTCGAGAGACCGTTAGGCCCATTCTGCTGATGCTTTTGTATGTTAGTATATGCTACTCTCCTGCAGTGTGTTGAGTGCTTCAAGTCACTCATGATGATTACTCCCAGGTCCTTTTCTTCCTCTGAGCTGGTTACCTGCACACCACCCAACCAGTATTTGGCCCCTGTATTCTTTGTCCCCAAGTGCATAACCTGACACTTTTTAGCATTGAACCCCAGTTGCCAAATGCGAAACCCCTTCTTTAGCCTAGCCAGGTTTTCCCTGAGTTCCTGTCTCCCCTCCCACAGAGCTTTGTGTCATCTGTGAACAGGACAGATTTTACCTTTGATCCCACCTACTCTGCACTTCACTGATGAAGATGTTAAACAATATCAGACTGAGTACCAAGTCCTGTGGGACCCCACTTGTCAATGGTCACTGGCCAAGCTTCTGAGAATTCTCCTCCAAACAACTACTTTTGACTTCTGTCCTACAACCAGCTTTTGCATCTAGTAACCTTAGCCACCCCCCAGGTCTTCCAGCCTCATAACCAGTCTCATACGAGGCACTGAGTTGAAGGCCTTTCAAAAGTCCAGATACAGAACATCAACCGCTTGTCCCTTGTCCAGTGTCCTGCTCACCCAGTTGAAGAAGTCAATTAGGTTAGTTTGGCAGGACCTCCCTGACACAAACCCATGCTGCCTCTTGTTCTGAAGACCATTTTCCTCCAGAAAGTCACCAGGTTTTCCTTCAGGATGGTCTCTATCAGCTTACTCAGAATTTAAGATTGGATGGGACACCAGGTCCATCATGTCTGTCCTCCAGTTTCATTGACAGGGATGATAAAAGTGTACTGTGCAAGCATGTACAGATGTATAGGGTTTCCTACCCACTCTGCTATGCAAGAGGCCAGTTAAATCCTTTGATAAGCAGAAGTTTGTCCAGGCTTTGCCTTGAAGTTCTGTACTTTGTTCATATCCACGGTCTCCCTGGTAGTTTCACAGATTGTTCCACAGGTACACCACTCACTTGGAAAGAAATTGCCACCTAAGAGTGTAGTTACTGAACTCCTAGAGCACTCTGTTGTTCATAACTGTCTCACACCCTACACTTCCATTACAACCCACTAGCATGCCCCCATTGTGTTTTTAATAGGTCATGGAGAATTAATAATTATACTATAGTCTCTTTCAGTTAGGGTGCCTCTAGGATATACTTGCATTAATTACAATCACAAATTAGCAAATTTATATTGGTAATCAGTGTAAGTATTGCATATCCTGACTGGGATAGCCTATAGTATAAGGGGTTGATGGAGATGATAATGAAAGTAACAACAGCATCAGAGTCCAATGTAAGCAAAGGAGTAAACCTGAAAATGTAGTACTGTACAGTGTAGTATATTGGTGCTGTATATGACTGTGATAATAGAATATGGTAACTGGTAATAAGGGAAGATGAAATGAAGAAGGTGAGGGTAATGCCCTTCAGCTGTGTCATATTGGTCAGTTTAAAAAGCCTGCAACCTGCTTGATGAGTATGGAGTTTTGTTTTTGTGTGGTCTCATGGGTGATGGTACCTCTAAAATGTGCATTGGTTTCCCTGGTCCTCATTCCCCCTGAACCATGGTGGTAAAGGAGAGAGACAGTGTTTCATAGTGTAAGGTGGGTGCCCTTCTGAACATGAATGCCACAATGTACCCCTAGACACAGAGGCGTGTGGGGGCTCATCCTCTGGGATTTGGGGAATGGTGGAACTTGGAGCACAATGCACTAGATAATCCAAGATCTCTCCCACTGTTTAAAGTTTATTTGGTGTAAACTAATTTAGAAATGGAGGGCACCTAAAATAGTGCAGGGTCTGCAAGAGAAGTCATATGAGGAGAGACTAAAGGAGCTTAACATGTATACTCTCAAGGAAAGGAGGGAGAGAGGGGACATGATAGAAACTTTTAAGTACCTCAGTGGAATCAACAAAGTCCAAGAGGGTAGCATCTTTCAGAAAAAGAGATGTGCAAAAACAAGGGGACACAATTTGAAGATAGAGGGGGGACAGCTCAGGGGCAATGTGAGGAAGTATTTTTTCACCAAGAGGGTGGTGGACGCATGGAACAGCCTTCCTGAGGAGGTTGTGGGGTCTAAAACTGTGGGAGAATTCAAGAATGCATGGGACAGACATAAGGCAATTCTTGTTGGGGGTATACTAGAAACATAGAAACACAGATTTTGGACGACAGATAAGGACTGCTTGGCCCACCCAGTCTGCCCATTTCTATCTAATGGATAAGCTGCAGATCCTAGTTAACCAGCAGCCTACTTCTTCCTACCCCCATCCCCTAGAATTGCCTTATGACTGTCCCATGCATGCTTGAATTCCACCACTGTTTTTGACTCGACAACCTCCTCCGGAAGGCCGTTCCATGCAACCACAACCCTCTCTGTGAAAAAATACTTCCTTAAATTACCTCTGAGCCACCCCCTTCTATCTTCAAATTGCGCCCCCTTGTTCTTGCACACCTCTTTTTTTGAAAGATGCTACCCTCTTGGACTTTGTTGATTCCCTTGAGGTACTTGAAAGTTTCTATCATGTCCCCCTCTCCCTCCTTTCCTCGAGGCTATACATATTAAGCTCCTTAAGTCTCTCTTCATATGTCTTCTGGTGCAGACCCTGCACCATTTTAGTTGCCCTCCTCTGGACAGCTTCCATCCTGTCTATGTCTTTGTGGAGATTGGTCTCCAGAACTGCACGCAGTACTCCAGATGGGGTCTCACCAACTGTCTGTACAGAGGGATAATAACTTCCTGTTTTCTATTTGTGATGCTCTCCTATGCATACCAGTATCACCCCAGCCCTCCTTGCTGCCCTCTCACATTGCTTGCCCACCTTTAGGTCATGTGATATGACTACCCCCAGGTCCCTTTCCATTTCTGTTGTTGTTAGTATCTCACCCCCCATTGTGTACTCTTCCCCTGGGTTTTTGTTTCCCAGGTGCATTACCTTGCACTTCTTAGCATTGAATCTAAGCTGCCAAAGATTTGACCATTCCTCTAACCTTGCCAAGTCCCTTCTCATCCTTTCCACCCCACCTTGTGCATCAACTCTGTTGCAGATCTTTGTGTCATCTGCAAAGACACATACTTTTCCTTCCAGTCCCTCTGCAATGTCACTTATAAAGACATTGAAGAGGACCGGTCCTAATACTGAACCCTGCAGTACCCCACTAGTAACCCCCTTTTTCAAGTGGACTCCATTTACTATTACTCTCTGTGTCCCTATTCTCCAGCCAATTCTTTACCCAGGCTGTCATCTTGGGACCCACTCCCAGGCTGGCTAACTTGTATATTAATCTTTTGTGTGGGACTGTGTCAAATGCCTTGCTAAAGTCTAGGTAGGCCATGTCCACAGCCCCTCCCTGATCTACTACTTTGGTCACCCAGTCAAAGAAATCTATCAGATTTGTCTGGCATGACCTTCCCGATGTGAATCCATGCTGCCTTGGGTCCTGTGCCCCTCTGGCCTCTAGATACTCAACAATTCTTTCCTTCAGAAGTGATTCCATCATTTTCCCTACCACTGAGGTTAAACTAACAGGTCTGTAGTTTCCTGCTTCTGCCTTGCTCCCACTTTTGTGAAGGGGAATCACATCTGCCCTCCTCCAGTCCTCGGGTACCACCCATCCTCCCATGATTTGTTAAAAGGTAGTCAGTGGTGTCACTAGTTCTACCCTTAGTTCTTTTAGAATTCTGGGATGAATCCCATCAAGCCCCATTGCTTTGTCCACCTTCAGTTTTAAGAGTTCTTTCAGAACCCTTTCTTCTGTAAATGGGCTGGTATCAACTTCTGTATCCAGAGTGTTTCTACTATTTGTTTTAGGTACCTCCCCCTCTTCCTTTGTAAATACTGAGCAAAAATATTTGTTTAGTATCTCTGCCTTTTCACAGTCACCCTCTGCACACCCTCCTTCCCATTTATTAAGCCTCACTAACCCTCCCTTGGTCTTCCTTCGCTCCCTGATGTACCCATAAAAGGTTTTATCCCCCTTCTTAACTGAGTTGGCTATCTTTTCCTCGGTTTGGGCCTTTGCTGTTCTGACTGCCTTCCCAGCTTCCTTTTGCTTTAACTGATACAGTTCTCTGTCCTGCTCCTTCTGTGATTCCTTGTACTTTCTGAATGCTTTTTTTTTCTCTTGAACCTTCACTGCCACTTCCTTTGAGAACCATAGTGGTTTCTTACATCATTTCATTTTGTTTATTTGCTTCACGCAGAGGCTTGTTACCTCTGTGATGGCAGTTTTTATTATTCCCCATTGTTCTTCCCCCCTCCTTCCTGCCCATTTGCTAGTGCATTCCTTAGGCACTCACCCATTTTGGCAAAGTCAGCCCTCCTAAAGTCCAGTACTTTTGCCTTTGTATGGCTTTGACACTATTGCTGTGTTTATTGTGAACCATACTGTTCGATGGTCGCTAGTTCCCAGATGGCTACCCACTTCTACATCTGTGATCCTCTCTTCATCTCCATTTGAGAGAACCAGGTCTAAGATTGCTCTGCCGAGTGGGCTCCATTGCTTGTCTAAGGCATGCCCCTGTAGGGCATCTAGAATAACCCCACTCTTCAAGTGGCTGCTGCAACTGCACTCCAGTTAACATCTGGCATATTCAGATCACCCATCAGCAATATCTCCCTTTTTCTGCCATTCTAAGTATTCTTTCTATTATTTCCTTGTCCATTTCCTCCCCTGAGAAGGGGTCTGTCTAACCCCTGTGGATTGTGTGCCATTGCGGTCTCCAAATTTTCCCACAGTGCTTCTTCTCCTTCCTGTTTTCCCTTTTGTTCTGTTGCTTTGATTCCTTCCCTTATGTAAAGAGCTACTCCTCCTCCTCTTTTACCCTCCCTGTCCCTCCTGTAGATAGTGTATCCTGGTATCTTTACGTCCCAGTCATGGTTTTGTGTGTACCATGTTTCTGTGCCTGCCACAGGTAGGAAGAAATAGGCTGTTGGTTAACTAGGATCTGCAGCTTATCCTGTAGGTAGGGAAATGGGAAGACTAGGTGGGCCAAGTGGTCCTTATCTGCTGTCAAAGTCTATGTTTCTGTGTTTCTATGTTTAACTGCTGACTTACAGGCCCTGAAAGTTTTGCAGTTTGGAAAAAGAAAGTGACAATGTTTTGCAGTTTGTTTTCACAGATGATCAGATTGCATGTGAATTGTTTGGAAGAGGAACAACTAGCACCTGCATGCAATTTGCATAACATCAAATGACTGGCGCTCAAGTCCAAAAGGCCCACCCATACATGCTAATGGGCAGAGGTTCAACAAGGCCTACACACTGTTGCATGCATGAGAGCAGCACTGCATGGAGACACAGGAAGACGATGATTGCAGAGCAGTAGGAGATCAGGAACTGAAGGCCCCAGCAGAACCAGTACATAGACCGAATCAACCAAAAGTCGCACAGAACAGCCACTCACCTTCCAGCCCTTTGTACTGACCACCAAGGATCCCAGATAATTGTCACTAACTGCCATCTCAGAACCAGAGCCCAAGCAGTCAGCAGATTACTGGATCATTCAACATTGCCAACACTTGCTCAGAAGAGGAAAGCATGCCCATGGACCCTCACTCACTTTTATAGTAAGACCTCAACTAAGGCCTTCACTTATGAATTTGTCCTCAGAGGATTCAACCCAGGTGCTGTTAAAAAAGCAATAAAAGGGAGAAGGCATAGACCATAGGACCATAAAACTAAGTAACAGTCATTTTTTTACAAGTAATTATGAACATACGAATATACAAATATACGAACATAAGAATTTGCCAGCAGAGACAAGCCATAGTGGTCTATTGAGTCTGCTTGAGGTGCAGCTCATTTAAATCCCTGGAGCTGCCCCTGCTCACCCCATCTTGGAGTCCTCCACCTCCATTCCAATTCGCTCCACACTTCCAGTTCCCAGTAATGCCTCCTCTTGTCCTAATTTTCTTTTTACACTGTCCCACCCCATCTTGAAACCAGCCACCATGTTGCCGTCCACTACCTCTTCTGACAGTTCATTCCACCCTTCATAATCCTTTCAGTGAAAAAGTGCCTCTCATTTCCTTAATTGTGCTGAGCCTCTGATGTGCACGTTGATACAAACTGTTAAAATTGAACTTTATTGAACACTGCAAAGAAAAGAGAGAAAGTGAAAGTCAAGAATGTCAGGAGCAGGGACTGCCATGAAAACAATACAGCCCAGACTCAGTCTGTGGACTAGGGGACTAGCTAAGGCACCAGTAAATGTTAACCTCAGACTCCAGCGAGAAAGCTACATTAGAAATACAATTATATTAATTGCTGTATTTATTCTGTTTTATTATTTGTGCCCTGTAATTCTAACATTGAAAGATGCCCAGAGCTATATGGAGTAGGTGCCATATCAATAAATTTATCATGCCTTGCCTTACTGGATGCTCAAGCAAAGGTCTTGTGTTGTTGCTGTCAACCACATTTCCCTCGAGGTATTGTGACCCCTGCTTCAACCATGCAGGTAGAGTATGGACAGGAAAATTATGTGAACCTTGCTACAATCATGCAATCTTGGGTCCTAAGATAGCAATGTTCCTAGACCCTCATTGGCAATCACCTGGTTTGTGGCCCACTGACGAGGCCAAGAAGACTGAAATCTCCATGCCTGTCCCCACCACCACCACCAGTGACATGTGCCCAGTGGATGCAGAGGCCCTAGCCCAGGGCTTAAACAAAGTAAAACAGGCCTCAGCCAAAGGCCTGTATGGAGTTACAGGTGTCCACCTATTGGAGATCCCTCTGGTCCAGGAGATGACTGGTGGGAAGCAGGGAGTGAAGTTAGAGATCTGGTAAGGTCCTGAATGTGCTCATGAGCCTCTTTCCTGACTGACTTTTGGTGAGTGCAGGGTCCAGTGAGGAGTGAGTGAGAGAGAGAGAGAGAGAGAGTCATGACCAGAGGACAGTCTGACTGGCAGTCCAAGTGGTTAGGCTGCTCATTGGGCCTGAAGACATCTTCCAACTTCATGGCTCTGCCTCCTGACATAGCTACCAACACTGTGGCCTGCACGGTTCATCCTCAGAAAGCCCTGCCTGTCCTCAAGAAGAAGAACAGTAGCCAGACTGTCACACCAGAAGACACCATAAAACAAGAGAAAGCCTGCAGATGTGGTGGTGGAGGATGTAGTGAAGGAAGCAACTAAAGTAGCAACTCCAGAGTTTCCTCGGAGACTTCACGCTCTCCTTTGGCTAGTGCCACCGCAACAGAAGTATCAAAACAAATAGAAACTGAGGCATCACAAGTGACTGACACAGAGGCTCAGGTCAAAGAAACAGTCTATGCATCACTTAGTAGTCATGAGGCCATGAGAAACTGGTGGTGAGGGTGCTATCACCTGGCCAAGGACACATAAAGAGACTTGGAAAAATTGTCAAGCTGATCATGTCATCAAAAGATGGGTTGAAACCTAGTATGGGTACTGCTTTCCAGATATGCCAGGATGGATATTGAGATTGTAGAGGCTCACCATGAGCAGATGCTGCTAATGAAAGCACAGAAAACCATGGCCAAAGGAGATCACGAGTACTAGAAACAGTACAAGAGCAAATTTATGTATTGCAAAAACTAAAGTTTCCACCTGGGACATAGGCAGGAGCATCTGCATATGGAAATACAAACACACAAATTTGCCATAAAGGCCTTAAGGTCTATCAAGTCTGCTTGAGTGTGTAGCTAGCAGCCCTAATACTGCAGCTGCACCTCCCTCCCCTGACCCTCCCTCTTACCCTATCCCATCCCCTTTTGAAGCAATCCACTGTTCTGCAGGATACCACTTCCGCAGGAAATGCGTTCCACCCAGACACCACTCTCTCCATAAGAAAGTGTCTTCTCATTTCCCTCCTGAACCTTCCCCCTCCAATCTGAGATCATGACCTTAAGTGTCTCTATCCCCCCTTAACTTGAATAGTCCCTCCATGCCTGTCTTGTTTATTCCCTTCATGTACTTGAAGGTTTCAATCATATCTCCCTGTCTCTCCTCTTCTCCAGTGAGTACATGTTCAACTCCCTCAGCCTGCTCATGTAGGGTATGTCCCCTAGTCCCTGGATCATCTTTGTTGCCCTGCACTGCACCCCCTCCAGTAACTTAATGTCCCTCTTCAGGTATGGGTGCCAGTACTATATGCAGTACTCCAGGTGTGGCCTAACCAGTGACGTATACAACGACAGGATCACCTTCCCTCTCCTTGAAGATATACAGTATCTCTGGCAATAAAACCCAGCATTTTGTTGGCCTTTGCAGCTGCCTTCCTGTATTGTGCCAAGTTGGTCATTGAGCCTGTTATAATTACCCCCAAATCCTTCTCTTCCTCGGTAACAGCTAGCTGAACCCCCTTCCCCCCAAACTGGTAGCTCCTTCTTGGTTTTTGCCCAGAAATGTAGCAAATTACACTTTTTGGCATTGAACCCCAACTGTCAGGTGTCTGACCAGGTCTCCAATTTTGACAGATCATCTTGCAACCCATGCCACACTCCTAGGTCATCCACTACTGTTCCCATCTTGGTGTCATCTGCAAACAAACTGATCTTGCTCTGGATGCCAATAGAGATATCTGATATGAACAACCCAAACACCGGTCCCAGCACTGAGCCTTGCAGTACTCCGCTTGTCACTGCCCTCGGAGATGAAAGCTCCCATCCCACCACCACCCTCTGCTGCCTTTCCTGTAACCAGTTTACTACCCATCCTACAATTTTCACCCCTGCACCTATACCTGCCAGCTTACTACCCAGCCTCCTATGCGGCACTGAGTTGAATGCCTTACTGAAGTCCAGAAACAGGACATCCACTGCATGGCCCTTGTCCAACTGTCTAGTTACCCAGTCATAGTAATCCACCAGGTTGGTCTGACAGGATCTGCCTGTGGCAAACCCATGCTGCCTAACATTCTGCAGCCCACTGGTCTCCAGAAGGAACACCAGCCTCTCCTTCAGGATTGTCTCCATCAGTTTTCCCACAATGGATGTGAGGTTTACCGGCCCGTAGTTTCCCAGTTTGTCTTTGGGACTGCTCTTATGGAGGGGTATCATGTGAGCCATCCTCCAGTCCTGAGGTTTATTTCCTGAGACCAGGAAGGCATTGAACAGATCTGCCAACGGCCCCACCAGGATTTCTGACAGCTCTCTCAGTACACTGGGGTGAATGCCATCCGACCCTGGTGCCTTGTCCACCCTCAGTGCCCTCAGGTCCTCCAGTACCCTGCCCTCTGTGATTCCCCATCTGTCACCTCCTCCCTGTGAGCCCGACATCCCCCTTGGTGCGCCTTCTTTCTCCTTAGTAAACACTGAGCAGAAGTATTCATTAAGCGTTTCTGCCTGATCTGCCCCTGTTTTCACCCACCACCATCCCTCTTAATTCTTACTATTTTGTCCCTACAACTCCTTTTCTCCCTGATGTACCTGAAGAATTTCTTCTCCCCTTTCTTGATGCCTTGTGCCAGCTTGAGATCCTTAGACACCTTGGCTGCCCTTACTGCTTTCGTCACCTCCTTTGTTTCCTTCAGGTAATCCTCTGTTCTCCCCTCTCCCTATTTTTTGACCATCCTAAAGGTGTCTCTTTTATTTCTTACTTTCTCCATGACCCCCTTACTCAACCAGCTGGTTTCTTGGCCCTAGCTCTCTTACTCTGGACCCTGATGCAGGTTTTGGTTGCCTCCTCACACTTGTGAATTACAGAGTTCCATAAACCATGGTTCTATGTCACACAAAGTCACGCAAAGGTGAGCAAAGTCATGCAAAATCACTTTGTGCAGCGCTAAGCACCAGTAAATATAAAAAACAAAACATGGGGAAGTGTTCTGGGAACTCGGATTTTATGCACACACCTTGGGTGTGCATAAAATCCTAATTAACCATACTTTGCCATGCATTATTCTATATGTGTAGAATGCTGGATGTATTATAAGATGTGATAATGGAATATGGTAACTGACGATAGGGGAAGTTGAACTGAAGAAGGGGAGGGTAATGCCCTTCAGAGCTGTGTGACATCATTCTGCTTAATAAACCTGCATCGTGCTTGACCCCAGCTCCCATCATGGAGTTTTGCTTTGGTGTGGTCTCATGGTTTGTGGTACCCCTAAAATGTGCACTGGTTGCCCTGGTCCTCACTTTCCCTGAACTATGGTGGGAAATGTAAAGGGAAAGAGACAGTGTTTCATGGTATAAGGTCAGTGCCCTTCTGAATGGGAAGGGCCACCATATACCCTAGACATAGTGGGGTGCCTACCCAGCCTTGCATAATCATAAAAATCTCTTCACTGACCACTGAGTCCACAGCAACTTTTAATTCCTTCCTCATGGTCTGTACCAGCAGTACAGTCAATCTCATTCCACAAACCAGGAAAGAAAAGAAAAAATCCATGGGAGATAGAAATGCACCTTAGGCTTCCTGTACTCCAGAATTTAGGCATTGGTTAGGATCATAAAAACCACAACAGTGCAGTTCAAAATAGTGACAGCAAAATGGCACTGTCAGTAACAGCGCCCGCCCAAAACAGTGACTGCAACAATAGTACCAATGGTAGCGGTCCATGAACAAACCGACCACTACCATGGCAAGAAGAAACAAACAGTAATTTCAGTTTTTGCTGGGGGATCTGTCCCCCGCACATCTCGTTATAGGGGAGTTCACCCCCAGATTCCCCCAAACTTAAAATAAATACCTCCAGGGGGAGGCAATTCGGCGATGAGGAAAAACACAGACCATCACCAGAGTGACCACAGGGAAACATGCCACAATGACTGTTTGTGGGGGGCTCTGCCCCTGAACCTCCCTTCTAAAAATAACTACCTCTAAGGCGGAGGCAATTTGGGGATGCAGACAATCCATTGGGGGGGGGGGATTGTTGAGCAGGTGAAAAATAACCTAAGACAGGAGAGGGAGAAAAAAAATAAAAAGTGAAAGTCCCAGGAATTGAACCCAGGTCCACCAACATGCCACCATCTTCCCTGCCTGTGGCTTTGTCCTCTGTCCCATGGCAGCTGCTCAGTGGAATCCCTCCCTGCTCATCCTTCATACCCTTCTCCTCCTCTCCCCGACAGCAATACAGCTAAAGGTATAGCACTAACCTGACCTGCTCTATACTATCCCTGTCACTGTATTAGCTTCTATTTTGACATCGTGGTTTTGACTGCGCTGTTGTGGTTTTCTTTCTTTTCAGCCGGTATGCAGAATTCAACATACTGTACTTTATTGCTCACATTAAACATGGCTTTCCACTGGTTAGCAACATGTTAACTAACTGTATTATGTGCACTTGATTAAAGGAGAACTGCAGTTAAAATGTAAAATAAATGTCCAGAGTGTTTTGATTTGTGTGTGTGTAGTCCTAGTGTGTACTTTCCTATGTTTGCTTTTAGAATATTTTTCTGTATTTGCCACCTTATTTTAATGGGTTTGTGGGATCTCCATTTCTGTTTCTTTTATTGATTTTCTTTTTAGGGCTGCATGGGCGGAGCCTGCAGTCCTTTAAAGAACACAGAGTGAGGACTCTGCATTTTTTCCTTCATTAAAAACCCAGATTCTCTCCTACCATCACAACCCCACCCCACTCTGGTGCCAGTTTTTAGTGCTGCAGTAGCTCCTCCCACCAAGCACTTGATGCCCTCCCACTACCACCCACTGTGCACTGTACCGCCCCCACCCTGTTCCCTGCCCCTACTACAAAAGAAATCCAGCTGCCCCTCTGTTCCCGTCCCCAATTTCTCTGTACTACAACAAAATAAATAAACCACATGTTGTTTTGTTCTTTCATCCTGGGTATCGTGTGGACGACACGGCAGTGTTGGCAGCATCCAGTGGCCGGTTGCACAAAATGTGACTTAAAATGTTTGTAGCTTATCTGATGTCAATTCTACACCTGCCAACCCTCCCTATCAGCTCTGCACTCTCCATGCCCCCACCCTCTACCACTACCACACCCAGCACTAGAAATTCTCATAAAAAAAGTTTCCTGGTATCAGTTATAAGCAAAGTTTCTGTCCCTTATAACCAGAGAGACATGTATTTGATTTAATATATTTGAGCTGGGAAGGCAGGTTTTGTCCACTTTAAGTGGAGTGCACTGTACATGTAGAACGCCACTTAATAATGCTCAGTTTACATCTTCCTAACCTTAATAGCAAACTCGTGTAAATAAACAACAACATAGAAGTATTTGTTTGTCAAAAGTAAGAAATCAGCCTATAAGCAGCACATGAATTAAATCTTGGTATATGTTCCCATGCTTACCTTGCAGGCGACTCTACCTCTCAACCTTTCATCATTCAAATGTGCGACAGTATGCATGACAAATGGGCAAAATGTGTGACACATTATCAAAAATGACATTACAAGCTCAGAACACAGTCTAAATCTGTACACTTATGTTATTAATGTTTGCTGATAACTGAGTATCATAGATTATTATCAATTTCTGCATTGAAGTTTCAGTGAGCAGTGTGGACTATCACCTGTGCAATGTGAGACAGAGAGTTTCTGAGAGGTAAAATGAGTGACGTATCTTGTAATGTGTGACAGTTGAGAGGTATAGGCGAATGTTCAGCATTCCAGGAATAGTTGTGGCTTGAGAAGTATAAGGAGCTCTGCCCTTAATAGAATATTTCCGAACAGACATAGCTAAACTGATATCCGAGTTTAGCAACCCCACATTTCTGCAGCGAGTCCTTATACCTTGATAATGCTGAATATTGTTTAGAAACAAAGTTCCACCAGACCACATACTAGAGCACTGAACATCCTAACATAACTCCACTTTACTATTAGATGGTGCCCTGGACTTTCCAACAACCTAATCAATATAGTTAGAAAAGTGGCTGGTAAAAACACTTGTTTGATAAACCCAAGTTGGACTTAACACAAGTACTTTTTGCACTAGTTTATGAATTAGCTAGATTCGTACATGGGTATGCACTGTGAGAGAACTAAAGAAGATATTTGAAATGCTATGATCACTCGTGCCTTTTGGCTTGGGTTGTGCCTGTAAACGGTCCACTGGACCAGTGCACCTACCTGGTTATCAAAGTCAAAATAAATAAATAAATATTAATTGAGTATAAGATAAAAAATAAAATGTTGATTGAGTATAAGATAAAAAATAACTATCTGAATAAACACAAAGGTTGTGAAATAAGTAGCATTTAAATCCTGTAATCAAATGTAATTTATAGCATGCACATATTATCGACACTTAAGATTACATAATGCATCAAAAAGATATACTGGATACTCTTTATCATATTCATTTTGAGACATTAATCACAAAACAAAAATAAGAATATGTGAAATTAAGCCAAAATGTTAGACCAGTACTAACATTCAAACATAAATTATATACAAGTGTTGTTCCGTTTGTTCATACATATGAATGTTTATTTTTTATTATCAGGATTATCTTGACAGAACCAGGCTGATTGATTTCCCAGTAGGATAAGGTACACTAATTCAGTAGCCACCAGTTTTGGGGAGAAGTGGCTGATGTCCCAGCAAATGTACTGAGACTACAGAATCAAAGGACAACTGCCACCATTCCCTGCCTGCAGCAACCCAATTGACACTGTCAGCAGCAGTATATTCCCCATTAAGAAACTGAGCGGTGCCCTTGGATCTTTTGGCTGCAGCTCGGATGAGGACTGTTACATGCCCCAGTGTGAGTAGTGGTGCCCTGCCACCATCTTTATTCACTGTTTAATGCCCATTGTAGAGCCTGACATTGACTGAATGAGCCTCCCTAGCTCCCAAATGATCCCAAACCTGGCTCTGCTACTGAATACACAGGCTGTAATAACTGCACAGTATTAAACAGGTAAACACGAAGGAGAGAGCTATACTAACTAATATAAATTTGCTCAACATGTATTTATTTATAACATATTTTACCAGCTAAGAGAGTCCAGATGGACTCATTTTCAGTTAGGTAGGGTGGGGTGGGGGCAGGAGATAAAATACAATCCATACAATTCCAGTACTAAAAGGTACAACTTCAATCAATCAATCTATCAATCTATCAGTCTATCAACCTACCTACCTACCTACCTACCTATCTATAAGTCACAAGTCAACAAATGCACAGGACAAAATATATACTATACCTATATACAAAAATATATTCGCTAACTTGATTCAGCAATCTCCATGTTGTTCAATAGCACGTTGCTGAATTGAGATAGTAAAAGTAGTACAAATTCGAGGGGGGTAATATTCCAGAATTCTTCCCATTTATACACATCTAGTGTCACTAATCTGTGAAAAGAAGTTTCGGCAGGACTCTGTGTATTTCCCATCCCATGACTCATAAACATACTGCTCAAACTGTTGTTACTGAAATGTGGATAGTGAGCTGAAAGTCTGAGAACTTGTGGGCCCACTCTCATAATGTGGCATGCCATTAAACATGGAGTTGCAACCTCTAAACACCATAGAAACTAATACCTTTTTTGTGCAAGTTTAAATTTTGCTTAAGCATTAAAAGTGTTATGAATTTCTGTTTTAATGTCTGAGTTTATAGCACCTTTATGTAAGTAGAAAATTCTAATGATATCCTTAATGATGGGGCACCTGAGTATTGCAGAGCACAAAGAGACGTGCATTTGATTGCATCGATGACAATCTATGTCTGTTTCCATGTTATGCGTAAACAATCCCAATTTCCACCAAATGTCTGCGTGGATCATATGTATCATAATAAAAGCCAGCAGTATAGGCCCCATGGTCTCATCGTGTGTCTGCTCGGAGGCTGGCCCCTACTGGGAGCTCATTCCTCCACCTCCCAGTCCCAGAGGTGGCCCTCCCTGGCCTCAGCTTCCCCCTGTACTTGTCCCAACCATTCTTGAATCTTCCACTGTGGTCTCTTCCACCAGACTCCTGGGCAGTGTGTTCCATGGTTCCACCACCCTCTCTGTGAAGAAGTGTCTCCAGCACCCCCCTGCTTCCCCCCCTTCCAGCTTCCACTAGTGCCCCCTGGTAGTTCCCCTTCTAAGCCCAGACACTTCCCTGGCTCCACCCTTATTATCCCTTTAGAAACATAGAAACATAGACTTTGACAGCAGATAAGGACCACTTGGCCCATCTAGTCTGCCCATTTCCCTACCTATAGGATAGGCCGCAGATCCTAGTTAACCAACAGCCTATTTCTTCTAACCCCACAAAGAATTGCCTTATGTCTGTCCCATCCATTCATAAATTCTCCACAGTTTTAGACCCCACAACCTCCTCAGGAAGGCTGTTCCATGCATTCACTACCCTCTCTGTAAAAAATACTTCTCACATTGCCCCTGAACAGTCCCCCCTCTATCTTTAAATTGCGTCCCCTTGTTCTTGCACATCTGTTTTTCTGAAAGATGCTACCCTCTTGGACTTTGTTGATTCCACTGAGGTACTTAAAAGTTTCTATAATGTCCCCCCCACTTCTTTCCTCAAGGGTATACATATTAAGCTTCTTAAGTCTCTCTTCATACAGCTTCTCTTGCAGACCCTGCACCATTTTAGTTGCCCTCCTCTGGACTGCCTCTATCCTATCTATGTCCTTGCAGAGATGGGGTCTCCAGAACTGGACTCAGTACTCCAGATGGGGTCTCACCAACTGTCTGTACAGAGGGATAACAACTTCCTGTTTTCTGCTGGTGATGCCTCTCCCTATGCATCCCAGTATATCCCCAGCCTTCCCTACTGCCTTCTCACATTGCTTGCTAACCTTAAGGTCATCTGATATGATTACCCCCAGGTCCCTTTCCTTTTTGTTGTTGTTACTTCCTTCCCCCCCCCATTGTGTATTCTTCCCCTGGGTTCTTGTTTCCCAGGTGCATTATTTTACACTTCTTTGCATTGAATCCTCGCTGCCATACTTCTGACCATTCCTCCAACCTTGCCAAGTCCCTTCTCATCCTTTCCATGCCTCCTTGTGTATCAAACCTGTTGCAGATCTTTGTGTCATCTGCAAAGAGGCATACTTTTCCTTCAGTCCCTCTGCAATGTCACTTATAAAGACATTAAAAGGACTGAACCAGTACTGAACCCTGCAGTACCCACTAATAACCCCTCTTTCTTCAAGTGGTCTCCATTTACAATTACCTTCTGTGTCCTGTTGTCAGCCAATGTTTTGACAGGCTACCACCCTGGGACCCACTCCCAGGCTGGTTAATTTGACTATTAATCTTTTGTGTAGGACTGTGTCAAATGCCTTGCTAAAGTCTAGGTAGGCCATGTCACAGCCCCTCCCTGGTCTACTACTTTGGTCACCCAGTCAAATAAATCTATTAGATTAGTCTGACATGACCTTCCCGCTGTGAACCCATGCTGCCTTGGGTCCTGTGCCCCATTGGCCTCTAGGTACTCAACAATTCTTTCCTTCAGAAGTGACTCCATCACTTTCCCTAACACAAAGGTCAAACTGACAGGTCTGTAGTTTCCTGCCTCTGTCTTGGTCCCACTTTTGTGAAGAGGAATCATATCCACCTTCCTCCAGTCCTCGGGTACCACACCATCCTCCCATGATTTATTAAAAAGAGTAGCCAGTGGTTTCACTAGTCCCCCCTTAATTCCTTTAGAATTCTGGGGTGAATTCCATCAGGCCCCATTGCTTTGTCCACCTTCAGTTTTAGGAGTTCTTGCAGAACCCTTTCTTCTGTGAAAGGACTGGGATCGACCCCCCTATCAAGAGTGCTTCTGTTAATTGGATTAGGCACTTCCCTCTCCTCTTTTGTGAATATTGAGCAGAAATATTTGTTCAGTATCCCTGCTTTTCACTGTCCCCTCTGCCCACCCGCCTGTTCATTCTATTCAGCCTCACTATCCTCCCTTTGTCATTCTCAGTTGCTGATGTACTTCATAAAAGGTTTTATCCCCCTTCAACCTAGATGACTACCTTTTCCTCAGTTTGGGCCTTTTGCTATTCTGACTTCCTCCCTGCTTCCTTCTGCCTTAACTGGTACAGGTCTCTGTCCTGCTCCTTCTGTGTTTCCTATACTTCGGAATGCTATCTTTTTCTCCCTCACTTTCCAGCCACCTCTTTTGAGAACCATAGTGGCTTTTTCTTTCATTTAATTTGCTTATTTGCTTCACACAAGGCTTGTTGCCTCTGTGATGGCAGTTTTGATGATTCCCATTGTTGCTCCACCTCCTTCTAGCCTGTTTGCTAGTGCTTTTCCTGAGGCACTCTCCCACATCTTGCCAAAGTCAGCCCTCCTGAAGTCCAGTACCCTTACTTTTGTGGCTTGACTCTGTAGCTGAGGTTAACGTGAACCACACTGTTTGATGGTCACTTGTTCCCAGATGGCAACCCACTTCTAGATCTGAGATCCTCTCACTGCCCCCATTTGAGAGTACTAGGTCTAAGATTGCTCCCTCACAGGTGGGTTTTGAAACTAGCTGTCTGAGGCCTGCCACCTGTAGGGCATCGAGAATGGCCCTGCTCTTGGATGTGGCTGCAGCAAATGTGCTCCAGTTAACACCTGGCATATTCAGGTCTCCCATCAACAGTATCTCCCCTTTCTCTGCCATCCTAAGAATGCCTTCTATCATATCCTTGTCCATTTCCTCCCCTGACATGGGGTCTGTACACAGCCCTGTACGGATTGTGGTGCCTTTCCAGTCTCCAAGGTGACCCACAGTGCCTCCTCTCCTCCCTGTTTACTCTTTTGTTCAGTTGATTTTATCCCTTCCTTTATATAGAGACTACTCACCCCTCTTCTCCCTGCCTGTCTCTCCTGTAGGTTATGTACCCTGATATGTTAACATCCCAGTCATGGTTCTCTGTGTACCATGTTTCTGTGAATGCTACGATATCCAGGCATCCCTCTTCCATCAAGACCACTAGCTCAGGGAGCTTGTTGCCCAGACTACGGGCATTGGTACTCATTACCCTCCATTTCCTGATGGCCTTACTCCTTTTTGCCCCATCCCTGTCCTTCTTGCCTTTGTCACTTTCCCCATTTACCCCTGCCCTTTTCCCTATCGACACCTCTATGTTGGTGTTTACCACACTTACTACTGTGATTTTATTGGGTGGACTGGGATTTCTCTGCTCCTTTTCAGTACCTCCCCCCTTGACTAGTTTAAATGCTTGCCAATGAAGCATTTAAACCTATCACCTAGGATCCTGGTTCCCCTCCTGGACAGATGCAGCCCATCATGCCAGTAAAGGCTTGCATCACTCCAGGTAGACTCCCAGTCCCCAATGAAGCCAAATCCCTGAGCTCCATGCCAGTTTTTCAACCACTGATTGAATCCCATGGTGTGGAGCACCCTAGCTTCTCCCTACGCCATAGATGGGCAGCACCTCAGAGGGATTACCATGTGTGCTACTTGTCTAAGGCCCCTCCCCAATTCCACAAACTCTTCGCACTTCTCTAATCCCTTTCTTAGCCAGGTCATTTGTCCCTAGGTGGACAATGGCATCCAGCTCCCTCCCTGTGCAGCTGCTCCAGCAATCCTGAGGATTCGCTCCCTGTCCCTCAAGCCATGGTGCCAGGCAGGCACCTCCTCCCTCTCCCTTCCTCCCCAGTTCTACCTTCCTAACAATGGGTCCCCCACCAGGAGTTGTTCCTTCCCTGCTGGGTCCCCTGCCACCCTCCTGTGGGTCTCCTTTGTGGAGGTTCCCAGCATCCTCCTTGGTATCCAATCGGGGTGCCTCCATAGAGGAACCACACTTTGTCAGAATGGCATAGGAATTGTGGAGAGTACAACTGGAGGATGCACCTCTGTTCCACCACCCTCACCTCCCTGGGCCACTGTGGTCCAGCCATTCTCTTTCTTGGCAACCTCTGGGGCAGCGGCAGTGGCACTGGTGGTCCCTGGATGGAGGAGGAGGTCCCACAAATCCTGCCCAACTCAGCCTGGAGATGAGCAACCTCCTCCTCAGCCCAGAGAGTGCCTGCAGATGGGACAACACCGCATCCTCCAGAATGTCTCCCAGAAGACTGCTGCTCCACAGCCACTGCACTGCACCACTCCCATCATGTCTTATTTCTGGCCCCTTAACTGTTTGGAATCCTTACTCTTTCCTCTGTTTTTCTCTACTTACTTTCTGCCTGTGTGCCCTTTAAGCTCCTGATTGTCCTGTTCTGAGACAAGAATATCCTATATTTCTCAGTAGACCCCTTACTTGCTCAGAGGCAGACCTCCAGCAACTAGTGGGGGCAGGAGCTACTCTTGCCCTTCTAGGATGGTGGGTCTTTGGTGGCCCCTGTGATCAGTCACTTCCTGCTCCCAAACAGGAAGTTCCTGTTGTCAGTCAAATCCTGTGCCTATAAAAGTAGAACTAGCTTTGGGTGGGAGGTGGAGGGAGGAAGGAGGGCAATATAGTCCCCAGTAGAGAAGTCCAGTCCACACAGCAGTCCTTCCTCCTGGTGTCTTCTGCCAAGCTACTAGCAGAATCTTTCTAAAGGCAGTCTTTAAATTTAGCTTCCTTCTAGCTAAGCCACTCCCCTACTTACTAGATCTTTCTACAAGTAATTTAAACTGCACAGCTATCAAGTCCTTTCAATCACCTGAGATTTACACCTAGATAACTGTTCAGATAACCATTCAGTTCAGTTAACTCAGACAAACACACACTTTTTTTTGTTTTGTTAGTTTGTTTTTTTTTACCCTAAATTAAAGGTCCAAGTACAAGAGTTCTACTTCTTTAGTCCCAGTAGAGAAGTTCAGTCACACAGCAGTCCTTCCTCCTGGTGTCTTCTGCCAAGCTACTAGCAGAATCTTTCTAAGGCAGTCTTTACATTTAGCTTCCTTCTAGCTAAGCCACTCCCCCTACTTACTAGATCTTTCTACAAGTAATTTAAACTGCATAGCTATCAAGTCCTTTCAATCACCTGAGATTTACACCTAGATAACTGTTCAGATAACCATTCAGTTTAGTTAACTCAAACACACACTTTTTTTTGTTTTGTTTGTTAGTTTGTTTTTACCCTAAATTAAAGGTCCAAGTACAAGAGTTCTACTTCTTTAGTCCCAGTAGAGAAGTCCAGTCACACAGCAGTCCTTCCTCCTGGTGTCTTCTGCCTAGCTACTAGCAGACATACTTGAAAGTCTCTATCATGTCCCCTCTGTCCTTCCTCTCCTCCAATGCATACAGATTGAGTTCATCCAGTCTCTTCTCATAGGTCCTACTCTCCATGCCCTGAATCAGCACCACACATACACACACTTAGGGTTTTCACATCCTGACTGCTAGTGGTACATCTTATGACTGTAAACCTACCCAAACACACTAGGCATTTTGGTTTTGTTTTAATATTTTTTTTTAAACAAAACACAGGTTTAGACTCCGATCTACTTGGTTCTGACATATCTATATGAAATAGGACTGATATAGCCAATATTCATACATATATTAAAGGTTCATGATAGTATGAAATATAATATCATACCCCTTCCCCCACCATTGCATGGTATGCATGATTTTGCTCATTAAGAGTAATTTATATTTACAATATTAAGGATATTGTGAAGGGGTTTGACCTGACAAATGTTCATATTAAGGAATTAATTTCTGCTCACATTAAGGAAGCAGATGAGCATCACATTAGCTAGGAAAGTCCTTTGCACTGCCTATAGCTAACATGTTTTACAACCCTTTGGTTATCTCTTCTGGGATCTGAAACTTTATCGTGAAAAGGTTGAAACCACCTCCTTTCCTTGTTTACAATGAGGTCTTGAAATCATGACTGACTCTGAACTTTGAAAGTCGTACCTCAAAGGAACATCACCTTTTATACAGATGTGACATCTTCCAACTTATTTTACCAACTTGTGAATACTGGCCTAGTAACTGAAATTAGGCTTCCATTTGTGAACTTTCAAGTAAACTGTATTCAGTCCAGCCAATTAAGATCCTACAATCAAGCTCATTGTTATGCATACTATGAAGCTAGTCTGGAGTAGGGTAATCCCCAAACTCAGCAAGAAGACTCTTCTTCATTTGATCTACAATCAACAAATCCATTTTCTGCACTGCTTGTTTTCCAAGCCTGGCTGGCACCTCATACAAACTGAGTACTGTTATAAACTTTTACACTTTGTGCAGCCATGTGATCATCTTCAACTGAACACTATTGCTATTCCATTGTAAAACTAAATGTGCCATCTAATGCACCATCTAATGCACCCCCTGCTGAGGCCTATGAAAATACTACTGCCTCCTCAACATTTTGTGTGGTGACCAACTATACATTCTTCTAATATGGACTAAAAGTTATGCAAAGTGAACTTTTCTAATTTCTGTTTTTATTCCCTAAACAGGTAATAGGTTATATGGTAATCACACCTGTTCCCATCCTGGAACCAGATATCATTAAGTCTAGTCCTAACTATCTTGATGCTCTGTCTCAATTTTTACTTATTTTTAATATCCATACAGGCAACTTAAGTTTGTCTCTTCGATTTCTTCCCAATAGGACAGATACACATCTGATACATATCAGTATTTACTGATTGTTTTGATACTGGAAAACCCCACTGTGAAGTTTTATTCCAAATGTTTACAGCAATACAAGGTTTACTAACATTTTCCCTTATAATCACATTTTGTTGTTTAAGGAAAACCTGTGTGACCAGTTAATATTCCTCTATCAGGTTCATGCCATGGGTCTGTAGAGGAATGGTGCCTAACCTCCATCTTTTTGTTGTGTTGCCACTTTTGCAATTAGGGCAACAAAGTAGGGATTGTTACACTTGGGTCATGCCCCCTATCATCCTACATACACCTCACATACACCTCACACTGTATTCCTGGTCTGTTGTACTGTAATACTGCTGTTTTGCACTATGCTAATACTGATCATGCATGATTCATTATACCTCACTATAATACATTTATCTAGATAATGTTTGCCTTTTATAGATATTCCATATATTATCTACCTAATTACTGATAAGATGACTCAGAGGGATCATCAGTGATTATTGTATACTTATATTCACATATAATTATATGTAGTGTATTTTACACTCAGATATGCCATGTAATAGGCCTGTCAGCAGTTCTTTTTGTCTCTATGCAAGCTGACAGAGACAGAAGGCCTTTATTATGTCTACTGTTTTATATTTTACGTAAGTAAAAATGTGTATGTAGTTTTAAACTGTCAGCATTTTTTTGTCTAAGCTATAATGCTACTATGCTAATGGAAGCATATTCTGTCTCATATGATACTCATTAGTAATTCTGTCTCCTAAGTCATTCTCCATGGAGAATGACTTAGGATCAATACATATTGTTTCTCATATCTGTAACTATGTTGTAATCTCTGTTGCTATGCTGTTATCTGTAGTATTTAGCTGTCCACAACCATTGTAGCTCTCTCGAGACACTACTGTAGTTTTTGTAGAAGGGCAGAGAGCTGGAGCATGGGGAGAGATAGAACAAGATCTTAGAGAACCTAAGATCTACAATTCTGGAGATTATGTACATTCTTCAGGAGTTGTGAGAAACCCATCTCCCTTGTAATTTTCTTTGTCACATGCTTGGTGTAAGTAGCATAATAAACTTTATTAGTACTCCTCACTTGTTTACAAATGTTTCTTGGCAGACTCCAAGACACAAGAATCTGTATTATTGTTTTTATTGTTTACCCTACACACCAAGAGTGTTTAGACAACAGCCCTCCTCTGGACCCTCTCCAGCAGTGCTATGTCCCTCTTAAGATGGGGTCTCCAGAACTGCACACAGTACTCAAGATGCGGCCTAACCAGGGTACTATAAAGAGGGAGGATCACCTCCCTCCTCCTGGAGGTATTCCCCTGGTTATGCAGCCCAGTATCCTGTTTGCTTTTGTGCAGCTCTTCGACAATTTTCTGTGTTATTCATTTTGCTGTCCACCACTATCCCCAAGTCCCTCTCACCCGTTGTGACTTGCAGTGTGGTCCCCCCCCAGGATTTATGCATGTCCAGGGTTTCTGACCCCCAGATGCAGCACCCTACATTTCCCTGCATTGAACTTCAACCCCCACTTCCTTGCCAACCCCCCAAGGTATCCAGATCCCCCTGCAGGGCCTCTCTCCCCTCCTGCCCATCTGCCAGTGCTCCCAGTTTTGAGTCATCCACAAAGAGACTCAACCTACTCCTAACACCCCACCCTATGTTTGAGACATAGGAATTGAACAGGAGTGGCCCCAGGACTGAACCCTGGGGGACCCCACAGATGACCCTCCTGTGGGAGGAGACTATCCTTCCAACCACCACTCACTATATTTGCCCCGTAAGCCAGTTTTCCACCCACCTGAGCAACTGCTCCCCACCCCATCCCCCCCAGCTTTTGTTAGTAGGCCACGGTGGGGTGCAGATTGAGCATGTACTGAAATACAGATAGAGGGATGTCCACGGGCCTATGTTGGTCCAGGGCACCCATCACCCAGTTATAAAACTCCACCAGGTTAGTCTGGCATGACCTCCCTGGAACAAAACCATACTGCCTGTCATCCAGGTTCCCCAACCTTTCCAGGTGCCCCCCCAGCCTCTCCTTGACAATGCCCTCCATAACCTTGCCTACCACAGATGTTAGGCTCTGGACCCCCCTTGTGGATAGGCACCACATGAGTCACCTTCCAATCTTGAGGCACCCACCCTGTCATCAGGGAGATGTTGAAGAGTGAGGCCAGTGGAGCTGCCAGCACATCTGCCAGTTCCTTCAGCACCTTTGGATGCTGCCCATCTGGGCCGGTGCCTTCTCAGTCTTTAGCAACCAGAGGGTCTCTCTCACCCTATCAGATGTGATTTCACCCTCACATTCCCCCTCCTCATGCATCTTCTTCTCCCCTTCTAGATAGGACCCATCCCTGCCCTAGTCTCATCCAGTCCTTCAGTCTCCAACTGATCTCCTGATTCAGTGGGCCTCTACCCTCCTTCAGGTTGGAAAGATCCCCACCTCCCCCTGGTAAAGACAGAGGCAAAGTAGTCATTTAGCACCTCTGCTTGTTCCCCAGCTTCCTGTGCCCATCTCCCCCAGTTCTAATCCTGCTGATCTGTGCCCTAACTTTTCTTTTCTCCCCTATGTATCTATAGAACCCCTTCCCCCCTGGATATCCCTGCTCAGGTTAAGCTCCTTCTTCACCTTGGCCCCCCTTACCACCCTGGTAACCCTCTTCACCAGGAAATAATACTTTCCCCTCTCCCTAGCCCCCCTTAAGCACTTTAAGGGTGCATAGGCAGCCTTTTTCTCCATCACTGCTTCCTGCACCTCCCGGGTCCACCAACATGGCTTTCTGGCAATACATTGCTTGTGCCTTACCTTTGCACAGGCCCTCGAAGCCTCCTGCTCCCCCTTCTTAATGGTCTCCCACAAGCTACCAGCATCCATGGCTGGCCTTATCTCATCCAAGCACCCTTTAAGAATCCTTCCCATGCCCTCAAAGTCTGCCACCCTTAAATCTATTACTTCTGTGTTAATGCAAATTTCCTCTCCCCCAGGAACGTAAGAAACCAGACCGTGGCATGGTCACTGCCTGCCAATGGGCTGCTCACCTCCAGGCCCCTTATCTGGCCCCTTATCTGGTCACTATCTGCTAGGACAATGTCCAGGATCCAATCCTGCCTAGTAGGCTCCCCCACATGCTGGACTTGGAAGGCATCCTGGAAGACATCCATCAACCTCTGCTCCCTGGCCACCGAGGATGTCATAGTGCCCCAGTCTGCCCCTGGCATGTTCAGGTTGCCCATGATCACCACCCTGCCCCTTCTGAGGCCACTGTGACCCCTGATGTTCTCAGCCAGATCATCCTCCAGTTCTGCTTCCATTGCGGGGGGTCTGTACACCACCCCTATTTTTAATCTTTTACCCCCCCCCGGGCTCGAAATATAGCCTTTCCGTATTTCTGTGGAAATGCAGAAAGGCTGCTGGAAATGTAATTTGCCTTTCTGCATTTCCGTGTGGAAATGCTGAACCACAGTACTCCATTTAACCGCACGGTCATGGTGGCAGCAGAGAGCGCGTTGACCGTGTGGTCATGGTGGCAGCAGAGAATGAGCTTAGCAGCCCTTACCCTTTCATTCTGGGCTGTGGCAGGGAGCATGTGTGCAGTGAACGTCTGTACTGTTGGGGGCTTGCAGATCTCTTTGCAGCAGTTCAGGCTTCCAGTCAGGTGGCACCGTGGACAAGTTTGGGGTCCTCGCATACAGAAGAGAAGCATGTGACCCATTCATGCCTCCTGATTGGCTGCTTGTGATCCCTCCTCGCTGTGCTGTGTACATGATCCAGTAGTCAGTTAGCAACCAGTGAAGGAGGATCTCCGTTGCGTGCTCTCCTTGTCTGCATTGCTAAAGGCCAGAACTCACTGTTCCTTTCATTGGGACACTGTTGTTTTTTATATTTGGCGGCACACAACTTGGCACGAGGGAAAGTGACTGCATGGGGGAGGACAAAAGAAGCGAGAGTTTTTGAAATTGGAGATTTTGGAAAAAGTCCTGCCTGCACAGTGAGGGTTCTGTAAACAGCTGTGGCTGGAAATGGGGGGGGGTCCTTCTTGAACAAAACATCCTGCTTGACAGACTTAGAAAAAAAAAGAAGAAAAGGATATATTGAGGCACAGTGTGAGGGGGCAAACAGTCCTGTGGCACAAGTCTTGCAAAAAAAAAAAAAAAGCAGTCTGAAGAAGGGGAGGAAAGTCTTGCCTGAACAAAACAAGGGCACCTCAGAAAAGAATTTTGAGAGTGGGTAAAATGTTCTGCTTTGGTCAAGCTTCAGAAAAATCCTCGGAAGAGACTGTGAGGGGTTAAAACGTCTGTGGCACAAAAGTCTTGCAAAAAAAGAAAAATA
The DNA here is from genome assembly GCA_016271365.2 of Neoceratodus forsteri. NCBI lineage: Eukaryota > Metazoa > Chordata > Ceratodontiformes > Ceratodontidae > Neoceratodus > Neoceratodus forsteri. The sequence goes on along the minus strand of CM057455.1, from coordinate 823,690,632 downwards.
GTCTGCAGAAGGGGGTAATGTCCTACCTGAACAAAACAAGGGCATCACAGAAAATTTAAGGGGGGGAGGCAAAACATCCTGCCTTAGTCAGGCTTCAGAAAAGGCATCAAGCAGCTCCTCTGAGGGAGAGTGAAGGGGAGGTTTAAATTGTGTTCCTGAACTGCTCTAGAGTTTTTTCTATTATTTTCTATGTGGAAATGTACCATTTGCCCTGGAAATGTATGCTGCTCGCCCACATTTCCAGAGGAAATGGACCCCTGAAGCCATTATTTCGAGCCCTGCCCCCCCATTTGTAGGGTTACCCAAATTGCCTCCACATCTCCTTCTGCCTCCTCAATTTCACCAACTACTATGTCACTTTTGACTATCAATGCCACACACCCCTTCCCCACCCCCATCCTTCCTAAACATTGTGTATCTCTCTAAATTTAGGTCCCAATCATGCCTCTGGGTGGCCCATGTATCAGTAATTGCCATCAAGTCTGCTGCACCCTCAACTAGCATTGCCTGGAGCACTGGCATTTTATTGCCCATGCTCCTGGCATTGATCAGGACCATCCTCCACCTGACCCCCTCCCCCCTCTCCAGTCTTCTCAGCCCAGAGCAATCTCCTGTTTCTCTTCTCTCCCTCAGTTTCCCCTGGTCTTTTAACACTAACCACAGCCCCCTTTGCTTGATCTAGTCCTGAACCCTCAAGCATCCTCGCTGGGGATTTCAGTCTTTCTATCCCTCACCCCTTTACAAGTTTAAACCCCATCTATCACCAATGAATCCAAAAAGTTTTAGTTTAAGGATCTTCCTCCCCTCCAGGTTGAATCACAGCCTATCCCTGGCATATAGCCCCTTGTCTTCCCATGTATCACCCCAGTCCCCCATTAATCCATACCCTTCTGACTTGTACCACTCCCTGAGCCACTGGTTCACCCCCCTAAGATTTTGCTTATTTTCCCGCTTGACCTTGGTACTGGCAGTATCTCAGAAAAGGAGATTAAGCATCCTATAGAGTGGCTAACCCTGGCCAATTCTCTGAATCTTGCATGTATCTCCAGTTCACTGTTCCCTTCTAAATCATTTGTTCCCAGGTGAACTAGAAAGTCTGGGGATCCTCCACATTCCCTTGCCATTGAGTATAGCTGGAATTTTGGCCTTATGTTCTGATAGGTCTGGGATACATTTAACCTTGACTGGGCTGCCTTTTCCTTCCCCAACCCCCTCCCACTGAATACCTCTAATCAAGGAGTCACCCAGCAGTAGCACCTTCACCTCTCCCCCCCAAGTTACTAGCCCATTTGTGCCCTTCCATACTCCTTCTTCTGTCTTCGTCCGCCGACTTGCTCCTTGCACCCCTCCCACAGCCTGGGTGTCTCTATTTTGTGTGTGCCCTTCCAGGCTCCCTCTTCTGCCTATGTCCCCCAGTTTTCTCCTCTCACCCCCTGCAACTTGGGGGTCACAGGTCTGTATGTGCCCTTCCAGACTCTTTCTCCTGACTTTGGCCCCCTGCTTGCTCCTTGCCCTTCCCACACCCTGGACATCACTAGTTTGATCGTGCCCTTCCAGGCTCCCTCTTCTCTCTCTCTCTCTCCCAGCTTGCTCCTCACACCCCTCACAGCCTGAATATCACTAGTTGCCCCCCTTAACTTGTTCAAGGTTGGTCTGTTGCCATTGACTTCTCCATCCAGGCCTCCTATTCCTGCTTTCCTTCTCCCTTCCCTCCCCCCTCAGGTTCTGCAGTAATGGACCATTGTGCCCTAGTGCTTCCTACACCCCCTCTTCTGGAAATTCCAGTCTTGGAGCTGGCCAACCCAGACTGCTCCCCTCCTCACCCCCCTCCTTGTCCACTTTTCTCTTCCTCAATTCTGCCCTGTCCTGGGTCCTGGCCTCGTCCACATTGACTCTGTTCTGTGCATCCCCCTCTGCCTTACCTCCCTCAGACCTGGGCTCCTGCCCCTCTCTCTGCCCATCTAGTGCCCTGGTCTCATGTTTACCATGCCCTCCCCTCCTTTAAATCTTTGTATTAGGACCCCCTTCTATTCCCTGCCCCCCTCCAACACCTGACCAATCCCTCCCCATCATCCTGCACCCCCTGCCTGCCAGCCTCTTCAGCCTCATTATCCAGGTACAGCAGGGTGAAGCGATTTTTAAGTGTGATGCTCTGTCCCAGCTCCCCACTCCTGTCCCCTCCCTCCCCTTCCTTGGCTTCTCTGGGCCACCCTCCTTTCAGAGTGAGGACCGTACACTGGTATTTTCATGTCTCTCCCCTGGAATGACCATGTCATCCTAGTCCTCTCATTCCCACCCCTATACCCTGGAGTATGCCATTTTTCCTCACCTATCATCATATGGTTCCTTCCCCCTCCCTCTCCAACCCACCCTCCTCTCTCCAACTGCTTCCTGATCCCTCGATCTCCCACCTGAGGCCTGCCAACTGGTAATACACTGGGCATCCCCAAACCTCCATGCCCAATTTAATATTATGGCAGCCCTGCACCCCGTACACCCAATCACTCTCCTGAAGATACAAGCTCTTGCATCATTCGATCCCATCCTCACTGTTAGGTGTGGGCAATATGGGCTCCCCTCAGCAATAAAAGTACCCTCCAATCCATATACACTCAATCAATCTACCCTTTTCCCAGCAGTAGCCAGCATATGCCCGAGCAAGCGATACAAACAGTACTCAAGATGCAGTAGCCAGCACTACCCAAGCATCACCCTAATAGGATTAGGATGTTGCAAGGCGCCTTGGGACTCACCCGGAGCAAATGTAGGGTGAGCCTTGGGGTGGGTGGGTTGCAGGGTGGGTGGGTGGGAGTACATCACAGGCTGGGTCAAAACATAGTCAGCCAAGGAGTCCTCTGGCAGTGACACCTCACACAATCACCAACTTGTCTGCTAGAATCCCTTACTCCTGCCCAAACTAAATGTAAAAGTACAATAAATGGCAGTTAAGACCAGCCCTCAAACACAATTACAAACACTCAGAAATACCAGCTAAGAAAAATCTTTCAGAACTACTTACACTCACAGTCACCAGCTAAAGGCTCCTTCTCCCTCTCCAAACTGAAGACTAACTGAGATGGCAGTTACACCTCACATTCAAACAGCAAAATACAATTACAAACACCCAGAAATACCAGTCAAGAAAAATATTTCAGATCTACTTACACTCACAGCCACCAGCCACCAGCTAAAGGCTCCTTCTCCCTCTCCCTCTCCAAACTGAAGACAAATCCAGACATAAAATCTGGAGTAACTAGAAATGCAATGTCTGAACTCCATGGTTCATTGTGTCTTGTAAGTGGTTGCTTTTACTAGAAAGAGCACCTTTTCCTGTTTAGCCTACCACAATAATTTATTGTTATCTGCTGATGGATATCATATTTGCATAGAAGACATTCACTATCTCATTGCTTTGAATTTTATGGATGTCAACTACGTGGTTAAAACCCTACAAAACAAGGTTCCAAGTTGCAGAATTCCTAAACTTGGCCAAATTATATTTTACATGTGCATTTAATAAGTGCTGGATTGTGTCAATTAAAAATAAAATACAGCAACTAGACAAGAACAAGGAAGTGCTACCTTGCTAATTAAACAATCTGGGCCCACATTCTTACTGTTTAGTAGGAACTGCAGTTTAGAGGTTGCTTGTCAACCTCACAACAGTATAATTAAATACAAGACTGTTTTTATTCAATTACTGAACAGAAGAAATACTCTCATCTCTAAGGTCCTATTAAAAAGATGTCCCTATACTCTGCACACGAAAAAAATTCAGAATATGGTTATTACTGCTCCAACCTTTAAAAAAATCAAGGTAAGTTTCAAACGGGGCATGTGTTTTAAAGATCCTATGCACATCATTGGTGCATGGTGTGTTGTGGGCAATATTCTCAAATTAAATTTGTCATATAGGTTATCAATGACAGAAACCGTTTTGGGAATGGAAAGTAGTGATGTATTCGTCTCACTTTGGTGTGTTTCAAAACAACAGCACAGAAAAAAATGCATGTTTTAAGGTCTGCCCATTTTTTGCCCGCAGGTTCCAGTTTTTCCACTTAAAGGGGTAGTGGGCAAATTCAAAGAGGAAAGAAGCAAAAATAAGCAGGGGTGGCCTGATTGGAGTGAACTGTGAGCAAGGCCATAAGGTCAAAACCATGTGAGGTCAGTTTTTGCCATTCCTCTAAGCAAGCTTCACCTTTAGAACACATAAAACGGATGTTTAGGGCTATACACACATACATACACACACTCATACTGTGCAACAGTCGCTCTTCTTGAAGATTTCGGTTGCAGTTTTTATGCTTTTAAAAATAGTTTACCTTTAGTGTAGCAAGAAACAATAACAAGTGTTTTGCAGATGGCACTTATTGGGCTAACAGTGCTGTTTTTGTGACTAGTTTTCCAGACTAATACTCCATCGGGTCAGTATACATTGCAGCCGCATTTGTCTTCCAAATAGAGTGGGTCAGTCACATGCATTTATAATCTAATAGCCAAATTAAAACTGTCTTGCAAGTAGGCTAACATAAATAAACATAGCAACAATAATTTAAGATTGAAAGGGACGCTATATCCATTACCCCCCCCCCCAAGCAGGGACCAACAAGCATGCTGTTCAGACAAATTCTCACCCACCCTACTACCCGCAGTACAGTGTAATTCCATTGGTAAGCAGAAATATGTTCAGTCTTACACTGATGGCCTGTACAATTTTTATGTTCACTGTCTCCTCTGGTAGGCTTGTCCATAAGTTCAACACTTTCCGGTGGAAGAAGCGCCTCCTAACATTACCCCAGATTTACCACCTTTGAGTTGAAGCCATGTCCCCTCATCTGGCTGAAGGATACCAACTCGGACATCAGTGTCTGTAGCTCATGTCTGTCATGTCATGTGTCATGGACCTCAGTGTGTGAAAATTGTATAAACCTCTCGAGCTTCACTCTCGAGGTTTATGGGTCATCACACACCTCAGGTGTGTAAAAGAAAATCCATAACACACACTTCTCTATTCATTATTCTCTATATAATGCTGTGCCACAAGCACAAAAAGTCTCCACTAGCTTACCTGGGACACTACTTATATTTACTGGCAACTAGGCCAGCTAGGTGTTTTTTCTGAGCCTCTCTCCAAACACTTTTAACTCTTCTTTTGCTACCTGTTTACTCATGTTATTTTATTTTCTATATTGCTGTTTTCCCATTTTGACTTAGCTGTAACATTTTATCTAAAACTCCCTTTTAACTCCTGTGTTGTGTTGTACCCCTTTCATATTTCTCTGCTCTCACTACTGCATTTTGCCCATATTAACCTATTTTTCCTTTTAACAGGTATGCCAGGCTGCTGACTTCTTCCCCATTAGATAAGTATTACTCTATGCCTATCTTGTCCTGTCCTTCCCATTTACTTCCTAAGAACTACGGATCCTTTGTAACCCCTTTCCTATATTTTATTTTACAGGTCCAACAGATGTCTTCCCTTCAAGTTCCCTATTACCCAGGTAAGAGACACTCTAGATATTATCAACACTTGCTTGGTTTACTGTAATGGTTCATCTATGCCTATTACAGTGTGTGTGTGTGTGTGTGTGTTTGTGTGAATTAAGGTGACAGGTTAAGGTCCCCGATTTGCCCATACTACAAAACAAGCCCTGGTTTTGGTGGATGTGCTTTCTCCATGTTATTTGTAGCTCTCCAAGTAGTACTGTTAATGGTTTCGCTACCACGGCTTTGTGACATAACCGAGGGAACACTGTACCAAAACATAAAGTCATTTTGTAAATACAGCACTATCACAGTTGGAAAAGTCAGAAAAGTACTGTATACTAACACTGTATAAAAGTACATCCCACCATTCCCAGTTATAGTGTCCTCCCCACCCAATCCTACCTCTGTAACCCCACCCTCCCACCCCAGCACATGCAGTCCTTTCGGCTCTGGCAGGAGTTTGTTTTACCCACAGGGCTTCCTGTCACATGTGACAGTCATGCACTGGTGACCACTGATTCAGTGAGTGCTGGCCTGCAGGTATTACTACTAGGATAGAGGTCACTCACCATTCATTCAAATTTAGACACTGAAGAACAAAGTTGCTCACTCCACTGCAGGATGGTTTTCTTCTTTTACAGGATTAAGATAGGCAAAATGGGTGCCTTGGGGGGTATTTATTTACAAGAGGACAAGAAAGGGAGCAGGGTTAAGTCATTAATGATCAGAGCTGGGGAGAGGGAGAAGTGGGGAGAACTTGGTTTTGTGGTGGGGGAGAGCAGTGGGCATTGCAGTTACAGCTTATTACACAGACTTCACAAGTACAGAGTCAAGAGAGGTGTAGGAGCATAGCGTGGGTAATGGGTGTAGGGACATATATCAAAACTATATGGCATAGTGGGATGGGGTAGATGTCATTAGCACAGAGGGTGGTAGGTGTTTTTTTGTTTTCCTTTTTGCAAAGGGATTTATATTAAAAGAAAAAAAAAACACAGCCACTGGCAAAGTTGGTGCAAGGTTGGAGAACTTTGTAAAACTTTACAAGGCATGAAGTTAAATTTCCTCACTTCATACCAACTTCACCAGTGAATTAGAAATTCACAGAAAAGCAGATGCATAGAATTTGCCGGCAGATAAGGACTGCTTGGCCCACTTAGTCTGCCCATTTTTCCCTGCCTATAGTATCACAGCACATCCTACTTGATCTCTGGTACATTAATCCACACCCCCTTTCATACTAACATACTAACATACTAAAATGCCAGCAGAATAGGCCTAACGGTCTTTCGTGTCTGCTCGTTTGGTCAGTCCCCAACCTGGGTGCTGACCCTGCTGTCCCCCTCGCCTTCTCTGGCTTCTCCCTTCCCAGTTCCGGATATTCTTGCTGCATTGGATTTTGCTTCCAGAACCCTTCCCCTGTACCTGTCCCACCCCCTCTTGAACCCCTCCACTGTCTCTGCCTCCACCAGCACCCTAGGCAGTGCATTCCATGGCTCCACCACCATTCTCAGTGAAGTAGCACCTCCTCCTTTCTCCCTTGAATCTTCCCCTCCAGCTTCCAGCCATGCCTCTAGTGGCCCCCTCCTCCTTCCTTGAGCACCCGACTGTTCCTCCCTATTTACCTTCTTCATGTACCCTAAGACCTCTATCATGTCCCCGGTCCCTTCTCTCTTCCAATGTGTACATATTTAGCTCTTCGAGCCTCTCCTCATAGGTCCTGTCCCCCAAGCCCCAAATCATTTTGGTTTGCCCTCCTCTGGACCCTCTCCAGGAGGTTAATGTCCGCTTTAAGTGTGGCCTCCAAACTGCACCGAGTACTCAAGTGCGGCCTCACCAAACAGTTATACAGAGGAGTATCACTTCCCTCCTTCTGGAGGTGATCCCCTAGCGATGCATCCCAGCATCCTGTTGGCCTTGGCTGCTGCCCTCCTACAAGTCTCAGAGTTGTTCATCTTGACATCCACCACCACCCCAGGTCCCTCTCAGCCATCAAGACTTGTAGCATTTCCCCAGGGTGTACACTTGACCTGGGTTTCGGCCCCAGGTGGAGTACCTTGCATTTCCCTGCATTGAACCTCAGCTTCCACTTTCTAGACCATCTTTCCAGAGCCTCCAGGTCCCCTGTAGGGCCACCCTCCCCTCCTCCCCATCCACCACCGCCCCAGTTTCGAGTCATCTGCAAAGAGACTCATCTCACTCCTGATTCCTGTCCTTATATGTCGAATCGTGAAGGTGTTAAACAGAAGGGCCCAAGGACTGATCCCTGTGGGACCCCACTAATGACCCTCCTTGGGGATGAGACTATCCCACCAACTACGACCCTCTGAGTCCGGTCCTGGAGCCAATTGCCTATCCATCTGATCATCTGGTTCCCCACCCCCATTTCTCCCAGCTTATCCAACAGGCCCACGTGAGGAATAGAGTCAAATGCCTTGCTGAAGTCCAGAAAGAGGACATCCACTGGTCTACCACGTCCAAGGCACTTGTCACCCAGTCATAGAACTCCACCAGGTTTGTCTGACACGATTTCCCGGGATGAATCCATGCTGCTCTATCGTCCAGGCACCTTGACTTATCCAGGTCCCCCAGCCTCTCCTTGACAATGCCCTCCATCACCTTGCCCACCACCGAGGTCAGGCTGACAGACCTGTAGTTCCCTGCCACCTCCCTTGATCCCCCCTTGTGGATAGACACTATATGCGCCACCTTCCAGTCTTGGGGCAGCCACCCTGTCCTCAGAGAGATGGTGAAAAGCTCTGCCAGGGGTTTTGCCAGGACATCTTCAAGTTCCTTCAGCACTCTGGGATGTAATTTATCCGGCCCCGGTGCTTTCTCCATCTTAAAGGAGCTGAGGGCTTCTCTCACTCTCTCAGCTGTGATTTCCACTTCCAGTACCCCTTCTCCCTGCTTAGCCCTCCCCCCACCTGCCAGTGATGCCTCCTCTCCCCAGACCTGCCCGGTCGGTAAGGGTCCCCCCTCCTCAGTATCTCTCTGTCTCCTCCCATGTATGATGCAGCACCCCCATTTTCCCTGGTGAGAAAACTGAGGTGAAGTACTCATTTAGTACCTCAGCCTGCTCCCCCGGGTCTTGTGCCTATCCCTCCCCTGATTTAATCCTGCTAATCTGCCCCTTCACCCTTCATTTTTCCCCAATGTATCTAAAGAACCCCTTGTTCCCTCTCCTAATTTCCCTGGCCAGGTTCTGCTCCTTCCTTGCCTTAGCCACCCTCACCACTCTAGTGGCCCTTCTATCCATCAGCTCGTACTCCCCTCGATCCCTTTCACTCCTTGAGCACTTGAATTGCTTATAGGCTGCTTTCTTTCCCCACACCACCTCCTGGACCTCCCTGGTCCACCAACAGGGTTTTTGGGCCCTACCGCATTTTCGTCTTACTCTTGCACAGGTGCTGGTAGCATCCTGCACCCCTCTCCTGATGATTTCCCACCTACTATCAGCGTCCATGTCTGACCCAATCCCATCCAAATGCTCCTTAAGGATCCTTCCATTTTCTTAAAATCCCCCCCTGAAGTCGGTTACTTCCATCTTTGTGCAGCCTTCTACCCTCTAGGTCCAGGCAGAACCAGACCGTGGCATGGTCACTCCCGTAATGGGTCCCTTACCTCCAGGCCCCCAATATGGTCACTTCTGCCAGGACCACATCCAGTACCTGCTCTGCCTCCTGGTCGGTTCCTCACCCTACTGAGTTAGGAACGCGTCTTGAAAGACATCCAACAGCCTCTGTTCCTGGTCACAGAGGATGTCCGATCCTCCCAGTCTGTTCCTGGCATATTTAAGTCCCCAGCACCGCCACCCGTTCCTCTGCCCAGTCTGCAGTGTCTCCTAACATCTGCCACCAGGCCAGTCCTCTAGCTCCTCCGCCAGGGCAGGGGTCTATACACCACTCCCTATTTTTACTCTCTTGCCCCCCTTGTTATCAAGGTGACCCAAATCCTCCCACGGTTCCTCCGCCTCCTCTACTCCCCTATGCCAATGCAGTTTTTGACTATCATTGCTACCCCTCCTCCCCTTCCCTCCCCTGTCCTTCCTGAACATAGTGTATCCCTCCAGGTTCAGGTCCCAGTCATGTCTTGCAGTGGCCCAAGTCTCAGTGACCGCTGCCACATCCACTGCTCCCTCAGTTAGCATCGCCTGGAGCTCAGGCATTTTATTTCCCAAGCTCCTGGCATTTAGCAGGACTACCTTCCACCCTTTCCCTATAGTTCCATTTCCCCTGCTCATGTTCCCATGGGGATTCTGTTTTCCCCTGGTCTGCACTTTGCCAGTTGGCCTTTTCCTGCAATCCTCCTGGTCCCCAGGGGGGTGGAGACAGAGTCCCTCCTTTATCGGCACCCCCTTGACAGCCTTTTCTCCCATCCCACCCCCCTTCACAAGTTTAAACCCCACTTTTCACCAATGAACCCCTCTATTTTCAACTTAAGGATTCCCCTCCCCTCCAAATTGAGATGTAGTCTATCTCTAGCATACAGCTCCGTATCCTCCCAGGTCTCCCCCCAATCCCCCATCAACCCATACCCTCTGGCCTCACACCACTCCCTGAGCCACTGGTTTATCTCCCTAATTTTCCTTTTGTGTTCCCCACTAGCCCTTGGCATTGGCAGGATTTCTGAGAAGGAAACTGTGCATCCTATGTCATGACAGACCCTGCTGAACTCCCTGAATCTTGCCTGTATCTGTAGCTCGCTATTTCCCTCAATGTCATTTGTACCTGAGGTGGACCAGTATGTCTGGGGAACCCCACAACTTTTGCCAGCTGATACACCTCGTGCTTAGCCCTGTGCACCGTTAGTCCAGGGAAGCATCTTTTTCTAACTGGCCAGGCTTCTCCCTCCCTATCCCATTTGATACCCCTGATCATAGAATCCCCACAGGAGCACTCTGACCACTCCTTTTCCTCCATTCCCCCTTCCATGTCCCTCATCCTTTCTACAGGCCCCTCCACCCAGCTGGCTCCGTGCTCCTCCCCCTTTCTGGGTGCCACATGCCACCCCCTCCTCTCCAATCCTATGCCTCTCCTCCTCCTGAGTATCCTTCTGTTCCTTGCTAATTCCCCCCTCACTGCTCACAACTGGTCCTTCTCCCCCATCTGCTAAACTAGCCTGGCTCATCCTCCCTTCCTTCCTGTCTCCATTTAGTTCCTCCTTGCTAGTCGTGCTCCCCTGGCCTAAACCCTCAGCTCCCTTTACTGAATCCTTCTTGTACTTCTGGTCCTCCTCCTTTACCTTTCCTCCCAACTGGTCCTTCTCCTTGTGCTTTCCTCCCTCTTCCCCCTGCCCCTCCTGCTCCGATTCACTGCTCCCCCCATTCTCCTGCATTCCTTTCCCTAAGATTCCTGTAAGCCCCCCAACTTTGTTGGGTTTACCAGTGTGGTGACTCCCGTTCCCCCACCATCCTCACCACTGCTGTGTCTGAGTCCTATTTGTCCCCAATGTCTCCATCTGGCCCCTGTGTGTTTCCTGCAGCAGAGTGGGGTGGGAGGAGCAGAGCCACCGAACAGCCATTTTGGATCCCCACTAACTTTCGGGGCAGCAGTCCGTGCATGCGTGTTTTTTATTTATTTATTTATTGAAATGTTTCACCAGGAAGACACACTGAACAACAGGTTGCTCATCTCCTGGTGCGACCTGGGGGACAGGGAACAGGGAGTATACATACAATAAAATATATGACAGACATTTACAGTATAAGTGCAACTAAGACAGAATTACAGGAATAAAAAACACACAGTACAGTAACAATATACAAATACATATTATACAGTAACTACAGGGAGTGTGTCAAATAACATTAAATACAAACAGTTAAGGTGCCCATAATTGCACAACAGCATCAACTGAGAATAAAAACTGTCCCAGCTATGGGTGGAAGTGCCAAAAAGAGAGAAAGTTGGTATAGTTAAGATTGTGGAAAACAGGTACAGTTAGAAGGAAATTGCAAAGGGCAAAGAAGAGGGAGTGAGGGGAGGAGGAATGACAAATTTGTCAGGGAAGGTTGTTCCAGATTTTGGGGAAATGGTATATGAAGGTAGATTGGCCTGCGAGGGTAGAGCATCGGGGGATCACAAGGGTGTGCGAGTCAGTGGATCTGAGAGAGTGAGCAGGAGTGGGAGGAGGAGGAGGAGGAGAGAGAGAGGACAGATAGGAGAGAAGTGAGCCAAACCAGAATTTAGAGATGAGTTTGGCGCAGTGGGAGAGGCGCCAGTTAGTAAGAGAAGGGAAAGACAGAGAGTGAGAGAGATCACAGTGGTGAATTCTTACAGGAGAGTCCTGGGCGAAGCGGCACAAAAAGTTGAAAAGGGGGTCCAATCTGGATAAGGTGGATTTGGGAGCAGCACTGTAGACTACATCACAGTAGTCAGAAATAGGGAGAATCAACTCTTCCGGACAATCTCACACCTGGACATAAGAAGGATGCAGTTACGGTTCCTGTATAAGATGCCTAGCTTGGGGTGCAGTTTTTTCAGAATAGCGCTGATGTGACCAGAGAAGTTTAGGTGTTGATCCAGCCAAACAGCAAGATATCTAAAGGAAGAGGTGTCCTCAAGTGCAGCCCCATTCCAGTTGTGGAAGGAGGGCAGAATAGGGAGCCTAGCAAGTCTCTGCCTAGTGCCAAAGATCATGGAGTCTGTTCTCTTGGCATTTAAAAAGAGTTGATGGGAAGTCAGCCAGTGCTGGAACTTATTGAAGTTGAGCTGAAGTCTGGCTTCCACATTAGAGGGAGATTGGCTGGAAGTGAACAGAACTGTATTGTCTGCGTACATGTGTATGGAGTTGGTGGAGCAGACTGTCAGTAAGTCATTTAGGAATGCAGAGAAAAGTAGGGGGCCCAGCACTGAGCCCTGAGGGACTCCAGTGTGGATTTGGAGAGGAGGGAAGGGGAGCTGGACTCTGCTATTCTAACTGATTGAGTCCTCCCTGCAAGGTAGGCCTGGAACCAGTTTGTTGCTGATAGCAAGAGACCAGCTGAAGCAAGAGCCTGAAGAAGGAGGGTATGGGAAGCTGTGCTGAACGCCTTGGCATGGTTGACAAAGATGGCAGAGGTGATCAAGCCATTGTCCATTCCATTGAGGACTGAATCAGTGAGCCTGAAAAAGGGAGGTGGTGGTGGTAGAATGATTTTTCTGAAACCCAGATTGAAAAATGGTTAGGAAATTAGAGTCAGAGAGAAAAGGAGATTTGGGAGTGGACTAGATGTTCCTGGAGTTTAGCAAGGATAGGGAGCAAGGAAATAGAGCGATAATTCTCCAGGGAAGTAGAGTCACCCACCCCTTAGGGAGGGGGATGATGACAGCATGTTTCCAGGGCAAGGGGACTGCTACTGTTGTGAAGGAGAGGTTTAGGATTTCTGAGATAGGGAAGGCAATAGCTGAGGGTGAAAGGTAGAGGAGCTTAGGGTCAAAGTCATCTGGAGAGCTGCCTTTCGATGGGTTGAGAGACAGCAGGGCAGTATGGGTGTCGTGTGGTGAGACTAAGGAAAAGGAGAATGGACGGTGGTCTGGAGCTAGGCTGGGAGTGAAATTTTCTGTTTTGGGGAGGGTTGCCATAGGAGAGCAGGTTGGGAGGGAAGCTAGTAGGGCCAAAGCACATGATGTAAAGTAGGTGTTGAATTCCACAGCCACAGTTACATGGTCCACAATTAAGGATTTTTTTTTTTAAAGGACAGGGGATGGGGGTGAGTGGTGGGAGAGAAGAGGGCATGGACAACTTTCCAGAATTTGAAAGGGGGAACTTAAGTTAGAGAGGAAAGTGGAAGAGAAGTATTCAGCCTTAGCTAATCTAGTTGCTTTCATGCATGCATTGCTGTTTTTACAGTAAGTTATAAAATCACACTGTAATTTAGTTGCTTTGTGTTTTCTCCAGGCTTGGTCACATGCTCTAAAGCAGGCCAGGTGTTCAGGAGTAACCTAAGAAACAGGGTTATCTCGAACTTTGATATGCTTGTAAGGGGCATAGTGGTTCCAGATGGAGAGGAATTTTTCTTTAAAGTAGGCCAGAGCACCGTCAATGTGAGGAGCAGTGGTTAATGGATGCTAGTCAGTGTTTGCTAAGTCTTGGAGAAGAGGGGTAATGTCAAGGGATTTATATGAGGGCGTTAGTATTATATCATGAGGGGATTTTGGTCTGTGGCCCTTCTGAGCCAAATATATCAAATCATGGTCACTTAAGGCATCTGGAAGGATGCCAGATTTGATAACACGATGTAGGTGTCAAGTGAGGGCCCAGCCTAATAGGGTGTGATTTGGGGTTTTAGTGTTCAGACAGGTTGGTTCTTGAATAAGCTTTTAGATTATGGAAGGCTATGGCGTTATGAGCTTTATTGTGAGAGGGCGACAACCAGTTTAGATTAAATTCCCCCATGATGAACAGTTCACCAGATTGGGAGTGTGAGACAATGGTGGTAGTGAGTTCATTAGCAACAGAAGAGGGAAGATTGGGGTGACAGTAGATGCCTGTAACAAAGATCAGAATAGTATAGGGCAGTGATACCTGAATGACGAGGGCTCATAATTTGCAGGTACAGTAGTTGAGAGGGTGATGGCATATTATATGGAGGAGGAGATATACATTGCCCCCACCCCACCTCTACCTATTCTGTCTTGTCTGACTAAAGAATAGCCAGGAATAGAAATGGTGTGGCCAGGTATTTTATTATTCAGCCAGATCTCAGAGAGGATTAGGATGTCAGAGGTCAGTGGGACAACCATGGTTTGCAGGAGGTCTAGCTTATTTATTTATTTATTTAATTAAGAGTTTAACCAGGAAAGCATACTGAGCGGGGGACCACTTTATTCCAGATGCATCCTGGGGAGGGGGGGGATAGAGTACAATAATACAGCACAGACATGTCACAGAGAATTAGAGTACATACATATAAACATATTTACAGTGATAAGAGAGAGTGCAACAATTTTCATACATTCAGTAGAGATATTTACAGTGAATTGAAGGAAAAAAAGCTGCTATCCGCATGTTGAATGGGGAGCAGCTATAGTAGGCTGTACCAGAGCTAGGAGCATGTGCATCTGGTGGAGAAATGGGCACTGAGGAGGAGGAGGTTGAGATGCTGTGAGTTAGTGGTATGTCTAATGTCGGTGGGCAAGGCATTCCAATGTTTGGGTATGCAGTATTTGAAAGCAGCTTGACCTTTGGATGTTCCCGTGAAAGAGACATGGAGAAGCCTGGAGTCCATGCTTCTGAGGGAGTAGGCAGGTGGAGGCAGAGTTGAGAGGATGGATTCAATGTATGGGGGAAGGGACTGAGTCCAGTATTTGGCTATAGTCCTAGCACAATGGATCTGTCTGCAGGCCTGGAGTGAGGGCAGGGCTAGGGAGCTGTATAGGTCACAATGGTGAGTCATTTGTGGACAGTCCAGGATGAGGCAACAGAAGGAATGGAAGAGTATGTCCAGGCTGACTAGGGAGGAGGGAGGAGCAGAGCCGTAGACTACGTCACCATAGTCAAGTAATGGGAGAATCATCTTTTGAACAATTTCCTTCCAGGACGGTGTGGGGATACAACCCTTGTTTTGATATAGGGCACCAAGTTTAGGGTGCAATTTCTTGTGAATTGAGTCGATATGTGTGGAGAAGTTGAGGTGCTGGTCTAGCCAGATTCCTAGCTATCTGAAGGAGGTGCATATTTCCAGGGGGGTCCCATCCAAAGTTTGAAATGAGGGGTGAGCGTCTAGGCAGGAGAGTCTTGGCTGCAAGCTGAAGGTTAGCAAGATGGTTTTCTTGGAGTTTAGGAACAATTGGTTAGAGCAGAACCAATGCTGAACTGCATTGAAGTCCTGTTACAGTACATTGGCCACTTCTCCAGCAAAGGGGCCTGTGGCATACAGTACAGTGTCATCATCCACATACATGTGGATGGATGAGTGTAGGCAGGCCATCGGGAGATCATTTAAGAAAACGGAGAAAAGTAACGGTCCCAGGACTGAGCCTTGGGGGACACCAGTAGTGACTGTCAGGGGACTAGATATGTGAGGGCTGATTTTTACAGATTGGTGTCTGCCTACCAGGAAAGCATGAAACCAGCTGGTGGCAGAGCCAGAGAGTCTGACAGCTTTTAATTTGGCTAGTAGCAGTGAGTGGGAGACGGTATCAAAGGCCTTGGCCAGGTTGATAAAAATGGCTGAGGTGATGTGCCCTTTGTCCATGCCAGTGAGGATGGCATCGGTGATCCTTATTAAGGAGGTGATGGTTGAGTGTGATTTGTGAAATCCAGACTGGTAGGGAGTGAAGAAGGAGGATGCATATATATAGGAGGAGAGTTGGGCAAGAACAAGTTGTTCCTGCAGTTTGGCCAGAATAGGGAGGAGGGAGATGGGGCGGTAATTTCCTGGCGAGGAGGGGTCACCGCCTTTGGGAAGGGGGATGACAGTTGCCTACTTCCAGTCAGCTGGTATTTTGGCTAGTAAAATGGAGAGGTTGAAAAGATCGGCCAGCGGGGCGGCTATGGCAAGGCAGACAAGTTTAACATTTTGGCGTCCAGGCCCGTAGGGCATTGTCTTTGTTGGTATTGAGAGCCCGCAGTGTTTTTAACACTTCGGATGAGGAGACCGGATGAAAAGAGAAACTAAAGGGCTTGGAGGTGGGCTGTGATTTCGGGGAGGTACTCAGTGTGAATGGGTGCAGGAGAGCTGATAGGAGAGAGTTCGCACAGCTGGTGAAGAAGGTATTGAAGGCAGAGGCCACTTTACCAGGGTCAGTGATGGTAGCACCTTGGATGTTTAGGGTCAGAGTCGGTGGTTGGGCTGGGGGAGGAGAGGAGGGATTTGATAGTTTTCCAGAAATTTGTTGGGTGATTGAGGTTAGAGTTGAAAGCCGTCAGGAAGTAATTCTTTTTAGCCTGGCGTATAAGTTTGGTGCAGGAGTTGCGGAGGGCACGGTAGCATTGGAGAGATGTTTGGGTGTCCATTATTTTGTGTGTTTTCCATGCCTGATCCCTGGTGTGGCATTGGCTAATAATAGCAGTGGAGACCCAGGGAAGGTGGGAGCCCTTGACCCTTTTTTTTCCTCAGAGGAGCATGGGAGTCCCACACTACAAGGAATCTGGCCTTAAAGGTTTCGAGTGCATGGTCAAAGCTTGGGCAGTAGGCTCTGTATATTTAGGTGCAGTAATTTAAGGCCACTTGGTAGGGTTAGGGAATTGGTGGTGGTGGGTCCATAGTTCATTTGGGAGGGTCCGGGTGGAGTGTTGGGAGATAGACCTGGTTTGGCATGGACATTGCCTGAGGAAAGAAGCAGCAGACCAATGACTAGGTAATGTAATTTGGGGTTTTTAAAGAATTGCCATGGCTTGTATGCTTTTAGGTTGGGGGTTTGAGGGTTTGGGGGCAATGAGACATTTAGTAGGAGTCTTATAAAGGCAAGTGAAGTGGGTACAGATATAAGGGAGGTTCGGGAGGCAGCCTGAAATGGTTCCAGTGGTGGAAAAATGGAGTTGAGGTGATAGTATGGCAATTGGTGAAGATAATAGGTGCAGCAAAATATGCCAAAGTGGAGGCATACTGGGTACAGTGAGTAGAGAGGTGGATGGGTGGGGTGGAGAGGAAAGTAAGGAGAAGAAGTGGACATCGCGGAAACACAAGCATGATGGAACCAATAGTGGCAGCCAAAGCAAGGGAGGGAGATGTTAGACAAAACACAATGAGAGAGAGAGAGAGGGTGCCTAGTAATGTTACTGTGTGAGTGGCTAAGCAAGCTGGTGGGAGGGGTCCAGAGTGCTGCAAGAGCATTTAAAGAGTGCTAGGAGTGGGGTTGGGTGGGCAGGAGAAAATTCCATTCCAGATAAATTACTGTATGAGGAGCAGAACAGGTACCAACAATTTTAAAAAATTAGCCTTTGTTGGAGCTGGTGGGGGAGCAGCCAATCAACATTCAGCCGTATCTGGCGGGCTGAGTTCAGATCCACTATGGGAAGTATCCAAGAGAGTGTACCTGTTGTTGGCTTCTTGGGGACTGGGGAGGCAAGTGGCCATAGAGAATCAAATTGCCTCAACCGCCAGGAGGTGAGAGAATCTGAGGGAGAGACAAAGAAAAAATAATTTAAAATTGAATGCCGTGGGGAGGAGGGTGGGTGGGAGGCAGTCTGGGGCTCAGGAGACAAAGGAACAGCAGGAGAGCTAAAATGGGGTGTGGAGTTTGTTTTTATTTGGTGGCTGAAAATAAGTATCTTAAACACATCAGGGTCATGGTAGAAAGAAAAACATGCCACACAGAAATCTAGGCCTGCTCTGTTTACTTCCATTCAGCTCAGATACAGGGAGAATACTTCTTAACACACACAGGAAGACTCACATAGGAAGAGTTATAGTAAATGCATTCCTTAAAGTTGTACTAACATTTCTTAAAGCTATACTACATATAACAATCCCTCCTGACTTAGCTAGGAAGTATGTAAGTCAATAATTCAGAAAATAGTATGAAACTATCAAAGTTATTATTGCAATGTCCCTTTTAGTTAGTCTATGTCATTAGACTATATCTCTACAAGTCCATCCTCTTTGTTGGACGTCTTATACGTCCTGACTGATGTAGTAAGACTGGAAGCTGTTGCTCTGGAATCTGATTAGCATCAGCCACATCTTGTCTCAGTTGCTGTGGTTCCACTATCTCTTCCTGTTCTTGTTCTGGAAGAAATAATGCTAGATAACTACCCCAACTCTGGGTATCCCTTTTTTGTTCTGTCTCAATTCTAGTATGTAATTGGTCCAAATGTTTTTTTACTCTCCTCTGGTTAGTCAGCAGAACATTATAGACAACATTTCCGAACTTTGCTTCCACCATGCCTTCTATCCATCTCTTCGGGCCTGCATACATCCTGACCTACACAAGATCATTGGGTTTGAAGGATCTGGTCTTAGGAAGCATTTCAGTTGCTGACTTATAGCCTAGAGGGTGAAGAAGGTCCAATTGAGTTTGAATCGGACGTCCAAACAGCAATTCTGCAGGGGATATTCCCGTGACACAATGTGGTATTGTTCGATACATTGCAAGAAAGTCCAAAAGGGCTATTTGTATAGCCGTCGGAGTAGAAGGATTAGCTTTATCAATACTCTTTTTAAAAGTCTGAACCATGCATTCCGCTTTGCCATTTGAACTTTGATGGTAGGGAGGTGAGAAAATATGGCAGATACTATGTTGCTGGCAAAATGCCTGCAATTCAACAGACGTGAACCGTGGTCCGTTATCCGAGACAATCACTTGCGGAAAACCATGGGTAGCAAAGATAGATTTCAACACTTTAATGGTACTCTCAGTGGTTGTTGAAGACATTTGATGAATTTCTGACCATTTACTATAAGCATCAGTTAAGAGTAACCACATGAAATTTAAATAAGATCCTGCGAAATCAACACGCAACCTTTGCCAAGGTTTTTCAGGTTGTTCCCAATGGTGAACTGGAGCTCTTGCTGGACTTCCTATCAATGCAGCACAACCTTTGCATCTTTGCACAACCTGGTATATGTCTCTGTCAATGGAAGGCAACCATAAGTGAAGTCTGGCTAGGGATTTCATTTTAGCAGTGCCTGGATGGCCCACATGCAAAAGAGTCAACACATTTGAGTGATAACACTGGGGTACTATGACACGCAATCCCCATAGAAGACACCCCTCCGCAATGGATAACTGCTGTCTCTTTGTATAGTAGGGTTGTAGTTCAGCTGAACAAGTAGTGCCTTGTGGCCAACCATCAAGCGTATACTGATACACTTGTTTCAAAATTACATCTTGACTAGTCACTTTTGCAATGTCCTTGGCTAGTACTAGAAGCTAATCTAACTGTTGTAGCTCCATTGTACACACAACAGTAGAGTCCTCCATATCTTTGAATTGCACTGGAAAACAGTCTGGCCCCACCTGGCATACTAATGGCTCCTTTTTAAGTCCCACATCAACTCCATTTCTCTGGATATTGGTAACCTCGACAAGGCATCTGCATTTCCATGCTGGTCCGTCGGTTGATATGTAACCTCGAAATTATAGGCAGACAAAATTAATGCTTATCGCTGAAGTCAGCTAGCAGCTGTCTCTGGAATTCCTTTTTCTGGACTGAAAATTGTCACTAGTGGCTTGTGGTCTGTCTTCAGGTGAAACTTGTGACCTAGCAAGTACTGGCAAAATTTCTGGACTCCAAACACAATCGTTAATGCCTCTCTTTGAATCTAGGCATAATTCCTGTCAGCTGCAGTGAGTCTGTGTGAAGCATGAGCTATTGGCTTCTCCACTCCTTCTGGATCTGTATGGAAAACGACAGCTCCTATATCCACAGGACTAGCATCACAGGCCAATGTGATAGGTAAGTTAGGGTCATAATGAGTTTAATTATTCACATCTGATAGAGAGAGCTTGGTGTCTTAAACTGCCTTACTGTGGCCTTCGGTCCACTTCCATGGAGTATCTTTATGTAACAGTTAATTTAGGATAGCAGATTTAGTGGCTAAGCCAGGTATGAAATGGTCATAGTAGCGCACCATACCCAAGAATGAGAGCAATTCTGAAACATTCTGCAGTTCAGGCATGTGCACAATGGCTTCCACCTTTTCATCATTTGGACAAATTCCATCTTTTTCAATAGTGTGACCTAAGTACGTGACACTTGGTTGACAAAATTGACATTTTTCTCTCCTGAGTCTGAATCCACTCAGTTGCAATCTCTCCAAAGTCTTTTGTAAGTTAAGTAAATGTTCTGCTTCTGTCTTGCCCATGACAATGATGTCATCCAAATAACAAGCAACATCTGGTATGTCATCCACCATTTGCTTAATTACTTTTTGAAAAATAGCAGGCACAGAACTAAGGCCAAAACATAACTGTCTGTACTTGTACAGTCCTTGGTGTATATTAATCACTATCAATTTCTGAGAGTCTGTATCCAACTCCACTTGAAGGTATGCATCAGCAAAGTCCAGTTTAGAGAACCCCACACCACCATTCAGTCTGTGAAAAAGTTCCTCTGGTAAGGGAAAAGGAAATACATCTATGCTAAGTATTGGATTAAATGTCACCTTAAAATCTACACATATTCAAACCTTACCACCTGGTTTAGCTGCCACCACAATTGTAGTAGCCCAATCTGAACTTGAAGCCTTTTCCAGCACACTTGCTTTTTCCAGTCTGCCCAGTTCTGCCCCAACCACTGGTTTTAAGGCAAAAGGAAGTTTCTGTGATTTACAAAACTTAGGGACTGCATTAGGCATTGTAACTTGCTTGGCTTTAGCTGTTGTGCAACATCCCAGGCCCTTCCCTTGTTTTGTTGGATTTGGGCTGCTGTTTTGCATCGTGTTCAGCGTTTCGGTCTGTGTGGCTCTTCTGTTTGGGATCCTACGGGAGTATTGTGGATGTCGATCGATCGTCTGCTGGAGAGTGACCTCGGGGATGTTCAGTCTGTGACTGTCGCTTTCCCTGAAGCTCCCGTGTGTATTTTCTGCAAGGAACCGTTACGACAACGGCAAAAGAAGATGTCCCTTAGTGATAAGCTCAGACTCTGATTCGGACTAAGGGAGGCACTGTTTGAGGATCTGTTTCTGGGCTCTGGACTCGTTGGATTCTCTTCTGGACTGCGAGTGCCTTTGTTGAGGAGCCTGCACCTTTTGCTGTTTTTTGGGATTGTGTCGGTGTTGGTGTGTTGGCGGACAGCTGTTTGTGGCCCGGGACTGCCTTCTGACCCAGATTCTTGGGTTTTTGTATCTTTTTGGCATCCCGTCGTTTTATGGGATATGAGAGACTTGGGCCTGCAAGTTGGAAAGGGAGACGGCTTAGAACTCTCTCTTTCTCGGGGATTTGCCGAGAAATATTGACTTTTGTAAATGCATGAATTTCCTCGCCCGGAGGCATTTCAGTGAGGAATTTACTTTGGAGCTAACTTGATCCTGCTATTTATTATCTCCCTGGATCTGCTTATGCCTTGGTGTGCCTGAAACTAGAGACTGGGCTTACCTTTTTGGAATAAGAAAATCTGGCTTTGTTTCTGCATCTGTGATCTATGGATTTTTTCACCATTGGGAAGTGGGTGAGTTTGTCAGTCTTTTTTTTTATCTTAACCCAGGGTAGTCCGTTGGGGTGGTTGGGCAGATTAGGGGGTGCTGTCGAAGGATGGACCCCAGGGTATCTGTGCTCTCTGTTTCATAGCTGGCAGGCTGGTGAGCCTGCTAGTGTGAATTTCAGATATTAATCAATCTCTCCAGCGGCGCCTTGGGGGACGATCAGGGGACTCCCTCTGTTTAATAAAACATCGGTCTGAACCGGTGTGGTTTTCCAGGGTGAACAGCTGCCATAGGAGCTCGTGGAGCGCTATCGGAGGATGGGCCTGGGGCACCCGTGGTCTATGGATTATTGTTGGAGTAGATTGGAGAACCTGCTCATACAAGTCCAGTTACAGGCTGGTCTCCCTGGAGGATATATTGGGGGACGACCATAGGGAGAGTTTTCCTTTTACTGACTGATAGATTATATCCCCCCCCCCCGAAATAGCCGGACTAATTTTCTGCAGATTGTCTTCTACTCTAGGAGTATATGGTAGAACTATAAAGCATTTCTGTTTGGTCTATGTGAGAGATAGGCCATGGGACAGTTTCCCCAGGGGTGAGAGCTCTGTGGGATCTTTTACTGTTCTAGTAAAAGCATGGATTAGAAGCACTGTGATTTTGCTTTGAACTGCTATAAACTTCTTTTCTCTGTGGAATTTGTGAAAATTTGTCCAGATTTGTTTTATTTTTGGAGTTGGTTAAATGAAAAAGTGTATTATTGTTTTCATTATTTTGGATTTGTTGCTGGTATTGACAACGTTTATATTAAAGTGGTTTTAAGAGCTTCTTGAAGATCTATATAGTTATGTGTTGGGATCGAATACCCATGGACAGACGCTACTCTCCCTCTAGGCTGAGGGACCTGCGCCCTTTTGATTGCCCCCCGTTACAGCCCGAAGTATATAGGCATTGCCGTGCCTTGGGGATTGTGCGGAGGAGGCGAAGAGGAAGGGGGGGGTCCCTCGGCTATGAGGGGTGAGCAGAGTGGGCGAATTGAGACGGTGAGGTCGAGGAGATGCCCTGGGGCGAAATGGGTCCAGGATATGGGAGTGCATTGCCTGGTTCCCATACCCAAGGGTTCCACGAATAGTGGGCACGTAGCCTGCTCCTCCAGGGCCTCTCATCCAACCCGGGCATTATTATGCAATGCCAAGTCAATAAAAAACAAGACGGCAATAATTGCTGATTTTGTTGAATCATCTGACCTGACATGCATTACCGAGACCTGGCTGGATGAAAATGCTGGCCCCATTTTGGAGTCAGCTGTTCTAGCCGGGTACTCAGTAATACATCGCCCGAGGTTGGATCGTAGGGGGGGGTCACTATTTGTTTTAAATCGGAATTGGGCCTTGTAGAGGTTCCAATGGTGTCCCCTGGATCCTTTGAATGTATCATGGGAACTGGTGTGAGGCTGCAGAATTTTTTAACTCGACATCGGACCACCGGTGGCGAAAGTTTTTCAGAAGAAGTCAGCGGACTTCATTGTCGATCTGGTATTGGAGCCCTCCAGGTGGTTGGTTCTGGGGACTTTAATGCCTGGGTCGACGATGAACTCTCGGTTGGTCAAGACTTTCTCCAACTAATGAGTTCGTTGGGCTTCACAGAGGTGGTTACCGCTGCTACCCATATTCATGGTCATTCTCTGGATTTAGTGTTCACCTTGGGTATGGAGATCACAGGACTGGTGGTGGAACCAGTTGGGTGGTCTGACCATCACTCTGTAAGGTTCAATTCAGACCCCCTTATGAGACCCACCCCTTTGGAGATGGTCCAGTACCGCCTTTGAGGAGTTACCCTGAGGGTCTGATGGCGTGTGCTGGACCCTATCGAGTTGGCCGATGGAGTGCAGGGAACCAGATGCCTTAGTAGTGCACTATAATAATATGGTGTTGAGGGCACTGGATTCCATTGCGCCTGTCCGTGTTCGCCCTCTCCTCTGCCCTCCGATCCCTTTGGTTTGATGGGACTTTGAGGGAGTTGAAGAAGGGGCGAAGATTGAGCGCTGTTGGCAGAAACCGCCTGAAGATGACAAACTTAGATTGATGGCCCATTATGTGGACTATCAATCAGTAATCTCCCATAAGAAGGCAGAATTCCTGTCCAGGGAGATAACTGCATCAAGAAACCGACTGCTCAGCTCTTCCGGACCGTCGACAGACTGTGCAATCCAGCCTGTCTGTGGAATTGGAGAGCTTTTTCACAAATACAGTGTGATGAGTTTGCTCAGTTCTTTGATGATAAGGTGTCGTCAATCAGATTGGAGATCCACGGCATGCGTTCAAATGAGCATTGCAGTGACCAACATGGGGTTACATGTTCTCGGCCTGTCTGGATGGATTTCAACCAGCCAGCGATCATGGATATCATGAAGATTGTCCAAGGTCTGCGACCGACTTGCTGTAGATTGGATCCTGGTCCTACGCGCCTCCTTGTGGGATGCATGGATGCGATTGGACCAATCCTTGCAAGGATAGTCTGGGGTTCTTTGGATCAAGGGGTGTTTCCGGAGTCCTTGAAAGAGGCTGTTGTGACACCCCTTTTGAAGAAACCTTCCCTTGACCCCGACTGCCTTGCTAACTACAGACCGATCTCTAACCTGCCCTTTTGGGCAAGGTTATTGAGAAAGTAGTCGCGTTACAGCTTGATGACTTTCTTACCACCCATGAAGTCTATGATCCTCTCCAGTCCGGTTTCAGGAAGAGGCATAGTACCGAGACTGCATTAGTTCGGGTACTTAATGATCTCCTAATAGCAAGAGATCAGAAGAGCCGCTCGATCTTGGTTCTTCTTGATCTCTCTGCAGCGTTTGACACCGTGGACCATGGGATGTTGCTGGATCACCTGCGGCTACTTTGTGGACTGTCAGGGACAGTCCTCAGATGGTTCCATTCTTTCCTCACAGGCAGAAGTCAAAGGGTAGTTTCAGGGATTTTTTTCTTCTGCCCCCTTTGCTCTGTCTTGTGGGGTGCCGCAGGGCTCTGTGCTTTCTCCCATGTTGTTCACGGTGTACATGCTACCGTTGGGAGACATTATAAGGCATTATGGGCTGAGTTTTCACTGCTATGCAGATGACACTCAGCTCTATATGTCCTTTGTACCCGAACAAAATGATGCTGTCTCGGTTTTTAACAACTGCCTCGCTGAGATTCAGGATTGGATGAGTGCGAACTGGTTGAGGTTAAATCCGGATAAGACTGAGGTATTAGTCATTGACCCGGGTCATTATGCAAAGAAGTTGACTCCTGGGGTCCCCTCTGGTCTTTTATTAGGGGATACCCAGTTGAGACCTTCTGAACAGGTGTGAAATCGGGGCGTTATTTTTGACAGTGCACTGACACTAAAAATGCAGGTGTCGGCCACTGTCAAATCTTCCTTTTTACCATCTGAGGAATATCGCCCGGATAAAACATCTTGTTCCACATGATGACCTTCCTGTGCTGGTTCATGCTTTTGTTTCTTCCCGTCTTGATTACTGTAATGCTTTATATCTAGGGTTGCCGGGGGTAGATCTCTGTCGCCTGCAGCTGGTGCAGAACGCGGCAGCTAGGTTGCTGACAGGGCTACCAAGAACTTGTCATGTCACACCTGTGCTGCGCGAGCTGCACTGGCTGCCAGTGCAATGGAGAATCACCTTCAAGGTCGCATTGCTGACCTATAAGACCCTACATGGCCAGGGACCAGGCTACCTGCAAGATCTCCTTTGTCCCTATCATCCTCTCCGCCCACTCCGCTCCACTGGTGAGGGATTTCTAGAGATTCCCAGGCTCTGTTATAAATCATCTGGGGCAAGGACTTTTTCCTTTATGGCCCCGACCCTGTGGAATTCTCTACCTCGTCAGATTAGAGAGTGCCTGTCCGTGGAAGCATTTAAGAGATCCCTGAAAAGTCATCTATTTTTGCTGGCATTTGGTTAGTTTATTTTATGGTTATTTTACTGTTCTTACATTTTTATTTATTAGTGTTGATGTTTTATCTCTGCTTTGTATTAGCGCTTTGATTTTTTGAAAAGCGCTTTATAAATAAATTTTGATTTGATTTTTGATTTGATTCCATAACTTTGGATACAAGTCTAAAATCTCCCCAAGCTTGGGTGGGTTACTGCTTTGTGGTAACTGGACAGCAGCAAGTAGGCCAAAATCAACTGGATCAATATGAATGTTTAAAAGAACTTGAGCATCTCTGCCCAAAATGTTGACACCCTTTTCTGAAACCAGAGAAGTTAAAGATATACCAGGAGAGTCAGTCCTGCGTGCCAACGTGGTAAACCAACCCAGTGGCTGAATTGACTGCCCTTCAAATGCATGCAGCTACTTATTACAAGGAGACAACGGTGGCTTATCCAGATCAGGCCATGTTTGATGGTTAATAAAAGTATCTGGGGAAGTACAGTCTACCATTAAATGCAACTGATGCCTCAGTTGTGGCAACTGAAGCAACACATAGAAAGGAGGAACATCTTTAGTCTGCATTTGTGGTGCAATAGGAACCACTGCACTGTCTGTGCTTTCTGAACTGATCACTGCAGTTCTCCTGCTTCTACAAACTTTAGCCATATGACCTTGACGTTTATAGGCATGACACTGAACTTCTCTGAATTTGCACTGGTCCCTGCTATGCTGAGAAGACCCACATGATGCACATTTGTACTGGTCATGCAGTTTGGGTGGAGTGGTTGAATTTTTATTTGCAAACAGTGGCTTAGACTTAGATTTGAGCTGTTTAAATTTGGGGTTTACTGCAGTTACTTGTACCTCATTTTTAGTGTTCATCTTAGCATGTGCTTCATTTTGTGTAGCCTCATACATTAGTGCCATCTGTAAAAGTTCATCAGCAGACTTCTTGACACTTACAGAAAGTAATTGCTAAATACAATGTTCATTATTCAACCCCATAACAAACTTATCAGCTAAATTAGATTCAAGATGCTCCCTGCTCCACTCATATGTGAGAGCTAAGCATTTGATCTCAGCCAAATAAGACTGTAATGACTGACCTGGTTTCTGCTGGTAACTGTAGAATTTATAATGTTCAGCCCTTGGAAAGTTGTTAAACTGTTTTGTACATTCAACTTAGCCTTTAGCTCTTGATATGACAAATCCTCCGTCCGGTCCAGTGCACACAGACTTCATAAAAGTTTGAAGGTTTCAATTCCCAAGAAAGTACAAACAGCAGCTCAAATAAGCTCACACTGCTGTTCATTTTTAGCAGCTTGTATGGCAGTATTAAGTAATAACCACTGATCAAACCATCTGGACCATGTATCCCAGTCTTTTCCTGTAAAAACCTCAAAGCTGGCTGAAGTTTTCATGATACTGCACAGTTCCAAATTGCTTACTTGCCTCCAATGCAGAAAGTCAGAAAATCGTGTAATTCAGTAAGCTGGAGCTGTTAAAATGTCCACCATCCTTGTCGCCAGTTTGTTGTATTTGGTGGCTGAAAATAAGTACCTTAAACACATCAGGGTCTTGGTAGAAAGAAAAACATGCCACACAGAAATCTAGGCCTGCACTGTTTACTTCCATTCAGCTCAGATACAGGGGGAACATTTCTCAACACACACAGGAAGACTCACACAGGAAGAGTTACAGTAAATGCATTCCTTAAAGCTGTACTACACATAACAGAGTTTAAGGTAGGAGAAGCAGAGAGAGTGCAAGGGGGGTCTAGCTGGAATGGGGGACTAGCAAGAAAGAGGAAAAAAGAGTGCCATGTTTTGAGTGAAGAAGGTAGTAAAGTTAATAATTATCAAACAGGCTGTAAAACTGGTTCCTAACAATAGCACAATGATTAAGTAAGTTGCTGACAAAACAGGTTTAAAACTAGTCTAGGTAGAGAAAAAATAAAGTTTACAGAGGCAGAGAGCAAACATAGGTTAAAACTAATTTGGGCAGTTTTCAGAAGCAGTGAGCAAAAACAGATTTAAAACTAGTCTGGGCAAAGGAAAAAAAACAGGGACACTGGTTTACTGGGATTGAGAAAGGGCATATTCCATTTTGCACATTGTAAAAAATGGTATTGTTACTGGTGTCTGCTAAGCCAAAATCCGGTTTTACCGGTGTTTGGTTTTGTGTACTTTCTTTAACAATTTTTAACTCTGCTAACATGCATTTTAGCAATTTTGACCTCCACTATTGCACATCCTTCCATCCTTGTACCAATTTAAAGTTATTTTAGGTACAAGATGTAATGGCAGCAGCAACACTACAGCCCCTGTCCCTTAGGTGTGATGGCAGCAGTACTACGGTCATCATTCCTCATGTGTGATGGCAGTATCAGCACTATGGCCCCCATTCCTCAGTTGGGACGGCAGCAGGCCTACATTCCCCATCCACCAGTGGTGATGGCAGAATCACTACCACCCCCACCACTTCGGTGTTATGGCAGTAGCAGCAATGCAGTACACATCCCTCTGGGGTGATGGCAGTAGTGACAGCACTATGATCCCCTTTCAACACTCACACCACACATGCACAAGTTACAAATGACTTGATCTCTTTGCTTGTTAGAACTCAGATGTGAATTAATCTGAACCATCACCACTAAGGTGGACTACCTTTGTTTTTTCATATCTATAATTTAACTGCCTGAATTGGATATCTGCCTGTGACACCGCTGACCAGGGTTAGGGAACAGACTTGGGTGTTGGAGGGCCAGCTGATGGGTGAAGGCTTGAGTGTCCAATGACCACTCCCCTTCTCCTGAGAGGTAGGGTGGGTTCATGGCTCAGCATTTGCTGGTTCATGGTGGAGGCCAGAGGCAAGACAACACATCAGTCCTCACTGCGGGAGGAGTGTGATGGATGTCGGCTTGTGCCTTGACATCATGTAGCCTGTCAAGCTCCCAAGAAAATGGGAAAACACCCGCTGGCCAGCCGAAGGATGGCTGCTGGTCCTGCCATACACCAGAAGCCCCAGACATGTGTCCATTCTGACCCCTGACATGCACAGGATACACAGGAAGCTCTTTGAGGCAATTCTCCTCCCCTGGTAGCCTCCCACAGCGGTAGGCTCCCACTCAATGAAGGGTTACTTTGGGTTACCTTTTAGCACAGCAGTAAGGGTCAGTGGATAGTGGTCGGGACTCAGCAGCGGTGGTAGGGGGCCTTGGCAGGCCTGAAGGAGTGGATGGCCAGGGGGTAGGAGTAGCAAGAAAAAACTGCTTGAATTTGCTTCTTTGAAATAAAGTGTTTTCACCTAAAAAATCCACAAGTGATTAGGACCTTCAAATGGATTCATGCATCTCCCAGACATGTGGATGTTTTTTTTTTTTCTACCTGGTGTCCATTAAAAGGGTGTCTCCCAGTTTTCATGTCTTTGTTCAGATGTGAATTGAGCACTACTCTGCCCACCAGCATCCTATAGCCCCTGGGGTCTTACCTTCTGTATGTCATTGAATGTGCTTTCAAAATCCACTGGCCAAACATAAGTTTTCTTAAATACTTAACATTTGCTTTTTGTTGAAGCAGTCTATCAGAAAACATTTTGTTGTCACACAGACAGAACCAGCAGGTGGAAGATAAGGTGCAAATGATCCAAGTCACCTAAATGGGGTGCTAACTGTGAAGTCTTTTCATAAGTAGTAAGGCAGTTTCTTCTTTGTGAACATACTTTCATTCAGACTAGTTTTCATTCAAACAACTGAGGATTTTGGATGGCCCTACTGATTATAAACTTGAATAAGTTAGTTGGTAACAGTGATCCTGCATTTAGCAATCTATAACAGAGATGCTTATATGCAAAGAATACAATACAAACCTAACTAAAATCTAAAAACAAGCTTATAAAACATATCTGAATATTTATCTTTACCTACACAAAATCATTGCAGCCCAAGCAAAACTCAAGTAAATTACATGGTACCCTGACTACTATTCTATGATGTAGTAGACATATATTGGTATTTTTTTTTATATTCTTTGTAAAGCAGGTAAGGCCCACTAGGTAGAACTGTCTGTTTTAAGGAGTGACCTAGAAGCACTTGGGAGGTTAAGTGACTTGCTTGGATGCAAGTGGAGGTTGTGGTACTCAAACCCAAGTCTGCTGGATGTACCTAGTTCAATCACCATTTGTTACTCTAACCACTAAACATGGGTGGTTGAACTGAATGGCTGATTACACAAAGCAGTTCGGGTGATTTCCTTACTGTTTCTATATGCAGCAAAGCAGAAAGAATGCAAAGCACAGCAGCATTCATTTTAAGATGCTGAAATCTGGGTCGGCCCACTGGCGCTGCAGTAGCACTATTGCTTGCAATGCCAGCGACCCAGGGTCAGAAGCAAACTCGGGTTGCTGGAGATCTGGCCAAGGGAGTAGGATCGAGCACCTGGGGGACTGCTCTTCTCCTCCAAGGAGGAGGGTGGACTGCACGTTCTGCTTCTTTACCACCACCAGTGTGACCAAGGGTGGTGGTGCAGTGGTGCTGCAGAGTGATCAGGAGGGAGGGCGCTAGCCAGGATCTGGAGCAGTGGCATGTCTCTATGTGACCTACCTCCTTGGATCTCTAGTGCCGGTGCCCTCAGGGACAGAGGCCAGAAAACCAGGAACAATCACCCCACACTGGCCACTGGCAGAAGGGACTCAGGTGCCCCAGACTTCATAACCAGGCTCCATGAGGGACCCACTGGGCTGCCCGACACAAACTAAGGGAGTGTGGAGGGGTGACCTAGGGTCCCCTCCCTTCCCACCTGGGGGGGTACAACCCAGGCAGGATAGGGGCAGGCCCACAGGAGCTCCTGAGCATTATCTGGGGGTAAAGCTAGGGGATACCAATGCTGTGAGAAGGGGACATAGAAAGAGAAAATAAAAAAAATTTAAAAAGATACTGAAATCTTAGAGATTCTGTGTAGTGACATGCAATTTCCGTAGGCACCGGTACAAGAATTCAAAATCCGCAAACCAAGCAGGATTCTGTGATTGTTACCGGTGTTACCGTTAAAAATGGAAAACCAGGGTCCCTGAAAAAAAATTATCAGAAGCAGAGAGCAAAACGAAGCATAGCTAAAATAGTTATTACAGGATGAAGCATAGCTAATTAATTAATTAATTTTAGGCTGTAAAACATCACATCAGCTCAGTGATTATTAGCTGTAAAAATAGGTTCCAACCTAATAAGGAAACATCAGCAGAAAAGTATAAATGGGTACAGTTAAAGGTCAACTTCTATTCCAGATAAATTACTGTGTGAGGAGCAGAACAGGTGCCGAAAATAAAAAAAAAAAAAATAGCCTTTGTTGGAGCTGGAGGGGGAGCAGCCAATCAGTGCTTGACTGTGTCTGGCAGGCTGAGTTCAAACCCACTATGGGAAGTATCTGAGGGAGCATACCTGTTGTTGGCTTCTTGGGGTCTGGGGAGGCGGTCAGCCGCAGATAATCAAATTGTCACAACCACCAGGAGGTGAGGGAATTTGTTGTTGGCTTCTTGGGATCCAGGGAGGCAGTTTCCTGCATCTATCTTCTTGCCACCACCACCAAAGTAAAACCTCCCCAGTGCTCCTGGGCCTCTTTGTGGGAAAAACCGGGTCCAGAGAGTTGGGGGAGGCCCAATAGAAGCCCCAAAAGGGTTTAATTCAAGAGCACAATAGCACTAGGAATTGGAGCATGAATAATTCAGTCAGGCTCATGAATATTAATGAACTGGCTTGCTGCATTAGGTTGACGGTGTTTTGGCAGCAGCGACAGGCTGCCAGTAGAATTAAAATGTAAAACTCTGTAATGGTGTGAGAGGGCAGGGGGGCTGCTATAGATCTGTGGGGGGGGGGATAAATAAAGTGTTAAATGTGGCTGCAATATATATTTGAAAGTGGAACTTTGCTGGGACTGACAAAGTAGTAGCCATGTTGTTCACATCTAACCCCCTGCCCCAGCCAATCAGAAGGCAGGATTGTTCAAAGGTGTTATGTGACTGCCAAATGGTCTTTTGGGAACAAAAGGAGGGCTAATTCTAGGTGCCGTTTCAAGGGACCAATAGGGCATCGAAGGAGTTTAATGAAAATTAATTTTCCCAGTTGAACAAGTGTTGCAGCCAGTGATAAAAGACGAATGAAGAGCAAAAGGGTCTTTGGCTGGTGGTGAGAGCCTAGCCAGGATCAAGCAGGAAGGAAATGGGACTGATTGTCTGTTGAAAGAGTTCTTTGGCTGGAGATGAGAGCCCAGTCAGAATCAGGTCTTTGGCTGGTGGTGAAAGCATGGCCAGGATCCAGAAGAAAAGAATGTTTGGGGCTTGTTAGCCCTGTAGGACTGTGCATTTGCTCCTCAGCCTCGTAGGCCAGAGTTTAGGACAAGCTGCACTGAGCCTGCAATCTAGTTAGCCCCAGGGGATCACTGAGGAGGTTCCCTGAGTAAGAGTGAGAGTGAATCTGTGGCCAGTGAATGTTGCTGCAGTGAAGTGAGATTTTGCTCCAGAGAGAGAGACTGATGGAGGTGGTGCAGTGAAATGGAATTTTGCTCCAGAGAGAGAGAGCCCATGAGAGTGGAACCTGTGGCTATCAGAGGTGCTGTAGTGAGGTGAATTTTGCTCCAGAGAGGAGCCAGTGATATTTGAACTTGTGGCTGGGGAAGGAAGACCCAGCAGTGTGAGTTGCAAGATTTCTGAGGGTTGTCCAGATGAAGTGGACTGTTCTGCCATGCAGAAAGTGGATTGAAAATTATAGTTGCGCTTCAGAGACTATAAAGGTCGCTACCTAAACTATACAGTGTCTGCTAATTGAGAAACTGTGATTGACAGTGTGGTTCCACTAGCTGGGTAGTTGACGTGTACCCGGACAAGGAGAGAATCCTTTGAGAAGAAGAGGTGGAGAGGCCTGCCAGGTGAAGACTGCCTACAAAGGCACCCCATGGGTGAAGAATGGAGAGGCTTGACAGGTGAAGATCGACTTTCATCTTTGCTTCGGCTAGTGGCTTTGTGTTGCAACAATAACTCCTAATACCAGCATGGTATTGTGAATTCAAGTATCTGCAAAACCCCTTGAGAATCTGCAGAACTTTAAGTCCCTAGCCAAGAAAGCATTTGAAGTGATCTGCTGCTGCTCTTCTTGCTAAGCTAATATATGAATCCTCACCGTCCCTTCTGCTTATCACCCTATCCCTGTCTCCCCACCAACCACCCAGCCTAACCTCTCACCCATCTGCCCCACCCACCTGTTATTCCTACCGCAACACCCCTTTACCCATTCTGCCTCCTAGCACTTCTTCCCTTCCTCCTCCTCCTCCTCCCTGTCTCCCTACCCCCTCCTCCCATACCCCAGTCACCTCCCTCCTCTAGACCCCCTCCATGTACCCCCATCTCTATGCACAATATTCCTGTCTTGCTGAACCTACCACCCTCCTCTTCCCCCACCTCCCTGTCTCCCTACCCCCCTACCCCTACCCCAGTCACCACCCTCCCCTAGACCTCTCCCTGTACCCCATCTCAGTGCAAATATTCCTGTTCCTCTGAACCTACCACCCTCCTCTGTGATGTCATCTACAGCCCCATGTTTTCACTTTTTTATTTTTTTCCTTTTCCTTCTGCCCCCAGTGAAGACTTGTCTCACTCTGTGTGTATCATCTACGTGCACATTAGTGCAGTTAGTTTTTGTTATGTAATGTATCAGTTATTTGCAACAATCCAAGTTGTATCTTATCATTGCCATTGCTGTTTACTTGTGCTACCCAAATCTGTTTTGTATGGATCATGTACGTCATTTTATTGTTTGAAATCTCCAGGACCTCCTTGTAAATGAGCTTGCTCAATTGAGTAATTCCTCTAATAATAAACTTGAACTTGAACTTAAGTACTCCAGGCTGTGGCTTTGTGGAAGTCTTTTCAGGTAGTGGTCTAATCAGAGAGAACAAAGGGGTTAATTCCTGGGCAGGACTGTGCCAAGATGAAAAGTATGCCCAGGCAAAAGTTTAAAAGTTTTGCATTTGTGTTAACGTCATTTGGGCCCTGACGATAGATCCCCTGCATCATTTGCTTCATCGGTGTGGTACCCACCTTACGGACTCTATAGACTTTTGGGCAGCTTCCCTCATGAAAGTTGGGTGGACCAGTGGGTGGGAGGTGTGGTTTACTGAGGCCAAAGTGTTCCAAAGTTTGTTAAAGTTGTTCTGCTATTTCTCTTTTTTTCCCCTCCCCAAAATAAAACTGTTAAGTGTTAATGTTACACTCTGGTACAGTGCCTTTTTGTGAAAAGAGGAAAAATTGTTGTTTGGTGGGGAAGGTACTGTGGGGGCAGCTACTATATTTTCCTGTGGTGTGTTAAACCTGCAATTTAATTACTTGCTTACCATATCACTACCCCAGGTGGAGGCACCGAGCGCATTTATTATTCCAGTACCACGTGTACTTCAAGAACCCAGGCCAGTCCCCTCGAGGTGTGTCCAGGAAGGACTCGAGGGCCCCAGAATCAGACAAGGTGAGTCTGAAAGGGGCTGTGGGCTCCAAGGGCTGTGTTACATTCCTTTATGCCTATCCCATGCATTCTTGAACCCTACCACTGTTTTCACCCCCACCATCTCTTCTGGAAGACTGTTCGAGGAATCCACAACTCTTTCTGTGGAGTAATTTCTCACACCTCTCCTGAATCTACCCTTCCAACTTCTTATCATACCCCCTTGTCCTTGAGCACTTTTTCTCTGAAAAATACTTCCCTCCTGTACCTTATTTACCCACGTGAGGTATTTAAAGGCCTCAATCATATCCCCCCTCTCTTTCCTCTATTCCAGGCCCTTAAATTTCATATTTAGGCCCTTAAATTTCTCCTTGTAGGGCTTCTGATGCAGACTCTGCATCATTTTAGTTGTCCTCCTCTGGACTACCTCCACTCGGTCTATGTCGTTCTGGAG
Organism: Neoceratodus forsteri; assembly: GCA_016271365.2. Taxonomy (NCBI): domain Eukaryota; kingdom Metazoa; phylum Chordata; order Ceratodontiformes; family Ceratodontidae; genus Neoceratodus; species Neoceratodus forsteri. The sequence goes on along the minus strand of CM057455.1, from coordinate 823,656,271 downwards.
ATGTGGTCTCCAGAACTGGACATACTACTCTAGGTAGGGTCTACTAGCGATCAATCCAGAGGCATTACTACCTCCCTCTTTTGGCAGGTGATACCCCTTCCCTATGCATCTCAGTGTGCCACTAGCCCTCCCAACTGCCTTGTTGCACCACCTGGCCACCTTTAGGTCATCTGATATGATCACTGCCAGGTCTCTTTCCGGCTTGGTGGTTGTCAGTACCACTCCTCCCATTTTGTAATCTGCCCCTGGGTTAATGTACCCCAAGCACATTACTTTGCACTTTTTCACACTGAAACCCAGCTGCCATACCCTTGACCACTCCTTGAGTTTTCTCAGGTCTCTGCTCATCCTTTCCACACACACACACACCCTCCAGAGTGTCAACCGTAGTGCAGATTTTGGTGTCATCCACAAAGAGGCAGACCTTCCCTTCCAACTCCTCTGCAATGTCACTTATAAAGACATTAAAGAGAACCGGTCCCAGCACATGGTCCCTGAGGCACCCTGCTGGTCACCATTATTTCCTCAGAGTGAAGTCTGTTTACAACCACCCTTTGTCACCTATCCCCTAACCAATTTCTTATCCAGTTTACCACCTTTTGACCCAATCCTTAGCTACCTAGCTTACTTACTAGTCTGCTTTGTGGAACAGTGTCGAAAGCCTTAATGTACTCTAGGTAGGCCATGTCTACCACTCCAATCTGATCTAAATCCTTTGTCACCCAGTCAAAAAAATCTATCAGGTTTGTCTGATATGACCGTCCCCCATGAAGCCAAGCTGCCTCAGGTCTTATAACCCACTAGATTCAAGATATTCCACAATCCTTTCCTTCAGCAGTGATTCCATTACCTTCCCACCACCAATGTCAGGCTGACTCACCTATAATTGCCAACCTCCTCCCTGCTACCACTTTTGTTAAGTGAGACTACATCTGCCCTCCTCCAAGCCTCTGAAACCACTCCTGTTTCTAATGAGCTGTTAAATAGGACTGCCAGAGGTGCAACCAATACCTTCCTGAGCTCCATCAATACCCTTGGACACACACCATCTGGCCTCATTGCTTCATCTACTTTCAGATTAGGGAATCCCTTCACAGCACTCTCCTCTGAAAACAAACTAGTGTCCACCTTCCTCCCTCCCTGCTATACTTCTATTACTTTTTTTGTTTCCCTTCCCCTTCTCCTTCCTCTGTGAACACTGAACAAAAATTTTTGTTCATGATGTCTCTTTCCTGGTCCTCTTCTGCACAATTCCCCTCCTGGTCCTCCTCTGCATAATCCCCCCCTTCCCTTTTTAATCTTAGATCCTACCCCTGGTCTTCATCCTTTTGCTTACATACCTAAAACATGTCTTGACCCCCTTTGTCACCTCCTGGGCTATTCTGTATTCAGTTTTCACCTTTGTGCTGCTTATTGCTTTCCCTGCTTCCCTCTGTTTCCCTGATACACCTCCCTATCCTCCTCCTTCTGCATCTCCTTATACCTTCTGAATGCTACCCTTTTAGCCTTTACCTTTTCCGTCACTTCTTTTGAGAACCATAGGTTGGCAGGGGCTGCAGGACTAACTGACCAAACTGGTGGAGTGATCGGAAGTGTGGCAGTTGGGGTTCAATGCGAAAAAGTGCAAAGTTCTACACTTTGAAGCAACGAACCCAGGGAAGGGTTACCAGCTGGGAGGGGTGCAGCTAGGTTCCACTGAAGAGGAGAAGGATCTAGGGGTGGTTGTAACGGGAAACATGAACAACACAGAGCAGTGTAGGAGTGCAGCAGCAAAAGCCAAGAGGATGCTGGGTTGTATTCTAGTTTATTGAAATGTTTCACCAGGAAGGCACACTGAACAACAAGTTGCTTATCTCCCAGTGTGACCCAGGGGGAGAGGGAATAGGAAAAAAAACATATCAGTACCCACACTGGGTGTTTACAATACAAAAACACAGCAATTGGCAGGTGTACAGGAAAAATACACTGGGTGTATACAGTACCTTATAATAGCACAGCAATAGCAGGAGTGAAGGCTACAATATACAGCATGGAGGATCTGTAAGAGACTGAACATTTAAAGTGCAAGTATGATGTACATAAGTGCAGTTGGCATTAGTTATGTCACTGACACTGCTAGGGGTGAAGTGCTAGGGAGTGGAGAGGGTATGATACCTTAAGAATTTGGAAAACAGTTGTAGTTGGAGGAGAGTAAATTATGAAGGGCAGTAACGAGGGAATGGAAGGATGAGGAGTGATGAATTTTTTGGGGGGAGGATGTTTCTTTGGGAAACAGTGAATAAAAGTAGATTGGCCTGTAAGAGTAGAGCAGTGGGGGATGGTAAAGGTATGTGAGTCAATAGATCTTGGGGAGTGAGCGGGAGGAGGAGATTGTATCACGAGAGGGATCTCCTCCAGGAGCAAGGAGGTGATTCTGCCTCTCTACAGGGCACTTGTCAGGCTGCACCTGGAGTACTGTGTGCAATTCTGGTGCCCATATCTGAAGAAGGATGAAAAATTACTGGAAGGGGTACAATGCAGGGCAACAAGGATGATCCAGGGATTGAAGAACAGACCATACAAGGAGAGGTGGAGAGAGCTGAACATGTACTCCTTGGAGGAGAGAAAGGACCGGGAAGATATGATTGAGACCTTCAAGTACATAAAGGGGATAAACAAGGCAGGCACTGAAAGGATTCTCAGGCTGAGGAGGGGGAGAGACACAAGAGGGCATGGCCTTAGATTGGAGGGGAGAAGATTCAGGATGGAAATGAGGAGACACTTTTTCATGGAGAAGGTCTTAGCAGAATGGAATGCTCTACTGGAGGAGGTGGTAGCCTGTAAAACAGTGGGTAGTTTCAAAAGGGGATGGGACAAGGTGAGAGGGAGGTAATTGGAAAGGGGAGGGAGGGTGAGGCAGCTGCAAGGTGAGGGTGCTAGCTGCACACTTAAGTAGACTTGATAGACTAGGTGGCCTATTTCTGCTGGCAAATTCATATGTTCATGTCTCTTTTTCCTCTTGCTTTTGCTCACTTGCTTGACACAGAGGTTTGCTGCTTTCCCCATGACCCTCTTTAGCTTTGCCCACTATTCATCCATCCCACCCAGTTCATCCCTCCACCAAGTCATCCTTAAGGCATTCAGCCGTCTTTTTAAAATCTGTCCTCCTGAAGACCAGGACCCTTGCCCTCGTGCAGTTCAATTCCACAGCCGTCCTTATACTAAACAACACTGTACAGTGATCGTTGTTCTCCAGGTGGCCTTCTACTATGATGTCTGCAGCACTTTCCCTCTTAGTGAGTATCAGGTCCAGTATTGCCCCATCATGAGTGGGTTCACTGACTAGTTGCCTGAGGAATGCCCCTTGCAGGGAGCCCAGGATGTCCCTGTTTCTAAGTTCTAGCTGAAGCTGCAGCTACGAGGTTACAATTTACAACTGGCAGATTTAAGTACCCCACCAGCAGAACCTCCCCCTTTTCTGCTGTCTTGCTAATAGCTTCCACCAATACTTTATCTAACTCCTCCCCTTGTGACGGAGGTCTGTAGATCATGCCAGTGTGTGAATAGAGGCTCAGTTCCCCATCTCTAGAGTGATCCACAGTACCTCTGTTCCCCCCTGTATTCCCTGAATCTCCATTGCTTTTATGCCTTCCATCACATAAAGCACCACACCTGCCTCCTTTCCTTCCCACTCTGTCCCTCCTGAACAGAGTATAGCCTAATATTTACATGTCCCAGTCATGATTTTCAGTGCATCCTGACTCGGTAATGGCCACAATAAGCAGGTCAGCCTCTGCCATTTTGGCCTCTAGATCAGGAATCTTATTTTCTAGACTTCTAGCATTTGTACATATGGCCTTCCAGATTTTGTTACTACTCTACTTGTTATCTCCTTTCTTGCCTTTTTGCCCTCTTCTCCCCCTTCCCCTTTTTATTGCTTCCATTCCTAACCCCCTTCATTTCTACTGCTCTGCTTCCTTTATTAATTTCCAGCCTGGAGGATTCCACTCCTCTCGGGTTCTTCCTACTTTCTACTTCAGCCTGTGGGGTGGGGGTGGGGGGCAGGGGGCAGTTACACAACATCTCTAGCCACAAGTGAGCTATATGGCTTATTTCATTACATACCATTGCATATTTGATTTATACAACATATGTAAACTGCTTTCAAATAAATTATTAAACCTAAAATAAACTTTGTAATGAAGGATCCTTCCAATCCATTATTAACATTACTTCAGAACTCTAAACAACATGGAATGATGCGACATTTCAGTTCACAGAGTTATAAGGCTTTTGCCTTCCCTCCAGCAGACTTGTATTTATCCATGGAACAGACATGGTCGGCAGAATTAAATATACCCATTGCCAGAAAACAATGGGAAAAAATCTCTCACACAACATAAAATCATCCTCCATACAGTGAAAAGAGTTTGCATACAAGTCCACAGTTAGATATTTTCACATACCGAGTTTGGCGACCAAATATGGGCAGGTACAATCTGGAGCCTGTTGGAGGGCATAGGAGGAAGCAACTGCAACAATTCACATATTTTTTGGTTATGCCCTCACCTGAAACATTTCTGGAGAAATATAGAACAAGAATTAGTAAGACTCTGCATGGATTTTAATAACCTGAGCCCACAGCTAGCCATATTTCTTTACTACCCAGCAGGATGATTTAATAAACACCAGAGATATTTTATTAATATAGCACTAACAATGGCAAAAAAATAAAACATCAGAAAATTATGGCTGCAACCCCTAACCCCAGCAGTAGAACAATGGACTGACGTAATGAAACAAATCTACACGATGGAAACAATTACACATAAACTTAGGTAGCAGGTGGAACTTTTTAATAGTATGTGGCAAGGATGGATTATACTGTACATGTTACAAGCAGTATACCTGCCTTTGTTCCTTAATCCTCAGGAGAAGATGCCTAAAAGTACCTAATATGAATGTAAATCTGGTGATAGAGAAAATGTTTTTGTTATTTATATTAACAAAGGTAATGCTTCAGACAGCCAGTTAGAAAACGGGGATGAGTCCAGACAAACATATAGTTGAAAGTCTATAAATATGACATAGTTATTGGATATTTAAAATGGACATAAAGCTGAGACTTGGGGGACAAGATCGGTCTTGCAGGTCCTATAAAAATTAATTTGTGTATCACATACCTGTATCTTTCAGAGGGTCACTGTTATATGTTGAGTATTGTGAACTGTCCTTTTTGTTTGAAATAAAAAAAAAAAATTGTACAAAATGTAAAAAGTGACACTTGGTTCAATAGCAAGAACAATAATAAGAACTACAGTATGACAAATGACCACATGTACAACTGCAATTAAAAGAGTATCAAAAATGTAATGGTACCTCGCATCTGAGAATAAATATCTGAGCATGCTCAGTGTAACCAACATATGCTAAACAAATTTTTGATCATGCTCAGTGACCAATAATCATATTTTGCTCATATGGTGGTAAATGCATGATTTAGCTGCAAGCTTAGTAGTTTACAACCATTGTATAATCATGCTGTCTTGGTGTTAGTTTTTTTTTTTTCGTAATTGATTTTCTGAAGTTTAGCTTCACTATAATGGAGTACTGAACCAATCAGAGAGCAGCCTTCACACTGTTGATAATATCACAATTGCCTAGTGTAGCAATGAAGCCAATATCTGAAACCAAAGCAAAGCAGTTCAACCTTCACACAAACAGGAGGTTTCAAAGCTATTACCAGTAAGCTGATGTTGCATAACTTGAATGTACAATGGTCTGACTGAAAATACTTAGTTTATCATCATTTGTGGGGGAACATGACATGCATACCTCAGTTGTGGCTCTGCCACTTGTGAGTTATGGTCATGCCTCCACATACTTGATGATAAAATGCACATTTTAAGTCAGATAATTGTATATTCCCTATATGTATCACTTAAATGCTCCCTTTAATTTGTTCACTAGTGTGCCTGTACTTCTCACTTGGACGTGGCATGGATGGAATCCATGTGGTTACTGTATGGTAACCTCATAGCTTCCAGCCCAATTAAGAGGCTGGGTTTCCTCCCCCCTCCATTTCCTTTTTTCATTCTGTCCCCTGTCCTGAAAATTGGGGCTACTGCAGCTGCATTCTTCCTCAGGCTTGGAAGGTGTCCAAACAGTAGCCTTCACAACCAACACAATGCTGTTCCTCGGTCAGAGGGCACAGGGGTGCATGACAAGTATCCCATGCCTTCCTGCTACAGGAACCAAGTGCCACACTTCCATGACATGTCCTCCTCCACTCTTCTTAAGTTGGAATGGAGCTTTTTTTATGTTTGCCATGCATGCACACACAGCGAACATCTTGTTAGGAGAGGACTTGAGGGGTGTGACGCTGTCAGTCTAATTCAGAGTGGTCTGCAAGGGGCTCATCAATGTCACACCAATCATCAGCCAGGCTGATCATAACAGTATTCTGGCTTGCTGTGCAGAAACATTGTGTATTTCAAAGGAAAGAGCAGACTCAATCATAGGTCAGCTCTTTCATTTGATCTATGCCACCCAGCAAGCACAGCTGATCTGTCAAGATCAGCCTGCTGAGGATCCTGCAGCAAAGAAAACTGTTAGTCCACGTCTGTTGCTGGCACTGCTTTAACTGTCCCCTCCCACCCAACCCTCCTGCTTAGCACCCATGACCCCACCCCGAAAACTCACACATAAATAATACTGGCACTGGGGGTGCACAATCCCCCAGTGTCCACCGGAAATAAAGAAAACCATCTCTCATAGTTTTTTTAAGGGACAGTGTCAGATTCAATGCAAAGTAATGCACCTGGGAAATGAAAATCCAGGAGAAGAGTACGCAATAGCAGGGGAGGTATTAACAACAACAATAATGGAAAGGGATCTGGGTGTAGTCATATAAGATGACCTAAATTTGGGTAAGCAATGTGAGAAGTCAGTAAGGAGAGCCAGGGGAATACTGGGATGCATAGGAAGGGGCATCACAAGTAGAAAAAGGGAAGTGGTTATCCTTCTGTACAGACAGTTGGTTAGACCCCATCTGGAGAACTACGTGCAGTTTTGGAGACCCCATCTACGCAAGGACATAGACAGGATGGAAGCAGTCCAGAGGAGGGCAACTAAAATGGTGAAGGGTCTGCATCAGAAATCGTATGAAGAGAGACTGAGAGAGCTTAATATGCACACCCTTGATGAAAGGAGGGACAGGGGGGACATGATAGAACCTTTTAAGTACCTCAAGGGAATCAACAAAGTCCAGGAGGGTAGCATCTTTCAGAAAAAAAACTGTGTAAGAACAAGGGGGCACAATTTAAAGTTAGAAGAGGGACAGCTCAGGGGTAATGTGAGGAAATTCTTTTTCATGGAGAAGTGGTGGAGGCATGGGCCACTCTTCCTGGAGAAGGTTATGGGGTCTAAAACAGTGGGAATTCAAACATGCATGGGACAGACATAAGGCAATTATAGTGGGGGTTGCAGGAAGTAGGCTGTTGGTTAACTAGAATCTGCAGCTTATCCAATAGGAAGGGAAATGGGCAGACTGGGTGGGCCAAGTGGTCCTTATCTGCTGTCAAAGTCTATGTTTCTATGTTTCTATGTGTCAATTTCTTTCGCAATTTGGTACGCCTACCGTATCACTTATGCATCTGCCAATTCTAAGAACCCACACTACGTATTCTAATACAGGATTTATATAGTAAGCCCACTTTTTATGTATTTGAATAAAAAATGAATTGTGAGTGGTCCACCCTGAAGTCCCACTGACTGATGCTCCCATGCATCCACACTATTCTGTGGCACCAAGCCGTTAGTAAACTCATGCATGAGAGAGGTTTTAACATTTTTAAGTGTATAAAAACAAAAAGTACAGTGCCTGTTTCTGTGTTGCATCATGAGTTACCAACATGATTACCTTCTTAAAATAAGTGTTCTAATATGGCTTATTTTCATTTGAAATCTGAAGCCACGACTCTGAAGCAGATGCTCATGCTCCGATTCATGGCTTCTGTTTTCAAATGGAAATAAACCAAGTTAGAGCAGAAGGTAATCACTTTGGCAAACTCATAATACAACACAGAAAAAGGAACTGAATTTTTTATGCACTTAAAGATGCTCAAAACTCACTCATGTAGGAGTTTACCCAAGGCTCAGTGCCATTGAACAGAGTGGATGTGCAAGAGCATCGGCTGGTGAACCTTAAGTGTGGACTGCTCATGATTAATGTTTTGTCTGGCCTTACTATGTAAATCCCTGATCAGCATATGCAGCGTGAGCTCTTACAATGTGAAGATGCACAAGTGATACTGGAGGTTTACCAAACTGCAAAGAAGCTGACATTGTACCTTAAATATAGATAATAAAGCCTATAAAAAAGAAAAATGGCCATCTGTGTTTCTTTCTGCCACCCTTTACCATCCACAAAAACATAACACTGACACTGGGGTTGCATAATCCCTCAGTGTCCACCTGAAATAAAGAAAACAGTCCCTCATAGGTTTATATATATATACTGTATATATATATATACACACATACATACACACACACACACACACACACACACACACGTACATATATACACATACATATACATATATACATATACATATGCATATAATATATAGATACATAGATACATAGACAGTGTCAGCAGATAAGGGCCTATGGCCCACCCAGTCTGCCCATTTGAGCTTGTAATTTCAGTTTGTTTTCCTAGAAGTCTGTTGTCCCTTACCCCTGACCTCCTGAATTCCTTTATGTCTATCCCATGCATTCTTAACTCCCGTGATTGCTTCAGCCCCCACCACTTCCTCTAGCAGGGTGTTCCACTTGTCCACTACGTGTTCTATGAAGAAATTCTTCATCATGTTTCCTCTGAATCGTCCTCTCTCCAACTTCATCCCATGCCCTCTAGTCCTGGAACATCTTTTTCGCTTAAAAATAGTGTATTCCTGCACCCTGTTCCTCCCTGTAAATACATATATTATAATGGCACAGTAGTGCCACTGTAGTTAAGGTTGAGTACCCCATTTAAGGTTAAATCTGAAATTTGGCACTTTAATAACTTTGCCACTGTATGACAGATTTGCCTGAAATTTGGAATGCACAATCTGGTACCGTACATGTCTGGATCTAGCAAGTTGCTTTATGGTCGGATGTACGATTGCAGAGCTACAGAGCACCACAAAATGTATAAATTATGTGTTTTTGCACGTTTCTTTGCTCGCACTGACAGGTCACATGATCAGTCTGAAAACTTCCAGGAACATGCAGCCAGGGTCCCCGATGTGCCTTTTGAAGATTTCGTGAAAAAATATTAAACAGTTCAAAAGTTATTCAAAAAACACTGAATCCCATTATAGTCTATGGGAAACATTAACAAAATATGCAAGTGTCGCAAATGCCATTTTTACTGTTGCAAATGACCCTTTTACTTTCACAAATCAGCCATTTTTATTTCAGTTAGTGGTCAGAGAAATGCTTGGCATTTAAATTTGGGACCCTCTAGGGACACAGTTATTGTTGTGTTCACCTAATCGGGACCTGAGGATGCTAGCCATGTCTTTGTCTGGGGTAAAGCACCCCAGAAATATGTTTTTCAAATTTTTTTAAAAAGTAAGATCAGAAAGTACTTTCGCAAATGCGACACTTTCATGATTTTTTTTGTGAAAGTGTCATTAGGTGTGAAAGTAATTTGCAAAAGTATGCCCTAAACAATAGGACATCTTTGTCACCCTGCAGCAAAACAGCACTTTGGTCTTTTGGGCTCACATTTTGAGGGAAAACAGCCAATATCCACAAATATGCTTTTTTTAATTTTTTTTTATTTTATTGAAGTTTTGGAATTACAATCCTTTGAGTCAAAGACTCTTTTGCAAAGGCTCCACGTCGATACAAAAATGGACACATCACTTAAGACAATTTTGTAGATAGCTCACTAAGCAGAACATCACATTAAGACAAATTATACATGGATGATTTACAGTATTTAATTAGTATCACTAGGGTTGTTAAGGACCCTAGGTTGTCGAGGTGAAGTAAGACAGGTTACTGTTTCGGTGGTTTGGTGCCAAAATATAACAGGGCTGCAAAGTTACGCCACTCTGAAGTTAATGATTTTTCCCATAAGATAACATTATGGCGTTTACCGCGCTTTTTAGATCCCGCATCTCAAAAAAGGTGTGAGATAAGGACTTTTCATAACAAAAATGCTGGGGGACTAAAGTGCAAAACTAGCCTTGATAGTCATTAATAATTTGAGATTTTAATTTTTTTCTATGGAGTACGGTTCCTGAGATATAAGCAATTTAGTATTCCAAGTGCTCATTTTCTGGTCTGACGGACATCATTATGGCCACATTCTTTATATTCACTGTGCTGCTGATTGCACCTTTTTGGGACAAACAGCATGTGCATTTGCATTACTGTTACCGTTAGCATTTGCGTTTACGTTTCCGCTTGCATTTCCATTACCGTTTGTGTTAGTGTTTCCGTTTGTGTCACCGTGTGCGTTACCATTTGTGTTTATGTTTCCACTTGCATTGCAGTTTATGTTAGTTTTTCTTTTTGCATCACCATTGGCATTACTGTTTGCATTTGCATTACTGTTACCGTTCTCAATAGCGTTTCCACTTGCGTCACCATGTGCATTACCATTTGTGTTTGTATTTCTGCTTGTGTTTACATTTCCATTTGCATTACTGTTTCCTTTGTCATCACCATTATTATTACCGTTAACGTTTTCGTTACCGTTTGTGTTATCATTTGCATTTGCATTTCCATTACCATTAGCATTTGAGCTTGATTTGCCGTTGTTGCTTGCGTTACTGTTTCCTTGTGTGTTGCTGTTACCGTTTGCATTTGCATTTGCATTTCCATTTGTGTTACCATTACCATTTGCATTACTATTTCTATTTGCGTTTATGCTTCCACATACCATTCACTATTTATGGTGCACATTCTCAAAAACAGGGGAAATTTATGGCAAAAAAATCAGTTTAATACATTGGTTAGGGCTTTTCCACAGTGACAAAAGTGAGAAAATTCAGTGTTAGTTGCCACCCTTGCACCGCCCACCCACCCCACCAACAGGCACTGGGGTGTGGCTGGGTCATCGGGCCTAACTCTCACCCTATTCTCCTATTCTTCACCACCTCAACTTATTTACACATGGAATGGGGTGAGTTAGGGCTAACAACCCAACGCACACCCCGATGCTTGTTGGTAGGGGGTGGGTATGGGTGCAAGGGTTGTAACCCTAACACCGAATCTCCTCACTTTGGCTCTGTGGAATGACCCTAACTGGTGCACTAAACCACATTTTTTGCCATGAGTGTATCTGTATATGTCTGTTTTTAAAACTTTGTAAAAAGAAAATTGTCCACCCATGTCTGTTGCATCGTTAGTCCCCCCACTCAACCCTCCCACTCAGCACCCACCACCCCACACCCTTCCAAGCCCTTACTCACCATCTGGGAGTCCAACGCCATAATCCTCTCTGGATCACAGACATATCTTCACTCTTCAAAGCCGGACTGTGAACTGAGGAAATCAAGTATGCGCTTCAGCGTATAGGGGTTTTGAACTTAGTGGCATAATTTGGCCATTTTCGAATATTTTTGCCCCCAAATTTTCAACATGCCTTTCTTGAGACCTCACCACATGATCAATGGCAAAAACATTTGGCAAATCTGTCCCCAGAGGCGATTTTGCAGTCACTGTGCAAATTCACATTTCCAGCAAGAGCTGAAAGTTGTTTCCACTCGTTTATGAGGTTGGGTCATAAAAAGGCTATGTTGAAAATTTGAGGTAAAAATATTAAACAACTACAAGTTATGAGCCTACATTGAAATTTATGAATGCAAGCTCAAAATTGGTAATTATCAGTAGTTTGACCCCATATTTTCAACATAGCCATTTCTTCACAGCACCCCATGAATGTGACAGCTGCCATTTTTCAAATCATGGCAAAATGTGTATTTGCACTTGTGGCACAAAAATCAACTTTTTGGCAGGATTTAAAAATCTTCTCCACCCTTGTTCATGAAGTGGATTCATAAGAAGGCTATGTGGGGTCACAAGAATGCTATGTTGAAAATTTGGGGTAAAAAATATGAGAAAACAACAAAGTTACGAATCTACATTGCCTACTTCAAGAACGCACTTACTAACTCCTGGGGAAATGGAACAGACTTCTGGAACAACATAAAAGAAGACACCGGGCAGAAGGGAAGATACACCCCCTCAGCTGTCAGCATTAAAGGAGACATAACACTCGACCCCAAAGTCATAGTGGACACCTTCAATACCGCCTTCATTGACCTCAGTTCTGTACTTCCACCAGACTTTTTTAATGAAATGGACGATCCCTTGCCCCTAACCACCACTGCCCCATCCACTCACCCTCCCTTCTACTTTAAAGCGGTCAAGATGTACCAGGTACACGACTATGTTTCTAAAGCAATCAGCAAGACCAGAACCAGCAATGACTCTCTTGACCTCAAACTTCTATCCCTCACACTTGATGAAGTGCTTAGACCACTGACAAGGATCTTTAACCTCTCCCTCAGCCTTAGCCAGTTCCCCGACAATGTGGAAATCAGCCACTGTAACCCCGATTCATAAAAGTGGTGTCAAAACAGCACCTGACAACTTCTGACTGATCGCCTTTTTTCCTCCTCTCTCTAAGGCCCTGGAGCGTATTGTCGCCAACCAGCTGACCAACTATCTACACAAGCACAACCTACTGAGCAGGCAGCAACATGGTTTCAAGAAGAGTCACAGCATCTCCACTGCACTGCTAGAATTCACCAGCACCATCCACCACTCTTTGGATAATGGGCAACTAACCGGTGCTTCCTTCATTGACTTAACTAAGGTCTTTGACACTGTCCACCACGGCCTCCTGCTTATCCAGCTCCAGAAAGTGGAACTGTCATCCAACTCGGCATCCTGGTTCATAAAATACCTTGACAACTGGTCCCAAAGAATGAGAATTGCCAACACACTCTCAGATTCCAGACCGGCCTGCTCTGGTGTCCCCCAGGGCTCCATCTTAGGTCCCCTCCTTTTCAGCCTGTTCCTGAACTCGCTTCCTGAATCCTGTCCTCAGCAAATCATTCTCTACGTGGATGATGCAGTTATCCTTACCTCCCACCATGATCCTCAACAACTGCAAAAAAACATCCAGCATGGTTTCACATCAGTTGAAGACTGGTTCATAAAACACAAACTGATCCTAAACCAGAAAAAAACAAAGTCCATGATCTTCAGCAGCCCTCAACACAAGCATAAACAGTTCCACCTCACTATCAAAACTAAGCAAGGAGTCATGTTCAAACAAGTACAATCCTTTAAATACCTGGGTATCACCCTTGACTCCCACCTCTCCTAAACTGCCCACATTAATACTGTGGCTAAAGCTGCTAATATCAGGATGGGTCTGCTGTTCCAGCACAGGAAACACCTAACCCCTGAAACATTAACAGTTGCCGTCCAGAGCTCCATCATCAGCATCATCGATTATGGACTAATTATCTACGGCTCCACCACTGCCTCCTCTCTCAACTGGATTTCTACCACCCTCAATAAAGCTTGCCGTCTCGCCACCGGATCACACCATCTCACCCATACCTGTGACCTGTACTCTCAAACAGGGTGGCTACCACTAATCAATTGCTTAAAATATCAAACCTGCATCACAGCAAAAAAAACAATGATGGGCAATGCCCTCCCTGGTGTCAGCTCTCTCCTCAAACTCAAGTTCAACAACTGCAACACCAGGAAGTCTAAACCCCACCTGCTGCAAATCCCGTGCTGTCACACTTCCCAAGGCAAAAGATCCTTTGCATATAGGGCACCCAGCTGGCTAAACAATCTCAGTAATGACATCACTGCCCTACCAACTATGGGTGCCTTCAAGACCAAACTCTGCCTCACTCTGCTTGCCTCCAGCTCCTGCGACTGCTATGACTAATCCCTTCCCCTTATTCCAGGCAGTCATTGGGTGCCCTCAGGACCTAGCACCACCTAGCTCTTCTTGCCTCCAGCACCTGTGGCTGCCATAACTAATTGTTTACTCCCTCAGGCAGCCCAGGTTCCTCTCTCTCTTCCTCTCCACTGACTGCCTTCTTCCCCACCCCCCCAGCATTTGCGTCACCACTGCCCAACTTATGCTCTTATCCTATCTACCTCTTGACAAAGCTGCCTCAGGCTTCTACACACCTACCACCATCTCACCTCCCCCCATCTCCCGCCCCTTCTCTCTTGCCCCTCCTGTTTCACTGTTTCCACCTCCCACGCCTCACCTGTCCTATATGTACCCACTTTCGTTTGTTCTCATGTAAGAAACCCCTGTAACATGGTACAACCTTGCTTTGTCATTGATTGCTCTATACTGAAATTGTAACTCCAAGACTGTACTCTCAGATGTGGAACCTTTGTAAAAGAGCCTCGGCTCAAAGGTATTCTGTAATCCTAGACATTAATAAACTAAACATTGCAATTTTTCAACACATGCTCAGAACTGTGGTAATTTTCAATATTTTGACCCCAACTTTTAAACATAGCCATTTTTGTACACTACCCCTTGAATGTGACAGCTGTCATTTCTGAAATCCTACCCAAAATGTGTTTTAACACTTGTGGTGCAAAATTAGGTTTCAGCAATTGTTTTATAAATAATACCTGTCATGCTCAAGAGTGGTCATAAAACGATTATGTTGAAAATGTGGGATAAAAATGAAAAAAGGTACAACAGTAATACCAGCGGTGAACAGTCAGCGTTATACAGTGGCAACAAAATTGTCTGGGCTCTGATTGGTCAGTGTGTGCCTGGGACAGTGATGTTAGCTAAGATTAACATTACTGTAGCAAGTCCAGGTGCACACATGACCTTCTCACATGTTCACACATGAAAAATACAGTATCACTCCACACACACTTACCTCCAAACTTCCAATCATATCATACAACCACCACCACCCACAAATAAAGTGTATCAGCACACCCTCAAAAGTACCCCCAAAACAAAACAAAACTGTAAAGGACAAACTGCAGTTCTGTCCATAACCTTTTTCAAACTTTGAGAGAATTTTGCAGAGCATTTGAAAGCATTTCTTTTGAAGCTTACTCCATTCATCGTCTCATAATTAACTTGATGCCACGTGGCCTTTAGAATTTCTAGGAGAAGCTAAAAACTACAGTCCCACACTGGCATATTGGCAGCATATATCTGCGCCTCCCAGATTACAGCACATGGCTTTCTTTGTTAACTGGGTAAGGTGCACTAGGCACAATGGCTGTTTTCAGGGGCAACCTAGCAGCTTTGGGTTGGTTAAGTGACTTGCTCAGAGTCACACTCTATGGAACTGGAGGTTGTATGAATTAAATCCAGGTCTGATGATGTGCCAAGTTCACTCACAGCTCATTACTCTAACCTCTAGGCTAACTTGGCATTCATTTTCCACACAATAAGTTATGGCCTAGTCATTTTCAATTGGTTATGAAAAATGCAAAGCAATCTTAGGGAGCCTTGGCTAAATTCAACAAAATATTTTCAGGCAATAGCGTACAAGCTTTACATACAGTGACTAATGCTTGACATCCAAATTTCTATTTTGAATGGAAATTTGGGAACATAAAAAGTTTGACAGTCTTAAAGAGGACAGGAAATTATTTCTAATTAACAGTTGTTTGTAATGTTTCTATTTTCCAAAATGATATTTATATACCCCTGAATGATCCTTATGTAACTGTACCTAAATAACATGCAACATGAAAAATTATATTTTGCATTGTTTTGTTTTCATGGGCAGCATTCTGTTACAGTTCTCTCCATAGAACCAGTGATCTGCAGTTTTAACTATGTCATGATTTGAGCTCAGGACTCTGACAATGGTTCCGATAGGACAATAGCTCATGCTTAGCATTCTGTACACAAACTGTGATACCGTAAACACTCCAAATTACTAGTTCCATGAAGAGAACTGTAACAAAATGCTGTCCATTAAAAGAAAACAATTGAAAACACAATTTTTCACATCAGTGCTTATTCAGTTGCATTTAAATATTGATGATTTGGAAGTGTGAATTTCATTTCTGCACATAGGAGCATTACTAACTACTGCCACAGAAATTCTTGTTGCCGTATTGGTCTTTGTAACACCAGATCCACGCAAACAGATGATTTGATACCTTTTATTGGACCAACAGAGTTGTTAAAAAAGAAAGTAGGTGCTTTGAGCTTTCAGATTACACAGAATCCTTCAACAGAAAACAATGAGAGATGGTTTGGAAGAATACACTTATTAAAGTCCAGATCATACATAAAAAAAAAACAGATAAAAAGCTGTTAAAAATCCCATTGTCCTAAACTGCTTTTAAACATCAACATAGAACCATATAAAGACAACAGCATTCCATGAAAGGGAAGGTATTTCAAGGTCAAATGTCACAGAATAGATAGCTTCTTCCCTGAGAGCAGCTATCAAACAAACTAAAGCTACATTTGTGCCTCTCTGCATGCATTAGTAAATGTCTAATTTTAAACCACAAGATAAAATAAGCTAAAAGTATATAATTTTAAAAGTCTTCTAAATAAGAAAATACCTTTGTGTTAGGCAAAAAGTGGATTTAAAGGCAACCTGTCTTGGTGTAAATAAAGCATTAACCAGTTGTTTCCCACATTTATATAGTGTAAGTACTATTCAGATATGAACTGTGTGTCTTAAAACCTGTCTCCAATAAGTCAATATTATTCATGAATATTCAAACATATACTGTTTAAACATGATCTATCTGCAACTCTGTAACAAGCGATTAGTGTTTCTGCACATTCAGCACCCAAACCTAACACAGACCCCCTTGTAATTGAGATACTGTTATCCTAATATGTCCATGTATCAACATGTGCCCATATGTACCTAATATTCTCTACTATTAAATAACAGTTCTATCAATCTGAATCAAAAACTGAGGGAATCAACACTATGCCACCATGCCCTACACCCCCCCCCCAGATGAAACCAAAGTATAGATAACCAGTAAAAAGGAATCCATACACCCATTTTGTATCCTAACACATTGCAATACCACCATGTACCACAATTATATGTCCATGTGTTGTCCATGAAGCAGGTGAAAAAACAGTAGCTGTTTAAGCAGTGTAATGTGACATAAAACCCCAAATCTATATTCATCCCGTCCAGCACCATGTTCAAAAGTAGATTGAGTCTGCAATGAGTCCTTTCAAAACCAGTACCGACATATCGGAGATGGAGTGATCAAACTGAAAGAAGTGTTGAGCCATTGATTTTTCAGTCATCGGCATTTTAATAGCATGTCTGTGTGAGTTCATTCAGGTGCAGAAATGTTGTATTGTCTCTCTAACATAACCTGTTTATTTATTTCATTTATTTAGTATTCAGAAAATAACCTTTGAGCCCAGGCTCTTTTGGCTCCACATCATGTGAACAGAGAATAGACATTCAGTCAAGTAGGTTACAGAGTTTTAGGACATTAGAGACACTGAACATCACAACAATCAGGAAAAGGTTACAGAGTTTCTTAATCATTTAAAAGCACTATACAGCATATGGACATCAACTTTAGTTGATTACAAGTGCAGGTCAGGTCCAGAGGCACTAGATGTTAGGTTAGGTTGGGAAGAGGTCAGTAAAGACAGGCTATTGGTAGGGTGGGGCCTCTAATAAAAGTGCTCAAGGAGGCAGGGCTGGGGCCAGGGAGGCATAGACCCATCCTAGCATGGAGATGGGGGCGGGGAAGGGGAGTGAGGGGTGTACAGAAGCAGCCTCTTAGAGTGATTCAGAGGCATTGTCAAGGAACGTGTGGGAGGGTGGCTTCTGTCTTGTGCTGAGAATAGTTGCTGTTAGCAGAGCCAGGCCTTGTCATCCAGAGTCTATTAGCTGTTGGAGAAGCAAGTGCATATAGAGCTGGAGGTCAGGTGGTGCTTAAGGTCTGATTTGAAGCTGGACAGGCTAGTGGAGTTCTGAATGGACTCTGGTACCTTGTTAGGCCAGAGAGGGACTCTGTAGGAGAAGGTGCGCTGTCCGAGAGCTGTGCGTCGGAATGGCACTCCCTGCATTCTGTTTCTGGTTATATATTCTGAGCCTGGGAGGTAGAAGATGCCTGCTATGCAAGGGGGGACTTTCCCCAGTAATGCTTTTTTATCTAGGAGGCATGTGAGGAATTTAGTCCTGTACCCAAGAGACAGCAGGTGTGTCTGTTTGTAGCAGGAACAGGTGTGGGCAATTCAATAGCCATTCAGGAAGAGCCTGCAGGCCTTGTTGAGAGCTACATGTACCCTCTTGAGCACAGAGTCTGATGCTGTACTGTAGACAACCAGGCCATGGTCAATAGTGGAGAGGATGGAGCTCATGACTGATCGGCGGATGGCTGCAGTGGTAACGTGTTTTCTGTGCCTGTAAAGCACACCAAGCTTGGTGTTGACTGTCTTGATGACTTGGTTGATATGTTGAGCGTAGAATAAGGTGTCATCCAGGGTGACTCCAAGGTATTTGAAGGAGTGTACCTGTTCCAATGGGGTGAGTACATTGTTGGTGATGTTTATGGTGGGGAACCTTTTCTTGAGCTGGGGGCTGGATCGGAGCATGGTCTTGTTTTTTTTTGTAATTGAGCAGAAGTTTGTGCTCACAGAACCAGTCTTCTATTTTACTGAAGGGGTGCTGAAGTGCTGCTTGGAGTGGCTCAGTTCGAGAGTTGCTGTTGAGGAGGACAGCATCATCCTCATATAGGATTATCTTGACATCACAGGCTTGAGGGAGATTATTAGGAACAGACTGAAGAGCAGTGGTCCCAAGATGTATCCCTGGGGAACCCCCAGGGTGACTTCCTTGGGGCTAGACACTGTTTGTCCTATTTTTACCCATTCGTGAACTGAGGGACAGGTAGTCTGGGAACCAGAGTGTTGCATTGGCAGCCACCCCCAGGCTTTGAAGCTGGGCCAGTAAGAGGGTGTGGTTGACTATGTCAAAGGCTTTTGTTAAGTTTATGAACACTGCCCCTATTAGTTTACCTTCGTCCATAGCTTTGTGAGCATTGTCAGTGAACTCTACAAGGGCAGTCATGGTACTGTGCCTCTGCCTGAACCCATGCTGGTTGGGGCATTGCAGTTTATATTTGCTGATGTAGTCTGTTAGTTGGTCCACCACGGTCTTCTCAAGGGCCTTGGATGGGGGGAGAGGATTGAGATCAGCCTATAATTGGACACATTGGTCCTGTCTCCATTTTTGTGGACAGGAGTGACCAGCACTTGCTTCCAGGTGGCCGGGAATTGTGCCAGAGTCAGGGATCTGTTGAATAGTTTTGTAATAGGCTTGATGAGCATGTCAAGAGTTTGAGACACCAGCCTCATGTCTACTCCATCGCTACCCATTCTAGTCTTCCTGAGCACATTTTTATTGTAGAATGTTGACTTCTTTATAGTAACTCTGTTGAGGTAGAAGGTAGGGTGAGAAATACTGGGTGCTTTGTCATCTGAGGGAACCTTGTGGGGTGTAGGTAGTCAGGAGGGAGTATTGTGCTTAGATCTGTGAAGCCAGAGTTGAAGGACTCAGTGATGAGGCATGAGTCCGTGGTAGTAGAGACGTTAATGTGAAGCAGCTGTGGGTTTCTCTTTTCTTCTTTCCCCAAGAGATTCTTTATGTTTTCCCAGAACCTTTTGCTGTCACCCCAGCTTTTATCAAGCAATTCCTTGTGGTGATCTGCTTTAGCCCTCCATATTACATGCATGCAGTGGTTTGTAGCTGCCCTGTACAGCTGGTGGTCATGGTCTTTACCCGAGACCCTGGCTTTTAACCAGAGGTTGTCCCTCTTCTTCATCATGGCTAGGAGCTTGCCTGTGATCCAACCATTAGTGGTCCCCCACACTTTCCTCCTTTTTAATGGCGAGTATCAGTCATAAATATCATTGACTCCATCTGTGAAGTACTTCAGGGCCTGGTCCAGGCCTGGTAGTGTGTCAATGGGTGACCAGTCATGGTGGGATAGGGTATTTTTAAGCAATCCTAACAAACTCTTTTTAGGATTTTGCTCTGTATAGTGATGGGGACTGTTTTTGAACTTATTTGACCATCTGAGGGTGACAGGGGAGTGGTCGCTCAGAGTATCTGGTAGCACCTTGGCCTCAGATATTCATGGTGGGGAGTTTGTGAGGATCCAGTCAATGAGCAAGCTCTTGCCTGTCTTGTGGTTCCTTCTGGTTGGTTCCATGACTAGTTGCGTGAGGCATGTGCTTGCCACAGTATCCTTGAGTGGCATGGAGTTGTCGCTTTCCCTGTTTATATTGAAATCCCATGTGATAATTAAATCATTATCCTTGGGTGGGGGAGGCCACTGCATCCAGGACCTTGGGCACACCATCCCATGATTTTTTGGGGGGCAGGTTGGCTGATGCAATGGTCATTGTCTTACCCAGCTATCCAACTTGTATTTTCACTACAAGGACCTCATGGTCTGCGGCCATCCTGGAGATGTGGAGGATGGAGCCATGGAGGGAGTCTTTTCTGTAGATAAGACAGCCTCCACCCTTCTTGCCATGCCTGTTGCTCCTGAATACCTGGTATCCAGGTAGCACTATTTCACTGTTTTTTATATTGCCTGTCAGCCAAGTTTCAGTTAGGCATGCTATTTCTGGTTTGTGTTGGGCCATCCAGGCCTGTAATTGTGTAAACTTTGCTGTTAGCTGCAGATATTCATTGCAGCTATTGTCAGGCCCTTTGTCTTGATGCCCATAGATCTGGGTGGCAGCAGATGGCCAAGATTTGAGTGCACATTCCCAGATAACAAGAGGAGCATTAATATAAGTTTCCTCACTGTGATGCAGAGGATTATAGGGATTTGTGACTTGCGTTTCCTTATTTTACCTTGGGAGAGGCTTCTCCACTTTCTG
The DNA here is from genome assembly GCA_016271365.2 of Neoceratodus forsteri. Taxonomy (NCBI): domain Eukaryota; kingdom Metazoa; phylum Chordata; order Ceratodontiformes; family Ceratodontidae; genus Neoceratodus; species Neoceratodus forsteri. The sequence continues at coordinate 823,635,354 of CM057455.1, read as the reverse complement.
AGGTGTGTGTGTGAAAGGTGGCAGCCTGGCGGAGCCATGGTGTGTGTTGGATGAATTCTCCCCCGTTTGTGGTCCCATGGTAGTAGGACTGTTGGTATGCCTCCTCTGTGGCAGTTGCTCCTGGTACTATTAGCCAGTGGCCAGTTCTGAGGCAGTGTTCTGGGTAGACTGAAGAGGGGCAGGTGGCCTGAAGGGCGACTGGGCCCACTGATCCAATTGTGATAGCAATGAGTAGGAGAGTAGTGAAGCTCATGTTGTTTGTTGGTGTCAAGGGTTAGGTTTGGAATTAGGCAGATCAGAAGACTAACATGTATGGCAGAAATACCACGCAAATACTATGACGAGAACTTAGTTCAGGGGCAGGGGATGCAACACAGTAAATGAGACTTAAAGAGATAAGATTAACACCAAGTGTTGGGCGCTATAACTGCATTCTGTATCTTTAAGGGGAGTTGCAATATTAGTGAGAGTGGAGGATGAAGATTGCCTAGGGGTGGTGCTGCTGGGGGAGGGAGAGTATTAAATAAATGCTGGAGAGGGTGGGCAAAAATAAGCAGGAAGGAGAGAAAGTGAAATAAAAATGGAGTTATTTGCAGGGCACAGCTACAACTGTGTCACAGATGAAACCTGGTCTACACAAAGAAGTGTTCACAAAATGCTGTATCGCTTTAAGCTTAGTTTCTGATCCAGGGTACAGTACCACTGGACCTTAAAACAAAGAGGGCTGTAATACTTTAAAACCTAAAAAACCTGCACTCTAAAGGACTGTGCACTGCAAACAACCCTCGAGTGCAAAATTGCTGTAAGCAGGCTTAGAGTCACATTTAAGTTAGCATTCACAGGACAGTTTGCAGAAACGTAACCAGTACCAGACTCAGTAAACAAAATTAGCTTAAAGTCCAAAAGTAATAGGAGTAGCAAAGAATTCAAAAAGTGTAGCAGCCAATCAGACAGAGCAGATGGATTTGGCCAGTCAGTGTGGATATGCCAGAAATTTCAGCAGCGTACTGTACCTTCGGTCTGGTGGTCTGTGGGCAGTACAGCGAGGAGGTAGCCGGTGGATAGAGGGGACCCACTGGGCTGCTTGCAGCAGCAGAGGCACCCTTGTCAGGGGTGAAGCTTTGGTCTGGTGGTCTGTGGGCAGTACAGTGAAGAGGCAGCCAGTGGACAGAGGGTACCCACTGGGCTGCTTGCAGCAGCAGAGGTGCATTGAACAAAATAAACAACATTCCAAGATGCACATGTATAATTCCCCTATATCCTGAATTGTTTGTTTTGTGGGGTATTGATACAATCAGAAGTGGAAATTTGCTCACAAGTCTTATATCTAGTGTAATTGCAGCTTCTTGTGCCACCTAGTGTTCTGTTATTTTATTCAGGTACACGTTTGCTCCTAACAGTCAGGTTGGTTAAATTAGCTGGTTGCTTAAAATACAGTAGAGGTAGTTCTTGAAAAATACACTGCAATGTGTCATCCTCATTAAATATTAGTTGGAGGTCCTTAATAGTTTTATGTAGAAGCTCCAGATCAGAATGATATGTGATAACTAAGGGAATTTGGTTGGTGGTAGTCCTTTCTTTATACTGTAGTAGTTGTTCCTGTGGTATCCACTTTGCACGTTCTACTGCTCTGTTAAATTCTCTAGAGGAATGCCCCTGCTCAATAAATGTCTTTTTCAATGTGGTCAAGTGATTATCTCTGTCCTCCTCACTTGAACAGATAAAGTGGTAACGGAGCGCTTGACTATACATTACAGATGTTTAATGTGCCTTAGATAATTACTGTTCTTATTGTTCCTATGCAAGTATCTTTGCCTGTCAGTTGCCTGTAAATGCATATCTGCAAGGTTCCATCTTTGATGGTAACTGTAGTTTCCGGAAAATGAATACTGGTGTCAGAATATTCCAGGGAAAGTTTAATGGATGGGTGGAGGTTGTCAAGTTCCTGATGGTTGTTAAGTAACTTCTGCCAGTTAGCACATATTTCCTGTCCCCTTCAATACGTGCTAAACAGAAAGTATCAACAAATTCTACAGATTTCCTCTTCAGTTCTGTCTTCGTTGGTATGTGAAGAGCTAGGACAACCAAAATTAGAAACACTTTGACAAAAAAAGAATCTTATCCTACTGGATGAAGGTTATTAGATTCAGGGGAAGAGACTTCCCAAGCAATGTTTACTGGAAATGCCAAGCAGCAGAATAAGAGGACTTTGTTTCCCATGGATTACTTATGTTGATGATAATGCTAACACGCTGGGGTGTGGATATTCGATGGAATTGCCACTCCTGGAACCCTTACAGATTGTAAAAAATAAACTTTACATGAGGATAGACTAACAAATAATTCAAGATTGTGTGGCAGAAGTAATGATCAAGAAAGCCTACCAATAGATGGCAAAAAAAAAAAAACGGCAAGGAATTCTATTTTGATGTTCTAATATCCCTGAGTGATAGGAAATTGTTTCAGACTCCTATTGACCTTGTTGTGTAATGTGCAGAGAAGATCTTACTCATTTAATTCACATGTGCCCAAAATTTAATAAAAAGAGAAAACACTATCTCTCAAATCTACTTTCTTCATCCAGATTAGTTCCAGATGAATTAGTTACAAATGCATTCCTAAGACCCAGAAAGGAAGAAATGAATTACTGCATAATTGAGATTTATTAATAAACAATATTGGTTAGTAAAAATTCAAGGCTAACTATAATCTGTGCAAACAGAAAGAGCCAGCACTGACAACCAATCCCTGAAAAAGGTTTTCTTCATTGCCAAAATAGTACCTCCAGCATTAAGCCTTACAAATGTAAAAATGCAACCTCATTAGCCCCTTTCATTGACTATAATCTGTATAATGTGACATTTTAACTTTCTCTCTTATTGCTACCAATAACATGCACTTTACTGTAATCATTTTAACTTAAGAGGATATATGTGGATTAACCTTTTTATGACCTTTTGATTTAGGTTACAAACTGGTGAAAACTATGCTTCCCAAACTCTGCAGCACAGATCCTGCCGATGGAAGCAGAAGGCTTTTGTTAAAAATAACAAATCAAGCTGGCACCTCACCTGTGCTTTCTGTTCTGCGAGTTCAACCAGTGGTTGACAGACAGCATGCATGCACAGCAGCTGACATGTTAGCTTACTGCTTTCCTGAGAGCTCTTAGTTCTGCCACCATTACTGCACAATGCACTTTGCTACATGTGTATAGTGAGCACTTTAGCACATTTTTGCACAGAATAAATATGCTCATAAAACAATTGAATCAAACAAGGAATCTGATTGGTCAAAACTGGCCACATGACCAAGTGGTAATTTCAAGTTACCAAACAGCTCAAATTTTACTTTCTCCCCAATGTTTTTAACTCCTAAAACCATTTTATAAGTGCAATAACACACTCCAGGATGTGTGTTAATGTCATAAATTACTGCACTTACCAGGTGGTTGAAGGCACTTGGCTGCACCTCGTGCCTTACAATCCACCTGGGGCATGTGGTAATTAACCATTACCACACACCTTATAATATGTTCTTGCTTATTTCACAATACCAGAAAGGTAAGCTGTCTTTGTTTCATGTTTTGGAGCTAGCAGCTCTAGGTCTGTATTGCAGAGTTTGGGAAACATATTTTCCACTAATTTGTAGGCTGTGACTCTTTCTGCATGCATCAGGCTTACTTTTCACCAGTGAAGTCAATGCTCCTCATTTCGAACCCCTTCTGTGCTTTTGATTTAAGTCTTTTGTAAGTGACATTTTTGTAAGAATACAGCCATATGTCCCCTCCTAGCCGTAATTGAGACATGGAATAAATGTATGTACACTCTGTTGAATATCTTTACCATGTATTTAACTCAGCATTGTGCAATATGTTGATACAATACTGCATTTCTTTAATTATGTTTGTTCATTTTTAAATTGTCAAAACAATATGTTGATTAATAAAATGATGACAATGAGGCTCCCTTAGATTTTTTTTGTTCAGAATTTATGTTTAACATTTAGAGAGGGAACATTAGATCTCAGCTATTGGAGGGCACGGAGCTGAATCACTGGATTCATTTTGAACTCAGATCCAGCTAAAAATGCATAGACATGTAGTTAAGCTTTGCATCTGTTTTAGTCTGAATCCAGGTAACCAAAGCCGTCTGAAATGACCCAGCAATCTCCAATAGTTATTAACTTTAATCTGGCATTTGGAGCCAATATAGCAGTCATGGAAAATAAACACCCAGATGGCAAAAGCATCTGTGCATTCAAAACTGAGGCGGACTTCCCATTCACATGTAGAATGAAGTATTTCAATATATTTCCCTGACTGCTCAATTGTACAAGGCTCAGGAAGAGTGATGCAAACTGTTAGACGCCACAAAAAGACCCTGGTCTAAATTGGCAGATAAATGTTTGTGATAACAAATAGGCTGGCTTCTGCAAAGCAAAATATATTGCCTACAGTGAAAAGCTTCTTAGAGAAAGATTAATGATGATGCTGAGTCTTTGTGACCAGCTAGTTTTCAGCATCATTTTCAGATTCTGGCTTTGAAGAGGAAGATAGTTCTTCTACTGCCCCATGTAAAAGTCTGTCAACCAATACTGAATAAAAGATTAGCAGACTTTGAAAAGACCAGACAGTTTTACCTTATAATGAGTAGAATTCTGATTCACACTTGGGACTATTGAATAACACGGCTTCAACACTGCAGACTATGTAATTTCTAGACCGAAAATAGAACCTCATTCAACACAGAAAGGTAACATATTGCCTGTGCAGAACAGAACAAGTGATAAAAATAATGAGAGGCTGACGCAATACAGTGAGCTGGAGAAATGTGAACATTTGGTGATGGCAATGATTGGGCATTAGCACTGACAAACTGTCAAGCACAAACAAAGCCCTCTGATAATAGAATGCACATAATTCAATTACCACCAGTGCAACATGCAGCGTTTCCTTTTTTATGCTTGCTCAGGGAAGAGGGACAAGTCCATATTCGATGCTGGATAGTGTGCCAGAAGGAGCTAGGGTACTTCACTACTTGTTTTTCAATGTTGATGTTATTAATTTGAAAGCTGCTTGAGTGTTACTTTTGTCTTCTTAGGTCAATTGTGATGGAACGTGTGTAAATGCAAGAATTCTAGGAATACTGATTTTGCTCTGGACAGTTATGAAACAATGAATGGAAATGGGGCAATTGGATGACTGACATGCATTGTAAGTGTTCTGTTATTGGCTGAAAACTTCATGTATAATAAAAAACTATTGGAATTTAAGCTATGAGAAATCAATCAATCAATCATCATTTATTTATACAATAGCACTGTTCCAAAATCATAGCGCTAGTACACAACAATAAAAAATTCATATAAAAACAACTGCAGCAGCTCAGATAAAATCAGGAAATGCCAAAGTAAATAAGTGAGTTTTTAATGCCAATTTAAAGCTCTCCACTGTCAGGCACTGTCGAATCCGATGAGGTAGAGAATTCCACACGGTTGGGGCCACAAATTCAAACGCACAGGCCCCAGATGACTTTAAACGAACCCTGGGAATCTCTAGCAATCCCTTATCAGTGAAGCAAAGTGGCCAGGATGGGCAATAGGGATGAAGAAGATCTTGCAGGTAACTCGGTCCCAGTCTGTGTAGGGCCTTGTAGGTCAGTACACCAAACTTAAAGATGATCTGCCACTGAATAGGCAGCCAGTGCAGATCGTGCAGCACTGGTGTGACATGACAGCTACGAGGTAGCCCAGTCAATAGCCTAGATGCTGCATTCTGCACTAGCTGCAAGCAGCAGATATCAACCCCCAGAAGCCCTAGGTACAGAGCATTACAGTAATCAAGGCGTGAGGTTACAAAGGTGTGAACCAAAACTGGTAGGTCGTCGGGTGGAACTAGGTGCTTGATCCGGGTTACATTCCTTAGATGGTAAAAGGCAGTCTTGACAACAGGTGACACCTGATGTTTAAGTGTCAATCCATCATCAAGAATCACACCCAGATCTTGCACCTGTTCAGAGGTTGTCAGCTGGCGACCACCAAGCCAAAGCCCCGAAGCTCACCCCTCATATGGCCCCTCTACCCGATGACCTGGGTCCACCACCAAAACCTCAGTCTTGTTCTGGTTCAGCCTCAACCAGCTGGCACCCATCCAGTCCTCAGTCTCAGAAAGGCAGTTGTTAAAACTCGAGATAGCTTCCCCCTGATTGGGCACAAAGGACAGGCAGAGCCAAGTATCATCTGCATAGCAGTGAAAACTCAGCCCATACTACCTTACAATGTCTTCCAACAGCAGCATATACACTACGAACAACATAGGGGACAGTACAGAGCCCTGCGGGACCCCACATGGAAGGGAGACCTTTTCAGAGGAGTAAATCCCACAGACCACTCTCTGAAACCTGCCAGTGAGGAAAGAATGGAATGATCTAAGGACTGAGAAAATGTTTCTTAAAAAAAAAATAATGTGGTCAGCTCCATGGTGCAGTATTCAGGTACCACTTGGCACACTGGTGAGCTGTGTTTGTAAAATGAACCCAGGATGTCAGGAGTGGAGGCCTACAGGAAGATGAGACAACATTCATAAGGATGATCTCCTCCTTGTACAGAGTGGGGCAAAACACTGGCCTGAGAATGGCTCCTGTTTGTGGCATGTCAATGGTGCTTTAGCTGCAGTGGGTGACCATGCCCTGGCAGTGCCAGTTCCTAGGATGACTGCATGGCATACTCTCCTGAGGGATGTAGGAGTGGGAGTGACCAGAAAAACTGAAACTTTTTTGCACAATTTAGAAGCTTTAGGATACAGGCTCTGTATGACATGCACCTTGGTGGGTCTTTGGACACCTGACAGTTATGGAGTAGAGTTCAACAGTCAGAGCTGGTAACTAAGGTAGTTACATACAGCAAGTAATAGAAATAGTGGTTGTGTAACTTTTCTATGTCCTTAAGCATACAAAAAAAGATGGTTTAGTTCCTCCTGGGTACCAAGATTTAACACCTAAATTCTCTACCCCACATATAAGGAACATAACCTGGGGGCACAGCTCAAACCAAAGAGTGAACATCAGGCCCTACAAGGCAGCAAAGCAATGTTACTGATACCATCTGTGGTGGATGCCAAGAATCTCCACCAGTGTGACTCATACCACTTCATCACAACCCATCTAAACTCCAGTTTAGGCTGGAGGTAATGTAAGAAGATAAGTATTACATTTCAGGGTAAGGATAATGCAATGACAGTTTCCAATAGCAGTCATCAGCGGGGTCCCACAAGGCTCAGTCTTGGGCCCTTTACTTTTTAATGTATATGTCTCAGACATTGGGGAGGGGATAGGTAGTAAACTGAGCTTATTCACTGATGGTACCAAACTGGAGGCAGTGGTGGATAGGGAGGAGGGAAGAAAGGCACTACCGGGTGACCTGCAGAAACTAGAATACTGGGCCCACACATGGCAGCTGGGGTTAAATGTACATAAATGCAGTGTTCTGCATCCAGAGAAGGGCAAAGAGGATGATCAGTGGTATGGAGGGGTTGTCATATGAAGATATGTTCATGTACTCCTTGGAGGACAGGAGGGATGGGAGATATGACAGAGACCTTCAAATATCTGAAGGGGTTCAGCAGAAGAAGTGGGAAGGGTTTGCTCAAGCTGAGGGAAGAGGGGACTACAAGAGGTAATAGTCTGAAGCTGGCAGGGGGATGTTCATTGGGAGGTGAGGGGTCATTATTTCACAGAGAGGGTGTGGCACCCTGGAATGCTCCGCCAGATGATCTAGCAAAAATTGGAACAGTGGGGGGTTTCAAGAATGGATGGGACTGGCACAGAGGCATGGTATGTGGGTGGGGGAGGAGATCACCAGAGTGGTATAGGGAGGAGATGAGGGGGGGATGAAATGGTGGGTGGTAGAGCAGCCAAGGTGCACTACCAGTGAGCTGTGTTGGGCAGAAAAGATAGACTGATAGGCCTAATCTGTATGTATGTATGTAAATTCAATAAGCAGAACTTAATTTCCAAACTAGTAGAACACTGTTTCGAAGCAACAAAGCAGTGGATGTTCCCCAGTTCTTGCAGCAGCAAACTTAGGAAGAACTTTAGTATTATGTTTGCAGCAGTCAAGGCATTATACTACATATTATTTGATGGATTTGAGATGGAAGCACCAAGTAAGCATTAACCCACGACAGTGTGTGGTTCTGCTGGAGAAATAATCTGTGTCTGGGGGGGCACGTGTCCACAGACCGAATACCTCCAATCACCCAGGTGTGGATTAATTCTCTAGTAGACGCAAACTCTGGAGTGGGTTAATGTGCTTTAACATGACTCTGCAGCCATGTCAAGCATCAAGGAGGTGAGAGTTGTAGTGTAAAACAAAAGGACACAGACACAGAGAGAACATATGCAGCACAACTTTACTGTAATTCAATGTCAGCACTACAGAGTGACACAGAGAGCGACCAGTGCAAATACTGCTGTGAGGATACAGAACGCTGCATAGACTAACAGTGCTGATAAGTACTGTAAGATAACTGGTAAAACATGTAGTAGCATTAAAGATGTTTTTTCTGTGATATATCACTGCACAGAAAAACAGCTGCTTGGAACACAACTACAACTTTCACAAACACTGACGGTGCACCATACAAAATGTGGTTAATTGAACTGTTGAAACATGCAAAAGAAACCATTTCTACTGTAATATCTAACGGCACAGAGAAACGCTGAGCTGCTCAGAACACAAGTGTGACTGTAGGAAACACTGATGCTGCAGCTTATAACACGTGGTCAAATGGAATGTAATGGCACTGTGTACTGAAATGTAACTATTGAGACATGGAGCACAAACATTTGTACATTGGCACTGCACCGACACACAAGACAAGGATGAGTGTCACAAATAGGCCAGTGAGAAACAGTCATGCTGCAGCTTTGAAAACTTCAGCAGCAGGATGAACCATCCTGTGTGACTGTGGTAAACAGTTAGCATGTGGCTCAGTCAGACAAACATGAAACATTAAACTTAGCTGCTCGGCTTCCAATACTCCACATCCAATAGTCCAACACGTATGGAAGGTAACAGGGACAATTTACTGTGACTGATATATGTTGCAAGTATACACAACACCAAAGTTTAGCTCGGTGACAAATGGGTGGTGTTAACAGACAGTCATCTGTGCGATTAATGACAACATTTTTCTGTGCTGCCATGTGATGCTCTTTCTAGGTGACAGGTTGAGGTCACAATTGTTTAGCACTCGAAGTGTACTGCTGGAATGGGTAGATGTACAGAAGACATGCCACAGCTGTCACCTACTGGTGTGTGACCGCAGTAATTATTAAAGTTCACTGTGCCATTACTGGCGAAGTGCTGCATACTAAACAGGCCACTGTGGAATTCTCTATTGGTGGATTGCAGCATGTTTTCATTCTGTGCTACTGTTTGTAGGAATCCTCCTTGATTACTGCTGAGTACCGCTGCAGAGCAGCTACTGGATTGGCTCGGTGTGTGGGATGCCTCGCCAGGCTGTGGTATCAGATGGTGTTCTACACTAAAGGTGGCAGGTGCTGTTTGGCTGGATATTGCTGCCGGGCTGGTAGTGGGATGGCTCACAGTGTGGGCTGGCTCTCCAGTCTGTGTGATTTGCATGCTGTTTTTCAGGCAAGGTGACAGCTGGTGATGTGTAGCATAGTTCTGTGTTGCTGATGAGAATAGAGGACCATTTCTGATGGTCCTTCATAGATGGGGACCAGTAGTTTCATAGACTGGTCTCTCACAAATGAGCAGTCACCAGCATAATCTCTCTGGATGCCAGACCAGCTTCTGACATGAGGTGAACTGCTATGCTTCTGATGCAGTGGTTTGTGTAATGCATCATCAGTTCTGCATCACTGGATATTTGTACCATTATGTCTGCAAGATAACTGACACCTATTAGTTGATTGACATACCCGTACATTTGTTTGTCGAGCACCTGTTGGGGCATTTTCCTAGGGTGGAGATAGAAGGCAGGAGGGTTGGGGGGACACTTTTGACACATACTTCTGAAACAGGGTACAGTGCAATGAGGGTTTGTGGGCTGAGCAAACACTGTTCCAATGAGTACGCTATTCATCCTCTGCTCTTTATGCCTCCTCTGCTCTTTATGCCCTCCACCCTTTCTGCCCCTTACCATTACAGTCATCAACATGCCAATGCTGTACAGCATTGAATATTGCATGAGGGGGGAGGAGGGTTTTTTGTGGGGGTGCGAACAGTTGAGGTCAAATGAGCGTGGCCACCGTATTGGGGTAGTGAGAACCAGAATATGCCCTGTGGCAAAATGGAATCGAACGAGGTCATTCTTGTCTGGTTTCCATACCTAAGAGCACCACCAATATTGATGGGCAAGTGGTCCGCGCAGCTCCAGAGGCCCTGTCCTACAGGGGCGGTGTTGTGTAATGCCAGGTCCATAAGGAACTAGACTTCAGTTATTGCAGATCTTGTTGGGTCTGTGGATCTGGCATGCATTACCGAGACCTGACTGGATGAGAATGTGGGTCCTATATTACAGGCTGCAGTTCCAGCTGGGTACTCGGTGTTACACCACCCGAGGATGGACCATGGTGGGGGGGGGTTGCGGTCTGTTTCAAGACTGAATTGGGCCTCACAAGTGTACCAGTTGAGGGGGCTGAGTCCTTTGAGTGTACTGTATTGGCAGGTGTGGGTTGCAGAATTGCCCTCATCTATCATCCACCAGGTGATAAGAAGCAATTTCTGCAGCAAGTAGTAGACTTCGTGATCGACCATGGCATTTGAGTTGCCCAGGCTGATGGTCCTGGGTGACTTTAATGCCTGGGTCAATGATGAACTCTCACAGTTTGGACAACACTTCCTCCAATAGATGACATCTTTGGGCCTTACACAAGTGGTTACTTCTGCCACTCATAAAGGTGGTCACTCCTTGGACTTAGTCTTTCTCCTGGGGATTGAAGTCTTTGACTTGGGGGTGGAATCTGTCAGTTGGTCAAGTCATTACACTGTGGAGGTCAGTTTTTGCACCCCCCTTTATAGGCCTACCCCTGTGGAGATGGTTAGGTACCAGTCTTTGCCAGGTGTAAGCTCTGTGGGCCTGACAGCGGTGCTTGACCTATCGGAGCTTACTGGAGTGAGCAATGATCCTGATGCCTTGGTTTTGGCCTATCATAAGGCCATTTCCTCAACTCTAGATTTTTTTTTGCTCCTGTCCGTGTTTGTCCTCTCCTCCTTCACCCTCAGTCACCATGGTTTGATGGGACTTTGAGGGAGATGCGGCGATATGGACGAAGATTAGAGTGTCGTTGTCGGAGATCTGCCCTTGATACTGACCATCTTAGATTGATGGAACATTAATTATCAACTCTATCATTCTGCAATCTCCCATAAGAAGGCAGAGTTCCTGTCCAGGGAGATTGCGGCTGCTCAGAATCGACCAGCTCAGCTCTTTCAAACTGCTGACTGGTTTGAAGAGCTTTTTCACAAGTTGAGTGTGATGAGCTTGCTCACTTCTTTGTGGCTAAGGTGGTTGACATCAGGGCGGCACTCCAGCCTGCATCCTCTATGGGAGAAGCTGCGGATCAGTGCTTGGCCACAGCCTCTAGACCCTCCTGGAGTTCCTTTGACTGGCCTGAGTTTATTGATGTCATGAGGATTGTCCAGAGTATGCGCCCTACATGCTGTAGTTTGGACCCACTTCGCGTTCACTTAGCCAGCGGAATTTTAAATTCACTGCATCTCTAGTAGCACACTATTGCCAGGATAAAAATTCTTTAATTTTTAAAAACCAACAGTGCAGACAGCAATGCAAGACACCCCTCCTGAGTAAATGCCTAATGTTTTCATGCTTGCAAGGCCTTGAGAAAGCATTGGTTGCAAGCACAAAAATGTTTGATGTTTACTCGGGATGGGTGTCCCATATTGCAGTCTGCACTGCTGGTGTTTAAACATTAAAGAATTTTTATCCTGTCAACAGTGTGTGTTACCTGTATAGTGGGGAATGGGATGCTGAAACTTTTCATCTGCATTGTGAAAAAATAGTTTTAATCGAATCTTTCTGAAAAATTTCCTCAGATCTAAGATCACTTGAAATTGGTTTATTTTAGGTGTTGGGATAAATGAGAGATCTATGCTAAGACCAGTTTTCTGTGACTGTGTTAACAAGTATCCAGAAATATTAATCACATGTAACTTCTCTTTTTGCCTGACCTCAGGGGTCTTTCTAGATCTCTTTGAGCATCCTCTTTCTCCCTTTAATTGAGCACTGTTTTGGAGTCCTGCCTGAAAGCTCTGTTTTAGTAAGTTGTGAGGTAGCAAGCCACCACAGCCTAAAGAAACAACTACAGTAGGGACCGCCAGGATACAACACTGTGTCACAGATTCCTGCATGACAAAAGGGATTACCTGCAATTAAAATTGTATTGTTTCCTGCAATAAATCTGTAGCAACATTCTGCAGTATTGTATTGCATCCTGGTGGGCTCCATTGTACCTCTAACCCAGTGATACTCACTCTGCATCTCATCCTATTTGGTTCTTTACCATAAAACTTGCATTTCTTTAACACCTAATTACATCCTTATCACCCATGGCTCTTCAATGTGAAAAACCATGGTTCCATGTTACCCGATCATGCTGAACAACTGTAGGGCTGTGAACATCTAATCGCCTCGTTATCACCTGTGGCCTAACTACAACTTTCCTGCATCTCCGTATGATCAAGCCAGACAGACAAACCTCCTCCTACACATAGACACTGCATACACCCCCAGTACCAGGACCTCATCAGGCCCACCCACTTATGAGGATGACAGTGAGTGCAGAAGAAAAGAGACATGGGAAGGAAGCAGTACAAAGCTGAAGTCAGTCTGGTGAATGGAAAGGTGCAGAATCACTCCTGGAGCTGCCATCATGGCTCCCCATCATCATCCGCAACCTCCAGTAGCCATTCCCTGGTCCACAACCTACCGACCTAGAATCAGTTTGAACCACTGTGCCCAACCCATATCCTGAGTGTACTGCCAATACCAACATGCAGAGTACAGTGATTCCCACTGGTATAGACTCACCACTCTACAAGAAGCCCTCGACAGTACAGCCATAGAAATCCTGGGTGGAACGAGCTGCCACCCTGCCATCACAGCCTACTAACAATCTGACCCCCCTCACCTGCTCCACACATCTCCAGTCCAGAGTGATCTTCACAACAGCAGCTGGGGTGAGATCCTGTCACTATCAATGTTTATTAAACGTCAGTAAAATAACTGTTTAGTAAATTATTGTTCATTATACCTATGAAGTGTGTGTGTGCCAACATTTTTTTATTTCCTATTGAGGCTCCTTGGCTAATGCTGACTATTCATGTGGCTCCTGAGCCATTTAGGACTGAGTATCACTGCTCGTACCAGCCACTGTCACCACCACCCACTGAACATCCTTCAACCCTACCTGGCTAAGATAAGCAAGGTATGCAAGAGCATATACTCTGCCTTATCTGCTCCTGTCCAGCAGCATCTGATTAGAAGAATAGAAAGGCTGCAGTTAGCAGGAACATTAGAAAGCAAGCATTTGTCAATGCTAAAAGTTCACTGTTGGTATTGCTATTGTACTGGGTGGGGCAAGACTACAGTTCCCAGCAGCCTTGGATGCTGGCTTATTTACATGTGCTTTTTAGCACTTTTGAAAAAACAAATTTTGCAGTCCCAGTCCCCCCCCCCCCATGTCACCGGACCCCGATTAGGTGATTTGAGGTCCAGGAGCATAGGGGAACCTTTGTGTTGCCACAGGAGCAGCTTTAAAACAAACATGTGCTTCCCTGTGCTCCCATCCCTCCATAGATGCGTATATGTACAGCATGTAGCTGTGGGAGCACAGGGCTCTATATGACAACAGTGACCAAATTGTTACGTCATGTACCCTGTACAGAACATTTTTCAGTCATCACTAAATTGTAATTCTGCACAACTGCAATGCCATTCTGCACCACAGGTGTGGAAACACATTTTGGTCAGGATTAGAAAAATAACAGTTGTGACTTACATGATTAGTAATATGAAGGCTATGTTGAAATTCTGGGGCCAAAATATTTAACATTTCCAAAGCTACAAGTGGGTGTAGTGAAACTGCAACAAATGGCCATAACTTTGGCATTGTTACATATTTTGACTCCAAATTTTCAATATAGTCTTCTTATGACCCCACCTCATAAACCCTATAGGTGAAAAGTTTCAATTCTGTGCCAAAATGCCACAGGTGTGAAAACATATTTCAAAGAGGATGTGAAAAATGACATCTGTACTGTTCATGAGGTGGTGTGAAAAAAATGCCTATATTGAAAATTTGGAGTCAAAATATTGAAAATTACCAAAGTTATGTGCCAGCGTACAAAAATGTAAACAAACGCGCATAACTCAGCCATTTTTTTTAAATATTTACACCAAATTTTTAACATGGTCTTTTTGGGACCCCACCTCATGAATGCACTGGTGGTGAAATTTCATTATTCAGTCTCAAAAGGTCATTTTGTGCAGTGATTGTGAAATTGCCTTCTGAGCCTGAGTAATGAAACAACAGTCGCAGTGTTCATGAGGTGGGATCCCAAAAAGGCCATGTTGAAAATTTGGTGAAAAAATTCAAAAAAATGCTAAAGATTAACATAACTTAAAAACACCATTGAAATGCATTATATGGGACTTACCTTTATTCCTCAGTTCGTGGTTCAGCTTTGAAGAGTGCAGAGATGTCCCGGTCCACAGAAGATAACATCCTACAACCTCCACTGGAAAGTATAGGGTAAGGGGGGTGAAAGGTGCTGGGTGCTCAGTAGGAGGGTCAGGATGGGGGAGGGAGATGGCAGCGATGCAAGGGACAGTTTTCTTTTTTCAGGTTAACAAACAAAAAAGACATCGAGGGATTGTTTTCTTTTTTCACAGGATAAATACTTAAAATAAATATTTTGGGATTCTGGGGGTGGGCTCTCCAGTATTCCGTGCTATGGGGGGGGCTTGTAAGGGTAACACAGGGATTGGGCACCCTGATGTTGGCGGCATAAAATAAACAATGGGCTGCTGGGTGGGGGAGTGGAGGATGAGGGACGGCTGGTGATCAGAGGGTGGGGGATGTCACAATACACCAGGGACAATGATCGGAGGGTTGGGGTGCCTCATTGGCAACCAAAGTCAAAGATTGTTGGCTGCCATACTGTCGGTGGCATTGCTACCAAAACTGAAAGTGATAATGTCAGTCTCATTACAACACCAATCAGCTGCTTGTTGAGCTGTGTCCTGCAGATCAAAGAAAAAAGCCGCCGTATTATTGGTTCAGCTTTTTCTTTTGATCTCCAGGCAGTTTTCACCCACCAAGGCAAAACTACCATAAGCATTAGCCTCTCTGATGATTGGTTTGGCACTGTCTCCCCCATTGCAGGTTATTCTGCATTGGGCAGACAGTGTTACGCCCATCTCAAAGCCACATGTAGGAAGATGTTTGCGTGTGTGGCGAACTTAAAAATTGCTGCATTCAACCTATTCTCATAATGTGATCATGCCTTAACCCCTCCCCCCATTGATGGGCATCCATAGCCACTCCAATTCAGAAAGAGTGCATGCATAATGTAGCTGCTGGCAGCCTGCATGCAACTAATATGGCCTTTAGGATCACCAAAAACTGGAATTTTATTTATTTGTTTTTGATTACCAGGTAGGTGCCCTAGACATAGAAAATGCCTATTTTCAGGCATGACTCAGAAGAGTACAAATTAAATACAATTAATACAGAGGAGTAGAAGTACACAAGATACAAAATACATGATCAATTCAAAGGGAAAATAAACATACATCACAGTCAGCATAAAACACAGTAATGTACAAAAGTCTTAGGGATAAGTATTAAACAATAGCAATGTACAATAAATAAAAATAGTGATACTTACAACTAAATAAATGACAGTAGGACAATAGGATTGCACTTCTTAAAGATCAAGTGCTGTACGATTGTCTGATAAGCTCCCAGGTGGGGGAAGATGTTTGAAGGCATTGAGGGAGGGAGCGAGGATAGAGGAAACAGTGGAGATCAGTTTGGGAGAAGCTAATTTAGGACAGAAAGTGGTAAGTGCCAAGGAGTAAGGCGAAGGCATAGGGGGAGAGGTGCCAGGGAGAGTTCAGGGTTGAAGGAAGCAGGAGCAGAAGTCAGACTGCAATAGGTGACTTCGTAGATGTGAGCAGAGAGCAGTTTGCTTTCAAGAACAAGATGGTTCCAAGATAAACAGAATGCATGCATGCAAATGAAGGCCTTAAGGTGCACACGGGTTACAGGAAGGGAAGGGAACATTGTTTAACCAGGAGTAGCACACTAAGCCGAAGCTTATTTCCAGATGTGACCTGGTGACTTGCTCAGGATCACACAGCCTAAAACTGTTCAAAATACACACACATCCTGGTGCACGCTTAATCCTTTGACACAATTATTCTTCCACTTGGAGTTGTTAAATACAAAAAGAGGGTTATTCCTAGTAGTAAAATATCCAACGCTCTGCTTAGCAGGAAGTCCCAAACATTCTGGGATCAAGCGGGCAGTTTCATCAGATGTAGGAGTTTGTCTCTGCAGTCTCTGCTTTTAAATGCTCCACTTTTAAAGAGACAGACATGAATTTCCATTTGTTCTCTCTCAGTTGCAGAATCATTAAAGTTCTAGATTTACAAAGATGTGCATTGGTATTTCTAACAAAAAGAGTCAAGACTGTGCAGGTTAAGAGTGTGCTACTAAATATTGCACCATCCTTCACCTCTACTTCGACATTAATGCTGGGAACAGACAAGATGTGACAAATGTCAGTAAACCCAAAAGAAGGCAGAGGATTGCAATATAAATACTCACCACAAGTACTCACAAAACTTGAAAAACAAAGAAAATACCCAAGAAGAGTAAGCGAAACATACATACAGCATATAGAGAGAAAGAACAAAATGATAGCAAAGTATGGTATACAAGGAAATGATACCTTGAGTGGTCAAACAAGTCATAAAGCCACGAGCCTGAAAAGCAAGTGGCCTTTATGAACTTGTTCACCCCCAAGATGGTAATATTTCATGAGTATGCCAGACTTTGCCATCTTTTGTTTTATATAATGCATTAGGGGAAAGCAGGGGGAGGTGCTGTGGGTCACCCAGGAATAAAAGGAAAGGGGACGTTATTCGTACAGGGGTGATTTACTGACCCATTGCACAGAGGGAAGAAGTGGATGATGAGTTACTGGAAGAAATTCAGAACATGGCTCAAAAGGGGAGGTACTATTGTTAGGAGACTTGAATTTAACAGACGTACAGTAGATTGGAGTCTGCTTACAGCAGCAACTCCCAGGGGCAGGAGTATACTCAACTCTCTACTAGGTGCCTCCTTCAGGCAACTAGTAGTGGAACCTACCAACAAAGGGGCAATGTTGGACCTGGTGTTGACAAATGGGAATAGCATTGCTGACATCACGGTGGGTAACCATCTGGGAACCAGTGGCCACTGTACAGTACAGTTCACCATAAGGAATAAATTAGAAGCAAACAACACCAGTACTAGGGTTCTGGACTTCAGGATGAACAACTTTGAGGCAATGAAGAAATCTCTAAGGGATGCACTGGTCAGGATAGGACTTGAAGCTATGGAGAGCTAGTGGGCTAAAACTAAGGAGGCCATCGACAGGGCCACAAGTCTCTGTATCTGGCAGGTTAGCAAGGGTAAAAGGAAATGGAGACCACTTTGGTTCCCAAGAGAGGTAGCAGAAAAGTGAAGGGCTGAAAAGAGGGCCTTTATGAGTTAGAAAATAACTCAGAAGGAAGAGAACAGACAGATCTATCAGGAAAAACAAAAGGAGGCGGGGAAGGCAGTCAGAAAAACTAAAACACAAACAGAAGAAAATATTGCTAAATCGCTGAAGAAAAGGGATTAGACATTCTTCAGTTACATAGGGGACAACAGAAAGACCAGGAGAGGGGTAATTAGGTTGAAGAGGGAAGGAGGGGTCTGTGTCAAGGAAGATCATTAAAAAGCAGACATGCTAAATAAATGCTTCTGCTCAGTATTTATGGTGGAAGGATCAGGTAATGGACCAGCATTAGTAAATAAGGAAGCAAGGGTATTGAGATGGACACAAGCCCTTTCACAGCAGGTAAGGTCCTGAGGGAGCTATCACATTTAAAAGTGGGTAAGGCAATGGGCCCTGATGGAGTATACCCCAGGGCACAGAGAGAACTCAGGGAGGAGCTGGCTACACCTCTGATAGCCCTTTTTAACAAGTCTCTGGAAATGGGTAGTTCCAAGAGACTGGAGGAGGGCTGATGGTGTCCCACTGCACAAAGGTGGGAGTAGAGAGGAGGCAGAGAACTACATTCTGGTCAGCCTGACTTTGGTAGTGGGTAAAGTTATGGAGACACTGCTGAAGGAAAGGTTGGTGGCATATCTGGAGACCAGCGGGCTGCAGGATCCTAGGCAGCATGGGTTCACAGTGGGAAGATTCTGTCAGACTAACATAATCAAGTTCTTTGATTGGATGACCAGGGTAGTGGATCAGGAAGGGGCAGTAGATGTGGCCTACCTAAACTTCAGCAAAGTCTTTGGCACTGTCCCCTACAAGCTAATGAGCAAACTAAATAGCCTTGGGGTGGGAATGAAGGTAGTTCACTGGGTAAAACACTGGTTAGATGATAGAAGTTAGAGGGTGGTGGTAAATGGAGTACACTTGGGGAAAGCCATAGTGCCCAGTGAGGTATCCACAGGAGTCATTGTTATGCCCAGTACTCTTCAATATTTTTATCAGTGATGTTGCTGAAAGACTGGTGTGGAAGGTGTGTCTAGTTGTGGATGACACCAAAATTTGCAACAGGCTGGACACTTGGGGGGGGGTGGAAAAAATGAGGGAGGATCTTAGCAAGCTGAAAGATCAGTGAAGGTTCTGGCAACTGGGCTTTAACACAGAAAAGTGTAAAAGCATGCACTTGGGTCACCAGAACCCCACAGCTAAATACCATCGGGGGAGGGTCTGATAGTAACAAGACAGGAAAGGGACCTAGGAATGATTATTTCCAAGGATCTAAAGATGGCTAAGCAGTGTGACAACTTAGGTGGTGGGGAAAGCCAACAGGGTGCTGGGGTGCATAGGCAGGACCACAAGCAGAAGGAGGGAGATCATAATACCCCTGTACAAATCATTGGTGAGAACTTACCTCGAGTACTATGTGCAGCTCTGGAGGCACTACCTCTGTAAAGACATAGACACAGTCGAAAGGGTCCAGAGAAGGACAACCAAGATACCACAGGGCCTGAACCTGAAGCCCTACGAAGACAGACTTAGGGAATTAAACACGAACTCTCTGAAAGAGAGGAGGGAGAGGGGGAGACATGATTGGGACATATAACTCTCTCATGGATGTGAACAAGTTACAGGAAGGGAGTAATTTTCAGAGAAAGAGTTTCACAAGAACTAGGGGTCATGCAATGAAACTGGAGGGAGGGAGGCTCAGGGAGAATGTCAGGAAGTTTTTCTCCACAGAGAGGGTGGTGGCAGCCTGGAACAGTCCACCAGCAGAAGTGATGAAGGCCAAAACAATCACAAGCTTCAAGAACATGTAGGCTAGGCATAAGGGAATCCTAACACCAACGTAAACAGGCAGAAAATCTGAGGATTAAAAAGGGTCTGAGGTGATACAGTAAACAGCATACATACAGTGGACTAGGTTGGCCAAGTGGGTCTCATCTACCAACAAATTCCATGTTTTTATGTTTCTATGTTTCTAGGTTGGACACTTTTTCCTGTATCCTATGTTCTTCCACAGTGTGGGGGTAGGGGGGTGTAACATGTGTTGTTAAGTGGCTTGTTACTTGTGATATTAAGAGGCTTATTACTTGTGTTATTGGGGTTGTTTGTAGTGTACTGAGTAGTAATTTGTTCTGAGGGTGTTAACACATTAATATAGTGGTAGTATAACTAATATATAGGTAGTGTAGATATAGATAGATAGATAGATAGATAGATAGATAGATAGATAGATAGATAGATAGATAGATAGATAGATAGATAGATCATTGCAAAAAAACATAGTCAATGTACTAGTTAGGGTTAAACTGACAAAAGTAGGAAAGTGTGGCATTAGGTTTTCCAACTATAACACCCCATCCCCATCCTTCAGGCAGCAACAGGAAAAAACATTATGGTTTCACCTCTCCTGTGTCTTCACAAATCAGGCATGAGATATGCATTGGGGTTGTCAACCCTAATGCTCACCCATTCCATCATTAAAGAAGCTAAGATGTGTAGAGTATATGAGAATGGGGTGACCATTATGGCTGACAACCCCAAGGAACACGTCACACTTGATTTGTGAAGGTACAGGAGAGGTGAAACTGTAATGGTTGTTCCTATTGCTGCCTGAAGGTGGGGGTGAGATGTTAGGGTTGGAAACCCTAAGGCCACATTCCCCTACTTCTGTTGGTTTAACCCTAACTTGTGCATTAACAAAGTTTTTGCAATGAATACCCTTACTTTTTAGATACTGTAGTTTAATAGTATCCCATTTACCTGTAGAAGCATAGAGCCCTTGGGCCCTGGGCTTCCATCCTTCTGTAGATGCATACAGCTATGTTTCTGTGGAAGCACATAGCCCTCTGGGCCCTGAGCTTCCATGTGTGCCAAAACATCCATTTCTTTCCTTTGTTGTATGGCTTGTTAAACTTCCAATGTTATCTTATGGGAATTTGAATTTTTATTGTTATGCTTTTTTATATTGTCCCTAAATGTTTGGTCAGCAATATGGGTTATTCTTCTAGTACTCATTAAAACCTTTGTTTTGATATATAGAATATCCTTTATTTATTTTGATATATAGACTGTACTGTAAGTCCAAAGATTGAGGAAGTTATGGCTTGTTGAACTTCCTCTGTTATGCTATGGGAATTTGCATGTTTTATTTTTTTTTTTATATTGGTCCTAAATGTTTGGGGTTAAATGCTATTGTTATAGTATTCATTATGACCTTTGTTTTCATACATAGATTGCCCCTTAAGTCCAAATATTGAGGGAGATACAGCTTGTTAAAATTCCATTGTTATCCTATGGGACTTTTCCTTTTTTTATGTTTTTGTTTTTTTATGTGGGATCTAAATTTTTGGGGGGACAAGTATGTGTTATTCTTGTAGTACTCATTAAGATCTTTGTTTTGAGATATATATAGTGTCCCTTAAGATCAAATATTGAGGGAGTTATGGCTTGTTGAAGTTCAAATATGGACAAAAAAACTAAGTCCAAAATCTTATTTCGTATGAAGAATCCCTTTTTGTATGAAAAGAAAAAAAACATACAGAATAGGATGCCTTCTTATGAAAAAAGAATCAGGGAAAAAAGGGAATCTTTCTTTGTAGGAATGAAAAAAACATACGAAAAAGGACCATTTCGTATGAAAAAAAAGAATGTGAAAAAAGGGTAAATCCAAATAATATTTTCGCATGAGGGGATCCTTTTTCATAGAAATGAAAAAAGCTAATGGAAAAGGATCCCTTCATACGAAAAAAAGAACTGGGACTTAGGTTTTTTTCTGATTCTCTTTTTCATATGAAGGAATCCTATTTCATGAGCTTTTTTCATTCATATGAAAAAGGATCCCTCATATAAAAAAAAAAGAATATGGATTTAGCTTCGCCCCAATTCTTTTTTTCATATGAGGGGATCCTTTTTCATGTGGCTGAATTCTTTTTTGTATGCCTGTATGAAAAAATGGCATACAAAAAAGTCAGAAGAATGCACAGCCCTTTTTTTTGGTGGAGAATGTATCAGGGAGGAAACAACTGCCTGAAGGGTATTTTCACACTTTTATTTATTTAGTTTTTGTTTACCAGGTAAGTGCACTAGACAAATCCTGCCTATTTTCAGGAACGACCCAGGGGAGGGGGATACAGATGAATGCCAACTGACCTTGAACCAGATTAAGCTGATGATGGTATTTTTAGTGAATGAGGGAAATTTGGCCAGGACACCAGGGAATTTCCCCTACTCTTTTCGATAAGTGCCATGGGATTTTTAACATCCACCTGAACTACCACCAATCCAGGCAGATGGGACCTTGGTTTAACGTCTCATCCAAAAGACAGCACCTCAGAAGTGCAGCAGCCCTCTCATGCTGCACTACAGTGTCAGTACTTGGATATTAACCCAAGTACCAGATGTAGGAACTGAACCCACAGCCCTCTGATCTCCCAGCCTCAGAGTCAAAACTTTTTGTAGTGGGGATATTGTTTTGCTCCACTGCTCCAACCGGGATTGAGGGACTGCTGAGCCTCCCGTACTGAATTGCCTTCTGACTGCCGTGAGAGCACAGTCGAGCAGTGGTTTGATTTTTATCTGCGGTGGGAACGCAGTCGGGAGAGGGATTTTGGGCCATTTATTCATGGAATGTGAAGGTGTTTTCAGTGACTGGAAGAACTTTGAATGCAGTTGTAAAGCGTGGAGTCTGCTGCCATTTTTCCGCTCCTTTATGGAGCAGGCGCTGGCATGGTAAGAGCGCATTCAGCGTTCAGAAAGAATATCTGAGAGTGGCGGTGTCTACTCCTTTGGACTGCAGGTATTTGCTCCTTTTTGCTCCTGGAGGGATGACTAGCAGGTTTTGGGTTGTTTAGTTTCAGGGGAGGTAATAGCAGGGGATTGGACCAGAGGGTTTACTCTAACTGTTGTTGTTAGGAAAAGTGACTCTTGCGCCAGCGGGCAGCTGAGTGTCCAGTTCCCCTATGATTGGGTCCTTTTCAGCCTGTAAATTATTGTGGTCTGTCCCTCCGAGAAAGGGGAAGGTGGCAAAGAAACTGGAAATTTATGCCAAATGTTCTGGAAGAGTGGAGAATAACTCTGGTTTGTTTTTGGACTGAAAGAGGGTGAGAGCGTCTCTTGTCTGAAATAACTGTTGTGCTTCATACATCCAGACACTGTGACTTCTGATTGTTTTTGGACCTTTTAATTATCTGATTTTATTTGGGGATTGATTATAATTTTGGAATACAGATTTTGTTTTAGGGGGTGGGGTTATGTTCATTTTGCTTCCCTGATTCTCCCCTCTTGGTATGAGCATGTGGGGAGATTCAGGGGTTGTAAGATTGCAATTTTGTAATTTTACTTTATAATTTATTTTAGGGGAAAAGTTTGTTAATTTGCTTCTCTGAGTCCCTTCTTTCAGAGAAATTATTGTGGAAAATATTGGGGTTTATTATTTTTAATAGATCATTTATATGGGGTTTAATTAAGGGTTTAGTTAGGGTGTTTTAACATCATTGTTCCTAATATGTATAAGAGGCTTGTCCTCACAGTCGTACACTATTCATCCTCCACTCTTCATGCTCTCCACCCTTCCCCCCTCATTGCAGCTATCAACATACCAATGCTGTAGAGCATTGGGTATTGTGCATAAGGGGGAAGGGGAGTTGGGGGGTGCAAACAGTGGAAGTCAAATGAGCGGGGCCATTATATTGGGGTAGTGAGGTCTAGAAGATGCCATGAGGTTAAATGGAATCTGGAATGGGGTCCTTCCTATCTGGTTTCCATACCCATGGTCACCACCAGTGTTGGAGGGCAAGCAGTCTATGCAGCTCCAGAGGCCCATCCTACCTGGGGGGGGTGGTGTTGTGCAATGCCAGGTCCATGAAGAACAAGACTGCAGTTATTGCAGATCATGTTGGATTGGTGGACTTGGCATGCATTACTGAGACCTGGCTGGATGAGAATGCAGGCCCTGTATTAGAGGCTGCTATTCCAGCTGGGTACTCAGTGGTACACTGCCCAAGGTTGGACCGTGGGGGGGGGGGGGGGTTGCAGTCTGTTTTAAGACTGAACTGGGCCTCACACATGTACCAGTTGAGGGTGCTGAGTCATTTGAGTGCATTGTAGTGACAGGTGTGCATTGCACAATCGTTCTCATCTGCCGTCCACCAAATGATGAGAAACAGTTTCTGCAGGAAGTAGCAGACTTCATGATCAACATGGCATTTGAGTCACCCAGGCTGATGGCCCTGGGTGACTTCAACGCCTGGGTCAATGAAGAACTTTCGTAGTTTGGACAACACTTCCTCCAAATGATGACATCTTTGGGCCTTACACAAGTTGTTACTTCTGCCTCTCATAAAGGTGGTCACTCTTTGGACTTAGTTTTCCTCCTGGGGATCGAAACCTTCAATTTGGGGGTGGAACCTGTTGGATGGTCTGATCACTACACTGTGGAGTTCAGTTTTTGCACCCCCTTTTGTAGGCCCACTCCTGTGGAGATGGTCAGGTACCGGTCTTTGCGAGATGTAAGCTCTGAGGGCCTGACAGTGGTACTTGACCTATTGTAGCTTTCTGGAGTGAGCAGTAATCCAGATGCCTTGGTTCTGGCCTACAATAGGGCCATTTCTTCAGCTCTGGATTTAATTGTTCCCGTCCGTGTTCGTCCTCTCCCCATTTTCCCTTGGTTGCCATGGTTTGATGGGACTTTGAGGGAGATGCTGTGATATGGACGAAGATTAGAGCGCTGTTGGCAGAGATCCGCCCTTGATGCCAACCATCTTAGATTGATGGAACATTATCAACTCTATCATTCCACAGTCTCCCATAAGAAGGCAGAATTCCTGTCTGGGGAGATTGCAGCTGCTCAGAATCGACCAGCTCAGCTCTTTCAAACCATAGACAGACTGTGCAACTCAGCCTGTCTGCAGGTTCGAAGAGCCTTTTCACAAATTGAGTGTGCTGAGCTTGCTGTCTTCTTTGCAACAAAGTTGGCTGGTATCGGAGCAGCTCTCCAGCCAGCTTTATGGGGGAAGCCATGGAGAGACTCTCGGTCATGATTCCTAGGCTTTCTTGGAGTTCCTTTGACCGGCTAGAGTTTATTGATGTCATGAGGATTGTCCATGGTATGCATCCTACATGCTATAGTTTGGATCCTGGCCCAACTTCCCTGATAAAGGGTTGTTGTGATACTATCGGTCCAGTCCTAGCATGGATAGTCTGATGCTCCTTGGAGATGGGTGAGTTTCCTAGCTTCCTGAAGCAGGTGGCTGTAAAGCCCATCCTGAAGAAAGCTTCTTTGGACCCAGACTGCCATACTAACTACAGACCAATCTCTAACCTCCCCTTTGTGGGAAAGGTCATCGAGAAAGTAGTGTCCATACAACTGCAGAACCATCTGACCATCCATGACATCTATGAACCATTCCAGTCTGGTTTTCAAAAGAGGCATAGTACCAAGACAGCACTAGTTTGGGTGCTTAATGATCTCCCGATGGTAAGAGATTGTAAGAGCCTCTCCATCTTGGTTCGTCTCGATCTCTCTTCAGCTTTTGACACTGTGGACCATGGGGTACTTCTCAAATGCCTGAGGTTCATCTGTGGCCTGACTGGTACAGTCCTCAGGTGGTTTAGATCTTTCCTCACAGGCAGAACTCAGAGGGGGTGATATTTGATGATGAGCTGACACTATGATCGCAGATGGCGGCAGTTGTCAAGTCATCCATTTACCATCTGAGGAACATCTCCAGGATTAAGCACCTAGTTCCGTCTGGTGATCTGCCTACATTGATCCATGCCTTTGTGACCTCGCATCTTGATTACTGCAACTCCCTTTATCTAGGGCTTCCTGGGGTTGATATCTGCCCCTTGCAGCTCATGCAGAACACTGCAGCCCGGCTATTGACGGGTATTACTCGTACCTGTCATATTTTTCTGGTTCTGCGTGATCTGCACTGGCTGCCAATACAGTGGTGGATCACCTTTAAAGTTGGTCTTTTGACCTATAAAGCCCTACATGGACTGGGCCCAGACTACTTGAAAGAGCTTTTGGTACTTACTGCCTTAGTCAATTGCTCTGCTCGGTGGACGAGGGGTTGCTAGAGATTCTGAGGGTTTCTTTAAGATCTCCCTGGGCCTGTGCTTTTATGTACATGGTCCCTGCCCTCTGGAATTCTCTACCCCATCTGCTTCAGCAGTGTGCTTCAGCAGTGTGCATCCATGGAGGAATTTAAAAAGGCCTTAAAGACCTATTTATGGTCTAAGATGTACCAGATAATGCTATTTTATTGCACTTCTATGAATTCAGTTGTCTTAGATAAGTTGTTTATTTATTTCTTGTTTTATGTGGAATTTTTTGTAAGGCGCCTTGGTTATAAGAAAGGCACGGTATAAATAAAGATTTATTATTAATACTAAATCACAGAAAAGGATTTAAAAATGATAAAAAATACATTTGGGGATTATTTCTCCCCAGTTAAGTGATAATCCATGTAACGGGATCCCGATGACCAAGATACATGTGTTGGTGTCTCTGCAGGAAGTCATTTTTGTGGGTTTATTTTGCTTTGTAACAGAAACAAGATAGCTGCCATACAAAAAATGTTTTTTCCTCACAAAAAAGGATTGGCCCCATGCAAAATAGGGTCCTTTTTAATATAGACCAAACTCTTTTTTCATTCCAAGTAGCTCACCAAAAGACTGTACAAAGCATGCTCAGAACTGAATTTTTTAAATTTAATAACTCTGGAATGGATTAATATTTCTTCTCCAAAAAGAGAAAAAAAAAATCTGTGGCCCACGACCTTTCTACCCTGAAGATTTCAGACCAAAATTCCCCAACGTCTGGACACAAGGCAATGACAAATGAACCACAAAAAAACAGTGATTGTTTAAGTTTTTTTTCCTATCCAAACATCCGACTGGAATGAAACTTGACAGGACAAGAGACCTTCCCCCTGAAACCGTGCATGCAACATTTCATGCATATCCACTGAATGGTTGTGAAGATAATAAATGTCAAAATCTGAGGTTTAACATAGAAATCCCTGCTCAACCCTAACTATAGTGGCACTGCCATGCTACTAAAATATTATGCTTGTTAGGTATTACTGTATTATTAAGGTGTTAATAACACATTACTACACTGTAACTAGCTAAACAATTTAATAATGATGCTAATTGACTACCTTCATATATGTGGAAATATGTGATGACTTTTTCTATGGGGACGAGGGCCCAACCATATATACATATAGGATACATGATGGGCAGAAGTAGGATATGGGAAATATTCTCACTTCTGCAGAGTAAGCTCTGTATTCTCACAAGTGCCAAAGGCATGAGTGAGAATGCACAGCTCACTCTGCAGGAGGGAGAATATTTCCCATATCCCACGATCTGCACATTGTGTGTGCTATTTATACAAGTGGGGTGAGAGCTTATGAAGTGTCATGTTTTGCAGTGTCTTTTTCCCATTTCTTTTTGGTAGGCAGGTAAGTTTTTAGGAGTGAGGTGAGAGTACTGGGCAGTTAAGCAACTTGTTCAGAGTCACACAATATGCCAGTAGAGGTTGTAAGAATCAAACCCAGGTCTGGCCTGCTGGCTGTACCAAGCTTGTTCAGAGTTCATTACTCTAACCTCTAGGCTATACTGAAAGTATTGTTTGTCTGTGGTCTGAGAGTGTGGGAGTGTTTCTGAATAGGCTAGAATTGTTAGAAGCACTGTGGGACATAGGCGATTGTGTTTTGCTGTGCTAATTGTGTTAGTTGCAGCTTGCAGTGAGAAAGAGAAACTGCTTTGTAAATGAGTTTCATTTGAATTCAGGTTATTTTGAAGCTGATATTAGCACATAAATGGGCTAGGAGTGTTGGAAACTTTGAGACATAGGTAAATGTGTTTTGCAATGCTAACTGAGTAATTTGCAGGCTTTAGTGAGACACAGAAACTGATTGTTTAAGCACTTTCATTTAGAATGCTAGCTTGAGTGAGTGAGTGAGTGAGTGAGTGAGTGAGTGAGTGAGTAGTGACATTAGCAGAGTATGGATAAACGGAATATATCTCACTCCACTGATGCCATCAGCAGTTATTTTGCTGCACTGAGCATTTATCTCACTGCAGTGAGACTATCTCCATTTATTGCACTGGAATAGCTCTCACCCCCATTGTATAAAAAAAAAATATATATATATGCTCTTCACAATGATATGTTGCTTGTTTGATGTGCTTCATTTTACTCTGTGTTGGAGTCTGATTCAAGTACTCTCGCCCATTTTCTGTGCATCTGCTTGCAGTGGGCATTTGGAGGAAGAGAAACAACACAGTACAGAGTTATCTTTGCTTTGTAACTTGTTACTTTGTGAAGGAGTCCTTGATGGAAAAACATGCTTTCTTAGGAGCAGCAACTGAGTTTCAGGTGAAAGCATTGTACTTCTGCATTTGTTTCTACGGTAACAGCACATGTTGTTCTTGTACCCTGAAGGGAAAGCTGCCTAGAGTGATGATATTGTGACCTTTGTGTGCACTGTGTATGTAAATGGCTGATATTATCACTGTAGAGCAGAAGGTAAAAATATCACACTGCAGTGGATGTTACACTGTTTTATCTCATTCATTTGCCACTTACCCCATTGTATAAGTATATATATGCAACAGGCATCTAGATAAATGGAGTGTGATAAATCCATTTATCTGAATCACTGTGTAGATATATTTATTTATGCAATTGATGTAGAGCAAAACTCCATTGCATAAATCCATTTTTCAACACATATGTGGGATAAATATCAGAACCCAATATTTATCCCACATACGGGGATAAACACACCCTATCAATCAAACACACCCTACTTGACCTACATTCTGCCAGCCACACAGATGGCACACTCAAAGTGCAATCAATACTGGCAGAACCTGTGAAGAAGATACCTGCAACAGCCATCATACAGTCACTGAGTATCATACACAGACCACTCAACAACTCTACTCCGACTGAAAAACAGCACCTGAACGCTTCTCATTAGAAAAAATATATACTTTACCACAAAAAAATGAAAAACTTCTACTAATTGAAATCTTCCGACTTCAAACAACTTTCCGACATCTACTGGTCCTCACAAAAAGTGTCAGAGAAAATGGAAAATGGCACAACACAAAAATAGCACCGACTTTCAAATGGAGCTGACAGAAATATTAACCTAGTTCGAAGAGCACACTGAACCTCTCCTAGACCCCCAAGAACAAATGACCACCAACAGAGACAAATAGAAGAGGAACCTTGACCAAGTACTAGTGCAGCTTCCCTCATAGTACATCCAGGCAGGGAAAAACCCAAACACTGTAGAAAAAGACTTATATCAACATCAACGCCTTCCAAAAATATCTTAAAGAAAACCACAACATAGAAACTGCGCTGGAAAACACCTCACCTACAGACCAAGATAAATTACTGGATACATTTTTTATGAACTGCACCAAAAAAAGACAAAACAGCCTATGAACCCCTAAACCTATGAGCTATGTTTCAGAGCTTGGAAAGATATCTTAAAGGGAAACGCTATTCAGAACTCTTGTCAACATCGCCTGCATTTCTAACAACCAGAGAAGTCTTTCAATGCAAGCAAAAGCACCTGAAAAGCTATGGTAAAGGTATAACACCAAAAACTGCCGATGAGTTGGCAGATACCCTAATAAATAAACTACATAAAACTAATCAACTGGTCCACACCCCCGACAGCCTACTAAATACTATGTGGATGATAGTCAGCCTATACTTTGGCATCAGGGGAATAACAGAGATGAGGGTAGTAAAATGGGGGGACATTGTCCTAAAAAAAGATGTAAATTACCTAACGTACATAAAGTATGCCAATGAGCATCAAACCAAAACAAGGCCAGGTTCCAACCCAAAAGAAACAAGAAAACTTAAGCCATGGGCATACGAACTACAGAATGACAATATCAGATGCCCAGTCACCTACTACAGAATCTACAGAAGCCACCTACCTGACCAAAGCAACCACCCAGAAGCACCTTTCTTCCTTGCCGTTAACAGCAATATAGACATGAAAGTGACTGAAATGGTTTAAAAATCAACCTGTAGGAATCAATAAACTGTCCACCATTGTAAAGTCCATGGTTAGCAATACAGGCAGACAAACTGACAAGCAACTAACTAACCATTCTCGTGAGGAAGCACCTCATTCAAAAACTAGTTGAGAGTAGTATTGCACCAACAGAAATAATATAGATTTCAGGACATAAGCAGCTTCACAGCCTGAATGAATACTCCAAGCTGAATGAGATGAACCAGCAAAAAATAAGTACCTTGTGAAGTGGTAAACCCCTCCACAAAAACAATCCAGACTACCATCAACAGCAACTGACCACTATACCTACAAACTACAAAGAGCTACTAGGAATCTGCATTAGCAGCATCACCATTAATGCAGCATGGGGTCATAATGTTGAGAATGCCATCACACACACCCCAACCACGCAGCAGCAAACAACGTGAAAACGCGCTTGATTGTTTTCCATTCGTTTTGGCCCCCCATACCCCACACGCCCCTGGTCTCACTGTAATCAGCTCTGAGGGGATGTGGACCTAGGAGCAAGAGAAAAAAATAACAGTAAAAGATTTCCAATTCAGGAATGAAACCCCATTCCCCAGCTCTATTC
This sequence comes from Neoceratodus forsteri, assembly GCA_016271365.2. Lineage (NCBI taxonomy): Eukaryota > Metazoa > Chordata > Ceratodontiformes > Ceratodontidae > Neoceratodus > Neoceratodus forsteri. The sequence continues at coordinate 823,604,892 of CM057455.1, read as the reverse complement.
ACTCCAGGGTCGGGTGCTCTAGCCACTCCAGCATGGGAGCAGCTCAACCGAGCACCCGACCGGCAGTGTTCCTAAACGCTTCCTCCTTCATGGAGAGCATGAGGGGGTAGCGATACTTTCATATCGCTGTAGTTGCCCTGGCACTCGAAAGGCATATGCACTAATCACAGCGCAGCTGTGTTGTGCGCGGTTTTCTCCATGCGGATATCACCTGATACCCATGAATGCAAAGCAAGTGATATTCAACATAATATAAGGTAAGCAAAAAAACACAGACTCTAAACTTTAAGGAAATTCAAAAACCTCTCTCTCTTCCCACCCCATATCTAACTATCAACACCATCGTTCCCACCCAAACCTCCACACACACATCCCAATTTAAATAAACTTGTACATAAGTACTTATCATTCTTTTTTTTTCCCCTCCCCCCTCCAACTTCACTACAGGCAACAAGTATGACAACTACTGTACATCAGAAAGAGGTCAATGTTCATAGATTCAGATGGTGACACTGAATAAACCAAAAAACACAGTTTCCGAAAAAGAAAATCTACAAAAAGTCTTCACAACCCCAAGCAGAAAGATTTGATCACAACTGGACCTACTTAAAATATGACTGCAAAATAAAGCTTCTCTGCTCCACAGACTGACAAATCTAACTCATCTACTAGCGGAAACAAGATCTGACTTTTAAAAAACAAAAACAAGAAAAAAGTGGCATGGTTTCCTGAACAAAATACATTACCACCGATCTATGGACTATTACATTTAACACTTCTTGAACTGTTACTAGAAAAAGTTACTTCAGTTCATCCCTTCTCACATAAACACCACTACCCTTCCCCAAACACATCTCCTACACCCTAATGCACTTCTTCAATAGTTTTAAAAAATAAAGTAATCATTAGTTAATAAAAATATCTACAAAATCAAAAAGTATGATCTGTTTAAAAGTTTTCAAGTTTTTAAATGCACAAAATTCCCTGTTCTATTCTGTGAGTAATAAAAAGTGCAAAATGTTCCTACCTTGTCAGTGCTCATTCCAAGGCAAATCCCAAGTGAAATAAAACCATAAAAACGTCTTAATGAAAAAATTCTCCCGTCTGGCCAGCCGGTACTACTTCCACACTACCAATATAGCAGAATTTACTAACTCCCCACCGAAGCTGCCACACACAATCACTGCCATTCTTCCCTATACCATATTTCCAAGTAGCCTCTAAACAACTGAACAAGTAAACCTAACCTTTTTTTTTACTTTTTAAACTCAAACTCCTAGCTCACAGTAACATCTTTGCTCGTGCCCCTATCCCCAAGCACCCACCTCCATACCTCCCTACATCCCAGTGCCTTCCCAACTCCAGTGTCACATGTAAGGACTGCAGTACAGACATCCACTTCACTACTAAAAAAATCTACCTTCTGGTTTTTTTGCAGTTTAAAAGTGTCTCGCACATCAATCAATTTCATCAGCCACTCACTCCATGTTGTGCAGCTCCAACTGCCCACTATCACATCACCACTGAATCCTACCGCAGAATGGCTCCATCATTAAAAAAAAACATTTTTTTTATATTTCTTTTTCTCCCCTCCTTGGCCTGCATCAGCAATCGTGAGCTCAGAGGGACCCCCCACAGAGCCATGGTATACCCCTGAGGTGGGGACAGAGTGGAGTGGGCAGCCAGGCTCCTTAGCCACCCCCCCAGTTCCTTACTTCTGATATCTCATTGGGGTCTGTTCTTGAGCTGCTTGTGCTGATGGCTAGGACCTACCTAGTCCTCGTGCCAGTGTTGCACCAGGCCAAGGGTGTTTACGATGTACAAGCCCCAGAGACATGACAAGTGCTTAACGCCATGGCTTACACTAACGTCCATCGTGTTCCACCCCTATCTTGCTGCTTGGGCATGCTGAACCTCCAGCCACCTCTAGAGGTCGGTCATGCACTGAACCTAGGTCCTCCCTCCCCCAGAGGAGATGAGCAGTCCTATGGATGCTCAAGCCTCCTCCCCTTGGCCGGCCCTGTGATGACCCAAGCCCATTCATGAACTCAGGTTACTGGTATCACAAGCAGTAGTGCTACTGCTGCACTGGCAGGCCAGCCAAAAAACAGTTTTTAAATATATGTTTTTTAAAAAACTGTAAACTGAATCTCCATGATGTCTGCACTCATCCTCTTGATCCCATTTGCTAAAGCCCACTACCATATTGCCCCTTCCAAACTCTAGGGAAACATACCAATCAGTGAAGACAACCAGCTAGTGATATCACGTCACAACACCTGAGTGCTTAGCAACTACACTCATAAATGGCAGCACTCGAGGCGGAATACCACTTTTCCAAAAAGTAAACCAACAGATTGCTGTAATTTAAAACAAAAAATAAAAAAATAAAATTAACTAGTTCAGTATTACCCAAAAGGTCCCTGCCTGTTGCATAAATGTAATATGTGGGGATGAGTGTGTGGATAAATAGATCAATAGATAGGTTCCTGTGCATTGCAATGCACAGGAAGCTATCTGTTATTTTTTTTTAATATATTGATCTGATTTTTTTTTTTTTGTGATTTTGTGACGGGTGGTCAGCTGCTGCACTGTTAGTCCTGGATGGCCCTCACAATGTCTCGCAGACTTTGGTGTGAAACAAAGTTCAGTAGGCAGTCCTACCTTTGGTTTCCTTGGGGAATGCAGGAACCAGCAGATACATTGGTGATTTTCTGAAGAATTTAAAAATAAAAGAAAAAAACATAGAAATGTCAACAACGGCATAATGCTGTCTCACTAAGCGAGATTGCCGCCATGTTTGTGAAACTTTTCTGCCCACCCACAGAGACAAAGCAGCCAATTGGGAGTTACATAGAGGATGGTGTTGTTTGATTGACAGCAATAGCACAGCTGTGGTGAAGGAAAGTCCTGTGCTTGAGTTCTAATGTTTTACTGATAATAGTATCATTCAGAGCTCTAAACGATAGTATTACGGGCTCTGAATGATACTATTATCAGTCATGAACTGTACTATTATCACTCTGGGAGTGATCTTATTACTGAGAAAATGTTGTATACTTTTATATTGTATTATTTTCTAAATCCATATATTAAAACCCATTTACTGCATCTGGACAGTTGCCTGTGATCTCTTGTAACCCTCACTCATGACTTCGCCACTCGTGAGGTTACTTGAGGTCACAGGCAACTGTACAGATAAATGGGTTATCACACACTCATCCTCCACATATCTCAGATATATATATATCTATATATATATATCTTGGCACAGTAGTGCCACTATGGTTAGGGTTCAGCAGTCACTGTTATGTTAAATCCAAACTTTTGCACTTTAATAACTTTGCATCTATTTGACCTACTCACATGAAATTATGCATACGCTATCAGGGACAAAGATCTCTGGATATGGTAAGCTTCATTCCGGTCAGATGTGCAGGTGCAGAGATACGGAATATCAGGAATTGTGTAAATTACCATTTTGGTGTATATTCTTTGTCATGCCATTTCTCAGAAACGGCTTGGGGATTTGGTCTGAAATGTTGTAGTGTATATCGAGAGTGGGTCACAGATGTGCATTTTGAATGTTTGGTGAAAAAATATTAGTCCGTTCAAAAGTTACTTAAGTTTTAATTTTCCCGTTATTTCCTATGGGAAAAATTAGATGTGCTATGTGAAACAACTGTTTTGCTGCCACAAAAGCATTTTTTTATTGTGGCAAATGCAGAATGTAGTGTTAAGATGCTACCATCTTGTTTTCAGTTAGTGAGGCACAAAAATTTAAATACTTCAAAAAATATTTGAAGTTGATAAACACGAACAGTTGTGTTTACCTAATCAGGGCCCGAGGAATCGGATTCTGGGTTCAGGTGCACCAAAAATGCCTAGCAATGTGTAAATTTTGTCCACGGATGTATTTGTGCTGCATATTGTGGCAGTTGTTCATGAAACAAGGGTGCGTTTGTGCTGCAAACTGCGGCAAATTCCCATTGTTTCGGAAAAGAATGAAGGGTGTTCTATGGAACAGCTGCCACAGTTTGCGACACATCCCATCCAATCCAATCATCTTTACTTATAAAAGGCGCTATTCCAGAGATCATAGTGCCCTAACAATAAATACATAAATACACAAATAAAAACAACCCTCATAATAATACAGTATAATTCCTCTAAGTGTTGTCACAGAAGGCAAGCCCAAACAAATGTGTTTTAGTGCAGTCTTGAAGTTCTCCGCTGTCAGGCACTTTCATATCTTATGAGGTAGAGAATTCCAGAGGGTGGGGGCCGCAAACATAAATGCCTGTGACCCAGATGATTTCAGCTGAACCCTGGGAACCTCTAGCAATCCCTCATCAGCAGAGCGGTTGAAGGGGGCAGTAAGGATGCAAAAGCTCTTGAAGGTAACTCAGACCCTGTCCATGTAGGGCCTTATAGATCAGCATGCTGACCTTGAAGGTGATCCACCACTGGATCGGCAGCCAGTGCAGCTCATGCAGCACAGGTATGATATGACTGGATTGAGATAGCCCAGACAAGACCCTGGCTACTGCGTTCTGCACCAGGTGTAAGTGACAGAGATCAACCCCCGTAAGCCCTAGGTACAGGGAGTTAAAGTAGTCAAGGTGGGAGGTCACAAAGGCGTGGATCATTGTCAGCAGGTCACCGGGTGGAACAAGGCACTTAATCTGGGCAATATTCCTAAGATGACAAAAGGAAGACTTGATGAAGGCTGACACCTGAGACCAAAGTGTAAGCCCATCATCAAATATTACCCCCAGATTCCACGCCCATTCGGAGGTCAGCAGCTGACCTCCACCAAGCCAAAGCATGGAAGGACAGTTAGTCACCAGCCCTCTATCCTGTGACTTGGGTCCACCACCAACAACTTAGTCTTATCAGGATTTAACTTGAACCAGCTGGCATTCATCCAGTCTTGTATCTTGGTGAGGCTGTTGTTAAACACCAAGACTGCACTATCCTGATAAGACACAAAGGACAGGTAAAGCTGAATATCATCTGCATAGCAGTGAAACCCCAGCCCACAGCTCCTTACAATGTTTCCCAAAGGCAGCATGTACACTGTGAACTACATGGCAGACAGCATAGAGCCCTGCGGTAACCCACATGGCAGAGAGAATAAATTAGAGGAATAAATCCCCGACACCACCCTCTGGGATCTGCCAGTCAGAAAAGAATGGAACCACCTGAGGACTGTCCCAGACAGGCCACAGATGAACCACAGATGATCCAGCAACACCCCATGGTCCATGGTGTCAACAGCTGCTGAGACATCACAAAGAATCAAGATGGAATGGCTCTTCCGATCTCTTGCAACCAGGAGGTCACTGAGGACCCGAACAAGGGCAGTCTCGGTGCTATGCCTCTTCTGAAATCTGGACTGGAGAGGATTATAGATGTCATAGATGGTAAGATGATTCTCCAGTGCAGCATAACCACCTTCTCAATAACCTTCCCCACAAAGGGGAGGTTAGACACAGGTGTATAGTTAGCGGGGCAGTCTGGGTCGAGAGAGGTTTTCTTAGGAAGGGGCATCACCACCGCCTCTGTCATGGAATCCGGAAACTCACTCAAGTCTAATGAACTCCAGACTCTCTCCACTTGGATTGGGTTGATAACATTAACATACCCCATTCCGAGGTGCGTTGGCACCAGGTCCAAACTACAGCAGGTCAGCTGCAAACCTTGGATAATCTGCATGACATCCACAATCTCCAGCCAGTCAAAGTGCATCCAACTACACCAGGGAGTAGCAACCTCTCACTGACCATCACTACCCCCCATAGAGCGGGCTGATCGGATCTCGGCCCTGATGTCAGCAATATTATCAGCAAAGAAGCGAGCAATCTCTTCACACTTTTCTTGTGACAATGCTCTTCAAACTTGCAGACAGGCTGGATTGCACAGTCTGTCCACAGTTCAAAAGAGTTGAGCTGGTCAATTCCGAGTTGTGGCAATCTCCCTGGACAGGAACTCTGCTTTCTTCTGAGAGATCGTCGATTGATAGTCCCTATAATGGTCCATTAATCTAGGTCTGTCAGTAACAAGGCACGATTTCCACCAGCACCACTCCAACCTTCATCCTACTTGCCTCAACTTACTCAAGGTACCCCATCAAACTAAGGGGCCTGAGGGTGAAGCATGAGAGGAAGAACCCTGACAGAGCTATGACATCCAGAGCCCCCACCACAGCCCTATTCTAAGCTTGTAGCAGGTTCTTTGGGCCTTTGCTTGCACCCAGAAATCCTGATAGGTCCAGCTCCGCCAATAGGCCATCTAGGGTGACACCCCTCAAAGGGCAGTGCTGGATCATCACCTGCCTGTGTGAAGCACAATGAGTTCATAAGTTGGAGGAAGTCTTGACCAAACTGTGAGAGTTTGTCATCAATCCAGGCATTGAAGTCACCCAGCACCATCAGTCTGGGAGACTCAAACACCATGTTGACAACAAAGTCCATGACTTCCTGCAGGAACTGCCTCTCGCCACCTGGTGGACGATAGATGAGAATGATCCTGCACCCCACACTTGCAACCGCTGAACACTCAAAGGACCCAGTCTCCTCAACTGGAACAGCTACATGGCCCAATTCCGATCTATAACAAATTGCTACCCCCCGCCCCTGTGATCCAATCTGGAGCAGTGTATCACCAAGAACCTCACTGGAATCGTTGCCTCTAGAATGGGGCCAGCATTCTCATCCAGCCAGGTCTCAGTGATGCAAGCGAGGTCCATTGCCCCAACAAGATCATCAATAATTTCCGTCTTGTTTTTAATGGACCTGGCATTGCACAACATTGCTCAAAAGTCGGATGAGATACCGGGGCCAGCTGAGCTACCAACTCACTAGAAGCAGAGCCCGTGGGTATGGGTACCACGTAAGGTGAACCTCAGTCTGAGATCCATTTCACCCCAGGGCATCTTTTGGTCCTCACCACCCCAATCCAGCCACTCAGCTCTCCCCCCATCCAGGATCCCCTCCCCTTTGTCTCCTACACACTATCACCAGAGGTCTGCAGTGACCATAAACTGCAGTGGGCAATGAAAGATAGCTAAAAAGCAGAAGTCCTGGAGCTCGGAGGGGAGTAGCACCTGGTAGGGAGAGAAGCCTGCAAACACATACTGACAACAAACAAAACTCCAGCCCCCAATTGCCCCAAAATAATAACTACCCATCCCAACTTACTCAATAACTAAAATAATTTAATAAAACCCCAGCACTACCCTAAGTTAAATAAACTCAAATGTCAATAAAACCCCAATACCCCAACCCCTCCTAAAAATAACCTCTCAAATAACTAATCATAAAATCCCCCCCAGTTCAGTATGAGGACAGAAAAACTATACAAAGCAGCAAGATCAATGAATGATCCAGCTGTTAATGTGCTTTGCTAAGGCTCTCACCACCAGCAAGCATGATTTAAATGTCCAATGAAAACACCAGACTCTCACTCCAGCAGTTCTCCAATTTACAGAATTTGTAACATATAACTTATAAGGAGGTCCTCTCACTACCTCCACCCAACAGCTAAAAGGCAGAAGTGGAACAGTCAATCCGCCACCACTCAGGAACAGTTTTTTGACCACAATCCGAGAGAAAGGAGCACATCCAGTTAAGGGTTCCACTCACCAGATGACCATGACCAGAAGGGGCAACCCCCCCTGGAAAAACCAGGGCCCCCAAAAGGAAACTCACTGACTGCCAATTAGGGGACACCCTATGAAACCAAGGTCCTATCTCTTTCCAGCCACAGTCCACCAGCATCCTACCAGGGAGGTAACCTGACCCATGTCCAGCCACCAGGCTAGCTCCCTGGGTCAAACCACATCCAAGGCCTTTGTCAATAATTAACAGGATCAATGATGATGACACACACATCCACAGAAAAAATAAAAGTCTTTAGGGGCATTTTTGGGGCAAACTGACCCCAGAATCTGATTCCTCAGCCCCCAATTAAGTAAACAACTGCTAGTGTTTACCTATTTCAAGTGTTTTTTGATTGTCTTACACAGGGCCAGATTAATGGATGTGGGGGCCCTACTCCAAGTCATATTTTGGGACCCGGGGGGCCCCTAAATGCCAACATCCCACTCTTCTGTGGCGCTGGGCACGCAGAAACCTTGTAAACTCCAGCAATTCATCAATTTAAAAATTAGCCTGTAGCTTAGTGGTGAAGCTAAGTAGAATCTTTTCAGAGCAATGTGGTTTTGCTTCCAGATTTCTGATAAATGATGCATCAAAGAATTTAAATTCAAACAGTGAATATAGTAGGTAGCCCCACCATGGCTATAGAATATTGCAGCCCCCTGAGCCCAGGCTAGAAGCAGTAGCAGGCAATCCTCACCCCATGTAAATGCAATTATTTTCTTTCTCTGTTTTTAGTCTTTTTGCTTCAATTCAAGTAACTGCTAAGTGTTCCTTTCCAGCCGTTTCCAATCCAACCAAATCATCAACCAAATCCAAAAATCATTGAAGTCAAGACAAAATAAGAAAGTCAACATGACAGTGTTGGCACTTAGCATGCAGTAAGTAACAACACACCTGGTGGTGTCGCCTGACCTGACAGACTGGTCGATCATCGGACTTGGCCTGGGACTCCTCACAGGACCAGAGGCCCAGCAGCAGCACTGACTGACTACAGTCACCTGCACACAACAAGCAGCACACCGTCTCTCCAACTCTCGGAATCAGAGTTGTCATCAACATCTAATGAAAAGAAGTGCTGAATGGTGGCAAATCAGTCGACTCCGGCCCGGCCCGCTCTCTCTACTAGTAGTCTGTAGTCTTCCTCGATTGAGAGTGAGGCAATCTCCGACCGACCGTTGTCCACTCATCCTCCTCCGTCCTCCACTCCTCATTGCCTGGCCACATGCCCTGACACTACTCACATGCATGCAGATTCCTGCTTCCTAGTAGCCACACCTCCAGGAGGACCTCTGAGACATTGTTGGTTGTGGTGGTGGGGTCAGGGTGGACCAATCCTAGACTACTTTGTGCTGTGCAGCTCGCCCCACCCCCAAGAGGTGGAGCCGGAGAAACTGAGAGACTCGCTCAGAGCGGGGGGGGGCTTTTCTTTTTTGGCAATGCTGTGAATGTGATGATCCCACAACTGCTTGACAGTACAGCAAGTATGGCCAGTCCGAGGTTGGCGGCTATGGTCTGCCGTGTATGGAAAAAGGAAATAAATTAAGTTACATTAAACAGTGAGGGGGCCCTGCTGAACCATGGGGCCGTACGTCGTGGCGTAATCTGCATACAGGTTAATCCAGCCATGGTCTTACAGATTCTAAGGGGAAGGGGGCAGAGGCATGCTAATACACATTTGCTGACATTGGGGTGCCAATTCCCGTGTTGGCAGTAGAGTTCCCCCACTACTGTGGGACACTGGGGAGCCCACTCCCAGTGTCCTGAGATATGTATCCTCACCCACGAGCAATGTGGGACACTGGGGAGCCTTCCGCCAGTGTCCCAATATATACAGTATTATCTTCTGTACTTTCTGCCATTTTGATGCCTTATTAACTTTGATGTTCTGATGTTGCTTGTTATGCACACTGTATAAATACCTGTATATATGTTTGTATATTATTTTGTATATTGTTCTGTCAAATTTCTGTACTATGTATGTGATAAGTCCTCCCACCCCCAACTCCCCCCAGGACGCATCTGGAATCGAGCGGTAGTCTGTTCAGTATGCCTTTCCTGGTAAAACTCTTAAATAAATAAATAAATTTAAACCTGAAAAAAAAGAAAACAGTTCCCCAATGTACCATACACTTGCTGACATTGTGGGGCCCAGTCCCATGTCAGCACTAGAAGCTACCACCCCGCCAGTGTGGGACACTGGAGATCCCACTCCTAGTATCCTGAGATATGTGTATACCTCCTCCTGCAGTCTGGGACACTGGGGAGCCTATTCCCAGGACACCTGAAGGCTTCTTGTAGCAAGGAGGGAATGGCACATAGGGAGTGCAGGTAGGAATTTGGGGTGATTTCTGAGTCTGGGAGGGATTTGTCTAAGTGTTTTTTTCCAGGTTCTTTTGCAGTTTGTTAATTGGTTGGACTAACTTACTCATGGTATGTTACTTGTCTTATTAGTATTGTCCCATAGGTTTTGATGTCAGGAAGTTATATATTTTTTATTAGCTTAGGTATACACTTTTAATTAGTTTGGGTATATACTTTCAATTATTGTTAGATTAGTGTAAGCATATAGTTTTAAATGATAATTTAGTTACAAGCATTCAGGAAAATAAATGATGGCTTTTTGTAAGAGGGAAATCCACTAACCATGTTATTATTGGGGTGCTGACATTCCCCTTTAGTTAGGGCTGAGTAGCCTGTTCAGTGTTAAACCCCTAACTTTGCTCATTAATAGCTTTGGCACCATTTGACTGATTCTGCTGAAATTTTGCAAGTGGTGTCTAGCAGGCAAGGTCTTGATCTGTGGATTGTTTTGTGATGGCAGCTTGTGCAGTTCCTGAGATCTGTGTAAGTCATTTTCTGAAAATGTCAAATTTGTTTCCTATACTCAACATGTTGTTTTTTTTTGCTGTCATCTACAGCCTATATGGAATGTTTTTTTTCCCCTAACTTGCAGGGCATATGTGGGATGTCCTAAGGTAGTGCCTTTGAAAAGTCTGGTGATGGTAAGGCAGCATGGAAAATCTGCTCCTCGTCCATACCACTGACCCAAAATAGTGAGCTACATCCTGAACCATCTGCAGAGCTGCTCCTCATCCATACCACCATAACAAAATAGTGAGCTACATCCTGGACCACCCATGGAGCTGCTTCTGGTTTGTACTGCTGACCCGAAATAGTGAGCTATGTCCTGGACCACCCGCAGAGCTGCTCCTGGTCTTTACTGCTGATCCAAAATAGTGAGCTACATCCTGGACCACCCACGGAGCTGCTCCTCGTCCATACCGCTGATCCAAAATAGGTATGCTGTGGAGTCAGCTGTGTACCACTCTTGTTTTCTCCTTTGTCCAGAATTTAAACTTGGCACCTTTTTTGTTGGACCACAGCCAGCTCTCGGGGGACTAAGAACTAAGGGGTCCTGCTTTTTAAATCAATCACACAATTTGTGTGTATCTTGGAGCTTCTCCTTAGTCTGAATTTATATTTTAAACTAATCAGCTGGATTGTGTGCCTGCAGATTGCTTATAGTTATTACTTCAGGCTGCTCTCTGCTTAAAATGAACTGCACTGCAATTCAGAGCAAACAAATTCCTTTCCAATTTGGAGCAAACAAATTCCTTTTCAATTCGGAGCACACACATTGCTTCAGGCTGAATTGTGACTGGAATCTGGATCAGGCTTCCATTTTAATGTACAGCATGTGCTGCCTGGTTTGATTCCCCACAGTCGCTTTGCAACTGCTCCCCTCCCACCCCCCAATACCCTCCCACCCTTAGCTGGTCTTACATATATATTGAGTATCCTCTCACGTGATTTCAAAGTTTTTTTTTCCCTATCTGCTGGGTATCTCATTTGCATGTTATTCTGTTTCTCCACTAGAGGTCATCTGATCTCATTGGGATCGCTAGCTTTCTCCCTGTCGCAGTGCTCTGCCTACTTGTCCTCTACTGTGGATTTTTTATTCCTCCTTGTCTCTCTTTTCCTCACTGGTCTATCTCTCTCCCTCTAAACTAACCCTTCCATTTCTACTCCCTCATCATGGATACCAGGGCTATATACCCCCTTCTGCCTTTACTAGGATTGTTGTTTTTTCTGGCTGTTATTACTGGGCCAACTGAGTAGTCCTCATCCCACTCTCTATATTCTCTTGATAACTTATGCTACTCCAATCTACTGACGTATCCCACCCATAATCCATCCCATCTAGTGGGGTTTCAAACATAAATGCTTAGGAGTACTACTAAGGTATATCTTGTGAAAGTTCTATGATTCCCCAGGGTGTGCCTGTCAAGCATGTTTGACTCTGTCAATCTGGATACTTACCCTAACCCTTGTCCTAGCCAGAGATATTGAGTCCAATTCTGGTCCTTCTATGGTCACTACTCCTATTCTGTCTCTCCCATTAAATTCCTTGCCCCAATCGTCTGGTTTCACATTTGCTCACCTAAATGTGAGGAGCCTTACTGCAAACCTCCCTAAGCTTGAGGCTTGGATACGCACCAATAACCCTGACATCCTTGCATTATCTGAAACATGGCTGAAACCAACTACTACTGACTCCCTCTGCTCCATTCAGGGCTATAATTTGCTTCGGGTGGATCACTCTAGCAATAAAAGAGGTGGAGGTGTGGCTCTGTACTTCAAGGAGCATCTCAATGTGTTTCTCATACAGGGTCCCCCACTGGCTACTTGTGAGGTTCTTCATTCCCTTCTATTGCTTGGAGGTATCAAAAAACTTCATATATTCTGCATTTATGTATCTCCTAGAAACTCCAGGTTAGGTCTTGATGAATTCATTGAATTTCTACCATTGATGTCTGGTAAAAGCAACATAATCTGCCTAGGAGATTTTAATCTTGATTGGAATGGGCCTAGTTCCTCTCTCTTATCTTCCATAACTAGCAAGGCCAGTCTCACTCAACTCATCCAGGCCCCCACTAGGATCTCCCATCATGGGTCCTGCAACACCCTCATAGATTGGATCCTGACTAATAGAAAGGAGTACTTCCCATCTGCTGGAGTTCTTCCCGACACCATAAGTGATCATTGCCCATTTACTGCAGCTGGGACACCTCACCTCCCTCTTACCCCTCCAGAATCTTATCTTTTTCTAACCTCTCTAAGCTTAACCCTACTGCATTCCTGGAGGACTTACACCTGGTTGACTGGTCCCCCCTCTACATTACCAATGATATCAACATAGTGGCTAAAAATTTCAATGCTACCCTTCTCGCTCTTCAAAATCAGCACATTCTGGTCACCATGTGAACGGTAAAAGGTAAAGTCACCAACTGGTTCAAGCATCCCCTTCTCCAGTTGCTGAAACATAGGGATACTCTCTGGTCAATATGGAAGTCTTACTCCCTTCAAGCTGACTATGAGGCTTATAGATCCCTATGCAATGCCTGTAAAAAGGAGATTAGCTTCACCAAGAGCAGGTACTATCGGAACCTACTCAGTTCCTCCGCATCTAACCCTAAATGTTACTGGTCTTGAATTGAAGAAATTCTTGGGAATAATAAGCCTCTGTCTCCTAATGATATGTTTATTAACGATTCCTACTACAATAACCCTCTCACCATAGCTAACGCTTTCAACTCCCTCTTCTCTTCTCTACCTACCAACACCACCACTATATCCCTCAGTACCCTTGTGTCTACAACCCCGCTTGCCATAGCTCCCCTTTCTCTTGTACTATTACTGGTCACTTGCAATGAAGTCTTTAAGTTACTAAGGTCACTTCCTGCTAGTGGCAGCACAGGTCCTGATGATATTCATCCTGGGATTCTCAGACAGTTTGCCTCCTGTCTGGCTGTGCCTGTAACCCGGCTTTTCAACCTCTCAATCTGCTCTGCCTCAGTGCCCTCAGCCTGGAAATCAGCCACAACTGTACCGGTTTTTAAGAAAGGTGATATCAAAATCCTGTCGAACTACCGTTCCATTTCTCTCCTACCCACATTCAGTAAGTTGCTTGAAAAACTAGTTCACTGGCAGGTTTCTGCGCACCTTCTCAATTTTAACCTTCAATCCCCAATACGACATGGATTTATGGCAGGGCATAGCACTACTACTGCTCTGACCCAGTTTATAAGTGATGTTAAATGCAGCATGGACAGGGCTTACTTACTGGAGCTGTTTTCATAGACCTCTCCAAAGTGTTTGATATGGTACATCACCTCCTATTACTGGCTAAGCTGCAATCTCTTGCAGCATCTGACTGTACCCTATCCTGGTTTGGCAGCTACCTAGAAAATCACTATAAGGCTCTCTCTTTCTGAAAAGTTCTCTCTTCCTCTGCTCCTATCACCTGTGAGGTTCCACAGGGTTCTATTCTTGGTCCCCTACTTTTCTCTCTCTTCCTTAACGATATTCCTAGTCCTTCTCCTCACAGCAGTATGAGCATGTATGCAGATGACCTTGTGCTTTACTCTGCCTCCAAGTCTATTGTTGAAATCAATCAGTATCTTTCATTTGACTTCCAGACCCTCCAATCCTGGTTATCTGCAAACTATCAAATTCTAAACATAGCTAAGACCCAGGCCATGCTCTTTGGGTCCTCCAGAAAGGTGTCCTCTGAGTCTCCTAAACTGCTGGTCTGCTGCTGTGATGGGACTGCTGTATCAAACACCTTATCCTTCAAATATATACTGTAGGGGTTACTCCATACCCTATACTCGACTTTGCTGATCACATAAATAAGGTGTGTTGCACAGCTAACTCCAAGATTGGGGCAGCATACAGAGTTCGGCACTCACTCACCCTGGCTGCTAGGATCTCCATAGCGAGAGGTGTGTTACTTCCACAACTTCAGTATGCCCTGCCTGTACTCTCTCATGCCAATGCAGGGGTCCTTCACAAGTGGGATACCTCCTATAACAATATCTGTAGATTCGCTTTATCTGCTCCTTGCCTTACCCATCACTGCCTACTCTACTCAGCCTTAAACTGGCTGTCACCCAATGCACTCTGTGCTTATGCCTTAGGTTGTTTCGTTAACTCTTTAACCAGAACTCATCGACCCGCCACCCTGGGTGACATTCTTACCCCTGTTTCTCACTTCCACCTCTTAAGTCCTCCTCCTCCCCCCCCCCTTGTTCTCTGTACAGCCCTGCTCCTCTAAAATGGGTGAGCAAGCATTTTTCTATTTTGCGCCTAGGTTTTGGAATTCTCTCCCCCTCCATGTAAAGAATGCCTCATCTCACTTTATTTTTAAGCATGCTTTGTTTTCACACCTCAATGCTCTTGGTAACTGTGACTCCACTTAACTTCTGCGTAGATGCTACTGATATTCTCCATCTGTGTTTCCGAGACAATTTTCTGTTATGCCTAACTGTTTATATTGATAACTGTCATCTCTCCCTGATGCCATCATTGACTTGTTTAACTGGTTATTAAGCTACAATTGTATTGCTACTCTAACTCGTACTATTTTTGCTGGTATCCTGTCCAGTATGTATTTTCGGTTTGCCTCTACTGTTGATGTATATTGTCCTGACTGTTATTTTTCATTATGTACAAATTGTTCTTCACTGCTGTTTTTCTTCTTGTACTCTCCTGGGTCATGCCTGAAAATAGGCAGGATTGTTGTCTAGTGCACTTACCCGGTTACCAAAAGCTAATAAATAAAAAAAATATTAAATAGTTACAGAGTTATAAGGCTTTAACGTTTTGTTTTTCTCATTCTGAATAGGGTTTCTGAGTTAACATTCTGGTGCGAAATGAAAAACTGGATGTCACAGGATGCCTTTTTTGTTTCTTACCACTTGCTTGACACAGCATGAAACATTTTTTGTGCTGTGAGACTGCCATCTTGTATTTTTTTCCTTGAACTAACAAAGCATGGAAAATACATAAAAATGCTGTCATTTTAAAAAACAAACACCAGAATCTAGCTAAACAGGCCTGGTTTGACTAGATTCTGATGTTTATTTTTTTTAAATGAAGGGCAGAAATACCTTTTCTGGACACCCAAAATCCAGGGTGCCCAGCTTAGCGAGAGGGGCCTTTCATCCATGTTCTCTGTATAAGAACAGCAGGACTTTCTTGACTTCTGCAGCCACAGCTGGAACTCATGCTATGGGCTACAGTGAGAGCAGTGAGCCACCATTTTCCTAGTATCTAGTGGCACCCCTCCATTGCAGTCCCTTTATGTGTGTAATGTTTCCCTGGTGTCTAGCGGCACCCCAAACCTCCGATTGCCATCCGTGTAATATTGTGTGTTTCTCTGGTGTTTAATGGCACCCCCACTCTCTGATTTGCTTTCTGCAATTTATTTGTCTTTCCCTGGTGATTAATGGCACCCCCATCCTCTGAACATGATCTATGTAATGTATTTGTCTTTTTCTGGTGTCTAGTGGCACCCCCACACTCCAATTGCCATCTCCATAATGTTTTTGTCTTCCTCTGGTGTCTAGTGGCACCTCCCACTCTCTAATTGCTGTCCTGTAATTTATTTGTCTTTCTCTGGTGTCTAGTGGCACCTGCCACACTCTGATCACTGTCCCTGTAATGATTTTGTCTCTCCATAGTGTCTAGTGGCACCCCTCACCCTCCACTCGCCATCCCAGTCTGAAATAAAGGAAACTGTCCCTCAATTTTTTTTTATAACCTGCAAAAATAGAAAATTGTCCCTTGCTGATCTAACCCCCCCATCTCTCACTCAGTACCCACCACCCCCACACCCCCAGTACACCCTCACACACCCTCACTCACCTGAACAGGTCACAGGGCAAAGATCCATGCTCTGATCAAAGACATGTCTTGCTGCTGGAACTGCGGACTGCGATATGAGAAACTAAGGTAAGTGCTGTTCAATATATTTCCACAGGGTTTTGAACTTTGATGCAAAATTGTAATTTTTTTAAATCTCCATGGTCCTGCAGTGGGTGGGGACAGGAATCTTATGAGCTACAGTCTCACTAGAGTGTGGCCCTAATTGTATTGATTGACTCACTGAATTGTGCTGAAAGGAGGCAAATCTGTTGTATAAATGTGACAGAGCATGTTGATCATGAAAAGTTATTTTTTTTAGATACAGGAGCTCAAGTATTTTTATCCATGGTCAGGATAGTAAAAAAAATAGTTTTAGACTCAAGTTTTGGAAATCTTAATATCTTGGACCCTAGGCAAGTACCTAATTTATAGGCAGCTAGACTAGCAGGCAGTGATCCACTCTGCCAGCCATGTGCTGGCTCCCATATAGAGAGGATCAGCCTTATTCAGCTGGGTGCCTCTTTGGGCTCTGCACCTCTAGCAAATCCTGCCTGTTACAACTGTTGCTTTTAACTAGGTCTAGGGAGGCATGATCACAGTGGGCCACCTGATCAATGAGAATGGTTTGGATCCCATACCATGTGGTCTGAGCATTTGTCCCACCATTTTGCCCTGATTCTTGTAATACGACAAGCGCTTTATCAGGCAAACCTTCTGGCTGGATCAATGCAGTGGTGGCTAACCTCATAAGCCACCATGGTGGGAGTTTGCAGGCATAGGAACCCAAGAGGTTTGGCAGTTTCTCTAGATGTGCCTCTGGTTTAGGTGAACCTGAAAGCCATGCCCAGCTCTGTGCCTCAGCAAGCACAACTGGAAATGTGGACACTGCTCTGCATGGTGGGGACATCCCCAGGGCTTGCTGGCACAGTCTGAGCCTTCCTTGCAGTATCTTTAATTCTTAATGTAATTCACAAGCACAGCAGCAGCTCCACTCTAACTTCCAGTGCCAGACTACATCAACAGTAAGCCACAAACAAAGAAACCAGCACTGAGTATCGGGCTGCAATTACATTGTATGCTTTATTTTATAACGCTGTAAAAAACACACACTTACAAAGTGAATACTATATGTTGCCAGGCAGCGTATTTAAGGTTGACAGTGCAGAGTATAAGCCACCAGTGATCTCACCAGTGGCTTGTACTCTGTATGGTCAACTTTAAACTCACTGCCTGGCAACATATTCACGGTGCAAGTGTGTATTTTTTTACTACATTATTAAATAAAGCATACAATGTAATTTCAGCCTGTTGCTCAGTGCTGGTTAATTCCTAATGTGCCCTATTAACAGTCTATGGTGGTTCTTGCTGCATCATTTCCAAATTCTAGCATGCTGTTGTATTGATTCCGTCCCATGCAGCCTGAGCATTGGTGCCACAATTTTGCCCCAATCCTTGCAATAGAACAAGTGCTTTATCAGTGGAACCTTCTAGCTGGACCAGTGCAGTGGTGGCTAACCTCATAAGCCAGCCACCATGGTGGGAGTTCGCAGACATAGTGATATGGGTGGCTTGTCAGTTTCTCCAGCAGTGCCTCTAGTTCAGGTGAACCTGCAAGCCATCCCCAGCTCTGTGCCTTAGCAAGCAGAGCTGGAAATGCAGGCATGGCTCTGCATGGTGGGGACATCCCAGGGGCTTGCTGGCACAGTCTGAGCCAGAATGAGTGGAATAAAAGGGAGAGCCTTCCTTGTGGTATTTTTAATTCTTAATGTGCCCTACTAACAGCCCATGGGGGTTCTTGCTGCATTATTTCCAAATGTTATCATGCTGTTGTGTTTGGATGTTTCCCTGATGGCTTCTAAGTGCACCATGTTGAATCTCTCATTCATTGCCATCTGTAAAGTTGTTGCAGCAAGTGGCCCTATTTCAAAATACGGGCTCAGCATGGATTTAATCCTTACAAATATGTTTTCATCCCAGGTCCTAAGAATCATTTGCAAGAGGGGAAATCTAATAATAATGTGGTAGTAATATGGCTACTTTCCACTCATTTCATGCTTAACCTGCAGAAGTGATTATTTTTATATAAAAAGTGACTGATTTGACCAAAACTCGTATTCTTAGATCCATTGCTTCTAATCTAAATCTTGTGCCTAAATGGCCTATTTCTTGTTTCAGGTTGAGGAATGACATTCATAAGATACAGTAACAGAGACATCCTTGGATGAGTAGCCCTCTGTTATGAAGAGAGTGTTTAAGTACTGACAATCCTTGGGTTACTGATGTGACAAAAGAATTGATCACTAAAGGAGAGTCAGCTTTTAGGGAGAGAAATCTTTGCAATTTATGAAATATCAGAATCAAGCTAACCTAGAAATTTTTAGGGGAGGCAAAAATATTACCATTTATTTATTTATTGAGATTTGTTGACTGGGTGAGCCCACTGAGACAACAGGGTCCCTTTTTCAGGGGCAACCTGGAATTAATTGCAGATGAAAGGCACATTAGCGCACAAGAGACAAAGGTAGGGCAATTGATCACATTGGTTCATACATAAGGAGCATACAGCAGACAAAAGAAAATTGATAACAGTAGAGAGGAAGCCAGATATACAGGGTTGGTGTACAGGTGGCCTGCCACTAGTCAATGTAAGGGCAAATAGAAACAGGACAATACAGGTCAAGCTCAGGAATGTAAGAGCACCACATTTCAAGTGCAACAGCACTGGTTTACTACCAGCAAGTGAGATTTTAGGGCATTTTTAAATGAGTACCGAGTAGAACAATTTGTCACAGCTGAGGGCAGACTGTTCCAGAGTCACGGGGCAGAGCTAGAAAAGGACCTGTCACCAGCTCGGGTTCATGTCCTAGTGACTTCCAGGATGGGGTGGGCAGTAGACCTCAGGTCATGTTTAGCTGTCTTGAATAGAATTCCATTTAGGCTAGGAGGGCTGCTAGTTTGGCTGTTTTGAATGTCAGACAAAGTATAGGGTATGCAAGCCTGGCCTCAAGTGATGGCCAACTCAGAGAGGTAAGAACATTGCAGTGGTGCTCACGGGGATGGTCAGCTGCTGCAAAGAGGGCAATTTTGTGATAAAGTACTCTGAGTTTGCGGAGTTCAGGGCCCCAAAGAGGTTGTAATAGGGGAGCACCATAGAGAGGCACTACGAAGAATGGTACCTGTGGTGATTGCCATACGGGCTTCCCTGGAGAGGAATCTGCCAAGTCTGTATAAGAGGCCAATTCTTTGATGGAGGATCTTGGTGGTTGCCTCAATGTATGGGCTCAGGGTTAGCTCCTGGTCCAGGTGTACTCCGAGATATTTTGTGGATGCATGGACCTCAAATGTAGTCCCGTTGGATGATGAGATCTGTAGGAGGTTTGATCTATTGGCTCCCAAGCATTTGGGACCAAAAAGAATGGCCTTGGATTTACTGAGGTTGAAGACGAGTTTCATATCCGCTAGCCACTTTTCCAACACTCTGAAGTCCATACTGAGGTTCTGGTTTAGTTGATTTAAGTCTTTTGAACTCCTACAGATAATAGCATCATCTGCATACAATTGGATGTTAGCCCCTTCGCAATGCTTTGACATGCCATTGATGAAGATAGTAAATAGCAAGGATCCAAGGATGGATCCTTGGGGGACTCATTGGTGCACTGGCCTAATTATGGATGTTGTACTCTTCCATTTTACCAGCAGCTTTCTCCCACAGAGGTAATGCTGGAACCAGGAGGAGGCAAGTGGGTCAAGTCCTAGGTTCTGAAGGCAGGTAACAAGGAGATCATGGTTCACCAAGTAAAAGGCTTTTGTTAGGTCCAGGAATAGGGCACCAGTGGCTAGACCTTGATCTATAGCCCCTAGTACATCCGAGGTGAACTTGACAAGGGCTATGTCTGTGCCGTGTTTTTTTCTGAATCCATGTTGCACCTCTGTAAGTAGATTATGGGTTTCATTGTAGTCAAGAATCTGTCTATGCACCAGTTTCTCCAGCATTTTCACAAGCACACTGAGAATGGATATAGGTCGGTAGTTTTCAGTTTGGTCCTTGACACCACCTTTATGCATAGGAACTACAGTGGCCCTTTTCCATTTGGTGGGGAATTGCCCGAGAAGGAGGGATTTGTTAAACAGGTTCCTTAGTGGAGCTGCAATAATTGGGGCAGCCATTTTCAGAAACTTAGGCTCCAGATTATCGAACCCAGGAGCGCCGTCCGGTTTGATGGTGTTTAGTAGACAGAGGACTTCCTTCCGTGTAACCAGGCGGAAGTGGAAGTTGGGACCGGTGTAGGTAGCAAAGGGAGAGAAGTTAATGTTGCTAGGTGAGGGATCAATGTATCTATCCAGGTCAGTGAAGAAGCTGTTGAAAGCATTAGCTAACTCATCCAGATCTGACATCAGGTTGCCTTCGATTGCAATGCTCTGGGGGCCTTCAGCTGAGCACCCCTTCAGAAGGCAATTTATTTGAGATCAGAACTTTTTTGGGTTTGCCAGGTTTGAGGTTTGGAGTCATCTAATGTAAACCCTTTTGAAATGTTTAAACTCTTTCTTACTGCTGTTCCTCAGGGCACTGTATAATAGCCAGTCAGCATGAACTTCTGAGCATTTGAACTTGCCCCATGCCTTATCTCTAAATGAAAGTTTTTGTTTTTTTTTTAATTTAATTTATTTGCAGCTTTTCACCAGGAAAGGCATGCTAAACTGTGAGGGCATCTTTCCAGGTATATTCTGGAGGATTTGTTACATGGACTTGTTTTACTTATAGGTAACGTTGATCATGAAACCAGGGAAACTTCCCTACTCTTCTTTGATAAGTGTCATAGGATCTTTAACTTCCATATGGGTAGTGACCAACACTGGGCAAAGGAACCTCAGTTTAACATTTCATCCAAAGAACAGCACCTCAGCAGTGCAGTTTCATACTCCCCCCCCCCCCACACACACACACATACTGCAAAACAATGTCAGTTACTGGAATTACCACAAGTACCTGGAATGGTGCTGGAACAAATGACCATCTAATCTTCCCACTCAGAGGTAAGTGTGCTACCTACTGAGCCACCAACACTGACATAAAGTGTTGAAATTAAGACAGAGTGATCCTATAAAATGGTGAGAATCTGTGAATTATTTTGATGAAAAACAATCAGCAAGAGACTTTTATCTTATATGCTGATGGCTCAAAACTTTTTGAGTGTGCCTGAAGTAACCAAAGTTATAAATCAGCAATTCTTGCTACTATCAAAAGATTTACCTGGCCGAGAAGGAGAAAAACGGGTTTTAATCATTCTGGACACATACCTCCTCACTACTGGCCCAAGTGGAGAGTGGCTTAAGGAGCACTGATGTGAACAACTTGGGTGTTCCTGATGAAATCCCAAATTGGATTATGATAAAAAGGGTGCAAATGTATTCTCTAGATTTATGTTCTGATTTAAATGCATCCACCCTAGGAGAAGATGATACTCCTGCATGAAAACCAGCTAATGTTTTGTCAGTACCTAAACTTTTTTCACCTGCAGACATAAATAAAGATCTTAGTCTACTATCTCTTATGTATGTTAATACCATCACTAAGACCTGTCTTACAGTTGTAAGAGTGGTCTCACATGTTCTCGTAGGGTATGATAACTGTGATGAAAGGTGAGTGGTTCTGATACCATAAGTGTACAAGTGAGACCACACTAACAACCATAAGGGTTTTCTCAGCAGCAGTCTTTTTTTTTAACTTTATTTTCAGTTAATGTAGTGTTACAGATATATACTATCAGGTAAATTAGGAAGATGCACTACATTATGTTGCAATATACAATCAGGTATTTAATGTCCTTGAATCCCACATAGTAAAACATTATATGGCTATTAAATTAATATATGGACTTTCATGTAGTCAGTGAGTATAATCCTCACACATCTGATGTAGATGTACCCCCAGGGATCATATACTGTCAGCCTCCTTAATATTGTTCCAGCCAGAGTTATTCACAGCACCTTTCTCTCTAAGGGGTAGCCGTCTTATTATACTATGTCCTGTTCAGTGGCATAGAAGTGGTATCTACATGATCTCATGTGCCTCCGGTGAGCCATTTGCTCTCAGTTGAGATTTCTCCAGTCACAAACATTCCTTTCATGGTTTCTAACTAGTGTGCTATTGGGGAAGGGTCTGCTCCAATCCAATACTATACCAGTGTCTTTCAGGCATTGACTAGCACCAGATTCCAGAGTTGGCCAGGGTGATTATTCAGGTCACTTCTTGTCACTCCCAAGAGGAGTCCCAATGGTGAGTATTGGTTGTCCTTGGATGAAACTATAGAGGAACCTAAAAAACAATTTTTTTTAACCTGTAGTGAACATATACTATCTAAGAATGTTTTCTTGTTTGGTAAAGAGATGCATATGCAAACTAAAGGTACGGCTATGGAAGCATCCTTTGCTCCAAATTATGCCAACCTTTATTTGGGCAGATGGGAGAAAACATACGTCTATGACGTCCAGAACTATCTTCTTCATGATAAGATTGATATTTGGTGTTGTTTTATTGATGACATTTTTATGGTATGAATTGGCACACTGGATGAATTAGGAGAATTTGTTAGATGCCTTGAATCTACTGATCAAAATCTTAAATTTACCATGCAGAGTGACCAAAAGAGTGTTTCTTTTTTGGACTTAAGGATCTCTAAACTTTCTAATGGGTCCTTAAAAACTGATTTATATCGTAAAGAAACTAATTGTAACTCACTTTTGCATGCATCCAGTTGTCATCAACGCCATTTGATCAATAATATTCTCAAGGCCCAGTTGTGTAGAGCACGTAGGAATTGTTCAGAAGTCAGTGATTTTATCCTTAATGGCAGTGAAACTTGTAACAGATTCATTGAAAGGGGTTATTCTACTAAACTTGGACAGGCTTTTCTAGATACCCTAGATACTGAGAGGGAAACTTTATGAACTATAAAATCCAAGACAGTGGGACCACCTAGAGTTAATTTTATTACTAATTTTACTAGACACTCCCATACAGTACAACATATTATTAACAACAATTGGCAAGTTGTGGAAAATGAATCACTTGTGTACAAAGATGTTAAGGAGAAAACAAGGTTTGTTTTTCGCAGAGATAGAAACCTGTATTACAAATTAGTACACAGTTACCTATATGACCAAGTAGGTACCACAGTAGGCAAAACCTGGTTACCCCCTTGCCTGCTGGTAATTTGAGCTGTGGTAACTGTACATTTTACCCTTATATTCTCAGAACTGACACGTTTACTACATGTAACAACAACAAACTGTCTAATATTAGAGAAATTTTTAAGTGTAGTAGTAGTAATGTTGTGTATCTTGCTACATGTGAATGTGGTTCCTTTTATATAGGTAAGACCACAAGACAAATGGAGATTAGAATAGGGGAACATCTTTGTTCTATTACCAGTAATGATGCCAAGAATGCTTTAGCATTGCATGTAAATAGAAATAGAGGTGGCAGACATTCTTTCAAGTTTTGTGCTCTTGAAAGAGTAACCTTGTGGCCATGTGGTAGCAACCTTGATGATAAATTATTCTATTGTAAGTCATTTGGGATTTTTACCTTGGAGGGACTTGAACCCCCAGGACTCAATGGCAGAATTGAACTGTTATCCTGTATTAAGAGAAAGGCATAACTGCTCTTAGTTGTTAATAACAATTTGCTTACCATTATTTTGGATATTGTTCCTGGGGGGATTAGAACCCATTTGACTTTATTACTAACGTGCTCTATTATTTTGCATCAAGAGAAATTTATGACTGTTTTTTAGTTGTTATAGATAAATTATTTTCTATCAATTAGATCATTTTGATTTTTCTATGTTTATTTTTCAGGTTGCAGGATTAATTGTTTACCTCATATATGCAACGTCATAGTCTCAAAATTTCAAAGGACATAGAGTTCATGGTGAAAATATTTTGGTAACGTTAAACATTAAGTATAATACTTATAACTGTTGAAGTTTAAATATTATAACATCATGTCCATGTTTTTTAGGCTCCTGAGGATAGGTTATACCTAGGCCCCTAATAATGTTCTGTACTTATATGTTATGTATACAGCACCAATATATTATACCCTCCTGCTAACTCTATGCAAAAATTAATTTTTTATGATTTTACTAAAATTCTCCTCGGTGTAAATGGGATTTATCATTGTTTTTAATGTGTATAGATCCTGTGTTTGTGTGAAATACATTTATGCATTCTTTTGCACTGTCACTTTAAATTTACTGGACTTTTTTGCTTAAAAGGATCTATTAGTTTGATTCGTTAGCCTCCTGATGACGCATGTCTGTATGCGAAACTGGTAGAGGTTTGTAGTCACGTACCTGTTGCACTCAGTACTATTGTGGTGTAATTTTATTATGTTCTATTAAATTACTGCTCTATTTGAAGTTTGTTCTGAGTGGTGCAGTTTTCTTGCTACTTTAGACCCAGTGGTGTTGTGAAGTGTGATCATTTCAGAACATTCTCTATGACGGCATGTACAGCTCCCCAGTATGTTTGTACTTTAGGGCAGAACCATACCATATGGGCAGATTTGCCTTCTGAGGGCTTACACTTGGGACACAAGGGACTAATGTCATCTCTGATCTTGTGCATTTTAGCCAGTTTGGTATAGGTGTCATAAAGGAAATGATATTGGCTCTGCCATAGTTTGTTGGACTGTGAGCATGTGTGGGCATGGACTATGGTGTTATTCCAGCTTTCCTGAGTAACGTGTACATCCATGTCTTGCTCCCATATGTCTCTATAATCTCTCAAGATAGGACCCTCTAATCAGCTTGTAAAATGCTGAGAGGAGCTTAGCTACCAGCTGCCATGCAACTATTATATTCTCTGCTAGGGAGTATGTCGGAGCATCCAATCCACCCATGGACTCCTCTAGCAGACGTCTTGTGCAGAGGTAAACAAAGGAGCTAGCCTGCAGATTAAACATGTGTTTTAAGTCCAAAAAGAGCATTATTTTGCCCCCTTCAAAGAAGTCTTTCACTTTAATCATCTCTACCTTCCAGGCCAAAAGCCCATGGTGCATATAAACTGTGTACCTTTTCCTTCCTTTGAGAGCTTGGGTAATAGCAGCTGTATTAGCCCATGACCAAGTAGGCCTATCATATTTCACAGAGGACTGCCCCTCTCCTGATCCCCCACCAGCTCCATCTAGATGGGAATCCACCCCCATCGGTGCCCTCACCATGCCATCCTCTCTAACCACCAATGTTCTCCAACTAGCCTCCTTACTTATATTTCCATCTTCTCACCTCCTCTGCCCTTGGCCCCTATGCACCTACCTATTCCTGCTGTCCTTGCTCTTACTGGCAGGAGACATTGAGACTAACCCCAGCCCCGTGCAAGTTGCACTCACATCTACTGACCCCATTTGGGTTAGCCTTCCTTGGTTAAAACTCGCCCACATAAATATTTGCAGCCTCCCAGCTAAATTTCCGGAAGTTGAATCCATAGTCTCCCTTTACAACCCCCAAATATTATGACTCACAGAGACTTGGTTGAAGTCACAACATCCTGACACTATGGTCCAGCTAGCTGGCTACTCCCTATTATGCAAGGACTGTCCCGGCAAAAGAAAGGACAGTGGCATTACCATTTTCATATATGAATCAATCACCACCACGCTTATCCTAAACTCTGACAACAACTCCCCTAACGACTGGCTTATCACTGAAATTACATTTGGATCTACAAAAAAATTATTCCTGGGATGCTGCTATAATCCCCCTGATGGTAGGGTAGAAGGTCTTCAGAACCTCCTCACCAGCTACGGGTTGCTCTTCCCTCCCAGAGATTCCATCCTTTTTGGCGACTATAACATAAACTGGCTTAGCTCACATGAACCTGACTATGCTAACCTCCTAAAGCAACAAAATATGGTGCAAATCATCAATATCCACACAAGTGTCAACGATGTTACCTCCAACCACACTCTCCTGGACTGGGTGATTACCATTTGTGATGACAAGAATACCCATGCCAGCACACTGTCTGACTCCTTGAGTGACCACTCCCCTACATTTGCCATATGGTCCACAAAGGCCCCCTGCCCTCCACCAAAGTACATATCTGTCTGTAATTTCAATCACCCCAATTTGCCCCAACTCACTGAGGACTTTGATGCCATAAACTGGCAAGACCTCTATGCTATCTCTGATGTATCTCTAGATACCTCCCACTTCACCAATGCTCTAATGGCCATCAAAGACCACCACTTTCCCATCACTACCCAGCGTATCAAAGGTGGATACAAATGCTGTATAACCAGAAGCTCTTGACCCTCACAAAGTCATGAGAGAACAAGTGGATTGCATACAAACTGGCCCAAACATACCACCAAGTTTTTAAAATGTAAATATTCTATTAGGCTACAGAGAGAAAGTCTAGGCAATTCCAGAAAATTCTGGGACACCATAGGCTCCCTCTTGAATCCCCACACCCATAGTCCCAACATACACCTTCACTCTCCTTCTGGCTTGTTAACTGACTCCCCTGAAGTCGCCAAAGTGCTAAATCCCAAATTTACACACCTGTCAGCCCTCCTCAGCAAGCTACTCCCATCTTTCCCAACCATCAGACTACCCCATCACCCCACCACTTTCCCACCATGCTCCCACTGTTGCATCTACCCTGACCAGTACAAGCTCCACCCCCTGCCATACCATCTCCTACTACCCCCAAATGCTTCCCAACCCCCTTTTTATTTCTTGTCTATAACCCCCAAAGAGACCTATAAAATGCTGAAGAGACTACCTAATCGGGTAGCCCTGGCTTCGACGGCCTCTCCCTGGTCTTTTTGAAACTTGTTGCCACACTGATCTCCAAACCACTCACCTTCATCTTCAACCTTGCTCTAGCATCCTCCATCATTCCAGCCTCCTGGAAATCTGCCAGAATAGTCCCCATTTTTAAATCTGGGAACCCCCACTCCTCTGATAACTACCAACCCATATCTATCCTTCCCCACCTAAGCAAACTCCTAGAAAGGGTCATACACAGCCAATTAACCGAACACCTCTCCAAACACAATCTCTTATGCAGCCAACAGCATGGCTTCCACAAGCATCACAGCACTGCAACTGCCTTTGCCATTTTTAAAGACCACATTCTCTCTAATATGGACCATGGGTGCACCACCGGTACAGTCTTTGTAGACTTATTGAAAGCCTTTGACATGGTCAATCACTCCCTCCTCATCTCTAAGCTATCAGCCCTTGGCTGCTCTGCTGGAACCATAGACTAGTTCCAAAGCTACCTCTCTGGGTGTTCCCAATCTGTGTGTATTGGTACCACCACCTCCCCTTCTCTGGTTATCTCCTTGGGTGTCCCACAGGGCTCCATCCTGGGCCTCTTACTCTTCCCTATATTTGTCAACTCCCTCCCTACCAACAACCTCACCTGCCATTCTCTGCTCTATGCTGATGATCTTGTCTTCTCCCACAGTAACAAATCCCTCTCCCTCATATCCTCCATCCTATCGGAGAACTACTACACAGCCTCACGCTGGTTCTCATCCAACCTCCTGCTAGTCAATGTGAAAAAAACAAAGACCATGATGTTTGGTTCAAACACTTATCTAGCCAAGACTATACATGTAAACAATGACCTTCTCATTTGCCCCCTGATGGCCCTGACCTCTACAATGTCCTTACCTCCAAGTACCTAGGTGTGTTAATCAACTCCTCTCTCACAGGGAGTAGAGGAGGCACTGTGGGTTACCCTGGAAACAGAATATGGCACCACAATTCACACAGGGGTGGTATACAGACCCCCATCTCAGGGGGAGGCAATGGACAAGGAAATGATAGAAGGCATCCTTAGAAAGGCAGAAAAAGGGAAATTATTGTTGCTGGTGGACCTGAACATGCCAGACATTATCTGGAGCACCCTGGCTGCAGCCACATCAAAAATCAGGTTTATTCTTGATGCCCTACATGGGGCATGCCTCAGACAGTTAGTGGTGGAACCCACTAGGGAGGAAGCAATCCTAGACCTGGTACTGTCAAATGGGGATAAAGAAAGGATCTCAGATCTAGAAGTGAGTAACCATCTGGGAACAAGTGACCACAAAACAGTGTGGTTCACAATAAACAATGTCCTAGAGTCAAGCCATACAAAAGCAAGAGTGTTGGACTTTAGGAGGGCTGACTTTGAGAAAATTGAAGAGTGCCTCAGAAAAGTGCTAGCAAACTGGCAAGAAGGAGGGGTGGAGGAACAATAGGGAAAAATCAAAACAACCATCACAGAGGAAACAAGCCTTTGTGTGAAGCAAATCAACAAAGCAAAATGAAGGGAAAAACCACTATGGTTCTCAAAAGAGGTGGCAGGGAAGGTTAAGGAGAAAAAGGTAGCATTCAGGAAGTATAAGGAAACACAGAAGGAGCAGGATAGAGAACTGTACCAGTTAAAGCAAAAGGAAGTGGGGAAGGCAGTCAGAATAGCAAAAGCCCAAACTGAGGAAAAGATAGCCAACTCAGTTAAGAAGGGGGATAAAACCTTTTATAGGTACATTAGGGAGTGAAGAAAGATGAAGGAAGGGATAGTGAGGCTTACTAAAGGGAGGGCGGACAGAGGATGACAGTGAAAAAGCAGGGATACTGAATGAATACTTCTGCTCATTATTCACAAAAGTAGAGGAGGGGGAGGTACCTAAATCAAGGAATGGAAGCACTCTGGATAGGGGGGGTCAATACCAGTTCATTCAGAGAAGAAACGGTCCTGAAATAACTCTTAAAACTGAAGGTGGACAAAGCAATGGGGTCTGACAGGATTCACTCAAGAATTCTAAAAGAACTAAGGGTAGAATTAGTGACACCAATGACCTTCCTTTTTAACAAATCATGGGAGGATCATGTAGTACCGGAAGACTGGAGGAAGGCAGGTATGATTCCCCTTCACAAAAGTGGGAGCACGACAGAGGCAAGAAACTACACACCAGTTAGTTTGACATCAGTGGTAGGTAAAATGATGGAATCACTTCTAAAGGAAAGAATTGCTGAGTTCCTAGAGGCCAGTGGGGCACAGGAACAAGGCAGCATGGATTCACAGTGGTAAGGTCATGTCAGACGAATTTAATAGATTTCTTTGACTGGGTGACCAATGTGGTAAACCAGGGAGGGGCAGTGGACATGGCCTACCTAGACTTTAGCAAGGCATTTGACACAGTCCATACAAAAGATTAATATACAAGTTAGCCAGCCTTGGAGTGGGTCCCAATGTGGTAGCCCGAGTTAAAAATTGGCTGAACAACAGGATACAGAGGGTAATAGTACACAAAGCTTACTCTGAAAAAAGGGGGGTTACTAGTGGGGTACTGCAGGGTTCAGTACTGGGACTGGTCCTCTTTAATGTCTTTATAAATGACATTGCAGAGGGACTGGAAGGAAAAGTATGTCTCTTTGCAGATGAAACAAAGATCTGCAACAGGGTTGATACAGAAGGTGGGGTGGAGAGGATGCAAAGGGACTTTGCAAGGTTGGAGGAATGGTCAAATATATGGCAGCTTAGATTAAATGCAAAGAAGTGCAAAGCAATGCACATGGGAAACAAAAATCCAGTGGAAGAGTACACAATGGGGGGTGAGATAATAACAACTACAGAAATAGAAAGGGACCTGGGGTAGTCATATCAGATGACCTTAAAGTGGGCAAGCAATGTGAGAAGGCAGTAAGAAGAGCTGGTGGGATACTGGGATGCATAGGGAGAGGCATCACCAGCAGAAAACAGGAAGTTGTTATCCCTTTGTACAGACAGTTGGTGAGACCCCATCTGGAGTTCTGCATCCAGTTCTGGAGATCCCATCTCCACAAAGACATAGACAGGATGGAGGCTGTTCAGAGGAGGGCAACTAAAATGGTGCAGGATCTGCACCAGAAGACATACGAAGAGAGATTAAAGAAGCTTAATATGTATACACTCGAGGAGCGGAGGGAGGGGGGGGACATGATAGAAACCTTCAAGTACATCAAGGGAATCAACACAGTCCAAGATGATAGCATCTTTCAGAAAAAGAGATGTGCAAGGACAAGGGGGCACAATTTGAAGATAGAGGGAGGACGGCTCAAAGGTAATGTGAGGAAGTATTTTTTCATGGAGAGGGTTGTGGATACATGGAACAGCCTTCCAAAGGAGGTAGTAGACTCAAAAACAGTGGAGGAATTCAAGAATGTATGGGACAGACATAAGGCAATTCTAGTGGAGAGTAGGAGGAAGTAGGCTGTTGGTTAATTAGGATCTGTAGCCTATGCATTAGGTAGGCAAATGGGCAGACTAGGTGGGCCAAGCGGTCCTTATCTGCCATCAAATTCTATGTTTCTATGTTTCACTTACAACAACCACATAAACAACATTGTCGGTAGAGTTAACCAGAAACTGGGTGCTGCTTACTGCCTAAAGCCCTACCTGACCAATGAGGCCTGCCTTACCATAGTCATTGACAGCCTACTCCCACTCTTTGACTATTGCTCTTCCATATACTCTAGAACCTCAGCCACAATTCAGGCTAGGCCCATGGTAGCCTACAACAATGCTTGTCAATTTGCTTTATCCGCTCTTTACACTGCTCACCATTGTGACCTCTACCACTCCCTTGGATGGCTCCCCTTGCAGGGGCATTTTGACTATACCGTTAGTTGCCTCTTCAACTTCAGAACCCCCACTAGTAATCTACACTCCTCTACAGTGCCCATCCTCTAGGTACCCAAGACCCTCACCAGCACAGGTGGGAGAGCTCTGTCTAGCATAGCCCCTCCCTGTGGAATAGATTGCCCACCCCTCTTACAGTATCAGAGTCTCACCAAATCTTCAAACACAACCTCAAATCCTGGCTTATGGACAAATATAACTATAACTGCCCCTCTCGCTAGCACACACCCTGCCGCAATAAGTCCTCTGCAATTCTCTCTCTCCCCATCTTCCCTGTATCTTGCTAAAATGGAGGCATCTTTCTACAGCATATATCTCCTTTCCAACTTCATACAAGTATGCACTGTTTGCCTATATACAAATTAAATCTGCTTGTATACATAAATGTACATCACAATTACTACCTGTATGACCCATTATAGTGACCACTACTGTATTACCTACTGTATGTACCTATCACCTGCTGTACGGTACTTGTGACTACCACCTGTAACAGTATTGTATATACCATTACCTGTATTGCACCTGTATTGTGATTGTTACCTGTAATACCTATGTATGTTAACTGCCATTAGCTGGCCTGGTTCATGCCTGAAAACGGTCCCCAGGATCAGTGCACCTACCCAGTTACCAAAGAATAAATAAATAATCTGCAAAAAGCAATATATCCTAAAGATGCTCTAAGTGGTGGGGGTGGTGGTAGTGGAAATTTAGCCTATATTTCCAGTGTGAGCTTGGTGAATTGATTACATATCTTTTGGGGGGCTTTATTCCTCAGTACCGGACTTAAGAGAGTTTCCACCATGTCTCTCCCCCCATTTCTTGCTTCTCCATTGTGCTTTCCAAGACAGCTCCTGGGCTGCACACACCCCACAAAGCAGGACAGTTGTGATGGCCAGTAGTAATGTAACACATGGGGAAGTGCCATCCCTCCTCATTTTGTGGGCTCCTGCAAGGTGGACATCCTAATTATAGCTTGCTTTCCTCTCCATATAAAAGAATGGAATTGGCTATGAACTACCTTAATGAATTTTAAGAGAATTTTGATTGGCAAAGCACGTGGTAGGTAGAGCATTCATGGAAAGATATACATTTTCACTGTGTTTAACCTCCATAGGACTGTAAATGGTAATTTATTCCACTGCTCCAAGTCTTCCTTGATTCTTTTTAACAAGGAGGAGTTGAATTCATACAGTTTACCTGTGGACTGAGAGATACACATTCCGAGATACTTGAGGGGCTTAACAATTTTCAGAAAGAGGCAAGAGGCTGATGGTGCTGTGCCCTTCTGACTGCCTGTCAATGTATGCTCACTCTTACTCCAATGTATCATATGCCCTGGTAGGTTGTCATACGTTTCCAACAAACTTTCTAGATATGGCAACCCCTCCACCAGTTTACAAAGGTAGATCAGATGGTCTTCTGCAAAATAGTGATACCTTGGCCTGCTCCTGTCTGTACACAATCCCTCAGTCCATGGGT
This sequence comes from Neoceratodus forsteri, assembly GCA_016271365.2. Lineage (NCBI taxonomy): Eukaryota > Metazoa > Chordata > Ceratodontiformes > Ceratodontidae > Neoceratodus > Neoceratodus forsteri. The sequence goes on along the minus strand of CM057455.1, from coordinate 823,572,355 downwards.
CATCTCCAAAATGGATCTGTGTGAATGAGGATACAATACCTCTATCTCAAAAACAAAATAAATTATTTGCAAAAATACGTTGTTAATGCACCATTTAGGGTAACGTAATGCCACAAGAGTAGGGAAATGTGGCATTAGGGTTTCCAACCCTAATGCCACACCCCATCCTCCAAACAGCCAAAGGAAAAAAATTAGGGGTTTTGGGTCTCCTGGGTCTTAGCGAAACAGTGGTGGGGTAGTCCTGGGCAGTTGTCAGCCCAGGATGGAGGCAGTCCAGAGGAGAGCAACTAAAATGGTGCAGGGTCTGCACTGGAAGACATATGAAAAAAGACTTAAGGAGCTTAATATGTATAGCCTTGAAGAAAGGAGGGGGGGGACATGATAGAAACTTTTAAGTACCTCAAAGGAATCAACAAAGCCCAAGAGGGTAGCATCTTTCAAAAAAAGAGGCGTACAAGAACAAGGGGGCACAATTTGAAGATAGAGTGGGGGCGGCTCACAGGTCATGTAAGGAAGTATTTTTTCACAGAGAGGGTTGTGGATGCATGGAATGGTCTTCCGGAGGTGGTTGTGGAGTCAAAAACAGTGGTGAAATTCAAGCATGCATGGGACAGTCATAAGGCAATTCTAGGGGTTGGGGGAGGAAGAAGTAGGCTGTTGTTTAACTAGGATCTGCAGCTTATCCATTTAGGTAGGGAAATGGGCAGACTGGGTGGGCCAAGTGGTCCTTACCTGCCGTCAAATTCTATGTTTCTATGTTTCTAATGCTCTCTCCCCCCAGCCCATAGCCTCCAATCCGAAGTACAAGGTACAGCTCCAAACTACTGCCTCATAATGATACACTCTTCAAAGGTAGAGAAGTATGTCTCTCCAAAGGTTGACAATACAGTGTGTTGTTCCTTTCTTCACATAGGGCTCTGTGGGCCCTGTGTTAAGAAGGAAGATCATGTGTGATGTTGTTTGCTCATGGAATGGGATGGGCACTAGGGTTGACAGCCCCCAAGGAAGACCCCATAACTGATTTGTCAAGACTCTGGAGGCCCAAAACCCTAATGTTTTTTCCCTTTGCTGCTTGGGGGAGGAGGTGGGGCATTATGGTTGGAAACCCTAATGCCACATTTCCCTACTTTTATGGCATTAAATTACGTACACTGATGCCTTAACAAAGTTTTTTGCAAAGAATTAAACTGGCATGGTTGTGCCAGTATAGTTAGATTGCCCAGCCTCGTCTAGTAGTACAACTAGTATTGGAGCCCACTTGAGAGGGAGCAATCTTAGACCTGGTCCTCTCAAATGGAGATGTAGAGAGGATCACAGATGTAGAAGTGGGTAGCCATCTGGGAACTAGCGACCATCGAACAGTATGGTTCACAATAAACACAGCAATAGAGTCAAGCCATACAAAGACAAAAGTACTGGACTTCAGGAGGGCTGACTTTGCCAAATTGGGAGAGTGCCTAATGAATGCACTAGCAAATGAGCAGCAAGGAGGGGTGGAAGAACAAAGGGGAATAATAAAAACTGGCATCACAGAGGTAACAAGCTTTTGTGTGAAGCAAATAAACAAAACAAAATGATATAAGAAACCACTATGGTTCTCAAAGGAAGTGGCAGTGAAGGTTCAAGAGAAAAAGAAAGCATTCAGAAAGTACAAGGAATCACAGAAGAAGCAGGACAGAGAATTGTATCAGTTAAAGCAAAAGGAAGCTGGGAAGGCAGTCAGAACAGCAAAGGCCCAAACTGAGGAAAAGATAGCTAACTCAGTTAAGAAGGGGAATAAAACCTTTTTTAGGTACATTAGGGCGCGAAGGAAGACTAAGGGAGGGATAGTGAGGCTTAATAAAGGAGAGGGTGTGGGAAGAGGGTGACTGTGAAAAGGCAGAGATACTAAACAAATATTTTTGCTCAGTATTTACAAATGAAGAGGGGGAGGTACCTAAAACAAACAATAGAAACACTCTGGATACAGAAGTTGATACCAGCCCATTTACAGAAGAAAGGGTTCTGAAAGAACTCTTAAAACTGAAGGTGGACAAAGCAATGGGGCCTGATGGGATTCATCCCAGAATTCTAAAAGAAAGAAGGGTAGAACTAGTGACACCACTGACTACCCTCTTTAACAAATCACGGGAGGATGGGGTGGTACCTGAGGACTGGAGGAGGGCTGATGTGATTCCCCTTCACAAAAGTGGGAACAGGGCAGAAGCAGGAAACTACAGACCAGTTAGTTTAACCTCAGTGATATGGAAAATAATGGAATCACTTCTGAAGGAAAGAATTGTTGAGTACCTAGAGGCCAGAGGGGCACAGGACCCAAGGCAGCATGGATTCACAGCAGGAAGGTCATGCCAGATGAATCTAATAGATTTCTTTGACTGGGTGACCAAAGTAGTAGATCAGGGAGGAGCCGTGGACATGGCCTACCTAGACTTTAGCAAGGCATTTGACTCAGTCCCACATAAAAGATTAATATACAAGTTAGCCAGCTTGGGAGTGGGTCCCAAGATGATAGCCTGGGTAAAGAATTGGCTGGAGAATAGGAAACAGATAGTAATAGTAAATGGAGTCCACTCTGAAGAAAGGGGGGTTACTAGTGGGGTGCCGCAGGGTTAGGTATTAGGACTGGTCCTTTTCAATGTCTTTGTAAGTGACATTGCAGAGGGACTGGAGGGAAAAGTATGTCTCTTTGCAGATGACACAAAGATCTGCAACAGAGTTGATGCACAAGGTGGGGTGGAAAGGATGAGAAGGGACTTGGCAAGGTTAGAGGAATGGTCAGATGTATGGCAGCTTAGATTTAATGCAAAGAAGTGCAGGGTAATGCACCTGGGAAACAAAAACCCAGGGGAAGAGTACACAATGGGGGGGTGAGATACTAACAACAACAAAAATGGAAAGGGACCTGAGGGTAGTCATATCAGATGACTTAAAGGTGGGAAAGTAATGTGAGAGGGCAGTAAGGAGGGCTGGGGATACTGGGATGCATAGGGAGAGGCATCATCAGTAGAAAACAGGAAGTTGTTATCTCTCTGTACAGACAGCTGGTGAGACCCCATCTGGAGTACTGTGTGCAGTTCTGGAGACCCAATCTCCACAAGGACATAGACAAGATGGAAGCTGTCCAGAGGAGGGCAATAAATGGTGCAGGGTCTGCACTGGAAGACATATGAAGAGAGACTAAAGGGCTTATTATGTATAGCCTCCAGGAAAGGAGGGAGAGGGGCACATGATAGAAACTTTTAAGTACCTCAAGGGAAGCAACAAAGTCCAAGAGGATAGCATCTTTCAAAAAAAGAGGTGTGCAAGAACAAGGGGGCACAATTTGAAGATAGAGGGGGAGCAGCTCAGAGGTAATGTAAGGAAGTATTTTTTCACAGAGAGGGTTGTGAATGCATGGAATGGCCTTCTGGAGGAGGTTGTGGAGTCAAAAACAATGACTGAATTCAAGCATGCATGGGACAGACATAAGGCAATCCTAGGGGGTGGGGGTAGAAAGTAATAGGCTGCTAGTTAACTAGGATCTGCAGCTTATCCATTAAGTAGGGAAATGGGTAGACTGGGTGGGCCAAGCAGTCCTTATCTGCCATCAAATTCTATGTTTCTAAGTTTCTATGTTTCAAACTTTTGCACTTTAATAACTTTGCAATCATACAAACGATGTGTCCGAAAGTTTTCATGTGCCATCTAGTGCCATAGATCTCTGGATCTGGTATGTTTCATTCCGGTCGGTGGTGTGCTTGCAGAGCTGAGGGGTGCCAAAAAATTTGAAATGTACCATTTAGGTGCAAATTCTTTGCTCCGCTGCATCTACAAAACGACTTTGGGGTCTGGTCTGAAATTGTTAGGGAATATGGGATCTGGGCTGCAGATGTTCCTTTTGAAGGTTTGGTGAAAAAACATTAATCCATTCAAAAGTTATAAAACTTTAAAGTTTCCCATTATAGCCTATGGGAAAAATACAGTATGCCTTGAAAGCACTTTTTGCTTTTGCAAAAGCACTTTCTGCTGCCTCAAATGGAAAAGTTAGTGCCGTGCTGCCGCCATCTTATTTTCAGTTAGCAATGGGGAACAAATGCTGTAATTCAAACAATACTGCCCCTTGGTAAAAACCAGCAGTTGTGTTTACCTAATTGGGGCCCCAAGAACCCAATTCTGGCATTATTTTTTTTAAATAGTGGCCTGAAATATGTTTTTGTGTTCGGCCATTGGTAGTGTCATAAATTTGAGGCACTACTTTTGTGAAACTATCACAAATTGTGGCAGTTTTTGTGCAACTAACAGCACTTGTGTGAAAACTGCTGCAAATTTGTGGCACTTTTCATGAAATCTGATAAAAATTTGCAGCACTGCTTTAATGTAAAATAAACACTGGCCCCTGTAAAAAAACTAAAAACCTTTCTGGCCACTTTTTAGGCCAAATAACAACAAAATCGTGTTCGTCGGTCCCCATTTAGGTAAACACCTATTGGTGTTTACCTAATAAAAATGAGGATTTCTCCTTTTACTGCCTCCAAGGGGGCTGAGGCATGTTTTAATAATAAAAAATGTTTTGCCAATATCGGGGTTCCCAGTCCCCATGTTGGCATTTACTTTCCCCCAGTAGTGTGGGACACTGGGGAGCCTACCTCCAGTGTCCCAAAATACTTCTATTTTTTTACTGTTCATTTATGACACCAGGATGCCCACTTCCAGTGTCAGATGCCCCCTTCCCCAAACCCTTTGTAATTATTGTTTGCCGACATTTGGGTGCTCAATCCCCATGTTGGCATTTATTCCCCCTCAGTAGTGTGGCACACTGGGGAGCCCACTCCCAGTGTCCCCAAATTCTTATTTTTTTCACTGTTTTTTCTGAAACCAGGATGCTCACCCCCAGTGTCGGATGCCTCTCCCAAGACTGTTCTAGCCTTTATGTTCACTGACATTTGGGTGCCCAACCCCTGTGTCAGCATTATGAAGACCCCATCACCCCCAGTACTGTGGGACACTGGGCAGCCCACTCCCAGCATCCCAAAATAAAGATTTTTACCCCGTTAAAAAAAGAAAACTGTCCCTTCACTTTTTTTTGTTAATCCTGCAAAACCAAAAATGGTCCTTCATCATCTCCCCATCCCCCACCCCCATCCTGACCATCCCACTCAGCAACCCACCACCCAACCCCACCCTTGCCCTATACTAACCACTGGGGATCATCTTCTGTCATCTTATGAGAACCAGGTGTGAGAGGGTTGAAAGTGGCCCTGTCCCAGTTGTTATGGAGAAAGAGTTTAAGTGCAAAGGTCTGTTCTATCCTCTTCTTTTTCATCTCATCTCTGTCTGGTTTCGCAACCAAATTTTCTTGTGAGACCTAGGACTTGATCACCCAGTGGTCTTGCAATTATCTGCCTCCAGCTAGCTCTCTACCTTCTCTTGCTGTTCTGTCTTTTTTCTCCCCTTGCATATCTGCTGGTATAAAAAATATATGTGAATCATATGGAAATGTAACTGATACTGGGATCCCTTTGTTTACAGATGTGTATAGTTTTACTGTGGAAATGTATGTAGTTATACTGTTTAAATGACTGCAAAAAGCTGTTTGTAACTCAAGGGGTTAACCTGTTTGCAAACTCTCTGAGAAGCTTCTGTATAAGCAAGAGGTCAGTTCTGGGTCACAGTACATAGATACATAGGTTACTACATAGATACATAGACAGTGTCGGCAGATAAGGGCCTATGGCCCACCCAGTCTGCCCATTTGAGCTTGTAAGTTCAGTTTATGTTTTCCTAGAAGTCTGTTGCCCCTTACCCCTGACCTCCAGAATTCCTTTATGTCTATCCCATGCATTCTTAAATCCTGTGATTGTTTCAGCCCCCACCACTTCCTCTGGCAGGGTGTTTCACTTGTCCACCACCTGTTCTGTGAAGAAATTCTTCCTCATGTTTCCTCTGAATCATCCTCCCTCTAACTTCATCCCATGCCCTCTAGTCCTGGAACATCTTTTTCACTTAAAAATAGTGTATTCCTGCACCCTGTTCCTCCCTGTAAGATACTTGTATGTCTCTATCATATCCCTCTCCCTCCTCTCTCCAGGGAGTACATGTTCAGTTCCTTCAACCTGTCTTCATAGGACTTGTGATGCAACCCATACACCATCTTTGTTGCCCTCCTCTGAACCTTCTCTACCCTGTCTATGTCCTTACATAGGTATGGTCTCCAGAACTGTACACTGTACTCCAGGTGGGGCCTCACTAGTGTCTTGTATAGCGGAATTATGACCTCCCTTTTCCTGCTGGTGATGCCCCTGCCTATATATCCCAGCAAGAACAGTGTTCTTTTTGCTACACTTATTGAAACTTACAAGTACACTGTGTAAGAAGCATGCTATTTTCTTAATGAGTGGGGGTTGCAAAGACTTATAAAAACAGAGCTGCAATGTTTTGTAAGAGACACAGAAACTGAGATTGAAAATTGAGAAGAAACCCAGATGGACTTTCCCTGTTCATACTGCCTTTGTAAATAGTTATACTGAACAATTTTTTTCTATGTTACTGTTATTAATAATAAATCATTTGTGAATTTTACAACTGCTCCTGGTTTTCCTATGCTTCCTGACCTGTGCCTCGATAATGAATGGTGTCAGCCTAAGTTAGATTTATGCCATGCATGCTCTAAGCTAGGAGTTTTGCGCATGGGTACTAGACCTGGTACCAGGGAAGCATAGAAGAAATGTATGGATTCTGCAGCAGCAAGCTCAGGAGTGGTTACCAGGAGAATGGCAGCCAAACTAGCAGAGACAGAAGTTCAAGCTGAGACTGTACAGCTAGCACCAGTTATAGAAAAAGAACAGGCAGTGACAGAACCTGAAAGCCTGACTGCTTTTTTCAAATGGTGGACTATACAACAAAAAGAGATGGAGAAACAGAGAAGAAAGGAGATGCAGCACAGAAAACAAAAAGTTCAACATTTAGAAGCACTGAGAAAAGAAGAAATGCAACAACTGGAGCAGCAGAGCAGAGAAGAGATGCAGCAACAGGAGCAGCAGTGGTTGGATGCCTTGCAGGCTATCAAAGGCAGAGAATTGGGCACAGACCCAGATGAGCAACAGGACACAGGCAACATGAAATACATTAAACTTACAAAATTGTGTCTCTCTGATAATATCAAAGCATACCTGACAACATTTGAAAGGGTTGCCACAGCCTGCCAGTGGCCAAAACAGTAATGGGCAATCAGACTGGTACCTTACCTGACAGGTAAAGCCCAACTTGCCTAAAGCAATATGGACACTGCACAGTCAGAAAGCTATAACCTGGTGAAAAGTGAAATCCTGAAAAAATTCGACATCTCAAGAGAAACCTACAGGCAAAGATTTTGGTTTCTGAAGTACAACTCAGTCAACAATCCTCGAGAAGCCTTCATCTGACTCAGAGAACTCCTGATAAAATGGCTCCAACCAGAGGGTAAAACAGACTCACAGATCATCGACACATTTGCAATGGAGCAATTCATCAACATCCTGCCTACAGATGTGTAGCTTTGGGTAAAGGAACACCGACCAGAAAGTGGGGAAAAGGCTGTTTCTTTGGCTGAAGACTACCAAATGTCCATGCAAATACCATAGCAGTGAGGTAACAGCCAAGCACTAGTTAGACACACTTTATTCCATTTAAACTCCACGTCTGATAAGAACTCTGGTGGGGGTAATAAATCTGTGCCCAAAGGCATTATTTTCTATAACTGTAATAAGCCAGGTCATATTGCAAGAAATTGCCGTAAGAAGACTGACAATGGAGCAGATTTATCCTTAGCAAATTGGAGCAAGTACTTAACCGATGTGAAGGTGAGAGATAAGACTGTAAAGGGACTTACAGATTCGGGAAGCAAATAGACTCTAGTGCATACTGAAGTGCTGGGAAAACAGTGTCCAAAAGGACCAGGTACTGGTGTCATCTGCATCCACGGGGACACTCAATACTATCCCATCAGCCAAGTGACTCTGACTATTAATGGGGTGTCACACCAGATAAAAGTGGGGGTAGAACCTAAGTTACTTGTACCTGTGATTATTGGAACGGACATTCCAGGATTTACTGAGTTAATCAAAAAGAGAATAAATCCTGATGTTTCAGCAGCTGTGGTGACAAGAGTTCAGGCAAAGAAAATCTCAAATGGTGGGTACTCTTTTCCTTTCACTGATTTTGATTCTGGCTTGTTTGAGCAGAGCTCCAAAATCCGGAAGTCCAGGAAAGAAAAACAATGTCTGAAGAAACAGTGGCAACAAAAGACTAATGGACATAAGGGGTTAACATATGAAAATGCTGAAACCAAACTGATCACTGATTGTGATTTTCTTTCAGATCAAGCTAACAATGTTTCTCTCCAAGGTTATTTTAAGCAGCTAGGGGTGAAATCAGAACAGGGCAAATCTATGTTTAAAAAATGTAATGGGCTACTTTACAGAGTTTGGGTTAAACCTCAGACACAGGACCAGATAGAACAATTGGCTATACCACAAAAGTATGGATCTAAGTTGTTACAGATAGCACATGATAGTCCTGTGGCTGGTCACTCAGAGAAGAATTGCACCCTTGCCAGATTGCTGTACAGATTTTACTGGCCTGGAATTCATGAAGATGTTGCTACCTATTGCAGTTCTTGTGCTGAGTGTCAGAAAGTAGACCCAGTGACTAAAAAAGACAAGGTGCCCCTACCCTTGATAGATGTGCCTTTTAAGAGAATTGCAGTGAATGTGGTTGGCCCCTTAGACAAAAGTAAAAAGGGTAATAGATTAATTTTGATAATATGTGACTATGCTACTCAATACCCAGAGACAGTGCTAATGCGTACTGTCACAGCCCCAAAAGTGGCAGCTGAGCTTACCAAAATGTTCAGCAGAGTGGGTATACCAAAAGAGATTGTTACTGATCAGGGTAGTAATTTTGGTGCTGTATTACTGAAGGAGCTGTACCGACTACTAGGTATCACTGCCATAAGAACTTCCCCTTATCACCCTCAGACTGACGGTCTTGTTGAGCATTTTAATCAAACCCTAAAAAGCATGTTAAAAAGGTTTGTAAAAGGGAAAGGAAAAGATTGGGACCAATACTTACCTTACCTGTTTTTTGCTTACAGAGAAGTGCCACAGGTATCTACAGGTTTTTCACTATTTAAAATGCTGTATGGTAGACAACCTGAAGGGCCACTAGATGTAATAAAAAAACACATGGAAAGATAACCCCCATCAAAAACAATCTATTACATCTTATATGTGTGCCCCGAAAAAGAAGCTGGCAAAATATGTTGAAATTGCCCATAGTAATCAGAAAGAGACCCCAAACCAGCAAAAGGTGTATTATAACCATGGGGTAAAAGAAAACATTTTCGAGCCAGGTAAAAAGGTCTTGCTACTGTTACCAACTACAGAAAATAAACTGTTAATTAAGTGTCAAAGACCTTATAAAGTGCTTAGATGTACTGGCACAGTTATTTATGAAATTGAGACCCGTGATAGAAAAAATCCTACTAAGATATTCCATGCTAACCTCCTCAAAAAGTGGGTTAAAAAAACACCAAAAGCTTGTTTTGCTTGTTTTATGAGAAACTGATAAAAAATATATTAATGTTGCTTTGATAGACTGAAACAAACTGGAACTGCTGATGCTGTAAAGGTAAATGCTTACTTAACCTCCAAACAAACCGCAGACATTTGTAACTTGCTAAAGACATTTAATAGTACTTTTACCACAGTACCAGGCTGAGCAAAAGGGGTTGAGCATGTTAACAGTGACAAAAAATGCTCACCCTATTAAACAAAAACATACAGATTACCAGAGCGGTTAAGAGCTAATGTGGTTAAGGAAATACAAAAAAATAAAAGAATTGGGTATCATAGAAGAGCTGAGAAGTGCTTGGTCAGACTCATCACCAATTATAATTGTAAAAAAAAAAGGGGGTATAAGAATCTGCCTTTATTTTAGAAAACTTAATCAAGTGTCAGAACTTGACAGTTATCCTATGCCCAAAATAGATGATTTGGTGGACAGACTGGGGAGTGCCAAGTGTATAAGTACCCTCGATCTCACTAAGGGTTACTGGCAAATCCCCCTAGCTAAAAAATCCAAAGACAAAACTGCATTTGCCACTCTTATAGGATTCTATTGGTTCACCATCATGCCATTTTGTTTACATGGCGCACCTGCTACATTCCAGTGGTACACAGATGTAATTTTATCCCCTCACACTGGTTATTATGCTGCATACCTGGATGATGTTGTGTATAATCCAGACTAAAAAAGCCACCTACACCTACAAGCAGTTATCCAATCAATCAAAAAGACAGGTCTGACAATTAATCCTACCAAGTGTGCACTGGGCATGCAAAAAATAAATATTTGGGATATGTTTTAAAAAATGAAAAAGTTAAGCCAGAGGTTTCTAAAATAAAAACTGTGGCTAACAGCCCTGTCCCTAAAACCAAGAAACATGTCAGGTCATTTTAAGAGCTGGCTGGTTATTATCACAGATTTGTTCTCAACTTTGCAGAGTTAGCTACTCCCCTCACAGAACTCACAAAACAGCAGTACCCAAATAATGCAAAATGGACCCCAAAGTGTGACAAAGCATTTTGAGCTATTACGGCTAGATTATGTTCAGCCACTGCTTTAAAAAGCACAAACTTTAAAAGAACATTTTTGTTACAAACAGATTCATCAGAGGTAGGCCTAGGTGCAGTCTTGAATCAGCATATAAATAAAAAAAAATCCTATTCTGTACATAAGAAGGAAGTTGCATGACAAAAAACAAAGGTACTCCACAATTTAAAAAAAATGCCTTGCAGCAAAGTGGACCATGAAGTCCCTTAAGTTTTTTTTACTAGGAGCAGACTTTGTACTTATAACAAATCACAATCTTCTCTGTTGGCTTAACCAAATAAAAATTAAAAATTCTAAAATCACACGGTGGTACCTGGCACTATAGACATTTAAATTTAAAGTGATGCACAAATCCAAAAAAAAAAAGTCAATTCTGATTTTCTGTCAAGATATGGATCAAAAATTAAAAATTCTAAAGGCTAAAAAAACAAATGTGCGAGTTTAAACTTCACTATTTGATGTGCTGCTGCTATGGGAAAAAATACTGCATACACACAGAACTGTAAAGGTTATATGCTTATGTTAAATAAAAATTACTAAAAAGTTTTGGAAACCTGTTTTTGTAAACCAGGTTCCCTCTTAAGGAGGGGTGGTATGACAGGGTTGAATATGGCCCTGCCCCAGTTGTTATGGAGAAGGAGTTTAAATGCAAGGTTCTGTTCAATCCTCTTCTTTTCTGTCTCTTCTCTGTCTGGTTGAGCAACCAAATTTTCTAGTGAGACCCAGGATTTGATCACCCTGATGGTCTTGCAGTTCTCTGTCTCTTGCTATCTCTCTACCTTCTCTTGCTGTTCTGTCTTTTCTCCCCCTTGCATATCTGCTGGTATAAAATATATGTGAATCATTATGTGGAAATGTAACTGATACTGGGATCTCTTTGTTTAGAAAATGTATGTAGTTTTAATGTGGAAATGTATATAGTTATACTGTTGAAATGATTGCAAAAAGCTGTTTGTAACTCAAGAGGTTAACCTGTTGGCAAACTCTCTGAGAAGCTATAAGCAAGAGGTAAGATCTGGATCACAATGTTCTTTTTGTTGCACTTGTTGAAACTTACAAGAACACTCTGTAAAAAGAATGCTGCTTTCTTAATGAGCAGGTGTTGTAAAGACTTATAAAAACAGAGCTGCAATGTTTTGCAAGAAAAACACAGAGACACAGAGACTGAGACTGGAAATTGAGAAGAAACCCAAATGGACTTTTTTGGTTCATACTGCCTTTGTACATAGTTATACTGAAATTTGTTTATTTTTTATTTTACTGTTACTGATAATAAATCACTTGCTGTGAACTTTACAACTGCTCCTGGTTTTCCTATGCTTCCTGACCTGTGCCTCGATGACACCAGGACACATCTGCACTTTTCAAACCTGAACCATGAACTGAAGAATCAAGGTAAGTGCTGCATAATGGCTGTCAATGGGGTTTTAACTTATGTTGATATCTCACCCATTTTTTGATATTTTTTTTAACAAATTTTCAACATGTGCTTCTTGGGACCCCACCTCATGAACACCGTCACTGTTGTTTCATTAATCGGACCTGTAAGGTGATTTCACAGTCACTGTGTGAAATCACCTTTCAGGAACAAGTAATGAAATGACAGTGCCAGTGTTCATAAGGTGGGGTCCCAAAAAAACCATTTTGAAAACGTGTGCAAAAATACCAAAAAACACCAGAGTTATGCGTGGTTGTTGAAATTCTTCTACGCATGCTTGTAACTTCAACAATTTTTAATATTTTTACTCCAAATGTTCAACATTGTAATTTTTTCACACCTCCTCTTGAACAGTACAGCTGTCATTTTTCACATCCTGCCCAAAATATGTTTTCACACCTCTGGCACAGAATGGCATGGTTGCTACGTGAAATCACCTTTTTGGACTGATGAACAAAATGGCAGTGCAAGTGTTCATGAGGTAGGGTTCCAAAAAGGCCATGCTGAAAATTTGATGAAAAAATACCTAAGAATGCCCGAGTAACTTGCGTCCGTTGAATTTATTCTACGCACGCACAGAACTTTGATACTTTTCAGTGTTTTGCCACAAATTTTTCAACATAGCCATTTTTCCACACCACCTCATGACCAGTACAGCTGTCATTTTTCACATCCTACCCAAAATATGTTTTCGCACCTGCGGTGCAGAATGGCATTGCAGTAGCGCATAATTACTTTTTCCCTTGCATTTCACACTTACTCTGTAACGGGGTATATGAGGTGGGGTAATAAGATGGCTATGCTGACAATTTGGTCACTGTTGTTTGACACATGGAGGGCCATGGGCTTCCACACCTACATACATATGCGCATCTATGGAGGGATTGGAGCACCGGTTCCCCCACAGTAAAATAAGGATACTATTATACTATCTCAAAAAGTAAGGAAATACATTGCAAAAACTCCATTAATGCATCAGTTAGGGTTCCTATTACAGTGACAAAAGTATGGAAATTCAATGTTAGACTTTCAAACATACCACCCTCCCCACCCCACCCCTCCACCACCAACAGGCGTTGGGAGTGCCTTGGTTGTCTGGCCTAACTCTCACCCCATTCTCCTATAATGTTTCCATCTCAGCTTCCTTACACATGGAATAGGGTGAGAGTTAAGCCTGACAACCCTAAGGCACACCCCAACATCTGTTGAGTGAGAGAGAGGGTGGGTGGGTGGTAGGGGTTGGGAACCCTAACACTGAATTTCCATACTTTTGTCACTGTAATAGGAACCCTAACTGATGCAATAACTGAGTTTTTTGCAATGAATATATATATATATATATATATATATATATATATATATATATATATAATTTAATGGCAGATGAGGACCACTTTGGCCCACCTAGTCTGCCCGTGTGTGTGTGTGTGTGTGTGTGTGTGTGTGTGTGTGTGTATATATATATATATATATAACACATAGATATAGATATAGATATAGATATAGATATATTTATTATGGTAGCACGGTAGTGCTACCATAGTTAGGGCTGAGTAGCACTTTTAAGGTTAAAGGGTGAAACTTTGTACCTTAATAGCTTTGCCACTGTTCAACAGATTTGCCTGAAATTTGGCAGGCATGGGGGCACCACAGATCTTGGGATATGCCAACTTTTGTACCAGTTGGATATATAGCTGCAGAGTTATTACGCGATATCCGTATGCGCAAGTACACTTTTTTGTGAATTCTTTGCTTGTGCCTACAGGTTGCATGGTTTGTGTGACTGATCCCAAAACTTCTGGGAACATGCGGCCAGGGTCCTCGATGTGCCTTTTGAAGATTTCGTGAAAAAATATTGAACGGTTCAAAAGTTATTCAAAAAACAAGTTCCCATTATAAGCCAATGGGAAAAGTTAACAAAAACTTCAACACTTTCACAAATGCACTTTTAGTGTCGCAAATGACCCTAGCAGTGTTGCAAATCTGCCACCTTTTTTTCAGTTGGTCATCAGAAAATGCTTGGCATTTAAAATGGGGACCCTCTAGGAACACAATTGTTTTTGTGTTCACCTAGTCGGACCCTCATGATGCTAGCCATGTCTTTATTTTGGGGTTAAACACCCCAGAAATATGTTTTCTAGATTTTGGGGAAAAGTAGTGTCACAAAGTAGTGTCACACTTGTGACACTTTCGCAAATTTTTGCAAAAGCTTTCGCAAATTGCGACACTACTTTTCTAGACTATGGCCAAAATGACAGCAGTTCTTTGCCACCCTGCTGCAAAAGAATGGTTTGGTCTTTTGGGCTCAAATTTAGAGGGAAGGCAGCCAACATCTCACAGAAGTGCCTTTTTTTGGTTAGATGACAAAATATTGCATGGATGCCAAGTTAATATACTCCAAAATTGGCATTTTTTCCCATAGACTAACATGGTGATGGTCACCATGTCTTTTGGGGCTCATATCTCAAGAATGGTGCGAGATACGGAATTTTCATCAACACAATACATAGTCCTATTGAAAAGCTAGCCCAGAAACTCATGAATCATGTGAAATTTAATTTTTTTTTCTACATTGTACGGTTCCTGAGGTATAAGCAATTTAGTATTCCAACTGCTCGTTTTCTGCTCCCAGGCCCATTATTATGCATACATTCTTTGTACACACTGTGTTTCTCTATGCAGCAGGTGGGCAAAAACAGGGTGTGCGTGTCCGTTACTGTAACAGTTAGCATTTACACTTGCATTTCCGTACCCGTTTGCGTTACCGTTCCCGTGTATGCCTCTGTGTGCGTTACCCTTTGCATTCTCATTTGCGCTTGATGTTGCATTACTGGTACCATTTGCATTTCCACTTCTGTTTCTGTTTGTGTTTCTGTTTGCATTTCCGAAACCCCTTTCATTTGCATTTGTGTTTCTCTTTCGGTTTGCGTCTTCATTGCTGTTACTGTTACCATTTGCGTTTCCAATTGCATTACTGTGCCCATGCGCATTATGGTTTGCATTTGGTTTTGCATTTCTGTTTCCTTTGGTGTTATTGTTGCTGTTACCATTTGCATTTACAACTGTGGTAACGTGACCATGCACATTACGGTTTGCGTTTCCATATGCTTCCATTCGCATTTCCATTTCAGTTTCCTTTGGCATTATTGTTCATGTTAACTTTACCATTTGCATTTACAATTATGATACCATGACCATGCGCATTACAATTTGCATTTCCGTATGCACTTGCATTCGCGTTTCTATTTCTGTTTCCTTTGGTGTTATTTATGCTGTTAACATTTACATTTGCATTTCCAATTGCCATACCATGCACATCACAGTTTGCGTTTCCTTTCATGGTTGTGTCTCCTTTTGAGTCACTGTTCGCTTTGGCATCACTTTGCACTTGCATTTCTATTAAAGTTTGCTTTACCATTTACGTTTCTGTCACCATGTGCCCAACCATTAGCGGTTGCGTTTCCTTGCGCTTACAATTACTATGTCACAAAACATCAATCACATGGTAGGAGCCACATTCCATTCACTATTTCTACCACAGATTCTCAAAAAGAAGGGAAATTAGAGGCAAAAAAATCCATTTAATGCATCAGTTAGGGTTGTTCCACAGTGACAAAAATGAGGAAATTCAATGTTATGGTTGAAACCCCCCTTACATCCACTCCCACCCTGCCCCCCAGCTGGCTTTTTGGTGTGTGCTAGTTGTAGGTCCTAACTCTACCCCATTCTCCTATAGTTCACCACCTCAGCTTCTTTACACATGTGATGAGGTGAGAGTTAGGGCTGATGACCCTAACGCACACCCTGATGCTGGCTGGGGGGGCAAGGTGGGGGTGGGTGCAAGGAGGGAGTTTCAACCCTAACATCGAATTTCCTTGCTTTTGTCGCTGTGGAACAACCCTAACTGATGCATTAAACAGAGTTTTTTGCCTCTAATATATATATATATATATATATATATTGATAGCTTACTGTGCATTACAAGGGAATAATTCCATCGAGAGGTTCTGAGGACATAGGAACCTCAAAAGCAAAGCTCGAGAGGTTTCCATATCCCCAAAACCTCGAGACATAATTACCTCTTGTCATTCACAGTAAGCTAACTGTTATTTTTTTTAACATATAGATGCAATTTTTTGTATTTTTGTGATTTTGTGATGAGCAGTTGGCCACTTCAGTAAAGGACTCTCAGGCCTGGCTGAGCTGCCACACTGTCTCGCTGCTGCTCTTGCCCCACCTCACTGCACTCCACCCTGCCCGCTTCCACTCTCAGACCCACCATAAGCAACTTGAAGAACAATTGGTAGGTAATATAAATATATAATAATAATAAGCTTTATTTTTAAAGTGCCTTTCCATAACCAAGGTCCGGTACAACTTAAAACATATAAAATCCAATAAAACATAAAATCCATACAGCCAGTTAGCCAGGCAGATAAATATCTAAAAAATAATCACTCTGGGTAGGCAGTGTGCCACAGATGGGTCTTCAAGGCCCTCTTAAAACTCTCCACAGTCAAGCACTCATGTACCTGACAAGGTAAAGAGTTCCACAGGGTCAGGGTCACATACATAAAAGCACAGGCCCTGATGTTTTAAGACATAAACTGGGAATCTCTAACAACCCCTCATCAGCTGAGCAAAGTGGTCACCCGGGGCAGTAAGGCAACAGGAGTTCTTGCAGATAGTCTGGGCCCAATCCATGCAGGGCCTTAAAGGTCAGAAGTCCGACCTTGAAGGTGATCTGCCACTGAATCGGCAGCCAGTGCAATTCGTGCAGCACTGGTATGATGTGACTCGAATGAGGAGTCCCCACCAATAACCATGCCACAGCATTCTGCACTAGCTGTAAGCGGCAGATATCAACCCCTGGTAACGCAAGGTACAGGGAGTTACAGTAGTGAAGGCGTGAGGTCACAAAGGTGTGGATCAACGTTGGAAGTTTACCAGATGGAACTAGGTGCTTAATCCTGGTGATGCTCCTGAGATGGTAAAATGAGCCCGTTGTCAAAAACCACCCCCAGGTTTCGCACCCATTCGGAGAAAGGAAGTTGGACGCCCCAGAGACAAAGTCCAGAAGGTTGTCCAGCCATCGATCCCTCTGTCCGGTGACCCGGATCCACCACCAACACCTCGGTCTTTCCAGAGTTCAACTTTAACCAGCTGGATTTCATCCAGTCCTGGATTTCTGTGAGGCAGTTATTAAAGACCAAGCATGCACTATCCTGGTCGGGTACAAAAGACAGGTAGATCTGAGTGTCATCAGCATAGCAGTGAAACCTCAGCCCATATCATCTTACAAAATCTCTGAGGGGCAGCATATATACCGCAAACAACATGGGGGATAACACCGACCCCTGAAGGACCCCGCATGGCAGAGAGAATGGGCTGGAGGAAAAAATTCCTGACATCACCCTATGAGATCAGCCAGTGAGGAAAGATTGAAACCATATGAGAACTATACCAGACAGGCCACAGATGAACCTCAGGTGCCCAAGGAGCACCCCATGGCCCATGGTGTCAAAGGCTGAGGAGAGATCAAGAAGTACCAAGCTAGAACAGCACTTCTGATCCCTTGCCATCAGGAAGTCATTGAGCAGCCGAACCAGAGTGGTCTCGCTACGATGCCTCTTAAGAAAACTGCACTGGAGAGGTTTGTAGATGTCATGTATGGTAAGGTGGTTTTCCAGTTATAGCACCACAACCTTCTCAATTACCTTCCCTACAAAGGGAAGGTTTGAGATAGGTCTGTAGTTTGTGAAGCAGTTTGGGTCCAGAGCAGCTTACTTAAGAAGTGGTGTTACCACCACCTCCTTCAGGGAGCTAGGAAACTTACCTGACTCTAAGGAGCACCAAACTATCTTCACAAGGACAGGGCAGATGATATCAGAACAACCCATTATCAGAGGGGTTAGGCACGGATCCAAACTACAGCATGTTGGGCACATACCCTGGGCAATCCACATGACATTCACAATTTCTAGCCAGTCGAAGGAGCTCCAGGCAAACTGAGCAGAAGTGACCAGACACCGACCACTATCAGCTCCCTTAGAGTGAGCCAGAAGGATCTCAGCCCTGTTGCTGACCACCTTATTTGCAAAGAAGCAAACAAGCTCATCACACTCAATTTGAGAAAAGGCTCTTTGAACCTGCAGACAGGTTGGGTTTCACAACCTGTCCACAGTTCAAAAGAGCTGAGCCATTCGATTCTGAGTGGCAGCAATCTCCCCAGACAGGAACTCTGCCTTTTTACGAGTGATTGCTGATTGATAGATTTGATAATGTTCCATCAATCTAAGGTGATCAGCATCCAGGGTGGATTTCCATCAGCAACGCTCTAGCCTTCGTCCTACTCACCGCAACTCCCTCAAGGTCCCATCAAACCACAGGGACTGAGGGCAGAGAACGAGAGGATAAACACAGACCAAAGCGAGTTCAGGGCCACAGTAACCACTTTGTTATAGGCCTGAACCAGGCTCTTTGGGCTCCCGCTTGCCCCTGGAACTCCCAATAGATCTAATACAGCCAGTAGGCCATCAGGGCTCACATCCCGCAAAGGGCGGTATCTGACCATCTCCACAGGGGCAGGCTTATAAGGGGGGCCTGGAAACTGAACCTTATAGTGTGATGATCCAACCATCCTACTGGTTCCACCACCAGATCAGAGGTTTCGATCCCCAGGAGGAAAACCAGGTCAAGTGAGCGACCGAACTTATGAGTTGCAGAGGCAACAACCTGTGTAAATCCCAGCAATGTCATCAGCTGGAGGAAGTCCTGACTGAATTGCAAGAGTTCATCATTGACCCAGGTGTTAAAGTCACCCTGAAGCATCAACCTGGATGACCCAAATGCCATGTCGACCATGAAGTCTGCTACTTCCTGTAGGAACCATTTCTCACCCTAGGGTGGACAGTAGATGAGAACGATCCTACAACCTACACCTGCAACCACATTACACTCAAATGAGCTGGATTCCTCAACTGGCACACTTACAAGGTCCAGTTCCTTCTTAATTCATTGCCGCCACAGGAGCTCTCTGAAGTTGCACCACTTGTCTCCTGTATACTGTTAACAGTGAATCCTGAGCCTTTCTGAGCAAAATCAAGCTAAAGTCAGCATGCCACAAATAAATTATAATAGCTCAAGAATCGTAAGAGCTAGACACAAAGTATGAGTGGCAAAGTTATTTGGCACAAAATTGCCTTTCCGATGGTGGTATGCAAATAATAATACGTAATTTAGTTTTTTTTCTATGCTGATTGAAACAGCAAAAAAAAGAAATTTCACTAAAATAGGCAACATAAGCCATACACACCATACATAGAAACATAGAATTTGATGGCAGATAAGGACCGTTTGGTCCACCTAGTCTGTCCATTTCCCTACCTAATGGATAAGCTGCAGATCCTAGTTAACCAACAGCCTACTTCCTCCTACCCCCCACTAGAAGTGCCTTATGTCTGTCCCATGCATTCTTGAATTCCACCACGGTGTTTGACTCTACGACCTATTCAGGAAGGCTGTTCCATGTATCCACAACTCTCTCAGTGAAGAAATACTTCCTCACATTACCTCTGAGCCGTCCCTCCTCTAACTTCAAATTTTTCCCCCTTGTTTTTGCACCTCTCTTTTTCTGAAAGATGCTACACTCTTGGACTTTATTGATTCCCTTGAGGTATTTGAAAGTTTCTATCATGTCCCCCCTCTCTCTCCTTTCCTCGAGGCTTTACATCTTTAGTTCCTTTAGTCTTTCTTCATATATCTTCTGATGCAGACCCTGCATCATTTTGGTTGTCCTCCTCTGGACAGCCTCCACCCTGTCTATGTCTTTGTGGAGATGGGGTCTCCAGAACTGTACACAGTACTGCAGATGTGGTCTTACCAACTGTCTGTACAGAGGGCCAACAACTTCCTGTTTTCTACTGGTGATGCCTCTCCCTTTGCATCCTAGTATCCCCCCAGCCCTCCTTACTGCCTTCTCACATTGCTGGACCACCTTTAGGTCATCTGATATGACTACTCCCAGGTCCCTTTCCATTTTTGTTGTTGTCAGTATCTCACCCCCATTGTGTACTCTTCCCCTGGGTTTTTGTTTCCCAGGTGCATTATTTTGCACTTCTTTGCATTGAATCTAAGCTGTCATACATTTGACCATTACTCCAACCTTGCCAAGTCCCTTTTCATTCTTTGCACCCCACCTTGTGTATACCATAAACAAATGCGAATAACTCCTAAACTACACATGATATACACAAAAGATCAGTGGCAAAGTTGTGCAGCACAAACTTATCTTTCCAATGGTGTTATGCAGTCAAATATATATTATATTCTGTTATATTATATATTAAAATATATAAGTGACTTCTCCAGATGTTGCACGGCTACAAAGTAAGTCAGTAGCTGTCTTCTGTAGGCGTCCTCAGGACACACCAGTGTATTTTACTGATGACTACAGGCGTCTGCTAGGAGACAATGAGTTAAAGCAAATGGCTGCCCTCCCCCCACCCCTGCAGTCCAGTCTTGAGCAGTGTACCACCGAGAACACAACTGAAACAGCAGCCTCCAATATGGGCCAGCATTTTCATCCAACCAGATCTCGGTGATGCATGCCAGGTCTGCTGTCCGAACAAGATCTGCAGTTACTGCAGTCTTGTTCTTAATAGACCTGGCATTGCACAACACTGCTTGAGTCAGACAGGGATCCGGTGCCACTTGAGCTATCGGCCCAACAACATTGGAGCCCTTGGGTATGGAGACCAGGCATGGAGAACCATGATCCGGAATCCATTTTGCCCCAGGGCATCTCCTGGTCCTCACTGCCCCAATATGAGCACCCAATTCACTCTCCCTCTGACCCAGTTGGTGGCCCAGCCCCGGCCTTTGCGAGCAATTCCTAATGCTCAACAACATTGATCTACTGCAGGCTGCAGTGGGGGGGCATGGAAAGGGTGGAGGTCCCAAGGTTCAGAGGGTGAGTAGTGCACGACCGGGAGAGTGGTCTGCCAGCACATCTAGACCACCAATACGTCGAGTCACACACCCAAAAACCCAGAGTACACTCAAAAAACAACTAATCTACCCAGAGTAAATACCAGCATGTAGCAATTATAAATAAAACAGTTTGAATTCTTAAAAAACTAACTATTCCCCCCACAACATAAATGATCCAATATAATTAAATCCTCCACTCTCTCTTACAGAGTGGTGGACAGAATCCAAAAAACAAAAACCCCACACACTATCACTATCCGAACTACTTTGATCCACCACTCTGTCTCACAGAGTGGGGGAAGGAAGATAGCAAACAATAGCCCCACACAATGTCTCTCACACAGTGAAAATAGGCATATAGACCCCATAGTTTGGATTCAATCTAAATCCAAAATAAATAAAACAAAAACAGAAAACAAAAACTTTAACATATATAAAAATCTTGAAACAAAATGAAAACAAAAAATGACAAAGTAAAAAGTCAAAAAGGGGATATAAGCAAATTCTGAAAAACCAAAGTCCTGTCACTACTCTGGATAAGATGTGCAAGGTGAATCAACCCCCACCCTTACCTCTCACATAGTGGGGGAGAAATCCACAAAAAAGCAGAAAAATCAGTACTAAGCACAAAATCAGTTGTGATGTAAATATCGATAACAGCACAAAATCAAAATGTTCCAGCCAAACCAGACCACATATCTCAGGCACTGTGGAAGATTAGGAAGATTGAATCCAAAAGCAGGCCCCAATAGTTCAGATGAGACTACGAACTTCCTTGTAGAAATAATGGAGAAAAAACTCGCACCACCCATAAAGGAGGGAAAATGGTCATCTATATAGATGCAGTTCAGATCCACAAAGTTCCACAGAGTACCACCCGTAAAATCCAAGTGAAGCAAAAGGACCTAATCCAAGAAATGGTCCCACACCAGTCCATATCACAACCCAACAATGGGTCCACAAGCAGCAGGCTAGGGGTGTGCAGTAGCTGAACCATGAAGGGTGCTGCTACCCCCCCAATTGCACCACATAGAATAAGCATTACACCCGGCCACCAACAACCCACAGCTACAGCAGCCCCAGAGGCAGGCCACCAGGTCTACCTCCTAGGTGACTTAGGAGAGCTCCAACAGCACTCCGACTCACAGGAGGCCAGATGAGGCAACTCCCACTCGGTCCCAAGCAGCACAAGGAATGATGACCCCAGGTGCAGAGAGGGAACCCCCCAACCCAGCACAGTTCCCGAGCCATGTTACCCTTCATAGTCCCAAGAATCCAGGACCATGGATCGATTTCTCTGAGCAATTCTTCCAGCGATTCACAGCCAAGCAAAGATCAGCAGGTTCCTGCAAACATTAGCAGCATCTCAAGGTCCAGACAATGTCCGAAAGACCAAAAGACCAGGCTGCAAGCCTCCTTCTATCAAGCATATTCTTGTCGGTAAATAGGGAGTCGGAGCCAAAGATAACAGTCAGCTAGTGTCCTAGAATGACGATGAACCAACAGCAGCCACTAAATGCTAGAGACACTGAGACAAGCGTAAAGTGATCTGTGGACACAATACCAAAATAAAACAATCAGAAAACATGCTACTAAAATGAAAACATAGAGCTTAAACAGAACAAGCAGAAAATTAAATAAAAATAAACAAATAAAAAAGCAATATCAGCAAGCTCCTGACGGCTGGCCCAGCATGGCCTACCTTTTCCTTTTTTGAGCACTGCATCGCAGGTTCAACCAGATAATTCCTTTTTTCTGAGACTGGAGGAAAAAAAGAAAGAAAGAAAGATGGAGAGGCAGTATGGTCTCGCTAAGCGAAAGAGCAAGCCGCCATGTTTTTAAAATTGTTCTGCCTGCCCACACATGAAAAGCCAATCAGGAGGCATGCTTAGGATGACGTGGGGAGTGGACATCATCTTTGTGGGTGCTTGCGTGGTTTGGTGGTGGTGATAATACTATTGTTCAGGAGTTTTATTTTTTATTTATTTATTTATGTATTTATTTTTTAGTAGAAATCGGAATTGCAAACCTTTTAGTCAGGATCTCATTTACAAAGGCTTCTCATCAGGAAACAGATAGTATATACAAATACAGACATAGGTAAATAGAGTACAGATCGACGTAGGGAACATGTACATAAATACAAGGGATAAAATTCATATGAGAGCAAATATTCTATACAGGAAAACACTATACGTGTATGTACATAAATACCAGAAATACAATTCATAAGAGAGTGAAACTCTATACAGGTCCTATACAGTGATGTAGCTAAACCATCTAGTACACCAGAGACAGAAATTTGGGTTCTGTTATAAATAAAAATAGATAGTAACTTAAAACAAATGTGGTGACATTTGGGCAGCTACATATTCTGCCAGGGCATGAGACAGGGTGGGGGGGGTCCCAGTGAGGTGGGGAAGCAAACAGCTATGTGCAGTTACAGCTGTGAGTGGTGATAAGGTGTTGCCTAAGAGCAGATTTGAAGGGCCCTATTCTTAGTTCCGATGCGATAGAGGGGAGGGCATTGCTTCAGGTCGGGGCCCGGTATCGGAAGGACTTTTGGGCCAGGGATGTCCTGACCCTGGGCACTTGAAGTGTACACTTGAGTGCGCTCCTGATGGAGATGGCAGGGGTGGAGTAGGTGAGGATGGAAATTAGGCTTGGAGGTGCAAGGCCTGCAACAATATTCTTGGTTTGGAAGCAGGTTTGGTAGTGCAACCTTTTCTGAAGGCTGAGAAAATCAGCAAGATCATATAAGGTACATGTATGGGTTAGTCTGCTGCAGCCCATAAGTAAGCAGCAGGCTTTGTTCAGGGACATTTTGATTTTATTGAGTGTGGTTTTGTCTGCTGCACCATACACCAGGATGCCATAGTCCACTAGAGATAGCACAGAGGAGGTGATGTCATCCTTAGGGCTGCAGGTGGTAGGCAGCTCTTGTAGCGGTACAGTAGGCCAACACGTGTGTTTATGGTTGTAGCAAGAGTGCATGTGTGGTTATGAAAAGAGAGAGCAGAGTCAAAGGTGATACCCAGGTATTTGTAGGTTTTTAAATGCTAGAGGGGAAGGAGGGTGCTAGACAAGACAATGAGTGGGGCATCCCTGGATTTGCTTTGGGAATGCCAGAATAGCATGTGCTTCATCTTTTTTAGGTTAGTTACAAGGCGATGGTGCAGAAACTAGGATTCCACCTGATTAAAAGACTGCTGCAGTGCAATTTCGAGGTGGGAGAGGGTCTGGGGGGATGTGAAAATGATTACGTTGTCCGTGTAGAGGAGCATTTTTTCTGAGCAGGAGCTGTGGAGCATATTTAGGTACAGACTGAAAAGCAGCAGTCCAAGGATCGAGGCTTGTGGGACACCCGAGCGGACCTGCTGAGTGCCAGAGAGGGTACTGTTGACTTTCACACACTGTAACTGGGAGGTGAGGTAGTTGGAGAACCAGGACAGAGGGCCATCTGAAAAACCTAACTGGGAGAGGCTGGATATGAGGAGTGGGTGGCAGATGGTATCAAAGGCTTTCGATAGGTCAATGTAGACTGCACCCATAAGTAGTCCTTTATTTAGGGCTGTGTGTAAATAGTTGGAAAACCTCGATGAGGGCGGTAGTGGTGCTATGCCCTCTACAGAAACCGTGCTGTTCTGCACAGAGGAGATTGTGTTTGTCAAGCTATTTGGTAATTTGGTCAGCCACAACTTTTTCTAGAGCTTTCGGGGGGGGGGGGCAGTATTGAGATTGGTCTGTAGTTCCCAGGGGAGGTATGGTCCCCACCTTTGTGTATAGGGGTGACCTCCGCAGTCTTCCAAGCAAGGGGGAATTGGCCGTGACAGAGTGAGTAATTGAGAAGGCTGGTAAGGGGTGCAAGGACTGCATCACAGAAATAGGCAAAGGAGTTTTGGATCCAGTGTGTCATTACTATAGCCAGTGCCACTGAAGGTTTTAAGTAGGTAGGGTTTGGCCTCAGATGGTGTGAGGGCCCTGAAGTGGAAAGGGGTGTAGTGGACATGGGGGGGCAGAGCAGGGGCAGGGGCAAAGAAGTTGGTGTGGAGGACTGCACTAAGGTCTGAGAAAGCTTCATTGAGTCTATTGGTGATAACACTGTGGGTCTGTGATGAGCAAGCCATTTACATCAAGCTGGGTGGGTGGGGGTGTTGTAGACTTTCATTCAGCTCCTTAATATTATCCCAGAACTTCTGGGTGGACCCCCAGGAGGAGGCATGTGTGGATCTGTAGTAGTCTGATTTTGCCTTGTGGATAGTATTATCACATCCAAATGATAGTATTACAAAAGTGTTGAACTGTGGTATTACCAGAGAGGGTGTGATGGTATCGAGATTGGATGCTTTACTGTAGCATTAATTTTAAGATCTATATATATATATATATATATATATATATATACTGTACTACCATAGTTAGGGTTGAGGAGCCATTTACATGTTAAACCTAAAATTTTGCACGTTAATAACTTTGCAACCATTCAACGAATTTGCCTGAAATTTGGAATACACAATCAAGAACCTTACATCTTGGGAGCTGCCAACTTTCGTACTGTTCAGATATATGGCTGCGGAGTTATCTGCACACGTGTTTACGCTTTTTTGCAAGTCTTTGGTCATCTCTACAGATCGAACGGTTTGCGCGACTGGTCCGAAATCTTCAGAGAATGTGCGGCCAGGATCCCTGATGTGACTTTTGAAGATTTCTTGAAAAAATATTAAACAGTTCAAAAGTTATTCAAAAAACTAGTTTCCATTATAAGTCAATGGGAAAAGTTAACAAAAAGTTTGACAGTGTCGCAAATGCAGTTTTTACTTACTGTCGCAAATCTGCCATTTTGTTTTCAGTTGGTCATCAGAAAAATGCTTGGCATTTAAATTTGGGACCCTCTAGCAACCTAATTAATTTTGTATTCACCTAGTAAACGCTTACGCAGATCACGCTTAATAACTCCGCAGCCTTATATCCGACTGGTACCAAACCTGGCAGATACCAAGGTGTATGGGTCTTGATTCTGTATTCCAAATTTCAGGCAAATCCATTTGAACGGTTGCAAAGTTATTAAGGTGCATAATTTTGGGTTTAACATGTAAATGGCTCCTCAATCCTAATTATGGTAGCACTACATGCTACCATAATATATATACAGTATATATGTGTATATATTATATATATATATATATATATATATACTGTATGTATATATATATATGTATTTTTAAATTATACCTGCATATTTGTTTAACTTTTACTCTTTAATATCTCCTCCTGTCTCTTTCCATTATCCTGTCCCATGGGTGCTCCAGAATCCTTAATGTTTCACTCCCACTGTTTCCTCCATCCTCCATCCCATTTTTAACTTTTTTGAGTTTTTATTTACTCTTTCCTTAGTTATGTTGTACCATTTTACAATCACCCACAGACAGGTGAAAAATATTTATTTTCCCTGATTGCTGACCCCATGACTGAGCTAACTGCATGCACAGGGGTGCAGCCCAGTTCATTCTTGTACCTTGCAATGTACATTATTCTTGCACCACATGGAACATCAAGTGTCTGCTTTATGTTTCTGGCTATCTGAAACCTTGGTTTCAACAGAAAGGAATGTACAAAATGGCAGAGTTACAGTGTCAGTGGCTCAGCAGATTGCACACTCACCTCGGAGGCTGGAAGATTGAAAGGTTGTGGGTTCTTGCCCCACATCAAGCACTTGGGGTAAATTCTAACACTGACACTGTAATGCATCATAAGCAGGGCCACAGGAAAATTGTGGAAAAGGTTTCCCAAAATTGCAGAGCTTTTTGCAGGAAAATTGCAGGAGTTCTCTTATAGACCCTGAGTGCATCACAATACATTTTTTAATGTTTTCTGCAGCATGTATTAGTCAGTATAAACTGCTAAATGAATACACTGCCACTTGAATGTGTTTAAAACATAAAGAAAAATGTATGTTCCGAAAACAAATGCTAAACTAATAAGCTATTGTGAATGTTGCCTATCTTCCAAAATTTAAAAGCATCTGCCTGATACAGTGCTAAATAGATTCTATAAAGTGAACCACAGCAAATTAATATTAAATAAATCCAGAAGAAATATATTTTTCTGTTTCTGGATGAAGCCTAATCAATGGCTGTTTACAGTTCTCTGCCAGCTATTCACCCACTGTGGTACAAGAAAAAATAAGCAGATAGAGTGGTGAATAACTGAGTTTTAGTAAAATTTTGTTAAAGTGTTTAATGTTCTTAATTTGCACTGTAGGTGCTCTACACTATTTTTGAAATCACATATTTAAACATTAAATCTGGGGATTATTGGGGCTGGCAATATAGACTAGAGGTTAGAATAACAAATTATGAATGAGTTCAGAACATCTAGCAGACCTGGGTTTGATTCCCTCAATCTCCAGATGCATACTTGCATCTGGGTCGTGCCTGAAAATAGTCATTTTTTGGCTAGTGCACTCACCAGGTAAACAAAAACTAAATAAATAAAATAATTATAGTAGTCAGGGTACCCTGTAATTTACCTTTGTTTTACTCTAGCTGCAATGATTTGGTTTAGTTAAAGATAAATGTTCAGATACATTGTATGCGTTTTATAAGCTTGTTTTTAGACTTCAGTCAGGTTTTTATTGTAGTATCTGCATGTGAGCGTCTAGGAGGTAGATTGCTAAGAGTGAGATCACTGTTAGCAATTAGCTTATTCAAGTTTAAAATCAGCAGGGCTATCCAAAAATCCTCAGCTGTTTTAATCAAAACTAGTTTGGATGAAAGTATGCTCACAAGGAAAACCTTGCCCTACCACTTTTCAAAAAGGCTCCATAGTTAGCACCCCATTTAAGTGAATGGGATAATTTACATCTTTTCTCCCATCTTTTGTTTCTGTCTCTGTGGCAACAAAAAGTTTTCTGACAGACTGCTTCAACACAGAACAAATTTTAAGTGTTTTAGTGTACTTTTTCTTGGCCAGTGGATTTTGAAACCAAACAAGACAAGGATTCAAAAAAAAGCAGTGTCACATAAAACCCTTGCCCTACCTTGCACTGTATTGTTTCAGCCAAACCTAAGTCTGCATGCAAAATTGTCAATATATTTGAGAGTATTTTATTAAAAATGTAAATATTTTTTACACAGTTCAAAGTAAAAACTCAAAAATTGCAAGAAATTGCAGAACATGTCAGTTTTTGTGGAGAATGGTGAAAATTGCGGGAGCAGTTTTCCAGTGGCCCTGATCATGAGAGGGATACTGCACTCCTGAGGTGCTGTCTTTTGGATGAGACATTTAACTGAGGTCCTGTCTGCCTGTTCTGGTGGTTGTTCAGGTGGACGTTAGAGATCCCATGGCACTTCTCAAAAAGAGTAGGGGAAAATTTATTGTACATCACATGAACAGCATACAATGAAAAAATGAGGAAATCATACATAATGGAAGAAAAAGAACAAAAGAAACCAAAAATGTGCACAGTGGGATTCATTTATACAATTGTGAAACACTGTGTTGCCTTTGAAATATTACATAGATACATAGATAGTGTCTGCAGATGAGGGCCTATGGCCCACCCAGTCTGCCCATTTGAGCTTGTAAGTTTAGTTTGTTTTCCTAGAAGTCTGTACTCCAGGTGGGACCTCACTAGTGTCTTGTATAGTGGAATTATGACCTCCCTTTTCCTGCTGGTGATGCCCCTGCCTATACATCCCAGCATCCTATTTGCTTTACCTGCTGCCTTGTCACACTGTTTCCCTACCTTAAGGTCATCAGAGATGATAACCCCAAGATCCCTTTCCTGCTTTGTGCATGCTATATCCTCACCCCCCAACTGATATATTGTGCCAGGGTTTTTGTGCTCCATATGCATTATCTTGCACTTCTTTGCATTGAATTTCAACTGCCAAACCCCTGACCATTCTTCAAGTTTCTGCAGGTCGCTTCTCATTCTGTCTACACCCTCTGGTGTGTCTACCTGTTACAGAGCTTTGTGTCATCAGCTAACAGTGAAATTCTGCCTTCTAGGTCCCATGCGAATGTCACTGATGAAGATGTTGAATAGGACCGGTCCCAGCACTGATCCCTGTGGTACCCCACTGGTCACTCTTCCCTCTGTGGAGTGACAGCCATTTACCACCAACCTCTGTGTCCTGCCACCCAGCCAGTTACCTACCCACCACACTACTGTCCTGTTCACACCCATATTCCCCAGTTTGTGTAATAGTCTTCTATGTGGCACAGTGTCAAAGGCCTTGCTGAAGTCCAGATAGGCCATGTCCACTGCCCTCCCCTGATCCACCTCCCTAGTGAACCAGTCAAAAAATTCAATGAGATTGGTCTGACATGACCTCCTCCTGGTGAAACCATGCTGCCTTGGGTCCTGTAGTCCATTGACAACCAGATGTTCCACCAATCTCTCCTTCAGTAGTGCTTCCATGATCTTCCCCACTACAGAGGTGAGGCTGACTGGTCTGTAGTTCCCTGCTTCCTCTTTGTTCCCACTTTTGTATAAGGGGACTACATCTGCTGTCCTCCAGTCTTTGGGTACCTCCCCTGTTTCCAGTGATCGGCTAAACAGGATAGCCAGAGGTTCAGCCACCACCTCTCTTAGTTCTTTAAGGACCCTTGGTGCAATTCCATCTGGCACCATTGCTTTATCAACTCTTATTGCTTCCAGTTCCTTCAGGATCCTTTCTCGTAAAGGGACTTGTGTCCATTTCTGCACCATTCTCACCCCTTGTACTCCCTTCAGACCCATTACCCTCCTCTTCCTCAGTAAAGACTGAGCAGAAATACCTGTTCAATATGTCAGCTTTACTGTTGTCATCCTCCATGCGGCCCCCATCCTCCCCCTTCAGTCTCACTATCCCTCCCTTTGTCTTTCTTTTTTCACTTATGTACCTGTAAAAGGTTTTGTCCCCTCTACCCACTGATTTTGCAATGTGTTCTTCTGTCTGAGCTTTGGCTTCCCTTACTGACCTCCCTGCCTCCCTTTGCTTCTCCTGGTACTTCTCCCTATCCCCTTCTGCCTGTGTCTTTTTGTATTGCCTGAATGCAATCTTTTGGCTTTCACTTTTTGCTACTTTTGGAAAACCATAATGGTCTCCTCTTCCTTTTCTCTTGCTAACCTGCTTAATGCATAATTCTGTTGTTCTTGTAATCCCTATTTAAATACTGCCCACTGTTCCTCAACCCGATTCCTGTCCCATTCCCTTAATGCCTCTTTCAAGTATCTCCCCATTTTCCCAAAGTCTGCCCCTAAAATCCAGGATACGTGTTTTTGTGTGGTTTGGTTCTGCTCTTTTGTGATTTCAAACCACAATGACTGGTGGTCACTGTTTCCCAGGTGCTCCCCACTGTTACCCCCATCACACTGTCCCTGTTTGTGAGCACAAGGTCCAGTATTGCCTTCTGCTGAGTTGGTTCCATGACCAGTTGCTTGAGGAAGGCACCCTGAAGGGAGTCCAGGATAAATCTGCTCCTAGTTGATGCTGCTGCTGGGATGCTCCAGTCCACGTCTGGAATATTGAAGTCTCCAACCAGTACTACCTCACCCTTGTCTGCCATCCTTTGGATGGCTAGCATCAGCTCCCTATCTGTTTCTTCCTCCTGGGCTGGTGGTCTATAGACCACACCTGTGCGGATGGCTGTCCCCATTTTCCTTTCCAGCTGAATCCACAGTATCTCTCCCCCATTTTGTTCCTCCTGGATCTCTGTGGCCCTTATATCATTTCTCACATACAGTGCCATTCCTCCTCCCTTTCTGCCTGCTCTGTCTCTTCTGAATATGTTGTAGCCAGGTATGGCCATCTCCCAGTCGTGGTTATCATTACACCAGGTTTCAGTGATGGCCACAATGTCCAGGTCTGACTGCACCATGACAGCCTTCAGATCTTCCATCTTGTTGCTAAGGCTCCTGGCATTTGCACACATGGCTTTCCATGATTTGACCTCCCTAGACTGTTTCACTGTTCTACTCCAGCCCCTTCCTTGGTTGTCATTTATCCCTGGTTCTCCTTGCTGTCTGCCCTTCTGCTGAATTTTGCCCCTTTTCTGCTTATCCACCTCTTGGGCACTAATCTCCATCTTTTGCACACTGCTTTGCAGAGATAGCCACTCCTCTGGTTCACTGGTTCCACTGCTAGCTGTGGGGGGGGTGAGCAAGTAGGTACCCTCCTTGCTGGCCTGCCACCCCCCTTTGCTAGTTTAAATGCTTGTCAATGTAGCATTTAAACTTATCATTGAGTGCTTGGATTCCCCTCCAGGATGGATGGTAGTCGCCAGGCTTGAACAAACCTCCATCCCTCCAGGTGGGTCCCCAGCCACCAATGAATCCAAACCCTTCCTCACAGCACCAGTTCTTCAACCATGAGTTAAAGTTCCTGGTGCATGCACTCCTATGCTCTCCCTTGCCTCTCACAGGCAGTACTTCTGAGAAAGTGAAAGAAGTAGCTACTTGCTTGAGACCCCTCCCCAGTTTCCTAAACTCTTCCTGGACTTCCTTTGGCTCCCATTTGCCAGGTCATTAGTACCTAGGTGGATAATGACATCCAGCTCACCCTCCCATCTTTCCTTCCCAGTGATCCCCAGGATCTTCCTTCCATCCCTCCATGCCGTGGCACCTGGTAGGCACCTCACCTCCCTGTCCTCCCCCTCCTGTGTTCCTAGCTGGATCCCTCTTATGATGGAGTCCCCCACCAGGATCTCGCCTCCTCTCCTCTGGGGTCCACTGCTTCCCGCTGAGGTCACCTCCTTGGCTAACCTCCACATCCTTTCCTTCCACTTCTCTGGGAACCTCTATTTGGTTGTCCCTTTGCCAGTGTGGCATATGAGTTCTTGAGTGGAATAGGATCTGGGATGCCTCTGCCTGACCACTCTAACCCTCCTGAGCCCACTGTCATCCAAGTGCTCCTCATTCTCGGCATCCTTTGAGGCAGTTGCATTGGACTGGGTGGTCCCTGGATAGGGGTGATGGTACTCCTGACCCAGTTTACTTCTGCTCTGAGTCTGGCTCCTCATCCGCGGTCCAGAAAGATGCATGCAGATAGGGCAGCACCTCAGTGTCCAGAAGGTCTGCCTGAATATGGCTGCCCCACAGCCACTGCATTGCACCACTCCCCACATTATACTGCAATTCCACTACTTGTCTGCTACTGAAGCTCTCCTATTTCCCTTTTTATTAATTTACTGTCCTAAAAATCCTGTCACTGATCCTTAGATAATTTTCTTTAAAAAAAAAAAAAAAGAAAACAATAATTAAATAAATGAGTCAAAACACTTGTCGTGCTGAAGGTGGGCTTCTTCCCCCTTATGCCCCTCCTACTTCACACCCCTTACTATACCCTGTGTTTAGCTCCTGTCAATCAGATTTAACAGGGCATATAATTAAGAGTTGGGGGAAGGGAAGGGGGGGTGAAAATTTGCAATTAAAGACAGCACAGAATTACACCACCACTATGTTTTAAATTTTCAACGGCCGAAAAACAATTATAAGTAAAGACAACAAAGAAAGTATAGTGTCACTAAAAGCCCACAATCTAAGTTTAGAAGAAAAATAGCAATTACCAGTTACTCTAAAGCACTGAATTGAATATGTTTCCTTCCTTCCTCTTCTGGCTTCTTCCTATTATGTTTCTAACACTAGACAAAACAAAAGAAAAGGAAGTATATACAATATAACCTATTATATGGTCATAGGATACAGGATATCAATTCATTTGTATTTTAGTACAAAAAAAAAAACTTCCACCACAGAGTAACCATTGATCATGGATGATGAGAAACCTCATAGTCATAGGATTCTTGGATCGCATGAGTGCATAAATTACCAGTGGTATCATAGGATACTAAACACTGTTGCAAAACCCACTAACATCTTGCTTGCCACAAATACAATTTGAGGCAGATGAAAAACACATGTAGAGTACTAGTACTGTATCTATGTAAAGTAGTGGGATAAATGCCCAAAGCCACAATTTCATATGACAAATTAACAAGACATGGCAAATGCCATTGAGCTGCTAACAAAGCCCACATTTTTTGGGTATAGGAACAGGAGATGAGGAAATGTTCTAATGTTTCCTCTGCTGCTGTGCAATTAGAGAATGGGTAGGTCCGTTCTTCCAGTGCCTTGTGTTTATTGTTACTTTGGACATTTAATCTGCTATAGATACATAACCATGTTGTTTCCCACATTTGTTGAGGAATTCTATTATTATTTAGTTGGTGTAGTACTGTACTTCGATGCCCGGTGGGCAATTCCTAAAGTCAGGGGTAATAGGATGTATGTCCTGCCTTATTGATTTATAGAGGTAGGGTGTAGCACATTGTTGGACTTGGGATTTGGAAACATTCCACTTTATTAGCTTCTGTACCCTGGGGTTTATATATTCTGGAATTATAACAGTGTTAGTAGCTTTGGGGAACTCAGGTCCCAGATTTTAAAAATCCTTCAAGATTATTCCAGATCCATTTTTTTTCCAAAGAATTCCTCTGACCCAGAGCAAGTTTAAATGTTTGTGACCAGAATAAAGTATAGAAAAAGACCAGGGGGTCTACCAAACAAAGGCCTCCATTTTTCTTTGATAGGTATATAAAACCTCTTTTGATGGGGTTTAATTGACTGCCCTAAATCATTTGAAAAAAAAAACAGCTATAAATTTTGGTTTCCAAGTTAAAAGGGAGAGGAAATACCATGCCTACGTATAGAAGACAGGGAATGAGAAGCTTCTTAACAATATGTACTCTTTTGATTTCATTTCATTTCATTTTTATTTGTAAGCACACTGGGATACAATCCTTTTTACAGGTGCAATCCGTGGTCAATCAAATACATAGAAAAACTACATCAGACAGATTATACTCAATACAAAACATATTAAATATGAATACAAATTCCACGTCTAAGTAAAATCACAGTTAAGTGTAAATTTTAAAATCCCTAATGCAATTTAAACTGTTATATAGATTCATGTCACAAGGGCCATGACTCCATAGCTAATATATACATTCAGTAAGTATCGATCTAGGAAACAGCTGCACTTAGACAAATTCATAAAGTGTGTTTTCAAGGCTGCTGTAAACAACCCATAACTACCCATACTTCTAATATGTACTGGAATATTGTTCCATATTATTGGTGCACAGTATGCGAACGATCGCTGTCCTCTTGAAGTATGCATAAATGGGATTCTTAACATTGTTGGATCCCCTGATAATATAGTTTGGAAAGTTTCCATCTTTTCCACCATTTAACCTTAGTTTCACAAGTGGTAAGGGTTAATTCCCAATTTAGGTGTACCATGTCCTGGCCCCGAAACAAATTCCTAATGTTTTCAATAGGCCCTCTTGAATGGGTAGCCCTGCCAGAATTGTGGGGTTTTCCAAAATGGGTCCTAATCACTTACCTTTACATTTATCCAAAAGTAATTTGGTACCAGAGAAATTTGAATATGTCTGTGTTATTTGGAGCATACGGTGAAGACTCTCCTGTGATTTTATGAAAAGAGAAATGTCATCTGCATATGCTAGGACTTTGACCTCATCAAGATCTTGTACTCCTGTCAGTCAGATGTACAGATCCTGAGAGAGGGTTCTAATGAGGGGATCTGCAGAAAAGACATAAAGGAGGGAGCTCAGGGGGCACCCTTGTCAAGCCCCTGCAGTCACTGTAATATCTGTACCTATTCTGCCAGCCATAATAAGGCAGAGTGACACAGAAGACTAGAGGGCCTGTATCCATTGTTTAAAAAGTGGTGGGATCCCATATGCTTGTAACACGTGGAATAGAACTAAATGGTTTACCCTATTATAAGCCTTACTTAGATCTAAGGACACAATGTATCCAGATCTGTTATGTCTGGAATAAAACTCTAGAAGTTCTCTAATTATGATCAGTGGTTATTGGACCTTACAACCGGGGATACCACTGAATCGGGCAGGATGAATTAGTAGGGAGGCCTATTTTCTAAGTCTTAGATGTAAAATGTGGGACAGTACTTTAAAATCAGCATTCAATAAGCTAATAGGCCTCCAATTCTGAATAAGAGTCCTGTCACCAGTTTTGAACAAAAAACTACTAGTCCTTTTGTAAAAAAGTGGGTATGCATTTGGTAGTTAACAAATAAGAAAATAAATTCTCCAAACAGGAGGCAAATTCAACAGAAAATGCTTTGTATAGGTCATTATGGAGCCCATCAATCCCAAGTGAAGACCCCAATGTCAGAGTCTGGATAGTGCTTGGAATCTCATGTGCTGTAATATGTTGTGTGGGATGTGTAAATCAGTCCTCTGAATATGTTGTGAAAGGAATGCCATTATGTCTGATACTAAAGGGGGTGCAGTGCCTGAAAGGAAGTTAAGTGTCTAGATACAATGTCCTGGAGAAAGTGGGGGTTGGACACCAAGGCCCCCTGTTCATCTTGTAAGGAGGTGAAAGTACAGGCATCATTTTTGGTTTTGCAGGCTTCAAAATGATCATTATGTGGAGATTTTTGGGTACCATACATCAGTTCTGCTTTGATGGTGCTAGACCTGTCATACTGATACTTTTGCATGTCAGTTTTGAGGCAATGACTTTGGTGAGAAAAATTCAATCTCGAGGAAGAGGCTAAAGTCATTAGTTTTTGCAGGTGTGAGCATAGTTTTAAATACTGGAAAAAAATTCCTTTTGCCTTAGACTGACCATAATTTTGAAACCAATCTCTAAGAATTCACACACAGATTCACAGAAATTTGACAGCAGAAAAAGACCTCACTGACCCAGCTAGTCTGCCCTTATATGCACCCCTTTCACCCCTCCTCCTTTTACTGGCTCAGAACCTTCCCCCTCCTCCCAACCTCATATCTCTGTCCCATGCCCTCTTGAATCCCCCCAGCATTTTGGAGCCCACCACCTCCTCTGGTAGTGTCTTGGTATCATGCCACCACTGACCAATGTCTTCACAGAAATTGAAGACAGAGGCTCTGGCACTCAGTAAACCCCTAATATTAGTCTGTACAAAATAGTCCATCAGGACAGATGTGTTTAATTGCCATCTATTACTTTTTACATGTGGAGTAGAAGCAGAATTGAAAGAAACAGTCAATAGGAGATGGTCGGAAAATTCTGCTGGCAGAGTTTTAAAAGGAAGTGTCTGATGGGGTTTAGAAAGGAATAGATAATCTATCATAGAGGTTAATTGACCTCACTGGTAAGTAAATTGGGGCCCAGAAGTTTGGGAGTCCTGCAGTTGGTGAGGTCAAATAATTGAATACACTAGTGAAGTGACCAGGAGTCACAATATATTCTTTTTTCTGTGCACCTGTTTTTGAAAGGGGTTAAACTGCAATTGACATCACCATCAAAATAAACATTTTTAGTCATGAATAAAAAAGGTTTAACAGCTTCAGTGTGTTTAACCCTGTCAGCTTTGGACTGGGAACGATAGATGTTGATAAATCTGCAGGGTTGTGAGAGCCATACACCATCTAAAATTAGGAGGTGGCCAGGAATTAAATCTATTAGTTCAGACAGTCTGAAAGCATCACCTTTAAACAGTATTCCTACCCCATCAGCCCTGTCTAACCCAAAAGACCAATATGAAGGACCCCAATAACACTCTGCTTTAAATAGTTGTATTTGATGGTGGGCCCACATCCAGGTTTCCTGTAAAAAATAACATCAACACTGGATTCATGCATAAACTGGAATATTGCATGTCTGTTGGAGTGATTCAAGAGGCTGCACACATTCAGGGAAGTAAGTCCATGCATGATTGTTATTGGTAGGGGCTAACATTGATTCTTCTTTCTTCTCTTTTTTTTCTTTCCAGAATACTTGCCATCAACTTGCTTCAAGTGATCAGAGGAGACCGAAGCTTTATCAGAGTCCCTGTTCTCCATTTCCGTATCTCCCCAAGAGGAACCAGACTGTACTGAGAAGGTATTTTTGGTCCTCACATCAGGAGGATCTGGTTTTGAAGAACACTTCCTTGCAGATTAATATCTAAGAGGAGGTGGGAGAGCCCATGGGTGTGGTGGATGCATCTTGGGGCCATCCTGTACAGGGTCATCTGGAGAGGGGTCTGAGTAACAAACTGAATTCAGCAAAACAGGGTTGGTAGGTTCTGTTACAGGATCTCTTTCATTGGTGTTATCAGGACCAGTAGGTTGTTGGGGGGGGGGTAGAATCCAGGTGAGCAAAATCAGTGTTCTGTGTATCCTGTTGGTCAGGAGTGGTGTTTTCCTTTTCTGGAAATCCATAGGCCTGTTGTGCTGCTCTTTGAGCCTTTTTGATGAGCTCATCTGGATCAAGGGCATTCCTGAAATACATGGCCGATTTCATCATACAAATTGCATTTTGTGTAATTGACACATTGACTACTGATGTGGTCCACTTCTCCGCAGATGCCACATCTTGGTTTGTCACAAACATATGAGAGATGAGTCCAAGCCCCACGTTTGTAACACGCCCTGAGTTGGCCAGCATAGAAACAGACCCCACAATCCTGATCCAGAAAAAAACAATAAGGAATATGGCAGATTCCCTCATCAGTTTGCCTTAATTTTACTTTGTATTTCCACCCTCTCAGTCCAGAATTGTTCTGAATCCAGAATAGCTTCAGGAGCACAGAGGATTTCTGCTGCAACCAATGGATAATATCCTCTACATATACCCCTTCATTACAGAACAAGACTGTTACAAATTTGATGAGGGGCTTCATAAGGAGAATTGCTAGGAAAGGTGTCCAGAGAGGAGAGGAGAGAACTTCACCTGATTATAGCATAACCAGAATTTT
Source organism: Neoceratodus forsteri (assembly GCA_016271365.2). Lineage (NCBI taxonomy): Eukaryota > Metazoa > Chordata > Ceratodontiformes > Ceratodontidae > Neoceratodus > Neoceratodus forsteri. The sequence continues at coordinate 823,534,531 of CM057455.1, read as the reverse complement.
TCCAATGTTTGGGTAACTGAAAACTGACATCATAATTGTCCTCTCCAGAGATGTTAAAGCAAAGACGTCAGCAGGTATGAAGTGAAGTGAGTTCTTTAGAAGCTTTTTCTCTAAATATTGTCAGTCCAGTCGGACTTCCAGACCCTCTTTGTATCTGAGGCGTACCACGTTGCGGCATGGTGCAGCTTCAGTTTTATTGAATAGGTCAGAAAACTTGGGGAGTTCAGGAAAAAAAGAATTATCTTGATGACCGTGCGTATTATCCTGGTCAGTGTTAGCTGAGGAAGCCCCAGGGGCTTTGTCATTGGTCCCACCATCTGGTGTGCTTGTTTCTGGACCTGGGTGTTGGGGGGGGGTTCTTTGTTTGACTTCCCAACCATGGGGGATGTTCCCAGACCGAGAGGTTTATTCTGCAAATGTGGAGCATCGCTAATAGTGGGTGTAGTATTCTGCCGTAAGGAAGTAAGTATAGGGAGAGAAGTGTTATCTGCCTGCTGCGGTGGCTTCCATTCTTTACATGGGTAAGAGGTCAGAATTGGATCCCAGTCAGAATCAGGGATTCACTTCCCATCTGAGGCTAATTTCCAGTCAGCACCTGATAGTGTTGCCTCGAGGGACCATACATTGTTTGAACCAGGTTGCTGCAGGGATTTGAGTGCAAAAGCTGTTTTTAGTATAAAAGTCGTGGATAAGGGTTGATCCATATCAGTTTGAGCAGTAGGGAGCCTGACTGTGTCATCTGCAGAATCGTCCTGCCCATATGTACATCCGATGAAATGTTCCTTCTGGATTGCATCAGGGTATCCCATTTGTTACAGAGGTCATCTCCCTTTTATTAGGGGGGTAAAGTCATTATCTTCCAATAATTTTAAGAACTTTATTTTGTTTTCCTTCAGATTGAAGGTAAGCAGATCTTCAGGGGTGTTTGTTGGGACTGTGTCAGTAATAACTGGTGAGCCAACAGCAACTGTTACTGGGGCCTTGGATGGAATAGGTAGTATAGGCTTGTTACTGTCCTCATCTACTACCCCTCTCTATGACCCACTCAGGTGAATAGCCTTCTCTGGCCCGATTGCCCCTGCCTTAGGCTAAAATGCACTGGGGAAAACAGTAGTTTTAAACACCTTTTCTCTGGCAGATTTAGTAGCTGAAAATGTAAAAACAGTAGCATTTGATTGATCGCTAGGATTACTTTGAAAAATAACCCTACCTGAGTCAAATCCATGTTGACAAGTTTCAGTAAGTGATGCAGAGACCCTAACTATATGTGAACCAGTGCTTTGAGTGTTAGGAGAGCCAATTTTACAGGATGTAGAATCCTGGGATTGTGCTCAGCAAATCGCTGTGGTGAGTTCCAATTTTTGTTTTAAAAAATCATGTTCTTCTTCGTGCAGCAGTATCTGGAGATCTGCAATTATCACACAATCTTCTTTGAAGGAAGGTGTATAAACATTGCCATCCTACATTGTTGAGACAGGAAGAAGGCAAGAAACATCTTCTGTAGGAAATACTCCCAAAGAACAGGTTACTCCCAAAGAACAGGTTTCCAAATCAGTAATTCCTCCTATATCAAACAATTCTTCAGCCTATGGTAAATGTGAAGCAGGTGAGGAGTCCCGCTCCCCAGCTTCTCTCATGTCCATCCTCCCTGGATCATTGCCAGGAGTGGCCATCTCTCAGATGGCCAGAGGTTCCCTGCTGGTGAGTAGGGGAATTTACCTGGTGTCCTGGCCAAATTTACCTCATTCACTAAAAAAACACCAACAGCTTAATCTGGTTCAATTTCAGTTGGTTACCATCTGTATCTTACCTGGGTCACCCCTGAAAAAGGGACTTCTAGTCTCAGTGGGCCTACCCGATCAACAGAATTCAATAAATAAATAGGTTTTGTCCAGAGTTTTCTGAAGCTGAGAGCCACAAAAGCCAAATGACAAAGTGTTGCTGGATGTCTGCAACCTCTTCTCCCTGATCATGAACAAATAAGGAACTCAATCGATGGAGGATCAAAAACTCCTCCTGCCCTTCAGAAAAAAACACTCTTGTCCAATGCTCTTTTGCAACAACAGCAGTCAAATTCTGTAATTTCCTGCCCACAGCCATTACTGCCCTCCTTAGCTTCTCCCCTTTTAAGGCCAAAGTCACTGCCCACCTTTTCCAGAAACTGCACTCCATTTGTACCTAGACAGTATATGTTAGTTGCATTAGGCTACACCCGTTGTTGATGCCAGCTTCAATTGCAGAAATCTGTTGTTAACTTACTGCTCCTTATGATATGATAATTACTGTTATATCTGTTGTTTATTGTATTTGTCTGCTGTCGTATGTAGCTTGTTCTGCTGTTGTATGTAACTTGATAGACTTGGACACCTTTGAAAAAGATCTTTTGAGCTCAAAGGTCCTCGGACCACAATACATAAATAAAATAAAATAAAGGCCTGATCCCTCAGGTGCAGCTGAAAAAGCCTGATCTGGGGGTAGATGGGGGTCTGGGTTTCCCACAACTCCAACCCATCTCTATGTCCACCCACCTTAGGGTAGCACAGCACAAACTGTCAATCATAATCTGTCATATTTCAACAAATATATAAGGAAAGGGGAATCATAAACACCCATAGGAGGGTCATCTACATGGAGTGATCTACATACCTCCAACACAGAGGGAGGAACTGGATGGGACACTGGAGGAAGCCATAAATACAACGGCAGAAAAAGGAGACATGATGCTGGTGGAGGACGTCTGCTGAAAGTAGACTGGAGCCTCCCAGTCGTGGCCTCAGCTAGAAGCAGAGACATCCTAGACTCTCTGCAGCGAATATTTCTCAGGCAATTAATCAGGGAGCCCACTCACAATGGGGCAATACTGGACCTGGTGCTCACAAACAGGGGCAGTATTGTAGATGTCAGGTTGGGAGGCCATCAGAGGACCAGAGATCACCATACAGTGTAATTCAACATAAGGATGGCAGCAAAAGTAAACCACACAAGGATGAGGGTCCTGGACTTCAGGAGGGCAGGTTTTAAAAAAAATGGGTAAATGTCTTAGAGATGACCTACCGTGGGGGTGGAGTGGGTGGGATGAAGGAAAAGTGGGCCAAATTAAAGCAGCAATACTAGTTAAGCAGGAAGTAAATATCATAAATCATTTTTATTTAAGTACCTGTGCATTCTGACCTCCGATTGCAGTTTGTGTTTTTTCCTCAATCTGATGCATATTTCTTTTTTTTTTAATAAAAGTTATCTGGGTTGTAGAGCCACAGTAAATATGACTTCCTGTGTGTTTACAACCTGCTGACCTCTCCAAGTTCATTTATGTCTCTTGTGTATTCTGGTTCACCTAGGGCTAGGCACGTTCACAGAGCCAGAAAGTGCTGTCTCAGCACAGGCTGTCATTCAGTTTCAATGAAACATAGTCTTCAGAAAGCTAAACTTTATTGTGTATCCAAAGGTTAATAAAAAAATTATTAAAATGGCTCACCTACACATATAAACATTAGGTAATACAACAAGTCTCACATGGACACAGAGCCACAGAAAAAAAAATGGAGAGTATCCTGATCATCAACCATGCCGACGGTGGGGATTTTTTTCTGTGGTTCTGGCTTATAACTACAGTATTTAGAAAATAAGTTATTTTCCCTTCTAATCATGATCATTTGGTGTATCAGGGCTGGGAGTGTCATTGACAGTACATGGATGTGATGAGCAGGAGAGGGAATGCAACACAGATTCCACAGTGCCATTATCCTCCCAGGGAGCAATTGTGAATGGCTGGATCTGATTTCCTCTTACACTTTTTTGTTGAACTAACTTAGCAGTTTGAAACTGTGCTTTGCATTGAGCATCACATACACTAGTCCTCTCTACACTTGCTTTCTGAATAAGCCTAGCATTTGATGGGACGTGATAAGGTCTGGTTACACCACACTAGGAGGAACACAATAAGGGCTGCAGAAAAACATGTAAATTTGAAAGTGATGAATTACAGTGCTAATGGGGAAGTGTGGGATCTGCTCAGAGGTGGCAGTTTTTTTAGGTCAGAGTTATTGCAGCTGTAAATCAGATTGATCATGGAGATCAATCATTCAGTGGTGGTATTTGTGCATCAATTTTATTTTCTCAAGCTAAACACATGATTAACCCACCTTTTTGCCCATACATTGCAGTATTTGTACAGATCTGAGTTTGTGTAACCAGGTGTTTGGTGTGTTGCATTTTATTGTGTGCATCCAAACAAGTTCAGTACTTGGCAAACAGGAGTAGCAACATGACCAGTAACTCACAGACAGATGCAGTTACCAACTTCCACAACTTTGCAGCTTCTTACGCTCAGAGTAAATTCCCATTCATAAAGCAGCACAAGCATAAGCAGGCATTTACTAAATATGTAGAGTGATTAGTTTCATAAATATATAATCTAAATATTTGTTAAACGCCTGCTTTATGCTAGTGCTTCTTTATGATTGTGAAGTTGTGAAGTTGCTGAAGTTGGTAACTGCACCTGCATGTGAGTTACTGGTCATGTTGCTACTCCTGTTTGCCAAGTATTGAATTTGTCTGTATGCACTAAATAAAATGCTTTTTGCACTTTATCAAATGATTTGAATGTTTAGGTCCGTTTTATAATTGTACATTGGTGCTGACCTGACTCTCCAGCAGAGTCTGTGTGCCTTTTCCTAGTAATACAGTAAATCTCGAGCAGTCACATCCTTTAACAGAACAAAAATTCATGCTCCATACTAAAGTACTCCACCAGCTCAGAAATAGCTTCTTTTGTAACTACTTACTATGAGCCAGAACTACAGGGGAATATAAAAGTCGTCATCCTCAATGAGCAGGGTGCTCTCCGGTTTGTTGGCATTTTTTTCTGTGGTTCTGTTATTGCTCGAGACATGTTATATTATCTAATGTTTGTACATGTAGGTGAACCATTTTAATGATTTTTACTGACTTTTGGATACACAAGAACGTTTGGTAACTTTGTGAAGACTAGGTTCCCTTGCAGTATGGTGCTGACCAGGTCTCCACAGAGAGGAGCAGTTGTGCTGGTCTAATATACTCCTCGATGCCTGGCATACTGATAAATGAAAAACAGCAGAGATGTAAGCAGGAGCACGCACATATACCAGGAAGCTGAAGGACGTCAAAAGAAAAGAAAGCAGCTAGTGCATCTGCAGTCAGCATTTATAGGGACTGAATTTAAGATGGAGGGCAGTAAAAACATAAATAAAAGCTGATCAGACTAAATAACATTACGGGGTGAACAAGCAACAGAACGCAAACAGATTGATAGGTTGCTGCACTATGGCAATAAGGGACAACATATCAGTAAAATGACAAATGTTTTTATCTAGTACTGCTGCTTTAAGGAATAGCATAGTGAAGGCAACAAACCTCTGTGCAAAAAAAGTGAACAGAAACAGGAAAAAAAATGAGACCACTATGGTTCTCAAGGGAAGTGGCTGGAAAGGTTATGGCTAAAAGCGTAGCATCCAAGAGGTACACAGAGATGCAGAGGAAAGAGGATAGGGAGGAATACCAAGAAAAGCAGAGGGAAGCGGAGAAAGCAGCAGGGGGTTTAAAGAAACAACCTGAGGATAGGATAGCCAACGGGGTAACAACAGGGGACAATTCATTCTTTAGGTACATAAGTGAAAAAAGGATGAGAAGGGGAATGATTGTAAGGTTAAGAAGGGTAGGGGGGTTGTGCAGAGGAGGATCAGAAATAAGCAGATATCCTGAACAGATACTTCTTTCTGTCTTCACAGTGGAAGGGGAGAGGCTGGACTACATAGGAGCAGCAGAAATACAGGGGGGAGGAAGGTAGGCACAAGTCCATTGAGAGTGGAGACTGTCCTGAATGAACTTGCAAATCTGATAGTAGACAAAGCTAGGGCACGGATGGAGGACACTCAAGGGTGTTAAGGGAGGTCAGGGAGGTACTGGCTGTACCTCTGACCACCCTATGCAACAATTCACTGAAAACAGGAGTGGTTCTGGAGGACTGGAGGAGGGCAGATGTAGTCCTGCTTCATAAAAGTGGCAGCAGTGTGGAGGCTGGCAACTATAGGCTGCTGAGTCTTATGTCAATGGTGGGGAAGTTAATGGAGTTACTTTCAAAGGAAAGTATTGTGGAGTATCTTGAATCCAGTAGGTTACAATTCAATTCAAAAGTTTAATGGCCAACTCTGTTATGATTAGCAATCAAAGTTATTACATCATAAATAAAAAGAAAAAGAGTTACACAAATACAAAAATGTAAAATTACAACATTGTACAAATCACAACTTGCAAAACACAGAGTAAATATTTGTTTCATCTTAAAATGCATTATCTATTGCACTTTTCCCTGGGCTTAAGACCAGTTTATACAAAGACAGAAATTCCATGAGGTCCAACTATAACAAACAAAAGTTCAAAACTGAATACAAATATATATTCATACAGAAAGCTGGAAATGGAGGAATATATTCAGATAAAGAGAAGAAAATTCATGCCGACATTAAGCTATATTTCTTATAGATTGAGAATGCATTTTCTTTATTTTAATAACTGATTAGAAAAATTTAGATACCATCAAGGCATCTGCAACACTTCTTGGGTGCAGCAATATAAATACAGGATCATAATCAGTTTTTTCATAATAGCTCAAAACGTTTTTAAGCAAACTATTTCTAGATCTGGAGTATAAAGGACAAAACTTAATTATGTGGTCTAAAGATTCAGTTTGACCAAGTGAGCATCTACATTGAATGGATATGAACATATGAACATATGAAATTTTCCAGCAGATAAAGGCCTAGAGGTCTGTCAAGTCTGCTTGAATGTGCAGCTAGCACCCATTCTTCTGTAGCTGCCCTTCCCTTCCACCCTTCCCCTCCATTGACCCTCCCCCTTGTCCTGTCCCATCCCCTTTTGAAGCGGTCCACTGTTCTACTGGATACCACTTCTGCAGGTAACGTATTCCACCCAGCTACCACCCTCTCTGTAAAAAAGTGTCTCCTCATCTCCCTCTTGAATCTTTCTCCCTCTAGTCTCATAGCATGGCCTCTGGTGTCCCTCCCCTCCCTTTCTTTGAACAATCCCTCTGCACCTGTCTTGTTTATTCCTTTAATGTACTTAAAGGTTTCAGTCTTGTCCCCCCATCCCTCCTCTCTTCAAGGAAGTACATGTTCAACTCCCTCAGCCTCCTCTTGTATGATAAGTCCCCCAAGCCCTTGATCATCTTTGTCACCCTGCGCCTCACCCCCTCCAGTAACTTAATGTCCCTGTTCAGATACGGGCACCAGTGCTGCACACAGTACTCCAGGTGCGGTCTAACTAATGACCTATACTGTGGTAGAATCACCTCCTCCCTTCTCGAGGATATACCCCTTGCAATGCAACCCAGCATTTTGTTGGCCTTTGCAGCTGCCTTCCTACATTGTGCCAAGTTGTTCATTGACCCTGTAATGAGCACCTCCAGATCCTTCTCCTCCTCTGTCTGGGCTAGCTGCACTTCCCCCCAGCTGGTAACTCCTCCTTGGGTTCTTCACCCCAAAATGCAGCATCTTGCACTTTTTGGCATTAAACCACAGTTTCCATGTGTCTGACCAGGTTTTAAGTTTTGCCAGATCATCCTGCAACCCCTGCCATCCCCCTAGGGCATCCACCAATACTCCAATCTTGGTATCATCAGCAAACAGACTGATCTTGCTCTTGATGTCCAATGATATGTCTGCAATGAATATCCCAAGCAACACTGGTCCCAACACCAAGCCCTGTGGAGCACCGCTCATCACTACCCTTGGCTGTGAGAGCTCCTCACCCACCACCACCCTCTGTTGCCTTCCCTCAAGCCAGTTCCCTACCCATCTTGCCATCTTTGCACCTACCCCTGTGCCTTCTAACCTATTTCTCAGCCTCCCATGTGGCACTGAGTTGAATGCCTTACTGAAGTCCAGATACAGAACATCCCCTGCATGGCCCCTGTCCAGTTGCCTAGTTACCTAGTCATAGAAGTCCACCAGGTTGGTTTGGCAGGATCTGCCATATATGAAGCCATGACATCTGCTGTCCTATAGTCCTTTGGCCTCTAGGAGGGCCACCAGCCTCTCCTTCAGGATAGTCTTTATCAACTTACCTTTATGGATGTGAGACTCACCAGTCTGTAGTTCCCTGGTTCATCCTTGGGGGTACTTTTGTGGAGGAGCACCAAATGAACCATCCTCCAATTCTGAGGTACATACCCTGAGTGCAGTAATGCATTAAATAGGCCTGTCAAAGGTCCCACAAGGACCTGTGCCAGCTCCTTCAGTATCCTGGGGTGGATGCCATCTGGGCCTGGTGCCTTGTCCACCCTCAGGGCCTTCAAATACTCCCAAGCTCTTTCCTCCATGATTTCCCCATCTGTCACCCCCTCTCCCCTGTTTCTCCCCTGTTTCTGCCATTCCTCTCCACCTTGGGTATCCCCCCTCTTCTCCTTAGTAAATACAGAGCAGAAGTAATCATTTAGCACTTCTGCCTTATCGCACCCTGCTTCCACCTAACCTCCCTCCTTCCTAATCCTTACTATGTGGTCCTTACAGCTCCTTTTCTCCCTGATGTACCTAAAGAAGCCCTTCTCCCCCTTCTTAATGCATTGTGCCAGCCTGAGCTCCATAGATGCCTTGGCTCCCCTTACTGTCCGTGTCACCTCCTTCAATTCCATCAGGTATTCCTCCCTGTCCTCCCCCTTCCCTTAGGGTCCTTATTAATAAAAAGACCTTTGTTAAAATACACATATCTGGAGTATCAATTCAACTTGAGCCCAAGTAATTAATTTTCTGTCTGAAAATGATAAAGGAAGAGTTAAGCAATCTTCCAAGCAATGGTCAATTTTATTATCTCTAAACCATTCATTAAGCCTTAATCCTTTTACTTTTAGCATTTCTTGTTGTTTTATATAATCAAATAATTTATGTTTTATCAACATTTTAAAGGACATAGAGATATTTATATATATATATATATATTTTATATATATATATATATATATATATAATCTCAATAAATGTGTCATATTCAATCAGGCCATATGCATCTCTAAGGCCTTCAACCAGTTAGAAGTATAACCTTCCTTACACCATTTATTTTTTTCTTTCATACATGTATGGGGCAGAGTATTTTGTTTTTTATTTATTAATCTTAACCAATAGACCAGTAATTATAAGATAGATATAGTGCTAGCTGGGATTTTCCCTAATTCAGATCTAACTATCATGTTAGTTCTGGAATTTGGTACTCTTAGAAGGGCTTTATAATAATATGAATAAGCTTTATCAGTTTCTTTTGTTATATACAAACCACAAACTTCAGCACCATATGTTGTTACTGAATTAATCTTTGCATCACCTGCAGTAAGGGCAGGGAGAATAGTATTTCCTCCATACTTCATGTTAAATTTTAGTAGACCTTTGACAATCACTTTTGCTTTTAAGTATTGTTCTTTTTGATGGGAGGCCCAATTAAATGTATTAGTCAATTTAACCCCCAGATATTGATAATTATCCACAATTTCAATTTTACTATTACTAAGTGTAAATTTCAGTTTAATGTTTCTCCTCCCAGAATAATTGAAAATCATTATTTTAGTTTTGTTCAGGTTTATAGAGAGCTCCAAGTTCTCACATTTTTGTTGAAAAATATCTATATTTTTTAAGCCCCTTTGTCGACAGAGCAAACAATACCATGTCATCAGCATAAACTAACAGATGTAAAGGGGAACCATTTATTTTGGGTGAATCAAGTATTTTTTTCATTCTTGAAAATGAGTAACTCATTTACATATATATTAAAAAGCAACAGGGCAAGTAGACAACATTGTTTGACCCCTTTCTGGTTTGCAAAATATTCTGTTAAGTTACCCTTATTGTCATATCTAACTGAAGAAACCGTACCAGAATGGAGGAGATAAATCATTGTTAAAAGTGTATTGTTCAATTTTAGGAAATAAAGGATTAACCATAGTTTATACCTATTTAGAGAATCAAAGGTGGAAGTGAAATCAATAAAAATTGCATAAAGTTTTATTTTTCTCCACTTGACATACTTCTTGATTAAATGTTATAATATAAATAAATTGTCAATTGTAGAAAATCCCTTACAAAAACCAGCCTGAGATGGAGAAATAATAGAATTACTCTCAACTCATTCAATTAATCTATTCAATAATAATCTGGAGAATATTTTGGAAATTATGTTAAGCAGACTTATTGGACGATAATTATAAGTCTTTTAAACTGAGCCTTTTTTATGCAGTGATACAATGATGGTTCTAACCCAGGATATAGGGACATATTTATGTTATAAACATAAATTAAAATAATAAGTCAATAGGGGTATCCAAAATGACTTATATTCCTTATAAACTTCGGCTGGAATACCGTCCTCGCCTGCCACTTTATTATTTTTAAGATTTAATATGGCCTGTTTGACTTCTAACTCATTGAAAGTAATTGAGTTACTTGTGGATGAGCATAACCCATTTATAAATTGACAGTCCATATTATCAGTTCCTGAAAAAAAATTGCTTAAAATGTGCAATCCAAATATCCTTCAAGATATAAGCTGGTAATGTAGGTTTATATTCCTTAACACCTTGTGCTACCAAATTCCAAAATGAGTGCATATCATTTTTTTGTATCACATTACACATTTCTGTCCACAATTTTTGCTGGTACACTAATTTTGTTTGTTTTAACCATTTGTTATAGTGTTTCCTTACTTTATTTAAATACTGAAAGTTTGATTTAGTGGGTCTTGTTTTAATCCATTGAATACGTTTATTAAGATTAGATTTTACTTTCCTACATTCATTATCAAACCAGTTTTGATTAGCTTGATCATTGCATGTAGTGTCACTATATATAACTGCTCTGATGTCCTGATTCAGTTGACTTAACACATTATACATTTTATCAGGGGACTCAGAATCTATACAAAGTGATGCAAAGTCAGATATAACATTTTGGATAACTTCACCCAATTGCTTATTTGTTATTTTGCCTCTCCTCAATACCCTTTTACTAACCTGGCACAATTCTTCTATAGGACCTAGTCCTACCCTTTCAGCTGAGCCATCATTCAGAAGGATCTTCAGAGAAACTGGCTCATGATCACTTTCGAGCCTCAATACAATGTCCATATGTACAATTGATTTTACCAATTGTAAATAACTCAAAGCATAATCAATTGTGCTCTGTCCACAAGAAGAAAAATAAGTAGTCTTTCCCAGTCTAGATCACCAGTTATCCAACCGTTTAATAATAAAAGCTAATTTTCTTCTATGAATTTAATACAATCTTTTACCCTGTGTATTACTCCTCAGATCTTGACTTTTTCTAGAGACAATTACTTCAGTCATAACCATTTCAGATATAGTATTTCTCTGTTCATATAAAGCAATTCTGGCATTAAAATCCCCTGCGACCAGTAGGTGATTAACTCGAAATCTAAAAGGAATCTCCTCCATCATTATTGTTAAATGTTCCCACAGATGTACATTGTTTCTTCTAGCTGATCTAGGGGGAATATAGACATTAACCATAGTAATAAGAATTGAATACCAAGCAATGTTTTGAATAATAAAATGCTGGTCTAATTTTAAAGTATCCATGATTATAATTACTTTCTTAATTTTAATATATATAGCTAGTCCAGCCATAGCTCTACCATATTTAATATCTCTAGTAGCAGGGGAGTGTATAAGATGGAATCTATTTAAATTAAACTCTAAACAGGCCCGGGTTTCTTGAAAAAAAAGATTACCTCTTTACTCATTATAAATTCAACCCAATCTGGATCTGCTAAATTGGAAAACAATCCTGCAATATTCTAAGATACAAAATTTGTGCTAGAATCCATGTTTTCTTTATTTAGAGGTGATGTATTCTTGTTTTCCGCTACTTCTTTTTCCAGTCAATCACTTTGAATAGGTAAAATTTTGAATTTGTTTCAGACACAGTATAATCATCCTGCAAATTAACTGTGGGGAAAGTGGAAATATGCCCATTTGAGGTGTTAGGAATATTACCAGCTTCTTCTATTTCTATATGAGAATCTTCCTCAACAATAAACAGACCTACAGTGTCTAAAACAGATGAATTTTCTATTACTTTATCATATAGGCTACTGAACTTAATTGTTAGTTTTATATGATCACAGTCAGGGTCACTACCTAACCGAGTGACTTCGATAGCATTCGAAACATCAGTTGAAATGTGTAAATACTATTCTAATAAATTAAGTACCATTCACTTAAGTGTTTTGGGGTTTTCCTTTCTAACTCTGCTCAGCCCATACAAGTTCAGAGTTTTATCCCTTTCCAAACTACCAAAACGTGGCCTTATTTCTGTGTTATCCTTTCGAGGAGATGCAAGAATTTCACTATCAATTATATGGACACTTACCAGATCTAAAACTGAAACTTTCCCCAAAAATTTCATTTTCGGTAGCCTCACCTTGTAATAGTACATCCACCTGACCAGACTTAGTTTTGTGGTTGCACCTATAGATCTTCTTTATTTTAATTTCTTTGAATGGTATTTTTAAAACATGTGTGCAAAGATTAAGAAAAGCATTACACAATTTCCAGTTGTTTCCTTTGGGTATTCCACTTAGCCCAGATACACTAAGGTACCTTAAATTGTCATCAGTTGTTAAATTTAGTTGTTCTCTATTAAGAAAGTCAACATAGCACCCTCTCTTTTTTAACAGTCTGTTGTTAAGCCAAGTTTGATTTGCAATCCTAATAGCAGAGCAGAAACCAAAAACGGAATCCCAACCATCTTCATCTTTATCTTTCCACATTTGTATGATTTCGGTTTCCAGCAAATCAGCACCAGTGGTGTCTCTTAGAAAATGTACCATATTTTCTATATTACAGCCAAATTGGCCATAATTAATCCCATCAAATCCATAAAAAGCTAGAACTGCACATTCTGAAATATCATATAACACCTTAAGTGGAGATTCATTAACTAACTTTTGTACATCATGTTGGGTGCCTTTAAAACCCTTTTCCTCACGGATCCTGTCATCTTTATTATTTCTATTCCAAGCTTGCCAGTCTTTCTTAAAAGTTTCCAGCTCCATCTTAAACTCAGTTAATTGAAAGGTAATTATTTGCATGAATGACTTGCAATTAAGATTAATTTCATTCCCTCCTTCCATTTCATTGCCCCATGCCAAATCCTGGTTAAATATTTTCTTTTCATTACTTACTGTTACATCAGATAAACTAGTAGGGGTAAAGGGCAAAACTTTTGGAATAGTGCAAGTTGAACTGGCCAGCATATTTACCTCCACTAATGAAATTTCTTTCACACTTCCCTTCTTTTCACATCCTTCTTTTCTATGTTTTTCTACTTTTTTTTTTCATGAACAAAGGTTTTAACCAGGGTTTCGGGGATAAGAATAGAAGGTAAGTCTGGTCTGGCCAGAGGAACATCCAACCTATTCGGAGAGGCATCATCCAGAATTATAGAAGGAGATTTTATTTTGTTGGTTAATTTTGCTATTCTAGCTAATATATTAGAAACATAGAATCATAGTCTTTGACAGCAGAAAAGGACTGCTTGGCCCACCTAGTCTGCCCATTTCCCTACCTACAGAATAAGCTACAGATCCTAGTTAACCTACAGCCTATTTTTCCTAACCCCCACAAGAATTGCCTTATGTCTGTCCAATGCATTCTTGAATTCTCCCACAGTTTTAGACCCACAGTCTCCTCAAGAAGGCTGTTCCATGCATCCACCACCCTTACTGTGAAAAAATACTTCCTCATATTGCCCCTGAGCCATCCCCCCATCTTCAAATTGTGTCCCCTTGTTCTTGCACATCTCTTTTTCTGAAAGATGCAGCTCTCTTGGGCTTTGTTGATTCCACTGAGGTACTTAAAAGTTTCTATCATGTCCCCCCCTTTCCTCAAGGATATACATATTAAGCTCCTTTAGTCTCTCCTCATATGGATTCTCTTGCAGACCCTGCACCATTTTAGTTACCCTCCTCTGGACTACCTCCATCCTGTCTATGTCCTTGAGGAGATGGGGTCTCCAGAACTGGATGCAGTACTCTAGATGGGATCTCACCAACTATCTGTACAGAGGGATAACAACTTCCTGTTTTCTGCTGGTGATGCCTCTCCCTATACATCTGAGTATCCCTCCAGCCCTCCCTACTGCCTTCTCACATTGCTTGCTAACCTTAAGGTCATCTGATATGATTACCCTCAGGTCCCTTTCCATTTTTGTTGTTATTACTACCTCCCACCTCTCCACCCCCCACTGTGTAATATTCCCCTGGGTTTTTGTTTCCCAGGTGCAGTATTTTGCACTTCTCTGCATTGAATCCAAGCTGCCATAATTCTGACCATTTCTCCAACCTTGCCAAATCCCTTCCCATCCTTTCCATGCCTCCTTGTGTGTCAACCCTGTTGCAGACTTTGCATCATCTGCAAAGAGGCATACTTTTCCTTCTAGTCCCTCTGCAATATCACTTATAAAGACATTAAAAAGGACTGGGCACAGTAGTTAACCCTGAGGTACCCCACTAGTAACCCCTCTTTCTTCAGAGTGGACTCCATTTACAATTACCTTCTGTGTACTGTTTTCCTGCCAATGTTTTACCCAGGCTACCACCCTGGGACCCACTCCTAGGCTGGTTAATTTGATTATTAATCTTTTGTGTGTGGGATTGTGTCAAATGCCTTGCTAAAGTCTATGTAGACATGTCCACAGCCCCTCCATGGTCTACTACTTTGGTCACCCAGTCAAAGAAATCAATTAGATTCATCTGACATGACTTTCGCACTATAAACCCATGCTGCCTTGGGACGAAACCCATTTGAAGCAACAATCCCTTTTAAATTCTCACTCTCTTTATGAACAATAACTAATTCGTCCATTATCATTAAATGAGCTGCATACAGGTCTCTCATAAAAATGTTTTAGTTCTTCATCTAACCCAAATGGATATGAAGAAACAGAGTCATCAATCGTGCATTTATTACTCAGGTGTACATTTCTGTTGATATCAATCAAAGTATCACGAAGATCCATTGTAATAGATTTTAGCTCCTGGACTAGATTGGTTTCAAGACATTCGGAAGAAAAGTCCAGACTATCAGAAAATGTCTCATGATACAAATTAATAGAGACTTCATTGCCCAATTTACTCTTAGGATTTCTATTTACCTCATCTGTGTTGCTGAACTTACTTAGGTTACTGATGGTGTCCTGTTTATTAAATCTAACACTTTTAACTGTGTCAACAGAGCCCTCAGCATAGAATGTGGGCTATAAATTATCATTTATTGGGATAGAGATGTTGTCTTTTGAAAAAATGTTAGTTGTAGATGACAGTCTGGAGCTATCTTGTCATAGATCAATTAAATCTATTACCGGCTCAGAGCTGTTTCTCTTGATTTTTGAGTTAATGGCATTACTAAAGATGCAGGGCTACTTATTCCAATTCTAATTTCAGCTACTTTAGCAGCATTTGCTTTTACAAAGTGATCATTAATTTTAGATTGCTTAGTGGCTTTCTCAGTTTGTAAATTAGCCTTTCTAACAGTTTTTCTATCAAACTTTTTTTTAAGTTTTTTTAGCTTGTTTAGGTTTGACTCTATATTTAGCTTTAATCTTGTTTTGATTAAGTAGAATTTCCTGAGATATTATTTCAAGTTGTTTTTCAGTCTAAGGAAGATCAGAACCCAACTGTATTTCTTGTAAAAGACCTAAACCAGAAGCGATTAAAATAGGACATTCTTCCAAATTAGCCAATACTACAGTTTTACTTGTAGTATTCACTATTTTCTAAAACCAGTAAAAATAGGCTAACCCAAGTCACTTAAATAAATATGAAATGCCTATACTCATCATGGTCCAAAAATAAACTTTTTCAAATGTCAAAGAGTTCCACAAAGTCACTAGAATAGACACTGCAAAATGGAGTCCTGAAGTGTAGAGTTCTGAATGTTCTCTGTCAGAGTTGTTTGCTGCTCTCACAGTTCTAATTCATATCCAGGATGTGTTGACACACCTTCCTGAAATGGATACTTTACAAAGGAAAAGCTTTGGAAACTTCTTGGCGCAGTCGTTTATCTCCAGTTCATGGCCTGCCCCATGTTTATCTGGAGGCTTCACTAAAGTCAAAGTAAGCAAAGGAAAAACCAAGGCTTAGAATAAAGGCATATCAAAAAGTCAATAATATACTAATAAATTTAAAGTAATGCTATGAAAGAAACTAAAAGTTACTGAAACAACTAAAAAAATCATGGACCCAAGGGAATAGTTTAAAAATAAAAGTTACAAATTGGAGAACATTAACAACAGCAGTTCTATACAATTCTGTAACACAAACTCACACCACAATTTTTTTAGAAAGACTCACTAGTTAATTATAGAAAAGAAGAGCTGAACAGTTTCAAAATCATACTCATGCACTCTCCCAAAAAGGCACTAATTGAGGCAAAACTTTTCCGAATATCAAAACAAAAAGGTTTGGAAAAGCTAGTATCCGACCGGTCGGGCTGGCAAAACAAACTGACCCAATACAAGCCATGCGTACTACACACAAAAAAAAAAGCTTAAAGGCTTAAGACTATAACTGTTACTGAGACAGGTACTTGTCCCATATAGTTTTCAAAACTTTCAGAGTAAAAGCATCAGAACAAAAGCGGAATGCCAAAAGAACATCCGTATACAGCTGTTAGTCAGATAAAAAAATACTACCACGGCCCAAGCCCAAATCATTCAGTGCACTCACAGGTACTCACAAATAAAAATGCTAAAGCCTTCTGGGAGTGCTGATGTATATACCAGAAATATCACATGAGCTAATTACCATATGGTGTGAAATTGCAAAAGTGCAAAAATACTAAATGCAAAAAATACAAAAAACAAAAAGTTTAGTACAGCAATTTTATAACCTCACAAAAAATAAGAGAACATTAATTAAAACCCCAACTCAAGCATGTATTATTAAGAATAAAAAGCACACTGATGCAGTTCATTTTACCCAGTGGGCAGCTGCAACTTATGGACACTGCTACTTGGTTTTCGTTTTTTCTTGTTTTTTTTTGTATATGCTCTTAACAAAATAGGAACTGGGTACTCTCAGGGTTGGACCTTCCTCCTAGGTATTCGCCCTCTTGGTTCCTAAGTTCAATTCATTTATGCGAGGGTGCGAATTGTCGTACAGCTGTTTTTTTTGTTTTTTTTTACTTAGGCGTATGGTTAAACGTTTGCAATTTTGTATCGCTAGAGGGAGCTCCAAATACATTCCTGTTGAAAGTCTGTTCAGTTTTATATAATAAGAACCTACTTTCAAGGTAGGACACTTTTATGAGGTGCATTGTACCGCTTGCCATATTTTTATAGAGGGAAATGCGGCTTGGCTGCTGCCACGGTTATAGGTGGTTGTGTATTACTCCTACCTGCCTGAAATTCTCAGGAGTCAAATGTTTCAGTCTTTTATTTTGCTTGTGTATACTCTCAAGGTTAAAAGCAGCTAACATATTATTTTAGAGCTCTTTTTTTATTATTATATTTTTTGTTTGTTTGTTTGTTATCTGGCTCTAAAGAGCTGAGCACTTCCCTCTGGCAACTCGAGGTTGTTATTAAGTGTTCTGCTGGTTACAGTGTTGATTTTACTGTTTTGTATACTCAACAACTTCTTGTTCTTTGAATGGAATGGGTATACACTCAATTGGGGATTACTGGGGTAATGCTGGGAGGCTGGGGAAGGGGAAGAGAAGCGGTAGTTTGCTGATCGTTGTTTGTGACAGTAAGGGAGGTAAGGTGGGATGGGATATGGCTAGATGTAAAGGATCTGATTTACATATACTATGGCAAATTGGGTATTACAAAGGGTGGAGGGATAGTAGGGGATTGAGATAAGGGGAGAGGGGAGTGGTGAGGGGAATCATGCACGGTTAAATTCATTGGTAGGTATTCTCTGTTTTTTTTTTTCTCCAGCAGGTATATGTTTTCTGTCATTTAGGGAGACATCCCCCAATTTATCCTGGATGATGGCTAGAGATTTACTCTTTGCCACATGAAATATTGAGGGTGCCCGTAGCAAGCTCAAACAATATCAACTATTGAAACATCTACGCTTGTTGCATATAGACATTGCTTTCATACAGGAATCCCATTTGTTAATCTCAGAAGCCCCAAAATTAAGGAGGCAACATGTAGGTCACGTTTTTGGATAAGAAGGGAGTTCTCAAAGTCGGGGGGTTCTAATTTTAATATCCCAAACTGTCCCATTCATACCCATTAAAGTTATCAGTGACCCCAATTGTAGATTCATATTGGTCCAGGGAAAAATGCATATGAATAATATTTTATTAGGCAGTATCTATGGGCCAAATGTCGAGTTCCCCAAATTTTTTGTACAATTGGTCAAGATTTTGACTCCTTATCTATCCATCCCCATGGTTTTAGGAGGGGACCTAAATTTAACTTTCAACCGGAATGTAGATTGTATGGGGAGTAAATTTAAAGGCCTTTCACCAGCTCAAATGGGTGCTGAGGGAATGGGTAGACCAAACAGGTTTACAAGATGTGTGGCATATTCATCACCCCTCAGAAAGGAGCTACACATTCAACTCTCCGGTTCATCGGACTTCTTCAAGGCTTGATTACATCTTGATTTCCCAGGATCTACTTCCCAGGGTAATTGAATCTTCCATTCTTCTTGGCCCCCTGTCCAACCATTCTATGGTCACATGTCAACTTTCTTTTGTTTCTCTTCCCAAAGTAGGGGGAAGTTGGAAGATCAATAATCAACTATTAAAAGATCCCAGTATTGTCCAGAGCATCACTGATCACATCACACAATTTATAAATATCAACCACAATACTACCGGCAAGCCAGATGTAGAGTGGTGTGCTTTAAAAGCATTTTTAACAGGGGTTCTAATTGGTGTGGCTTCCAGGTGAAAGAAGGCGAATGAGAATCAACTTTTCAGTCTCCTTTCCCAAATCAGAATCATTGAACATAACATGGCCCTGTCAACCCCTGAACATATTAAACAAAAACTTATAATGCTTAAGGATGCTTATTTGAACCTTCTGAGAGAGAATGCCGAATTCTTAATAATTAAAACAAATGCTTCCTATACTGATCAAGGAGAAAAAGCTGGACGTCTTTTGGCATTAAGACTTAGACAATAAGAATCATCTAGATTCATTTCTACCATCTTGTCATCAGCAGATGGTACCTTAAAGTTTACTCCAGCTGAGATCACGGCTGAATTTTACTCCTACTTACAACAAATATACTGTCCAATGCTAAATCCACCTTCTCCAGATGTACTAAATAGGTATCTCCTTGACTGTCATCTGCCCTCACTTTTGCATGCTCAGCAGCTGGCGTTATGTGCTCCTATCACTTAGGAAGAACTTTTTAGAATTATCAGTGATCTTCCATCGGACAAAACCCCAGGACTGGATGTTTTTTCATCTAATTTTTATAAAGTCTATGCAACACAATTGGTTCTCTTGCTCGTTCTTTTATATCAATGTATTCTCTCTGAGTCCAGCATAGAGAATACCTTACTCTAAGCCTTGATTGTTCTCCTACATAAACCTGGTAAACCCCCCCATGCTGACATCTAGCTATAGACCAATTTCCCTTCTTAATCATGACATTAAAATCCTGTCTAAATTACTTGCGGATCACATCAATACCATTATCTCTGCTCTTATAGGACCGGAGGAGGTGGGATTCATGAGAGGTAGATCCTCTGTTGATCACCTGCGTACATTGGTCCATGTCTTCTCGGCATCCAGAGATGCTCCCTACCCTGCCACCCTTGTTTCCCTGGATGCCAAGAAGGCATTCGACAGAGCTAATTGGAACTTCCTATTCCATACCTTACAAGCTTTCGATTTCCCCTCAACATTTGTAAAATGGGTCAGAGCGTTGTATAAATTACCCTCGGCCAGAGTGATGTGCAATGGAGTGACATCTAACCTCTTCCCATTGCATTCAGGCACGAGACAGGGGTGCCCATTGTCTCCTATTCTTTTTAATCTATATCTGGAACCTTTAATACGGCGGTTGGTTAATTGTCCTAGAGTTCAAGGCATCCCCGTGTTTAACCATGAAGTTAAGGTTTCAGCCTACGCTGATGATCTAATACTTCAGCTTTCCTACCCTACCTTATCTAGTCCCCCCATGCTTGAGATTATAAAAGAATACAGTGCCTTTTCAAATTATAAATTAAATGTAGACAAAACAGTAGTTTTTCCCCTTAACTATAAACTAACAAAACAAGACATCCAAACCCTAGGTTTGTCTTGGGAAGCACAATCCTTGAAGTATCTTGGTATTGTGCTCACAAGAAATTCAACCCTTATCCAAAAGAAAAACCTGGATTCTTTGTTAGTTACTATTACTCAAGACTTTAAAAAGGTGGTCCCTTCTCCCTCTTTCAATATGGGGTAGGATCAACATTATTAAGATGAATGTTTTTCCTCTTCTCCTTTACCCGCTCAATCTCTTAAATATATGGCTTCCTCTCTTATGGTTCAAAAATGCAAATGGTATCATTTTGGATTTTATATGGGATAGCCAATTGGCCTTTCACAAACTAGCAGCGTCTAAAGCAAAGGGTGGTCTCAATCTTCCACATTTAGCATTCTATTATTGGGCTTGTCATGCCAGCAAGTATCTTAGATGGCTAGGGATGGGAACTCCTGGAATGCCATCTCCATATACCCCACTCTGGCTTAAAATTTAATCTTACTTAATTAGACTATATGGCTTATCTCCTGCCATGCTGTTATTTACAAAGTTTAAACATCTTACCGTACCACTGCGTTCTACCCCGATTGCCCTTTCTGTTAAGGTGCATTCCCAATTGTATGTCTTTTTGAAACATGATCACTGTACTGATCTGTCACAGCCATTAAAGGGGAACCCCAACCTTAAAATTATGGGTAAAGTTCTTTCCATTCATTGGCTCAGACATCTCTCTAATTCTACCCTCTCTTGTTTTGTAGATGGTAGGACAGGGTCATGGTTAACTTCACCTGAGATCCTAGCTAAGTTTAATATCCCAAATTCTCATATTTTTAAAATGTATCAATTACGTTATCTGCTGATAAAAACTATGGGGGTAACCCCCTCGCTCTCCATAAACCCACCGATTATAACGGGTATGGTCCCTCTTGTTGGCCTTCTGCATGCAGCTTCCAAACTGTTCAATATTCTCTTTGATTGGGTTTATCCAGACTATCTGGGTCCTTCAAGACCTGGGCAACTTTTTTCCCTGAGACACCAATAGACTGGCCTGTTTTATGGCAGGGATGCCATAAATTCATCACGCAGGACAGACTTCGCCTCATGCAATTTCACATATTGCATAACTTATATTACACACCACAGAAGTTGGCTAGATATGATATAGTTTCTTCCTCCACTTGTACCAGGTGTGCACAGGACAAAGGTCCCTTAATGAAATAGATAACTTGGACCATCTATCTAGATCTGTACCAATGGTATTTACTAGTGCATCTAAATTTAGTTTTTGAAGTGAAGCAAAATTTCTGGTAATTTGGATGCCCAAGTATCTTAAGGAGTTTGGTGTCCAAGACAAACACAGTTCTGTGATAGTGGATTTAACAACCTTATAATTAAGAAGAAAAACAAGAATTTTTTCGATATTTAATTAGTAATTTATAACTGGGAATATTCCTCTATTATAGATAACATGGGGGGATTGACATATTTGGATATGATAGTTGTAACAAGAGATCATCGGCATAAGCTGATACTTTAATATTATGCCCTTGAATAGTAATACCCTGAATCATCGGAGAAGACTTTAATCATCGAATAAGGGGTTCCAGGTATAAATTAAAAGGTAAAGGGGATAAAGGACAACCTTGTCTGGTGCCTGAATGTAACATAAAAATCTTGGATACGGCTCCATTAGCCGCCACCCGATCTGAAGGGGTACTATAGAGGGCCTTAATCCAATTTTGAAAACGTAAAGGAAACTTATGAGCATTAAGAGCGTGAAATAAAAAATTCCAGTCAACCCTGTCGAACGTTTTCTCGGTGTCCAGAGAAAGCAAAACAGCTGGAAAAGTGGAATCTCTGGATGCCGAAAGGACATGCGACAGGGTTCGAAGATGATCAATCCAGGAACGACCCTTCATAAACCCAACCTGTTCAGGTCCAATGAGGTCAGGCAAAACTAACGTAATACGGTCAGCTAACAATTTGGACAATATCTTGGTATCTTGATTCATCAGGGATATTGGACGATAACTAGTGGTTAATTCTGGGTTCTTATCCGGCTTCAGTATAAGAATTATTAAAGCCTACCATAAAGTAAGGTCAGTAGGTACACCCAACAAGACATATTGTAATAAGGGGACTAATAAAGGTAATAATTGCTTTTGAAACACTTTATAGAAATTGATCGAAAAACCATCTGGGCCAGGTGATTTGTTAGAAGGTAAATTTTTAATAACACCAAGAATTTCTTTAGAGGAGATCGAGGAAGTAAGCAGGTTCTGCTGGGAATCAGAGAGTGAAGATAAGCCAGATTCCTTTAAATAAGTATCTAAACACTGTTCTGGTGGTAGATTTATCTTGGAATTATATAACTGTACATAGTACTTTTTAAATTCAGATACTATCTCCGTGGGGGATGTTTTTAGGGTACCATCTGATTGAGAGCGAATTGAAGAGATATATCTGCTAGCTTCCTGTTGCTTAATCCAAAGTGTCAATAGTCGCCCTGCCTTTCCTCCCTGATCTGAATAACTCTCCTTAGTTTTCAGAATAGCAAATTCTGCTTTATCCCTCAATATCTCAAGATAAGCATCATTTCATTTTGCCAAGTCTTGCTGAAGGGCATCCAAAAACCCCTGAGAGAGCCTTAATTCAATTGAATGAATTTGCGCAAGGAGAGTATTTAGCTCTCTGTCCTTTACTTTTTTCCTTTGTGCAGCTATACTAATTAGAACTCCCCTAATAAAAGCTTTAAATGCACCCCATATAAACTCTGGTTGGGAAATAGAATGGAGATTGGTTTCAATAAATTGCTCAATATGCTTATTGAGAGTTTTGACTATGTGGGGGTCCTTCAGCATTTGATTATTAATTTTCCACCGGGTGGTTCTCTTTGGGAGAAATGAAAGGGTAAGATGACAGGTTACTAGAGAATGATCGGAGGGTGGTCCCAACTGTATGGAAGCTTCTATTACCCCCAGCAGGAGAGCTTGAGAAAGAAAAATATAATCGATACGTGAGGCTGTTTTGTGGACTGGTGATAGAAAGATGTATTCTTTCTCCGAGGGGTGTAAGACTCTCCAAACATCACGCAGAGTATATTGTTCTATTAACTCCTGTAGGGCTCTTTGAGCTGGTGAGCAAGCTCTACTGAAACCAGAAGAACAATCCATTAGCGTATCCATAACAGTATTTATATCACCCCCTAAAATAATTGGCAGAGACAAAAATGGATATAGGAGCTCAACCAGCTGCGTAAAAAAAACAGGAGAGTCTGTATTGGGCCCATAAAGACTACCCAAAAAAATTTCCGTTGCATACAAAGTACAATGAATAAAAACAAACCTGCTCTGTGGGTCCTTGAACACCTGTTTGAGAACAAAAGGAACTTTTCTACTAATTAATATCAAGACCCCAGCCCTATTGGAGGCAACCCCTGCAGAAAATACATGACCGACCTGCTGTCTTCTCATACAGTTTGTCTCTGACTCTAATAAATGTGATTCTTCTATTAAATTAACATCTAAGGATAACAATGCTAGTTGCTTATGAACTTTATACTGCTTTACTCGCTGTCGGAGTCCTTTAATGTTCCACGTTGCAATCTTAATATTATTGGACATTATTGCATATACATTGTAAATTCAACAGAGCTAAAAGCTTGTTCTTCATTTTGAACACCAAAAGATACCTGAATAAGACTGTACTGAATTCCTCCCCCAAACCCTTATAAACCCCCTCTCACTCACCCCAACAACAAACAATACACATCACTAAGCTACTAACCCAACCCCCCTCTCCCTCCAACCTACTATGGGCTTCAATCCGCAGAATACCTATACCATAGCTCCCTCTCTCCAGCCACCCGTATGTAACACTAACATTACATTTATTTATGGAGAGTATGGGAAATAATCCCTTAATACCAAGTTAGCTAACATTTAACAGTACCACAACCCATTTTCAACGTGACTGGGACTATTTTAGTAACACCCTAAAAGTTTTCTCTCCCGTGAGAACATTTCTCTTTGGAATTATTATACCCATCTATACTGTAAAGAACATAACAAATATAACATCAATTTGCTTAATATGCATATATCCACTTGAAACTTTAACTAGTAAATAGCCCTGTGTCTCTGCATCATGTTAACAAAGCTATTATTCCACAAAAACCTAAAATCTGGTCTGCTGGTTCCCTCTAGTGGTTGTTCCGGAGACTCACACATGACCAGAATTAAGAAGCAGAAAATTAGCTTAAACCTTCCCCCTTGAAAATTCTCTGATAAAATGTTCCCATTGTTTACATCTCCCCAAAGCTCGACCATCACATTTAAGAGTGAACCATTTAGCCATTATAGATCAAGTTTTGACATCACCCATTATCGCTCTGTAACAAACCAGGAAGTAGATGAAAGGTCCCAACTAGCTCATTTCCAGCGATCTCTCCCTTCTCCTGTCGAAAGCAAACACCTTGCTAGGATCAAATGCCAAACTACACTTTAGGCAGCTACAATCCAGCTGCAAACCTGTCTTATAAGACAGCTCATGTCTCCAGAAATAAATCTGGCAAAGCTTTCTTCAGCCCAGCATGTGCCGCATCAGGGTATTCATAGTTGAGCCAAGCTCCTGATACCAAGACCTGTAGCCGAGCTGGATAATTCATTTTAAATCGAATCCCTGCAGCTATCAGTTTTGACACCAATGGGTGGAAGGCTGTATGTCACTGTCTAACAGAGGGTGGGAGGTCCTGGGTGATCCTTACTTTGACTCCTTCCCAGCTAAGATCTTGTACCTCCTTAACTTTCTTCAAAAAGTGCTGACGTTCAAGGAAGTTGAGGAATCAAAAAATCAGGAGTCTCGGTGGTGATCCAGTTGGGGGAACTGGTCTTAGGGCCCTATGCGCCCTCTCAATGGAGTATTTAGCCCCAAATGGTGAGGGCCCGGCAACTCTCTCAACAAATTTTTGTATAAACAAAATAACATCTTGACCTTCCTCGGCTTTGGGCAAACCAATCAGGACCACGTTATTTCTTCTACTACGACCCTCAAGGTCTTCCAATGTTGACTCCAACCTGGCAATCTTCTGTCTTGTCACCACAATCTCCCAGTCGACTTTATTTAGTTTCTTTTCCAAAGAGAACACTTTAGCTTCGGAGTCCGACGTACATCAGGAGACATCTTCCAATGCTAGAGACATAGCTTTAATCTCTGAGGTCAGAGATCTCAATTCTTCTTTGAAGGGCCTGAATTTGGCTAAGAACCTTGCCAGGGTTAACGGGTCCCAATCAGCTGACGTGGAGGGTGTTTCCATTAGATCAGTCGCACTTGTAGACCTAGGTTTCTTTGGGCCTTTCTCAGGAGTTGAGGGGGGCGTTCTTTTTGGTAAAGCCTTTCTCATCTTGACCTCCATTCAAGACTTTATGAGCACCAGTAGTAACACGATCACTTTAAATATCCTCTAAACTCCTTTCCAGCTGTATTCTTTACAGTAAGTCAGGATATAACTGCGAAAAACCGATTGGGTGGCTGGAGCAAACAAGAGGAGCTTGCACTCGGCTATCTATATCACGTGACCTCCAGGATGCCTTCCTTCTGCAGTGGGGAAGATAGAGAAAAACACCAGGGACTACCGCTGGACAGAGGAGCACAAAATGATTTTCTGGTAAGGGGTAAGTGTTTAAAAAGGCAACAGTGGCATACCTTTTAATAAATTTTGAAAAGCGGTATCCCCCTGCTAATAGCCCTACTCCATAATGTCAGGGAGTGTGTAGTAACACATCCGTCTTTCACCACTAGGTTACAAGACCAAAGGCAGCACAGATGCATGGAGGGATGTCATGTCAGACAAAGCTGACGGATTTCTTCAACTGGGTGGCCAGAGAGAAATAGATCAGGGTGGGATCATAGACATGGCCTACTTAGAATTCAGCAAGGCCATCAACATCATACCACATAGGAGGCTTATAAGGAAACTGGGCAGTTTGGGGGTAGATCCTAAGGTGGTAAACTGGGTATGAAATTTGTTATTGGATTTGTGGCAGAAGGTGTGGTAAATGGAACTCAGGGGAGGGCAGAGTGTCCAGTGGAGTACCTCAAGGCACTGTACTGGGCCCAGTCCTCTTTAATATCATTATAAGTAACTTTGCAGAAGAGCTAAAATGAAAGTATGCCTCTTATTTAGTCATTTATTTATTTATGGCATTTTGGTAACCAGGTAATCCCACTGAAACCAAAGGTCCCTTTTTCGGGGGGCAACCCAGTATTAGTTGCATACAGTATTTACAAGCACATCAAGTAATTGGTAATAATAACAAGCATTTGTCAATGCCGAACATTGGTTGCTTGTTACACAGTTTTCTTATTTATTTATTTATTTTAAATCTGACCCCCAAATTTTAAGATACTTGTTTTAGGATTTGCCTTATAGGCATGACATGTGCCATTTATAGTATACTGGCCAAAATGTCATCTCGCACCACAGGTGCAAAAATATATCTCAGCCAGGATTTTAAAAATGACACGTCACATTTATGAAGTGGTGTGGAAAAATGGCTGTGTTGAAAGTTTGGAGTCAAAACATTGAAAATGAGTAAAGTTATGAGGGAACGTTAAAATGGTGTAACATTCAATCATAACCTGGGCATTTTCCTGTATTTGTACTATGTTCAGCATAGCCTGCCTATTAATCCATGTTCTTTCATTGCCTTTGTATTTCTGTTGACTGTATCATACTGTTACTGTCAAATTGTTGAGTACCTAGAGGCCAGCGGGGCACAGGATCCAAAGCAGCATGGATTCACAGAGGGAAGGTCACGTCAGACGAATCTAATTGATTTCTTTGACTGGGTGACCAAAGTAATAGACCAGGGAGGGGCAGTGGATATGGCCTACCTAGACTTTAGCAAGGCATTTGACACAGTCCTGCACAAAAGATTAATAGTCAAGTTAGCCAGCCTGGGAGTGGATCCCAGGGTGGTAGTCTGGGTAGCAAACTGGCTGTACAACAGGACACAGAAGGTAATAGTGAATGGAACACATTCCGAAGAAAGGGAGGTCACTAGTGGAGTACCTCAGGGCTCAGTACTGGGTCCAGTCCTCTTTAACATCTTTATAGGTGACATTGCAGAGGGTCTGGAGGGAAAGGTATGCCTCTTTGCAGATGATACAAAGATCTGTAACAGAGTTGATACACAAGGGGCTAGAAAGGATGAGAAGGGACTTGGCAAGGTTGGAGGAATGGTCAGACATGTGGCAACTTAGATTCAATGCAAAGAAGTGCAAAGTAATGCACCTGGGAAACAAAAACTCAGGAGAAGAGTACACAATAGCAGGGGAGGTACTAACAACAACAAAAATGGAAAGGGACTTGGGGGTAGTCATATCAGATGACCTAAAGGTGGGTAAGCAATGTGAGAAGTCAGTTAGAAGAGCCAGGGGGATACTGGGATGCATAGGAAGGAGCATCACAAGTAGAAAAAGGGAAGCGGTTATCCCTCTGTACAGACAGTTGGTGAGACCCCATCTGGAATACTGTGTGCAGTTTTGGAAACCCCATCTATGCAAGGACATAGACAGGATGGAAGCAGTCCAGAGGAGGGCAACTAAAATGGTGCAAGGTCTGCATCAGAAACCATATGAAGAGAGAGTGAAAGAGCTTAATATGTATACCCTTGATGAAAGAAGGGACAGGGGGGACATGATAGAAACTTTTAAGTACCTCAAGGGAATCAACAAAGTCTAGGAGGGTAGCATCTTTCAGAAAAAGAGATGTGTAAGAACAAGGGGGCACAATTTAAAGATAGTGGGGGACGTCTCAGGGGCAATGTGAGGAACTTTTTTTTCATGGAGAGAGTGGTGGATGTATGGAACCACTTTCCTGGGGAGGTTGTTGGGTCTAAAACAGTGGGGAAATTCAAACATGCATGGGACAGACATAAGGCAATTGTAGTGGGGGGTTGCAGGAAGTAGGCTGTTGGTTAACTAGAATCTGCAGCTTATCCAATAGGAAGGGAAATGGGCAGACTGGGTGGGTCAAGTGGTCCTTATCTGCTGTCAAAGTCTATGTTTCTATGTAAATGCTACTGCTTACTTTGTACTGTACTGTTTGTGTTTGTGTTTGTAACCTCCCAGGTCGTGTCTGAAAATAGTCATTTTCGTGGCTAGCACACCCACCCGGTAAATAAAAACTAAATAAATAAATAATGAATGAATGCAGCAGGTGACAATTTTCAAATCC
Organism: Neoceratodus forsteri; assembly: GCA_016271365.2. Lineage (NCBI taxonomy): Eukaryota > Metazoa > Chordata > Ceratodontiformes > Ceratodontidae > Neoceratodus > Neoceratodus forsteri. Next base: position 823,506,021 of record CM057455.1, on the reverse strand, counting down.
TCAGCAAAACATCATTTTGTGCCACAGGCATGAAAACACAATTTGACCAGGATTTGAATAGTAACAGTTATCACATTCATCAGGTTCTCTGAAGAAATGGCTATGCTGAAAACTTGGGGTCAAAATATGGAAAATTACCAAAGTTACAAGCCTGCATTTGCAAACTTCAATGTATGCTCATAACGTTGTTGTTTTTTAATATTTTTATGCCAAATTTTCAACAGAGCCTTCTTATGACCCCACCTAATGAACAATAGTGGGGAAAATTTTCAGCTCCTACCCAAAAGGTGGTTTCTCCCAGCGACTGCAAAATCACCTTTTGGGATGCAAAAACACATTTTGGCCAGCATTTGAAAAATGGCAGCTTGGTGGGGGCAGTGGATGCTGAGAGAGTGGGAGGGTTGGTGGGGGGCCTGTTAAGGGGGATAGAAACAGATATTGATGGATGTGTAATTTTTTTTTTTTTGAAAGACTATAGACAAGCCACTCAGCTATTTGCTGATGGCTACATGCAGATCAAAGGACCGAAGCCCTCTCTAATTGTAGTGGCTTCAGTCCTTTGAAATACATAAAGTTTCAGCCCACCAGGCAGAGAGTAATGTCAGGATCACAGCCCTTGGTCATTGGTGTATACTGCAAAGCCCTTGCTTTCGTGAACTGCAATGAGCTCAGCAGTGACACCCCCACAAAATCCCTATCATTGTCACAAAATGTTGGGTTTACAAGTGCAGCCAACATAAAAAAGACACAAAACTGGTCCTATGAAGAAGCTTTTTAAATTTGGGTGAAACCTTGGGGCAACAGACTTTGAAATACATAAATTGAAAGTATTTCACTAAAGATTGAAAAGTGTTCATTTGCATGCCCCCCACCCCAAAAAAAAAACATTTAAATGCAACTAAGGGCATCCTATGGGGCAGCTCCATCTACATATCTCAACATAGAGCAGAGACCATTACCTGCAGGATGCATTTTTTCTTTGTCCTTTGTTACTTTTTAAATACAGTATTTAACTTGCCACTAGAAGTGTTAACAGCTAGCCAGTGAAAAGTTTGAATTAGGCTGGTATACAGACAGAGATATTGGTTCAGGCAGACAGGGAGACATTCTCCTGTTAGACGGCAAGTTACACCCCTCCCAAACTGGGTGTAAGCATTCAGAATGAAGGTAAATGCTGTAAAATCCATGCCTGGCAGGGAAATATTAATTAAAAAGAAAACCATTGTACTTCAAAATCATGGAGCTGACTACATGACATTCAACTAACAGATTTTAGCTGCATAAAGTTATCTTAAAAATAATCCTCCAGTTTTCTTTTTACAAACTGAGTTGATGTTCACAACTGAAATCATTCCAATTCTGATATCTGGAGTACCCTGAGTATGACAGGCTCAAACCTGCACAGTCTTCTTTTACCCAATTATTACACTCATCATTCTTCCAGTTGTCACAAACCCCCTCAGCAGGTCAGCCCTCTACTCCCAAAGTTCCAACCTCTGAGTGCAGTCTTGTGAACAGTTAACAGAAACAGGGTAACCCTCCTGTCTGTTTTGTGGGTTGGAATCAACCTTTGGTCTCAGTTATGGAGGGATTCAAACTGTGAACCTCTTGCTAGCATACCCAATGCTCAGGTTCCGATAATTTTGTCATCGGGGGCCAGATATATTTGCCTATGGGCACCTAACCAGGTGTACAGAAATGAATCCTTAAAAACTCTAATAAAAGACCTCAGATTACTCTTACCTTTTTCCAGTTTGGTATCACCATTCAAGCTTATGCACAGTGTCTGCTTTAACCATAATACTTCACTTGTTAAAGAAAATAAATTCAAAGATAGACCAAGTAGGCTCTAAAATTAGAGTTTTACTAAAATAGATAAAAGTATGTAAAACATAAAATACAGAACCATATATCACAAGAACCATACGAGCTTTTAAAAGAACAAGGTTTTAACAGTGCAATTCCTATTACAGTACTTAGATTTTGTCTCTCTCTACCTGTATACTTGCTTAAAGTGCTCAAAGATGTTTCTGTGTTGGAGTGTAGATAAAAGTGTCTCTGAAGGAAAACAGAATCTGTTTTAAAAAAACTGTCTTTGCCATCCCCTTTGTGTGAGGTCACCTAACTCCTCCTCTGTTTTGAAAAATCATACACCCAGGATATTTTATCATATTAGAAGGTAAGATAATTAAGGTTACATCAGAAGAAACTCCTTTCCCCATGTGACTTCCCCAATCAAGTCTGTAAATTTCCTTTCATCTATAAACAGTATCCTCTCTCACACAGACATCAAAGCATTTAGGATTTCGCACCAGTGTGCTGTAACCTGGTTTCCTCCTCTAACATCATAAAATGGATATTGATTTCCCTCTTAGCAGTTAAAGCTATATTCAACTTAGAAAAACAGGAGATTCTTGATTAAGGCCTGTTCTAGTCTGTAATTAGCTTCTGGCCTTTCAGGTAACACCTTGTATCTAAAACCTGTGTGTGTGTGTGTGTGTGTGTGTGTGTGTGTGTCAACTCAGATGCTGTCTCAGCATCTCTCATGAGAGACAGTCCATAACACATTTTTAAGTTACAAAAAATCCAAGTGTACTCAGAACTGGCTGTCCACGTGTCACAATCCTCCCCACCTAGGCTAAATTTGGGGGGGTCAATCCCTGGTATGGGATGAGCTTCCCAAATCAGTTCACTCCTCATACACATGAGACAGACCATCTGAGTTCTGGTTTCTGGCTCCAGCTGCCATATCATACCCTTGCAAAGCAAGACTCCATCTTAGCAATCTACCATTGTCCTTTTCCCATCTGCGTCAGCCAAACCAGGTGGTTGTAGTCAGCCTGCACCACAAAATGCTGCCCATGTAAGTATGGCTCTAATTTCTTTAGGGCCCACACTATGGCAAGACACTCTTTTTCCACAGTGGAGTATGCCTGCTCCCTGGGAAGTAACTTCCTACTCATGTACACTACTGGGTGGTCTGTCCCTTGGCTGGATGTCTGACTCAGTACTGTCCCAATACTCACGTCTGAGGCATCAGTCTGAACTATAAAGGGTTTTCTATAGTCAGGACTTGTCTAAACAGGAGCACTGCACAGTGCCTCCTTTAGTTTGGAAAATGCTTCCTCACAGGCTGGGCCCCAGGTAATTTTCTTTGGCATCTTTTTCTTTGTCAGGTCAGACAGGGCAGCAGCCAGGGCACTGTGATTGGGTACAAATTTTCTGTATTACCCTGCTGTCCCTATAAAACTCCTGACCTGCTTCTGTGTTTCTGGTCTGGGCCATGCCTGGATTACCTCTGTCTTTATTTGATTAGGATGGAGCTGTCCCTGGCCTACCACATGCCCGAGGTATGCCACTTCTCCCAAGGCCACCTGGCATTTCCTGGCTTTGACAGTGAGCTCGGCCCTCTGTATCCTGCCCAGCACTTCCGTAAGGTGGGATAGGTTCTCCTCCTAGCTGGCACTAATGATAGCAATGTCACCCAGGTATGCCACGGCATAGTCCTCAGTACCATTTAACACCTGGTTCACCAACCTTTGGAAAGTGGCTGGGGCATTCTTCATTCTGAAAGGCATTACTTTAAATAAGTCTATCGGAGTGATGAAGGCCGACCTCTCCCTAGCTCTGTCTGTCAACTCTACCTGCCAATACCCCTTGATCAGGTCAATGGTCATAAGGTAGGTCGCCCCTCCAAACTTGACCAGGAGTTCATCTGTCTGGGGCATCGAGTGGGTCTCTGACTCGTGACTGCATTCAGTCCACGATAGTCCACACAAAAACAAGTAGAGCCATCTTGCTTAGGCACAAGGACTACTGGTGAAGCCCAAGGGCTGTTCAATCTCTGGATTACCCCTAAATCCAGCATCTCCTCCACTTCCCTCCTAATGTCCTTTTGGACAGCCTCTGACACCTAATATGCTGTCCGCCGTATGGGCGTCTGTGTCCCTGTCTCCACATCATGAGTTGCTAAGGGGGTTAGTTCAGGCTTGGCGCTAAACAATGGGGCAAAGTCTGTTAAAATATCCCTTACTTTCTGGATCAGGTCCAGGGCCAGCTGGGGAGACAATTTTATTGCCTCCACAGAGGACTCCCACTTATTTTCTTCCAGCAAGTCCAGAAGGGGGTCTCCTTTGTCCGTCCCTTCCCCAGGACTACACACTGTAAACACCATGCCTGCCCTATTTGCATCTGGCTTCATCATGCTGACATGGTACATTCTTTCTGTCTGTCTTTGGTCAGGTAACTCTACAATATAGCTCACATCATTTACCTTCCTAACCACTTTGTACAGTCCTGCCCACTCAGCCTGCAGCTTGTCTTTCCAGACTGGAATAAGGACCATGACTTCCTGACCCACCATGTACGAGCCAGCTCTGGCTCTGCAGTCGTACCACACTTTTTGTTTCTGTTGGGCACCTGTTAGGTTGCTCTGGGTTGTCCCCATAAGCTCCTTCAGCATTTCCCTAAACTTAAGGACATAATCCACAATGGGAGTTCCCTGCGTGGCGTGCTTGCCTTCCCAGTCCTCCCAGATCAAGTCTAGGGCCCATGTACCTGGCTTCCATAAAAGAGTTCGAAGGGGGAAAATCCTGTTCAAAGGGGGAAAATCCTGTCGTCTCTTAGGGCACCTTCTTGTATGCAATCAACAGGTGGGGAAGAAATTTCTCCCAGTCCCTCCCATGCTGTTCAGCGAACACCTGGAGCATTGACTTCAGGGTACCATTGAATCTTTCCACAAGCCCATTGGCTTGTGTGTGATACGGTGTCATGCATCTCTGCACCACCCCTCCCATAAACATTTCATCAGGTCAGACATGATGGAACCCCCTAGATTGGTGATAACCTCCTGTGGAAACCCAACACAGGAGAAAATCCCAAGTAAGGCATCTGCCACTTTGTCTGTCCTCAGTGAGGATAGGGCGACTGCATCTGGGTACCGGGTGCAATAATCCACCACAGTCAGGATGAATCTCTTCCCTGAGGAACTGGGAGTATTTGAAGGCCCCACAATATCCATTCCCACCCTCTGGAATGGCTCCTCTACTATGGGCAATGGAATTAGGGCAGCTTGGGTTTTCTTACCCGCCTTCCCTATTTCTTGGCATCAGTGACAAGACCTGCAATACTCCTTCACCTGCTGGGTGAAGTTAAGCCAATAGAAATTCTGGGCCAACCACTGCAGAGTGCATATGTTTCCCAGATGACCAGACAAGGGAATATCATGTGCAATCTTGAGCAACTGCTCACGATACCCCTGGGGAACGACAAGCTGCCTGCCTAGCACCCCCCCGTCTGTACTGCCTGAGTATATATAAGTCCATTTTCCCAATAAACCTTATGTCTGCCGTCACCTCCCTGTGAGCCGTCTGAGTCTGCCCAAGCCCTCAGCTTCTCTAAACTAGGGTCACTTCTCTGAGCAGCTGCGAACCCCTCACACATTCCTAAGGCATGGGACAGGTCGCCTTCAGCAGGCCCGGATTAACAAGTATGCAGATGACACCATGGCGTAGGGCCCCGAGGTTCAGGGAAGGCCCCCTAGTCTGCACTCTAGTGTCACTTTTTTACGTCCCACTCGTCCCTAAAAAAAACCTTTTTGTTTGTCCTTTCTTCCACCACCTCCCGAGGCTGGCTGCAGTCGGCACTTGCCACTTTCACTTTCTGTAACCCCTGGTGCCCCCCGTCACCCTCTGTGCTGCCCGCGGATGCTCAGCAGCAAGCATCTCTTGCTTGGCTCCCTCCTCTGCCCAGTGACAGTATAGACTGATGCGTGCCCACTGCCCAATGGCCGTCCGAGTTGTGGAGCAAGGAGGTGTGGCCAAGTGTGAGGAGCCCGAGCGGGAAATTATGAGGAGACTCGTGGCGGCAGTGACTAGTAGTGCGTTCCTCTTTTTGAGTCGCCGTGCGTGTTGGTGGTCAGTTGAGTCGGAGAACAGCAGTAGAGCTGGGGCAAGGTGAGGGGCTGCAGTGTGGTCACTACACTGGCCATCTGATCACTGATCTGGGAGGGACTGTGATCGTCTGTGGCTGCGTCCGTGCGGTGCGCGGTGCACCTTTACTGTGCAGTCGTCAGAGATGGAGTCCTGTCAGCTGTCATCGCACTGGTGAGAGGCAGTCAGGCAGAGGCATATCTATTTTCTTCACAACAATCACACAGGTATGTGAAATCAGCGTTACTCAGCAGCGAATTCAAACAGATCCTCTCTGGAAAAAAAAAGCTAACTCGTGATTAAATTACTTTAGCAGGCAGGCCTCTCTAACCTCTTTATTGTCCACACTGGCAGTTGCAAAACTTCTTGTTGCTATTTGCCTGAGATTAGTGAACAGCTGTTGGCTTAAGGGAAGGGGTGGAGGTGGCGGTCACCCAACCATCAGTTATCCAAATCTGAAGGGGGAACTACACCTCCCATCCCCCGCAGCTGGTTGGGTGTGGTGGTGGTGGTGGGGGGTATTTGTATTTGAACAGCTATCCAGATCTGACTGGGACTCCACTTCCTCCTCCTCCCTTCCACTTCACTCGCAGTTTGATGGGAAGAGTGGAGTATACATTATTAAACCGCTATCTTTGGCTCCTGCATGCTTGCACCTTTTTTTTTTCTTTTTTGTTATTAATTAATTGTATTGACTTTTGGTGCAGTGATCGGCTGTGTTGCAAAGGAGAACAGTTCTGATACAGAGTAACCAGAGTTTGGAAAATTCATTACAAAAATTCAGTCATACAACTCCTTGTCTCCTGAGGTGGCATCTGTTGACTATGTCTCCAATATTTAGAACTGGCAGCAGTGTGTGCTATGCACCCAGTAACGATGTGTATAAGAAAGCGCATGACGGGGGGGGTAATATTTAGACATTTGGGCTGCAGGGCTGGGTTTTCAGGTGAAGTGGAGTGGTCAGAAGGTGGCAAATCTGTTTTTCATCTTCAGAAGTGGCTAGATGGGAGAGCTACTAGTCAAAGAAGAGGATGGAGGGCTTTGTTGTCTATGTTTGGAGTGATGCCTTTGAGGGAGTGGTAGCTGTAAGAGTTGGAGTTTTATTTTCTTGTGAGCCTGACTTCTAATAACTTAGTTCTACTGTTCTCCCTCAGTATTCCATGAGCTGTAAGTAGTGGAGGGTTGACTTGAAAGGGTTCCAGCATTTTCCATGGGCTGGGGGGTTCCTTGTGGAGGTAGGGCAGAGCACAGACCTTCGAAGGATTTATCAGGCCAGTGGTGCAAAATAAATTGTTCTGCTCATTTTGGGGCCTGCAAAAATGTATTGGGCCCCATTTAGCTGTATTCTTAGGAGAGCTGGATAGCAGTGGGAATATTATAGTACCAGTTGAGCAAACTTGTGGTGCACCATGGTGTAGGCTTGTTTTTTCTTAGATAGTTCAGTGGAAAAGTCCTGAAACATTTGAATAATGTGCCCTACCTATTTCAGAGGTGCCCACTCTCTGGTGAAGCACAGTATATTTTCTTTAACAGGATTTATTTATTTAGATTTTGATAACTGGGAGCCCACTGAGACCAGAGGTCTCTTTTTCAGGGCTACCGGGATTAGTTACAAACAGAAGTTACATACATTGGCAGTAATTTGACCCTTCCAGCAGTGAGGTCAGCAGGGCAAGTTGTTCAGCCCTCCCACGGTAGATCCCCCAGCGGACAACAGAAGCACCAGCAGTGAGGTCGCAAGGGCAAGTTGTTCAGCCCTCCCACAGCCAACCCCCCCGGACAACAACAGAAGCACCAGGTAGAGATCCCATGCTTGCAGCTGCTTCAGGGAGCTGCGACACAGATTTTGAACTTGGCACTTTTTTGCAGACTGCCTGTTGCCTTTTCAGATTTGTGTCGGTGGAGCAGTGTAGATAGTTTTTTTTTCTCTACATACTACCTCCCAACCGACATTGGATTTGCACCCAGGGGCACTGTACTTTAAGGGGATCTGAATCAGTAAAATAATTTAAGTAACTGTAAGGGAATCAGAACAGTGCTTTACAGGATTTGATCCCGGTTAAGCTAAAGGGGTCACAATTTAATTAATTCTGCTCTCCAGACAGATTTGGGAAAGGGGAAAGAATTGAGCCTGAATCAAGTTATTTTATTCTGTACCTTACAGCCTGTAATACTGCTTACAATCAATTTAAAGCTGTCTCATTTACAATTCTGCTGCATGTTAAATCGAGTAGCTGATACTAGCTCCTCCTCCTCCCTACCTACCTACCTCTACTTAAAACTGCCTTTTTGTGTCCCTTCCAGCAATGAGGTCACGAGGGCAAGTTGTTCAGCCCTCCCCATGGCCACCGAATCCCCCCCGCGGACAACAGAAGCACCAGCAGTGAGGTCGCGAGGGCAAGTTGTTCAGCTCTCCCCACGGCAGCCGAATCCCCCCCGTGGACAACAGAAGCACCAGGTAGAGATCCCACACTTGCAGCTGCGACACAGATTCTGGCCCCGCCTGCGCTATGCGCAGGCTCCCCACTGCCTCCACCACCACCCTTGGTGAGCTCCTCCTTATATAGGGGTGACCTCGTGAGTGTGTAAACCAATCAGCCCACTTTCCCATTAGCTCCTTATATTATCCAGCCACTAGTGGCCACCTCAGAGCAGCTTTCAAATCTACTACTGAAAAATGCAGTTTCTCTCAATAGCAATTATTATGCTATGCCTAACCTTATCTTCCCTTCCTCCTTCATCCCACCCTATTCTACCTGGCTCTCTGCCACTTTTCCCTTTGGTTGCAATGCCGCCCCTCCACTCCTCCTCTGCACTAGTGGACCACAATCAGTCCCACTGGCACAACTGGACCCTGGGGGCCTCTATCCTCCCTCCCTCTTTCCATGCACTGATACCTGCCCTATATATCCCCTTCTACTTAGACCCTAAGCCAAACTCGCTAACTCCCATCCATCCCCCTAGGCGCTCATCATCACTAAAGACCTTATACCTAGTAAGGCACATCCTGGCCCTCCTTCTCCTAATAGCCAGGGACATAGAACGTAACCCAGGTCCTCCATCCCCTATAGCTGGGCAACCCCCGCACCAGTTACTCACCTACCAAAAGGTTTTAAAATAGTCCACCCAAATGTATGCAGCATCCTAAACAAAATAGCAGCCCTACAAACTGCTGTCCTAGCCCTTTGCCCCGATATTGTAATCATCACGGAATCTTGGCTGAAGCACCATAACCTGGATGCAGAATTCTCAATACCCGGGTTCTCCTTAATCCGCCAAGACAGACAGGGCAGTAAGAAGGGTGGCGGCACTGCCATGTATATCTCCTCTAAACTCCAGTTCTCCAAAATCACACCAACTGTACCCATACAATCCATAGATTCACTTCTAATCAAAATCACCCTGCCGCACTCTATCCCTGTATACTTAGCAGAGTCATACTGCCCACCAGACACCCCTCTGGGTAGCATCCTTGACCACCTTGGCAACCTGAGGTCCCTTACGGCAGGCGGAAAACTCCATATCCTTGGTGATTTCAACCAGAACTGGCTAGGCTGCGCAGCCGCCAAATCGTGAAGCCAAATAAATGCTCTAAACTTGTCCCAACAAATAGGGGAACCTACTCGCCTAAACCACAAATCCAATAAACACACACTACTATTCCTAAACTCAAAAAAAACAGTCTCCCTCACCTTCGGCTCTCGGGCCAAACTAACCCACCTTCCTGCCCCCCACACTTTCTACACTCTGGATAGCTCCCCACTAGAGGCATGTACTTCATAAGATATCTCGGGGTCTGGTTAGATCAGCACCTTGACTTTTCTGCGCATATAGATGCCTTACAAAAAAAACTGCATCCCATGCTGGGAGCTCTCTACCGGAACAAAAACTGCATCCCTCTACCAACCAGACTAGAAATAGTCCAAAAAATGATCCTCCCAATTATGGATTATGGTGATGTTGTCTACGGTGCTGCCCCCCAAACTTCCTTATCTAGGCTCGATCCCCTCTTCAACTCCTTCTGCCGGTTCTTCTTGGACCGTCCTCCAAATACTCATCATTGTGACCTCTACCAGTCCTTGGACCTCCCCTCTCTACATAACCAGCGATTGTTACACTGTGCCAGAACCACTGCTAAGTTCTGGTCGCAGACACTCCCATCCTACCTGTCGTCCTCCCTAACTGCCCTCCCCCCACCGGCCTACGCTCTCAGGAACTTAGACTCTCGGCTCCTACATATCCCGCACAGATCCACCCGGTCGGGCCAGGCTGCCTTCAGCTTCAGGTTGCCCAAAATATGGAACTCCCTGGCAGCCGATATTAGGCACGCCACAATTACTTCACACCGGAATGCCCTTCTTAAAACACACTTCTCTACCAATTGCTCCTGTATCCCCCATTGAATTATTCACAACCTCACCTTCATCACATGCACACATCTTCTACTAATCTGAGTGCTTGCCCCCCCAGTCATGCAAAGCCTTACAGCTGGTGTACAGTCTGCCTTAAAGGACCCTGAGAGCAGGGTATATAGCTAACACTTACTGTACAATCCTCCCCCCTTCCTCACTCTCTCCTTTAAGTCACCCTTCTCAAACAAATACAGGCTGATTAGGAGCCCCTTGATATGGCCTCCACAACCTATTGACATAACCTCAACTAAGCAGCACTAACTTCAAATAAAACAAATGCTATACTCTGGCTAAATGATTCCAGAGTAGAAGGACTCTCCTACTACTATTAAAAATAGAAGGAGGGTTTTTTTTTTTACAAGTTTGAACATAGCTTATTCAGCACCCAGAGATACAGTTTTTTTTAACTATTACACTGTTAGTTAGGTGCCCCAACCTGTTATACCCGGGGGTGGGCATTGCTAAGGCAGGTATGAGAGGCGCAGCTGCTGTTAGAGAGTCTGTTGTTGTGTCCAGAAATGATACCCATGGCAGGCATTATTGAGGCAGGTACAAGAGGTGTAGCTGCTCTTAGTGAGCCTGCAGCTGTGTCTCAAAAATTCTACTGGGGATTATGAGGCAGATATGAGAGGTGCAGCTGTTCTTAGCAAGCCTGTTGCTGTTTCCAAAAATTATACCATTGGCGGGCATTGCTCAGGCATGTACAAGAGATGCAGCTGCTCTTAGCAAGCCTGCTACTGTGTCCAAAAGTTATACCCAAAGCGGGCATTTCAGCCCAGTCGTCATCAGTCTAGCCTGCTGCTGTGACAGAAGAAGAGAGAGAGAGCAGGAGGAGGAGGAGTTGATGACAACAAGGTATGTAAAAAAATAATTTAAAATGACTGTCTGGGGCGGGCATCTGCTGGGCTGAGCTGGCACAAATAATTGTGGCAGCCAGCCAGGAATGGCTAATAGGTATACTGTATAGGCCTCTGCCCTAGTGTTCCACCACACACCCAGTTGTTGTCTGTGATGGACAGTGTGGGAGGGAATGTGTTTTGGAGTGTGTGTCCGAGGTGCAGTATAAGAAAGTTGGGTCAGGTTTGATTTTAACAACTGGAAGGGGGGGTTGGGTTCATGATATTGGAGTCAGGGATGGCTGGCAGAGGGGCGTTGTTGGAGCTGTGGTACTGCCGGAGGTTCAGGTTGCAGACACCTGACAGAAGGAGTAAAGGACAGAGTTGGGGTTGTGATAATTAAGCAAAATACCATGAGAGGATGTTGGTGATGCCAGGTTTTACCGATGCCCTGCGATGTTGTTTGGCCACAAGGTGCAGCCAAGTGGCCAAAACACCCCAGGGCTTGGGTAAATCCTGGCATCACCAACATTCTCGAGTGGCATACTGTGATTATACAATGGACATCTGTATATTTTGTGTGTGAAAAGTCAAAAAAAAAAAGCTGGTTTAAATGTTTTATTAGTTTTTATTAGATTTGTTGTTACACTTGGTAAAATAGTGCTTTGTTGGTAAGTATGCCCATGTGCAGTGGTGTCAGCAAGCGGGCGAGGAGACACCCTGAATGGTTACAGTTTGGGAAACCGAGACTGGAGGAAACCGCAGGTGTGAGACCAGTCATGTTAAGCTGTAGTGCATGATTGAAGGGAGCAAAATGATGAGTAATTTTGTTGTGGGATGTTTTCTACAGTGTGGCTGACAAACTGAAAGCAGGTTCCTGAAAGTGAAAGAGAGCACCCAGGAAAGAGCATTTTTTCTTTTCAAAAGCCAGAAAAAAAAGAATTTCCTGTGACTAGAGTTGAATTAATAGCTGAATTACATTTTTGGAAACTTGCAGTATTTTTCATATTGTTTACTCGGACGTCAACATCGTGGCTTTGTGGAGGTTTAGCCCTGCAACTGTCTGAGTTTTTGCCGGGTTTGTGTTCCTAATTGTCGCAGTGATTTCAGGGGGGCCCTTGATGCGGCTTACTGGTGACTGGCACCTCTTCCCGTGGGGTGATTGTAGCTTTTACAAGGGGGAGATGAGTGCCAGATAACCAATGAAATTACATGATTTCTGTCTGATTTTACCGCCCATTGTGAGGGGGGGGGCAATGATATGATGGATCTAGAATCTGACTATAAATTAATGTGTTACTACCTCATGCTAGTTTGCATTTAACAGTTTGGCTTCTCAGCCAGAACATCTACTTTTTTATTGCATGCTTGTTCTTGGACATATGTTGCACAATGTTTTTTTGCTTTACTGTCAAATTTTCAATATTTTCACTCCAGATTATCAACATTGCCATTTTTACCACACCTTCTTATGAGTAGTACAGCTGTCATTTTTCACATCTCACCCAAAACGTGTTTCCGCCCATGTAGCGCACAATGGCACAGTCGGTGTGTGAAATCAATGTACGGGACAAATTAAGAAAATCACAGTGACACTGTTCATGAGCAGAGGTCTTAAAATGGCTATGTTGAAAATTTAGTGACAAAAGTCCATAAACTGACTCATGCTATTAGTGAGCATTGCGAATTTTCCACATGCACTTTGTAAGTTCATGACTTTGTAATATTTTCAATCCAGATTTTCACAGTGGTATTTTTCCACACTTCCTTATAAACAGTACAGCTGTCATTTTTCACAACATGGCGAAATGTGTTTCACACACTTTCAGGCGCAGAGATCTTGGTAGTGCGCTGTGGGAAATCATTGTTGGGACAGATAAAGAAAATCACAGTGACACTGTTCATGATCGGAGGTCCCAAAATGCCTGTGTTGACAATCTGCCGTAAAAAAATCCTCAAACTAATTACATTATGGGGTGAGTTGCACAGTTTCTATGCACGCTCATGACTTCACCATTTTTTTAAATATTTTTACTGCACATTTGCAAAATTGCCATTTTTTACACCTTCCCATGAACAGTACAGCTGTCATTTTTTACATCCTGTTCATAATGTTTTTGCACCTGTGGTGCTAAATGCCATAGTCACTGTGCATAAGCAGCTTTCAGTTAACAAACTGATATTGCCACTGTTCATGAGGTGGGGTCACAAAAAAAAGTGTTGAAAATTTGGAGTGAAAATACCAATGAATGCCTGCGGTATTATGGTTTCCCACCATAACGCCCAACCCTGTAGAGAATGACAGGCATCAGGGATGTGACTTGGGATTCTTGCCTGTAATGCTCATACCATTCCACACCCTGCAGCCAGTGACAGGCACTGAGGCATGCCTTGGACTCTTCGCCCCAAAGTTCACCCCATTCTCCTATACGCACCCTCTCACCATATTTCCTGATAGAATGGGGTGTATAAGGCCAAAGACCCCATAAGCACATCGTGACACTTGTCAGTGTCTGCAGGGTAGGGTGTGGTGAAATGGCATGGTCGTTATGCCTGATGACCCAAAGGCACACCCCAATGCCTGCCACCTCTGCAGGGTGGTGGTGGGGTTGGTTTCAGTTCAATACTTGCCATTCCTATTATGCAGCTCTGTAACTTCACACTACCAATGCCAATGCCAGCAAGCAAACATCAGAGTATTACTTAGTTCCATTACAATAATTTATTTTTCTCACCATTTTTGTATGCAGGCTGGTTCTCAAGCAACATGTCTGTGCGAAAATATATTAGTGGTGCTGAAAGAGGAAACGCCAACAGCTACGGATGAGGCAAACCAAGCTATTGTGGATAGAACACCAAAGCTGGAAACTTCTTTAGAAATGCACCAGTGAGGATAGCGAGTAATAAAGACAACTCAGCTGCACACTGTGAGCAACTATGTATCCTTCTTTGGACACAGAGGGTATCTTCTTTAGGACCTGGTTCACAGCAGCCATCTCCTGCCACCTCTGGTATCATTCACCAGGTCTTCATGCCCACAGGCTGCCACACAGGTCAATTCTGGTTCCAGATGTACTGCGGCACCAAGTCCTGCCACCTCTGGTATCGTTTCACCAGGTCTTTCATGCCTTCACAGGCTGCCACACAGGTCAATTCTGGTTCCACTTGTACTGCGGGCCAAGTCCTGCCACCTCTGGTATCGTTCATCAGGTCTTCATGCCTTCACAGGCTGCCACACAGGTCAATTCTGGTTCCACTTGTACTGCGGCACCAAGTCCTGCCACCTCTGGTATCGTTCATCAGGTCTTCATGCCTTCACAGGCTGCCACACAGGTCAATTCTGGTTCCACTTGTACTGCAGCGCCAAGTCCTGCCACCTCTGGTATCGTTCATCAGGTCTTCATGCCTTCACAGGCTGCCACACAGGTCAATTCTGGTTCCACTTGTACTGCGGCGCCAAGTCCTGCCACCTCTGGTATCGTTCATCAGGTCTTCATGCCTTCACAGGCTGCCACACAGGTCAATTCTGGTTGTGGGTCTGGTTGTAGTGCTGCAGCTACAACACTGAAAATGTTTTCTGATCCTGGTTTGTGGGGCAGTTTATCGAAGGAGGACATTGAATATTGGGTTTCAAATGGCCCTTCTTCTTGTCAGAACCATCTGGGACCCTTCGAACAATCCCAGCGGATCATTTCAAACAGAGTACGATACTTCTCCAAGAATCTTTTCCGTGGAAAGAAGGTGAATGGTGAACAGTACAACCGTGAATGGCTTTTATACTCTCCTGCAGCTGGGAACATTTACTGTTTTTGCTGCAAGTTATTGTCCTCAAGCTCCTCACAGTTTGCCACTGATGGATTCAGTGACTGGAGTAATGCAACCAAGCTAATAAAATGGCATGAGAAAAGTGATGAGCACCAGACAGCAATGTTTGCCTGGCTAAAGAGAGCTTCTACCAAGGGGTGCATAGATGCTGAACTGCAGAAACAGCAGGAAAGTGAGAAGAACTACTGGCGATCAGTGCTCCTTAGAGCTGTTGAGGTGATCAAATTTCTAGCTGAGCGAGGACTGGCATTCAGAGGAGATGGGATTTGCTAATAGGTTCACAACACAATGGAAACTTTCCTGCATGCTTGAAGTAATAGCAAAGTTTGATCCATTTCTTGCCGCCTATATCTCACGTTATGGCAATTCTGGCAGAGGAAATCGGAGCTATTTATCATCTACTATTTGTGATGAACTTATAGAAGTAATGGGAACTGATGTTCTGACAGCTGTGTGCAATGAGGTTCGAGCTGCTAAATATTTTCCATTTCTGTTGATTCAACCTCAGATGTGATCACGGACCAATTAACTTTTGTTGTTCGATTTGTCAGTGAAACTGAGAGCGTAAGGAGAGTTTGAAATTTGTGCCTATACACAGCCACACTGGTGAAACTTATGTGGATAATGTGTTGACACGCTTGAAAGAGTTGGCTTCAGTGTTGAAGACTGTAGAGGTCAAGATTACGATATGGCTGCCAAACATGTCTGGACAGTATGCTGGCCTGCAGGCATGACTAAAAGAGATCAACTTAGCTTGTTGACTATGAAATATGTGCAGCACATTCATTGAATCTAGTTGGTACTGCAAGTGTCAATTGTTGCCTAGAAGCAGTTAAATTCTTCGCACAGTACAGCAGATATATGCTTTGCAGCTGGTTCCACAAGGCGGTGGAAATCTCTGACAGAAGGTTTGACTCCCAACGAGAATGGAGAATCCTGACACTCAAGACCCTATCATCCACACGATGGCATTGTCATGCAGAGTCTGTCAGGGTCTATCTTTGAACTATCACAACTTCTACAACATACTGAAGAATCTGGGAGACGATGAACAGGAACTAGCAAAATGAGGCTTACTTGCAAGTCACTGGCCAATATGCGTTACTACGACTGAAACAGCCTTCATGTGTGAACTGTGGAACAGAATTCTGCAAAGATTCCAGAAATGCAATACTCCTTCTCCAAAATACAAGAGTAGATTTGACAGCTGTTGCTGCTGTAGTCTTGTTCTAGAGATTTTTACCTAATCAGTTGAGAGATCAATTTGAAGATATTGAAAGGGCAGCAAAAACATAATGCCAGATGTGTCCCAGGCCTATTCAAGTGAGTATACCAGAATCAAACAACCAAGCGTGCATGCTGATGATTCGCCACATCTCGCATGCCATCTTTACAGGTCTTCCCAAGGCTTTCGGTGGAGTCATTCTTGTGATACTCAACCAGGTGCATGCTTCATTACAACAGCATCGCACAGCTTACCAACAAGTGTCTGATGATTTTGTATCAGCGCGTGTATTGTTGATAATGATGCAACACAGCTTCAGATATCAATGCATCACGCATCATTAGCAAATATGCAAGATCTTGATTCCGACTGTGTGGATGAATTTCTTCATTTTCTTGACTTCATATCGCATGTCAATATCGGTAAAGTGCACAAGAGATTATGAAATATATAATGCTTAAAATGATCTAGTGGAATCTACCTTTCATAATGTAGCAGTTTTTCTCAGATTATTCTTAACTCTGCCAGTAACAGTCTGTGAAGGAGAACGTTCCTTTTCAAAACTGGCCTTGATAAAGAACTGCCTGAGATCAACAATGACACAGGACAAGCTGAATTCACTTGCCATATTTTCTATTGAGAGTGATGTGACAAGGGCACTCAGTTTTGAGGCGATAATCAACATTTCTCTACTCAGAAGTCACGTAGGAAGCAGTTCTAACTACTGTCTCAGTGTGCCTTTGGTTGACTGAAGCCATACTTTTCCTCTTTTTACTTCTTGTAACTTTTCTATTATTCATCTGCCACATGGGTAGAAATAGTGAAGTCATTTCTAAGATGCATATTTACACCATTTGGTATTTTTCTTCTACAGTCAACAATAATTGATATTTGATTACATGTCTTCCACATGTCTGCCTGGAACTTTGAAGCTAATATGTTATGTGAAATTATATTTAATGCTCTCTCTACTCTAGGGATTCTTGTGGCTGTCTGTCCACCCACTCCCACACATACACACTGCTCTGCCCTGACCCTGGGTGGTATTGGTCTGTGACTGTCCTTGGGTGTGTACCCGTACAGGTTTCTATCCCACTGGTCTGCTTTGTGTCATGTATGCCCTTTGGGGTTCCCTGTGTCAATCATTCTACACAGGTCTGCCTGTGAATAATATACAGTTATTTTGAACTTGCATTATTTGGAACATGCATGATATACATCATCATGTGGTGTTCTGTTCTACAGTCACAAAGAAATTATTTCTTACTACAGATATTTTCCACATGTCTGCCTCAGACGGTTAAACTACAGTAGTACTGCATTTCACTTCTGTGTGCACGGTTTTATAATACTCTATGTCCTGAGGAATAGAGTTATTTCTAAGATGCATATTTGCACCATTTGGTGTTCTGTTCTACCGTCACAAAGAAATTATATTTGAGAGATACATATTCTACCACATGTCTGCCTCGGACTGTGAAGGTCTAGTAGTATTGCATTTCACTTCTGTGTGCACTGTTCCATATTCCTCTACATCATGGGGAATGGAGTTATTTCTAAGATGCATATTTACACCATTTGGTATTTTTCTTCTACAGTCAACAAGAATTGATATTTGATTACATGTCTTCCACATGTCTGCCTGGAACTTTGAAACTAATATGTTATGTGAAATTATATTTAAAGCTCTCTCTACTCTAGGGATGCTTGTGGCTGTCTGTCCACCTACTCTCACACATACACACTGCTCTGCCCCTAACCCTGGGTAGTATAGCCTCTAGGGCTTCCATCCTGTAATATCTCACCACCTGATCTTCCCCTGGCACTGGGTGGTATACCTTCTAGCTATGGCTGGGACTCTTGTCCAGTCCTTGTCTCACCCCTACTGGACTGGTCTGCTGCCCTGAGCTGTGAATGCATGAACATGTCTTTATGTTCCATCCCTGTCCATTTCAACCCAACTGCACTTTTCTGGTGGTGCATGACCTGCTGTGTAGGAATTCCATCCTGTCCATTGACGCATTGGTCTGTGACTGTCCTTGGGTGTGTACCCGTACAGGATTCTATCCCACTGGTCTGCTTTGTGTCATGTGTGCCCTTTGGGGTTCCCTGTGTCAATCATTCTCCACAGGTCTGCCTGTGAATAATATACAGTTATTTTGAACTTGCATTATTTGGAACATGCATGATATACATCATCAGTTGGTGTTCTGTATTCCCACAGAATGGATACTTCATTATTCTTCTACTACATGCTTCTATTAATTCAAGCATGTAAAGAAAGTTTCTTTGTTTGATGAGCAAATTAAACTAGGCATCTCCAGTTAAGCAATATGGCTGTACCAGGGTTATGTTAATGGTCTATTAATCACCCCTATAGGGGAATCACAACGCGAGGTGTGAGGGAGTGCTACATGGCCCCTGACCATTACCATAACCCCTGGAAGTGCTTCTTATTGCTGTTATAATAAAAGAAGTGTGTTTTTTTTTTTAAATAGTGTTAAACCTTGCTCAGCATATAGATTGGGCTCTTCATGTCGTTAATCAAAGATTAACATAGGGCTGCTGAAGAATGTTTGCAACCAATCGAAAGCTGTATTTCTCAGACCCTTTTATAATAGGCTGTTATACATACCTGCTGCTTGAACTAAAATCGATTGTATTACTGGCACTTGTATGTACTGCTTATATCTAGCTGCAGAATTTCATCTTCTTTTTTTTAAACAAAAAATATTGTATGGTGCACACTGCATACAAAAGTAAAAACAGTGCATATATACAGAAGTAAAATATAACACTTCAGTCCAAACATTCGTGTAAAAAAAATGTTGGTATTTTTTTGTATTTCCAATATGTAATACATCATTTGGTGTGTTTGCACTACCACAAGTGATATCTTTCAAAAATAAAGAATGGTATTGTCACATGTGAGTTAATTTGTGATTTTATTGTCAGAGCTCTGAATTGTATTGTTTAAAATGGCATGTGACCTGTCAAGTCATGTGGCATAACACATAGCATTAGTGTAAATGACATCCTGCTTGAGTACTCTGCTTATTGTATCCTTGCTGGCACAGCGCTGAGGAAAAGTGTGATGTTTGCATTTAGGGGCCCCGAGCCACAAAATATTACTTGTGAGTAGGGCCCCAACATCCATTAATCTGGGCCTGGCCTTCAGTCACTAATCTAGGGTCCCTAGCACTAGCGTCAGGGCACTCAGGATCACTGTCAATCCCAAACCTCTGACAATGAGTCACCCCTCCCTCTTCGGAGTATCCCTCTGTAGCCGTGTGGTTACTTGCTACTGGGGAAAGTTCTACCCCTTTTCATTAGTCTCCCCACCTGGAGACACAGGCTGGGGAACCAGCCTCTCAGCTGTTTCCACAATGGTTTCTGTGGGGCTCGGGGAACTACAATTTTCCCTTGCCACTTGGCTATGGGTAACTGTACACACCATCCCCTGTTTTAGATTGTTGCCCAAGGTCACATCCACTGCTAAGGTTTTGGCTACAGCCACCTTTTGCACAGTTCCCCCCTGTTTCACCCCAGTCTAGGAAAAGAGTAGCCAGTGGCAATGCTTTCGCCTCACCAGTAAAGTCCTGTACAGTGATGTATTTATTGGGTATAAGCTGACCAGGCTCTATTAGATCTCCTTTTACCAAAGTTAAGGATGCCCCTGTGTCCCTTAACCCTTGCCTCTGTACACCATTCACCATGACTAGGTGCGTGTGTTCCCTCATGTTCCCTGCAGGGGGAGGGCCTCATACAACTGGTACAGGAACCCACAAGAGACAGGGCTATCCTAGATCTAGTACTGACTAACAGGGAAGGAATCACAGATCTCCAGGTAGAAGGTCACCTGGGGGGCCAGTGACCATCACATGGTATGGTTCAATTTGGCTACTACATCTAAATCATCCTATTCCAAGGTGAAAATATGGGACTTCAGAGGAGCTGATTTTGATAAGATGGCCAACAGAGTTAAGCTAGCCCTGGCAAAAAGAAACACAGGTGAGGGGGTACAGGCAAAGTGGGCAAGCATTAAGGATGCAATACTTGAAGCAACATCCCATTGTGTTAGACAGAAAAGGAAGTGCAAAAGAAGAAGAAACCACTTTGGTTCTCAAATACAGTAGCAGAAAAGGTCAGAGCCAAAAGGCTGGCCTTCAGGAAATATAAGGGAACACAGCGGATGAAGATAGGGAGGTATACCAAACTTCCTTAAGGGAAGCAGGGAAGGCAGTAAGGCAGGCAAAGGCCCAAACCGAGGAAACACTAGCACAAACAGTAAAAGAAGGAGACAAGACTTTCTATAGATACATTAGTGAAAGTCCAGAGGGGCATTGCCAAGCTTAATGGAGAAAAGGGGCATGTGGAGGAGGAGGACCCTGTAAAGGCATCTATCCTAAATAGATACTTTGCTCAGTATTTACTGAAGAGAAGGTAGGGCAGGGCCCACAGCTCAGCATCATGGACACAGGGGAGGGAGGTGAGCACTACTCCCTTCACAAAAGAAAGGGTCCCACAAGAGCTTGCTAAGGCTAAGGGTGGATAAGGCAATGGGACTTGATGGCACACATCCCAGGGTACTAAGGAGCTAAAGGTGGAACTAGCAGAGCCATTAGCAGAACTGTTTAGTGAGTCTCTGAGCACAGGAGAGGTCCCAGAAGAATGGAGAAGGGCTCATGTGATCCTGCTCTACAAGAGTGGTAACAGGAGGAGGCAGGGAACTACAGACCAGTCAGTCTTCCTCAGAAGGGCAAGATTATGGAGGCACTCCTTAAGGAAAGGATAGTGCAACACCTGAAATCCATAGGGGCACAGGATCCAAGACAGTGTGGGTTTACAAAGGAAGGTCCTATCAAACTAATCTCATAGATTTCTTTGACTGGGCAACCAGAGTGTGTACCAAGGGGTAGCAGTTGATGTCGCCTACCTTGACTTCAGCAAAGCTTTTAGACACTGTTCCAATACAGAAGATTGATAAATGCTGGTAGGCTCAGGGTGGGTCAGAAGTTTGTCAACTGGGTGGCAAACTGGTTGAGGGCAGAAAACAGAGTGGTTGTAAATGGTATACAGTCAGAAGAGATGCAATTACAAGTGGGGTACCTCAGGGATCAGTCCTGGGGCAGTCCTCTTCAACATCTTCATTAGTGACCTTGCAGATGGACTAGAGGGTAAGGCTTGTCTGTTTGCAGATGACACCAAGATCTGCAACAGAGTAGATGATCCAGATGGGGTTGGCAGAATGAGAAGAGATCTAGATAAACTAGTAAAATGGTCAGAAGAGTGGCAACTGGGATTTAATGCAAAGAAGTGCAAGGTCATGCACATAGGGAAGAGAAACCCTGAAGCCACCTATAGGCTGGGAGGGGAGTTGCTAGCAGTCACAAAGGAATGGAGGGATGGAAGGAAGATCCTGGGGATCACTGGGAAGGCAAGCCAGGAGGGTGAGCTGGATGTCATTATCCACCTAGGTACTAATGACCTGGCAAATGGGGAGACAAAGGAAGTTCAGGAAGAGTTTAGGAAACTAGGGAGGGGTCTCAAGCAAGTAGCTACTTCTGTCACTTTCTCAGAAGTACTACCTGTGAGAGGCAAGGGATAGCATAGGAGTGCATGCACCAGGAACTTTAACTCATGGTTGAAGAACTGGTGCTGTGAGGAAGGGTTTGGATTCATTGGTGACTGGGGGCCCACCTGAGGGATGGAGGTTTGTTCAAGCCTGATGGCCTGCATCCATCCTGGAGGGGAATCCAAGACTAATGATAAGTTTAAATGCTACATTGACAAGCATTTAAACTAGCAAAGGGGGTGGCAGGCCAGCAAGGAGGGTACCACTTGTTCACCCCCACAGCTAGCAGTGAACCAATGAACCAGGGAGTGGCTATCTCTGCAAAGCAGTGTGCAAAAGATGGAGATTAGTGCCCAAGAGGTGGATAGCAGAAAAGGGCAAAATTCAGCAGAAGGGCAGACAGCAAGGAGAACCAGGGATAAATGACAACCAAGGAAGGGCTGGAGTAGAACTGTGAAACAGTCTAGGGAGGTCAAATCATGGAAAGCCATGTGCAAATGCCAGGAGCCTTAGCAACAAGATGGAAGATCTGGAGGCTGTCATGGTGCAGTCAGACCTGGACATTGTGGCATCACTGAAACCTGGTGTAATGATAACCCGACTGGGAGATGGCCCATACCTGGCTACAACATATTCAGAAGAGACAGAGAAGGCAGGAAGGGAGGAGGAGTGGCACTGTATGTGAAAAATGACATAAGGGCCACAGAGATCCAGGAGGAACAAAATGGGGGTGAGATACTGTGGGTTAAGCTGGAAAGGAAAATGAGGACAGCCATCCGCACAGGTGTGGTCTATAGACCACCAGCACAGGAGGAAGAAACAGATAGGGAGCTGATGCTAGCCATCCAAAGGATGGCAGACAAGGGTGAGGTAGTACTGGTTGGAGACTTCAATATTCCAGACGTGGACTGGAGCATCCCAGCAGCAGCATCGACTAGGAGCAGATTTATCCTGGACTCCCTTCAGGGTGCCTTCCTCAAGCAACTGGTCATGGAACCAACTCAGCAGAAGGCAATACTGGACCTTGTGCTCACAAACAGGGACAGTGTGATGGGGTAACAGTGGGGAGCACCTGGGAACAGTGACCACCAGTCATTGTGGTTTGAAATCACAGAAAGAGCAGAACCAAACCACAAAAAACACGATCCTGGATTTTAGGGGGCAGACTTTGGGAAAATGGGGAGTTACTTGAAAGAGGCATTAAGGGAATGGGACAGGAATCAGGGGTTGAGGAACAGTGGGCAGTATTTAAAATGGGGATTATAAGAACAACAGAATTATGCATTAAGCAGGTTAGCAAGAGGAAAAAGGAAGAGGAGACCATTATGGTTTCTCCAAAGAGGTAGCAAAGAAAGTGAAAGCCAAAAGATTGCATTCAGGCAATACAAAAAGACACAGGCAGAAGGGGTAGGGAGAAGTACCCAGGAGAAGCAAAGGGAGGCAGGGAGGTCAGTAAGGAAGCCAAAGCTCAGACAGAAGAGCACATTGCAAAATCAGTGGGTAGAGGGGACAAAACCTTTTACAGGTACATAAGTGAAAAAAGAAAGACAAAGGGAGGGATAGTGAGACTGAAGGGGGAGGATGGGGACCACGTGGAGGATGACAACAGTAAAGCTGACATATTGAACAGGTATTTCTGCTCAGTCTTTACTGAGCAAGAGGAGGGTAATGGGTCTGAAGGGAGTACAAGGGTTGAGAATGGTACAGAAATGGACACAAGTCCCTTTACACGAGAAAGGGTCCTGAAGGAACTGGAAGTAATAAGAGTTGATAAAGCAATGGGGCCAGATAGGGTGCACCCCAGGGTCCTTAAAGAACTAAGAGAGGTGGTGGCTGAACCTCTGGCTATCCTGTTTAGCTGATCACTGGAAACAGGGGAGGTACCCAAAGACTGGAGGACAGCAGATGTAGTCCCCTTATACAAAAGTGGGAACAAAGAGGAAGCAGGAAACTACAGACCAGTCAGCCTCACCTCAGTAGTGGGGAAGATCATGGAAGCACTACTGAAGGAGAGATTGGTAGAACATCTGGTTGTCAATGGACTACAGGACCCAAGGCAGCATGGTTTCACCAGGAGGTCATGTCAGACCAACCTCGTGAATTTTTACTGGGTGACTAGGGAGGTGGATCAGGGAGGGCGGTGGACATGGCCTATCTGGACTTCAGCAAGGCCTTTGACACTGTGCCACATAGAAGACTATTACACAAACTGGGGAATATGGGTGTGGGCAGGACAGTAGTGTGGTGGTAGGTAACTGGCTGGGTGGCAGGACACAGAGGGTGGTGGTAAATGGCTGTCACCCCACAGAGGGAAGAGTGACCAGTGGGGTACCACAGGGATCAGTGCTGGGACCGGTCCTATTCAACATCTTCATCAGTGACATTGTGCAGGACCTAGAAGGCATAATTTCACTGTTCGCTGATGACACAAAGCTCTGTAACAGAGCAGACACACCAGAGGGTGTAGACAGAATGAGAAGCGACCTGCAGAAACTTGAAGAATGGTCAGGGGTTTGGCAGCTGAAATTCAATGCAAAGAAGTGCAAGATAATGCATATGGGGCACAAAAACCCTGGCACAATATATCAGTTGTGGGGTGAGGATATAGCATGCACCAAGCAGGAAAGGGATCTTGGGGTTATCATCTCTGATGACCTCAAGGTAGGGAAACAGTGTGACAAGGCAGCAGGTAAAGCAAATAGGATGATGGGATGTATAGGCAGGGGCATCACCAGCAGGAAAAAGGAGGTCATAATTCCGCTATACAAGACACTAGTGAGGCCCCACCTGGAGTACAGTGTACAGTTCTGGAGACCATACCTACATAAGGACATAGACAGGATAGAGAAGGTTCAGAGGAGGGCAACAAAGATGGTGCATGGATTGCATCACAAGTGCTATGAAGACAGGTTGAAGGAACTGAACATGTACTCCCTGGAGGAGAGAAGGGAGAGGATATGATAGAGACATACAAGTATCTTACAGGGAGGAACAGGGTGCAGGAAAACACTATTTTTAAGCGAAAAGATGTTCCAGGACTAGAGGGCATGGGATGAAGTTGGAGGGAGGACGATTCAGAGGAAACATGAGAAAGAATTTCTTCACAGAACAGGTGGTGGACAAGTGGAACACCCTGCCAGAGGAAGTGGTGGGGGCTGAAACAATCACGGGATTTAAAAATGCATGGGATAGACATAAAGGAATTCTGGAGGTCAGGGATAACCGGGCAACAGACTTCTAGGAAAACAAACTGAACTTACAAGCTCAAATGGGCAGACTGGGTGGGCCATAGGCCCTTATCTGCCGACACTGTCTATGTATCTATGTATCTAAGAAAAGACTTGGGCATCATCATCACTGATGACCTGAAATCATCCAAGCAGACCTCTAAAGCAGTAGTTAAGGCTAGGGGGTGTTAGGGTGTATTAGTAGGGGTATCACAAGTCGTAAGAGGGAGGTAATAATCCCTCTTTACAAGACACTGGTTAGGCCCCATCTGGAGTACTGCATGCAGTATTGGAGGCCACACCTTCACAAGGACATTAACCAAATTGAGGCAGTCCAGAGAAGGGCAACCAAAATGGTGCAGGGACTGCATCAGAAGACATATGAGGACAGACTAACAGAGTTCAATATGTATACCCTTGAGCAAAGGAGGGAGAGAGGTGATATGATCGAGGCATTCAAACACCTTAAGGGCATTAACAAGGTGAAAGAGTCTAACATGTTTAAATATAAGAAAAATAGCAGGACAAGAGGACACAGCATGAGATTAGAGGGGGGCCGATTAAGGGGGAATGTGAGGAAATTCTTTTTCACAGAAAGGGTGGTGGATGCATGGAATGGCTTACCTCAAGAAGTGGTGGCTATGAATACAGTGCAGGGCTTCAAACAGGCATGGGATAGGCATAAGGGAGCAATACAAATGAGTATGAATAGATAGACCACTGACAGAGCAAAGGCCGATGGCACATTTATAAGGTAGAAAAAGAAATGGGCAGACTGGATGGGCCTTGCGGTCCTTATCTGCCATCAACTTCTATGTTTCTATGTTTCTATGTTTCACTGGTATGCTCCCAGGGACACACAAACAACTCACTTCTTTTCTAGTACCATTATGCATATTATTGCTCATTCTTTTGGTACACCGTCTGGCAAAATGCCCAGTTTCTTTACCTAACCAACGTTCACTTCTCTTTTCAGAGAAATCTTTTCTCTGAAACCTGGGGCTAACTGGTTTTGGTGGAGGCAGTGGGGGTTTTAGCTGCCCTGAAGGTGGCGCTTTTCCCTTTCTGCACTGCCACGCCCGCCCCATTCACTCTCAGAGCAGGTCTGCTCTTGGCATAGCAGTCCGAGAGTTCAGCAGCCTCTTGTATTGTTTTGGGATCTCGGTCCTCCAGCCAGGTTTTCAGCTCTGCTGGGCATGCCCAATAAAACTGTTCTAACAAAATCACATTTTCAATTTTATCAACAGAGTTTGCCCCAATTCCTACCCACGAACATTTTAAAAACTGACGTTGTTTCGTGGCTAGCTCCTCGTAGCTCATGTCAGGGCTTCTCCTGAGCTTATGGAATTTAGCTCTGTATGATTCAGCAGTTAATTCAAATTTCTTTACTAGTGCAGCTTTTAGTTTGTTGTAATCATCACTATACACATTGTCCATTTGACCCAATGCATCCCGAGCTTTCCCGGTAAGTAGTGGGGCTAGCTGGAAGCTCCAGGACTCTCTAGAAATTTTAGCCTGAATACAAACTTTTTCAAAAGAATTTAAAAAGGCATCCATATCCTCCCCTCTTTAAATTCTGCTATCAATTTGGAGTTCAATTTGTAACCCAGTCCTGCAGTCCCAGTTAAATCCTAGCCACTTACCTGCTCTGGTGCCACTGGTTGGAGTCATAGCTTCTCCAGTTTGTGTTGCCTCTGGCGCTCCTGCTCCTCATGGTCAGTGTCTTGGCATTCTCACTCTCTTTTCTCCTCTGCAGCTCACTGGCACTCATGCTCCTTACGGTCTGCCTCCCGCTGTTCCCGCTCTGCCTCTTGGCATTCTCGCTCTGCCTCTCAGCATTCTCACTCTGCCTCGTGGCGTTCTTGCTCCCTCTTCTCCTCTGCAGCTCGCTGTTCATGCTTCTCTTCTCTTCTCTCTGGAACTCCAGCTCCATTCTGCACAACTCAATTTGCAGCCTGAGTACTTCAGGATCCAGGATACTGGTGACCTTTCCCTGCTGCTGTGGCCCTTCACTGGCACTGGCCCTATTGCTCTCCCCATCAGATCTGGACACTGCACTGGCCGCTAGCCCTGCCACACTCGAGGTCTGATCCTTTTCAGTCACGGTTTGTGACTCGGTGCTCTGGGTATCTGCTACCAGCAGAGCATTCACTAGGTTCTGTTTGCTGGCTTTGGCCTTGAACGGGACTCCTATGTCCCCACACAACTGCTTTAAGTAGTCTACAGTGTGCCTGCTGTAGTTGGAAGCCATCTTCCCTAACTACTGCTATTCTAACTTGCACTTTAGGAGAAAAAAAATTAAATGGGTAGGAACTTGACTGTACGCCAAGTAATATAGTTCTGCCTCCTTTTTTTAAAATTAAATCACTGCCTTTTTCTTTCTTTGCAATTGAGCTGACAGTCTCAAGCTGACACAATGAACAATAAAAGCTTGTAATACCAAAATTATGCACACCACTGCCAACCAATCTGTCACAAATCCTCTCAGCAGGTCAGCCCTCTACTCCCAAAGTGCCAACCTCCAAGCACAGTCTTGTGAACAGTTAACAGAAACAGGGTAACCCTCCTGTCTGTTTTGTGGGTTCAAATCAACCTTTGGTCTCAGTTCTGGAGAGATTCAAACTGTGAACCTCTTGCTAGTGTACCCAATGCACAGGCTCAGATAATTCTGTCTTCAGGGGCCAAACATCTTTGCCTACGGGCATCTAACCAGGTGTACAGAAATGAACCCTTAAAAACTCTAATAAAAGACCTCAGATTACTCTTACATTTTTCCAGTTTGGTATCACCATTCAAGTTTATGCATAGTGTCTGCTTTAACCATAATACTTCACTTGTTAAAGAAAAGAAATTCAAAGACAGATCAAGTAGGTTCTAAAAATAGAGTTTTACTAAAATAGATAAAAGTTTGTAAAACATAAAATATGGAACCATATATCACAAGAACCATACAAGCTTTTAAAATAACAAGGTTTTAACAGTGCAATTCCTACTACAGTACTTAGATTTTATCTCTCTCTACATGTATACTTGCTTAAAGTGCTCAAAGATGCTTCTGTGTCAGAATGTAGATAAAAGTGTCTCTGAGGGAAAACAGAATCTGTTTAAAAAAAATGTCTTTGCCAACCCCTTTGTGTGAAGTCACCTAACTCCTCCTATGTTTATGAAAAATCATACACCCAGGATATTTTATCATATTAGAAGGTAAGATCATTAAGGTTACATCAGCAGAAACTCCTTTCCCCATGTGACTTCCCCAATCAAGTCTGTAAATTTCCTTTCATCTATAAGCAGTATCCTCTCTCACACAGACATCAAAGCATTTAGGATTTCGCACCGGTGTGCCGTAACCTGGTTTCCTCCTCTAGTGTCATAAAATAGATATTGATTTCCCTCTTAGCAGTTAAAGCTATATTTAACTTAGAAAAATAGGAGATTCTTGATTAAGGCCTGTTCTAGTCTATAATTAGCTTCTGGCCTTCTAGGTAACACCTTGTATCTAAAACCTGTGTGTGTGTGTGTGTGTGTGTGTGAACTCAGATGCTGTCTCAGCATCTCTCATGAGAGACAGTCCATAACACATTTTTATATTACAAAAAATCATAATGTACTCAGGACTGGCTGTGCACGTGTCAGACCAGTGACTAGAGGTAGCTAAAGCATTTTAAAGAACAAGTGGGTCTGGTTTCCTTTCACAGACTGATCTGAGTTGATGTTCACAGTTGAAATTGTTCCATTTGTAATATTTGGAGTAGGATGGGTTTAATCCTACACAGTGTTCATTGCTCTGATAATTATTAGTCTCACCAGATACCCAGTAGTTAGAAGCAAAACAATGATATTTACAAATAAGAACTCTCAGAACGTGAGACAGAAGTCTAACACTCTCTGGTAGTTTGGCAACTAAATCTATGCATTCTGCACAGTCCTAAACACAGATTTAAGATTTTGAAATGGGCCCCCGTGGTGAGGGTGATAATTAAATTATACACAGCCAAATTGGTAAGGCCACAAATGAAGAGGCGGCACCCTCATGTATCTGTTTTTCTAGTGCTAAATATGATGCTGAATAGGTGAGAAATCTAAAGTTTATTTCTGGATTTGTGCAAACTATCTACTCCAGTATTGCAGGGATGAAACTAGCAATGCCTAACATAAACTTTTGAAGTTTTGACACTCACTTCACTGAAAACCCTATCCCCACTACACTGCTGCAATCACCAGAAAGTAACAGTCCTCCCATATATCCCCAGCCTTCACACCTCTGTACTCAGCTCTGTCTCCCCAAGTTAGCCATGCTCCCAGACTTCTTTTCTGAAAACTGACAAAAAGTAAATATTCATTGCCTCTGCTGTTTGCCCCATTTCACTCAATATTACCCCATCTCCAGTGATCATTGCTTGGCTTCCTGATTTCCTCAGTTCATGGTCCTGTGTTGAAGAGTGAAGATGTATCTGTGGTCTGGAGAAGATCATGGCATCAGACCCTTAATGGGTAAATAAGGGCTGAGGATGCGGGGGGGGTGAGATGGTGGGTGCGAAGTGGAAGGGTCAGGTGGGGGACTAACGGCACAACAGACAATGATGGACAGTTTTCTGTTTTACAGGTTTAAAAAAAGGCAACAAAATGAAGAGGGGCAGTTTTCTTAATTTCAGGTGATGACACTAGGGGATTGGGCACCTCCAGTGTCAGTGTTATGTTTATGGGGGGGGGATGTTGAGAGGGAGGGTCGGATGGCGGGTACTTAATGATAAAAAACCAAACTATGAGGGACATTGTTCAATGCCTTTATCAGTGACATTAGGGATGGCATTAAGGACAAAATGTGCCTATTCTCAGATGACACCAAGTTCTCTGGGAGAGTGGACACAGCTGAAGGGATACAGGACCTACAGGATGATCTGGAAAAGCTGGGGAGGTGGTCGGGGAATCTGGCAGCTTGGCTTCATGCCAAGAAATGAAAACTTATGCAAACTGAAGCCAAGAATCCCACGACAGAGTACTACCTGGATGGAATCCAGGTATCTGCATCAGAGGAGGAGAAGGACCTGGGAGTGATGATCATTAGTGACCTGAAGCACTCCACACAGAGCAAGAAAGCAGCAGCAAGGGCAAACAAGATGCTGGGATGCATAGATAGGGGGATCAGTAGTAGGAGAGAGGAGGTTATACTACACGTGTACAGGTCACTAGTGAGGCCACATCTAGACAATGGAGTTCAGTACTAGTGCCCACATCTCAAAAAGGACATTAACCATCTGGGCTACAAAGATGATAGCAGGTCAGCAGGGTAAGGCATATGAGGAGAGGTTGAGAGCACTTAACATGTACTCCCTGGAGGAAAGGAGAGAGAGGGGGGACATGATTGGGACTGTCAGGTACTTGAAAGGGATAAATAAGGTGGAAAAGGGGGTCTCTTTAAGCTGAGTGACAACCATAACATGAGGAGGCACAGTCTTAAGCTGGGTGGGAGGTTTAGGAGGGAGGTCAGGAAGCACTTCTTCAGAGAGATGGTGGTGGATTTTTGAAATGATCTGCCAGAAGATAGCGGAAAGCTTCAAGAGAGGCTGGGATAGGCATGGGGGAAATGAAGGATCATGGGTAGGGAGTTGGAGAGGAATGGGGAGAGGGGGCAGGGACAGCAGTTCAAGCTGTGGACCCTGCAATATGAGCAGACTAGATAGACCATATGGCCTTTTTCTGCTGGCTTCTTCATATGTTTGTATGCATGTTCGTATGACACTGGGGGATTAGGCACCCCCAGTGTTAGTGCTATGTTTGTTGGAGGGGGGTGCTCAGAGTGAGGGTTCAGGTGGGGGGAAGCAGTAACAGGGGCCCAGCTACAGACATCAAGGGACACTTTTCTTTATGACAGGCAGCATATAAATAAAATTAAACAAAGAAAACTACGAGAGGGTGAAACTGGGGGAATTGGGCCTTGCCAGTGTCAGTGTTATGTTGCAGAGGTGGTGGATGCTGAGAGGGAGGGCCGGGGGTCAGTTAAGGGGGGGCAGAAACAGACATCAACTGACATGTGGTCACGCTGGACTAGCCTCCGTTACTACGCTCTGTTACCTTGTTTTATTTTAGCCTTACATTTGCTTTATTTTTTGTTTAACTTTGTTTAACGTTATTTTCTTTTTAATTTGTGTATAGCTGTTTTAGTGTTTAGCGTTTATTTTTTCATGTTGCCAGTTTTCATTTTCTTTTATGCCCATTTGTGTCTTGGGCAGTGATCCCTGGCAGCATCTCCCCTGTGTTTTTGAGCAGAGAAGTGGAGAAGAGGAGTCTGTTCATCTATTGGAGTTCAGTTGCTTGCTGGAGCTGCAGTGCCTTTCTGTTGGTGTTTGGCCAGGAGATCAGCTGTTTCCTTGGAGTGGCGGTTGAGCCAACGAGAAGGAGCGCCCTTCATTCATTCAGCAGTCAGTTAGTGGCCTGGGAGTTGGAGGGTGGACTGTTTCCTCAAAGTTACTGGTCCCCCACTCCGAGGGATCAATTCTCTGAACCGGTTTATGGTGGATTGTTTTTCGGTGTACTTGGTTCTCGGTCCAAGGACATTTTTAATTTTGGACTTATGGCTTTATGAAGTTTCATTATGTTTGCGATTTTGGAGCTATCAGTCTCTACTCTGAACTAGTGGATATATCTTTTGGTGATGGATAAAGAAGAATTGGTCTGGGATACTGTACATTGTGTACATTGAACTAACGCTGGAATTCAGCTGAAGGGATTGCCTGTGGTGATTTGGAGTAGTATGAGTGGGGGCTGGTTCTTTGATCAGTGCCCCTCTTTTCTTTGCAATTCTTACATTTTAATTTTTGGTCCAGAAGCAGGGCCAAAATAGTGGTTTAGTTGTGTGGTGGCACTGCCCCGCCCCCTTTAGTCGTGCCTGGGTAATCTTGCGTGCCAACTGGGACCGAGCAGGAACTGTCTTACTTTTCCCAGGGAGCTGGGGCATAGTGAGGGGTTCCTAATTTATCCCTAGGTTGGTCCTTTTGGTGCAGCCTAGGGGTATTTGTAGCTGCAGGTCCTGGGGGCATAATTGGACCTGATAAGGCAGATTGGGGGGTGAGGTGGGGGAGCCCCACTCTCCACTGGCTCGACTTGTACATATTTTTGGCTCTTTCTGAAGACTTTCCGGCTTACTCTGGATATTTATTGTGACTGTGGATCCTTGCATATTGGAAAATTACTCATTTGAAGTTGATGGAATCGTTGCTGCTCTGGGTCATGAATTTAATATCTGGTTTTATTTATGTTGGATTATGTTATTATGTTATGTTATGGATTATTATGACTCCTCCTACTATTTGATGACTTTTTGCCCTGACTTTTACTTTGTTTTTGGTTTCCTGGTTGTAAGAGAACCAGGGTGCCTATATTTTACTTTATTTTATTATTTTGATTTTTGTTTATTTTAAACTTTTTATTGATTATTTTTCTTCCTTCCTGTGTGAGTGATGTGGGATGGGGGAATTTTATAATATTGTTTGTTTTAAATATCTTGTGAGAGGGGATTGTTTTATTATTTGTTTGTTATTTTCTCTTCCTGGGCTGTGAGAGGGCTGTGGGAGAGGGCAAACTTTCTTTGTGTGTTCATTTTTTCCCATGAGAGGGGATTATTTGATTGTTTTATTTTATTTTTATTCTTTTCTGGAGTCTAAATTCATCTTATAGTGGGAGGGGGTAGTTTATATGCTTTATCAAGGTAAGGATTGTTGCTTAAATTACTGTGGGGGCTTTTGTTTGTTCTGCAATATCGCCTTGTGATTTTGGTAACTTGGAGTTTTATGTACTTTCCCCATTGTTTTAATATTATTAGTGAAATGTGCCTGCCTGCCCCTCTTGTCCTGTGCTATTCGGCTTCCACTCTCCGTGCCCTTCGCCCTTTCTCCTCTTCCCACCTGCCGGCTTTTATCTAGCAGCGCTGTCGAGCTGTGGGGATTGCTCGCAGTGGGGAAAGTCGGGGTGGGTTGGGGGTCGCGGACAGTGGAGCCTGAATGAGTGGTGCTCTCCCATAGGGGTGATTAAGACCAGAAGATGCCCTGAGGCAAAATGGTATCTTGAACATGGTAATTCTGTTCTGGTTCCCATACCCAAGGGCACCTCCGTTTTAGGAGGGCAAGTAGCTGGGACAGCTCGCCAACCTCGTCCAACTTGGGCGCTGTTATCTAATGCCAGATCTGTCTGCAACAAGACTGGTCTCATCGCAGACTTTGTTGCTAGGGCAGATCTGGCTTGCAATACCGAGATCTGGTTGGATGGGAATTCTGCCCTTTTTCTAGAGGCAGCTGTTCCCACCGGGTACTCGGTTGTACATCGCCCAAGACTGGACCACGGGGGGGGGGTTATGGTTTGTTTCAAGACTGAATTGGGCCTAACTAGTGTACCAGTCGAGGAGGTCAGGTCATTTGAGTGTACCGTGGTAGCTTGTGTGGGGTGCAGGATAGCTCTCATTTATCGTCCACCAGGTGATGAGAAGCTGTTCCTGCAGGAAATAGCAGACTTCGCCATCGACATGGCTTTGGAGTCACCCAGACTGATGGTTCTGGGTGACTTTAATGCCTGGGTTGATGACGAATCCTCACTTTTTGGTCAACATTTCCTCCAGGTGATGACATCTCTGGGCTTCACACAGAATGTTTCCTCAGCTACCCATAAGGGCAGCCACTCTCTTGATCTGGTTTTCCTCCTGGGGATCAAGACCTCCAACTTAGTAGTAGAACCAGTCAGTTGGTCTGACCACTACACAGTTGGGTTCAATTTTTCGGCTCCCCTGGGTAGGTCGGCCCCTGTGGAGTTGGTCAGGTACCGCCCTTTGTGGGATATGGTTCTTGAAGACATGATGGCAGTAATTGACCTCTCATTGTTGGAGGAGACCAGCACAGATCCCAAGCAGTTGGTTGCGGCCTATAATGGGGCCGTATTCTCAGCCCTCGATCTGATTGCTCCTATCTGTGTTTGCCCCCTCCTGCATTGCCCTGGGGCCCCCTGGTTTGATGGGGCTCTTAGGGAGCTGCGGAGATTGTGGTGTAAGTTAGAGCATCATTGGAGGAAGACTGCCTCTGATGCCAGCCACCTTATTTCGTTAGAACATTACAAATTCTACCAAACAGAAATTTCCAATAACAAGAAAAAATTCCTGTCCAGGGAAATAGCTGTCACACGGAACCGACCAGCTCAACTCTTCAGAACTGTTGACAGGCTGTGCAACCCAGCCTGCCTGCAGTCCCGTCGAGTTTTTTCACAGAATGATTGTGATGAGATAGCTCACTTCTTTGTGAATAAGGTGGCTGACATCAGGCAGGAGTGCCACCAACTTCATTCTAAGGGGGTTGCTGTTGATCGGTGCTTCGTCGCAGTGCCCGGAATTTCCTGGAGTACCTCTGACCTGCTGGATTTCGTAGATATTATGCAGATTGTCCAGGAGATGCATCCTGCATGCTGTAGTTTAGACCCAGGCCCTACTTACCTAATTTTGGGTTGTAGCAATACTATCAGCCCAGTCTTAGCTCAGATTGTCTGGTGCTCTTTAGATTCGGGTGAGTTCCTTAGCTCCCTGAAGGAGGTGGTGGTGACCCCCCTTCTGAAGAAAGCTTATTTAGACCTGGCAAACCCAGCAAACTACAGGCCTATCACTAGCCTCCCTTTTGTGGGGAAGGTTATTGAGAAAGTCATGGCTGCTCAACTGGATAACCATTTAACCATCCATAATTTATACAAACCCTTCCAATCGGGTTTTCGTAAGAGGCATAGTACTGAGACCGCTCTGGTTTGGGTGCTCAATGATCTCTTGATGGTGAGAGATTGGAGACACTGTTCCATCTTGGTTCTCCTGGATTTATCATCAGCTTTTGATACCGTGGATCATGGGATTCTTCTCAAATGTCTGAGGTTCATCTGTGGGCTGTCTGGTACAGCCCTCAGATGGTTTTCATCTTTCCTCGCTGGTAGAACGCAGAGAGTTGTCTCGGGTTTATTTTCTTCCGGAGCTTTCTCTCTGCCCTTGTGGGGTACCTCAGGGTTTGGTGCTGTCTCCCATGTTATTCGCAGTATACATGCTGCCCCTCGGAGACATTTTAAGACGGTATGGGCTGAGGTTTCATTGCTATGCTGATGATACCCAGCTCTACCTGCCTTTTGTTCCCAACCAGGTTAGTGCAATCTCAGTACTGAACAGCTGCCTCATAGAAATCCAAGACTGGATGAACACCAGTGGTCTAAAGTTGAACCCAGGAAAGACTGAGGTTTTGGTTGTGGACCTGGGTCATAGGACAGAGGGGTTGAGGACTGGGCTCCCTTCCGGTTTAGTCCTGGGGGAGGCCCAGATTCTCACCTCTGAATGGACGTGTAACCTAGGGGTGGTGCTTGAAGATGGTCTGTCTCTTTGTCATCAGCTTTCAACAGTCATCAAGCTGGTCTTCTACCATCTTAGGAACATCACTAGGATTAGGCACCTTGTTCCGTCTAATGACCTACCTATCTTGGTCCATGCCTTTGTGACACAGTGCCTTGATTACGGAAACTCCCTTTACCTAGGGCTTTTTAGGGTTGATATCCACCTTCTGCAGCTAGTGCAGAACATGGTATCACGTTTGTAGACCGGGGTTTCTAGAAGATCTCATATCACCCCTGTGCTGCACGATCTGCACTGGCTGTCTATTCAGTGGCAGATCACCTTTAAGGTAGGTCTTTTGACCTACAAAGCCCTACATGGTTTGGGTCCTGATTACTTGAATGAGCTCCTGATTCCTTACACCCCTCTATGACAACTCTGCTCAGCTGACGAGGGGTTGCTGGAGATTCTGAGGATCAATCTAAAGGCATCTGGTGTGCATGCCTTTGGATTTGTGGCACCGACCCTCTGGAATTCTCTGCCCTGTCAGCTTCAGGAGTGCAGGACAGTGGGGAGTTTCAAGCAGGCACTTAAGACTTTTTTATGGGGGAAAGCTTTTCCAGTATTTTCCTGATTTTACCTTGTATTTATTATGTTTTGTTTTATGTGCACTATACAGTGCTTTGGAATTTTGAAAGGCGCTCAACAAATGTTATTATTTATTATATTATTATTATATTATTATTATTATTATAAAGACAAGCCGCTCAGCTGTTTGCTGATGGCTTCATGCAAATCAAAGGACTGAAGCCCTCTACGATTGGAGTGGCTCAGTCCTTTGAAATACACAAAGTTTCTGCCCAGCAGACAGAGAGTGATGTCAGGACCACAGCCCATTGTCATTGGTGTATACTGCTGAGCCCTTGCTTTTGTGAACTGCAGTGGGCTCAGCAGTGACCCCCCCCCCCAAATCCCTATCACTGCCACAAAACATTGGGTGTGCAAACACAGCCAACGTAAAAATTGTATACATAACAGCAAGACACTGGCAAATTGAAATTGTACAAATAGCATATAGGTACAAAGAAGTTTTAGTTACCAACAGTAAGCTTCACAGTAAATTATAAAGGACAACAACTGGTAAAGAATACACTCAATGATCAGTAAATACATTGATTTTCAGACAGTCAATAGTACATACAGTACAGTGATCCATCAGTGAACAATATACCATACACCAACTTGATGAAGTAAGAGCTTTTAACTCAAAGGTTGTAATTCCAATTATTCAATAAATAAAAAAATAAATAAATCTATGTGTAAGGAAAGATCAACAATAGCAACTGATTGGCAGCATTCTAATAAATCACACTTTAAGCCCCAACATAAACCTTTCTAAAGAGTTGGTATTAAGTTTTCAGGAAGGGAGTTCCAATAATAAGGGGCAGAGTATGCAAAGGATCTTTTTTCAGTGTTAGTACATGCCCTGGGGATTTCAAGTAGATTGGCATTTGAGGAACATAGAGTATGCCTTACAGGCTTTTGCAAATGACACCAAACTTTGCAATAGGGTGGACACTCCAGAAGGGATGGAGAGAATGTGCAGAGACCTGAGAGAACTCGAAGTCATCAAGTGTATGGCAGCTGGGTTTCAAAAAAAGTGCAAAATCATGCACCTGGTCACAGAAATCCAGAGGCAGAGTGTGAAATGGGGGAAGAGGTACTGACAGTCACCAAACAGGAAAGGGACTTTGGAGTAATCCAATATAATGACCTCAATGTGGTGAGGCAGTGCAACACATCAGCAGGTAGGGCCAGTGGGATATTGGGGTGCATAGGGAGGGGTATATCACCAGCAGAAGAAGGGAGGTGGTATTACCACTTTATAGATCATCGGTGAGACCCTCCTCCCCCAGAGTATTGTGTCCAGTTCTGGAGACCACATCTCTGAAAGGAAATAGGGTGGGGGCTGTCCAGAGGAATACAACTAAAATGGTGCAAGGGGGGCTGCATCAGAAGTCATATGAGGAGAGACTGAGGGACATCAATATGTACACACTGGAAGAGAGGAGGAGGAAGGAGGCATGATAGAGACAGTTAAATACCTCATGGGGTTGAAGTGGGTATAGCAGGGGATTATCTTTCAGAGGAGAAGGTGCATGAGAAGAAGGGGGCATGCAGTGAAGCTGGAAAGGTGAAAATTTAGGAGGGATGTGAGAAAGTACTTCACTGAAAGAATGGTAGTTTACTCATCTGGTAAAGGTGATTGTGGGGGTATAGATCTCTGAGGCACTCCACGTTCATGACATCATGGGTTGTGTACACCTGATAGGTTGCTTGATGCACTTGTAATTTGAAACAAGTCGTTCCCCCTTCTCCAAGGGTCAGCCTACCTCTGGTCAGTTCGATGTATTCCAAACTGTGTTTCTGTAACATAAACTGTTAGTACCTAATTTCACAGTATATCATTAAACACAAGTTAAGTAGTGATGTTCCAGTCATAGACGGTTTTATTTTAGTACTAGTCAATCTTATTGTATACATATATATATATACACACACACACATATATGGCTATGTGATGTCCTAGTTCTAGTCTGACACCTGATTAGATAATTGGTAATAATTCAGTGATACATAAAAAACTTTTAGGCAGTACTTCTTCTGATAAATTTACACGTCTGTCTGGGTGGGCTGTGGAGTGCCTCAGAGATCTATACCCCCACAATCACCTTTACGAGGTGAGTAAACTACCATTGTGGGGGATAATCTCTGAGGCACTGCACAATTATGACATCATGAGTTATTAAAAAGCAGTGTTTGCTTGTTCGGAAGGGTTAGACGCATTATCTGTCTCTGTGATAGTTTTGGCTCTGTATAGTACTGCCTTTACAAAGTTTGTTTTGTCTTCTTGTGACACATCCATTTGATAGTGTCTAGTAAAGGTGTGTATTAAGGACCATGTGACTGCTGCACATATTTCCTCTGCCGTGGCCATGTTCTTCTCCACCCATGAAGTGGCTATAGCTCATGCGGAATGGGCTTTTGTGTCCTTTGGTGCAATGATGTTGTTCACCTTGTATGCCTCCTTGATGGCTGTTTTAAGGTATGTGGCAATAGTCGATTTTGATGCTGGCAAGCCTTTTTGTTTTCCTTGAGGTACGATGAACAGTCTGTCCGTGTTCTGGGATTTCCTTGATTCTTGCCACGTATGTCAATATTATTCTTTTCATCCCCAGTAGTTGCAGTTGTGGCTGATCTCTGACGTTCTCCAGGGGTAGTTCAGCTGGAATTTCTATTGACTGGTTTAGATGGAATGTTGATGCTATTTTTGGTCGGAAGGAAGGTATCATTCTGAAGGATATTCTGTCATTGTAGAATGTCAGGTAAGGTGGTGTGCATGATAGTGCTTGTAGTTCCCCTACCCTTCTGGCCAATGCGATGGCCATTAGGAATACTGTT
The DNA here is from genome assembly GCA_016271365.2 of Neoceratodus forsteri. Taxonomy (NCBI): domain Eukaryota; kingdom Metazoa; phylum Chordata; order Ceratodontiformes; family Ceratodontidae; genus Neoceratodus; species Neoceratodus forsteri. Next base: position 823,467,193 of record CM057455.1, on the reverse strand, counting down.
TTTAGTTGCATACATTTCAGTGGCACTGTTTCTAGTGGCTTGAAGGGCATGTTCATCATAGCTTGCAGCACCAGAGTCAGATCCCATGGTGCTACTATGTCTTTGAGTTGTGGCCTAATGTTAGTGGCTGCATTCAGGAATTGAATTTTGTCCTGATGTGCCCCTGGTGTAGTGCCTTGCACCTGTCCTCTTACAGCCCCTATTGCTGCCACTTGCACCCTTAAGGAAGCTGGTGACAGACTGAGGTGTAGACCCTCTTGTAGAAAGAGGAGGATGTGTGGTACAGTGCACCTGTGAGCGTCAATGCTGTGGTGGGTGCACCATTTGTTGAATATGTTCCACTGCCTTTGATATGCTGCATTGGTGGATGACTGTCTTGACATGACAGTGGTCTTCATTACCGTAGGGTGGTAGCATACTCTTAGCAGTCTCTCCCTTTCAGGAGCCAGGCCGTGAGTTGCAATTGCTGTGGATTGGGGTGCAATATTGGCCCCTGACAGAGGAGGTCTGGTCTGTGTGGGAGTCTCCAGGGGTCATTGAGAGACATGGATATGATTGTCACAAACCACGCTCTCCATGGCCAATAGGGAGTGATGAGGATGACTCTGGATCTGGACTTGTGTATTTTCCACAGGACTTGAGTGATCAGTGATAGTGGTGGGACAATGTAAGCTGTGTGGAATGTTCAACTGGCCATTAGGGTGTCCACCTCCATCGCTCTGCTGTCCTTGTACCATGACCAGAATTTTTGGCATTGCTTGTTCTGGCTTGATGCCATGAGGTCCTGTTCTATTGGTCCCCATCTCTTGTTGATTTATTGGAAAACAGGGAGTGCAGATGCCATTCCCTTGGGTATATTTGTTGATGGCTTAACCAGTCTGCTGTGGTGTTTAAAGTACCTGTTAGATGTACTGCAGTAAAGGACTTCAGGTTCTTTTGTGCCCATGGTATGAGTTTAGCAGATTCTGCCATCATTGCCTGGCTCTTTGTTCCCCCTTGTTTGTTTATATAAGACACTGTTACCTGGTTGTCTGATTTTATTCTGACTTGCCTTCCATTTATGTGTCTTGAGAAGTGTAGTAGTGTGAGGAAGACTGCTTTCATCTCTAGCACATTTATGGATAGTTTTTTCTCTGCAAGGGACCATGTACCTTGTGCAGTCTGTGTTCTTATGACTGCCCCCATCCCAACATGCTTGCATCTGTTTCTAATATTGCCTCTGGTTGGGCATCTAGGGGCATGCCCTTTGTCAGTTTGTGTATGTTTGTCCACCAGGATAGACTTGCTTTTACCCTAGGTGGTAAGGTAACCCTTGTTGCTAGATTGATATTGTACGTAGGGTCTTGTTGAATTAAGAATGTCATGAGGTGCCTCATGTGCCACCTTGCCCAGGGGATGGTGTCTATAGTAGATAACATTAGTCCCAATGCTTGTGATATGAGAAGTAATGTAGGTTCCTTTGACTTTTGTAATTGATTTGTAAGACATCACCTGGTTGTGTGATGGGAATACTAGTCCTGCTTCTGTATCTATGATTGTGCCTGGATGCTTTACAGACTAACTGGGTGCCAGGCAGCTTTTGTCTTGGTTATTACCCAGCTGGGTGACTGCGGGCAGTGTACAACTCTGTGTGTCTCCCCTGATTGACTGTTGGTGTGACCTTGTCCTGATCAACCAGTCGTCCAGGTAGGGTATGACATGTATGCCTTGTTCCCTTAGTTTTTTGGCCAGCACGATGGTGACCTTCGTAAACACTCTGGGTGCTGAAGCAAGGCCAAAGGGCAGCACTTGGTACTGGTAATGTGAAATCTTAGGTATTTGAAGTGGCTCGGTCTGATCGGTATGTGCAGATAGGCATCCTTTAGGCCTATGGATGTGAGGAAATCCCCCTGGTCTGATTGCCTAAGCACAGATCTGATTATCTCCATTTTGAATGGTGTGTATCGTATCGATTTGTTTAGGTACTTTAGGTCTAGCACTGAGCAGATGTTTCCTGTTTTTGGGGACCATGAAGAATATGGAGTATATTCCCTGTCCTCGTTCTTTGGCTGGTACTGGTGCTATGGCCTTGTTCCTGCATAGTTCTTGTATTACTTTCATCACTTGTTGTGGTGTTATCTTGTGTGGTGAAATGGGTGATTTCACTAGTCGACTGTGATTTGATATGTGTTCGAATTCTATGGCTTTTCCCACTCTAATTATTTCTAGCACCCACCTGTCTGTAGTGGATTTTTGCCAGGCCTGTGTGACTAGCAGGAGTCTTGCACTGACTGGCGGTGTGTGGGATAGCATGCAATAGTGATAGTCATTGTCTAGAGTAAGGTCTTCATGTGTTGTGGCTGCCTCTACCTCTTGGGGCTGAGGCCCTGCCATGGGAGTTGTTATTCTGATATGGTGGGGCATAATGTCTGTATCCTGAGCTTCTGTAAGTCGTGTTCCCCCTCCTTTTGTCTCAAAGGGGACTGACAGCAAAATCTGTGTCTAGAGGGTAGTTAAGAGTGCCTAGCATTGTTCTTGGAGAGTGCTTTGCCCTCCTCTTTTTCTTTGAGGTACTTTTCTAGTCCCTCCCCAAACAGCGGGTTCCCTTTGAAAGGAAGTTTCTGTAGGGTGGCCTTGGATTCCCCGTCTGCATTCCATAGCTTCATCCATAGAGCCCATCAAGCTCTGTTAGTCAGTATAGATGATCTGGCATTGATCCTTAAGGAGTCGACTGCCAGGTATTTAGTGGACAGTATGGCATTGTCAATTAGTTCTGCCTCTGTAGATTTGTGTGGCCATATTTTAATAACCTCTTGCAGCCATGTGAGTTGTGCTCATGTGGCGTAAATAGCAGTTGATGTGTCTCTCATTCTTAGTCCGGCTAATTCTGCATTCTTTATCAGTAGGTCTTCCTACTTTTGATCTATAGGGTCTTTAAGACCCAAAGTGGATTCTGTTGGTAGAACTGTTTTCTTGTTGACGGACGCTATTTGGGGATCTACTGTTGGAGGCCTACACCATAGAGTGAGTTTGTCAGCTTCTAATGGGTACATTTTGTCCCAGGATCTGTAGTCTGGTATGCGTGCTGGTTCCGTGGAACCCCACTCCTTCAGCACCGGCTCTCCTATGGCTTCGCATATGGGAAAGAAGTCCGCTTGTTTTGACTGTGGTTGAAGTGATGGTATTAGTTTTAATGTGGGTGCTGGTACTGGGGTATCAAATCCCATGGTAGCCATTATGTTTCTGACCAGTGTTGGAATTTGGTCAGGGAAACACCACTTGGCTGTGTGGGTCTACAGTTCTATCTCAGCTCGCTCTCCTCATCTGACATCTGTTCTGTGTCGTTATTGTTGGTGAGTCTGTCTTCATTTCCTGCCCCAGCTGGTCTGTTTCTGGGTACAGTGGCCCTCTTTTTTGAGGGTGGAGGATTGGAGAAGTGCAGTGCTGATAGCTCACTGAGCTTTGTTAGCATTGCAGCTAGCGCTTCTTGTTGCACCTGCATTAGCCGATTGTTTTGCATCATTATAGAGTTGGGATCCATACATTGGTCCTCATTATGTTTGCCCTTGCTTGTGGGGATATTTGCTAGCCCACTGGATTATTTCTGGGGCTCATCAACATCATTCATGTTGGTGTTATCCTTCACACATGAGGCACATAGTTTACCCAGCTGTTGAAGTGGAATGGGGACATTACACTGTCTGCAGCTTTTAGTCTTGGGCATCTTGATCTGTGGAGAATATAGCACAGATCAGACATGTGGCAGGTAGCATAAGTTGTATTAAATGACAGTGATGAAAATATCTGTGTCTTTCACTAGAATTGTTTGAAATCAATAATGGTTGAGTTTTGTTAGATACCGTGCCCAAAATGAAATGAGCTACTGTGCCTTTAAGATATGATCCCTCCTGAGTGGACCAGTTACTGACCCTTTAAATTGTTAGAGAAGGGGACAGACAATCAGTTCTGGTGTGGGCATAGACAGTCTAATTATGCACCAGAATTAGTCCTCTTGTTTATTCTTGGCCATGGTGCACAGCGTGATAATTTTTTGCTGTGTGGGAGACATGGAGATATAGCTAGAGCAGTGGCTCACTTTTTTAAATCATGGGGGCTTAAAGAGTTTAAAATGGAAACCTCCAGATTTTGCAATGGTGTAGACCCCAGAGCAGCCATCGGCAGTCAAAATCGTGGACCGCAATTCATGGCAGTCGCAGTTAGTTGCAATTGCCTTGAATTGCAGCCATAATTCTGGGAAGTCATATTTATCAAAAGTCGGACTCCAGCTGGATTGCTTGCCTGACAGTGTCCTGCCCCCAGAGTAATCTCAGAGGCTCCACAGCAGCACAATTTGCTTTTTTTTTTTAATTATTTACACTGTTACATCTTGCCATTTCAAACTTTGGTGGAGAAACTCAACCACCAACCAAATGTGTCCCTGGCTCCTCAGCTTGAAAACTCATCCAATGAGAGAGAGGGAGGAGGAGCCAGGATTGCACAGCCTGCAATACAAGGAATTAATCCGATGCAGTCTGCAACTCTGCACTCGCCACTCGGTTCATTCATTCATGTGAGCAGTAGGAAAGAAGGATGAATTTCTGGCGCCAAGGAGGAGGAGGAGTAAGAGAGGAGCGAGCACTAAGCGAGACATGGATGGCCACCTGACACATTTTCTTTTCAGTAGTGTTAGATGGTGAGTCAGTCAGTTGATTGGTCTGTCCTTTCAGGGCTGCTGGTGTGAGGAGGGAGGAAAAAGACTAGTAGCTAACTTGCCCTCCCATGTAAACTGCTGAAGAACTGGCGTTTCGAGTCTGTCAGAGCTGCTGGCATGCCATGAGGAGGAGGTGGGGCCCATTGTGATGCTGGGAAGGGATGGGAAGGGCAGAGGGGAGAGGCCATGATAAAAAGGGTGGCCAAAGTGCACCTCTGGCAGCACAGCCAGTGATCAGTAAAATGAGAAATGGGAATGGTGAGGGTTGTGAAGAAGCAGCAGACCAAACTTCCAAAGTGCGGGGGGGTAACGATATCAAAATCCCCCCCAAAAAGTTAAATAAAATGGCAGAGATTGCTACTGAATTTTTTCTGTAGAGAAAGAACTTTGGCTACCCAGGTGAGTGAGAGAGAGAGAGAGAGAGATTGACTGAGACTGTACCATTTCACTAAAGTCGGGTGTAAGCTGCCAGTGCATGCCTGCTGCTTTCTTGTTACAGTCTGGGTTCTGCTAATTGATTTTTAAAATATGAAGGGGATATTGTTGTTTTGTGGTTTTTTTATGGTTCTGGATGCCTATTCTGCCATAAGCAAAAGGCATGCAGAGTTGCAAATAGAAAGCTGTTTCCTTAAGCCACTACATACAAGGAGCAAAAATAGAAAAGCTCCTGTAATGTTTGTCCTTGTGAGTACGATGCACTGCATTAGGTTTATGGTACACAAGCTGGTAAAGGTGATTTTTCTGATGTAGGCTGATAACTTAAAATATTCTGTGTGGCTGAGTTAGAAAGTTAACCATACCATGATGTCAGCTGTCATCACAAACAAACCAATTAATATGCTACTGCAAAGTGCAAACAGTGGAAAAATGGTGGACATTAACAAGGGGAATTAGGATGTTGGGGAGCAAGGCAGCAGTGGATAGACCATGGTTAGTGAATACAGTAAACACAAATCCTGCTTGATGAGTACTCTAAATGTGTTGGCATCGAAGGCAGTAATGTGGTTCCAATTCCAAGAGGTTTTCATTACACTTACCAGTGCAAAATACTGTCAAATGCACTGTTGAATGTGTCTGCTTATACAGTTTATCTTGGACTAGTACTGCAGTATGGTGTATATGTTTGCATGTAAACTAGGCCAGCATATGCACTGCAGATAGACTGGTTGTCAGGTTTTAAACATTTGGGGACAGCATTAGTTATATGATTATCATCAATAATATTTCCTGAAGTAAAGATGTTTGCAATTGACCCCTGTGCACTTTATTTCTAGTTTTGAACAAGTCTGGCCACTGTTATTGATTTTTTTAATTTTTAAGTGTGTCATGTTCCCCTCTCTGTGGAGCTGAAATGGCAGCCATCATTTGGGGGGGAGGGCAGGACAGAGATCTGATGCCAATTTTGTATGTTCATATGTATGTTTGTATGTATGTTTGTTTGTAACAGCAGCTTGTCTGAGTAGGAAGAGATAACCATAAACAAAAACACTGTGGGGTGGAGAAAGAAAAACTGATATTTGTGGACTGAAAACTGTGGCTTAAATGTGTGCAACCCTCACCCCAGCCAACAGCAGCATCTTGTAACCAGGACTCCCCTAACTTGTACTCAGACAAGGCAACAAACCACAAGCTGGCAAAAAATAAGTATCACCTCTGGCATTGGAGTAAATACTTGGCACGGCATCTAAGAGGTCAGGGGGTTAGAGTGCAAAATAACATTTATATTTATTCTTGAGTTCTGGGAGAGATGTGCCATGGCTATGCTGTGTCTCCTATCTGAGGGGGCCCCATGAACATTTTACATGGACTCAAAGATGGTATGTCCAATACCAGAAAATTGGGGTTATATCATATGACTTCATTTCTACACGTGGTAGGCAGAAACTGGGTGGTTCCCCCAAGTTTGGATACTGTCATTACAGGACACAGAACTTTGCATCAAAAACACTTTGCTTTCTCCAAACAGGGAGTATTGGCATTTCACACATCAGTCAATCTTTATTTTATCAGGTGAAGCACCACTGAGTGAACTCATTTACAAAGTGGACCTGGGCAGCGAAAAACAATGCTGGTACAATACAACACAAATATTATAAAGCCATGATGGTATAAACAAAAACGTAATGCAGCACAGGTTATACAGTATGGATGCAAAATTATATATGAAATACATACATATATAAATAGGGCATGAAGTGTGCAATGGCATCAGAATACATATACATATATATTTCCCAAAGCCATAATGTGCAATCAACAAAAGGAAAGCGTGATGTGTATAGGTTAAGAACAGAAGGGAAAAGTACATGGGTAAAAGCCCCAAACAGCAGAGGGCCAAGTAAGATAGAAAGTAAAATTCTGGGATGGTTGGATGAAGCCTTTTAAGGTTTTATGAAACAGATAGGCAAGAATGCCTGCTCTGGGTAGCTGGACACATCTACTTCTCTACAGAACGAGATGCCCATCCCTCTGTCTAGGGATCTCTAGACTTTCTTTTCTCCAAGTGCCTATTATGTGAGGGTTGCCACACACTTCAAATTCAAAATCCACCTGATGAGATGGGCTATGTTAACACATGTGGAGCAAATTGTGCCATTCAGGTATCCAGTTAGCCCTGACCTGGGCTCCTGGTGAGGGTCTGCCCACCTTGCCCCAAGCCAGCCTCTGCCATTCCTTCCAGGACACACATTGACTCCTTCAACCCCACCTGGATTCCTAAAGGCCTCCACACTGAGAAAAATACATTTACATTCAGCACATATTTGTGGTAACACTGGGGTCCTGAGTGGCATAATCTAGCCTTGTCTTGGGCATATACACCACCAGGCGACTCCCTTAGAACATGGCCGTATAACTGTACTCATGGTTTGTTTGTCCCTCTGTAACAGATATCAGGACTGAATGAAGAAAAACCTTTTCTTCCCTCAAATCCATAGCTTTTTGTCATAAACTCTGTCAGTTCCTGCTCTGGGCAGCTGGTTAATCTTCTAGTCCCTCAGGGGATTGCCCCTTGGACCTACTGATTTCTCAGTCCCATTTTACTTTCACAAAATAATTACCCAATGGGGTCCCGTTGACACAGGTCTCCACCACTTCCTGTAGAAAGGCTATTATACAATGGCAAGAAAGAATCCTGGTCTCTGATTGGTCAGTTTGGGGCTGGACCTGTGTCGTTATCCCAGCACAATGCCACAGGTCTAGTCTCAGCACAGTGAACCAATATGGAGCATGCACAGCATGATCACCAACATGATGATCTCTTGTTTGCATCTTCTCTTGAGAAACAAAAATATTTTTCCACACTAACAAAAACATTCTTTAAAATTATTTTTTTGTTTTATATATAACAACAAGCCATTGTATAATAGGAATAATGCACTCCAGGGTGTGTGTCATTTGAGATAACGCCATGCCTGGGGCATTGGACGCACTCGGTCTGCGGGCTCATGCCCAACCCCCCCCAGGCGTGGCGTTATCCCAACACGACACACACCCTGTCATGCTTTATTCCTTTATTGTCTCACTCTCTAGGGTGTGAAAAATTACCAGAGGTCCTTCACCCAACCTAAGGGAAGCAGGCAGGCACCACTGAACTCAGAGCTCCACTCTGAACACTATACACTGACCAACTGATCCCAAGATTCTAAACTCCCTCCCCAGCTGGCAAAGGGTTATGCTGTAGCAAGAGTTCTAATTGACACCCCTTATTGTCTACCTAGCCTAGCTAAGTAAACAATGAGCCATGTGCAGGGAGGGGATTTCTAAAAAATCACCTACAAGCTGCCCAGATACCCTACCAGGTCTAATACTGATGGGATTCTAGTAACCCCAGGGGACTGGGTGGTTATATGTGTTTCAGCTAAGGTATTGTTTTTTTTATTGTTCTTTACCCTGGTATTTTGTTTGCAATGAGATCTTGGTTCTCAGCCAGTTTCACAGCACAGAGAAGGGCGGGCTTTGCTCTGGGTCTGTGGTGCATGCAGTTGTAATAGGGCCCACATAGTGAGGGGACCCATGGGGATGTGGGCAACATCACCTGAATACTGTATTATCCAGAGTGGACCAATTGCTTCTGTAAGATGTTCAGTTTTGAGAGAAGAATGGCGGAAGTTGAAAAAATTAGTTGAATTTTCTTTATTTAGTTACAGTCATAAATTTTAAACTGGTTGAAAAAATAAGTCACAATGTGTTGTAAGTCAGTCATAATTGGTTTTTCAACTAACTCCGGGGTCTACGATAGTGAGATTTAGTTTCTCAGTCTCCAACTAAGATGGCACCCGAAATCCTGCGAGTGCAGGGAGCCAATGAGCGATCTGCTCCCACACTGAATAGGATTTTCCAACAGGAAGAGACGAGCACAGCATGAGCGAGCTGGAGAGGGACATCTACGGACCTGGGGCCATAAAATAACATGGACTCAGACTCCATATTGGTCCATAGAGGAACAGTCATCTCATTGTGATCTAGAGAGATGGGGGGAAGTTAGCAATTGATCTCCTGATGGAGTTAGAGAACTGGGCAGTCATGAAGGAATGTGCTGCCTATTTTGGGGGTAACAGAGGCTAAGCGCAATTGTGTGGAAATCAGTGAGTGATTTGGTGTAGGGTAGATAGTGGCTCAATGCGGTCACCACTGGCAGGGGTAACCAGTTGCACGCTATCTGGGTAGGGCCCTCGTAGGTCCCAGAAGGTGAATCACAGTTCTTCTGCTGCTGATGTTACTGGGAAGGATGAACAGCAGAGAATACCCAACATTCATTTTTCACTACTGTGGGCGTTGCAGCTCCTGGGACCACTATCAGGGGTGTCCAGGTAGTTTAGCCCTGTGATACTAAGCCTGTTGATTGCACATATACATAAGATTATACACAGATATCTGCAGCTCCTAGTACTGCTAGCAGGGTGTCTAGACAGCTGCCATTTCTGTTCCTTATTGCTACAATTAAGTATTTGGGCATCCTGAAACTGACGTACATATAGACGCATTTTCAAAGGATAGTATTCTAAGCCAAGTTATTTCATGCACTGTGAATTGGTACTAGGTCTCTGTTAATTATGATTGCCCCTGTATCCTGTAAGGCATTTTTTATTACCTTGATAGTAGATTTCTCTATTTAAGATATTATGAAGCTGTAGGGTATGCTGCAGTCTTGATCTGATGCACATTTAGAACTGACCAGAGGTAGACTGACCCTCGGAGAAGGGGGAAGGACTTGTTTCAAATTACACGTGCATCAAGCAACCTATCAGGTGTACACAACCCATGATGTCATCAATGTGGAGTGCTTCAGAGATTATCCTCCACAATGGTGGTTGTCTGGAACAGTCTTCCAGCAGAGGTACTGGGGATAAAAAAGTGGTGGGCATCATTCATAGGACAGGCACGAGGAAATCTTGCTTGGGAAGCTGGGGGGGGGTTAGGTAAGGTCTGTGGTGACAATAGAAACAGGAACAAATGGGCAGACTAGGTGGGCCAAGCAATCCCTATCTACTAACAAATTCTATGTTTCTGTGACAGTTATAAATCAGCTTTGCACTGCTGGGCTATTCAGTCGTAGGCAGGACACAAATGTGTGATGGGGGGGGTGTGAGTACCTTTTTAAACTACTCAGAGTATTAATACTCGGTGCCCCAGAATACTCGTAACTCAGTACTTGTTATTTAGTGGAAAAAATGAATTCTTTCCAAGTGTTCATGAATAGTCTCATAGCAAGCCATCTCCCTTCACATCCTAGTTATTTCCCGACCTCGACCACCCTTCCTCATTCCCTCTGGCTCTGTTTTTGGAAAAACTTTCCAGCTTCTTGCACAGCTATAAGAGCTGATTACACCTTTTAATACATGCCCCCTTCCAAACAAACTCAAGACTCCTAAACTCCCCCTTAGTGTTTTCATAGTTGCCCCCCCAGACCCAGATCAATAATTTCAGAAGGAGTAATAGTAGCTAGCTCAGTCACATCCTTTGGCAGCGCTCCCACTCCATTGAATAGTACAGAAGTGCACAGGCAAGAATGAGCAGGTATGTAATCAATTCAGGATAGGGTGTCAGAGAAGTCTGCATCATTGACGAGGTTAGGCATACTGTTGCAGATAATTTGTTTCCCTTCCTTGCTATCTCAGCTCCTTCCTGTTCTGCCCCCAATTTTTCACATCTGCTGACTCCTGCTCTTTCTTTTTACCCCATGCTAAGACCACACAGGCAGTTTGTCTTCTCCTGCTGTATTCTTCAACTTTGGTGTACCCTACCCCATGCTATCCATTCCTCTTTCTCCATCCTGTGGTCTGAAAGTCTTACTCTGCCCCATGCTTTTCATGTCTGCTCCTGAGTCTACCCCAATACTACGTGATATATTGATGGTAATTCTGCAGTGTGATTCCATCATTTTTCAGTATTATCACCATCTCACTGCTCAGGAGTATGAAACACAAATGTGTGTGTGTTTAGTTAACCAGCTGGAATAACATTCTAGAAATCAGTCTGTTAACATGTGTACTTGTTTCAAATTAAGTCACAAAAGAGCAGGTAGACAATAGTAACCCAAAAAACAGAGACATTAGTATTAATATCACTTCATTAACTGAAACTGCAGAGTCTCAAATAAATGAGAACAAGTTATGTACCATGTTGTCATCTGAACAGGTGTAATTTATTACATTAGTGACTTCTCATGACATGCCATTACCATCAGCAAAGGAACATTCTTGAGTCTAATTTGTCTTTCTGTTCAGTGGAGCTGAACGCTGATATGAGATACATCATTTGATTTACAATAAACCATACATCTCTGACTGTGCCTTTCTGGCACACTGCAGTAAATTACCCCTGAAAAGAAACACTGAACACTTGGACTTGAATTAAGAAGGGCTTCAGAAGGCAGATGGCACATTCATTTTCTTTGGTCAATGGTTGTGGTCAAGTGGCACATTTAAGTTATTTTGCTTTGGAGCTTAAAGTCCATCTCACATAAATCTGTACAGAATACAGATTGTGGGCATTGGATTAGTGGTGGAAGGTAGAGTCCGCAGATTCTGTGAGATCAGTGACACATAGAAACATAGACAATGTCAGTAGAAAAAGACCAATGCTCCATCCAGTCTGCCCGTGGTGCACTATTTATCTCTGGGACCTAATGTCATCCAGGGCACTAGTTCTCCCTTTCCTCTTCACTACTCTTCACACTGCTACTTTTTTATAAGCTTGCTTTATTTAAGTTTCAGGTAGACATACATACCCACAGTAGCCTTCACTCTGTCCCAACTGTGCTTGAAAACATTAATGATTTGGCTGTCATGGTATCCCGTCAAAACAGCAAATCAAATATAGCGACTCGAAAACAGCAGGTCAAATACAGAGCTTATCCTCTGAGCAATGTTGTATTTACAGTACATGTTAAGTTTAGTGCTAACAGGGGTATTGCTCTTGTGTTGTATTTTTTGTGGCTTGCAGATGGTTATTTTTAGTTAGAGGTGTTCAAGTGGTGAAGCTGCCCGACAGGGGATGCAGGGGGTACAACCCCCTGCAAGTGAATTCTAATGGGGGTTTCACCATCATTGTTCGGCGCTGTATTTCAACATGCCGTTATGATTTTAGCTGTTTTGAAGTCACTCATATTGCTCCATGGGGTTTTGCAGGCAGTATGACACAGGCAGTTCCCTGCTGGTACAGTGGAAGGTGGAGCTGACAGTTCATACTGTGTCCAGAGAGCCTGATGGGCTGTAGCGATTCACCTCCCTCCAAGGGTTATCACTCCAAAAACTTTAATTGTTCTTTTTAAATTATTATAACATCACAGTGTGCTATCTCTTTCCGGTTTTTAGCAAAAATGCTATTTTCCAGCTATTCCAGCTGATCAGCAGGATAGTAAAGTGGATTACAAGGGAACAAGGGCCACCAAGTTCCAGCAACAAAACCAGTTCCTCCAATAAACTTTAACATTCTCTATCGTGTGTTTGACCACTTCCATAAGCAATCACTTGTATGCTCACTATTAACCTTATTACACATGATAACCAGGTTTTACCAGGTAGTAATACAAAGACCCAGAACATAAATAATTATTAGTCTATGTTCATTTACCAGAAGAGGGTCCAGTTACAGTCTTCATTCAGGCCCACTTCTGGATTCAAACAATTCATTGTGGATATCCAAAACTGAGCAGAAGGAGATTGACCAAATCAGTACTCCTTAAAGGTCACTTCACAAGTTTCAGTCCACAGAGTCTCAAAGATGTAAGTGAGTGACCAGCACTTTCATAATGTCTCACAACCACTTGGTTTTCAAGAGCAAGTAAAGGTATGAGTAAGTAATTTGCTCTTAGAAATCTCCCCAGTTACTTTGAATGAATGTATTGGTAAAAATGCAGCCAATAATAACATGGTAACATAGTAACACAGTAGTTGATGGCAGATAAAGACCTCTAGGCCCATCTAGTCAGCCTGTATTCTCTGCCTGCATCAGTGGACGCTGACCCTACTTGGTCATTGGCTTTTGCCTTTCTTCCCCACATCTAGGGTTCCCTTTATGTCTATCCCATGCATGTTTAAATCTTCCCGTTGTGTTAGCACCCACTACTTCCTGGGGTAGGCTATTCCAAGCATCCACCACCCTCTCTCTGAAGAAAAACTTCCTCACATTTCCCCTTATCCTGCCCCCCTCCAATCTCATATCGTGCCCCCTTGCCCTCTTACAACTCTTGTACTGAAAGATGTCACCCCCCTGCACTTTGTTCAAGCCTTTAACATACTTGAAGATCTCTATCATATCCCCCCAATCCCTCCTTTCTTGAAGTGTATACATATTGAAGTCTTCTAATCTGTCCTCATATGTTTTCTGATGCAAGCCCTGCACCATCTTGGTCACCCTTCTCTGGACCACCTCCACCCTGTGTATGTCTTTCTGAAGATGATACCTCCAGAACTGAACACAATATTCTAGATGAGGCCTCAACAGTGTTTTGTACAATGGCATCACTACCTCCCCTTCTTCTGCTAGTGATACCCCTTCCTATGCACCCCAACATCCCACTGGCCCTCCCCACAGCCTTGTTCCACAGTTTGGCCACCCTTAAGTCATCTGAGATGATTATTCCTAAATCCCTATCTTACCTGGTGACTGTCAGCAATCCCACTCCCCATTATGTAGCTCTCCCTAGGGTTTCTTCACCCCAGGTGTATGATTTTGTACTTTCTTGAATTACATTTCAACTGCCACACCTTTGACCATTTTTCTAGCTTTTCCAGATCCCTCCTCATTCTTTCAACCCCCTCTGGAGTGTTTATTTGTTGCAGATCTTGGTATCAGCTGCAAATAGGTAAACCTTCCCCTCTAGCCCTTCAGCAATGTCAGTGATGAAGACATTGAAAAGGACTGGCACCAGGCCCAATCCCTGAGGTACCCAACTGGTCACACTCTTTTCCTCGGATTTGATCCCATTAACTACCATCCCTAAATCCTATTCCTCAACCAGTTTCTAACCCAGTTTTCCACTTTGTGTCCCATCCCCAGGCTCCCTAGCTTGTTCACCAGTCTTCTGTGAGGTACGGTGTTGAAGGCCTTACTGAAATCATGGTAGGTGATATCCACCGCTCCTCTCTAATCCACCTCCTTCATCACCCTGTCAAAAAAGTCAGTCAGATTAGTTTGACATGACCTTCCTACTGTGAAACCATGCTGCCTTGGATCCTGTGCTACCATAGTTTCCAAGTGTTCCACAATCCTTTCCTTAAACAGTGCCTCCATAGTCTTACCCACTACAGTGATGAAGCTGACTGGCATGTACTTTCCTGCCTCCTCCTGCTATCACTCTTGTGGAGAGGGACTACATTTGCCCCCTTCCAGTCCTCTGGTACCACCCCTATATCGAGTGCCTCACTAAACAGGGCCATCGGCATTGCTGCTAGCATAGTCCATAATTCCTTTAGCATCCTGGGGTGTATATCATCTGGCCCAGTCACTTTGTCAACCCTTAATTTTGTGAGTTCCTCCAGGACCCACTCTGCTGTAAAAGGACTGGTGTTTACCTCTCTCCCCATATTGTTTCTGCTGCCTAGCTGTGGTCCCTATCCCTACCCCTCTACCATGAATACTGAACAGAAGTATTCATTCAGTATTGATGCTTTTTCTAGGTCACCCTGTACACACACCCCTTCCTTCCCTTTGAGCCTTACAATCCCTCCCCTGGCCTTTCTTCTGTCGCTAATGTATCTATAAAATATCTTGTTCCCCCTCTTTGCCATCTGTGCTAATCTCTCATTTGTTTGTGCCTTCACGCTTCTAACTGGTTTCTCTACCTCCCTCTGTCTCTCTAGATACACCACCCTATCCTCATCCTTCTGAGTCTCCTTACATTTTCTGAAAGCCCCCTTTTTTCCCCTCACTTTCTCTGCCACCTCCTTTCTGAACCATAGTGGTTTGTTCCTTCTTTTTCCCTTGTTACTCAGCCTAATGCACTAATTTGTCACCTCCACTATGGCTTCTTTTAGGTGTACCCACTGCTCCTCAGCCCCTCCCCCAGGGCTTCTTTGATCTACATCCTAGCGAAGTCCACCCTCCTAAACTCCAGGACCCTTGTCTTTGTGGGGCTCTCCTGCAACACTGTACTGATGCTGAACCACACTGTATGGTGGACACTGAACCCTAGGTGCCTACCCACATTGACTTCCTTTATCCTATCTCCATTGGTCAGCACAAGGACTAAGATCGCCTTGCCCCTGGTAGCCTCCTGAATTAACTGCCTGAGGCCTGCCCCCTGGAAGGATTCCATGATGTCTCAGCTCGTCCTGGCTAAGGCAGCTGCCGGGATGATCCAGTCCATGTCTGGCATGTTAAAAATCACCCAGCAGCAGTACTCCCCGGCTGCCATCCCATGTATCTCTTCCACTATTGCCCTATCTACCGCTTCCTTCTATGCCAGTTACACAATCTAATGTTATCATGTAATAACACATTATAGCTGCAGTATATAGTTTTTTATATTATAACATTTTTGACTTGAAAGATAAAATATGGGAGTTATGACTTTTGATTTAAAGCATATGGCAACATAGAAATATTGTTATAAATGCAATGAGAAACAATACTCAACACGGGCAGGGCTATATAACAAGCGATAACTGGTTGTTAACCTGGTAAAGGCACTTATTCTGGTGATTGTGCAGGAGCACAGAGTGCTGGTGAAGGGGACCACGGTGGTGCCAAATGAAATATGTGTGGTTACATGCCTTTTAGAGTCATCTGTTTTGATGTTTTACCAGATATTTAACACAGTGGTCTTGAAGGAGTGATGATGTTAGCTATAAAATGTTGCTTTAGTCATGCTCTGTAACAATAAACTTATTCAAGGATTAAAGACTATTTGTCTGTGGTATTCATCCTCCTACATCCATTACCAGTTTGAGCAGTCTTTTGGATAACCCAAAATATAAAAAAAAAATTTTACAAGAGGAGAAGAGTATTCTGGACCCCCTAGGAAACAAACTTGCTGGAAGAAAAAGGCAGTAAAATAACATTAGAGACAGGTGAGATTGGACACCACATATGTATTGCTTTACGAATGACATGGAAAGTCATGTCACCCATAAAGTAATACATATATGTATTGCTTTATGCATGAATGGAGAGGCATTTTGCTACAAAACAACAGGAAGCAAAAGACAGGACTTGATGGACATCAGGACTGCACTGGTTTGAGGGGGCTTTGTGTTCCAGCTGTACCCTTTCCTCATGAAGTCAGGACTCTGTGGTATATACTCCCAGGTCTGCTCCTGAAGATCCCTCATTTCAGGCTTTGCTGAGACAAATCCAGGATGTCATGGGCTTTGAGGCTGATGAGGAACACTTCAGTAAAAGAAATTTAATGGCATTCTTGGACATTCCAGCTACACCATCCATTGTAGTGTCTCCTGTATATCCTGTATTAGAGGATGCTACCTTTGCTGCCTGGTATAGGTCTAATGCCCTGCCTCCAGTGCCTAGAAAGGCTGATAAACAGTACCCTGCTCTGTTTGTTAAGCCTTATTTTAGTTCACAACCTGAAACTGATTCAGTGGTTATCATGGGTACTTATGATTGCTCTAGGGCCCCTAAACACATGAGTACTTAGCCTCCTGACAAAGAATCCAGGCTGGATGTTATGGGTAAAAGATCTTGTGCCTCTGCATCTTTAGTCTTAAGAATTGTAAACTACTAGATGTACACAATTAAATATCAGACTAGCCTGTGGAAATCCGCTATATCTATCAGTCAGGGTCTGCCTGATAGTCCTACCAAGGCTGAATTGCTAAAAGCTGCTTAAGCTGGTGTGTATACTGGGGTTTCACCAAGTCACTTTGACAAGAAATTTGCCAAAGGACTTTACAGCGATAGCACATTGCGACAGCAATCACATCAGGACCACTCGGGAATTTTTGGTAGCCGGCAGCTGCCCACGATGATGTACAATGTTGGCATCTATATGACATCGGCAGCCCCATTGCTCCTCAGTTCCCTACTAGAGACAAGCTTGGAGGACCTGTTACCATGAGGAACCAGGACACCAAATCAGTACCAGGCACACAAAGAGAGGCATGGGACTGGAAAAAAGTGTACATACATAAGGCAGTTATGGAGACTTCCAAACAAGGCAGAGGACCTCAGAAAATGTGAAGAAGAGTGGATGCACTTTGATCCAATGGAGAAGGTTCTATTGAAGATCTACTGGTACAGTAAGTAACTGTTCTATCATCATCAAGGATATTGCTGGCCCGGTGGCGCTGAGGGTTGCGTCGCTGGATGCCACACCTCGCGCTACGCTGGCAACCCAGGTTCAGAAATGAACTCGGGCACCAGAGGTCGGCAGGGGAGGGAAGGGATCGAGCATCTGGAGGACTGCTCTCCCTTCCTGGGGAGGGATTTGGGGTTGTGCTGCTCCAGAGCGGCTCCTGATGGTGGTCAGGGGCAGTGACAGAATATGTGGTGCAAAGCGGATGCTGGGGGGTGGAGAGTTGGCAGGCATCAGTGCTTTACACCATGGACGCCATTGCAGATCCACACTCTGCAGGGGAGAAAACACCAGAAAAAACCTCTGGAACACTGGTGAGATGATGGAGACCCCAGGAGCATGCCCACATCCCAATGCCGGCCCAGCATACCCAGAACTCCCATGGCTGGGCCCGGCAACAAGGTAGGTCCCTCAAATTTCCAGAAATAGCCACCAAGAAGGGAGGGCCTCGGGAGGGTGATGTGGAGAGCTGGCCTACCAGAGTCTGGGAAGCCTGGGGAAGCAGGGATTCAGGCTGGGAGGAGAGGCAGCAGCTGAGAGGATACTCCTGAAGGATGCCTAAGGTCCAGAAGTGTATAAATAAAGTAAAAAAAAAATCAAGGATATCTCCTCTATTGGGCCACACATTCTGAATGATTCCCCAAGCAGTACACAAGATACCCAGTGAGGATCTCATAGCCTGATATGCAATCAGTATAAAAGACCTTGCAGTACTGCAAGATGAAAGCCAGCATATCTATGAGAGACAATGTCTAGACTGTAGTGTTTAGAGAAAGTATGCATAGTGCTCCATGTGGCAGTAGCACTTATGCCAGCTGCAGAAGCATTCTGAAAGCATGCAACAGAAGTAGCCATACCACATGAAGACTGGCCACACACACAGCACCAGGAACTTCCTTACCATACTTCTGATAACAAAATTCAGTACAGTTAGCCAGCCATTAGGACAAGCACTGTTTAGACACGGGGTGCCCTCTTTTCCAGGGGCAAACAAGACAGAGCTGAGAGGACTTCCTGCAGTCCTTAGTATGATTAAGATAGAAGCACAGTGTTCTATATACACCAAGTGTATGGAGCAATGCATCGCCCTTAATAGCATGCTTAGGATAATACACAGCAAGTTTTTTGGTTTAAGATTTGATTCAGTGTGAAATCAGAGACAACCTTTAGTCTACTAGCTCATACTGTATGAACGTTGCTTTGTAGTTGGTACCTTGCATACTAGTTCATGCTGTATGTACCTTGCTTTGTACCTTATACCTTCTTTACCAACCACAGCATTCCTCTTTGAATTCTACTTTGTGTCTTGAACGTTTGCATTGTCCATCATTGTGCTTCATTTCACTTATTGTGCATTTTACCTTGTTGTGATCTCCCAGATCATGCCTGAAAATAGGCAACTGTTTTGTCTAGTGTACCAACTTGGTAAATTAAAACTAAGTAAATAAAAACAAATTATTAAAAAAACATGTATTGGTCAGCAAAGGCACCTTGTCCTTGTATAAAATCAAATAAGGAGATTCATGCATCAGAACCTGAAGCTCAGAAATTCTGCAAGCAGAGGTTATGGCAACCAAAAACAGTGTTTTTCATTAAAGGAAACATATCTCTCAGGTCGCGGCAGACTCAAACAGAGCCAGAGTCTCAAATATGAAACTAAGGTCCCAAGCTGGAACTGGTTTACAAATTGGGGGATGCATGTGAAAAATACCATCCAGAAATGTATGGGACAGCTCAACATGTGCCACGGTGTGCCATCAATAAGGGCATGAAAAGCTGAAATGGTTACCAAATGCACTTTAATAGAACAGTACTGAAGACTGGAGTCCAATAGGGACAGAAAGTAGGCCAGTACAGTACTGAGAGGGCACAAAAATGTGGAAGCGCTTCCATGTCAAAGAATAGGTATGTCTCTCGCAAGGCTTTCTAGCTGCAAGCAAGACATCAGCCACAGGGGGGAACCCAAAACGGGAAATAGCTATATCTTCAGGATCCATGCAAATGCAGGAAGGCCTGAATGAGGCCACCAGTATTAGGGTGGCATGTTCTTCCCCTCAGCTTGAGGAGAACCTTCTGAATGAGAGGAATCAGAGGAAATGCATAAAGGAACCTGCCTTTCCAGGAGAGGGACAATGTGTCTTGCCAAACAACTTCAAGCCCTGGAGAAAGTAAGCAGAAATGCTGTGGTACTGTGTTGTATAGGGACACAAAAAGCTCCAACTCTGGACAACACCATCTTGTGAACAGGTCATTTACCATGGAGGTCAGCACTTCCCATACATGTACAGGGACTGAGTCTGGCTTAGCATCTCTGCCTGGATGATTTAGACACTTGGGAGAAACACAACTAATACCTGAAGGCTGTGAGACATCGTCCAGTACCACACTTGCATCGCTTCCCTGCACAGGGGATAACAGTGAGTGCCCCTTGCTTGTTTATGTAGTGCGTTCCACTGACATTGTCAGTCTGAATCAGCAGGGGACTGGGGTTGAGGTGTTCCTGGAAGGCCTGGAGACCAAGTAGAGCATCACGCATCTCTAGAAAATTGATATGGAGATCCAAGTCCAGATTGGTCCAGAACCCCTGGGTCCGAAAGGAACCAAGAGGGGCACCCCTTCCTCATCCCAAGGCATCCACTGTGAGAATCTGCATGGGAGTCAGGGAAAAGAATGGAACACCCTGCAACAGGTGCTGGTGGTCCATCCACCACACCAGAGCCAGGAAGAGAAGGGACAAGAAGAGGACCATTTGTTCCAGTTTGTCAGCTGCACTCAAAGAATCCATTGTGGAATGCACATGTGGAGATGGACAAAAGGAACCATTACAATGCAGTAGCAATGCATCCCAGGAGACATAGCATAATCGAGCAGACATTTAAGGACTTATGTGTATCAGCTGGGCCTGGGCAACAAGAGCATCTGCCTTGTCTGCAGTCAGGATGGCACTGCCTGATGCTGCGTCTAGTACCACACCAATGTACTGGAGATGCTGACAAGGAAGTAGTACAGATTTTGGTATGTTCACTGTAACACCCAGTTCCTCAAGCAGTTATTCCATTTGGGATAATGTTTGCTGAACTTCTGCTCTGGATGGGTCTTCAGGAGCTAGTCATCCAAATATGGCAATCCAGAAAGCTGTTCACTTCAAAGGGCTGTGGCCACAACTGCTCAGCATTTGGTAAATACCTGCATTGCCAAAAATAAGCCAAAGGACAAGACTCGGATCTGAATAATGGTTGCCCTCCAGCATAAAGTGGAGGTACCACCAGTGGCACTTGTGAATCTTGACACGAGTCCTTTATGTACAGGGCACAGAGCCAATTACCCTTTTGCAACAGGTGGAGGAGAGTTTGAAGAAGCACCATTCAAAACTTTTTGTATTCGATGAACCAGTTTGGGTCTCTGAAGTCCAATACATGACACAGATCTCCTGTTCACTTGGAAACCAGAAAATATTTTTAAAAGAACTCTTTGTTTGTTTCTTGGAGAGGAACGGGTTCAATAGCTTTCTTTTGTATGAGTATTTTATCTCCTCCAACAGAAGAGACATGTGACACAGAAGATAATAAGAAGGAGATGGAGGATGAACTGAGGGGAGGACAGCAGCTCCAGAGCATGCTCCTTTTCCACTATTTCAAGGACCCACTCATCTGTCATGATCTCCCTCCATTTTGACAGATCAAGAAAGATCCTCCCCCCCCCTTGCATTCCTAGGGGCAATGGTGGAGGGGGAAAGACATGGAGAGCCAGAAGGTACTGGGGGCAGCAGGACTGCTTTGACTGATACTTTTGGGTGCTTTAGCATGGGCACCAGGAAGGTGGAGACCCAGAAAGGGACCGCCTCCATGACCATCAGACTGCTGATGGGAGGCATGGCCACTTCAGGCTGCAGTCCTACAAAATGAGTCTCTACAACTCCCCCTCACAGTTTGAGGGTTCAAAAATTGTTCTAACCTTAAAGTCATGCTGGAGGACTGAGGCTCACAATGAACATTTTCAACATCACTCACTAACACCTTGGAGCCCCTACATCGGTAGCAAATCCAGCTACTCTGAGCCAGGAATATCTCTGAAGGCATATGTCAGAGGCAGCAGCCCTGGAAGAGGCATCAGAGGAATCCTTTGTTGCTTTCCCATATACCATATACTAATGAATCCCCCACAGTGACTCAACCTGTTTGACACCCGCAGTGTCGAACAGGTCGTGGGAGCATTGAACGGATTCATCAACTCCCAGGTTCGGCTGCTCTCCCCTGACATCTGCCCCCCCCCACCAATTTAGGACTCTAAAGGTTCGGGGAATGTGGGGGTTGAAGCCCCTCGCAAGCAGTACATGACTCTGGCTGCTGTTAGGTCTGTCAGCACTTTGCCGCGGCGATGTGACTGCTGTCGGCATTGTGCTGTCACTGTAAGTCCTTTGACAAATTTCTTGTTGAAGTGACTTGGTGGAACCCCAATATACACACCAGCTTAAGCAGCTTTTAGCAATTCAGCCTTGGTAGGACTATCAAGCAGACCCTGAATGGTAGATATAGCAGATTTCTACAGGCTAGTCTGATATTTAATTGTGTACATCTGGTAGCTTGCAATTCTTAGGACTAAAGATGCAGAGGCATAAGATCTTTTACCCATGACATCCAGCCTGGATTCTTTGTCAGGAGGCAAAACACTCATGTGTGTAGGGGCCCTAGAGCAATCATAAGTACCCATGATAATCACTGAATCAGTTTCATGTTGTGAACTAAAATAAGGCTTAACAAACAGAGCAGGGTACTATTTATCAGCCCTTCTAGGCACTGGAGGCAGGGCATTAGGCCTATGCCATGCAGCAAAGTTAGCATTCTCTAATGCAGGATGTACAGGAGACACAACAATAGATGGTGTAGCTGGAACATCCAAGAACGCCATTAAATTTCTTTTACTGAAGTGTTCCTCATCAGCCTCACAGCCCATGACATCCTGGATTTGTCTCAGCAAAGCCTGAAATGAGGGATCGTCAGGAGGAGACCTGGGAGTATATACCACAGAGTCCTGACTTCAGGAGGAAAGGGTAGAGCTGGAATGCAAAGCCCCCTCATAGGGATCATCATCTCTTTCTTCATCCTTCAAATCCTCCAGCATATTAAGGAGATCAACATTATATTCCACTTTGTTGTCTGGAATGATAATGGGGGCAAACAATTGAGCCGGTGATGCAAAATGTGAAGAAGGAATAATCCGTGTGCTTTTAGATCCCATGGATGAAGTTGGTACATACAGGGCAGGCCCAGTCAATGGAATATTGTTATCATTGGTGGAATCAATGGTAGCAGGCATCTGCTTAGTTCATAGAAAAACACCAACACAAACTGGGGCGCAATAACACCCAGTAAAGGGTCCAGGACTATTGATATCAAACAGATAGAACAGGATAACAGGAGCTGCTTACCATCCATAGTAGATACAGCAGCACTAGAGCCAGACCCCGACCTTGGTGTCTCAATGAGGGTTGGTGGGGCTATAGCCATCTCCACCAGAGCAGATGATGATGAGGGCTTACCTTCCTTTAATGGAAATCAATTCAATTAATCAATCAATTCTTTATTTTTAAAAATTGCCTTCCCAAGACCAAGGCGCTTTTACAATAAATAAATCAAATACATATAATTAAAACAGTATCATAAAATCAATCACTAAAATATTCTTAAAAATCAGAGTACGCTAGGCTAAATAGGTACGTTTTTAATGCTGATTTAAAACTTTGGATGGTCAGGCAATCTCGCACCTGATGAGGTAGAGAATTCCACAGGGTCGGGGCCATAAAACTAAATGATCTGGCCCCAATGTCTTCAAATGGACCCTGGGAATCTCTAGCAATCCCTCATCGGTGGATTGGAGAGGCCAGGAGGGACAATAGGGATGAAGAAGATCTTGCAGGTATATAGGTCCCTGGTCATGTAGCACCTTATAGGTCAGTAAACCGACCCTGAAGGTAATCCACCACTGTACTGGCAGCCAGTGCAGTCCACGGAGGACAGGCGTTATATGACTGGTCCTAGACGTACTAGTCAAAAGCCTGGCCGCCGCATTCTGCACTGGCTGCAAGTGGCAGATATCAACCCCTGGTAGCCCTAGGTAAAGGGCGCTGCAGTAGTCCAGGTGGGAGGTAACAAAGGCGTAGGCCAATGTTAAGAGGTCATCAGCAGGAACCAGGTGCTTCACCCGGGCTATATTCCTCAGATGGTAGAAAGAGGTTTTGACAACAACCGACACCTGATGTTTAAGGGTCAGGCAGTCATCAAATATAACGCCCAGGTTACACACCCAGTCTGAGATAGCTAACTGGGCTCCCCCAAGCCAAAGACCCGAAGGTGATCCTGTCAGCAAACCCACCTCCCAATGACCTGGGTCCACGACCAACACCTCAGTTTTTTCAGGGTTTAACCGCAACCAGCTCACAGTTATCCAGTCCTGGATCTCAGTGAGACAGTTGTTAAAGACCAAGACAGCATCACCCTGGCCAGGCATAAAGGACATGTACAGCTGAGTATCATCTGCATAGCAGTGAAAACTCAAGCCGTACCACCTAATAATCACTCCCAATGGCAGCATATATACCTCAAACAACATGGGTGCCAAAATGGAGCCCTGCGGCACCCCAGAGGATAGGGGGAGTGATGCCAAGGAAAAACATCCCAGACACCACCCTCTGAGTCCTACCCTCGAGGAACGATCAAAACCAACTAAGGACCGGGCCAGATAGTCCACAGATGAACCGCAGACATTCCAAAAGCACTCCATGATCAGTGGCATCAAATGCTGCAGAGAGATCAAGAAGGACCAAGATGGAACAGGTCTTGCGATTTCTCGCTATTAGGAAGTCATTTAGTACCCGAACAAGGGCCATCTCGGTACTATGTCTCTTCCTGAATCTAGACTGGAGAGAATCATAGACATTGTGGCTGGTCAAATGACCATCCTGCTGCGATGCAACCACCTTCTCAAAAATCTTACCCACAAAAGGCAGGTTAGAGACAGGTCTGTAGTTAGCCAGACAGTCTGGGTCCAAGGAAAGCTTTTTAAGAAGGGTCCGAATCACGGCTTCCTTCAAGGGATCAGGAAAGATCCCCTTCTCCAATGACAACCAGACTATCTTGGCAAGGACTGGGCCAATTTTATCCACACATCCTACTAAAAGGCGAGTGGGGCCCAGGTCCAAACTACAGTTGGTCGGTCGCAGCGACTGGATGGTCATCACTATGTCAATGATTGTGGGCAGGTCAAAGTCAGGCCACACAAACTGGCTGTCTAACATCTCCTGCCATCCACCACAACTCCCATTTGAAAGAGTTAGGAGGAGATCTGACCTGAATGCGGCAACCTTATCCACAAAGAATTGAGCAAACTCCTCACACCATTCCTGTGAAAATGATCTCTCAGGCTGAAGACAGATTGTATTGCACAATCTGTCCACAGTCCAAAAAAGCTGGGCTGGTCGATTCTGCACAGCAGCAATTTCCTTGGACAGGAATTCTGCCTTCTTATGGGTAATTGCTGATTGATAGACCTAATAATGGTCCATCAAACTAAGTCTGTCACACTCCAGACCTCACCAACAAAGAAGCAGTTTTATCCTTATGCTTGTGGTGATGGCTGGAGGAAGAGGACTTCGATGATGACTTATTCTTTCCCTTGTCAGACGTCCTCAATGACCCCAGTGGCAACAGCATTGCCAAACACTTGGGAGATTCCTTCCCAGCTGCAGTCAAGCATGAGGAAGAAGAGAGCTTGCAGCTGCATGCCTTGACTTCAGAGTCATTGGCCTTAATAGTGATGAGGCTTTCTAGAGCCTTCCTTTGGTGTCTGCTTGTAGCCTGGTTGAACTACTGGCAGATCTTGCAGGCCCTTACATTGTGGGATAGGCCCAAACAGAAAACACACAGTATGAGTGATGTTCTTATAGAGCTTGTTGACACAGGTACAAAACCCAAATAAAGGTTTTCCAATGGCAGAGTATGGGGACAATGTTGACAAGTTAAGTTAAATTAGAAAAACAATAAAATCAAAGAAACGATGGTGTTGTTTTTCTGCAGGTCTGTTGAGTGGTCGACGGTGGAAGAAAGAACTGAGAAGCAATGGGGCCACTTATGTTATATAGGTGCTGAAGTTGCATGTCATTGTGGATGGCCCCTGGCTAGCAAATGTTTCTGAGTGGTCCTGACGCCAGTGACTTACAGTTCCAAAGGTGTGGCCCAATGGAGGAGATACCCTTGATGAAGATCAGTATGGTATGAAAGAACACCCTTGGGGTATTTGCAGCCCCCCTAAAATCCATTTGGTTTCTTTTGCAGTCTATAGGCCTTGAGGAGTTCATTTCAGTGCCTTTCTGGTCCTCCAGGGTCAGCTGGTCTGACTCAGGAGGCTAGATGGTGATGCCAGCTGCCTAGAGCTTGGAGTTTCTTGCCAGTTAGAGTGAGTTTGTGTGGGGCATTTGAAGACTCAGAATCTGCCTGCTTTGTAAGAGAACTCATGTTTCCTGCTCTGGGTTAACCAAGAAAATCTGCTGAATTGTGGTGGTGGATCATTTGCTCCGCTTGCCCACAGGAGCAATCCCTGCACCTGAACTTTCCAGGAATATAAGAAGCAGAGAGAAGCAAGCATTTGTCAATGGTGAATGTTCACCACTTCCTTTGTTGTTGTACTCAGTCCTGCTTGTACACATTTTTACTATATATTTAGCTAAGACAGTCCTTGCAATGAGGTCCTGATTTTACAGTTTTGTATTGCATCTACCTACGATAGTAGAGGTGAGATGCAATATCTCATTTTTAGTGTGGTTCTGCTTTTATAATGCATTTATCTAGGACAGATCATTTATAACATCTTCTTTTCAATGGGGTTCGGCTGTAGGGTCCTGCTTTTACACAGTTTTGCAATATAATTACCAAGAATAACCCAGCTGAAATGCAATATCTCATTTTCACTGGGGTCCTGCGTTGACACTTTTTGATACTGTATTTACCCAGAATAGCACAGCTCAGAAGCTATATTGTTTTCAGTGGGATCCTGTTTTTCCCAGTTTTTACACTGCATTTACCCAGGCTAGTACAGCTGAGCTACAATATCTCGTTTTTGATGCGGCCCAACTTTTACCTATTTTTATTATGTTTTTACCCAGGACGATCCAGCTGAAAGGCAAGTTATATTTTCAGTGGAGTCCACATTTTACAATGTATTTTTTCTAGGATAGAGCAGAGTAGATCCACAATTTAGTGGGGGCTCTACTGTACCGGAGTGCAGCTTTTTTGCATGTTTACTATGTATTTACCCAGGACAGATCAGATGAGATGCAATGTCTCATTTTCAGTGGTGTCCTGCTTTTACACATTTTTAGATTGCAATTACCCATGACAGGCCAGCTGAAAAGCAATATCTAATTTGCAGGGGCTAAGAATCATAGAATTATTAGAGAACCAAGTGCAAACTGAGAGAAAATCCAACTCAATGTTACTGGATATCTCAGACAAATCTTTGGCAGTAGAAAAAATAAGAAGATCATCAGCATAAAGCAATGAACTGTAAAACTTAAAGAGGAACTTTCCCAGTCCTTTTGACTTTCATGCATAAATTACCCCTTCTTGCATTGATTCTAAAATTGTATTTCATTACTATCTGCTGCAGTTAGTTTTTGCATTCAAAGCTGCTAAAAACTGCAGAGTGTACCAGAGCTTCTATAGCAAGCCTGGCGTTGCTGTGGGCCCAGGGTTGTACTGCTGACATCGCTATAGGGCAGAGTCAATGTCACAAAAAAAGCATGCATTTGTCAATGCCTAATGTTGTCTCACTGGCATTGGCAATGCGAGTTGGTATTACAGGAACAGCAGTGGGAAGGCTGAAGTGACACTAGCTCCACCCCCACTCCTGTACAGACCGACAGGCATTGGGGTGCCTTTGCTGTCAGTATAACGCCATGCCATTGTACTCCACCCTACCCTGTAGACACCGACAAGTGTCATGGTGTTCTTTGGGGTCTTTGGGCGTTATACGTACCCCATTCTATAAGGAAATATGCTGAGGTGGGTGCGGTATAGGAGAATGGGGTGAACTTTGTAGCCGAACAGTGCAAGGCACACCACAATGCCCATCACTGGCTGCAGGGTGGGGTTGGGGGTGGAATGGCATGAGCATTACAGCCAATGATGCCAAGTCACACCCCTGATGCCTGTCAGTCTCTACAGGGTGGGGTGCTACTGTTGGAAACCCTAACACCGTAGGCGTGTATTGGCATTTTCACTCCAAATTTTCAACACAGGCTGTTTATGAGACCACCTCATGAAAAGCGGCACTATCAGTTTGTTAGCTGAAAGGTGGTTTTGCACACCAGCTATACCATTTGGTGACACAGGGACGAAAACACATTTTGGGCAGAATGTAAAAAATGACATCTGTATTTTTCATGAGGAGGTGTTAAAAAAATGGCAACGTTGAAAATCTGGAGTGAAAATATGAAAAATTGGTGAAGTCATGAGCATGCATAGAAACTGCGCAACACATGTCCGTAACCTAATTATTGTTGGGAGATTTTTAGCCACATTTTCAACATAGGCATTTTGGGACCTCCCCTCATGAACAGTGGCACTGTGATTTTGTCAATCAGTCCCAAAAGTTGATTTCCCACACCGACCACACCATTGTGCGCCATAGGTGCAGAAACACATTTTGGGCAGGCTGTGATAAATGACAGCTGTACTGTTGATAAGGAGGTGTGAAAAAATGCCAGTGTTGAAAATCTGGCATGAAAATATTGTAAATTTGCGGAGTTACAAGGGTGCATGGAAACTGCGCAACGCACGCTTGTAACATAGTCATTTTATGGACTTTCGGCACCAAATTTTCAACATAGGCTTTAGGACCTCTGCTCATGAACAGTGTCACCGTCATTTCCTCAAACTGTCCCAAAAACAGATTTTGCACAGTAACCGCGCTATTCTGTGCTGGATGCGCAAAAACACATTTCAGCCAGGATATGTAAAATGACAGCTGTACTGTTCATAAGGAGCTGTGGCAATATGCCAATTTTTAAAATCTGGAATGAAAATATTACAAATTCACAAAGTTATGAGCGTGCGTGGAAACAGCGCAATGTACGCTTGTAAAACAGGCATTCTTGGGATTTTTTTCACTAAATTTGCAACACAGGCTTTTTGAGATCCTCCCTCATGAACAGTGGCACTGTTATTTCCTGACGCAGTCCCGAAAGATGATTCTGCTCAGTGACTGCAAAATCACCTTTCGGGACAGAATAACGCCATGACTGTGACTGAATTCATGAGGAGGGGTCCCAAAAACCCCATGTTGAAAATGTGGTGCACAAATTCCAAAAAATGGCTGAGATATGCACCAAAGTTGAAAAAAAACATATTTATGCCATTATACGGCTTTCTGGCATTTCCTCAGTTCGCAGTTGGCTTTGAAGAGTGCAGACGTGTTCCCGGTCAACCAAAGATCGTCGCCTCGGACTCCGGTGGTAAGTATGGGGTGAAGGGGAGTGTAGGGAGGCAGGGTGCACAGTGGGTGGGCACGGGCTGTGGAAGGGGGCAGGGAGACCATGAGGGACCATTTTCTTCTTTCACAGGGTTAAAAATAAAAAAAAACATTGCGGATGGTTTTCCTTTTCAGGATTTAGCATGCTGGGTGGGCCTCAGCATGCCACCCAAGTGTTTTTGGGGATTCTGTAGCCGATGTGGATTGGACACCCCATCAGCACACAACAAAAGCAGGGTGATATTATGCCAATGGGGAGTGGGCTTCCCCATCGGCAAAATGAATGGGATTAAAGCCGACAGGGATTGGGTCCACTGTCAGCAAAGAAAGACTGTTGGGATTAAAGCCAAGGGAGATTGGGCACCGCATCAACATACATTTTAAATGGGAGGGGGGTCTATCAAATGGGAGGGGGTCTGCCGATGGAGAGTGGGCTCCCCCATCGGCATTGTGACAGGTGGAAGTCACTGCCACCATGTTGCCTGCACGTCGGGAGGCGTATTATGGTCCTGCTGCATGAGAGCTTCACTTTCATTGCTGCGGACCTTTTCTTTGTTCTGGTGGCCACATTAGGGATGCGTGAGGTCAGCACCTGCTGCTGGCTGATTGGGGAATGAGGGACACACCTACTGATGCATGCCCTGCATTTACCCAACAGTGACCGTGCCTCCAAAGCTGCTACTAGCACAAGATGTTGGCTGTGCAAGTGTGAGCCAACATAAAAGCGTACTGACAAGGCATTTGGATTTTGGCATAATGCATTGCTAACAGGTTGTCTTGGGGGAGAAGAAACACAGTATGTACACTGAATACTGGCAGGTTTCCCTTGCAACATTGTTGCAGCTGCATGGTACTGCACAGTGTGAGTCACTCCTCTACCCTACAGTGATGTCATCAGGAGCTAGCAACCCAGCAGCTGAACAGCAAAGACAAGTGCAGCAGGGCTCAAAAACAAATCCAAATTATGGAAAGCAGAGAAATCTTGGCCAAAAATAACGAATTCGCACACCTTTTCAGGTCTAGTTCTGCACATAATGACTACAAGCTATAACTTTTTGGACCATCATGAAAGTTCCTCTTTAAGAGTTGAAGAAAGCAAATTAACAAACAAAATAAACATACATCAGCGGGCCCAAAATAGACCCCTGTGGTATATTTTATCTATTTTACAGGGATGTGAAAAACAGAACCAATTCCAGCATAATAAGTATTGTTTGTCAAATAATCCTGCATCCAAGAAACCACATTACTAGAAAAACCAAATGACTGCATCTTTAAACAATGCAAACTATGGTCAATAAGGTTGACTTGGATAGTATACCCCCCCCTTGGTCAAAAGAAGATATCTGGTGGCTGAGTCCATGGCCATTACCAGCAAATACCTCCACGACTGTATGTTGAGCTAGTCCGCCAGGCCCATGCCCAGGCAGAACCCCAGGAAGAGGGCACACACTAGCCAAAATGGGAATTGTGTCCATAAATCCCCATGTCTACAGTGCAGTGGGGAAACTGAGAAGGAATCAAGTGGGGTTGAGAAGAAGTCCCCAATGCCCAAACTTTTACTGAAATGGATGGCTACAAAGGAAGTCAAAATTGCTAGAATGACCCTTGGGAGCTCACCTGAAGGCCCCATGTGTTGCACCTGAGACCAGCATGGGCAACCCCCAGTGTGATATTTGCTGCCAATAGGTGATAGATATGATGGCTGTGTTGATATGTGCTGGATGCCAAAACTAGGAGGGTGTACCAGCCCATGGTCCCCTCTTGCCACCAGTACACCAATATTGGAGTCAGAGGACTCAGACTGAGAAGATATCAACAAATGGCTGCTTCCATGGGGAGAGGCTCCTGCCTTGAGAGATGGGCAACCAGAAATGGCCTTCAAATTTTCAATTCATACTTATTCAGCCAGGTTGCTACCAGTCCTCTTCTTCAGTGTTGCTCCTCCTGAAGGAGCTAAAGGAAAAGGAAACTGCACCAGACCACCAGGTATTGCCAAATACTGCTTTATTACAGTGTAATTAGTGCAAATGCACAAAAAGTCTTACATCAAACATGGCAACACGGGTGCCACTAACTGGGTTGTGAATGGTGGGTGACATATATCTCAGTAGAACTCCATGACTGGCAAGCTACCAGCCTACATTATGTTGATGCTTTTTTGGTTCTAAAGTTTATCTTAGGGAGAATCTGATTCTTCAAATCCATTATCCCTTAAGGTTTTTCTAATGAACAGGTTCACATGGTAAATATCTGGGCGTCTTGCTGGATATGACATTCATTTTTGCTTGAACAGAATAATTCAGTTTGTAGGAACATTAATCAAAAATTTGGTATAGTTTATAAATAAAAGAGTTGTTTTCATAGGAGACATATTTGGATATTGCCTCTGCTTTGTTAATCACACCTTTTTGACTATGATTCCCACCTTTTTTGGAATTTGTGGAATAAGGAATCATACAGCCTTAATGTGGTCTTCAGTAGTATTTGTTGATTCATCTTCCAGACACCAGCTTGTACTCATCACTATCTACTTTAGTACCAGTTTGATTGGCTGCCTCCAACTTCATGGATGCTATATTTTTTTGGGTTGGTTGTTGGTTCACAAAGGAATTACAATGCTGATTTCTTAGCCCTAAATGATTTATTGTCAGTGAGACATTAAAACTACATTCAGCAAAAAGCTTCCATCTAATTGTAAATCTACAAATCTATGTAGAACCAAGATGGGTAAAAGAGTTTTTCTTTTTTTTCAAATGCTGTACCTTTTCTCTGGAACTAACTTCTGGGCCCTATCTGATTCTGTAATATTGGCTATTAGATTTTCAAATGGCATTTACAACAACATGTGTTTGATATATCTAGCTGTGCATATGTGTGATATTTTTCATGTATTTATAGCTGATGCATTTATATTATGTTATATTTGTATGTCTTTGGCCCTGGCCGAGTCTGAAAAAGGGCCGTGGCCCAGTCTCCTACCTGATAAATAAAACAACAAACAGCTAGGATGACAGACATTAAAACTGGTAACTGTAGAAATGTACCTATGAACATGAATACTGCTGTAAGCATCTCACAGAGACTGTGTAAAGAAAGTGGAGTATTATTTATTAAATTGAAAATGATGAGCTATCAGGGACAACCTTTAACTCAGTTATTGAAGTCATGCAATGTCTACTCCCCCCCCAAACACACCTAAAACTGAGCTTTTAGTCACCAAATTTCAAATAAATAAATAAAATAAAAACATAATAACCATTTTATATGAAAATGTAACAACTGACATTATGCATAATAGCAGACTTGCACTATAGTTGAGGAAGACTAAAAAGATGAATTTGATTACAATGATAATACTGTACCACATCAGAAAACATGTTTAATAGATAAGGTGGCAATTAAATAGATACAATATTGGTGTATCTTTGTGGAACAGATATAGATGAAGGGATGTGCAGTGTTAGTTTATCTTCATCTGTTTGGATACCACAAAACAGTGTTTATGAAATACATAATCAGGCAACAACCAGTTCATCAAACATGGCTACCCATTGTGAAACCACTGATGCTTGTCAGATCTTTAACACAGCACCAACTGTTTGTTTTTCCAAATTTATTTCCTTGAAGTAAAGGAGGATTTGAAAATATAAAGGAAAAAAATATAAGTACGTAAATACTTGAAATGCTGCTTACTAAAGTCAATTATTATATCCTCAAGAAATGTTGAATATTTTTTATGCACTGAATGGGATGGAGAGCTATGACATTATCTGCAGTGCAAGAACTGCTATCAGGAAGGCTTTTAATACAACCTCTGCAAATGAAATGTTAATGGCTGCCCAAATATGAAGTGATCCAGATATCGTAAACAAATTGTAAAGATCTATTTCACTGGAGCGGCAACACTTGTGGAAGTCCAACAGATTGGAAAAAGTGTAGAAATGCCATGTTAGTTTTTACAAGATACTTTGGCCCTCCAACATTGTTTGTACCACTGTCTACAGTAGATACAAAGTGGGACGAGTTAATACCAATAACTACAGAGCTTTAGGGAAATAATTTGTATCAGGAGAATATGTAAGCAATGATTGCATGCATTAATGTGTTCTTTTGAAAACTAAAAACATAGTATTGCAGCACAATATTTCTAAAGAAGGCTAGGTTTATTCTTATGTGATCCAGTGTGTGCATCAATGGAAAGAAAACTGGTGCTCCTAGTAAAATAAATCAGCATTTTATTGTGCTGAATTTCAACAAAGATAATCTGCTCATGTACACATGCTGTTTTGGATATATGATGCATCATCTATTGTTGAGGGCAACAATCAATCAGTCCAGTTTCTAACACAATTTGTAAGTCAGCAAATTACATGCCACAAACCAAGACTAGATAAAGGGTTGAGTATACTATGTACAATTAAACATAGAGAGACTGGCACAGCTGGCAATTGCAGATATAAATTCTTGTTTCCAGTTTCAGCAAATATAGTCATAAAACACTGTATAACAGTTCTAGAATACTTAACAATGCTGTGGAAATGACAACTATCTATAGAAAGAATATACAAAATAAATGATCTTCAAAAGAACTACAGCAAAGCAGTGGATTACCCATGCACTGTAAGGATCCTACCACGTTAAAAGCATGGTGTGCAAAAATTGACATGCAGTATGTCATGAATCAATTTGATGCTCTAATGGATATAAAAAAATATTAAACAAAAGCAAGAATACAGTCAAAGGTGCCATGCTATTGTAGAAGGAGAAGGGAACTATGTATCAAAATTAAAAAAAGTGGAAATATATTTTTAAACAAATGTGAAGTACCTGCACACAAAGCTACATATTAAGTATGCAACCTGCCCAGTATCCAGTGAACACAGCGACCATGATTGAGTAATTACAAAAAGGGTGACTCAGTCATGGTGCCTGTGTTCTGGGCTACCTGGCAGGGTAGCAACTGGATGCAGGCATAGGAAAATACAGGATGTTAGGGGGGACACATGCAGGGGGGACCACACCTCATGATGCATGGAAGGGGAGGAAGGGTATGTGGGGTGTAGAGTGGCAGTTGGCCGCCGAGCTGGCCATGTGGCATGGTGCGTAGGTGGCAGGCTGGGGTTTGGAGGGTGCCAGGTTTGATTCTGGGGCATGAATGTTTTTGCGTCAGGTCAGGTTTTTCATTTTTGTTTTTTAAGTTTTATACCACCTCACCGACATGCACCCCCCTGGAGTTGAGAATCTTTAAATAGAGGGTGCAGGTGGTGAGGCCCCCACAAGGGGGGTGCAGGGTGCACAGCCCACAACATAACATAGAAAACTGGTCGCTAGTTTTGTAGTCACTGTGAGTGTACATCGCCGATATTTATTTTTGGTGATGTACACTCGCCCAAATGGCGATTGCTATTCCATGATCACCGTTATCACATAGAACCAAAATGCCCCTATGTTTCTTTATTTGCAAGGTACACATAGAAACATAGAAACATGGGGCCTGATTCCAAAATGCATGGCTCAACTTGTGGGTGTATACGAGTTGCACCATGCGACGCTATGCTGGGGACCCTGTGCCATATTCCAAGACAGGCAGGCAGGGTCCATGGCACCTATGTCCTGCAGCTTGCGGCAGCCACAGGGTAGTGCCACAGGAATGGCACAATGGACCTGGGTGCCACAAGTCACAGCCCACAGAGAACTGCCTCCTGGAGACCCCTGCCCTGGAACACCACCGCATGTACCAGGGGGGGATTGGGGGCTGGCCAGGTGGCACTGGCATTTGGGGGGGGCGCTTTGTGGAACAGACCCCAGGGGTCCCGGACATTTGGAGGGTGGGGAGCATGTCTGCATTGGGGAGTATGGGGAGATGGGCAATATGTGTGCTACAGTGCTGCGGAGTGGCCATCCATCAGTTGGCATGGACAGATGCCCCTTAGACCATCTCCCTGCTGGTCTAACTCTGTTGCACCACAGCAGCTTCTGGAATAGCGTAGGTGGGTTATGACAGCCACCCTTTTGGAATAGGGCATAGTTGCTGCCATAACCCACCCTTGCACCATGCCATTGTGGGTTGCAGGCATAGTGGGTGGTGTAACCCACCTTTGGTGCAACCCGCATATGGCATGACGCAAGCCACGACTTGGAATTGCGACTTGCATAATACCTGGCGCAAGGTGCAATTTGCACCATCGGGTTTGGCATAAATCACCTTGCACCAGGTGTAACACCTTTTGGAATCAGGCCCATAGAATTTAACAGCAGATAAGGACCATTTGGCCCACCTAGTCTGCCCATTTCCCTACCTAATGGATAAGCTGCAGATCCTAGTTAACCAACAGCCTACTTCCTCCTACCCCCCACTGGAATTGCCTTATGTCTGTCCCATGCATTCTTGAATTCCCCCACTGTTTTTGACTCCATGACCTCTTCAGGAAAGCCATTCCATGTATCTACAACCCTCTCTGTGAAAACATACTTCCTCACATTACCTCTGAGCCGTCCCCCCTCTGTCTTCAAATTGTGCCCCCTCGTTCTTGCACATCTCTTTTTCTGAAAGATGATACCCTCTTGGACATTGTTGATTCTCTTGAGGTACTTGAAAGTTTCTATCATGTCCCCCTCTCCCTCCTTTCCTTGAGGATATACATATTAAGCTCCTTTAGTCTCTTTT
Organism: Neoceratodus forsteri; assembly: GCA_016271365.2. Classification (NCBI taxonomy): domain Eukaryota; kingdom Metazoa; phylum Chordata; order Ceratodontiformes; family Ceratodontidae; genus Neoceratodus; species Neoceratodus forsteri. Next base: position 823,431,553 of record CM057455.1, on the reverse strand, counting down.
CATAAGTGTTCTAGTGCAGACCCTGCACCATTTTAGTTGTCCTCCTCTGGACAGCCTCCATCCTGTCTATTTCCTTGCAGAAATGGGGTCTCCAGAGCTGTACACAGTACTCCAGATGGGGTCTCATCAACTGTCTGTACGGAGGGATAACAACTTCCTGTTTTCTACTGGTGATACCTCTCCCTATGCATCCCAGTATCCCCCCAGCCTTCCTTACTGCCTTCTCACATTGCTTGCCCACCTTTAGGTCATTTGATATGACTACCTCTAGGTCTCTTTCCATTTTTGTTGCTGTTAGCATCTCACCCCCCATTGTGTACTCTTCCCCTGGGTTTTTGTTTCCCAGGTGCATTACTTTGCACTTCTTTGCATTGAATCTAAGCTGCCATACATTTGACCATTCCTCCAACATTGTCAAATCCATTCTCATCCCTTCCACCCTACCTTGTGTATCAACCCTGTTGCAGAGCTTTGTGTCGTCTGCAAAGAGACATACGTTTCCTTCCAGTCCCTCTGCCATATCACTTATAAAGACATTAAAGAGGACTGGTCCCAGTACTAAACCCTGTGGTACCCCGTTAGTAACCCTCCTTTCTTCAGAGTGGACTCCATTTACTATTACCCTCTGCGTCCTGTTGTCCAGCCAATTTTTTACCCAGGCTACCACCTTGGGCCCCACTCCAAGGCTGGCTAACTTATATATTAATCTTTTGTTATACAATTACTGCAGTCTTGCCTTCCACAAAAATGACTCCAGTTTCTTAAACAGAAATAACTCATCTACATTTCTTTAATTGCAAGGTACAATTGGTGCAGTCTCACCCTCCACAAGATTGACTCCAGTTTCTTAAACATAAATAACTCATCACAGTCTACAGACAGTATTGACAATGAAGAAACAGAAGTACCAGTATCTGCATCAAATATAAAACATTACAGTCTTAAACCATATAATATGACAACTATGTGTTTTGCCCAGTTTCCATCTTCTTATAAAAAGTGTTACAATGGAAAATCTGATATCAAACATCTCAATGGTGTGTTTTTAAATGAAAAAGCAAAACCTGCAGTTATTTAAACTTACTGATCCAGCAGAGGGTAAGATGAAGTAAAACTGAAGTAATGAATGTCCATGCCGTACATTTAATGGTACTCTGAAGATGAATTTAATCTCAACAATATCAGCAATACCTGTATTACTACAGAGGAATAGATTTAACATAACTGTATTCAATATGAAAAATAAACCCTAAAGGTAGATTAGGCTCTCAAATAGGTAAATGCAACTCTTAAAAGTGAGGGCAATACTGCTCCAGTTCAGAACCAGTGTTTGCACCAAGTAAACAGGGAGCAAGACATTTTCATAGACAAAGAACCTCTGTGCGCAAACACTGAGGCAAGGGTTGCCCGAAAGGGCATTTGGCTGGGAAGCCAAGTTTCAAGAAAATACAAAATCACACATGCCCACACAATGCAAAGCATCATGGGCTGCATATGCAAATCACCACAGAATGTTATGCTGGTTCAGCTTTAAGTAGAATTGATGGTGCGAAGGTTTCACATGTTTGCAAATGGTGCCAACAGATGTTAGCACCCTTGCAAACTGTGTGAGAGGCCTTTCGGCACCATGCAATTCTGCTTGAAGTTGAACCAGCATAACATTCTGTGGTGATTTGCATATGCATTTTCATAGATACTGATATTACTGATGGTGTGTGTTCAGAGAATTTTCCTGTTGAATATCATAACTTCCTGTTGAATATCATAGTTTTTTGTTGCGTGGCACAGAATATCATGCCATGCTTAACAGTTTACATGAAAATCAAAAAGAGGTTAATTAAATGTTGAAAAACGTGTGGAGCTCAAATATAATTGTCATGGACATCCTTTGCATTTATTTGTAAACAGTGTAGCAGGAAAAGTACATCTTACAACACTGTTGAGAAGCACCATCCATTGCATGCTGGGTGCTAGTCCAAAAGCAATTGTGGTTGCATTTAATGATTCATCTGGAACTGCTGCTTTTAGAATCAAGGGGATGGCACAGCACATTTTAGTATTCTTATTGCTACCAGCACTTTTTTAAACATGGACAAGTACTGAAAAATTGAATGACTTGTGAAACTGTATAGAAAACCTCCAGTTTCTAATAATTTACAACATTTTTCAACCCTCCAAGATAAATTATGTTCTTCAGGGGAAAAGAATATATTTTACTTTGGAGATTTACACCAACCTCCTCCTGTATTTGGCATCTTGTATATGAGCCTACTCATGTTCTTGGCATCCATTTATGGTGTGACTTATTTGACTTAAAAAGGGTGAATAATATAATGATGCATCAGAAGGATGATATAATGCTTTCTCAGTTTCTTAATCGTATTCACACTGAACATTATACAGAAGATGATACAGCTTTAGTATAACAACACACTGCTAAAGAAACTGATTTACTTTTAGATTGTGTTCAGATGTTTAAGACCAATAAAGAATTTCAAGAGCATAATGAGAAAATGTTGCAACTTTTAGAGTAAGATCTGCTGTAATTAAAATTTCATCAGTTGACTCTGACTAAGGATGAACCAATGTCAAATTGGCATTCAGTGAACATGCCATAATCCAGTGGAAAGGCCATCAGTAAAGCAGATCCAAAGGACCCCAGTTTCCCTTCATCAGTTCAACACTTTGACATCATGACTCAGCACGTTTTACAAGGAGCACACACTGAACATGTTCAAGTTGTTGGCAAGTCACATGACCTGCAGCAGCCAATCAGCCAAACTGGAGATCAACTGCGCCTCATGCTGTGAACATCTGAGTGCCATTTCCATCTCTCTCACAGGAGACTGGTGTGGCTAATAACTCTTTTTATGTGAACAAGAATGATTTTTCATCAGAAAACTTTAGAAGTTAGAGAATCATGCATTATCATTCCAGTTAGCTAATTCACTACATTCAACTGTAGTTTAGGTAGAAGACTAGCAAAATTGTGATGCAGAGGAGAGTATACAGTGTTAGTGCCTACACTGACAGTTGTAGACCCTGCTCCAGGATCAGGCAGAGTGAGTTTAGCAAACTGGAAAAAGTGCAGGGGGTGATATGTGAAAGAATTATTTGATAACAATTTTTTTTTACTGAGTTCTTGCAGTGTAGAGGGCACAGAAATCCATCTTTATGTCGTTGTTTTTTTTTTGTTGTTGTCGTTGTTTTTGTCCCAACAGCAGGGATAGAGCAGATGGAATTCAGTAGACTGGAAAAGGTGCAGAGAGAGTTTGAAGTATTTATTTTACAAATAATTTGACTTCGTCTGATGTGAGCTGTGGGGAAATCAAGTCCATCTTTATTTCCTTTTCATGTTTGCTTGCGCACATGTACAAGAAACATGTTGCAGTAGCTTGCTGCAGAAGCAGGTTGTGGCAGTGTGGTGGCCAGTGCCACCACTGCATTTGCAGGCTTGGCCCTCTATATCCAATGCGGTGGCACACTGCTGATGACACTAATTCAGCAAGCCTGCCACCAACTTGAAAGAAATTGGCCCCTGCAATGAGGGAGTGCCCCGTCATTGCAGAGCATGCCTGAAAGAAACTGGCCACTGCAATGAGGGAGCGCCCCATCATTGCAGGGCATGCCTTGCCTGTCGAGACATTTCTGTTCACCCCACTCCCTCCGTTGTCCATTGCAGGAGCAGGAGTGCAAGAAAACCCTCCCACTTCCTCCCACTGTGTGCTGTCCACCCTGCTCCCTCTGTTCCCCATCCAGGCACCCAACCCACACTGTAAGTAAACCCTCCCACTCCCTCCCACTGCATGCTGTCTGCCCAGCTCCCTCTGTTTCCCATCCAGCCACCAGGAGTGCATGTAAACCCTCCCACTCCCTCCCACTTTGTGCTATCCACCCCACTCCCTCTGTTCCCCTTCCCGGCAACTGAAAGCAAGTAACCCTCCCCATTCCCTCCATTCCCCATCCTGGCAACCGTAGTGCACATGAACTCTCCCGCTCCCTCCCACTGTGTGCTGTCCGCCCTGCTCCCTCCGTTCCCCATCCTGACAACCGAGAGCAAGTAAATCCTCTTGCTCCCTCCCACTGTGTCCTGTCCACTCCGCTCCCTCTGTTCCCAGTCCCGGCATGTAGGTAAACCCTCCCACTCCCACCCACTGTGTGGTGTCCACCCCACTCCCTCCATTCTTGGTCCCAGCATGTAATTAGACCCTCCCGGTAGCGAGCTGCGTGCATTCGTTGTATGCAAGGCATGCATTGCATACCTATTATTCTACTTTTTAATTTTTTTTCCCTCTCAGTGTCACTTAGTTTTTATTCGTAAAGTTTTGATCCGGTGCAGTAGCAGTGGAGGCAGGCAGCGGTGATGGTCTATCGGCCCCAGAGTGAATCAGTCTCCAAATGTGACAGTCGAGGCAGTGTGTTTAAACAACTGCTGAAGGGTAAGCAGTACTACTAGTTTTACCCCAACTTTGGTCCCTTTCTCAAAAAGTAAGAGGATTTGTTGAAATCGGATCAATGGTGGCCAGAAATGTGGTGGGACAGGACAGGAGCAGGTAACTTATGTAAAGAAAATTACTTTTGTCCAGCTCAAAAGCTGCTATAAAACAAACATAATCTGTTTTATAGCAGCTTGTGGACAGCACAAAAGTAACGTTCTTTATATAGGCTCACCATTCCAGTCCCACAGGTCAGACGCAAAGATTTGAAAGATATGGTGACTAAGCAAAACTGTTTATATTTCTTGTCCAAAGTGTACTAAATAAAATTAATTCTGGTGGTAAATATAGTACAAGTATGATTCCAGCAAGCTGTCTTTCATTTGTTCCTGTTTTTTTAAATGGTATTCATTCCCTAGGGAAGTATGTCAAACACTGAGGGAGCAGCTGTCACTTTTTCAACTGCTGGTTGCTGTTCCATTCTACTCTGTCCCCAATACTATTGTATGGACACCATAATATTTAAAAAAAAATCCTCATCTGTTCTTTTCTCTACAGCTCCCATATTAATGCTCCAAGTCTGAGCAACAAATTTGGGTTGCTGCATGACCTTGAGCATGTCATTTGACCTCCATGTACTTCAGTCCAACCAGCTCTAAAGTAGAGGCATGAATCTCATGGAAAATGAGATGCTGCATCTCAGTTGGGTTACTGTGGGCACATTTTATAGACTAGAGGTTACAGCAATTAGCTGTGAATAAGCTTGGTACATTCAGTTGACCCTTTTTCATTCTCACAACCTCCACCTACATGTTTTGTTGCACTGAACAAGCTACTTAACCTCCCAGTGTTCCCCTGTTACCACTGTACCCTTGTAACCAGTCAGCTTTACCTGGTTACCAAAGAAAAAAAACATTTACCTAATTATTTAGTTACCACACCAGGATAGATGTGCATATTTTGAAGTATTTTGCACATGCTGGACTGTGATATTTCACAGATAAAATGTGACAAATAATTAATAAATATGGAAAACATTAAAAAAGCACCTAACAGTGCAGTTGTAGAAGACTCTAGCACTGCTGCTCACTGAAGAATATTTATTTATTGATTTAGTTTTTGTTGACCGGGTAAGTGCACAAGACAAATTTTGTCTATTTTCAGGCACGACCCCGGGAACAGGATACAGATGAATGCCAACCAACTTTGAACCAGGTTAAGCTGCTGGTGGTATTTTAGTGAATGGGGAAATTTGGGCCAGCATGGGAAATTCTCTACTATGCTGTAGGGGCCTGTGGTCTGAGAAATGGCCACTCATAGTGAGTCTCCAGAGAGAGAATGGACGTCGTGGAGGTAGGGGAGCCGGTCTCTTCTCCTGCCTTCTGTGAGCAAGAGACCGACAGCGCTTTGACAAATGTGCCTGATACAGTTGAAACTGATGAAGAAATTGGCGATATTTTTCTATCCATGGAGGATTTGGCTACTGAGGTTCAGCTCCTCTCTGCCGCGGAGGACAGAATGACAGTCAATCAGGTTATGCTAAAACTCAAGCAAGAGGAAGAACGGCATTTAAAAGCTCAAGGCGAGCTGAACACACAGCTCGCTAAACACAATTTGGCTGCTTCTGTTTTTAAAGAGCAACCTTTCAGCTGATGCAGTCACTTCAAAGGCCCCATCTGGGCCGGGTGAGTCACCCTTTTGGAATGTTTCTCATAATGCTGCTGCCGTTTCTAGTACTGACTCACAGGCTGGCAGTCTAAGTGCTGCTGAAAGTGCGTGCTGACAGCATGTAATCTTAACAGAATCTGTACCTGTTGTTGATGTTACCGGCATTGAAAGTGCTGCACAGGCTGGCAGTTCAAATGTAGTAACCGGCGTGTGCCTTAAGCCTGGTAAATCGCAGGACATGATTACTTCTACACTATCTAGTGATGCTAAAGCGATGTTAGACCCCCCCACTGAATTACAGTCAGGGTGGGGAGTCTCTGCAATATTAAAAAGTGGGTCAGAGGTCCAGAGCATGGATCATATGGTGAGGGTGACTGGTTTTGTGTTTAAAAAGCCCATAGGATTATCGGGGGTAGGAAACCCTTTGTCCAACGAACAGAATGTCCAGTACCAAACTAAAAAGGACTCTCAGGAAGGCGTTACCACTTTTTCTTTTGCTGCCAAAATTGCTCCTGTAAAAACGGGGAAGTCTGAAGATTTAAAAGAAAAATGTGCTGCAATAAATAAAATATAAATGTGCAAGGTAATGCACATGGGAAACAAAAACCCAGGGGAAGAGTACACAATGGGGGTGAGATACTGACAACAGTAAAAATGGAAAGGGACCTGGGGGTAATTATATCAGATGACCTAAAGGTGGGCAAGCAATGTGAGAAGGCAGTAAGGAAGGCTGGGGGGATACTGGGATGCATAGGAAGAGGCATCAATAGTAGAAAACAGGAAGTTGTTATCCCTCTGTACAGACAGTTGGTGAGGCCCCATCTGGAGTACTGTGTGCAGTTCTGGAGACCCCATCTCCGCAAAGACATAGACAGAGTGGAGGCTGTCCAGAGGAGGGCAACCAAAATGGTGCAGGGTCTGCACCAGAAGACATAGGAAGAAAGACTAAGAAGACATAGGAAGAAAGACTAAAGGAGCTTAATATGTATACCCTTGAAGAAAGAAGGGAGAGAGGGGACATGATAGAAACTTTCAAGTACCTCAAGGGAATCAACAAAGTCCAAGAGGGTAGCATCTTTCAGAAAAACAGGTGTGCAAGAACAAAGGGGCATAATTTGAAGATAGAGGAGGGATGGCTCAGAGGTAATGTGAGGAAGTATGTTTTCACGGAGAGGGTTGTGGATGCATGGAACAGCCTCCCTGAGGAGGTTGTGGAGATTCAAGAACTGTGGGGGAATTCAAGAATGCATGGGACAGACATAAGGCAGTCCTAGTGGAGGGTAGGAGGAAGTAAGCTGTTGGTTAACTAGAATCTGCAGCTTATCTGTTAGGTAGGAAAATGGGCAGACTAGGTGGGCCAAGCGGTCCTTATCTGCCATCAAATTCTATGCGTCTATGTTTCTATAACACTGGCAAACAGGATCATTGGGACTGATACTGAAATTGGGTATATTCCTCATACAGTTGGAGAGCCACAGGGTGTGGCAGTACAGGCAGCAGTTACCTACCCCTTCCCTATCCTAACTAATGACACATGGTCCCCTCAGAAAGCTCTACAAAATGCAGGCTGGCAGCAGACACCCAATGGGAACCGGTTACCTAATCCAGATTGGGACCCCACACTGAATTTTTCTCAAGCTTTCCCTGAGTGGAGGCCACATCTCCCAGAACACAGTGTCTTAGGAACTTTAGGGCCTAAGCTCCCTGCCATTGACAATATCATGGGGAGAGTAGGAAAAGCTGCACAAGAGCCACCTTTTTCCCCAAAAGAAGCAGGCCAGATGCATGGGACAACGCCACAGCAGCCCGTACAGATCATGGCTGCTAACGAACCCTTGTCTGACCCAAAAGAGGCTCCACCTGATGAACTACCACTACAAAAGTCTCTCCTCTCAGAGTTATTTTCTAAAACAAAAAAAGAGGCAGCTCCTAGACGGAATGCAGTCCACATCCATTATGGGGTGCTGGCTGATAGACCTGACAGGCAGTTTGTACAGAAAAACTTGTTAAAAGATTCATTGCATTTTACACCCAGAGAAGTCTATGCTTTTATTAATATATCAGGGGAGGACAACTATGATGTAAGTTTTAGAACCACTTGTGCCTTAGAATTATTTTGGGAGCATTAATCCCAGGTGAAGTTTTCCCCCACATGGACCCCCTTTTTGGTAATTCCTTTAGCTAAACCTCTCATAAAATACGTTACGATAATATTTCGGAATAAGGGGGTCCATGTGGAGGACATCACGTATTGGTTGTCCCAAAGGTGTGATGTATTAAGCGAACCAGAAGCTGTACTGGATTGTTTTGGACTGGGGGATGGAAGTGCAAAGCTAAACTATGACTAACTGACACAGGCATGGAGCATATCCCTAATTCTTTTATGCTTGGAAGGGATCAGGGGTATGCTTTTACGCTGGGCAACCTAAAGCCTGTTATACAGTAAATGTGGCTCTAGGACCCACTTATTCAGTACCTGTGACAAGGCTCATTGTGACAATTGTGGAGTGTTAGGTCATATCACCATACAATGTGTTAATCTCACCAAATGTGACCTGTGCAAGGAGTATGGTCATGTTTTCGGAGAATGCCCCTGGACGGCAAAAATAAAATACCATCCAGTCCTGAGCTTTTGATCCAAAAAGCTCAGGACACTGCTACAGCTTCCTTGCCCCAGCCTAAGCCTCCTTCCCCTGTCTTAGTATCATCTTACCCCCTCCCCCTCCCTCATCCCTAGACGTAGAAGAAACGATTGCTATCCCTGATGACCTATCTCAGGCTCCCCTTAAAGTGGAACCCATACCTGGTGAATTGGTTGATCCAGTACTGCTAGCCCCTGTTTGTTACAAAGACCCTGACACTACAGAAGGAAGTGCTATGAACCCCATTGTTTTACCTCCTTTACCTAGAAGGTGGTCAATCAGGAATTTAAAACCTAAGTCACTCCCTCCTCCTGTATCTTTTGAGTCTGACAACACTTATACAGCTTTGTTCACAAATGAGGGAGATTCTGAGATGGAGCAGGGTGACTCCGACTCTCAACCATAGGATCAGATCAACCCCCTAGGGTTGTAGAACAAGGAGACTACAAAGGAAAAAAAAAGAAAAAAGAAAGAAGAATGTATAGTTTATCAATCACTTTTCTCATGATGGTTTAATTGTCTAATGGATCTTTAAATATCCATAGTTTGTTCGATGTGCTTACGCAGCTGGATGAGATGAGATAATGCTTGTGTAACTTGATTTGCTTTGTGAATTTCTGCCTCTCTATCCATGGGATATGCCACTCTGTAGGGGTACGATGCAAGGAATCCTTGAGGAGGGTTCTCCCCCACAGATGCCATGGGAACAATTGCGTCGGCTAAAGGTAGGTTAGGAAGAAGCCCATGGTAAGAGAGACAAGCAGCTGGAGGAGGAGGGTTGGATGGTGGGTAACGAAAAATGAATCCTGGAGGTGCCTAGGATGAATGACCTTTTAAGCCTGATGGAGGAGTGACGTTGTTGCTCCTCCCATTGAACCTCGGGCTTAATGCCCTCCCATTCAATGTGCTTACACAACTGGATGAGATGAGGTGAGATAATGCTTGTGTAACTTGATTTGCTTTGTGGCTTTCCACCTCTCTAGCCATGGGATATACCACCCTGTAGGGGTACGATGCAAGGAACCCTTGAGGAGGGTCCCCCCCCACAGGTGCCGAGGGAATGATTGTGTTGGCTAAAGGTCGGTTAGGAAGAAGCCCAAAAAGAATACCTAAAGGTGTCAAGCATTGAAGAGGTGAGGATGATGAATGAATGAATTCTGAAAAGATGATAAGGGCTGACTTCCTAATGAGAGAGGGGAAAGCCAGAGCCACCATCCGCCTCCATCCAACAGCGGAACCTAACTAATTAACCGAAGTTAGCACTAACTCTAACTAATATTATGACCACTGGCACGGAGGAGAGGAAAAACCCCCTTTGAGGAGTAATTCTCTTGGGATCCAAGGCTTAGGTCATCTTCCCTCCAGGTTGATGACATTTGAGTTGAGGATGTATGTTGTTAAAGAGAAGGGTTCGGTAACGAAAGGGACATGAGTAGGGAGGATGATGATGGAATAGAGAAATTCCCCAAATGAAAGCACAGATCAAATAGGGAACATGAGGCAGCACACAGATCGAAGAAACATGAGGCAATGATGAATACTGATGGTGATGATTGCCACTGGAGGGTGGCAGGTCAATGAGGTAGCATAAGATCCAATGAGAGGTACACCTGATTAAGCAGGGTGAGGAAGCAGACACTGAGGCCAATAAGGCTTGATTATGCAATGTGAACGATTAGACCCTGATGTTGTGGTCGATGAGATAGCGTAGGATTCAATAGATTAATGCAAGTAATGAGGCTCCTTGATAGGAGATATACTCCAAGGCCAAGAAGGCATGTCTGGAACCAGAGGGTATGCAAAATAGAGGGGGGTATGCTCGATAGAACAATGTGACTAAGTAGACTCCTCAAGAGGAGGTAGATTCAGACATGAATAGAGCGATGTCATTAAGCAGGCTCCTCAAAAGGAGGTAGATTCAGAAATGAACTTGAAAAGGAACTTGAACAATGGTGGAGAGCCTCCAGCCAGCCCTTAGCAAAGGGTGATGGACAGGAAGGCATGGCGCTCAGGAGGAGCATTAGAGGAGCAACTCAGGTTGAGTGATTGAGGAGCAAAATTGGATGATTTATGATGAAGAGTGAAGCTACGAGTGGAGTGAATCCATGAAGGCTGACGCCATAGAGGCTGGCACAGTGAAAGTGAGGTAGGATGAGGAAGCTACCTGGTAGTGGTAACTACGGGAGACCAGAAGTAGGCACCAGGACACCAGATGGACTATGGTAGGAGGAGGATACGAGTAGGGAAGGTGATGGCAGGATAGGTAAAACCCCAAAAAGAAAGCAAAGGTCTGGGAAAGAGAGGAATGGAGGGTGTTTTTTTTTTTTGTTTTTTATTTGTAGCATGAGACCGAATGGGAGATAGCCCAAAGAAATATTGATTGCAGGCCAGATGAAAACAGCTGAGGCATACAAATTGAGCAGTTGAAATAGATGAGCAGATCGAGGTAAGGTATCAGGGACCAGCAAGTCCTTGACTGGATATCGAATCGATTTGAGGTAGTAGAAAATGAACTTGAAAGGAACTGGAATGATGGTGGAGAGCAGCCAGCTAGCCCATAGCAAAGGATGATGGGCAGAAAGGCATGGCTCTGAGTGGAGATAGAGTGGAATCGAGGTAGCAGGGATGATAGAGCGATGCGATGTAGAAGACCTGGGGTTGAGTGATCGAGGGGAGCAAACTGGACAATGGACGATGATGGAGGGAAGCCATGAGTGGAGTGAAGCCTTGATGGCTGGTACGAGGATAAGGAAGGGGGAAGGGGGACCAGAGTCATGAACTGGAGACATGTGGCAGGAGGGCTGTGGGTCGATGAGGTGGCATATGATGCAGGATAGGTATGCCCAAGAGAAACATGGATAGCAGGCCAGACGGAGCAAGCAAATATAGCAGACTCGGCAGTGATCCACAAGAGCATGGTGGGGGAAGGTGACACTGAATCTATGCTGAAATTATGCCATCTAGAGGCTAGAATGGGGCACATCATCTGAAAGAAGACATGGAAAATACAGGAGAGCATCAGATATGTCAGCCACAAAGTGGGAATAGATCTGGGTCAAAAGCTTGAAATACCCATTCAGTTTTTGGTTTTTTTTTATATTCCATTTAGGTCGGTGGAAGGAGGAGAACGGAGGGAAATGCCAAAGCTGCATGAAACACAAGGACAGCCACTGCAGCATGAGCTGACACATCAAAGGTAGCACACACACTAGCATGAGTGCTGGATAAACCAAAAGATGCCCAGAAGATACCTGACCATAGTCCAGCATCCTGTGCAGATGTGATGCAATCCCTGGACATGCTATGAACAAACTGCCCAAAACAAAGTAAAGAACTGCCTACGGATTCATACGATGAGATAATAACATAGCAGGTCAGTGCAGGCATGCCATCCATCCAATTTTCCGTAGAGCGACGTATGAGCAACAGTAAAACTAAACAAGCTCAGGGGCATGAGGCAGAGAAGCAAATGAGGATCAGCAACACTCACCGTGATGGACGGATCTGAGCAGCACTACTCAGGCCAGACAGTTGAAGAGGGCAGCGGATGAAAGGCCAGATTCCATGGACCAAAGACAGAGCAGTCAGGTTGAAGCGGCTGCTTGAGATGGATGAAATCAAAACCCATGCGGCTGCTACCGCTGAGAGAAGCAGCAGGCAAACGAGGTGGGGGGAAGTCTGGGACAAGGCTGGAGCACAGGCGATGGATGGAAGGCGGGAATGAGCCATGAAGCCATGGCGAGGAATCCGGAAGCAGTGAGGGGGGTGCACAAGGGGAAAGGATGAAATGCCAGAAAGGAGGGGAAGAGTGGCCGCAAAAGTGGTGGACAGGAGGAGGTGAGCGCGGCAGGCAAGCCGCCCAAAAAACAGCAGTGGAAAAGCAAAGGAGCAGACTTGGCAGTGAGCCACAAGAGTATGGCGGGGGAAGGTGACACTGAATCCATGCTGAAATTATGCCATCTAGAGGCTAGAATGGGGCACGTCATCTGAAAGAAGACATGAAAAATACAGGAGAGACACCAGATATGTCAGCCACAAAGTGGGAACCAAGTGGCTGCTTGAGATGGATGAAATCAAAAACCATGCGGCTGCTACCACTGAGAGAAGCAGCGGCAAACGAGGTGGGGGGAAGTCCGGGACAAGGCTGGAGCAGAGGCAATGGACGGAAGTCGGGAATGAGCCATGGAGCCATGGCAAGGAATGTGGAAGCAGTGAGGAGGGTGCACAAGGGGAAAGGATAAAATGCCAGAAAGGAGGGGAAGAGTGGCTGCAAAAGCGATGGACAGGAGGAGGTGAGCGGGGCAGGCAAGCCATCCAAAAAACAGCAGTGGGAAAGCAAAGGAGCGATGGAAGGAGGAAGGCAGCAGCTGGAGGTGACCACAGGAACAGGCAGACTTGGGCAGAAACAGAGATGGGGAAGAGCGGCGCCTCCGGCAGTATCGAAAAATGAATCCTGGAGATGTCTAGGATAAATGACCTTTTAAGCCCGATGGGGGAGTGATGTTGTTGCTCCGCCCATTGAACCTCGGGCTTAAAGCCCTCCCATTAAATAGTGTAAAGCGGCAGGTTGTTTTTACTTATGTTTATGAATGTAAATTTGACCTTTTTTTCCTTCAAGAAACCTGGAAGTGCTCTAGGGAACAGGTGATGGATTTCAGAAAAGAATGGCTGTGGGGACCTTCATATTGGTCCTTCGGCCCTGACTGTGCAGATGGGGTGGGAATTTTATTCAGTTCTTAAGATTTTTCTCTGAATAAACTGGTGGATCTCATCCTAGGTAGGGCTTTCATCATAGATGGCATCTGGAAATCCATAGATTTCCGCTTTATCAATACATATTGTCCACAAATGAAAGCTGAAAACGTTTCTCTATTACAATCTATTCAGCCATATTTAGTTACTTCCTACAACATTTTTTGGGTGGTGATTTTAACTGTGATATGCAGTGGATGCAAAAGCCTAATGGGAAGAGGAAAAAGATCTACTGTGACTCTAATATGTTGACCAGGGTTATAAATACCGCAGGCTTGATTGACTGCAGTGTATATAATACAGGTCCACAATTTACATACACCCGAAATATGTTTAAAACTACGACAGGCCATATGTTTATTTCCCCTAATTTGCCTAAAGGGTCTTTGACTATAGTCCCTATAGAATTCTCGGATCATTTGATGCTGGTCTTGAGATTGACAGCCATTGATGGGAGCCCTAAAACCAATAACAGATGGAAGTTAAACACTTCAGCATTGACAGATCACCAAGTTAAAATGCATATTTTGTCCCTTTTAAGAGCCAGACTGTCTGTTTAACTTTTGTACTCTGATATCGGAGAATGGTGGACAGACACTAAAACGATTTGAAGGCCTGGTTTATTAAGTATGGAAAAAAGACAGGGAATGATAAGTTCCTGAAATATTTATTCTTGCACAGGCAATTGCAGCATCTTTATACACTAGCTCATTTTTCTAAACAGGATTACACTAGCCAAATTTCCCAACTAAAGCAGGACATGCAAGCTTATCAATATGACAGAGCAAAATCAATCCGGGCAATGCTCTAGGGAGGAACTCAGAAAACATCAGTAGGGGACCCCTTTGAAGCATGCAAAAAACTGCATGATAAAATGACCATAGAGTATTTAACTACTCCAGACAGGTAAAAAATAGAGGCTGTCAGTGATACAGAAGATATTATAAAGAGGCATTATCAATCTTTGGTTCCATCAGATCCCCCTACTGAGCAAAGCATTCAGGATTATTTACAGGTTATACATGTCCCTGCATTTCCCACAGATGCACTTAAACTACAAAACAAAATTACATCTGCTGAAATAGAGGTTGCAATAAAAGCATTACAGACTGACACATCACCCGGTTTGGATGGTCTCCCAAGCAAGTTTTACAAGGCCTTTGTATCTGTGTTAGCTATCTGTTTAAAGCAAGTGTGTAAATTTTTCTTTAACTCAGATAAAATTGTTCTTTCCTTCACTGAAGGTTTATTAGTTTACGTCTTCAAATCGGGGGACAAATCTAAAATACAAAATTGGAGACCTATTATTTTATTGAATACAGACTATAAAACACTAACGCATATTATGAATAATAGATTAAAACATTTTGCTAATCTGGTAATCTCCCCACAACAATTCTGTGGACTCCCAAATAGGAAAATTCAAGATGCACTTATAATCATTAGGGATATAGCTGAACATTTAACACTTTCAGGAGCAGCAGGTTGTATACTCTCGATTGACCAAGGAAAGGCATTTGATTGGGTTTTACACTCTTTTTTGTTTTCCACTCTTAGGGTGTATAGGGTACCATTAGCAGTAATCAGGCATATACAATTGCTCTATTCTATGGTTTATGTACGGGCTGTTACAAAAGGGCAAATAACAGAGGGGTTTCAGAGGTTTCACCGGGGTTAGACGAGGGTGCCTCTTGAGTCCCCTTTTATATATTTTTTTCTTTGGATCCTTTATTAAAACACTTGATTGAAAGGCCCAAATGGGTCGATTTGCTGGGTCAAGGAAGCCAGCAACCTTTACTGATTCAAGCATATGTGGACAGCATTTGTGGGTTTTTTGCTAATTATAACCATTTAACCTTTTTTTTTACAAGAATTTATTTTGTATGCTCATTTAACCAACTCTAAACTGAATTATTCGAAAAGTAGGGGACTTCTAGTGGGTACAGGGAATCCCACTTTTTGTCAGGTACAGGGTATAACTTTAACCACAACTCCTATCAAAATTTTAGGTATTCTTTTTGGACCATAGAACCTCCCCCAGGATAATTGGGAGAACTCCCTGAACACAGTAGATTGTAAGATACAGAGGTGGAAGCACTGGAAGCTATCAAAACTAAAAAGAATACAGATTTTGAAGCAATTTATCATTCCTCAATTGCAATATGTAACTAATATTTTCCCAGCTCCCATACATTTGGAAACAAAAATATATTGAATTTTTATTCAGATGTTATGGGGCAATAAATGAAATCCCATTAAACGATGTTTCACTTATTTAAGTAAAGACAAGGGTGGGTTGGGTATTATAGAACCTATAGTGTTTTTGCATTCTTTGTTCTTTTTTCATACTATTATATATGGTATATCCCCAGTAACCTCTTCAGCGCATTGTTTAGTGAAACTCACATTGGGAAGATAGTTAGCTGCATGGCATAATATGGCTCCCAAATTACATCCTCATCTGCATATACTAGATTATTTCCGGCCAGCAGCCCAAAAACTCTTTAAATGGAATATCACTAAATTATCCATCCTGCAGGGTACTCAGAAAAATTTCTATATAGATGTTCTGGCTCAGACGTACCCTACAGAGTCTTGCTTTAAAAATTGTCTTTCTAGCTCTACCCCTTTAGTTTTGAAACAACTCATAAATAGTAGAATCCCTCAACAGATGTGGGACATTTTATGGTTTACGGTATATGGGAGATTGAATATCAGAGGCAATGCTAAGCATAAAGCATTAGCAGAAAAGAATTGTCCATATCCAGACCATATTGATAAAGAGGAATCCATGGAACATTTTTTATTCCTTTGTTCCTATTCAAAACAATGATGGTTATTTTTAGCCACTAGATGGAATATGGGATGGCTGCAGAGCTTAACATATGATATTTTAGTGATAGGGAATTACCCCTATGGGCAAGCACAGTTATATCAAGATACCCTCATGATTTTCCTTTGTTGTTTGAGGTATTATTTATGACAGGCCAGGTGCCAATGGGTTATACATCAAAAGAAGATGCCTTATACAGCATTTAACCATGTAGTTTCCCATGCAATGGGGAAAATGTACCATAACGATTTAATTTTATGCCCAAGTGATAATGTTTTTAAATGGTGGGAAGGGTTTCAAATTTTTATTAAATACAAATAGGGGGACACCAAAATGTCAGGAAATTACATTATGTTTGCTTTTGCTTTTGAAGAATGTGTTTTCTCCCTTTGGACAGTAATCCATAATTGTGAGAGTATTATATTAATTTGACATTTAGATCTGATGAAGTCAGCTTAGTTGTGATGACTCAGAGTTTAATTTATCTACAGTGTTGTACTGTATTGCTATAATCCCTTTTTGTTTTCTGTTTCTTCTACTGTAGTATTATTGTTTTTTCTTTCAAAATCTGTGACATTATGTAACACTGTATACAATATGTGATTTATCAATAAAAACACTCCTACTGTTTTTGTGAAGTGCCATGGTAGCTTTAACATCCACCTGAACAGGCAGATGGGACCTCAGTTTAACGTCTCATCCGAAAGACGACACCTCAGGAGTACAGCACCCTACCCTCATGCTGCATTGCAGTGTCAGTATTGGGATATTAACCCAAGTGCCTGGTGTGGGGATAGAACCCACAGCCTTCTCATCTCCCAGCCTCAGAGGTGAGTATGCTACCTGCTGAGTCACTGGCACTGCAATATGCAGTAGGACTCAACTTAATAAGAACAGCATCTGCAAAAAGCCTCTCTGGACTCCACAAGCAAGATGTATGGATGCCAAGATGAGCCCTTCTGACAGCATGGGCAACACATGAGAACACCATAAGCAAGTTCTCCAAACCCTGTTGACAGCTTCTTCAGGCACCTTATGGATAGGTACAAAAAAATATGTTTGCTGCTTGCCCCAGGGGAAATTGCAGAAACAATATTCTTGTGCTTGTCATCCCTTGACCTCAGCACAGCTCCATATAATAGAATACATGTAAGGTAACAACTCCTCAGATGCCACATTGATAATTGTACAGTACACTGGGCAGGCCGATTTATTATGATAAAAGAGAGTAAAGACACTGGCCTGGCCTCCATTTAAAGTTTTTTCCCTACAGATTTATTAAGTTCTGAAATAATCAATTATAGTGCAGTAGTTTAAGGCTCTGAGCTGCAAACCTGAGGACCTGGGTTTGAATCCCACAGCCCCTACTCACATACTGTGTGACCCTGAGCAAGTCACTTAACTTCCTTGTGCTCCCAGCTTGCACTTGGAATCAAGTTTTGGCTTACTGTGTCTGTTTTGGTTAAACAAGTTCACCTTTCCCTTTTCTAATCAATTCAAATATCATATTTTATTTGATTATTTCATTAAATACCTATCATTAAGTAAAGAGTGTTGTTCAAACTTTAAATCATTTCCATTAGGAAAACTTTTAGTAAATGTTTTAGCAGAGTACACTCAAATCAAAGACAAGTACTATATTTTTAACATGAATAAGATGCTCCCTCAGAAAACTGACTCATGTCGTGAGAAACAATATTTTTATTTTTGTTTACTCGGTTTTACCGAGACTGCCTTCCCCACACTAGTGGGGTGAATTTAATCCTGCTTACCCAATAGAAATCTGTTTACTTCTCTTTTAAACTGTTTAAATCATTTAGTCCTTTTTCGATAAGCTCTTTTTGTAGTCTGGTTTTGAGTATTTTCTCTAGGGTTTTACAGGCCATTGAGGTGAGACTTATCGGTCTATATTTCCTGGGGTCTGTCTTAATCCCTTTCTTTTTACATATTGGAATTAGTGAAGTTATTCTCCTGTCATGGTGTATTACCCCTTCCTTAAGTGATCTGTTGAATGCTATATATATAGTGGTACTTTGATTTGATTTATTGTTTTCTTTAAAAAATAGGGCTGAATGTTATCTGTTGTAAGAAATAAAATTATTGGAGGTTGGAGATTTGTTTAATTATTTCTTTGCAATTTTATTTTTCGAAATATTACATATATTTTAAACAATTTTGTTTACAAAAGCAAAATACTTTATTTGATTATTAAATACTGGCTTGGACATCATATTGTGGGCAAATATATGGGAGCATTTTACCACAGACCAGCGCATGTAATATAACAGCTTTAGAAAATACTGGTGTTGGTATTTTCCTTTTTGTACTCTGCAGTTCAATTAAGTTGTGCAATATCAGATGTGAACTAAAATATTTTGTAATTTTTGAACAAATACTGGAAACCACTGGGTAATGCCTAATTGGAGGCTAAAAGAGATATGTACATTATAGAAGTGCTACTCGGTCCAAAGATCTTGGCAGGATAAAAAAGTAATTGTGTGGGTTTTGGCACTATTTCTTTTTCATCCTGCCAAGATCTTTGGGCCCAGCACCTCAACCCCTAGATTGCATGTTACAACACCATGTTATATTGTCTGCCTTTCAAACAAGACCATATAGGCAAGCTGTCTAGTTAAACAATTTATTTATTTTGGTGGGGTGCATTTTTCTCATTGTAGGAAGGCAGCCCTCTGGTACTCAATGAGAATTTTTATAGTCTGCTTAGGGTCAAGATTCAGATAAAACTGTTTATACTTTCTCTGTAAAAGTACTTTGCTTGAATTCCTGACTTTTGAAAAGTCGGATTCTAATTCCAGAGCAAGGACTTCAGTAAGATAAGGTGACAGCCACTGAGCCAGGAATGTTTCTTAAAAAGGGAGGGAGGATCTTTGACACTTTCCTGGCTTACCTTGCCATAAACAAAGCCAGATGCTTGTCTTCCCTTGATAAATGCTTGGTTCCCACAGGATGCTGCCCCCATTCAAATTGCAAACTCCGGAGGACTCTGTTCTATGGGTCTCACCACTAGGAATGCAGCGAAATTAATATTTCGCCCAGAAATTGCAGCAAAATCTGCAATTCTCCAGCGAAATGTTTCATGAAAATATGGGCAAATTTCACCAGCAATTTCACCAGCTCACCAGTCCACCACCAATGGAGAAATTCTGCTGCAGGAGGCAAAATTTCACCAGAAGGGACGGAATTTCACCCACTGGTCATGAAATTTGACCCACAGGTGAACTTTGCTGGCTTAGGGTGAAATTTCACTTACAACTGTGGGTGAAATTTTGCATTTGCCCAGCAAAATGTTTCATGTAATGAGTTATATGGGAAATATTTCACAGGTGAAATATTCTAGTTTTGCGCAAAACTACTCACCACACTGCCAGGCATCAATGAGCCCCCAGGGGTACACCTGCACCCCCTGCTCTGGAGTAATGGTGGTGATGACATACACGTTCTAAACTGTGCCAAAATACCCCCAAAATGCACCACAAATCGCAAAAAATTCTAAAGCTTCTGGGGGCCTGGGCAGATCCCAGACTCCCAGCCTTCTGGGGGCCTCCCACGCTCCCACACCCCTGGCCTTTTGTAATTGCATGCCTTGCTAAAAAGGTCATCACACACCACTGCCTCCCGTTCCCTCCCACTATGTGCTATCCACCCCATTGCCTCTGTTCCCGGCCCTGGAACGTAATTAGACCCTCCCACTCCTTCCCACTGCATGCTGTATGACCTGCTTCTTCCACTCCCGCTCCCTCTGTTCCTGGTCCCGGCATGTAATTACACTCTCCTGCTTCCTCCCACTGCATGCTATCTGCCCTGCTACCTCAGTTCCTGGTCCAGGCACATAATTAGACCCTCCCTCTCCCTCCCACTGCATGGTGTCCGCCCCGCTTTCTCTGTTCTAGGTGATGGCAAGTGATTAGATCCCCTCCTCCCTCCCACTGTGTGCTGTCTGCCCTGCTCCCTCCATTCCCAGTCCCGGCATGTAATTAGACCCTCCCGCTCCCTCCCACTATGTGCTGTCTGCCCACTCCCTCCATTCCCAGTCCCGCATGTAATTAGACCCTCCCGCTCCCTCCCACTATGTGCTGTCTGCCCACTCCCTCCATTCCCAGTCCCGGCATGTAATTAGACCCTCCCGCTCCCTCCCACTATGTGCTGTCTGCCCACTCCCTCCATTCCCAGTCCCGGCATGTAATTAGACCCTCCCGCTCCCTCCCACTATGTGCTGTCTGCCCACTCCCTCCATTCCCAGTCCCGGCATGTAATTAGACCCTCCCGCTCCCTCCCACTATGTGCTGCCTGCCCACTCCCTCCATTCCCAGTCCCGGCATGTAATTAGACCTTCCCGCTCCCTCCCACTATGTGCTGTCTGCCCACTCCCTCCATTCCCAGTCCCGGCATGTAATTAGACCCTCCCGCTCCCTCCCACTATGTGTTGTCTGCCCACTCCCTCCATTCCCAGTCCCGGCATGTAATTAGACCCTCCCGCTCCCTCCCACTATGTGCTGTCTACCCACTCCCTCCATTCCCAGTCCCGGCATGTAATTAGACCCTCCCGCTCCCTCCCACTATGTGCTGTCTGCCCACTCCCTCCATTCCCAGTCCCGGCAACCAGCAGCAAGTAAACCCTCCTGCTCCCTCCCACTGCATGCTGTCCACCCTGCTCCCTCCATTCTTGGTCCTGGCATGTAAGTAGACCCTCCTGTTCCCTCTCATTGTGTGCTGTCCATGCCACTCCCTCTGTTCCCAGTCCCGGTAGGTGATTAGACCCTCCCGCTCCCTCCCACTGCATGTTGTCCACCCCACTCCCTCCATTCCTGTCCCAGCAACTGGATTAGAGAGAGAGGAAGGAGCCAAGACCGTCTGCCCCGCACTATGCAACAACCAGCAACAACAGGCCAGTCTGCTGCACTGCCAAACTTAGCCAACGAGTGTTGCTGCGAGTTTAAAGCCATGCCAAGGGTTGTGTGGGACAGCTGGGCAACAGAAGCCAGCTTGGGGGCAGGGCTGTAATGGTGAGAGAACTTTTTATGTTTTTTTTATATATGTGATTTCAGAGTTTGCCTTTTGCAAAAGTTGCACTGTTTGCAGAACAGACAGATGTGGACCTTTTCATTGTTAAGAGATTTAATCTGGTGCTGGACTGTGCTGGGGGAACCCTGGATGCCGTCTTTTTACATTAGGGTTACTTACTAGCTGGTTAAGGTTTAGGTTGCTTGCTCTCACCCCACCCCTCTCTGTCTTTGTTTCCATTTGGTTGATGTACTGTTGCAGAAGGAGGAAGGGACTGTGGGGTGATCCTGTCACGATTATAGTATGGAACTGTTAACAGGGGGAGGCGGGGACCTTTTTTATGTGGGTATTATGACACAATCACTCTGTCTCTGAATGTCTTTCTCATTCAATTTTAATTTCCATTAGTAAAGCAGCTGCAGCTGTCTGCTAGGCACCAACCACATCCTACTGCCTCAGGGATCCATACATTTTTCTGACACTTGAATGCCCAGCATTAATTTGCCTGACTCTGATGTCTCATCGGGGACGTGATCCCGACAATATTTTGCCTGATTCTGAGGTTCTGTCAAGTTCCTGACTCAGTAACCTAATGTTGAAAAATTATTTAGTGGCATCACTGTAATTATTCACTTTTCAGGCAGGCTTTTTCTCACTCAGAGGCATGCTTGTCATTTTTTTGGTGGGGGTTGCTATGGGTGTTTAAAAGGACATTTTGTGTCCTCTATATGTTGTTGCACACAGTGAAGGGGGGACTGCTCTGTCATTTGGTGAGTGTGATCACATATTTTCTTTTGTGAGTAGAACCTGTTTTTGCTGGGGTGATACTGGGATGTATAGGGAGAGGCATCACCAGCAGAAAAGAGGAAGTGGTTATCCCCCTGTACAGACAGTTGGTGAGACCCCATCTGGAGTACTGCTTCCAGTTCTGGAGACTCCATCTCAGCCACGACATAGACAGGCAGTCCAGAGGAGGGCAACTAAAATGGTGCAGGGTCTGCAAGAGAAACCATATGAGAAGAGACCAAAAGAGCTTAACATGTATACACTTGAGGAAAGGAGGGAGAGGGGGGAACATGAAAGAAACTTTCAAGTACCTCAGTGGAATAATCAAAGTCCAAGAGGGTAGCATCTTTCAGAAACAGAGATGTGCAAGAACAAGGGGGCACAATTTAAAGATAGAGGGGGCAGTTCAGGGGCAATGTGAGGAAGTATTATTTCACAGAGAGGGTAGTGGATACATGGAACAGCCTTCCTGAGGAGGTTGTGGGGTCTAAAACTGTGGGAGAATTAAAATGCATGGGACAGACATAAGGCAATTCTTGTGGGGGGGGTAGGAAGAAATAGGCTGTTGGTTAACTAGGATCTGCAGCTTATCCAGTAGGTAGGGAAATGGGAAGACTAGGTGGGCCAAGCGGTCCATATCTGCCATCAAATTCTATGTTTCTAATGTTACCTTTCCGACTCCTCTAAGGCACCTGCTGTACCACCATTTAGTGAGTGCTATGCGGGTGCTTCCAAAATGCTGTTCTATAGGTTCAAATTTAAGACTGCTACTCCAGCTTTCCAAACAGCCAGATGTTACAGTCATTTGCCTTGGCTATGGACATATAACAATTGCATAAAGCACTGATAATGACAGAATACGGTGGCATGTTTCTATTAAAAGGGTAAGCTGAAAACTGACAGTACACAGTGAGGTGAAGATAAATGTGTGCTTAAAATAGGAATGTATTTGTACAGTTCACAAGACAGGGCTAGATGCATGCATGAAACTGGCAGTTTCCTTATTGCAGCACTGTCTGAAATAAAGTGGGTCTGAGAGTTGATTACTTCTGTTACGTGCAGTTTCTTTATTAAAGTGGCAACACAGCAGTTTTTTTAACTGCAAGTATATTTGTACTTTTTTGAATAGTGTATAAGGACTGTTTTATTATGATTATTTCAGCAATTGATCCATTTGTGTTCATGGAAATGGTCACTGCAAGACACATTTTAAAACTGGCTTCCTGCAGTAAAGAACTTATGTTCTAGTTTCAATTTTAATAGGGAGTTTTCCATCAATTATTTTATTTCATATGTGTGCCCACTTTAAACATAGACTGAACTTGAGTTGGGTCCGCATTACAGTTACAGATCGAAATGTTTTGGGAGTGCCTGGGGATTGAAAACAGCAGGCAGCATGCGGTTTATATGCCTCAAGCATTTCAATCTGCAGGATTTGGGGGTGACTAGTGGCCATGGCAAGCTTTCAGGTTACCCAGGAGGCCTTAGTTACTGATGGTTTATCTGGCAGAACATCTACTGGGCCATTATTCCAGGAACAGTGGGTACAAGTCCCAGTTATGTCACATTGGCAAAGCTATTTGCCAGGGTATTAAAAGCGTTATTTATTTAATTTTTCTCCACATTTAAAGTTTTATGATGAATTTATCTTTTATGCATTAAAAGTTTTTATCATGATTCTTTTATAGAAACATAGAATTTGATGGCAGATAAGGACCACTTGGCCCACCTAGTCTGCCCATTTCCTTACCTAATAGATAAGCTGCAGATCCTAGTTAACCAACAGTCTACTTCCGCCTATCCCCCACTAGAATTGCCTTATGTCTGTCCCATGCATTCTTGAATTCCCCACTGTTTTTGACTCCATAACCACCTCAGGAAGGCAGGTCCATGCATCCACCACCCTCTGTGTGAAAAAATACTTCCTCACTTTGCCTCTGAGCTGCCCCCCTCTATCTTCAAATTATGCCCCCTTGTTCTTGCACATCTCTTTTTAGTGCTGCAGAGGGCAGAGCCCTGCAGCACTTTAATGATCACTGAGAAAGGGGACATTTCTTCCATCCCCACAATATGTTGGATTATGTCACAGTGGCCTTTTCCTCCATGAAACAGTCCACCCATGTTTTCCCTACCAATTGGAGCACTGCACTCTTTTCTGCAATCATCCCCTGCTGTGCCCTGCTCATCCCAACCTCACCTCTGCTCCACGCAGTTTCTCCCTTTCCCTGCTCCTTCCTGCCCCACTCCTGCTCCACCCAGCTTCTCCCTTCCTGCTCCTCCACACCCCTGCTCCGCCTGCTTACTTAGCCTTTGTGAAATAGGTGTCTGAAAGGAAGGAAGGCACCCCCCGGGGTGGAGGGTAAGAGTTGTAGGTGATTGTTTCTGGACAGCGTAAGTTTACTCCCACCCATCCTTCCCCTCATCCCACCTGCCCCAAGCACATAACTTCCTTTATAGCAGGGGCTCTGACATCACTTCCTCAAAACTGCTAACGACATACACCTGTTCATATCCTTAAAGGCACAGCACACTGAATAGGGGGTAGAGACACTCACAAGCTTGCACGTACTAAAACAAGAACAAAAAAACAAAAAAGCATCTGTAACTGGAAGGGACACAGGCATGTGGGGAGTGGTGCAATGCATTGCCTGTGAAGCAGCAGTCTTCCAGGAGACATTCTGGAGACTGCATTGTTGCCCTATTTGCAGACACCTCTCTGGTCTGAGGGAGGAGGTTGTTCATCTCCTTGCTGACCTGGCAAGGATTCGGGAAACCTGCTCCCCCACCCAGGGACCACCCAGGCCACTGCCACTACCTCAGAGGTTGCCAAGAAAGAGGAGTAGTTGGACCACAGTGGGCTCAGGGACGGTGAGGGTGGTGGAACAGAGGTGCATTCCTCCAGTTGTGCCTCTCCACAATTCATTTGCCACTCTGGTGAAGCATGGTTCCCCTATGGAGGCACCTGCCATGGAGACCAAGGAGGATGCTGGGAACCTCCACAATGGAGACCCATAGGAGGGTGGCCCAGTACCCCACAGGGGAAGGAAACAACTCCTGGTGGGGGACTCAATTGTTAGGGGAGTAGAACTGGGGGATGGAGGAGAAAGGGAGGTAAGGTGCCTGCCCAGTGCCAAGGCTTGGAGGGACAGGAAATGAATTGTCAGAATTATAGGAGCAGCAGCAAGGAGGAGGGAGCTGGATGTCATTATCCACCTAGGGACACATGAACTGGCTGAGAATGGGATCAGAGCAGTGCAACAGGGGTTTGTGGAGTTGGGGAGGGGCCTTAGACAAGTAGCACACACAGTAAATTTCTCAGAAGTGCTACCTGTCTATGGCATGGATGAGGCTAGGGCACTCTGCACCATAGGATTCAATGACTGGTTGAAAAGCTGGTGCAGATCTCAGGGATGTGGCTTCACTGGGGACTGGGGCTCCACCTGGAGGGATGCAGGCCTATACAGGCGTGATGGTCTGCATCTATCCTGAAGGGGAAACAGGATCCTAGGTGATAGGTTTAAATGCTTCAGTGGCAAGCATTTAAACTAGCCAAGGGGGGAGGCACTGAAGAGGAGAAAGGAAATTCTAGCCCCCCCCCTCAAAGTCAGGGTAATTAGTGAGGTAAACACCAAAATAGAGCAGTTGATAGGGAGAAGGGCATGGGGTAAATGGAGAAAAAGACAAAGGCAGTAGGGACAGGGATGGGTCAAAAAGAAATAAAGCCATAAAAAATAGAGGGTAATGAGTACCAATGCCCATAGTCTAGGTAAAAAGCTCCCTGAAATGGTGGCCTTGATGGAAGAGGGATGCCTGGATATTGTGGCAGTCACAGAAACATGGTACACAGAGAACCATGATTGGGATGTCAACATACCAGGGTACACAATCTACAGGAGGGACAGGGAGGGAAGAAGAGGAGGAGGAGTAGCTCTCTATGTAAGGAAAGGGATAAAAGCAACAGAACTAAAGGGTAAACAGGGAGGAGAGGAGGCACTGTGGGTCACCCTGGAGACTGGAAATGGATCCACAATCCGCACAGGGGTTGTATACAGACCCCTGTCTCAGAGGGAGGAAATGGACAAGGAAATGATAGAAGGCATCCTTGGGATGGCAGAGAAAAGGGAGATATTGCTGATGGGGAACCTGAATATGCCAGATGTTGACTGGAGCACCTTTGCTGCAGCCACATCTGAGAGCAGGGTCATTCTCGATGCCCTACAGGGAGCATGCCTCAGACAGCTAGTGTTGGAACCCACTTGGGAGAGAGCAATCTTAGACCTGGTACTCTTCAATGGGGATGGAGAGAGGATCTTTGATCCTGAAGTGGGTAGCCATATGGGAACAATCGACCACCAAACAGTGTGGTTCACGATAAACTTAGCTGTAGAGTCAAGCCACACAAAAGTGAAGGTACTGGACTTCAGGAGGGCTGAGTTTGTCAAAATGTGAGAGTGCCTTAGAAAAGCACTAGCTAGCAGGCAAGAAGGTGGGGTGGAGCAACAATGGGGAAACATCAAAACCGCCATCACAGAGGCAACAAGTCTTTGTGTGAAGCAAATAAACAAATCAAAATGAAAGAAAAAAACACTATAGTTCTCAAAAGAAGTGGCGGGGAAGGTAAGGGAAAAAAAGACAGCATTCAGGAAGTATAAGGAAACACAGAAGAAGCAGGACAGAAAACTGTACCAGTTAAAGCAGAAGGAAGCGGGTAAGGCAGTCAGAATAGCAAAGGCCCAAACAGAGGAAAATATAGCCAACTCAGTTAAGAAGGGGGATAAAACCTTTTATAGGTACATTAGGGAGCAAAGAAAGACTAAGGCAGGGATACTGAGGCTGAACAAAGAGGAAGGTGGTTGGGCAGAGAGTGACAGTGAAAAAACAGGGATACTGAATGAATGCTTCTGCTCAGTATTCACAATGGAAAAGCAGGGGGAAATACCTAATCCAATTAATAGAAGCACTCTGGATAGGGGGGTTGATATTAGTCCTTTCACAGAAGAAAGGGTTCTGAAAGAACTCTTAAAACTGAAGGTGGATAAAGCAATGGGGCCTGATGGGATTCACCCAGAATTTTAAAAGAACTAAGGGAAGAACTAGTAACACCACTGACTACCCTTTTAATAAATCATGGGAGGATGGGGTGGTACCTGAGGACTGGTGGAGGGCGGATGTGATTCTCCTTCACAAAAGTGGGAGCAAGACAGAAGCAGGAAACTACAGACCTGTCAGTTTGACCTCAGCGGTAGGGAAATGATGGAATCACTTCTGAAGGAAAGAATTGTTGACTACCTAGAGGCCAGTGGGGCACAGGACCCAAGGCAGCATGGATTCACAGCAGGAAGGTCATGTCAGATAAATCTAATTGACTTCTTTGACTGGGTGACCAAAGCAGTAGACCAGAGAGGGGCTGTGGACATGGCCTACCTAGACTTTAGTAAGGCATTTGACACAGTCCCTCATAAAAAGTTTATTAATAAATTAGCCAACCTGGGAGTGGGTCCCAGGGTGGTAGCCTGGGTAAAACACTGGTTGGACAACAGGACACAGTGGGTAATAGTAAATGGAGTCCACAGTGAAGAAAGGAGGGTTACTAGTGGGGTACCGCAGGGTTCAGTACTGGGGCCAGTCCTTTTTAATGTCTTTATAAGTGACATTGCAGAGGGACTGGAAGGGAAAGTATGTCTCTGACACAAAGATCTGCTACAAGGTTGATACACAAGGTGGGGTGGAAAGGATGAAAAGGGACTTGGCATGGTTGGAGGAATGGTCAAATGTAAGTGCAAAGTAATGCACCTGGGAAACAAAAACCCTGGGGAAGAGTACACAATGAGGGGTGAGATGCTGACAACAACAAAAATGGAAAGGGACCTGGGGGTAGTCATATCAGATGACTTAAAGGTGGGCCAGCAATGTGAGAAGGCAGTAAGGAGGGCTGGGGGATACTGGGATGCATAGGGAGAAGCATCACCAGTACAAAACAGGAAGTTGCTGGCCCTCTGTACAGACAGTTGGTAAGACCACATCTGGAGTACTGTGTACAGTTCTGGAGACCCCATCTCCACAAAGACATAGACAGGGTGGAGGCTGTTCAGAGGAGGGCAACCAAAATGATGCAGGGTCTACATCAGAAGACATATGAAGAAAGACTAAAGGAACTAAAGATATATAGCCTCGAGGAAAGGAGGGAGAGGGGGGACATGATAGAAACTTTCAAATACCTCAAGGGAATCAACAAAGTCCAAGAGGGTAGCATCTTTCAGAAAAAGAGATGTGCAAAAACAAGGGGGCACAATTTGAAGCTAGAGGGGACGGCTCAGTGGTAATGTGAGGAAGTATTTCTTCACAGAGAGGGTTGTGGATACATGGAACAGCCTTTCTGAGGAGGTCGTAGAGTCAAAAACAGTGGGGGAATTCAAGAATGCATGGGACAGACATCAGGCAATTCTAGTGGGGGGGTAGGAGGAAGTAGGCTGTTGGTTAACTAGGATCTGCAGCTTATCCATTAGGTAGGGAAATGGGCAGACTAGGTGGGCCAAGCGGTCCTTATCTGCTATCAAATTCTATGTTTCTATGTTTCTTTTCTCTGCCCTAGCTGCACCGTAGATATCTGCGCTTCATCCAAACAACCATTTATTTAGTATTTAGAAACCATCTGGCAAGTAGTGAAAGCAACAAACAAATAGAGTACTGATGGGAAACTATGCATTTTGCAGTGCTCTAACAAATACAATATTAATGGGATACTATGCATTTTGCACTGGTTTAACATGAGGTCCCTAATAGCTCTGTAAGAACTCCATCACTTACATGGGATTAACATTTTATAATGGTTATGATCCCGATAAAACTTTAGTTTAAAATTGAACCCCCACCCCAGCTGTCCCCACATCTTCAAAAGTATGATTCCAGCTAAAACGAGTCACTGGAGAATCGAGGCAGTTTATGTCTGTGAGGCACCAGCCACAGCCCTTTTCATTTGTTAGATGGCCTGTTCGCACATTTTAATTTGCACCACTTTTTGGATTGCTACAAATTGATGCTGAGTTTATATCACTAGTTTTTTGGCACTGGCAGCCTGAAAATACCACTCGCTGGCCTCATCACTGGATGTACGGGATCCCCAGCAGCCCCTCCGGCCATCCTTTCATTCACAATTTTGGACCTCACAGTACTGACATATTGAAGCAGATTAAGTTCCCTACACCGCTGGCTTACTCATCACTCTTCTTGTCACCAGCTCATTAAATAAGTATTGTACTGTACTGCACTGTAAAGGTAAAAAAACAATATAATGTATAAAAATATCATACAAGTACTGTGTGGGCTAAGTGACACAGAGTCAGAAAAATTAGCAGACTCATTAGGGAACTTAACAAACTGTTGTTCCTCCCATCCAGTGCTGCTGCTGCATACCTTTTTATGTTTGCTTGTGGGCATGAACAAGAAACATTATGTGGCAGCTTAGGAGAGAAGCGGGTTGTGGAGGTGCAGCACTGTGGCAGCCAATGCCGCCACTGCATTTGCAGGCTTGGCCCTGTTTATCCAATGCGGTGGCATGCTGCTGTCGACACTAGCTTAGCAAGCATGCCACCAGCTTGAAAGAAATTGGTCCCTGCAATGAGAGAGTGCCCATCATTGCAGGGCGTGCCTGAAAGAATCTGGCCACTGCAATGAGGGAGTGCCCCATCATTGCAGGGCGTGCCTTGCCTGCTGAGACATTTCTGTTCACCCCACTCCCTCCATTGTCCATTGTGGGAGCAGGAGCGCAAGTAAACCCTTCCACTTCCTCCCACTGCATGCTGTCCACCCAGCTTCCTCTGTTCCTCATCCAAGCACCTGTCCCGCACTGTAAGTAAACCGTCCCGCTCCCTCCCACTACATGCTGTCCTCCCTGCTCCCACCATTCCTCATCATGGCAACCAGAGTGCAAGTGAACCCTCCCGCTCCCTCCCACTGCATGCTGTCCACCCTGCTCCCTCCGTTCCCAGTCCCGGCACATAAGTAGACCCTCCTGCTCCCTCCCACTGCGTGCTGTCCTCCCCACTCCCTCCGTTCTTTGTCTCAGTAGGTAATTAGACTCTCATGCTCCCTCCCACTGTGTGCTGTCTGCCCCACTCCCTCCAGTCCCAGCAGGTAATTAGACCCTCCTGCTCCCTCCCACTGCATGCTGTCTGCCCCACTCCCTCAGCTCCACATCCTGGCAACTGGATAGGAGAGACGGAGGAGCCAAGACCACCTGCCCCACACTATGCAACAACCAGCAACCACAGGCCAATGTGCACTGCCAGCCTGAGCCGCCAAGTGTGGCTGCACTGTTAATTACTTTTTATTTCATAGTTCTCATAGGTAAGTACAGAGCTATATAGACGTTAGTCCTTTTGCTTGCCATTTATTAATAACCCTGAATATTATGCTTAAGTAAGAAGCTATCTAGTTTGTTTTTAAATGAGTTCACAGTTACACTAGCCACCACCTCTAATGGCAACCTATTCCAAATATTGGTAACTCTCAGCGTGAGCCAGGATTTTCTTTTTTTGGTTTTTGGACATTCCACATATAGTTGTAGAGGGTGTGATCTAGTATTACCCGACAATTCCCTGTACCTCAAACCCAGTAGTTCCCATGAATCTGGATTGATAGTGGCTTTATAGATTAAATACATATCCCCCCTTAAACGCCTATATTCCAAGGAATATAAACCCAGAATATTTAGCCTCTTTTGATAATCATGACCTTTAACCTCCTGTATATTTCGAGTGGCTCTTCTCTGAACTCTCTCAAGTGCCACTATCTACGGTTCTTCCACCGAGGACCAAACTACATGCAGTAATCCAAATGCGCCTTACCAATGATGTATAAAGGGCAGAAGAACATCCCTACTTCTAGATGTAATATGTTTATTTATACAGTGTAAAATACCACTTGATTTTTTAATAACTGAATTGCAATGCATTTTAGGTGATAGATCGTTTGTAACCATAATACCCAAGTCACTGTTGTTCCACAGTATTTAATATTTGTCCTCCAAGTGTATATGGTATCTGTTTATTTGCCTTCCCAAGGTGCATAACACAACATTTGTCCACATTAAACAGCAGTTTTTTATCTAATGCCCAGGACTCCAGCATATTTAGTGCTTCTTGTAGTTTTGTGGCATCGTTTTGGTTATTAATAGGAAACCCAACCCTGGTATCATCAGCAAACTTAGAAACCCAGACTCCATTGTTGACTTTCATTGAGGCAATATATATATTAAACAAGCAGGGCCCCAAGACAGAGCCCTGGGGCACCCCACTAGTCACCTCTGCCCATGATGAGTTGGTCCCATTTACATTTACTGACTGCTTTCTAGAGGTGAGCCATGCATCTACCCATTTTGTTATTTTTCCTGGTAAGTCCTGTAGCATTAATGCTTCAATAAGTTCTCCATGGGGGACCTTGTCAAAAGCCTTCGAAAAATCGAGATACACCACATCCACAGGCTGTCCCTCACCCATTGCCCTGCTAACCTTTCCATAAAATTCCAACAGGTTGGTCTGACAGGACCTTCCGATGGTAAATCCATGCTGTACTGGGTCTACCAGATCTGGTTTTTTGGCATGGTCCACAATATAAGCTTTTAAAATACCCTCGAAGATTTTTCCTAAGACAGATGTCAGGCTAATTGGTCTATAGTTGGACACCTCATGTCTACTCCCTTTCTTGTAATTTCTGCAGCTATTTTTCTTCAGCTTCCTTACAGCCACTGCCGCAGATTGCTGAGACAGAGTGGGACCGGGAGACGGCCCGTCGGGAGGAGAGGTCCTGCAACTCACCCACAGCAACCGCGAGCTGAGCCGAGAGAGTCTTCTTGGTCCACCGAGGAGAAGTACCATCCCAGACAAGTCCAGCTAGACTAGCTGTAAGCTGTCCATAGGTTGGTGTTTGTTTCCTACTTTTCCCTGGCTCTTTTTGGTATTTCAGCTGGGCTTGGGAGGATCAATAGCTGCTATGCTAGGATTAGGAAGGGACGAGGGAAATTAGAATTGATAAATAACTTGGCTTAGCAGTAGCACTGCAGTCAGTCAGTAAGTTTGTTTGGACTATATAATATGCAGTAACAACAGTTGTGGAACTTGTGGGTATATGCATTATTTTATTTACAGGGGAATGGGTATGTGAGGAATGGGTCAATCTCATGTGTGTTTAGAGTAGAGATACTGTACAAGTGGGATAAAAATAAATTGTCTTCTGGACTCTGGACATTTTTACTGTTTTGCTATCTCAGCCTATCTGTGATCACTGACATCAGTGACATGATACACTGTACAGCTGCTCATCTATGCAGACACTAAGGCCCTGTCCATACTACACCAAAAAAAACCCTCTGTAACGTTACAGAGGGGTCAAAACATTACTGGAATGGTTTGCGTTTACACTGGTAACATTACAAAATTCGTAACCATTACAGAAATCTGTTTTGAGGTGGTTTCAACAACGGTTTCTGTAATGGTTACAGTCCTGTAACATTACTAGTGTGCGTCTAAATGCTCCATCGTGTAGCCTCCAGTCTCTCACTATTCCTGCATGCATTGCAGCACTGTTTCACTGCATGCAGTGAGGTCGGAGGTTACCAGGATATATGCAGATGGTAGCGTGGAGCACGGGTGTAGGCTGCAATACTGGGACGCCGCCATACCACAGCAACCTGACAGCTGTATGTCCACCCCCGGGGTGTACCCCCATGTCCCCACCTAACCTACCTCTCTGTCTACACTTGTGTCCCCGAGGGCCACCTCCTGATGGTATCCGTGTACTGTCCTTGATGACTCCTCTCACTGTGCCGAGTGTCAGGAGTTCCCTGCCTGCACTTGTGTGATGTGGCAGCAATACTACCTGCAGAGCAATGCCAATAGTGAACACATACATAAGTGGAGCTCCAAGTCCCCCTAGTATATAGTGATTATTGTAGTTTAGTTTTTGACACAGAGGGATTACTTTCCACAGTATGTGGGATAGGCTTCTTTCTGTTTTTTCTGGGGGGGGGGCTGAAAAAATATGTTCAATGGTACAGATGCCCCTTTTCTGGGAGGGGGCAGGGTGTGCTCATACTTGTACTTGTTTTTGTTGATGTATGCCATATGGAGTAGCACCCCTTATAATCCCCATTTATAGTTTATGATTGAATGAGCAAGGTTGAGCAGCTAATACTAGATACAGACAGTTGGATACAGACCGTTTGTAAATGGAGAAGAATGGCTTTCTCACTTAGCTGCTCCCAGCCAGTGACCTGCACATTGTCTGGGAACCACACCTTAATTAAGGCTATTTTGGGCTGATGCTGCTGCACCCTAAATAGAGGTAAGTCATTCGAGTCAGATGCAATTTACAGTAGGGACCCAGCTGATGGGTGGTCTACCTCAACGTTGGTAGCTGGGTGACTTCACAGCAGGGCCCTGACTGAGGCAAAAGCTGAGAGCCCCACTCCTTTTGAAATCAAAAGTTGCCAATTTAGGCTGAAAACATGTTTAATGTTACATTTAACCTGTTTTCGGGGGGAGGCAGGGTGTGCTGTGACTTGTGTTTTCGTTGATGTATGCCATGTGCAACACCCCTCATTTAGAATCCCATCTATAGTGCATGGTAGAACACTGTATTCCCTAAACATCTGTCATTTACTAGTATTGTTGTACCATCTACAGTAAGTAATGTCATGATGTTGTTGTACCATTACGAGTACGTTACATCAATGGTAGAACAAGACAGAATGTCTGTGTGCCTGTGCATGTTAGGAGAGAATCAGCCATGGCAATGAGTGCTCGAATGGAACTGAACAGTGTTACGAAAGTAAGATCACATTTATTTTCAAATGTCACCTGTTACGAAGTGGTGCCTGTAGTTGTTTTTTTAAAAAAACAACAGAAAAATCTACTCAGAGAGTGTGGACAAGGATCAGTTCCTTGCGATGGGGGGTGGGTAGATCAAAGTCTGAAAGCGCGGCAGCTACCAGAAACACACAAGAAGTGCTCAGCTTTTACATTACTGTTGCCCATTCACTATAAAAGATAATGGATGGACAACCGTAAACTACATCACTGAACTCACTTCTCGAGGTTGTCAGACAACTGAAAACCTCTCGAGATTCGCTCTCGAAGTTTACAAGGTTGTCATGTCAACCTCTCGAAGTAAGCACAGCGCTGTTGTTCACTGTTGCCCATCCATTATCCTCTATATAGCTCATGCATGAGATTCACAAGGTTGAGAAGCTAATATAGGACACAGTTTGTAAATGGGCCCTGAGGTGAATACCAAGAGACCCCCCCACTCCTTTTGAAATCAAATCAGTAAGTTGCCACTTCAGGCTGAAAAATGTTTTAATGTTACGTTTGAGTTACCCCTTTTCTTGGGGTGGGGTGGGGTTCAGGATGTGCTTTGACTTGTTTTTTGTGTGGGATAGACACTGAGGGGGATTAGGGGTTTACTGTGGCTAAAGAAGAGCTGCAAAATTAACTGAAGGCAGTTAACAGTTAGCTGTCAGTTAGCTGATATGAAATTCACCACTGGTTTTCTTCTCTGCCATTTTGCAGCCCACCTATTTGTGCTGATTGCTGTTTATTCTGTGCCAATAGCAATATATTATTAGTAGGCGCAGCTAATAGTAGTTTTTATATTTCATCACTTTTAAAAGAAGGATTAGTAAAGATGTATAAACTTGGAGCAGTTGCTGCAGATATGTACTGTATCTACAGCAGCTGCACAAAGTTTACAAATGTATTAGGCAGAACAGTTTGTTTAGGATTTGAAGTTCTCATTTGTATACAAGGAAATATAAGCAGCGGATGCTTAAAGCTGAAACCTCCACTGCTTATATTTCCTGTCCTTGTTGTACTCAGAGATTTTATATGGTTTAGTAGAGCTTTCCATGTGCATTACATTTAGGCGGCCACGCTCAGTTTTAATTCAGTGTCTTACAGGAACTGTCAGACTGCCAGCAGACACAGTAAGAGATTTCTTAGTGTGCCTTCTGATTCACATGCACATTCCTACTCTAGCACTGCGTGCCAACCAGTGCTAGAGTAGGAATGTGCACTTTATTTAGAAAGCACAATAAAACAAGCATTTGTCAATGCCGAATGTTTGCTTGCTGGCATTGGCAGTGGTAGTGTAGAAGTTACAGAGCTGCATAATAGGAGTGGCAGTGAAGTATTGAACTGAAGCCAACCCCACCACCACCCTGCAGAGAGTGACAGGCATTGGGGTGTGCCTTTGGGTCGTCAGGCATAACGGCCACGCCATTTCACCATACCCCACCCTGCAGACACTGACAAGTGTCACGGTGTTCCTTGGGGTCTTTGGCCCTTATGTGCACCCCATTCCATTAGGAAATACGGTGAGATGGGCACGATATAGGAGAATGGGGTGAACTTTGGGGCCGAAGAGTCCAAGGCATACCTCGATGCCTCTCACTGGCTGCAGGGTGTGGAATGCATGAGCATTACAGGCAAGAATCCCAAGTCACACACCTGATGCCTGTCATTCTCTACAGGGTTGGGCGTTATGGTTGGAAACCCTAATACTTCAGGCATTCGTTGGTACTTTCACTCCAAATTTTCAACATGTTTTTTTTTTGTGACCCCACCTCATGAACAGGGGGAATATCAGTTTGTTAGCCAAAAGCTGCTTATGCACAGCGACTACGGCATTTAGCACCACAGGTGCAAAAACATTCTGAACAGGATGTAAAAAATGACAGCTGTACTGTTCATGGGGAGGTGTAAAAAATGGCAATGTTGCAAATTTACAGTAAAAATATAAAAAAAATGGTGAAGTCACAAGCGTACATAGAAACTGTGCTACGCACACCCGTAATATAATTAGGTTGGGGATTTTTTACAGCAGATTGTCAACTCAGGCATTTTGGTGCCTCCCGATCATGAACAGTGTCACTGTGATTTTCTTTATCTGTCCCAAACAATGATTTCCCACAGCGACCACGCATCTCTGTGCTGAAAGTGTGAAAACACACTTCGGCCATGTTGTGAAAAATGACAGCTGTACTGTTCATAAGGAAGTGTGGAAAAATGCCACTGGTGAAAATCTGGACTGAAAATATTACAAAGTCATGAACTTACGAGGGTGCGTGGAAACTGTGCAATGCTCACTCATAACACAGTCATTTTATGGACTTTTGTCACCAAATTTTCAACATAGCCATTTTAAGACCTCTGCTCATGAACAGTGTAACTGTGATTTTCTTAATCTGTCCCAAACATTGCTTTCGCACACCAACAGCACCATTGTGCGCTACATGTGCGAAAACACATTTTGGGCGACATATGAAAAATGGCAGCTGTACTGTTCATAAGGAAGTGTAATAAAATGGCAATGTTGAAAATCTGGAGTGAAAATATTAAATTCGCAAACTTACGAGCATGCATAGGAACTGCGCAACGCACGCTCGTAAAACAGTCATTTTTAGGAATTTTTTTCACCAAATTTTCAACATAGCCATTTTAAGACCTCTGCTCATGAACAGTGTCACTGTGATTTTCTTAATATGTCCCATACATTGATTTCACACATCGACTGCGCCATTGTGCGCTACATGGGCGGAAACACATTTTGGGTAAGAGTTGAAAAATGACAGTTGTACTGCTCATAAGGAGGTGTGATAAAATGGTAATGTTGAAAATCTGGAGTTAAAATATTGAAAATTCGTGAACTTACGAGAGTGCGTAGGAACTGCGTAATGTACGCTCGTAAAACAGTCATTTTTAGGAATTTTTTCACCAAATTTTCAACATAGCCATTTTAAGACCTCTGCTCATGAACAGTGTCACTATGATTTTCTTAATTTGTCCCGTACATTGATTTTGCACACCGACTGCGCCATTGTGCGCTATATGGGTGGAAACACATTTTGGGTGAGATGGAAAATGACAGCAGTACTACTCATAAGAAGGTGTGGTAAAATGGCAATGTTGAAAATCTGGTGAAAATATTGAAAAATGAACTTACGGCCTGTGTAGGAACTATAGCACGCGCTCGAAAACAGTCACTTTGAATTTTCCACCAAATTTTCAAAATAGGCTTTTTGAGAGCCCACCTTATGAACACTGGCAGTGTCATTTCATTAATCGGGCCCGAAAGGTGATTTCGCGCAGTGACTGTGAAAGCACCCTTCGGGCCGGAATAACGCCATGACAGTGACATCATTCATGAGAAGGGGTCCCAAAAACCCCATGTTGAAAATTTGGTGCAAAAATTCCAAAAAATGCCTGAGATATAAAACAAAGTTGAAAAAACCCTCTCTATCCCATTATACAGCTTACCGGCATTTCCTCAGTTCGCGGTCGGTTTTGAAGAATGCATACGTGTTCCCGGTCCACCGAAGATCATCACGCCGAGGTCCGGAGGTAAGTATGGGGTGAGGGGGGGTGTGGGAGGCAGGTGCGCAGTGGGTGGGTGCAGGTTGTGGGGGGGCAGGAAGACTGTGTGGGACCGTTTTTACAGGTTTTTTTTTAACATGATGACACGGGACGTTTGCCACACTGGGGTGGCTCCCAGCGTACGCACAAGGACGGTTGGTTGGGGGGCATGGAGCCGATGGGGATTGGGCACTTCATCAGCTATAGCATCAGTTGCCACGCTTGGGATGGCTTCAGCGTGGCACCCTGTATTCTGGGGGAGGACAGTGGAGCCGATAGGGATTGGGCACCCCTGGCCGGCTATACCATTGAGTTGCCATGCTGGGGTGGGTACTCAGCGTGGCATTTGGAAGGCTTTGGGGAGCGCAGCACAGCTGACGGGGATTGGGCACTCCATTGGCTATACGCGTGTGCGTGGGGGGAGCACGCAGTATGCGTGCGCGTGTGTGTGTGTGTGTGTGTGTGTGTAGGGGGTGCGCATGAGCAGCGTATATCTGATCGCTGCTCACTGAAACATAGCCCCTTTCAACTTTATGCGCCACTGCATTTTGGAGCTGTCACAGACAGCTCCAGCATGCATTGGCGGACTGAACGCTGCCAACACACTGACTGAATTGGAAGAGGGGGTGACACACCTCCGAAAACTTGGATGATGGCACTATGTTTCTTGCACATGCGTGCAAGCAAACATAAAAATCACTTACTCTACTGCCAGCAGTCTGACAATTCATGTCAGGCACTGTACTGAAACTGAGCAATTCATTTAATAATGGATTCATTTGATATTAATGAAATAAAATGATTCTTTAAGCAGCAGCTAGCTATTCACTGTCGTCCGTTGCAGACCACCCACAGCAGCCGCCAGTGACTGTGACTGCATGACTGCCAGCCTGCCTGGAAGAAGATCCAGGCCCAGATATTCAAAAGGGTTGCACCATGCGCAACAGGGATGTGCCAGCGCAAGTCCAAAAATGCACCATTCTGCGATATTCAGCGGGAGGCAGATGCGCCCCCCCAAAATCACAATACGCAAGAGCGCAATGATAACGAATGCATGCACAACTGAAGGGGGAGGAACCATGCATAAATGGTGAAGTGTGATATTCAACAACATGCACCGTGCACAATAGGGGAGCAAACGGAAGTTGCGCGATAGCGGAAATGAGCCAAAATAAAAAGGAACAAGAGAGAGGCGCAAGAACGCTACAAGGAAGGCGCATGGTGCTGAACTGCAGGCAGCCACACAGGCACACAAAAACTGGGAGCAGGACAGGGCAGGGGAGAGAGACAGAGCACCTGGAACCCCCAGGAACAGGGAAGGTGTGGGGAGCCTCTGCCACAGTGCGGGTCAAAAGGGGGAAGTGCCACACAGCACTGAGGCCACTACAGGGAGGTGCTCCCCGTGCAGGGGGAGTAGCAGCAAGGACAGCGGAGGGAACACAGAAACAGCTGCCAGGGGGGGCAACACAAGCCAGGGACATGGCCAGTGCCACCATCCAGATGAAGGCAGTTATGAAGGGGGTCAGAAGGCAGGCAGCAGGGGAGCATGGCCACGGAAGGGCCCGTCAGCGGTATGCCCCCAACGAGCAGTACTGAGCCTGCACCAGCTTCGAGCTGTACACTGATGCTGAGATCATGGGCCAGTACCGCTTGAACTGGGTGATCCTGAGGTGGCTCTGTGAGCTGTGCAGTGATGTGATGCAGGCACCCACACGACGGAGCCATGCTCTGTCAGTGGAGACCAAAGTGACAGCTTACATGTGCCTGCTCTCCACGGGTACCTTCCAGAGACCAACAGGGGACATGAGAGGCATAACCCAGTTGGCCGTGTCACGCCTCCTCATCCAATTCCTCAGCACACTGCTGCCGCATGCTGCGGAGTACATCCATTTCCCCAGCTCACCGGCGGAGCTCACAGCAAACATACAGGATTTCCACAGGGTAGCAGGTATGCCTGGCATGCTCAGAGCAATAGATTGCACCCATGTGGCCATCCGCACACCACCTGGCCCAGAAGGGGCCGCATACATGAATCAGAAGGGGTATGCAAGCATCAACTGCCAGGTGGTGTGCGATACCAGGGGGCACATAATCAATGTCTGTGCCACGCACCCTGAGGGAGCACATGATGCCTTCATCTGGCACCAGTCCACACTGTGCCACAGATTCGAGAGTGGGGACATCCCCACTGGCCACCTAGTGGGTGAGCATGCAAAGCACGCAGAAAGACATGGAGCATGGGAGGGGCACAGTCAGAGGTGACATGGGTATTGGTCTAGATGGCCCAAGGCAGGGCGACACTGATCACCAAACTAACCTCCACCCTCTACACACGAGTGACAGTGGATACCCACTCCATCCCTGGCTGCTCACACCATACCGGTGGTCCGCGACCCCATTGCAACAACGCTACAATGAGGCACATGCCACCACATGCAATGTCATTGAGCGGGTGTTCGGGATGCTGAAGGCACGTTTCTGTTGCCTGGACACATCTGGCAGTGCCCTACAGTACAGCCCCTCAAAGGCCTGCAGGCTATTCCTGGCCTGTTGCATCCTGCACAACATGGCCAACGAATGTGGGATAGCCGTACAGGTCGAAGAGGGGGACAGCGATGGGGACGATGAGGATGTTGGTGAAGATAGTGATGGGCAGCCCCCCTTGGTTGAAGGAACCCCCGACTGATCCGGATGGCACAGCTACACTGGGACACAATCACAGAGGGGCACCTCAACCAACCCAGGTAAGTCATGGGGCCATGTGCAACCACCAGTGGCAAAGGCACAACCCACAAAGACGTATGGACAAACTCCAGGGGTGCATGTCGTTAAGGGAATTGGCCGAGCATGGAACCGCACACGCCATCAGGGATGGGCAAGGTCTAACACGGCACGCAGTCACAGACACACACACACACACCTCACAAGACATGCACAAAGGGTAGGAGGCACGCTGACCCCAACTGCCACCCCTTGCCACACACACGTCCACAGACCACCACGCCCAGTGCCTGTCATTGTGCATGTGTCAGTCGCTGGGCGCCATTGTACAGTGGTGGACAGCACAACGCAGGCATCATCATGCATGCACCACAGTGGACAGCAGCCAGGAGGGTGTGCAGATGGAATGTG
Organism: Neoceratodus forsteri; assembly: GCA_016271365.2. Lineage (NCBI taxonomy): Eukaryota > Metazoa > Chordata > Ceratodontiformes > Ceratodontidae > Neoceratodus > Neoceratodus forsteri. The sequence goes on along the minus strand of CM057455.1, from coordinate 823,390,875 downwards.
TGTGTGTGTGTGTGCAGGGCTGGCTACCCCACCCGTGCATTGCACGTTGAACAACACAATGCACACAGGGCAGCATCAGACAGTAGCCGTGGTGGGAGACAGGTCAGTCACGCGCCACAGTGCCATGGCCACCACAGATGCATGGGTGGCCCCACTGAGACCCGCCAGCAGTGACAGACTGACCAATGGCTTCATAGGGTGGCACCGACGGTCCCCCAGAGGTTCTACTGCGTGAACGCGACTGTGCTCGCGCAGGGTCTGCAACACACTGAACATGCCTGTGCCGGGCATGCTCGGGATGCCCACAGCTGAACCCAGTGACAACAAGGAGGGTGTCGCACGACACCGGGAATGGGGGGTGGACATTGCACTGCACGGTGCCTGCAATGCATGGGCAACTAACTGTGTGCCCATTTTGGCCATGACAGCTGTTATTGCCTGTGTCTGCCTGTCAATGGCAGCAGTCACATCCTCCCACATCTGGTCCATCCCTGCCAGGAGCAGAGCGGTGTCTCTGCTGCGCCACTCCTCTGCCTGGCACAGAGCTGCACCGAGTGCATCCACCGCCGTCACAAGACGCACCTGCTGATCAACTGATTCTTGGAGTATGCGCGTGTGCTCTTCTAAGAGGTCATCTGCCTGATCAGCATGCTGTCCCTCATGGTGTTCTTGGCCCTGATGGGCAGCACCCCTTGAGGGTGGGTGCTGCACACCAGGACCAGGTCTGGGCATGTCCACAGGCGGTGCACTGATGCTGCCCCCGACACTGTACCCCCATGGCCATTGGCCGACTGTTGACACCTGCCCTCCGGCTGCTGCCTCCAGGGCTCACAGCGCCGCAGTGGCCGCAACAGCCCCACTGTCCTGGACACACACCAGTGCTACCCCACTGGTGCAGACAGGCACAGGCTGGAACTGTGATGTCATGCAGGCCTCCACGGCGGCACCACCCACGGCCATGCCCATGATGTCACCTGCTGTGTGGCCATCCTGCAGCCCACATGTATCACTGTCCATGAAGTGAGCTCCATTATCATCAGTGATGGATCTGGCACCAGCCCGAGTTTCAGCATGCTGGCATCCATGGACGCTGGCACGCTGGGACAGGGGCAGGGCCTCCTCTGCACCTGCTCCACCAACATCAGTCCAGATGTCCAGGCGGGCCCACTGTCGCCCTGACCCTCGTATGCATGTGGAGGTGGATGGGCCCTCCTCTATGTCCATGGTACCACCCTCAGTGGACAAGCCCACCACCGCTGACCCATGTAGACGCTCAGGAGCTGTAAGGGAACACAGTAGCATTAATGTATCTGCCCTACCCTGCCCCCCCATTGAAAGACCAGAACCTACCATGCAGTGATGGGCTACCACCCGTCTGGAATCCACCACCTGGAACACCCTTGATGGCAAAACACTGCATGCTGCCAGCAACCCGCTGTTCTTGTGGGGTTAGGCGTTGCACATCCAGCTGTCCCCTACCGGTCACAGACCGTGCTGCCCTGATGGCAGCCACCTTGTCCTTAATCCTCCACCTATCTGTGCCCATCTTCTTTTTGCACTCCTGCACGGACCGCTGGTGGCTGCCATGCAGGTTGATGGCACACGCTACCTCTTCCCATGCAGCAGCATGGGCCTGTGGTGCTCCCCGCTGTCCTCTGAGCAGCGGCTCCTGGTTGAGGTAAGCCTCAAACAGGGCATCTGTTTCTGCCTTTGTGAAGTTAGGCCTCTTTTTCCTCCCACGTCTCTGTTCCTCTTCCTCCACCTCACGATCGCTCATTATTCATCCTGTGAGAATGACAGGTGTTACCTATGACTGTTCAGTCCTATGCATGTCCCACACACCACAGTCCACACTCCCAAACAGCATGCAACTCACCACAATAGACTGCAATAACCGACTATGTCCAGTGCAGCCCAATGTCACATTTTTATAGCGCAACGCAGGCAAATGAGGCAAGGCGCAATTTTAAGTGGATGCAAATGCAGTATCTGCACCACTGAATGGCAGATTAGCTGATCTGCATATGCCGGCTGAATATCGCACTGTTGCGCTTTGTGCAATTGTGTTGAACGTGCTCAGGCAAGGGTGCATTTCTGTGACATGCACAGTACACACTGAACTGCACATGCCCGGGTGATGACGCAGACACCTGCCGCGCTGCTGACGTGCTGTATGCGGGAGGCAATGCAGGGCGCGGCCACCACTGTGCCAGTGGTGCTACTGCGCTGTTCACATATATGGCACTGAGGCACTGGGGTGCCGTAGGTGCACTGGGGCCACAGCGTGGTAGGCCACTACAGGAGGTGGCACACAGGCACCCAATCGCGCTACACGCATTGAGTACCAACTGCGCTGTGGTGGTCCGTGCGCGAGAGACCTTTGATGCTGTGCCCGACCTTTGCCTCCTAGGCACCATTTGTCCACATGGGTGCACCACTATCATGCTGTTCGGTGACAGCGCGATAGGGAATGGCAGCGCTGTGCCGCACAGCATCTGCACGTGGCGGACTGCGCAACTGAGCACCATTGTGACTCCAACTAGCTATAGAGATGACTCGGAGGAGGGCTGCTGTGTGAAGCCAGGTGGAGCTGGCCAATTTGGTGGCCATTGTAGAGCCCCATGCTGGGGGCACTTTATGGTGATGCACCCCTGGACAGGGCCAGGAGTGCAGTATGGGAGGAGGTGGCAGTGGCACTGGAGGAGGCCACAGGAATTGGGCACACAGCCGAGCAGTGTCGGCACCGATACAGGGACCTCTGGCTCAGGGACCCGGACAGGCTTGCCCACCTGCTGGGACGTGCCAGGAGGGGCACGGTGCCACGGCCAGGTAGATGCCCCATCCATACACTGTTAACGTCCATACGGGTATCATGGTTGCATGTGTCCAGCACATGGGGGGGCCGTCCAGTGTTGGCCGTGGTGGTGGTATCGGGGTGGGGAGTGGATGGGACTGGCTGTGTGGGATTGCACACACATGGGGTTGGGGGGACTTTGCTACAGGATTGTACTGATGTTCCTCTCTCCATGTTTGCACCTTAGGCCCAGTGGAGCACCGGCGGGCGAGGTAGAGGAGGCGCCACCAAGAGGATCAGCAGGCTGGGAGAGATGCAGGACCACAGAGGCTCAGGGACCAGCCTGATGATGGTGAGTGCCTTACATCCATGATTACTATTGCATGCTGTGTAACAGGGCAAGCAGCGGGGCATGGACACCATCCATTGACACCACTGCCATGCACGCAACTTGTTACAGTCAACACTGTCCAGTGGCACTGCATGTCTGGGAGTGCGTCAATGGTGGTCCATGCATGCACCGGGCACATGGCTGTGCCACTGCCTTCACACCGCATAGCCATGTCACTGTATGGCCACGGTGGTGCTGTGCAGGACATGGGCGGTGGGTGTGTGCAGTGGTCCACATGGCTGTGGGAGCCGGGGAAGGCAGGTCTTGTGGATGTGGTCACTGTGGGTGGTCGCACACCATCAGAGGGGCGTGGCACATGGCAGTATGCCATGCACAATGGGTGGGCTGCATGGGGTTGGACAGTCACACGTACTGACTGTACTCCCTTGTCCTAGGTGGACAATGCTGGATGGCCCTGGAATGGGGCATACAGGAGCTTCTGCAACTGGTGTGGGTGTCTCTGGTGCTGCTGGAGCAGATGGAGCAGCACGGGGTCCAGAGGAGAAGCACCCGGAGGCGCCACAGGAGTGGAGAGCGGGGAAGAGAATAGGCCCTCTATGACCCCCTGACACACTTAACCCCCCTGGACCCACCCTCACACCCCTTCTTCCCTCTCCCATTTGTACACCCCTGCCCCATGCCCGCCCCCACCTGGTTTGTGGCCCTTCACCCCACCCTTGTATATATTTGAACATATGTTTGAGTGTTTATATTTTTTAATACATACATTTTGTTATGACAACTGTGGTGGTCTCTGATTTGCAGCGGGCTACAGGTGCTCAGCTGCAGTGGTGTGCATGGCGTCAGGGGTGGTGCAAGCGTGGGCGTGTGTGTGTCCAGAAGGGAACCGCCTATGGTGTGGGCAGGGGGATCAGTCACTGTCTGTGGTTTGTGTGTTGTTGTCTGTGCACTGGATGCCTGTGTGCAGTGGTCCACGGTGCATGCACTATGTGCATGGCACCCCTGTCAGACCGTCCATGGCCTGTGCAGCTGACACCCTTGCATGTCAGTGATATGCACAGTCTGCTGGCATGTCAGTGGTGGCTGTCCATGCTGGACAACCACTGTACCTGGCACAATGCCAGGTTGCCTCCCATCACCAGTATGGTGCACGTCTGCCTCCGGTGGCACTGTGGCCTCCGCTGTTGTTGTCCCCCCTCCATGCTGTCGCTTGTGTCTGTTGCAGGGGGTGTGCTCCACTGTCTGTCACTTGTGCTCCGGCCGCATGCTGGTGGTATACAGCTTCATGGTGCCTGCACAGGATGGCTGGCACACCTGTGCCATGTAGGGTTGCTGGCCATGTGTACACGGCTGCTGTGGCCACACAACAGTGGCTTGGTTGACCCGCTACTGTGTCCCTGTGTTGGTGTGCCCTTGGGTATGGGTGGCTGTTTGTCCATGCACGGTGTTGCATCCTGTGTAGCGCATGCTTCCATGCAACACTGTGTGTATCTGTGCTGGCTGTTGTGGCCAGTGCTGGGATGGGATGTGTCCTTGGGAGGGTGTGCAGGGTGCTCTACCACTGGTGGTGGGTTCTGGGGCATGCCCTGTCACATGTGGGGTACCTCGTGTGCCGACGCACGGTTGGTCTCTCAGCTGTACCTCGGGGGGGGACATGCAGGGTGGCACTGTGTATGTAGTTGTTGCATAGTTGTCTGCTGCCACCCGCTGCAGGGTGCACACAGTGGGGCTGCCTTGCATGGCTCTATGGTGCACAGGGTTGCATTGTCACAGTGGGGGTGGTGGCATGCATGGGGTGTCCCGCACTGTTGGGTGCTACTCCTGGGCAGGGTGTATGGGGATCATGGTGCAGTGTGTGCTCTGCATTGGTGGGATGGTGTGGCATGGGGTGGTTGGCCCTCCTTGTGTGCCAGTCACAGCTTTCCAGGGGGTGTGCTAGGGTACCATGTCCCAGCTGTGGGTGGGTTGCTGGGATCCATGGGCTGGTGGTTATTCCAGCTCTCCACTGGTTGTGCAGTGCATGGGGTGTGGGGGGCAATGTCTATTCTGCTGTGTGCTCCTCTGCCCATCTGTGGCATAGGTGGTGGGCCCCTGCATCCTGTCCCTGCGCATCCCTGGTTGTGCTGTTGCACTGCTGCCCTGCTCCACGGGGCATCCTTGGTTGCGCTATGGTGCATCTGGACTGCTCCACTAAGCATCCTTGGTTGCGCTATGGTGCAGGTGGCATGATATTCAATCGTGTGCCGCAGGCGCATCTTGACCTGCGCAGTTCTTAAATATCACGCTTCTTGCGCATGGGCGCATTGGACTTGCGCTTGCTCCTGCTGTTGTGCACTTTTTGGGCGCAGTTTGAATATCCAGGCCCCAGAGTCAGACCAAGATGGGTGCTTTATACTCTTTTTTTGGTAGGTGCTTGACTTATGTTTCTTGCTCTGTAATAGAAGGCATAGCAGTTTAAATTGGTCAGTGAAAGATGGAACTCTAAATTCTCTAACCACATTACATGTAGGGTAAGCTGCCATGTGTGTATGCTCGGAGGGGAGTGAATTGAATTGTGTGCTATAACTGCTCAGTCTCAATATGGTGTCTTACAGGAATAGTCAGACTGTTCACAGAAAAGCAGGTGATTATGTGCTTTCTACATTCTAATTAAAGTGCGCATTCCAACTGTAGCATTGGTTCCAACCAATGTTCTAATCAGAATGTACACTTTAGTCAGAAAGCACAATAATAAAAAATGTGCTCTGCTGCAGTGCTAGCAGTCTGACTAGTCCTATAACACATTGGCCCAGATATTCAAAAGAGTTGCGCCATGTGCAATAGGGTTGTGCCAGCGTAAGTCCAAAAATGCGCCATTCTGCGATATTCAGAGGGAGGCAGTTGCACCCCCCCAAATCACGCTGAGCAACAGCGCAATGATAATGAATGTATGCACAACTGAAGGGGGAGGAACCACGCATAAATGGCGCAGTGCGATATTCAACAACATGCGACATGCGCAATAGGGGAGCAAGTGGAAGTTGTGCCATAGCGGAAATGAGCCAAAATAAAAAGGAACAAGAGAGAGGCACAAGAACGCTACAGGGAAGCCACAAGTTGCTTAACTATAGCCAGCCACACAGGCAACACACACACACACACACACACACACGGCAGGACAGTGAAAGGGCACCTGGAACCCACAGGCTCAGGGGAAGGTGTGGGGAGCCACAGTGCAGAAGGGGGAAGTGCCACACAGCAGTGAGGCCAGCACAGTCAGGTGTTCCCAGTGCAGGGGAAGTAGCAGCCAGGACAGTGGGGGGAACACAGAAACAGCTGCGGGGGTGAACACAAGCCAGGGACATGGCCAGTGCCACCATCCAGATGGAGGCAGTAATGAGGGGGTGAGAAGGCGGGCAGCAGGGGTGCGGCTGTGGAAGGGCCCATCAGCGCGGTATGCCAACAGGCAGTACCGAGCCCACACCAGCCCGAGCTGTATAGTGATATGGAGATCGTGGGCTGGTACTGCCTGAATCGGGCAATTCTGAGGCAGCTCTGTGAGCTGTTCAGTGATGTGATGCAGGCATCCACATGATGGAGCCATGCTTGTCAGTGGAGACTACAGTGACAGCCTGCATGTGCTTGCTCACCACGGGTACCTTCCAGAGACCAACAGGGGACACCACAGGCACAACCCAGTTGGCCGCGTCATGCCACCTCACCCAATTCCTCAGCACACTGCTGCCACATGCTGCGGAGTACATCCATTTCCCCAGAACACCGGCGGAGTGCACAGCAAACATACAGGAGTTCCACAGGGTAGCACGTATGCCTGGCATGCTAGGGGAAATAGACTGCACCCATGTGGCCATCCGCACACCACCTGGCCCGAGGGGGCTGCATACATTAATCGCAAGGGGCTATGTTAGCATCAACTGCCAGGTGGTGTGTGATGCCAGGGGGTGCATAATCAATGTCTGTGCCACGCACCCTGGGGGAGCACACGATGCCTTCATCTGGCACCAGTCAGCACTGTGCCACAGATTCGAGAGTGGGGACATCCCCACTGGCCACCTAGTGGGTGAGTATGCAAACCACATGGACAAACATACGGCTTGGGAGGGGCATGGTCAGAGGTGACATGGGTAGTGGCCTACATGGCCCAGGGCAGGGTGATGCTGATCACCAAACTAACCTCCACCCTCTACACACAGGTGACAGTGGATACCCAATCCGTCCCTGGCTGCTCACACCATACCAGCGGCCCACGACCCCATCACAGCAATGCTACAATGAGGCACATGCCACCACATGTAATGTCATCGAGCGGGTGTTCAGGATGCTGAAGGCACATTTCCATTGCCTGACACCTCCAGCGGTGCCCCACAGTACAGCCCCTCAAAGGCCTGTGGCTATTCCTGGCCTGTTGCATCCTGCACAACATGGCCAACGAATGTGGGATAGCCATACAGGTTGAAGAGGGGGACAGCGATGGGGATGATGAGGACGCTGGTGACAATGGTGATGGGAAGCCCCCCCTTGGGCGACGGGACTCCTGACTGCTCCGGCTGGCACAGCTGCACCGGGACACCATCACAGAGGAGCACTTCAGCCAACCCAGGTAAATCATCGGGCCATGTGCAACCACCAGTGGCTAAGGCACAACCCACAAACACACATGGACACACACCAGGGGTGCATGCCGTCAAGGGAAGTGACCGGGCATGGAACCACACACACCACCAGGGATGGGTGAGGTCTAACATGGCACACGGACAGACACAAACACACACACACACACACAAAACGCACCAGACCAGACATGCACAAAGGGTAGGAGACACACTGACCTAGAATGCCACCCCTAGCCACACACATGTCCACAGACCACCACGCCCACTGCCTGTCATTGTGCATGTGTCAGATGCTGGGCACCATTGCACATTGGTGTACAGTGCAATCCAGGCATCATCATGCAAACGCAACTGCGGACAGCAGCTGGGAGGGTGTGCAGATGGACTGTGTGTCTGCATGCAGGGCCGGGTACCTACCCGTGCATTGCCCGCTGAATGACACAATGCACACAGGGCAGCATCAGACAGTAGCCATGTTGGAAGACAGGTCAGCCATGCGCCACAGTGCCCCGGCCACCACAGATGTGTGGGCGGCCCCGCCAAGACCCGCCAGCACTGACAGGCTGACCACTAGCCTCATAGGGTGGCACCAATGGTCCCCCAGGGGTTCCACTGCGTGAACGCGACCGTGCTCGTGCAGTGGTCTGCAGCACACCAAACATGCCTGTGCCAGGCGTGCTCGGGATGCCCACAGCTGAACCTGGTGTCGACAAGGAGGGTGTTGCACGACGCCTGAAATGGGGGGTGGACATTGCACTGCATGGTGTCTGCGCCGAATTGGCAAATAACTGTGTGCCCCCTGTGGCCATGGCAGCTGTGATTGTATGTGTCAGCCTATCAATGGCAGCGGTCACATCCTCCCGCATCTGGTCCATCCCTGCCAGGAGCAAAGTGGTTTCTCTGCTGCGACGCTCCTCTGCCCGCTCCAGAGCCACACTCAGTGCATCCACCGCCGTCACAAGCCACATCTGCTGATTGACTAATGCTTGCAGTATGCAGGTGTGCTCATCCAAGAGGTCATCTGCCTGATCGGCATTCTGTCCCTCAGGGTGTGCGCAGCCCTGATGCTCGGCATCCCTTGAGGGTGGGCACTGCACACCAGAACCAGGCCTGGGCATGTCCACAGGCAGTGCACTGATGCCGCCCCCTGACACTTTACCCCCAAGCCTATTGGCCGACTGCTGATGCTGCCCCTCCCCAGGGCTCACTGGTGCCACCACAGTGGCCGCAACAGTCCCACTGTCCTGTACACACACCAGTGCTGCCCTACCAGTGCTGACAGGCAGAGGCTGGGACTGTGATGACACGCAGGCCTCCACGGCGGCACCACCCATAGCCATGGCCACGATGTTACCTGCTGTGTGGCCATCCTGTGGCACACACGTGTCACTGCCCATGACATTAGCGACATCATCATCGGTGACGGACCGGGCACCAGCCTGAGTCACAGCATGCTGGCATCTGTGGACGCTGGCATGCTGGGACATGGGCAGGGCCTCCTCCGCACCTGTTCCAACAACATCAGTTTGGACATCCAGGCGGGCCCACTGTTGCACTGAGCCGCATATTCCTGTGGAGGTGGATGGGCCCTCCTCCATCTCCATCTGACTGGCCTCAGTGGAGAGGCCCACCACCGCTGACCCATGTAGATGCTCAGGAGCTGTAAGGGAAAACAAAGTTGCCTTACTGCATGTGACCTACCCTGTCCCCCCCAATAGACAGACCATGACCTACCATGCAGTGACGGGCTACCATCCATCTGGAATCCTCCACCCGGAACACCCTCAATGGCACAACGCTGCATGCTGCCAGCAACCCTCTCCTCCTGTGGGGTCAGGCGTAGCACCTCCGGCTGTCCCCCACCTGTCGCAGATCGTGCTGCCCTGATGGCAGCCACCTTCTCCTTAATCCTCCTCCTGTCTGTGCCCATCTTCTTCTTGCACTCCTGCTTGGAGCGCTGGTGGCTGCCATGCAGGTTCACAGCACATGCCACTTTCTCCCATGCAGCAGCACAGGCCTGTGGTGTTCCCTGGCGTCCTCTGAGAAAGCGGCTCCTGCTCCAGGTAGGCCTCGAACAGGGCATCCGTCTCGGCCTTTGTGACATTTGGCCTCCTCCTCCTCCCACAACTCTGTTCCTCTTCCTCCACAACTCGCTCAATCATGATTCAGCCTGTGAGAATGACAGGTGTTACCTGTGACTGTGCAGTCCCATGCATATCCCAAAATCCACAGACCACACTCCCAAACAGCATGCAACTCACCAATAGACTGCAGTAACCAACTATGGCCAGTGCAGCCCAATGTCGCACTTTTATAGCGCAACCCATGCAAATGAGGTGAGGTGCATCTTAAGTGGATGCAAATGCAGTGACTGTGCCATTGAATGGCTGATTAGCTGATTTGCATATGAAGGCTGAATATCGCGCTTTTGCGCTTTGTGCAATTGTGTTGAACATGCTGAGCCAAGGGTGCAGTTCTGTGACATGCGCAGTACACACCTAACTGCGCATGCCCGGGTTGATGACAAAGGCACCTGCCGTGCTGCTGATGTGCTGTGCGTGGGAGGCAATGCAGGGCATAGCCACCATTGTGCCAGTGGCGCTACAGTGCTGTTCACCTATATGGCGCTGTGGCACTGGGGCGTCTTAGGCACACTGGGGCAACAGTGCGGTAGGCCGCTACAGGAGGTGGCACACAGGCACCCAATTGCACTACACGATTGGTTCCAATCACACTGTGGCTGTCCGCGGCCCAGAGACCCTTGACCCTGTGCCCAACCTTGCCCCTAGGCTGCGTCCGCATGGGTGCACCACTATCACGCTGTTCGGTGACAGCGCAATAGAGACTGGCAGCGCTGTACCACGCAGCATCTGCACATGGCGGAACCACGCTGCAGAGCGCCATTTTGACTCTACCGAGCAATAGAGATGGTGCAGAGGAGAGCTGCCCAGTGGAGCCAGGTAGAAATGGCAAACTTGGTTGCCATTGTGGAGCCACTTGTTGGCCCACTGTTTGGTGAGGCACCCCGGACAGGTCCAGGAGTCAGGTGTGGCAGGAGGTGGCCGACACCCTGGAGGAGGCCACAGGAATGGGGCAGATGGCGGAGCAGTGCTGCCACAGATATGGGGACCTGAGGCGGAGGTACCCGGACCTGCTTGCCTGCGGGCACGTGTCAGGAGGGGCACGGTGCCACAGCCAGGTAGGTGCAACATCCATACACTTTTATCTTTCATATGGGTATCACGGTTGCATGTATCCGGAACATGGGGGGGGACCGTCCGGTGATGGCTGCGGTGGTGTATATCAGGGTGTGGGGTGGGTGGGACTGGCTGTGTGGGATGCGTACACATGGGGGGCAGGGGACTTTGCTTACAGGATTGTACTGATGTTCCTCTCTCCATGTTTGCACCTTAGGCCCAGACAAGCAGTGACTGGTGAGGGAGAGGGCGCCAGCAGAAGACCGTCACTCTAGGAGGTGAAGGTCCACAAGAGGCAGAAGGGACCAGCCTGATGATGGTGGGTGCCCAGCCGTGATTTCTATTGCATGCTGTGTGTAACAGGGGCGGGCATGAGGGCATGGCCACCATCCATTGACACCACTGCCATGCACGCACTTGTTGACAGTCAGCACTGTCCAGTGGCACTGCATGTCTGGGAGTACGTCAATGGTGGTCCATGCGTGCACCGGGTACATGGCTGTGCCATTGCCTTCGCACCACATAGCCATGTCACTGAACAGCCACAGTGGTGCTGTACAGGACTTGGCCGGTGGGTGTGTGCAGCAGTCCGCATGGCTGTGTGCACTTGGGTGGGCAGGTCTTGTGGACGTGATCACTGTGGGTGGTCACACACCATCACAGAGGCATGTCCTATGGCTGTATGCCATGCACAGTGGGTGGGCTGCATGGGGCTGTGCATTCACACCTATTGACTCTGCTCCCTTGTCCTAGGTGGACGGCAGCTGCACGACATCAGGGTGGCACTGCAGGAGATCCTCCAGATTGCCAGGGTGTCACTGGAGATACTGGAATGCATCGACAGGCTCGGTGTCAGATGGCATCATGGCAGGAGGAGAAGCCGGAGCGGGGAGTGGGGCTCCCGCTGAGCTTGGCAATTCCCCTGATTTCCCCTACCTCCCTGGACACACCCTCACACCCCTCCTTCCCTCTACTGTTTGTTCACCCCTGCCCCCACCCACCCCCACCTTGTTTGTGGCCCTCTCCCCAAACCTTTGTAAATACTTGTATATAGTTTTGTTTGCTGTTTTTAAATACATTTCCTTTGATATGCCTACTGTGGTGGTCTCTGATTTGCAGCAGGCTATAGGTGCTCAGCTGCAGTGGTGTGCATGGCGTCAGGGGTGGTGCAGTCATGTGCATGTGTGTGTGTCCGTGGGGATGTGAGTATGGTGTGGGAGTGGCTATCAGTCACTGTCCGTGGCATGTGTGTTGTTCCCTGTGCACTGGATGACTGTGTGCAGTGGTCCATGGTGCATGCTCTGTGTCCATGGTGCACCTGTCAGCCCGTCCATGGCCTGTGCAGCTGACACCCATGCATGTCTGTGACATACACGGTCCACTGGCATGTTAGTGGTGGCTGTCCATGCAGGACAGCCACTGTACCCGGCACAATGCCGGGTTGCCTCCTGTCACTGGTGTGGTGCATGTCTGCCTCGGGTGACACTGTGGCCTCCGCTGTTGTTGTCCCACCTCCATGCTGTCACTTGTGTGTGTCACGGGGATGTACACCACTGTCTTTCACTTGTGCTCTGGGCAACTGCTGGTGGCGTACAGCTCCACAGTGCCTGCGCAGGGTGGCTGGCACTCCTGTGCCATGGAGAAGTGATGGCCGTGTGTACATGGTTTCCATGGCCACACGCTGCGGGCTTGGTTGCCCCGCTACTGTGTCCCTGTGTTGGTGTACCCTTGGGTGTGGGTGGGTGTTTGTCCATGCACTGTGTTGCATCCTGTGTGGTGCATGCTTCCATGCACCACTGTGGGTGTCTGCACTGGCTGTTGTGGCCAGTGCTGGGTCGGGGTGTCTTGGGAGGGTGTGCAGGTGCTGTACCACTGGTGGTGGGGTCCGGGTCATGCCCTGTCATGTGTGGGGTACCTCGTGTGCCGACGCATGGTCGGTCTCTCAGCTGTACCTCGGGGGGGATGTGCGTGGTGGCACTGTGTATGCAGTCGTTGCATCGCTGTGTGCTGCCACATGCTGATGGGTGCTCGTGGTGGGACTGCCTTGCATGATTCTGTGGTGCACAGGGTTACATTGTCACAGTGGGGGTGGTGGCATGCATGCAGTATCCTGCACTGGTGGATGCTGCTCCTGGGCAGGGTGTCTGGGGGTCACGGTGCAGAGTGTTCTCTGAATTGGTGGGATGGTGTGGCACGGGGTGGTCGGACCTCCTTGTGCGCCAGTCACAGCTTGCCAGGGGGTGTGATGGGGCACCATGGCCCGGCTGTGGGTTGGTTGCTGGTCTCCATGGGCCAGTGGTTATTCAAACCCTCCCCCAGTTGTACAGTGCATGGGGTGTGGGGGGACGATGTGTGTTCTGCTGTGTGTTCCTCTGCCCATCTGTGGCATGGGTGGTGGGCCCCTGCATCCCTGGTTGTGCTGTTGCATTGCTGCCCTGCTGCTGGGGCATCCCTGGTTGCGCTATGGCACATCTGGACTGCTCAGCTGAACATCCCTTGTTGCGCTATGGTGCATCAGATATGCTCAGCTTCACCTCCCTAGTTGCGCTATGGCGCAGGTGGTGCGATATTCAGTCGTCGGCTGTAGGCGCATCTTGGCCAGTGCAGTTTTTGAATATCGCGCCTCTTGCGCATGGGTGCAATGGACTTGCGCTTGCTCCTGCTGTTGTGCACTTTTTGAGCGCAGTTTGAATATCTGGGCCCCTATGTTTAAATAAAGGGAATTCTATATTTCTGTATTTGCCCTTAAGATGGAAAGGCCACAAGCACTTTGAAAGGTTGCAATGCTTATGCCAGTTGTACTGTTCCTTTGAGTAATCTTTTGAGTGGTTAGTCAGCAGTATATTATTTCTTTGCCTGGGCCGGCAGGTGTGCTGTGCTTCCTGCATTTAAAATCAAACAATAAAGTATTAAATCATATCATATGATATGATTTTAATAATTTTATTGTGTGATCTTAAAAGCAGGAAGCACAGCAGGATGGAGAACAGGTCATGGATGTAAGGGTGGAGGAACCACTGGCTAGTAGTGATCACCACACAGCGTGGTTCTCTATTAGTTTGGGTAGAGAAATCCACAATACAAAATCAAAGGTCCTGGACTTCAGAAAGGCACACTTTAGCAGGATGGGGCAATTAATGAGAACACACATAGATGGCATTCACCTTGACATGGATGCAGAGCAGAAATGGGCAATCATACAACTAGGGCTGATTGAATCCACTAAAGCTTGTGTCAAGAGCCAGCAAAAGAAATCAAACACCAAGCATCCAAGCTGGATGACCAGAGAGGTCGCAGAGCAGGTGAGGGATAAGAGAAGGGCCTTCCAAACCTACAAGAGAACCAACAGGGCAGAGGATAGGGAGAACTATGTGAGGAAATCCAGGGAAGTGAGCAGAGTGGTCAGGACTGCAAAGGCAGCCAGGGAAAGGAAATTAGCACAGGGAATCAAGGAAGGGGAAAAGGATTTATTCAGGTATATCAGGGAAGAGAGGAAGTGCAAGGATCAAATAGTTAGGATCAGGAAAGGCAGTGGGTGGGTAGACAAGGGGTCCGAGAAGGCAGAAGCACGTAATGAGTACTTCTGTTCAGTGTTCTCAAGGGAGAGGGATGGGCCCATTCCTGGAGAGAAAGGGGGCACAGGCATGGGGGATGAGACAACCACAGATGAGGTCATCATGGTGGAAAGGGTGCTGGAGGGCCTTAGGTCCCTGATGGTAGACAAGGCACCTGGGCCAGATGGGGTACATCCCAGGGTGCTGAGGGAGCTGCCAGAGGTCCTGGCAGAGCTACTGGTGGATCTGTTCAACACCTCGCTAAATGCAAGATGTGTGCCCAGAGATTGGAGGGAGGCACAAGTGGTGCCTCTCCTCAAAAGTGGGCCCAAGGATGAACCAGGGAACTACAGACCAGTAAGCCTCACCACAATTGTGGGGAAACTGATGGAATCTATCCTCAAAGAAAGGCTGGTGCAGTTTCTTGTGGATAATGATCTGTGAGATGACAGACAGCATGGGTTCATCACTGGCAGATCCTGTCAGTCAAACTGGTTGATTTTGTTGACTGGTTCACGAGGGCACTGGATGAAGGCCATGCAGTAGATGTAGTCTACATGGATTTCAGCAAGGTCTTTGATTCAGTGCCACACGGAAGGTTGACCTGCAAGTTGAGGAGTCTTGGTATAGGGTGGAATCTAGCCCAATGGGTAGAAAACAGGCTGAGGGACAGACAATAGAGGGTGGTTGTTTGGGGGGGGGCATTGGAGCCCAGGGCAGTAACAAGTGGTGTCCCACAGGGTTCAGTCCTGTTTAACATTTTCATTGCAGACATAGCGGTTGGGATCAAGAATAAGATCAGCCTCTTCGCTGATGACACCAAGATCTGTGCTGAGGTGGATGGGGAGGAGAGTGGCAAATTACTGCAGGAGGACTTGGCAAGATTCAAGGAGTGGTCGCACACCTGGCAGCTTGGGTTCAATGCCAAGAAGTGCAAGGTGATGCATTTCAGAGTCAAAAACCCAGGATACAGCTACTGGATGGATGATGTCAAACTGACCACATCCAATGAGGAGAAGGATCTGGGGGTGCTGGTGACCGGGGAATTAAACCACTCAGCCCAGTATAGAAAGGCAGCAGCTAAGGCTAACAGGATGCTAGGGACCAGGGTGCATAGCAAGGGGGATTACATACAGATGTAGCAAAGTCATACTGCCCCTGTACAGGTCCCTGGTGAGGCCACACTTGGAGTACTGTGTGCAGTTCTGGTACTCATACTTGAAAAGGGATATCAAACTACTGGAGGCAGTGCATCAAAGAGCAACAAAGATGATCCAGGGGTTGGGGGATAGAACTTACGAGGAAAGACTAAAAGAGTTCAACATATATACCCTGGAGGATAGAAGAGAGAAAGGGACATGATCAAGACCTTCAAGTACCTGAAGGGGATGAACAGAGTAGGCTTCCAGGATGGGTTCACTCTCCACAATGGAAGCGATACCAGAGGGCACTCCCTGAAGTTAAAGGGGGGGGCAGATTCAGGAGGGAAAGAAGGAGGCACTACTTCACTGAAAGAGTGGTAACAGGGTGGAATGCAATGCCTAAACAACTCGTATCAGTGCAGACTGTGGGGTGCTTCAAGAGGGGGTGGGACAAATTCAAGGGGAAAGTACATACTGGGGGGGCAGTTGGGAGAGGGATGAGTTTATGGGGGGGGCACTGCAGTCTAATGAGTTGAAGTGCTGCACACTCGAGCAGACTAGATAGACCATATGGCCTGTATCTGCTGGCAAGTTTGTATGTTCGTATGCTGACCAAATAAAGATACCGTTTGAGTGCTGACCACACAAAAATAGCTTTTCACAGCATTATGCAATAGTTTTTTTTACTACATATAGCACTTTTGTTTGAGCCAGCTTGGAATTTTCTTTTCTCTACCGAGGCGACTTTTTAAATATGCTTAATCTGTTTTATACATAATCTGTTTTACCAGCATGTTTACAGACATATATATATATATATATATATATATATATATATATATAACATATGTAATATTTTGGGGTTGCTTTGTCTGATATGAGGTATGTGATCAACTGTCACCAACCCCCACAGAACATTCAAGTTTATAATCAGCAGGGTCACCCAAACTTTTCACACATTTGAATCAAAATCCATGCAGATTTAAAGTCTGTATACAAGGAAAACCTACCCTATCACTCAAAAGCAAGCATTGTAATTAAAGCTCGATTTAGTTGAATGGTGTAATTTGCACCTTTTCTCACCATGCTACCAACATTTTAATGAGATCAACTTCTTTTGATATTGCATGCAACCATATAATGGTTCAGAGGTTCTGAACCAAGTACTTCATTTACTAAAGACTATTGTCCACAATCACAGCACACAAATATATTTGTTCGCCCTTCAGACCAAGCATCCATAGCTGCTTCTTTCAACAGCAGTATTTCTTGGTCGCCATCAGTTTGTTTCAGCAATTGTGTTTTCCTGTCTGAGCTCATGGAGAGATGAAAGAAATAAAAGACCATGTAGCTTTAATAGTTTCTTGAGTATTTCTGTAGTGTTGATTTGGTTTTTACTTCCCCAGATGTGCTTTTCTGGTGTTGTTTATAAATTAATTAATTTATTTATTGAATTTTGTTGACCTGGTAGGCCCACTGAGACTAAAATTCCCTTTCTCCGGGCTGACCGGGGGGAGGGGGATACAGATGGTAACCAAGGGAAGTTCAACCAGATTAAGCTGTTGGTGGTATTGTTCGTGAATTTATTGCTCACAAGTCACATAACTTTTGCCATTTTACACAATATTGATGTAGATGTTTTCTTTTTTTATGGTTGTGGTTGGAGCTCCTGGCACACACATGAAGGTTGCATTGGGTAGGGCATGTCCGATGTAGTTGGTTCAAATCTGGGCTATTACATATTAATAATATAAACATAGAAATTGACAGCAGACAAGGACCACAACTATGTCCTTCTAGTCTGCACATTTTGGTCCCGAATGGTGATTTTGCGGTCACTGTGTGGAATCACCTTTTGGGACTGAGTAATGAAATGACAGTGTCACTGTTCATGAGGCGGGCTCCCTAAAAGCCTATGTTGCAAATTTGGAGAAAAAATTCCAAAAAAACCAGTTACGAGCATGCATTGTGTATTTTTCATGCACGCTTGTTACTTTGAGAACTTTTGCTATTTTCACTCTAGATTTTCAACATTGCCATTTTTTTCACACCTCCTAATGAACAGTACAGCTGTCATTGTTCACATCCTGCCCAAACTGTGTTTTCCCACATACAGCACACAATGGCACATCATGCTGGGAAATCAATGTTCGGGACAGATTAAGAAAATCACAGTGATGCTGTTCATGAGCGGAGGTCCCAAAATGTCTATGTTGAAAATTTGGTGACAAAATTCCACAAAATACCTATGTTGTAATTGTCGTTGTGCAGTTTCCACGCACACTCGTAAGTTCGAGAATTTTTAATATTTTCACTCCAGATTTTCAACATTGTGATTTTTGCACACCTCCTTAAGAACAGTACAGTTGTCATTTCTCACATCCTGCCTGAAATGTGGTTTTGCACAACCTGCACAGAACGGCGCAATCACTGTGGGACATCAACATTCAGGACAGATTAACAAAATCACAGTGCCACTGCTCATGAGCAGAGGTTCCAAATGCTTTCATGAGGTGGGGGTGACAAAAAGCCCATGTTGAAAACTTGGAGTGCAAATACCAACAAACACCCAAGGTATTAGGGTTTCTAACCATAACATCCCACCCTGTAGAGACTGACCGACATCAGGGGTGCGACTTTGGATTGTCGGCTGTACACGCATGCCATTCCACCCCCACCCCCACCCCACCCTGCAGCCACTGACAGGCATTGAGGTGTACCTTGGACTCTTCTGCCCCACAGTTCACCCCTTTCTCCTATACTGCACCCATTTCAGCGTATTTCCTTACGAATTTGGTGACTGTAAAGCCAAACACCCCAAGGCACACCTCAACACTTGTCAGTGTCTGCAAGATACGGTGAGGTGAAATGGTGTGACCGTTAGGCAATGACCCAAAGGCACACCCCAATGCGTGTCCATCTTTGCAGGGTGGGGGTGGGGTTGGCGTCACTTCAGTACTTCACTGCCCTTCCTATTCTGCATCTCTCTACCTCATACACTTCCAATGCTAATACCAGCAAGCAAACATTTGGCATTGACAAATGCTTGTTTAATTTGTTTGCCTCTTGAAAACTAATTAAAATAGGCTACTGTAGATCTGCCAGTGAGGAGGGCTCAATAGGGTGTCAGTAGGCACTGTGACAGGCACGTGTGTGTGCATTTGCCATCAGTGTACCATGAGGAAAAAAACTGATGAGATAGGGAAAGGGATGCATAAGGGAGGAAAGAAGCAGGGAAAGGTTCCAACATGCTTGTTCCAGAAAGTACAAGTTCTGTAAGTGGTGGTGATGGAAAGGAATTCAGGACAGTGACTTGGATTCACAATGATGGGGCAGCAGCTATGCAATAGAAAAAGACTAATGCTGGACATGTTATAGTATGTCCAAAGATACCATGGTCCATTAGCCCCAGAAGTCAACTGATTCCATGATCACTGCAAGCAGTTTTCCCAGCCACTCCCAGTTGTCCAGTGCCTCTAATAATGAAAGCACCAAGAGGAAACCAGAGGCACACAGGTCTCACTCCGTTTCTCCTTTGAGTACTTTGAGGTCCCTTACCCATGGGTATTTAAGAGATCCATTTCAGTCTGTAAAGGCAAGTTCCCATACCCTATTTGTTCTGTATAAACAACATAATACCAGCTACCAATGCCACCCCTGTGCCATGGGCATGGACGACTGCCTGTAGGCACTGAGGAATGATATAATGCCCACCTCTGCCACAGCCCCCAAATCAGGCATCACCAGCAGTAGTATCCTCAAGCACAGTTCTGCTGCTCAGTTGTTGTGTGAGGAAGGTGACAGTCTGGATCTGGAAGTGATACCACTGTGATCTTGTCACCTGAGAAACAAGCATTTGTCAATGCCGAATGTTTGCTTGCTTGTATTGGTCTTGGTACTGTAGGGGTACAGCACGATTAGTTGTGACAGTTGCTGGGAAGATGAAACAGAGGTTTGGGGGACCCCTGTGCATGCATGAATGCTGCATACCCCCATTCTGATGTCATTAAACATTGTTAAACTGCCCTCCTATTGGTCGAACAGTCCCCAGGAAACGAATTAAAATTTGAATTTTCAAGACAAAATAAGTTGACCTTTAGATAACATGTGATCCAGAGGTCGGCTGTGTCTCATGGTAAGATGCACTGGGCCTGATATTCAAAGGTTGTGCTCCCGCCATGGCACCCTTCAATGTAAATCAAACATGCAGACAATCTCTCCTGGCATACTTGCTGTAAAAGTCAAGTACTGAACTGTCTGCTTGACACAAGTAAAACAAACCAGTGTTGACACAATGTAGGACACTTGTGGGCCAACCTGGCACCTGTGTCACTGTTGGGTCTGTTAGTTGTCTGCCAGCAATTCTCCTGCCTACACCACAAAAACTACTGATGCTGTCAATGACAGCAATAAATCTTTACCCTTTATCATTGTACAACATGTTACCCACTCATGGATGGCCACCTGAATACTAAGTCTGTATTTTTATCCTCTTGTTGCATGGCAGACAAATCAATGTCTGTAAGCTTCTTGGCACTGGCTCTGCAATTAGTGTCACTCCAAGCTACCAGGACTGGCAGAAGGGCACTAACGCTATATAACTAGTGTTTTGTTCTTACTGGGACCATCCAATCCGCATAGCCTCAGAGTCAAATCAACAGGTGTTAGCGTCCCTCAGTGTCCCTGTTCACCACTGGGCCACCAAGATCTGGCACTGTTACCACCCACGTACCGACATCCTAGCATAGTTGCTCTGCCGTGTAGATCTGCATCCCTGAAACCTGAAATTTGCAGTACTCCCAATTATTATGTATTTATGCATGTTATTTGTGATGGGCATTCTGGCAATTTCTGTAATTCAGTATCTCAACCATGACCCAATATTTCAATTCCATTCGCATATTTAAGTATCTATATATGTGGGCTGGTAGAAAATGTAACAATCTTCGGTCATGTGGTGTCAGTTCGCATTACCCTTAGAAATAACATGCATAAATAAATAATTTTGACAGCGAGGAAAACTTATCGTTTCATGGATGCATAGCTACATTGAAGAGGAACTATGCCCAAATGTTGGTCATTCAATCATGGTGCTTTTGTGGTTTTTGTCTTCACTGCCCGGGATCTTGCTTCAAAGGGGGCGAGCGGCAATCATTTGTGATGCCTGACTCGAAATGCAGTCATGGTAAATAATCCCAAGTACTTTCCTGCATTTAATATTTACTTAGTATATAACTGTTCACCTGGTATGACACTGTTACCTATGTGAATTCAATTTGTGAAATCTTGATGATTCTCCCCCCCGCCACACACATACACACACATGCGCGCACGCACACACACACACAAAAAAATAAATGCACTTCTCCAGGTCGTCTCTTCTGCGGTGGATAAGTGTAGCATCAAAAGCACATCATACATCACTGCACCCAGTGCAAAAACAGTAATAGTGACGCTGTTCTAGTCCTACGCATTACAGTATGGTGTTGTAAATTCTCTCTGTACATCCTGCACACCATGGTTTGATCTCAGTCTATGCAACGCATTATTTTAAAATTGAATTATTCCATGTAGGCCTGTGTAAATTAAAAGGTTTTTAATCAGGTCTTAAAAATCTCCACAGTGCGAGCTGAGCATACCACCTTTGGGAGGACATTCCAAAACAGAGGATCCACAGCTGGAAAGGGCCTGTCTCCCAACTACTTTAACCAGGAACAGCAGACCTGAAACAGGCCAGTAACTGTGGCAGAAAGGGGGTATGTTGGTGTGCAGGACAACAAGAGGTCTTTTGGGTAGCATAGGCCCAGACCATGCAGGGCCTTGAATGTTAACAAACAGATCTTGAAGGTGATGCACTGCTAAACTGGAAGCCAGTGCAGACCATGCAACACCGGCAGGATAAGGCTAGTGAGGTAGCCTGCGGATCCTTTAAAGGGACAGGTATGCTGGCTCCGTGGCACCAAGCTGTGGTACACTGGGAACCTGTGTTCATGATCCGGGCCTGGGACATCAGGAGCAGAAACAAGCAGGGAGGATCAAGAGTGTCTGTTGGATGCTCTCCTTATGGGGGGGAGGTTGATGTTACATCACTCTGCAGTGACTCCTGTTGGTGATGTGTGAATTGCCTTTGACAACACGGGTGACCACATGCCATCCGGCACCCCATCCCCAGGTCAGCCACCGCATGTGCGTCCTTACTGGTGGTGGACTGGGTGGAAAACTGGACTGTCAGAGGTGGCACCTGGCAGGGAGAAGCCAGCCCAGGGGATGGATGACTGAAGGTGGGCTCTGACAGAGCTGGAGATGCAAGGATGAGCCTGATGAGGTAAAAAAAAACAGTGGGACAAGTACAGTAAATGCAAGATCCCTGCTGGCCTGTCCTTTCACTGTCCAGTCACACCAGAGTGTAACAATATTTAAAGTAGTGGATTAGAGTCTTTCCAGTGTCCAGCAAAATACTCAGCAAAACCCAAATGTCACAGAAGCATAGAACAACAACCCCATGATGGAATATTGGATGGGAGGGGTGAAGCTGGGCACTGCCTCTGAGGAAAGAGACCTAGGAGGAGTCCTCATATGTGACTCCCTAAACAAACTAAAGGAGCTTAATATGTATACCCTTGAGGAAAGAAGGGGGGACATGATAGAAACTTTTAAGTACCTCAGTGGAATCAACAAAGTCCAAGAGGGTAGCATCTTTCAGAAAAAGAGACGTGCAAGAACAAGGGGACACAATTTAAAGATAGAGGGGGGGCGGTTCAGGGGCAATGTGAGGAAGTATTTTTTCACAGAGAGGGTAGTGGATGCATGGAACAGCCTTCCTGAGGAGGTTGTGGAGTCTAAAACTGTGGGAGAATTCAAGAATGCATGGGACAGACATAAGGCAATTCTTGTGGGGGGTAGGAAGAAATAGGCTGTTGGTTAACTAGGATCTGTGGCCTATCCTGTAGGTAGGGAAATGGGCAGACTAGGTGGGCCAAGCGGTCCTTATCTGCCGTCAAAGTCTATGTTTCTATGTTTCTAATGTAACCAATGTAACAAGGTCTACAGCAAGGCAACCAGCACGTTGGGGTGTACCAAGTTTTGATAGTAGGAGGAAAGAGGTAATGCTCCCTACTGTAGCTATATAGATCACTGATGAGGCCGCATCTGGAGTACTTTGCCCAGTTCTGGCATCTCCACCTAAGGAAAGACAAAGACAGGCTAGAAATGGTGTAACATAGTGTAACTAAAATGATTCATGGCATACAGGACAGATCCTATGGGGACTGGCTTAGGGCACTGAACATGTACACAGTGGAGGACAGACGGGCAAGGGATGACATGATGGAGACATTCAAGTTCCTGAAAGGAATGAACAAGGTGAACTGCAAGGAACTATTCAACTCGAATGGCAACTGTAGAACATGGGGACATGAATGGAAGCTGACAAGAGGGAGAGTCAGGAAGGACTAGAGGAAGGTCTGTTTTACAGAGAATGAGCCATGGAACAGCCTGTCTGCTGAGGTGGCATCCTATGATATTAGTTAGTACATATGGGCAAAGTCAAAATAGGTTAAAAATGGCTACATAGCCTGGTCCAGTGGTGCTGAGGGTTGAGGTGCTGAATGCCACACCTTGCACTAAGCCAGCGACATGGATTTGGGTAGTGGACGGGCTACAAAAAGGGACAGGCGGCTTGGGGAGGCGCACAGTGAAGGCCTTCCCAAGGCTTCCTAGGCTTGCGTTTTATTTGTTTATTTTTAAATTTTTATTCAATGATCAAATCATTTATCTGTACACATCTGGGATGTTCAGGACAACCACCAGCAGAATCTCACACTTGGGTGCCATTATTGCAACAACCTCCAACAATCTGCCTGTTCACATCCCACCACCACATTGAAGATCTGTATACCACTGCCCGTGATAACTTTCTGTAGTGTGACCCACTGGATTTCTGCCTCCCCTTGCCCTGCTTGCCCTTCTGTAGAACAAATGAGTCCCATGATGCATAATGCAGTTCACACACCATCTCGCTGCCTGCCCGATCCATTCTGAATGAGCTCAAGCTACAATGCTAAGGGATCTCTTCTTGTCATGGTTGGTGAGTGGTGAGTGGTGTGTGTTGAGTAATGGGTGGGTCCTCCACCTCCCCCTTGTTCAATGTCATCCTCGTATCATCCCACTCTGCCATGTGTTTCCAACTGTTCCATGCCTGGCTCATCCTCGAGCTCCCACTTACCCACCAATGCAAAAATATTTAGGTCTACTACCGACCAGTCCTACCACTTCCTCCTTGGTTCCCCTAATTGTAACATCCTGGCCAAACTGGTTTACATGTTTACTTTTCTTGCTTCCGCAAGCTGATACCTCTAAATGTGCATGCATAGCATGTCCTTTTCAGTGTGCCTAGGTGATTATGCACCACCATCCACAACTCCACAAAAGTTAGTGAACAGATTGATGTATGTATGGGTGGGAGGAGAGCACTGTTGAAGTGGAAAAAGTCTCAGGTGGGAAAACCCCCTCAGCTCTGCAGGAACGCCATCTAGACTGCCCAACAAGTATGCAAGAAGACACAAAATGGTGTGCAGTACAACTGTGTACTGCACACTCTTTCATGTCTCCATCACCAGCTCATGACAGACGGACCACTGCCTGTATGTCAGGCCTCTCCTGATCGAATGTATAACCGTAATGATGAAGGCAATGAATACTATGGAATTCACCACCTCCACTGGTAACGGATCAGTTCTTCCTCTGTGTATGCCCTACACCTTGTCCCCTTTCATCCTAATGTAATCACCCTCTGTCATGCACCTACCACAGCCACCCTGGCTCCCAATAGATCTCCCACATTCCAAAACTTTCAATATTACTTATTTATCTACGTATTTATTTATTTAGTTTTTTGTGTGTGCTGCCTTTTATCAATCAATAAATTTACAGGGCAGAACTAGAAACTCATATATATATTCTGAACATATGTTTCACACTTCAATAGGGTCCACATAAGGCATGCATTGTTGCACATACTGAACTTACACAGTAACATTTGAATGTATGTTGTAGGTTCTTGTACAAAATGCAATGTTAAATTGATGAAAGCATTACTCTGTCTAGATATATAAAAATTAAAGATCATAATTTATGTAAGAAAATATCAAATCTGCTTTATAACACTACTGCATTTGCTAGTTGCAATGCTTGATCTGGTGTGCTTCAGCAGGACTCAGGGCCACACCTTAAAGTTCAGGGGGGAAAAATACAGTGGTAATGTTAAGAAGTACATCTTTCCCTAAAGGATGGAGAACCTATGGAATAGACCACCAGGGGAAACGGTGGATATAAAGATAATTCAAACCTCTAAAGTAAGCTTGGACACATTCCTGCTTACCCAAGGCATCACAGGGTACCCCGTATAGAAGGGAGGTGGTGGTAGATTGGGAATCTCTATAAATTAGTACAGTTTTAGACTGCATACCTATTATCCATAACTTATGAAGCAGGGCCATGAGATGGGCCTGATGGGCCAAGAGCCCCTTTCAATGTCAAATTACTGTGTTACTATGATAACATCCCCTAAAGTATAGCTGCGGTGAAATGTCAGTACCAGGTAATAATTGTGCTTATGCTTTAG
This sequence comes from Neoceratodus forsteri, assembly GCA_016271365.2. NCBI lineage: Eukaryota > Metazoa > Chordata > Ceratodontiformes > Ceratodontidae > Neoceratodus > Neoceratodus forsteri. The sequence continues at coordinate 823,365,601 of CM057455.1, read as the reverse complement.
TATTATACAATCAACTGCAAAAAGCTATGTTCAGCAAGCAAGTTACTACACAAAATTCCAAAAAAAGGGAATTAAGAGTCTTGGGTATATAATTGTGGGGACTATGTGGTACAATGATTTTATGGTTTCTGCTATTGAATAAAATAATGGCTATAACCACACCTTTTACACAATCTGTCACAGAACAATAGAAACGGTTGGCTCTTGGAAGGGAACAGCAATTGTACTGCTGACAATTTAGTTCTGCGCATTCAAATTATATCCCTTGCTACACAACCAGTATACTTAATTTATCCACATATTCTAACTGAGCAGAGAGCCCCAAAGTCGTATACTTACAACCACAATATTAACTTGGTCTGCAGTAACTAATAGAGACTAATTATGAATTGTAACCCACGTGAAAATTACAAATTAAATTTGCACATACCTGTGCACTGGTGGTGGACTGGCTTGAAAAAAAGGCAGTGGCAGACAGCAGTAACCTTGCAATCCAGATTACAATTCTGGTAGTGCTGGACACAGTACACTAGGGGACCAGCACCAGCCTAAGGCTTAATGGCAGTCACTGCTTGCTCTGTAAAAAATTGATTTTCCTTGTTGCTGAATGGTAAATGCAAAGCATGGAAAGGACTCAGCAGACAGAAGTAAAGTTGTACCAGGAAGTTTGTGGATGAGTGAGGGAGCGGGAGAATTCAGTCTTGTGTTTTTTGACCACTGTTTTTATGCACTGACAATAAAGAAGAAGCACTTTATACAAGACATTTCTGTCTGGTGAGTCCTTTCCATGATTTACATTTACCAATCAGCAAAAAGGAAAAGCAATTTTTTACGGAGCCGTTAAGCCTTAGGCAGGTGCCGGTCCCCCAGTGTACTGTTTGCAATTATTGTCTTTGACCTGGCACTGCCTCTCCCAGTGCAGCCACATCCCACCAGTTTTGAACAGTAGTGCTAGACACACTTAGCCGCTGCAAGCCTATGCAAGCAACTGCAACACACAGCTTTCCTGACTGAGTACATGCCAACCGGTTATCAGATCACTCCAAACAACGGTCGATTACATTTTTTTGGTGTTGTTTTTTTCTCAAATGGGGCTGCAACTGGACTCTGTGCTGCAGCTGGCTGATTTGCTGATGTTCAGTCTCTTATCCGACTGTGACCTGACCCTCTCTTTCTTGTGTCTTGCCCCTGTTGCTGACCGAGTCCTCCAGAGTCCAGCAGCACAGGCAGGCAGTGGTGTATTGACTGTGGGAATCTCTCTCTCCGTGACCAATTTCCTCTTGAGTCTCAATCTTGATCGAAGCAGGCAGCAGCAAGGTTACTCGAAGAACTTTAAGTCTGTCTCCTGAGTCAGTGCAGCCTGATCGATATCCTCCGCCCATATTGCTCCAGTCCCTGCCATAGTATGCAGTCAGTGATTTTAAATTCAACTGAGATGCAGATGATTTGCACCTTTTTCCAAAATAAATTCCAACTAAGGTTGAGAGAGTGTACCTGGCTCCTTGTCCTTTAAACATGCTGCCCCAGAGTAGCCAGAACCTCTAGCTGACTCCAACAGCCAGTGATGACCTGCACTAGCTCGGCTCAGCAGACCAGACTGAGCAATTCTTTTGTAGCGTCCACTTCTAATCTGTGCAGGCTCTAGGGTTGCCACCTTTGGATGAGGCAAAAACCGGATCCTAAGCTCCGCCCCCTAGCCCCACCCCTTTTCATGACTCATGCATTGTTCCTCCTAGAAAGCCATTTGTTATATGAATAAAAAACAACTCTCAAAGCAGTAGTTCAACAAAAATGTTACCTGTTAAATTTACTTTCCTAGTTTCTTCCTAGTCATTCATTTACTTGTGTATTTATTTATTGACGTTGGTTTACCAGACAAACATACAGAGATAAAATAAATCTCATTTACAGATATGATCTGGGGGGGAGACGAGGGACATCCTGTAAATAGCATACACCAGTATACATGGTATATAATAACACAATAAAGAAATTGTTTTCTGTAATGTGTACTTTTATCTTTTTCTGGATCCATTCCCTGTTAATATCCATAGTACTATTTCAAAGCCAAAGAAGTGACCATATGTTTTTCTTGAGGAAAAAAAATAAGTTTAAGCATTTAAAAATGCCTAAATTCTTTTAGAGATGAAAATGTTTACCAGCAAATGAAAGTGGAAGACAACTGGCTCTGTTACTGTTACAAAAGGTGGGGGTAGCTGTGCTGCTACGACACTTTAAGATGCAATGGAAAAGATTAGGTTAAGTAAGTGCTAATGGTGTTAATGGCCATACTTTTCACCTCCTAGGCTGACTGCTTTCACAAACAAAGGGCTATACTGACAACATAACTTGTTTGTAACCTGGACATGTAGCGAAAAGAATGAATGGTATGACAACATTTGTTTCAAAAGCATGTGAGTACTCAAAGTGGCTCAAAAACCTGACCAGCACAGAGCAAAACCGGATTACCTGACAGGGACCCTGAAAACCTGATCACCAGGTAAAAAACCTGACAGGTGGCAACCCTAGCAGGCTCCCCTCCCAACCACAACAAAGGTGAGTAAAAAAGCCTGCGAAACTTGATTGATTCATAAACAAAGAAACTTGAGGACAGATGCCAGGCAGCAGGTGCTGCCAGCTTTGCTACCCCCCTGCACTGAGTAAAGCACACCACGGCATATCTGGTGTATCAGTGGCTATGCCATACACTATGGAGCCCTTCATGGAGAAATCTTTAGAATGGCAAAACGCAGTCTCAGAAGCTCACCTGGGGCTAGATGCATTAGGTAACTTCTCAAAACTTCTGACAAATCCAAACACATAGGCACAGTTAAAGGAAAAGTAGGAAAGTGTGGTGTGTGTGTGTGTGTGTGTGTGTGCGTGTGTGTGTATGTTTGTTTTCCTGGATGGCAGTGGGGGATCTTAAACACCTGAAAAAAAATTTGGATTTTTTTGTCATGCATTGGTTCATCACATCACACAGGTTTTGAAATTCAGAGATAAGAAAGGTTGTCAGTTGTCACTAAGATAGCAATGAATGCTACAGGACCTAAATACTGCATAAATAACAAGCATTTGTCAATGCCGAATGTTGCTTGCTTCTATGTGCTGTTTAGGTATTTGGAAGTCATTGGAGTGTAAATATTGAAAATTTGCGAACTTACGAGCGTGCGTAGGAACTCAAGCATCCACACTCATAAAACAGTCATTTTTAGGATTTTTTCACCAAATTTTCAACATAGCCATTTTAAGACCTCTGGTCATGAACAGTGTCACTGTGATTTTGTTAATGTGTCCCATACATTGAGTTTGCACACCGACTGCGCCATTGTGCGCTACATGTGCGGAAACACGTTTTGGGTAGGATGTGAAAAATGACAGCTGTACTGCTCATAAGGAGGTGTGGTAAAATGGCAATGTTGAAAATCTGGAGTGGAAATATTGAAAATTCGCAAACCTATGAGCGTGCGTGGGAACTGTGCAACGCACACTCGTAGAAACAGTCATTTTTAGGAATTTTTTCACCAAATTTTCAACATAGCCATTTTAAGACCTCTGCTCATGAACAGTGTCACTGTGATTTTCTTAATTGTCCCATACATTGATTTCACACACCAACTGCGCCATTCTGCGCTATATGGGCAGAAACACATTTTGGGTGAGATGTGAAAAATGAAAGCTATACTACTCATAAGAAGGTGTGGTAAAATGGCAATGTTGAAAATCTGGAGTGAAAATATTGAAATTTCGCGATCTTACGAGCCTGCGTAGGAACTGCGCAACGCATGCTCGTAAAACAGTAATTTTTTGGAATTTTGGCACCAAATTTTCAACATGGGGGTTTTGGGCCCCCTTCTCATGAATGATGTCACTGTCATGGCAGTATTCAGGCCCAAAGGGTGATTTCGCAGTCACTGCAAGTCACTGCGCGAAATCACCCTTCGGCCCAAATAACGCCATGACAGTGACATCATTCTGGAGAAGGGGTCCCAAAAACCTCTATGTTGAAAATTTGGGCAAAATTCTCAAAATGGCTGAGATATGCAATAAAGTTGAAACCCCCTATCTAGCCCATTATACAGCTTACCGGCATTTCCTCAGTTCGCGGTCGGCTTTGAAGAGTGCAAGGCGTGTTCCCGGTCCACGAAGATCGTCGCGCGGAGTCCGGAGGTGAAGTATGGGGTGGTGTGGGGAGGCTGGGTACACAGTGGGTGGGTGCGGGTTGTGGGAGGGTCGGAGGCGCACCGCAGGACTGTTTTGTCTTACAGGTAAAAACAAAAAAAAAGATGTCGTGGGACAGTTTGCCACGCTGGGGTGGGCTCCTAGCATGGCACAAGGACTTTGGGGGTTCAGCTGGCGGGGATTGGGCACCTCCGTCGGCAAAAGACTGATTTGCCACGCTGGGCCAACTACTGGGGCGGAGGCAGCGCAGCTCAGCCGTCGGGATTGGGCACCCGTCGGCTGCTCCCCAGTGCATCTTGAGCGCGCACGCCTGCGGGGGGGGGAGCTGCGTGTGAGCAGCTTCTTATCACTGCTCACTCAAGCGTAGCTCCCCCTTTCAACTGTATGCCACTGCATTTTGGAGCGTGTCATAGACAGCTCCAAAATGCATTGGCTTACAGGGGCCGCGCCTGCCAGGACACTGCCTGAATTGGAGGAGGAGGTGACACACCTCCGAAATCTCCGATGATGGCACTATGTTTCTTGCACATGCGTGCAAGCAACATAAAAATGCAGAGCACAATAACAGGTGCATGGCACTGGCAAAGACAAGGATTCACATAATCACCAACAGTTTCAGCAATTGTAGCAGTACCAATGGGAAGAGAATAGTTCAATGCCGAACTCCAGAATGTATATATAATCTGATCAGAACTGAAATGGCTGCTGCTATTGACAGACATGGTAGTCAGATGGTACTGTTTCAAGGAGAACATCAGTCATAGAATGCATCATGTTTTAATTTAGACAGACTTTTTACCCAGACACTGCAAGTTTGAATTACAGCTTCCATTTCAAAGTTCCACATAACATAAAGACAGCAGTAATGAAACAAAAAAATTGGAAAGTCATTATTGATTAGATTAGTCAACAGCTCAAAGAAACAAGGATCTATCGTGTCATTTTTCTCATGCTTATACGTTAAATTTATTCCCCTATCACAAAATGAACTTTGACAGAAAAAAAAAACTGTTACTGGTAGGGGGGAAATGGGCAGACTAGATGGGCTGGTATGATCCTTTTCTGCCATCAAGCTTCTATGATTCTATGACTGGCCTGGGAAGATTATGGATACCAATATTCCGTTCTGTTCTGTCATTTCTGAGTGGTTTTGCCCTGGTTTTGACATTTTTGTCTGTCTGTAAAAATCAGTCACACAGAAGTACAAAAAAAAACACACACACACCCTGGCCTGGCTGTGACCCTGCGACCTGCCATCTGCTTGATCTTGTATTTTTTTGCAATTCTTATTCAATGGCAAAAATACAGGAAGTACTATGTACATTGTGTAATTTGAGTATAATGTAAATATACATATGATTTTTCCCAAATCCCAAGGAGTGGGAACTATGTCATCATCTAGGTAGGACTCGGGACTAAAAATGAGGGCTTTTGTAAAGCTGGCAGCTGGGAAGACATCTCTCTCTGAGGGGGTACCGCTCATTGTTGATGACCTCAGGTTGCTAGGCTGGCACTGCAGTCTCTGACTGGCAGATGTGTGGTACTAGGGCCAGGGACTGGGTCAGATTTTTGCCAGATCGGGTGATGGAGACAGACAGTCTGGGGAATCACACACTTGATGTCTTGAGGCGCAGAGCTGACCGTTTCCTAATCTTTCTCACACACAGACTGTTTGACGATTGATGTTACTCAGCCTTCCTTGCTTAATCAGAATAATGGTGGCTTAAGATGCAACAGAGTAACTGCTGCCAGCCCTACTGGGCTGGCACACACTAACACCTCTCCTGCTCCTCCTCCTCTGCTGCAGCTGAATGTAGTACACAGGGAGCCTGTCGAACCAGCGCCAACGACGATGATACTCAATAAAGAAAAACAACAAAGTACATTTAGTCAGACTACTACAGTAGGCTAGTAAAACACAAGTTGACACAGTTCCTGAATTCAGCAATACTGAATAATACTGGCGATCGCTGAGGGTTGCGTCCTGCGAGTGAGCAAGGAGAGGCAAATTATGGGACTCTATGGCAGGTGTTAAAGCGATTAAAAAAACAAAACAATGCAGCATAACAGAATTAGGGGGGATAAATGGGACCCCCCCCCAGCAGATGGGGCCCTAGACCCGGGCCTATTATGCCTTAATCCGGCCCTGATGCAGACAGAGGTAAACCTGCAACCGGCCGGGAGAGCAGTACATAACAGGAAGAGTATCACAGTAAGGTAAATATCACTGCCACAAGCCACAAACTGGAGAAAAATACTGCCATAAAAGGTACAATCTGCCACAGCAATCAGGGGCTGCCCCGGCATCGCAGCATATCTCTCTGCTTGCAGACTGCTCAGGACTGAACAAGAAGTTGATGCTGCACTGATGATGCGCTCCCTGATTGCGACAGCTAAATCTTTTCAAGTTGGTGGCACGCTTGCAAACTAGTGTCACCACCAGCGTGCGCTTGTATTGGTGACACACAGCCAAGCCCACAAAAGCAGTGGCAGCATTGGCCACAACAGTGCAGCACCTCCACAACCCGCTTCTCTCCTAAGCTGCCGCAACATGTTTCTTACGCATGCACAAGCAAACATAAAAAGTGGAATGGTTTGTGTTTGGGCAAGGTATACCAACACCACCATTTTATAAAAGCAAGCCAGTACCATCAGCACCAAAGCAGCTTGTAATGGAGGAGCATGCCGGGGAAGAAGATATTAAAGTGAAACTGTAGGAGCAGGGGGGCATGATAAGGAGGGGTAGAGGAGGGTGAAGCAGAAGCACAAAAGGAACAGTGGCAAAAGTGCAGGGAGAATCTGAAGAATCATGAAAGACTGAGACAGAGGGGCATGAGGAAGGGGAAGAAGTCAAAGAGGAGGAGAAGCTGGAAAGAGACAGGAAAGGAAGAAGCAGGACAGGAGGAAGCACATGCTGAAAAGAAGGATGAAGCAGAGGGGATAGAACTTGTGCTGTCATTTACACCAACAGGTTCGAATGATGACCGTGATACAGAGGAAGGGAGGCCTTCACAGGGGGAGATTACAAATTAAAAAAAAATAATGCAAAAGAGAAATGCAAGAAAGCAATTTGGACAGGCAAGGAACTCTAAAGGCCAGGTCCAGCCCCAGTCCTCAGATAATCAGCTTCATTGTAACACTAGTGCTGGTACTGCCAGTGCTGCCCTTCTGGTGCATCCAGCCGAGCCACGTCATTCCACCACCATGGAGGTAAAAACAAAATCATCTTACAGTCCCCACCCTATTGCTTCCAAAGAACCCCAGCAGTCCAAACAAGTAGCTAAAAAACACAAAGCAATTTTCTGAAGTGCAGCAGCATTTTACAAATGACCCCCACAAATCCACTAAGAGCATACTGCAATCTGCATGACAGAAAGATCAGCTGGGGCCTATCTACTCGGACATTGGGAACCAGGGTTCTAGCTGGTAATCTAAATCAGGAATGCAGCATCTTCATAACAGTCACCTCAGTTCCCAAACCTCACTCAGGTAACATGGGCCAGCAGCAGTAGCAGCAGGGACAGTCAGGCAAGAGAGGTGGGTTATGATGATTTGTTCAAGTAATGCAGCCACCATGGCAGCCACAACGGCCAACTTATACATCCCCAAGCACTGGTGCTGCCTCAAAAGAATCACTGCAACCACCAGCAATAAAACAAACTACACTTCCAGAGTCATTACATGCCTGTACTAAGCTGCCCCAAGTCACTCAAACTCTGTCTGAATCACACAACTGATTGTAAAGATGATGGTCCTCGATCGTCAGACATTCTCCATTGTACAGAACACAGGCTTTCAAAGACTACTGAATGAACTGAAGCACAAATACAATATTCCATCATGCTTCATGTTTGCCAGGCATGTTTTTTCCGTGTATGTATGAGTATGCATGCAGATGCTGACACTTCTAAAGGAGGCAGAGAATGGTTCTGTGCATTTCATTATTGCAAATTCTCACTGTACATTGGGATGTGCCCATATCAAGCAGCACCACCACCATTCTTGCCCCACCTTTGTCACCATCAGCCTCTGCAGGAGCTTTCTGGTCACTATCCAGGTAGAAGTAAAAGATCCCATGACACTTACTGAAGAAGAGTAAGGGAGTTTTCCCAGTGTCATGGCCAGCAATCCCCCTCAACAAAAAAAGGGCCAGGTAACCCATTACCCAGGGTGCACCTGGAAACATGCAGTCACAGCTTAGGGTGCCTTCAAGGGTCAGAAATTACAAATAAAATAAAGGAGTTTTAATGAAGCAAACTGCCTAACGAAGCCCCACAAACAGAGGAACTGCCGTACTTAATACATCGGTCACGTAGGGGAAGCACAGTGGGGAAAACATTTTGAAGTCTATCCAGTCACTGTTGGACATCTGGATATACCCACATGATCTAAAGGTTGAAATGTTTATGATGGACAGTAAGAGTAATATGCTGAAAGCCATACATGATGGAGATTTCTGCCATGCTGCATTTTTGCACAGGCACTGAATCTGCTGGAGATTTATGGGCTTGATAAACTGCACAGCAAAAAGAAATACTTGACTCTGTATGGAACATCACTTGATATTTCCATAGTACCCCCAGACACACTGAGCTCCTCTGTCAGTACCAGCAAAAGCACAGTTTTCTGCAACATTGCTTAAATGTTGGCAAGGTGAAACTCCATCTCTAATATGGCGGAAAGCTGTGTTCTAGGCTATGGAGTTTGACAATGTGGCCTGATGGTGATATCTGTCCTGGATGCAGTGGTATGTGGTACAAAAACTTTGTTACATTTATGTGAACTTATGAATAGGTTACCAAAGATGTCAGTGCTGAATGAACACCCTTAGCATGGTCTTTGCCTTGGTGAGTCTACTTGAGAGTCATGTACCATTACTTGTCATCTTTTACGACAACACAACAAAGCAAGGGTAGTGGAAGTGATGGGTGCAGAGATGGTGGGACTAATAGCAGTGGTGAGAATGACATTGATGATGGTGGTAGAGAACATGGTGGTGGTAATAACCTCACTAGTTTATCGGAGTCATCTCAGAAGCAGCAAAAAGAGGATGCAAAACTCATTAAAAAAGTGAGAGTTTTTTCTGATGCCAAGTGCAGCAGATTTAAAAGCTTTAGTTTAGTTTAGTTTTAGTTTACTTTAGTTTAGTTCAGTTTAGCTTAAAAGCTTTAGTTTAGTTTAGTTTGGGTACCCACTGATGCTATGGGCCCTCCCAACGAGCACCTTCCCTCCCCAGGGGCCCTTTAATGAACACTGAACACTGCAGTAAAATACTGATTTTGCATTTCAGCCATCACCCCTGACTCTCCCACATATTTACTCCCCGATTTTACTGTTTTAAGGAGTCCAATCCCCTATTTCACCTTCCTTCATCCATTTATGTACCAGAAGAAGACTTTGGAGTTGTCTGCAGCTGCAACTGGTATCCTGGTTTTCAGCACCTCTTTGGCTTTCTTAATTCTAGTCTTACACTCTGTCAGCACTGCCCTGCCATCCTCTCTGACCTAGAGGCAACCCATCTCTTTTCAGCAGTCATGGACTTTTTTTTATTTTTTTTATTTTTGTTCAGGATCAATTGCCTTAGGTCCCTGTCAAACCAGTGGGAACCTCTTGCCCCTTTCCCTTCTTGTTTATAGAGATACAGACCTCTGTTGCTGTTTTGGGAACCCACTTCAATAAAATCCACATGTGCATTGCAGTACCATCATCAGATTCAAAAGCCAAGGAAAGCACAGCATGAATGACAAGAAGAGCAAATCCTGCTTCACTGCCACGGCGTACAGGCTCAAAAAAATCCAAATGAGCAACAAAAGACCGCACCACCATCTGTAAAAAGGCTTTATTGAGTGATCCAGCCAGTAGCATACAGATCAGGTACTGAGAACCTCTACCAGTTTCGCAACTTAGTGCGTCATCAGGAGGGTACACATCTACAGTCAATTTACAAATGCTGCTGTTATAGTGACAGTATATATTAAAAGACTCTGCATATCCATGCTAGATAAAATTAAAAACAACATGTCTGTGTCTTAAATACAATCACTATAAACAAAACTCTTCTATAAGAGGTACCTAAGTCCATCATTCCCTACCAAAGAACAACATGTATATAGTTAGCATCGTTTACATATAAATTGTTCCCTTAATAATATTTCATGTTCCAGTCACGATTAAGGTGCAGTCATATTCTAGAAAAAGTGTGGAAAATGAAATCCTGTAATTTTGAATTTTGTATTTATTGTAATTGTATTGACTGTGTTGTTAATCATGTTTGTGCACAGATATATGTATATGTTGATGCCTATGTAAATGCTCTATGTTTGTTGACAAAGCAATATGTTGTATTTATTGTCTCTGTTATGATTATTGTAATATTGATGTAAGAGTAACTGGAACTGGCACCTTGGACCTCTCTGTAAAGGAGCTTAGGCTCAGTGGAGTTATCCATATTCATTATTTTATGAATAAAAATGTTGCCTACCTACCTTTACCATATCTTACCTGTGCTACTGATTCTTATATCTAAAGTTTTCCTTTTCTATCATCTAACTTCCTCTTACTTTTCTTTATCAATGGTAGCACATCAGTTTTATTATTGAGTTCAGGGAGTGTCAACTGTGTAGGTAATGATGGACTTAGGAACCTCTTATAGAAGAGTTTCAACATCTTTAGAGATGCTCTCCATCAAATGTTACCCTTGCTTAATGGACTGCTTCTCCTGCTGACACACATATATTAATTTCAATGTATTGTTATTTATAGCTGCTTTTTGGTTACAATATAAGAGAGATATTTAGTTATGTTTATAGTGGTTGTATTTAAGACACAGGCATGTTGTTTTTAATTTTATCTAGCATGGATATGCAGAGCCTTTTAATATACACTGTCACTTTAACAGCAGCATTTTTAAATTGACTGTAGACGTGTACCTGTACTCTCCTGATGACGCACTAAATTGCAAAACTGGTAGAAGTTCTCAGTAACTGATCTGTATGCTGTTGGCTGGAGCACTCAATAAAGCCTTTTCACAGCATGAACAAACACACCAATCAATTTCATAAGGAAAAAACCCACATCATGGCAAGGTCCATTGAGTCCCAAACGTACGATGGCCCAACAACAATAAAACACCATGTACAGTTAATGGACCTGGAGAGGGGCAAGTGCTGCTACTTTGTAGACTCCAGAGATCGTGAAGGAAACCCAGCAAAAATCCAGACCCCCATTGTTACTACTAGGATAGCTAAAGGACCCAAAAGAGTGGCCCCTCTTGGCTGCTTGAAGCAGACAACATTTCTGAGATAGCCCTTCTTAGCCCTGAAGGGTGACTTCTCAGCTGACAGCAAGCAGCTAATGTTTTGCTGCCAGCATGAACTTCCGCAGGGGTGAGTGAGGTACCATCAGCTGTTTCAGTACCTTGAAGATTCAGAGGATTTCCATGCCCTCTGGTCTGACTACAGAAGAGAAGACTAGGTGAGATACAGCCATTTTATTATTCTGTGTACTGCTTGGATATTTTCTTTTGCCAAGGCATAGACTTTGTGGTCTGGCACACTGCTGAAGAGCAAGAGACTCACCCCAGTATACTTTTGTTTACTCTGCAGTACAAGGCAAGATTGTAGTACACACAAGAAAGAGAACTGACACAATCTGAAAGTGCAAGCTAAATTTATTGTGCATATAACACAACGCAGACAAGACAACTAAGCTCACCATAGAGGTACCCTGGCACTTCACTCACTAAGCCCCTGACAGAGCTCTAGCAAGTGAACATAGAAGTATAGAAGTTGTTGGTAGATAATGACCTCTTGGCCCACCTAGTCTGCCCAGTTTTCCCTGCCTATTGTGACACCACAGACCCTATTTGATCTCTGGTTGTCTCCTCCACTTGTCTTACTACCAAGGTCCCCTTGTATCTGTTCCATGCATGCTTGAATCCTGTCACCATTTAGGCGCCCATCACCTCCACAGGAAGGCTGTTCCAGGTGTCCACCACCCTCTTGGTGAAGGAGTATTTCCTCATATTTCCTCTGAGCCCCCCCCCTTCAACTTCATAGCAGGTCCCCTTGCACTTGAGCTTCTTTTTCTATGGAAAATGCTTCCTTCCAGTACCTTATTGATATCTTTTATGTATTTGAATGTTTCTATCATATCCCCCCTTTCCCACCTCTCCTCCAGAGAGTACATATTCAGTTCCCTGAGTTTTTCTTCCTAGGGCTTTTGATGCAGGCCCTGCACTATTTTTGGTAGCCCTCTTTTCTACCGCCTCCACCTTATCAATGTCCTTCCAGGGGTGGGGCCTCCAGAACTGAACACAGTACTTAAGGTGGGGTCTTATCATTGATCTGTACAGGGGTAATATTACCTCCTTCTTCCTACTGGTGATACCCTTCCCTCCCTATGCACCTGAGCATTCTGCTAGTCTTCCCAACTGCCTTATCACACTGCTTGGCTACCTTCAGGTCATTAGAAATGATTACCCATGGTTCCTTTCCTGTTTAGTCATTGCCAGTACTTCCCCTCCCAGTTGGTACATAGCCCCCAGGTTTCTGTGTCCCAAGTGTATGATTTTGCACTTTTTTGTATTGAAATTCAGCTGCCAAATCCTTGCCCATTCTTGCAACTTTTTTAAATCATCCTCAACCCCCCACCCCCGTCTACTCTGCTGCAGATTTTTGTGTCATCCATGAACAGGCATACTTTCCCTTCTAGCCCTGCCACAATGTCGCTAATAAAGACATTGAAGGAGACCAGGCCTAGTACTGAGCCCTTAGGCACCCTACTGGTCACCTTACCTTCTCCAGAGTGAATACCATTTACCACCTCCCTCTGACTCCTCTAGCTTACCCAATTTCTTACCCAGTTTATAACTTTTTGACCCACTCCCTCACAGGCCAACTTGTTCACCGGTCTTCTATGTTTCTAACCTGGCTGCTTCCTCCTTTTGTTTCTCCTGGTAGTTTTCGCTATCCTCCTCCTTTTATGTTTCAGGCTGCACTACTTTGGAATAACTTGCCTTTTTCAGTACGTACCGCTCCATCTCACAAAGCTTTTGTTACTGCATTGGAAAGTTGCTTTCCTTTTGTCTGTAATTGTTTGGTGCCTGTCTCCAGGGAGTCCACCAGACCGAGTGACCAGGTAACTTCTGGGGCTGCTTTACCCACCAATCCCCTGAGGGCAGTGCTATGCAAAGCCAGGTCGATCAGGAACAAGACCAGATTATTATTGTGGACTTGATTTCCTCGGTTGATCTGGCTTGCATCACGGAGACCTGGGTTGGGGATGACACTGGCTCTGTTTTTGAGGTTGCTGTCCCTCTCGGGTATACCGTGGTGCACTGCCCCAGAGAGGAACATGGGGCGGTGGTGTAGCCATCTGTTTTAGATCCAACTTGGGCTTCACTGTGCACCCAGTGGAAACCCCAGGTTCTTTTGAATGTGTTGCCACCCGTGGGGGTCTGGGCACAGGCTGCAAGATTTTCCTTATTTATCGCCCCCCTGGGGCGGCAGGGCACTTCCTGCAAGAGGTTGACCGAATTCATCATCAGCAAAACATTGGAAGCCTCCAGCTGTATTGTCCTGGGGGACTTCAATGTTTGGGCTGATGTCGAATCTTCTTGGCTTGGTTATAACCTCCTCCAGATTATGTCATCACTGGGCCTGTCGCAAGCTGTTTCTGCCATGACTCACCAGGGTGGCCACACGTTGGACCTGGTGTTCTCACTGGGGCTTGAGATAAATAATCTCAAGACTGATCAGGTGGTATAGTCCGATCACTGAACAGTGAAGTTCATGTTTGGGGCTTCCACCAGATGCCCTCTCCCTACAGAGATGATGAGCTGTCATCCTTTGAGGGCTGTGACCCTGGAGGTTTTTTTGGTGGCAGCTGATCTATCTGGTGTGGATAATGCATGCGCCGGAGGCATTGGTGCCATGGTGGGCTCTTATAATAGGGTGTTATCTGATGCCATTGAGTCCCTTGCACCTGTCTGTGTATGACCCAAATCTTCCTACCTGAGGTCCCCATGGTTTGATGGGGACCTCAGGGAAATGAAGAGAAAAGGCCAGTGATTGGAGCACTGCTGGAGAAAGTCCAGCCTGCAGGAGGACAAACTGGCCCTGCGTATGCATTATAATGCATACTGGGGGCAATCAACCATAAGAAGGTAGTGTTCTCGTCCAGGGTGATTGCTGCCGGGAAGAACCGACCAGCTGCACTTTTTTGGACTATGGACAGGCTACTTCGTCCTATTTGTCTACAGCCAGAAAAGGTTTTTTTGAATGCTGAATGCAAAGAGTTTGCTCGGTTCTTCTGGGACAGCATGTTCAGTATCCAGCAGGGATTTTCTCCAGTCAGCAATGCCATAGCGGGCAGTGGTCACCAGAGGTGTTCTGAGTGCACTCCGCCTGGTTGGGGGGAGTTTAGATCAGTGGAGGTAAGTGAGGTCATCGAGGTGGCCACCAATCTGAAGTATACTTTTTGCGAACTGGATCCGGTGCTGACGCGTTTCTTGATCAGATGCATCGACACCGTTGGCCTGGTGTTTGCTATGATTGTCCAGTGTTCCTTGTCTGAGGGGGGTCTTTCCTGATGCCTTGAAGGAGGCATTGGTGAGACCACTCCTAAACAAACCATCATTGGACCCGGAGGTCAGGGCAAATTACCGACCTATCTCCAATCTCCCCTTTTTGGTGAAGGTTGTGGAGAAGGTAGTGGCGCTTCAGTTGGAGGAGCACCTCGTGACCCACAAGTTGTATGAGCATTTCCAGTCAGGGTTTTAGGTGAGGCATAGCACAGAAACCGTGCTTGTCCAGGTGCAGAATGATGTCCTCAGGGCTAGAGATCGAGGAGAAAAGACAATTCTTGTTCTCCTTGATCTCTCCTCAGCATTTGACACTGTGGACCATTGTGTGTTGCTTGATCATCTTAGGGAACTCTGTGGACTCACCAGCACTGTCATCTGCTGGTTTGAGTTCTACTTAACCAACAGGAGGTAACAGGTTGTGATGGGAAATTTCTCTTCCACCCCTAGTCCCTTATCCTGCAGAGTACCCCAGGGTTCAGTGTTGGCCCCAATGTTGCTCACAGTGTACATGCTACCCCTGGGAGGGATCATTAGGAAGCATGGCTTGGGTTTTCATTGCTATGCTGATGATACCCAGCTATACTTATCCTTTGCTCCAGGAACATCCAATGTGATAGATGTGCTAAACAGCTGCCTTGCTAAGATCTACGACTAGATGGCCTCTAGCTGGTTGCGACTGAACCCCGATAAGACAGAGGTATTGGTGGTGAAGTCGAACAGAGTGCATGATAGGATGGACTGAATCAGAGACTGGACTTGTTCTAGCATCTGCTTCATTGAAGGCCTCTCCTAGGGTGCGAAATCTTGGTGTTATTCTGGACAGGAGTTTGACTATGGAGGCGCAGATATCTTCCATTGTCTGCTCCTGTTTTTTCCATCTCAGAAATGTCGCCAGGATAAAGCCCCTTGTTCCGCCTCTGGACCTCCCCACTTTGATGCATGCCTTAGTTACATCTAGGCTTGACTACTGTAATGCGCTCTATCTCGGGGTCGTGGGAGGATCTCTCCGCAGACTGCAGCTGCTGCAGAATGCAGCTGCCTGGTTACTTACTGGGCAGCTGAAATTTTGCCATATTACACCGGTGTTGCATGAGCTGCACTAGCTGCCAGTCAGGTAGAGGATCCTTTTTAAGGTGGGTCTTCTCACCTACAAGGCCCTACATGGTCAGGGCCCTGGTTATCTGTCAGACCTTCTGGTACCTGCTCTCTCGGTTCACCCCCTCTATTCCTCCTGTAGAGGCCCCCTAGTGATTCCCAGGATGAGGTTGAAATTGGCCGGTGACAGGGCATTTAGTGTCGCTGCTACCGTCCTGTGGAATTTGTTCTCCTCTGGGGTTAGGGGGGCCCCTACTTTGGAGGTATTCAAGGCCCGCTTAAAGGCGCTCATATTCGCTCAGGCATTTCTGGACTGAGTTATTCACTTATAGACTTGCTCTGACTATAGCTGCTGAAAATGTATTGCTTAGTTTACTGTCTATGGGTAATATCTATCTAAGGCATTAGTATTTATACATTTATAGAAACATTTTCTTTTATTTTTTCTTTTATTGACTTATTTTGTTGAATATGTGTTTATCTATTTGTACAGCAACCAGAGCCTCCAGGATTGGGTGTCTTTTAAATACATTTTGCCTTGCCTTAAAACTGTATTAGTTTCTGTGTCTCCAATGTTTGTACAGTTAGTCTATAGTTAAATGTGATGTGAAATGAATAATGTAATACTTTGTAATGTATTTTATATGTTTATAGAAACTGATCTGTACACACACACAGGTCTGTCTTGTAAATAGGGAAACTCTTCCCTAATACATGTTTTCCTTCTGTATAAAAGTAAAGATTTTTATCTATCTTATCTATCTATGGGGAACGGTGTCAAGGGCCTTACCGAAATCTCTTCTTCCTACCTTTGCTAAACTCCAAGAACACGTCCTGCTTTCTTAACTAACACCTTTTCTCAGCTCTATGTCATTCTTCACCCCTTTCCAGTCTCACTTTCACAAGTTCCACTCCTCCTCTTCCTCCCTTCTCTGGCTGACTGACTCCATTCTCTTTGGCATAGATCAGGGCCTGATCACCTCTGCTATTTTCATCGATCTGGCCAAAGCCTTTGACACTGTAGCTTACCCCCTTCTCCTTGAAAAGCTCTTTGCATCGGGGCTTTCTACCCAAGCTACAGATTGTTTCCATTCCTACCTTATAGGCAAAACTCAATCATTTGAAACTGGCAACTCCCTCCCCCCCATCAACACTGGTGTCCCCAAGGATCCATGCTTGGCCCTGTTCTTTTCTCAATTTTCTTAAACCGCCTCCCCTCTGCCTGTATATCTGCATCCAGCCATATGTACATAGACAATACTGTCTTATTTGCTGCTGGCTCCTCCCAGCCGATCTGATGACCAGACTCCAGCTGGACATTGACAATGTCCAGCTCTGGTTCTGCTCAAATCAGCTGTCCCTCAACACAAAAAAGATGGTCTCCATGACCTTAGGAACCAGGCAAAAGCTATCCAGTCTTCCAGCCCTCTCCTCATTCCACACCCTGGATGGGTCCCCCCATGAAGATGTTCCTTCCTTCAAGTACCTCAGGGTACCTTGACTTCTCTGTACACTGGGCAATATTCACAAAAAGCTGCACCCAAAGTTAGGTGCTTTGCCTCGTAACTGTGGATGCCTCCCCCTGCCAACTCACAGAGCCAATGTACAGAGGATGATTCTCCTCATTTTCGACTATGAAGACACTATTTATGGTGGTGTTCCAAAGTCTACCCTGGCCGTACTGGATCCCCTCTATCACTCCTAGAGATGCAGCGAATTTTTAATCCGCTGGCGAAGTGAACGCGAAGTGGGCACTTCGCGTTGGTGGAGCACAATGCGAAGTGAGCACTGTAAAGTGCTCACTTCGCGTCATCATTATTACTTCACGTTGCCATTATGCCTTAACATGAAGAAAAGTGAAGTAACAAGTAAATAGGCAGCCCCCCACACATCACATGGCTTACAGTTCTGTAAGTCACATGCTTTAGCCAGGCAGGAAGGAAGAGAGTCAGAAAAGCAGCTTCACTTTCTCCTTTGCATTCGTAGAGAGAGAAGGCTTTGTGAGAGAGCAGTGTAGGAGTCTGTGACAAAGTGCTTTATTGCCTTTCTAAAACAACAGCTTTTTTAAAAGCTATCTTTATATAGTTTTTGCATTGTGGTTGTGATTGTTTTTTTGGTAGTTAATTTTTTTTTATAAGTTTTGTTTTGTGTGTGCGTGACTGTGTGTGAGTGTGTGTGTGTGTGTGTGTGTGTGTGTGTGTGTGTGTGTGTGCGGGGACTTGTGTGGGAGGGATGGACATGGACCCTGGAGAAGGCGAGTCGCTGGCCTGTGGGCTCGGTCAGAGGAGGGGAGTTCGGACACTTGGGGGCGGTCGTGTGACACTGGACCACTCCCGACTCCTGGGTGTTGCTTCCCCCCCAGTGAAAGCAACAGCAGCAGCAGCAGTACCACTGGTCGCTGCTGTGCATCCACCTTCTCCGCCACTACCACCACTACCGGTAGCAGCAGCTGTAGGGGCTCCAGAAGCACCCCCTCCAACACCTCCACAGCCACAGGAGGTGCCCCTGTAAACCATAGGTGGTGTAAGGACTATGTCTGGTCCCCCTCACAGCTCCCCAGTGTGGGAGATTTTTAACTCAGTGGGGAGAGACAGCATAGTTATGGTGTGTCATTTGTGTGGTGTGCTGGTGCGCCGTGGACTCCTGGGGACACATTTGGGGACCGGTGGCCAGCGCACCCACATGTTCAACCACCACATGATGGAGTGGTAGGCTGCCACAGAAGGGGCCAGGCGTCCACCTGCTGGCCCTTCTGTGGCAGTGGCCGAGGGTGCTGCTGGGGTCAAAGTTATGCCTCACTGCAGCAGGAGGAGGAGGAGGAGGGCCAGTACAGCAGCTGCACCACCACCACCACAGCCACCAGCACTCCCCACTGCACCACCACCACTACCTGGATACCACCTGCAGTGGACCCTGCTGTCACAAACCCACTCAGCAGGTCAGGCCCTCTACTCCCAAAGTGTCAACCTCGAGCGCAGTCTTGTGAACAGTTTAACAGAACAAGGTAACCCTCTTGTCTGTTTTGTGAGTTCGGATCAACCTTTGGCCTCAAGTCTTGGAGGGATTCAAACTGTGAACCTCTTGCTAGTGTACCCAATGCACAGGCTCAGATATTTCTGTCTTCGGGGGGCCAGATATTTTTGCCTACAGGCACCTAACCAAGTATACAGAGATGAACCCTTAAAAACTTTAATAAAGATCTCAGATTTAAAACGCTTCTCTTTCCAGTTTGGTACCACCATTCAAGCTTATGCCTGCTGTCTGCTATAACCATGTATACTTTTCTTACAAATAAAAGAAATTCAAAGACAGACCAAGTATGTTCTAAAAAGAGTTTTACTACAATAGATAAAAATATGTAAAACCAACAATACAGAACTCTTATATCACAAGACATACAAATCTTAAAAGCAAAACAGATTTAAAAGTACAATTCCTACTTACGGTACTTAAATTTGACTCTCTTTCTAAATACTTGTTTGCAGTGCTCACCTATCTTTCCTTGTCAGAGTCTAGCTAAAAGTGTTAGTAAAACAGAGTATTCCTTACAGCAAACTGTGTTTGCCAACCCCTCTTGTGTGAGATCATCTAGCTCCTCCTCTGTCAGATTATACATAAAAAATATAGATCTTATACAAAAACAGGATGCCTTTTCAAAGTACTACATTCTGGAACTTCAGCATAATTCATGTCCTTCAAATGACACTTCTTTGATATTCATAATAAGCTTCCCCTTCCAGGACATGAAAGCAGCTTTATGATTTTCGCACTAATACGTCACAACCTGCTTTTCTTCCTCCAACATCATAAAATGGATATTGATCTCTCTTTCAGCAGCCAAAGCTATAATTAACTTAGAAAAGTATGTAATAAGCTTCTGGCCTGCCATGTAACACACTGTCTCTAAAAACTGAGTGTGTGTGATACACATGCTGTTTTCAGCAGTTTCTCATGGCTTGCATCTTTCAGCTGAAACCTGGGGGGTGGGAGTATGTTCACTCCTAGAGCATCAGATTTTCAGCAGAGACAATCAGTAATACATTTTATATTAAAAAAAAATGATACAGTACTCAGAACTGGCTGTCCACGTCACAATTCCTCCCCACCTAGACTGAATTTGGGGGTTCTATCCCCTACATGGGATGAACTTCCCAAATCAGTTCACTCCTCATAGACCCTAGACAGCCCATCTGAGTTCTGATTTTTTGCTCCAGCCCAATGTACGATTGTCAGATCATACCCTTGTAATGCAAGATTCCATCTTAGTAATCTGCCATTGTTTTTCCCCATCTGCATCAGCCAAACCAGGGGGTTATGGTCAGTCTGCACCACAAAATGCTGCCCATACAAGTATGGCACTAGCTTCTTTAGGGTCCACACTATGGCAAGACATTCTTTTTCCACCGTGGAATAAGCTTGTTCCTTGGGAAGTAACTTCCTGCTCAGGTACACTATTGACTGATCTGTCCCTTGGCTGGATGTCTGGCTCAGTACTGCCCCAATACCCATGCCTGAGGCATCTGTCTGAACTATAAAGGTTTTGCTATAGTCAGGACTTGTCAAAACAGGAGCATTGCACAGTGCCTCCTTCAGTCTGGTAAAGGCTTCCTCACAGGCTGGGCCCCAGGTAATTTTCTTTGGCATCTTTTTCTTTGTCAGGTCAGATAGGGGAGCAGCCAGGGCACTGTAATTGGGTACAAATTTCCTGTAGTACCCTGCTTTCCCTAGAAAGCTCCTGACCTGCTTCTGGGTTTCTGGTCTGGGCCACGCCTGGATCACCTCTATCTTTATTTGGTTAGGATGGAGCTGTCCCTGGCCTACCACATGCCTGAGGTATGCCACTTCCCCCATAGTCACCTGGCACTTCTCAGCTTTGACAGTGAGCCTGGCTCTCTGTATCCTGCCCAGCACTTCCCTAAGGTGGGATAGGTGTTCCTCCCACTTGGTACTAAAGATGGCAATGTCATCCAGGTACGCCACGGCGTACTCCTCAGCACCATTTAACACCTGGTTCACCAACCTTTGGAAGTGGCCGGGGTGTTCTTCATTCTGAAAGGCATTACTTTAAACTCAAATAAGCCTATTGGAGTGATGAAGGCTGACCTCACGCTAGCTCTGTCTGTCAATTCTACCTGCCAATAACCCTTGGTCAGTTCAACAGTCGTGAGGTAGGTCGCTCCTTCCAACTTGTCCAGGAGTTCATCCGTCTGGGGCATCGGGTGGGCGTCTGACTTTGTGACTGCATTCAGTCCATGATAGTCCACACAGAAATGAGTAGAGCCATCTGGCTTGGGCACAAGGACTACGGGCAAGGCCCAGGGGCTGTGGGATCTCTGGATTACTCCTAAATCCAGCATCTCCTCCACTTCCCTCCTAATGTCCTCTTGAACAGCCTCTGACACCCGATATGCTGTCCACTGTATGGGCGTCTGTGTCCCTGTCTCCACATCGTGTGTCGTTAAGGGGGTTAGTCCAGGCTTGGCGCTAAACAATGGGGGAAAGTCTGCTAAAACCTCCCTTACTTTCTGGACCTGGTCCAGGGCCAGCTGGGGAGACAGTTTTACTGCCTCCACAGAGGACTCACCCTTTCCTCCAGCAAGTCCAGAAGGGTCTCCTTCCCGTCCCTCCCATGAATACACACTGCAAACACCATGTCAGCCCTATTTGCATATAGCTTCATCATGTTGACATGGTACATCCTTTCTGTCTGTCTTCTGTCAGGTAACTCCACAATGTAGTTCACGTCATTTATCTTCCTAACCACTTTATGCGGTCCTGCCCACTCAGCTTGCAAGCTTGTCTTTCTGGACCGGAATAAGGACCATGACTTCCTGACCCACCTATGCGAAGCGAGCTCTGGCTCTGCGGTCGTACCATACTTTTTGTTTCTGTTGGGCAGCTGCCAGGTTGCTCTGGGCTGTACCCATAAGCTCCTTCAGTCTTTCCCTAAACTTAAGGAAGTAATCTACAATGGGAGTTCCCTGGGTGGCGTGCTTGCCTTGCCAGTCCTCCCGGATCAAGTCTGGAGCCCACGTACCCGGCGTCCATATAAGAGTTTGAAGGGGGAAAATCCTGTTGACTCTTGGGGCAACTCCCTGTATGCAAACAACAGGTGGGGAAGGTATTTCTCTCAGTCCCTTCCATGCTGTTCAGCAAATGCCAAGAGCATTGACTTTAGAGTACCATTGAATCGTTCTACAAGCCCATTGGCTTGTGGGTGATACGGTGTCGTGCATCTCTGCACCACCCCACACTTCTCCCATAAACATTTCAACAGGTCCAACATGAAGGAACCCCCTCGATCGGTGATTACCTCCTGCGGAAACCCAGCACGGGAGAAAATCCCAAGTAAGGCATCTGCTACTTTGTCTGTCCTCAGTGAGGATAGGGCGCCTGCCTCTGGGTACCGGATGGCTTAATCCACCACAGTTAGGATGAATCTCTTCCCTGAGGAGCTGGGGGTATTTAAAGACCCCATAATATCCATTCCCACCCTCTGGAATGGCTGCTCCACTATGGGCACAGGGATCAGGGCTGCTTGGGTTTTCTTGCCCGCCTTCCCTATTTCTTGGCACTGTTGACAAGACCTGAAATACTCCTTCACCTGCTGGGTGAAGTTAGGTCAGTAGAAGTTCTAGGTCAACCAGTGCATTGTGCGCGCAATTCCCAGATGACCAGACAAGGGAATATCATGTGCAGTTTTGAACAACTGCTCACGATACCCCTGGGGAATGACAAGCTGCCTGCCTAGCATCCCTCCCTCTGTCTGTACTGCCTGCGTATACATAAGTCCATTTTTCCAATAAACCTTATGTCGTCCATCACCTCCCTGTGCGCCATCCGAGTCTGCCCAAGCTCTCAGCTTCTCTAAACTAGGGTCACTTCTCTGAGCAGCTGCAAACCCATCACACATTCCTAAGGCATGGGACAGGTCCCCTTCAGTCACTAAACTAGGGTCCCTAGCACTAGCATCAGGGCCCTCAGGATCACTGTTAATCCCAACCCTCGGACAATGGGTCACCCCTCCCTCTTCAGAGTAACCTTCCGTAGCTGTGTGGTCACTTGCTACAGGGGAAATTTCTAACCCTTTTTATCAGTCTCCCCATCTGGAGACACAGGCTGGGGAACCAGCCTGTCAGTGGTTTCCGCACTGGTTTCTGTGGGGTTCAGGGAATTACAATTTTCCCTTGCTGCTTGGCTATGGGTAACTGATCATACCATCCCCTGCTGGAGATTGGTACCCAGGATCACATCCACTGCTAATGTTTTGGCTACAGCCACCTGTTGCACAGTTTCCCCTGTTTCACCCCAGTCTAAGAGAACACTAGTGAGGGGTAATGTTTTCTCTTCACCAGTGAACCCTTGGGCAGTGACGTATTTATTGGGTATAAGCTGACCAGGCTGTACCAGATCCCCCTTTACTAACATCAGGGATGCCCCTGTGCCCCTTAACCCTTGCGTCTGCACACCATTTACCATGACTGGGTGCTTGTGTTCCCTCATGTTCACTGGCATGCTCCTAGGGACACACAAACAACCCACTTCTTTTCTAGCACCCTGTTGTGTATTCTTGCTCACCATTTTGGGATACTGTCTGGCAATATGCCCAATTACACAACCAACAGGCATTTCTTACTTCAGAGAAATCTTTTCGTTGAAACCTGGGGCTAACTGGTTTCGGTGGAGACAGTGAGGGTTTTAGCTGCCCTGAAGATGCACTTTTCCCTTTCTGCACTGCCATGCCCGCCCCATTTGCTCTCAGAGCAGGTCTGCTCTTGGCATAGCGGTCCGAGAGTTCAGCAGCCTCTTGCACTGTTTTTGGATCTCGGTCCTCTAGCCAGGTTTATAGCTCTGCTGGGCATGCCCAATAAAACTATTCTAATAAAATCACATTTTCAATTTTATCAACAGAGTTTGCCTCAATTCCTTCCCACCAACGTTTTAAAAACTGACGTTGTTTCATGGCTAGCTCCTCGTAACTCATATCACAGCATCTCCTGAGCTTACAGAATTTAGCTCCGTATGATCCAGCAGTTAATTCAAACTTTTTTAACAGTTCAGCATTTAGCCTGCTGTAATCATTGCTGTCTTCATTGTCCATTTGACCCAGTGCATCCCGAGCTTTCCCAGTAAGTAGCGGGGGGATAGCTGGAAGCTCCAGGACTCTCCAGAAATTTTAGCCTGAATACAAACTTTTTCAAAAGAATTTAAAAAAGCGTCCATACCTTCCCCCTCCTTAAATTCATCTATTAATTTGGAGTTCAATTTGTAACCCAGTCCTGTAGTCCCAGTTAAACCCAAGCCACTTACCTGCTCTGGTGCCGCTGGTCAGAGTCGTAGCTTCTCCAGTTCATGTTGCCTCTGGCGCTCCTCTCTCTTCTCCTCTGCCTCTCGCTTCTCTCGCTCTGCCTCATGGTCCACTGCTCGCTTCTGTCACTCTGCCTCTTGGCATTCTTGTTCTACCTCATGTTCTGCGTCTTGGCGTTTTCATTCTCTCTTCTCCTCTGCAGCTCACTGGCTCTCAGGCTCCTCACGGTCTGCCTCCCTCTGTTCTCGCTCTGCCTCCAGTTCCATCCTGCACAACTCAATTTGCAGCCTGAGTGCCTCTGGATTCAGGATATTGGTGACCTTCCCCTGCTGCTGTGGCCCTTCACTGACAGTGGCCCTGCTGTCCTCCTCATCGGCTCTGGACCCTTCACTGGCCGCTAGCCCTTCCACATTTGAGGTTTTGTCCTTTTCAGTCATGTTGGTAACTCCCTGCTCTGGGTATCTGCTACCATCAGGGCATCTATGAGGCTCTGCTTGCTTGCTTTCACCTCGAACGGGACTCCTCTGTCCCCGCATAACTGCCTTAAGTAATCTACAGTGTGATAGCTGTAGTTGGAAGTCATCTTTCCTGACTACTGCTACTCTGACTGCACTTTAGGGGAAAAATATAAAACGGGTAGGAACTTGACTGTATGCCAAGTGATATATAGTTCTGTTTTCTTTTTAAAATAAAACTCTGTCTTTTTCTTTCTTTGCAAGAGAGCTTATGGTCTCAAGCTGACACAGAACAATAAAAGCTTGTGATACCAAAATTATCCCACCGCTGCCAACCAATCTGTCACAAACCCACTCAGCAGGTCAGGTCCTCTGCTCCCAAAGTGTCGACCTCGAGCGCAGACTTGTAAACAGTTTAACAGAACAAGGTAGTCCTCTTGTCTGTTTTGTGAGTTCGGATCAATCTTTGGACTCAAGTCTTGGAGGGATTCAAACTGTGAACCTCTTGCTAGCGTACCCAATGCACAGGCTCAGATATTTCTGTCTTCAGGGGGCCAGATATCTTTACCTACAGGCACCTAACCAAGTATATAGAGATAAACCCTTAAAAACTTTAATAAAGACCTCAGATTTAAAACACTTCTCTTTCCAGTTTGGTACCACCATTCAAGCTTATGCCTGCTGTCTGCTATAACCATGTATACTTTTTGTTACAAATAAAATAAATTCAAAGACAGACCAAGTATGCTCTAAAAAGAGTTTTACTACAATAGATAAAAATATGTAAAACCACCAATACAGAACTCTCATATCACAAGACATACAAATCTTAAAAACAAAACAGGTTTAAAAGTGCAATTCCTACTTACAGTACTTAGATTTGACTCTCTTTCTAAATACTTGTTTACAGTGCTCACCTATCTTTCCTTGTCAGAGTCTAGGTAAAAGTGTAAGTAAAACAGAGTATTCCTTACAGAAGATGTGTTTGCCAACCCCTCTTGTGTGAGGTCATCTAGCTCCTCCTCTGTCAGATTATATATAGAAAATATAGATCTTATACAAAAACAGGATGTCTTTTCAAAGTATTACATTCTGCAACTTCAGCATAATTCATGTCCTTCAAATGATACTTCTTTGATCTTCATAATATGCTTCCCCTTCCAGGACATGAAAGCAGCTTTATGATTTTTGTACTAATACGTCACAACCTGTTTTTCTTCCTCCAACGTCATAAAATGGATATTGATCTCCCCTTCAGCAGCCAAAGCTATAATTAACTTAGAAAAGTATGTAATAAGCTTCTGGCCTGCCATGTAACACACTGTCTCTAAAAACTGAGCGTGTGTGATACACATGCTGTTTTCAGCAGTTTCTCATGGCTTGCATCTTTCAGCTGAAACCTGGGGGGAGGGAGGGATGAGTATGGTCACTCCTGGAGCATCAGATTTTCAGCAAAGACATTCAGTAATACATTTTATATTAAAAAAAAATGATACAACACTCAGAACTGGCTGTCCACATCACACCCACCACAGTTCCTGCAACAGAGGCCAACCTCGCCCTGGTGTGGGCGGCCCTGGAGGATAGTAATCAGAGGGTCGGTGCTTTGCAGCATCAGGTCGACACAATACAAGAATAGCAGCAGCAAATACTGATAATGCTGCACCTGCTGCTGGACCACCACGGCATCCCACGGCCACAGTAAGGGGTTATTTTCTGCCCCCCCCACTACTATGTTGTACTGTTTTTGTGTTTTTTCTTTGTTGTTGTTTAATAATACACATTTTCCCTTCCAAGGGAATCTTTCTTGCTCCACATAGTGTAATACATTTCTGTGAAAACCGCCCATAATTTCATTACAGTGTGTCACGTGACGGAGGAATTCCCATTCTGAAAAGCTGCTCACATTCTGCCCACCTTCTCAGTAATGTTAGGACGTGATGCCAGGTAGAGCACAGGTGTGTGCTCCATTACTGTGACTGTCCAATTGTCAGGCAGCTTTCCAAATGTTTCTTTATGTTATAATGGTCAGTATGTGATGAAACGTGTGGGCACGTTTCCAGTAAGAAGAGCCTTGTTAGTGGAAACATTTCCACATTTCACCACAAAGTGAACCATATAACATAACAAAGCATTGGGATAGCTGCTGGACATTCACTATAGTGGAGCATGCGCCTGCACTGCCCCTGGCATCACATCCTAACGTTGCTGAGAAAGGGGTGACCTGACTAACAGGTCACATTCTGCATAGCAATCGTTGCATACTGTCGAATTCCTGGAAGATTGCTACCGCAACAATCCAGCTTACTGCACTGATTATTCACACTACCAACATCACAAACAACCCCCGGCACCTGCACCCAGTGTGCAGTTATACACAACTATGAACTCCCTGCTGTTTTGCCACTTGTCCACATATCCATACTTAAATGGATGAATGGAGAGGAGGAATGTTGAAGGGCATGTCTTACTGAGTCGAACACAGCGTAGAACAACCCAGGGACAGCACGGGTAGAAAAGTATGTCTTGGATGGGACTTTCCATTTTGGACAGGCATGTGCAGCAAACTGCCAGAACCCAGAACCCAGAATTCTCCACAAAGGAGAAGGGCAAAAGATCAATTGCCAGCAATTTCACTACAGCAGCATTAAGTTCACGTGACACTGTATGATTCGGGGGTACTTCAGCTTATGCGCAAAAACACTCTGCAATACGGGCTGACTTAAACGTTTTACACGGGGTGTGATCACAAATGGTTGTGCTCTGTGATGAATGGCATTGGCGGGGGGGGGAGTGTGGAAGTCTGATGAAGACAGTTGTACAGGTGATGATGACAAACCCAGAAATGCAGTTATTTTGCCAGATTTGCCAACCGGGGTTGATGTACCACTTGCACTAGACATACTGCATTCACCACCACCACCACCACCACCACAAAAACTGCTACTCTCACCAGCACTGGACAACATTTCAAAGCCATTATGGTCCTCCTCCTCATCATGCCTGTAGTAATCCTCTGCTCTTATTACCTCAGTACTGCACACGTTTAATTTAGTACTGGACTTAACAGTCATAGAAGGGGATAACATGCTCGCTTTGATTGCAGCTGCCGGTGACGAGGGTGAACGCCCCACTGTGGTATTAGCTGCCAGCTTGTGCTGGGTCTACAGTGCCAAGTGCCTATTCTTAAGATGCGTATGCTGTCCTCCTGTGCCCAGATGGCTCCCCTTTTTACCTCGACTCACACGCACATGGCAAACCTGGTAGATTGCAATTGACTCATCATTTGCATCTTGAACAAAAAAGTACCAAACAAGGGATTGTGATGCTCTGCTTTTAACATGTCCATGACGTGGATTATTTAAGTCCGTTATTATAAGCACTGAAGTGGGGGGGGCACGTGATGATTCGGGCATTGCACACCTTGACTGCAACTGACCACCATGACTACCTATCATATTTATGGCTGGGTCATCATCATCAACTAAAACTGGTAAATCACAAGTTTTTACAGGGGGCGATTCCTGCAAATAGACTCAGACACTGCCACTTTGAATTTCTTTTTCTCCGGTTCCGAACTGGAGTCAGTTACATCATCATCATACTCATCAACGTCACACACATCCACATCTTCTGCTTGGATGCTAGCATGTGGATTGCATGTTGCAGCAACAGCAACATCATCGTCATCATTACATTCATCATCAGCATCTACACCACCATCACCTGATATTTTTTCACCACACTGTGAATCACTGCATGGAAAATGCATGACATTAACTGCCAGTGCCACGGGAGATGGAATATCACATTTTATGCTATCGTTGACATGATTATCAGAATCCTCAGGTTTAGTTACTGGGATGTTACTGAGAAGTATGACATCATCTACGCTGCCACTCACTTGCACTGCTTCACGCTCAATATTTTTGGATACTGTACACTGGTTGGAATTTGAACTTGACGCACCATTACAAATACTACCACCACCACTAACACCAGTAACACTAACACCACCGGCTAGGAAAACATCATCTCCTCCAACTATGAGTGAAGCTACTGATTGGGCTGTAAAAAACATTGCAGGAGAAATACCTTTCCTCACATCAGCAGCAATGCACTTCTGCGTCTGCGTACTACCATGCCCACAGACTATCTTACTGCCTGAATTGCCATGGCGAGAAACAGCTTTGCTTGCACATCTCTTTGCGGGCATTTTGGGGGATCAACCACAATATTATAACCAAATTTAGATTTTGATACATTCACTCTCTGATTGGGGGGACGCTGGATGTGAAGCCAAAAAAACAACTGTAGCTCCAGCAACAGATAAGAGACTAGTCTGTCAAAAATGAAAACAACTTCAGTAACCAGTGGTGCTGATGAGGACACAAAAACAATCCAATCTGGTAAAAAATTCCTTTTGCCAGTGGGGGTTGGGGGGAGCACTGACTGTAGATTTTTACGGCAGTACAAGCAGCAAAACAAAGAACAGATACCACGATAGCAGTACAAAATCAGGCAGCTGCAGTGGATAGCAGGTTCACGCTGCTGTGCCTGCAATTACACTAGTCTGTGGCACAATAAAAGATGTATTATTTGATGTCACGCAACACCGCACACACACTCACACACACACACAGAACAGTTTGTCTACAATGCTGAACGAGTAATGCGTAGCAAATTCAAAAGTTCAGTAATATGCCACGTATTGTAATGTAAACAACCTGAAATTAGGAACTGCTGCACCAGATCCACACAACACACAAACAGCAAGATACTTTCAACAATTACTGACAATATTACTGTGTGTTCATTAACACAGTCAGTTATATAACAAAAATATAACCAAAAAAACAAAGAAATCACTATTTCTCCAACTTAAATCTACTTTCACTGTCTTTCACTACACACACTCAATGTTGTACATTAACCTTCAAAAGCCACACAAAAACAAAAATGCTCGATGATATGAGCACAGGAGGGTTTCCTACAATCGATGAACTAAAGTTTGAGCCCCCCAAAAAACGCTTTTTTAACAGCTTTTAGACGGTTTCAATCACAGACAGCTTTCAGAGCACACTGTCTCCTACTCCTTCCTACACATTTTATTTATTTGCTTTTGGTAACCGGGTGAGTGCACTAGGCATAGGGATGCCTATTTTCAGGCATGACCCGAGAGGATACAAGTTGAAATAACAATTTACAACAACAATGTGACACTGCACATAACATGGGTGAATACAAAAGTGGAGGAGTCAGAAATACAAACGTAATTCAATGAAGTACATAAGGAGTCAGAAACACAGTAGTAATGCTGTGAAGTACATAGTTAGAACAGGTCAATATTTAAACAGTACATTAGGATTTTAGACAAAAACAAAACAAAAACAAGTGCAGGACAAACAGGGTTGTAAAGTACTGCTTGACTGTAAGTGCTGTTGCAAGGACTATACACCTAGAGAGAGTTAGGGGGGAGGAGTAGGAAGAGGAGGGAAGAGAGTGAGAGGTTGCAAGATGGGAGGGGGGAGAATGAAAGCAGGAGGAAGAAGGGTAGGGGAGTGAGGGGTACTATAGCGAGGATAAGAACTAGGGGAGATATAAAAACTAAGGTGGCTGGAAGCATAGGCAGGGGTTTAAGGCTTGTATGTGTTTACAGTGGAGGTTTTTAAAACCCTCATGAGTAGATGCTGAGCGTATGGCTTGAGGGATAGAGTTCCAATACCTGGGGGCAGCGTAAGAAAAAGCACGTGCACCCATTTCACTTTTACATCGAGGGATACAGAGAGGAGCCTGTTCATTTGATCTGAGTCCATACGAGGGGATTTGCAAGTGTAGCAAGGAGGCAAGAAGCCCCGAACTGAGGCTGTGCAGATCAATATAGAGCCCATGTGACCTGAAATCCCACGAATCACTGCAAAATTCACCTTTGGAACACAAAAACAAGGCTAAGTGAGGTGAAGTGCATTGCCCTCAATGCACTTTGCCTTAAATTTGGTGGAGTAGTGGTCTGGGGAGACGGAGTAATGCGAAGTCATTGTTTTCAATGGACGTCGCGTTACTCATCATAACATGAAGTACTCCACTTCGCTTTTCGGATCACACCGCGAATCCGCCTTTGCTCCGCGAATCACTTCGGGGAGTGGATTGAGCTCACTTCGACCACCACTAATCACTCCTTCTGCTGGTTTGCTCTTGGCTGTCCACCCTGTTCTTACCACTGTTCCCTTTCGCCTCCTCTCTCTCCCATCCTTGAAGCCCTTTTGCGCATTGCTCTTCCATTGTGCCAGAGTACTGGCTTCGTTCCATCCCTCCTACCTCTCCTCTCTCTCACCCCTTCATAGAAACATAGACTTTATGGTAGATAAGGATCGCTTGGCCCACCCAGTCTGCCCACTTCCCTACCTATTGGATAAGCTGCAGATCCTAGTTAACCAACAGTCTACTTCTTCCTACCCCCACCAGAATTGCCTTAAGTCAGTCCCATGCATTCTTGAATTCCCCCACTGTTTTTGACCCCACAACCTCCTCAGAAAGGCCGTTCCATGTTTCCACTGCCCTTTCCGAGAAAAAATACTTCCTCACATTGCTCCAGAGCCGTCCCCCTCTCTATCTTCAAATTGTGCCCCCTTGTTCTTGCACATCTCTTTTTCTGAAAGATGCTGCCCTCTTGGACTTTTTTGATTCCCTTGAGGTACTTGAAAGTTTCTATCATGTCCTCCCTCTCCCTCCTTTCCTCAAGGGTATACATATTAAGATCCTTTAGTCACTCTTCATATGGTTTCTGGTGCGGACCCAGCACCATTTTAGTTGCCTTCCTCTGGACTGCCTCCATCCTGTCTATGTCCTTGTGGAGATGGGGTCCCGAGAACTGCACACAGTACTCCAGATGGGGTCTCATCAACTGTCTGTACAGAGGGATAACAACTTCCTGTTTTCTACAAGTGATGCCTCATCCCAATACATCCCAGTATCCCCCCAGCCTTCCTTATTGCCTTATAACATTGCTTACTTACCTTTAGGTCACCTGATATGACTACCCTCAGGTCTCTTTCCATTTTTATTGTTGTTAGTACCCCCCCCCCCCCATTGTGTACTCTTCTCCTGGGTTTTTATTTCCCAGGTGCATTACTTTGCACTTCTTTGCATTGAATCTAAGCTGCCATATTTTTGACCATTCCTTCAACCTTTCCAAGCCCCCTCTCATCCTTTTCACCTCCCCCTTGTGTATCAACCCTGTTGCAGATCTTTGTGTCATCTGCAAAGAGACATACTTTCCCTCCAGTTCTTCCGCAATGTCACTTACAAAGACATTAAAAAAGACCGGTCCCAGTACAGAACCCTGCGTTCCCCGCTAGTAACCCCCCTTTCTTCTGAGTAGACCCCGTTTACTATTACTCTCTGTGTCCTGTTGTCCAGCCAATTTTTTACCCAGGCTAGCACCCTGGGACCCACTCCCAGGCTGGCTAATTTGTTCATTAATCTTTTGTGTGGGACTGTGTCTGGTCATCATTGTGTGGGGATTCCTCCTTCCTTCTACTCCCTCCACAGCTCTGGCCATTGCTCCCTAGCACTTCTGCCTAGGTCATCTTCACCTGGTCAGGCTGCTTTCTGCTTCCGCATCCCGAAACTCTGGAATTGCCTCCCCATCTCCATCCATTCTGCCACTTCCTTCCACTCTCTCTCTCTCCTCTCTTCTCTTCTCCATGACTTTACTGCTCCCTCCTGCAACTGCACCTGAGTCTCCAACCCTGATTCCACTACAGTCCTATTCCTCCCTCCACTCTACCCCCCCTTCCTCTCCTTCCTTAAACTCTGCCACTGCTTCCTTCCTCCTGGTCTGTTCCTAACTAATCTCCTGCAGTTTCTTTATACTCTACCATTGCATCCTTCCTCTTTAAGCTCCTTAGTGATGATCGCCTTACTGCACATTTTGCCAAACTGGATTGCCCAACTCCTTTATTTAAACTGTAAATGTTCTGTAAATACTATAAATACTGCTCCGTACATTGTACATAATGACTGTATTTCTCTGTTATTGCCTCCCTTTGCACCTCCCCCCAGGACACTTCTGGAAACGAGCTGTTATTCAGCTCAGTATGTCTTTTCTGGTCACATTTTTAAAATAAATAAATATAATTAATCCAGGTAGACCACATCTACCACTCCTCCCTGATCCACTACCTTGGTTACACAGTCAAAGAACTCAATCAGGTTTTTCTGGCAAGACTTCCCACGTGAAATGCTGTTGCCTTAGATCCTGTAATCTATTGATTACAAGGTATGCCACTGTCCTTTCCTTCAGCAGTGTTCCCATTACTTTCCCCCACTACCAAAGTCATGCTGATAAGTCTGTAATTTCCTGCCTCCGCCCTGTTCCCACATTTGTGAAGTGGGACCACATCTGCCCTCCTCCAGTCCTTCGAAACCTCCCATTTCTAATTATAAGTTGAGCAGAGTTGTCAGAGGTGCAGCCTGCATCTCTTTCAGCTCCTTCAGTATCCTGGGGTGCACTACATCAGCTCCCATTGCCTTGTCTGCTTTTAATTGTGCTAGCACCTTCAGGACTTTCTCCTCTATAAAAGGATGGGTGTTCACCTCCCTACCATTTATGCACTTGTCTCTTATCTTTGACCTGTCACTAGGGATGCAGTGAAATAAAATTTCACCGGCAAAAATGCTTCGTAAAATTTTGCCCACTATTTCACCCGCCGCGAATCCGCCTAAGCTCTGGTGTCTAATGAGCTGCCCCCACCACCCAGCCATTCACTGGCCCACACTTGAAATAAAAATATTCTCCTGGTGTGTCTAGTGCCCCCACCGATCACTGCCCAAATTTGTATATAAGCCCCCAAGTTACAACACATTTCTCTCCACCCCCATCCCCAGATCCCCAATCCTTACTTAAAAAACACACTCCCTGGTGTCTAGTGGACCCCTACCCCCACCCTGTTATCAGCGACTACCCTGCTCCTCCCCATACCCCGGTCGGACCACCGGCACAGCCCTCCACTCACTTCCATAGCTGGCAGCCCGACTGAATGCCAAAATGAATGAGTGCGTGCTTGTACAAGCACACACTCATTCATGAAGCATGTCTGATGCAGTAGCACTTCAGCGAATGGCGTGTGCAGGCAAGCATGTGCTCATTCGGTGAAACTAAGTCGGACTGCCAGCCATGAGGTGGTGGAGTGCTGTGCCAGTAACCCGAATTGAGGAGGTATGACAACGAAGGTAAGATGGTACACTGAGCACCGAAATGTTCATGAGATCCAGAAGGGATCTGGGAGATGAAGCGAAGATAATAATGATGGTAGTTACTACTTGTTGTGCTGGTGATCGACTGGAGGACCACTGACAACAGAGAAGATTTGCTATTGGGCCGGTGGTGGCTGGAAGGAGAACACAGTCACCATCAGGGCAGCCAGTCCACCAGTTTACCACCAGTTACCATGTTCATAAGTGAAATTTCACCCACGGGTGGTAGAAATTTATTCACGAGTGGCAATCTTCTGCCCGCAATAAATTCTTTAGTTAGTGAAATTTCACTTAACCCAGGTGAAATTTCACCTTTTCGCCCAGTGAAATATTTTGCAAAATGCATGAAATACGCAAAATATTTCACTGTGTGAAATATTCCAGTTTCGCACAACTCTACCTGTCACCTATCCTTCTTCTGTAAATACTGAACACAGGTATTTGTTCAATATGTCCGCCTTCGAGACACATGCGCGGATGCCGAGAGGGATGATAGCTTAAAAAACACCAGCTGTCCCGTTCCGCTTAAATGTGAATATTTTGAGGGTTAAACTGGTGAACTGCTGACCGCACCTCAACTCTCCCATAATGGAATACTGACAGTACACGCTGATTTTGCACTTACTGGGGCAAATATTTCTTGGCATATTTCCAATCTTTGTTGAATCGGGGTTGTGACAGTTAGGCCCTTGACTTGCCTCTTGGTTGGCATCGTGGTAGCCCATCTACAGATAAGCAGTATGGTGGAGGAAGGATCTCATGTTTCTAACCAGGGTGCCAAAAATTCATCTTTGGGATACATTACTGGAGACTCTAGTGGAGGATATGGCCAAACTAAAAGTGGCAAAAAAATCGGCAGCTGAGGAGATTAGAATTATAAATGACCACATGCATGCCACAG
The DNA here is from genome assembly GCA_016271365.2 of Neoceratodus forsteri. Lineage (NCBI taxonomy): Eukaryota > Metazoa > Chordata > Ceratodontiformes > Ceratodontidae > Neoceratodus > Neoceratodus forsteri. The sequence continues at coordinate 823,330,817 of CM057455.1, read as the reverse complement.
ACCAGCAAGTTATAGACCTTGAAGATTTTCAGCACTCCACGATGAGGTGGCTGGACTATCATGAAAAATGTCTCAGGAGTCTCTGAGAAGACAAGAAGAATCGCAGTCGGAGAAATAATATTAGGATTCTGGGGTGCCAGAGAGAGATGAAAGTGGGAATATGGAACTTTTTTTTAACAAACATGCTACCTCAACTGATTGGCTCATGCTGGCAGGAACCTATCGAGGTGGAGCGGGCTCCCAGAACAAAAGCCCCCCCTCCGCAGAACCAGGCTCCTGACCCAGACCCATTGTGGCATACCTCCTCCGATACTCTACAAAGAAGATTATGTCAAACATTGAGGGAGAAAGGTGAGCTTTTTTGGAAGGGGGGCACGCATATTAATTTACCAAGAATTTTCTTGTGAGGTGGTTCAAACCCACAGGGCATATAATCCTATAAAAGTAGTGCCCAGAGAGAAGGGGCTACCATATATATTTAAGGGGCTGACTAATTTATGCGTTACATGGAACAGGCAATCCATTGAAGGGAGAACACTCACTGAGCTACTAAATCAGATGCAAAGACTGTGGCCCGACTTAAGGCCTCACACTATGAGTCCCAGAAAGCTTTGAGAGGAACACAGGGACAGAGAGTTGTACCGAGTCCCTAGAGCCAACAGAGCGTGCAGCATGAAGTGGGCAGAACTGTGCAGAATAATTGTGCAAAGATGCAGGATGGCAGTGATCAATACAAGGAGATCACGTGATGCCTGCAGCTTGAAAGCAGCTTGTCTGCGGAGCTCCTTTCTTACCACCACTCATCTAACTTGTTTTGCCTCAAAAAGCCTCAGTAAAGTGGTGATTTTGCCTTCTACTTATTGGGACCTGCCTATTGCAATTTTTTTGGTGCTCCTTCTGATCGATACCAGTGCTCTGCGATATGATGCGGCCAGCCCCGCTCCACCACACGCCTCCGTCTACACCAGGAAAGACCTCTAAGAAGTCTAAAGCCCAGGGGTCCTGTACTGCAAAAAACTCTGGATCCTCAGCATCAGTGACCCCACTCACTGATGATCACTTCCTCCAGGAGCTGATTCCCTTACGGAGAACACTGTCTGAAATTTCGTCTGAGCTAAAGTCCCTCTGGACAGACCTGAGTGACTTGGGCCACAGAGTTGGAGATGCGGAGCCCCAAGCTTCATCATTAGAGGGATGGAGAGACTAAACTGACCCGAAGATAGTGAAGTTAAAGCAACAAGTAGCTAAATTACCATTAAAGGCTGAGGTCTTAGAAGGACGTAGCCGTTGTAATAATATTCTAATTTTTGGGCTCCCGGAATCGGAGGAAGGCCCAGCTATTATTACCTTCTTGCAAAAGCTCCTCACAAAGATCATGGGCCCATCTCCCTATAACACCACTTATCAAATTGAGAGGGCACACTGCTCCCTTCGTCCTCGCCCACCTGAAGGTGCCCCCCCGACCAATCATCCTGAAATTCCTTAGTTTTTTGGAAAAGCAACATTTGTTAGCTAAGGTCAGGGAACTGCAATCTGTGCTGTGGGAGAGGAAGCATCTTAGACTCACCCAGAATCTGCCTTTTGAAATATGCCAGAAGCATACAGCCTTTCACTCGACAGTCAGTAAACTGATCACAGCAGGTATTCATTTAAAATGGCCTATCCGGCCGGCCTGCAAATTCTGATTTCTGGCTCATGAGCAACCTTTGATTCTCCGGAGTTAGCTAGACAGGACCTATCTGCCAAGATGCTTGACCTGTTTAAAAATACCTGAATGCTGAGTCCTTAATATTCTTTCCTGTGGGCTGCATGTATTGTATGGACGCTATAATACCCTCTTTTATGCTCCTACCTTGGAATGTTTGGTTATTGCCCCTCTGCTGCTTCTGTTTTTGCGAGGTTACCAGCTCCTGTCCCTGGAGAGCCTCCACCGGAATTGGATGCCAGAATAGACTCAATGATGCTTCTCTGCTGCCACCAGGGCTCCCGTCTCAGCTGGTTGCTGACTCCATGGTGTGAAACTGATTAACTGGTCTGGAGCCCAAGTAATCAGGCTGGGGTGTCCAGAGGGAGCACGTTTCCATTGACACAAGGTCCCTGCAGTTTTATTTTCCCCCTCACGCCAACAAGGAACTGCCACTGCACCACAGCCTTCCAGCTAAATGAACAATCTGTACTACACCACTCTATGCTGTAAGTGCTGAGGATGTTTGCTGTACCTGGTTTTGCTCATCCCCTTCCTCTGATGCTTCCATTTATGCTCTTCGCCCTGTCTCCACTTAACAACCACTAGGGATTACAACGATCAGAGAGGAAGAGGCAGCAGGGGATGGGGTTGCATGAAGTGATTACCGGGGATATCAACCAGATGGTCCCACCATTTTATAAATAACTTTACACTTGGGAATAAGGACATGCCACAGTTGGGGGGGCATTAATTAATTTATACTGTGTACTCCTCTCTTGACACCCCGAGCCTGGGGTCTCACTCCTTTATGTAGACACTACCAGGAAATATGCCAATATAATGCAATACAGGGAGGGATGGGCGGGGGGGGTTGAGCCTGTGGGTCAAGTATATATTGGGCTGAAAGTCATTGCGTTCTGGATATTACGGGGGACAGCCCGGGGCCTCCTATACTTTAGTCTGTTTTTCATACACTCCCCGCTTATAAGTGTTTGTACAGGAGTAGGGGACTGGTTGTACTTATTTCGTTTATTTGGGGGTGGTTCATGGTTCAGGGGGAGGTTAGCACGGGCTGCAGGGGATTGGATAGTCCTGTTTTGGAGGCAGAGTTGGACCATTAACAGGGGTTTTAATGGGACCGCCATTGTATATAGTTGTTGTTACTGGGATTTTGTGGGGGTACTCTCCTAAATACAAGTCTCACCTGTTATGGATGCTAGTGAGACTACTGGGAAGGGTCGGACAGTTTCCATCACCATCTGTTATCTTGTTTGATGTGCATACTGCATAATTTGCTCTCATTGTCTGGCTCTTGTTAATGTCAGGTTATGTCAGCTACTATGGATTTTCTGGGAGGGATGGGTGGGTGGGTGGGGAGGGCCTGAGTCGCCAAATTGGGGGTCCCTGACTCTCTATGATGCTTGGTTATTATGACTATGGCTAATAATGCAATTAGATTCATATCCTGGAACATCAGGGGTACCAGAGAGCAACTTAAAAGGTACCAAGTGTTTAAACATTTAGAACTCATCAAAGCTCAGATTATTTTCCTTCAGGAAACTCATCTCCTTAACCAAGAAGCCAACTGGCTTCATAGGAAAGGTTTTAATCAGGTGTTCTCAGCTGGAGACTCTACCTCGAGTAGAGGTGTAGCTATACTGCTAATGAAAAACATCCCCTTCCAAGCCGATCATGTGATATCGGACCCAAAAGGCAGGTGTGTCCTGGTCAAAGGCCTCTTAGACTGGAGTGAAGTAATTCTGGGGGAGTATCTATGGCCCTGTAGGAGGGGACCCCACCTTTTTTATGGATCTGGCTGACAAAATCATTCCCCTTCTTCCTGCCCCCCTAATTTTGGGAGGGGATTGGAACCTTCCACCATCCCAGGATCTGGACAGATCCAACCAGCCCCTTAGGCCCCTGTCCACGGCACAATGTGCACTAGGAGACTTCATGGACCTATTGGGTCTTTGTGATCCCTGGAGGATTTTTAATCTCTCTTCTCTCTGTTATTCCTTTCACTCTTTAGTTCACCACACCTCTTCTAAACTTGATTACATCTTAATAAGTCCCCTCTTTACTACCAGGGCTGTGTGATAGTGGGTTAGACCCCATCATACTCTAAGATCACACAATAGTCTGGTTTCTTCTTACTCCCTCTTTAGACCTACAGTGTGATACTGTCTGGAAACTAAACACCCAGCTCCTTAAAGATGGCTTTATAGTCTCCAGAATTAAATCCCCAATACAAACTTTTATGGAGTTTATTCAGAACTCAGTCCCTTGGTATGCTTGGTATGACCATATATGGTGTGCCCTGAAATGTTTCTTACAGGGGGAATTCATACACCTAGCCTCTAAACGGAAGTGAATCCATGAATCAACAGCTAAGTCATTGCTAGAGCAGATAACGTCCCTAGAACAGTCCTTGTCTCTTTCCTCATCCCCGGATACCTTGAATACCCTACTATCTCTCAGGGATAAATACATGGATCTCTTACTTGTAAAAGCTGAGTATGCCATCTTGAAAATGCAGGCCATGTATATTGAACAAGGGGATAAGGCGGGGAGGCTACTTGCCCTTCATCTGAGGAAGTTAGAAAGCTCCAGAATCATTCAATCCATTTCAGACCAGGAGGGCACCACTAAAACTCTCCCCAGGGACATTGTATCGGTCTTTGAGCAGTACTACTCTAGCCTTTATGATCAATGCCCTTCCTCCCTGAGTATAGAGGAGATTGACACCTACCTAGCAAATATTTCCCTTCCACACCTTCTAGACCACCACCAAGCCTTTTTATCCTCACCGACTACATTATTGAAGGTTGAAGCGGCAATTAGCAGCTTAGCCTTAGACAAGGCTCCTGGCCCGGATGGGTTCCCATCCAACTTCTATAAATGTTTTCTTAAAGAACTGTCTTACTGCTTCAGCTTTTCCATTTCATCCCATCAGCAGAGTCAACAGACCCCTCCCTCTTCGAGGTGACTATTATCCTTCTCCTCAAGCCGGATAAGGCCCCTTTCCACCTCTCCAGTTATCGCCCCATAACTCTTTTAAACTGTGACCTTAAAATCCTTACTAAAATTTTAGCTATGAGGTTCAAGAAAGTCTGGTCCCACCTTCTTAGCCCAGAACAGGTGGGTTTTGTCCCGGGTAGATCTTCCGCTGACCATCTTTGTAAGCTGGCTCATATTTTTCCAGCTGCTAAATCCTCCCCTATTCCCATGGCCCTGATCTCTCTCAATGCTGAGAAAGCATTTGATAGAGTTGACTGGACTTTTTTATGGGCTACTGTTCAGAAAATGGACATCCCTGCTGCATTCTTGCGCTGGCTCCAATCCATCTATCCCTCCCCGACTGCCAAGATTTAGTGCAACGGGGTGTTGTCCTCTTGCTTTCCCCTTTATTCATGCACCCGACAAGGTTGCCTACTATCCCCCTTTCTTTTCAGCCTTTACTTAGAGCCCTTGATCAGGCAATTGAAATCTTCCCCAAACATATTCGGCATACCAGTTGAGAACACGGCCCTATCTCTTTTGGTCTACACTGATGACATCCTCCCACACCTTTCACATCCCTCTTCATCCCTCACCAAAACTCTTAAGGCCATTGAATGTTATAGTCTATTCTCTAACTACAAGCTGAACCTCAACAAAATGGAAATCTTCCCTCCGAATCACTTCACTTTTAGGACTGACTTTGCCAGATTCGGGATGCATTGGTCTCCTAATTCTATCAGATACCTTGGTATCTCCTTATCCACGGATCCTTCTCTTATGCGGAAACTCAATCGCGAGGATCTGGTAGTGACCATACGGCAAGATACCCTAATATGGAAATCTCTTCCTATCTCCCTAGGGGGCCAAATTAACATCGACAAGATGAATATCCTACCCCGACTTTATCCCTTAAACATGCTAAATGTTTGGTTCCCCTTCTCCTTTTTCCAACATATTCATTCTCTTATCTCCAAATTTATCTGGTTAGACAAGTCTCCTAGATGCTCCTATCTTAAGTTGGGACTTCCCAAGGATCGGGTGGTCTTTGACTTCCGAACTTTCTATACTACTATTGGGCTGGACAGCTATATAAATAAGGAAAATGGCTTTCCCTTCTTCAACATCCCCCAGAAGATCGATATGTTCCCCTTTGGTTACAGATCAAGTCCCAACTGTTCCTCTCCTCCAATCTTTCCCTGGATGCCAAGTTCTATACTCCCTGGAAGGCTCTACCACCAGCTCTTCGGGACTCGGCTATAGGGGTATCAGCTAAAGTCTTCTCACAGTTATGCTCTTCCTCCATAAATCCCCCTGCAAAGATTTCTCTCAACTGATTATGTCCAACCCAATCATCAAAACTGAGGACAACACCCTCCTTCCTGGCCGGCTCCCACAGCTTCAAGAGGGTAGAGTCTTGGACTTTTACTCTCAAGATTCGTTGTTATCTTCATGAGAGATTACGGAGAAATTTCACCTGGATCCCTTCCATACCTTCAAGGTCTTTCAGCTGAGGCATCTGTTATTGCACCACTTCAGCCCTACCCCTCTAGCCCCAGAGTTAGCTGACTTATTGGGGCAAATACAAACTCTGGAAACACGTCCTCATGGGATGGCTTTATTATACTCCCTTCTCCTCACTACAGTGCATCCCTCTCACCTTGTAGGTTCCAATGTCTGGAGGATCCTGATGTTGGATATCACCATCAACTGGGCCTGACTTTGGAAGGATTTGTACTTATATACTACCCAGGATAGACTAAGACTTACCCAATACCAAATTTTGAATAACATGTACTATACCCCTGTTAAATAGGCCAGGATGAGTCATCTCTCTTCACCTTTCTGCACTAGATGTGGCAAGGCAGAAGGGACTCTTACACACATTTTTTTTTCTGTATTGTGAGAAAATTTCTCCCCTGTGGGATACCATCAAATCCTGTTTCAACCCCCTTCTGGGTCTGAAAGAATTATTTACCCTTGAAATCTGCATTTTAGGAAACTACACTCAAGTTGTGGTTAAGGAGATGAGATATCATATTGCCCTGTTATTACAAGCAGGTCTGTTATTAACAACGTCCCTGTGGGGAATAAAATTGTTCTCAACACCAATTTAGGTGAAATAATGACGGACCTGCAACATATGATGTTGGGTTTAAAATCCTTAAGTGCCAATTTTAATCCAAAAGGTACTCCAAATGTAGAGATAGTTTCTCAGGATAATCACATACTAAGGGTGATTGATTCAGTTACCCCTAGTAACTCCAATGGAGAATGTTTAAAGACCTCAATGATGTATTATCCTACAGCACTTAGTCTGGATTTAATTGACATAATGAAGAATCAACATGCAGCTAACTTAATCCTGATGGAGCAATTTGTGATAATGAGAAAAGAGTTGGATAATCTGAAAACAAACATAGCAATAAATGGAACCAAGTTGGAGAGCTTAACTAGAATATTAAACAACAATTTTCCATCTAGAGACACTGTTTCTGTGTCCATGATTTATGCGGCAGACCCAGGTAGTCCAGTGATCGCTAGCAGTTTTGATTCTTTAACAGTTAAGGTTAATAATCACAAATCTTTGATAGTCAGTGAAGGTAGACCAATTAATCAGGATTATCAAGTTGGAACAAATAACAGAGAAAATGTTAAAAACGATAAAGATAAAGGGAAATGAAGATTGACAAGAAAATTAAGAAAACAACAACATAGCACATTATGGAAAACTTTCAATAATAATGATGTTAGTAGTCCTTCTGGTAACAATAATACGAGAAATAGGAAACACAGAATTAATAAGGATATGTTTTTTTTCAAATGAAGTGCCCTGTATTGATGATAATAACCTATCGGATGTAGAAATTATTGAATGCACTGAACCTATTGATGTGAGAGATGGCCTTTTTGTTGGTCTGTACAAACTAATGTGCTGGGAAATGAGAAAATTAGCCAGCATGACGATGAAGTAAAGGCTGGAATGAATAAATGTCAGGAAGTTTCCAATGAGAATAAGGTTATTAATGATGTTAGCAATGTTAGTCCTCTAAGTATCCCTGATTGTAAGAGCTATATTAGAATATTGAGCCTCCATTTGGAGGACAATGGTTCAGAGGAACTTTTGAATAAACAGGTTTTGTCTATTTTTAGAGATACTGTGGGTCTCTCTGTAGAGGATGAGGATTTTGTCCTCACCAGAGATACATCTCTTGCTAAGATGCCTACAGTGATTATGGTTTTTAGTTATCATAAAAGAGTACTATATTACATTTGAAGAAATGTTGAGGGGTCATCTTATGATAACTTGAGTTTTGAGCTAGTGGATGGTTGTGTTAAACCAATGAATATGGGGGACACTGGATACAGCCTGTCTCACTCACAATATTTGGCCTGAGATGAATATATAAAGAGACCAGAGGTAAGCTAAGATTTTCACTTTGTAATTTTCTTTCCAATATTATTGGGATCAGATTTGGAACAAATGGAATTTTGAATGTCTTTAGACATCCTAGCTTACATCATGATTGTCAGGTTGATGTGCTATGTTATAATAAGGAAGTCAGTGAAAATATCCTGGTGAAGCCAGCATTTCTTGATAGCTTGGGAATCCATGTTGTTGTTTCTTCAGTGATTTCTGATTAACCTGTATTGGCTAAAACTAAACAAATTGTTAAAACCCAGACTCAGTCTGTTATGGGCAAACTAATGCCACAGGATTCTAGGCAAAGTAGCTGGACTGATTTGAGACTTGAAAATAGATTTGAGACATTAGCAGATTTGGTGGATTGACAAAGCTCAAAAATCACAGACCCCATTTATGACTTATCAATTAGTATACAAAATGGTCAGACTTCAAAGGATTTACTTAATCACCTAACTGTTATATCATGGAATCTTGCTGGGCTTAGGGCCAAATTAGTGGATATAGAATTCATTGAATATCTATCTTGCTTCTCTGTGATTTGCCTGCAAGAAACCTGGCACACTCCAGAAGATGATATTAAAATGGATGGTTTTCAAATCTTTCAGTACCCAGGGAGTAAGATGTCTAAACTTGGGAGAAGAGCCGGGGGTTTGATTATTTATGTTAAAATGAATGTCTTTTCCTATTGCTCTCAAATTGAGCTAAATAAGCATTATGGAATTATCAGACTATCAGGTGATGGTTTTTCAATAATTTTATATAACACTTATAGTCCACCTAAGACTTCAACATTTTTTGATAAAGATGTTTGGCATAAATTAGAGGGTCAAATTATTAAAATTGCTGAAGATTTTCCAGATTACCAATTTTTACTGATTGGTGACTTCAGTTCAAGAATTAGTAATTATGATGGGTTGGCTGATGACACAATATTAGGTTTTATCCACCCTGTAGCTGTTAAAATTCCTAGGAGATCTAAAGATTTGGTTATTAATAGTAATGGAAAAAGGATATTGAAATGCTTAAATTAAATGGTATATTTCCACTAAATGGTAGACTCCAATGTGATGCTAATGGGGAATTCACGTTTCACTCTGCTGTGGCTGAATTGGTCATAGATTTAGCACTATGGAGAGGTCCTTTGAATTTTTAGCCGACACTTAAAATTGATGACAGGATAGAGCGCAATCATTATCCTGTTTGTCTAACTGCTAACATCGAATTAATTAGAAATAATTCTATAACCCCGCTAATTATTAAGGCCAATGTAGAGGTTCATGGCAGGAAAAGGTTAATTTGGACTCATATGTTGGACTTAGATTCTTGTCCAAACATGGAATTACTCTTTGATAAATACAATAAAATTATTACCACAGACTTCAAGGTTAAAAATAAGCATATGCTTGAAATTTTGGGAAGGATTCAACAGGATATCTACACGGAGGTGTTTAAAAATAATAGTAAAAAAAAACAGAAAAGCTGGTTTGATATTGAATGTTTAACTCAGAAGCATTTGTTGAGTGTATAGTTGAGGAAATACAAGAATTCACCTACTCTTAATAATTTAACTCAATTAAGAATAGATAGAAATAAATATAGGAAATTATTAATTGATAAAAGGAAACAATACTATTTACATCAATAGTAATTAATGAATCAGGCAATCAGAGATAGAGATGATAGAACCTTCTGGCAACTGATAACCTATGGATGTAAACGGCCTACCAACCACATAGAGAGTGCTATTGGTGATTGGGACTGGTGTAACTATTATGCACAGATTCTATTTCAAGATTCACATAAGCTCACACCCTCATTTGATCTAAATGTGGTGTCAAAGCTTATTATTTCTAAAATGGAAGTGAGTGAGGCAATTGAAAGTCTGAAAAATAACAAGGCTCCTGGCCCTGATCTAATTCCATGTGAAATTTATAAACAGCTGAAACATAAATGGGTTGAGTTGTTGGTAGATTTTTATAATACCTGTTTAACCACTAATCATATACTGAACTCATGGAGGGGCTCTGTGATTGTATCCATTTTTAAGAAAGGTAATAGGGAGAATCAGGCACATTATCGTTCCATAAGCTTAATTGATACTATGGAAAAAATACTTTCTAAAATTTTGCTTAACCATTTGACTCTAAGTATACAAGAATTGGGTGATTTTTTCCAGGGTCAAGCTGGCTTTCATGAGTCTTTTTCAACACTTGATAACATTTATGTTTTACAACACTTAAAAGAAAAATATGTTAAACTAAGAAGCCAGAAGTTATATATGGCATTTATTGACTTCACGTCAGCTTTTGATACCATAAATAGAGAACTATTGTGGTATATTATGAGAAGTGATGGAATTGATCCTGTGCTCATAAATGCTATTAAACTATTATACACTGATACTTGGGTTCAGGTTAGAAATAGTGGGGGGAGCTTAACTGAGCATTTTAATACCAATTGTGGTGTGAGACAGGGCTGTATCCTTGCTCCCTCACTTTTTTCAAGTTACATAAATAATTTCTTAGTAAGTATAAATAATTCAAATACTGACTCCCCAAAAATTGGAAGAGATTTACGTGGAATCCTTGCTTATGCAGATGATGTTTTATTGTTATTGTTAACCCCTAAGGGACTTCAGACAAAGCTTAATGGGCTGGCTATGTTTGCAGACCAGAATTTCCTGAAAATAAATTTGACTAAATCAAAGGTTATGGTATTGGGAGGCACCACATGTAAGTTTAACTGGTCTATAAAGTCCGAAAGGATGGAACTTGTGAACAAATACCAGTGTTTAGGAATTGTGGGTCTTTCTAACTTAACTGCTTTAACTGAATCTTGTGTAGTTAATTTTTGGATCAGATTAAACCTTTTATCAGATCAACGTTATGCAAAAAAATGTTTGTTGGAAAAAATGAATTGGGAACTTCTGGACTATAAAAAAATCTAAATGGTTGTCCTGGGTTAAAAAGATATTAATTTCAGTTGGTTATCTGAATTTGTTTGTATTGACTATTCAACGTATTAGTATCTCTAAAAGCTATGGATTGTTTCTCAAGCATCTGATTATTCAGAAATATAGGATTCATGATTTACATTATATACAGAACTCAAAATTTACAACCTGGTATGCTGAAAATGATTGCCACCATTATTGCCATTATTACTTAGAATACTTAGAACAACCTGCAATGCTCCGGACTTATGCAAGATTTCGGATTGTTTTTTTCCCCGTCCAATGTGCTTGAGTGTAGGTTTAACAAGATCTATGGCCAAGAATCCTCTTATTGCTTTTGTGGTAATAATGAGAAGGATGACCTGGAACATGTTGTTCTAAAATGTCAGTGGTACAGGGCTGCTAGATAGAGATGGTTGGGGCCGATTCTTGTCTCCCTTATAGATTGCCCGAATGAGACAATACTAAGGATTCTTTTTACCACAGAGGATGGGTATACTATTAGAAATACTGCTGTTTTTCTACGTAATATACAGAAAATAAGGAAACGAATAATATGTACTATTCAGAGCTATAGCTCATGATTAGATGCTGTTAGAATTATTTGCTGTTTTGCACAATATTTCTGTAACTTATCTGTAAAATGTATTGTCTGTTTGTTTGATTGTTTCTCTGTATAATTTTTTGTAATGATCTTTTTTTATGATTGAACAAATAAAATGAATACATACATATATATTGCCCTCATTTCTATGGTGGTTAAAAAACTGGTTCTTAAACATTGGTTAGACCAAACAAGTAATTCCCATAGAGAATGGCAACACAAACACTCATTTTGTTTATGTACTGAGCGCTTGTTAGCTAGCTCACGCCACAAGTGTCATCTCTTCAATAAGAAATGGGGCAAACTATATGCTGTATACCTGAATTAGCTTTCTCAAGCCAGTTATGGCCCCCCTGAAGTTCCTAAATAGATTTTAGCCATAATGACTCACTGTTTTCACCCTATCTTAATCAAGGCATACTCTGGGGAAGGGAGAGAAGGTGGGGTGGTGGCGGGAGGGGTTTTTAGATAGTGGGGGATGATATAGTAGGGATTAGGTCTTGTCTGGATAATGTTACTCTTCTTGTTTCTGTATGATGATTGTTATCTGTTAAAAATCAATAAAGTTGTTTCAATTTAAAAAAAAGAGAGAGATCAATCCAAGTCTCCCCTTCCTGACAGCATTGCAGAAAAGAAAAACACCTCTTACTGCGTCAACCCCGTTACCAACAATTGGGGCCAAATGAAATCTAGAAGCCCTCACCCCAAACAACCACACCTTGAATCAGCATTTACCTCATCCCCAGCATCAGCTCCCAGAGAATCACAGAGAATGCAACATCAGAACAGAAGACTGGCGGAGCAAAATCATCAGATTGCAGAGGCTACTCTTGTAAGTGACTATACTTCTGGGAAGAAATCCCGGAGGACATCTCTGATATGGACTTCTTGTCTAGTGCCTCTGAATATGTGGTGCCAGAGGACAGATCATTTGCTGAGGTGGCAGTGAGCTCTGGAAGCTGAACTTTCTCCTGCCTGAGTGCTGATTGCATCCAAAGTTGCCTCGACTATGTGCTGGGGTGACAGCACGCAGACATTGTTCATATCCTTTTTGAACTGTTGCTGTTTATTCTTTATACCTTTGTGTGTTCTATTTGCCTAGCAGGATAGACGTTCCTACCCTGGAATACGTCTGTGGGTATTGCAGCTCTGGGGAGGGGTGGGAGAATTGTAATGTAAGGCCAGGAATATAGTGTGACAGTGCTCTCCCTCTTTATATCCTCTGCTCTTGTCCTCCCTCCCCCAACCCAACTAGCACTGTAGAGCTCTCACCTCTCACTGGTCTGGACAGAGGCAGGCTTAATTAACAGTATAGTGCTTGCCTCACACTTCCTAAGAGATGATTTAGAGCTTTCTCTCAGTCCAAGTCCAAAAATCTGGAGGTGGGATTCCTCCTGCATAGTGAGATGCATGCCTGCATCCAGGATGTGAGGCTGTTTTTCTACTAATTGGTGCTGGCAGGTCTCTCACCTCTGACTGATCATGTAAACTTCTTGACAGCTTATCTCTCATTCCCATCCAAAGCAACTTGCGATCATTATCTTACCCTCTCCTCCCAGTTAGTGAGCAGGAGGGAGGGGTGTTTGGCACTGGATAGAAGGAGCTGACCTGCTACAAGAGGCCTTTCTCACATGGATGGTGGGAATCAAAAAACATGAACATCTGTGAGAGTAATATCAATACAAGGAGGGGGAGCTGGCCCAGTGGTGCTGAGGGTTGAGGTGCTAGACACCACACCTCAGGCCACGCCAGCTACCCGGGTTCGGGAATGAGTTCGAGCCATCGGGGGTTGGCAGGGGTAGAAAAGGATTTAGCATCCGGAGGACTGCTCTCCTCTCCTGAGGAGGGGTGGGCACCCTTGTCGCAGTACTAGCAGCCCCCAGTGGAGACTGAGGGCAGCGTAACTTGCAGCACACTCTTCTGGGATGGGGGTGTCGGTGGATGTCTTACACACAGGTGTGGGAGCACACCCATCGTGTGCAGGACATCATGGCATGCCTGCATCCCCAGGGGAAATCAAAAAAATTAGAAACACCCTGGCAACCGGACAGGCGATCATGGGACAGTGGACTGTCCCCATGCCCACTGCCAGATCCATCCTGGCTGGTTGCTGTCTCTCTCCTCCACTCCCCAGCTTCCCTTCTAGATTATAGATAGAGTGCCAGAAAGAGTATGGCAGTCCCACCCCAGGGGCTCAGAGCTGGAAGGCAGGATAGTCAGAGGAGTTGGGGGGGTGCCTGGTAGCAGCAGACCAGCCCAGGGGGGCCTCAGGTAGGGTGAGATAAGGCAAGCTCCGAGCAACCTCACCAGAGGGAGGTCTATGGGGCCAGAGAAGGAGGACAAAGACAAAAAAAAAATACAAGGAGGGGGAATGGCTGTAGGCAACAATCAGCCTTTTTTTCTGTTTTGGCTATTAATAATGACCCTTTTGATGTGCATTAGGTATGTGGAGTCAGTATGTCAGTTCTGCACACCAGTACTGTAGCCTCACCCCTTCCAGCCTCACACTTTAGTTTTGCCCCCCTCCCCATCCCATTTTATTCTTAGGTCCTCAATGGGTACAACTGGGTCCCCTTAACATTTCCTACTCTCAGTCTCTCATTCCAGTTATTGTTAATAGTGAGACATTAGCCAGGTTGTCTTTCAGGGATAGGATGGGGTGCAAATAGCAGAACACCCAGTTGGCAAAATGCTCAGTACTAAGAGAGGATAGGACGGGTTGGTTAAGTGGCTCCTACCTCACTCTTCATTGCTGTTCTCAGTGGCAGGGCAGGCTGTACCTTTACAGCTTTTCTACATACACTGCTGCATCATTTAAAATAATTGCATAGTTAGTTTGTTAGTGATTCTATTTAATCTCTTGTTCCTTACTGTTCAGATAAGGTTTTTACTAGCAGATGGCAGTTTACTGTGTGTTTATTCATTGCTTATAAATCAAAGCCAGTAGGGCAACCTTGGCCCTTCAAATCTTCAGTCAGACAGTATAAGGTTCATATATTTTTATCCTCACAACACGTGCAGGTGTACAGGCCATAGCTTGCGCCTTTGGTGTGTTTGCTAAATTATCTGAACCTGGCTCTTCCCTTCTCAGGGACATCCTTACTAAGTATCAGGTAGCCCATCAGTACATCTAGGGGTCTCCATACTTACAGGGAAGGTTTTGGGTGTCAGATCTATATTAAGGAGGAGAGCAGTCCCCCCAATCTCTTAAGTAAAATGGCCAATTCAGACAATTCTGATGGGGTGTGCAGGGTCAGATGCATCTCCTGGGATGTAAATGGACTAAATCACCTAGTGAAGAGGAATAAAGTCCTGCAGTATCAAAGTAACAAAGCTGATTAGCTCTCTTACAGGAGACTCATTTAACCTCGAAGTGTGTTCACTGGTTATGGAAGAGCTGGGTGGGGCATGTAATACACAGCTCGGCTCCATCCATATCCAAGGGGTGTGGTAGTCTTGATCCACAAAGCACTGCAATGGAAGGAAGTTAGAACAGTGGCTGATGACCAGGGCAGACAGACGGTATCATTGTTCTCCACCCCTGAGGGGCAGATAATCTTAGCTAACGTGTATGGTCCCAATGCTGATGACCCCACGTTTTATAAAAGGCTTACCCAGACCATATCAGATATATGGGGAGAATAACAGGATATACCTGTTCTCATGAGGGCAGACTTCAACTTGGCTCTGGACCCTTTCTTGGATAAGCCTATCATGACTACTGACTCCCACCCCAAAGCTAGAGCTGCACTTCAAGCTCTTATGTCGGAATGGGAGTTGATTGCCCTATGGCAAAGGGATAACCCAAAGGGTAGGAACTATACGTTTTTCCTCCCCGGTACACAATTCGTACAGCAGGCTAGATGTATGTCTAGCCAACAGCGTAGCTGCCAATGGTAGCACAAGCACAGCAATTGACAACATCCTGATCTAAGACCATGCCTTTGTGGGTTTCACTTTTTCCCTCCGGGAGATGCCCAGAAATCACCCAGATGGCATTGTAATCCCCTATTATTAAAAGACCCATAGTGTCAAGATTAGATTGCTAAACAAGCTACATTTTACTTTCAAGAAAATGCCACAGGGAAGGTCTCTAGAAACGGTATGGAAGGCTTTCAAGGCCTATCTAAGGGGCAGGATATTTTCCTATTCTGCTGCCAGTTGCAAAAATGGACTCAAGAGGTGGCCTCACTACAAGTCATCCTCCACTCTGAAGAAGCCCAATGTAAACAGAACCCCTCTCCTTCTCTCAACCATTGCAGCAGAGATCACTGGGCTTAAATGTAAGATTAATACATTGCTCCAACACAAAACAGAATGGCTTTTCACTCGGTCTAAACACACATTTTGGGAATCAGGGGATAAGGGGGGTGAATTGTTGGCATATCACCTAAAAAAACAAAAAGCTGAATCACAGATAGTAGCTTTGCATAATGAGTGGGCTTGCCCGAGGTTCAATGTGGGGAATAGCTTCTCCCACAACCTCTACATAAGCCCTCCATTAACACACCTCCCTTGCTTAGGGAGTGTTTTCCTGAGCTCTTGCATGGCTTGTGTGGCTGTGCTTGGCCTGTCTGCTGCCTGGTTTGTCCTGTTTCCTTCTGTCCACTTCCCTGCCTCGTCTTGTGTTTTATTTTTTTGTTTTTCTGTCTCCTTTCGTTCCCCTTCCTGTTGTTCTGCCCCCCTCGCCTCCCATTTTGCCCTTCGGCTGTTTCTTTTTTGGCTCTTTCCTGCCTGCCACGCCTTACTCCACTTCCTCTATGGCCCACATTGCACCATCTCTCCAGATGCTACGATACCTGGTTGGCATGCCATCAGCCCCGCCAATTCCTCCTGCTCTCAGCTTCTAGTAACGCTGTGGTTTCTCTCCTTTCTCCTCTACCTGTGCCCCCGTCACAAAGCCCGGGATTTCATCCAGGAGGAGTACCTGCTGCTACGGATGCCATCAGGGCCTGATTCTCTACCTCTTGGCACCTCCAGCACTTATTCTACATCTCAGGACCTCCGACATTCTCCTGCAGCTACCCGCGGGTCTCTCAGCTCTTCCCCTTGTATCCACTGCACGGCAATCACAGGGAATTCAGCAGCTGCCATCCATTCCATGCAGTGCACCATCCCTTTACCTGCAGAATGGGGGAGGAGGCTGGTTCAATTCACCATTTTCAAATCAGGCTCTCCTGTTTGTAGTTCCTATCAGCTGTTCAGCACTACTCTTCAACAGTCAGCTTCACCGATGCATACATAGCATTAAACCTGAGAATTGAAGCATGAGCTGCACCCACTTTCATTCTCTCCACCTGTAGTTTGAGACACAGTCATGCAACTGACAACCATCTCTCTCAATGCAGAGCCCTTCCCCAGTGTTAGTGCAGCTAATAACCCTCTCCTCATTCCTACTGCCAATATTACAGGCAACGTATATTCCACTTGGTTGGATTGTGCCTCACATCTTTCTTGCTTATCCTAGCATTCTACTACTTCACGGGGGGGGGGGGACTGTAAGGATTTTCTGATATTACTGTGACACTTCTAGGTTTCAAACATATGAAACCTTTACCACTTGGAAGATTACTATTATTATACTGCAGAGGGAATCAAACCATACCATTACCCATCACCACCTGTGTGATATCCACCTGTGTTTATCCTAGTTTTTCCTGTCCTGTTCCTTTATTGTGTATAATGCTTACACTTTTACTGCTCTCCATATACTCATCTTCCTGTCTCATTCACATTCTGCTTATATTATTAATTCCCTACTGCACCCTTTCATGTACTCATTCATTACTCATCTGTATATTATCCTTGCAGCAGTTTAGTGCTTCGTGCAGCCCATACCAGCAGTTCTCCAATCTTCATTCCTAACTCGCACTTTCTGCTGTGCTAAGTGAAAGCAGGCTTCCCCTGTCTACCAGGGATGGGAGTCCATTTCAATCATTACAACCTACTACTACCTGTCTGACCTCCTCCATCCCTAACTCTGCTGGACTACATCAAGTGAAGGTTCGCTTGCCCTGACGACCAGGGATAGGAGTCATGTCTACAATTTACGGCCTATTACCACACCTTCTCTAACCATACCAGTTGCCACTTTCCTTCGGGAACAGAACTTCATCCTTCTTATTACTTCGACATTCTCCATCCCTAACTCTGTTGGATAGCATTGACTGAAGGTTCGCTTACTTCGACGATCAGGGATGGGAGCCATGTCTACCATATACAGATTGTTACAATATCTTCTACCTCATACCAGTTGCCACTTCCCTTTAGGAATGGTATTCCATCCTATTTACCACTTCAACATTCTCCGTCCCTAGCTCTGCTGGATAGCATCGAGTGAAGGTTCACTTACCCCGAAGACCGGGGATGGGAGTCATGTCTACCATCTACAAACTGTTATCATACCTTCTCTACCTCATACCAGTTGCCGCTTCCCTTCGGGAACGGAACTTCATCCTACATACCACTTCCAATTCTCTGTCCCTAACTCTGCTGGATTGCATTGAGTGCAGGTTAGCTCAACATGACTACCAGGGATGGAAGTTATGTCTTCAATCTACAGACTTATAACATGCCTTCTCTAACTTATGCCAGTTGCCGCTTCCCTTAGGGAACGGAACTATCACTCTCTGCATACCCTCATTTTACTTCTGCTGCTTCCAGTCACCACCATTCATCTGCTGTCCTTGACAGTTGCCTGAGTCTCCAGTCTACTGCATAATCTTATTTGTTTTCAGCCTGATACCCAGCTGCCATTCCCTTCAGGAACAGGACATTGCTCATCTTGCTTCTCCATCTTATCCCATCTGCAGCCTAGATGACTTCCTTGGCCAGCAGCCTGACTCTAATACTGACCATCTTCACCATTTGCATCTACACGATGTGGTGCTACCATTCTGGAACAGGACTCCAGCAAGTTCTCTCATTGTTCACATTCCCTATCCGACTCCAGCCCAGATCATCTTGCCTCAACCAACTCACCTGGACCATGGCCTTCATTCCTTTGCTTCACATGTGTTTTCTTCTCCTGCTGCCCGATGCCATGACCTTCCTGGACTTCGATCTCTTCCTGCTGAGCGGTCTCCACGTCTCCTCATCACAGTTGTTCTTCCAGCCTCACCATTCAAGCACTACAAAGTCTGCCTTGATTGGTCCATGGTCATAGCTCACAACGCTGTGTACACTGTCTGCTTCTTTCCCTCCTGCAGGTCACTGCTTCCTTTCTGGATCAGGGAAGATTCACTCCTTCACCCTTCTGCCTCTCAGCTCTGCATGTGACTTTGACTGCAGAACCAGGACCTCATTGATCGCCCTCATCATATGGATCCTGCTGGCTTGTTCTATCCCTCTCTCACTCGGGGTCAACTGCCTCATGGACTTCCTTGCTGCAGGCTCCCCATTTGGCTGCTGTACAAGCTTGTTTTCTTTTGCAGATGTGGAACCCTGTCCTTCATCACTCCAGCACTTTCCATTAATTTCTCTGGTCGCTTTCAGCCTTCATTAGATATGGGACTCCTGTTGCTTGTAGTGCTTGGCTTGGCTCCTTGACCTTCCATGGATCATCATCTAATGCCTTGCTTCAACTTCCTGCAATTTGCTGCTGTTCACCATGGAACTGTCATCCTGTTCCTTCCTGCTCTGGATGTCATCCAGCTTCTCCTGGCCCATAGCTTCCTCTGCTTCTTCCTTCAGTTACTCAGGATCCACACTGTACTTCCTTCACATTTGACTGGCTGCCTTCTCCTCTTCGCCTTGCTGGCTCAGAGCTTCGTCCTGTTTGCTGTGGCTCTTTTTGGGCCTTGTACCCTATCTCCAAACAGTACTCCTAACAAGTTATCTGCTTTTCCATACGATCCACCCCCTACTTCTACTCCTGCCCTTCTGACAGTTCCTTCCATTACTCATTCGACCATTTATTCATTACTCTGAAGTAATACTACAGCCTGCAATTGTTCCTTGGCTCACATGCTCCATAGATTCTTACATTATCATAGCAGTCTCACACTGCCCATTTAGTTCTTCACAATCATTCATGGAACCCCATTCACCTGGAAATAGGAAGATCTCCTCATCTCTATTGGATACCCTCCGATCCCAGTCTGTCCATTCACCATGGCTCCTCGGATGCCTCATCTCATTGGCCATCCTCATACATGGAAAGGACTTAAATCCTTCTGTTCTATTCAGACTTCATAATCAGCATCACTTCTACAGACACCAGGAATCACAAGATAACCCATTCAACTATGGACATCATCCATTTTACCTTATGCCATCTCTTATTTTAACAATGACTTTGATGACCAAGTTACTCGACTCCTACTTCCCAACAGTTACTGCTAGTTTTAGGAACTGCACAGATAGTGTCCAGAATATTTATTGTGGGATCTCCATCACCTAGCTGATTCCTGACTCCACACCATCCACACCTTTGACTTCCCTCCTGGATATCGTTATTCCTTATCCTACCATCTGCACCTGTTTACCTAGTACCTTCCACTGGGTCAACCATTCTTTCAGCGGACCATTCAACCTCTTCTTCTCATAGTACCTTCATTATTCTCTACAGTAAAGACCATCACTGAGAACTGTCTCTCCTGAATTCTATCTGGCAATCTGTCACAGCCAAGACAAATTCACCAACTGAGCCTTGCATCACAATAGGTATTTATCAGCTGTAGCACTAAATCTTATGGCACCTGGCATGGGCATAGCCAGATTTTTGGTTGGGGATGTTTAAATATGACATGTTTGAAAAGGGACAAATAAAAGCTGGTGGTCTGGGTGCTGCCATGCCCCCATAAGCTCTGGGGGGTGTACATGTTCTGTGGTGAGTTTTGGGGGTTTCCTTGAAGAAAACACGCACTTTTCTTACATGTTCTCCATCCCCAATTTCATGGGAAACATTTTTTTTTCACATGGAATCAGGGTTGTGGGAGACTGGCTGTCATAACAGTATACAGAACCTCCAATGGTTGTGGACAACTGGTTATCTAACATTGCGATCAACCACCCATGTGGTTCTACCTGCTGTGTTAGTAATGCAGCCTGGTAACAAAGCATTGTACCACTATGTACATGGATTATGGTGAAATGTCATGCCACCAGCACCAGGTCAGCATCCATAACTCACCCATGTTTTCTGCCATGGTGTCCTAGTTGTCCTCCCCCCGTGTTAATAATGTGCCAGTGTGTGCCCCTTTTGTATATTTGTATGTAAAAAATTAGTGGTTATATGTACTCCGAGTTCTGAGAGCGAGCTGTTAGGCTTATGCAGTTTTTGTAATATACTGTGATGTTTGAAAGATTTGTACATAAAGGCTGTTGCTGGGTGTCTAGGGGCCCCTAGGCCCCCAGAAGCTCTGGGAGGTTTACATACTCTGTGGGGAGTTTTAGGACTTTTTTTGAAGTAAAAGCACAGTTTTGTTACATGTTCCCCATCCCTAATTTCATTGGAATTTGTTCATTCCCATAGACTCAGGAGTGTGGAAGACTCTTGTTGGCATTACAGTCAGCAGAACCTCCAATGGTGTGGACAACTGGCTGTGCAACAGTGCCTTAAACCATTCATTCCATATGCATTACAAAATGCAGTTGTGTCTGCAAGGCTGCAAGTAACTGTGGTCGTCAGCTGACAACCAACAGTGCCATGATCAACCACACCACCAACACCAACATCAACTCTTACAGCCTGTGAGAGACATTTAAGGTAAAGTTACAGTTTGTAAAAAAAATTGTTAAACATGTTAATGTGAGTGTTAAATAAACATTGTACTTACAATTTAGTGTCTTCCTGTCTTCATTTTCCATCATGTTTTCTTAAGGCCCAGGCTGAGGATTCTTCATGTGGTTTCTGATGCCTTGTGTGGACTCATCCAATATAAAGCTAGCTTATCACTGGCTCTTCATTCACAGCAGCATCCATCTTCTTCATGTCTCCATGGCATCTGACTATCTGCATGGTGTCATGCATCTAGAAGGATAGTGTAGTAGCATTCATGTAGGTGTCATAAGGCAGCCCAATCTGTTTCAATGTGAAATCTTTTGAAGAATGGTCGGACATTCCATTTTTTGGAGAAACTTAACTCATTTGACAAATACTGTGTTAGGCAGTTCTTATTCAACAAGAAAATAGGTTGCTCTCAGAAAGCACTGTAAGCTGCAGTGCTATCACCAGTTGGCTCAGTAGCCTTCAATAGTGCCTTTGTCTTCCAACCAACCGATGTAATTCACAGTCCAATATTTTTTTAAATGCTCAAATCACAATTTTTTTTTTTTGGCTTTAGTTTCATAAGTTGAGAGTTCTGCAATCACGTGTAGTGCAGAGGGATGCATTCGATGATGACAGTACACGTTTCTTACTATGTATTCGCTCAGTTCTGAGCTCCAGTAAGTTTGTTCCTGAGGCGACTAGTCTGGGTCCTGCTTCTCCCGACGGCTGGCCCAAGACAAGTTTCCCATGACAACTGGTCTGAGACTGACAACTTTACTGGTCTGGGAAGAGTTTCTCTAACATATTTCTTTTGTTGCCATTTACACCAGTTAGTGTAGAATAACTATTCCAACATCATGTCACCATGATCACCGGTCAAGTGAAATTTGAGGTTAAAATACATTTAGAGGATATTGGGATTGAAACCCAGGCTACCTGGACTGCAGCCAAAGGTTGAAATAAGCACCTGACTCACAGTCCGAGATGTCCAGTTTTCCTCACTGACAGCTGGTTTAATTTCTCGGTCTGTCCTTGGGACAGCCTGTACCAAGTGAAAAAGCATCAGCACCACATCGCTGTAGATGCGGCTACCTGTGTAAGATTGTGCTATGGATGCTTCAACATCATGGTGACAGTTGTTGAAAGATGTGTATTCAACCAAATGTTTTAGAATGGTATCTTCTGTACAATCAGCAGCTTTGTCAAGCAGCACTAATTAAAATCAATCCTGTAGGAATAGACAGTCTGCACATGTAGAAACATATACTTTGATGATAGATACGGACCTCTTGGCCCACTCAGTCTTCCCTTCCATCCAAATTAGCCATCTCAGAAGTGCTGTCACTGTGGTGAAAAAGAACCAAGTGAGTCCGAGAGACTGAAGTAGGCAAATTCAAGTCATGGCTGTGTGATTGGTGCCAAGACAAGGGATACCCACTACATATGGAGCTGGCACAACTTTTTAGAAAGAGCTTTTCCTAAATACGATGGAAGCCAGTAAAAGGGCAACCTGTGATTTTTGAGTCACTGTGGCTAACAATAGACATGGACAAGGGAAAACCTTTCAGAATAGACGCTGTGTACAGGCCCCCAAATCAAGGAGATAAAGGAGACACATACCTAATAAAGGAAATCCACAAAATGTCTGATAAAGGTGAAGTAATACTGGTGAGGGACTTTGACCTACCAGATATTAACTGGATCACATTAACGGCAGCAACAACAAGAAGCGGTGACTTCTTATTGTCACTTCAAGGCGTGGTATTGTGCCGACTTCTTAAAACTCCAACTTGGTGAGATGCCATTCTCAATCTTGTCCTCACAAACTCGGAAAGGATCAAGGACATAGAAGTGGGATGTCATATGGGCAACACTGACCATCATGGTAAGTTTTAAGGAAGGGAAATGCAACAAACATGACCCAGAGAAAGACAAACTCCTCAACAAGTACTTCTGCTCGGTTACCAAAGACAACCCAGGGGATGGCCCAGCCCTGAAAAAACACAACACTCAAGGACCAAGGGTAGACACGAGTCCCTTTACAGAAACCAAAGTACAGGAGGTGCTAAATAAATTAAAAGTAGAAAAATCCAGGGGCCAGTTGAGATACACCACAGAATCCTTAAAGGAGATAGGAAATGATTTCCTGATATTCTTACTGCTAAAATAAATAAGGATGGCCTTTGTGTGTGTGTTTCTTTATGGAGCAATTCCTAAAAATGTTAATTTGTGTGCCACTTTCAAGTTTTTGTCTTTTGGGGCTTTGTTTCTAAGCTCCTAGCATACTGCTACTCAGAGCTTGTACTACTGCTTTAAGTTACTTACAACTTCAGCCACTGCTACTGTTTACTCCAATTACTATTGTACCCAGAGCTTGTGTTTTTCACACTGTTGCTCACCACTCTCAAACTACTGCAATACAACTGAAATCATTATCTGTGTGTTTCAGCTCAACCATAACTGCTCCATGTTGCAAACTCAATTGTTTTCACCTGACACAGGCTTGCTCTGACCCTAGCTATTCTGCTCATTCATGCTCTGATTCTACTTGCTGCTTCATTGCACTGCCTGGCTACACCTGTCTTCAGAGCATTGTGTCTCCAATGCTGGCTGACTCACCCCATTATTCAGTGCTGTTTCATTGCCTTATGTTATGCAGACCTACGTGCAGGTCCACTTATTACTACTCTGTTTAGTGACCTACGTGCAGGTCCACATTTGCTTATGCAATCACTGCTCCTTGCATATGCAAACCATTGCTTCATGCCTACTGCCATCCCCTCAGCTTCAGCCTCTGGGATTCTGTTGCACTCAATTCTGCATTCGACCTTGCAAGGTCTCAGCACTCAATGCTAATTACGATCTCAGCATGCCGTGCTCATACAGCTCACCAGTTTTTCAGCTCTCAATCAATTTCTGAGGCATTCCAGACATTATATTCTGGTGCAGGGTTCCTGCAGCCAATGGTTTCGCTCTGCATTTAGCCCGCATCTTGAGCGTGTCCAACTTGGGGCGGGATCCCTCTCACCTGGCCCATAGTTGGGAATGTACTCACCCTGGGCTTGGCTTTAGCTGCCTGCTATGCGACAGCAGCTCCTGGTGTAGAATTTAGGACTAGTGGTGAAGGATGGAAAAAGCTACCTCCTTTGGCTCTAGTGTTCCACTATAACAGTTAGCCATTGACTTTAGTGGTTTCCTTAGCAAGGCACCTTCACCGCATTCTCCCTACGACTGCCTCTGGTTCACCTGGTTTGAGTTTAGGGTGGGTAGACCAGGTGAGTGCCTCACCAGTCGTTGCTCTCCTCCTGAGCCTTGGTTTCACGTATTGTTACAGAGTTTTTTCACAACCTTCCACAGCATTCCCACTAGAGGGTTTTGAGTGAGAGCCTTCCTCCAAATTGGAATATTTTCCACCTCCCTTTAATTGGGATTTCCAAATTGCAGCTGCTGAGCCATCACTAAATAAACTATCCCAAGCCTGGTGGGAAGGAGACCTAAGCCTTGGATCCCAAGTGATTTCCTCCTCATAGGTTTTTTTTTCCTCTCCTCTGTTGCCTCAGGTCATAACTGTTAGTTAGCATAAGTACTGTCACCTAGTTTCTTTAGGTAGGTTCCGCTGTTGGATGGAGGTGGAGGTTGTCCTGCCATTCTCTCTCTCCTTAGAGGATCCCCTAATCTCAAAGCAAACCATTAGTATCATACTATGCAAACCTAGGCATTTCATTACATTATCAAACTGAGCATCTCATTATGTTATCACTCTGTCTATGCTTCTCTACTACTACATTACAGTTACTGCTTGCTCATCTGCTTTGTGTTGTCTCCTTCTTTGGGATATGATTGTGCTGCATTCCTTTTGGGGATTCCTAGGGTACCTTTAGCCATGGGAATCATCCCATGGCACCTCTAGGGTGGAACCCTCTCTGAGAATTTCCTGCCTTTTGTACCCTTACAGGGTGATAATTCCTCTGAAATAGAGAGGGCGAACATCCAAAACCAAACTAACACAGTTGCACAAGCATAACACTACTTTGGCTGTGTAGGACAGAGAATGATTATGCCATTTAGAACCATTGCAGCAGCTTGAGCCACAATTGAATTAGCTGAGGAAGACAGTTTTCAAGTGGTGATATTGAGGTGCAGTCAGTACATAGTGGTCCGAGTGTGAGAGTCCAACATAGTGGAGCTGTCAGAGTGAGAGGTGCATGCCAGTCTGTCCAGTGACTGGGTGAAGGAACTTTGGTTATTTATCTCACCTAGTGAATGTGATGTCAGCAGTGCCACTGGAAAGTGGTGGTGACTGTTGATGCCAGGACAACAGATTGTCACCTCAGAGAGAAAGAAGAATAGGACAGCAGTTCTGTGAGTGCAAGGGGCAATCCCCTGTTAGAGCAGAAGAATGTTAGCATTCCTGTGAGGAGACAAGAGACATTTTCCAGTCTGCGACCCTTGAAGGTGAAAGGTTTTCCTTAGTCAGATGTCTGTACTGCAAGTTAAACAAAACAGAGAGTACAGAGAGGGAGACTAGCAATTTTTGTGTTGCTGTCTTTTGGTGTATGTGCACAGAGATAAAGCTAGAATACACCAGTCAGAGCCTCAGCCTCACCACAAATACATGCTGAGCTTGAATTTATAGTAGATGCATTTAGTGCCTTAGAGAGTGTGGACGGTCTCATCATTATGTGTAACCCCAATTGGATGGCATGACAGAGGCTGGTTGGGGCTCGGGTGGGAGGAACCTCACCTGAAATTCCCAGAAAGAAAAGATGGAATGTCCTAGATATCTTTTAACAGAGTGGTGGGCATGTTTGAATTCTGTCTAGTGAAAAATCAGTACATTTGTGCTCTGAGGAAAAATGAGAGTTGCTGCCTGCCTCACCACTGTGTATCTTGACCAAGTTTGGGGGACCATTCGGTTTTGAGTGTTTACCATCTTGTGGGTGGAAACAACCATACTTCACAATCCCATTTCCAGTAGTGGACATTTGATCTTTGTTTCCAGTGTGGATTTCCGTGGGTGGTGCACCCTCTGAAGTCAGACCTAGCAGCATAAGCCTAACAGCTCACTCTCAGAACTCGGAGTACATATAACTGCTCATTTTTGACATACAAATATACAAAAAGGATACATGCTTGCACATTAGTAACATGGGGGGACAACTAGGACACCATGACAGAAAACATGGGTGAGTTATGGAGGATGACCTGGTGCTGGTGGCATAACATTCCACCATAATCTATGTACACACAGGGATATGGACTTACACCTACTACTGATACTCCAGTTCAGAAATAATGGTGAAGAACAAAAACCTTGCAGCACACCCCAGCAGACAATTATAGCATTTTATTCAGTAATAGATGCAGGACAGACACCATACATAGTGCCCTATACAGTCATACCGGGCTTGTGGGAATTTTTTGTTTTTGTCCAGTTACACTTTTTTAAGCACATATTTGCAGGCACCATCAGATACAGGACTGCACTTTGTTTGGTTCAACAAGAGAAAGTGCACTCCATCCTGTCTCTGATGGTGCATGCAAATGTCTCAGTAACCACCACATCAAGAGCACAAAATATTACATGGAGTAACACAAGACTTATTCCTCCCATATGCCTGCCCCTTTTTGATAATACAGTTCTTTAGTGTATGGAGATCCCTTGTTCTACACTGAAATCCGTTGCAGAGCTTTAGTCCTGCCAACAACCAGCATCAGGAGGTACAGCCTAGGCGTAAGGAAGCCTGAATACCAGCTTAGGAGAGAGACTAAGCAATCAAGGGGGTGGTCAAGATGTCTCCATACACTATATAAAATGCTGGCTGGGCTACTGTGCCAACTCAAGCTGTTGTGTACCTCATGATTCTGATTCCATAGGGACCTCTCGCAGCCATAATCGCTGCTGAGGTCAAACGTAATCAGAACCCCTTGGTGGCAGCATGGACTGGTTGCGCAGTAGCACAGTGGCTCAGCCAGTATTCTCTATATTTATTCTTTTAACAGAGTTTCCTTGACTGCATATCATTCACTTTGGACAACATTCTGTTTTCAAAAGGAAAAGAAGCAATTTAGTCACAATTAACCTTAGAGTGAAGCAAGATGTGTCAAACAGGCACCCTGTGTCAATACTAGTTGTGTCAAATTGTATGCACTTAATTTTGATACAGAAGCAGACTTGAGTCAAATTCCCACAAAATGAAGCAAGTCCAAGCTGTGCCATTAAAGTGGTGCATTGGGCAGGAATAATGGAAGCTGCATCAAAAAGGTGGCACAAGGAATGGTGGGAAGGAAGCAGCAAAACAATGATGGAAGGAAGAGCTGGCAGACACCAAATGAAAAAAACTCAAAAGGGGAAAACTGACATGTTGCCAGAGGAGTTGGATGCAGAGGTTGAACTCCTGCTGTCTAGAGGTGAGGGCATAGTAGCTGCAACAGGAGGAGCTAGGATCGCAAGCCCAGAACACAGGCCCATGGTGAGGTACAATGCATGGGTATGCATAGCACAGACTGATCTGGGGGGACTGTCATGTCTGCAACAATGCACAAAATATGTGGCACTGCACAAGGGCAGCACATGTGTAAAGGACCATATGCATGCCCCACAGATGAGCATGACGGCCAGCCTGCTCGTCCACCCCATGCCCACCATCACCCCAGCCCGAAACAATTTTTTTCAGCATGTGTACCAAGTCTTCCAGGCCCGACCCTCCACCATCCATCAACAACAAGTGAAAGGAGTTTGGCACAGACCTGGCAGACTGGTACACATGCAGAAAGAAACTGTTCTGGGCCAGTCTGCTCGTCTGCCCCATGCCCACCATCACCCAAGGCCAGAAACATTTTGTTCTCCATGTGTACCAAGTCTGTCAGACCCAACCCTCCACCGACCATCAACAAGCAAAAGGAGATTGGCACGGATCTGGCAGACTGATATACATGCAGAAAGAAATTATTCTGGGCCAGCCTGCACTTCCGCCCCAGCCCACCACATCACGCGAGGCCAGAACAATTTTTTTCTGCATGTGTACCAAGTCTGCGAGGCCCAACCCTCCACCAACCATCAACAACAAGCGAAAGAAGCCTGGCACGGACCTGGCGGACTGGTATACATGCAGAAAAAAATGGTTCTGGGCTAGCCTGCACTTCCGCCCGATACCCACCCCATAACCTGAGACCAGAACAATTTTTTTCTGCATGTGTACCAAGTCTGCCAGGCCCAATCCTCCACCAACCATCAACAACAAGCAAAAGGAGCTTGGCACAGACCTGGCGGACTGGTATACATGCAGAAATTATTTTTCTGGGCCAGCTTGCTTGTCTGTCCCATGCTCACCATCACCTGAGGCCAGAACAATTTTTTTCTGAATGTGTAACAAGTCTTCCAGATCCAGCCCTCCACTGACCATCAACAACATGTGAACAGAGCTTGGCATGGACCTGGTGGACTGGTATACATGCAGAAAAAAATTGTTCTGGGCCAGCCTGCACTTCCGCCCCATGCCCACCATCACCCAAGGCCAGAACAATTTTTTTCAGCATGTGTACCAAGTCTGCCAGGTCCGACCCTCCACCGACCAGCAAGCAGCAAACCATATGAGCATGGCATGGACCTGGAGTACTGGTATATTTGAAAAAAAATTGTTCACTGCCCACTGGTTCAGCTACCCTCCCTCTTTAATTACCAGAGCCCAGAACAATTTATTTCACTATGCATGCTACATAAATGAAAAAAAAAAACTCTCGGCTACCCTCTGGATAAAGGAATCATTGCATAAATATAGCAAACAGTATCAAGATTTATTTGAATAAAATAGAGTTAAGCACCCCCTCATTCACCCTCCCTTCACCCATCAACTATAAGTATATTTGTGTATAAATTCATCATGCCAACCTATGCCCTCACTCCAGACACCACTCGGAGACCCTTACATGCACATTTTTGTTCCCTCATTCACACTGTCCCTTCCCCACAATATGCAAATATGTTTTTTATTGCAGACTTACCAGATGCAGTCACTAAAGCAGGGCAGTCCTCCAGGAGTTCAGAGGCTAGCGTATAGGGCAGTGGTTTAAGGCTCCGAGCTACAAATCTGGAGACCTGGGTTTGAATCCCACAGCCCTCACTTGCATACTTTGTGACACTGAGCAGTTCACTTAAATTCCCTGTGCTCCCAGGTCACACCTGAAAACAAACTTTCAGCTTAGCGTGCCACTCCTGGTTAAACAATTGGGAAAAAAAAACACATCACAGTAGGAGGACATACACACGGTGAACATGTCAACATGTCAACACCTCCTCAACACAAGGTGTCTGTGGTACAACTACACTTGTCATGTGTGGGAGTGCCACACCGAGACACAGCATGGCACCAAACTGGGGACAGGCAGGACCCAGACATGTACATGACAGGGCCCTGTACAGGACCTGGCAGCTGTGGCACAACTGTGAAGTTTTCATGATACATGGTACCACTGTCTTGTGAGGTGCACTGTGTAGATGGTGTGGTGTGCAGGCCTACCATGGAGTCTATGAAAAACGAAGCTTCACCGCGCTTCTGCGTAACAGTCGATGCTGCACCACAAGATGAGGCGGCTAACCTCTGCAATAATAAAATCCACGTTGCCTCTGATTCAATCAAAACTTTACTGAATATTAGAATGAGCCGAAACATTTGGACTGCACATATCTGTGACATCCAGCAACATGCACGGCCCCATGCAGGCACTATGGCAAAGCAGCACCAGTAGTTGGGCACAGACTACATTAACCAATAGTGGCATACATGGGAGGGAAAACAAAGAACACACACATTTAGAAAAACAGCTAGGCAAATATTAAACAAAACAGTTTGAGTGGTTCAACAACAAACAGGTACACTCAAACAAAACAAAAGCAGTTCACATAAACTGTCCTACACCCCCCCACACACACACACACACACCCACACACACCCCCCACTGAGTGACAACATTCCTTACCTCCACTCCAGCTCCAGGCTCCTATATGACCAGATTCTCTGAAAATTGAGTCTGTGGAGGGGGAGATGACAATCTGAGAGGCCAGAGGGGGACCGACAGGAATCATTCAGGAGGTAACAGGCCAGGCGCCTAGGTCACTGGATGCTCCTACTACTTACGATCCTCGCATCTCTTCAGCTACTACAGACACAGACTGCACAGATTGGGATTCCCCACAGCTGAGCTCACCCACAAATATCAATTAGTGTGGACACTGAAGTGAGTAACTTATTCACTTTCAGACTGAAAGTTTCAGTCCGCTCCCAACCACAGAAAGTGAACACTACACAGGAAAGAGCTCTGAGCTTGCACCCCCACCCCACCCCGGTGCCAAAGCAGCCAGCAGGCTAGTTTTCAGTGAGATACTATCAACAGCACACAGCAGCACTGTGGGAATTTAAAGGGCCAGTGTGCTCTTTCAAATTAAATAATTTTAACATTTTGGAGGTAATTTCGTGGGGTGTTTGAACACCCTAAATACCCCCCCCACCTATGCCCTTGGCACCTGGCATTTATCGATCTCACTACCAATCCAGCCTACAGAGTCTTCCTCTCATCCTCCCCAAGCTTTTCTCATGTACTTCAGCATCAGGATTGCCCAGGAACTTAACCACCTATGCCACCACAGTGCATCTCCTAAATTAGCACACCACAGGAATACCCCCACGTACTTCAGGCAGTGTACCAGCAAAGGATTAAGCATAAAGTCATAAGCATTATGACCAAAGAAGCCATCTATTCCTTGTACCACATTTCCAATCATTTCTCATATACACCAGGTTACCATCTGGATTCTCCGCAGATTTTCTTCTGGGCTTTACTAATCACTTCTGGCATAACTTTCAGCAGGCACTCAAACTCCTCTACTTATTTTATTCTGGGATGCTTACCTAGTGAATTGCGCTCACTAATCAATTCTTTACCTTCAAACTACTTTGAATATTAAACCTTCTATGAATTGGAGCAGTCACTCATAACTTTACTAATCATCACAACTACCACAGTGTACTGTCTGGTCTTATATCAATCTCATCTTGCTCTTCCGCCTCATAACCTCCAAACAATCCCTTGGACATCCATCCTTTGTCACTTTGGAAATATGGTCTACATAGCCCTTCCTTAACTGGATCTGCTTTACACATAGAATTTTACCATCCCTTTGGAAAGATGTACCCTTTACCTTCAGGATCATCATTTAGCTATATCATCCTTGGATCGAGACTGTACCATCAGCTCCATGGCTCTCAAAGACTCTTCTACAAATTCTGCTCTATGGATGTTTCCTTAGTGACTCCTGTTCAATACAGAATTCCTAGCCTTCACACCATACACTTACATTCGAGTCTCTTGCAAGTTGGATCATTCACTAATGATCATTCTTCTACTATTGCAGTCCCACCATTCCCAGTTTAGTACCTTATCGATCCAGTCATGATCCCTCTGCCCATTACAATTCCATTGGACAAGCATCATTTGTCATCTTGGATACTCAGACTTCCTTCATCCTCCTTCACTCGGATTTACTTTATACTGAGGATTCAGTCACTCATTCAGAACAGATCTCCTCTTCAACCTCAGGATCATTATGCAATTGGCATCATCCGTGGATCGAAGATGGGTTATCGTCCCTCCAAGCAACTCACCAACCTTAATTAGCTATGGTTATTAGAACCTAGATCCTCCTTTTTTTGTTTTCCGGTTGTTTAATCAGAAGTAGCGCACTAAGTTGAAAGCTTGTTTACAGATGTGACCTGGGAGCACAGGAAAGTTAAGTGACTTGCTCAGGATCTCACAGTATGCAAGTGGGGGCTGTGGGATTCAAACCCAGGTCTCCAGATTTGCAGCTCAGAGCCTTAAACCACTATGCTAGACTGCCTTCCTCTCCATGTAGTATGCCCAGAATGACGGGCAGACCTCCAGCCATGGGTCCTCAGAGGTTTCCTCCACATGGGGCATTTTCCTCTCCTGAGTGCCACGGGGTCATACTCTCTGTGAGTTGGAGGAGGTTTCTTTTGGGGCCTTCTATTCCCTACAAATTACTACCTACCTACAGGGTCCAGTGTTTTCTGTGATTCTGCAGTTGCAGCAGTGGCCTCAGAAATCAAGGCTGACCGCAGAAATCAGTACTGGCTGCAGAAATCAGGAAAACCAGCCATATGGCTGCAGAAATGCTAACTGTGCTATATGATGACACAAGGCAAGGGCATAGCTACTGATATGTTAAGTATGCCATGGCATACATACTCATTAGAAGGGGCAACAAACTGATGCCACCCACTACAAAGCCAAAAAGCTAGTGGCCACATAGCATCTTCACTTGTGCTGGCTCTTGTTACATAACTCCATCCAGCCAGTAGTGTGGGTGGGAGACTGATGCAAAAGCAGCAGAGCTTGATTAGGTCCACAGCAGTTATGATTTGCTGCTGTGTAGGTATGGCTAGCTCAGCCATGTTAATTTTTCATTGTGAGGCTGAATCCCTGGAAGATGAATTTGGAAGGAAGAACTGGCAGGCGAGCAGTAGTCAAGAAGTGAGAAGATTCAGTGGTGTCCGTGGAGGTGGAATCGATCTTGGTGTGGTGGCAGGTATCGGAGGAGGAGCTGATTGCAGAAACATGTGGCTGGCAGCAGACTGAGCGGAGGACTCGGTCCCCACTGATGGACATCGATCACAGTTTTGATTTGTGGGCTGCAGATCTGTACCTGCAAGTGTGAGAGTAATTTCTTGGCAGATTTGAACCTGCAGCCTAAGTGGTGGCATCAAGCTCAATTCTTAAGGAGGGTCAAGTTGCCCAGCTACATTAGAGTTGGGGACCAGGGTACACTAGAACTGGAGCAAGCAGATTAGGAAAAAACTCAGCATGTAGAATTGTATTGATTGCTGCTATACCTAAGTGAAATGAGGATCACTGACTGAAGAACACCACCACCCCCTGAGTTGCTGGGAGAAAACATGCTAATCAAGGTTACTCCAGCTTAATAAGAATGTCTGTCTTGCATTTTTTAGTGTGTTCCCCAAAAGAAAAATCAGAAGTCTGCAAATCCTACAGACACTGCAAGTTACACCCTCCATCACTATTATAGGTAGACAGTCCCCCCCCCCCACACACACACACACACAGATTTGAACACTGCACTCAACATGTTTGTTGCAAGACAGTTGGGGTATTCCTAGTTTAAAAAAATTATAATCTAAAAGAATGTTGATCAAAATCAGAAAAAAAATAAAATGGCTTTCAAGTTGGAGTCTCTCTTTATGTATGCTGACTGTAAATATAAACAAGAAGAAATCTAAGCAGGTTTTGCCTTCTGTGTAGTTTTAGCAGAGTGTTTATGTCCTCCTCCAATTATAACCTAGGAGAACAGCAACAGCCACTTATTTCCAGAAGCAGAACAGATGAGCCTTCTAATTTGGGGTGGGAGGGAAAAGTCATTAAAAAGAGAACACCAGGTTTGGGTCATTGCAGTTTAATATTTGTGATAAGAAGACTACATACTGTTAAATGGCCTGCTGTTCCAATTTCAGTGTAGTGGAGTGGTTGCACGAAGGCAGTCAAAGGGTAAACTAAGACTTAATCCCCTTGAAGGTATGCTGTTTAACCACAATTTATCTGCTGCAGAATGGCTGCAGAATCAGCAGTTTTTTCTGCCACAGAAGGTATGAGCTCCTGCCACAGAATGTAGGTCCACTTTGCTGCAGTAAACACAGGGCCCTGCCTACCTACCTACCTACCTACCTCACGAGGGTGGGAATAGAGTGAAGCCACTAAAAGTACTACAAGTTACACAAGCACTATATACTCCATCTCTCCTTACTGCTGTTCCACAAACATTGAATGGGATGGCTTGCCCGAGGTTCAGTGTGGGGAATAACACCTCCCACAACCTCTACATAAGCCCTCCTTTAACACACCTCCCTTGCTTAGGGAGTGTTTTTATCCACCACCATCCCCCCCTCCTCCTTCTCCGGCGCTCTTCTCACCCTTGCTCCTGGGTCTTCTATTCCCTACAAATTACTACCTACATACCTACTACTCAAGGGTGGGACTAGAGTAAAGCCACAAAAAGTACTACAAGTGACACAAGCACTATATACTCCATCTCTCCTTACTGCTATTCTACAAACATTGAACAGACAGGGAGCGATGGTATTGTATAGTAAGGGAATTAATGAGATCATGGCTCAATTTTATGAAACTCTGTATAGCCCCCCCATCAGCTAATGATGTCACTACACATCACCCCCTTGCAAGTTTTTTAAGAGATACTCCTACCCCAGTTGTATCTCCTGAACTATATGACTTTTGAACAGGCTGGTAACAGAACAAGAACTATCTGCTGCTCTGAAACAGTTCAAACCTGGTAAGGCCCTGGGTAAAGATGGATTCACTGTAGAGTTGTACTAGTTGATAGCTTTAACTATTGTCCCTCACCTATTAGTGGCACGGAGCAATGCCAGATCTCTGCAATATTGCCTCCTACCATGAAAGAAGCCCTCATAATCTTGCTCCCAAAAATGTCTAATGACCCTTTGGATAGCACCAATTATAGACCCATTTCACTTATTTCAACAGACACGAAGATTGTGGCCAAAGCACTAGAAAACAGGCTAGAGAAAGTGACACCCTCATTGGTACACTATTCTCAAGCAGGGTTTCAAAAAGGGCAGACAGGGGTGGATAGCCTATGTACTTTAGTAAACCTGAAATGGGTCCCTAGGAAATCATCTACACCTATGGTGGCAATGGTTGTTGATTTCCGTAAGGCATTTGACTCCAGCCTATGTAGTCACTTACACATGATGCTACAGGCCTACAGTATAGCTCCTTATTTTAGAAGCTGAATAATAGCCCTTTACAGTGCACTAACTGCTGCCATACTCACTAACAATACTACAACCTCCCCATTTGTGTTGCACAGGGGCACCCAGCAAGGTTGCCCCCATCACCTTTACTTTTCTTACTGGCCCTGGATCCTCTTACCAGGAAACTGCTGTATTCACCAGGCATACAAGGGATACAGGTAAATTCCTCACCCTACCTAGTGTATGCATATGTAGATGACATGCTATTAACACTTGCTCATCCCAATGAGGCAGTACCTCAGGTTATGCAAGTGCTTGAGGCCTTTGTCAGTACCTCTGGTCTTTTGGTCAACTAAAACAAGACAACAATTTCTCCCCTCAGTTAGGCCTGTGACAATCAATGCACAAGAGGAACGAATATAGTCTGGGCCCCAACAAGGTTTTCCTATTTGGGGGTTAAAATTCCTTCCAGATGGGAGAAAATTCTTCCTGATAATTACATGCTCTTACTTTCGGTCATAGAACAAGAAT
Organism: Neoceratodus forsteri; assembly: GCA_016271365.2. NCBI lineage: Eukaryota > Metazoa > Chordata > Ceratodontiformes > Ceratodontidae > Neoceratodus > Neoceratodus forsteri. Next base: position 823,295,086 of record CM057455.1, on the reverse strand, counting down.
TTAAGAGGTGGTCCCAGATGCACCTGTCGCTCATGGGCAAGGTGGAGACAATCAGAATGTTTGTCTTCCCTCGGCTGACCTACTTGTTCCTAAACATTCCCCTCATAGTGCCAGAGGCAATCCTGCATAAATTGCAAAAATTAATCATTATCTTCCTCTGGGACGGAAAGAACCCTAGGCTGAGCAAGGCAAAACTGAGGGCACATTGGAAAAAAAGGGGGTTCTAAATCTCCCCTGGCTGCAGGGATACGTGTATGTATATTAAAAACCAAAACAGTTCTGCACTCACGGATTGTAGCATAGCAGATAGTAAATAGGCAGTAGTCCAAATGGTCAAGCAAAACTTGCTGGTTTATTGAAAGTAAATAACTTCTGCCACAAGCAGAGAGCTTAATCAAAAACAACGTTTCACAGCTACCCTGGCACTTCACTCATTAGAGCTTTCTCAGGGGACCATACGTGTATGTATATTGCATTGCACAAACTACAAATCGGTACCTTCCTAGCTCAGATGCCACTCCCCCATGAGTACATTTGGAAAAGCAGTTAGCAAATGTCCACTGGTTGGGACTTCTGCTGAACTCCAAAGGCAAGAGTATTCCTGGAGACAATCCCATTATGCGTGACATGAAAACAACATGGATGAAATGTCTCAAGTGCACTCGCACCCAAGACGAGTGTAGATCCCCCGACATTACACATACCAATAGCGGAACCCTAGCATTCTGGTGGAAGGGAAACCCATACACTGGGGTACCTGGGAGCAGAGAAGCATACTGACAGTGGCACATGTCTCCTTACCCGATTTGGATATCCTCCTGTCTTTTGAACAGCTGCAAGTCAAGTTTGGCCTGCAAAAGCAAGACTTTTGGAAATATTTGCAGCTCAGGGGAGCATTAGGGAGTCTTAATAAAACAGTGTCTGAGTCACAGGAATGGACATGGCTTCTCTCTGGCCATAAACCGAATGATGCCAACTGACTTGTGGGTAGAAAATATGCCACCCTCAGAGAGGCCCAACCAGACACCCTGGGCAAGTGTAAGGCAAAATGGTAAAAATAATTACGGTGGGATACTCCCCAAACCCAGTGGGAAAAATGCATCCACAAAGCCTATACGGGTTACAGAGATGCTAAAAGTTGACTGTGGTGCACGAGAAGGCGCCTAACATTTTAAACAAAGAGCGCCAACAAGCGATGGGTTTCACTCATAAATATTAATGAGGGCAGCATTATTATGCATGAGGGAGCCTGCCTGCTGCCTGGTGAATGTAAATTTCGGTAGCAGCGACAGGTGTGGGGCTCAGTTAAAATGTTAAATGTGGTGGTCGTTCAATAGGGCAAAGAGACCACTAATAAACTGTAGGGGCATGAAATAAATAAATTGTTTATACTGGCTGCACCAGACTTTTAAAGTTGAGACTTCTATAGACTGCTTGAGACTGTATTGAATCGCAGCCATGCTTGCAGCCTTTGACTTTTCTGCGGCAAATCAGAAAGCTTGGATTATGCCAGGGACTTATGGGACTATGCAGAGGTTTTGTGGGAGAAAAAGCAGGGACAATAGTTGGCTCCCATTTACAGAACTGATCAGGCATTGGTGGAGCCTGATGAATATTCATTTTTCATACAGACGAGTGATTTAGCCAATCAGGAGCTGCCAAAAGCTCCTAAAACCCCAGAGACTTTTCAGGCTGAGCTCAGTTTGGCACAAGCCCCTCCACAGGTAGGGGAGCTCTGTACCCTTGCTAAGGAAATGTAGTTGCAAGGTCTCGGAGTGGCTGGCCTGGGGTTGCCAGATACTTGTCCCCCCCCCCCCCGGCTAGGAGTTATCTTTTCCACATTTGAAGGAAGTGTGGAGAAGAATCCTGCTTTAACTTCAGCTGTGGGAGAGCTGTAAGAGATTCTACCTTAGCGGTGAGAGCACTGTAAGAAATCTGTATCCTAGCCAAGACAAAGCTGCATGTTACTGTAGATCCTGAGTGAATAAAAGTCTACTTTAATAGTTCAAGAGATAGAAAGAGATAGAGAGAGAGAGAGAGAGAGAGAGAGAGAGAGAGAGAGAGAGAGAGAGGGGCCTGCTTGGGGTAAGCAAGCCGAGAAAGCCAAGAGGTGCTCAGTGTTTTGTCTGTACCCTGCATCTGATCAGTGCCTAGTATAGGGTGGACATGCATTTGAATGACCATGGATGGTCCTGTGACTGAAAATGCCTAAAGTGATAAAACAGTGTGCCTACAGGGATGAAGGGAAAGTATCCTGAGGTTGGAGCTTTGCCACAAGTTGCCTGTGTGGACTTTGTAATGTTTTAATTGAAGCTGCAAATGCCAGCTGGCCAAAAGGAACTGTGCTAATGTGATCTGGCTTGTGAGAAGCCAGTACCTGAGCTTGCGAGAAGCTATTGTAAAAAACAATTTGCTGACAAATAAAGTGCCTTATTTGGTTGGGAGCCATGCCTTAAGCTCTATTGTCTGTCTTGGTGGAGAGCCATGCCTTAAGCTCCATTGTCTGTCTTGGTGGAGAGCCATGCCTTAAGCTCCATTGTCTGTCTTGGTGGAGAGCCATGCCTTAAGCTCCATTGTCTGTCTTGGTGGAGAGCCATGCCTTAAGCTCCATTGTCTGTCTTGGTGAAGAGCCATGCCTTAAGCTCCATTGTCTGTCTTGGTGGAGAGCCATGCCTTAAGCTCTAGTCTGCAAGAAATTAATCTATTGGGAAGGACTGTACAGGAGTTTGGATCTCCCTAGCCCATGAGGTGGCACCCACATTTCTGAGACTGTATTCTGCACAGTGAGAGGACCATGTCTGCGACACTGGCAGAGTGGTTGAAGTGCCTGTGATGATTCAAAGCAACTGAAATACCAGAAATTAAAGAGAGACTGTCTTTTGGATCAGCTTTGGTGTCAGTCTGGTAGTGTGCCAGCCCTGGTACTGCCATATGCAGTCTTCCCAAGAGGGGCATAGCCTAGACGTGAGGGTCTGAGGCATGCTGGCCCTGGTCCCAGTGTCGGTCTGTTCCAGAATGTGACTTCAAGCCCAAGAAGAGGGGCATCTTCACGAAGTTGAGAAAATTCCAGCCTGTAAGATGCAAGAGCCTATTTGACAAAAAGGGTCAGCAAAAACTCCTGCCTGCACCTCAGCTAGATTCAATCTGCTAGGATTGTGTCTACCTCATGCATACTTGAGAGAATCCTTCTGCACTTACAACATGCGTAACTTCAGAACCATGAGTAAGCAGACCTAGTTCTGCACTTGGAAGGGACTGTAAATAGTTAAAGTTGTGTTTGCAAAGTTCAGTATCTAAAGCCCAAGCCACTTAAGTGTGGGAGTTACCTGTCTATTACAGAATTTAATCTGGAAATAATCAAGAGGGAGAAAGTTAATCTGATCTTCTTTAAGGGTCCCAATGCCAGCCAAAGAGCTGCAACTGCATCAGGCCTGCAACATTTAGTACTGGGTACCCAGAGATATAGATAGGATTGCGGGGTCCTTAACTGGACTGGGAACTGGTACCAGGTGGAGGTAATGTGATGTTTTAAAAATCTATGCAGCTAGATAGCTAGAAATTTATACTGAATCCATCAGAAGGTTGGTGCGTGGTAAAATATAAGAGGTTTGAAGTTAAAATGCAACCTAATGTTTGATGCAATGCCAAGAATGCCAATTTAAACTGTGGTTTGACCTCCACTTCCAAATACCCATTCCTAATCCTCACCCCCTTGTACATAAATTGTTGGTTAATCCTTTTTTATAAATCTGGCGTTGTGAGCATATTATTAGAGTGACCCTTTAAGACTATGTGTTTGGGGTTTTGCTAAATGTAATCCATGTGTGGGGTGACAATGTGGTATTGTGGGTGGGTACAACAGCCTGGGGGGGGGGTTGTATCAGGTAATTATCAGACCCACTTAAGGTATACTCTGGGTGCAGACACTGCACAATATTGATATCTTGGGAAAGAACCTGTTAATATCTGAAATAGGAACCTGGGCCCCTCAACCTTGTTATGGGCCCACAAGGCAGGGGTAGTAGCCCATTGGGACATGGCATCCGGGTTACATAAAATCTTACATCGCTGGTACAGAACCCCCAAGGCCTTACATAGATGGGGACTGCTCCATCACTCTCTGCTGGAGATGTCCAGCTCCGGATGCCGGACTGCTTCACATTCTCTGGCAGTGCCCCAAACCCCAGCAATTTTGGGAGAATATCCTCAGAGACTGATCTACAGTCCTGAATATGCAAATACTGGTCTATCCTGCTCTCACCATCCTGGGGGATGCATCACAACTCTCCCTAGGATCAACACTGGAAGCAGAGTGGCTCCTCCTGGCCCTGTTGGAAGCCAAGAGAGTGATACTTATGAACTGGAGGCAGGTCTCGCCTCCCCATAATTTTGCACTGGCACTCTGCCCTAGCCAAAGTGGCCCTGTATGAAACACTCTATTTCAAAACTATAGGGAAATCTCACATACACACTAAGAAATGCCAAATCCCTCAACTGTAACACCAAGAAAATGGCCACTATGGCTTTCAGCTTTGCACAGAAACTGGCCAGATTGCCTTCCCCGCTCCTTCTTCACCCTAGACATCTCTAAAATCAAGGCCATTGACTCTAGTAAATAGGGTGTATGGCTGGACCCCAAATTGGATTTCTCCCTCCACCTTGATGCAACACACAACAAGCTCCGCCCTAAATTAGGCATGCTGCATAGGCACAAGGATAGTCTCTCAATCCCCCTAAGGAAGGAAATTATCCCTAAGCTTATCCTCCTATCCTTCGACTATACTGATGTGGTATATAGTTCAGCACCTCAATCATCCCTTGCCAAGCTAGAGCCTCTGTTTCATGCTTTCTGCACCTTCACCACTAACCTCCCCTTCTGCACACATCACTACCTCCTTTATCAAACCTTATCACTCCCCTTGCTTGCAAACTGATGCCTTGCACACTGTGTCTCATTCATTGGCAAGTACTGGTTCAACACTCTTCCCTTCTACCTCTCATCACTGATATCCCCTGCCCCCAATTCTGGTTACTCGCTTCACATTCATGATCACTGCTCCTTTGTACCACCCCAGCCTCTCTCACTGTCTGGGAAACTGGCCTCTGCTTATCAGCTCCCAGCCCTCTGGAACAACATACTGCTCTCAGTATTTTGTCTGCCAACTGTAGCATCCCTCAAAAAATACTTCAGACTTCTCCCCCCATTTATGTCCCCTTCCCCCTCACCTAAATTCCACTGGACTCTAGCATATACTCATTGCTGCTCTGTACCATGTTTCCCTAAACACTGGAACTCACTACCATCCCAAATTCGTCACTCCTCATCCATTTCATCCATCTCCTCGGCCTTACTAAACTTCTTCTCCCCAACTGTTCCTGCATTTAAGCATTCCTCCTACACTCAACCTCTCCTATATGCTTATTCACACTATCTTACACCTCTACTGCTACCAAAACACTTGTACCCGCCTGTAAGAATTTAGGCACTTAGCCAAATGTTCAATACGTTGATTATATGTTATCCCTGATGGGGTACTACTACATGCATTTTGTATGTAACTACTTATTATGGCTTATGTATGTAGCCTCATTGGCAAATCTACATGTTTGATGTTCCCTCTTTACCCCCTCCCCAAGAACGCATCAGGAGATGAGCAATCTTGATTTTTCAGTGTACTTTTCCTGGTGAAACCTTTCAATAAATAAATAAACCATGTGCAATGCTCTCACTGTACATATTATTTATCGCTGCACTGCTTCACTATGTATTATACTCAGTGTGCCTTATCATCAACACATGTACTTATTTATTGCAGTATTATCTATACTATATAGCTGATGCTCTGTACAATGTAAATGTTTTGTTATCCTTTTGTATAAATGCTTCCTATGTCCTTACCCCCTGCCCCGGGTTGCACCTGGAAATGAGCCTAGGATCTGTGTGCCTTTCCCACTTATCAACTTTTAAATAAATAAATGGAACCTCTTTCTGCAGTCCCATCTATGTTCGGTTCCTCCCCTGGCTCTTGTAAATCCAGCCTCTTGAATAAGCTACTTAATTAGGGAAGCCCCAGGGAATACATAGGTTTAGGGTTGGACAAAGACTGTACATGGTAGTGGTAAAACTTTCTGTGGAGGCTCAATACCCCTGGGGTAGCAGCTACAGTGATAAGACATCTGTAGCTAATTAGACCCTCATCTATATACCTCCTACGCAAGTTCAGAAAGACAGAGCAGCAAGTGCAAAAATTTTATTTGCACTGCCTATCAATTCATAGACCTTCCAACTAGAGACTGACAGGCCCCTGTGCATATAGCTAGAGAGAAACCTGCATGAGGCTTACTATAGTATTGAAGGTTACTATGGATCTACGCTTGATTAAATATGGTATAAACTCGATACCTGTGCTTAGGAATTGGTTCTGTATGGTAACAAAATGTGGTATTGTACTTTCGTTCTTCATTACTTACTGGATAATGTTGTATTTGGTAGATGTCCGACTTATAAAAGAAAAATCAATAAACTTTTACATGACAAAAAAAACAATATGTCTGCCTTCTTTTGGTCCTCCTCCTCCTAGCAACCCCTCTCTTCCTGTTTTATCCTTACTATTCCCCCGTTGGTCTTCCTCGTCTCACTTATATATCTAAAGGAAGTTGTGTCCCCTTCTTTTACTGATTGGGCAATATTCTCCTCTGTTTGTGCCTTTGTGTGACTAATTACCTTCCCTGCCTCCCCTTGTATTTCCTGGTAGTTTTCCCTATCCTCCTCCTTCTGTGTCTTTTTCTGCTTTCTAAATGCTGGTTTCTTTGCTCTTACTTTTTCTGCTATGTCTTTAGAGAACCATAGCGGTCTCTTTTTTTCTTGCCCTTGTTAACCTGCCTGAGATTTGTTGTTTTTTCAATGCTCCCCTTTATTTTTTCCCATAGTTCCTCAATTCCCACCCAGATCCTCTGTCCCTGCCAGGGTGTCCCTGAGACATTCTTCCATTTTCCTAAAATCAGCCCCCCTGAAGTCCAGGACCCTCATCTTAGTGCTGCTTGGTTCTTGCCCAGTTCTTAAATTGAACCACACAGTACAGTGATCGCTGGACCCCAGGATGTCACCCACCATGATGCTAGCAGCACTGTCACTGTTTGTCAGTACCAGGTCCAGTATCACCACCCCCCATGACCCCACGAGTAGGCTTCTTAACTAGTTGCCTGAGGAATGCCCCTTGTGAGGTGTTCAGGATGTCCCTACTTCTGACTGTTGTTGTAGCTGGTAGGCTCTAATCCACATCTAGAAGACTGAAGTTCCCCACTAGTAACACCTCCACCATGCATGCCATCCTTAGGATGGCTTCCATCATGTCCTTATCCACCTCTCTCCCCTGTGCTGGAGGTCTGTAGATCACTCCTATGAGAATAGTGGCCCCCTTACATGTTTCCAGGGTGACCAATAGTACCTCTTCTCCCTGCTCTTCCTGTATTTCCATGGCTTTTATTTTGTCCCTAACATAAAGAGCCACTGCTCTTCCTTATTCACCTGCTCTGTCTTTTCTGAACAGAGTATACCCTGCTATGGCCACATCCTAATCCTGGTTCTCACTGCGCCAGGACTCAGTAAATGCAACCGTATCCAGGTCTGCTTCTGCCATGGTAGCCTCTAGTGAGTGACGTGCCAGGGCCCAATTGTCTTGTCTGTGTTCTGTTATATGCACAATAAATTAAGCCAGCACTTTCAGCTTGTATCAGGCTCTCTTTTACGTGTGCACCCCAGCCTTGCTTTGTACTGTAGCTAAATGAGGGTTCCCACCCTCCGTAGTAGCACCAGCACACCTTCCTATCAGTGTCAGTCATTCCGCAGCGTTATTGTTTCCACTGCAACCTATCACTTCCCTAACATGACAATTAGGGCCCCCCCCACCCCACATTCTATGAAAATTTTTAAATAAAAAAAAAGTGTTTCAGTATGTGGTTTTATTCAGCAGTGGTCTGTTGCAAATAAACCTGCAATTTTGTCAACATTTGTAAGTTGCAGAGTGGTTACTGAGTGGATTGTGTGTTGTTTCTTAACTCATTCTATCCTATTGTCACTTAGAATGTTCAGGTACCCTCTGCCTGCTGCTAGAACACCCTTGTTCCTGAAGGGGTTTTGGATCTGCAGCATTCATACAAACACACTGTGCTTAAACCTACATATCTTAAAAACCATACATCCGATTTTAAAACTGTAAAAAGAAAAGTTTTTCAGGACAAAAAGTTTTTGAAAATGAGTGAGGTTTGGTAATGTCTATTTAATTAGATTTAATGTTGTGCAAGGTTGTTTCCATATTTTAATAAATTCTGATGATTTTATCTAAATATAATTATGCTCGGTTTACTTAGTCATGCAAAAATATTAAATTTCTGTAAAACTGTTGGTTAAAATTGTTAAAAATATACAATAAACATCTGTCATTGTCTAAATATAAATTTTGCAAGGTTTTTACCCTTTTCTTAGTCAGAAATCAATATCCGAATCTTTTGTTATTACAGTTTGAGTTTTTTGTTCCACTCCTCTGGTTGGACTTTTTGCAGTGTTTAATTCTTCTTACCCACTGATTTTAGTTTATGAATCTGATTATCAATTTTTTTGTTGTTCCCCTAGTTTAGTAAGAACATATTTACACATTACCCTAGAAGGACATATCAGGAAATGATGCAGGAAGGAAGTGCTTTGTGAGGTCAAGCGATGTAAATAGGAAGAACACTTCCAGTATAGGTCAGTGAGCTGATACAGGAAATGGAGACTTTTTTTTAGTTCTGGAGGTCTCTCTATGATTAATTGCATATTTGCTGTAGTTAAAATGTGTAATTTCATTGAAATAAACTATTTTATTATAGTTTTGTAATAAAATCCCATAATAAGTATAGGAAACTATTTCATTTGTGCTGTCTGCTTTATCATACTGTAAATGAAGCATGATGTTGTTTATGTAAAGGTTCACAGTCTTTCAGTAAACATCACGTTACATAAATGTGTGTATTATTTAATTTCCTGGCATAGTTTATTTTTGAGGGGTTGTATTATGGGGTGGTTTAAGGTGAGGGAATGACTGTATGATGAAGCACTGTGTGTTAGTGGTGGGGCGGGGGGTGTTCTGCATTCATAATACATGCTCAGATGCACTTCATATGTCCTGGGGAAATGAGGGGGCTGTATGCATGTGATAATGGTGCTAACAGACACTGTAGATACATTATGGGTAACATATAGGATGATGAAATTGCTGAAAAGGAACTGGTAATTTGGGGTATACCGTGTCATGGGTAAGGGGGTGGGTGTGTCTGTACCGAGGAATGATGCTCATAGGCACTGCAGTCATTTTGTGTCATGAATTGGCACCCGTCCTTGGGGTATACTCAGTTGTAGGGAAACAGGTGGGGCTGCCTTCACCTGGTAATGGTGTTCATATGCCATGCAGAGACATTGTGGATATGCATACAGGGTGATGACATGGGCACCTGTAAAGGTTGTGTACTATGTGCTGTGTCACATGGTTTGCCTGCATACACATGTGATATGTTGCAGCAATCAGTATGGCACACTGTGTGGGTGGGAAGGAGTGCGGGTATGCCTGCACCATGGAGTGATGTTCATTGGTGCACATGTGTACTATGTGCTATGTTTCATTTGAATTGACTGTATAAGTCATACATTGGCACTGATCACATCACAGTGCAACAGAGGTAAGGGCTGGTCTGAAGTATTATGAACACAAGGGACTAAACAAGTGGTTATAGAGTGATTCGAGCTTGAAAAGAACATTACAGTGCATCTGAGAGTAGTGTTGGAATGAATCTTGATGTGTACAATGGACTACACCATGGTGACTGAGGAGAGATCCATAACAGTAATGCACACCACAGAGTGTCAGAGATAAAGGTTGGACTGAAGACTGGTGAGCAGATGGACTAAATCAGTGACTCTGGTAGGATTTGAACCTGAACAGCACTTTACAGTGCAGTAGAGGTTAGGGCAGGACTGACGCCACATCAGTCAATGGACAACACCATTGGCTGTGGAGGGATCTGAACCTGAAATGCACTTCATTGTTCACTACAGTTTGGGGCTCGACTGATGCATGATAAGGAGATAGATTTTACAAGTGGCTGTGAAGGGATTTGAGCCTGAAGAATACTTAACAGTGCATCAGAGATTGGTGCTGAACTGATGTCATATGAATTGATGGGCTACACCAGTGGATGTGGAGGGTTTTGAACATGAAATGCACTTCACAGTGCATTATGGGATTGGTCTGGACTGATACATGGTAAGTCGATGGACAACAACATCAGCTGTGGAGGGATCTGAACCTGAAATGCACTTCACTGTTCACTACAGTTTGGGGCTTGACTGATGCATGGTAAGGAGCTAGATCTTACAAGTGGCTGTGGAGAGATTTTAACCTGAACAACACTTTACAGTGCATCAGAGGTTGAGTGTGGACTGATGTCATATGAGTCCATGGACAACACCAGTGACTGTTTGTTTATTTGTTTAACGGATAGGCACACTGGAAAACTAGTTCCTTTTACAGGTGCGACCCACATAGAAAACATACATACAAAAATGTACAATAATAAAATATCAGACTAAAGAGTCTTCATTACAAAAACTAAACATCATAGAAAACAATTACAATTAAATTGTAATTCAAAGAACTTTCTTAATTCATTTACAAATAATTTACCAGAATGCATGTATCATATGCCACAAGGTATTTCATTCCAAATCGATGGAACAGTATAAGCAAAGGCCCTCTGTCCACATTTCGTTCTCATAAAAGATATATTAAAGGCCAAACCATCTGTCCCATGCCGAGAGAAGTAATCTTCATCATGACGTCTCAGTAAATTACTAAGTTTTTGTGGGACCCCAGAGTTAACAATTCTGTGTGTAAATTTAGCCACACAAAAATGAAAATTTAACAGCACCGGAAACCAACCAATTTCTTTCAGAATTTCACAATGATGAGACAGTTTGGGGTAATTTAAAGCAAATTTAGCAATCAGTTGTAATAAAGTAGATTTTTTTGATATTACTGTAGAAGAAACATCATCAGTTATGATAGCGGCATAGTTCACAATTGGGGCCAAACAATGATTTGAAATAGCTAACCTGGATTCCCTGATAAGAAATGAATGTATTCTATATAAAAAGGCCACTCTACAATGTATTCTAGCAGTTACCTTTGCAAAATGAGGTTCATAACTTAAACTAGAGTCTAATGTGACCCCAAGATACTGAAATGTATCCACTTGCTCAAACCTAGACCCATCTAAAGATTTAACCTGCAGGCAATGATCCATAATTCTTAATCTTGCCGCAGTACCAAAAAGCATCGCTTTTGTCTTTGCTTTATTTAGTACCATACCACTAGATATAAGAGATGACTGAAAATTAATCATTTGTTTTGTTAAGGAGTCACTTAAGTCACTAACAGAAAGGCCTTGCATATATACTACTGCACCATCTGCATAAAGAGTTAAGAAAGCATTGTTAATTGCTGAAACATGCTGATCAAAAAAATAAGGAGAACAAAAGTGGTCCTAGTATGCAGCCCTGAGGGACCCCACACTTAACCCCTGCAGATTCAGAAGTAGCACCACTAAATTTAACCCTTTGTGAGCAATCCTTTAAATAGTCCCCAATCGAAACCAAAAAAGATCTTCCTACTCCCAAAAACCTCAGCCTAGCAATCAACAACTGGTGGTTCACCAAAGTCAAATGCCATGGTTAAGTCCACGAACATGGCCTCAGTCAAACAAGCTTTATCCATACCATCTAGGACCATGTTTGTGAACTCAACCAAGGCAGTCTCAGTACTTCTTCCTTTACGAAAACCATGTTGATTTTGAGACAATAGACCTAATGTATTTATATATTCAGTCAGCTGTTTCTAGACTATCTTTTCCTGTACTTTAGCTAAAACAGACAAAATTGAGATTGGCCTGTAATTTCCAAAATCCTGGTGTGAACCAGACTTATGGATGGGAGTCACCAAAGAGTGTTTCCAGATTTCAGGCACAACGCCTGTAGAAAAAGACAAACTGAAAATAATACTAATTGGGTATGCTAACACTGAAGCGGCATCTTTCAAAAGGCCAGGACATAAACCATCCAAGCCAGCTGAGCTATCTCGTTTGATTTGTCTTAGTAATTTCTCAACTTCTTTAGGAGTAGTGATCTTTAAATAAAATTTATGGATATTGGCAAGTTCAGTGCAGGAATCTTGATGGCCCACAACTTGCTGCTCAGTACAGAAGTTGCCAAGATCAGTAAATCTTTTATTAAACTCATTAGCTATTTCAATGGGACAGGTCAACAAATCATCGTTCAATTTCATAGACCTATGTTGAACAACATTAGGTTTAACAAGTGTATTGATTGTTTCCCAAAAAGTTTTAGTGTTAGACAAACCTGCATATTGTTTCTGTTGAACAGATTCCGTTTTAACTTTTTTTATCTGGGCTTTGCATTGGTTCCGTAAGATTGTATAAATCTGATAATCAGACACAGAATTCCTACTTTTATATGTTTTCCATGCCTTATCCCGATGTCTCATGAGTTTAATTAAAGAAGGCGTTAACCACCCAAAATACTTTCCACGTACCCTTCTTTTAACATATGGAGCACATTGATCCAAAACACGTGTGGATTCAGAAATAAAGAAATCCAAGGCAAAATTCACATCCGGAATGGAATATAAATAAGACCAATCTATATTACCCAAGAGTGAACAAAAAGTTTGCAAATCAAACCTAGTAAAAGATCTTGAGACTGTTATAATTGGCTTAGATTTCTTTAATCCACTATGATTCCATATGCAAAACACAGGGTGATGGTCACTTAAGGCATCAGAAATTAAGCCACACTTCATCACATTTATAGGTTTATTGGATAAAATCCAATCCAATAGTGTATGATTGTTAAATTTATTATTATGTCGAGTAGGTAAAGTAACCAGCTGGTGAAAGCCAGACTGAAGCAGGACCATATTTAGTTTAGAACCCTCAGGACCAATCCAATTTAAATTAAAGTCCCCTAAAATTATAAGTTCTCCAAAGGACTTATTATCTAACTTATCTATTAATTCTTGAAAACCAGTTTTACTACCATTAGGTGGAAGGTATACACAGCATATTGTTAATTTCTTAGTAGAATCCAGTATCAACTGAATGCTAATATGTTCACAGTGATTCACAGTGTCCCTAAAAATAGTATATTCTTCCACCACTAAATTATCCTTAATGTAAAACATAACCCCCCCCCCCACCAACACCACTAATGCAATCATTTCTAAACAACTTATATGCAGGAATACATATTTCCGAGTTCAAAACAGTGGGTTTCAACCAAGTCTCACTCAGTGCGAAAACATCAGGACTATATAACCCAATCCACTATTCCAGCTCATGAAATTTAGACAGTAAACTTTGAGCATTAAAATGCATAATTGTAAGACCTCGTGAAACTTGTGTGAAATAATCACTATGGCCAGTTCATTTACATTAGGGCCAGGATTAATTTCAACATTACCAGACTGAAGTAACAATAATAAACAGTAAAACCAAGTTTTCACATGTGTATAAACAACACATGTTCTTAACTTTTGTTTTCTAATAGAATACCCCACTCTATAGCTCATGTATTTACCACTAATCCCATACATCACAGTGCAATTAAACACAAAGTCATATGGTTGATTCCTAAATACACTAGCGTGTTTGTCTTCCTGAGCTATAAAATCATTTTTCAAAGTGTGGTAAACCATACCATCAGTACATATCACACACATTATATACAATACACCTAATAAAATCCCTCTGTTAGCCAGATTAAATAAGGACACAAAGCAATATATGCTACTATTAGTACCCTAAAATCAAGTATACAATACTTATATGGACTGATCAGCCCCCGGTCTGACTCCAGTCAGACTCCTCGCTCCACTTTGCTGACCCACTTAGCCGCTGCCGCTTAGACACTGCTTAGACTGTGGTGGGATTCAAAACTGATTTCGCCTTTACAGCGCATCAGAGATTGGGTTTGGACTAATACCAGATGAGTTGAAGGCAACACCATTATTTTTTCATTTTAAACAATCAGCAACTGCGTATTAGGGAGAAAATTCAAGTGCAGAGCATGAGACAAACATGCTACTGACCCTAACCTGCTTATCATCCATAACACAGGGAGCAACATGCCACATAGATTTTAACATAGCCATAATCCGAACATAAACGCTTTAAAAAGTAACAAAAGGTGTTGAATTCATGTGACTTAATTTGATACATGTACAAGAAACATTCTCTCCCATCAGGAAAGCCAGCCAGATCCACAAGATGTGATCACACAGGATGACCAGAAATTATCGCAGAATGAACAAAGTGACAACTATGAAAACTTTTATCATAAATAAAAATAAAAACAAATAAAGTAAATACAGATCACAAATCGAGGTTTTAGCACCAAAATGAAGTGAGCATTTTAGGATAAAAGCAGCACCTCCATCTTGAAACTAAGTTTTCAGTCACCATGCTCTTCCTGCACCAATGTGTGCTCTGACTGGTTAATGGAAAAAGTGATGTGTACAATAAGCATAGAGCAAGCATGGCAACAGTGAGGATCAATATGACCAAATGGTACCGCACTACAGAGCTAGGGCGGGTGCAGGTGAGGACTGCAAGCCCTAACTGAAACATCAAAAAAAAAATCACTGTACACTCCAGAGCCCAGAGAGCCACTTTCCCTCCAGTGATAATTGTAAAAAAATACAAGTCTTTGCTTGAATGCTAAATAAGGATCTAGTCTAACGTTTCAGACACATACATTGAACAGAATAGTAGAAGGCACAACAAAAAGATCTGCGTGCAGGTTCCCCCGGTGTTCCGACAAGTAAGGCTTCATCAAGGGGATGGTGCCTGCATCTAAGACAATCCCTTTATACCAATTAAATTCAGAATTGATGATGTCAGAAAATCCAACCAATTACAGAGCTCAATTTTTAAATACAGACATATTCAGCTCACTTAGTGGTATAAATGGACTGATAGTTATAACAATCATGATATCAGTGACAACATGTTATTGTAGAAAAATACCCCAAAAGACATAAAAAAAAATACACCAAAAGTGGTGATGGGTAATCGGATTGCTTGAATAAAAAAAAATATAAGTTATGAAATTAATTATAGTGTCGACCTGATCAGCCTAACATGTTACACTAAAACAAGATGATTTGTTGTTACAAGACAAACTAATGGCAGAATGAACATAATAAACATTTTTCACAGCACATGCAAAACATAGTACATTTATTTATTTATGTATCAAGGCGTGTTTTCTCAAAAATAGTCAATGGGAACGCCTATTATATTAGGTAAAATCAGTAAGGGTACGATGTCCCCTACTGGCTGGTACAACTCAGTTCATCAAATATAAACAAATGCTCAAGCTGCACCAAGAGAAAAACAATCGGCGTCATCAGGCACTACAGCACATGATTTAGGATGCCATATGGCATCATCAGGAAAAAGAGGTATGTTTTTTATGACGCCATATGACATCATGGGTTTTCTACACTGTAACTGCATTGCACTTGCAGTGTAGTTGAATGCAACAAACATGTAACTACCACACTGCAACTACCCTGTTGCATGCAATTAATGATTAGTTACATTGAAACAGACACTTAAAATAAAGTGAGACCTATTTAAAGTCTGCATCTTTTCAGTTAGTTGACACATCCAGATTATTTAACCCTTTTCTGTTTCAGGTACCCAAGAGCAAGCCAGTAATAGTTAAAGTAGGATTATATTATCTATGTGTCATGTGCCTTTCTGAGAGTCCAAGTAAGAAGCTGGAAGGTATTTTCCAGTTGTTTTGCCAGTTTTTGGACCTGAGGGATACCATCCTGGTCATTCAGGCCTGGAGTCCAAGGAAACCAAAGGGATGGGCCCTTAGAGTATCCAAGCTTAGGACCCTCAGGTGGTTTCGGAACTCCCATTTCTTTTTATATTTTCAGTTCACTAGCACTATTCGTAGTGGTTGCAACCTATAGCTGTATTTTCCTCCTTTGACCAGGTGGAAGGGAAGGTACCGCCCTGTACACCAGGGCCTGGAATTGAAGGTTACCCTGGTGTCTGACCAAATGGTGAGAATGCCATTTATTTCAATGGGGGGGTCTGTGTAACTCTCAGTTGGCTTTGGCCACCCAGTAGATTCACAGACTTCCATGGGTTAACTCTAGCTAACCTGGCTACTCCCTGCTGGCTGGATTGGCTGGAAGCTTCAGAGGTGTGGCCAGCTCCTGGTGACTGGTAAGTCATCAAGTGTGGTTGTTATTCAGCTTGGAGGAGAGAAGTAAAGAGAGCCACAGCTTGCAGCTGAAGGAGTAAAGGCTTTGCTAGAAGTGGAACTCACCCAAGCCTTGGAATTGTGATGATAGTCTGCAACATGGAGCCCCCAATGGGGTGCCACCCCCCCATATGCAGATCTTCAAGGGAAGTTATTTTACACACAAAGCTAAGTTTTCAGCCTCTAAGATAAAATGAGATTGTTCTGGACAGTGAAAAGGAAATGTATTAGATACTGTACCTTGTTGCCTCCCCCTCTGCTGGGTAGCAGGGGAATAATACGGGAGTGGAGTGGTGTTACCATTTGGCCTGGGATCCTTTGCTCCATGGGGGGCTGAAAAAATAGATGCTGAGGAAAAAAGTCTCATGGTGGCTGCAGTCACCCAGTAAGAAGTGCTCCTCTGTAGCCTTTTCTGAATTGTGTGGTGAGCCACAAAGGTCCTAAATTAGCTGGGACCAAAGAATGGAATAGGTGGAGACTACGTAGGCTCCAGGGCTTCTATGCTGGTTATTGTATTTCCACAGGAGACAGATGTACCTGAACCCTCAGGCTATGGTGGACTCTCACTTGAGAGGCAGCAGCAAAGTGTGTACCAAGTCTGGAGGACGATTGGAAGGCTGGAATCCTCTGGTAGCTTCTGGGCAGAATACCCTTAAGTCACATTTATATTTCATTGCTGGTGCTTTGAAACCTCAGCCTAGAGTCAGTGTTTAGGTCTATATCATGTTGGGTCCTGTTTAGTATTTGGGGTATGAACCACAAGGCAAGGCAAGGCAAATGTATTTGTTTTGCCACCCATCCAGGGCATTGAACACCATTCAAGCAAATAATGTAAAATACAAAACATATTACTAAATCAGGTCAGGAAAGGATACGGCATCAAAAAGAGAAAGCATACTGCCCAAAACCAAAGGAAACTAAGCGGTCCCAAAAGCCAAATTAAATAAATGGGTTTTTAACAAAACACTTAAAAGTTTCAATGAAGAAGCCCCTCTAATTACAGCAGGATGTGCATTCCACAAGATGGGTACAGCAATGCAAAAAGCCCTATCACCCAACAATTTTAAACAGGAACAGGGAACCACAAAGAGTCAAGTTTCATAGGAATGAAGGGAATGGAAAGGTGTGTATTTGATCAGAATGCCTTTCAAGTAACTGGAGCCCAAATCATTCAGGGCTTTATAGATTAACACACTTATCTGGAAGCAGATCCACCACCTCACTGGCAGAAAATGCCATTCCCACAGAACAGGCATGATGTGCTCAGAATGAAAGGTCCCTGCAAATGCATTCAGCCAGGCTGCTGAGTTCTGCACAAGCTGCGAGCAACACACCAGCCCTGCAAATAGTCTTAGATAAAGAGCATAGCAGTAATGCAGTTGTGAGGTGATAAAAGCATGCACAAGTGATTGCAAGTCAGAGGGGATGAGATAGGTTCAGATTCGGGAGATACTACACAGATGGTAAAAGCCACTGTGAACATCAGATGATGCCAGATGTTCTAGAGTCAATCCACTGTCCACAATGATGCCCAAATTCCTTACCCTATCAACAGCTCATAGTGTGGTGCCATTTGACAATGGCAGCAAGGCACTATCACCTTTTCATTGCTACCCCCACGTGGCTTGGTTACACCAGTAGCACCACAGTCTTCAATAAATTAAGTCCAAGTCAGTTTGAAACCATCCAGTCTGGGATTTCTGTTAGACACTTGTCCACCATGACCACTGTGTTGACCCCATCAGGTGCACATGACAAGTAGATCTGGGTATTATCTGCATAGCAGTGAAAACCCAGCGCATACCACTTGATCATCTCCACCAAAGGCAACATGTACACAGTGGATAACACTGGGGCTATGATCAACCCTTGAAGCACCCCACAGCAGAGAACAGCAGCACTCGAGAGGTTGCCACCTAATGCCATCCGCTGCACTCTGCCAGACAAGTAGGACACAAACCTCCACAACACTGTTGTAGTGAGTTGCACATTGTGCCTCAAATGGGTCAACAGCACCACATGATTCACCATGTCAAACGACAAGGAGAGATTTGGCAGTACCAAAATGGAACACTGACCACTGTCTCTCACCAGCAGATCATTAGAGGCAGGCAAAGTGCTCACGCTTCGCAACGCGGAGCACTTCACATATTGTCCCACAATCCGTGTAGTGCTACGCGACGTGAACCGAATTACTCAGTCTCAAAATTAGGAATGCAAAGTGTATTGTTTCAATGGACTTAGTGTTACTTCGCCTTAGTTTACTGCCTCCCCCTTAATTTTAATGTGAAGTGCCATTGATTTGAATGAACTTTGCTTGCTTCGCCTGTTTATTGCTATGCGAGGCGAATTTTGCATTGATTCATGGGATGGCAGGTCATATGGGCTCTATATTGTCTTGCAGAGCCTCAGTTCTGCATAGTGTGTGTAGTGGAAAGCTGGAGACCATTTGCTGTCACAGCTCTGAGAATCAAACCATTGAAAAAGCTTTAAAAAATCACTTTTGATCCAATTATTTTGGTCCAAATTTAGTACATCAACTGTAGGAAACCCTCCTGTGCTTAGATCATTGAGTGTTGATTGTTTTTCTGTGCATTTTGAATGTTAATTTAGAACATTCAGCCTGTGTACTGAGAGACACTGTTGAAGTGTGCTTCGGAGAAGGGGTGTATCTGTGGTGGAGTGAGATTCACATGAGAAAGGCAGTCTTTCTAATTGTTTTGTATTAGTGTGTGTTAGTATTTGTGCGTTTATGTACACACAGTAATAATTTTTATGTTGACTGCGTGCATGCACAAGAAACATACTGTGGCAGCTTGCTCCAGAAGCAGGTTGTGGAGGCATGGCACTGTTATGGCCAATGCCCCCACTGCCTTTTGAGGCTTGGCTCCTGTTCCCCAATGGGGTAGCACGCTGCTGCTGACACTAGTTCAGCCAGCATGCCACAACCATGAAACATTTCAGCCGCTGCAATCAGGGGCTGCCTTGTCATTGCAGTTTCAGGAATTCGCTGCAATGAGGGAGCGACCCGTCATTGCTGGGCGAAACGTTGCTACTGTAATATTGTTTATGAACATTGCAGCAGCTTGCCACCATGTTCACAAACAATATTTATCTGGCCCCAGTGCAGAGGAGGTGCCCAGTCCCCCTCAGCAGCATGTGCCCCCCACAACAGCATGTTTTTGCCAATGGGGGCCCCAATCCCCGTTGGCTTCAGTCACCAGTGCTAGTTCAGTTGACGATGGGGGAGCCCTCTCCCCATTGACATTATGTCCCCCCTCCCAGTTTGAGTTGCAGACGGGGGAGCCCACTCTCCATCGGCATAAGTCCTTCCCCAGAAAGAATAGCGGGACAGTTGTGCCGAGGGGTGCCCAATCCCCTCGGCTCTTGCACCCCCCCACTTTTGCACTGATGGGGGTGCCCAATACCCCATCGGCTACAGTTGGCTCCCCAACAAACAGTTGGTTGGCACACTTGGAGCCCACCCCAGAGTGCCAAATGCCCCCGTAAAAAAAAAAAGTCCCGCAATGTCTTTTTTTTCTTTACCACTAAAAAAAGAAAACAGTCCCTTGCAGTCTTCCTGCCCCTCCCACAACCTGCGCCCACCCACTGCATACCCCACCTCCCCCCACCCCTCTCACCCCATACGTACCTGCGGAGTCCGGTGCAACGATCTTCGGTGGACTGGGAATACGTCTGCACTCTTCAAAGCCAACCGCGAACTGAGGAAATGCCTGTAAGCTGTATAATGGCAAAAATAGGTTTTTTTTCAACTTTGGTGCATATCTCAGGCATTTTTTTGAATTTTGGCAATCTATTTTCAACATGGAGTTTTTGGGACCCCTCCTCATGAATTCTGCCACTGTCATAGCGTTATTCAGCCCCGAAAGGTGATTTTGCAGTTACTGCATGGAATCACCTTTCAGGACCAATTAACAAAATGACAGTGCCAGTATTCATGAGGTGGGCTCTCAAAAAGCCTATGTTGCAAATTTGGTGGAAAAAATCCAAAAAAATGACTGTTTTACAAGTGTGCATTGCACAGTTGCTACACACACTCATAACTTTGCAAATTTGTAATATTGTCACCCACATTTTCAACATTGACATTTTTTCATACCTCCTTGTGAACAGTATGGCTGTCATTTTCACATCCTGGCTGAAATGTGTTTTCGCACTTCTGGCGCAGAATAGCGAGGGTCGCTGAGGGAAATCAGTGTTTGGGACAGATTAAGAAAATGACAGTGATACTGTTCATGAGCAGAGGTCCTAAAATGCCTATGTTGAAAATTTGGTGACGATACTCCATAAAATGACTGTGTTACGAGCGTGCATTGTGCAGTTTGCATGCACACTCGTAACTTTACGAATTTATAATATTTTCACTCTAGATTTTCAACATTGGCATTTTCCCACACCTACTTATGAACAGTACAGCTGTCATTTTTCCCATCCTGGCCAAAATGTCTTTTCGCACTTCTGGTGCAGAATAGTACGGTCACTGTGGGAAATCAGTGTTTGGGACAGATTAAGAAAATGACAGTGATACTGTTCATGAGCAGAGGTCCTAAAAAGCATATGTTGAAAATTTGGTGACGATAGCCCATCAAATGACTGTGTTACAAGTGTGCGTTACGCAGTTTCCACACACCCTTGTAACTTTGCAGATTTGTAATATTGTCACACCATATTTTCAGCACTGGCATTATTTCACACCTCGTTATGAACAGTACAGCTGTCATTTTGCACATCCTGACTGAAATGTGTTTTGCGCTTCCAGCGCAGCACAGCACGGTCACTGTGGGAAATCAGTGTTCGGGACAGATTAAGAAAATGACAGTGACAATGTTCGTGAGCAGAGGTCCTAAAATCCCTATGTTGAATATGTGGTGATGAAACTCCATAAAATGACTGTGTTACAAGCGTGCGTCGAACTGCTTCCATGCACCCTTGTAACTTAGCAAATTTGTAATATTTTCATGCCACATTTTCAACACTGTCATTTTTTCACACCTCCTTATGAACAGTACAGCTGTCATTTTTCACAACCTGGCCATACTATGTTTTTGCACTCCTGCCGCAGAATAGCACAGTCGCTGTGGGAAATCAGTGTTTGGGACATATTAAGATAGCATGAGTGAGAGGGGGGAATGACCGCGCTCAAGTGAGCTCTGCTGGGACTGCTGCAGATTTCTTTGTGGGCAGAAAAAGGCCCCAATGCAGGTGCCCAGTACAAAAGGGCAGCCTGCAGCAGTGGGAGAAGCAGAATGAGAGAGTGAGTGAAGGAGAGGGAGTGAGCGGACTCAACGGAGCTCTGTCTGGACTGCTGCAGATTTCTTTGTGGGCAGAAAAAGGCACCAATGCAGGCAGGAGCCCAGTACAAAAGGGCAGCCTGCAGCGCTGGAAGAAATGGAATGAGCAACTGAGAGAGGGGGAGTGAGCGAGCTCAATGGAGCTCTGTTGGGACTGCAGCAGATTTCTTTCTGGACAGAAAAAGGCACCAACGGAGGCAGGAGCCCAGTACAAAAGGGCAGCCTGCAGCGCCAGGAGAAACGGAATGAGCGAGTGAGAAGGGAGGAGTGAGCGACCTCAACAGAGCTATGTCGGGACAGCTGTGAACTTCTTTGTGGGCAGAAAAAGGCACCAATGGAGGCAGGAGCCCAGTACAAAAGGGCAGTCTGCAGCGCCAGGAGAAACGGAATGAGCGAGTGAGAAGGGGGGAGTCAACGACCTCAATGGAGCTCTGTCGGGACAACTGTGAACTTCTTTGTGGGCAGAAAAAGGCACCAACACAGGCAGGAGCCCAGTACAAAAGGGCAGCCTGCAGCGCGGGGAGACGAAGAATGAGCAAGTGAGACGGGGGAGTGAGTGAACTCAAGAGAGCTGTGTCCGTACCGCTGCGGATTTCTTTGTGGGTAGAAAAAGGTATCAATGCAAGCAGGAGCCCAGTACAAAAGGGCAGCCTGCAGCGTCGGAAGAAAGAGAATGGGCGAGTGAGAGAGGGGAAGTGAGCGAGCTCAATGGAGCTGTGTCAGAACTTTAGAGTAGCTCACCCTCCCGCCCAGGGTCCTCATTGGTCCTATATTACAGCAAGGTCTGTGGAGTGGAGACAAAGCAATGAGTAGATACACCCACACCTCCTTATGAAAAGTACAACTGTCATTTTTCACATCCTGGCCGAAATGCTTTTTCACACTTCCAGCGCAGAATAGTGCGGCCGTTGTGGGAAATCAGTGTTTGGGACACATTAAGAAAACTACAGTGACACTGTTCATGAGCAGAGGTCCTAAAATGCCTATGTTGAAAATTTTATGATGAAAGTCCATAAAATGACTGTGTTATGAGTGTGCATTGTGCAGTTTCCACGCACCCTTGTAACTTTGCAAATCAGTAATATTTTCAGGCCGCAATTTCAACATTGGCATTTTTTCACACCTCCTTATGAACAGTACAGCTGTCATTTTTCACATCCTGGCCAAAATGTGTTTTCACACTTGCAGCGCAGAATAGCGTGGTTGCTGTGGGAAATCAGTGTTCAGGACAGATTAAGTAAATGACAGTGACACTGTTCATGACCAGCAGTCCTAAAATCCCTATGTTGAAAATTTGGTGACGAAAGTCCATAAAATGACTGTGTTACAAGCGTGCATTGAACTGGTTCCATGCACCCTTGTAACTTTGCAAATCTGTAATATTTTCACGTCACATTTTCAACACTGGCATTTGTTCACACCTCCTTATGAACAGTACAGCTGCCATTTTTCATATCCTGGCCTAAATATGTTTTTGCACTCCTGCCTCAGAATAGCACAGTCGCTGTGGGAAATCAGTGTTTGGTACACATTAAGATTGAGTGACTGAGAGAGGGAGAGTGAGTGAGTGAGCTCAACTGAGCTCTATCATGACTGCTGCGTATTTCTTTGCGGGCGGAAAAAGGCAGCAACACAGGTAGGATCCCAGTACAAAAGGGCAGCCTGCAGCACCGGCAGAAACGGAATGAGCAAGTGAGAGAGGGGGAGTGAGTGAGCTCAACGGAGCTCTGTCAGGACTGCTGCAGATTTCTTTGTGGGTAGACAAAGACGCCAACAGAGGCAGAAGCCCAGTACAAAAGGGCAGCCTGCAGTGCCAGGAGAAACAGAATGAGCACGTGAGAGTGGGAGACTGAGCAACCTCAATGGAGCTCTGTCGGGACAGCTGTGAATTTATTTGTGGGCAGACAAAGTTGCCAATGCAGACAGGAGCCCAGTACAAGAGCCAACAGAAACAGAACGAGCGACTGACAGAGTGGGAGTGAGCGAGCTCAACGGAGCAAAGCAATCAACATTCGGCATTGACAAATGCTTGTTGATAATTATTTTCTGTTTGTTGTGGTGCAGTGCATATTTTCATTCTGTTTAAAGGATTTGGTTATTAAGTGTACTGCACTGTTAAATTTTCTACACATTACCTATAGTGTGTGAGTGTGTGTATGTACCATCAAGTCAGAGACGTTTTATTGTGCCACACAGTAATCACCGCACTCTTAATCGGTAATCCATCTGCTATATTTTTTACAGCTTCCTTCTATCTAGATAGTGAACTACTACTGCAGCACACCCCTCCCCCCCAAACCAGCAGAAGGTATCATTTATTTTTCCAGTTTTGGATTAGTGTGACCACTGGTTAAGGTGTTTTTGTGCTTGTGCAGCTACATCTCTTTATAGTGTGCAATCTGCGTCTGTGCATTTGCATCTGTTTAGTGCCAAATCTGTATCTGTAAGCCACAGTTGTGTTTTGGCTTCCCATCCAGCCAAAATTTCAGAAACCTCAATTTGTTGTGAATTTTCTGTGTAATCCCAAAAAGTACCTGCAAAGAGGCGTGCATGCAAAGATGTTTCTGGCCATGGCACTGCTGTCAGTGGCAAGAGTGGCTGTGGGCATGGTAGTATGCAGCAGAAGTGCATAGTTGATGGCAGTAAAGAGATTTCTCCAACTATGTTTTTCACAGTGCAATCGGTAGCTTCAGTCATGGTAGGAGATGCTGTTGTCCCCACTGGTGGTAGTGAAGTTGCTGATGGCATGAGTATTGCCCCAGGTTCAACCCATGAAAACAAGTTAACCAGTTTCTCAGATATTGTGGATTCTATAACCACAAGGAAAGGAGGGGGGTCATGATAGAAACTATAAAGTACCGAAAAGGAATCAACAACGTACAAGAGGGTAGCATCTTTCAGAAAAAGAGATGTACACGAACAAGGGGGCAAAATTTGAAGATGGGGGGCAGATCTGGGGCAACATCAAGAACTATTTTTTTATGGAGACGGTGTTGGGTGCAAGGACAGACAAAAATTTATGATCGATGTTATGGTGTGACAGCAGCAGTTGAAGCATGCCCATTATTTGGAGCTGGTGCACCTCCATGCACTCCAACCACTGTTCCACATTGTCAATCCAGTGGTTCACATGGTCCAACTCACTACACATCAGCCCCAAATCAGCATGTGTGGCAGGTATTAATGCAGGGTTGCCACCATCACCTGCAGGTTGTAGAGCAGCCGCTTGCTCCATGGCCCACCCCCGCTTGACACCACGTGCAGGTGGAGGCCATGCTGCCCCCTGTTGTCCAGCAGGGCCAGCAGGCACATTCCTGCCCTGTTCGGCAATCTTGGCCTGCCAATCTGTTTGGCGGTGGTTGTATAGGTGGGTGCGCTGACCACCTGTGGCCAGATGACTTCCCTTGGGGCCACGGTGCACCACCTCACCACACAGATTGCACTTCACTACACTGGTGTTTGCAGACAGGGTAGTGAAGAACCCCACACTAATGAGCTGCGGGAGGACCGGGCACAGGCAGGGTGGCCCCAGATGTTGTTGCTAGCTGCTGCTTGTGCTCAGTTGGGGTTGGGGGTGGGAAAACCTGCTGCTGCTGCTGCTCCTGCTGCAGCTGCGACTGCTGTGGCTCCTCCCTCACTTCCTGCTGAGTCACTGGTGCAGGGGCCATGGCAGGTGGTGGCACTGATGGGGGGGTGCTGGTAGTTGCCACCGGAGGTGGTGCTTCCATGGCAGCACTACCTCCTGCTTCAGGAAGGGGACCTCTAGTCCGGAAGGTGCTCCGGTTCTGACTCGGGGTTTATATTCTTTGCCATCTCTCTGTCTCCTCTCAAAGCAGGGTTTATATTTTTTGCTGTCTCTCTGTCTCCTCTCAAACACAGCTCTTTCTCCCACACTAGGTAAGGCGAAAGTGAAAGTCTTTTACTCTCTTGCATGATTAACTTCCTGCCTGAAGCATGTGACCTGCAGACTGTGAGCCATGAGATCTGTGGGCTGTTACAATGCTCACTCACTCTGCCTTTAAAAGAAAATAAAGAGAAAAACGCAAAGTCATCATAACGCAAAGTCATTATGACGCAAAGTGGGCACTTTGCATAGCCATATGTCGAGGCGGAGTGGGCCACTTCACCTCTGCTACACTAACGAAGTTAAACATCGCTGCATCTCTAATTAACACTTTGACTAGTGCAGTCTCCATGGTGTGCCAAGGCTCAAAGGTCTCATAACATTCCAAGTGATCATGCAACTGTGCCACTGCGACCTTCTCCATTACCTTCCTTAAAAATGGGAGGTTTGAGTTAGACCTGTAATTGTCAGATTCTCAGGGTCCAAAAATGGTTTCTTCAGCAGGAGCTTCACCACAGCCCTTTTCAGTTCAGTCAGGAAAACACCCTCCCAAACTGAACACCTGATAATCTCAGTGATAACTGGAATCAGGGTCAGCCTGCAACCTGAGAGAAAGCTGGTAAGCCCAGGGTCCAACATACAGTGCATAGGGTACAGCCCTAGGACAACTCAGGAGACCTCCTCTGTCTGGACTGGTCCAAACTCTGCCCATGGTGACTGAGTGCGCTAAGTCATTCACCTCATGAATATTGCTGTCCCACAACAGACTGCCTGAGGAGACACCAACTCTGATGGTGAACGCCATTAATGTTCTAGTGCCCCAGGGTCGTGTGCAGCCCCAGAAGTTATGAAGATGCCAATGAGAGGACCAGTGCCCTGATGAAGGGCCTCCCAGAATGGGACACTTGAGTTTATAAAAGATATTCCTTCCTGTAGGAGGTGAAGTACCTGAAACCCTCCTGTCTGGGACTAATCACTTTTGTCCTTGTAATATTATGCTCATGAGTGCTTATGTTCATTAAATGGATTGTGTTGGACTTTTGCAACTGATTTGGATATTCATACCATTTTATTTGTTTACCGGGATGACACCCTGAGACAAAGGCCACTTTTCAGGTGCAGCCCAGGGACACAGTACGATTCAGCCACAGTTGGTAACATAATTTGCAGCTACAAATGTATGCAATACAATAAATTACATCTTGCAATATGCAGCAAATACTTTAAGTTGAGAGCACTCAACAAAGCAGGCCAAAAACATTTTCAACATGACTTGGTAAGCAAAAAAAAGTCTCCATTTCCTAGTTACCAAGTGTTTACCTGCTAACCAGTTGATTGGCAGCATTCAGTGGCTCCAAAGATGTTCCTGCACCCAGGAAGTCACCACAGGCCCTGGAGGTCAAGTCAGTGATTTTTATTATTTCATGGGCTCCCTCCCAATGGAACACATCAGGTAGGATACCCCTAGGCTGGGTAAGGGCTTACACATAGACAAGAGAAACTAGAGTTCCTTTATTGCCCGATACTGATTTTAGGAGATATTTTTAATTTTATAATTTGTGTGCCCAAGATAACCCAGCAGAGGTACAAAATCCCATTTCCAGTGGGGTCCTGCTGCTACCCATTTCCACAGCTGGATTTAACAGGAGCAACTGGAGGTTAAGTGACTTGCCCAAGGCCATACAGGTCATACAGTGAGTATCCAGCTCTGCTGAAGTTTGAATCTGTAACCTTCCAGTTTTCAAGCCAGTGTTCTAACCACCAGACAACACTGCCTCCTGTGTGTGCATTCCTTCATTACAACCGATATACTTTAGTGTAACCTTTGCCCCATTACTTTTGTACTGATGTTGTCTTATCTTTTTCCCACAGAGAGATAGCTAGCTATTGACTTTACTATACATTCAATAAAGCACCATGTCTTGGGCTGAAATTGAAATCTTGGTTGTCTGAAAACCATTACCTCTTTCAAAAGAAGATAATAAGAAACTCTGTAGCTTTGAGGTTTTTAAGATTGATTTTTTTATATAAAATTGTATACCTATTAAAGGGTATACAAACTTGCTGAATGTAATTTATATAGATGCATTAAATGTAAGGTAACAAAAAGCTCTATGTTGCTGCAAGGCCTTTGGGAAGTGATTTATGATGTTTTTCTTAGATCTTGACATTCAGTCCATGACTGATTATCACAGCAGGTGGCCTGTAATTTTTCTAATTTTGTGACCGTTATGGTAGGCACAATTCCAAAATATCAAAGTAATACATTTTATTTTTCTTGTAAACTTCACTTCTCAGTTTCCACTGCACTGAAATAAAGCAATTTTCAAAAGCAAAAACCCAAATGTTTCAATTCACTGTTCTTTATTAACCTGTTACTGCCCAGTTATGACACTGTGTGTGTGTGTGGCCATGAATCTGAAGAATTTAATCTTCAGCCAGTAAAGATTAGAGTTGTGTAAGATTTAATCGAGGATTTGATCTGAACATCTGACCTGATAATTTCATGTGGTGATTGGCAACTGATCTTATTGGCAGAGTGTGTAGATTATCTGTGAACTTGCATACATATATAGTACACAGTAGATCACAACTAGAGGCATTGTGAATTTAAACTTCAACTTAAAATTCACCTTCATGGAGCTTAGCAAAATTTCCACAAACCTCAGGAACTTCAACTTCACCAAAATTTACAGCATTTTCAACACAAAGTGGCCTTTTTTTCAGCAAAGTGACCAGTTTGCGAGTGAATTTTGGTCAATTTGCCAAAAAAATGGCAACTTTGGCAGGCAAAACTTCATGAATTTGGTGAATTCGCACTTCATGAAGTTTGGCCACTTCACACACTTCTAATCACAACATAGTGGGCCCAACTGTCAAAGCTCCCGGCATGCACAAGGGGCATGCACCCCAAAAAATGGCTCAAAGTGCTGCTTGCACCAAAAGATGCACCGTGAGTTATTCACAAAGGCAGCCTGCATCAACGGCAAGCTCTGTGCACCAAAGGGTGCCTGCACCATCCATGCATCTCAAAATGGACTGCAGCATGGTGCTAGGGGAATTTGACAGATGCAAGCTGCCGCATCCCCTAAATCGGGATTCTCATAACCCTCCCAGAGAGTGATATTCTAAGTACCCTTAGACCAGCCAGTGCTGGTCTGATGGTATGCTCAATATGGTATGCCTCCTGACAGCAACACCAATACAGCGACATACCAACCTGTCAACCAAATCGACAGGTTGCTATGTTGGTGCGCCTGACACATAGGCACACTGTCTCCTGGACCTGCACCCCCTCCTTGAATCAACCCCTGACCAGAGTTGATAATCCTAAGTACAGGAGGTGTGGGGAGCAGAGCCCCCCACATGGCGGCTTTGGGGGCAAAGCCCCTCGATGAAAAAATAGGACCAGGAGACACATGGGATTTATGTCGACCACAACTTGCGGTTGACATAAATCTTGTTGATGTGATGCCAGTTGACAAAAGTGTTATCGAACCAGCATTGCAGAGCCTTAGAATATCACCCTTAGGAGGGTTTGATCATGTCCACCACTATTGGAGCCCTCCCTCTCATGTGCTGCACCCCCTCTGCCCCAATGTTCCTGTATATTTAAATGTTTCAAATAAATCATTCCATGGTGATCTAGCTGCCCCCCGATCCTCAATGTACCAGTATATTAAAATGTGTAAATAAATCTTTTCCTGGTGATCTAGTGGTCCCCCCTCCCAGCCCGATATGCCCATATATTAAAATGTTCAACAAAATATTTTCCTGATGGTCTACTGGATCCCACCCAAGCAGGTAGTGCCCAGTACCCTGCTCTCCCCCAGCCAATCCCTGAACCAGTGACTGGCGTAGCTCTCCTCTCACCACCACGGCTGGCCACTGACTGAACTGTCATTAAGCGCGTACTGTATACAGTACACATTCATTGATTGACAGCTCACTCTGAGCTGTCAATCAGTGAGCAGGTACTATATATAGTATGTGCTCAGTGACAGCTCAGTTGGCGGCTGGCCATGGTGGTGAGAGGAGGGTTGTGCCAGTTGCCAGCTCGGGGTTTGGGCTGTGTGTGTGTGTGTGTGTGGTGGGCACTACCTGCTGGGGTGGGAGTCCACTAGACCACCAGGAAAAGATTTTGTTGAACATTTTAATATACAGACATATTGGGGCTGGAGGGGACTGCTACACCACCAGGAAAAAATTATTTAAAAATTTTATTTTATAGGCATATCAGGGGGTCTACTAGACCACCAGGAAAAAAATTATTTACACATTTTAATATAAGGGCATATTGGGGGGAGGCCCGCTAGACCACCAGGAAAAGATTTATTTAAACATTTTAATATGCGGGCATATCGGGAAGGGGTGCTAGACCAACAGGGACTAGAGTTGTGCACAGCCACCCCGCAGTTTGCAGCAAACGCTCTGCATGTGCAGTCTGTTTGGTACACGGCCACGGTTGCCACAAGCCATGGGACTTAGCCACCAAGACCATGTCCAATACAGAATTGGGTGCAGGGTCCCTGGCACACCAGGCTTTGATGCAAGCTGCCTTTTGCTGCAGTTTGCATCAATCTAAGGGCCTTTTGATAATGGAGCCCAGTATGTTTAAGTGCAGTGTCCAATGTCATGAAATAGATCACAGTTTTGGTTAGAGTTAAACAAGTCACAGGATTAGGTACAGTAACAACAAAAAGGAAAGCTACTGCATCAAAAATGTAAAGCAGTTAATAATAGCAGAGTATAGAGCATATGTACAAGTATGAATCTCAAGCATTATAGGAGCTGCAAAATGTTCCATCCCTGACCCATGCCCAGAAGGAAATTATCTGTGACAACTGATGATGGTATCATACTTAGCGCCAAACTACTGGGCCTTAAAGACCCCTGGACAACACTGTGAAAGCATTGCAAAATTTAGGCATAATTCAGTTTATAGTTCATGAATTTTCTGTTTTTTTTCTGAGTTTTAATTACTGAGGACAGATGCCTGAAAATAAGGTCACTGTCCCCTAGACTTAATTTGCAAAAGATGCTAGTCTGCAGGTGATGTCCTAATCCCCTGTTTATGACATCATAATTATCTCCACAGCAACAGATTATGGTGGAAGACTAGGTTTGCTGGCAAAGGCACCTAGCGTCACCTGAGCTCTTTTCTTCTAGGTTTGCTTGTAAGAACAGAGCAAGGAACAATATTATCAGAGCAAGGAAAAAGATTAAGGCTTCTTTTTGCTAGGCAGATTTACTGTGTGTTTTTTGTGCTTACAAGGTTTGATACCATTTTTTTGCTTACATTTTACTTCTGTAATCTTCTGTGATTCAAATTGCTGTTGCAGGGTATATTTTCTGCTGCATTATTACAGGGTGTGCCTACAGCTGTGTTACTGTTTTGTGCTTACAGATTACTGCTGTACTCTTCTCTGATTCAAATAGTTTTTTGCAAGGTATACCTTCTGTTACTGTTTTATTTTTCTCTGTAGCAAAGTGTTTTTTGCAGGGTATATCTTCTGTGAAAGGTGGTGCTTACAGAGTTTACAGTTTTATCTATCATTAGCAAAGCTTTCAGGGCTACTGCATTTGTTGTTGGTTGATTGCTTCTGCTCTTACCTCCTTGTTTCTTTCATCTGTGGTTCTTCTTTCTCAACAAGGAAAGAGCCCAGCCACCCACCCCCATCCCTTTTATAGAGTAGCACAGTCGTGACATTTCCTGTAGCAAAGCAGGATGGGCGGATCAGAGGGGTAGCCACACAGTGACCTCACTTACAGGGGCACAAGTAATTTTACTTGTTATAAAAAGTTATACAAAACCAAAAAATAAAAAAATCTAACTTTTGCTTTCATTCTCCTCCTTCTAATTACTTGGACCAGGTTATAAACCGGCAACTCAACTGGAATGGATATTATTAACTGCAGGCACTGCGGGACACTTTTCAAAAGGGCAGTTATACAGGATTTAGGATGCTGTCCTACATGATGGACCATTGGAGATCTAAGGGCTCAGCTCCAGGCAGCATGGGCAAAGATTGTGCGCCTCAAATCGTATATTCAGCAGGAAATATATTATAAGAACTGCCTGCCACTTCCCCAACATCCAACTGAAGCACCTCAACCGCAGAGGGTAGTTGGTCCGGGAGGTTGGCAGATTGTTAGGAGGAGCAAATCTGGTGCCCCATCACTCGGTGCTCTCCAAAATATTACATCCACAAACCATATAAAAACTACAAACAGGTATCTGCCTCTAGCTCCAAAATCAAACAAAGGGGTAGAGGACACTACAGAGCAAGACACTGCTGCACAGGAGCTACCGCTACAAAACTCGCCCAAAACAGGGACCAAAACAAAAAAAAGGAAATCCAAAACACTTCTGATCATAGGAGACTCCATGATTCGGGGAGTTGATACCTACCTCCAGTCAGGGATAATGGTCAGATGTCTCCCAGGTACATCAGCGTGGAAAGACACTGGCCACATTGCTAAAATCGTGCAGGAAGCAGGAGAAAACATTGATGTCCTGGTACACATAGGGACTAACAATCTCACCAGCAGATGGACGGAAGGTCAGAGAAGGGGAGATAGCGGAGCTAAACATGTGACTCAAGGGCTGGTGCCAGGAAAAAGGACACAAATTTGTAGGTAACTGGCAACAGTTTTGGGAGCAAAAGTACTTTAAATTTGATGGACTGCATCTGACTAAGGAGGAGTCAGTGCATTGGGGCAGAAGTTTGACGTCTTTGCAGAATACTTAAACTAGCCAATGGCGAGGGGTGTGCAGCACCCGATACACCGAACGGGAAGAATACCCTTCCCCCTCAGCTAGTGATCAAACAGGAGTTCAGCAAGTTTGTAGTTCATTTGCATCACTAGGCAAGAAAAAAGGTCTAGCTCCCCATACGATGCTCAGGGGAAATGCTGGGCCTCGCCCAACAACTAACACACTGAAATATGGCCAATGGAAAATCATGTACACAAATGCCCGCAGTCTGGGAAACAAAATCCCAGACCTGCAGGCAACAGTGACAGAGGCTAAACTGGACATAGTAGCCATTATCGAGACATGATTCACCAGTAACCACACTTGGGAGACTTCAGTACCCGGCTATGTACTGTTCAGAAGAGACTGAGGTGTAAAAAGGGAGGGGAGTAGCCCTTTATGTCAAAGAAAATATCAAAGCTACAGAAATTCAGAATACACATAAGGAGCTAGAGGAACTGTGGGTCACCCTGGAAACAGGAAATGGGACAGCCATATGAACAGGGGCTGTCTACAGGCCTCCAGACCAGGGGGAAGACATAGACACATTACTGTTAGAAGATATACAAAACATGACAGCTAAAGGGGGGGCTCTGATAATGGGAGACTTCAACATGCCAGATATAGACTGGTCAATACCAGCAAGAACAACTGCCAGAACTAGACACATAATGGATTCCCTGCAAGGGAAGGGCCTCAGACAACTGGTACAACAACCCACAAGAGACAGGGCTATCTTGGATCTAGTACTGACTAATGGGGAAAGGATAACAGATCTCCAAGTAGAAGGTCATCTGGGGGCCAGTGACCATCACATGGTATGGTTCAATTTGGCCACTAGAATTAATCATCCCATTCCAAGGCAAAAATATGGGACTTCAGAGGAGCTGACTTTGATAAGATGGCCACCAGAGTTAAGCTAGCCCTGGCAAGAAGAAATACAGGTGAAGGGGTACAAGCAAAGTGGGCAAGCGTTAAGGATGCAATACTTGAAGCAACACCCCATTGTGTTAGAGAGAAAAGCAAGAGCAAAAGAAGGAGGAAACCATTTTGGTTCTCAAAAACAGTAGTAGAAAAGATCAGAGCCAAAAGTTTGGCCTTCAGGAAATATAAGGCAATGCAGGGGGACGAAGATAGGGAGGCATACCAAACTTCCCTAGGGGAAGCAGGAAAGGCAGTAAGGCAGGCAAAGGCCCAACCAAGAAAACACTGGCATGAACAGTAAATACTTTATATAGATACATTAGTGAAAGGAGAAAGTCCAGAAGGGGTATTGTTAAGATCACAGGGGATTGGGGGAGTGTGTGGAGGAGGACCAAGGAAAAGCATCTATCCTAAATAGATACTTCTGCTTAGTATTTACTGAGGAGAAGGAAGGGCGGGGCCCACAGCTCAGCACCATGAACATGGGGGGGGGGAGGTGTGCACAAGTCCCTTCACAAAAGAAAGGGTCCTACAAGAGCTTGCTAAGCTCAGGGTGGACAAGGCAATGGGACCGGATGGCATACATCCCAGGGTACTAAAGGAACTAAGGGTGGAACTAGCAGAGCCATTATAAGAACTGTTTAGTGAGTCTCTGAACTCAGGAGAGGTCCCAGAAGACTGGAGAAGGGCTCATGTGATCCTGCTCCACAACAGCGACAGCAGGGAGGAGGCAGGGAACTACAGACCAGTCATTCTTACCTCAGTAGTGGGCAAGATTATGGAGGCACTCCTTAAGGAAAAGATAGTGCAACATCTGGAATCCATAGGAGCACAGGAGTCAAGACAGCATGGGTTTACAACAGAAAGGTCCTGTCAAACTAACCTTATAGATTTCTTTGGATACCCAGAGTGGTGGACCAAGGGTGTGCAGTTGATGTCGCCTACCTTGACTTCAGCAAAGCTTTCAATACTGTTCCACACAAAAGATTGATTAATAAGTTGGGTAGACTCAGGGTGGGTCAGAAGTTTGTCAACTGGGTGGCAAACTGGTTGGCAGGCAGAATACAGAGAGTGGTGGTAAACGGTATACAGTCAGAAGAGATGCAAGTCACAAGTGGGGAACCTCAAGGATCAGTCCTGGGGCCAGTCCTCTTCAATATCTTCATCAGTCATATTGCAGATGGACTGGGGGTTAAGGTTTGTC
Organism: Neoceratodus forsteri; assembly: GCA_016271365.2. Lineage (NCBI taxonomy): Eukaryota > Metazoa > Chordata > Ceratodontiformes > Ceratodontidae > Neoceratodus > Neoceratodus forsteri. The sequence goes on along the minus strand of CM057455.1, from coordinate 823,260,658 downwards.
TGTTTGCAGATGACACCAAGATCTGCAGCAGAGTAGATAGTCCAGATGGGGTGGGCAGAATGAGAAGAGATCTGGATAAACTGGCAAAATGGTCGGAAGAGTGGCAACTGGGGATTAACGCAAAGAAGTGCAAGATCATGCACATAGGGAAGAGAAACCCTGAAGCCACCTATAGGTTGGGAAGGGAGTTGCTAACAATCACAAGGGAAGAAAGAGATTTGGGCATCATCATCACAGATGATCTGAAATCATCCAAGCAGACCACTAAAGCAGTAGGTAAGGCTAGGGGATGTCGGGGTGTATTAGTAGGGGTATCACAAGTCATAAGAGGGAGGTAATAATCCCTCTTTACAAGACACTGGTTAGGCCCCATCTGTAGTACTGCATGCAGTACTGGTGGCTGCACTTGCACAAGGACATTAACAAAATGGAGGCAGTCCAGAGAAGGGCAACCAAAATGGTGCAGGGACTGCATCAGAAAACATATGAGGACGGATTAATGGAGCTCCATATGTATACCATAGAGCAAAAGAGGGAGAGAGATGATATGATCGAAACATTCAAATATCTTAAGGGCATTAACAAGGGAAAGAGTCTAACATGTTTCAATATAAGAAAAATAGCAGGACAACAGGACACAGTATGAGATTAGAGGGAAGCCAACTAAGGGGTAATGTGAAGAAGTTCTTTTTCACAGAAAGGGTGGTAGATACATGGAATGGCCTACCTCAGGAAGTGGTGGATATGAATACAGTGCAGGGCTTCAAACAGGCATGAGATAAGCATAAGGGAGCAATACAGATGAGTATGAATAAATAGGCCATTGACAGAGTAAAGGCCTATGGCACATTCATAAGGTAGAAAAAATGGGCAGACTGGATGGGCCTTGCGGTCTTTATCTGCCATCAGCTTCTATGACTCTATGTTTCTATGGTGTCATGAACAGAAGTGTGATGTCAGGTTAGACAAGCAACCAAAGCAGATACGGCAGCGGTCCAATTTTCTTGAAAATGTCTATAGTAATGAAGAAATAAGGGTGACAATGGTACAGGGCTCTGAGGCCATGTGCCATTACTATGCTTGTTTTACATGGTTTCTGTTTACCTGTCTTATTGTAAAATTGCAAGCAATTGATCTAGTCTGTTTATTATGTACTTGTTTGACCATTTTGTACTTCTTTGACTGCATTCCACTTTAATTTGCTGTTTGTGTTTGTTACGTTACCATGTAATCTCTGTCACTGATGTGGAACCTTTGTAAAAGAGCACTTGAGCTCAAAGTTATTGTCTAAAATTTCAATAAATAAATAATTATAGGAAAACATGAAATATAAGATGTACTGTCTCTTAGTATTACAATTTTTCAGTGTTGTCCTGCCAGCATCGGTAGTTCTTTAAGAGGCAGCTTGTTATGTGTAGATGCATTGGGGCAGTGAAACAGTCTACTGACTTTGTGCTAGGCAGACCATGCATACAGCAAACAGTGAAGAGCTTGAGACAGGAAAAGAAGATTTATTAGCTAGACCTGGAGATGGGTCTGCATCAGACAATTGGTTAGGGATCGTGATCAGGTAGAGGATTCAGGACTACAGTAGCTATCCTTTATCACCATGACACAAACTCTCCATTGGATAGTGATGCTGTAGTGGTACAGTACAAGGGGCAGCAATAGCAGGCAGACTGGTCGTGCACTGGGCCAGCCCCACTGCCTGTCAGGGAGGGAAGGAGAGAAGTGAGCATACTAGACAGACTGTGGTGCTAGAGAAGTCAATTATTAGATTCAGAGATACGGTTCTCTGCAGCCAAGACTGAAAACATGATGGTCTGTTGTCTCACAGGTGCAAGGGTCAAAGCCCAGATGTGATGCCTTGTGCTCATAGGTTGTTGGTAGGGGAAGTGGTTGTCATCTGTACAAGCGTGAACAACACTGGAAAGTATAGGCCAACAATCTCCTAATCAGAATTTAAGGAGATGAGGAGAAATCACAGGAGAAGAACCTCTCAGGTCAGTCTCCTTAGAGATACTGCCCATGTCATATTCAAGGTCAGAAAGTACAAGTCATAAGACAGACTAATGGTACAGTGAAAAGAGTCAAGGTTTTTCCTACTGAGGCTTCCCGTTACTGAGCCATTGGGAGCCTCTTTCACAGTTTTCACAACTATAGGGTAGTCTGTGTCTTGTCTAACAAGGCCTATTAAACTGTTCTTTTGCAACTTGAATTCTCTAAAACAGGAAAAAACTGTTGTCAACAATTTCTTTCACCCATGCAGAGACATGCAGAACCAAGGGATATTGGGTTTGGATTAGACAAAGAGGTAGCCCTTGATGGGCTGCCTATGATTCTCCCAGAGCAAATGCTTTCTGTTTTCATATTAGGATAGCTTCATTTTTATGTTGTCTAGTGCATGCTCAAGCAACATTTTGTGGTAGTAGGAGAATGCAGAGGTGTGTCAGTGTTGGTGAATGCAGGGCATGCTTTAAAAGGTACGTCCCTCATTCTCCAATGAGCCAGCATGCTGCCGCTGACACAAGTTTGCAAAGTGCCAGCAACTTGAAAGAAATGTGCCACTGCAATCCGAGACAAGCTCGTCATGCAGCGGCACAGAAGACACACCTCCCCCACATGCCTTGCCTGATGAAACATTTCAAATAAACATGGTGGCAGCTGCTGCCATCCACCTCACAATACCAAAACAAAGCTAACTTTGGGGGTGCCCAATCCCCCTGTTGTCATGTCTGCCACCCCCCAAACAAACACACACACACACACACGGATTGTGTGGCATACTGAGAGCCCACCCCAATGTGCCTCCATTTTACAGAAAGCCAACCATGTTGGCATGTTCCTGCCCCAACCCCCCTTATGTGGCCCAATATCACCCCCTGAAGTCATGGAGCACACTGGGAGCCCACCCCAGTGTGCCCAACATTTGTTTATTTAACCTGTAAAGAGAAAAGCATCCGCGAGGCAGTGTCCTTTTTGTTTTGTTCCTGAAAAAGAAAACAGTCTGTTGTCAGCGCACCCTCCCCCAACCCGCACCCACCTCTCTGCACCTCTCACACCCCCGCCCCTCACCCCATACTTACCTCTGAAGGATGGCGTTGCGATCTTCAGTTGAGCGGGAACACATCTGCATTCTTCAAAGCTGACTGCGAACTGAAGAAATGCTGGTAAGCTGTATAATGGCATAAATGGGGGGGGGGGTCTACTACTGGGCAAGCCATCTTTATAAATGCAGAAAATGGTTGCCCATAACCCATATACAGTAGCAAGCAGATTATGTAGCCATCTGGTTGCAAGTTGAATCCAACCTACTTTCTATTAATAAGTTGAACCCAACTGGGATTGTTTATTCCCCAGCAAAAGTTTTACCAAAAGTCTTATATTCTTCTCCAATTGGTATTTCCCTTAGAGTTCTCTCTCAGCTAGGTGGACATGTTAAGCTACTCCCTGCCAAGGACTTCTCTCAGCCCTTTTTCTCCAATCCGAATATTAAAATAGGGGGTCAATCCCTCCCTACATCTTGGTTAAACATACCTCAAGACTCTAAAGTCTCAGACTTTTACTCCAACACCAACATACTCACTTCACAAGAGATATTAACTAAATTTAGCCTACAGCAAGGTATATCAACTCAGGCATTCACTAATCAACTTATTTGGGCAGGGGTTACAATCTTCTGTGTTTGGGGAGTTTTTACAACAGATCTCCAGTCCAGCCTGTCGTCCTCATGGAATCTCTGCAATATACTAAATTTTGCTTATTAGTCCACAGCCTCCCTACTCAGTAGGTTCTAAGATATGAGACAACCTCTTACCTGATATAGACCTAAATTGGCCTCAACTTTGGAAGGACCTCTATACTTATATTTTTCAGGACAGGTTCAGACTGACCCAATATAGAATATTAAACAATATGTACTATACCCCAGTCAAGTTAGCAAAAATGGGCCATTTAGATTCCTCACTATGTTCTAGATGTAATAAAGAAGAAGGCTCCTTAATCCACATTTTTTGGTCTTATGGGAAGGTATCTCCCCTGTGGACATAAATTGAACACCAGCTTGACCCACTTCTAGGTCTTCAAGGACTGTTTACCCCATCTATTTGCATTATCGGGGATTTCTTGCAGATTCAAATTAAAGAAAGAAGGTATCATATGGCACTCATCTCTCTGGTGGTCAAGAAATTGGTTCTTCGGCACTGGCTGAATCAGGCAACCATCACATACTCAGAATGGTTACATGAACTATCTTTCACTCTTAGAGCAGAGCAGTTAATTGCCAGTGTCAGACACCGTACTCCCTCTTTTAACAAAAAGTTGGGGAAGCTATATGCGCTATACATGACCTGATTGCTTCTTGATGGCTTAATGAGCACACTGACAACTTACAAAGGTTCAAAAAGTAGATTACACTCTGATTTCTAAACGGGATTTATATGTTTTCATGCACTTGATTTACAATATTGTATACCTCGCTGGGGTGGGGGGTACTGGGGGGAAGAGGAAAGTGTGGGGGAGGCTGGGAGGGGGGAGGGATCGGGGGTGTGTGGAGAAGTTTTGATTCATCCAGATTTTTGTACCATGGATTAATCACTAAGAATGTGTCTCTTTTTGTTGTGATATGTTTTGTAAAAATCAATAACATTTATTTGATTTAAAAAATAAATAAATAAATAAATGGGGGGGGTTCAACTTAGGTATATATCTCAGCCATTGTTTTGAATTTTGGCTCCAAACTTTCAACATGGCGTTCTTGGGACCCCACCTCATGTACACATGCACTGTCATCTTGTTATTCGGTCCCAAAAGGTCATTTTGCAGTCACTGCATGGAATCACCTTTTGGGACTGATTAACAAAATGACAGTGCCACTGTTCTTGATGTGGGGTCCCAAAAAGCCTATGTTGCAAATTTGGTGAAAAATTTCAAAAAGATGACTGTGTTACGAGGGTGCATTGTGCAGTTTCTACGCACGCTCGTAACTTTAATAATTTTTAATATTTTCACTCCAGATTTTCAACATTGCCATTTTTTCACATCTCCTTATAAACAGTACAGCTATCATGCTTTACATCCTGCCTAAAATGTGTTTATGCACATGTGGCACACAATGGCACGGTCGCTGTGGGAAATCAATGTTCGGGACAGAGTAACAAAATCACAGTGACACTGTTCATGAGCAGAGGTCCCAAAATGCCTATGTTGAAAATTTGGTTAAAAAAATTCCCACAATAATTGCGTTACGGGCGTACATTGCACAGCTTCTACACACGCTCGTGACTTCACCAATTTTTCATATTTTCACTCCAGATTTTCAACATTGATATTTTTTTACACCTCCTCATGAAGAGTACAGCTGCCATTTTTCACATCCTGCCTGAAATGTGTTTTCACACCTGTGGTGCTAAATGGTGCAGTCGCTGTGCAAAATCACCTTTCGGCTAACAAACTCATAGTGCCACTGTTCATGAGGTGGGGTCACAAAAAGCCCATGTTGAAAATTTATGATAATATACCAACAAACACCCAGGGAGTTAGGGTTTCCAACCATAACACCCCACCCTGTAGAGACTGACAGGCGTCAGAGGTGTGACTTGGGATTGTCGGCTGTAATGCTGACGCCATTCCACCCTACCCCCACCCTGCAGCCAGTGACAGGCATTGAGGTGTGCCTTGGAGTCTTCTGCCCCAAAGCTCACCCCATTCTTCTGTACTGCACCCATCTTGGCATATTTCCTTATGAAATGAGATGAGGTGAGCATAAGGCCCGAAGACCCCAAAGCACGCCACAACATTTGACGGTGTCTGCAGCGTAGGGTGAGGTGCAATGGCATGAGCATTATGGCCGAAAACCCAAAGGCACACCCCAATGCCTGTTAGTCTCTGCAGGTTGGGGTGGGTTTGGTGTCAGTTCACTACTTCACTGCCATTCCTATTATGCATCTCTCTGACTCCTGCACTACCAATGCCAATGACAGCAAGATAACATTCAGCATTGACAAATGCTTGTTATGACTTATCGTTTAATCAAACTACTTCTTTCCTCTTTTAGAGCTCACATTTTTAATGGTTGACCTTTCTTCTAACTTATCTGTTTTTACAGATTGTTAATGTTATTTGATCAGAGTTCAAAAGTTTATTGTTTTTCTGTCATAGACCTTAACACATTAAGAATACATAATATTTCAAAAAGTATAAATAAATACAGTGAATAACAGCATACTGTACACAATAACATTTGTAATGTCACAATTCCACAATAGCAGTCAAAAACAGAGCTCTCCTAAAAATACAAACAATTGTAACATACAGTACAGTGGTTTATTTGTCATGTTTTAAACATATTATAGAGATGATTTTTAGATAAGGGGCTACCTAGTTAATAATTTTTTGATCAGATATATATATAAATGTAGTAAATGCTTAACCATGTCTATCAAATTTAATAACAACAGCACCAGCATGACATCTGGAGATGGTGTATTATATGTATTTTAAAAATTATGGAGCTATCACTTTATGCATAGTTAGTTTCAGTGAACATATTGTTCATTACTCTAGGGGCTTGGTACAAAAAGGAATTTAGTCCCTGTGACATCCTCATTTTAGAAACATAGAACCATAGACAATGTCGCCAAAAAAAGATAATTGATCCATTCAGTCTGATGATGGTTACCTATCTAACCCAAGGATCGAACAGTTATCCAGGGCTCTAACCCACCCTTTCCTCCTCCCAATCTATGCCTAACTTTTACTATCACCCTGTGTAGCCACAATAATCTTCACTGTGTCCCATCTGTGCTTGAAACCATTTATGGTTTTGGCTTGTACCACCTCTGCTGGCAGAAAGTTCCAAGCTTCCACCACCCTCTCAATAAAGTAGTACTTCCTCAGGTTCCTCTTAAACCTTCCCCCTTTCAGTTTCCATTCATGTTCCTGGGACTTTAACTCTGGGCTTATGCTAAATAACTCCTCACAGTTCATCTTATTTATTCCTTTTAGGAATTTGATGGTCTCTATCATATCAGCCCTCCCCCCTCTGGTCTCAAGCAAGTACATGTTTAGTGCATTTAACAGCTCTTCATAAGAACCGTCCTGCTGGTCCTGTATCACCTTGGTCACCCTTAATTGCACCACCTCTAACCTATCCTTAGTCTCAGCTAGAGGTGAGGACTCCAGAAATGTGTGCAGTTCTCCAGGTGTAAAAAGTGTGCTTCCAGCTTAGCCAGCCTCAAAATAATAAACACAAAGAATATACTTGAATCAGAGAGAAGCCTGAACCAATCTAATGCAGAAAATCACATAAAACTAATTGGTTGCAATAAGCACTCTCGCTCAAATTGTGCTGTGCCATAGTATATTCTTTTACTTGTCTTAGATACAGTGTATTCAAATTATGCAAATGTTTCAGAATACATCCTTCTTCAGTGCTAAGCTGTATCTGTCTCATATAATAGTATATTCAAATCACAATAAAAATTATACATAAAAAAAACACTTTTTACATAAACATCATAATTCTGTTATTTCCAGTACAAATAATATGGACAACAGTCTTAACATTCTGCTCACCAATTTATCCAAATTGTTCTTGCCACTTTACTGCCATTTTTATACAGGTATCTAAAAATACAATAAATATACATTTTAGCCCTTAAATTGGGTTCTATTATTGAATCAATGTGTACTAAATAAAGTACCATCCTGCTCACCTGATTACAATATATACCAGTAGTCATCATGCTAGGTGTCTTTATATTATCTTGATTAGATCTATAAATAAATTTATAAATTGAATTAATAAGTAAGTAGGTATTAACTTATTTTTTGAAGGTTCTTGCATTAATTGTTATGCTCCTTATTGTTGCACATCTATTATTACCAGTAGTAGCCATCCTTTTAAAATGTACAGTTTAACTGTTACTTTTTTCTTCTTGGTTATGTTCTGTAATGCAAAGTAAAATATTCAAACCAAAGCATGTTTCAACAGTGCACAGTATTCCTTTTCTTCTCATATATATTATATTTTCAAACAAATTTAGTGTACCTATATGGAGTTTACCTCTTTTGATTTTCTGCACTTTTTCAGTATATGGTGGATATCTAAATAATGACAAAACTTCCCTTAGTATTTTTGCACTCATTAGGAAACAGACCCCTTGAAAAAAGGATTTCAGGTTACCTACATTTACTTAAGCAGAGTGTGGAGTGCCCTCCTGCTTTCTCTGTCCATATGGAGGTGTTTTGCCCACTCTGCTGTCTGTTTATATGCCTGTTCAAATCAGAAAATCAGGCGCGGAGCAATGCGCATCACCAAATGATGTCAGCGCGTTCTCACAATGTTAGTGCTCACTCCTAGCGCCTGACCTGCTGCATGCAGCACCATGTTAAATACATAGGGCTGGATATTCAAACTGCACCATTCTGTGGTGCAAGCCCTTGCACTGCTCAAAAAAGTTGTGCGGGGTGTGGCCGGGGAGATATTCAAAGGAGTTCGCTGTTGAGCAACTCCTTTGAATCTCCTTACCAACCACTATGGCACAGTGGAACTTATGCCACTGCAAGTGGTCAGAGTGGAGCATTCAGATGCGGTGGCACAAGTTCCATTGTGATGCTCAAATTCTGATATTCAAAGGTGGCATGCAAATGGAGCCATAATTCATACAAGGCGCATGGGGGCCATTTGCATCTAATTATAGCCCCATTTGCATGCCATTAGCATGCAGGTGCGCCGATCCCCGACGACCTGCGCCTGGCACCCTGCCAGGCAGCAGCCATGGGGGACCGACGCCCCCTGCAGCCCAATCGCGGGCATGGAGTAAATCCACCCACGACTGGCCGGATCGCGGGCATAACATCAATGACCCCCCCCCACTGGCCCGATCGCTAGCATAACATCAATGAACCCCCCACTGGCCCGATCACAGGCATAACATCAATGAACCCCCACCACTGACCAGATCGCGGGCGCAACATCTGAAACCCCCACTGGCCCGATCACTGCCAGAACAGAGTTCACCCCAAAGAGCAATATCCTGGTGGTCCAGTGGACCAAAAGCCTGATCACGGGCATAGAGTCAACCCCACCAAAGTCAATTTCCTGGTGGTCCAGTGGCTCCCACCCACCCACCCACAGAGCCCCACCACCTGCTCCCCCATCAGCCAGCTGGTGGCAGCACCCCACCCACCTGCCACCCCGCCGCCCGCCGACTGACTGCTCGGTGGGGCTGCCATCCATGGTTCAGAGCAAGAGCCAATGGGCTTGCAGCCATACCGTACTAGGCAGTGAATGAATTCATTCACATATCTGGACTGCCTTATGCGGTATGGGCTGCATGCCCGTGGCTCTTGCTCTGAACTAATGGGCATGCAGCTACCGAGCAGTCAGTCGGCGGCAGCGGCGGCAGGCAGGTGGGTGCTGCCGCCCGCTGGCTGATGGGGGAACAGATGCTGGGCCCCTGGTGGTGGGGTGATCGACCACTGGACCACCAAGAAAACACTGAGGTTGACTCTATGCCAGCGATCGGCACGTGGTCCACTGGACCGCAGGTGTCTTTGAGGGTGGCTCCGTTCTACCGCCAATCGAGCCAATGGGAGGTTCGTGATGTTCTGTATGCCTGCGATCAGGCCGGTGGGGAGGGTTTCATTGATGTTATGCCCGCCATCGGGCCAGTGGGGGTCATTGATGTTATGCCCGTGATCGGCCAGTCGGGGGTTCATTGATGTTATGCCCGCGATCGGGCCAGTGGGGGATTTCACATTATGCCCGCGATCCGCGCAGGGGGCACAGGAACAGTGAGGGCCACCCACAGTGGCAGCTGCTGTGTTGCACCCCGCAATGCGGCAGCTCACTTGTGGGTGGCCCTCAACTTAATCCTTTTTTTTTGGGCTCAAAGTTGTGCAGGCACAGGTAGGGGGTTGCGCCTGCACAACTCTGCACAGCCCGGCTGAATATCGAGCTGTGCAGTTTATGCATGGTTCCTCCCCCTCCGGTTGAGCATGCCTTCATTAACATTGCACTGTTGCTCATCATGACTTGGAGGGGTGCAACTGCCTCCTGCTGAATATCGCAGAATGGAGCAATTTCGGACTTACGCAGGCGCAACCCTATTGCGCATGGCGCAACCCTTTTGAATATCCCGCCCATAGTGTCCATAACTATTAAAATGTTGTTTTATTAATATGCTTTATATTTTGATCTACCAGCTTTCTGCCACAGTCTGTCTGGCATAGTTAAAATGTTTTGAAAGTACAGTGATCCCTCCATTATCCGCCCAACTTGGGACCACAGTTTTTGGGTGGATAAGGGAGGGTGGTGAATAATGGAGGGTACCTGAAATTGAAAACCAAAATGTAGTCATGTGAAATACAGAACATTGTATCTGGTAGCAGGGTGTTATGGAGGTGATAGTGACACAATGGACACATCTTTTGTATTTCTGCATATAAATTATATACAGTTCTTGAAAAATGTTAAAAACAGTGCATTTAAGTGCTTCTCAGTGCCAAAAAGCACAGCATAGCAGCTTATCATAGCAAAGCAGTATGAGGTTCACAATTACAGCAGCATAGTATAGCAGAGCAGTATGAGATTCAAAACCACAGCAGCATAGTTGTAGTTACAAACTGGAGTTATGCAAGCTTGAAATAGTCTGTGATAGACATTTGCTTAGCTCTCACAGAAGCAAGTTGTCTTATCTTGCAATGTAGGGAAAGGCACTTCTGAATATCTGTCTCATCTGCAAGCTCATAAGACTCAAAAAATTTAAGCACAGTGTTTATTGCTTCCTTTGCCTCCGCTATAGAAGGAGGTTTTATCTCCTGTTCTTGTCCGTCTATGCTGTCTAGGGTGTCATCATTTTCATCTTGTGATTCTGGGGGCTCTCTTCTTGAAAGGACATCGCCAATGGTCCATCGGGCCATGGGTCAGCACCACAGTGTGGAAAAATGGCAAGCAACCTCCTGATGGGTTGCTTTCGGGTTATCTGCTGAAAACTTAATAATCAGGCTCTTCTGAGCCGCAGTAAGAGCTAAACGCGATCGCTTTCCACTTGCCGATTCTGCCATAATTTTGCACCGACTGACTTGTTCATTCACCCCAAGCACACTAAAAATAAAACCCTGATTCCTGGATTTATACCAAACAGTTTGCCACAAAGTTAATAGATGCAGTAATGCACTAATGAGTACCCAGAGTAATTAGGGAATATGGAATGATTCATTTTAAGCCATTACCAGCTGATAGGTTTTTAAACAATCATCAGACAATCAGTTCTAGCGCTGTGCTGTGAGGCTAATTTATTCTATTACTTGTTCATGATTGAGCAGTCTTTCATGCTGTAGAAGATCTGACAGTGGACCAATGTGAACGGCTGTCACCAGCTAATCAAATACAGGCTGTGAACTTTTTGCGCTGTGATGGTGGAAGAAAGAGGGCAATTACTATTAAAATATGGGTGAGCGGGATGATTGATGATTGGCGGATGGTGGACAGTGAGGGAGGCAGATAACAGAATGTGATAACATGGGCATGCATTCGGGACAGGAGGTAAGAATGGCGATAATGGAGGGTGGCGGATAATCAAGGGGCGAATGAGTGATGGAGCACTGTAATCAAATACAGTATATCTACATTTCTTTTTAAAGGGGCATTTTAAAACGGACAGGTCTTTCATTAAAACTTACTATGTTACTTGTCATGTGTATTATAAGTCTTCTCTACATGTTCTCCAGGTGTAGCCTTAACATTGACCTATAAAGAGGTAATATTACTTCTGTAAAGAGGTAATATTAGTTCGTTCTTTCTTTCTTTCTTTCTTTCTTTCTTTCTTTCTTTCTTTCTTTCTTTCTTTCTTTCTTTCTTTCTTTCTTTCCTTCTTTCTTTCCCCCATCTGATACAGTATATCCTGACGTTCTATTTGACCTTGTAATGGCTTTATTGCATTGACTTGAATGTTTGAGGGTGTCACTATTCATGACTCCTAGGTAGTGGTGGGCTAAGTGGGCTCAATTAGCTCCACAAAGTGATTCACGGAGTGAAGGCGAATTCGTGGAGTACTCCACAACATGAAGCAGAGTAATTTGTGTTATGATGGGTAACGCGAAGTCCATTGAAAACAATGACTTCACATTACTCTGCCTTCCCAGGCCACTACTCTACCAATTTTAAAGGTGAAGTGCATTGAAAACAATGTACTTCACCTCATTTCACCTTGTTTTTAAGGTATCAGCATGGCTCAGTTGGTAGCACATCCGCCTCTGGACCAGAAGGTCGTGGGTTCTCGTCCCACACTGGGATTGGGCTTGCACCTAAAAAATCTATGGCATCCAAGTGCAGTATTAGGGGGGTGCTGTACTGCTCGGGTGTGCCGTCCTTCGAATGAGACGTTAAACCGAGGTCCCTTCCACCCATCCTGTTGTTGTCCTGGTGGGTGTCCAACAACCCAGAGCACTCTTCGCAAAGAGTAGGGGACATTCCTGGTGTCCTGGCCAACATTCCCCTTCCCATAAACTGGTTTATGTAATTATCCAGGGTGTGTGTGGGTGATGATGTGTGATATGGCTGCCACTACACATTCAGTCACTTCACTACCAGTCTAGTATTGCTTGTAAAGTGCTTTGGGATACACTGTGTATGAAAAGTGCTATATAAATGCTGATTCTTCTTCTCCAAAGGTGAATTTTGCAGTGATTCATGGGATTTCAGGTCACATGGGCTCTATATTGTTCTGCACAGCCTCAGTTCGGGGTAGTGTGTCTAGGAAGCTGTAGGAGACAGTCTGCTCTGAGAGCTCTCTGTGATTCAAACCTTCTAAAAGCTGTTAAAAAAGCCTTTTTGGGTAATTTTTTTTGTTCTAACTTTAGTTCATCGACTGTAGGAAACCCTCCTGTGCTCATATCATCGAGCGTTTATTGTTTGTGTGTGGATTTTGAATGTTAATGTACAACATTGAGTCTGTGTAGTAAGAGACAGTGAAAGTGTGCTTTGGGGGAGGGGCGCATCTGTGGTGTAGGTAGAATCTAAGTTGGAGAAATAGGGAATTCTTTGTTTTTTGGTTATATTTTTGTTATATAATTGACTGTGTTAATGTACACACAGTAATACTATCATTAATTGTTGACATTTTTTTGCTGATTGTGTGTTGTGTGGATCTGGTGCAGCAGTTCATAATTTCAGGTTGTTTAAAATATGTGGTCTATTACTGAAGTTTTCAATTTGCTGTGCATTACTTGTAGACAAATTGTGTATGTGTGTGTCAGTGTGTGTGCGGTGCGTGACATCAAATAATACACCTTTTATTGTGCCACAGTATTATTGCAGGTGCAGCAATGTGAACCCACTATCCACTGCAGCTGCGTGATCTTGTACTGCCATTGTAGTATCTTTTCTTTGTTTTGCTGCTTGCACTGCCGTAAAAATCTGCAGTCAGTGCTCCCATCCCCCACCACCAGTAAAAGGAATTATTTTCCAGATTGGATTGTTTGTGACTTCTGCACCACTGGTTAGTTAAGCTGTTGTTGAACTTGTGACTTTGTGTCTGTATCTGTTGCTGAAACCACAGTTGTTTTTTTGGCTTCACATCCAGTGTCCCCTCACTCAGAGTGAATGTTCCAAAATCTAAATTTGTTTTGAATATTGTTGTTGATCCCCCAAAATGCCCGCAAAGAGACATGCAAGCAAAGCTGTTTCTCGCCATGGCACTGCCGCCAGTGGTAAAATTGTCTGTGGGCTTGGTAGTACGCAGACGCAGAAGTGCATTGCTGATGTGAGGAAAGGTATTTCTCCTGCAATGTTTTTTTACAGTGCAATCAGTAGCTTCACTCATAGTTGGAGGAGATGATGTTTTCCCAGCCGGTGGTGTTAATGCACTTGCTGGTGGTGGTATAAGTACTGCTGCCTCAAGTTCCACTTCTGACCAGTGTACCATGTCCAAAAATATAGGAGTGTGAAGCAGTACGAGTGAGTGGTAGTGTAGATGATGTCATACTTCCCAGTTACATCCCAGTAATTGAACATGAAGATTCTGATCATCATGTCAACGACAGTATACAATGTGACATTTCTTCCACCGTGGTTCAGGTCACACATTTGCCTTGCAGTGATTCACAGTGTGGTGAAAAAATATTAGGTGATGGTGGTGTTGATGAAGATGATGAATGTGATGATGATGATGTTGCTGTGGTTGCAACATGCAGTCCACATGCCAGCATCCAAGCAAAAGATGTGGATGTGGGTGATGTTGATGAATATGATGATGATGTAAGTGGCCCCAGTTGGGAACTGGAGAAAAAGAAATTCAAGGTGGCTGTGTCTGGGTCTGTTTGCATTAATCCCCCTCTCTGTAAAAAGTTGTGATTTACCAGTTTCAGTTGATGGTGATGATGATGATGATGATGATGATGATGATGATGATGATGACCCAGTAATAATGATAGGTAGTTATGGTGGTCACTTGCAGTACAAGTGTGTCCTGCCCGAAAAATCATGTAGCACACCCACCACTTCATGGCTTAAAAAACCGGAGTCCAATAAGCACCATCAGGGACATATTAAAATTAGAGTATCACAATCCCTTGTTTGGGATTTTTTTGTGCAAGGTGCAAATGATGAGTCAGCTGCAATCTGCCAGGTTTGCCATGTGCTTGTGAGTCTAGGTAAAAAGGGGAGTCATCTGGGCACAGGAGGACAGCATACGTATCTTAAGAACAGGCACATGGCACTGTGGACCCAGCATAAGATGGCAGCTAATACCACAGTGGGGCATTCACCCTCGTCATCGACCATAATGAGCATGTTATCCCCTTCCATGACTGTTAAGTCCAGTAGGAAATTAAATGTGTGCAGTAGTGATGAAATAAGAGCAGAGGATTACTACAGGCATGATGAGGTGGAGGAGCATAATGATTTTGAAATGTTTTCCAGTGCTGGTGAGAGTAGCAGTTTTTGTGGTGGTGGTGGTGGTGGTGGTGAATGCAGTATGCCTAGTGCAAGTGGTACATCAACCCTGGTTGGAAAATCTGGCAAAATAACTACATTTGTGGGTTTGCCATCATCACCTGTGCAACCGTTTTCATCAAACATCCACACTCCACCCCCTGCCATTCGCAGAGCAGGACCATTTGTCATCACACCCCATGCAAAATGTTTAAGTCAGCCTACATTACAGAGTGTTTTTGCGCATAAGCTGAAGTACCCACCCAATCATACAGTGTCACGTGAACTTAATGCTGCTGTAGCTGAAATGCTGGCAATTGATCTTTTGCCCTTCTCCTTTGTAGAGAATTCTGGGTTCCGGCGCTTTGCTGAATGTGCCTGTCCAAAATGGAAAGTCCCATCCAGGACATACTTTTTGACCAGTGCTGTCCCCGAGTTGTACCGTACTGTGTCTGACTCAGTAAGACATGCCCTTCAGCATTCCTTCTCTCCATTCATCCATTTAAGCATCGATATGTGGACAAGTGGTAAAACAGCGGGGAGTTCATATTTGTGTATAACTGCACTTTGGGCGCAGGTGCCGGGTGTCGTTTGTGCTGTTGGTAGTGTGAATAATCAGTGCAGTAAGGTGGAGTGTCGTGGTAGCAATCTTCCAGGAATTCGACGGCATGCAAAGATTGCTATCCGCAATGTGACCTGTTCACACACTGGTGAAAACATGTTGGACTTGGTACTGATGGAAAATGATAAGTGGCTGAACCCCCTGTCCCTGAGAGTTGGGTTCATAGCAAGTGACAATGGGTCAAATGTGGCGAAATGCATCACAAATGGTGGCTTTGTTGTGTTCCATGCATGGCCCATTGTTTAAATCTTGTGGTGCAGGAGTTTCTGCAGCACCCTGATGTAAAGGAAATGCTGACAGTTGGACGCCCTATCTGTTCTCACTTTTCACGATCTGCAAAGGCCCGTGACCAACTTTGGCAGTTTCAGATCCGAAACAGCCTCCATCAGCACCGCTTGAAGCTGGAAATTGTCACCTGGTAGAACTCCACTTTATACATGGCAGAGAGGTTGTATGAACAATATAAAGTCATCTCAGAATATCTTGTCATGCACACTAGCTGTGACAGTTCCAGGGCCTCCATGTCCACGACGAATGAACAGTGGCACCTCATGGACTCTGTAATAACAATTTTGTGGCCTTTTGAACATGCCACACAGGCAGTGAGTGGCGAGTCTGCCTCCATTAGACAATCAATTCCACTGCTGTGGGTGCTGAGGCAGACATTGGTGAACGTATAGCATAGCCTTGATGTTGCCAGAGACAGTGCTAGCAGTATGTTGCTGAAACACATGCTGACAGTAGTCAACCAGAATCGTCACATCTTGAGCATTCAGCATAGTGACAACTTTGCAATAGCAACAATTCTTGACCCACGATACAAACATGGAATTGCCTCAGTACTGGAGACAGTGCCTGAACAGCTAAAAAATGTCAGTGGGCAACTGGTGCACTTGGTTCATGGGGCACAGATGTCACGTGCCAAGGTCAGCAAACCTCAGCAGAGAAAATCAGACTGAAGGTGAACCTGGAGGAGAATCAAGCATATCCTGTTCCTGTAAGGGGAAGGTGACTGCAGTTCCAGGTGGTCTGTCATCCAAAGTGGTTGGCGTCAACCCACTTTGGGAGGCTTTGTCCCAAGTGGGGATTTGTGACATAAATGATTCCAGAGAACAGGATGATGCATCAACCACTGGATTAGTGCAGCATAGAGAATGGTTGAGTGATAGTTGTCTGAAAACAGGCATCTGTCAATAAATGATGATCCTCTTTTATATTGGAGTGGAAAGGTCAGTGAATGTCCAGAGCTAACTGCAGGGGTACGGAAGTACCTGACATGCCCACCCTCCAGTGTCAGTGTCAAGAGGGTATTCAGCTCAGCAGGTGCAATAGTTTGGGATCATCATACAAACCTGTCTCCTGCAAATGTCAGTTTGCTAACATTCATAAAAATGATGAGAGGCATATACCAGCTGTGACAGCAACCTCAGAATTCATACCCCAGCCTAGTCATGGTGGTTATGATGATGTAAAAATGGACCATCCTGATGGCACTGGCAGTGGCAGCATGAAACAGCCTACCACTAATGTAGATTATGACACAATGGAGAAAGAATCTCCCAGTGGTCAGACTTCAGACATAGATGACTGTGAGGGCAGCTTTCTTTATGAGGATGATGATGAGGTTAATGTTGGCAGGTTTTAACTTAAGTTGCTGAAAGGCTGTCACATTTGTTGTATGATACATGTTTTCTTTTTCATAAGGTTAAATGAGTGTCCCTCTTAGAGTGACTCAAATTCCATATGTCACGTCACATTTGTAACAGAGAGCACAATATATCCTAGCCCCTGTACCACCATCATAAGACCACTGTTAGCCACTGCCACCACAGGAAATGACTTTCTGTGCCCCTCTGGACCACCACAGGGAATGACTTTGTGTGCCTCCCTGGACCACCACCATAAGACCATTGTAAGCCACTGCCACCACAGGGAATGACTTTATGTGCCCCCTAGACTACCACCATAAGACCACTGTTAGCCACTGCCACCAGAGGGAATGACTTTCTGAGCCCCCTAGACCACCACCATAAGACTGCTGTTAGCCACTGCCACCACCACCACCAGATGCAGGAAGATGTCAGAGGGAATGTCATCATGTGCCTCAGCTATGACCACCAGCACCCACCACCAGTGTCATTCTGACAATGTTTTTCCATTACATTGACCATGCCACGGCAGAGGGAGTTGAACAGGAGACCACATCCATCAGCCACAGGCACAAGGCTTCTTACTATTAAAACTATAAAGTGCATATGTGTACTAATGTTTTTTATGCTAATCAACTTCCTTTAGCTGTGTGTTTTGTTTTCTGTTGCTGTTCTGAGCTGCAATGGTCAAACACGTATGGTAAACTTATTTTTTTTTTTTTTTACAGGTTAACAACAAATGACTCTCCTTCACTGAAAGTCAGTATCAATGGTACAGCAGCAGTACTGTCCACAGGAACCTATGGAATATCCATTTCCAATCCATACTGGTAACTATATATTTTTTATTTCATCTGTTCTTTTTTTTTCATAAGAGTGCAACAAATCTGACTGAGGATTCATAAACTAGGTGACGTGTACATCACAAAAAATATTTCTGCAACATATCATGCACTGTATTGCAAATTTGCAGCTGTGCAGCCATGACAGTGTTGAAAAAGTTGGACCTAGGTTGTGTTACTTGACAACTTGAGGTTTTGAAACGTAACTTGAGTTGGGATGCAGGGACACTGACACAGTGTATTTGTTACACAGCCTGGTACTAAATTAAGTTGTGATCTGCTGATTGCAGTGGGACAGCTTGCTATCTGTGTTAATCCAGATACCCGTGGAACAGCCACGGCTTAAACATAATGTGTTACTGCTGCAATCAAGTTGTAATGAGTCCTTCATTTCTTTTTTTAGAAAACTTCCAGACGCTTTGTTGTGTCATAGTTGCCTTATCCAAAGAAGTTCTTCAACATCAGCCCCCCCACCCCCAGGCTGGGGCAGACATGCAACACGCAGGAGTCATTTCAATTGATAACCATGACCATCATTACCAACCAGACTGGAGAAGGATGCAGATGAAATCTGTGAAGAAGTAACCAAATAAGAAACCGTTAATGAGACCTACCTGCAAATATGCTCCCCCCCAAAAAAAAATACTTGCCTTCATTGGCTTGAGAGCATTCCATTTCCAATTTCAACTCAAAAATTTCTCATCAAGCACTGGAATGTGTACACCAACAGTATCTGTGACCTGTGATACAAAACAATACAATGAGTACATGTCTATATATGTCAACCCCCCACCTAGAAAATACAAATATATATATATATATCAACTTACCAAGGCTACTGTTAGTGTACACGCAAAGGGCACCCTTCCATCCAGTTGAGGTGATCACATCGCATTTGCGGGAATCGGAGCACACTTTGGACCAGCAACAGTTCTCTCACAGTCATCATTTCTGATGGAACACTGAATGGATTCATGTCATGTTATTCCTCCTTCACATGGTTTGGCAAGACACTGTGCATCATGAGTGCATCATCATCACCACAGAGTATGTAAACTTTCTGGACACAAGACAGATGCATTTTGGGATGCAGAAAAATTCTGGGGACTCTGTATGACCACTGCGTGCATGATTGATTGCGTGATAAACTCTGGGGGACTTTGAATGTGGTGTAACATTCCCATTTCACTTCCTCAGCACTTGGCATTTTTCTGGACACAAGACAGATGTATTTTGGGGATGCAGAAAAATTCTGGGAACTCTGTGTGACCACTGCACACATGAGTGACTGCACAATAAATTCTGGGGGACTTTGCATGTGGTGTAATGCTCCCATTTCACTTCCTCGGCACTTGGCAATTTTCAGGACACAAGACAGATGCATTTCAGGGATGCAGAAAAATTCTGGGGACTCTGTGTGACCACTGCACGCATGAGTGACTGTGCAATAAATTCTAGAGACTTTGCATGTGGTGTAATGCTCCCATTTCACTTCGTCAGCGCTTGGGAAATTTTCTGGAAACAAAACAGATGCACTTGGGGATGCAGAAAAATTCTGGGGACTCTGTGTGACCACTGCACGCATGAGTGACAACGCAATAAATTCTGGGGGACTTTGCATGTGGTGTAATGCTCCCATTTCACTTCCTCAGCACTTGGCAATTTTCTGGACACAAGACAGATGCATTTTGTGTGTTGTGATTGTGAGCACATAATGTCATACTTAAATTATAAATTAAAGCAGCAGTGCAACACTGTGGTGAAAATTCTGACCTATGCTTTTTTACGCTATTTTACATTGCCAGCCACTAGTTAACTACTGACTTGTATGATACCCTTCTTTTCACAATTTGTATCTGCTTTACTACTTTTTCTCATGTCTGAAAAAAAAAAAGGAGCACGCCTTTTAATATTGTTCTGACCAGGTTTTCATCACTATTTGCAGCTGTTTTTGAATAAATATTGTTCTGTGAGGTCATAAAACACTGCCTGCTGCATAATTGTTAATTTTACAACAGAAGTAATATATAAAAACTGATGGAGAAAAAAAACGGAAAATACTGATGAAGACCTGTTCTGCACAGTATGAAAAGGAGTGCTCCTTTGATTATTTCAGACCTGAAAAAAAGTACTAAAGCAGACTCAAATACTGGAAATAATAGTAACATACAAGTCAGGATGTAAGTAAAGTGGCAATGTAAAATAGCATAAAAAGTATAGGTCAAAATTTTCAACAGATTAATGCACTGCTGCTTTAAAGAGATTCACCAAGTTACATAGTTATGATATTGCACCCAATATATGGGTGCCTAACCTCAAGGGGAATCTTTGTTGCTCCACATGTCCTTACATAGTGCAATATTTTTCTGGCAAAAACATTCATAATTTCAGTACATCGGGTCCTGGAGGACTTCTGTTCTGAAGAGCTGCCCAAGTTCCGTCCCGCGCCAGCAACATATCAGACGGTTGCTGGGAGAGCGCCGGATGTTTCCATTATATACTGAATGGCCATCAGCTTTCCGATTTTTTTTTTAGTATATGAACAGATGGTGAAACGTAAGCAGCTTCACTAACAAGAGCCTTGTTAGTGGAAACATGCCCACGTTTCACCACAAACTGACCATTATAACATAAAGAAACATTTGGACAGCTGCCAGCCATTCACTATAGTGGAGCACACCCCCGCACTCTCCCTGGCATCAGGTCATAACATTGCTGAGCATGGGGGTGGAACTTGGGTTGCTCTTCAGAATGGGAAGTCCTCTGGGACCTGGTTTACCAAAATTATGAGTGTTTTTGCCAAAAAGTATTGCACTATGTAAGGACATGTGCAGCAAGAAAGATTCCCCTGGAGGTAAGGCACCCATATATCGGGTACAATACTGTAACTTGATGAATCTGTTTAATGTCTATTTCAAAAAAGAAATATTTCTGGAGCCTCAGTATTGTTTACTTTGTGTTGGGACTTGTGATTTACCATCTGGTTAAGCCTTTTAAGTATTTTGCGGCATTTTTCTCGCGCAGCAACATACTTTATTTTAATAAAGAAAAGTCAGTGACCCTGAAGGATGGTGGATGCTATTGTATTGACGTGCATGGTGCGTCACCATTGCACCTTTACACATAATGGAGCCCCCATAGCATCTGCCACACTTCCGGGTCACTGACTTTTCTTTATTAAAATAAAGTATGTTGCGGCACGAGAAAAATGCTCCAACATACTTAAAAGGCTTAACCGGAGGGTATGCCTTGCAGGGGGTGGGACCTCCTGTTGCTGACTGCTTCCCTTTAAACTAATACTGTGTGGCCTTCCCTCTGTCTGTTATTAAACATAAAGAAAACACAAAACACTTCAGCAGTGTGGGAAGGGATGTGCAGGAAAAAAAGAACTAATGGGGGATCCCATGATGTTCCAGCAGCAGATGGAGCATCAACACTATCTGTAGCTGGTGTTACTCAAGCTGCTCCACCTGCTGCTGGACAGCATCCACCCTCTTGTTACTTTCCTCCACCACAGCTCACAAAAGTACTATGTCTGCCTGCATTGCAGGCATTGTGGTGGGGTCCAGTGGTGCGGGAGGAAAACCAGGTAGTGGTGGTGGTGGTGAAGGTGGTGCTGGTAGCGGTGGTGGGGGTAGTGATGGAGCAGCTGCTGCTGTGGCCCTCCTCCTGCTGCGGCGACGCACAGCAGCAACACCCTCTGCCACTGCCACAGAAGGGCCAGCAGGTGGAGGCCTGGCCCATTCGGTGGCAGCCTGCCACTACACCTTGTGGTGGTTCAGCATATGTATGTGCTGGTCCCCAGTCCCCAGATGTGTCCTCCGGAGGCCACGGCACACCTGCACACCACAAAGCAGACACACCACAATGCTGCTGTCCCCCCCGACACCGTTGAAAAACTGCCAAACTGTGGAGCTGCAGGGGGGACCAGGCACAGGAGGGGCAGATGTAGTGCTGGCAGCAATGTCACACACCTGGGGCTCCACCTGCTGCTGTGGAGGTGGTGCTGCTGGAGCTCCTGTAGCTGCTACTGGTGGTGGTGGTGGCGGACATGGTGGATGTGGCAGTGGCACTGGTGATGCTGTTCCTTCCGGAGGGGGGAGGCAGGACCAAACAGTCTGGAACGGTCCAACGACACCCGGCTACAACCCCCATGCATGAGTACTCCCCTCTGGCCATGGGCCACAGACTGTGCCTGGTCCATCACACAAAACACTCCTTCCCTCTCCGATGCATCACGTGATGAGTGACTTCACACACACACTCACAGTCTCACACACATGCACACACACAGTCACACACACACACACACACTAAACAAAAGTTATAAAACAAAGAAATCGGTCACCAAAAAGAACTGACAAAACAGTACAAAAACAACTGAAGAATTAGCTTTTAAAATAGCTTTCTGAAATTTGCTCAAGAAAGAAATACGCTAAAGCATGTGACTTATAGTACTGTAAGTCTTGTGATGTGAGGGAGGCTGCCTAAAGTGCCTATATTGTTGTCATTCCACCTTACTTTGCATTAAGGTAGAATAACAATGCGACGTCATAATGACAAGGTGAAGTGAACACTTTTCAATGGCCACTTCTTGAAGCATTATGATAACAAGAAGTGGCCACTTCACCTTCACTTCACCGGCAAATATTATATTTGCTACATCTCTACTCCTAGGTCCCTTTGCTCAGTCATAGTACTCAGCTTAACCCCTCCCATTCAGTACTCTGTCCTGGGGTTCTTGCTCCCTAGGTGCATTACTTTGCACTTTTTGGCATTGAAGTTCACTTTTCACATTTGAGTGACTTTTACTGGAAAAGCCATTGGTTTGGGGAGATCAGGAGCGTTTCTAAAATGATGACTAGAGGGACATTTGATATATTATAGTCTGTGGAATTTTCTTGAACTTTTTTGTTTGAGCTTTTGGTTGTTTGAACTTCTGATCTTTTTGTACTACCCTTACTATTTCAGTGGACCTTAATAAGTGTATTGACTAGACCTAGGTCCTTCAGCTGTGTGCCTTGAAAGTGATGGAATTTTTGTTGAAATTAACTTGATTACAGCTATATTAACAAGAGTAATGTGTTAGGGCACACAGAAAGCACAGCTGACAAAGTAGTAGGAGACCACATGAGTAAAAAATTGAGCCGGAAACCAGCAAGTGAGAAAGCATTAAGAAAATTGAAAACTTTTAAGAAATTTAAAGAGAATGTAAAACCAGAGTGGCACATTATGACACTTATTGAATATGTAAGATACAAGTGTATTTCACATGTATCTCACGTGGCTTATGCATTATGATAGAACCTAATGTTGCATTTTATTGTGCAATTCTTAAAGAGAGATGGGCTGCATTCAGGGGCAAATGCTCCATTAACTGTATGGTGGCGGTTATAGAAGCAACAGCAAGAGAGAGGAACAGGTTGAAAACTGAAATTGATTGCTTGGAACCTCATCTTTCCACACTACTGGCATTAGATGAATGTAATAAGTCCTTAGACAGAATAAAAGTCTCCTTGGAGAAATCTGAAAGACTAAAAGCACGGAAGCTCAAAAACTATAGGAAGGATATTATTGATTATAGGGATGGGAAAGTTTACAATTGGAGTAGCCAGAAGGGTAGGGGTGGTTTCCCTAAGCAAGCTTTCTCTGTTTTGGTATCCTCCTCAGAATCAGAAAATATTAACAGACAAAAAAGCCCACACCCAGCAGCATCCTTTTTAGGGACACAGCAGAAATCAGCACTTTAGGGAGAACCTCAGTACAGTTCACAAACAGACACAGAGCCCAGCGCAGACTAAATCACTGGGGCAGAAGTACATGGGGAGATGATACAGGACCAGACCCCCAAATGACAGATGGTATACAGAGCAAAACCCAAAAAGTCAAGTGAAAAAGAAAGAACCATAGCAGACCTAGAAGCAGAAGAAGGTGCAGGCACAGGCATGAGCATGAGATCGAAGACAAGGTGGTCTTCAACAACTTGAGAACAGAACTAACAGATTGTGAGGAGAAAGTATTATCAAAAGGTTAAGTGCTGCCCCTATGGCTACCCCTAATCTTTTTCAGATTAAACTTGATCTGCAGAGGTTCTATAGGA
The DNA here is from genome assembly GCA_016271365.2 of Neoceratodus forsteri. Taxonomy (NCBI): domain Eukaryota; kingdom Metazoa; phylum Chordata; order Ceratodontiformes; family Ceratodontidae; genus Neoceratodus; species Neoceratodus forsteri. The sequence continues at coordinate 823,236,507 of CM057455.1, read as the reverse complement.
AATGAAGGTAAAATCTTCATTTTATGGACTCTGAGGCCATAATAGACCCAAAGAAACAGGAACTTTAACAGAAATGGTAGATTAAATCTAAATTTACACCTCCCGGACCTGTTACAGAATTCATTGACACCTTTACTAAGGCTGTTGATAAAGAGGATGAATCGTTATTATGTAGGGTCAAAACCTGAAAACAGAACCACACAAAACGAGAAAGAGCAGCTATTAAAGCGTTAGAGGACAATAAGTCCATAGTAATCAAACAGGCAGGTAAAGGCGGGGGGGGGGGGTCATAGTGAATAAGGAGGCGTATGAGACAGAATGCTTAAGACAAGTGAACGACTTAAAGAAAATTACCAGAAGCTGGGCAGAGACCCCACAAGTGCAGTGTTAACCAAGATCAGAGAAACTGCTGAAAAGGATAATGAAGCAGGAAAGATTCCTGATTGGGTTGCAGATTATCCTATTACATCTAAACCCCAAATTCTAGTGTTCTGTTATTTCCTCCAAAATCCAAAAGGCACTGAGACTGCCTCCTAGGGTCTCCCTGGAGCCACTCTCATGCTGTGTGGATTTTTACTTCAGAGATTATATACATACAATGCCCTCTTACCTACATGATACTCATAATGTGTTGAATTTGATACAGGAACTGAACCAAACTGATAAAGACTGGGGTAAGTTGTTATTGATCACCATGGATGTGGTGAGCCTATATACCTCTTTCCCACAAGATGAGGTTTTAGAGGTTTTAAGAACTGTTTTGAACCTCAGGAATGCTGATGAAAAACCCAATGTTGAGTTCCTGTAGGAACTAGCCTCACTTGTATTAAAAGAAAATTATTTCAAATTTGACAAGAACTATCTTTTACAAACCAGAGGCACGACAATGGGGTCCACGATAGCCCCCATGCTTTGTAAATTTATTTATGTGTCAGTTTGAGTCAGATTTCATTGTGAATGAGACAAACACCTGCAAGGACAAAATTCTTGTCTGTGAAATATACATAGATGATTTGTTTTTCTTATGGGCAGGCACAGAGCAGGAGGTGAAGCACTTTCATGCCTATCTGAACAGTCTGAATCCTAGTATACAGTTCACTTTACAAACAAATGTGGCTTGTACTGTATACCATATCTTGACTTGGAGATTTTCAAAGATAAGGACAAATTAGCCAGCAGACTTTTTAGAAAACCAACTGATAAAAACCCTTTTTTTCAGGTTTGAAGGTTCACACCCTGAAAGCCTTGTACAAAATATACCATATGGACAGTTCCTTATGGTAAAACAAAATTGTTCAAAAGAACCTGACTGTGAGAGGGCAAGGGATGATCTGGAAAATAGAGATGAGAAATGTGGTTACGCATGCCCACTTTTACAACAGTCACACCACAGAGCCTCCCTGGTAACAAGAGAGGACCTATCAAAATCTATACACAGGGAAGACAGGACTGGGGCCCAGTCTTTTCTACTTGTTTTTTAAGACACAGCTTTATTCACTATTAGATCCTCATACAATACAGATGGTCCAGTAAATACAAACATCACATCAATATCTTTCAGAGTTTTTAGCCAATAGTAAAATGTAATACATTTGTGCGTCATGGTCCTGTCCCAATTTCTTAGATATGGCTGTTCTTTTGTGCTGCCCATTGCCGTAACTGTCCAGATGAAGTGGCCGGATCCACAAGGGTAACCCATAAGCTGGTCCCCAAATAGTGCAAAGGTTACTGAAGCTGAACCTAACCAATCAATGAACTAGTCTACAGAACATAGTGGCAAACCCATGATCCCTGCTTAAGTATTTATGTTGCAGAATAGAAAACATCCAGACCATGTTCAAACATGCAAACAGTAAACAACTGAAAAATGGGTTACTGGAAGTTCTTTTGTTTTTTTCCACTATGTTGTACAAGTAACTCTACTTTAGCAGTTATGTCTTGTTATCAAAGTTACCCACTGCGCCTAATTATTTTGGCTAGGGGTACTGTGCCTCTAGCTAGCCTTCTTTACTCACTAAAGAGGAATAGTAACATCTGGTCTAAGTCCAAGGACCACTATTCATTGCCTGGTGGCTCCTCATTCCCTTCTACCATATCTGGTTGATTCCCCCCTCCTCAAATTAACCAGCTTGTCCAGCCTGTCCACCAGTTGATATGTTTCTCCTTCATGAGGTGTAGCTTAGCCTTCATTAATTCCATATCATGTACTTTTGCTACCCTCCCTACTCTTTCTTCCCATACGATTATGGTTAATGGTGACTGCTGCTAGGCGATGATGCCTGAAATATTGGTTGAACACAGAACTGCTTACACAGATGAATGAGAGATCAATACTGTCAGGTGGGTGGCTAAATGTACAGCAGGCTTATAGATAGAAAGGTGTTTGTAAACCATGCAGAGGAGAGTGAAATTGGAAATAATGTTTGGAATTACCCTTTTAATAGTCACTGTTCTGAGTTAAGGTCACACTTCAGGAACCTATTCTTATTAAGTTTTAACAGACTGATCACTCATACACAGTGTCTTAACATATTCGAAAATGGTGTTACAAGTCCTGCAGTTGCTAAGCAACTGTAAACACTTGCTGCAAGCTTTGCTGTGCACGGGTGTTAAAGGGACACTGTCAACCTTTTTTGTATCATATTATTTTTAAGTAAAAACCCACATTTCATGATTGTTTGCCTTCTCTAAAATGCATTGATGTTGCTGGTTGTTTTATCTGCCTCCTTGCTTATTAGAACTGAAATGATGGTAATGTATAGCTATACCCAGCCTTGATTTGCTTCAGATCATTGAAGTACTCTTACTGCATACTTCCTGAACATTAGAAGTACCCTCAGACAGTGCAACCACTCTTGATATCAAGGTCTCCTCTATTCCAACTGCATAATAAGTGGATAGATTGTGTTGGGGGTGCTCCTGAGTCCAGGAAAGATGCAGTGGGAGTTGATCCAGAAATGTAAACAACCAGCCCGGTGGCACTGAGGATTGAGGCACTGGACACCACACCTCGCACCACTCCAGTGACCCAGGTCGAGAGCAATCTTGGGTGCTGGGGGTTGCCTGGGTAGGAGGAGGATTGAGCATCCCAAGGACTGCTTTCCTCCTCCGGGAAGGGTGGGAGGGGATGACCGCAGCAGTACTGGCTCCTGGCAGTGGCTGGGGGCTGGTGCAGGGTGCAGTCCACAGTGGGGATGAAGCAGGCTGATGCCAGATGTGCTGGGCATGGACATGTGCACAGAGTCCTTGTCATCACTGCATACCTGTATCATGGGGCAGAAATGGGGAAAAAAATTGTACCAGTCCCTACGAGCATGAGGATGGTGGGATCTAGCACCGTGGCAGCAAGATGCACCCATGTAGCTCCCTTGGTGTGCCTTCCCCCGATCTTCTGTGGTGAGTGGGGTTCGTAACCGCCACGATGTGATCAAGGAGGGGCAGGATATAGGGGTTTCAGAGCTCTGGCTGCAGTTGGGGCATCAGTGAGGTGACAGCTGGATGGATGGGGGGGAACCATAGTTATAACCCCCTCAGCCAGAGGAACAGGTATATAAAATAGCATATCAAGAAACGTAAACAAACGTGTTTTGGTATGGTAACACCAATATGGTGGGCACTCAGTCTTTCATTTTTTAAAAGAAAAAAAAAAGATCTGAACCAAACTACCAGCTGCATCAAAAGTTTCTATAGAATGTGAACAATCATAAAATGTGTCTTTTAAACTAGGGATGCTTTAAGGCCTAAGGGGGTTGACAGTGTTCCTTTAACATAGAAACATTTTTATAAAGGCAGCTATAACACATCTTTGTTATGAAGTGTCACCTGATTCATTCTGTGACAGTCACCTTGCAGCAGTAATGAACCCTCACCCATTGGTGACTATTGTGGTTGATGTGTCTTGCATGTTGGATCAAGGGGCCAGTTGATAGGGGGAACATATTTTTTGATGACTCCCACTGAGATATAAAAAGATATATCAGACCATGGCGCAGAGCAAGACGGTGTGCTGCCTATTAACTAGCTGGGAAGCCCGAATGTAGTTAGTTTGCTAACATAACTGCTATATATAGAGTTACACACGCTTAGGCAACATTGTTTTACAGTTTTATTTGCATCTTGAATGACACAGATAAATCTGATTTATTATTTCGGAGATCATTTGAATTTTTTTGATTGATTTTGATTTTTTATTTGTATACAGGTTGGTACACTGGGATACAATCCCTTTTACAGATACAACCCGTGGTCCATAAAAATACAATATACCTACAAAAATCACATATTAACACATACTGCAAAGAACCGCACCAGGTCATAATGTCATGCGCTTAATAGCGTGCGGCATTATGTCGAAACACGGACCTGTGCACACTCGAGTTGGACCTCTTCGGGTTGGAATCTTTAAGTGGGGGGTCCAGAGGGTGCAGCCCCCCTTAACAGGGGATGTGGGGGGCAAAGCCCCCCACAGAACAATAAAGAAACAGCTGCATGGCATTCTGCCGTGCGACATTATGACCCCGTGCCGCAAAGAACGTATCTGATGGTAAATGTTTTGTTAAATAAGGTGAGCTAACACATACTGTGAAAAGTTTCTCTAGTAGCCTTTTTTAATTTAGAAACTTTTTTCTTTTGGTGAGATAGAATGGCTACACATGAAATAAAGCGACCTGTTCAACTTGTATAAGACCAATAATGGAATAACAGTGGTCAACAATGGGATATGTATATTTTTTAAGGACAAGTTAAACTAATGAAATCTGATTTCTGAGCATTGGGAACATATCATTTGAAGCTGTATGGGTATACATACCTTGGATATTTATGTTGGCTTTACTGTAACTATTTCACTAACTTTTTCTATATAAATGTCACATGTATGTATACACTTGAGGTCAGTTAGACATATATCTGTGAATTTGTTCAGATACAGGGACTGCCAAGAACTGTTGTGATTTAAACAACCTGACTACATATTCCGTAAGAATTAAGGTACATTGAACTTTGAAAGTATTGTTATCTAGTAAGCTTAACTGTATAATATGAAGTTTTTGGCACAGTTGTACTTAAATGCACACTGTGTTATTATTTTTGAACTTAGAATGTGTGCTGTCAAAAAATTCTTCAATGTTTGGGGATGCCTGTGCTACAGTTGTGTTGCTAGTCACTGCTATGTGCTAACTGACATACTATTTGAATTTTTTTAAATTTATGATACATATAAATGAGGAGTAGAACTTATTCACAGTACATTGATGTGTTCTGACAGGCTGAGTATCAGGAATAGTAAGTAAAAATATAGAATTGCTCAAAATTATGTGGATTTACAATTTTTGATATATATTTTTTTATATGATTACCCATAGGTGCTCTTCCCTGATGAAGCCCACACAGGCGAAATGCTGGGCTCTGATATTAGTATCTTGCCTTACATTTCGTATGAATAAAAATTACTGAAATATGGATTTTGGTGTGGCTATCCTCTTCTTTCTTTAAGACTGCTATCCGTCGGTAGCCAGTGAGCTGTGATACATTTTAATGCCACCACCATAACGATTAATATTATTTTCCTGTTGTCTGGTTTTAGTTTCACTGCTGTGGGAAACCCCAAAACCCACTCCAAGAATTCCAGTGGGATAAGTATTCCCATGATTTGGTGAATTGGCCTTTGCACCATCTCCTATAATGGTCGAATTTTAGGACAGATTCAAAACATATGCCAGCGACTTCCTACTTCACCACATGCTCTCAAACACTGTACTGTGGTGGTAGCCTGATAAAGTTTTGTTATGCTTGGGGTCCTAAAAAATCTAATCAGCACTTTCCAATAGAATTCTCTCTAAACTGGTGCCACCGTACCCTGCCAGACCCTTTTTAATCTGGTTTTCCAATCTGTCTCTTGGAAAGTATAGGATGCTTCCCTCTCCCATGCTTCTCAGACTGAGCCAATGGTGGCCCCCGGCACCTTTTGTAGCAGCTTGTAGATACCTGAAATATAACTCTGTGGTCCAGATAGGGTTACCACCCAATACATGTAATCCTCACACTCTGTTAAAGGCCTAGCTAATTTTTCTTTATTCCTGGGGATATTTATAAAATGTCATGGACAGGTCTGTGGGGCTAGAGAATTTCCCCCATCACTAGTCCTGCTGACTAGTGGCTGGGAAACTTAATTTCGATCCCTGTAGGAGGAAGTAGTAGGCAGCTCATCCGATAAGTAGAAAAATGGGCAGACTGGGTGGGCCAAGTGGTCCTTATCTGCTGGCAAAGTCTATTCTATGTAATTATGTTTTGGTCCCATTTCTGGCGCTAGCCACTAATGTCATGCACCCTAGGGTTACAGCTTTTTAAGAAGCCCAAAGTGGGAAATTTCTTACTGAAACATGACTTGTCGCAGGACAATATGTACCCTTGACCAATGCAACATACTTGTTTCCTCCAAATAGAGTCAAGCCATACAAAGGCAAGAGTACTGGACATTAGGAGGGCTGACTTTGGGAAAATGGGAGAGTGTCTCAGAAAAGCACTAGCAAATGGGCAAGAAGGAGAGGTGGATGAACAATGGGGGAAAATCAAAACAGCCATCACAGAGGCAACAAGCCTTTGTGTGAAGCAAATCAACAAAACAAAATGAAGGAAAAACAAACACTATTGTTCTCAAAAGAGGTGGTGGGTAAGGTTAAGAAGAAAAATGTAGCATTCAGGAAGTATAAGGAAACACAGAAGGAACAGGACAGAGAACTGTACTAGTTAAAGCAGAAGAAAGCAGGGAAGGCAGTTAGAATAACAAAGGCCCAACCTGAGGAAAAAATAGCCAACACAGTTAAGAAGTGGGATAAAACATTTTATACTGTAGGTACATTAGGGAGCAAAGAAATACCAAGAGAGGGATAGTGAGACTTAATAAAGGGAAGGGAGGGTAGGCAGAAGGTGACAGTGAAAAAGCAGGGATACTGAATGAATACTTCTGCTCAGTATTCACAAAAGAAGATGGGGGGAGGTACCTAAATCAAAGAATGGAAGCACTCTATTTCTGGAGAGCCCACCTCTGCAAGGACATAGATAGGATGGAGGCTGTCCAGAAGAAGGCAACTAAAATGGTGCAGGGTCTACACCAGAAGACATATGAAGAGAGATTAAAGGAGCTTAATATGTATACCCTTGAGGAGAGGAGGGGGGGCATGATATAAACTTTCAAGTACCTCAAAGGAATCAACAACGTCCAAGAGGGTAGCATATTTCAGAAAAAGAGATGTGCAAGAACAAGGGGACACAATTTGCAGATGAAGGAAGGACAGTTCAGAGGTAAGGTGAGGAAGTATTTTTTCACAGAGAGGGTTGTGGATACATGGAACAGCCTTCCTGAGGAGGTGGTAGAGTCAAGAACAGTTGGGGAATTCAAGAATGCATGGGACAGACATAAGACAATTCTGGTGGGGGGTAAGAAGAAATAGGCTGTTAGTTAACTAAGATCTGCAGCTTATCCACTAGTAGGGAAATGGGCGGACTAGGTGGGCCAAGCAGTCTTGATCTGCCATCAAATTTTATGTTTATGTGTCTATGTTTCTATGTCATACCTGGAGAAACCTCGTAAACTCAGAATTACCCCAGCCAAACTTTTCCATGGCCTTACTAAATGTGATTCATCACCCTTGTTCTAGGAATTGTGTGAATACGGTTACAATGCTCTCTCCTACCTGACATAACCTCTGTCTAGTCTTGGGGGTAAATATTTCCCTTCATACCTGATCAAAGACATAGGACCCACATCCTGAGGTGTATGTGTAAGCTTTTGAAACTTGTGTAGCACCCCAAGACTGTGTTTCATCTGTCTACTATGTACACATTTTTTGTAGCCAGGTGTAACTGGCACTTAAGCCATGGTAAAGAGGTTGACCTCCTGCCGCATAGTTCTCTATATTGTACTATCCTGATTCTCTTTTTCTTATTTAGCCCAGGAGCAAACTGTTGTTATCTGTGCTGCTAAATAATATTTTTTTTAAAGCTGAGAGTCAACTCTCCTTGGTCACAAGGCAAATGTAGAATATTCTTCACCACCTCTGGGCATGTACTTCCCCAGAAAAAGTTCTGTGACTGTGTGATGATTTTATTCCAAAAGAAGTTTGGTACACTGATTAGGAGGGATTGAAAGAAAATCAAAAACCATGGTAATATGCTCATTTTTACCATTTCTATTCTCCCTATCAGGGAAAAGGGCAATTGATGCCACCTTGCCAAATCCATACTGACCAACTTCCAGAGCTTCCCATAGTTAAGAATGAACAGTTTCTGTAAGTCAGTAGAAATCTGTATTCCCAGATACCTAACTCTATTCTGTGTGGCACAACTAAACAGACGTCAGTCCAGGAACTGTTGTGCACACTTGCCCTCCACAATAATGGCCTCTGACTTTGTGATACTAATTTTATACCTTGAAATCAGCACAAATCTGTGAAGATGAGACACCATCCCTGAGAATAATTGTTCCGGTGTATTCAAGAAAAAAAATGGCATCATCAGCATATAGTGAGACTTTACTTTCCACTCCCCCCCCTTCTCTTATTCCAACTACGTTAATGTCCTGACGTATTTTGGCTGCCAACGGTTCCAGGCTAATGGCAAATAAGAGAGGAGACAGTGGTTATCCCTGATGCATTCCTTGGGTCAAAGTAAAAATGAGGAACTGAGTCCATTAATTCTCACCAAAGCTCGTGGTGCAGTGTACAGAGCCTTTATGGTACTGTATCTAATAATCTGGGGCCAGATTTCATCCTCTCTATGGTTTTTACAAGAAATTTCCAATTAACCCTATCAAATGCTTTTTCACCGTCCATGGAGATTGCTATTTGAAAAGACCCCCATTCCCTCTCTGCAAGTATGTTCAGGAGTCGCCTGCGTGCAAGTATCTACCAGTTATGAAACCTCTTTGATCTTATGTATCACCCTCCTTATTACCTGTTGTATTCTTTCTGTAAGTATACCCATAAAAATCTTTAAGTCAGTATTCAGGAGTGAAAGTAGCCTATAGGAACCTGGTTCCATTGTGCCTTGCCCGGTTTTGGTACTATAGTGATTTGTGCATACTTCTAGGAGCCTGGGATTATACCTCCCGTCTGTATTTCTCCATATACCTTTTGCGGTAAGGGTGCCAATTGCTTGGCAAAAGCCTTAAAAAACTCTGCCAGCTGGCTGTCTAAGCCTGGTGATTTCTCATTATTAAGCCTTTGAATTTATTCAGTATCACCTTTTCCCCTATGTTCTCTTGCATGCATTCACATGTTTAAAAAACAGTCTATGATCACACAACAGAATTTCCTTCTTTTCCCAAGCCTTTTTAAGCACCACTACTTTCATCAGATAATCCAAAAAAACAATGATAGCAGATCTTGGTCATGCATTCAGTTCAGTGTGGGGGTGCCAGTAAAGCTCTATGGGCTTTGATTATGTTCAAGGGACAATCCGGTTCCAGACGTAACATCTCCCTGATAAAGCTTTCCATAAATTGAATCACATTGCCCGATTCTGTCCATTCTGATATGCCATGTATTCAAATATTTATCCACCTGAACCTATTTTCCAAGTCTTCTAGTTTTTGCTGGAGGAGCACCTCCCTGTCGTGAAACTGCAATTGTGCAGATTGGTAGTGTCCGTTAGTATGGAAATTTGCTTTTCAGGTTCGGATGTTTTTTGTTCTTACTTCTGAATACTTTTTTGGTTCTCTGCCATGTCTTTTTGTATCAGATCCAAAGTAGTTTACAAGTGGTGGAGCTCCCGAAACAGTCTGTGGGAAGTTATGATAAAAGCTTCCTCCTGTCCCTCATCATCACTGCCTGTGAGCAGATCTGGAGAGTATGTGCATCTCAGGGGAGCACAGCTCTGGCTCCAGACCCTGTCTGCCTGATCCCTTTTCTGCTGCTTGGAGCCCTCATCCATAAATGCTTTTAACTTCTACCAGGTTGCCATCGGAATGGTATGCAGTTTCTCCTGGGGAGATGAAGTGCAGTGGCTGGAAGGTGGATTTATTAACTTTTTATCTTAGGGCTGGAGAGAGCTCCATTCTCCTACTCCCTCATTGCATGGTGACATCACCGGAAGTCCTTTTCTGTGGTTTTTAACAGTGCTTTTGGTCACATCAAGAGCATTATTTTTAGAAATTGGCACACTCTTAACCTTAGACTACTGGCAGAATTAGTATGTATAGGAATTCTGGACTGATATATCTGTCCACGGCACAAGGGTTAAGGCTGCAGAATCAGGCAAAAGGGCCTTTAGAGAATTGCCATTGGTAGTGGCTAAAAGATGTGATACTCTAAAAGATTGCTTGATGCATTCAAAACACACAACAGAGGCAGAAGTAGAGACAAGGGGTGGGATTTTTAAAGCCCAACGAATGATGCAAGGTACTTGCGTCAAAGAGTTCTGATGCAACTTGTATCTGGCATCAAAGGATGCGGCAGTCCCGATTCAGAAAAGCAGTCTGCATCCAAATCAGGACCTGCTGCAGAAAAATGGCACCATGCCCCCCCTTGTGACACAAATGAGGGCGTGTCACATTGCAAGGGGGCTTGTGCCATGGTGGGGCTGCAACATCCCCTTTTCTGGGATTCATGAAGCTCCGCTGGCTGCAGCAAGGGGCTCAAGATAGACCAGCAATGGGCTGATCTAAGCCCCTTGCACCAGTGCCAGACACTGTGGCCACATGTTGTCAAGGAGTCTTGATGGGTTTGTATGGGGTGGCATGGGCACGGGATGCCCTAGTGGTGGTTGGGAAGGGGGTTGGCAAGCACATTAGTAAGACTGCACCTGGCAGGGGTGCCATTTCTTGAGCATGAGTGTCACTTACAAGGAACAGGAAGGGGGGTACAGAGACACAGTGCCATGGCCCCACAAGGGCGTGGCTCTGTGAGTTGCTGCCAAGACTGTGCCCAAGTGGGGCCATGACACTGTACATCTCCATACCTGCCCCTTTGCCATTCCTTGTAAGTGACACTATTGCTCAATAAATGGCACCCCCGCCTGGTGCAGCCTCACTAATATGCTTGCCAACCCCTCCCCAACTGCCACTAGGGCACTGTGTGCCCATGCTGCCTCCTACCCCACATGCCTGTCAAGTGTGTGCCATCTACCCCAAACATCCCGCCACCTCTGCTGTTGCACTGGTTTGGGGGTGGCAGTCAGATCCCTGTGGTTTTTCCCATAGATGCACCTAATGTTTTGGCACATGCCCGTGGGTGCAGCAACCCTGGATTTCCAGCACAAGGACCCTGTTCTTCCTGAACATGATGCAGGGTCCCTGATGCAGCCGGGGAGTGCCACAGCCATAGATTACTGCAAATCTGTGCCGATCAAGTGGCTCTTTGAAAATACAGCCCATGGGGCTCGATTTTCAAAGGGTGAAGCAGGGCTTGCATCAAGCCCTGCATCCAGACCATTTTTGGCCACTGCTGCACCAAACTCCTTTGCCACAAACTGCACTGGATTTTATATTCTCAGGCTGCCCAGTTGCAACACTTTTCTCACTTTATGCCAGCTGTCGCAAAATATTTGGTGCAAGCGCCATAAAATGGTCCATGGAATGCCACAAGTTAGACCAGTGGAGCTGGTCTAATTTGCAGCATTTGGTGCATGGGAGTGAAAATCATGGTTGCAGGGCAGCAGACTGGAGCAAGCCATGTGTGCTGTATGATTGGCATACCAGGGGCTTGCAGCAATCTCAGCAGCTTTGAAAACCCATTTTCTTTTGGTCCTCCCCATTGGGAAATTATCCTTATGGACATTGTGCACAATGCTGAAAAAAACACAGGTTATTAGAAATAAGAAACCCCCACAGAAATGAAAAAATTATAATTAGACAAAGTATCTCTGGCAGTTCCACTTATGTAGTATATCTTATAAAGGGTAACTGTGACAGGATATACATTGGGTAAACAAAAAGGGAACAATGTTTATGTATTTCTGAACATAAATCAATGATTTGCAGAAAGGACTGTACATTCAGTCTTGCCAGACACTTTGTTGAAAAAGGGCACCATGTTCCCTCAATTAGATTTTATGGCATTGTACAAGTTGAACTTTTATCATGGAGAGGAGGGTAATAAAGATGAGAGGTTAAGTTTAAGTAAAGCATATCGGATAGAAAGGTTTGGGGCACTGAGTGAGAAACAGGGAATGAATGAGGAGCTTAGTTGGCTGCCATTGCTTTAATTGTAATTTGAAATTTTTGAAATTACTGGGATTGATGTTTTGGAGAGGGTAACGAGTTATCTCTGGCTCTCTTATTGCATATAATTACTTCGACAGTCTGTGCCTAAGATCTTAAGTAGGCACTTTCTTCACATTATGGCTATGTTGAATATTGTATTAGGACAGTATAACATTTTTTTCTTGCCAAATACTATTTTGTTGTTAATTTGCTTAGTTTTGTATATTTCCATTTTTCAGTATTGTTTACAGACTGCCCTCTGGACTCTAACATTGGGTGTTCCTATAAAAAATACAATACTAGTATCACTGTGAAATGGCAGGTTAACCTTGAGCCTCTTATGGGCTGGCCTCCTGAGACCCAAAAGATAAGTGTTATAAATTAATTTGTTTCTTGATATAATAGATGTAGATAATGTAGTGGTGAACAGATACAAAATTAAAAGAAAATCATACTTCTGTTTTAAGTTAACCCCCTTTTCTGAGTCCCAGGAGGTTGTGAGATGGAATCCTTTCATCTCTCCTGTACAAGGGCATAGCCACCGATACATCAAGTACGCTATGGTTAGCAAACTGAAATCAAAGGGAGCAACAAAAAAATGACCAACTGTGGCAAGCAAAGCCAGTGACTGCATGGTGTTTTTCATTTCAAACTTAGTGGTTTCTTTGTTAGGGAATGTCCAGGAAGGTACGGGGGAGGAGGAGGTGGGGAGTTGCAACAAGAGTGGTGGATATCAATTAGGTTCATGGCTTTTGTGATTGATAACTCTGTAGGCAGAGGCATGGTTTGCTCAGCTGCAGTGTGTTTAAACATCATACACATTGCAGCTCCCAGAATTAGTGGCAGTGTAGCAAAAAAAAACAAGGAGAATGGTGCAGGTGTTTAAATTTAGCAGCCGCGTAGAGAGGTCTGGCCCCATCTCCCAGCAAAAGTGCAGGTAGTGGCAGGTTGGCACAGCAGTGAGCACACTAAGAAGTGAGTGATGTGCAGCAGAACACGTAACCTCCTCCAGCTCAGAACAGCAGAGTGTCTCCAACAGTGATGGTCTAGCGGTGGGTTCCAGTCCTCCTTCCCTCCTTCTCTGGGGTCAGGTTGGCTGTCAGTGTTGTAAAAGATGGCGTTTGTGAATTTGTGAACCAATTCAGCAGTTGGTGGGTAGCAACAGAACCCAGAAAGAGCAGAATTAGCAGGTTGGTGGGCTCAACTCACTCACCAGCAATTATCCCAGCTCCTTCTGGCCAGCATTCACAGTTGGAGCCATCAGCGAAACCAGGAGCAGCCAACAGAAGAACTGCAATCCTCCAGGAAAGTCATCTCTTCTGACTTCTGCCAGACAGTAAGACATGTATGGTGTGCTATCCCTAGCTTGTGGCTTACTGATCTTCTATGCTGTTTTTGCAGCAAAAGTTTGGGTTCTAAAATGTTGTATTAACAGGAGGATTGGTAGTTCAGGACTACCCTGCCCCCCGTCCCATCCATCTACATTACAGGGTGTTGAATTTTTTTCCTCTTTAAGGGAGCAGACCTAATATATGGAGGGGAGCCACCTGCAGGTATGCTTGCAGGAGGGGGAGATTATCTTCAGGTATGCTTGGAGGAGAGGGGACCACCTTCAAATATGCTTGCCTCCATCTCTTCCCTCCCATAAGGTAGATGGAACATAGGCAAAGGCCTCTGTAATGCTCCACTCCTGGCCAACAGGTCCACATGCTGAGGTCGGGGCAGAGGGGCAAAAGAGTGGCCACTTGATAACAATTTATAAATAACTAGCTACAGCCCTGCACCTGTGTTCCAAGTTTCCTGGCTGTGTGATGTCATGCACATGCTAATGGGCATAACATCATCATGCTGGAACATCTGGATCAGAGTCAGCTTTATGAGGCACAAGCTGGGAGCATGCAGCTAAACTACCACTTCTGCCTGCATGTTTTCCTTAGACCCACAGCTTTGTGTGTGTTAACCACAGATGTGATTGCAATTTGTAAAGCCATTAACGACATGGTAAGCTTGATATTTTAATACCTGTATTTACTTTTGGAGAATATGTATATTACTAAGCTTAAAACACATCTTTAAAAAAAATACTGCTGTTGTTATGTTTAGTGTGCATAACAATTATACTGAGAATGTGCTGTATATGTTTATCAATTACAGGACCACTACCCCTTGATAAAACTGGCGGGGGCCAGTGAAAATGTTTGGGACAGAAATTTCATGACCAGAGCATATAATAAAAAATGTTGATGACATTTTTTAAGAAGATGGTGTTCACTGGTGATGCATTCTTCTGCTGTTTGGATTGAATTTCAAGTGCTAGACCTTAGACCACCTCTCCAGTCTATGCATGTCACTCTGCATCTCTCTAATTCCCTCATCACTGTCCACCTTCCCACAGAGATTTGTGTCAGTCTGTGAAGAGACACAACCTGTCCTGGATTCCTTCTCCGGTATCACTGAGGAACATATTAAAGAGGACCGGGCTCAGGACAGATTCCTGTGGCACCCAACTTGTGACTTCCCTCCCTTCTGATTTGACCCCATTTACCATGACCCTTTGCTCCCCCCTCAGCAAATTTCCTACCCCTTTTACTATATCCCTTGCCCCCCCCCCCGATCCTCCATCTTTTTCAGCAGTCACCTGTGAGGCATTGAGTCGAAGGCTTTGCTGAAATCAGACTAGAAGATACATGGCGTGGCCCCCAAGTCTTTCTCACCCAGTCGAAGAAAACTATTTGGTTCATCTGACAAGACCTCCCTGCCACAATGCCATGCTTCTTACTATCTTGGAGGCCATTGCTCTCCACATAGTCAACAAGGTCTTCCTTGACTAGTTACTCCATCAGTTTATCTACAACTGAGGTAAGACTGATAGGTCTGTAGTTCCCTGTCTGCTCCATGTCCTGCCCCTTTGTAGAGAAGAACCACATCCACCACACTCCAGTCCTTCAGAACTATCCCTGATGGTAATGAGTTATTGAATAGCCCTACCAAGGGTCCAGCCAGTTCCACTGCCTCCTCTCTGGGCACCCTCAGGTGCATCCCCTCCAGTCCTTGGGCCTTATTTATCTTGAGAGGTACAAGCCCTTTCCAGACCCTTTCACTGGTGAAGACCAGCTGCCTCATCTCGAAGATGCCTTTAGTGGCTGCTTTGATGCCACTCTGTGGTAAGGGCTTGCTGTCCTCCCTGGTAAAGACAGAGCAAAAGCAGTCATTTAGAACAACTGCCTTTTGCCCATCCTCTATTTATTTATTTATTTTATCATTTTTTTTCCCAGGAAAGACACACTAAGCTGAAAGCTTGTTTACAGGTGAGACCTGGGAGCACAAGGAAGTTAAGTGACTTGCTCAGGGTCACACAGTATGTAAGTGGGGGCTGTGGGATTCAAGCCCAGGTCCCCAGGTTTGCAGCGCAGAGCTCTATTACCCTACCTCCCTCCAATAATGTAACAATTCCCCTACCTTCCTTTTTTCCCTAATATACCTAAAGAATTTCTTTTCTCCACTCTGAACCCCTTCAGCAATATGCAGCTCAGAGTCTGCCTTAGCTTTTCTAACCACCCTCCTAGCTTCCCTTGTTCTTATAGATAGTATCCCCATTCTTCCTCCCCCTGATTTTCTTTGCACTTTATGAAGGCATTTTTTTTTTTTGGCCCTCACTGTTCCCTTTACCCTCTTCGTGAACCACATGTAACTCCTGGGTGGTGCTATCTCAAGGGCTACTACCCTTGCCTGCATGACTAGTTGCAGGTCAAGGGGCCAGGGTACTGAAAACTGGTGCCTCCACCAGAGAACAGGGTTGGTGGTAGCATAGTTAACCTGGGTACAGCCCTCTGGGACACTGTGACCCCACTCTTTACCCTCTATTGGCCTAAACAATGAACAGAATACAGAGGCACAGTAGCCCCCAAACTACAAATATATCCCCACTCTGATTGCACTTACCACCAGGGCTGGTTTCACCTGTATGACCCTAGAAACCCCTGTAAAATAAGATTAGACACAGCCAGTAACAACCATACAGTGTTATTAGTACAGAGATGTACCACAAACAGCTTAAGTGCAAAAAGAGTCAGATCTGTTGTATTCAGGGGATTGAACAAAGGAGGGGCGTAATCAGGTTGATTGGTCTAGCAACTGATTCAATCAGGCTAAAAGGCATGCACTTTAGAGTCCCTCAACACAGTCACACACACACTCTGGATACCCAGTTGTTGATGCAGGCTAGCCTGAAGTGTTGCCCGGGGTATGCCGGCATCACAGCTGGGGGCCCTAATGATGGGAAGAAAGAGTCATGCACAGTAACCCACAGTTTGTAATCTGGAGCCAGATGGCTCAGTTCGTGATAATCAAACAAAACAATCAAATCAGATGACACATTTTGATATAGCTGATGCTGCAGGGAGCTACCCTGGTGTTTACTCATGCTACCCAGTACAGGATGCAGGATAGATGAAATGGAGACTCCAGAATGACTTGCTGGTTTGCCAGAGAAGCAAGGCCCACATGATTCACCTTGTTGTCATTCCTGTTCGTGACGCTGAGCAGGGGGCTGATCCCCAGGTAGATCTCTCGTCGATGGTCTTCTCTGCGGTGTGAGTAGCTGGCTGGGTCAAGGTGGCAGAGCCCAGGCCAGGAGAACAATTCGGATGGGTGTCCAGTAGTCCTGGATTCGGCTTCCAGCAAGCATGACACAATTGGAAAGTGGGGAACCAAATCACAACCCACAGAGAACATTCAGCAAACTTCTAGTAAAGAAAAAGCATTACCACAGTTCGGATGACAGTCCGGTCACAATCACAGTGTCTCTGCACAAACTGTATGCTTTGTGGTGGTTTCAGACTTCCTGACAGGCCGATCGCGTGAAGCAAATCTTCGGTCTTCTTCAGGTAACAGGGCAGTTACAATTCGGTATTTCTGGTCACAAGCCAGTTCAGATTCAGTCTGATTAATTTCCCTAGCAGATCCCTCAGAAGGGAAGATGAAGCAGGCAGGACAGTCACAGCCTTCCCACCAGTCTCCAGCTGCTCGAATGTCTTGAGCAGTTCACTCTCTCAGCTCCAAACTCAGACTGACACTCTGCAGCAGGCAGCACCGGGACTTCCTTCTGATCCAAAAAGAGTTTGGTTGGTTGATTCACCTGTCTGTCAAAGCAAGGGCTCCCCCTCCAGGTCCATTTAGGTGCCAAAATGAAAAAAATACAATTCCTACAGAAATTCACTCCCACAAGACCCCTAGGGACAGACTCCATTTTAAGGACCCCAAAGGGTACTGATTGGTGCAATACAGAAAAATCCATGCTGCAAAGAAAGGCAGGTTAGACAAACTATAATACCATTATTATTAGAGCAGCTAATCAGCAAACAATTACCAGTTCTAACAGAGCTCCCTCTGCACCATTAGCGATGGCAGAACAGAGCAATATTATTGCAGCTAGGGCAGGACTCATGCCTGGAAACACTCAGCCCCTACCCAGATTAACTATACACTACAAAAATAATGTCTCTTAAAGGGACAGGCATGGAGGCTAACAGGGCTCTCGCATGCAAACACTTTTACACCTGGAAAGACGCAGAATGCCCGCCTGGCAGTGGGCATTTAAGCACACCCAAGGAAGACCTTTGGGTACCCCCATTTATAGGGGGGTTACACACAGTGTACCTTTTCTCTTGGTTACTGTCTTCAGGAATATACTGTATTTGATGCCTTGAGAATTGCCTCTTTTATTGCCATCCATCTCTGCTCCACCCATTCTATGCAGTCTACCCTGACTAACTTGTCCTGAACCAACTCTGTCATCCAGTTGAATTCTTCCGTTCTAAACCTGATGACCTCAGCTTTCAGTTGGGGTTTACCAGTCCCCATGGCTAGCTCAGCCCCGACAGAGTCATGACCGCTGTTCCTAAGTGACTCCCCTAACCACACCACTCCTACCATCTCCAAGCTGGTGAGCACCACATTGAGGATGGTAGCCTGCCAAATGTGTTCTCTAAGCAGCTGCACCAGGAGACAGTCCAGGACTGTATCCAGAAAGACCTGATTTCTGGTGGTCCTGACAACCAGAACCTCCCAGTCAATATCTGGTAGATTCAGCTCACCCACCACCACCACCACCACCACCTCCTCTTTTATCACTCTCCTAACTAGCCCTTCCCCAGGCTCCCTGCTCCTCTCCTCTGCCTGTCCTGGTTGTCTATAGATCACCCCTACCCATATTTTCTGGCCCCGCACTGCTGTGAGCTGCATCCACAGTGACCCTGTCTCCCCATTTGTCCCCCTGATGTGTTCATCCTCCACTGCCTCAGTTTCATCCCTCCTGACACAGAGGGCTAACTTCCTTCTTTACCTTTTACTCTATCCTTCCCAAACATGGTGTAGCCTGGGACTGTCAGGTCCCAAATTTTATTTTCTGAGGTCCAAGTTTCAGTGATGGCAACAAGGTCCACCTTAGTGTCAGCCATCATTGCCTGGAACTCACTGATTTAATTACCATGACTCCTTGCTTTGAAGCTGACTGTTTTCCATCTAACCCTTGATCCTGTCTGGCTATTTACTTGTCCTTTGTCTTTTTTCCTCCCTCACCCCCTTCCCTTCTTGTTGCTTGCAAGCTCTGTGGCTCCACTTCTCTGATCTCTTCCCCCAGCCCAGTTTGGACCTCAGTGCCATTCTTTGCCTGCTGTGTCTCTACAAGCCTCAATATTTGAGGGAATACTAGCTAGGTTCCCCTTACTCTATCCTACATGTAACCCCCCTACAAATGGGGGTTCCCGAAAAGCCTTCCTTGAGCTTGTCTAAATGCTCACTGCGAGGCTGGAGTCCTGCATTTTTGCAGTTTAAATGTGATTGCCAGAGAGTGCCTATATAGCCTCTGTGTACTGTCTCTTTAAGAGCTGCCAGGATTGCAGTCATAATTAATCTAAAAGGGAGCTCTGTTAGAAGATGTGCTAATTTGCTGATCATTTGATAGAGTTGTAATAATATTGCAGTTTGTTCTAACCTGCCTTTTCTGCAGCATGGACAGTTCTGTTTGTTCCCATCATCTTGGTCCTGGACTGCTGAAATAGGCCAATCAGTACATTTGGGACTCTAAAATGGAGCCTGCCTACAGGGGCTTGGTGGGGTCAAAACTTATGGGAATTGTAGTTTTGTGCTTTTTGCACCTAAAATAACCTGGGGGGGAGCCCTTGTTGTGATTGACAGACAGCTCAGCCAACCGAACCTTTTGGATTTTGGGGAAAGTCCCAAACTGCTTGCAGTTTCAGTTAGATCTAAGTTGGGAAGTGAAGAAGTAATAGCTTGAGGTAGTTTAAGCAACAATTTATAGTGGATTCGCATGGGAGAACTGTGGAAAGGCCTGAGTTTTGGCCTGCATGCCTGCCTGCTGTCCCTGAAAGGGAACTTGTGCCTTTTTTGGACTGAATCTGAACTTGGAGAGCGATGTAGGCCACTAAATTGTGACCAGGCTTCTACCTGAAGAAGACAGAAGATTTGCTGAATGCAATCTGCCTGTCTGGACTTCCAGCCACTTCTGAACTCCCAGATTGTGCAGAGACTCTGCAATTGCACAGCCTTTTGCCTGGTACAGTGGAATTTCCTTACATGTGAATGTATTGTGTGCTTATAGTGGGTTGTGATTTGGATCCCCACTGTGGTTTCAATTGTATTCTGCTTGCTGGAACCTGTATTAGAATTTCCTTTCATGTAAATTTGCTGTGTGCTGCTAGTGGGTCACGATTTGGTTCCCCACTGTGGTTTGAACTGTATTATGCTTGCTGGAAGCCGCATCCAGCCCCATGGACTGAATCCAAAATCATCTCCATTGGGCCTGGGCCTTGCCACACTGGCCCAGCCTGACTACCCACTGTACAGAGAAAGTCATTGATGAGAGACCTGCCTGGGGGATCAGATCCCTGCTCAACACTTGAACAGGAACGACGCCTCGGTGATTCGTGTGGGCCCCACTTCTCCGGACACTCCAGCTCAACAACCTGCAGTCTCAATTTCATCCTGCCTGTGTCCAGTATTGGGTATCGTGAGTAAACATCAGGGTAGCCCCCTGCAACAACAGCTAAATCTAAAGTGTTGTCATCTGATTGTCTTGTTGCTTATTTTTCTTTCATGAACTGAGCCCTCTGGCTCCGTATTAAAGTAGTGTGCGTTGTGCATGTTGCTTTCTTCCATCACAGGGCCCCAACCAGCTGCAACGTTCCTGGCTAGCCCACCATTTTCCTACCTGGGTACCCAGAGTGTGTGACTGTGTGGGGACTTAAAGCGCATGCATAACTGTTTGATTAATATAGCCTTTAAGCTAATCAACCTGATTACCTGATTATGCCCCTTCCTTATTCAAGTCCCCTGAATAAATCAGATCTGACTTTTTTGCTGCATTTACCTGACAGTGGTTCCAGTTTGTGCCAAGAGTACTGTACTGTTGCTATTTACTGTGCATAACTTTGTTTTACAGGGGGTCCCCAGGGTTGAGCCAGAGGAACCAGCCCTGGTGGTAAGTGCAAACAGTGTGGGTACTGGTATGGTGTACAAGGGGTACAGTGAAAGTGATTATCTTATATTACTCAGACCACTAGAAGGGAAAGAGGAGGGTTACAGTGTCCCGGAGGGCTGTACTCAAGTTAGTTTGACCACTACCAACCCTCACCTCTGGGTGGAGGCACCTGTTTCAGAACTCAGGCCCCTTAACCTGCTACTAGCTGTGCAGGCAGGGGTAGTAGCCCTTGGGATAGCGCCACCTAGTGGTTACATCTTGGAGGCTCACCGCTGGGATTTTGTGCCTTCTAGTGGCCAAAAATTATGAATTATTGTTAAAGATTAATGGCTACCATAGAAAAAATGGCTGTACACCAGTTGGTGGGTGGTGTATTGGGCAGGAGATCGATCCCCAAAATGCTCTGCTTATACTGGATATTCCCCTTGGTACCAGTAAGGATACTGTAGAGGGAGCACTCTCCAAAGTTGAATGTTTAAAAAACCCTGTGGTGGTGGGTCGACAGGCTGATTTGATTGCCCAAACTTTCATAGCCTTGGTAGAGTGCAGTGACCTCATGGGCAACTCTAAAGTGCCACAGACTATTGCCTCAGAAGGGGTCCTAGCCACCTGGAGAGTGATAACAAAAGACAGTAAAGACCCTGGGGAGGATGAGCTCCCACCATTATCTGAGACTTTTGAGGAGAAATTTGCTAAGTTGTTGCTGGAGGAAGGGAAAACCGTAGAGGACTTTAAGAAACTATTCTTGCCACCTGGGGGTGTTCCTTCCCCAACACCCCCTCCCACTCCATCACCTGTTACTGCCCCGCCCTCTGTGCCCGTGCCAATGCTGGCCCCTATATCTGTACCCGCCATTAGTCCAGACTCGTATCACCGGCTGAGGATGTCTTCAGGCACCTTCCCCACACCCCAGAGGAGGACAATTCAATCAATCAAGTCTTTATTTATCCAGGTGAACACCATTGAGTAGGCACATTTACATGGTGGACCTGTGTTACACTAGGTCAATAATAACACTTTTATGTACAGATAATAAATATACATAATTATACAGAAATAGAAAAAAAAATAAAATACACAGAGCAATAACAAGTATTTCAGGTATAGGGTTAACAAGGTTAGAGAGAATGGTATGAGAAGGGGAATTAAAACATTCTGAAACAGCCAGCGTATTAAAACATTTTCAAACAGCACAGCATATCATTGGTCAGGCCATATACAAACTTAAGGGGCAGATATGGAGGGGTGGGGTACAGGACTGCAGCTGTTCTAGGAGTGGTGCTACAGTAGATGGGCTGGGGACATATATGTTAGGAGTCTGAGGGTAAGAAAGGTAGTGGATTAGCAGAAAAAATGGGGGGGTATAGGTGGAGACAATCAAGGGGCCGAGTTAGGTGGGGATGTAGTGGGCAGGTAAGCAGTAGGCACACTAGCACGCTAAGCGTGCTGGAAACAGCTGCATAGCTCCTTAACAGCCTTGGCATACAAGGTCTTGAAGGTGGTAAGACTAACAGGGAGCCTCAGTTTCATAGATTTCTGTACTTTGTTCCAGACTGAGGGCAACACAAAGCCTATGGCCACTCTCCCAAAAGTGTGTATTGGCCCTAGGTACCTTCAGTAGAAGCAGAAAATTGCTTCTCAGTGCGTGGTTGCCTACCAACAGCCAAACAGTCAGAAATGTATTGGGGTAATTTTTGGTAATAGCTCTGTAAGTCCAGAGAGCCACATTTGTATTCCTTCTGTACTGAAGGGAGGTCCATCCCACAGCTGCATATAAGGAGCAGTGGTGGGTGGTGATATGTAGGCCAGTTATGAATCTCAAGGCTCTGTGGTATAAGGAATCCAGTTTAATAAAACAGGAGGCATTATACTGACTATAAATGAACTTGACATAATCAATTAGGGATAGAAACGTGGATTGAACTAACTGCATCTTGGCATCTTTGATCAGCAGGCGGTTTATTCTAAAGAAGAGACATAGCCTTTGCCTCAACTTTTTCAGTAGATCCTCGACATGCTCTGTTAAGGAGAGTCTGTGGTCTAGCCAGACCCCTAGGTACTTGAATTTCATAACAAATTCCAACCTCTCTCCTAGTAAAGTGTTTATGGGCGGTAAGGAGCCAGAGATAGCAGGGTTCGCTGAATGAATAGCTGGAGAGAACAGCATAGCTTTTGTTTTAATTGGGAAACTTGGATATATTATGTTGCCTCTCAAATCTGACAATGGCAATGCCCCGAACCAGAGAAGGGGAGCAGGGTGGTTGAAAGCCTCAGAGGTCCTGCCCAACTTACTATCCACGCTAAACAGGCTAGTAATCCAGAAGCAACTGCTGAAGATTTTTTCAATGCATTGGAAAATGTGTATGGGTGTCCCAATTCGGATAAGGACCTGTGGGGTTGGGTCAAAAACACTCAGCAATACCAAGGGGAGTCCTTATCCGTGTATGTGCCTCGACTTGAAGCGGTGCTACAGGAATGCCTAAAGAAAGGTGGCATGGCCCCAGCTAAGTTAGATCAGAATTGGTTGGACCAACTTCTCAAGTCAGCCCCATTCTCTGAATTTTTGCTGCTCCAACTGCGCCTTGCTGCTTGGTTGGATGTGCCTCCTACCTATGATGGCCTGATGAAGGAAATTCAGAGGATTGAGAGGAGGCAGCCACGTGGGGGCGCCCCTCCTGTATCTGCTGTTGCTGCTGCCCAGATGACTGAGGATGCACATGTGAGTGATGCTCAGGGGCGAAATACAGTGCCAGTTAAACATTGGGAGGCTAGCAAGGACGCTCTGCCCTGGTGCGAGATACTGCGAGAGGTCTGAGAAATGAGGGCTACTGTTTCCCTACAAGCCCATTCCAGAGGTACAATGGGCCCAAACCCCTCTCAGAGCATGTCCACTATGGGGTTGGGGGTGCACTCCCAGGCTTCCCCTGTTGACAGCAGCTCAAAGATTGATGAATTGACTATGGAAATGAGGAAATTACTGAGACATCTGCCCATGCTCACCACACACCAGGCAGAGGTTGAATCACAATTTTCTCTTGGTGGTACCCCCACCTCAGCCCCCAATGTGATGCCTCAGCCATGCCAGACTCTAGAAAGCATACTCTGTCATAATTGTGGGAAGGAGGGGCATATGAAGAAAGAATGCTGGTCCCCAAAAGACTTAGATAAGGTTGTACACAGACTTCAAGGGGAGCTCCGGAAAGTGAAACCATGGCTGAGGGGTGCTGGAAACGACCGCAGTGAAGGCTCAGGAAATCCCAACTCCAATTTCCTTGTTGCCAAGTCGTCTGTACCTGCCCCTGCTACTGTCCCTCCAAACTGCTCCAAGATATTGGGCCCTTCAATAAAGACTAATGTGGCTGTGAATGGTATTCTACTCGGGCTGTACTTGACAGTGGGTCTCAAGTGACCATTGTGTTTCAGAACTAGTATGACAAACACTTATCTGATGTGCCCTTACAATCCCTGGAAGGCCTACATGTGTGGGGGCTGAGCGACAAGTTTTATCCATATCTAGGATATGCCCACCTCTGGTTGTCTTTTCCAACTGTCACTGGCATAGAGGAGCAAGTGGAGACACTGGCCCTGGTGTTTTCCCCCAACGGACTGTATGATGGGGTTCCCCTGTTAATTGGAACAAACGCCCACATGTTTGGGAGACTAGCAATACTCTGCCATGAGAAACAAGGGAAGCTGACTGGACAGACCCTAAGAATTCCAGCCTTAGTAAAAAGGGCTTATGACTGGCAACAGAGACCCGATGAAGTGGACCCAGATGAGCCAGTGGGGATATTGTGGAAAAAGGAACCAGACTCCTGGGTATTGGCCCGCAACGCCCAGTGCACAGTCCCTGGAGAAGGCCACCTAAAGAGAAATGTAAAGAACAAAATATTAATGTTGGATGCACCAGGAGATAGAAAGTTGCCAGAGGGATTATTGGTCAAACCCAGCATCTTGCCTGCTCGTGCCCACGCCTATGCATGACGAGTGATGGTCCAGATTCAGAATGTGTCAGATCAGGAGATTCGGGTGAACAGAGGGTGCACCCTTGCTACAGTACACTGCATCGACACTGCCGTATTGCCCAGCAACAAGTGCTCTGCCGAGAAGGAGAGATTGACCCCGGACTTATTTGACCTTGGTGACTCCCCGTTGCAAGCTGAATGGAAGGCTAGAATTAGCAAGAAACTCACTCAGAGGGACCAAGAGTTTTCATTAAAAGAATGGGACATGGGGTGTGTCCAGGGTGCAGAGCATCACATATGCCTGCATGATGACCGGCCTTTTCGAGAGAGATCCCAACGTCTCACCCCAGCAGACACAGATGATGTGAGGAGACACCTGCAGGAAATGCTCGCTGCTGGTGCGATACAAGAATCCAGAAGCCCATATGCCTCTTCCATTGTGGTTGTGCATAAGAAAAATGGGTCTATCCTTTAAGGTTCTATGAATTCCTGAGAATGGCACAAGGGATTTCAGGTGTCCCGGCCACCTTTCAGCAACTGATGGAAAGTGTGATGGGAGATATGAACTTGCTGGAATGTGTAGTGTACCTAGACAATGTCATTGTGTTTGGGCGCACATTAGAGAGTATGAGACCTGACTGTTTAAAGTCCTAGACCAATTAGAAGACTTCGGCCTCAAGCTGTCCATTGACAAGTGCCAGTTTTTTCAAACCTCCGTGAAGTATGTAGGGCACATAGTATCTGCAGCAGAAGGGATAGAGACTGATCCCAGTAAGGTTGAATCACTGACTACTTGGCCCCAGCCCCATAATTTGAAAGATTTACAACATTTTCTGGGGTTCTGTGGCTTCTACTGCAGGTTCATAAAAGACTATTCAAAGGTGATTAGTCCGCTCTTGAATCTTACCCAGGGTTACCCTCCTACCAACCATAAATATAAAAAAGGGGCCGTCAAAGAACCAGAGAAAGTGTACTTCCACACAGGTGAACTTTTTGTGCCCCGCTGGACACCCGAATGTGAAGCAGCCTTTCGTGAAGTCATATACCAGCTCACCCATGCCCCCATCCTCACCTATGCTGACCCCACCAAGCCCTATGTGCTGCATACGGATGCCAGTCTGCAGGGTCTAGGAGCTGTGCTGTATCAAGCCCATGAGGATGGTTTGAGACCAGTGGCCTTCGCCAGTAGGAGCTTGAACCCATCGGAGCAAAACTACCCTGTGCACAAGCTGGAGTTCCTTGCGCTAACAATGGGCCATCATTGACCAGTTTCATGAATATCTCTATGGGGCAAAGATATTGGTGAAGATCAACAATAACCCATTAACCTATGTCCAGACTTCAGCTAAGTTAGACGCCACTGGGCACCGGTAGCTTTCCGCCTTATCAACCTATGATTATGTTGTTTAATACAGGCCAGGACTGAACCAACCACCTTGTCACGAAGGCCAGTTTCCAAGAGTGATTGGGTCAGGCTGTCTGAACCTGACATCTGAGCCTTGTGCCAAAAATCTGACAGAGATGAACAGATGTCTGCGGACACAGTGGACTGTTTAGTAGATTGTTTGGGCCCTCCTGATACCTGCATACCGGCTGCCTATTGCCACTTTTCTGCTCTAGATATTAGTGCACTACTTCAATTTGACAATGACAGCATTCAGTGGGCTCAGTCCCAAGATCCTATGATTCAGCCTGCACTTCATGCCCTGTGTGCGGGAAAAGATGTGTCCAAGTTGCGTTCCCCTGACTTGCGAACTGCTCTGTTGTTTAAAGAAGGCCCCAGGTTGAAGCTACTCAGTCAGTTGTTGTACAGAGAGACAGTGGATCATGGCAGTCAAGTAGACAGGCAGCAATTGGTCCTGCCCACAGCCTTTAAAAATTTGGTACTGAGGTCCCTCCACAATCACATGGGGCACCTTGGTATTGACAGAACTCTCAACTTGGTATGATCTCGATTCTACTGTCCCAAGATGGAGGCCGATGTTGAGCACCACGTAAAGACCAGCAGTCATTGCCTGCAAAGGAAAGCCCTGCTTCAGAGAGCTGGCGTCCCTTGTCAATATTACTGCCAGCACCCCCATGGAACTGGTCTGCATAGACTTTTTCTGTTTACAACCTGATCAGCAGAATATTGGCAATGTGTTAGTGGTTACGGATAATTTCACATGGTATGCGCAAGCTTTTCCAACTAAAGATCAAAAGGCCTCCACCGTAGCCAAGGTGCTAGTGGAAAATTTCTTCATCCACTATGGTGCCACTCAGCGGATCCACTCTGACCAAGGCAGAGATTTTGAAAGTCAGCTAATCAAAGAAATGCTCTCTTTATGGGGGGTGCGGAAGTCAAGAACCACCCCTTATCACCCACAGGGGAACCCTCAACAAGAACCTTTTAACTGCACCCTTCTAGACATGCTGGACACCCTCCATCCCAAAGACAAGCCTAAGTGGAGCCAGCAGATTAGCACCTTGGTCCAGGTATACAATTGCACAAACAATGACGCTACCGGATTCTCCCCCTACTGCCTCATGTTCCAGAGGGAGGCCCGACTGCCCATTGATGTCTGCTTTGGAGTCTCTCTAGGTGAGGTCCGAGCCGAAAATTACCTACAGTATATACAGAAACTGAAAGCTCAGTTGAACCGTGCCTATCAACTGGCCCAGACAATGGCCGCCAAAAGAAATCTCACCAACAAAGAGAGGCATGATAGAAAAGTAAAGGCTCAAGAGCTTCGGCCTGGAGACCATGTGTTGTTACGCAATTTGGGACTGCATGGCAAACACAAAATTGCTGATAGGTGGCACCATCTTCCCCATGTAGTAGTTGGAAAGTTGAATGATTTACCAGTGTACAAGGTGTGCCCAGAGAATAACTCCAAAGCTGTCAAGACCATGCACTCGAACCACTTGCTACCTATCAGCCAAGTCATAATTGAGGCTGAACCATCAGAGATTGATTCCCCTGGGCCTGTGACTCATGCTGCTGCAAAAAAGAGACAGAGTCAACTTACCCCAGTAGTTACAGATTTAAGGTTTCCCCCGCAGCAGGCCCAGAATGATAATGACTGTCAGTCCACCTCTGACGAAAGTGAGTGTGACAGTGCCTATTACCCCTCCTATGAATTGAGTCTGCTGTTTCAAGGTAACCCTATGACTAATTGTGGGAATGAAGCTGGGCCTTCTGGACTGCCTAACCCCCCAGCTTCATCCTTGGAGCCAATGCTCCCTGAAAGCGAAGTGCAAAGTTTTACGTCTGAGGTTGCGGACTCTCTTTGTTTTGTGGAACTGGGTGAATTGCCAGAAGAAGGAGCTGATAGTCTGAGTCTCTCTGGTGACACACCAGAACTTGAAGAACAATGTGAGAGTGTTGGCAGCCCCCCTTCAATGCTGCAAAGCCTAACTGTGCCAAAGCCTCCTCAAAATGAGCAACCTGGGCCTCCATCAGAAGATAATGAGCAAAGTGTTGTGGAAACAGAGCATACAGAGCAAGGAGCTGACAGTGCTCCAAGTTTGGACACTCCCATCCATGCAGAGGCACCCCTCACAAGTGACGGAAGCTCCAAAGTTAGTGCTGAAAGTACGGAGACTGTGGCTGCTCCCCCAGAAAGACTGGCCAAGCTGGGAGGCCAGTGGATTTGCCTCTCAATGTGGTTTACAAAGGGGTTTATGTTTCCCCAAGCTCACTGCCCAAATTGAGCTTGACGGCCCACTCCAGTTTACTTGTTCTTCCCTCTCACCATGGTGCCCCTGCCCCATCCAGACCCAAGTTAGCTGATAGGGAAGTGCTCCCCTCTTACATTGTTTAATGTACAAGAAGTTAGTAAATGAATCAGTATTACTTGTATGAAACATGCATAAGTATTGTCAATATGGTGTAGTAGTGTGAAGTATATTGAAAGGTACTGTATAGTAATGTAACAAGCTAATGATATATATATGTCTCATTTGTATTGCAGTTTTGATATTGTGATGGTACAGACTTGATGCAGATGCCAAGTTTTCTCCAGGTAGGGAAGGGTGTAACCCCACTACAAATGGGGATTCCGGAAAAGTCTTCCTTGAGCTTGTCTAAATGCTCACTGCCATGCTGCTGTCCTGTGTTTTTGCAGTTTAAATGTGATTGCCAGAGAGTGCCTATATAGCCTCTGTGTACTGTCTCTTTAAGAGCTGCCTGGATTGCAGTCATAAGTAATCTGAGATGGAGCTCTGTTAGAAGATGTAACTATTTGCTGAAAATAATTTAGAGTGATAATGATAATATAGTTTGTCTAACCTGCCTTCTTTGCAGCAAGGACTGTTTTGTTTATCTCCATTATCTTGGTCCTGGACTGCAAATTGGACCAATCAGTGCTGGTGGGACCTACAGGAGCTGTCTGGAGTCAAAATCTGTAGGAATTGCAGTTTTGGGCTTTTTGCGCCTTTTTGTACCTGAAGGGGGAGCCTTTGTTGTGACTGACAGACAAATCAGCCAACCAAACCTTTTGGATATTGGGGAATTTCCCAGGCTGCTGCAGCTAGTTTCAGTTTTGAGCTGAGAAGTGAAGAAGTAACAGCTCAAGTGATTTTGAGCAGCAGTTCTGTGTAGTTTTGCATGGGAGATCTGTGAAAGGGCTGAGTTTTGGCCTGCCTGTCTGCCTGCTGTCCCTGAGAGGGAAAACAGAGTTTATTCAGACTGAATCCTAGTTGTGAGGACTATTTAGGCCACTGGAGTATGAGCAGGCTTTCACCCGAAGATGACCAAAGATTTGCTGAATGCGATTGGCCTGTCAGGATTTCAAGCTGCTTTTGAATCCCCGGTTTGTACAGAGACTTTGCGATCGTGACTGGAGAGGAGTTTGCCTGGTACAGTAGAATCCTTTACATGTAAATGTGCTGTGTATTGAAAGTGGTTCATGATTTGGTTCCCCACTGTGTCAACTATGTTCTGCTCTCTGGAAGCTTTATCCAGCCTAATCGGACTGAATCCACGTTCATCTCCATTCGGCCTGGGCCATGCCATGCTGGCCCTACCAGACTACCCCACTGCACAGAGAAAGCCACCAATGAGAGACCTGCCTGGTGATCAGCCCCCTGCTCCACACTTGAACAGGAACGCCTTGGCGAACCGTGTGGGCCCTGCTTCTACTGGCACTCCAGATTAACCACCTGCTATCTCGAATTTTCGTCCAGCCTGTGTCCAGTCTTGGGTATCGTGAGTAATCATCAGGGTAGCTCTCTGCAACAACAGCCTAATCTAAAAGTGTGTCATCTGATTGTTTTGTTGCTTTATTTTCACGAACTGAGCCCTCCGGCCCCGGATTACAAATAGTGTGTGTTGTGCATGTTGTTTTCTTCCATCACAGGGCCCCAACCAGCTGCAACATTCCTGGCTAGCCCACTATTCTCCATCTGGGTACCCAGAGTGTGTGACTGTTTATGGATCCTGAAGTGCATGCATAACTGTCTGACTGATAGAGCCTTTAAGCAAATTAACCTGATTACGCCCATCCCTTGTTCAAGCTCCTTAAATAAATCAGATCTAACTCTTTTTTGCATTTACCCTGACTGTGGTTCCAGTTTGTGCAACAGTACTGTACTGCTGTTATTTGCTGTGTATAACCTTGTTTTACAGGGGGGTCCCCAGGGCTGGGTGAGAGGAAAGCCCGGGTGGTAAGTGCAAATAGTGTGGGTACTTGTGTGGTGTATCAGGGGTATTGTGAAAGTGATTATTGTGTATTGTTCCGGCCACTAGCAAGGAAAGAAGGGGGTTACAGTGTCCCAGAGGGCTGTGCCCAGGTTAGCTTGACCACTACCAACCCTGACCTCCAGGTGGAGGCACCTGTTTCAGAACTCAAGCCCCTTAACCTGCTACTAGCTGCACAGGCAGGGGTAGTAGCCCTTGGGATAGCGCCACCTAGGGGTTACACAAGGAATAGGGCTCCACCTAGAAAGAGTGTTACTAGAGTACTTGTTATGTTAACCTAACTAATTGTAGAAGTGGCTTTGCAATTTCTAGAAGCATGAGTAACAAACAACAGTATAACCATGATACTTACAGTAGCTATTAGCAGAATCAATAAAACATAATTTATGACACAGTTTGGTAACACACATGGTAAACTACAAAATGAATAGGTAGGTACTGAATTGAACTACAGGTGCACCTGGATTGGTAGTTACTGGGTTACTTTAAAAATCATCGCAAAATAGCCAGCAAAGCAGCCTTTAAGGGGCAGATGTTACTCTAAACATACTGTAAGTTATTGTGAGCAGTTTGCTACTCCCAAGAAGCAGATGGGGGCCAGCCCAGTGATGCTGATTGTTGAGGTGCTGGACGCCACACCTCATGCCACACTGGCGACTCGAGTTTTAGGAGCAAGCTCTAGGTGCCGAGGGTCAGCAGGGGAGGAGATGGTTTGAACATTCAATGACAGCTCATCTTCTCCAGGGGAGGGAGGGACAGTTGTAGGGGTTGATAATGGTGTGCCTCACAGCAGTAACTGGAAGGTACTGAGCCAACAACCATCTGAACACTGGGGAGGCAGGACGTGGCGGACATTGGTGGGGTATGCACGGGAGCATGCACGTGCCTTCCTGGATGCCATTGTATGGCCATGCTTGCCATCGGGAAGGCATCACTACAAATAAGGAAACACCCCAATCCCTGGGATGGCGATGATACACCATGGCCCCATGCCCACCATCGGGCCCTGCCCATCTAGGTCCTGATTCTCTGGACTAAACACCTTGCCTGCAGAAACTGGATTCAAGGAGTCCTGCAGTAGTGGAGGTGGCATTGCCCTGGGGGGCACATGACAGGCAGTTTCTTGCAGGTAGGAGTGTAGCAACTGGAGTTTCTGGGAGGGGATCCAGTGTGGGGGGTCTCAGGCCACTTGGGAGAGCCAACAGTGACATCCAAGTGAGAATCCTGGGATTGACGACTGGAGTGAAAAAGAAGTGAAATAAAAAGAAGCAGATAGGAAGCCTCACAGCAAGTAAGAAACCATTAAAGATCCCAAAATGCAGATAGGAAATCCCACAGGCTCAGTAGCAGTCTTTTATTTGGTAGCGGGCAGTAGCAGACAAACAGGCTATATAGGTAGTATAAAAAACCTAACACAGAAAAGTGCAGGCTGAGAGTGGCAAATAGAAGTTCAGCAGTATAGCAGCTCTGTCATAGAAGGGATATCACAGTACTCAGAGTCATTTGGTATTCCAGCAGCATGACTTGTCCTAGTTCCATCTGTTCCAGGTGGACTCTCAGCAGACTCCAGTAACACCCTTTGCACTCATCCCTTAGCATGAGGACCAAAGCATGGAAGGACCAGCCAGTTGAAGATACTGAAACAAATGGAGATACAAGGATCCCGGTCAGGCTAGTGGCTCTAATCTGATAGGACCACAGGAGGATCAGAGGTGTGGCTTGGCTGGAGTCAGCAGCTGATTGGTGGGGCTTGCATTCAGCTTTGCAGCATGAAGTGGTGGTAGGAAATGGGAGGAGATAGTGAGTTGTTCAGCCCTTTTGTGATCCCCCTTCCCGAGCTGATGCATCAAGGCAGCAGCTTCTGTGGATCACTGGCAACAGTCCAAGGGGTCAGAAGCAGGCTGGAACAACAATAGAAGCTCTGCAGGTTTTAAAGGTCCTGCATAAGTTTGAGACTCTAATCTGATTGGCCCACAGGAGGATCTGAGGTGCAGCTTGGCTGGAGTCAACAGCTGATTGGTGCAGCTTGCATTCAGTTTCAGAGCTGGAAGCTGCGGCTGCAATTGGGAGGAGATAGTGAATTAAGCTCTTTTGTGATCTCCCTTCCTGAGCTAATGTGGCAAGCAGTGGCTTTGGTGGATGGCTGGTGGTGGTCCGAGGTGTCAGAAGCAGGCTGGAACAACAGTAGAAACTCCACAGGTTTTAAAGGTCCTTTAAAGAAACCTGACAGAACATCTTAATCATGGATCTCAATCAAGAATTAGACTGGGATAATGTAAAAATCATTCTGATTAACTTGGGGGTATTATCCCATATACAGTACAAACATACACATGAGATATTTATGACTAGTCTCAGGTTTCAGCTAGCCCTATTTTTCCTTAATTAAGCAATGGGGAAGCCTCAGATAACACTGTAATACAAATCTGCAGGCTCTGTTATACAATATTGAAACTCTGTGAAAAACATAGTGTGAAGCAACATTCAGATGAGGCAATGTGACAAGGTAGTAGGTAGGGCCTGTGGGATGCTGGGGTGCATAGGAAGGGGTATCACCAGCAGAAGGAGGGAGGTAGTGTTACCATTGTATACATCTTTGGTGATACTCCACTAGAGTACTGTGTCCAGTTCTGGAGACCACATCTCAAGAAGGACTTAGAGAGGGTGGAGGCTGTCCAGAGAAGGGCAACTAAAATGGTGCAGGAACTGCAACAGAAGCCCTATGAGGAGAAATTAAGGGATCTCAATATGTACACCCAAGAACTAGGGGATGTAAAATGAAGTTGGAAGGGGAAAAATTTAGGAGGGATTTGAAGAAGTACTTCACTGAAATAGTAGGAACAATCTTCCAGTGGAGGTAGTACAAAAAAAGCAGTGGTGGGTTTCAAGCATGTATGGGACAGGTACAAGGGAATCTTAGTTGGGAAACATGGGGGGGGGGGTTATTTTGAGACCAAGTAGGGTTTGCGATGTAAGTATAGGCATGGGAAAAAGGGGCAGACTAGATGGGCCAAGAGCACCATTATCTACAGACAAATTCTAGGTTTCTGTAGAGGAGGGAAGGGGTATGTTACAAACACCCCCACCAAAAATGGGTGCTATCCCAAGCAATCTGGGGGATGCAAAGCTTTGCAGCCACCCCTTTGTCCACAGGGGTGGCTGCAGCTCCCACAGGTCCACATCCAACTTGGCCTCCACAGACAGGACATGAAGCATGACCAAGCTTGCTCAGCTCAGAAGGAACCATGCTTCCAATTCTAACAATCTGCCCAGTGTCCAAAAGTCCACTAACTCCTACTTCAACCTGTGTCCTCTAGTGGCACACTAGAGATTTCCAACCCACAATTTTCTGGTATCCCAAACTGGAATAAACCAGCAACCTTGGCGTCTCCATATGGAGGGATGTACAGTGGATCATTAAGGTCACTGAGGCAGCACAGCAGGATGGGGAGCTGGATGTCATTGTCCAGCTGTGGACAAATGTCCTGCCAGGGGATGCAGCAGGGGTGCGAGATAGGTTTAGGAAGCTGGGGAGGGGCAGGAAGCAGGTAGCATGCATGGTGACCTTCACCAAGGTCCTCCCTGTGCATGGTCAGGAGGAGCAGAGGGAACACTGAACAACAGCCTTTAATGACTGGTTGAAAGCATGGTGCAGTCAGGAGGGGTTTGGCTACATCAGGGAGTGGAGTCCTTCCTGGAGGGATAAAGGGCTGTACAAATGGGATGACCTCCACCTATCCAGGAGGGGAACAGCCATCATGGCTGCAGTGTTTAAATGTTACTTCACTAGGCATTTAAACTAGCCAATGGGGAGGCAGAAGAAATGAGGGAGGCAGTGAATGCCCCCCCCTCCCAAAAGGAGCAGCAGTGAAGAAAAGCCCAATAAATTTCTCAGTGGTAGAGGGGTGTAGGGGTAAGGATCTAAGGCTGAGAAGAATACTAGGAAGGGTGGGCAGAGGGAGGATAAAAAGGGGAAGGTCTGTACCAGGGAAAAGAGAAGGGTGATGGATAGACTCAGAAAGGAAAGGCAAAGGAGTTGCAGAGAGGGACAAAAGGAGTGGAGAGTCATGTTTACCAATACAAGGAGCCTAGGAAATAAAATTCCTAACCTTGAGGCTACCATTCTGAAGGTGGACCTGGATCTGGTTGCCAAAACAGAATCATGGTGCATCAACAAGAATAGCTGGGAGGTGGCCATACCATGTTACAATGTTTTGAAATGAAAGGGCAGGGAGGAAGGTGGGGTATATGCAAAGGACGGTATAAAGGTCACAGAAGTGCAAGGACACAGCAGGGAAGAGGAGGTTCTTTGGGTTGGCTTGGAGACCAGATCCAGGGCCTTTATACACGTGGAGGTGGTGTACAGGCCACCAGACAAGGGGAGGAACTGGACAGAGTTTTGGGGGAGGCCGTAGGCAAAATGGCAAGCAAAGAGAAGTAGCAATATATGGAGGACATTAATCTGTTGTATATAGACTGGAACATGCTGGCTGCAGCTACAACTATGAGCAAGGTCATCCTAGGCTCCCTACAAGGGGCATTTCTCAGGTAACTGGTTACAGATCCCATTAAAGATGTGGCAGTGCTGGATCTGGCACTCATGAACAGGGACAGTATTGCAGACATTACAGTGGGTAGCCCCCTGGGTACAAGCAATCATCGTACAGTGTGGTTTGGTACACAGATTGGACAGGAGAAAAAACACACTAAGGCAAAGGTCCTGGACTTCAGGAGAACAGATTTTAAAGAAATATGAAACTGTCTTAGGAAATACCTTGAAGGAGGGGATGGGGGGTGGAGGCTCAATGGAAAAGAATAAAGGAGTGAAAAACTAAGGTAATGGCAAGCTGTTTTAAGGTAGCAAGAAAGGATAAGAGAAGAAAAAAGCCACTGTCATTGTCAAAGGAGGTAGTTACGGTGGCAGGGGAGGAAAAAACAGCTTTCAGGAAGCATAAGGAGAGCCAAAACAGAGGCAGAGAGGGAGGTATATTTAGATAAACAAAAGGAGGCAGGAAGGAGGGTAAGAACTAAGGCTCAAACTGAGGAAAGGCTCACCCAGGAGGTCAAGAATGGGGATAAGACTTTCTTCAGGTAAGTGAGCAAAAAGAGGAAGGCAAGGGGTGGTATGGTGAGGATTAGGAGACCATGGGGTGGATGCAGAGAAAGATCAAGAAAAAGCTAACATTTTAAATGAATACATCTGCTCAGTCTTCACAGTGGAAAGGAGGGGGGATAGGCTGACATACATTAACAGGCACCAGGGAAAGTGGGCACAAGTCCACTTATGGAAGCAAGAGAGTCCACTGGGAGCTGAAAGCCCTAAAGGAAAACATGGCAATGGGGCCAGACAGGATCCACCCAAGGGTACTGAAGGAACTGAGCACATTGGAAGCTGCCACTCTGGCAACACTATTTACTGTAGCACCTCATTGGAGACAAGGGTAGTTGCAGAGGAATGGAGGAAGGCCGATGTGGTCCCTCTTCACAAGAACAGCAGCAGGGAGGAGACTAGCATTTACAGACCAGTCAGTCTCACATCACCACCTTTGACCACAGGACCACCTTGAAAACAGGGCTTTATAGCCCTATGGTGAAATTTGCTTGTCAAACTAATGCCTGTTTAAACAAAGATGTTTTACTACTGCTACTACTGCTGCTACTACTACTACTACTACTACTACTACTACATCAGTGGTGGGGAAATAATGGAGTACCTGCTGGAGGAGGGACTGATGGATTACCTGGAGAAACTTGGGCTGCAGGACCACTGGCAGCACACCTTCATGGGAGGGGAGTCATGTCAAATTTCATAGATTTCTTTGACTGGGTAACCAGGAAGGTAGATCATGAGAGGGTAGTGGATATTGCATATTTGGACTTTAATTAGGCCTTTGACACTGTACCACACAGGAGGCTGATAAAGAAACTTAGCAGCATGCGGGTTGGGGAGAAGGTGGTGAGCTGGGTATCTAACTGGTTGAAAGATGGGAGCAGAGGGCAGTCAATTGGAGAATGAAAGAGTGACCAGTAGAGTACCACAGGGATTAGTACTGGATCCTGTCCTCATTAATGTCTTCATAAATGACATTGCTGAGAAACTAGAGAGGAAGGTGTGTCTCTGCAGATGAAACAAAAATTGGCAACAGGGTGGACACCAAGGAGCGGGCGGAGAGAATGCAAATGGATCTGGGGAAACTAGAGGAGTGGTCTAGGGAGTGACAGCTGGGTTTCAATGCCAAAATGTGCAAAGCCATGCACCTAGGGTGGGGAAACCAGGGGGTTGTGCATAATATGGAGGGGAGCTACTTACAGTTACCAAGCAAGAGAGGGACCTTGAGGTGGTGATATATGATGAACACCAGACAGGGCAGTAGGCAAGGCAAGCTGGATGCTGGGGTGCATAGGAGGGGGATTTCTAGCAGGACAAGGGAGGTAGTATTGCCTCAGTATCGCTGTCTTGTGAGACCCCACCTGGAGTACTCTGTCCAGTTCTGGAGGTCGCACCTCTGCAAGGACATCAATAGGGTGAAAGCGATCCAGAGGATTGTTGGGGTATAGAGTCAGTTATTGCAGTGGAAATGAGGAATTGCACACCACAAAGAAAGATTTATTGAACTAACACACAGATACTGCATTAGTCCCGGCAGTTCAGCTTTCAAAGAAAGATTAATGATCAGGTACCTTCCATTGGGAGACAAACCAGACAAGCATGAAGGCTTAAGCACTTTTTTACGAGGTTTGTAGCTTCTCACCCTCCGCCGCTCATAATTTATCTCATATATACTTTCCACTTATTGTCTTACAAAACTCAGCATACGTCCATACAAGGTAATTCATTGTTGGGGCACATTACTATATTGTACAGCCTTTTCTGGTCTGAAACTGCATGTTTTATGCAGCCAAAAAGCACAAGACAGTGACCTTTCTTATTTCCTTATCATAGTAACAAGCTGAACAGTGTACTAACTCTTATTTTTTTCGGCAGCAAGGACATTAACAAGAAGAAAGCCTTAGAACAGAAAATATTCTTATTAACCATTTTCCTTCTCCTGCCAGGACTTTACAATATTTTCTTTATACCGAACTGTCATATTCCTACAGGATGGCTACTAAAACGGTGTGGAATTGCACAAGTAACCATATGAGGAGAGGCTACAGGAGCTCAACATGTACTCCCTGGAGGAAAGGAGCGTAAGAAAGAACATGACTGAAACCTATAAGTACCTCTCAGAGTGAATAAGGTGCAGAAGGGGAGTTTCTTTCACAGGAGAAGGAGTACCAGAATATGAGGGTATGCTATGAAGCTTGAGGGGGGAAGTCTAAGAGAGAAGTAAGGAAATACTTCTTCACAGAAATGATAGTGGATGCTTTGAACAGCATGCCAGAAGAGGTGATGGGGTGAAGAAAGTGGGAAGCTTCAAACATGTATCAGATAGGCACATGGGTATAATAAGATAAGGGAGGATGGAGGAGCACTAGGTTAAAATAGCGCCAACAACAAAAGCGCTGTCAAGAACAGCACAGTATAAACAGCACTGTCAACAACAATGGCAGGTAAAAACACCATCCTACACAACAGGGCCAATGGTAGCAGTCATAAACAACACTGTCGACCATTACTATTGGTAACCAACACAATGTACACTCTTGTATTGTGGGGGGCTCTGGCCCCTGCATGCCCCATAATTTTTATAACTAACTTGAGTGGGGCAGATCATGGAGAAAATTAGTATATTTGAGAGGGAGTTGAATTTTGTTTCCACACTGTCAAAAAATAAAACCACACACTGAGGGTGGGAAAAAGATTAAAAAGGAATAATTTGGGAGACTGAGAACAGAACCCTGGTCTTCCAATCTGTGCTGAATCCCTGACTGTGCTGTTTCTGGTTTAGTCCTCTATGCCACAGGAGTAGCTTGGCCAGCTATTGCATTTTTACCTCAGTTATCCATGACTGCTAATGCGTGGATAGCTACAGGGGTAGTGGTAGTTGACATTCGCTATTCTACTCCTGTCGCTATTTAGGCATTACACAGTTCCAGCAGTGCGCTTTAGAGGGCGCTGTTTGGGAAATGCAATTCTAACCTGGTAGGTACCTTTACTATGGTACCATGCTGTACAAAAAGTGCTGAGCATGTAATAAGGACAGGTTATGCTTGCCCTATTAGACAAAAGGCATATAGGATACCAGAGAGGTTAAGAGCAGATATAGCTAAATAAATAGAAAAAATGAAAGAATTGGGTATCAGAACAGTCAAGAAGTGCTTGGGCATCAAGCAGTCAATCAACCAATGGTGACTGTACATAAGAAGGAAGAGGGGGCTAAGAATCTGCCTTGATTTTAGAAAACTTGATTGTGTCTGAATTTGACAGCTATCCTATGCCCAGGCAGATGACTTGGTGGACAGAATGGAAAGTGCCAAGTACATCAGTACCCTCAATCTTACCAAGATTTACTGGCAGATTACCCTAGCAAAAGAATCCAGGGACAAAACTGCATTTCCAGTGCCTACTGGATACTATCAGTTCACCACCATGCCATTTGGGTTACATGGTGCACCCACCACATTTCAGCAGTGTATAGACGTAGTCCTAGCCTCACTCTTGGGTTATTGTACGGTTTACCTTGATTATGTCATAGTGTACAGTCCAGACTGGAAAAGCCACATGGATCACCTATGAGCAGTTATCCAAGCCGTCAAACATGCAGGTCTGGCCATTAATCCTGCCAAATGTGTAATGGGCATGCAGGAATCTAGATATTTGGGGTATATTTAGGGAACTGGAGAAGTAAAACCAGAAATTTCTAAGATAGAAGGTGTAGCTAACAGACCTGTCCCTAAAACAAGGAAACATGTCAGGTCACTTTTAGGGCTGGCTGGTTACTAACAGAGATTCGTCCCCAACTTTACCCAAGTAGCTGCTCCCCTCAGTGAACTTACAGTACAAAGAAAAATACCCGAATAATGTAAAATGCACCCCAGAGAAGGATGACGTTTTTAGGGTCATCAAGGCTATATTATGTTCAGCCCCCGTTTTAAAAAGCTCAGACTTTGAAGAACAATTTCTATTGCAAACAGATGCATCAGAGGTAGGCCTAGGTGTAGTCCATAGCCAAAATATAGATGGGAAGGAGCATCCCATTCTACATGTCAGCAGGAACTCCAGTTACATGACAGAGAGAAAAGGTACTCCACCATTGAAAAGGAAGCCCTTGCAGCCAAGTGGGCAATGGAGTCCCTTAAATTTATTTGCTAGGAGTCGACTTTGTGCTTACAACTGATCATAATCCCTCTCTGTTGGCTGAATCAAATGAATGATAAAAATCCCAGGATCACAAGGTGGTACCTGGCACTACAGCCATTTAAATTTAAAGTGTTGCATAAACCTGGAAAAGAGAATGTCACTGCAGATTTTTTGTCATGGTATGGTTCAGGAATTGAGAAATCAGAAAGGTTAGAGAAGAAAAAAAAATGATATACAGTATAGGATATGTATGTGCACTGAAATGTAAGGTGTAACATGATATGAAAGGGAGTAAGACAACTTCAGGGGACTAACAATAATTGACGAGAGTGAGGGAAGGTTTTGGAAAAATGTTTTAAAAAGAAACAAAAAACAGGTTCCTTTTTATGGGGTAGGTATATGTGACAAGGTTGGACCCTTTCCCATTTGTGATGTATAGAGAGAGCTTGAAGCAAGGATTCTGCCTACTATCTCTATCTTTTCTATTGGACTGTGCAGTCAGCTCCTGCTTTTACTTGCCTTTACTTACACAGAAACATAGAATTTGATGGCAGAAAAGGACCACTTGGCCAACCTAGTCTTCCCATTTCCCTACTGGATAGGCCGCAGATCCTAGTTAACCAACAGCTTTACCTCCTACCCTCCATAAATTGCTTTATGCCTTCTGTCATTCCCCACATGCATTTTAATCCCACAGCTACTCGCTGACTTCCTCAGGAAGGCTGTTCCATGCATCCATAACCCTCTCCGTGAAAAAATACTTTGCACATTACCTCTGAGCCGTCCCCCCTCTATCTTCAAATAGTGCCCCCTTGTTCTTGCACATCTCTTTTTCTGAAATATGCTACCCTCATGGACTTTATTGATTCCCTTGAGGTACTTCAACGTTTCTATCATGCCCCGCCCTCCTTTTCTCGAGGGTATTAAGCTCCTTTAGTCTCTCTTTGTATGTCTTCTGGTGCAGACCCTGCACAATTTTGGTTGCCCTTCTCTGGACAGCCTTCACCCTGTCTATGTCTTTGCGGAGATGGGGTCTCCAGAACTGCATGCAGTACTCCAGATGGGGTCTCACCAACTGTCTGTACAGAGGAATAACAACTTCCTGTTTTCTACTAGTGATGCCTCTCCCTACACTTCCCAATATCCCCCCAGCCCTCCTTACTGCCTTCTCACATTACTTTCTTACCTTTAGGTCATTTGATATGACTACCCCAGGTCCCTTTCCATTTTTGTTGTTGTTAGTACCCCCTCCCACATTGTGTACTCTTCTGGGTTTTTATTTCCAAGGTGCATTACTTTGCACTTCTTTGCGTCCAGTCTAAGCTGCCATACATTTGACCATTCCTCCAGCCTTGCCAAGTCTCTTCTCATCTTTTCCACCCCACCTTGTGTATCAACCCTGTTGCAGATCTTTGTGTCATCTGCAAAGAGACATACTTTTCCTTGTAGTCCCTCTGCAATGTCACTTATAAAGACATTAAAAAGGACCTTTCCCAGTATTGAACCCTGCAGTACCCCACTAGTAACCCCACCTTCTTCACTGTGGACTCTGTTTACTATTACCCTCTGTGTCCTGTTGTCCAGCCAATGTTTTACCCAGGCTACCACCCTGGGACCCACTCCCAGGCTGGCTCATTTGTTTATTAATCTTTTGTGTGAGACTGTGTCAAACGCCTTGCTAAAGTCTAGGTAGGCCATGTCCACAGCCACTCCCTCGTCTACTACTTTGGTCATCCAGTCAAAGAAATTGATTAGATTCGTCTGACATGACCTTCCCACTGTGAATCCATGCTGCCTTGGGTCCTGTGCCCCACTGGCCTCTAGGTACTCAGCAGTTCTTTCCTTCAGAAGTGATTCCATCATTTTCCCTACCACTGAGGTCAAACTGACAGGTCTGTAGTTTCCTGCTTCTGTCTTGCTCCCACTTTTGTGAAAGGGAATCACATCCACCCTCCTCCAGTCCTCAGGTACCACACCATTCTCCCATGATTTGTTGAAAAGGGCATTCAGTGGTGTTACTACTTCTCCCCTTAGTTCTTTTAGAAATCTGGGGTGAATCCCATCAGGCCGCATTGCTTTGTCCACCTTCAGTTTTAGGAGTTCTTTCAGAACCCTTTCTTCTGTGAAAGGACTGATATCGAACCCCCTACCCTGAGTGCTTCTATTGACTGGATTAGGTGCCTCCCCCTCCTCTTCCTATGTGAATACTGAGCAGAAGTATTCGCTCAGTATCCCTGCTTTTCACTGTCCCTCTATGCCCACCCACCCTCCTCTTTATTCAGCCTCAGTATCCTCCCTTGGTCTTTCTTCACTCCATAATGTACCTATAAAAGGTTTTATCCCCCTTCTTAACTGAGTTGGCTATCTTTTCCTTGGTTTGGGCCTTCGCTATTCTGACTGCCTTCCCTGCTTCCTTCTGCTTTAACTGGTACAGTTCTCTGTCCTGCTCCTTCTGTGTTTCCTTATACTTCCTGAATGCTATCTTTTTCTCCCTAACCTTCCCCGCCACCTCTTTTGAGAACCATAGTGTTTTTTTCTTTCATTTTGATTTGTTTATTTGCTTCACACAAAGGCTTGTTGCCTCTGTGATGGCAGTTTTGGTGTTTCCCCATTGTTG
This sequence comes from Neoceratodus forsteri, assembly GCA_016271365.2. Classification (NCBI taxonomy): domain Eukaryota; kingdom Metazoa; phylum Chordata; order Ceratodontiformes; family Ceratodontidae; genus Neoceratodus; species Neoceratodus forsteri. The sequence goes on along the minus strand of CM057455.1, from coordinate 823,194,302 downwards.
CTTCACCCCTCCTTCTTGCCTGTTTGCTAGTGCTTTTCTGAGGCACTCTCCCATTTTGGCAAAATCAGCCCTCCTGAAATCCAGTATCTTCACTTTTGTATGGCTTGACTCTACAGCCGAGTTTATTGTGAACCACACTGTTTGCTGGTCACTTGTTCCCAGATGGCTACCCACTTCTAGATCTGAGATCCTCTCTCCTTCCCCATTTGAGAGTACCAGGTCTAAGATTGCTCCCTCCTGAATGGGTTCCAGCACTAGCTGTCTGAGGCATGCCCCCTGTAGGGCATCGAGAATGGTCCTGCTCTTGGATGTGACCGTAGCAAAGGTGCTCCAGTTCACATCTTGCATATTCAGGTTCCCCATCAGCAATATCTCCCCTTTCTCTGCCATCCTAAGGATGCCTTCAATCATTTCCTTGTCCATTTCCTCCCCCTGAAATGGAGGTCTGTATACAACCCCTGTGCAGATTGTAGTGCCATTTCCAGTCTCCAGGGTGACCCACAGTGCCTCCTCTCCTCCTGTTTACCCTTTAGTTCGTTGCTCTGATCCTCCCTCACATAGACAGCTACCTCCTCCTCTTCTACCCTCCCTGTCCCTCCTGTAGATTGTGTACTCTGGTATGTTGACATCCCAGTCATGGTTCTCTGTGTACCATGTTTCTGTGACTGTCACAATATCCAGGCATCCCTCTTCCATCAAGGCCACCAGTTCAGGGAGCTTGTTACCTAGACTATGGCATTGGTACTCCTTACCCTCCATTTTTGATGGCCTTACCCCTTTTTGCCCCATCTCTGTCCTTACTGCCATTGTCTTTTTCTCCATTTACCCCAGCCCTTCTCCCTGTTGACTTCTCTATCTTGGCGTTTATCACACTAACTACCCTGACTATACTTGCTGTTCTTTCTCTTTCCTTTTTTACTATCTCTACCTTGCTGATATATAGTTATAACAAATATGCATGAAACTGGGATCCCTGATTTGAAACTACTGTAGATATAGTTATTACTGTTGAAGTGATTACAGAAACATCTCCTTGAGTTTTTTAGCAAAGAGGCCAGCTTGTATCTAGTCACAATGCTCTGGAAGCTAGGAACTGACAAGGTTCTAAAGCTCTTGGTCACAGTGCTCATGTGGAAGCTAGACACTGACATGTCTCTGAAGCTCTGGGTCACAATGCTCTGGTGGTTGTTGGAAGTTGACAAGGTTCTGAAATTCAGGGTCACATCACTCTGGTGGAAGTTAGAGTCTGGCAAGGTTCTGAAGTGTATAAAAGCAGGACAGCACGTGACTTCAGGGTCTTTTGCAGACCAAATGTTGCAGAGAGCTGGTGGATTGTAAATTTTAGCTCTGAACTCAGAAATTGGACTTAGTTATTGGACTGCCCATGCTGAAAACCAGTCTGTACATTTTCTTTAGTTTTTGATTTTCTTTTCTTGTTATTTAGAATAATAAATCACAACTTATGGATTTTTACAATTTTTCCTGGACTGCTCATGTTTCCTGACCTAAGCCTCCATTACAGTTAGTGTCAGAGATATCTGGATTAGCTACATTTGGTGCCAGAAGCCACACCACATACAGAAGCCTCTCCACAGTCTATACCAACCCTCCAGTGGTTTTTCCTTGGCATAGGCCCTAGAGTCAATGGTCAATGGTTGAGGTCAAGGTCGTGGTCAGGGCACCACTTGCACTGTCAGTCACACTCAACCTCCTGGTCCTCAGTCAAGGGTAGGCACTTCTGCAGGATGTGACAGTGCTGTAAGGAACTCCTCTAGCAACAGTGGACCACTGCAGGGCAGGACAGGGCTCTTCACCCAACACCTATGGTCTACTCGCAGGTGCCAGTCATGCCCATGCTGGTCCACCCTGGACAGATGTCTTCAGCATCTGTCTCTTTATTTTTGCAGGTGGAGCCACTTCCACTGCAGCCTTTAGTGGGACTCCTGTACTGCAGCCGGCTTGCCAGTCTGGCTGTTGGTGGAAAACGCCCAGCCAGAAGACACTCACATGGTCCACAGCAGCAAATGGTCATGGATCTTTTTTGAAGAGTTCTTAGACAAATCTTAAGTGTCATCCATGTTGTCAATGAGAATGCATACCTTCAACCAGGCCTTGGTCAAGTAGATGACTACCAACCATGGGCCAGTGTCATTAGGGGCTCTTCTCTGACCAATGACAGGGTCCATGAATGTGGCCTTGGTGCCAGTCCAGAAGCTGGCTAATTACCCCTTCACTGATATCATGAACAAGGACAATTCTCCGGCTGTTTCCTTTTCCAAGACTGAGGCCATTTCAGAACCAGCCCTGGAGCTCTGGCAGCATCCAGCATTCTGCCCAGCACCCACCACCCATCTGATCTGTAAGTATGCACTCCCTACAGGGTCTTTTTGGGGGCTCATGGACCATCTCTCAGCCATGGGTCTGATTGAAGATTTGGCCTTCTGGACATCTGATGGTCAAAGGGATGTGGACAAGCCCCCCAAACAAAGAGTCTAAGAAGCTTGACCATGCAGCCAAGGAAGTCTGTGCCCCTTCATCTCTCGGTTTCTGCCAGGTGAGCTACACCATGATGATAGCCAACTCCGGTCACTCCTTGATGCGAGTGCTGGATAATGTCCTCCCTCACCTTCCTGCAGACAAGCACCTGCCAGTGAAGTTGGTCAGAGACAAGGTTTAAGCCCTGGCTAAGCACCAACTCCAGACAGCCTTAGACATGGGTGGCTCCTGTGCCATGGCAGCAGCCGTCGTGATGTGTCTCAGGCCTGGCTGAGGTTGTCCACCTTTACTGTACACACTCAGTACAAGCTGACTGATGGCCCTTTCTTGGGCACTGATCTCCTTAGCTGGGGGCTAGAAAGACATCTTATGAGGACTGAGAAGTCCAGTGCCACCCTGGACTCAGTGCCATTATCCCAAAAGGACCCTAAAGTCCAGAAATACAAAAAGGCCTTTCAATATCAGTCCTTTCAGTTGCAGTAGGCTTGAAAGCAGCACCAGATGGGGCAGTATCAAGCCTGGCATCCCAAAGCCAAGTTCTCTGACCAGGGACCAAAAAGAGGTGGGGGTAGGAGAACTGGTGGCCCTCCAGGCCCAGCAGCTGGTGCCCCTTCCAAAGCTGCCCAGTGACAAGTCAGGGGGTGTCAACCTCTCATCTGTCCAGTCTCTGACCTGGCTCCCTGTGGGGGAGGTAGGCTTTGTCACTTCTGGCCATGCTGGTCTGTTATTACTACAGACAAGCGGGTCCTAGAGGTGGTTGGCAGAGGGTGTTCTAGATTTTGAAGCACTCACACCTTGTCAATCCCATACTCCTCAGTAATCCTCAGTGTTGCAGGACACGCTGTCTGCTCTAAGGGAGGATATCACTCAACTTCTTATGAAAGGGGCTACAGTCTGTGTCCAAAATGCCCTGGAAAATGAGGGGTATGTGTCCAGGTACTTCCTGGTCCCCAAATGGATGGGGGCTAGCTTCCTACACTGGATCTGCATGATCTTAACCAGTACATGCAGACGCACAAGTTCAGAATGGTAACTCTGAATCAAATCTTTCCATCCCTAGAGTAGGGCATATGGTTCTGCTCCTTGGACCTCTGGGACTCTTTCTTCCACATCCCAGTCTGCCCCACTGCCGGTAGCTTTAGTTCTGTGCAGAAGGGCTTCTTTATCAGTTACAGGTCATGTCCTTTGGCCTGTTGTCCACATCTAGGGTCTTCACCAAGTGCATATAAGTGGTGGCAACCTTCCTGAGGTGCAATGGAATAAGGAGGTATCCCTACCTAGATGACTGGCTGATTGCTGAGCCATCCAAAGAGGCCGTGGAGTGATCCAGGGATCTGGCCCTCCAAAGCTGCAGAGACATAGGCCTGCTGGTCAACCTGGCCAAATCCGAACTGATCCCCTTACCAGTGGTCAGTTCATCAGGACAGAGCTAGACTTCCAGTGGGCTAAAGCCTGCCTCCCTGCTGACTGGGCACTGGATCTTACCTCCTTTGCTTGATCATTTCAGGTTAGGCTTTTTCACCCCACCCAGGACTTCCTGTGTCTGCATGCTTGGGTACATGGAATCCTGCACCAGTGTGGTCCAGTGGGCCCACTGGTGGATGCGCTGCTTGCAGTGGGATTTGAGTCGTCAGTGGTTCCAGTGCCTAGATCACTTGGACCAGACAGTCACAGTGACCCAGCCGATGTGGAATGCCATCCAGTAGTGGCTGATACCAGATCACTGACAGGAAGGAGTCCTGTTTGTCCTCCCAGAACTGACCATCATGCTCATGACAGATCAATCTGATGTCTCTGGGTCTGGTTTTCTCCAATGGTTAAGTACAGTCCTCTGTGACTCTACTTAGCCCTGGGAGGACTGTGGGACCAGCAAACAAAAGATCCAAGCTTATTATAAACTCCAACATGCACTGCAGGCTACTGAATCTCCCACTGCTGCCTGCTGCTCTGCTGTCAGCTGTGGGGAACTATGGGATTTGTAGTAACAGAAGATGTCAGCCTAGAACTACGCAAAATGAGTCTGATAATATCTACTATACTATAGTTAACAGTAAGTAAACCAAAATGTTTTTGCACACAAAGTGTACATTGAGACCAGCCCCACACTTGAATGTGGGACCCTTGGTGCTGATTGTTCCCTTTTAAATTTAACTTATATCATTATGAAATATAGTCATTGCAGCAATGCCCGTGAGCCAAAAGGTCTCACTCACTAATAGTTGAACCTCACTAGAAAATAAATTATGTAGAAAAATATTTCTGTTTTAAATTTTTTCTTAGGCATGATGCCACAGACTTACAAGAATGTCTTTCTTGTGTGCACAGACACAGAATAAAATGGCAGCTAGCTGCCCAGAAGCAACAGGAGTTAGCCAACTAGTCCCACCCTACCAGCTAACAAATACAGCAGTGCACTCACAGTTGCAAAAATGGCTGTTTAGTTGCTTGAGCCTCGGTTCCTCACAGGAAGATGTCTGATATGAAATGTTAATAATATTATTATGAAATATAGTAGCACAGTCACTCTTTGTGACAATGCCAGTGAGCAGTGACCAGTAACAAGTCGCTATCACTAATAGTTGAGTCTGACTGGTAAATAAACTGCAACAAAGCCAGTTAGCTGACAAATCTCTCTCTTAGTCTCGAGAATAATCAAGCCTGCCAGACTAAAACATTCTTTTTTTAATTTCTTCTTTGGCACAAACCCCCAAACAAAACAAGAAAATGAAAAGGTTGCTAACAACTAAACTGAATGCACTGCACCCTGTGTACACAGTACACTACTGTGCACACAAACACCGAAAAAAACTGCAGCCATCCAGAAGCAGTAATGGTGGGAGTCAGCCAACTCTGCTCCACAGAACAGAAAATAATAAATTTATTCAGTACAGTTTTGCACTACTTAGACTACAAATGCTTTTTAGCTTACTTTGCCTTGTTCTTTGTTTCAGACTAGTCCTCCAATCGTTACAAACAAAAACTTAAATTTCTATTGACTAAACAAACACCTACAAAATCTTTTATACTCTCGTAAGCTGTTTCAAACTACAGTTTTAGTTCGCACAAACACACACGCACACACACAGGCAGTGTGTGCCGTAGAAATATAGAACCAAAGAATTTTACAGGTAGAAAAAGACCATTGGTCCATCAAGTCTGACTGGTCCCTATCTTGGTCTTGATACCAGTTTGGTACTGGTGAGACCATACTATGCTACATACCTACCACGTTTCCTCTCCTGTTCACCCCCTTTCATATCTCTCCACCAAGCCCCCTGAACCTGACCAATCCATGTTTAAACGCATTAACTGTCTGAACATTAACAAGTTCCTGTGGTAGTCAATTCCACTTATCCACTATCCTTTTTGTAAAGAACTTTCTAAAATCCCTTCTGAACCTACCTGTCAGCTTCATGTTATGGCCCCTAGTTTTATTGCATTCTTGGAGGGTAAACAGCCTGTGATATTCTACTTTAATGATGCCCTGTAGGCACTTGAAGATTTCAGTCATATCACCTCTCCCTTTCTCTCCTGGCCTCCAATTAATACATTTCTAGGTTTTTTTAATCTCTCTCCCCATAAAAATCTCCCCTGATCACCATGGATCATTTGACTACTCTTCTTTGAACTGATTCTAGATGGTCCTTATCGTTTTTTAGGTACAGATTCCAAAACTGGATGCAGTACCCTAGGTGTGGCCAGAACAATGATCTATACAGTGGAAGGATCACTTCCATCCTCCTGCTAGAGAAGGCCATCCCTATGCATCCCAGCATCCCATTTGCTCTAAGATGTGCCTTGTTGCAGTGCATAGAAGTTTTAAGACTGTCACTGATTATGACTCCTAAGTCCTTTTCTTCTGAAGTTTGTATCACGTGAACCCTCTCCATCCAGTATTAAGATTTTGGATTTTTATTACACAAGAGGTTAACTTTACACTTTTTTGGCTTAACATTTTAATTGCCAAATACTGGACCATTTCTCCAGTTTCCTCAGAATTCCTTTAATTCCTTTATTCCTTCATCACTGTCCACACTGCCAGAAATCTTTGCACCATCCTCAACCATAGACATCCTGCCTTTTATTCCCTCACCTATGCCACAAATATGCATGTTGAAAAGCACTGGTCCCAAAACCAACCCTTGATGCATGCCAGTTGTCACCCTTCATACCTCTGATTTGGCTCCATTAATGACACCCCTTTGTGCCCTACCATGAAGCCAGTTTCCCACACAATGTTTAAGTACATCAACAACCCCTATATCACCCAATGTCTTCACTAATTTAAAGAGCAGTTGACACCATCTGAATAACTTTAACAAAACATAATATTTAGACACAGTTCAGCTTATCATTTATATCATTCCTGCATTTCTTCTCTCCATTATTTAATACTGAGGTCATCTACATGAAAACAGGATTTTGCTCCTGAAGAGTTCATTTATTGCTGTTGCTTTCTCCCTACCTGAGGTCACAATGCACTGCTTGTGACATCAGAGTTACTCTCATGGCAACAGATTGTGATATCACAACAGGGAATTATGACTTGAAGTAGGAAGTAAGCTATGCAGAAAGATAAACTCTTAGGGACCTCTAAGGGATAAAGACCATGTATTCATGCACATGTATTCAATAATAAACAATAAGGAAGAGAAATATGTAAGCAATAAGACACGATGGGGTGTGCATTACGGTGTGATAACCGCACGCCTAGGGGCGTAGTTAGGCACGAGGCCAAAGGCCTAGTGCCAGTCATCCCTAGGAGTGCAGTTATCACACCGTAATGCACAACCCCGGAGTGTCGGAGTGAAAACATTTTTCAGGGAAAGCAGAAGAGATTTCCCTGATGAGCAGGTAATGATAGAAGGGGGATTTTTCACTTTAGCAAACAAACAGTTGTAGTGAAAACTATAAACAATACTTAATGTTTCTAATTTGTTTATGTGTGTAAGGATAGTGTGACAATCTGGTAAACAACATTTAATTAAGTTGTTTTATTTTATATTTAAGATAATTTTAATGTTAGGGCCCAGTTGAAGGTTTCTACAGTATAATGGTAGCAGCCATGTTGTGGTGGAAGATCAGTTCTGGTTGTAGGGAGACTGATGGACGATAGTTCTGGTCGTAGGAGGACTGATCTGCTCATTGTGTAATGTGGTTTAGGACCAGGATGACTGTGCATATACAGAGAATTAATGTACAGTCAGCTGATCTGTCTTGCCCAATGAGATTTCTAGATTTTTTCTTGCCATTTTATAAATAAAAATATTCGAAATGCAAGCAGAATTGAACCGAATTATTATGTTTTTCAATACTTTCTTTGAGGTGTCAGTAGCTCTTTAATAATTCAGTCTTACTGAAGTCTGCTGGCCTGCGACACCCCTCCCCTTCCTCTCTCTCTCTCTCTCTGAAAAAACAGCCCTTCTTTAGTTTCACTTTCTCCAAGTCTAGCAGTTTTGATAAAAAGACTCATTTTCTCTATATTAGTGTACAAAAATCAATCCTCACAGCTTCAGATTTCAAAGGGAACAAAAACTGTCAAGATTTCTGCTTTTTATCTAATTTTAAGAAGTGGACAGAAGTAGACTGCTTTTTCATAGCAGCACAGACGTCTGTCTCTCTTGCCTGTAGCTTCTGCTAGTCCTGGGTCACATGAGCTGTCTTTATTGAGCTTCCAAAGTGGTCTTTGGTTGGACAGGAAGTGTCGGGAGATCTTGAACTCCCGCCAAACATCAAATGGCCCCGAACAGCACAAACAATTAATTTTTCTTCCCAAGTAACAAATATCCTATTATGTGTGGTATTTGAAAAATACTATTCATTACTCGCATACCCTACCTTGAACTACAATGCCACCACCTTATCAATTAGCTCCCCTAAATAGGGGATATTTGAGACAGGTCTATAATTCACTAGAACATCCTGGTCCAAAGATGTCTTGTTGAGGAGAAGTGCGGCCATCATTTGGGTGGCAGGAAAACTGCCCTCCAGAAGGGAATACCAGAGTATTCCAGTAAACACTAACCAGTGCACCCTGGCTGCCAGTGCACCCTGACAGATGATTACCAACCAGGTTGGTCCTAGGTTCAGGTTGGTCCTAGGTTCAGGTACAGTGCAATTCATCTAAAAAGTTTTTCCTAGTAGTAACCGTTAATGGTAATTGTACAAAACAGAATTAATATAAAAAAGTGAAGAGAACAAGGCAATCCCTATGGCCCAGCAAACTCAGGAGTGAACCCAAGTCAGCATGTTGAGAGGCAGGCCAGGTTGAGGAAGTTGCCATGTGGTAGTCTGCCTCTGTCAGGGAACGTCAGCAACATGCTCTGGCACCACAATGACCCCTGGGGCTGGGCCAGCGAGTGTGCTCCTGCCATGGTGTCTGCAGTGTGCATGGGAAGCCACTGGACAGCTACACTGATGTCAAGGAAGGGGGAGGCAACCAAAAAGGGGTAGAAAAACCCACATCTATCTAAATGATGGCCTGGGTCTCTGGTACTCCCCTGGGTCCTTGTGCCTGCCTGTACTGGATCCAAGTCTATATAGTGGAATGCCTCTGGGGGAGAATGCCTTCCCCAGTGCCCCTACCACAGACAGAAAACGATGGAGGTAACTCTTGAGTTTAGTGTGGTCTAGGGGAGTATTGGATGATACAGGCCAGAATAGAGTATATCCCTGGGATCATGATATATCCCTAGAATGTAGTGAGTGGCCACAGAGAAAAACCTCTAAAGAAAAGAAAGTTGAAGAAAACATGGTCCTTGTCTCTTTACAAAATGTCTTTAAAGAAAATGTCATTTCAGTTTCAGTTTTATTCAGGATAAAAACTATTGAGCAGAGCTCATTTACAATGGTATCCTGTAAAGAAAAAACAATTGAATATGTTGCAGACACCCATAGTGCTAGAAGCAGTGTGCATTTCACAAGGCATAGTATGTTTACATAGGCATAACAAAGTCTCAAGTGCCCAGTGCAGGGCGTGTAGGGATGGTGGCTCATGGTTGTGACTACTTAGTTACACCCCTGGAATGATGGCAGCAAGGCTTAAGCCCAAAGGAGACTGAAGAGAACCATTCCATAGCTTTAGTACTGGTGGTCAAGAGGCCCCTAAACAGACATAAGGGTTCTGGCAGGAAGTTCCATGCAATTGGGTATCTGTGACTGAAGGCGAATGTCCCACAAGTCATATTTATGCGTGGGACCATCAGCTTGTATAATCCAGTGGAGTGTAGGGGTCTAGGACAGGACCTGTGGGTAAGCCTTAAATGCAATTAAGATGGGACAATGCCTTTGACACACTTCAGGAAGGGAAGGATAAAGTGCAATTCCCTCCTGCCACCCATAATAAACAGCCAGATTAATGCACTGTAGAGTTTTCGGTGCTGAGTGTTGTACAGGCAGTCAAGTATCAGTCTTCCTAGCCTGTTGTAAATCACATCTAATTTGACCAGTTTAGATTTAAAGGATCCATGGTAGATGCCCATGTAGTCAAAAGGAGGGAGTATCATAAACTGGATTATTCTTTTTCTGTAATTCTGGGTCAGCAATATTTGCTTCTAAATAGGAAGCCAATCTTTGGGCATTGACATGTGATAAGTTTTTCAATATGGGTATTATCTGTGAGGAGTGAGTCAACCCACTAGCCAATAGCAAGGCTTGGCACCGAATTTCAAACCCCTTAATCTCTAGGATGAATGCAGCCGGTGCTCACTAGCTGCGGAACCCCTTACCCTTACTGATGGGATTGTGAGGGGCATCAACAGACTTGAGATCCCCCTGCCCCCACCAAATGCCTCACAAACACCTCTGCCCACTTCTATCGCCATCAGATTACCTGAATCAGAAATCAGCCAATTGGGCAGAAAGAAGGTGGAGTGAGCACGCCTCTCAACCCCCAACACCCTCCCAAGTTGTCCTCCATGCTGCAGTCCAGAGTGCAAAGGGCCGCAGTGCAAAATGCAATGATGGGAGTCTACCAAATGGGAGGCAGCCAAAGGAGGCAGCCAGCAGCAAGAAATTCTGCTCAGTATTTCTCTTCCCAGCAAGAAATGCTGTCCCTGCAAGTACACATGAACTGTGTGACCTAGTAAGAACCAATTACTCTATCTGCCTTCTAAATTCTCAACAGCTTCTTATCTGGGGCTGCCCTCATGCTTGTCTAGCTGTTCTGACTACTGTGCTGCACTGTGCTGTGCTGCTCCATTGCTGTTCATCTATCTGAATGCTGAATGATGTATGCTGAATACTGGCATGTTACCAAGTATACTATAGGTGTATCACTAGAGTCCTGGCCACTCCCCGTCTGGGGTCTGCCTACATATTCATCTGCTTATATAATTGGTTTTATTCTTTGGCATAATCTTAGGGGCCTGGTTACTCCCTTCTGGGGTCTGCCTATCTGTTGTTTTTACCCTTTGGTATAATATGAGGGTCTGACCTACTCCCTATCTGCAGGCTGACTATATTTGTTATTTTTATTCTTTGGCATAATATATGGGGCTAGTCTATTCCCTATCTAGAGTCTGCCTATATTTTTGGTGTCCATATTTGCTGGTATAATATTTGGGTCCAGGCTACTCCTCATCTCAGGTCTGCCTCCTTTTCATTAGTTAGGCTGACAATGGCTATAGCCCTAGTTTGAATGCAAGCTTATTCTGCCCTTGTCTGACTTAAAACTATATCACTGCCCAGGCCAGCCAGTTTTTATCTGGCTGCCCAGGCAATACCCTTCCCAAGTTTTGCATCCCCTTATTCTAGTCAAGTCTCACTGCCAGCCACAACAGGCATGCCCTGTCTCGGGTGCCCCTGTATTGCAAGTACTCAACTAGTGCTTGCCCCGTGCTCATATGTAGTAATCCCTCTGGTCCCTGGTCTCTTGTGTGTGCTTAGCCATGGCTACCAAGGGTCTGTGTTGTGTCCTAATCTAATGTGCATTATTCTTAGTCTTTGACTACTTATCCCGTGTGTTGCTGATTAACCCTGGACAAAATTAGCACACTTACTGCTCAAAACATTTATGCAGAAGTGCCCTTAACCATTTCTGTTCCCCTTTCATAGACCTGATTCCAAAGATGCAAATACACCCGTTGGAGCATACATTACAGTCTTCACTTGCCTATAGTAATAGCATATATATTTACAAACTCATTCATCTTCTTCTAGCTAACTCAGGTGACACTGAAAATGCAACCCTGGCCCAGAAGCCGACACACACCTACCCAATAACAAAATCTGGCTAGTCCCTAAAGGCTTTAGACTGATGCACCTTGAAATCTGTAGCTTAGTCCCCAAAATAGTTGAGCCCGAGGCCCTTGTCTCAGTGCCTAATCCACACACTCTAGCCATCACAGACAGCTGGCTGAAACCATGCATCAACAATTCTAAAATTATATTTCCAAACTATATAATTCACTGCAAAGGCAGAGTGGGCAAAAATGGTTGGGGGTGTCAAATTTTATGTCAAGTCTGACCTGGACGCTGAGGTGTGCATCCCCACCTGTGTACCCTCAACCGATTGTGAATGGCTATTACAGTTGAATCTAGGCATCAAATAATTGAATATATGCTGTGTATATAACCCACCTAAAGCTGGTATTGAGGATGGCAAAGATGTGGTGCAAATTGTATTTACTCTCCCCCCCCCCCACAGCACCCTGGGCTCTTCGGATCACAGCTGGAGCCACTGGACTCACCTTCTGTCCAACCACAGAAACAATTAGGTACATATTCAGAATGGACTTGCCTTCCCATCATCGCCTGGCTGTTTTTGAACTTGGCGCCTTTTCATGAGACGGCACCACATCAACTTTAGAGCCTGCAGTTATCTACTTTACTTCTAAAGATGCATTCTGGCTGCTAGTAAAATCATTAGGGGCTCCATTATTATTTTAGACCCCTACATCTGATTTAATTTTCTTTAAGGCTCTGTTTGTGCTCCTTTACACCTGATTTAATTTTGTTTGAGGCTCCGTTTGGACTCCGGCAACCCCAACTGGTCTTTAAAGTGCTCCAATTGGAGAGAAAAGTTTATTCTGAGCTCATAAGCTTATTCTGAGTTTATTTATTTCTTTAAAAAAACTTTGGGCTTTAAGTACTTATTCAGAGCTCATTTAAAATATTTTTTCATAGCTCACTTATCTTCAGGGGCTTACCTGCCTGTACAAGGGAAAAGGAATGGACGCCTGCAAGTTGCTGCTAGGCCAAGCTGACTTTTCTTTTGAGCTTATCCCAACTTGTGTAATTTCATTTAATAATTTCTATGTGGTCCTTGCAAACTGAAACACTCCTGTATTTGTAGCAAAGTGTGATTTAGATTAGGTTCCAGGCTTCTGATGTCAGAGTTTTAGTTAAAGCAGAGTCCAGTTTAAATGTTCAGCAGTTTAGCTGTTCATTTTTTTTTTTTTCAAACTGAAAAATACTCATGTATTTGTGAAAAAGTGTGATTTAAAGCAGGGTCCGGGCTTCTGATGTCCAGGTTTTAGTTAAAGCAGAGTCCAGTTTAGCTGTTTAGCAGTATAACTGTTGATTTTTATTTTTTTCCATTTCCTCTGTCTCCAGCCTAAGTGAAATCTCTGTCTCTGTAGCTTGAAATCTGATTTCTCCACTATTCCTCTACTCTGTTTCCTATCCCTTTGTTACCTATAGCCCTCCCCCTCCCATGATATCTTTTAACCTCTACCCCTTTCTTCCGCAGTCCTCTCAACCCCCTTGGCTCATTGGATAACGTCTGGAACTGCTGGACTTACCCCCCGCCCGTCCACAAAAACAATCAGGTACGCATTCAGAACAGACTTGGTGCCCAATCATTGGCTGGTTGTTTTTGAACTTGGCACCTTTTCCAGAGATGACGCCACATCAACTTTAGAGCCTGCAGTTATCTACTTTTCTTCTAAAGCTGCATTCTGGCTGCTAGTAAAATCATTAGGGGTTCCATTATTGATTTTATGCCCCTACATCAGATTTAATTTTCTTTAAGGCTCTGTTTGTGCTCCCTTACATCTAATTTAATTTTGTTTGAGGCTGCCTTTGTGCTCTGGCAACACTCACAGGTCTTTAAAGTGCTCTGATTGGAGAGAAAAGTTTATTCTGAGCTAATAAGTTTATTCTGAGCTCATTTATTTCTTTAAAAAAACTTTGGGCTTTAAGTACTTATTCGGAGCTCATTTAAAATATTTTTTCATAGCTCACTTATCTTCAGGGGTTTGCCTGCCTGTAGAAGGGAAAAGGAATGAACTCTGCAAGCTGCTGCTGGGCAAAGCTGACTTCCCACCGGCGCGGCATAGTGGATCCCCACCCTCCTCCCATCATGCCCACCCTTGGCTGGCCTTTCTTATATAGTCAGTGTCGGGTCATGTGATTACCTAAGTCCCCAGTTTCCCATTTGCTTGTTTGTTTCTGTCTCCACCAGAGGGAGCATAATTGAGTTCAACTTCACTGTTGGCTATGTTTTGATTTTATCACTATAGCTCAGATTCCTCTGTGCAGCCCTACTCTGCTAGGTTTTAATTCTGTCAACCTGGCTCATATTTCCTCTGTGCAGACCTGCTCTGTTTATGTTGAAGACATCTTCTGCTCCTGTGAACTTACTACTTAAGGTTTTTAACCCCAGCTTATTCCTGGTGGTGCTTGTGCAAATTATATTGTTTAACCCTTAGGCTGCCAATAGTATTCAAATGTATAGGAATTCTGGACTGATATATCAGTCCACAGCCCTGCAAGGGTTAAAGTTTACTTGAATCCATGTGACCTCCATCTAGCAGTCTTTCATGTGATTCTCACTGTCAGTCAGGTCACATCATGGCTTGACAGGGGATTGCTTTTGCTTTGCTATTTGTTCTATCCTTCACACTGCTAGACAAGCTCCTTGCCCTTTGCCTAATCCCCCAACCCATAATCCTACATCCCTTTACCTTAGTCCCACCTACTCTAATATTGCTATTCCCCCTCATCTCACTCATTTTATGTGTAAAAAGGATGTTTACTTCCTCGGAATCTGCACAAGGTTCTTACTGCACTCTTTATGTAGGCTCAGCCTCAGCTCCATAGGCCTACGTTCATTAAAGTTATCCATGATTTTATACCTGTCCCAATGCCTTCTTCAAGTGGATGACATTGAACTAATTCCTGGCCCACTAGCTACATCTGCCCCTTCGTCCCCACCTATCATGTCACATGTAAAAGGCGTTAGAATTGCTCATCTAAACATTCAAAGTCTCTGACCAAAAATAGCTGAGATCCAGGCCTGGGCTGCTAAACATAACCCAGACATCCTTGGAGTAACCAAAACTTGGTTGAAGCCCCATGTACAGCAACATGACATTTATCTTCTTGGTTACTTATGTTTCAGGCAAGACCATATAGGTAAAAAGGGATGGTGGTGTCTTTTTCTATGTTAAATCAAAATTTCATGTCACTGTAATCCTCTCACCAACTGCTATGCCTTCCTCAGCTGAATCTCTATTTATTTCACTGACCTTTGTTAATGTAAAGAAACTTTTAATTAGTTGTATTTACCTCCCTACTAAGGATGCCACCATTGACCTTCATCCCCTCTTGTCTTCCCTGTCTGTTCTGCCCTCATATGATACAGTGATATGTGGGGATTTTAACAATGACTGGCTGTTCTCCCACAAAAACAAGGCTCACACTATTGTCTTTGGTATTAATTTTACCCAACATATCACTGAGCCCACACAATGTAACTCCAAGATTGGTAACTCAGTGCTATTGGATTAGATTCTATCTAATTGTCCTCACATGATCAAGTCAGTCGGTGTACTACCTGATTGAATTTGTGACCACTCTCCTATCTACTGCATGTGGGCGCAACAAATTTGATGCCCCCCCCCCCCATAATTCAGGAATCTAGAAACATGCCACAGTTTAATATAGATGACTTTTTAACATCAATTAGCAATGCTGATTGGAACCCCTTGTTCACCTCCCCACCATAGACCAGGTCCTAGACTACTTCATTGTTACCTTTAAAGACATTATCAACAGACATGCTCCCCTAACTAAGTGCAGATCCAAGGGCATCAGAGCCCTTTGGCTTTCTACTGAATTTGGGTCCCTTATGAAGAAACATGATGCAGCCTAGAAATCTTATAAACTCAGCCACCTATGTCTGATTAGTTATTTTATCATCAGCTGAGAAATCAGTGTAAAAAACAGGATACAGGGTGCTAAACGTTCCTATTACCTCTCACTTCAGACTGATAACCTCAGCAAGCTCAAAGAATGCTGGAAACAGATTCATTCACTGATCAAAGGTAAAATGACCAAGTGTTCCAGCTCAATACTGTCCGGTGGCGACCTCCTACAACATCCTCCTTCTATTACAGAAGGAATTAATCAGTTCTTCACTGATTTTGATAGGTATTCAGCTCACCTTGCACCCATCACTGAGTTCTCCATCCCTACTCAGCCCCATGCCACCCTTGGCCCTCACCCTTCCTTCCCACCTAAAACTCACTACAATAGGGGAAGTTCGCAAGTTATTATCTGATCTCAAGTCAGAGAGCTCTCCCAGCCATGACACTTTAGAACTCAAGTTCCTCAAACTTGGGGCAGCAGCACTTGCTGCACCAGTTTGCAGTCTTCTAAATAGGTCCTTCCTCTCCAGAGTGGTGCCAAGTCTATGGAAAGTGGCTGTGGTGGTCCCCCTCCACAAGGGTGATACACACGCCATTGAAAACTATAGACTTATCTCAATTTTATGTCCCCTTGCTAAGATTCAAGACAGGATGTTGTGCAACCAGTTACAACCCTACTTAGACATGCATCAGCTTCTCACAGATTGCCAGCATGGCTTTAGAAAGGGTTATAGTACTACCACAGCCCTGGTCGAAGTATCAGCTGATATCCTTAAAGCTAGCGATGAAGACCTAGTGACTGGTGCAGTGTTTGTTGATCTGACTAAGGCCTTCGATCTTGTCAACCATCACCTCTTGCTTGGTAAACTAAATCAACTGAGCCTAGATTGCCTAGCACTGATATGACTTAAGGACTATCTCATTGGTAGAGCACAAAGGGTAAAATAGTCCAGATCCCGCTCCTCCCTCAGACCCATCTTGCACGGCATGCCTCAGGGTTCAATTCTTGGTCCGATAATATTCTTGCTCTTCATTAATGAACTCCCTAACTTCTGTGGTGGAGCATCTGTGCAACTCTATGCTGATGACGCAATCTTATACTGTTCTTCTAACAACATGGACTGGCTTAACCAAAGACTTAACTCTGACTTCAATATACTTGAAACTTGGTTCTCAATTAATCACCTAATTCAGAATATGAAAAAAACAAGTTATGTTATTCCACAACCCTTCCCCTAAACTAGTCAATCCGCTCCAAATCTGCTCACTGTCTGGTGACACCATAGAAGTAGTCAAAACTTTTAAATATCTTGGGATGCACCTTGATGTCTCCTTTTCATTAGAACATCATGTAGCGCAGCTTAGGAAAAATGGTAAACCAGAAGGTAGGGCTCTTATACCGTCTCCACCCCTACTATCCGCAGCCGCCTGCCAAAAAGTTGCTTCCACAGCCCTTCTCCCTATATTGCTCCATGATGCCCCACTCTTACTCTCCACTCAAGTCCTCATCTCTTGCCCAGCTGCATCAACTCTATTATAGGACTGGGTGATTTGCCCAAGGCACTGACTCCAGAAAGCATCACTGCGACACCCTATTCTCTTCAATGGCCTAATTCCGACTCAAGGTTACAGTTCCACACACTATGCTTTGTATTTAAACTAGTTAAGCTCTTTAATGACCCTTATCTAAGGGGAATCATTTACCACAAAACATATGCCCACCCACTCAGATTTACTTCTGTTCCCTTATTAGTGATCCAGACGCCGCACTGTCTTTCAGGTAAGCATTAATTTGCCTTCTCAGCCACCACTGCCTGGAATTCCCTTCCACCTGCTTTACTCACATGCCCTACCATATCACTTCTCAAAAAAGAGCTTACCTCTTATCTACTTAAGCCTCCCCTCTGCACTTGCTTTAACTAATCACTACCTTCTCTGTACCTTCTGATGCTTAACATACTTTACTCCCGCACGTGTCTTGTAAATATGTTCACTCCTAAGTATTGCACTGTACAAATTCTACAATTTTGTTTTATGATCAATGTAAATATATGGTTGTATATGTAACCCCTAGGTGGCGCTGTTCCAAGGGCTACTATCCCCTGCCTGCGTGACTAGGCACAGGTTGAGGGGCCTGAGTTCGGTGTGCAGGTGCCTCCACCCAGAGGAATGGTTCTGGGGTAGCAAGTAGCATAACTGCTGTTGGTATAGTCCTCCGGGATGCTGTAACCCCCCACTAACCCCTCTAGTGGCTTAAACAGTATAGCAGCAAATAAACAATCACATGTACCATATGATAACACTTTTAAACCCACACTCTGTACACTTACCACCAGAGCTGGACCAGCTGCAAAGGCCCTGGAGACCCCCTGTAAAATAAGATCCATTATACAAAAGTTCAATGGCAGTACAATACTCCCACCACAGAAGCACACATTAGCCAGGTTAAATGCAAGAGCACAAATTCTGATTTATTCAGGGGCTTTGACAAGGGTGGGGCAACACTTTAGAAAGTGATTATTAATTCTGATTGATTTAGATTGAGCATGCATGCACTAAGAGACCTTCTATCACAGTCACACACTCTGGGTACCCAGTTGTTAATGTAGGCTAGCCTGACGCATTGCCCGGGGTGGGCCAGTGTTGCAGCTGTTGTTGGGGCCCTTAGGAAAGAAAACAATTACATGCACATCAACCAAGAATTTGTAATCTGGAGCCAGGTGGTTCAGGTCATGATAATAAACCCAAACAAGTAAATCAGATGACACACAGTGATTGCAGCTTTGTTGCAGGGAGGTACCCTGTTTGGTACTCATGCTACCCAGGCCAGGAGGCAGGACTGATGAGATGAAGACCTCTGGATGGTGTTCTGGTTTGCCAGGGGAAGTAAGGCCCACACAACTTACTGAGGTGGTTGCTACCTATTCGATGGTGTTGAGCAGGGAGCCAAATCCCTGAGTGGGTCTTTTGTCAAAACCGACTCTGTGATGGGAGCGGCAGTCTAGGCTGCGATGGCAGGGCCCAGACCAGAGCAGGCAGTTTGGATTTAGTCCATGAGAGTGCTGGAGCAGCTTCCAGCTAGCATAACACTCTTGAAAGTGGGGAACCAAATCGCGACCCACACAGCACATTCAGCACACTTATAGGCAACACGACTCTTAGTCACAGTTCGGGTAAAGTCCTGTTGCAATTTAGCAGAAGTTCTGCACAAACCTCTCAATCTGTGACTCAGTTCAATACCTGGCAGGCTGATCGCTTCTGGAGCAAGTCTTCGGTCCCAAATTCATGCAATGATCACTCTCTTTCTCTTCAGGCTTCAGATCTCAAACAAAGGAATTAAATTTAAGTCCAACTTTCACATTCACAGGATTTCTCACTGGAAGATGTGACAGGCAGGCCAGTGCAGCCTTCCCACCAACTCTCCAGTGCTTCTACACAGGAGCAGCTTCTCGATGGCTCGAGCTGTTCACTATCCATACTCCAGCTCACAACTGACTCTGCTGCAGGCAGTTCTGGGGATTTCCTCTGAGATCCAAAAAGTTTGGTTGTCTGAGGGAACTGTCTGCCACAGCAAGGGCTCCCGCTCCAGGACGATTTAGGCACCAAACCTTAAAAACTACAATGCCTACAGATTTCAATCCCACAAGACCTCTGGGGACAGTCTCCATTTTAGGTCCCTTGAAGTTCGATTGGTCCTGCTCTGGCAGTCCAGAACCAAAATGGTGGCTCGCATGCAAAACATCCAAGCTGCAAGAGAAGGCAGGTTAAACAAACTTCTATACTAGTATTAATAAGGCAGATAAACAGTAAATGAACCCAGTTCCTAACAGAGCTCCCTCTGCACATATAGCGACTCAAGAATGGAGCAGAAATACAACCCACCTGGCTGGTCATGAACCCTAAACTACTCAGATCCATTCCAGACTAATGTCTGACACAGCATAATGATTCTCTTAAAGAGACAGGCATGGAGGCTTTCTATAGCACTCTCATGCAGACACATACAGCTACTGCAGACACAGGACACCATCCTGACAGTGGGCATTGGGTAGCCCAGGAAGACATTTTAGTAAACCCCAATTTGTAGGGGGGGTTATGTATATTAAATTGTATATCTTGAAGTCTCTGTATTACCATCAAATCATTGTTAATTCATTGTATATTGATTTATCCCTGTATCTATTAATTGTATTGTGCCGCAATTGTCTACTGGGTAGTCACTGAAAATGAGACTGCACGGTCTCAGTGGGCCTACCCAGTTACCAAAATTCAAATAAATAAATAAATACCCTTAGCTACACCAAAGTAATAGGATTTGGTGATTTCAGCTTAAACTGGATATCTAATACTGCAGCATTTAGAGATGTTCTGGACAACCATAACCTCAAACAAATCCTGACCGCCCCCATTAAGCTAAACATTGAATCAGAGAACCACACTCTCCCTGACTGGATACTGGTCAGCAATGCCAACAGAGTCAGGCTGTCCAGCCACCTGTCAGACTCAGTCAGTGACCACTCTGCTATTTACTGTCTCAGGCACAACAGTACTGTGTGTAACTCAGTTCATAAAGATGTAACCTATTGCAGCTATAAAGGCTTTAAGGCATTCTTAACTGACCTGTCATGTCATGTACAGACTGATCTTTTCTGGATGCTAGACCCAATGTCAATTATGCATTAGACTTCTTTATGACCGAATTTATGAAGCTACTTGACAAACATGCCCCACTGACCAGGTGCAGAGTCAAACATCTAAACTTGAATTGGCTAACTAGTGACCTTTTCAGATTAATGAGGTCCAAAGATACAGGCTGAGATATGTACAAAACAATCTAATTTGAGACCCAACTGGGACACCTACAGGCACCGAGTAACAAATGCAAGTGTGACTTCAACTCAGCTAAAAGATGTATTTCAAAGTATAACAAACAGTTTAAGTGACCCCTAAAAAATGCTGGACTTGTATTAACAACTTACCCAAACTTAGAACTGTGGAGGCTCCCATGGCCATCAAATTCAGTGATACCAAGCACACAGATCCAAAGATGGTAGCAGACTTGTTTAACAACCATTTTTGCAACTTGGAAAAATGTAGTCATCCAGTTACTAAAGGTGAAATATATAGTGATGCGCAATAACCAAATGTGGAGATGCCCTCTCCCCATTTCTACTTAAAGACACAGTTAAAGAAGTCCATAAACTGTTGATCCACCTAAAACAGATACATCTCCCAAATGCGACGGTTTTCTCCCACAATTTTCTCATAATAGCCACACCACAGATTGCCCTACCAACTGCCAAAATTTTCAATCTCTCCTTTGAGACTAAAACAGTACCCAATATCTGGAAACTAGCCAAAGTAGAAACTTTATTTAAAAAAAAAAGGTAAAAACTCAGTCCTGGAAAATTACAGGTCCATATCCATACTCTCAGTCTTAGCTAAGTCCAAGAGGGGATTGCCCACAACCAGCTCACCACATACCTAAAACAGCACAAGCTTCTCTGTGAGGAGTAACATGGCTTCAGAAAAGACCATGGGACCTGCATGTATTGGTCTGTTTCACAGATACTGTGCACCAAGTAATGGACAAAGGATTAGTAACTGGTGCCATGTTCGTGGACCTGGCCAAAGCTTTTGACCTGGTAGACCACAGTCTTCTATTGCAAAACCTTGACAACCTGGGACTGGTACCCACAGTATTCCTCTCTAACTACTGTACTACAAAATAGGTCTCAAGCAGTCAAACTAGGCAAAACTGACTCTAGGGCTAATACTATCCCCAGTGGTGTCCCTCCAGGCTCCATACTAGGACCCCTCTTGTTCACAGTCTTCATCAACCACTGACCAAAGCCATTAGGATCTGCTAAAACACTGCTTTATGCAGATGATATAGTTACCTATGTTCAGGAGAGGGACATGGTTACTGGTCACACCTGGAAATAAGCCTTGGCTCATGGGCCTCTCCCAGTAACCAATTTTCAAATAAATAAATGGCTGAAATAAACAAACCTCTCAAGCTTAATATCCACTACTTGCAACGGTGGTTCCTTAAAGAAAAATTGTTCGTGAATGTTCCCAAAATGAAAGCCATGCCACTTGGTTTAGATCAAAAATCACATACCTCTCTCAGGACCTCAGTATCTCCACCCTGGATGGCAGCCAACTTGAATTGGTAAATTAATTTAAATATTTGGGTGTAACTCTTGACCTCTGCCTCACCTTTGACAGCCACATACTTAACAGAAATAAGTCTATCCATCTGAAACTAGGGCTGCTTTATTGCATCCAAAGGCACCTAATACTTGACATTAGAGTGAGAATCGCACAAAGCAACTTACTCCTGCTAATGGAGTATGGATCCATTGTGGCATGTGACAGATGCTGCCCCAAACATTTTATTTATTTATTTAAAATTAGTAACCGGGAGAGGCACACTGAGTTGAGGCTCATTTCCAGGTGCGAGCCATGGGAAGGCGAAGGGGAGTAGCACAATTACAAACAAAACACAGCCAATCAGGTGACGTGGTTACAATGAGGATGACATAAAGAGCACAAGTTGAGTGTAGTACAGACAAAATGGCAAAACACTGCATATGGAAGACAAATGAATTAGCCTACAAATCATTTGTGCAAACTGAGTGGAACATTGGCTAAGTGACAGAACCCAAAAGGTAGTCCTAAATGGGCAATACGAATACTCAGAGGTTGAAGAGGTCACCAGCTGGGTGACACAGGGTTGGTCATGGGACTTATCCTTTGCAGCATTTTTATTTGTGATACTGGCATGGAGATTCGAGGTAAGATCTGCCTCTTTGCAAATAATACAAAGATCTACAGAAGAGTGGACTTTGTGAAGAAATATGAAAGAGGATGTAGAAATGCAAGAGAATTAGCCAAGGGTTTGGAGGTTGAAATTCAACACCAAGAAGTGCTACTGTAGGTAATTTACACATGGGCAAGAAATCCAAGGAGTGAATACAGAATTGGGGGGGGGGGGGTTGCTGTGGAGAGTAAAACACAGGAAAGCAGCCTGGAGCTAATAATACTGGAAATTTTGAAGACACCAGCACAATGCAACAGGTTAGTAGGGAGGCATGCTGGGATGTATAGGAAGGGGTATTAGCAGATGGAAAAGCAAAGTAATCCTGCCATTATACATGTTGCTGGTTCATCCTCACTAGGAGTACTTTGTGCAGTTCTGGAACACACACCTTAAGAAAGAGAGGGAGAGGGTGGAAGAAGTGCAGAGGATGGAAGGCAGAAAGATCCAGGCCCAGCAGAATCAGACTTACATGGAGAGTTTATCAACTCTTCCCATGTATACACTGGAGGCAAGAAAAGAGAGGGTAGCATGACAGAAACCTATAAATACCTACACAGGAATCACAGAGTAGACAGCAGAGAGCCATTCACACTGACTGGAGACACCTGCACCAGAGGAAGCTCAGTGAAACTGGTGAGGGTGATTAAAGGGGGGGAGGGTGTCAAAAAATACTTTATCATGGAAAAGGTGGTGGAGTGGTGACATGAGCTGCCAAGGGAAGCAGTCTGTGCAAAATCAGTGGGAGATTCAAGACTAGGTATGACAGACATATGGGGCTGATGATGAATATGGTGGCTAAAGGGAAAACATAGAATTTGTCAGCAGAAAGGGATTGCTTCATCCAGCCAATCTGTCCAGAAGGTCCCTGCCTTGTCTGTCTCCTCAGACCCTAACTGGTTTCTAGTGTCCCTCTCTCCTTTCTGCCTATTTACTATTCCCCTATGTCTAGTCCATGCATGTTTAAAGCCCCCTACTGTTTTTGCTTCCACCACTTCCACTGGCAGTCTGTTCCAGGTGTCCATCACTCTTTCAGTGAAGTACTGCTTTCTCAAAACCCTCTTTACACTTCCACTCCCTCCAGCTTCACTGCATGCCCTCTCGTCCTGGTGTTCTTTCTTATTTGGAAGGGACTCCCGTCCTGCTCCATGTTCACCCCATGAGGTACTTGTATGTCTCTATCATATCCCACTTTGCTCTCCTCTCTTCCAGGGCATAAATGTTAAGATTCCTCAGTCTCTCTTCTTAGGGCTTTTGATGCAACCCCTGCACCATTTTAGCTGCCCTCTTCTGGACTGCCTCCACCCTGTCCATGTCCTTTTCGAGGTAGGGCCTCCAGAACTGGACACAATAAAAGTGAGCAATACAGCTGCAACCTTGACTCCAGGTATCTGAAGGGCTACACTACCCCTGCCTTGTAGGCCTACTCAAGGTTGAGGGGCCTGAATCCTTACTGTAGCTTTAAACTGGTTCTTTCCCAAGATATAACATATTGTGCAGTGCCTCCACCCACAGTATACTTCTGTGGGCTAGAGTAAACCTGGTACAATCCTCTGGGATGCTGCACCCACCCACATTACTCTAATGCCCCCCCCAAGCGTGACCCATTTAGCCAAAAAACCCACATTTCACAACATTCGCAATTGTTGACTCTCTACTAATAATAAGCTCACGAGACAAGATTAAACAAAAAAACAACAATTTATTTACATGGGGAATGGTTAGGAAGGGTAATTTGGAATAAAGGTCAAGTTATTTACAGTATTTACTTTTGATATGGATTAGCATTTGAATCACCAGTATTATTTGATATTTTACCTTTAAGCATTAATCACAGTGACCACCCACCAACCCTTGAGGTAGTCAGATCCCTGGCTATCTAGCTAGTGGTATAAATCAGTTTCCACATTTTCCATTAGTGCCCACACTGGTACCAGTCCCCAGAACCATATAGAACCCCACAATCCTATATGTATAACATGGGTACCCAGTACTAAAGTCCTTAAAGTTGCAGGCCTGTTGTTCAGTGCAGCTATAGTTGGCCTGCTAAATGGGGCCCTTAAAAGAAATATGCATGTAACCACCTAGTCCCCTGGGGGTTACTAGAATCCCATTAGTATTAGTCTATAGGCAAATGAAAAGGCAGCAGGTATGGCACTCATTAAGGGGCTTTTTACATGACATCATTGTTTACTCAGCTAGTCTGAGTGGACATGATTATGTCATTTAGAACTCTCGCAGTAGCATAACCATTTTGGAGTTAGCTGCTCAGGGGAAGTTTAGAATGTTCAGTTAGTCTGAGTAGGGAGTCAGAGTGGCATGGGGTCTGCCAGTTGGGGCTCTGTCACAAGGAGCCCTGTGTTTCTCACCCTAATATGGATTAAATCTACAATTGCCACCGAAGTGGTGGAGACCTTTTCAGCAGGTCTCCTTGATTTCACTCCAGGGAGAGTGAGAGGGACTGCCAGATCAGTGGATCCAAGGAGCAATCCCCTGAAGGTCCTAGAGTTTGTACAGCTGCCTTTGAAAAGGACATTTGTGTGAGAATTTTTGACAAGCTACCTTGGAAAAGGATGCTTTACAGGTTGTTTCCATGCTTTAAGGAAGGAGCAACAGATGTGTGAGTACAGATGCACAAACTGTTCTCATTAGGGAGTTGGCTGACGTGTGTATGCCCAAGATAAGGCTAGATCACACCTGTCAGGACCCCTCTTACACTTTGGTGTCAAATTTAAAGTTTAGAGTTCAAAGTCTTTGGCAGTTCAATGGGGATTGAAGGCTTCTTTTGGTGTAACCCTGAAGAAATGGCAGAGACTGTCAAGTTCAAGTTCAAGTTTCAAGTTTGTTGAACGGTCAAAGATCATGACAATATACACAAGTAAATTACAACAGTAACATAAAAAAGAAAAGAAAAGAAGGAAAACCTAATACTTTAAAAATATACACTCTTTATAAAGTAGATAAGTAAATAACTAGCCTATCTAAAATATAAATGTATAACAATAGTAAATATAAATACTAAAAATGAGAAATAATTTCCTTTATCTCCTTAAAGTGCATACCTACAAGTACAAAGACAAAAAATAAACTGAGTACAATTTCCTATAAGCATAAGACTCATCCTTACAGAATATACAAATTCAATCCTAATTAGAAAATATATAAAAGGCATATTAATTCATCTTTTTTTTCATTTTTTTACCAAGACGTATTCTAGAAATGTTTACCAAATATTTGGCCACAGCCTTAATTACAATATCATCATTAGTGGTTAAAAAAAATAATAAGTAAAATGCTCTGATCTGTTGTTTGAATAGATTGACATAGGGGCCAGATCCATTTTTCTCTTGGTACACAGTATACCATTTACAGGCAAACATAACATGTTCCAAGTTTTCCAATGTGGAACAAGTACAAGAACAGAATCTAGAACTAACAGAAGTATTTTTCCCATAAACTGCTTCCAGGATGTTATTTGGAAATACTTATAGCCTGTATCTAGTATACTGTTTTCTATTTTCTACTTCTGTAAGAATGTCTAGATAATGTCTATAATAATGACAAGGATCATTTGTCCTAAAAAATTGAAACATTTTAAACTTTTCAATAGTATTTAAATCTAAAATCTTATTATATTCTCTAAATGCCTTTGTAATGAGGGACTGATATTTTAGGCTAATAGTGATTCCTCTAGCCCTATACTGATATAAGTAAGTTAATCCAACTTTCTGTAATAACTTGAATATCAAGAATAACCATTCTGATTTTAAATAGCCTAAAGAAGACCACAAATATTTTTTCATATAAGCATAAGGCTGTTAATCTATTTTGTCCATGTTGAAGAATTCTGACCCAGAAGTTAACCTTCCTGGCATCAGCTGATGCCTGCAAGGAATAACAACCTGTCTCAGCCCTCAGTATCGCGGCAGGAACAAAATTTGGTAAACCTAAGGATTCACACAACAGTTTATTAATAGGAATATCTAAAATGCCAAATTTCAACATTAGACAAGGCTTGGGCATAATATTTCGCTTATACTGCAGTTAAAATAGGCCTAATCGTGTTTCCACCATATTTTTTATTAAATATGAGTAAAGAGTTTGCTGTCCTCTTTAATTTTGCTAAAGTTGTTTCCAGCTGTTCATTCCACTTCCCATCCCTTGTCAAATGTAGACCCAAATATGTATAACTATATACAGTCTCTAATTTATCAGAACCTAACACCCACAATTTCTTTTTATTTCCTTTCATACCAAAAGGAAGAATCTGACTTTTTTGAACATTTATTGACAAATTAAGCTCATTAGCAGTTACTGTAAGCATATTTAGTTTGGCTTGCAGTCCAGACTCAGTAAGGGAGAACAGGACTAAATCATCTGCATAAGCCAATACACCACAATGCTTATCCCTAATCTTAGGAGAATCCGTGTTACTAGAATTTAAGTCACATAATAACTTGTCAATACATATAGAAAAAAGCAGAGGTGCAATTACATAGCCTTGTCTAACGCCCATATTTGTAAAGAAAGTTGAAGAATATTGGCAGAGACTGTCAGTTGGGGCAAAGGGTGGAAGGAATGCCATCTGGTGTCTACAAGGTAGGGCTAAGTGGTTCATTGATGGGTGCCAAGGTCCACTGGGTAGAGGTCAATGCCCAAGATGAAACTGGAATATGCGGCTCAGGGCATGAGTTTTCATTGTGAAATGTGTTTTGAAGACGGCCCAAGAATGTGGTTCAGACCACGAGCATCCAGTTTGGGAAATGAATGTGTTTGAAAATAGCTCAGGAATGTGGTTAAGGCCACAAACACTTTGGGGAAAAATGGATAGCATTTCTGTGGAAAACTGTACTGACTAGCAAAGAGTGTCTGGAAGAGACTGTACTTGTTTGCCATGACCAACCATTGGGGGTCCACTTGTGCTTTAGTAACATCTGTGAATAAAGCCATACTGCACAATCCCAGCTGCTGCATTGGAACTTCTGATCATTGCTTTCTGTGTGGAGGTTTTGGGGTCCCCTCAGCAGTTAGGTCTAGCATACGCCCAGCATCCTCTCCCCTGGGCCTGGTTGTATTTACAAAGGTTCATTTTGGTAATTGTACCTCCACCCCCTTTTCTTTTAGCCAACACTGCCCTGACATCCTGGCAGTTGTTGAAACCTGGCTCACGCCACCGGTACCAGACCATGCAATCAGCCTTCCTGGCTACAATGTCTTTAGGCTGGATCGCCTCTCCAAAAGAGGCGGGGGCTGCGCTCTCTACCTAAAAGACTCCATACAAGGGCACCACATCATTACCTCAATCCAACCCACAACTGCTCAGATACTGCCAGTGAGAATCCTCCTCAGTGCCCAAAACAAAACCTTCACTGTTGCCACATCTACAGCCCTCCCAAAGAACAGGGAACTGGTCTAACAGCTGTTCTTCACTTTGTAAAGTCACTCCCACCAGACAATCCAATCCATCCTCCTTCAACATCAACTGGGCTGCGGCTGATGCTGGTGCACACAGGGATACCATTGCTGCAGCAAACCTCACACAAATGGTTGACTCACCAACCAGGAAAAATTACAGGACCGGCACCAGCACACTCTTGGACTGGATCCTTACCAGTCGCCCATTGCGGATATCTAACACTAATGTCCTCCCTGACTCTCACCTGCACCTGGTCAAATAAATTCATCAAACAACCACCAAAAACAATCACCAGCAGGGTTCTACCCAGTAGTCACCTTCCTTGACTCAAATCCCACCTCCTCCACCAAGACTGGTCCCCTATCTTCAATGCAACCAACGTAAACACTGCCCTTGACCACTTCTATAAGCATCTTCACTGTGGCCTGTGACATATGCTCTTATTAAGAAATGCAAAGTCAAATCACTGAGTAACCCTTGGCTCACAGGTGACCTCCTCAGGATGCTAAAAACAAGAGACCACCTATGGGAGCTGGCCAGAAACTCTGGAAGGCAAAACGACATCCAAAACTACAGAAGTGCCCGCAATGACTTCACCAAAACCATCCGGCAAATGAAGTCTGCCTACTATAAGCATGCCCTCACAAACTCCTGGGGCAATGGTTAGGAATTCTGGAAGAACATAAAGAACTCACTGGGAATCCACCCCAACCCCCCCCCCATCAATACTCAACATCAAAGGAACCACAACCCTCAACCCAAAAACCATTGCGGATACCTTTAACAAAGCCTTTACCAACCTCAGCGCTGTCCTACCTCAGGACTACTTCAAAGATGGTGTAGCCCCTGTCTGCAATGAACACTACTCCCACCAGCTCCCCCTGCTTCTACTTCAAAGCAGTCAAGGCTCACTAAGTATGCAAATACGTTACCATAGCCCTTGGTAAATCAAGATTCAGTAATGACTCCCTCAATCTCAAAATCCTGTCTCTCACACTTGATGAATTGCTTAGTCCTCTGACCAGAATTTTCAACCTCTCCCTCAGCCTTAGCCAGTTCCTGGACAGATGGAAATCTACCACTGTCACCCCAGTCCATAAAAGTGGTGACAAAACTGCCCACGATAACTACAGACCTATCTCCCTACTACCCCCACTCTCCAAGGCACTAGAACGCATTGTCTCGGACCAGCTCACAGAACACCTGGATACGTACAACATCCTATGCAAGCAACAACATGGGTTCCGCAAAGGTCACAGCACCTCCACAGCCCTACTTGAATTCACTGGCACAATCCACAATGCACTTGTTTCCGGTGAACTACTAGGCTCAATCTACATTGACTTAACTAAAGCCTTCGACACCATCAATCACCACCTCCTACTTGTCCAGCTTCAGAACACTGGGCTGTCAACCGACACCATTGGCTGGTTTAAGAGCTACCTTGAAGAACGGTCCCAAACAATAAGAATCGCTGATACACTCTCGGACCCTAGACCGGTCCTTTCGGGAGTCCCCCAGGGCTCCATTCTAGGACCCCTCCTCTTCAGCCTATTCTTAAAGTCACTACCGGACAGCTGCCCAGAACAAATAATTCTTTACGCTTACGATGCTGTGATCTTCACCTCAGACCCTGATCCAAACCAATTACAAAATAAACTTCAGCGGGCCTTCTCCTCCATTGAATCCTGGTTCCTAAATCATAAACTGCTTCTTAATCAGAAAAAAAAACAAGTCTATGGTCTTTTGCAGCCCCCACAACAAAAACAAACAACTCCGCCTCTCCATTGCAACCGAACAAGGAGCCATCCTAGAGCAAACACAATCGTTCAAGTACCTTGGCATCACCCTTGATCCCCACGTTTCATACGCTGTCCATATTAACAATGTGGCAAAGTCTGCCAATGCGAGGCTAGGCATATTATTCTGGCACAGGAAACACCTAACCCCAGAAGCACTGTCAGTGGCCATCCAAATCTCCATTGTCAGCATCATAGACTATGGTCTTATCATATATGGGTCTGCAACTACCACTGCTCTCAAATGTATTGCAACCTCCCTGAATAAGGCCTGTCGCCTCATCACTGGCTCACATTGCCATACCCACACATGTGACCTTTATTCCCAATCTGGATGGCTTCAACTGGACAAACACAAAAAATGCCAAACCTGCATCACGGCCAAGAAAATCATAATGAGACTTGCCCCACCTGGTGTCTGTGCCCTCCTTAAGCCTAGACATAGGAATGTCACTACAAGGAGATCCAATTCCCATCTACTACATATCCCACGATGTCGCACGACCCAAGGACAAAGATCATTTGTCTATCGGGCATCCAACTGGCTCAACTCTCTTGGCAGCGACATACTGACCGCTCCAACACTCAGCCTTTTCAAGTCCGAGCTGTGCTTCTCACTGCATGTATCCTGTGATTTCCCATCTTAACATTTCTGCCATTCCAGCTGCACATGCCCCAGCACCTAGCACTTACAATCAGTCTTTGCACCCCTAACACCTTACCTGGCATATTCCCTTGACAAGGCCCCCTGGCTGCACTGTCTCCCACCTCGCCCACCTCCCCTTATCTCCACTCCTGCCCTGCCCCACCCACCTCCTCACTCCCCTTACCCTCTGCCTCCTACCCTCGATCTCCTACCATCACTTCTCCCCCATCTATCCCCTTGTCTTGCTCTATAGCTCAAGTCTTTGTACTGGTTATTACATGTCTGTAAGTCAGTGACGTTATGTTTGTAACTAATAATGATGACTGTTGCACACGCTGACGTGGAACCTTTGTAAAAGAGCCTCGGCTCAAAGGTATTGTAATCCTAGATTGAAATAAATAAATAAATAAATACAATAATGAGCCAAGTATACACTCTAAAGTTAAGGGTGGTACCAATCTGAGTATTTCTGCTAAAAGTAAATGGTATGCCATATGTAGGTACTAGTTCTTTTAATGGGGTGCCAACTTGCCAAAAGTGGCATGGGGGTTACATGCAGATTAACATTTATCTTTGCTTTTGAAACACATCCTGACTGTAATAGGATAGACTATGAAACCTTTGCTTGATTTAAAGAAGTTGGACTATGATTATTGAACCTGACAACTTTAGTTATTTGCTAGTCCTTTCATTACAGGGTTGGTCCCTGTGTATTCACAATTAGACGTCTTCATTGACAAGTCACAACTGAACTGTACAAGGCAGAATTAGGTGCTTTCAGCAGGCGGGCTCTGACTCTGGAGGGTAGGATGCAGGAAAAGCCAACAGCCAGACCCCTATACTGACTGTAGGATATTACAGCTTTTGAGATGGAAACTCACATCCTTACTTCTGTTGGCAGTGCCCCTCTCTGGGCTGAAGTCACTTTACTGGATAGACCAGGCTGGGACTGGGGCTGGCACACTTCAAATCCCACATCCAGGCTGTACTCCTACGGGGAAATGCATATGGAACTGCCCTAGGTGGCTCACTACCAAGCTTTGTTCCAAGCCTAATCATAACTGGATACGTTGCATTCAGCACATTTATTAGCCAGCACATTTATACTTTTAGTTCACAGTCACTACAACCATGGGCCAGCATGGCCGCCATGGTCCTTTTAGTTCTCGGATACAGACTTTCATCAGACTGGGTGCTTTGCTCCCTAAGACTTGGTTGACTCAACTGCTTACAGTCCATTAAACAGACGAATCCAGTTTCTTTATCACACTTTAAACAGATGGAGCTTGAGGCAAATCTCACTGCCACTTGAGACAGCACTAAGCCAGACAAAGCCTGAGGCATGGCTTTCTGACCCTTTCACAGGCTTTACTTGGTTGCAAAGTTGAAACTGTAACTCTTTACTCTTGAAACACTTTACATTTTGCCAAACCTGTTCTCTGTAGCTCTCTTGGGCTCACAGCAATATTATTTTAGTCACTTGTGGCTTTGCTGGCATTAGCAACTCCAACCGGACAATTACTGGACCTCACAGGCAATGTCAGGAAGAGCCACATGCTCTGGATACTCTCCTTCTAGTCCCGTGGGCATTCTCACAACAATAACATTAACACTTTAAATCTTTCACAGCTGAAGGTTCAGGTTCACCCACATTTTCCCAAAACGTGGAAAGGTACTTGCCAGCCCTGGAGGACGATTTACTGGCAATCCACAGGCTAGCGACTTCTGTTGCCTGCAGCCACTTGTCTCTCTTGGCAGAAGAAAGGCCTCCTCCCCTGTGGAGGGGCTTGCACTGGATTGCTAGGTCCATTCTGTTTGCTGGGGCCTGAGCACCCTCCTCTGTGGGGGGCTCCCAGTTGAACTCTTTCTGTAGACCCTTTTTCTGAGGCAAAGGGTCAGACTCCCCACCCCTGCGGGGAGGCCCACACTAGAACTGGCTCAGCCTGGAAAATACTGCCTTTTATGGAGTCCCTCTGAGGCTCCTGATTGACTGAGGCTACTTGTTGCTCCTACACTAATTGACTGAAAACACTTGTCAGTCACATAAATGAATAGTCATTAGCCTCACTTGATGCACAATAGGCTCACTGTTTTGGCACCTGAATTATTTCCCTGCAGCTTCCCCATAAGCCTTTTACATTGCTCCAAGAGTCTCAAGCAAAAGTCCCACAAATCCTGGCTGAAGTCCCAGCTTTCCAATTGGCTGGTGCTGCACAAACATGGCTGCTAAACATGGCTGCTAAACACAAAGTCCCTTTGTAGATTACCACAGTCCCAATTTTAAAGTTCTGTTGCAGCCAGATTGAATAATTTACTTTTTTGCCCCACTGTTTTGTTGCCACAACTGTGCCCTTTTGATCACTACCCAGTTTTAACATGTTATTTCAGTTCACAGCCTGTTGCTGTTGACAACATGCTATGCCCCTAGGCAGCAGACAGGTGGTTTATGAGTGTCCCGGCTTTCCTAAACTGGAGCAGCCAGAAAATGTTATTTTATTTTAATCATTCCCCACTGAAGGTTAGCCCCCTTTGTTGTGGCAATTCCCCTTAAGTCCTCCTACATGCTCACATATATGAAAGTCTGTCTCTAGCGCCAATATATTGGATTCTCTTGTGCTTAGGCAGCTTATTAATATTCATAGGGCTCCCCTCATTAATATTCATGAGCCCCCTTTCATAGCACTCTTTATTTATTAAGTAAAACAGGCTGTCTTGGCCCTTGCTTTGGTCACTGGTCCCTATTTAGGTGAGGAGGGGCACCAGGACTGCTGAACTAACTCCTGATTGACCTCAGAAGCAGCAGTTGGGAGAGCAAAGGTGCCTTAATGCGTATGCTCAAGTGCAAGCGGCACTAGACAAATCCCAGTGACTCGCAATTAGATGGTAAGCCCAAAATTGGCTGGAACACACACTGGGGGCTGCTTGGGGGGAAATGTGGGGCACATTCTGGACTTGGGCTATGGTAGTGATAATGGGGAGCAGATCAGGCAAAAACGGCAGACACCGGGAAGCAGACGGGAACAATGGGAGAATGGACCAGAAAGTAAGCCCCCATTTGGAGGGGTTACACAGTGGCAACACCACCTCCCTTCTCCTGCTGGAGACACCTCTTTCTATGCATCCCAGCACCCGACTGGGCATACCCATTGTTTTGTCTCACTGCCTTGCCTCTCTGAAGTCATCAGACATGATTACCCAAAGTACCTTTATTGCTTAGTGACTGTCAGTACCTCCCCCAATTCTACATTATCCTTCTGGGTTCCTAGGTGCATGATTTTGTATTTTTTGGCATTGAACCCCAACTGCCATGCTCCTGACCACTCCTTGAGTTTCCCAAGGTCCCTAAACATTCCCTCCACCTCTTCCTGAGGGTCCACCCTATTACTGATTTTGGTGTCACCTGGGAAAAATGTCATACTTTCCCTTCCAGTTCTTCTTCAACGTCACTTATGAAAACATTGAACAGGACCAGTCCCAGTACTGAGCCAAGTGGAACCCCACTAGTCACCCTTCTCTGATTAGGGTGAATGCCATTAGCCACCACCCTCTGTCACCTATCCATTAACCAGTTTCTCACCCAGTTCACTACTTTGGGTCCCAACACTAGGCTGCTGAGTTTCTTTATCAGTCTCCTGTGTGGAACAGTGTCAAAGGCCTTGCTGTAGTCCAGATAGGCCATGTCCACTGCCCTCCCCTGATCTATTTCCTTGGCTACCTAGCCAAAGAAATCAATCCGCCAACACAATTTAACTTACAGTATTTTACACGAACACTTTCCTAATAACATTTTAATAAATGAACAATGTAGCACGTGGTACACTCTGTAATTGCAAACCTCACCAGACTGCCTCATTGTGTGTGCTTGGAAAAAGAGTTCCTGAGACAGAATATCCCTGGCCCCCTCAACATTTGGTACTTGATCATGCAGGGTTGTCTATTCCCTACCCATAAATCCAAAATGATGCCACTGAGGCAGATTGCATAATTGGAAAGTATGAGTTTAAAGAAGGGATTAGAACGCTAAGTCAATTGTCTAGAAAAAAGATGCTAGGATACTTAGACAACAGTTTCAGTGGAGCAGATAACGTCAGCCTGAGCTATTACTTCATATGTAGTGTGCAAAGGGCTGGGAGTCATAAATAGAAAATAAAGAATACAAAATCTCAGAACAGTCATTCACAAACTGTTCTTTTTCTCTTAGACAGTACAAATGTGTGGAATGGCTTACCCAAAAGATTTGTTGAGGTAAAGAAAGCACTGAGCTCATTCCAGAACCAGTTCATCCCAGGGTCAAATGGGTTTTAAAAAGTGGCATGCAGTCATGGTCTGAAGGGCAATTTCACATTTTCAGGAGTTCTTACACAAGATGGCCTTTTAAAATCTTTGGAATCCTTACAGGTTGTTAAACTTCTCATGCATTTGAAAGATATACAGGTATTTAATGGCTGCATTCTGAGATTTGCCAGATAGCAAGCAATGAGCTCAGTTTGAACAGTAACATTACTCCAGAGCATTGAAACTCAAATGGTGTATAACTTGAGTCACTGTGGAGACGAGAGATCCTGATTTCTGCATTGGCACTTGCTCTTGATTTTGACCTTCCTTAATAATACGTCTGGGAAGAAAACAGAATGTTTCAGCTTTGATGTTGCCAGTGTTTAAATACTAAGCTCATGGTACAGCAGGCACTGAGTGCTCCACAATGTCCCACCACATGCAGTCATAAAAACTGAATTTGAATGCATTTCCTGCAGAGGTTTTGTGATTTTATTTGACTGTTTAGATGCAGCTTGGCTCTCAAGTATCTCTGTGGTAGAATTTATAGGCTAGTTAGTGACGGGGTACAATCAGATGAGATTTTTACAAAGAAGGGACAATGTTTCATACTTGGCTTATTGTTGTATATCGTATGGTAGTGCATCCTAGGGAAACATTCTTACAATCATAACAGCAGTCACCTAGGATGTATTAATATAATACTAATCGAGGTCAAGCAATGATATAAAAAAATGGAAAAATCCTCCACTGAATGGTCTCCTTTCCAGAACACCTGCTTGTGAGACACTATTTACCAAATAAAAACATCTCACAGGCAGGGCAAAGGACCTCTTCAAGCAGTCAAGAATGCTCTCTCAAGCTATAATTGTTTAAATAATATGTGTATTATAATTCTATCCATATCTGTTTGTTCAGTATAGTAGGTCATACTGTTCTTCAGCAAAAATAGATTCTCTTTATGTGAGTTTAAACCAGAGCTGCAATCCAATTGTAACTCCCCACCACCACTTTACCTTATTACTCCTCCTTGGACCCCAATTTATAACCACTGACCTGGCGGCAGCTCCGACAGCAACATTATTTTCAACCAGTCCCCACAAACTTCTAAGAGGGACCAATTCATTAGTAACTGAGGGTGCTCACACACTTGCCATGCCTTGAGGGTGCCAGTATCCTCAGCTATAGCAGGGTGTACAGTGTCCACCATCAGCCCCATGGAAATAGGGGCAATTAACCCATGGGCACAGGTATCTTGTTCACCTCTGACCTGCGCATGGCCAGCAAGGGGTTAGGTGTCATTCAGAAGAAAAGCCAGCAAATGTATGGGCCAATCAAGGAGCCTCTGTCAATGTGCAGACCTCTCCCTATTAGACTGCGCCAATCAGATGAGGGTGTCTTGAAGAGAGATGGATAGGAGCAAGGAACTGAAAGGAAAGAAAGCCTCTAAGAAATGGACCAATCAGCAGGCTGCATAGCCTCACAGCTCACGCATACAAGGACCAATCTGGAGGTAGAGAAGAGAGATTGATAGCACTGTGGGACATATTGCAAGCTATAATGCAAGGAAATTCAAACATAAGATACATTGATGAAGTCTCCGGTAGGGTCCACAAACTGAGAAGTTGTAAGTTCACACAAGTTAACAGGACTTCTAAACAACAGATCTAAAATTATTGAAGGCACTGAAAAAGGGTGGTGGTTCCTTTCCCTGGAGCAAACAATTTACACCAAGGAGCAGCCCGTCCAAGGGACTAGACAAACTAGCCCAGTTGAAACAGTTATGAATTATTCAGTAATGTTATGAGTTATTCATGAAAAATTGTTTATGAATATTCTTTAATTATTCATGAACATTAACTGAACCCCAGTTCTGTGTTCCTGACTATTCAGATTCATAAAGGTCCACAGCTGTTTATTAACCTCCTCTTGTGGACTTTTGTGGACTTTCATGGACTTAGTCCATCAATAATTTTTGGCGACCTTACCCTGCTTTTAGAATACATGTGTGGGCCCTATTCTTAAAAGTTTTTTGCCCTAGTTACAGAATCAGAGTCAGGGCTATTAAAGGTCAGCACTCTTCCACAACAGGCATAAACCTACCAACAGTGCCTAAAAGGCAGGCTGCCTTGAAGATGGTACTTTTCTACTAAAGCGCTACAGTGCTCTGCACGAGAGGCACAAATCTCCTAGCAACATTGCATCAAAGGCAAGCACAGCTTTGAAGGCAGCACTTTTGTACTGCATCTATCCTTTCTCCTAAGTTCTTTTTTCTGTTTATAAAATAGCAACAATGAATCTAAAAACTTTATTGCCTAAGACACATGACTGACTGTGGTTTAAGTTAACAGTAATACCAGACAGGGTGTTGGGTATTGGTAGATACCCACACACCCAGGTGCATGATGAAGCCTGAAGTCATAGATGTAGGTCCTTAGAGTCCCTAGCAGTGTGGGTATACACCAATACCTTACACTCTGAAAGGTGTTACTGCACTTAGAAAATGGGTTGGGCAAATAAAAATAAAAATCTCCAAAAGATAAAAAAAGACACAAAAAATACACTCATTTTATTATATTTTTTGTTTAACTTCCCTGTGTTCTCAGGTTGCACTTGTAAACAAGCTTTCAGCTTAGTGTGCCACTCCTGGTTAAACAATTGAAAAAAAAAAAATATTTCTTAGAAAATGCCAAATAGTCCATCCACAGATGCTTTGTACCTGTTCATCCTTTGTCTTTCTACACATGGAGTAGAGGGTTTGTTTGTTTAGCATGGAACATCAGAATTCAATATTCTGCAGTATTGCTCTAATAGAATTTTCACTCCTCGCCCCATCCCCAGAAGTATGTAATATTAAAATGTAATGCATGAATTCACAATTCTGCAAAATTCCACTGTCATACACTCACACAGACACACAAAGGCCTCTTGTAGATCCAGAGGCTCAGTTTTATCTGGGACAGAGTTAGCAGCTGAGGGGACTTTTCATGGTCATCAAAGAAACATCAGATATACTGTAAAAAGTCTGAACAGTGCTTGTTTTTTTAATTTTTTTATGTGTAAAAGGAAATTGATAATGAGTAGAAAGAATATTCAGTTATTTATGTCATTCTTATTTAAGGGGGATATTTTTAGAGCCAAGTTGAAGATTTTTATGTAACAGTAAAAGTGGCAGCCATGTTTGTGATGGAAATCAAGAATGAGTGAAGTGGCTCATGAATTCTGTATGTGATTTGTCCAAATTCCAGATCAAATGCTGGGCCTTTTTCTTTACATAAACTTATGGCAATGGAATAGCAACAGCCAGTCAGAATACAGTACTTAACTTGTCCATTTGTCTTATCTATAATACAAGCATACCAGCCTTAAACAAATCCTGATTACCAACCCCCATGTTACAAATCACTACCCTCACATGCTAACTTTCAAACCAACCTGCCAACTTTCTCTCTCTCTCTCTCTCTCTCTCTCTCTCTCTCTCTCTCTCTCTCTCATCAGTGCACCAAGTCTCTTTACAGAAAGCTACAGCACTTGGAATCACTTGGAATCAAGGAACAGAAAAAGGCATGAGCCCACGAGTTTGCTCCACTAAGACATTAAGTAAAAATTCATATTTCTACTGCTTGCTATAAATATATATCTAAATTTCTTTTAAAACAGTTTTTATCTTTACTTATGATTACTTCCACTGGTAGTCTGTTCCATAACTTAGCCAATCTGTATAGAAATATTTTCTTTTATTTGTTTATAAGTTGTTTGTACTTGTAGAGGGTGCCCTCGTACATTAAATACATCAGGTTTGTAATCTATATTTAATTCTGTCATCATTTCTGGATCGCATATGATGTCATGATATAATAACATATCCGCCTTGTTCTTTGTGTTTCGAGACTATGTAATCCTAACAAGAGTAACCTCTCTTCATATGTATTATGTTTTAAGAAATGCATTGACTTTGTAAATTTATGCTTATGTTTGAGCTTCTATTCAGCAGCAGTAGCAGCAGCCACAGCCAGTCACACTGCTCTTAAAGGGGCCAAATGGACTATTCTTGTTACTCAATAAAACAGAAATTGACTGTTCTAGTGCACTCGTACAACTGTGTTTGCCTATTTTTTAACATGCTTACTTAATCAGTTGAAACAGGCCATTTTCTAAGTGCAATAAACTACCACAAGATGTGGTTTAAAGGGTTTGAAATTCACTTGCCAGAGACATAAGGACAATTCAGCCTCAAGCCTCACACCGCTGGAAAGTACATCTCAAATCCTTAAAGAGCTCCTTATGCCAAAAAGAAAACTTTGAAAAACATATTAATTAGGTACAATTCAGCTTACATTCCATATGTACTGCATTATGTATATTTCTCTTCCTCATTATTTTTATTACTGAGTAAATTTGCATGAGTACATGATTTTTATCCCTTAGATTTCCCTTAGAGTTTACCTGCCTCTATAAGTTACTCCCTACTTCAAGTCTTGATGCTCTGTTGTGACATCACAGTCTGTTGCCATGAGAGCAAATGTAATGTGTCAAGCAGGGCATCATGACCTCAGGTAGGAAGAAAGCAACGGGAATATATTAACTTTTCAGGAGCAAAGATCCTGTGTTCATGCAAATGATCTGAGTAATAATTAATGGAGATGAAGAATGCAAAACTAATGTGAAATACAAGATGAACTGTGTCTAAATGCTATTTTTGTTAAAGTTTTCCTGAAAGTGTCAGCTGCTCTTTAACACCACACTCTAGTGTGGTTCATTGTTTATACATTTATTATCATAACTCTATCCCACCATTGAACAGCACTCATGTGAAACTGAACATTAAAATAAAATTTCTGAACAGATAAAAAGCATTAAAAATCTGGTCAGAATTTGAACCTTGGTCTTTTGCTGAAAAATATAATGTAAGGTGCCTTCCAGGATTTGGACTCCATTTCAAAGATGCCCTCAGCTTAGTGTGCCATGCTGGACAAATATATGATTATATGGCTTGTCTTGAGTGTATCTTATTGAATAAGAAAGATATCTCATGCTTTTTGAGTGAGAGGACTGCAAAGCTGAGCAGTTCTGTCACAAACAGCAAAACATAACTTCCTTATTAACCCTTAGAAGACTGTGGACGTATATATACGTCCAGAATCTATATACGTTCACACATATTCAGTTCTCAAATGAGGCACCCAGGACTTCTGGTGATGTCATCACCCGAGATGTAGCCTTGAATGGAGTTCCATACCCCCCTCATTTAAATCAGCCTTAAATTACTCTTTTACAATACAAGGCTGTCCTACAACTAATGGAGATCACAGCTTACTGGTGGTTCAGGAGCAGCAGGTGCCTCTGGCTGAGAACAGGAGGAGTCAAGGAGTGAAATCTCCTCCACAAGAGGCATGACATCCAGCCTTGTGACCTGCCAATTCACCCACTGCTATGCCAGCAAAGTGGAAAAAAATTAGAAATTGTCTTACATGAACATTGAAAAATATGAAATTAAACAAAAGTAAAATTTGTGACATTGTACTCAGAGGTGGACACTTTATAACAATGGCCCTTGAGCACAAAACAGCAATTACAGGCCTAGATGTCATGGCTGACAGAACCAATTGCATCTCAGTGGCTGTACTTCAAAATATAGAGGCCCTCCAGTTTAAATGCAATGACATGGAAAGGCACACAAGGAGGAAGAAAATACGGCTGTATGGGATCCGTGAAAAAACTGAAGGCTCAAATATAATAACCTTCCTCAAGAATTTCTTTAAGCAATGCCTAGATCTCCCAGCAGACATTCTATTTTAAATCAAGACAGATCACAGAGCATTTGGCCCAATGCCCTACAACACTCGGCAGCATCCCCACTCTATTGTATTAAAGTTCATGAGCTTTGCCACCAGAGAAAATATTTTACTAGGTCTCTGACATTAAAAACAAATCTTCTTTGAGGGGATGTATATGCATATCATGACTGCTCACCAAAAGTGACGGAGCAGTGAATGTGCCAAACAACTGTGGTATCAGATTCCTTTCCCTGCTCACCTCTGAGGCCTCCACCCTGACAGTCCTGTATTGTACTCCACTATCGCTAATGTTGTACTCAAGCTGAAGGCCATGGGAACTGAATGTGCATAAACCCATGTAATGTGAAACAGACTGTGGGTCTGCATTGAAATTTTTTGTTTGTCTTCTGGATTCCCTTCCTGAAATGGGAGCCCACACTTGCTGTGAGCTAACTTTTTAATGCAGCCTTGCTGACTATTGTTTCCATCGTCATTTCAACCCACATCATAGACTGCTACCATTTCTGACTTAAAAAGGTGCCAGTCATCTTCTCCTACAGATATGTGTGCTGGCTGGGGTAGTGGCTGCAGAGGGAGACTCTGGTTAGGCCCACATCTCTGTACCTTTTATTATCTTGTGAAACAGAGACCTACTGTGTATGAGAGGGAGATGAAGAAGGGGCCACCTAGCTGCGTGGGAAAGTCCCTCTGAGGGCTGCCAGGATGCTACCTCAGCTTTCTCATATTTGCAACGTTGAAATTTCAGTAGTTATATCTCCTCTCATTTTTTGTTCTATTATAGCTTAAAACCAGCACAGGGCTAAATATGAATACAGAGTGCCTTGGTAAATCTGATGGCATCGTACATCGCTGAATTGGTGCAGGGTGCAAACCACTTCTGGTTAGGCTACTAAATTATCTTCTCTTCTCTTTCCCACCTCTCCGCCATGGTGGTGATTCAACCACCACAACATACCGATGCAGCATACCTGATGTGGCTCAAAGGTTAGCATTTTCATGTTATTTCTTTTCCAAGGGGACTACCTGTTATGCCAGACACCTTGTTTTTCCTGACACAGCTGAGACTTACAGTATTGATTGGCACAGTTTTAAATTTTTCTTATGTACTTGTATGCAGTTACAGCCTTTCAATTTCTATTGCTCAGTCAGATTAGATCCCAGCACTGCTGTTATTCTTTCCAACAGTACGTTTTATACCAGCTGTGGAGGACAGGTGAGATATCAAAATTTACCACTGCCTGCTTCTCTACTCCTGACACATACCAGTGATCACTGTATAGTTTGGTTTAACATTAAGAGGGGAACAGAGGCAAACTACCCCAGGACAAGGGTCCTGGACTTCAGGAGGGTGGATTTTAAAGAAATAGGAAACTGCCTCAGAAACTGCCTGATAGTGGGGATTGTTGTCATGGATGCCCAGGCCTGTAGTAAGGCTAATAGCCAAACCAATAAGTGGGCAGTCATCTTCAGAGATGCCAGTCAGTCAAAATTTGCCAAAAGGAGGAAGGATAGACTCAGATCCAATGAATATGAAATCAGTATAATCAAGTTTCATTTATTAGCAAGCCACCTTATATTACCACCAACATTTCATAGCTCCAGGCCTCTTCCTCAGGGCTCCCAGTGGTCTGTAAAAGTTAGGCTTAAAATGTGAATGGCCTCAATCTACCATACCCATTATTAGCTAATTGGCCACTAATGGGCACGTTAGCCTCAATCCATTCACATACCATTTGGCACGGCCATAGGAGCCCTTTATTACTTGACAGAAAAACATCCCTGGCAGTTATTTCAAGACTTTTTGAGGTGGAAATGGATATTATCTCAATCTTGAGCAGAAATTAAATAAGAGTTGTGTGCGTAACCTTTACAGACTGCCACGAGCCCTGAGGTAGTGGATGGGACTACAAATAACTTGTAGTAACAATAAAAGGTGGCTTGCTAATCAACAAAAATTGATAATACTGGTTTCATATTCATTAGGTCTGAGTCTGTTCTCCCTCCTTTTGGCAAATTTATATTCATGGGGGGCATAGCCAAGGAGGCATTGAGGTACAATGGGGAAAAAGAAGGGAGGGAGGGAATAATTAAGGCAACTAGCCTGTACGTGAGAAAGTGAGTTAAAGCAAAAGGAAAAAGAGACTGTTATGGTTCTCTAAGGAAGCAACCAAGGCATTGAAGGAAAAAAAAGGGTGGCATTCAGGAGGTACAAGGAAATGCAGAAGAAAGAAAACAAGGAGGTGTACCAAGTAAAACAGATGTAAGCAGGAAAGGATGTGAGGGGTTCAAAGGCACAGACAGGAAAGGAGAGCCAAGGGGTAGCTAAAGGGGATGAGACAAGCTTTCTTCAGGTACATAAGTGAGAACAGGAAGGCAAGGGGAGGGAAAGTGAGGATAAGGAGGGTGGTAGGGGAGGACTGCCCAGATAAGAACCAAGAAAAAGCAGATATCCAGAACAGGGACTTCTGCTCAATCTTCATAGTGGAAGGAGGGTGGATGGACCACCAGGTAGCAGTATCTCTCTGCAGCATTTGACACCATGGACCATGGTGTGCTTCTAGAGTGCTTGAGGGTCATCTATGGACTGTCAGGTACCGTCCTCAGATGGTTCCATGTGTACCTCACCAGCAGGTTTCAGACAGTGGTGTCGGGGATTTATTCCTCTGACCCGGTCTCCCTGCAGTGTGGGGTCCCTCAGGGCTCTGTGTTGTCACCC
This sequence comes from Neoceratodus forsteri, assembly GCA_016271365.2. Taxonomy (NCBI): domain Eukaryota; kingdom Metazoa; phylum Chordata; order Ceratodontiformes; family Ceratodontidae; genus Neoceratodus; species Neoceratodus forsteri. The sequence goes on along the minus strand of CM057455.1, from coordinate 823,151,242 downwards.
ATGTTGTTTGCAGTGTACATGCTGCCATTGGGGAACATTGTGAGGTGGTATGGGCTGAGTTTTCACTATGCTATGCGGATGATACTCAGCTCTACATGTCCTTTGTGCCTGGGCAGGATGATTCTGTCATGGTATTTAACAACTGCCTCGCCGAGATCCAGGACTGGATGAGTGACAATTGGTCGAAGCTGAATCCAGACAAGACCGAGGAGCTGGTTGTGGGCCCGGGATGTCAGGTAGAGGGGCAATTGGCTGGCCAGCTTTCTGGGCTTTGGTTCAGGGGCAGCTAGCTGTTGACCTCGGATCGGGTGCGTAATCTGGGCCATAGGCGCAGACTACATGGGGGCACAGGAGCTAAAGCCCCCCTCAGGAAGATTAGATAGGGGCTCTGCCCCCACAGAATTAACCCAGTTGTAGGCTATAGTGGCTGGGGTTAAGATTGAGGCAGAACGGTCAGAATGCCGTCCCACCTCATCTGCCAGCCACCAGCACCAGCAAGCATTTTAGCAGTTTAAATCCCCTAAAGTTCCTTCCAGTCCAGCCAATCTGTGTGTGCCATTTGGGCGGGAATTGGGATTGGTGGGGAGGCGCTGCCGCACTGCTGCATCGGCAGTTGCTACTCACTTAGCTTTCCCTGTTCACTTGCTCAGCGGTTCAGGCCCTAGTGGATAAGCGTGTTTTTTTTTTGTTGCAGCCTGGGCTGACATCCTTCAGTCACTCCTTCCCCCCCCTCTTCCCCTCGACACTCTCCAGTTGTCTAAGGTGGAAGTCGGGACATCAGCTATGGGCCTCCTAAGCAGGATAGAGGTGCTTCCTGGGCTTGGCAGGTGGGGAGCGCTGCACGAGCACACAGCGTGGAATGGGGACAAGGGCAGAGCAACAGAGACAAGGGGAGCAACCGGCAGCCGGCTTCAGACTCCGAAGCCTGAGAGGCAGTCAGAAAGCCAATGAGGAGTCCAGGACAAATTAGATGAGACTTCCAAGTTCCCACAATAGTAGTCAGACTCAGGGACATGTTGGGACTAGAAGCAGAGCAAGGGTCAGAGTTACTATATATATATATCACAAATAGCATGATCTGATAGACTCAGAAGTGTCTAACAACTTCTTAGGAAAAACGTTTGTTGTCTGTAGGAGCCCAAGTGTCATGTTATTTGTCTTTTTTAAATCACTTTTCCTTTTTCCCTTTTTTTTAATTGGTGGAAGCTGTGTTTGCTGCTGCTGTACTATACAGAAGAAAGAGATTGCCATGTCTCTGCCTTGCTAAGGGAATGTAGAGGCTCTTAATCTGAAGCACTCCACTGTCTGAAGCAGCTGCCTGATACAAATGAATCCTAGTACCCTCCACCTCCAAAAACTTGTTCTTGACTTTTATTTTGTTTTTGACAGAATCTGGCCTCACTTGCCCTCCTGCCTCTCTGGATCTGCTTCACTCACTATCTGCAGCAGTTGCTTACCTGCCTGCCACAAATGTACCTAACCCCTACCCAAAAAATTGCTTATGTTTTTTTTTTCACTTTTAGGAGAAATAGTAGGGATTTATTTGTCTCTCACACTTGGTCTGCTGCTACCTCGCTTTCTTCCACTGCTTAAAGAAAGTGAGAGATAATGAGAGATACAGCACTGTATGACTACTAAAACAGCTCTGCCTGCCTCTCACAGCCACACTGCAGTGACTGTTGCAGTGCTTCACATATAGGAATCTTGAATAAATACCCCATGCAACATTTTTGTACTCTTCTGCAGCATCCTCCAATTGCCTTGCCTCATGAATCTCATGAGAGGTGCAATGCCACCCATTGTATGGCAGTCACTGAGTCAACTGACTTGAATTACATGGTACATACATGCCCTGAGCCCACTGGACAGAACTGGAGACCAAAAGAGAAGATTCCAGCCAGAAGACTCAGGGAAGACAGAGATGGAATTGGTAGTGTATTTGTGTGTACTGTGCGAACGCAGTGCTGAAAAACATGTAAACTATCTATCTCTGGCCCCTGGTAAACTGCTCCACAGCCCCTCAGTTATCTGCATTTTGAAAAACATTCCCCTATTTGTTTTGAAATTGCAACTTTAAATTTGTCTGCCATGCTGTCTGGTTCTTTGTATTTCACCCCTTGGCTTATGTGAGCATGTTCATTAGATTATAATCTTGGCTAAAGTACAACCCCACTTCAGCCCTCCAATTGTTCTGTCTCAGTGCCTGGGGTGGGGTGAGCATGGCCCAAGGGTGACTCCCATATCTAGGGTCTAGGGGTATATGGTGTTAAATAACCAGGAGCCCCCCACTGTAAAACTCTTTGTTCAAAGATGCCACTTTCTGTTCTCTCTCTTGCTTTCTTTCCAGCCATTAGACTCACCAGTGGGTAAGGGCCCGAGTACCTCTCCAGCAAAGCAGTTCATATGTGCAAGGCCACTGGTCTGGATGCAGCTGTTGAGGCATCCAAGGCCACTGGTGTGGATGTATCACAGCTGATAGCTCTCCAGAGTTGTGCATGGTCAGTCCAAAAACATTATTTATTTATGCCTGCTGTACCCCAGGAATACCAGCACTTTATCCACCAAGCCATAAACCACTTCCTATGGGAATGGACAGGAGTAATAACCATCAAATTACACTTTATGGCAGCAAAGGGTAATGGGCGTAATACATTTTCAACACTCTCTGGTCCTATCACTTACAGCATTTAAATAGCACAATACCAGGCTACTGGGCACTATGTTTGAGACCAAAATTGTCTGAAACAGCAACAATTTATTTACACTGAACAGTGCACAGTACAGAGTAAGTGGATGAGTTACTGGACACAGACAGATCCTAGCTTGCTATCTCACTGAGGGCCCAAGTAGTAATTATGTGCATGCTTCAAATGTGTAATCCTCGGAAGCCGCATTTATTACAAACACACTTGATACTTGACAGCTCCCTATTGCAGCGGCGAGGGAACTGGTGGTTAACACAGGATTTACCAGTGCCACAGACCATATTTACAGGGGAGAAAGTCTCTTTAATCATATGTTAAGGTACATACACCCCTTATTTTAGTACAGCAGTACCTGGGGATGGGCACCAAATGAGGTAGAACAGAGCTCACTACATCTTACCCAACCTTTAGGCCTAGTTGTCTAAGTGGTGCTCCTTGATCTCAGGCTGTTGAGTCCAGCAAACACTCCCCTCATGGGAGCTGGGTGAATGACAGGAACATTGCAGGTTACTTTCTGAACCCTGGGAGTTGGTAGTGATTGCCATCAGGAAGTCCTCTTTGAGGAGGAGCTGCCAGCAGGCCCTTGCCATCCTGACTTCAGATCTTGGATTATGGCTGAGCCTCCAAGACTCAGAGGAGGGAACCAGTGCCACGTGAGACCATATTGCCATCCTAAGCCTGCAAGCCTCCTCCAGCTAGTTACAACCAGAGCTTACTTCACACCCCTTGGTTGCCTGAGCTTGAACCCAAAGTTGAATTAGAATAAACTGGAACTAGAGTCTCTGATTCAGGGCCAGGGCCCCATACTTATACCAGGGGCAGACAAACAAAACACCTCAAAAATGGAGGAGCCAGTGAGTACAGGATGTACTCAACCAGTTTACTGCACTTTGCTGCAAGGCTTTGCAAAGCAGTAAACTTAAAACATTTAGTGATATTTCTGTGATGATCAGATCATACTATTTGTGGTATAGTAACTCCAGTTATACAATACAATACAAAGTTTTTATTGTTCAGCAAAAAGCTATTACAATCTCCTAAAATTATTACAAAACTAATAAAAATAGTATCTTGTTGTTAAAAACAGACCCCAGACTTTCAGCTCCCCCCACGGAGCACGGACATCATGGCGGGCCGTTAAAAGGTAATTAAACTACCTCTACACCAGCACCTTTGTGAGGGGGTTAGCCCGTCGACACGACTGCCCCACCCACCCTGGGTCATCACTACCTAAATAGGCACTGGCCTATGACGTCACTTCCCCTCTCTTAATTTTCTAAGTCCCCACTTTCCCATTTGCAGGTTATACCTGCCAGCCACTAGAGGGACCCATACCCTTCCACCTCAGGCCCACCACCTGTACTCTGCCTACCTACTTCCTGGAATCCCTCCTATCGCCTTTTCCCACTCCGCTCCCTCCACACACCTACCTCTGCCCACACCCTCACCAGTTCCTCTTTTTGCTATACCAAATTTATATCCTGACCCACCACTTCTCCCTGTACCAACACCTGTACCAACACCCAGTGACCACTAGGAGTCGCTATATCTCACCCCTGCTGAGGCCCAATCCTGGCCTGCTTCGGACCCCCGAACATGGGTCACTGCCCTCACCCAGGCATTTTTCTTGCTGCCCTGACAGAGACTTGAACCCTGTTCACCCAGAGTCCGTGTCACTACCACTAATCCAAAGTGGCAGCCACACTTTCTAGAAGACAACCCAGATACTTCTACCTCCTACCCCACTACCACCAGCAAACCATGTTAGTTCACCTCCTCCTAATCCCCCTCCCCCTCACCCTCCTTCTAGTACCTTCGTCCCTCCAGCCTGACATCCCCCCTGTGTCCCAGGAAATTGCACCCATTAATTCCTCAACTACATAGTTCTCACTCATCCTACAATGTCCATGTACACTGGCCTACAGCATCCATCTCCTGGCCACCCCCACCCTCCCTCCCAGCCCATCCCTGGTGGCACATCATTCTCGCCCTCCCTACCTTACAATCCCTACCCATCCCCTGCTCCCTGATGGTCCCACCCCCATCTCCTCTTATCCGCAGGCAAAAAGCATATCACCATGCCCTGGCCAGAGCTGTTGTCTTCTTACTACTCTTAACAGGCAATATCCACCCTAACCCTGGCCCCACCCTGACCTGCCCACCAGGTGGAGTCCCCGGTCTGAATATTGCCTCCATGAATATATGCAGCATCTTGAAAAAATTTGACTCCCTCCAATGCTGGGTCATGCTGCACAAACCTGACATCATTGCGCTGGTAGAAACGTGGCTATCTAAATCCACCCCTGACACCTTTATCGCCCTCCCCAGCTACACCCTCTACCGTGAGGATCGAGTAACCAAACGAGGGGGTGGCTGTGCTATCTACATCAGGGACTCTCTCACTGGGCTCACCCTCCCTACTCCGAACCTTGTAAGTGGGGCACAGGCCCTTACCATTAAGCTTACCCCCGACCCCACCAGGGCACCCCTTTATCTCACCGCTGCCTATATACCACCCAGGAATCAAAACCCAGCACTATTATCATTAACTGACTATCTTGCCACCTTCCCTCACAGTGCTGAACAAGTCATTGTGGGGGACCTTAACGTGAACTGGCTGAGCCCCTCCTCCACCCCCACCCGGGACTCCTTCTCAGCCCTTGATCTAACACAACTAGTCTCCCAACCCACTCGAGTGAACCCTATGAGAGGTACCAGCACCTACCTAGATGTCATCATCACAAACCGCCCAAAAAAAATTCTGGACATCCAAGTCCTCCCTAATTCACTCAGTGACCATTCCCCTGCGCTGTTCCACTGGATGGCCACCTCACCCGACCCACTGCCCAGTGCTCGCCCCGCCGGTGTTTCAGACCGTGTGGTATGACAAACCTTAAACAATATCTTGCCCAACAAGACTGGTCCCCCATTCACCGCGCTCCTGATATAGACACTGCCCTTGCCTTCTTTACCCAAACCTTTAGTAAAGCCTGTGATCTCTTTGCTCCTCTCTCAGCCGTCCGAACCAAAAAACATAACCTGCCCTGGATTTCTCCTGCCCTTTTACAGCTGCTCAGGCATAGGGATAATTTATGGCACCTTGCTATAGAAACTGGGCGACAAGCAGACAGACAGGCCTACAACGATGCGCGGAACAAGTGCACATGGGCAATCAGGAAAGCCAAGGCCGACCACTATCAGGCCACCCTCACCACCTCCTGGGGGTGCTCCTGTACTTTCTGGGACAACGTCAAACAATTGAGTGGGAATACTCGCTCCCCTCCCCCATCCCAGATTATTACTGATAACACCACCATAACGGACCCTGCAGACATTGCAAACCTCCTAAACACCTCCTTTACTGACCTTAGCCCTATCCTCCCCAGCAACTTCTTTGACCAACCACCCTCCAAACCTGCCCCTGTCCTCCAACACCCTAGCTTCTACCTGCGTAGGGTTACTGCCCAGGAAGTCAGACTGCACCTGACCCATGCAAAAACGGCAACAGTCCCGGTGACAACTCCCTGGACCACAGAATTCTCAGGCTGGTACTGGATCAGGTCCTTACCCCACTCACTAGCCTTCTTAACAAATCCCTCTGCCTGGGACAATTCCCCACTACTTGGAAAATCACCACTGTTACTCCTATCCATAAAGAGGGTGACAGGTCCTTAGCTGGGAACTACCGACCTATCTCCATACTCCCACCCTTTCCAAAGCCCTTGAAAAACTGGTTGCCACGCAAATCACTGAATACCTGACCAAACACAACATCCTCTGCCCTGAACAGCATGGATTCCATGCAGGACACAGTACTAGCACAGCTCTTCTTGAATTCTCATCATTCCTACACTCCTCCATGGACACAGGATCCCTAGCCGGGGCTGTGTTCCTCGACCTATCAAAGGCCTTCGACACGGTCTCACACCCCCTCCTTCTGGAAGCCCTCTGTCACCAGGCTTAGCACATCCACTTGCATGGTGCTCCAGCTACCTATCCACACGCCCAACGTGTCAATATGGTGGGACACTTTCCAATCCATGTCCTGTCCTCTCTGGGGTTCCACAGGGCTCCATCCTGGGACCCTACTCTTCTCGCTATGCCTTAATACCCTGCCTAGTGCCTGCATCGGGAAAATTCTGCTATATGCAGATGACGCCCTCATCTTCGCCACCGACCATAACCCCTCCTCCCTCCAGGATTCCCTGCAACGTTCCTATAATGACGCTGAAACCTGGTTTAAAGAGCATAGACTGGTCATAAATCTTAAAAAAACTAAAACCATGCTCTTTGCCCACCCCCAAAACAAAGCATTCAAATCCCCTCTCCGTATCCTTTCCTACTCCAAACAGCAACTGGAGCAAGTCCACTCCTATAAGTACCTAGGGATCTCCTTTGACTCAGCCCTCACCTATCACACCCACATTGATGCACTTGTCTCTGCTACCAATATACGGCTCGGTATCTTATACCACTACAAAAACTGTCTCCCGATGCCTCCGGCTTGCAGTGCTACATCTCTCCATATTATCCCTAGTTGACTATGGGCTACCTGTCTATGGTGCTGCCAACATGACTGCCCTAAACAAAATCCGTCTCGGCCCTAAATAAGGCATGCGGGCTTATCATCAGCCCCTAGGCTCCACATCACGTGTCAGCTTTAAGGACATGGCAGCAGTAATTAAACCTCGACGTAATCTGCTGCAGTATCAAACTTGCCTTTAGCTAAAAAACCTGCTAGGACTGTCACCACCTGGGCTGACAGCCTCCTCCTTCTAGCCCAACCCTAGTCAGTACTGGACCTCCTGCAAGGCCACCTTCCTGGTTCCTCGATCTAGGACCTCATGGACAGAGGTCATTCCGCCATAGAGCCCTTCTTGGTCACACGCCCTCTCTCCATCTCGAATCCTCCTATCTCCAAGTTCAAACTGCACTTCAAAAGCGAGGCTAATCAACACACGCTGCTGCACTCAGCATAACGGGTGTACTGTCTTGCTGTGACAAGGCCCACTGGGCTGCACCCTCGCATCGCCTAATCCTACCCTCGACATTACACTTATCCGACTGCCTACCTTTCTCAGTTTTCAAGAATGTACCATGTATGCTAGAACTTAATACACTGTTTACAAATTGCCCCACTAGAATGCACTACTGTATCCAAATCAAACTATCTGCTGTGTTGGCCTGGTCGCATGCTCTGCTAACTCTGTAACCTGTACCATGGAACTTGTTACGCATGTTTTCTTTTGCAGTTATCATTCTCTTATGCTGCTAAACTCTGTAACCTTACTTTTTGTCTACAATACCTGAATCTGCACCCTGTAATGTAAACTGTGTAATCTAGACCCTGGATCCATGTATGCCTGCATCTTTATGTATTATGTTCTTTGTACCACACCTGACGAGGTACCTTTGGAAGTGAGCCTCTGGCTCAAAGGTTGTAAACTGATTGCGAAATAAAATAAATAAATAAATAAACAAAAATACATTCCAAAGTCCAAAATGATTACTTATCTGTTTATAGGTATGGTCGACAGGAATCTAGCTACTGTTTCTAGCGTGGTTTTCTCATGACAGGTAAAAAGATGTTCTATAATCTTAGCGGGGGGAAGGCTGAGGCCACCCAGCAGTCCACCCACCCATTTTCTTCTGTTTTGATCAAAAAGAGGGCACAGTAAAACAATATGCTTTAGATCATCTACGACTGATTTTCCACATTTACAGTATGGAGACAAAATACTTTCCTTTTTTGCCTATATGAAATATACTGAGCCTTACAACTTTCTGTTCTAAATCTATTGTAAGCTCTTCTGGATTTAGGAAGATTAATTGTGATAAATAAGGCTTATAGCCCCAAGAAGTCTTAAAGTGCTTATAATTACTATGTAATTTCAGTTGAGACAATTTAGTGAATATTTGGTTTATATATGAGTCCCGAATTCTCTGTTTAACAGTGAAGGTTATCTCCTCCCAAGGTCTAACATATAGATTATGTAGGATATGTCCCATGCCCGAAGGGAAAATCGTATTTTTACCTAATTGAATAAATTGAGATGTATAACCTAATTTTGACATTCCAGTTTCCTCCTCTAAGCACATTCTTGGAAATCGATAATCTTGTAATAAGAAAATTTTAAGGAGAAATATGATTTTTTCTCCTGCAAAAGTGAGATCAAGGAATGTTGTCCCAGTTCTAGCTTAAGTATACAATTTGGGGTCCCAGGAGGATGCATAAGGATATTTTGATAAAACTCATAGAGAATAATTTCTAATAAATTGATATTAGTAAAGCCCCATACCTCTCCTGCGTATATTATGCTGGATTTTATTTTAGCATTAAGGACCTTCAAGATCCCTTTAATAGAGGTTCCCCATTTTAACATGAAACATTTTGAATGCATTTACTGCTGAAACCATTTTATTTTGTATGTATTCTATGTGCTTATTCCAATTAAGATTATAGGAAAAACGGACTCCCAGGTAATCAGAGGTATTAACCACCTCTATTTTATTACCGTCTATTTTGAATCCCAACTCCTGATTTGATTTACTTCCAAAGATTAAAATCTTGATTTTGGTCAAATTTATCTTTAGTTTTCTTTCTCTGTAGAGGGTCTCGAAAGATTTTAATTTCCTTCTCAGGCCTAGTGCAGAGGTAGACAAGAAAACCTGATCATCTGCATAAGCCAAACTGTCAATTTTGTAGTCATTGACTTTGGGCACATGAAAGTCAGGATTTTTGATTTTAAGTAAGATAGAGTTAATATAAATATTAAAAAGAGTAGGGGCTAAAATGCAGCTCTGTCTGACCCCAGTATTAGTCTGAAAATGTGTCTGTAGTATGTCCATATTGATTATATTGTATCTTGGCCCATGTATGATCATATAATCTGATGATAATGTCCAAGAGAGTCTTCTCCAATTTCAGTTCTTCCTGTGTAGCCCATAATATTTTTCTGCTAATGCTATCAAAAGCTGTGGAAAAATCCACAAAGCAACAAAAAAGTTTTGTTTTCCATATTTTGGTATATTTCCAGGCTAAATGATGTAAAACATAGCAATGCTGGACTGTAGATCTTTTCCCTCTGAAGCCATTTTGGGCCTAGTCTGAAACTGAGTTCTCTTCCAGCCTATCCAATAGCCTACCAAGTATGATTTTTGAGAAGACTTTCTGGGACATATCTATCAGACTGATGGGTCTATACATTTTGGGATCTTTAGGATTTTCTTTTTTTGAATATAGGAAATATGATGCTACCAGACCAACTTTTTTGGAAATTTCAAGTTTTGTACAAATCCATTAAACATTTGAAAAAGGAATGGAGCCCACCAATCCTTAAAAGGTTTGTATATGTCTCCAATGATTTTGTCAGGGCCCAGGCTTTATTAGATTTTAAAGAATTTAGAGCTAAGAATTTCTGCTTCTGTTATCAAGATGGGCCTTGGACAATTTACATCACTTCTAATATTAATTTCTAATTCTTCTTCATCTCTTATAAAATATAATTTTGAAAAATAGTCAATCCAAGTTAGTTGGGTAATATATGATTTTACTTTGTCCAAATATTTGTTGTAGCCTTGTGCTACTATTTTCCAAAATAATTTGTAATCCCTTTTAAGTACGGCCCATCTCAATTTTTCCCATAAATGAGAGGAGTATTTGTTATTTTCTTCTTGTAGCACTTTCATATATTTCTATCTTTCTTTCTTTACTTTCACATAGTCCAAGTTGTTTTTTTGGTATCTTTTGCCTGTGCTAAGTATCTTAGAGAAATTAGTTTTGGCTTTTCTGCACCTTTGATTAAACAATGCTTTTCCAAGATTGTGATGTCCCTGTTTGGTTACTTTATTTTTCCTACAGAAATCACTCAAGATTATGAGAATATTTTCCCAGATATCGTAAATCTCAAAACTGGAGATATTATTTATAGCTTGGGTAGTTATTTCAAATAATTCTCCAGAATAGAGAATTTCCTTCAACAGTGCATAATAGACTGGGCTCCACCTAATTCTTTTTTCATTTATGATTTCCACATGTTCTACCATGTTCGTCTCATTATTTGCAGTCCCAGAAAAGAAGTAGTCTATTGCAAGGACCAGGGGGAGATGAGCAGATTCCGCTCGTTATATAATTTCCAAATTGTGGGTTATTTTAAGTGCCTCCAGATCTGCCCAAATCAGGTCAGGTATGGAGGAACCCAAGGGGCCCATTAATGTTAATTTACCTGAGGTATCACCACTGGTTCTTCCATTCAGAATGCAGAAATTTCTACTTGCAAGAACTGGGAGTAATTCCCTTTCCCTGTGATTTGTCCCACGTTCTTCAGTTGATCTTACTGAGGACAACCTGGGGTTAATTAGTTCCAAGGAGTTAACAAGAGTTGAGTATGTATTTTCTAGGTTTACGGCCTTAATTCTTGCTTTGAAATCTCCTATAATGAAGATGGGCAAGTTCCCATCTTTATCATTGATTTTATTCAGCTTTGACTTTAAATTCGTAATATAGGGATCATCAATATCTTTATTATTAGACCTTGGTCGAAAGTAAACATTACATTATCTTTTTTTTTTGTGTGCCTGCTATTAGTTCAAGAACCAGAATGCTATTAGTTTTTGGGAGAAATTCTTTAGCTTTCAAATTCAGCCAAGTCTTAACATAAAAGGTCAGACCTCCCTTAAACCTACCAAATGCCCTATCCCTCATAGCTGAGAGGCCATAGGATACATATCCTGGAAATCTGGGAATAGTTTCTTCTGTGCACCAGGTTTTCTGGAGACTTATTATATCAAAGCTTTCCAACAATTTGGCTACCTCAGGGTCTGCCATTTTCAGATGCAAACCCTCGATATTCCAAGACACAACATTTAATTTCCTCCCATCATTACTTTGTTTACTGACAGATGTACTGGACTCAATATGTCAATCTGACTATAAGTTTACCAAAATTTTGAAATTGTTTGTATCATTCCATTTCTCAAAATCTATTAGAGGGTGGTCTTCTTCCTTATCAGGTTTTCTGCAATCATCCTCTTCATCCCTACTTCCAAGTTCTAAGGGATGTACAATATATATGCCAAGTTTATCCAAGTTTTCTGCCATTTCTAAGAAGGTTTTAGCCATCTCTGGATTTTTGAAGGTAACATCTATTTGATTTGACATAAATTTGTCTCTGTAAGTTTTAATATGATCAACCATATTCTTCAATATCTTAAAGCCAGAAATCCTAGTAAGAAAGGCAAGCAATTCCTCTCTTATATTAAACTCAGAGTCTTGATTGGACATCTCCCATCCAAAAATTGCAGTTGTCCTACAGAACCAACCCTTATTTTGTTTTTTCCCATGTTCCTCAATGATTCCAATTATTCTATCTAGGTCTTCTGCCTCTTTCTTTTCCTGTTCTACTCTTTTTTGATTTAATTTTTGAGGTTCTGATTTATCAGTATTAATTATATTTTTGTTTTCCAAAAATTCTTGGTCTCCAAATCTTGAGACAAGTAAAGGTAGAGAAATTTTGATTTCCATTTCTCCAAAGTACTTCTCTTATTCATAATCTCCTTGGCTGTATCCTCAGTTTGACAATACAGAAGTACTGTGTCATGGAAATCAGTATTTGTGGGTCTCATAACAAATATCTCTTCTTTAACTGAATTTAGTCTGATGTCAAACATATGTGTAATTTTCCCCATTAAATCCTCCCTGGTTTCCAATGTGTAATTTTCCTCATTAAATCTTCCCTGGTTTCCACCATAGGTCTAAGTATTCCTTTCATTTCTATTAAATATTCTAGTTCCCCTAATTCTTGTTCAGTTGTTATATCTCTATGAGGTATAGTTGTTCTTAATGGTGGGTTGCTGCCAGCCTCAGCCTCCCCCTCAACTATTTGCATCTATAAGCTTGCAATTTCATCATAAGTAAGTATAACTGACAGATCTAAGTCCTGACTTCCTAGTTCTAGATTTTAATCTGATTTTTCTCCTCCCAAGAGCTTATTGTCTGTCATAAAAGCTGTCATAGATTTCTCCATTTCTAGTTCCTCTCTACTCTGTTCTGTAGCTTTATTTTTATTCTTGCCTATTTCACCTCTTTTTATCCCCTGTCTTTTTTGTCTTCTCTGTTTTTAATTTTCCCAACTTATTTTGATCAGAAATTTCTGCTTGGCAGAAACAATTTTATTTTTGTCTTTATCAAAGGATGACAGCAATTTCACTTGAACCCTCTATTCTCCCATCCTTTAACTTCTGAAGGCAAATTCTCTTTGCTTAAGTTTCCTTCCTGAGTTCCTGTATTTTTATTGAAGTTTTGCAAAAGTACTTGATTATGAAAGACGTCTGCTCTGAGACTAGTCAGCTCTTCTTTTAATGCTGAAATGTTTTCTAGAATAACTATGTCTGCATAATATCTGTTTTTAATTATTTCTAATATTTGCTTTGATAATGAAGAGCTAGCTACAAAGTTCTCTTTATTGCAAAAGTATTCTTCCTCATATGTGATAGTGTCATTTTGAAGGACATTCTTTGATCCAGGAGTAATAGGATTTGGAAAGAGATTTTCCGTTGGTATTTCACCATTTACTTTTGCCATGTTTTTTAATCCTTCAATTGTTGTACTGAGTTCCTGAATAATACCCTTCAGTTCTGTGTTTTCCTTGTTCCCTTTAGTCATTTTGATAATAATTGGAGAGTGTAAAGATAATCCATCAGACCTCAGATTGGAATCAATTTGAAGTCTGTGCATTTGTTAATTATCCATGTAAGAAAAATTAAAAAAGGGATCAGGGGAAAAGGGTACTTCAGAATAGTTTGAACTAACTTTCTCACTTTCTTCCTCACTTTCTTTCTGAGGAAAAGTCTCCCATTCATAATTGTCAAAAGAAATTCCCTCAGAGTAGTCAAATGGATTTTAAGGGGTATGTTCCCTTTCCCAAGAAAGCTGGTTTCTTCCAGATCTGTCTTCTCAATTATGATTTGGTGAGGCAGAACATTTTGGAGTAGCTAAAACTTTGGGATCTCTTTTTCTCTTGGTCCATAAATCAGTTATTTTAAGTTGTCTTTTAGGTAGACTACATTTGGTTTTGTTAATTTCCAAATTTTCAGGAGAATTTACTAATGTAGGGAAAGTATCTGAAGGAAAATATATCATTCTTACTTGAAGTTTGTTACCACTTTTGTTTTTATGTCTATTATTACCCAATTTCTTTCCTTTATTATTCCCTTTGTTTTTTTTGAAAATCCAAATCTGGCTACAGGTTCTGGACCTGAGCTCCAACTCTTCTAGGAGCAACTTCTAAATATGCCAGCACTAAGGTAGAATTTCCTTTGACACTTCTAGTATATACAGTACCATAATGGTAAAATAAATAATCCTTCAGAAAAGTATGTAACTATAGTTCAGCTTAAGCAAAACAACCAATTAGAAGTTCAAGTATGGGATTCCTAAAGATAAATTGTCAGACACTGGTTCAGGCTCAAGTTCCAATTCTAGCTGATACTTTAAAGTGTTTCTTCAATTGCAGAGTCATATAAAGTGCCTCAAGAGTCCACAGAAATTTGTAGAAGACAGACAGGAGTTTTTTAAAAGTTGGCAGATTTATCACCACATATACTAGAAAATGTCACAAAGCACAAGGCTCTGCTGAGAATCAGCTTTCTGTGTTCTCCACCAGAAAAGCTAAAATCTCCCAGTTCAGTATATCCAAATGGAGAATTTTTCCATCTTCCAATAAGTCCCTCCAAACCTTTAGGCCTTTAAATATTTTATGTTCCTGTAGTGACCTTATGTTCCCCTTAGGATAGAACCTAGAGATGTCTTGACTCGAAGAAGTCCCGTCTTTCCTCACTAAGGAGCAAAAGATATACAGCTAAAAAGCCAGGGATACTAATAATGTATGTTTATATGATAATGGATGCTATCTCAGCAGTTAACACAAAGAATGTATAGATCTTGGTTTAAAAATCACTAGAAATACTATAATGTTAAAATAGTATTAAAACTACTACTCACTGTTCCAAGTTTTGATTTATGGATAACCCAAATACCTTCTATATCTCCAGGACCTGCGACCTGCAACAGCTCATTGATCCATCTATTTCCACTTATATTGGTCTAAAGGACATCAGAAATAGCAGTCAGCATGTATTTTCTGAAAAAATGTTTTCTATGAGCTAACACAGATGGATAGAGCCTGAAAAGTTACAGGTCACTTTAAGGCACTCGTAAACATGCTATATGTCCTGATAGTGTCTGTGCTGAAATATTCGGAAATTCAATTTTAAATATAACTCAGCTCATCATGCTCTGCTATCATATAGATAAAGACAGAGTCAAAAACACCAGCAAGAACTCAGAAGAAGTCTGTCAAACAACAGTCAAATGAAGGTGCTCTCTAACTGCTTCTGCCTCTGCTCAGTTTGAAGCAGACTGTTGCAGATTGTGACAGTGTATGCGCAGTATAAGATTCAACCGTTAAATCCAATCTCTAAGTCTGCCTCTTCTGAGAGTGACTCAATTAATTGATCAACCAAGGAATCAATAATCCAGTCAAGTATATAATATACAGTATCTGGAGATAGTTAGTTTAGATCCAATGAGCTAATAATCTAATATTCCAATCAATAATACAAGTATGCAAAATATGCAAAGCACGGCAGCTGAAGATAATTAGTAAATAATTAGCCTTAAGTAATTTTGGTCAGCTAAGTCCTTTCCCATTTACTTTTAACTAATGGCTAAGAACTATCCAAGAATTATCAAGTTACTCAATTTTTAATGGCTAGGGTTCCTCTGAGCTCAAATGAAAAAATACTAGAATTTAATTTACACTAAATTGAAGCCAGAGAGTGATAAAGACAAAGTTAACTACAGTAGAAATTTGGAGAAAGCTAGAAGGGCTTTAGGGAACTGAATATCTAAATATCTTAAAACACAATCCTATTTTCTAAAACTTAACACTTATATTTATAATCATGGGTATAGATGGGTAAAACATTCACATATCTGGACTGCCTTGTATGGTATGGGCTGCACGCCCATTGGCTCTTGCTCTGAACCAATGGGCAGCCCCACTGAGTTGTCAGTCGGCAGGCGGCGGGCAGCAGGTAGGTGGGTGCTGCTGCCCATCAGCTGACAGGGGAGCGGGTAGGGGCTGCATGGGTGGGTGCTGTGGGGGCCACTAGATCACCAGGGATGTTGAACATTGGGGGGTGGTTTGACCTTATGCCCACGATCGGGCTAGTGGTCCACTGGACCACCAGGGATATTGGTCTTTGGGGAAGGAGTTCCACACCCACAATCGGGCCAGTCGGGGTGGGAGAGCCTTAGCCCGCGACTGCTTCGTGAGTCCACTGGACCACCACAGGGATATTGGTCTTGGGGAGGAGTTCCTTAATGCCCGCAATCGCTAGTCGGGGGTGGGGAGAAGGTTCTTTAAAGCCCATGATCGGGCTTCGCAGTCCACTGACCACCAGGGATATTGGTCTTTGGGGTGGGTTGACGTTATGCCCGTGATCGGGCTAGTGGGGGGTTAATCTATGTTATACTCACAATCGGGCTGCTGCGGAGGGAAATAGTATGTTATGCCCACGATCGGGCTGGGGGTTACTATTATGCCCGCTTGGTCGGGCTGGGGAACACAGGGAACAGAGGAGGGCCACCCATAGGTTGCAGCTGCTGTGTTGCACCCTGCAATGTGGCAGCTCACCTGTGGGTGGCCCTCGACTTAATCCTTTTTTTGGCTCAAAGTTGTGCAGGCGCAGGTCGGGGGTTGCGCCTGCACAACTCTGCAAGGCCAGGCTGAATATCGGGCTGTGCAGTTTATGCATGGTTCTTCCCCCTCCAGCTGAGCATGCCTTCATTAGCATTGCACTGTTGCTCAGCATGACTTGGGGGGCACAACTGCCTCCCGCTGAATATCGCAGAATGGCGCAATTTCAGACTTGCGCAGGCACAACCCTATTGCGCATGGCGCAACCCTTTTGAATATCCAGCCCATGGTGTTTTGCTGGAATAATTCACTTAACAAAGGACACCATCAGAAAATTGGAAGCAATGACTGATTTGTGAATGTCAAAATCTGATGTACTCTGTATGTGCTGAGCTGCCAGGACCCTGAAGAAAATTGTGTCATTGTTTTTTTTTCCAAATTGAGTAAACTTTATTAGAGAGTAACAATCTGAACCTATCATATCAATTCAGAAAGTACAAGGCAAGAGACAAAAAAAAAACAACAGCAATTCCAAATGATCAAACATTTTATATAATCCTCCATTCCCCATACTTCCCCCTCCACCCCCACCCCACCCCACCACTGGAAGCATACCAGACTATCACAACCAAAAGCCATGCGGAAACGTGAGAAATCAAAGTGCCCAATCATTTGAAGGAACCCAACCAGAGAAGGCAAGATCCCATAATCATATAGTTAATAAGACATATAGGGGCTCCCAGATACTTCTGTATTTATGATCCCTGCCTGATATATTAGCTATAAGGCACTCAGCCTGTAGGGCAAAGAGCACCTCCCTGTACCATTCAAGAAAATGAGGCAAGCTCTGATCCAGCCAGTGCCAAAGGATAACTTTTTTCACACATGCTGAAATCAATGCCATATGCGGCCTCTGATTTCCAATCAAGACCCCAGCATTGTTCCCCAAAATACCTATTTCGGGAAGAAAGACCTCAGACAACCCAAGTAAGGGGTCCAAATGTATTTGAATTGACTTTCAAAAGGGGGCCACTGTCTCACAAGACCAGAGGATATGAAGCAAGGAGCCAGGTTCTTTGCCACATCTAGAACAGGTGTCAGTGGGTAACTCACCCATTTTATGAAGTTTAACCGGGGTATAATACAGGTTATGTAGGATCTTGAACTGCATAAAATGGTATCTATCCCACTTTATACACCTACAGTATATATGTGCTTCCATATCTTAGGCCAGTTCTGCATAGAATTATTGACCGGGAGGGCTTGTTCCCAATAACAGAATCTAGGACCCTCTTTGTTAGACAGATAATCCCTCAAAGATCGATAATAATATGAAATATAATGGAAAGCAGGGGCGTTACTAACAATGGGGAAGACAAAGTTCCTCCAGGGCCTACGCCAAGGGCCATTACCAAAAAACTGGAGAAGCATATGCGACACTTGAAAGTATCTGAAACAACAGAATGTAGTCCAATGGGATAATGTACTATCTTCCTGAAAAGTAAGAAGTGTTTGATTACGAACCAGGTCCTTGATAGTATCAACACCCATCCAGGGCCAAAACTGTTCAGAAAGCATCTGCCCACCTATTTGAAAATAAGGGTTCTTGAACAAGGGTTGAGAAATATCTTTATATAGCCACATTTTCACCAACGGACATAGTTGTAGATAAACATGGAGAGAAGCTTCCAACGGGGTGCCCCGCAAAGGTTGAGGGAGTTTCTTCCTGGGAAGATAAAGGCGTGATCAGATATCTAGTCCAATACTAGAACACAGGAAATGCTCTATTTCTAACTAGTGCGGGACATAGGACCTTAAGGAGTCATCATTGGGTAAACCAAGCCAGTGAAAGAATCTAGTACAGTGCACTGCCAGGTAATATAAACAAAGGTTGGGAACCTGTAGGCCTCCATCCTGTTTGGTATGCATTAACTTGGACAGAGCCCGATGAAACACCTTGCCTTGCCACAGGAAAGATGTGAAAGTTCTATGTATTTGATTAAACCACGACTGGGGTAGTTCAAAGTAACACATCTTTAGGCGATATAACAACCAGGGTAAGTTATTCATTTTTATTATATTTAGACGGACCCACATGGAAATGGGTAGCATAGACCAATGTGCTAAATCTGTCTTTATGCTGACCAGAATGGAGTCCAGATTGGACTGCCTCATTTTAGTAGGCTACGTGCTAAGAAGGATCCCTAGATAGAAAATGATGTCATCGTTTCTTGAATGACATCAGCAGTCACCTAAGATTCTACCAGCAGGTCTAAAAATGTCTGAGAGATTTTCTGTGAAACCATCAAATAAGTCAGGCAGTTAAATAGCACCTGGAGATGAGAAGTGACAGTTTCTGCACTTTACTTGCAGTATTTATGGGCGGGCTGTTCTTATATTGAGCAAATAAAGTATGTTAAAGCATTTTAGGCTATGTACACCCTGTAGTAACAATTTTGAAACCATTCTAAAAAGCGGTTTCAAACTCACCACGGTCACCTGTTCCCACTGGAGGTCACCGTGTTGTAATCTAGTGAAGACACGTCCACATGACTGGTCCGGTAAGGTTTCTGAGAACAGTTCCGTGGCTACACCATAGCATGGTTTTGGTTTAATTGCACGTGTTCGTCCAGCCTCACTACAAGTTAAAACGTTTTTGGTTTGAAACCGTGTTTAAAACTGGTTTTAAGCCTAGGTCTCTTGCAGGACTTGAGCATGTTTTTTAAACACGGTTTCAAACCATGTTAGGTGTAGACGCAAACCGTGTTTCAACTTTTTAAAATGTATTAAACAACTTAAAACATTTATAAAAGTATAGTGGATACAGAGCCTAAGAAACATTGCAGTTGATCTTTAAAGAGCAGGTGTGTACTTCTAATAAATAGGTAACTGGCACTTTACTGTATTTTGAAGTACTAGTAATTACTTTCTACTTTCATAATAAAACACTTGTTTGTGCAGTTGAAAAGGTGGGTTTTCACCTTTCCTTTTCATGCTGCTAGTAAAAAAAGAGTTCAATAGAATTCTGACATTGTGATGTCAGAAACGGCCAACTACTTAGGAGTCTAATGTACTTCAATGAGAAACTAAATGTATGCAATAGGTGTGAGACCTAGAATGATGTGATAAAAACAAGATTTTATGCTATGATGACTCTACTGTTTAAAAGCCACATTTATTTAAACAGCAAACTCGTTCTCTCTACTTTTGTGCATGCCCTAGCTCTATCCCACCCCAGTTTGAATGATGTCACTGTCTTGGCGTCCACCATCTCCATATGTAACCTATTCCAGGGTTCTGCCATCCTTTCTGTAAAATAGTGTTTCCTAAGCTCCCTCTTGAAGATCCCCCCTCGCTACTTCCATTCTTGACCTCTAGTGTTGTAGCTGGTAATTCTACAGATTAGATCAGAAGCCAGCACCTCGTTTATTTCTCTTAAGAACTTGCATGTCTCAACCATGTCCCCTCTCCCTCCTTTCCTCCAGTGAGAACATATTTAATGCCTCTAACCACCCCTCAAATGGGAGCCCCTGGAGGCCTTGAATCATTTAGGTTGCCCTTCTTTGTACAGTCTCCAGTCTAATCTTATTCTTCTTAAGGTGTGGATTCCAAAACTGCAAACAATATTCCAGATGGTGCCTGACCAGGGATCTGCAGAGGGGAGGTATCACCTCCTTGTTTCTGCTGCCAAATCCCCTCCCTATGCACTCTAACATTCTGCTGGCCTTACTGTAAGCTGTGTTGCATTGGCTGTCTGTTAAAGAGTACTGCAAATGATGCCCCCCAAGTCTATTTCCTTCTGAGAGGCATTTAGCTGGATCCCATTAAGCCTGTAGACTGTCCCCAGAGTCCCCTTACCCAGATGCATCTGTAACCCCTTTGTTACCCGGCGTTACTAGAATCCCAGTAAGACCTAGTGGTAGGCAGGGAAGGCAGCTTGTGAAACTCCAGTTAAATGGGTTTCACACTGTCTCACTCTGTCCTCAGTCACAACTGAGACTGGAGAGATGACATCATTATAAAGAATTGTTACAGCTTCATGAGCCACATTTGGAATCTTCAGCTCAGAGTAAGTTTAGAATCTTGGGAATTCAAAGTCAGTTTTCAGTTTGTCCTTAAGCAAACAAGAAGGACAACAGTAGTTGTCTGTTTACCCCCCTCCCTCTGGGGGGGGTGAGGAAAAGTTCTTTGTGGGTTCCAGGGGCAATCCCCTTCTCCCACCTTGGGAAGAAAGCTGCCTGTTTTAATTTAAGTTCAGTCTGTTCATGTATAACAGCAAAGGTTACAGTTCTTTGCCTGTGGGGCACCTGCAACGAATGGGTGAGTGTTTGGCACCATTGGAAGGGGCAAACAACTTTTCTTCAGTTGGATTTCAAGTATTGGGGACTGCTATTTGGGAGGACTATGTCAACTAGGACAAACAAATAGAGCAGTCAGCTGTTTAAAGTGTTAATGGAGTTAAAGTTCATTGTAGAGGGGGTGATTTAGGTCATCCACCGTCAATCTACATTTTAAAGTCTAATGTTCTGTGTGTCCAGAGAAATGGCCGGGTATGGGCTGTGGGAGCTGGAGGTGGGAAAACCCCCCATCTTTAGTAACCAGGTCCACCTCTACGGATTTCTTCTGTGTTTTTGCTACTTGCCTCATGCGCTTGGCCAGTGATGGGGTGGGTACCCAGACGTGGGTCGCAACTTGAAAATCTCTCTAGGAGTCCAGACTCTAAGTGGTGTGGGGAGCCACAGGATGGAGAAATTACTCCTTGTTGGATGGGAGTCTCCTGTTTGATGGGAGTTTCGAATTGGAAGCACTAAAACAAAATTCTCTAGGAGTCACAGACTTCAGTGGTGTAGGGAGCCACAGTTTGGGAGTCTCCTTGTTTGATGGGATGTCTTTCCAAGTAGAGTTTGGGTTCATTCGCCAAGTGGACCGTCAGTCGAGTGGCCAGCAGGGGAGCTGGGCCAGTCGGGCTGTGTATCCAATGCGCATGCAAAGTCCGGGCTGAGTGCCTGGTGGGTCCAAAGCCAGACAACCATTGCATTGTGTTCATTCCTCAAATGGACCGCTGTGTTTAACCTCTAATCTGCATTACAGTTACATAGCCCTTTGGGGACCATACAGAGCTTTTTTATGTTCAGTGAGTTAATAAATAAAGCCACACTGAAAAATCCCAATTCTGGTTCTGGACATTTCAGTTATTGCTTCCTGTAGTTGGATTTACTTGGGTGCCCCTGTGCAGAGTAGTCAAACCTAGGTCTCTTGTGCCAGGTAACCTCATCTTTCCTCGAACCCATAGATACCATATGTATATCCATGTTACAAAAATGGACATATGGGTTACACATCACTTTGTCTTTCTTAGCATTGAACTTCAGCTGCAGGACATTAGACCATCTTTCCAGCCTCTGAAGGTCTCTTTGTAGGTCCCTAACTGCTTCCTCACAGTCCTCTTTTCCCCCTAGCTTGGTATTATCTGCCAAAAGTGCAAATTTGCCCTGTATACCTATACCAATATTGCAGATAAATGCATTAAACAGGACTGGCCCCAACACTGATCCCTGTGGCACCCCACTTGTAACTTCTCCTTCCTCTGACCTCTCCCCATTGAGTACTGCTCTTTGCTTTCTGTCTTTTAACCAGCCAAAATAGAGGAGGTCCACTGGGTGGACTGTTAATTTCCTGTGTCACCCAATCAAAAAATGTGATAAGGTTAATTTGCTGTGACCTACCCAACACACACCCATGCTGCCTAACATCCTGAAGATCATTCTTTTCTAGGTACTCCACTAGATCCTGCTTTAAGGTTTCCATACGCTTCCATACCATGATGTGAGGCTGACTGGTTGTTGATGTCAGGAAAGTTTTACTGACAAGGTTGGCAGTGTATTTCATTGCAATTTGATCTCCGTGATCTCACTCGTGGCTCCGCCACTCATGAGAACAAGGAAATCAAACCGCAACTCATTCAGATAAAAAAAAATATCATACACAACTCCATTTTATTTTCCTTATATATCTTTTCTATCTTTTTCAAAATAAATAGATAGTTCTCTGAGAAATAAACTTTGCCTTTATATGTTTGCACTATTGTGGTAGAGCTGTATGATTTTACAATTTTAGAACAGTAATTGGCTTCTCTTTTCTTCTTTCCATGCAAAATCTGGTTATGAAGAAAATGTCACCTGCTAAATTATAATAAAAGAGCACAGGTTATCACAAATCACATATTTATATTAAATATATAATATTTTGGTGATGGAGTGTTAGTTTTCTATTAAAATCTGATAACGGGCTAGCAGTTTCCCATTGAAATACACTGCCAACCTTGTCAGTAAAACTTTTCTGACATCATGATACAAGAATTCCATTGGATTCTTTTATTAGAACTTGGCAAAATACAAATAAAATGATAAAAAGGTAATTAATGAAACAAACAAAAAGCAAACAAAATGATTACAGAGGCATTTCAAGGCCCCAAATGTTTGTTCTTTAAGATACACACCTGTACTAAGTACTTACTCTTTTATAAATGTGAGCATCTGAATTTAAAGGACTACAATGCTTTCTTTGTGAAGCCTTTGTGCCCTTGGTACGAGTGCACAGGTTTTTTGTTTTTATTACATGTTGGTCACATATCTGGTTCACAGGCACATTGACACCTCAGTGCATGAATCACATCAGTGGCAGATTGATGATTAAAACAACAAATCACATTACACTAACAGGACAATGTTGGCAGTCGGTAACATGTACAAATGGTTACATGTGGATATGGAAATGAACCCAGACACCCACAGCACCATTGGCTGGCAAGTGGGAGCAGCAGCTTTCATCATCATTCACTGGGTAACAGCCTGACACGCCTACCTACAGGCTCCAAGACACCATACTGAGATGTTTGCATTGCATTTTGCAAGCAAACAAAGGTGGAACAAAAGACCACCACAGTAATCAGGGTCTATGGTATGGGATAAAGAAGCTATGAGGAGAGGCTTCTGGTCATAAAATGTTCACACTGGAGAACAACTTACTCAACTCTCCCAACTCACCACTTTTCTATCTGACACCGCCTTTTTCATCCCTTCCCAGTCTGGTTTCAGGAAAAACCACTCAACCACCACCTCTCTCCTCCAGCTCACAGATTCCATCCTAACCAAGATAGACAATGGGAAAATTACCTCTACCATTTTTGTTGACCTTGCCAAGGCCTTCGACACTGTCTTTCACTCCCTTCTCATCAACTCACTCCTGGCAGCTGGCCTATCTCCCTCTGCCACAAACTGGTTCAAGGCCTACCTTATTGGCAGAACCCAATCAGCTAAGATCTTGGACACCACTTCCCCTCCCCCTCCCCTCCCGATGAGCACTGGCATCCCCCAGGGATCTGTATTAGGGACCCTCCTATTCTCCATCTTCTTAAATGACCTTTCCTCTGTTTGCTCCCTCTCCTTCGCTAAACATATGTATGCTGATGATACAGTCCTGTATGCGTCTGGCTCCTGTCCTGCTGAGGTTACAACCAGCTTACAGCAAGATTTCAGCAAGGTTCAGCTCTGGTTTGCTAAACAGTAACTTTTCCTCAACACCAAGAACACTGTCTCCATGAACTGTGGCATACGGCAGAGACTCTCTAGGCTTCCCTCCCTACCCACTTTCCACACCCTTGATGGGACTTTACTTGAGGACACATCCTCCTTCAGGTACTTAGGTGTTTGGTTGGACCAACACCTAAACTTCTCTGGACAAATTGACACCATTCAGAAAAAACTGTGCCCCAAGCTTGGTGTACTATTCAGGAACCGTAGTTGCATCCCTCCTACAGCTAGCCATGAACTTGTTCAGAAGATGATACTGCCCATTTTCGACTACTGTGATGTAGTCTATGGTGCTGCCCCTAAGTCCTCCCTGGCCAGACTGGACACCCTCTTCAATTCCTTCTGCAGCTTTGCCCTGGATGCCCCCCCTTGCACCCATCACTGTGATCTTTATCATGTCCTGTCTTTCCCCTCTCTTACAAATAGACGACTCTCCCACTGTGCTAAATTCATCTCCAAGCACTGGTTGGGTGAGCCCCTTCCTATTTCATCTCCTTTATAACACCCACCCATTCTCTCATTCTCTTAGATCAACCGACTCCCGCACCCTGGTAGTTCCCCGCAGATCCATCTAAATCGGCCAGTCCAGTTACTCTCACCGCCTCCCAAAAATCTGGAATTCCTTCCCCCCTGAAATCTGGCACACCATCCTCCACCTACTTCATCAGCTCTGCCCTTAATAATTACCTTGCACTTAGCTGCTTCTGCCATGTCCCTCCCTAATTCCCTCCTCTAAGCTCTGGACAAATCCTACCCCTCTACTGTCAGCTTCATTTTACCCTGTGCACCCCCCCCCCAATTTCTAGCTCTCCTCCCCTTTCCCAAATTGTTCCCCCTTACTGGCCTCCCTTGATCTCTCACAGAATGTAAAGGACCCTGAATGCTCTCCATGGATCCCTCTCCCTACCCCCAAGGGGCTTGTATCTCTCATTTAATCCCTTCCCCCACAATCCCCTCCTATCTCCTTGACTTGCAGTCCTCTTGCAGGGTTCTTTGTATCCTGAATGGGTCCTACTGCATCTAGGTTTGTCTCCTCTCCTTCCCCTTCCCCCATCTACCTGTCCCCCTAGCCTTTGCAGTCCCCATGCGGGGTACCCCGCATCCTGAAGGGTCCTCTCTTCGGTTAGGTCCTATTCCCCCGCCTAGCATTTAAGTCACACCTCTTCCTTCTCTCTCCTCCCTCTTTAAATCCCTACAGTTTTATCCCTCTTTCTATCTAGCCCCACAGCCCCCTTGCAGAGTTCCCCACATTCTGAAGAGGTTCTCTGGGACACTGCCTTCTCCCCTTCTCTCTGGGCCCTCAGTCCACTTGCAGGGTTCCTCGCATCCTGAAGGGGTCTCCAGGGACATGACTCTTCCCCCTCCCTCTCTTTTCCCCCTTTTCTTTCACGTAAGCACTTGTTTACTTATTTACCCGGTACTTATTATTGTCCATTCTTTCTTCCTATTATGCACAGCACTGTTATAACACTGTTTGTAATACCTGCCTTACAACTGTATGTTAATGTTGATCTTGTAATTTGAATGTTTAATGTCTCATCCCTATTGTACCCCTTTCCCCCAGGTCACACCGAGAGACGAGCAACTTGTGGCTTGGTGTGTCTTCCTGATGAAACAGTTCAATAAATAAATAAATAAAACTTACCACCAAGCGGCGGTTGCGGTGGGTGTCCAGTGCGAGTAAAGGGAGAGAGCAGCTGGTGCATGTGCAGAGTCCGGGAAACCCAGCATGTGCAAATATCAACCGGGTTTTCCTTAAGGAAAAAGTACCAGCCAGTAATTATATAGTTTTAACATGCAAATAGTATGCATTTTTTAATCTCCTAAGTTTTTTTTTTTTGTAAGTTATTTTTTTGCTCCTCTGGACAGCTGGGGCAAGCTTAGCCCCACTTCTGCCATGTACGCAGGAGCTCAACTTCCATCCAGCAGCCAGCCTCCGCCTTGGGAGCAGAGTCAGGAAGGACCATGGCTTATGTTCCATGGAGGGGGCCCCCTGGTTTTGCTACCCAGAAGAGAGACTGCATCACCCTGGAACCCCCGCTCTGACTTACCCCAGGCTTTGTTTGGCCGTGGGAGAGGTCCCCCATCATTGGTGTCACTGTTTCTCATCCAGGGGGATTTTCTCATGTAAGTTCCCCATTGGGACACAGCATGTAATGGCTTCCTGTGCGGTGTATCCTCCCTGCTTCAGTGCCGCTGGATCCTGCCGTCGTCCTGCCCCTGTTGACATCCCAAACACTTGTGCCACTCCTGGTCTCCACCAGAGGCCACTACAGCATCAGGAAACCTCACCCTGGGAGAGGACAGCAGCCCTCCAGGCACTCAATCATCTTCCACCCCTGCCAACCCCTGGCGGCCCCGGCTCATTCCTGAATCTGGGTCGCCGGCATGGAGAGAGGTTTGGCATCCAATGCCTCAACCCTCAACACCACCAGGCCAGCTTAATTTCCCAAGTTGATAACATATATGCAGCACAAACTCAGTTATAAAATTCATTATAAAATTATTGCATTGACTAAAACAGATCTTTTGTTTGCAAACAGGTAATTTGCTGGAAGAGCTCATTTTGTATTGTTAGCAAACAACATAATGCGGCCAGCGATTAACTCTGTGCAACACCCTTTGCAGGGTGTATATGTAGTTTTTGGGTAGTTTTAGGATTTGGGCAAGCAATCAATGGGTTAAACCCCTCTGTCACACCAGCAGGAGCTCTGCAGGTTGGAGGTCATCATTAGTGAGCAAGGGTATAAAAGTTTTTTTAGGGTGCCAAGGAGTGGGCCGCACAGTCAGAGGGGTCCGGTAGAAGAGGGGGCCCATTTGCCCACTCTCAGGGTGTCCGGAGGTTTTCCATTGGTTGGAGAGACCACATAGTTCAACAAGTTGATGTGGAGGCAACCATCAGCCTGAGCCGTAGGGTGGCCCACAGTAGGAGTTCTCTGAAAATGCCTCCCGGCAGTGCAGTGAGAGAGATCTATGGCCAGAGGGAACTGGGATCAGGGAGTGTGAGCCCTGAAAAAAAGAGTGCAGCCCATTGTCTCCTTTCAGAGAGAGAGAGAGGAAGAGACTAGTGGGAAGAGTATGGAGCCAGGCTCTAAGGGGGAAGAGTAATAGCCCTGGAGTCCTGGAATGCCAACCCGGTTGTGGCAGCTCTGGTGGTATAGTGGGGACATTCACCTGTGAATCTGAGGGTGAAGTCACTCGCCAGGTCCCAAGATTCTCTTCAGGAGGCATGTATAGAACAGAGAGAGAAATAGACCAAAGTTCAGAATGTCAACCTGGTTGCAGCAACTGCGGTTGGGACATCTGCCCTGAATTCTTGGCCGGAGTCACTTGCCAAGATCTAAGTTTTGAACTGAAGTTTGGGAAGGAGTGGTAGTCGCAATTCAATGGGCTTGCTGCTGTGAGCCCAATGGATCAGTGTAGAAATAGCATAGAGCAGTGCAGCTGTACAGATTAATTGCTGGAATGGTGCCATGAAGTTTGTTGTTTATTAAATGGGATCCCCCTATTACCATTACTTTGGGTGGATTTCAGTTATTTGATGGAACTGTTTATGCCTGCTAACATTAATTTGATTCCAGCCCAGCACCAGAAGATGGCACCCCATGCATTTGGACCCTTTCAATGTCAGCCATTCCTGGTAAGGTACAACTTTTGGTTTCTGCTGCTGTGAGTGCCCCCTTCCCTTGGACAAGTACCACCTCATACCCCTATACATCGGGGAGGGGGCTTACAATGTGGGGGCTCATCCAGGATCTAATTTTGTGGGTGCAATGACAATTTTCAGCCACCTCAGTAGGTGCTGGGAAAGGTCCAGACTTTGCAAACTTTCTTTCTGGCCTGATTTGGGACTGGAAAGAACTATGGCACAGTAGTAAGGAATTTCATGCCTTCATGAGATCATCTGTGGTGCCAGTGGGTCTGGAGCTAGTGTATGCCACAGGGCTGGAATATGTGCAGCTTATATAAATGCCATGGAGCATCCCTTCTGACTGGATTTGGGGGTCTGCTGGAGTGGAGTTTGGCTGTTGCTGGGCACATCTGGACTGTGAGGGAGAGACATTGTGGTAGGTTGTTGGAGAGTGAGCAGTGTGAATCAGCTAGAGAAAGAAAGCTATTTGGATCTGCAAAATGGCTAAAGCTCCAGGGGTTCCTGAAGTGACTGTTCCCTCTGCCATGCTGAGGTGGCTTTGGGATGTGGTCGAGAACTCAATTGGCTCTAAGTGCATCTAGTGTCAGTTCAAGGGCCCCAGGAGTAACATTATTGCCTCTGTGCATGGTGTGCCAGTGGAAGGCTCCCTCAGATGTAGGGCACATGTTTTTCCCTCAGCCCAGCAGGTCTGTGATTTCTGTTGAATCAGTCCTCGACAGCTGGGAAGACATGAGTACTCAGCTCAGTGTGCCAGCAGTGTCGAAAAAGGAGGAGGCCAGCCAGTGGCCATGAAGCCCCAAGAAATCGACTGATCCATTTGGACCAGTGCAGCCTGAAGTTCTGGCATCAGTCGGCCATGGATGAGGTCGAAGCTGTGGAGTGCAAATGAAGCTTCTGACCCCTAAGGACTTTGTAGTGCCAGAAAAGCCATCCATAAGTGTGCCCAAAGAACCATTGGGCACAGCTGCACCAGAACCACAATGGCAACTTGAGAAGCCAGCAGAGACCAGTGGCCCGCCGCTGCCGCAGAGAAACCAAATGACCCTGATCCTATAGACCAGCCTATGGAGGGGGCTGCTGAACTTAGTGATGATGACTTGAAGAGGGACATTCCATCCCATTATGAATCTGTGTACCTGACACCTTGGAAGAATCAACCAAGACTGTCTGCTAAATGCCGTAAAAGGCATGAGCTGTATGAGGGGTGCCAGGATGGAGATCCTCAGGTGCAGAGGTCCCAAAGAGTGTTGCTGCCAGATGGCTAGGTCCCAAGGACAGCGGTGAGAAGTCTGCCTGAATGGTCACAGGCCAGAGGATCATCTGGAGGAAGTTACAGCAGGACTACCCCAATTTGTGTACCCATACCTGCCTGAACGGATATGGGACATCATTGAGGAGAATGGCCAAGACTGGGTGTATTAAGGAACCTTTGACAAGCTGAATAAGAGTCCAACAAGTTCCAATGTGGCCCTGCAGGGGATACAGCGTATTGTTAAGGGGTGGTGTTCCTGCCATGTCTATGAGGGACTTACCATCTTTAAAATGTTTGCACTGGTGCAGGACCTGGGTGGGAAGTGAACCAAGTACTTTGAGGGGACTAGACTTGTTTGGACAAGCAACCATCAAGCCGAATCACTGATATTATTTCTCCAGGTAATGAAGAGACTGTGGTGGTTTTGGGGCCTCTCCTTGGCACTCCTCATACGAACATACGAAACTGCCAGTAGAAAAAAGCCATTTGGCCTATCAAGTCTGCTCGATTTTGCAGTTAGCATCCCTATTCTGCAGCTGCCCCCCCACCCTACCCCATGACCCTCCCTTTTGCCCTCTCTCAGCCCCTCTTGAAGCATCCTTGTTTTACAGGCCACTACCTCTGCCGGTAGTGCGTTCCACTCTGCTAGCACCCTTTCGGTAAAATAATGCCTCCTCATCTCCCTCCTAAACCTGCCACCCTCCAGTCCCATGTCATGATCCCGAGTGTCTCTCTCCACCCTCACCTTGAACAGTCCCTCCTTGCCTGTCCTGTTTATTCTTCTCATGTACTTAAAGGTCTCAATCATATCTCCCCCATCCCTCCTCTCCTCCAGAGAGTACATGTTCTACTCCTTCAGTCTAACCTGATAGGGTAGCTCCCCCAGACCCATGATCATCTTTGTTGCTCTGCATTGCAGCCCTTCCTACAATCTAATGTGCCTCTTTAGGTAAGGGCACCGAAACTGAACGCAGTACTCCAGGTGGGGTCTGACCAGCGATCTGTATAATGGCAGAATCACCTCCTCCTCCTCCTCCTCTTCCTCCTAGAGGTTATACCCCTTGCAATACAACCCAACATCTTGTTGGCCACTGCTGCTACTTTCCTACATTGTGCTGAGTTGTGCATTGCTCCCGTAATTAGCACCCCCAGATCTTTCTCCTCCTCAGGCACAGCTAGCTGCACCCCCCCAATGGTAACTCCTCTTTGGATTCTTTGCCCCGAAATGCAGCACCTTGCATTTTTTGGTGTTGAAACTAAGTTGCAGGTGTCAGACAATGTCTCCAGCCTTGTTAGATCTTCCTGCAGTCCCTGCCACCCCCTTGGTCATCCACTACTGCTTGCATCTTGGTGTCATCCGCAAATAGACTGATCTTGCTATTTATGCCTACCAAGATTGTCTGCAATAAATACCCCAAATAACACTGGTCCCAGCTCTAACCCCTGTGGGACCCCGCTCGTCACTGCCCTTGGGGATGAAAATTCACCTCCCACCACCACTCTCTGCTGCCATCCCTGCAGCCAGTTCTCCACCCATCCCACCAATTTTGCCCCCACCCCTGTGCCCCTTAGCTTACATGCTAGTCTCCCATGTGGCACCGAGTCAAATGCCTTACTGAAGTCCAGGTACAGAACATCCACCGCATGCCCTTTGTCCATTTCCCTAGTCACTCAGTCATAGTAGTCCACTAGGTTGGTCTGGCAGAATCTGCCCTTGACAAAGCCATGCTGCTGACTGTCTTGCACCCCACTGACCTCCAACAGGGTCACCAGCCTCTCCTTCAGGATTGTTTCCATCAGTTTCCCCACTATGGACGTGAGACTCACTGTTCTATAGTTCCCTGATTAATCTTTGGGACCACTCTTATGGAGTGGAACCATGTGAGCCATCCTCCAGTTGTGAGGTACATACCCTGAGTCCAGAGAGGCATTAAATAGGTCTGCCAATGGGCCTGCCAGGACCTCTGCCAACTCCTTCAGTACCCTGGGGTGTATACCATCTGGTCCTGGTGCCTTGTCCACCCTCAGTGCCCTTAACTCCTCTAGCACTCTATCTCCTGTGATTTCCACATCCATCACCCCTTCCATCTCTGATCCTATCCCCCCCCAACCTTAGGTATCCCCCCTTTATTAAAAACAGAGCAGAAGTAGTCGTTAAGTGCTTCTGCCTTTTCATCCCCTTTTTCCACCCATTCCCCCTCCTTCTTAATCCTTACTATTTGGTCCTTACAGCTCCTTTTCTCCCTGATGTACCTGAAGTGGTCTTTTCCCCCCTCTTTAATTCTCTCGCCAGCCTGAGCTCCCTTGACACCTTTGTTGCCCTTACTTCTCTGGTCTTTGCTTCCTTCAGGTACTCCTCCCTGTCCTTCCCCCTTCCTGTTCTCCTATATCTCCTATAGGTGACTCTTTTCCTCCTTACCCTGTCTATGATACCCTTGCTCGTCCAGCTAGGTTTCTTCACCCTAGCTTTTTACTTTGGGCCTTGCTGCAGGAATTTGTTGCCTCCACTATCCCTAGCTTAATGAGTTACCACCTCTGATTCATGTACGTATTAGGCTGAATTCTGTTCAGGAACCCTTGCACAACTTCACCCATCTTTTTGAAGTTAGCCTTTCTAAAGTCTAGCACCTTTGTGACAGATGCCCCCCCTCTCCCTGCCCAGCTTCAGCTGGAACCATACTGTCCAGTGGTCATTCCCCACCAGTGGTTCCTCCACCCTCAGATCCCTCACCCACTCCCTGTTAGGCAGTATGAGGTCAAGGGTATTCCCTTCACTAGTAGGTTCAATGACCAACTGCATCAGGAAGTGATCCTGGAAGGCATCTAGCATTATCTGTTCCCTTCTACACTTGGCGGCAGGTATCCCCCACTCCACTCCCGGCAGGTTGAAGTCACCTACTATCACCACCCCACCCTCCTCACAGTTCACCCGGATCTGTTCTGCCAATACCCTATCTGTCTTTTCCGATTGGGAGGATGGCCTGTACACCACCCCCAACCGTAGTGTCCTATTTTTTTGGATCTTGGATTTGGATCCATACGAGCCTCTGTCTCTCCCTCTTCCCTCCCTCTCTTCCCTAACACATTTTAGCCCCTCCCTCATGTAAAGTGCTACCCCCCTTCCTTTCCCGGAATAGTCTGTAACCTGGAACTGCCAGGTCATAATCATGGTTTTGCTATCTGTATGCTCAGGTTCCTCCCCTGGAGATGATGCCCTCTAATTTTTTTTTTTATTTATTTATTGCTTTGGAAATAACCTTTGAGCCTAGGCTGTTTTACAAAGGTTCCACATCCTATAACAGTTAACAGACACAATACAGTACAGGTATACAGTAATACATAAAGAAATTAGGATTACAAATCTTAAACATTGTTACAACAGTTGAACTCCATCAGGTGTACGATAGGGCTAAAATGGTGCGAGGTGCTGAAAGAGCCCCCCTCTAGGAGGGGGCAGAATACAGAGCAGTGATCAGGAAGAGCCTCCCCCCAGGCGAGGGGAGAGAAGTAGAAGGTAGTAGGCAGCCTCAGGCCAGAGGCTTTGTTGACAGCACAAAGGGTGGGAGGGCTAGGAGGACAGGATGTGCAATGGGGGGGGCAGGTGGGCCGCAGGTGAGATGAAGATGGAGGAGAGGGGCAGGTGAGCTGCGGGGGAGAGGGAGGAGGAGGAGGACAGAGTGTGTGAGAGAGAGTGTAAAGTGGAGGTGGGATTGACAAGGAAGAGAGACTGAACAGGGTAGGGGAACTGTATAACAGCCCTGGGCCAACTCGTGGGAGCAACTCATTGAAGCTAGCCAGTGGGCTTCCAGGGGGTGGTGTGTCACGCATTCACAAAATAGGCACACGCAGTGCTGGAGGTAAGGTAGTGCTTGAGTTCGGATTTGAAGTAGGAGAGACTAGGAGTTTTGTGGGTGACCTCAGGAATCTCATTGAGCCACAGAGGGGAGCTCTGTAGGAAAAGGCATGTTGATCAAGTGCGGTTTGTCAAAATGGCACTGAGAGTGCCCCCTGTTCCCTGCCATACCTGGAGCCTGTCAGGGAGAAGATATCAGATACACATGGGGGTGCCTTGCCCAACAATGCTTTCTTGCCAAGGAGGCAGGTTTAGAACTTGATCCTGCTCCCTAGAGGCAGCCAGGTTGTCTGCTCATAAAGTGAGCAGGTATGAGTAAGGTGATCGGCAGCTAAGGTGAGTCTGCAAGCCTTATTGAGTGCAGTTCATACCCTCTTTAGCACCATATCCGGGCTGCACCATAAACTACCTGGCCATAACCAATGGTTGATAAGATGGAGCTAGTGACAAAGAGGTGGAGGGCTGCCAGAGCAAGGTATTTTCTGTGCCTGTATAGTACTCCCAGCTTGGAACTTACTGCCTTTACCACCAAATTAATGTGTTGAGCAAAGGATAGGGTGTGTTATGGACTTAGAGAATGGGACTGAACCCACTGTCAGCAATACATGGGTGAGATCAACCCTTTTTCCTTTATTATCTATTTTGTTTAGATAATTGCAGAGACTTTTGGGCATCAGTACACTTATACTTTAAACTATGCACCACGGTGCTGAGAGGGGGTGCGGGGCACTGTGTTACTGTTCCAGGCTGTATAAATTGTTCCATGTTTCTTATTTTGTTCCTAATTGCATGTTGTTTCCTTAATGGTGCAACAGTGTGAATTGACATACTGTGCTATATTGCTCCAGTATAAAGTTTTGGGCATGGCTTGGCAGCATGGCACCTGTTAGGTAGGTGGGCAGTGTTTAGAGTAGTGGCTTGGGTTAGTGTGGGTTTAGGGCTGGGATGCCATCCCTGTTTTGCCAGGCAATCCATCTGGAGCATTGCAGGTAGTGGGTCACCAGAAAAAAAATGATTGGGGCACCAGTATTTAGGTCTCATAGTTTAGAGTGGATAGTAGTGAATCCACTGTCAAGGAAGTGCAGCAAGTGGAGCTGAGTCATTCGGTGCAGCAAGGGAGTGTGCATACCTCTCTGTTGTCCTTTGGCAAGGTAGCTGGTGTAAACACTCACTGAGGGTGGTGAGTGTTTAAGTCAGGGGACAGATGTAACATCCCCTATGGGGTGTGTACATAGTTTGTGGGTAGTTTTAGGTTTTGGGTCAGCAATCAATGGGCTAAACCCCTCTGTCACACCGGTGGGAGCTCAGTAGCTCAGAGGTCACCACTGGTGCACAGGGGTAGAAATGGGGTTTTTTTTGGTGCCAAGGAGGGGACCGCACAATCAGAGGGGTCCGGTAGGGGAGGGAGCCTGTTTGCCACTCTCGGAGTGTCTGGAGGTTTGCCATGGGTTGGGGTGACTGCATAGTTTGGCGAGTAATTGTGGCAGAGGCTGTCAGCCTGGTCCATGGGGTGGTCTGCTGTATGAGTTCTCTGTAAATGCCCCCCGCTGGTGCAGTGCGAGAGATCCATGGCCCAAGAGAACTGGGAGCCGAGAGTGTGAGCCCTGAAAAAAAAAAGGGTGCGGCTCATTGTCGCCTTTCAGAGAGAGGAAGAGACCAGTGGGGAGAGTATGGAGCCTGGATCTAAGGGGGCGAGTAGTATCCCTGGAGTCCTGAAATGTCAACTTGGTTGTGGCAGCTCTGGTTGTACGGCGGGGAAGTTTGCCCATGAATCTGTGGGTGATGTCACTCACCAGGTCCCAAGATTCTTTTGAGGAGGCATGTATAGAACAGAGAGAGAAACAGACTGAAGTTCAGAATGCCAACCTGGTTGTGGCAGCCTCAGTAGGGATGTCCACCCTGAATTCTTGGGGGGGAGTTACTTTGCCAAGAGCTACGTTTTGAATTGAAATTTGGGAAGGAGGGGTAGCCCCAATTCAATGGGCTTGCTGCTGTGAGCCCAATGGGTCAGCATAGAAATGAGCATGGAGATGAGAGGGAGAGAAATTGCCTGCTGCCATTTTGCAGGGCCTGAGATGGCTCCAGATGACTGTTGCCTATTTTGTGAAGGTGGCCATCTCAGCCCAGAAGAAAGCCTCCCAATATTAGTGGGGCTATTTCGGTCATAATGCATCCTCTCATTTTCCTGTATGTGACCTCCACAGTCCAGCTGTACAGATTAATTGATGGAATGGCACCATGAAGTTTGTTGTTTATTAAATGGGCCCACTACCATTACATTTGTGTGAACTTCTGTTATTTGATGGAACTGTTTATGCCTGCTAACATGAATTGTATTCCAGCCCAGTACCAGAAGATGGTGCCCCATGCATTTGGACCCTTTCAATGACAGCCATTCCTAGTAAGGTACAACTTGTGGTTTCTTCTGCTGTGAGTGCCCCTTCCCCTTGGACATGTACCACCTCATACCCCAGACCATGAGGGGGGAGCTTACATCTGTAAAGTATTTTACTTATATTTTATTAGGGCTTTCACCTTCTCCATTGACAGTTTTCATCTCAAATTGAAATTTCATCTTGTCAGCTGTAAATTTATGATGTATATGTGTTTTGCATTTTTTTCTCCCATTGTAAAAAATGTAATTTTGCACTGGCTAACAAAATGAATACAGGGTTATTGACTTCATTTTGTACCACAGGTTGGCAAAAATGTTCAAATGTTACCTAGTCTATTAGTAATAAATAAGAAGATTCCAGCAACTACCATGGAAGCCTCTGGAAATATCAAAACCAATTTGCAGGTAATGCAGCATTCATGCCTTAGTGCCTTCAGTTTTGTATTTACCAGCACACCGTCCTGACTGTAACATCTTGGTTCTTGTTCCTTGACTGAGCATATGAATGTAGGATTATTGTCAGTTTATGATGGCACTGTATCTCATGCTGTTAACTTTCTTTGGGCTCCTGAGTCTTGACAGCTGTCAATAACTATAGAATTATTCACTGCTGTAGGAAAACACAGACTCCAACCATTAGAGTTTTGGTGAATCTGTATATATCTTCATTGATTTCTGAATGAAGGAGTGGTCATTTTGGTAAATAACAGCCTTATAGTATTGAAACATACATCTGACTTAAAACAGGCTATGTATGTTACATTCTGGATCTTGGAGGCAATGCTAAGAGCTACTATTATAAGTTTGCTCTAACGTTGAGAAATAATATTGTATTCCAACTAATAGGAGACATCACAGGCCACTCTGTGTAAAACCAGGCTGAGACTGGTGGATTGAAAATGACTTCTCAACTGCACCCTCCTGTTCCTGTATCTAATACCTACTCCAGCCCTAATCTCATTCTGCTCCCTTCCTCTTCTGCCTTATTGTGAAACATAGATATTATTGGCAGATAAAGGCCTTGCAGCATATCCAGTCTACCCCAAACCTATCTATTAGTGGGAAATATCCCAGTAGTAATTTTCCCCCTTGCTTACCTCCAGCTGTCCCCTTTCTTTGTGTCTGTCCCACTCCCTTTTGAATGCCTCAACTGTTTTAGCACATACTAGAAGCCTGTTCTCTTTTGACACTACTGTTTTAGTAAATTAGTACTTCACAACATTCTTTCTGAACCTCCCCATCAGCTTAATGGAGTTTCCCTGGAGCCCACATTCCCACTCTGTGAACATCTCCCTACTGCCTATCTTGTTTATCCCATGGAGGTACTTAAACATCTCTTATCTTGTCCTCTCTCTCTTCTGTTTTCCAATGTTTACATATTGAGGTCTTTCAACCTCTCCTCACATGACATTTCCCCCATACCTCTCAACCCTTTCTAACTCGAAATGAGGGACACAGGCACTCAAAATGTGGCAGAACATAACACACTTATATAATTAAGACCATAGTCCATTAAATGAAGAAATCCTACAGTATATTCATCATCCTTATTTTCTGTCTTGCTAGTATCTGCATAATTTTGCAATTATTGGTCCAAATTCTATCATATATTACACCCATGCTTATTAACTAGATGAGGTATTATGCTTTATGTCTAAAATCTTATAGCACCACCACAGCACTTTAGTTACATATATAACCTGCACTTGCCCGATACTTATTCCTTCATTTCTGTATACTTAATTTAATTATTAATATTAAAGGTAACAACACTAGTATGCACTCATAACTGACTAGTTGATTTTCTTGTCATTCTAAACTTAAGACCTTTATTACATCTTTTCTTAAAGAAATAGAAAGAATACAGCCATTCTCTATTCAGCCCCATTCCTATTTGTAACAAAAAGCCTTGGATATATGTTAGCAGTATGCTAAATTATCTTATCTCATTACACTATCAAATACTTTGTTATTAAAGCTCTTTCTAGTTCTTCTTAAAAGAAATCTAACAAGTCTGCATGAAGATATATATACACATTGCCAAAGCCCAACAGTTTTGCATGCTACCATAAAGGATTGTTCTGTTAGAGAATCATCTGCCTTGCATGCTAAAACATATTCACACCATATAACATATTGTTCCCAGCATTTTAAACTTAGGTACCTTTTTGTCTCTCCTGTGCTGTTCACTATAAAGATGGAGAAGAGTACATATTTTGTAACCAAGGTAACATTTGAAATTCACCAAAGTAAATTTTCTTTCTAAAATACTTGTAAGATTTTCAGGCACCTACCCAGTTTCAGCATGGTGAAAGAGCTGGCACCTTGTCTGCCAACCATTAAGGATGTTCAGTGCTCATTCCATGTGGTTTAAATAGATATCTTATCATCCTCATCCACTGTGGACCTGGAGCATCATGACATCAACATCACTGACGTGGTGACGTCATGTGATGATGTCAACCTGCCCAACCAGTGTGGATCCTCCAGGTTTCACAATGATGTTGCCATCTAGTGGCAATAACATAACTATGTATATACTCTAGAAATCCCCACAGTATACACTCCAAAGGCTACACATCCATTCACACTAACTATTGCCAGCTTCACAACAATGGGGAATTAATATTTCTCCCAGATCCCATGTATTTTGATAAATGTTTGAAGCATTCACCAATGCCACAATTATCTGCAAAGTGTCCTATTAAAGGATAATAAACGTAGTAATAGAAAATGTCCCTGTGTCAAATGTAAAGAGACTGTAGTACTGGAATGTCTCTTCTTATAGCAATACTTAAACCACGGCAATCAGCACATACTGAATAAAACTGTAAAGAAGACTCTTAATAGGCATAGCAGCAGAACACAAAAAGCAAACAACAGGGTGTGGGGGGTGCAGGGGACATGGTGAAGATGGCTACATATATTAATGACAGAATGTAAAGAGCAAAACACACCTTGCTGTCATGAACTGATTATAGTGATAACAGTCACACAAACATTTGATGGAAAAGACTGTATATACTCACAAATACTTGTCTAACACTATTCAGATATGGACAATAACAGGTGTGACAAGTGTTCACTAACAGGAACAACATCAGCTCCTGGACACAAAAGATTAATAATCAAATTAACCAGCATGGGAGTGGGTTCCAGGATGGTAGTCTGGGTAAAACATTGGCTGGACAACAGGACACAGAAGGTAATTGTAAATGGAGTCCACGCTGAAGAAAAAGGGGTTACTAGTGGGGTACCGCAGGGTTCAGTACTGGGTCCAGTCCTTTTTAATGTCTTTATAAGTGACATTGCAGAGGGACTGGAAGGAAAAGTATGCCCCTTTGCAGATGACACAAAGATCTGCAACAGGGTTGATACACAAGGAGGCATGGAAAGGATGAGAAGGGACTTGGCAAGGTTGGAGGAATGGTCAGAAGTATGGCAGCTTGGATTCAATGCAAAGAAGTGCAAAATAATGCATCTGGAAAACAAAAATCCAGGGGAAGATTACACAATGAGAGGAGGTAGTAGTAACAACAACAAAAATGGAAAGGGACCTGGGGGTAATCATATCAGATGACCTTAAGGTTAGCAAGCAATGTGGGAAGGCAGTAGGGAGGGCTGGGGGATATTGGGATATATAGGGAGAGGCATCAACAGCTGAAAACAGGATGTTGTTATCCCTCTACACAGACAGTTGGTGAGACCCAATCTGAAGTACTGTGTCCAGTTCTGGATACCCCATCTCCACAAGGACAGAGACAGGATGGAGGCAGTCCACAGGAGGGCAACTAAAATGATGCAGGGTCTGCAAGACAAGCCATATGAGGAGAGACGAAAGGAGCTTAATATGTATACCCTTGAGGAAAGGAGGGAGAGGGGGGACATGATAGAAACTTTTAAGTACCTTAGTGGAATCAACAAAGTCCAAGAGGGTAGCATCTTTCAGAAAAAGAGATGTGCAAGAACAAGGGGACACAATTTGAAGATAGAGGGGGGATGGCTCAGGGGCAATGTGAGGAAGTATTTTTTCACAGAGGGGGTGATGGATGCATGGAACAGCCTTCCTGAGGAGGTTGTGGGGTCTAAAACTGGGGGAGAATTCATGAATGCATGGAACAGACATAAAGCAATTCTTGTGGGGGTTAGGAAGAAGTAGACTGTTGGTTAACTAGGATCTGCAGCTTATCCTGTAGGTAAGGGAAATGGGCAGACTAGATGGGCCAAGCGGTCCTTATCTGCTGTCAAAGTCTATGTTTCTATGAGAACAAAACAGGTGGTTAGAGGTGGAATGTTGTGAAAAATAACCCATATATACAAATTTTACAGATAGTTATTATAAAAATTAATTTTCCATACAATACATTTATGAGACGGTCAGCCAGTCCAGTTCCTCATTCAAACCATATTTAGTTTCCGTAGCTTTAAATCTTTCAATCAAATATCCTTCTCTATAGAGCAGTTTTTACTCTCTGTCTTTTCCTCTTCTGAGTGAAGGAACATTTTGTAATCCAAAATATCACAGTATAGGAATCGGATGTTTTTGTTCCATAAAATGTCTGGGGACAGGTGATCTTTCATCTCTTCTTCTGATTTCACTCTTGTGCTCTAACATTCTTCTTGGTAGTGCCCTCCTTGTTTAACCTTTATAAAATGGGAAAAGAAAATGCTCCATTCTCATTGGTTGTTACCTGTGCATCAAATCTGTTTGATGTACAGGTAAAAACAAGTTCAAAACCAGATCCGCAGCACTAAAGAAATTACTCTGCCATAGAACACTGAGATTTTGAGATGCTGCCAATTTTCCCCTTTCCTAAGCGAGGAAACCACAATTCAATAAAATACCTCTAGTAGATTTATTTCATATTATTTTTAAAAAGATTAGGACATTTTAGCACAGTACCTAGCAAGCATTCACACTGATCGTGTTATAACATATCCCAATCACGCTGCCACTCCCATAGCATGTCTCCTCCCTCTCTCTCTGATGTGGTTATCATTCCCATCTCCACATGTGGTTAAACAAATAAAAACAGTTATTTTTATTTTTTTTTATTTTAAAATCCAGCCACAGGTTATCATAAACTAGGCCGGGGGGGGGTCAAAAATATAGTCGCTCATTACTGCTGATCATGCTATTGCCGAGAGGGGATGGTCTAAAGTGTAGACGATCGTTCATTTATTTCAGCTGTCACACTGGATTGTGCTCCTGCCCCAATAGTTGTAAAAGAGAAGACATGTTCAGAAAAATTTTGGCACTGTTATTCTAACCCTTAAAAATAACAAACATATTTTTTACCTTTTACAATATGTTTCTGTTTACATCACACTCTCTGAGTCCTCATCCACTCCTGCTTCATTTCCCAGTTGCTGGTACTGTACTGTCAGTTGAGGTTCATTTAAAAAAAACAACACACAAAATAAAGAAAACCACAGTTCTCTCTCTCTCTCTCTCTCTCTCTCTCGTCTGCCCAGTTGAAAAAAAAAACACACCAATGCAGTGGGATATGGAGGGGTAGTGCTCCTGCATCACACTGGCAAAAATCATTACAACTGATGCCAGTAAAGGACAAACTTTTTTCAGAACATGCACAATGACATCATTATCTAGTAGGCAGAAGGATTATTTTATCATCAATTTACACAAGCAAATGTAGTTTTCCTACATATATACATAATTTTTCTTAATGTTAAAAGTAAAAATAAAATGTAGTCCATTTTATAAGTAGAATAAGACACTCTAGGGTGTGCGTTGAACAGATATTACCACACATGCAGGAGCTGGAGACACTCAGCCTGTGGCCTCATGCCTCGTTATGCCCCTGGGCCTGTGGTAATATCTGTTCAACGCACATCCCATTATGTCTTATTGCTTACTTATATAAACCCCTGATCCTCTCATCTCTCTCTCTGTCTGGCATTTTGCACAGAAAGAGAAGCTCAAGAACAAGGGGCATGCTATTAATCTGGAAGAGGGAAGATGTAGAGGGGATGTGAGGAAATATTTCTTTACAGAAAGGATGGTGAATATCTGGAACAGACTCCCAGCAGAGGTGGTGGGTACTGAAATGGTAATAGATTTCAAACATGCATGGGATAGACCCAGGGGAACCTTAGTAACAGGGCTGGAGGGGAAGGCTGGAGATTAGTTAGGGTCTACAGTAGCACAGTAGGTAGGGACCTTAGGGCAGACTACATGAGCCAGGAGGTCCCTTTTCTGCGGACAGCTTCTATGTTTCTATGTTAAACAAGGTCACATGGGTACATTAACAAGTACACAGTGTACATAGTTTGGCAAATTATGGTATCCCTTATTTCAACAGTTTCATTTCTAGCCACATTCGTCAGCTTCTTTAGTCTGTATGTGCTACTACAGGTGCTGCAGTGGCCACAAGGGAAGCTAACTTTAATATCCAGAGTTGTTTGTGTACTATCTGCTGGTATTCTATGCTGTGTGTGGACTATCCCATCTTTAAGAGTTTTGACCTTCCTAGCCACCGTAAGTGGACATTTACTGAAAATTGTCTCTTCCTGAGGGGCTGCTTTAAGTACATCACAGTGTCTATTAAAAGCTGACCTTATTTTGTCAAATACATCAGAGTAACATGTCATACATACTATTCCATCAGCAGCCTGTGTCTTCAGGCTCTTCTTTAATGTCTCTTCCCTAGTTAATGCCTTACATCTCCTTTCTGCATTTCTTATCATGTGGTTGGAGTACCCCCTCTTTATAAATCTGTTGGTAAGGTCCCTGCAAGTGTACTCAAAATCCTCCTGGAGTAGCTCTCACAAGCTCCTCTACTAACCAACTGGCATTGAAGTGTAAACTGCCCATATTTTAGAAAAGACATAAAATTTAGAAAAGAGGGAAGAAAAACAAATAAACAATTCCCCAACCATGCTTACTTTATAACGTGGCAGTCTCCGGCCCTTATCTCACGCCCATTCCCCAAACGCTGCCCAACCACTCTGCTGCTTAATGAGTGGCTCGCACTCCAAGAGCTTTCAGTTTTCTCATGTGATCCATGGCAGTTACTTCCACTAAATTCACAAACTGGAGAGAAAAAAAACTGAACGAAGACCGGGGGGGGGGGCGTTCAGCGTCATGTACCAAAGAGGGACACATATTGTACAGCAGTAAGCACACAATACAACAGCTGTGAAATGCTGCACTGTCCGCTACTGGTTAAGTATTGCTAAGAATGCCAGTAAAGGGACTACTTTACTAACAAACCAACAATAAGTTGATTTTAGTATTTTTTTTTTACTTTTTTTTGTTCTTAAATATTATAAAATAACATTACAGATAGCCCATTTTCTAAGCACAATAATACCCTCCAGGGTGGATGGTATGGGCAATACTGGACCTTCAAGGGGCTATTAGGCCATCTGTCTGTGGCACCAGGCCTTATTACGCCCCTGGGTGGTCTGATATTGCCCAATATTGCCCACCCTGTCAGGTATTATTGCTTGCATATTGCTGCCTTATTATGGTGGCTATGTGATTTAGAACTGGGCATGAGGGTCTCGCTGGAATTACTGAATAAATGATTAGGATTTATTGAACCAGTTCATTTTTTATCTTGGACTGCCTACTTGGAAGCTGATTGCTCCAACAGGACCCTAATAGGACGCTGTGGCTTTATTTGTTTGACTATAGTACAGCAGCAGAAACCAATGAACAGAAACTAATTAATTAAGTCAATCAAGTTAGGGGATAAAACACCTATGGACTGGCTGTTGGTAGCTTCTTTTGACTCTGGTTCCCTGGAGATACAGACGTGCTTTGGCTGTGGGTTTTTATGTGATCTTTTTGTGATTTAAATGGTAAATCTTTTTTCATCTGCTATTAACTACTGTTATAAACTACTTTTCCTTGCTGATTAAAAGTAGCGGTCAAGAAATTAGATTTTTGGATATGCATTTGTATGCTTGTTGTTTCTAGGGAGTTTTTACTAGAGGGAATTGTGCAAATGCAGCAAACAAAGCAAATGGGGTAACCGCAGCAAAAGCTCCTTGGTTAAACTTTAGGCTGAAGTTTGTTGAAGAAAATCGGCTTGCATAGCTCTCCCTTGCTCTTGTTATTTTACTTACTAGAAGTAAGTACCAAATATTTTAAATGTCTTACTTAAGTGTAACTAGCCTAACCCAGAGATTAATATTAAGAGAGATTGAATTAATGTCATTATCCACTTAGTTCCTCGGTATCCAGAGCCCTATTATATATAGTTTTAATACAGTTAATAACAAATCACTTTATAGGAATTTTACGTAGGCCTTATTTTTAGTTTTATATATCTGTAATTTATAAATGTGAACTGTTCATGAAAAGTCTATAAAAAAGTTATAAAAAGTTCTACGCCGACCCGGTTCGGGAACAGCTCAGGTCACCTCTTCCATGGGGGGAGTTAAACAGGCAGCAATGCCCACATGCGTTACCACCTGTGGAAGCATAGGCAGTGAGGTGAAATGCTGGCTTCTTACGAGGGGCCGGGGGTGGGAAAAGCGCTGTGGATGCTTGACGGTGGCATCCATAAGCATGTTGTTCATCTGGACGTAAGTCCTCTGCATCAGCGCTCTCAGAGGGAAGGGACCGGGAGAAAAAACAAAGGTAAAAAAATCTCTCGGCCCCGAGCAGAATGACGCCAGGTTCACGCTACGGAAGTGGCCCGGCCGAAAAGACCAGTGGATAAAATCCATTGGGCAGGGACCTGGAGAATTCAAAAAAAAAAAAAAAAGTTATAAAAAGTTTATATGCTAACTTCTATAAATCTTTATTATAGCTAGGGTAATTTTAACCCTTCTGCTCTGGATATTTACTTCTTTTTTTTATTTCAGTGAGCTTCCTT
This sequence comes from Neoceratodus forsteri, assembly GCA_016271365.2. Taxonomy (NCBI): domain Eukaryota; kingdom Metazoa; phylum Chordata; order Ceratodontiformes; family Ceratodontidae; genus Neoceratodus; species Neoceratodus forsteri. The sequence goes on along the minus strand of CM057455.1, from coordinate 823,107,244 downwards.
AGAGCTTCTACACTTTTTTGTGCACATTGTTGCTTAGGCCAAACCCTCTGACCGCAAGATCCCACCAATCAACATCTCACACCAATCTTGGAAACATTTTTAAAAGCTCTCTGGAACAAAAAAGCAAGAGATTTATAAGGACAAGCCTGAACTCTGGAAGATCTTGCACAATTTGAGTACTGATTTTAACATTCCCAGGTTTCAAGGACTTTTAACAAATTGCTGGTATTTTCTAGCTACAGTAAAGTTTTTAATTATTTTTATATTATTCTATAGCAAATTTAATTGGGCAATTGTTTATTGAACTAATTTTATTTAGCCAGTAAGTAAAATAGTTTTTTTTGTCTTGAACTGTGGTCCGTGGACAGATTTATGTGGTAATGGTGATCGACAATGGGCGATTGCCATTAGGGCGACGGCACATCACTGAAAAAATATTTCGGCAATGCACTCCCTGGCGCACAGCAAAATGGCACCGGGGAGTTTCGATTTTCTGCTTGATGCAGGGGGCTGTGCCCTCGCATCCCCCTACTTAAGGATTCGCAACTCCAGGGGGGTGCATGTCGGGGGAGTGCAAATGCGGGAAAAAAAATAAATTAGGGCTGGGTGCAACAAAACATACCTGCGCCTGTACCCAAATCCAGCACCATTCCCACCCCAGCCCTGAACCCACCCACCACACAATGGAAGCAGCTCAGCAGCTAGCCACAGCACCACCCCCTACAGCCTCGCCATCCCTTCCCACCCCACGCTCAGCGTGCTCGCTCCCCCCAATGCGTAGGCATGTAGCGACATCCTGTCACTATTTCACCCACCCCCACATCCAGTCACCCACCTTCCCCAGTCACCCCAATGACAGGTGCTGCAATTAAGTCACCCTTTCAGTAGGTGCCCAGTTGTGGTTGCCAAAGTCGCGGGATACCTCCATGGACTAGGCGACCCTAGGAAACTTCTCTGTATCTCTGGTAATACCATATTTTAATGCTGGCTGTTGATTTTAAGAACTGCTGTAATTTTACTTTATTTTATTTTTGATGTCTTTGAATTTTATGTACGGCGCCCAGAGCCTCCAGGATTGGGTGCCTAAAAAATAAACACTTACTTACTTACTAATATACCTAGTATGGTTACCACCAGAAGCAGTAAAAATACATCACTATCTCTCCAGTTGGCAGTAAATAGTAAACCTAAAGGTAAACAAAAAATCTAAATCCAAGGGTATAGTGGGGGATATACAAATTTCTCCCACCAAGGGCCTCCCAGTGAAAAATAAAAAAAACTATGGCAGATAACAAAGGTCAAACCAACATTATGAAATTCTTACAACAAAATACTTCTACCCCTACTCCTATCCCTACTGTTATCTTAAATTCTGTGGGGCATAAGGGATATTCTAAAGGGGATACAGCACTAAGCATGGTTGCCTCTGGTAGTGATGCTGAGGATGGGGCAAAGCTGGGTCAGCATGAAAGACTGTCAGCAACATCAGACTTTAATAATAAGGTCAGTTTCACATATTCAATGCATGATTCTGCTCTGAAAGTATACATTTATAAGAATGAGATTTCTAATTATGATGGTTCTGACTGTGTTCCCATTTACTCATAATCCCATTCATGTGACTCAACTAGTTCTCACCCTTTGGTTCCCACCCCCCCCGAGAGTACTCCTTTATTTAATCCTAATCAAGACTCTGGGGGGAAAAAGCAATTCTTTAAAATAAACACAGACTCTGATTAACAACCCTCTCAGCACAGAGCAAGCAATATTGCTTCAGTTATACATGACCTTAGCAAAACAATATCAGGGCTCAAAAAATGAGTTGCCTCCAATTGCTTAACTGGGGATAAGATCCTAACTAATGACGTTCCAGAAAAAAATGACTGCTGAAATATCTAAATTCTTGAACTCTACTAATAATCTTACTAAGGAAACTTATGTCACCAAGACATGAGCTGATATCGTATACCCACCCGACAGTGGCAGTGAGGTCCCCTACAGCTACTACAGCACCATGCCGCTGTAGGAGACCCACTGCAATTGGGCACTGTCTGTCAGGGGTCCTGCACCCCCCCAAGTTATCCCTGACTCGGAGTTGACAATCCTAAGTGGGGGGTGGGGGTGCAGCCCTCCATGTGGAGGTTTGGGGCAGCCCCAGAACAAACACTTCTGAGACAGAAACCGCAGACAACTGTAAAATGCTGTTGACCTGTCAAGTTTCGCTCTTGGGGCATTCAACAAAACTTTTGTCGAACACCCATCGTGGATCCAGCTGATATCAACTACCTCCTTGTGGAAATTTGTCTTTGCATCCTCCTTATTTGATTACATTTTAAACATTATCAAAAACCCTTATTACACCATTGTTATTATATTGGAGAATGTATGGGATATTAAACAAGAAATAGAGAACTTACATTTTGATGTTGCTACCAATCAAGCCCAGATTGTTAATCTTAAGGAAATTTTTAAAATGTGAAAAGGTTTGGATGTGATATTTCTAGAAGAGGATAGTAGAGACAAATCAACCACAAGGGAAAATGGAGGAATTTGGGGTAATCTCCCTTCTCTTTTTCAAAGGGAGGAACTTACTCCCTCTAATCATCCTCAGCCAGGAGTAATTAAGGGTAAGGAGAAAAAAGGAAACCTAGGAATCCTGACAAGAAGACCCCCCCCAAAAGAACATTGGGACAAGTACTGGTTCAGTTCCCTCTAAACCTAAGGATGCTGCTAACACTTGTCAATCAAAGAATAGAGTGCCGTTGATTACTGACTTAAATAAGCAGCTCCCTTCTTGCAATACTTTTATTCAAGCTTCTATTAACACAGATTTATTAGAGAAAATTCCCAATCTAAATGCACCTTTTAAACACCAAATAAACAAAACAAAACTATGTAAGAAACCACTATGGTTCTCAAAGGAAGTGACAGTGAAGGTTCAAGAGAAAAAGAAAGCATTCAGGAAGTACAAGGAATCACAGAAGGAGCAGGACAGAACTGTATCAGTTAAAGCAAAAGGAAGCTGGGAAGGCAGTCAGAACAGCAAAGGCCCAAACCGAGGAAAAGATAGCCAACTCAGATAAGAAGGGGATAAAACCTTTATAGGTACATCAGGAGCGAAGGAAGACCAAGGGAGGGATAGTGAGGCTTAATAAAGGGGGAGGAGGGTGGGTAGAGGTGACTGTGAAAAGGCAGAGATACTAAACAAATATTTTTGCTCAGTATTTACAAAGGAAGAGGGAGGTACCTAAAACAAACAGTAGAAACACTCTGGATACAGAAGCTGATACCAGCCCATTTACAGAAGAAAGGGTTCTGAAGAACTCTTAAACTGAAGGTGGACAAAGCAATGGGGCCTGATGGATTCATCCCAGAATTCTAAAAGAACTAAGGTAGAACTAGTGACACCACTGACTACCCTCTTTAACAAATCATGGGAGGATGGGGTGGTAACCAAGGACTGGAGGACAGCAGATGTGATTCCCCTTCAGAAAAGTGGGAGCAAGGCAGAAGCAGGAAACTACAGACCTGTTAGTTTAACCTCAGTGGTAGGGAAAATGATGGAATCACTTCTGAAGGAAAGAATTGTCGAGTATCTAGAGGCCAGAGGGGCACAGGACTCAAGGCAGCATGGATTCACAGCGGGAAGGTCATGCCAGACAAATCTGATAGATTTCTTTGACTAGGTGACCAAAGTAGTAGATCAGGGAGGGCTGTGGACATGGCCTACCTAGACTTTAGCAAGGCATTTGACACAGTCCCACACAAAGATTAATATACAAGTTAGCCAGCCTGGGAGTGGGTCCCAAGATGACAGCCTGGGTAAGAATTGGCTGGAGAATAGGACACAGAGAGTAATAGTAAATGGAGTCCACTCAGAAGAAAGGGGGTTACTAGTGGGGTACCGCAGGGTTCAGTATTAGGACCGGTCCTCTTCAATGTCTTTATAAGCAACATTGCAGAGGGACTGGAAGGAAAAGTATGTCTCTTTGTAGATGACACAAAGATCTGCAACAGAGTTGATGCACAAGGTGGGGTGGAAAGGATGAGAAGGGACTTGGCAAGGTTAGAGGAATGGTCAAATGTATGGCAGCTTAGAATCAATGCTAGGAAGTGCAAGGTAATGCACCCGGGAAACAAAAACCCAGGGGAAGAGTACACAATGGGGGGTGAGATACTAACAACAACAAAAATGGAAAGGGACCTGGGGTAGTCATATCAGAGGACCTAAAGGTGGGCAAGCAATGTGAAAGGCAGCAAGGAGGGCTGGGGATACTGGGATGCATAGGAGAGGCATCACCAGTAGAAAACAGGAAGTTATTATCCTCTGTACAGACAGCTGGTGAGACTCCATCTGAGTACTACTGTGCAGTTCTGGAGACCCAATCTCCATAAAGACATAGACAGGATGGAAGCTGTCCAGAGGAGGGCAACTAAAATGGTGCAGGGTCTGCACCGGAAGACATATGAAGGAGAGACTTAAGGAGCTTAATATATATAGCCTCGAGGAAAGGAGGGAGGAGGGAGGGAGGGAGGGAGAGGGGGACATGATAGAAACTTTCAAGTACCTCAAGGGAATCAACAAAGTCCAAGAGGGTAGCATCTTTCAAAAAGAGGTGTGCAAGAACAAGGCACAATTTGAAGATAGAGGGGCAGCTCAGAGGTAATTTAAGGAAGCATTTTTTCAGAGAGGGTTGTGGATGCATGGAGCGGCCTTGGGAGGAGGTTGAGGAGTCAAAAACAGTGGTGGAATTCAAGCATGCATGGGACAGTCATAAGGCAATTCTAGGGGTTGGGGGTAGGAAGAAGTAGGCTGCTGGTTAACTAGAATCTGCAGCTTATCCATTAGGTAGGGAAATGGGCAGACTGGGTGGGCCAAGCGGTCTTTATCTGCCATCAAATTCTATGTTTCTATGTTAACAGCAGGGTAATTCTCAATCTGAATCAAGGAAATTAAATATTGCAACTAACCTTGGTGACCAAGAACAAATAATAAACTCTTCAACAAATTCTTATTGCACTAAAAATCTTAGTGGACATACCAAATTGTTAATTGAAGTCTATGTTATAGGGAGATTTGCTCAGGAAACCCTTGATAAGTTACACCAATGTGTTTTCCATTTATTCCATTGCCACCGACTCTAAGGAGATGCATATGATTAGACCCCCTAAGCTTGCTTATCCTGATTGTGTACTTTTGTATTTATCCTCCTACGAATTGGCAACTCAGATTTGGACAATGGCCCCACTACTCCACATAAATAATGGGCCCTATGCACGAATGGGTGGGAATTACATGCTGGAGGTGCATATCCTGCCTGCGTAGATCTGCACCTGTGGACATGTGCGCACCCGGGCGTATGCACCACAGATGCGCACCTGTCCATGGCCCTGCTCCCACAAGTGCACAGGACTCCACAGAGCAGCTGGGGGCAGGGCTGCAGTCCCAGGTGGGCATCCAATCAGATGCCCATCCTGGGTTGAAAGTGGATCCCATGCACACTGTGGCGCAGGTCAGGGTGCATGAATGCCTACTGCTGGCACCTGGACTCATGCCCCCATGCCCCACTGTGCTGCCATTGTTGGACCCTCCTGCCACAATGCAGGGCTCCATTCCATGATGGCTGTCCCCCCAACTGCTCTGGTTGGCGGCAGCCCAAGAACCACACTGTGCAGGCATTTGGCAACCATCATGGCTCACGGTTGCCAAAGCCATCTAGCCACCCAATGCCCTTCCCTCCCCACTGCACCAACACCACCCCCTTCCCCCGTACCTGCATCTGGTGCCACTCCATGGGACGGCCAGCGGTACAGCCCTCCACACACCTCCTTGGCCACCAGCCATCTGACATATGTGAGTGGGTGTGGTAGTGATAACATAGCCACGGTGCTTCAGGCAACATACACACAGGTTCTAGTGTGTGAATTTTATTAAAATAAGGAAATTAAACTTCAAAAACTTCAATTAGTCTTCCAAATAAGAAAAAGAAAGCCGGCCCAGTGGCGTTGGAGGTTGAGGCATTGGTCGCTACACCTCGCGCCATGCCAGCAACTTGGGTTTTGGGGATGAACCTGGGCTGCTGGGGGTCAGCAGGGGGGAGAGAGGATTGACCATCCGGAGGACTGCTTTCCTCTCTCGGGGGGGAGACTCATGCTGTCCCACTCGCTGACTGCCCTCTGGTGGTGACCGGAGGACAATACAGGTCGGTAGGCACACTCCAATGTGATTATGTCAGTGGGGGGGGGCAGGGATGAAACAGGAGGAAAAAGAGCCTGACAAAAACAATAGTAGACAGTGTAGCTTCAATAAGCGGGTGCTCAATACGAGAGGTGCTAACCTCAAATTATCAACAAGCAAACTTGAAATGAGCACTCAGTAGCGGGTATAAATCAAAAGCAAGGTATTTTATTTATGAGAAGATCCAAAACCCCTGCGCTTCAGCTTGACGCCTTCAAGTGGGGTATGAAGGAGTCAAGCCAAAGCACAGGGGTTTTGGATCTTTCCTCATAAATAAAATACCTTGCTTTTGATTTATACCTGCTACTGACTGCTCATTTCAAGTTTGCCTGTTGGAAAAAGAGCCTGGCAGGGCTCCATGATGGTCCAGCACGCTGCAGGCAGACCCCCGGGGTTCTGGATTGGGTCTCTGGGGAGGGGGCACCACCTCCCTGGCCCTGCTGCGGGGGGCAATCTGTGGGGAAAATACCGGGGGGTGGCTAATTGCAGTGCGGTAGGACCTGAGAGACAGTTCCTCCTTCAGGAGGAACTGAGGCACCTACCACGGCTGAGGCAAAAAAAATGCATATAAAAAAAAAAGAAAAAGAAAATAAACAGTTCAATACAGAACTTCAACACTAATTTTAATACTAAGTGCTGCCACAGAGTGGTACGAGCTTTGGCAACAGCATGTCCACCATCTTCTGTGCTCCAAAACCTATCTGACTACCTGTTGAAAGAAGGTGCTTTTATATCTGAACTAACTGACATCATTGGTCAGCTGATCCACCCCTAATGCTAATACATGTATTTCCTACTCAAATACATTGAATGAGGGGATCAGCTTGGACCACAAGGTATAGAAATCATGTAAGAATATATACGGTGTAACCCTCCTACAAATGGGAGTTCCCGAAAAGTCTTCCTCGAGCTTATCTAAATGCTCACTGCCAGGCTGGTGTACTGCGTTTTAGCAGTTTAAATGTGATTGCCAGAGAGTGCCTGTATAGCCTCTATGTACTGTCCCTTTAAGAGCTGTCTGGATTGCAGTCATAAGTAATCTGAGAGGGAGCTCTGTTGAAAGATGTAACTATTTGTTGAAAATCATTTAGAATGATAATGATAATGTAGTTTGTCTAACCTGCCTTCTTTGCAGCAAGGACTGTTTGGACTGTTTTGTTTATCTCCACTATCTTGGTCCTAGACTGCGAATTGGACCAATCAGTTCTGGTGGGACCTAAAATGGAGCCAGACTACAGAAGCTGTCTGGAGTCGCAATCTGTAGGAATTGTAGTTTTTGGGCTTCTGGTGCCTTTTTGCACCTGAAGGGGGAGCCTTTGTTGTGACTGACAGACAGATCAGCCAACCAAACCTTTTGGATCTTGGGGAATTTCCAAGGCTGCTGCAGCTAGTTTCAGTTTTAAGCTGAGAAGTGAAGAAGTAACAGCTCAAGTGATTTTGAGCAGCAGTTCTGTATAGTTTTGCATGGGAGAATTGTGAATGGGCTGAGTTTTGGCCTGCCTGTCTGCCTGCTGTCCCTGAAAGGGAAAATAGAGTTTATTTGTACTGAAACCAAGTTGTGAGGACTATTTAAGCCACTGGACTGTGACCAGGCTTTAACCTGAAGAAGACCGAAGATTTTCTGAATACGATCGGTCTGTCAGGATTTCCAGCTGCTTTTGAATTCCCAGTTTGTGCAGAGACTTTGCGATCGTGACCAGAGAGTGGTTTGCCTGGTACAGTAGAATTTCCTTACAAGTAAATGTGCTGTGTATTGAAAGTGGGTCATGATTTGGTTCCCCACTGTGTGAACTGTGTTCTGTTTGCTGGAAGCTTTATCCAGCATAATCGGACTGAATCCGCGTTCATCTCCATTCGGCCTGGGCCATGCCATGCTGGCCCTGCCAGACTACCCCACTGCACAGAGAAAGCCACCGATGAGAGACCTGCCTGGGGATCAGCTCCCTGCTCCACGCTTGAACAGGAACGATGCTTCAGCAAATCGTGTGGGCCCTGCTTCTCCTGGCACTCCAGATTAATGACCTGCTGTCTCGATTTTCATCCAGCCTGTGTCCAGTCTTGGGTATCATCATGAGTAATCATCAGGATAGCTCCCTGCAACAACAGCCTAATCTAAAAGTGTGTCATCTGATTGTCTTGTTGTTTTCTTTTCACGAACTGTGCCCTCCAGCTCCGGATTACAAATAGTGTGTGTTGTGCATGTTTTCTTCCATCACAGGTCCCCAACCAGCTGCAATGTTCCTGGCTAGCCCACCATTCTCCATCTGGGTACCCAGAGTGTGTGACTGTTTATGGACCCTGAAGTGCATGCATAACTGTTTGATTGAGCTTTTAAGCAAATTAACCTGATTACACCCTTCCCTTGTTCAAGCCCCTTAAATAAATCAGATCTCACTCTTTTTTGCATTTACCCTGACTGTGGTTCCAGTTTGTGCAAGAGTACAGTACTATACTGCTGTTATTTGCTGTGTATAACCTTGTTTTACAGGGGGGTCACCAGGGCCGGGCCAGAGGAAAGCCCTGGTGGTAAGTGCAAACAGTGTGGGTACTTGTGTGGTGTATCAGGGGTATTGTGAAAGTGATTATTGTGTATTGTTCCAGCCACTAGTAAGGAAAGAGGGGGGGTTACAGTGTCCCTGAGGGCTGTGCCCAGGTTAGCTTGACCACTACCAACCCTGTCCTCTGGGTGAAGGCACCCATTTCAGAACTCGGGCCCTTAACCTGCTACTAGCCAAGCAGGCAGGGGTAGTAGCCCTTGGGATGGCGCCACCTAGGGGTTACAACAATGTAACCTGAATGTACAGACTTGAGACAGTAAACATAAAAACACCTTATAAATCTTAAGGGTCAACCAAGGACCAAGACTTTTCCCTCAGGGTAATGACAACATATGCTTTCTCCTATTACTGTGCTCCACAGAGGGGCCACTGGCCCTTAGGAGCACATCACTGCCCAGAAAGCATTCTAAGAGTACAGGTATGATCACCTACTTAGTGGTTCAGTAAATGCGGGGTTTTTAATGTAGAACACTTTTCCCTTTACAAGGGATTGTCATTTCATAATAGTAGCTTAAAATAGCAAAATAGTCATGGGACTGTATGTAAAATACTTCAGGACTCAAATAGCAAAGTATCAGCCATAAGGCTGACTGTTTATCTGGGTATTTGTAAAATTATGGGCTACATCAAGTATTATGGGGTGCCAGCACGAATTTAATGCTTACGCCCTGTGTCTGCTTTTGTTTCATATTTTATTTGCTTTAGTTTCAGCCTTTCCATTGCTTTGTTGCTGCATATTACTTCATGCGCAAGTCACAATTCCAGTGCCCACTTCTGAGTGGGCTGCACATATATGCTGTACTGAGGTCTGTACAGGGGACCGTGCATCAGGGCACGTCTCCTCGGAGGGCTTGCGCAACTATAGAGTGCGAACCAAAACCACAGCGAGAGAACACATCAGGCGGTTCAGCTCCCGAAGGTACAGACTCATAACCAGAGGGGATAATATTGATTTCTGGTGGAAATGTGCAAAAACAAAACTGGGAGTCAGTTGTATCTGGTAAACTACAAGTAAGAAGGATTCAGGCATCCTTGTATACCACCTTCTGCATGGGGCGAAATAAAAACAACACATTAATACTTTTAACAGGTACCATATCTTTCACCATTCTTCTGTGAGCTGCCCAATACAACTGCACCAAAGGGCATTTCTATTTTAGTTCTTTTGTTTTCTTGGTGCAATTCAAGGCCATTTTCATCATGTTCTCAGATGGTTGAGAAGCCTCGAGATGGTCACCACCAGGGACAGGAGCAGAAAACAGCAGGGCAGAATAGAGAAAAGATACCATGACGGAAGGCCACCCCATCATGGTAGAAAAGTGAAAAAGAAGGGAGACTCATAGAGGGAGATACTACTGCAGTAGATTTAGAAATAGGGGTTAGCAGGAGATAGTGCCCTGTGGTGATGGGGGGGAATGCAAACTGTCACAATATACACAGGCTCGCATCAGCTGCATGCACCTGCATACATCAGATGGTCATTGGCCGTGGAAGCATGTGGCAGGCTGTGCCAATGGCCATCCCATGGACCAAGAACCAGCATGCAAATATGGGGGTGGTGTGTGGTGTTGGTGCCACGGGGGAGCATGAGGAACATCTGTGTTCAGGGAGGCATCAGGGCACACAGTAGTGCAGGGGCAACCTCACCAGTGGGAGGGGGATGGTACTTCCATGCCATCTGGGGCAGGGCACCACTGGATTGGGGGGCTGCAGTTTTGCTGCCAGGACGGGGTGGTTTGGTGTGTTGGGGGGGCTGCTGTCTTGTTGATGGGATGAAGGGTGGCTCGTGTGTTGGAGGCAGCACACTTGCCACTGGGGCTGGGGGGGACCCTGTGGATGTGTGGGCTTGGCCGCATACTGCAGTTATGGCAGGGTTCCCATGACATAGCTGATAGTCCACTATGCCACCCTGTGGGTACATGACATGCTGCTGTGCATGACGCACAGTGATGCCACACCCTCTGCCTGCCCCCAGTGCATTGCGGTCTGCGCAGTCCATGGGTTGGGTTCATTGGGGGCTGCATGATCCATTCCATGCATCCTACATAGGGGGTGCAATGGGTGTGGAGTGGCTACGTGCCGCACTTATTCAGCATGTAGCCACTCCGCAGAATGGTGCATAGGGCCTGATATTACTATACAGTATAGCCACATAAAAGAGTGACAGAGATATCAAGTCAGTCCCATATATCTGCTGTACTTGATGTCCAAAATAAAGCTAAAATAAATAATAAAGGGCCTCAATCTGCTATTTATAAATCTGCTCAAAAGGCATCCTGGGAAACTAGAACTCTCTGTTTGGAGGGAAATTAACTCCCAGAGAACCTATAAGCAAGGTCAAAAAGGAAATTGCAACATTTTTGGATCATACTCTCAAAGTAAATTTAGGGAATAATGGACTGGAGTGAATTAACATATGTATAATTTGAGTTCACAAAGCTCCCAAATACAGTAGATCTTACATTCAGGAAACCTGCTCTTGCAGCATCAATATCAGCAGCAAGCTTTGTACTTGATGTTATAGACCATTTTATTGTGGATATGAAGACTCTTGAGGGTAATTTATGAGCCAAAAACAGCCAATCCTCCTATTTTCCTGACTAGAATCCATATACTTATAGGTGCTGCCCTCTACAACCAATACAGAAAATGTTCTAAATAATAGATTTACTGTATTGCAAAACCTCAATTCTGCATGGCCATATTCAGAACACAGTACTGTATTGCCTACCAATCGAGGGAACTTTCATTGCTTAAATATTTTATCATGGAACATTGAGGCCTTGCTCTTAAATGTCCTGATCCTGATGTATTAGCATGTTTGTCTTCCTTTGATATTCTATTAATGCAAGAAACCTGGAGGTACTGTACTCCCATTGATACCAGGGTTTATCACTTGCGTTCTTCCTTCATTTAGATTAAATAAACCAGCTCGATCCTTAGCAGGCCTAGCTGTTTGTGTTTTAAATCCTCCTTCAATTCATAGAAAGTAACTCCTCACTCTTTCAAAATCTTAAATTAATACAGAATACAGTCAGCATTATTTTAATAAATGTTTATATTCCACCTTCAAATGGGCAGACTGGGTGGGCCAAGCGGTCCTTATCTGCCGTCAAATTCTATGTTTCTATGTTTCTATTAAGTGACAATATGATTCCACTGAAAAATGTTATTTAATACTTACATCTGATCCTATTTTGATTATGAAGACAGAAAGTTGCTGTCATTCAGGGTCTTACTATCAGGGACTAGACACTAAATGGTCTACAATTAATCAATACCATAAACCTATGTTTAGAACTGTCTGTAAGAACAATAAGACCGGATGTTCCCACTTGGTTCAATGGAGATTGCCAGAAAGCAAAATCACAAGTGAATAGAATGGCAAGATTTACTAAAAACATGAGACTATAGCAAATATGAGGAATTTGAACAATTATAAGAAAGAATACAAAACACTCTTGGTTCAAGCTCATGTTCAAGTTTAAGTTCTATTTGCAGGAAAACTCCATTGAGCATGCTCATTTACATGGAAGTCCTGGTTGGACGACTTTGTGCAATGTATACACAATATTACAATACAATACAATATAGTACAATTGTGATACGTCAAGTTCAAATAGTGTTGAGACAGGTAAACAATGTACAAAACAATATAACACAATTGCTATACATTAAGTCTGAACAGTGTTGAGACACGTAAACAATGTACAGTAAGAGGGGAGTTATGGCTAAATTATATGCATTTCAGGAACTAAGCTAACAGGCAGGAAAGGAGAAAAGGGGGAAACATGAAAGAAGTTTATATTCAAGTGCTTTATGAGACTATAATGATGTCTCTGCTAGGAGGGCTACTAGGTGGTTTGGCAAATTTCCATAAGTGCTTTGTTGCCCAGGGTTTTAAATACATTTAAGGAGACCAGTTCTGGAGTTTTAGTGTGGCTTGTAGTTTGTTTCAGGTGGATGGGATTACATGGCTTAATGCAGCTTTACCATAAAATGTGCGGAATTTAGGTACTTTTAGTAGTATGAAAGCATTTTTTCTAAGGGTGTAGGAGCTATGATAATGATGGAAAAGAGAGGTGATGTAGGAAGGGACTTTGTTCTGAAATCTTTTAAGAGCCAAGATACTAATGTGTAGCATCCTTCTTCCAGCCAGGGAAGCTCAATCTACACCCGCATAAGAGGCATAATGGTGGGTTCTGTAGGGTGCATTCGTTATAAAGCAGATCACGCGGTGAAACAGGATATCAAGCTTATGAAGGCTGGTTACTATGCTACTATTATGAATGATATCCACGTAGTCAAGAATGGGAAGAAAGGTGGCTTCAACCAGCCTTTTCCTAATAACTAAGGGAAAAAGAGATTTGTTTCTGTAGAAAAACCCAGTCTCATTTCCAGTTTCCTAGCGAGGGTTTCAATGTGGTATGCGTTGGATAGTTTGCTGTCTAACCATACCCCTAAGTATATGAATTGATCAACTGACTCTACTGAGTATCCTAGTAAGGTTAGTATAGGGGCCAGTGTGGTCTGTCCACATAGAGAAGTTGGGGGACACTGGGGTAAAAAGTATATTATTTTAGTTTTCCTGGTGTTTAATAATAGTTTTGATCTTAACAGGTTTCGCTCCAACTGACTAAAATCAGACTGTAGTTCTGTAATGATGTCTGACAATGAGGGTTTGGATGTATAAAGGACAATATCGTCCACAAAAAAAGTGGAGTCTGGAGTTATGGATGCTATCACTAAGAGATTTGATGAAAATTGTGAAAAACAGTGGTCCAAGGATTGTCCCTGGAGTACACCTCTAGTTATCAGTAGGGAAGAGAAAAGGAGTCTGTTGGTTTTGATGTGTTGGAGTCGACCAGCAAGATAGCTAGCAAACCAGTTTAGTGAGCAGTTATTCAGACCAAGGTCTTTGAGTGTGGCTAACAGAGTGTTATGATCGACCATGCCGAAGGCCTTGCTTAGGTCTAGGAAGATGGCTCCAGAAGAGTTTTTATTATCCAGGGCAGTGAACCAATCATTTGTCACTTTGGCTAGAGCTGCCACCATACTATGGTTTTGCTGGAAGCTAGATTGGAGGGGGTTAAACAAATCTCATTTTTTTTTTGAGGTGATCCTTCAGCTGATTATTGACTAACTTTTCTAGGAGCTTTGACAGGACGGGCAAGATGGAAATCGGTCTGTAATTATTAAGGTCACAGGGGTCTTCTGATTTAAAGAAAGGTAGTATAAAGGCTGTTTTCCATCAGGATGGGACTGTTCCAGATGTGATTGATAAGTTGAAATACGTGCTATGGGGGCAGTTAGAAAGTGATACCCTAGCCTTAGGAAGAAAAACTCAGTTCCATCTGTCCCTGCACTTTTTTCATATCCAGTTTTATTAATAGGTCTTCGACTTGCTTGAAAGTCACTGGTGAGAAACAGAAGGAGTCCTGAGTCTGATGGTCTGAGGTGGCATCATTGGATGGTGAGCAGTCAACAAGCCCGGCAGCTGGGGAGGAGTCAAACACTAGGCCTGCAGTCACGAAGTGCTCATTTTGTTTTTCTAGAATGGTGCCCTGGTTGGAGATTGTGGTACACTGTGTTCTAATTTTGATGGGGATTGCAGGCGGGGTTCCCTGTCCTTCGACAGCTTTGATGGTTTGCCAGATCTTGGCTGAATTACCCTTGGCACCTTCAAGGGTTTCCATGTAATAGGTTGATTTGTCTGCTGTAACCAGCTTTATTCAAGCATTTCTCAAGATTCTAAAAGCCAGCCAGTCTGCCAGAGCTTAAGATTGCCTCGACTAGGCCCATAGTTTATCCTTTTGGGTCAGGGCTGCTTTCAGGTCAGACGTAAACCAAGGCTACAAGGCCTTTTTCACTCTACATTTAAAGAATGGGGCGTGCTTATTTGCTAGGTTTGTTAGGTTAGTATTAAGGATATTAACAGCCTCATCTAGTGAAGTAGCCAGGTAGAAGTTTTGCCAGTTTGTATCTTGGAGGTCTGCTAGGTAACTTTCGGGTTTGAATTTACAGAGACTTCGCTTTGTGATGAACGTTGAGTGGGATGGTCGTTTTTCTATGCTTCTTGTGCAGACAACAATGCTGTGATCACTAAGATCATTGTGGAAGATGGCTGTATGCACAATTTTATGCAGTCTGTTTGTAAGTATTAAATCTAATATAGAGCTTTTAGTGGTATTTTTGGTATTAAATCTTGTAGGGTCTGAGATGAGCTACACGATACCCAGCTCATCACACATGTCCTTTAGTGTGTTTGCTCTAGGGGACAACCAGTCCATATTTAGGTCACCAAGAATGATGGATTCATTAGAGATAGTTTATATAATGTTTCTGAGGGTTTGGCAGTAGTTCTACATCCCCCGCTGGTAGTCTGTAACAGCCAGTGATGTTGATTGCTTCGTATGGGTGCTGGGAGAGTCTTATGGTCAGACATTTAAATTCCTTAGTTCTGGTAATAGCAAGGATTTCAGTGGCAATGAATTTGGAATTTACATACATAATTACCCCCGACTGCCTATCCAGCCTAAAGGTGTTATAGGACAGCAGCACTATTTGTTAGTCCATAATGCTGCCCTTGAGCCTGGTTCCCATCACTACTAAAACATCAGAGTTTGTGTGTGTAACCCAGACATTTACTAAATCTGTTTTGCTCATGAGACTGCAGACGTTGACCTGCATCATTTTTAGGCCTGGCTCTGATGCAAAGTCTGTAGGGGAAGTGAAAGGAGAAATGGGGCCTGGGTTTATTTCTATAGTATCTGAATATGAGTAACAACATTATGAGTTTTTTTAACCAATACCGCATACATATAAGCTCTTTTCTGGCTGGGGTATTGATAAGGGGCATTACTTGGGAAGGTCGCTTGGATACAGGGTATAGATGGAACTGGACTATGGCAGAGCTAATGGATATGGTCCTGATCATAGTTTTTTGAGGTAGTAGAAGGGTGTATGTGAGGGAAATAGATGATGCATCCTAGATGGGGTGGGGTTGGGTATATGATAAGTATTGGGTCGTATCTGGGGGTGTGTTGCATTTAACAGGGGCTCTGAGTACAACACCATGTTATGATGTAGCATGAGCACAACTATTAATGGGACTACTAAGGAAAACAAAGTGCTCACAGGAACCAGTGGTGCAGGATCAGGCTGCCAGCCAGAAAATACTACATGATGAACAACTCTGCACACATGGAGAGATATTTTAAATGTTTTAAATAAGGCTCAGTTGGGCCGGCCTGCTGGTGCATGGCCAGGGTGCCTACCTGCAACGCCAATGACCCAGGTTCGGGAATGGACCCAAAATATCAGAGGGCCGGCTGGGGGAGAAGGATTGAGCATCCAACGACTGCTCTCCTTCTTTGAGGGGAGGGGGCAGAGTGTTCAGCACAATGCGAACACCTAGCAGAGGCTGGGCATACTGTGTGCACCAACACCAAGAAAGCTCAGGGGACGGATGCTGGACATCATTGTACGTCCCTGCCCCTACACAATGGGGAAAAAAATAAGCTGCTGGCCACCCTAGATGAAGCCCACCCTCAGCTTCAATCAGCCTCCAGGACAGCCCTTCGACCTATCCCATCATCTGCAGCACCTTGAAGGGTCGGTGCCACAACCCCTCCCTGGGGGTAAGCCAGGGGGTATCGAAGAGGCGTGTCCAGTTTGGAGGTGGAAGCAAGGATCTGTGACCAGGCTGATGTTCCGGGTGGCTGGCAGCAGCAAAAAAAAGAGAAAACAAAAAAAAAATTAAGCTCAGTTGGATATAAAGTACAGGTATTATCCAGTGGTGTTTTTTGTTGAATAAATTTATATTTATTTTTATTAGTCACACCCACCAGACTCCCCCCCCATTAATGACTAGCTAAAGGTGTTTAAATATTTCAACATAGTCCTGTGAATTATATGCAGCAAAAATAAAGGAATTTAAACTTCATTATGAAATTGATTCATTTGTATGCTAAAAGAATATTTAAATATGGCTGTGTAGTGATATTGATTTAAACTTGAATAGTTTGTTGTAAATCATGATGGTGTGGATTTCTTTAACACTGCCTGTTATTTTAAACCACTATTGGGTGAGTAGCACTTTAATTGTTATTTGTATAAATGTGGAGCACATTTGCATGGTCCTCAGACCCGCCCCCTGAGGAGGCCCAGTGACGGGTTGAAGTGCTGGGGCTAGTGGGTGCTCTCCAGGGACTTACTAAAATAAATATTGCACTTTGCATTTAAAAGATCTCTCCATGAGTGCAGAGTCATCTTCATGTAGTATTTTCTGGCTGACAGCCTGACCCTGCACCACCGGTTCCTGTGCACACTTTGTTTTCCTTAATTGTTTGTGTTGCCATTAAAAATGCTGCTGGCAAGATGCTAGCCATTTTGAGGAGGAGAGACTGTGACTACTGTTTGCACAATTTTGGTAAGCAATGAGTCTTATACCCTTCCATCTCTGAATTAAAGAACTACACAGGGAAGTTATTCTCCATATTTGTTAAACAAATTCAACAAGCATGAGCAACCTCAGCATGACTCCCGACTTGCAGTTCAAGAGGAGCATTGACATCTTATCAGAGAAAGAGGAAAGGGGTCTGACTTGCCTGGAGGACCCAGAGGAACTAGACAAATGCCAGGAACAAAGGAGACACACCATCTTTGGAGAAGATGAGACTGGTGCAGACACTCCAACCTTAAAAGAGCTGTTTGTGGCTTTGGAGAGATTACATATTAAAGAGCTGAACATTTATTATAACAACGTCACTCTGGAATGTTACCTTGAGCTAAATATCACACTGAGGGGGTTAAGAATTGATAAAACACCCACCTTTGGTTTCGATGACGAGAAACTGAGATGCAATTGGGAAGAAGCGGCAACTGCCTGTACAGTTAAGTGGATAGAGGTGCTTATCAGGAGGAATGCCACAGCTCAAGAGGAAACTAACAAAGAAATAAAAGCTATACAGGCAAAACTTATCGAATTTAAAAGGTAAGAGAACTTTGATAATTTGAACAAATTTTACACAAAGTGGGGAAACATGAAAAAGACTTAGTGTCTAGAAAACAAATTAAAGTGACTACAGATATCTGAGACTACAACCTCAAAGAGGTATTTGCTTGGGAAATGAGGTACAGATCGAACAGCAGGGGACGTTCGAGGTCCCAGAATAGATATAATTGGAACAAAAATCAACATAAAACCAATAATAAAAAGGTTGTAAGTTTTCATGATACACCTGGCACTGCACAAGGCAGAGTTTCTGAACAAGAGAATACAGAAGGTGAACAAGCATCAGGTTCAAATGTCTCTGCTACACCAAAAGTTTTTTTTAGACAAATGAACCCCTGTGAATCAAGAGGGCCAAGGTCAAAAAAAAGGAGCTATACCAAAAAGACGAGGAGAGGAAGACGAGGGAAACGGAAACCAGACAAGTTCTGTGAGAGCACTCAGGAACAAGGATGTACAACTATAAATCTTTCTAACCATAATCTGTCAGAATTACAAGAAAGAACTCTTAAGAAAGGCTTCTCTTTCAACCCAACACAAAGTTTGAATTTTTTCAAAACAAGGGTTGACATCTTTAAATTAATTCGTAAACTCAAACTGAAACATTTTTTGGAAAACAAAAAGAAAATACCAAAAACCTTCTTTCAAACATGGGGACAATATTTGAGAATGTAACTGAGCCACCAGAGATCACATCCTTTGTGGATTTGGACATTGTAAACCAAGCCCCAGAAGAACAACTTTGGACACAGAATGTATGGGAAGAGAACTTAATTGACAAAACTGATGTGGCAGCTTTATTAGAAGAAGCTGCAGAAACAGGTATTGACAATGTCACTGATGAGTTTACACCTATTAACCAGAAATTTCAAGCAAAATCTAAATTTTGTAAGCAGGTACAATGTCAGGTAATTAATGTTTTTGAGAAATGTACTATTAAGAAACCGTAAACATGTTTTCAAAAATATAGTTTTAGTAGTAACCTAACATAGGAAGAGTTTAAAGCAGTTAATGAACTTGAAAACTTACAAAATGTTGTTTTGAAAAAATCTGACAAGGGAGGTAATATTGTAGTCTTACCAGAGGATATGTATGTGAAAAAATGTCTTGAACTACTTAATGTAACAGAGAATTATAAAAAAAACTTAAAGGGGATCCAACAACAAAGTTTCATACTGAACTCTGTGAGTTCATTGAATGGGGTCAGAAATGTGGTTGATTATCTCAACATGAAGCTGAATACATCAAATAAGATTATCCCGTGATACCAACCTTTTATATTCTACCCAAAGTACATAAAAATGTAAGTGATCCTCCCGGAAGGCCCATTGTCTCCGGCATTGGATCCATAACACATAATTTATGTACCTTTATAGATAGCTTCTTAAAACCTAAAGTTCTCGCTTTGAAGCCATATTTAATGGACAGTATGGATTTGCTGAAAAAGTTGGAAGGAAAAATATGGGACATTGAGTTTAGCTGGCTAACAATAGATGTCAATAGCCTCTACACTTCCATTAGACATAATTTAGGATTAGATGCAGCTGACCACTTCTGTAGATCTGATGAAGTTTATTCTGCACACTTTTTGAGATGGTCTATTGACTTTGCCCTCACCCATAACTATGTTTGTTTTAATAATGAATTTTATCTGCAAATGTGTGGTACTGTGATGGGGGCAACGTTTGCCCCCTCATATGCAAATTTGTTCATGGGCTATTTTGAGAACAGATTCATTGTTGATGAAACCAAAAATAAATATACTGATCACTTCGAATCTTGGTTCCATTTTATAGATGACATAATTGTCATCTGGAAAGGTAATACTGATGAAATATCAGATTTTATAAAATACATCAGCAATAATGATCTGGGTCTCAGCTTACCCATGAACATAACAAAAACATCTTCAAGCTCCTGGATTTAGAGTTAATGGGAATTCCAAATGAGGTGATAAAATCAAGGGGCTATAGAAAAGAGACAGCAGCAAACAGTATTTTACAAGCGTCCAGTGCCTATCCTAAAAAAACTATTTCATCCAGCTGAAAAAAAACAGCTCTGAAGAAGCAGTCTTTCTTGAACAAGCTGAGGCTTTAAGGGAAAGATTACAGGTAAGAGAATACGCAGAACAAATGTTAAATAATGCCTTTGGGAAAGTACTGTCTCTGGATAGGGTTGACCTTTTGACCTTTAAGAATGAGAGAATAAAGAAAAGAGGAACACAAACCAACACACAAACTGAGACACATTCAGCAGAACTTTTAAACACTAGCCAAAGTGAAGAGAGAGCGAGAGAAAGGAGAAAACATAGTGACTTTTGTCACAGATTGCAATCCCTATGCTGGCCAAGCAGGAGGGTTTGTACACAAATATTGGTTCATACTGTTGTCTGATCCCATTTTAAAACATGAGATAAATTCAAAACCAAGAATCACTATCTCAAAGGGTAGAAACATTGTAGACAGGATTACAAGCAGCCATTTTGTATAAACCACACCGACATCAAGCACTTGGCTAAAAACAAAACAAAATGGCCTCTACAAATGTGGCAAATGTAATATTTGCCAATATGCCAAAACAAGGAGAATGTTTAACGAAGATGAAAAAGGTTTTTAAATTAAACAATTCATAACTTGTTCAATCCCGTTTGTGATATACATATGTTGGTGTACATGTCCTTATTGTTATATAAGGAGAACAACTAGACCCATTAAACAAAGGGTCCAAGAACACGTGAGGGCCATTATTAATGGTAATATTTACAATGCCATTGGAGCTCATTTTTTTTGGAAAAACATAATGGGAAACCTGACGGTTTAAAGTTTTTTACCCTTGAACACATGGAAAGGCACCAAAGGGGTAGGAATAGACTCAGTACTCTTCTACAGAAAGAGACAAAATGGATCATAACAATAGATACAGTAACACATAGAAACATAGAAACATAGACTTTGACGGCAGATAAGGACCACTTGGCCCACCCAGTCTGCCCATTTCCCTACCTACTGGGTAAGCTGCAGATTTTAGTTAAACAGCCTACTTCCTGCCACCCCCCACTATAATTGCCTTATGTCTGTACCATGCATGTTTGAATTCCTCCACTGTTTTAGACCCCACAGCCTCTCCAGGAAGGCGGTTTCATGTGTCCTCCACTCTCTCTGTGAAAAAAATTTCCTCACATTACCCCTGAACCATCCCCCTCTATCTTTAAATTGTGCCCCCTTGTTCTTACACATCTCTTTTTCTGAAAGATGCTACCCTCCTGGACTTTGTTGATTCCCTTGAGGTACTTGAACATTTCTAACATGTCCCCGTCCCTCCTTTCATCAAGGGTGTACATATTAAGCTCTCTCAGTTTCTCTTCATATGGTTTCTGATGCAGACCCTGCACCATTTTAGTTGCCCTCCTCTGGACTACTTCCATCCTGTCTATGTCCTTGCATAGATGAGGTCTCCAAAACTGCACACAGTACTCCAGATGGGGTCTCACCAACTGTCTGTACAGACGGATAACCACTTCCCTTTTTCTACTTGTGATGCCCCTTTCTATGCATCCCAGTATCCCCCTGGCTCTCCTTACTGACTTCTCACATTGCTTACCCACCTTTAGATCATCTGCTATAATTACCCCTAGGTCCCTTTCCATTTTTTTTTGTTGTTAGTACCTCCCCTGCTATTGTGTACTCTTCTCCTGGGTTTTTGTTTCCCAGGTGCATTACTTTGCACTTCTTTGCGTTGAATCTAAGTTGCTATATGTCTGACCATTCCTCCAACCTTGCCAAGTCCCTTCTCATCCTTTCTACCCCACCTTGTGTATCAACTCTGTTACAGATCTTTGTGTCACCTGCAAAGAGGCATACCTTTCCCTCCAGACCCTCTGCAATGTCACCTACAAAGATGTTAGAGGACTGGACCTAGTACTGAGCCCTGAGGTACTCCACTAGTGACCCCCCTTTCTTCGGGATGTGTTCCATTCACTATTACTTTCTGTGTCCTGTTGTACAGCCAGTTTGCTATCCAGGCTACCACCCTGGGACCCACTCCCAGGCTGGCTAACTGGATTATCAATCTTTTGTGCAGGACTGTGTCAAATGCCTTGCTAAAGTCTAGGTAGGCTATAACCACAGCCCCTCCCTGGTCTATTACTTTGGTCACCCAGTCAAAGAAATCTATTAGATTCGTCTGACATGACCTTCCTGCTGATTTTGGTCCTGTGCCCCACTGGCCTCTAGGTACTCAACAATTCTTTCTTTCAGAAGTGATTCCATAATTTTCCCTACCACTGAGGTCAAACTTACAGGTCTGTAGTTTCCTGCTTCTGCCTTGCTCCCACTTTTGTGAAGGGGAATCACATCTGCCCTCCTCCAGTCCTCAGGTACCACCCCATCTTCCCATGATTTGTTAAGTGTGGTCAGTGGTGTCACTAGGTCCTCCCTTAGTTCTTTTAGGATTCTGGGGTGAATCCTGTCAGGCCCCATTGCTTTGTCCACCTTGAGTTTTAGGAGTTCTTTCAGGACTCTTTCTTCTGTAAATGGACTGGTGTCAACCCCCCTACCCAGAGTGCTTCTATTGTCTGGTTTAAGTAACTCCACCTCATCTTCTTTTGTGAATACTGAGCAAACGTATTCATTCAGTAACTCTGCATTTTCACTGTCTCCCTCTGCCCACCTCCCCTCTCCCTTATTAATCTTCACTATTCCTCCCTTAACCTTTCTATGCTCCCTAATGTACCTATAAAAGGTTTTATCCCCCTTCTTAACTGAATTGTCTATTTTTTCCTCAGTTTGGGCTTTTGCTATTCTGACTGCCTTCCCCACTTCTTTCTGCTTTAATTGATACAGTTCCCTGCCGCGCTCCTTCTGTGATTCCTTATATTTTTTGAATGCAGCTTTTTTCTCCTTAACCTTCCCTGCCACCTCTTTTGAGAACCATAGTGGTTTTTTACTCCGCTTTGTTTCTTTACCTGTTTCACACAAAGGCTTGTTGCCTCCATGATGGCAGTTTTGATTTTTCTCCATTGTTCTTCCACCCCTCCTTTTTGCCCATTTGCTAGTGTATTCCTCAGGTATTCACCCATTTTGCCAAAGTCAGCCCTTCTAAAGTCCAGTATGCTTGTTTTTGTATGGTTCGTCTCCATGGTTGTGCTTATTGTGAAGCACACTGTGCAGTGGTCTCTTGTTCCCAGATGTCTACTGACTTCTAAATTTGTGATCCTGTCTCCATTTGAGAGTACCAGGTCTAGTATTGCTCCCTCCTGAGTGGGTTTCAACACTAGCTGTCTAAGGCTTGCCGCCTGCAGGGTACCTAGAATGACCCTGCTCTTGGATGTGGCTGCAGTACATGTCATCCAGTTAACATCTGGCATATTCAGGTCCCCCATCAACAGTATCTCCCCTTTTTCAGCCATTTTGAGAATGTCCTCTATCATTTTCTTGTCCATTTCCTCCCCTTGAGACGGGGGGGTCTGTATACAACCCCTGTACAGATTGTGATGCTATTCCCTGTTTCCAAGGTGACCCAGAGTGCCTCTTGTCCTCCCCTTTACTTTTTAGTTCTGTAGCTTGGATCCCTTCCCTTATGTATAGAGCTACTCCACCTCCTCTTTTTCCCTTCCCTGTCCCTTCTGTAGACCGTGTACCCCAGTATGTTGACATCCCAGTCATGGTTCTCCATGTACCATGTTTCCGTGACTGCCGCAATATCTAATTGTTCATCTTCCATCAAAGCTACTAGCTCAGGAAGCTTGTTTCCCAGACTACGGGCATTGGTACTCATTGCCCTCCATTTAATGTTGGCTTTATCCTTTTTTCCCCATCCCTGCTTTTTTTGCCCTTGTCAATTTTTCCATTTACCCCTGTCCTGCCCTCTGTTGAGCACTGTACCTCAGTGTTTACCTTACTACCTGTCATGTTTTGTGGGGGGAGGCTTGACATTTCCTGCCTCTTATTAGCACCTCCCCCCATGGCTAGTTTAAAAGCTTGCCAAGGAAGCATTTAAACCTGTCCCTTAGAATCTTGGTTCCCCTTTGTGGACAGATGCAGACCATCGTGCCAGTATAGACCTTCATCTCTCCAGGTGTACCCCCGGTCCCCAATGAAGCCAAAGCCCTGTGCTCTGCACCAGTTTTGCAACCATTCATTAAACTGCATGGTGTGTAATACCCTAGCCTCACCCCTGAAATGGACTGGCAGCACCTCTGAGAAGGTAACCGTGCTTGCTACCTGTTTGAGGCCCCTACCCAACTCCACAATTTCATCCTGCACAGCACTGATCCCATGCCTAGCTAGGTCATTTGTCCCAAGGTGGACAATGATATCTAGTTCCCTCTCCTGTGATGCTGCTTCTGCAATCCTGAGGATTCGCTTCTTGTCCCTCCAAGCCATGGCACCAGGCAGGCACCTTACTTCCCTCTTCTCTCCCTTCCCCAGGTCTACCCCTCTAACAATGGAGTCCCCTATCAGAAGCTGTTTTCTTCCTCTGTGGTGTCCCTTGCCACCCTTCTGTGGGTCTCTCTTGTGGATGTCCCCAGCATTCTTCTTGGTCCCCACTGAGGGTGCCATCATAGAGGAACCTTGCTCTGCCAGACTGGCGCATGGTTTGTGTAGAGGTACAACTAGGGGGCTTCACCTCAGTTCCACCACCTGCACCCTCCCAGAACCCACTGTGGTCCAATGGCTCTTCTTATTTGGCAGCCTCTGAGAAAGTGGTGCTCTTTGGGTGGGGGAGGCCTCCTTAGTCCTTACCAGTTCAGCCTGGAGGTGGGCAACCTCCTCCCTCAGAGCTGACAGTTGTCTGCAAATAGGACAGCAACGCAATTTCCAGAATGTCTCCTGGAAAACAGCTGCCCCACAGCCAGTGCATTGCACCACTCCCCACATGTCTCTCTCTCTCTTATAATATACGATATGTAATATATATATTTATTGTTTTTTTTTTCTTTTTCTTTTTCTTCTTTTTTGTGGTGTGTACTTACCCTTTATGCACTGTCCTGGGTTATTAAGAATATGACAGTTCTGCCCCAAGACCTGTTGAGGAAGTGATGTCAGAACATTGGCTATAAAGGAAATGTCACGCCTGGGGGTGTGGGGTGTGGGGAAGGGTGGGTGGGTAGTCCACAACCACTGGTGACTGTTAGAGACAATCAAACACACCACTGCTCCACCACCCTGGTGAGTACTGCCATTTATAGTAATTCAACTAATGTCCAGTAACTAATTTGTAAACTGTTTAAAAGTAATTTGATGCAAACTGTCACAGAATACTAGTAGACAGTCCAGTTAGCCACAAAGAAAAATCAAATATGCAGTTATTTCAACCCTTCTGAAGATGCTCACAAGATAAGCAGTTTTGAAAAACCCCTTCCTGAATTAAAAACTAAAATAATTAAACAAAAGCAATACCAATGTAAGACTGTAAAGTAAGGAAAACTTCCCTCAGATGTAAGCAAGAGAGAGATTTGTTGCAGATATCTAGTCCAATATAATATATCCCATGCAGCTTCTCAGTTGTTTCAAAGCACACCCTGTTACACAACCCTTATAGGGTTGAATGAAGAGATAATTTACACGTTATTTGTAAAAGCTAAAAAGTATTGCTAATTGCCTTTCTCTCTTTTGTCTTTTTTTTATAGCTAAACAGAAGAACAGCCTAACCCCTACTCTGATTAAAGCAAAGTGTGAGCTACATAATTGTGTATACCCACAGTGCTCAGAAAATGTTCTTACATTATGTGGACTTAGGGAAGGTGATTTCTTCACTAGTAGTCCATGCTTCAATCTTCTTTGAAAACCAGTATGTACTAAATGTAGTGTTTAAAATGTATATCTTGCCTGTGCCAGTCTAATATTGTTTGAACATGCAATATATGAAACACTATGAGCACAGTTTAACAATGTTGATATGGAACCTATGATAGGACTGTTTTTGATATGGTTCAGAATTAATAGTGGTAGTTCATACTACAGTTCCTTGTTGGTGACAATTTTTGTAGATCACGATTATTAATCTATGCCAATTCCAAACTGCCACAGTTGAACTTGGGTCTCCTCCCCCTTTTTTTCCCAGAGTTGAACTCCTCCCCAAATAAGAAT
The DNA here is from genome assembly GCA_016271365.2 of Neoceratodus forsteri. Lineage (NCBI taxonomy): Eukaryota > Metazoa > Chordata > Ceratodontiformes > Ceratodontidae > Neoceratodus > Neoceratodus forsteri. Next base: position 823,081,345 of record CM057455.1, on the reverse strand, counting down.
AAGAAAATGAAATTCTAAATGTCTAAACTTTAAAACATTGTTTCATATGTCTCCTATATATTTACAAGTTTAATTTAAAGTTAAAAATAATAAGAAACTTAGTCTCCTTAATTTGCTTCTATAATTCCTCTCTGCGTTTACCCCACCCCCCCCATTTTTCTCTTACCCTCCCTATAATCTCATTTTTTACAAAGAAATAAATAAAGCTCAGTTGGATATAAAGTACAGGTATTAACCAGTAGTGTTTTTTTGAGTACATTTATATTTATTTTTATTAATCACACCCACAGACCCCCCATTAATGACTAGCTAAAGGTGTTTAAATATATCAACACAGTCCTGTGGATTATATGCAGCAAACATAAAGGAATTTAAACTTCATTATGAAATTGATTTATTTGTATGCTAAAAGAATATTTAAATATGACTGTGTAGTGATATTAATTTAAACTTGAATAGTTTATTGTAAATCATGACGGTGTGGATGTCTTTGACATTGCCTATTGTTTTAAACAACTGTTGGGTGTGTAGCACTTTAATTGTTATTTGTATAAATGTGGAGCACGTTTGCATGGTCCTCAGACCCGCCCACTGAAGAAGGCCCAGTGAAGGGTTGAAGCGCTGGGGCTAGTGGGTGCTCTCCAGGCACTTACTAAAATAAATATTGCACTTTGCATTTAAAAGATCTCTCCATGAGTGCAGAGTCATTCTTCATGTATGAATGGGACTAGCATGGTGATGGCCTGATGAATAATTTGGGATAAACACACTAAGCTGGGGCTTTGAGGTAGTTTTTAAGCATTGTTGAGTAGAGACTGTGCCCAGTGTAGTAACACTATCAATTTAGTTTCAAATGTGAAATTATTATTTCACCACAGTACAAAATCTTATACTGACAGACAAAAATCATCAAATATAATGCTGAACAGTGATTGTACTGGTTAGTGTCCTTAGCAGCTTTTGAAGTCATAATGATTGTGTAGGAATGAATGCTCCTAGGAGCAGAAGTAATAAGGTTAGCAGGCTCAGTGGAATGTACCAGGTGAGGGGGGGCTGGACCAAATGTGAGGGAGGAACAAGTGTACTAGAGGAACCTGTCAATATAAAAATATTAGCAGGCTGAGTGGCCTGGTGGAAGGTACAGCAGACTTTGCAGAGGGATGTGCACCATATGCTAGGGTTTGAGTCTCACAGTGGGAGGATATGAAACAAAAGAGAGGGGGGAATATGTACTTTTCAGGGCATGAAGGGGAAGCTGGAGAAACAGGGTCAATTCAAATTCTGTTTAATACTGGGCGTAAGATACAATTTCTATTTAAACCAGAGTGCTGGCTACACAGGTACAAGAGATTTAGTCTACCCAGGACGTTATTAAGAGGATGCTTAGCCTATGGGATAGCATTGCTGACTATAGAACAGTTGATGTGTTGCTGGTTGGGTTTGAGCATCACAGAAAAGGGGGGATAAATGGTCAGTTCAAATTCTGTTTAATACTGGATGCAGGATACGATTTCTATTTAAATCAGAGTGCTGGCTACAGAAGTAAAAGAGGATTAGTGTACACAGGCAATTACTAAGAGGATGTTTAGCCTAATGCCCATAGGTGTGGATTCAAGTCCCAACAGCAGAGGTGAAGAGTTGATTCTAATGGGCAGGGTATTGAATTATACTATTTAAAGCTGAGTGCTTGGTAGCAGCTATTGCTTAAGTAGCAGGAGTCAACTGCTACTTAACATGGGAGCAACAGCGCTAGATGTTGGAGCCAATGCAAAAAGATGAGCAAGATGGGGGGCAGAGATTCTAAGTACCCTGAGGTATGTAGAAATACAAGAGTGCTGTGTGCCCTAGTGGTTAGCATTACTGACTTTTGTATAGTCAGTGCCTGTAGGTGTGGGTTCAAGTCTTGACAGTGGAGGTGGAGAGTTGATTCAAATGAGCAGAATCTTGAATTATACTATTTAAGGCTGGGCGCTTGGTAGCAGCCATTGTTTAACTAGCAGGAGTCAGCTGCAAAGACACAAGAGGGGACAAAATCATCAGTAACTATTACAGTAGCTGTGTGGACTAGCTAAGGATGTTGCTGACTTTGGAGCAGCATGTGTGCTCAAGTAATGCTTTAAGTCCCATCAAGAGAGAGAAAACTCCCTCAAGAATGGTGGTGGGGACTATCACAGGGGAAAAATATTTTGCTAAATGAGCAGGCCAGTGACTGGTATAGACAGAGGGTCAATGTTAATCAGTGAGGTCTAGGTTATTGGTTGCAACTATTATTTAACTGGCAGTTATGGGTGGGCAGTCAGAATACATGCGTATCAATGTTGGTAGTGCCTACACCAGGGGCTACTGTATGTGGCCTAGGGGATAGTGTTGCAGATTTTGGAGTAGTTAGCAAGCCATAGATGGGGGTTTAAACCTCAACTAAAGGGGGAGTGGCATTCCACAAGACTGAGGAGTGGGATTATCCAGAGTCTAATTAAATAGATAAATTAATAGACAAAGCCTTTCCATATTCTATTTAAAGGAGACAGGAAATAGCTGAGATCTGTTATGTCTCCTAAATACTGTCCAATTTATAATAAACATTTTTTTCTAACTCATTATGACCCCTGTCATTATTTATTTGTGATTTATAAAAAATGTTTTTGTTCCTGTTGATTCTCCAATACTAAGCATTATTTTTATGGCTCGGTAAAAATTGAGTTCTAAGTGACATCCCTGTTGGAGCCATTGGTACGGTATACAGCCGGGCTCAAAGTTAAAATAAGGTATACTGGAGAAATCCATTGATATTTAGTGTTATTTACTGTGTTACTGAAGGTGTCTGTGTCACTTTACTTTCTCGGTCAAAAGATGTTCTGTTGGTTTACATGAATTGGCATCCAATTATCATTGGTTAATGTTTCCACGCATAACCCAATCATCTGTTTAAGCAGTAAATGTTAGCTTGCATCGAGTATTCAATTTTCAGGGAATCCCATATGTCTTATTTGTAATTTTCTAACTTATTTGGATTGAGGTATGTCCAGTCCCTTCAGCCCTTTTTTTTTTTTTTACAGATGAGATGTACAGTCTGAGTAAGGTTTACAGGATGTACTGTATGTAATCAGCGGTCAGTATTTAAACAAAACTGAACATGATTTCAGGTCACCAGGTGAAACATCTGTGCACTCTGTAAAGCCAGTAAAGGGTACTAGTGTGCGTCATTGTGTGTGATTGTGAGTTTTTTTTTGCTTGCCCGGCCAATAAAGCAAGTTTAATTTAATAGCCTTTTTTGCATGGAAGAGCCAAGAAGCAGGATCAGCATCAACACCTGGTCCACACGAGCAACTGCTTGGAGCCCCAATACCAGAATGGGACCAGGGGGGTCAAACCTAAAAAAAAAAAAAAAAGTGTTCTCTTGTCTTCTCCTTTAGTCCCTTTCTTCCTGGATCTCAACTGCACCCCAACCCCCACCCCAGCCCCACAGCCACATGCTGCATCATCTGCATCTGGAAATGATGAGCAGCAGAGCCACTTTGGCTCACTGTGTGCCTCTCTCTCTCTCTCTCTGGGCTCCCACTCCACTACCAGACTGATCTCATATATATCAGTATACCAGAATTGTGCTACTTACTGATGTAGACCGTGTAGTTTATGCTGGAGTGCATTGGCAAAAACATTTTAAATCTTGATTTCCTGAGCTTGGCTCACTCTGCTCAGCATTTAAACAATGGCACTTGTGGCATAGTGACTCCTAATAGAATGAAAAAAAAACACCACTTTGGAAACTTAGCAGTTTTCATTAAGTCAGTGAAGTCCTCAGAAAAACAGCCTTTGAGGATCACCCATTGCCTGACTGAATGTTTAAAAAAACAATCACACTTAAGTTGCGCCTTGTGATTGTGGCTCGCTGGCACTTAAGAAAGCAAAAAAAAGCACCTTTTACTGGAAAATCAGTAGGCTCAACAGTTTTGAATCAGTGCATGCAGGACAGGACAACTCTGAAAAATAGCCCTTTGTGGAGCCTTCTGTCAAGTTTCCAGTCCAAAGTGAATCTTTAGTTTAGAATAGTGTGGGCTGAACTCTTGAAGCCTCCTTAGCAGACTGACTGAGAGACTGGACTCAACTGTGGTGACTGTCACTGGTGGGATAGTCCCTTAAGGCTCAGCCATAGTGCAAGGGGGATCAGGAGCAAGCAAGGGAGTTCAACTTTTTTTTCTTTTATTATTACTATTTTAGCACTCAGCAGGCAGCTGTTTCACAGGCTACACACATACTACGGCATTAGCTGCAACAGTCCTCCTTGTGTCTGTAGGTGGTGGTGGTGGTGCATCCATTGACTTGGACGGAGGTGAAGAGAATGGACAATGCATGCATGTCAGGGAGGGCAGCCAGGGCACAACATGAATGATACAGGGAATGGAGGGGGAAACAAACCAATGATCAACCCTGCTGTTCCACATCCCCCAGCCAGTGGCTGGACAGTGGCAGCCCCACCCCAGGCTGCACAAACCCGCCCAGAAACTGATTTTTTTTTTAAATCAAATCCAAAATGACCACTTATCATTCCCATCCCAATTGGTAAAGTAGCTGAATAGGAGACGGAGTCAAAATATAAAGAGTTGCTCTCCACTGCTCAGTCTCTGAGTCTGACACCGACCTCCCTGTGCTGCACTGCTGCTGCCTCTGGCTGCCTGGTGCAGCTGCTGACATACATGGACAAAGAAAGAAAACAAAATACCACATAGAATTTATTATTTAATTTGTGTATTTCTTTTGGTCCAGTGCCATGCCACAGTTTTATTAATTTTAATAGAGAGAATGACAGTCGAGACATGAATACAGTCATCATTGTCATTTTTTTACAGCAGTCTGATTCAGATTGGATGGTGTTTCTTGCAAGCTGCTTGCTTACACTGCAGCTTTTCTGTCAGTCAGACCCTGTCCTTCTGAACTTGAACTCCAGCACATCTCGACATCTGCATGTCAAACAACAAAATAAACTGCACACACATTACCCGTACCAAACAAATGATGCTTGCTACTATGTGAATGAATAGTTCCAGCAAGGCAGCAACTGACAATAAAGTAATTAATTAATTAACTTGTTGCAATAATAATGATACTTTTTTTTATTTTTGCATTCAAGACAATAAAAAACATATTTTTTACAGAGCACTAGAGCAGTCACTGAAAAAAATGTTTTGTATTGTACTGAATAAAGAATAAAAGAAAACAGTATTATTCCAACAAATTAAATAATTACCTAATTGCTTTATTGTCAGTTGCTGGGAAGTGTGAACTGTTCATTTATATAGTAGCAAGCACCGTTTGTTTCATTAATGTGTGTAGTGTGCTGTCTAATTTTGTTGTATGACTTTGACATGCATAGGCTAGAATTAACGAAGAACTTTTAAGTTCTGAAGTACAATTAAATTCAGACCAATAGAGATAGCTGAAAGCAACACCTGCAAGCAACATCGTTCAATCTTAATATGACTGTTTAAAAAAAAAAAATATCTTAGTATGTCTAGTCTCAAATGTCTCAAGGTTGGTGGCACTGACTGGATAAAAATGTTTTTTTTTTTTTTTTAATATATACATACGTGTATCCATTGTAAAAAACTCAATAAAAAACTTTTACGGAATATTATTCTTTCGACTGCAGTGTTTTTTATTTTGGGGGGAGTGGGGACTCATTGCCTAGGTGGTGCCCCGTGTCCAGACAGGAATAAAATAGAAAAAAAATATGTTTCCTCCAACCTCCAGGTTCCAATCCCAAATCAAATTAATTTTAGTTTTACACATGCATGCTGGCAAACGGTGTGCAGCATGGGGGGTGAGGGGTGCATAATTATAACATAAAGTATGTGCCTGGTCTGGATGTCAGATGTGAATCATGGTAATAATGATTGATGTGATTGTCCACAGACTTCTAGAGGGTTGGTGTTCTTTTGTACTTTGGCTTTCTTATTCTGGCTTTTCTTACTCTGAAAAAGGGACTGTCATCAGCTCTTGTGTGACTGTCCCATTTAGCAACGTCTCTTCCCCTCAACCCACTAGCATGGGCAACCAGAAAAAGGACATGTTAGGTCAGACATTTGCCAGCTGCTTCATGAGCGGAGATGAGGTTGTACAGTAAACAGTACCTCAATGTCTCTGTTTAAATGGAATAAATAAAGAAGACAGTCATTTCAACCCACCAGCTCAGTTGGCACAGTTCTGCCTTCACTTTCTTGCCTCCTGTACTAACAAAGTCTGTCTCACCCTTTGTCATCACCATGGCTGCACTGAGCTTAGTGAGCTGTCATGCTGCAGCTGCTGCCTACTGAGTGAAAGGTGACGAGAGGCAGGTGAGAGACAACAGAAACAGAAGAGACCGGGAGGTAGCGAGCGAAACCTTGAGTGACTGTCCTGATGGGAAATACAGTAAGCATCATTCTAATCAAGCATCATCTCACTATAGTCAGAACCAACCAGCTCACCATGTGTGCCGGTTGAGCCTCCCTGAAATTTGGTAGCCTGAAATATAATATCCTGCTCATGTAAAAGGAGATCAGGTCATTTATCCCCTCAACTGATTAATCAACACAATGGTAGTGTGTGTGTGTGGGGGGACTGGCTATTAATCTTTTAATTAATTAACATAAGTATGACCATAATTGATATGCAAATACATCACTATGCTTGTTTTTCTTTTTTCTTTTCAGCGGTCAAGAAAGAGCTAAATATGTATCTGATCATGATAGAACAACAGATCTCCACCTGCATTAATTAATTTACAATCTAATACAGGTTGCCAGCATAATGTCACATTGAATTTCACAGCCCACAATACAACAAAAGTGGCAGAGTGAACAATTCCATGTTTCAATCTGAAGCAGAATGGTGTGCATCATGTGTTACAAGATGAACAAGGCAATTTATGAATAATGACTAAAACAACAACAAAAATAAAACATACTCAGATGTGCAAGTGACAGCTCTTCTTCTATGTTGTTAGAAGAGTGCATGGACAGTAGGTGGCACCAAAACCTCAAATGATGACATCACTGATTTTCAGGCTCGCTCGCTTTAATGAACTGAGATCGGGGATCAGTGTTAACAAGGTGCCACAATGGCCATATTTATTTATTTATTTTTATTTATTGAGTACAATCGGAATTACAATCCTTTGAGTCACAGACTCTTTTGCAAAGGCTCCACGTTGGTTACAGGGGGTGGAGGGTAAACAAATACAGTAAAAGACGAACATAAACAGGCAGTATTTACAGTTTCAGCACTGACAGAGCAACACTATTGCAAAGGCTCCACGTCGGTTACAGGGGGTGGAGGGTAAGCAAATACAGTAAAAGACGAACATAGACAGGCAGTATTTACAGTTTAAGTACTGACAGAGCAGTCCAGACTAGAACTTATTAGCAGGTGAGGTAATTAGGTAGCATTCTTGGAGTCCCTAGACAGAGATTTGTAGGATGCCGTTTCATAGGGTCTAGGGAGTCCCTGTGTCAGGAAAAGCGGAGGACCGGGAGCAAAGAGGGTGGGCAGCGTTAGCCACAGTCACATTTAGCACTCTCCATTAGTTGAGTTTTAAGGCCTGATTTGAATAGTGAGATGCTATGGGACTGGGAGGGTGGGGGGTAATGTGTTGAGCCAGAGAGGGCACGGTAGCGGAAGGATCTTTGCCCTAGGGATGTTCAACAAAGGGGGACCAGAAATGATGGGTTTGCTGTGAGTCTTGTATTACACCTGATGGGGGCTGCACTGTTAATGGGGAGTAGGCCGATGGGGGCTAGCTGAAGGTGTATCTTTTTTGTGAGAATGCAGGTGTGGTATTTTAGTCTTTGTTGGAAGTTTAGCCAACCAGTCAGGGTATAAAGATCGCAGGTGTGGGTTAGTTTGTCACTGCCTGTAACTAGGTGGCAGGCTTTATTCAGGGCAGTGTTTATACTGCTTAGCGTGGTGGGTTCAGCTGAACCATATATAACTATCCCATAGTCAACTAGGGAGAGGATGGAGGAGGTGACTGCAAGTTGCATGCCCTGTGCAGGTAGGCAGTTCCTGAGTCTGTAGAGGATGCCCACTCTAGTGTTGACAGTGGAAGAGAGAAGTTGGGCATGACTATGGTAGGAGAGGGAGGTATCCAATGTGATACTTAGGGCTTTAAAGTTTGTAACGTGTTCCAGTTGGGTGCCTAGCGAGTTCTTAATTAGGAGTGCCATCTGACTATGTGGGCTTTGGCGATGTGCAAAGATCATGGACTTAGTATTGTTATAGTTAATGATCAGGCGGTGATCAGTGAACCAGTTCTCTAGCTCCCCAAAAAAACCCTGAAGAGCCAGTTGGAGGGCGCTCGGTTGAGGGTGTTTCCAGTACAGAACTGCATCATCAACGTAGAGTAGTAGATGACTGCTGCACGCTTTAGGGAGAGAGTTTAAGAAGAGGGTGAAGAGCAATGGGCCAAGTATAGACCCCTGTGGGACCCCTGAACAAACTGTTTTGGAGGTGGAGATGGTGGTGTTTATCCTGACATGCTGTGACCGTCCTGAGAGGTAATCCTTGAACCAGGCAGTAGCCTCAGGGACCACATTTAGTTGTGGAAGGACACAAAGCAGTAGTTCATGACTGACTGTGTCAAATGCCTTGGTCAGATCCCTATAGATTGCCCCTGTGATTGAGCCTTGGTCAACGGCCTCGTGGATGAACTTGGTGAGCTCAGTAAGTGCAGCGACGGTGCTATGGCCAGTCCGGAAACCATGCTGTTCCTGGCTGAGAAGGTTGTGTTTAGTTAGATGTTCTGTTAGCTGGTCTGAGACTATTTTTTCCAGTGCTTTGGAGAGAGGAAGAAGTATTGAGATAGGTCTATAGTTGCTGGTGTTAGTGGGGTCACCGTTCTTCAGAATGGGAGTGATTATGGCTTTCTTCCAGTTTGAGGGGAACTGGCCGAGGCATAGCGAAAGGTTGAGAATTTTTGTAAGGTGAGGTAGAGTGACATTGAGGGTAAGCCTAATGAGTTTAAGATCTAGGGAGTCATTGCTGTAACGGGTATTAGGAATAGCTTTTTAATACAGCGTTTTGCCTCACTGCAGGGGATGACTCGAAGCCGGAAAGGAGGCAAGTTGACATTACATGGGGTTTCGGGGGGAAGGGAGGTTGTGGTAGGGTGGAAGAAATTTGGAGGGAGGGATATTGCCAAATTATCACTAAGAGTATAAAATAAAAACAAAAATAACTAGAAACAGAGTGTCCTGAAGCCAGCCAAGTATAATACTGTAGTAAAATAATAAAACACAGATGTTGACTTTTTCTACAGTTGTTCTCTATTTCCTGTCCTCTTTAAATCATACAGTAGGAAGCAAAAGTAGTGCATCACCACCTGGTGGCTCGACAGTATAAGGAGCAAGGGAAAATATGGGGTGTTAGTCCCTGCATGTGATTGGGTCACGTGACTCCCTGCTCCTATAAAGGAAGGGCCCACCTAGGGTGAGAGATGCGGTGGGTCTACAAGCACCCTCCTATGTAAAATGGATGATGGAAGTCTACCTTCTTGGAAATTCAGAAACAAAAATACTGGACTTAGATATGAGGCAGAGCACAACTGCTCTTCTTTCTGGTCTTTAGTAAGCTTCGGTTATGATTGCTAATCTACACGAGTTGAGGCAGCAATTTCCCCTGATTGTTGGGTTTCACATTTTGGGAAGTTATATTATTCATCACGAGAACATATAAAACAGTCTTTTTGTTCTGACTTATCTAATTTAATTCAGTCCTATTATTCACCAAGACCTACTATTTTTTGATCCTGAAGAAATTTATCAAGCAATAATTACCATTAAATCCAATAAGACACCAGGTCTTGATCAGATACTGGCAGATATATACTTATCTTTCATAGTGTGGTGGCTTCCTGTTTTCATTAATATTTTTATTGCCTTCCTAATTTCCCAGACTCATGGAGGGGCAGTATTATTTTCCCCATTTTTAAGAAGGGTGACCCTACTAATCCATGCATGTACAGGCCATAAGCCTCTTGGATGCCTCTCAAAAGTTATTCTGCAAAATATTTTATAGAAATTGGAACCTTGGGCAGAACATAATCACCTTTAGGATGAAGCTCAAAATGGCATCTGCCAAAATAGGTTTACTATTCAGCACTGTTATGTATTCCCTTATTTGGTTCATAAAACTCTTCTCTCCTTGGATTGCCTATAGATAATGCTAATAACACTGTTGACCTATTGTAATGAAACTGTATCTACCAACTTGCCTAAATGTACCCCACTGTCCATGTATGTAATCCTAAACTGTGTTACTGTATTCCACCAGAACCCTCACCTAATGTAAAGTGGTTGGTGTGCGCAACTCCGGGTCGCCCCTGAAAAAGGGATCTCTGGTCTCAGAGGGCTTACCTGGTCACCAAAATCTAAATAAATAAATAAATAAGTACATTATGATTAAGAAGTCCAGGTTGTATTGTTGTTTCATTGATTTTCAGTCAGCTTTCAACAGTACAAGTCGAGGGTTTCTGTAGCAAAAACTCCAGGATTTGGGCATTGGCTCCTTTCTACTGAATGTCTTAATAAGATTACATAAGAACACCTAGACTCAGGTCAGTTTGATCAACTAGGTAATCTTTATCCCTAAATTAAAACCAACAAAGGCATACATCAGGGCTGTGCTTTAGCATCACTTCTGTTCAATCTTTACATAAATACTATTTTGATTAAATTATATAATTCTGATTATCATTCACCTAAAGTGATTAACAAGGCAATTAGTTATTTGGCCTATGCTGATGGCATCATTCTAATCTCAACCTCTTTATTTGGCCTCCAGAGAAAGCTAGAAACATTTGCTGCATTGTCGACAATGAGCTCATAATTAATAGCAATAAGACTAAATTACTTGTTTTTGGCTCAAAATCAAAGAACAAATACAAGACATTTTTGGATAGCGAACCTTTGATTACAGATACATGTTATGATTACTTGGAAATTAGATGTACAAATAATTTTCCTTGTAGAAATCATAACAGACTGACATTAGATTCTATGAGTAGTGCTTTTAACTCCTTTAAGAGCTTTAATGACAAGTTAGGTAGCAGTACCATAAATGGAATCATTACTGTACTAAACACTAAAATTCGAACAAACATTTTGTATGCAGCGGAAATTTGGGGACTTGCTGAATATTGATGGTTGGAAATTACCAACAATAAAAAATTAAGATATATACTTGGTATACCCAACTCTGTTCCTACAGAAGTTGCTAGAGCAGAACTGGGTCAACCCTCATTATCTTCCTTACTCAGTGAGAGAAGTCTTAATTTTGTATTGGGTCTTTTTTCGCTCCTTGAAATACGACTACCAAGACTATGCTTGGAAGAACAAATTAATTATTCTCATCATGGGTTTCAATATCATACAATTAAGCTAATCAAAGATCAACTTTTTCCAGTTGGTTTAGCTTATCTCCTATACGAAATACATATTCGTTCAAAAGAAGAAATATCCATTATACTTAAGACTAGAATACGAGATGTCGTCATAGCCCAAGATTTCACTAGAATATCAACATTGAAGTGTTTTCCTTGGCATAAGAAAATTAAAACTCATTACAGTTTGGAATCCTATTTAAAATTGTTAGCTGATCCTAGTGATAGCAGAATACTTACCTTATTTAGAATGGAATTATATGAGGCAAATTGTATCTATTTTAAACCACGAAGACATGGATATAATTCTCCCTATTGTAAATGTGGGAATAGTTATGAAGATGACCTGAAGCATGTGACCCTTACATGTCCTCTGTTCACACAACAGCGAGACTACTGGCTTGGTCCTACCTTTGCAAATATGGAGTCATGATCTGATCATATAATCTTTACGCTATATAACTCACATAATTCAACAATTCTATATTGTCTTTCATAGATTTTAAGGAAGATAAAAGTAAGACCCTCTTCACCTTAGTCCAAATAACTTAATCCATAAAAATGATGACAGCCCAATGTTTACTGTGTTCTATTCTCAAATTATGAAATTGCTATGTAATCTTGAGATTCTTGGTTATTTATTCATGACTATGTTATCAATGAGATTAAGCTGTTCTTTGGACTTTAATACATTGTAATATGTCATGATTAATCATTTGTTAATAAATTTAATCAAGGCCAATTTTGAAGAGGAATCCATGGGTCAAATTTTTACTGTCCTTTTGGACTTTATTTCCTTGATAGGATAGGATTAGAGATTACAGGCCGTAATACTTCTCTTGGGGGTGTAGGTAACCAGACCTGAACCAATGGAAGTCCTGTTTAAATTCATGTATTGTTGAATTAGTTAAAGTGCTTACCCTTGGATTCTTTCTAATATACAGCTCAGAATCATCAGATCCATATATTGGAATTTATTTGATTGGTTTAGACAATATAGTGAGATAACCACTAGTTGGAATGTACATTTAAACAAATGATATTTTGTAAATGCTGTAACCTTCTTTGATGTTTTAAATGTTTTTATATATGTAATGGCTTTGTAAGTTAAAATAATAAACTGAACATCTATCTGTCTATCTGTCTGTCTGTCTAACCTATCTATCAATTTAATCTATTTCTTAAGCAGACCAGGGGGCCTACTCCCACTATTGCTTCTTTCTCCCCACTCCCCTCCAGGTCACCAGCCCCCCCTTCCCAATGTTTCTTTATTTATTACAGATTTAAAAAATATATAATAAGCAGACTAGAGTGCACACCCCTGGTACCGCTTTTCTTGCCCCCCCACTTCCAGGTTACCCATCCCCTTTCCCATAATATACATGGTGGCGTATACCCCCCTGACAATGACATTAGTGCAGCAAATGACACTACTATGACTACAGTGCCATGTCACTGTAGTGTCCATGCTGGAACCCAGCACTGTCTGTCAGGGGTCTTGCACCCCTCCAAAATCAGCTCTGACTCAGAGTTGATAATCTTTAGTGGGGGGTGTGGGGGCACAGCCCTCTGAGTGGGGAGTTCAGGGGGCTGTTTTTCCCCAAAGAAAACATTTTTTCTTTGAAACCAGCAGCCAGCCACAAAAAGTGGTCATCCTGACGGTTTTGCTGTAGGTCATTCAACAAAATTTTTGTCAATGACCAGTCGTGGATCCCATGGCAGCACCAGGTTGTCCACCCCAGTGCCATCGAACATCATCCCAACATTAGGATGCCCAATCCCCAGTGTCAGCTTGGGTCCACCTAAAATATAGAAAACCTTCCCTCATTGATCTGTTTTGATTGACGGTCCATCAGCGATCTAACCCCCAGACCCTCACCACCCCAACCCTCCTCTTAGCACCCAGCACCCCACACACACCCTCACTCACCTGAACATGTCCTACTGTGTAGATCCACTTTCCAGTCAAAAACATGTCTTGCTGCTGAAACCAGTGACTGCAATATGAGAAAATAAGGTATGTCCAGTTTAATGAATTTCAAAGGGGTGTGAACTTTTATTTCATAACTTTGTCATTTTTAGGGCTGCAATGGGCAGAGTCCTGCAGTCCTACTGCTTTCATCCCTTGCATTCTTTCTGAACAAATAACGTGCTGGACTTACTCCACAGTCACCTCCACTCCCACTGCACTATTTTTTCCTTGTTAGGGCTAGAGAGTGAGACAGAGAGAAAATCAGGATTTGGTAAAAACTGCAGTTTCACTCTCAAAAGGACCACTTTAACTGAAGGCACTCACTGCTTCCCACTGGTACCCACCCCCAGACCAGCACCAAAATCCCCAGCAGAGTACTTGTCGGTTTATCTGGTTACTGTAATAATAATATCAGTGGAGAGTAAGTTGAAATGCGTGGAGCTCCATTCAGACCCAGACTGCGCTGATAGTATAAACATGCTCTGAGCCAATAAATGTATAATTAACTCATAAAATGTCAAATCAAACCCCTTTGGAAGCTCTTGAAGAATCAGCCTGCACATGCAAAAAAAAAAGTTTCGGAAGCGGGTGGAGAGGTGGGTGGCATTGACGCTAGTAAGGCTAGCTTTCTAGTTTCTTGAGTCAGTAATTGTTTATATTACTACTGAACTGTACTGTACTTGCTTTTGTATTGTAATCTTGCCTTTTAAAAAAAATTATGCTATTAATGCCTTTATTTACCTCATAGGTCAATGGCTAAGATTCTTACAAGTTCCTCCTTTAATTTGTTTCATTAGTTGGCATTCTGTTGTTCATATATCTGTCTCTGTGTCAATACATAATATTCCATTTCAGTGCTTGCATTTCAAATAGTTTTTAAGTTCCTGAATTCCTGTTACTGCATGCTGTTACACACTTTCAAATCAAACTGAGTAGTTCTTACCATCAGAATCTCTCCTGCATGGTGTCTGCTGCCTGTAAGAACACCAGCACTGATCCATTTCCTTCTGGAGTCTGAATTGGCTCATAACATCCACGTGACACAAGTATCACACCAACGTGCATTAGCTTGCCTATACCTGGTTGCTAGGCTACTGTCAATGGCTCTATGATGCTGGTTCGACAACTAATTCATTGACCGGCATCACAGTGCCAGGCTCCATGTTGACCGTGATTTGCAGTTGGCAGGGAGCTGCGCACATCGGACTGTGTTTTTTCTTTGGTGGGATTTGCACCCCGAACCCCCCATGTGGGGCACATTGCCTACCAACCCCCCACTTTTAGATTCCAACTCCATGTCGGAGTTGGTTTGGGGAGGGGGTGCAGGATGGGGTAAAGTGTTGCCAGGTCCCAGGCAGACTTCTACAGTGACATGTCGCTGTTGTCGGTATCAACATATGTCGCTGTAGAAGTGTCGTTATAGGGGGGTATACCCTGTCAACACAGCATCTAGCTGTTTAATGTGCCATGTGAGTGTGTCAGTGCAGGATCGGCTCATGCAAGGAAACCCTTCTATTGTATGCTGGCAAAACTAGTCTTTTCCTATTAACAAAGATCTATAGAATATCCTTATTTTTACCCAAGCTTTGTATAAACGTTTTGTTTGATGCTGAAGGTAAGAACAATTCAATTCAGTTTGAAAATGAATAACAGCACACAGTAACAGGTTACCCCAAATTCCTCCCATGCAGCCCTATTGGCTCTGGCCAGATCACATATTCGCTGTCACTTTCCAAAGCAAATTGTATCAGGAACATTGGAGGTTTACTCATAAGGTTTACCAGAGTTTTACTTGCATCTGATGTGACCAGGTTAGTTAAAGGAGAGACTGACTGAACCTGCATGAAACAACTGGAGAGCCTAAAAACTATAAACAATTTGTAAACATATAAACATAAACATGGAATTATTGTGTTACCATTGCTAAATATCTATATTTTTATTCAGTCTTTGACTTCCATTTTTAAAACACTAACTCGTATTCACTTGTCGATTTAACAGAGTTTTTAGGAGCAGAAAGAGAGAGAAAAGCACAGCCCATGTAATCACCCAGTTTCCACCTGCCAGTATAAAGCTAGTCCTGAATCTCTTGGGGGTCCACAATATTTATTTATTTATTTATTTGTTGAAATGTTTCACCAGGAAGGGCACAATGAACAAGTTGCTCATCTCACGGTGCATCCTGGGGCAAAGGGAATCAGGGAAATACATGCACACAGTCAAACAGTAATACACAAAATACAGTAAAAGCATGACTGTGTAACAGTGCTGACAATTACAGAAGTAATGTACATTATAAATGCAGCATAGGATCTAATATACATTAAACAGTTGAGGAAACCTGATAAGTGCTAAATGCTAGCTTGGAGCATTATCCGGAGTGAGGAAAAAACAACATTGATCCAGCTACCACAGAGATAAGAGTAAGGTAATAGAAGGGAGGGGTGAAACGATTAGGAGAGGAGGGATACAGTAGGGATGGGCAGGAACAGCAGTACTAGGAATCAATATAGGTATTATATAAGTCAAGATTAGGAGACGATGGAGATGCACGGTGGGTTAACCACAAGTACAATTTACCATGAGGAAGTTGTGTAGGGCAGAAGAGATGGAGTGTGGTGAGGATAAGTGGTGAATCTGGTGAGAAAGTGCATGCCATAGTTTGGGGAGGCAGTGAGAGCAGGCTGCCTGGCCAACAGTGGTTGACCGATGAGGAGCTACTATTAAACGAGAGTCATATGATCTAAGGGAGTGAGCAGGAGGAGGGAGGGTGAATAATGAGGAAGTGAGATAAGGGGGGGAGTGTACCAAACCAAGATTTAGATACAAATTTTGCACAAAGGAGGTGGCTTCGGTTTTCTAATGATGGAAAAGCCAGGGAGTGGTAGAGATTATGGTGATGAGTAAGAGAGGAGGAGTCCAGGGCAAAGCAGCAGAAGGAGTTAAAAAGGGTGTCCAATCTGGTTAAGGAAAACTTGGGAGCAGCACTATAGACTACATCACAGCAGTCAAAAATAGGTAAGATCATCTTCTGAACTAGTTCACGCCTTGCCAGTAGTGGGAGGCCAGTATGGTTCCTGTATAGTGCAGCAAGCTTGGGACGCAGCTTTTTCAGGATGGCATCCACATGGCCAGAGAAGCTGAGGTGTCGGTCAAGCCACACTCAAAGATACCTAAGGGATGAGGTGTACTCAAGGACTGTCCTGTCAATGGTATGGAAGGAGAACAATGAGGGGAGCCTAGAGAGCCTCTGCCTAGTGTCAGAGGTCATTGAGACTGTCTTCCTGGCATTAAGGGAGAGTTGATGGGAGCTAAACCAGTGCTGAACGTTATTGAAGTCATGCTGAAGTCTGGTTGCTATGTCAACAAGGGACTGGCCTGAGGTGAAGAGGACTGTGTCATCAGCATACATGTGAATTGAGGTGGATAAGCAGGCTGGGGGGAGGTCATTTAGAAATATGGAGAATGAGATAGGGCCCAACACAGACACCTGTGGGACGCCATTGTTAATGGGGAGCGGTGGGGATATGGAGTCAGCAATTCTGCCTGACTGGGTCCTGCCTACCAGGTAGGCTCTAAATCAGTTAGTGGCAGAGTCAGTTAGGCCTGCCATGGAGAAGGTGTGGGAGACAGTGCTGAAAGCCTTTGCTAGGTCAACAAAAATAACAGAGGTGATTTGGCCACTGTCCATCCCTTAGAGGACAGAGACAGTATGCAGTTAGGTTGAAGGCAGCAGCAACTGCCTGTGACAAAAGAAAGAAAAGAAATAAGTTATTGCATAATAACTATTAAAAAATGCGGTCATTCTGAGAAGCAGTGACCCTCTTTTCCATTAATTGTTTAGACAAGTGGATGTGCCCATTCATAGAATCCAAAGACATAACATTAAAAGGCACCATATGGAAAAAAAACTGGTGAATGGATGACTGACATTTCAGAACCTTATGGTGATAGCGGGGGAGCTATAAATATGTAGATCATGTAAATGCGGGTGGAATACCTTTAAAATTATCACCCAGGAGTTTGAGGAACAGCAACCCTATGGTGCCTTTTAATGTTATGTCTTTAGATTCTATGAATGGGCACATCAACTCATATGAAAATGAATGAAAAAGAGGGTTGCTGCTTCTCAAAATGATTGTATGTTTCATTGCTTTGGTATATATTTTGTTATATTTTATTTTTGTACTTGTGTACCTGTGTTTTTTCATAGTTATTGCTTAGAAACAACTTATTTATTTTCTTCCTCTTGTTTAGAATGTGTGAGCACGTTTTAAAGAACACCTGATGAGTGTTCACACACGGCACCCCAGATACTCAACTATTTAATATCTAGTACTCTGAATTAAGCTAATTTTTAAGAAAATCACCCCCCCCCCCAAAAAAAAAGTCATTTTAACTCCTTACAGGTGGCCAGGTCCAGTTCTTTGGCATTACCTTACCCACCCAAATCATGTCCTGTCCTCCATCCCCCATCCCATTTCAACAAACACTATATTAAAAAAGCTGTAATCCCTTGAAACTGTGCCTGAGTGTAAGAGCAAAACCTCCTCCCATGCCTGACCCTTACACACCCAAAAGGTAATTTCTTTCATTGGGGGCAGAGGTGATAGTCATAGAACCCAGTCACCCCTCCGCCATCCCCCACAGCATGCCATCCTCTTGCAAATTCAGTCAGGTATGGATTGGGCAGAGTGGTCTACATCATTGATGATGTTAAGCCATTAACCAGTCAGTTTGCCTAACATAATTGATGATGTATACTGCTCCACTGCCCCTATCACCATGATCACATGCACTGAACACTAATAGAGTCAGATGACTTTCAGCACTGGGAAGGAAATGGCATGCTGTGATTTGAAGAGATGTGGCTGGGCTAGTCTGACGTGTGACTACCTTTTCCCCCTCCCTCCAAATTGTAGCTTAGGGCTCTGGTTAAAACAAATACCTTTTGTAATTGGGAATGGTTGTAAAATGGAAGGGTGCTTTGGAAGGTGCTGGCTCCTAGCAGAGTGCCAGATGACAACAGCTTTTTGTTTAAAAAAAAAAATCAGTCTATGGGAGGCTGGAGAAAGGGGTTGAGGAAGAAAAATAACTTTTGTAAGGAATGTGGCCATTGCACTATTCCTGGCTACCTGCACAAGTAGCAAAATAAAATATAACAAAATATGTACCAAAGCAATATTTATCACTACTATTAATAGGTAGGTCGATCAATCATGGTGCGAAATTCACACACAGGTTTTGCAAAGTTACCCATTGGGATAATCCTATTTTTGTTGCTTTAAAACAGGTTTTAGGTCCCACTCATCATTTAGACCAATAGGTTTCATTCTCCTGAGCTAATAGATCCACCGGCTCTCCTTTCGTAACAACAGATTAGTACAACGTCCCCCGAATTTCTGTATGGGTACAAAGTCTGTACTCATAAACTTTAGACACAGAGTATTTGCACCCATACAGAAATTTGTGGGAGATTGTGTTAATCTTTTGTTACAACAGGAGAGCCGGTGGAGGCATAAGCTCAGGAGAATGAAACCTACTGGTCTAAATAATGAGTGGGACCTAAAACTTAAAAAAAATAATGAAAATAGAATTATCCCAATAGGTTAACTTTGCAAAACCTGTACACAAATTTCACACCATGATTGATAGTCCTACCTATGAATAATAGTGATAAATATTGCTTTGCTATATATTTTGCTATATTTTATTTTGCTACTTGTGTATGTGTGTTTTTTATATTTATTACTCAGCAAAAACTTGCTCTTTTTTTCTTCTTGTTTAGACTGCGTGAGCACCTTTTAAAGAACAACTGATAAGTATTCATACTCGGCACCCCAGATACTCTACTGTTCAATATCTAATACTCTCAATTAAGCCAATTTTTAAGAAATTTGCTCCCAACCCAAAATAAAAATTAATAAGCCAATTTAACTCCTTGCAGGTGGCCAGGTCCAATTCTTTGGCATTACTTTACCTACCCAAGTCATGTCCTATCCTCTTTCCTCATTTCAACAAACACTGTATTAAAAAAGTTGCAATCCCTTGAAACTGTGCCTAGAGTGTAAAAGCAAACCCTCATCCCATGCCTGACCCTTACACACCCAAAAGGTAATTTCTTGAATCATTGGCACAGTATCCTGATTCATGATTTTGGGGGGGCAGAGGTGATAGTCGTACAACCCAGGCTACTAGCCCCCTGGGACCTTCACTAGCCCACCTGGGCTACTAAGTAAAATTACTGGCCACTAGAACCAATGGCATGAGAGCTGAGTCACCCTCCCAAACTATACCTCCCTTCCTTAATTTCTGCTGCTGCTATATTTTTCCTCCAACTAGCTTAATTTCTTCGGATTTTTACAGGTCTGACAGAATGTGAACTACTACCCTATCAGATAAGTGTATGTCTTTCCCTGACCTATCTTTTGTGCCCTATTTGTCCCCCTGAGAGCAAATCCTTTGTGACACCCTTTTTTATCTTTTATTTTACAGATACATTGGTGGACTACCTCGCTCCAGTATTATTCCTAGGCATCCTGCACTCAGATAAGTCCCTCTATTATATCATAACTTAGGTAATATTCAATATTTTACCATATTTTTAACACAGCCATTTCTTTACAGCACCTCATGAATGTGACAGCTGTCATTTTTCAACTCCTGCCCAAAATGTGTTTTTGTGTCCTGAAAGCTGGTTTTGCAGTCCCTGTGTAAAATCACCTTTGGGCCAGGAGCTGATCATTTTCTCTGCCCTTCTTCATGAGTCAGGTCATAACAAGGCTTTGTTGAACATTTTGTGTAAAAATATTAAAAAAAACAAATTTTCGATATTCTACTCCAAATTCTTTGGTTGCAGCACTATCAGCTCTGGCCAGAGTTTGTTTACTATTTGTACATTAAATTTTCAACATAGCATTTTTGGGAACCCTCCTCAAGAACAAGGGTGGTGAAATTATTAAAATCTATCCCAAAAGGTGGTTTCATGGTCACTGGGAAAAATCACTTTTCGAGTGGGATTTGAAAAATTTCTCCTGCCTTGTTCATGAGGTAGGGTGATAAAAAGGCTATGTTGAAAATTTGGTGTAAAAATATAAAAAGAATAAAAACAACAACAACAACAAAGTTATGAGTGTACATTGAGGCCTCTGATAAAGGAACACGTTTCTAAAATGCATCAGGTTGATATGCTACTGAATAATAAAACCAATTGATTTTTTAATATTCTGAGTGGTGTATTATAGCATTTATGAGGTGATGAGTGCCAGAAGTTTTCAGTTACACTTGCCTGTCTATAGGCAGACTGAGTCTTCCCTTGGTGTAGGGCCCAGAGGGCCCTGTGCATCTGCATCTGTTCACACAGGTCCTGAAGGATATGATTTCACTATCACAGAAAGAAAGGAAATTCTTTGCAAAAAAAACTGTTAATGTACCAGTTGGGTTCAACTTAATGCAACAAAAGTAGGGAAATGTGGCATTAGGGTTTTCAACCCTAACCCATATCCAATACCAAAAGGAAAAAAAAAACATTAGGGTATTGGGTCTTCTGAGTCTTGGTGAATCAGTTTTGGGGTCTTCCTTGGGGTTGTCAACCCTAATGCTCACCCCTCATTGCCAGCCTGTAGCCTCCTGTCTGAAGCACAAGATACAGCTCCTAGCTAGTGCCTCATAATGATGAACTCTTCAAAGTTGAGAAGTATGTCTCATCACATGTTGCCAACAATATCTGCTGTAGCTTTCTTCATATAGAGCCCTGTTGGCCCTGTGTGAAGAAAATAGATCACATCTGACCTTGTTTGCTTAGGAGAGAGGGTGAATGTTAGAGTTGACAACCTCAAGGAAGACTCCACCACTGATTCGCTGGGCCCTGCAGACCCTCCTTCTTGGAGGAGGAGAACAGTCCTTCAGATGCTGGATGTTCCTCCCATCAGTCAACCCTCTGATGCCCAAATTTGCACCCAAACCCGGGCTGTCAGTGGCACTAGAGGTAGTGTTACTGCTGTGCCAGCAGGCCAGTCTCAGATCTTTTATTTATTTATTTATTGACTCACTGATGTATTTAAATTTGGCACTAGGCATGGGCACACTGAGCTGGGGCTCATTTAAAGGTGTGATGGGGGAATACAGCTGAGAGTAAAACAGCAATAACAGGTGCATGTATATAAATAATAGAAGTCACAATACAACTAATGAATTCTAAAGCAAGAAAGCACTGTAACAAGCGTACAAGTACATGTTTATGGGACTAGCCAGGATGAGAGCTAAGGGAGCATGCTGCCAGTGTTTGACAAGATATTTGTATGGAATCACGGTGGCATAAAATTCAGATTACTGATTACACTGAGTTTTCAGCTATACAATAGAGTTAGAGGCAAAAGGAGTAAAATAGGCAAAACAGTGGGGTGGGGAGGGGGTTAGGGCATGGGTTGGTGCAATGTGGAGAGGAGAGGAAGAAGCCTAATTGCAGGTGCATGTTTTTGAGAAATGCATCAGTAAGAGTGATTATTGAGAGAGAGGAAGGAATAGATGGCTAGGTAGAGGGAGGCTGCTATACAGTGTTGCAAGGCAGATAGAGAGAAAGTAGACTAGTCTGCTACAGATTTCTGCAAATAATATAAAAGCAATGAACAGCAGGTGATCTGAGGAAGTAGCAGGAGGGGATGGCCATGTTAAGGAGAGAAGAGAGGTAAGCAGGAACAGCAGTGAAGCAGTATTTGGCCATAAAAAAGGAACAGTACAAATGATGCCAGGCCTCAAGATAGTGGAGAGATAAGCATATTGGGACCTTTGCTCCAACGGGTGGGAATTACACACCCGAGGTGCATATTCTGCCCATGGAGCTCTGCACCTGCAGACAGGTGTACGCCGCCAGTATTCCCCAATGGACGTGACCTGTCCACGGGCATGCCTCCCAATCACGCAGCACTCCATGAGGTGGCCAGGGGCAGAGTCATGGACCTGGGTGGGCATCCAATTGGATGTCCATCCTGGGACCAACACTAGAGCCCTTACATGGTGGGGGGCACATTGGCTGTGCTCCCCCATGGATGTCCGCATGGCCGGCGGCCATGAAGGTGAGAGGTGGGTAGTGCCACTGGCTGTGTGGTGCCCCCAATCAAAAGGGGAGGTACAGGGCTGGGGGCAGTGCCATGGTGTGTATGTGCATGTGGGGGGCAGGGGCTTCAGCAGTCCACCACACCATCAAGAGCGCAGGGAGCCACAGAGGCAGGGGTCATGCTGTCCTGGGGCTGGTGCCCCTATGAGTATGTGTGTGTGTATGTGTGTGTGTGTGTGTGTGTGGAGGTTAGTGGCATACACCAGGATGATAGGGGCTTGGCTGAGTGCTTGGGTTGGTGGCATCGGGCAGCCACTGAATGCAGAGGTGGTGGTCCCCTTGATGTGGGATGGATGCATGGGGCACATAGGGGACTTACAGTAGGGTTTTCCTGGCATACCGGCTACCCCCCTACATGCCCCGGTGTGCACCACTATGTGGCTTTATGCATACTGCGTAGTGCTGGTATGCCCCACTGCCCACCCCCTGCACATTGAGGTCTGCATAGGTGGGGGATCAGGTGCATGGAGGATGCATGCCCCCCCTTAGTGCATCCCACATGGGGGGTGCAATGGGTGCGGAGTGTCTCTGCGCCTCGCATACGTGGTGCGGAGGCACTCCATGCCTTCGGGCATAGGGGCCATAGAGAGAGCTGTGATAGGTAAGACATGGACCACTATGGGCAAAGCAGCAGCAGAAATGAAAAAGGGGGTCCAGCCTAGCAAGTGTAGGCTTTGGGGCAGTGCTGTAGATTACATTTGCATAGCCAAACACCAGCAAGATCATCTTAAGGATGACTTGTCAGTGGACCGGGAGAGGAAGAGATAATTTCTTTTGATACAACACACCAAGCTTAGGGCAACATTTCTTATGTATGGCATCAATGTGGGTGGAAAAGCTAAGATTCTGATCCAGTTGCAGCCCTAATTAGTTGAAGTGGAGTACCTATTCAAGCAAGTTGCCGTCCAGAGTTTTGAAGACAGGTGTATGTTGGAGCCTTGCTAGTCTTTGTCTAGTGCCAAATGTCAAATAGACATGTTTTTGGCATTTAGTAAGAGCTTCTTTGAGGAGAACCAATACTGGACCTTGTTAAAGTCATACTGGAATGATGATTTCAATTCAGGGACTGGAACACCTGAAGTAAATAGAAATGTGTCATCTGCATACATGTGTATGTGTGGGGAGACACAGGTGGAAAGGATGTAATTTAAGAAGATAGAGAAACTAGGAGGCTTTTGGCCAAGGATGGAGCATATGGAGACACCAGACTTGATGGGCAAGGGGTGGATAGGGCATCACCAACTTGAACCAACATCAGCTGATCAGAGACATAGGGGCAGAACCACCCAACCGCCACGTTGGATAGCACCTGCACTTAACTTGTCCAAGAGTCAGTGGTGGATCACAGTATCATAGGGTTTTGCAAGGTCTATGAAAATGGCCACAGTGATCAGACCCTGGTCCATGCCTTTCAGCAGCAAGTCAGTGAACTTGATGAGGGAAGAGATGGTGGCATGGTGTTTGCAGAAGCCAGACTAAAAAATGAAGAGTAAAGAAAAGTCAAGGTAGGTAGACTGTTTAGTTTTTCTTGCACCTTAGCCAGGGCAGGGGGGAGAACAGTCATCCTCTTTGAGAAGGGGGAGTACTTTAGCCTGGTTCTAAAACTGGGAGACAGATCCAAGTTGGACAGAAAGATTGAAAAGGTAGACAAGAGGGGCAGCAATGGCCGGCGCATTGAGATGAGGACGTTTATTTATTGAAGTTTAGGATTAATACCTTTGAGCTGGGGGCTCATTTACAAAGGTTCCAGGTCAAGTGAAAACAGTACAGGACAATGCATTACATAGAGTACAAAACCATTAAAGCAGAAATTTCCAACATGACAGTGGGTACAGGTAACAATATTTACAAGTCAGTGGTGTACACAATAAAGAACCATATTTACATGTAACCCCCTGTTACCCGGGGTTACTAGAATCCCAGTAAGACCTAGTGGTAGACAGGGAAGGCAGCTTGTGAAACTCCAGTTAAATGGATTTCACACTGTCTCACTCTGTTCTCAGTCTCAGCTGAGACTGAGGGATGACATCACCATAGAACTTTCGCAGCTGCATGAGCCACATTGGAATTTGCAGTTGGGAGTTAGGTTAGAATGTTGGGAGTTTTTGAACAGTGAGCAGCAGTTGTGTGTGAGCAGTCTTGAAGAGAGGAGCACAGCAGTCTGTGCACAGGCTCTTGGAGCCTAAAGCTCTGATACAGAGCTACTGTTAGGGAGAGGTGTGTGTTTCCTCCAAAAGAGGAACATAGTAAGCTGTTTTTGAAGTGGTGGAGACCGCTGTTACTGGTGCCTGTGCCCCATCCCTGAGGGGATGGGGGTGGAAAGGTTTGCCTGTCATTCCAGGGGCAACCCTCCTGGTTCTGGCTAGGGAAGAAGCTGCCTTATTCCAAGTTGTGCTGCAGCACTAGAATCTGTGGGAAAGAGATTCCTGTGAAGAATCGCCTGTGGGGCACCTGTAACCAAAGGGTGAGTTCGCTCTGACATAGGGCCATTGTTTCACCTGAACTGTTGTAAAGTGGGGATTGGACTGCTTAATCTGTGGGAGGCCTAGAGGAATAGGCTAAGCCAAGTAAAAGTATGTTCAAGTCCAGCACATGGGGAATGCCAAGACATGTAGAGGAAATGTGCCAAGCATTTACCCTTTAATCTACATTGCCAAGCTTTTCAGAAAGAGATGTTTAATACCCAGAGAAATGGCCGGTTATGAATTGTGGAAGTGAGAGGTGGGAGACCCCCCATCAGTAGTAACCAAATTCACCTCTACGGATTTGCTCTGTGGCCCTTTTACTTTCCCTCAGGCACTTGGCCAGTGCTGAGGAAAGTACCCAGACAGGGGATTAAAAGGAAGTATCCTTTATGGAGTTGAAGGCTCTTAGGTGGTTTAGGGAGCCACCATAAAATGTGTTCATATCAAATGAAAGGTGTTCGAGTGGCCGGCAGGGGAGCCATGCCGGGGAAATCCCAGAATAGCGTACAAGTTCAGGCTGTGTACCCAAAGCAGCATGCAAGTCCGGGCTGTGTGCCTGGTGGGTTCAGAGTCTGAGGGCTGAAGTGTTGAGGAAGTGTTCTGATTCTTAATCTGCATTACCAGAAGTGTAGACCTATGGGGGTCCATTTATGCTTTGTTTTGTTCTGCTTGGATGTGAATAAAGCCACACTTTAGAATCCCATTCCTGGTATTGGACATTACAGTTATTGCTTCCTGTGTTCGGATTTACTTGGGGGCCCCTGTGTAGCCAAACCTAGCCTTTGTGCCGAGTAACCTAGTCTTCCCCGAACCCAGTCCCCCACCTGGTACTGCTATCAGCTTCAACAGCATACCACCTGTCATTTGCAAAAAGGCAGGGGTTAAGGGTTACATACATATTCAAGAATTTGATTATGAGCAACACTAGATTTAGTGTGGTTCTTTTCTTAGTTAGGTGCAGATACAGAGAGGAGAGCGGAAAAGCTCTTAAGTAGTGGTGGAAAGGGAAAGAGCAGCCAAGGAAGGCTTTGTCAGCGGGCGCCGAGGTGGGGGTTGGGAGTGGGAAGAGGTGAGAGGGAGGTGAGGTAGGAAGGGTAAAGACTGGTGAGGAGTGGATTACAAGTGGGAGGGCGAGAGTAGAGGAAGCAAGGGAGGAAGCAGAGGGGGTTGGGCAGGGAATGGCATTGTATGCTTTGGGTGAGGTAGGGTTTCATAAAACAGGCTCAGGTGTTTTCACAGGCAAGGTGTGAGTGGAGCCTGGCTTTAAGTTGGCTGAGTTTCTAATAGTCAGATAGTTCATTAGGCAAATCATTGAACCGTTTCAGTCCCCAGTATGGGATGGATCTCTGTGCCATTGACGTGCACTTAAAAGGCACTAGAAGCACCCCTTTAGATGCGCTTCTTGTGTTAATAGTGGGCTGTGCAATTCTGAATAGGTAGGAGGTTGATTTAGATGTGAGGCCTAGTACTGATTTTTTTTACCAGAAAGCAGGTCTGGTACTGGGCCCTTGGGTCTAGTGGAAGCCATTCATTCTGAGAATACAGTACACAGGTGTGCGTCCAATTGTCAGCTGCTACGACCAGGCGGCATGCCCTGTTAAGTAAGGTTTTGATGCTTTTCAGGACAGTGTTGGAACTGGCACCATATATGGTGAGGCCATAGTCAATGGTGGATAATACCGAGCATTGTGTTATGAGTTTTAAGGCATTTGGCATCATTGAGTGGACACCCAGTTTGATGTTAGCAGATTTGGCAACATTGTCGATGTGCTTGGAGAAGGTGAGACTGTCATCTAGGTGTATACCTAGATATTTGAACAAGAATACTTGTTCCAACATGTCCCCTTTGCAGCTGTGCAGCAGCAGTGAACTGAACTTCTTCTTGTTTCATGAGACCATAAAGAGCATGCTCTTAGTTTTCTTATAATTGAGCAGAAATTTATTCTTGGTAAACCATAGTTCAAGCTCACAGAAGTTGTCTTGCAGTGCCGTCATGATTTCGGTCTGCTGCCTACCAGATACAGAGATGACAGCATCATCTGCGTAGAGTACTGTGTGTACTGAGCATACAGAGGGCAAGGTGTTGATAAAAAGGTTAAATAGGAGTGGCCCGAGTATTGACCCTTGGGGGACTCCAAGGATCACTTTTCTATGTACGGAGAGCTGACCACTAATTCTCACACATTGTGATCTGTGTGGGAGGTAACTGTTGAACCAGGCCACTGTGTCTGTGGACTGGCCCATGGATGTTAGACAGTGTAGGAGTAGTTGATGGTTAATGGTATCAAATGCCTTTGTGAGGTCTATAAATATAGACCCCACAGCTAGACCGTTGTCTAGGGCATCATATATCTGGGTGGTGTAGTCAGTCAAGGCAGTGAGGGTTGAATGCTTTTTATGGAATCCACGCTGCTGTGTGCAGAGTGGGTAATGCTTGTCCAAATACTCTGCCAGTTGATCCACTACTATTCACTCCAGAGCTTTGGAAAATGGGGGTAGAATAGAAATTGGCCTATAATTGGAGAGGTTAGTTCTGTCCCACGCTTTGAAGACTGGGGTGACAAGTGCCACCTTCCATTTATCAGGGAAGACACCAGTTCTTAGTGACACATTAAAGATTCTCATCAGTGGGTCAGCAAGCTCATTAAGGGTGAGGGCTACCATCTTCATATCGACATAGTCGTTTCCCATCCTTGTCTTTCCTAGTACCCATTTTACATATCTTATGGTTTCAGCCCTAGTGACCTCCTTGAAATAGAAAGGTGGGGCATTGTTGAGTAGGGCGCTGTGAGGGCTTGTATTTGGGAGATGGTCAGGTGGTGACGGGGTTAGGTAGTTGCTTAGAAGCATGAAGCTTAGGTCAGTGAATGCCTGGTTGAAAGCATCCGCTATCTCCCAGGATTCCTGGAGAGACCTGGATCCTGTAATGATCAGATCTGGTGGGGCTCTAGGGGCCTTACCAGTTTAGTATTCAGTCCATCTGAGTTGTGCCCCTTTGAGGAATTAAGAGAGAGTAAGGTGGCATAGGTGGTCTCTGTGGATCTACCCCCACAAATCCCACCACCCTCCAGTGAGTGCCCACACAATATTTACTGCTTCCCCTCTCTGGTGCACCAGTACACTAAAGTTCCCAAAACAGTCTGTTAATGTGTGCACACAGCAGGCAGTTGCAGGCCTGATGCTAGATCATGGTGCAGTACCAATAGAAGGCTGGTAGTTGGGCTCCAAAATGAAACATATTTATATTCCAGATTTATTTTGTTTGTGTTTATCATGCTCCTAAAGGTGGTGATTTATTCAATAAATGCATGGCTGTGGCCATTTCCTCCAAGACCTGTGTTGTGTGATTATTTCAGGGAAAGGGTAAGTAGGAGGGGCTACCAGACAATAGAGAGACTGCACGGCATCGCAGCAACTGGACAATTGTCTGGAGTCCTCCTTCCCTGGACTTGGACAGAAGGTAGGGGACCTCCCCTGGGGTGAGCAGATGTCATGGCAATGCTATGAGGGGAGGTCCCACAGGGCTGCCTATAGGCGGTGGCGTTTGGTGGAGGGCAGAGAAGGAGGGGTTATGTGAGTTGAGGGCCAGCAGGTCTCCCTCTTTCTCCTCCGTTCATCTAACTCCCTCCTGCCCACCCTCGTAAAAGCAGGGTGAGGGGCCAGGAAGGTAGGTCCCCCTTTGACCCACTATGAGTGACCGCACTAGGGGTCGGGGAGTGAGTTTTCCCAGTTTTCCCTGTTAAACAGGGTTTTTCTGGGTTTTTCACCTCCTCCAAAGGGTTGTAAAATTTAGTCAGTGAATAGATAACTGATAATTAAATAGTTAATTAAAAAGGTTGGTAGATGTTAAGGTAAAGAATTGCGGGAAAATGTTACAACTGTCGCAGCCATGTGTGGAACCTCAGGAGGATTGCAGACCAAGGGTACAAGGTGAAGAAGGAGGCAACAAGTTGAATTCTCTTGAAGGGCTCATCACTTCTGGTCAGCATGAGGCTGGGGACTGCAGGACCTGGACTCAGATGGGAGGGGTCATGGTCCACCCTCATCAGGATTACTCCTCAAGGATAGAGGCACCAGACGTGGCCAGCTGCAAAAGGTGCTTGGCCATATGACCTTCCCCGCTCCTATCGGAGGGGTCCTGACTCAAGAGGTACATTAGTCATTAGGCCTGCACTAGGGTGGCACAAGAATTGGGGTCAGGAGTGTGGGAGGCCTGAATGAAGTCTGTGTGTCCTCCCGGCAATGCACGCTGCTCCTAAAGGTGGTGTTTTATTCAATAAATGCATGGTTGTGGCCATTTCCTCCAAGATCTGTGTTGTGTGGTTATTTCAGGGAAAGGGTAAGTGAGGGGCTACTAGACAATGAGCAGCAGTTATTTTAACTGCCCTAGCTACAGAAGAATTGGTGGGGTATTTACCCAGTACTCACAACCTTAGTAGACTCTGCTGCAGTTGGTTTTGTTGGGATGTCACTATCCAGCTTGCAGATGCAGCTGTGGTGAACCCAACATGCTTCCAAATCATGAGGGGTGTGGGTGTTGCTGGTCTCCTTATGTCCCCTGATAACCTCTTAATCCAACAGGGAAGACTTACCTTCACCCACCCTGAGGTGTAGGCAAACACTCAGGGCCTCAGGTAACTAAGTCCTCTATCAGAACAAGTCCTGAAAGCACACAAAATGTAAGATAGGCACTCTGGTGTTTCTGCAGTAAAGAACAGAAAACGTAAGCAAACACTGTCACCATTTAAATTGTGTTGATACCATAGACACAATCATACATATCTTTTATTGCTCTCCGCACCCTGCAGCTATTTGAACAGTCAATTTCAGTATGTTCCGTAAAACAATTGAATAAGAAAACACCATTTTACTTCATTAAAATGATCTGAGACAAGTAACCCCCATAATAAAACAAAGGTGACTTTGGTATGTCTAGCAGACTGAATAACATTTATGCATTTTTACAACTCCCAATACGCTCTATACCAGCTGTGTCTGAATAAATTATATATGAAGTCTCTATTGATGGCAATGAACTAAACACAAAGGAAACTGCATGCTCCATAATTTTTATATGATACAATAAAGAGTCAATTTTTTAAAATTTCTTTTTATTAAAATATGTACCAAACATATGATACAGCATGTCAGGATATGCAAATACTACAAAATGCATTTATACAGTTTTACAAACATCACTTCTTACATCAGAGCTACACCACCACTAAATAAAAAACTCTTTAATCACATGGCAGGCATTTTCTGAAGTTTATATTCAATTTAGTCGTCGTCACTTAGCCTTCTAACCATCATTTCCTCGTTTCCCCTTTACTTCCTTTTAGGGGTCAGAGTAGAAACATAGTAATTTGCCAGCAGAAGAAGGTCTTTCAGTCTCCTGAGTCTGTGTAAACCAGAGCACATGCACCTTAAATGACATGCTGCTCTGTACCCCCTCGCCAGGCTCCATTACTCACCCCTATACCTTATCCTAACCTCTCTTGAAACTGTCCTTGGATTTCACACTTACCACCTCCTCTGGTAGCCTATTTCACATCTCCACCTCCCTTTCCTTGAAGTAATACCTCCTGGTGCCCCTTCTGAATTGGCCTCCAACCAATGTGCGCTGTTTCCCTTTGTATGTTTATTGTCACCGGTATGAAATGAATCACTAGGGTCTACCCTATTGATGCCCTTCAGGTATTTGAAAGTCTCTCTTCTGTCCTCCAGTGAGTACATATTAAGGTTCTGCAGCCTCTTTTCATGAGTGCCCCGGTGCCCCTGAATCATTTTGGTGGCCCTTATTTCACCACCTCCAGCTGATTTACGTCCCTTTTGAGATCAGGGTTTCCAGAACTGTACACAGTATTCCAAGTGCAGTAGCACCAGGGGATCTGTAGAGAGGCAGTATGACCTCCTTCCTTCTGTTTGGGAATCCCACACTTATGCAATCCAGAATTCTGTTTGCCTTCCTTACTGCTTTACTGCATTGTGTAGATGGCTTCAGAGTGCTGGTAATTGTAATTCCTAGGTCTTTCTCATCCTGTCCCTATGACCATCACCCCTCCCCCTGCCTGTACTCTACCACTGGGTTATTTCTCCCCATATGAATGACTTTGGACTTCCTGATGAGAAACCCCAGCTGCCAGACTCTGGACCATCTCTCCAGTCTTTTCAGGTCCTCCCTCATATCCATGATCCCTTCATCTGTGTCCACCCTCACACAGAGTTTACAGTCATCCACAAAAAGTAAACTTTTGCCCCTTATGCCATTCTCTGTCATTTATGAACATGTTGAACAGCACCAACCCCTGTGGTACCCCACTGGTAACCTTCTACATCCCTGAGTGTTCCTCTCCAACTATTATCTGGGTTCCCCCCTCCCAATCTATCCACTTAGTTCTTTTTTCCCCTACCTCTTGGTCACCAAATTTCTTGATCAGTCTTTTATAGAGGAACTGAGTCAAATGCCTTGATAAAGTCCAAGTACAATATGTCTACTGCTTGGCCTCTGTCCACCACCCTTGTGACCCAGTAGAAAAAATTATCAGGTTAGATGGACATGACCTCCCTTGCCACAGATCGTCGCTGTCTGTCATCTTGTAGCCCATTTGCCTCAAGAAATGTCACCAACATTACCTTAATAACGTTTT
Organism: Neoceratodus forsteri; assembly: GCA_016271365.2. Taxonomy (NCBI): domain Eukaryota; kingdom Metazoa; phylum Chordata; order Ceratodontiformes; family Ceratodontidae; genus Neoceratodus; species Neoceratodus forsteri. The sequence goes on along the minus strand of CM057455.1, from coordinate 823,049,730 downwards.
CCATCCTTGCCAGACTTCTCACCTGCCCCACTCTTATGCAGGAGCACCACATCCATAGTTCTCTACTCATGTGACACCATGCCTGGGTAAAGGGAGCTGTTGTACAGGTAGGCCAGTCAGCACCCTGGGGTAGATATACAGGCAGGCCAGTCAGCATCCTGGGACAGATACCAGCTAGCCCAGAAGTTTTTTCACCTTCCCGGCTAGTAGTCCCTTAAGGACCCAGTCAGCAGTGATCGGCTTCTCACACATATTATTGGTCCTTCCTGCCCTTGTCTATCCTCAAAGTAAAAGACAGCACTGCATACACCAAATGCAGCTAAAGGTGCTACCCTCAAATGGGAAAACCAGACCGCTCATGTTAAAAAACAAATAAGGGCACACACACCACACAGGTTAGAAGGCAAACTTCTTTTATTGTGGTATCTTCTTCAACACTCCAGACGCCCCTGCGTAATGCTGAACAGCTTCATCACCACTATGTAGGGGTGCCTGGAGTGTTGGAGAAGATTTCATAATAAAAGAAGTTTACCTTCTAACCTGCATGGTGTGTGCATCCTTTTTTTTAACCCTTGTCTATCCTTCCCTGTGGTGCTGGTCCTTCTTTCTCTTTAGTGAATATTGACCAGAAATATTCATTCAATTGTTTGCATTCCATCTACTATCCTCCACCTACTCCATTTCTTGGTGCAGCTGGATGATCCCTTTCTTTGTATGACTTTTTTTCCCAGATGCACCAAAAGATTCCTTGACTCCTTCCACTGTTCTAAGGTCAGCTCCCACCTTGACCTCTGCACTTCACTGCTAGCTGATTCGAGTTTGTCCAGGTAGTCCACTCTATATTTCTCTTTCTGTGGCCCTCTGTACTTTTTGAAGGAAATCCTTTCATTCCTTACTGCTTTCACTACCTCCCCTGTGTACTAGAGGGGTTTCATGTGCTTGTACTTCATACCTTTCTGCTTGAGGCAGGTGCCTGTGATTACCTGAAGCCCCTTCCTACTCATGGACTATTTATCTTCTACTTCCATTGCCCCCCCCCCCAAGTTTGGCAAGTTTGTTCACCTAACTGCGCTCCCACTATACTGCAGTCTGCCTTCTTAAAATCAGGAAACTGTGTTTTAGTGTTCAGGATTTCCTTACCCATATAACATTGAAATCAAACTGAAAGGTGATTACCATTATCCAGGGGCTCAGCTATGCTGATGTCCCTGGCATAGACACATTTTGTCAGTATCAGGGCTAGGATCACCCAATTCCTTGTTGACTCTCTGAATCCCTGTATTATGAGACCATTTCTACGGCTGCTGCCTTAGGTATTCTCTAGTCTACATCAGGTAGGTTGAAGTCATCAACTATCGCTACCTCTCCCAGTAGTGACATTTTCCTATTCTCCTTTCTTGTTCCCAGTCTATGCTTTTGCTCTCATTTTGTGATCTCTAGACCACCCCCAATTTAATCCTCCATCATCCTTTGTTTGAACCTGAGCCCAGTGCCTCTCTTTGCTTAACCCACCCATTTCCTCCCTTGTGGCCTTATGAAAAGGACCACATCTCCTCCCCTTCCTCCTGTTTTGTTCTTGCTGTGGGAGGTGAAACCCAGGATGGTGAGATCCCAGTCATGATTTAGGGATGCCCAGGTCTCTGTGACTGCCATTAGATCTAAGAGGCCCTCTGTCAGGAAGGCCCGAGGTCCTCTATCTTGTTCCCCAGGCTCCTGGCGTTAATTAAAACTGCCCCCCAAGATGCCTGTTGGCCCCATTTCCCTTCACTTCCTTAACTGCTATTCCCCTGCTTGTCCAGCAGCTGACCAAATTTATTCTGTGGCATGCCTGCTTGAGCTTCCCCCACAATGTCCAATTGCCACCACCCCTTCCCCATTCCTCCTTCCCACCATCTTTTTTTATCCTCAACCCCCACTTCTCCCTCCTCTCTTTCCTCGCTATTATGTCATGAAGACCTTCCTCTCACCATACCATCAATCTGGAGGGGGTGGAGCCAGCCAGCAAGCCCCACCTTAGAAAAACGTAGGATCTCTTGCAGTCTTGAAGCCTCCTTCGTTTACATTTTGTGTTGTGTACACTACTTGGCTATTTGATTCTCTAAGATAGAGGTTCCCACTTCCTTTTCCAAACATTAATGAAATAGAGCCATCTTGCAATAAAAAGCTTGCTTGCAGATGCAGTCTCAGGGTTATTTTTTCCGCCTCTTGATACATTTACATTGCTTTTTCCAGTTAGTGAAATTGGGGCAATTGGGGTTTGCTGTTTACGTACTACTGCGTTGGTGGCAGTGACTGTCAAAATTCTAAATAAGTAATTTGCTTTAGGATTAGTCAGCCCGGAGGGAGTGCAAGTACTAAATGATGTGGACCCAGTGTCCCAGGTAGTTGTAGCATGTTTTGTATCTGATCTCTCAAGTTTTAGACAAACCCTCCAACACAAGACAATGCCACCTACATGGAGATCCATGGCCCACTACCCACAGTTCTGCCAACATTATTAGTGGTCCGGAAATACTTTGTTATGACCAGTGTTCAGAAGTATCTACTAGTGATCTTTCACTTGAACACTCCAGGAATTACTGGCTGTCAAATGGTGCACCCTTCCCCATATTTGTGTCAACTGGTCTGAGGAGAGCTGCCTCCCACATCATCATGCCATCTATATGAAAGGGCCCTCCAGTGTCTAGGAGTATGTGAGGGCATCTTGATGAGCAGAGCGTCTGCCCTATGCCATGAATACCAATAATGCACCAACACCAGTCACCTTCCTATCATGGCTCAGGAGTGATGGAGATCAGGAGCACCTCAAACCGTACCCTGGGTCACCAAGAATAGGAGACCACATACAAAATATAATGCCCATACCAAACAAGCAAGGTGGATTTATTATAAGTTGACAGATGGCACACAGCTATCTGGGCATTTCCCTCTCCATACGTCTCCTTTCGATGCTACTATAACACACTATACTACAACACTGCATGGGGCATGCATTACATATATGTTCTTTCACATACTCCTGGGGGTCTACAGAACTCACCAACCTCTAGTATGGCATATATTTCTACTGCTGCTTCTTTACATTGGTCTGATGGTATTCAGCTTATCTGTGTGGCCTATTGCCAACCCCACAACTTCAATAGTTTGCAGGTCCACCCTCTGAATTAAAAGGGCACTATCATACATTACTTGAAGAACTAGGTATCTTTCAATTGTACAAATCCCTAGCTTCCCTTGTGGGTTCCCTGGAGCCTTAGCGCTCCCAGGACCATTTATGCTGTGGCACTCTCCCCATGTAGGGCAAGCATGTAGTGAAAACAATGAATGCTGCATAAAACAAAGGCTTTATTTAACTTGAAACAGTGGAGAGCACTCACCCCAGCCAAGGATTTAAAATAAAGCTGCTCACACAAAAATAGTGTTTAGAGCTATTTATTCCTCCATAGGTGATAGGCAATAGCACAACAGGACAATCCAACATTTTGCCTGACTACTCGGGCTTCCTCAGAGATAATGAGCCTAGTGCACAAACGGATTTACATACATCTGGTACCCATTAAATTAATTAGTGACAACCAACAGTGAACTCCACACATTTAAGCCTCAGCCAGTCAAAATACAGTGCGTGTTAACTAATATATGCAGTGCAATACCAAATGTGTAAGCTAGAAATAAGCTTATTTGATTCATATTTATTTATTTAGCTTTTGTTTACCGGGTAAGTACACTAGACAAGTATTATGCCTATTTTCAGGAACGAACCGGGAGAATACAACATGATGGTAACAAGACACATTTCAAATACATAATGACAGAATGGGCAACATATGAGAAAAATACAGAGGACACATCAACATAATGACAGCATAGGCAAGATAAGAGAATACAGAGGGCACATTATACAGAGGAGTAGAAAGCAAAAGTACAGCTTATAGTCATTTAGTTACAAGTATGACAAGTCAATAACATATAATAAGGATTCCAGATTAAGTCATATACAAAATAAATTCTTCTCCAGAGTCACAAAATGAAAGCAAAGTGTTTCATCACACTGACATCTGAGTTCTTTAATTTCACATTCTCTTTCAAGTCAGGAACCTGTGTTAAAAACATAGAAGTGAAATTAGATGCCATTCATCTCTTTTAGCATCATAGTGATTAACAAAACCTAGCTCCTTATGGCATCATAAGGCGGGAGGGGGAGAGGGTAAAGGGATAATGGGAAAAGGCGAGGGAAGAAAGAAGAGGAGAAAAGAAAGGACAAAATAGGGAGGGTGGAGAGGGGGAGAAGAGTGAGAGAGAGTGTGCAAAAGGAAAGGGGAAGGAATGTGAAAGTGTGAAGGGTTAAAAGGCAAAGAGAGGGGTTGGGGGTGAAGCGGTAAAATGGGATAAGGAAATAAGGTAAGCAGACAGCTGGAATGTAATACAGCATTTGCTTTCTACACTTTACCAGAAAAGGCTTCAGTTCAATCTTGTCACTTAAACCAAGATGTTTTATAGCACCTAATCTGTAAATCCAGGACTGCTCTTTTTCATTCAAAATTGCCTCAATGTCACCCCCTCTCTCATGTTTGGTAATTGTCTCCAAGCCAATAGCTGTGATTTTATGGGTTGCACTGTCATTGCAGGATTTAATTAGAAGAAGAAAGATCAGATTTCTTACAGTACAGTAGCTTCTTGTTGTTTTTACATTGTTTCTTGTGGATTTTACTTGGTAGAAGGTTATTTCTTTTCTTTCTTACTACTTCTAAGGGGCTAGCAGGGTATTATTTTGGGGCTGTTGAATATTTGAAAACTGTTTTGGTGGCTATAAGTGGGCTCATTTGTTTGATGTTTCACTGTGTAGCAGGCCGCATTTCTAGAGGCCTATTTCTTCGGATTTAAAACCTATTTGGTGTGATTTAATTGGGGCTGTTTCTTTGAATCAGAGACCTATAACTTCTAATTTCAAGCCTATTTTGATGTGTTGTTGGTGTTGGTGAAGCTGTTTGAATTGGAGACCTATTTCTTTTGGTAGCAAACCTATTTTGGGGGCTTTGAGTAGAATTGTGATTCATTTTTACTGGCTTCACTAGCTGCAAAGGTTAGTGCATAGTGGGGGAAGGGTGCTAATGGTCTGACCAGGGGCCTCAGCTACCTGATTGTTTCTGGGAGACTTGGGTTGGTCCCACCTATCCCAATCCCTCACCCCACCCACTCCTGGTCCATGATTTCCTTTATACCAGGGGTTCTGACATCATTTATTCAAATGGGCAAAGGATATGCACCTGTCATAGCAGAAGCAGACATCCAGGAAAGGAACAGCAGCGAGTGAAGAGGTGACTGCTATCTCAGTGGAAGGGAAGTAACTGCAAATCTAGGAGCTTTCATTGTTACTTCTTTGCATGGCTATTGCATTGTGGAAAGGAGGAGTAGGAGTTTGAAGAAGGTTGTGCAATAGCTACTTAAAGTCTCTTTTTGAGTTTGGATAGGAAGGTTAGGCATATAAAAAGCAGTTGCTCAATCTATCCTACACCCCTGCCTTTTTTGCAAACAACAGGTGGTATGCTGTTGAAGCTGACAGCAGTACGAGGTGGGGACTGGGTTCAGGGAGGACTAGGTTACTCGGCACAAGGGCTAGGTTTGGCTACTCTGCACAAGGGCACCCAAGTAAATCCAAACACAGGAAGCAATAACTGTAATGTCCAATACCAGGAATGGGATTCTAAAGTGTGGCTTTTATTCACATCCAAACTGAACAAACAAAGCATAGACAGACCCCCACGGGGCTACATTCCTGGTAATGCAAATAAGAGAAACAGAACATTTCCTCAACACTTCAGCCCTCAGGCTCTGGACCCACCAGGCACACAACCCGGACTTGCATGCTGCTTTGGGTATACAGCCCGACCTGTACACTATTTGGGGTTTCCCTGGCTCGGCTCCCCTGCCAGCCACTCAAACACCTTCCATTTGACATGGACACATTTTCCTGTGGCTCCCTAAACCACCTTAGAGCCTTCGACTCCATAACGGAAATTTCCTTTCAATCCCACATCTGGGTACTTCCCTCAGCACTGGCCAAGTGCCTGAGGCAAAGTAAAAGGGCCACAGAGCAAATCCATATAGGTGAACCTGGTTACTAATGATGGGGGGGTCTCCCACCACTAGCTTCCACAATTCATACTCGGTCATTTCTTTGGGCATTAAACATCTCTTTCTGAAAAGCTTGGCAATGTAGATTAAAGGGTAAATGCACAGCGCATTACCTCTACATGTCTTGACTTTCCCCTTGTACTAGACTCGAACATGCTTAAGCATCTCTTTCTGAAAAGCTTGGCAGTGTAGATTAAAGGGTAAATGCCAGCACATTTCCTCTACATGTCTTGACTTTCCCCTTGTGCTGTACTTGAACATACTTTTACTTTGGCTTAGCCTATTCCTCTAGGCCTCCCACTGATTAAGCAGTCCAATCCCCAATTTACAATAGTTCACATGAAACATAGGCCCCATGTAAGAGCAGAACTCACCTTTTGGTTGCAGGTGCCCCACAGGCGATTCTTCACAGGAATTTCTGGTGCCGCAGCACAACTTAGAAAAATAAGGCAGCTTCTCCCCTAGCTGGAACCAGGAGTTTGCCTCTGGAATAACAGGCAAACCTTTTACCCCCCCATCCCCTCAGGGATGGGGCACAGAGACCAGTAACAGCGGTCTCCACCACTATACAAACAGCTTACTGTGTTCCTCTTTTGGCAGAAACACACACCTTTCCCTAGAAGTAGCTCTATATCAGAGCTTTAGGCTCCAAGAGTCTGTGCACAGACTGCTGTGCTCCTCCCTTCAAGACTGCTCACTGTTCAAAAACTCCCAACATTCTAACCTAACTCCCAACTGCAGATTCCAATGTGGCTCATGCAGCTGCGTTAGTTCTATGGTGATGTCATCCCTCATTCTCAGGTGAGACTGAGAACAGAGTGAGACAGTGTGAAATCCATTTAACTGGAGTTTCACAAGCTGCCTTCCCTGCCTACCACTAGGTCTTACTGGGATTCTAAGTAACCCCCAGGTAATGGGGGTTACACCGCCCTGGATCAATGTAAAATGACTGTCCGAAGAGTCATTGTTTACCCAGCTTAGGCCATCCCACCCTACAAGCACCCGCGGAGGGGGTGATCTGGCCCCTCCTACTACCGCATAGCACAGGCAGGCAACACTAAGGGCCTAGAGGCCTTGGCTGACATATCAGCCTCTACTCACCCACTAACTATGGGTGCCTAGTGGCTCTGGTAGAACTGTCCAGAGCATAGCCCTAATAGCTCAGCACTGCAGTCCCTATGGCCATTCAGAACCACAGCCTGTCTATCCCTCCTAGCCCACTAGGGAAAATCTATCTGCCTTTAACTTAAAACCCCAAAACAAAACAAACAGGGGACCACCCTGACCTTGGGCACCATGCAACCACACACCAGGAAACTAATACCATCTATTACATTACATTACATTACTGCCTCCCTAGCCCCACAACCACACCTGTGGAAGGAAAGGGTTACTACACAGTAACAACAAAAAGTACTATTTAGGAACTCCGATGAGCCCTTCCTCCTCTTCTTGTCTTCTCTTCTATCTTCTTCAGGAACACTTGCAAGAAAAAGAAAGACAACACATACTCCTAATCTGCATACACAGTCTATCTAAACCCCTACCATCAAAACACTGGAGAATCCCAAAAATGTTTTTTTTTTTAGAAAAGGTAGGAAAACAGTATATACATTGAAACAGTAGAAAAACAAGGACATTATTTACAATACACATTTGGGGGATGGAGTGCCCTAAAAGTCCCATCTAGTGACTACAGTGCCTGAAGGCTAGTCCATTAAAAAGGCTCTCCTGGGCCGGAGCCCGGTGAAGCAGAGTTCTAGCAGGCCAAAGTCCCGAAGAGGAGAGTCTCTGAGGGCAGTTCACACATTCTGGAGTCTGCTAGTGTAGGGTGTGTACTGCAATGTCATAAGGATAGAAAAGTTTGGACTTACCAGCCCCTTGTAGAACGAACAAATGGTACCGACCTGCTCCTCTGCCGAAGACTCTCCCTGGCAGCATTCTTCCGATACAGCTGGGTGGACATCTTCTGGGAACTACAGGAGGGCACATCTGGAAACTGCTGGGCTGATGTCATCTCTGGAGATGGAACCTTGGAACAGGAACAAAAAGGAAAACAGCTGGTCTGACATCATCTGATTACCAGCCAATGAATCAGGATACAGCTGGGCTGGTGTCCTCTCTGGATCTGAAGTCATCTGGTGGGCCAGTCGATGGATTCTGGAAAGTCAGTACACTGTAGAACTGATGAATGTGGGGCACCTAAGTCCTGGATGTCCATACTGGCAGAACAACAAAGGTACTGCAATGGCTGGAGTGGCAGCACTGACTACCACTGCTCTGCTTTCCATCTGGTAGGCATGGGCACATTTGCAGGGAGGTCCTTGCATTGAGGCCAATAGTACAGGGGGTCAGGAGCTTGAATTATTACCCCATCTGAGCGCACATAATTCACACTGTGAAAGATTTCGCATCCCTCTCCATCCACTATTCGAAAAGTGTCGATAAACAGTGTCCTGCCTCTTTTCCGCTGGCTGTATTCTTCATGAAACATTCTGTTCCTGACATGCTTGTTTGCACCAGGATGCACACATTTCATTGCTTCAGCCCAAATCCAGGATTTTCTGCTGTTCTCAATCTTCTCCCAGACTCTCCGAGGAAAGGTAGGAAAGGACATCCCATAGATTTAATTCGCCTTCCTATGAACCAGTCTCTCCTCTTTACTAGCTTTGGTCAACCTGAGACCACTGGCCTGGCTTAGGGGTGGCCAGGTTCTGCCAGCTACGCATTTTCAACGAGATGAAAAATGGATCCCTGACTTCTTCTTCTTCTTGCATAGCCAGGTCAGTGGCATCACCACTCTCTTCCATGCATTCTTCTGAGGCAAGAGCTTGAGGCTGTGTACCCATTCCTTTTTCACAAGGCCACATAGGTTCCCCCTCTTCTTCTTTCTCACTGAGAATCTGTGCCCAGGAGTGAGCAGTCGTCCTCACTCTTGAGACTATTCACTCTTCACTGGGCGCAGAGGTCGATATCTCCCATTCAAAGGCCTCCCTCATCTCATCTTCTCCTATGAGACTTGGGCTACCCCACAGGGGTCTATTGATGCTCTGTCTGAATTGTCTCTCTGAGATCCAGCATCTGAAACATTAGCATATTGTTCTGTCTGCAAATCTGCACCCTCTAGCTTTGTGCCACACTACCCCGAGGGGCCTTCTCCAACAGGCTCCACCTGGTGCTGTGTGCTGCCAACTACAAATTCTTGAACTTTCGTCCAAGTGGGAGCCAAATGAATCTTGGGCACTTTAAACAAGCTGTATTTCTCTGAGTATCCCAAACAGTGAGGTATCATGAAGATGTCCCTTCCAGCATTTAAGCATATTAAGCACACTTGCACTGGGTATCTAGGAATCACCACATGAGAAGGCAGTTGTCCTCCATAATAACACCTCTCAATGTCCCTTAACTTATTTACTTCGGCTGCTACCATAGCCTGGGCATGATCCAGGTAGCGGGCTGGTGCTGAGGCCATTACTGCAGGGAAAAACAAACAAATTCTCACTGTTATTGAAAGTCCCACTTCACTGAACACTTTCTTTTACTTTTAAAATGGCTCCTCTGCTGCTGTGTTTACATTACAACCCCACCCTGTAATGGCGGCGGCAGCACTCCTGCGCATCAACATTCAGAAATTGGGTCAAGCCACTGCGCATCCAATTTACACATAACTACTGATAACTATGCTCAAAACTGCACAAACTTGCACTGTTCTTCCTAGCACATTTATATGATTAACCACTGACTTGTCACTTGCTGAAAACATTTCTTTAGCTCACTGTCCCTTAAAGCCTCAGATATTTCAAGCACAGGATTGCTTGTAACTAGTGCTGCATATTTTGCTACAACTCACCGTCTCTCTACTGGCTTTGAAACTTTAAACTGACGCTGAACCCATAACTATGCTGACAGTCAATGGCTTAACAGACTTGCTTTAGCTGGTAAAACTTGACACAGTCTTTATTTGCGAAGCGACTACACTGCTGCACACATATTCAGCTGGCTTTTGGCAGAAAATCACTGTTTTGAGCATTTATTACTGTTGGCACTCACTGTTATCAGTAGCTGTTTGCTGCGATGGAAAGACGGCCTGCAGTCAGTCTTGGAGGCCTCAGAAAGGAAGTGGGTTGGCAGTCCTGCCGATCATCCCTCCGATCACCACACTCACAATCCAGTCAATCGAGACGTGGGTTGAACCCGATTTTAAACAGAAAAGTCTATTTTTAATACTTTTACAGCGCTTTTCAATCACCGCAACACTCCCCCACTAAGCCAGTACATGCACTCCACTCACACTCCCTCTCGAATCCTGAGCAGTCACTGTAGAGCTGTTTGGGGGGGCGGGACTGATTGCAGCCTCACCAATCACACAACGCCATGCAAATGAGCCTCTTTCCCTCATGAGTGCTCTTCTCCTCACGGCAATCATTAAGCAGGCAAATTTAAACTGCAGAAACCACTTTTTCTTTTTTTGCTTAACTGACTCCACGGTGGGAGCCCATTTCAACCATTTATCATGGCCATTAACACAGCAAGTCTCTCAAGTTTACTAAAAAGCATTTCCAACGTCCAGGGCACAATTTTCCTGTTGTTACCCCTAGTCTTCCACACTTTTCTTTATCACACACAGTTTTTTTTAAAAGCTGGCAAAATTGCTGTAAATATTTGATGCAGAACAAGGGCATACTCTCTCAGCTTTACTGCTCCTTGGTAAACAGTTGGCATTTTAACAGCAGCATATGGACCACAGCACACAGCGACACACTAGTTAAACTTGCTTCAGCTTTTTGGGCTACCCACTGCCAGATAACCAAAATGCTAGCAACTTGCGCAAGCACCTTTCCTCCCTAATTTAAAATCCAAAGTGGTGCCTCCATTTTGTAACCCCTACACCCCTGCCTTTTTTGCAAATGACAGGTGGTATGCTGTTGAAGCTGACAGCAGTACGAGGTGGGAACTGGGAGGGGGGGACTAGGTTACTCGGCACAAGGGCTAGGTTTGGCTACTCTGCACGGGGGCACCCAAGTAAATCCGAACACAGGAAGCAATAACCGTAATGTCCAATACCAGGAATGGGATTCTAAAGTGTGGCTTTTATTCACATCCAAACTGAACAAACAAAGCATAGACTGACCCCCCACGGGGCCACATTCCTGGTAATGCAGATAAGAGAAACAGAACATTTCCTCAACACTTCAGCCCTTAGGCTCTGGACCCACCAGGCACACAGCCTGGACTTGCATGCTGCTTTGGGTACACAGCCTGACTTGTACACTATTTGGGGTTTCCCTGGCTCGGCTCCCCTGCCAGCCACTCAAACACCTTCCATTTGATATGGACACATTTTCCTGTGGCTCCCTAAACCATCTTAGAGCCTTCAACTCCATAAGGGAAATTTCCTTTCAATCCCACATCTGGGTACTTCCCTCAGCACTGGCCAAGTGCCTGAGACAAAGTAAAAGGGCCACAGAGCAAATCTGTAGAGGTAAACCTGGTTACTAATGATGGGGGTTCTCCCACCACTAGCTTCCACAATTCATACCCGGCCATTTCTCTGGACATTAAACATCTCTTTCTGAAAAGCTTGGCAATGTAGATTAAAGGGTAAATGCATAGCACATTTCCTCTACATGTCTTGACTTTCCCCTTGTACTAGACTCGAACACACTTAAACATCTCTTTCTGAAAAGCTTGGCAGCATAGATTAAAGGGTAAATGCATAGCACATTTCCTCTACATGTCTTGAATTTCCCCTTGTGCTGCACTTGAACATACTTTTACTTTGGCTTAGCCTATTCCTCTAGGCCTCCCACTGATTAAGCAGTCCAATCCCCACTTTACAACAGTTCAGGTGAAACATAGGCCCCATGTGAGAGCAGAACTCACCCTTTGGTCGCAGGTGCCCCACAGGCGATTCTTCAAAGAAATTTCTGGTGCCGCAGCACAACTTAGAAAAATAAGGCAGCTTCTTCCCTAGCCAGAACCAGGAGGTTGCCCTTGGAATAACAGTCAAACCTTTAACCCCCCCCATCCCCTCAGGGATGGGGCACAAAGACCAGTAACAGTGATCTCCACCACTTCACGAACAGCTTACTGTGTTCCTCTTTTGGTGGAAACACACACCTTTCTCTAGAAGTAGCTCTATATCAGAGCTTTAGGCTCCAAGAGTCTGTGCACAGACTGCTGTGCTCCTCCCTTCAAGACTGCTCACACACAACTGCTGCTCACTGTTCAAAAACTCCCAACATTCTAACCTAACTCCCAACTGCAGATTCCAGTGTGGCTCATGCAGCTGCGATAGTTCTATGGTGATGTCATCCCTCAGTCTCAGCTGAGACTGAGAACAGTGAGACTCTGTGAAATCCATTTAACTGGAGTTTCACAAGCTGCCTTCCCTGCCTACCACTAGGTCTTACTGGGATTCTAGTAACCCCGGGTAACAGGGGGGTTACACTTGGTAGAAGGTTATTTCTTTTCTTTCTTACTACTTCTAAGGGGCTAGCAGGGTATTATTTTGGGGCTGTTGGAATTATGAAAAGTGTTTTGGTGGCTATAAGTGGGCTCATTTGTTTGATGTTTCACTGTGTAGCAGGCTGCATTTGTAGAGGCCTATTTCTTCTGATTTAAAACCTATTTGGTGTGATTTAACTGGGGCTGTTTCTTTGAATCAGAGACCTATATCTTCTAATTTCAAGCCTATTTTGATGTGTGGTTGGTGAAGCTGTTTGAATTGGAGACCTATTTCTTTTGGTAGCAAACCTATTTTGGGGGCTTTGAGTGAATTGTGATTCATTTTTACTGGCTTCACTAGCTGCAAAGGTTAGTGCATAGTGGGAGAAGGGTGCTAATGGTCTGACCAGGGGCCTCAGCTACCTGATTGTTTCTGGAAGACTTGGGTTGGTCCCACCCCCAACCCCTCACCCACCCACTCCTGGTCCATGATTTCCTTTATACCAGGGGTTCTGACATCACTTACTCAAACAGGCAAAGGATATGCACCTGTCATGACAGAAGCAGACATCCAGGAAAGGAACAGCAGCAAGTGAAGAGGTGACTGCTCTCACAGTGGAAGGGAAGTAACTGCAAATCTAGGAGCTTTCATTGTTACTTCTTTGCATTGCTATTGCATTGTGGAAAGGAGGAGTAGGAGTTTGAAGAAGGTTGTGCAATAGCTACTTAAAGTCTCTTTTTAAGTTTGACTAGGAAGGTTAGGAATATAAAAAGCAGTTGCTCAATCTATCTAAACGTGTACAACAAAGGGGGCAAGGGAAATTAAGAAAAGAATGTTTTGCACTGATAAGGGGAGAGGGAGACTTGGGGAGTGTTTGGTATCCTGCATCTGGAAGGGTGGGGGATCGCTGGTGGGCAACGACAGCAATGGGTAGGGTGGTAGGCTGCAACAACTGCGGTGCACCAGTCTTTCTAAAAATTGCCTGGAGTGTGGGAGGATGTTTAGTGTGCAGCCACATAGAGAAACTCAGAAAGGAAATTGAGGGTCTGCAGGAGGAACTAAGACAGGCAAGGCAGACTGGGGGTGGGTTTAGCCCAGTACTGGAGGGAGGAAGAATGGGATGTGAGGGAGGGCGATTTAAGCCAACAGTGGTGAGGAGAGGGTCAGAAGAAGGGAAGCAGGGACAAGGGGACCCAGACCAGGAAGAACGATTGCCAGGAAAACCAGGTCAGGAGACAAAAGACAAATGGAAGGAGGAGATAGGGACTTGTGAGGGGAGGCAAAGAAGTGGCAAAAGTCATGGAGTGGAAAGGAGAGAACAGATTACTATGAAGAGAGAGGGAGTGGGCATTTGTGAAGGGTCTTCAGAAAATAGTTTTGCACTGCTAGAGAGGAAGAAGGTGGAGTAGGGAAATGATGATCTTAGAGGAGTAATTGATAAATGCCTGGACCAAACCGGAGTGTGGGGAAGTTCTGCTGGGAGAATTGCAACAGGGGCAAAAGAGGAAAATAATGTACAGGAGGAAGAAGAGGAGCCGGAAATGAGAAAGGGAGGTAAATGGAAGCAAGCAGGGAGTAAGAGTGGTGGAATCTTAGTGCTGGGGGACTCAGTACTAAGAGGAGTCAGGTGGGGTAGCAAGGGGGAGAGGCATAGTCGCATTTGGGTGGAGGCCATGCCAGGAATGACAGCGGAAAGGGTGGGACAATCTGTTCTGAAATATGCTAGAAGGGATAGGGACAAGCCTTATTTAATTATACATCTTGGGATGAACGACCTGGCTGACAAGACAGTAGATATAGTCCAGAGGAGTTTTGATGAACTAGGACAATTATGTGAGGGGGCAGGAAGATCAATAACTTTTTCAGAGATACTTCCAGTGCCCAAGGCAAGCACAACAAGAAAGATGAGAATAGAGGAATTTAACGGATGGCTAAGAACCTGGTGTTGTGCTAAAGGGTATGGACTGTTGGGGGGGGGAGGGACCTGAGAAGACAGTAGTCTCTATGCCAAGGACAGACTACACTTGAGTGAAGAGGGAAAGAAAGTGTTGAAACAGAAGATGGAGGAGTACATAGAGGAAGTAGGGAATTTAAACTAGGAGCGGGGGGTGGCAATTGGGCAAGAGACATGCAGAGACCACAGGTTGGGAAACCATGTGAGCTTACCCCCCATAACAGTGACAAAGGACAAATGGCAAGTACTATTGGTGATGCTAGTAAAGGACAGCAGGATTGGAGGGGGGGAAGGGTGGAAGGTGGTTATCCCTAATGCTAGGAGCCTTGGGAGGAAAACTGCAGAGTTACAGGTGCTCATGGTAGAGGGAGAGGTGGACATTGCAGCCATCACAGAAACATGGGCCACCCAATACAATGACTGGGACCTGTCTGTACCTGGGTACAGGTTATTTCGTAGGGACAGGGTGACTGGGAAAGGAGGGGGTGTGGCAGTATATGTGAAAGAAGGACTGAAGTGTGTAAGGGAGGAAGGGGAGGAGGGTAGAATGGAGTCAATTTAGATGCAAATCCAGGATTCCAAGAATAGGATTCTTAGAATGGGATTAGTGTACAGGCCGCAATCTCAGAAGAAGGCGTTAGACAGAGAACTAGCAGGACAGATCAGGAGGACCTGCGAGAAGGGTAGTGTGGTGATTGTGGGGACTTCAACATGCCAGGAGAGGACTGAGCACCCCAGCAACCAGGAATAGAGGGAGCAGGTACTGCTGGATGCCTTCCAGGACAGCTTCCTGCTGCAAATGGTCAATGAACCAACCAGGTTAGGGAATACCCTTGACCTTGTGCTGGCAAATGGGGACTTTGTGAGAGAACTTACAGTGGAGGAACCGCTGTCAGGGAGTGACCACCACTCAGTATGGCTCACATTGGATATGGGCAGGAAGGGGTGGAATCTGGCACAAGAGTGCTGGACTTCAGGAGGGCCAACTTTGGGAGGATGGGGGAAGTGGTAAAAGGGTACCTGGCCAGAATTCAGTCTAATGTGGACACTAACCAGAGGAGGGAGCTCATAAAGCTGGGGATAGTGGAGGCAACCAAAACCTGCTACAAGGCCCAGAGCAAGAAGGCTAGGGCTAAGAAACCAAGCTGGTTGAGCAAGGAGGTCATGGAAAAGGTAAGGAAGAAAAGAGCTGCCTTTAGGAAGTACAAGAAAACAGGGAGAGGGGAGGACAGGGAGGAGTACTTGACGGAATCGAAGGAGGTGACAAGGGCAGTAAGGGGAGCCAGGACATCTACGGAACTCAGGCTGGCACAAGGCATTAAGAAGGGAAAGAAGGACTTCTTTAGGTACATCAGGGAGAAAAGGAGCTGTAAGGACCACATAGTAAGGATTAGGAAGGAGGGGGGGTTGGGTGGAAACAGGGTGCGATAAGGCAGAAGCACTAAATGAGTACTTCTACTTCTGCTCAGTATTTACTAAAGAGAAGAGGGTGGTGACACCCAAGGGGGGAGAAATGGCAGAAACAGGGGAAGGGGGTGACAGATGAGGAAATCATGGAGGGCAGAGTTCGGGATGATTTGAAGGCACTGAGGGTGGATAAGGAGCCAGGCCCAGATGGCATCCACCCCAGGATACTGAAGGAGCTGGCGGAGGTCCTTACAGGACCTTTGGCAGACCTATTTAATGCCTCACTACATTCAGGGTGTGTACCTCAGGACTGGAGGATGGCTCATGTGGTGCCCCTCCACAAGAGTGACCCCAAGGATGAACCGGGAAACTACAGACCAGTGAGCCTCACATCCATCATGGGTAAGCTAATGGAGACTATCCTGAAGGAGAGGCTGGTGGCCCTCCTGGAGGCCAAAGAACTACAGGACAGTAGACAGCATGGCTTCATACGGGGCAGATCCTGCCAAACCAACCTGGTGGAGTTTATGACTGGGTAACTAGGCAACTGGACAGGGGCCATGCAGTGGATGTCCTGTATCAGGACTTCAGTAAGGCATTCAACTTGGTGCCGCATGGAAGGCTGGGAAGTAAGTTAGTAGGCACAGGGGCAGGTGTAAAACTGGTGAGATGGGTAGGGAACTGGCTTCAGGGAAGGCAACAGAGGGTGATGGTGGGTGGGGAGCTCTCACACCCAAGGGTAGTGACGAGCGGTGTTCCACAGGGCTCGGTGTTGGGACAAGTGTTGTTTGGGATATTCATTGCAGACATATCATTGGACATCAAGAGCAAGATCAGTCTGTTTGCTGATGATACCAAGGTAGGAGCAGTGGTGCATGACCAAGGGGGATGGCAGGGGTTGCAGGATGATCTGACAAAGCTTGAAACCTGGTCAGACACCTGGCAACTTGGGTTTAATGCCAGAAAGTGCAAGGTGCTGCATTTTGGGATGAAGAACCCAAGGAGGAGTTACCAGCTGGGGGGAGTGCAGCTAGCCCAGACAGAGGAGGAGAAGGATCTGGGGGTGCTCATTACAGGGTCGATGAACAACTCGGTACAATGTAGGAAGGCAGCTGCAAAGGCCAACAAAATGCTGGGTTGTATTGCAAGGGGTATATCCTCGAGGAGGGAGGAGGCGATTCTGCCACTGTATAGGTCATTAGTTAGACTGCACCTAGAGTACTGCGTGCAGTACTGGCGCCCATATCTGAAGAGGGACATTAAGTTACTGGAGGGGGTGCAGCGCAGGGTGACAAAGATGATCAAGGGGCTGGGGGACTTATCATACGAGAGGAGGCTGAGGGAGTTGAACATGTACTCACTGAAGGAGAGGAGGGACAGGGGGGATATGATTGAAATCTTTAAGTACATGAAAGGAATCAACAAGACAGGTACAGAGGAGCTGTTCAAATTAAGGAAGGGGAGGGACACCAGGGGCCATGATACGAGACTGGAGGGAAGAAGGTTCAGGAGGGAGATGAGGAGACACTTTTTTACAGAGAGGGTGGTGGCTGGGTGGAATGCGTTACCTGCAGAAGTGGTATCCAGTAGAACAGTGGACTGCTTCAAAAGGGGATGGGACAGGACAAGGGGGAGGGTCAATGAAGGGGAAGGGTGGAAGGGAGGGGCAGCTGCAGAATAAGGGGTGCTAGCTGCATATTCAAGCAGACTTTATAGACCTCTAGGCCTTTATCTGCTGGCAAATTTCATATGTTCGTAATATGAAGTGCCAAAGCATATTCACGATTTTCATTTTTAATTGCAAGGATATGTTCCCTATTCTGAGGAGTAATTTCCTTTTGGTTCTACCAATGTAGAACTTGCCACAGGTACATGTGAGTTTGTATATGACAGCCTGTGTGTTGCAGTTAATACTGCCCCTTATTTTCTCTAATTTCCCATTTTGGGGTTGACAAAGGTGTCAGTTTTTTGCATAATAGAGCTGATGTTACAATTACCACAGGGCTTTGACCCCCCCCACACACACACACACACACGCGCGCACACACACACTTAGGTCTCCATTTCAAGGCCATAGGCCTGGCCTGATAGCTTCTAACAAGTTTGTCATGAAGGTCTGGCTCTCTTGTAAGAAATCCTTAGTGGTGTCTCAAACAGCTGTGCTAGAGGGGTCAAACCCCGTAGTATAGGTAGGTTATTTTTAACAATGTTGACATGTTCCCGTGTCCCACCCCCGTATGTCATGACAAAGGTAGTGACATCCTCCGAGTCTGAAAAAGTACTAGTGAGTTGCAGTGAAGTGTCACGTGAGGTATTATCCACCTCTGCCAAAGGCTTTATTTAGGTGGAGCAGTTTATTGGCACAAAATACAAAACTAATCCTATCTCGGTGGAGGACCACTGATATTCCCTGCCTCGCTGAACTTCAGCACGCTTTTGCACAATTAGCCTCTCTTGACCGCATGACACATGACACACGGAATACTCTAGCAGCTTATAATGCCTGCTGGGTCCCCTTTCTTGCTTACTTAAAACCTAGAACTGGGATAGGATGAGCACCAAGATGCTTAATATATCTGTTTTTTGTTTTTTTTTCACTTGATTCCCCGGAACTAAGCCCCCACTGTAAGCTCCCCCTAGCCAACCTAGCAATCTGTCATATTTCTGTCTTTATACATCAGTCTCCTTGAGACGTCCAACTGCATTACATGGGTACCCAGGTGTTATGACGATACTGTGGTATGTTTACTGTATTTTACCTTAACGTGTTAGCCTCTTTTTCTTTTTTCTTTTCTTTTACATTTTTTTTCTGGCTTGCAATGCTAATGACTGTTATCCAGAAACAAATGATTTGATACCTTTTATTGGACCAACATGGATGTTACAGTAAAGAACAAAGTGCTTTAGCTTTCGAACCAACCAGGTCCTTCTTCAGAAGCTTTGTGGCAGTTTTTTTCAAATATCCCATACTATTAACACCAGATTATACAGAAAAAACAGAAATAATTCTCATTGGTTTAACATATACATTTAAAACATAATAGAAGATTACGTCAGAGAAGCTAATTAACACCAGTATGCCTTTAACTGAGGAGCCTAATGACTGTTATGTAATTTGTACTCATTACATGTATTTGGCCAGAGAACTAAGAGCCCTTTCTTATCTTACTTCTCTCTAGATATTCACTGAGATGTTATGGACCTTTTTTCTTGTGATGACTTCTCTCTGACCAATAGTGTGGTAATATATTTATTTATTTATTTTTATTAAATTTTGGTGACTGGGTAGGCCCACTGAGCCCCGGAGGTCCCTTTTTCAGGGGCGACCCGGGATAACAATACAAGTTATAAGAATGAACAAGGACATAAGGAACATTTGAGGCATTGTGAGTTACATTATGAGGTGGTTACAGTAAAGAAAAATAGTGGATACAGGCATGGTTACAGGCATGGTAAAAGAAAAGCAGTGGATACAGGCATGGCTTACAGGCACGGTAAAAGAAAAGCAGTGGATGCAGGCATGGGTACAGGCGTGGTTATTATCATGACATGTAAGCAATTGGTAGTAATTTGCACATAGTTTATTCAGGGGTTACACGTGGCCTCTGGTAAGCAGTCTGCTCCAGCACTTCAGGGTTCACTACCCCTCACTTGGGGAATCTCACCTGGGGGCAAGCTGTGCCAGCACATGTCTTAATGTGCCAAGTAGGACGACAAATAGAAAACAAAAAGCGTATCAGCATATGATAGCACTACTAAGTGTATAAAGCATGGTTGATCCAGACATGCATGCCTCCCTTCAACACTCAACTGACAGTCCTAGTGACCCAAAAAGCAGACTCCCTTGTCTAGCCCCTCACATGCGGATTTATCGACCCCAACCATTTCCAGTCCCTTTCACACCTGACACATTCATTCGGCTACCTGCCAGGGGGTTAGAATTAGAACTGCGTAGGACCTTACACAATGAGGACTTCAGTCTAGCAAGGTGAACTTACAGTTTGCTTCAAACACTGACTTCTTCCCTTTCTCTGCTGGGAGTGAAACCACAAGGATTCCAATGATCTCCCTTTCGGGGTAGCCCACAACTCCCTCTCTTGAGGTGAGTTCCCTGGGACCTAAATCCCTCCAGCTACTCCCAGAGTTCTTTCCTCTGCAGAGCAGATCCGAAGGGGCCAGTGCCACTCGATCCCAAGGACCCTGTCACCATCTGCTGAACTGCAGACCCTCTCAGCCCAGTCACAGACAGAGAGGCTGGACTGCTCCACTCTCTCTGTTCCCAGGAAGGGCCCTCTCACTCTTACTGCCCTGATGCCTTTTCCTTATATAAAGTATTGGTGAAACAGCAGAACCATGCATAGTCATGCTCTAGTATCCCGCACTTAGCTAGATCAGGCCACTCACAGCATGAACATCCAAGTGTCCTGTCTGCATGCAATTCCCCCCAGAGA
The DNA here is from genome assembly GCA_016271365.2 of Neoceratodus forsteri. Classification (NCBI taxonomy): domain Eukaryota; kingdom Metazoa; phylum Chordata; order Ceratodontiformes; family Ceratodontidae; genus Neoceratodus; species Neoceratodus forsteri. Next base: position 823,029,335 of record CM057455.1, on the reverse strand, counting down.
ACAGCTGTCAGGAATGTTCTTAACCTTTTGAGTGCTCTTGCCTACACTAATAGTAGAATATATCTGTTACCCAAGGGTTCAAACAGACTGCATCAGCACCAGGATGTCTTGTAATGCATCTTATGTCTTCTTCATTAAGGACAGTTTGAAATGCATGAACATGAGACATCATCTTGGGGATTTTGTTGCAGTAATGACAGTTCAGTACGTCTTTCATAATTTCACACATTATAAGTACACCTGTTACAACTCTCTTCCCTGCCAAAAAAGAGCAGGGTTGTTAGTAGACATGTCCAGTAAGATTGATGCTGAGGCACCAAGACCTGCACACCAAAATGGGAGTGGAGGAGTCTAGAAGGGAACAAAAGGAGTTGTTTGGTAAGAAATGCGGGTCCATGCTGATGTAGTTCCTAGCCAGGGAGCAGATCTGGAGAAGAGCGTTATGGCCTGGGAACTTTGCCTGATTGCAGGAGCCAGTTCTGCATCTCTTCCAGAGAGAGAAGAAGGCTGGAAGGAGGCTCAGTATCTGCACTTAGTGACTATGATACGCGGGGATCATCCATGTGTCCTAGGTGGGTGGTCATGAAGGCAGCCCGCTCAACTGGCTGTGCCCTCCTCCATCAGACACAGGTATGGTGGTTACCATAAAGAATCCACCCTAGGACTGGATGGTTGGCCACATTCCCATGAGGGTGGAATTGGGTCTACACCCAGAGTCATGGAAGTGGTGGCACTGTATATCCAACACCTGGTACAGCCAGGGACAGGATCAGACAGTTACATAGAAACATAGGAGAAACATAGGAGTTGTCAGCAGATAAGGACTTCTTCACCCACCTAGTCTGCCCAGTTTTCCCTGCCTACTGTGACACCACAGACCCTACTTGATCTCCGGTCATCTCCTCCCCTTGCCTTAATACCAAGGGCCCCCTTGTATCTGTCCCATGCATGCTTGAATCCCGTCACCATTTTGGCACCCACCATTTCCACTGGAAGGCTGTTCCAGACATCAACAACCCTCTCCATAAAGAAGCATTTCCTCACATTTCCTCTGAGCCCCCCTCCAACTTCATAATGTGACCCCTTGTCCACAAGCTTCTTTTGCTATGGAAAATTCTACCTTCCTGTACCTTATTAATAATGGACTGGTATTTGAATGTTTCTATCATATCCCCTCCTTTCCTTCCTCTCCTCCTGAGAGTACAAATTCAGTTCCTTGAGTCTCTCCTCATAGTGCTTTTGATGCAGGCCCTGCTCCTTTTGTTAGCCCCCTTCTGCACTACCTCCACCTTATCAATGTCCTTCCAGAGGTGGGGCCTCCAAAACTGGACACAGTGCTCGAGGTGGGGTCTTACCAGTGATCTATATAGGGGTAACATTACCTCCTTCCTCCTATTGATGACACCCCTCTCTATGCACCCAAGCATCTTGCTAACCTTCCCCACTGCCTTATCACACTGCTTGCCTACTTCAGGTCATCAGAAATGATTATCCCCAGATCCCCTTCCTGTTTGGTGGTTGCCAGTACTTCCCGTCCCAATTGGTACATTGCGCCCAGATTTCTGTGCCCCAAGTGCATGATTTTGCACTTTTTGCACCGAAACCCAGCTGTCAAATCCTTGACCGTTCTTCAAGCTTTTCCAAATCATCCCTCATTCCACCGCCCCCACGGTGTGTCTACTCTGTTGCAGATTTTTGTGTCATCCATGAACAGGTATACTTTCCCTTTTAGCCCTTCCACAATATCACTAATAAAGACATTGAAGAGGACCGGGCCTAGTACTCAGCCCTTAGGCACCTTGCTGGTCACCTTGCCTTCTTCAGAGTGGACACACATACCACCACCCTCTGACTCCGGTAGCTTAACCAACTTCTTACCCAGTTTATAACTGTAACACCCTCTTCACCCCCTTTTTGTGTCTAGGGGTCCTGATGGTAAGAAACGGGGGTTACAGACCAAAAACCTTCCAGGAAGGTAAAGCCAGCAGGTATAAAAAACAAGTCCTTACCTCAAACTTGGTTCTATCGTACAGTGCAGAGTGCAGCTTCTCCACCAACTCCCTCTTACCATAGAAACATAGACTTTGACGACAGATAAGGACCGCTTGGCCCACCCAGTCTGCCCATTTCCCTACCTATTAGATAAGCTGCAGATCTAGTTAACCAACAGCCTACTTCTTCCTACCCCCAACCAGAATAGCCTTATGTCTGTCCCATGCATTCTTAAATTCCCCCACTATTTTTGACCCCACGACCTCCTCAGGAAGGCTGTTCCATGCATCCACCACCCTCTCCATGAAAAAATACTTCCTCACGATGCCCTTGAGCCATCTCTGTCTTCAAATTGTGACCCCTTGTTGTTGAACATCTCTTTTTCTGAAAGATGCTACCCTCCTGGACTTTGTTTAATCCTTTAAGGTACTTGAAAGTTTCTATAATGCCCCCCCTCTCCCTCCTTTCCTCAAAGGTATACATACTAAGCTCCTTTAGTCTCTCTTTGTATGGCTTCTGATGCAGACCCTGCACCATTTTAGTTTCCCTCCTCTGGACTGCCTCCATCCTGTCTATGTCCTTGCAGAGATGGGGTCTCAAGAGCTGCATGCAGTATTCCAGATGGGGTCTCACCAACTGTCTGTACAGAGGGATAACAACTTCCTGTTTTCTACTGGTGATGCCTCTTTCTATACATCCCAGTATCCCTCCAGCCTTCCTTACTGCCTTCTCACATTGCTTGCTTACCTGTAGGTCATCTGATATGACTACCCCCAGGTCCCTTTCCATTTTTGCTGTTGTTAGTAACCCCCCCCCGTGTACTCTTCCCGGGGTTTTGTTTCCCAGATGCATTACTTTGCACTTCTTTGCATTGAATCAAGCTGCCATACTTTGACCATTCCTCCAACCTTGCCAAGTCCCTTCTCATCCTTTCCACCCCCCCTCTTGTGTGTCAACCCTGTTGCAGATCTTTGTGATGTCTGCAAAGAGGCATACTCTTCCTTCCAGTCCCTCTGCAATGTCACTTATAAAGACATTAAAAAGGACCGGACCCAGTACTGAACACTGTGGTGCCCCACTAGTAACCCCCTTTCTTCAGAGTGGACTCCATTTACTATTACCCTCTGTGTCCTGTTATCCAGCCAATTTTTTACCCAGGCTACCATCCAGGGATCCACTCCCAGGCTGGTTAATTTATTCGTTAATCTTTTGTGTGGGACTGTGTCAAATGCCTTGCTAAAGTCTAGGTAGGCCATGTCCACAGCCCTTCCCATGTCTACTACTTTGGTCACCCAGTCAAAGAAATCTATTAGATTGTCTGACATGACCTTCCCACTGTGAAGCCATGCTGCCTTCGGTCCTGTGCCCTGCTGGTCTCTAGATACTCAACAATTCTTTCTTTCAGAAGTGATTCCATCATTTACCCTACCACTGAGGTCAAACTAACAGGTCTGTAGTTTCCTGCCTCTGCTTTGCTCCCACTTTTGTGAAGAGGAATCACATCCACCCTCCTCCAGTCCTTAGGAACCACACCATCCTCCCATGATTTTTTTAAAAATGGTAGACAGTAGTGTCACTAGTTCTTCCCTTAGTTCTTTTAGAATTCGGGGGGGGGGGTCCCAGTAGGGCCCATTGCTTTGTCCACCTTCAGTTTTAAGAGTTCTTTTAGAACACTTTCTTCTTGTGAATGGACTGGTATTGACCTCCATCTCCAGAGTGCTTCTACTGATTGGATTAGGTACCTCCCCCTCCTCTTCTTTTGTGAATACTGAGCAGAAGTACCACTTGCTGCAGCATCAGGCCAAACCAACGGAAGGAATAAGGGTCTAGCCAGCATTCTTCTTCCAAGGAAGAAAATGAATAAGTTCATTCAATAACTTCAGCACTCATTAAACAGAAACAAGAAAATAAATTTAATCCTGATTTTCATTTTAAAATCAATCAATAAATAAATTGCTCAGCTCCATGGAGCTGGGAGACCAAAACATACGTAGGGCAACACTTGAGAGGAATTGGCAGTACGTGATGATACTAGTGCATACACAAGCCTAAGGCAATTAAACTAGGTGCAGACTCCACGCAGATACCCAGAGCCGTTTCAAAGCTCAGGACCTTACAGGGTGCGAGATACAAACTCACCAGTTCCTGGGGGAGTGCATTAGTCCCCCACCCCAGATTAACTAACAGTGGGGGGTGGCCTTTATACCTTACCATGGCCGCCCTGCACACAGTCCTGAAACCACCAGCTCTCAACCCTCTTTTCTGCTGGGAAATTATGCCAGAATTTACAATTGGAATGGATGAGCACAGCTCCCTCCTTTCCAGTTACACTCAATGTACATTTCGGTAATGAGTCTAACAAGGGTCCTGCCCCAGACACGGGCACAGTAGACCCGATACATGTGAATCCCTGAAATGCACCCTTCAGCCATCCTGAAGCAGTGTGCCACACTGGGTACTGGCCCCCTGGAGCTGCCACCTCCAGAGAAGCCCTACCGTGGCCCTGCCTCCACCACTGCAACCCCACTGACATACCTTGCTTGTTTGAGCACCAGGCCTCCCAAAAATCCAGCCACATCCTGTTCTTCCTCTGACTGCTGTCCTTCCCTCTGCAGGGCTCCCAGATCCTGGTCCCCATGGTCACCACACTCCTGACACCCTTCCCTCAGAAATTAAATGAAATGTGTAGCCTCATCGCTCACCCAGGCCGATACCTCCTGGGCTGGGGAAATGTTAGCCCTCAACCTTACTTGCCCTACATAGTGCCCAATGGCTCCCAGCCCCACCAAAAAAGGACTCCTCCCCTTTTATACCCGAGCCCAGAGCAATGTCCCCCCCCACCTAAGCGAGGCAAAACACATGGATGCCCCAAGTCAGGACCCTAGCCAACCAGGGAGAGCATGGATTAGTAAGTCAGCCCAGAGAAGGGTGGCATACACTCCCCTCCTCTTAAATTCATTTTCTCCTGGAAATGGGGCACATGTGCCAACCCAGCGAAGTGCCCACCAGGTGGGTATGCACACGCCCCACCCAGCAGCTCCTTCACAGGGTGCACCAGAAAGTTCCAAAACATGCTCCCTCCCACCAGGCCTAATCTAAACAAACCGCCTCATGGAGCAGCTCCAGTCCAGCAATGATGTTAAGAATGTCTGGAAGAATTGTTTTCATAAGCATTTTTTGAAGACAAAAACCAGGCTGTTCTTAACAGACTATCTTAGCTTGAAATATTTACAAGTTAGTAAACCATTCTCTCCACACGCACTCACCCCGTCACTCTAAAAAAAAATTCTCCGTCCTAATAAACCCCCCAAAATTATCCACATTCATTCCTCCCGGTCATTAGAGCTATCTTCCCTCCATGCTGATCCACAGTCTACTGACTGGTCCTCATCTCCAATGCCACTGCATAAATGCAGCCCTTGATTACTTCCATACCAGATTTATACAGATATGGGATCAGTATGCCCCCTATGCAAAACCAGGGTCAGAGACTCCCACCTACCCTGGATTTCAGTGGAACGTCTGGTGTAACATCATGCTCGTGACCAGGCATGGAAATCCTATAAGGTCTCCGGTTCCCCTACAGACCTACACAGATATCGCACCCTGAGGGATTCTTGCACCAGTGCCTCTAGGTTAGCCAAAGCTGGTTTTTCTCGACATCTTTCCGGAGGAACTTAAGTCACCCTCTAAGTTCTGGAAAGTTATTCAAGCCCTCCCCCAACCCAGTCCCCCTATAATAAATGTAGGAACCTCCTGCAGCCTCTGACCCTCCAGTTGGCCGCTGCTTTTGCACTTATTTCACCATGTGTGCGTATACTCTTTATCTTCCCTTCCTCTTTTGGCCTCCCCCCTCACCTCTTCTCCTCCTTTCTTTTTCTCACCTGTTTCCCCATCCTACTCTCTAAAGCCCTTCTAGCCCTCAACCCCCTACAAAGCAGCAGCCCTGACGGGCTTGACCCTAAGCTCCTGCACCTCTCTGCCCCCGCCATTGCCTCTCCTATTGTTTCCCTGCTAAGCCTCTCCTTCTCCCTGGCCTCTGTCCCAACATCCTGGAAGCACACTACTGTCATCCCCCTCCACAAAGGTGGCGACTCCTCCTCTCCCAGTAAAGTCGGACCTATAACCTTGCTCTCCACCCTCTTCAGACTCCAAAAACACATAGTTCTGTCCCAGCTCTCTCCTTTCCTTGACTCATCTTCCTTTTTCACCCCTTTCCAGTCTGGCGTTCGAAAACTCCACTCCACCACCACCTCCTCCCTCCTCCGACTAACAGACTCCATCCACACAGCAATGGACTAGGGTCTTCTCATTGCCTCTGTTTTCATCCAGTTAGCTAAATAATTTGGCACTGTCTCTCACTCACTCTTACTTCACAAGCTAAGATCAGCTGGTTTTTCAGTTTCCACCACTCACTGGTTCTGCTCCTACTTCACAGGTAGATCTCAATCTGTGCAGCTTGGAGGAGCTATATCCCTTCCCCTCCCCAATACCACCAGCATCCCCCAAGGCTCAGTATTTGGAGTACTCTTATTTTTCATATATCTGAATGATCTTCCTTCTGCTTGCTCATCTGCATCCATACACATGTACGCAAATGACACCACCCTATTTATCACTGGTTCATTGCCAGCTGAGCTGATGTCCAAGCTTCAACCTGATTTCAGCTCAGTCCAGAAATGGTTTCAGTCAAATTAGTTATCACTAAAAGCCAAAAAGATGGTCTCTATGTGCTTTGGCACTAGACAAAGGCTCACTAAATTCCCTTCCCTCCTTTCCTTCCACACCCTAGATGGCCTCCCAAATGACGACGTGCCTGCCTTCAAGTACATTGGCATCTGGCTTGACCACCACCTCCATTTCTCCCAGCACATAGACACCATTCATAAACAGCTTCACTCTAAGCTGGGTGCCCTCTTTAGGCACAAAAACTGCATGCCCCTCCCTGCCTGCTGGGACATCCTTACCAAGATGATCCTACCTATCTTTGATTATGGCAGTATAGTCTATGGTGCTGCCCCTAAATCCACCCTCACTAGTCTGGATCCCCTCTTCTACTCCTTCTGCCACTTTGCCCTTAACTGCCCTTCCCGCACCCACCACTGCACTCTCTACTCTGCTCTCCTTCCCCTCCCTGGAGGATCGCTGGCTGTCCCACTGTGCCTCCTTCACTTCTAAATTCTGGTTATCCTCTATACCCCTTATCTTGACTCCCTACACTCTCCTTCCACCACCACACCCCACTCCCTCTGACTTCCTTCCCACAAAACTCTTGCTGGTCAATCAGCCTTCTCTTTCCACTTTCCTAAACTCAGGAATTCTCTCCCCTTAAACATTCACTCTGCCTCTTTAAAACCTTCCCTGCTCTTCCTTCTCCACTCCCACACCTCTTCCTCCTGTCACTGTCCCTAATCCCTTACCAAAATATTTTTAAGGAATATTCTGCCCCTCCCTTTTGTTCCTTGGTTGCCAAGCTGCTGCCACTGTATATTGCTCATACTGTATATACCTACCTGTACTTTGTAAGTACTCAGGTACCTGTCTGCTGCCACTGTTTATTGCGCTTATTTTATTATACCTACCCACCTCTGTTGCCTCCTGTTGTATATACCTACATACGCATTTGTAAGTACCCTGGTTCCTAACCTGCTGCTACTGTGTATTGATCATTTTTGTACATAGCTACCTTTCTGTGTAATTGTAGTATTATATCATTCTTTTAATCATTTATACTCTGTATTTTACAATTATGTAAATGTATGTATTTTTAGTATGTTCTGAAGCTTATCCATCTCCCCTTCCCCCCAGGACACATCAGGAAAGAAGCTATTTGTGCTCAGTATGTTTTCCTGATGAAACGCTTAATGCATAAATAAATAAACTCTTAAACTCATACACACTTCCTCTCAAGCCTTCACAGCATGAGGAAGATTATTGTTTAGCATTTTTACATATTTAGATTAAATCCCAACAAGGAACAGCAACATCTTTTTTTCTAGAAATAGAACAATAAACAGTCACAGTGAGGCAGTTCACACAGTTCCAGATCTCAGCCCTAGGGAACAAACCTGCAACACCAACCACTGGGCTCAGTCTCTTTCATATTTTTGCATGTTATTTTTCAACTAGGAACAGTTGAACAAACTAGCAGAACAGTCCTGGTACATCACGAGTGCTGAACCTCTTCCTTTAAATGGCGGGCCCTCCGCCACGGGGAAATTAGAACACTGGGTCCAGTTTGGTGGTCTCATTAGCAAAAAGAGTCCATGGATATTATATAGTGCTTTACAAGATAGCCAGCAGCCACATTCTGGATGAGAGTGTGTTTAGTGTTTAAACAAAGTCAAACCTGCCCAGAGGGATGAATAACACATAGTTCTGGCCTTTTGGATGATTTCTGGGGTGGTTGGGCAGGACGACTCAGACCGCTGCTATAACTTTTGCACCATTCCCCAAAACGCCCAGTCAGGCCATGTCTCTTCAATGATGTCCCATAACCTCTACGGGATGTAAGGATACTCAGCTGAGGGATACTCAGTGTGTGTTCTTCGCCTCACCCACCTCTCAGCTTGCAACCACTGAGTCAGCTCTCTGACATGGGTCTAGTGGGCATTCCCTGGCTCCAGCCACACCTGCATCCTGTATGGCACATTCATTGGATCACTGCTTAAAAGTCCATCCAACAGACTACAGGTAGCCTTGCACTGCACTGGATGGCGGGGGGGGGGTGTTGTCTGGTAGCCTTAACACAGGGTTCTGAAAAGGATGAGGAATGGCTCTGTACATTTCTTGGTCAAAAAATGAGTAGGACTTCAGAGCCTTCCCAGGGGCAATGCAGCTGGCAACTCCCACACAGCCTCCTCCTCTGGTTCTTCCACTTTTACCTTTACAATGGTATTTAAATGGTGGGCCTGTCTGCCTGTAGCATCTGCAGTGCCACAGTCACCAGGCAGAGGACTTGCAGCTGACCCCCTGGCCCCTGGGGGTCATCAGCTCTAACTCCCCATCCAGTACCTCTCCCTCTGCAACAGGGATAGTCAGTGGTGGCGGGTACTGTGGGTCTGGGCTGATGAGTGTGCCCCACAGCACTCTCACAGGTGTCCTCCTCCATAGCCTCCATGACTACATGCGGCACCCCCTCACTTGCTCTCTCCTGAGGGACAGGCAGCTTCACATCCTATAAGGACTCAAATGGCTTGGTCTCTTTCAAACAATCCAGGCTCCCCTGAGATGCTAAGGAAGCAGCACCCACCGATGCTAGTGCTGGACAGGGCCAACTGATGCTAAACAGAGTGCTCATAAATAGTCATGAAGAGGGCCCCCTGGAACAGTTAGTGCACAAAGGTAAATGGATCACCCCCCCCCTCCTTGAAATCTACACCTCACACAACTACCATCCGCCACCCCTCTTCCTGCTGACTTCCACAGCCAGGACAGAAGGGAAGAGAGCACCATGGCTTGGGGTTCCTCAGAAGGTGCCTTCTCTGCCATAATTGATTCTTTTTCTGCATCTCACTGCCACATGATCGAGGAGAAAGTAGCATCTCCACTCACATTCTTCACTCAGTTGACGCTTGCACCAATCAGCAACACCGCTTTGAGCCAGCTGACCTTCCCTGTCTGCTACCAAGCACCTTCTGCCTCTAGGAAGCAGAAAAATACTGCCAAACACCTCTCAATGGCGGTCTTCAGTGACACACCGCTGAATCCAGGCCTGCAGGCAGCTGGGGCCTCAGTTTCAATATGTTCACCCCCAAACACTGGCCCCAGATGCCAAATTAAATCCCAGATGAGCCCCCACATCTGTAATACCCCCTTAACCCCCCCATTGTGTCTGGGGTCCTGATGGTAAGTAACGGGGGGGAGGGGGACAGACCAAAAACCTTCCAGGGAAGTAAAGCCAGCAGGTATAAAAAACAAAGCCTTAGCTCAAACTTGGTTCTATCGCACAGTGCAGAGTACAGCTCCTCCACCAACCCACCTCTTACCACTTGCTGCAGCATCAGACCGAGCTAAGGGGACAGAACAAGGGTCTAACGAGCATGCTTCATCCAAGGAAGAAAATTAATAAGTTCATTCAATAACTTCCGCACTCATGAAATAGAAACAAGAAAAGAAATGTAATTCTGATCCTCATTTTAAAATCAATCAATAAATAAATTGCTCAACTCCATGGAGCCATGAGACCAAAGCATACGTAGGGCAACATTTAAGAGGAATTGGCAGTATGTGATGATATTAGTGCATTCACAGGCTTAAGACAATTAGACCTGATGCAGACTCCATGCAGATACCCAGAGCCGTTTCAAAGCTCAGAACATTACAGGGTGCGAGATATGAACCCACCAGTTCCCAGGGGAGTGCATTATTCCCCACCTCAGATTAACTAACACCAGGGCTGCGGCCTTTATACCCTACCATGACTGCCCTGCACACATTCCTGAAACCACCAGCTTGCCACCCTCTTTCCTGCTGGGAAAATGATGCCAGAACTTAAACTGGAATGGATGAACACAGCTCCCTCCTTCCCAGTTACACTTAATGTGCATTTTGTTAAAGGGTCTAACACGGGTCCTGCCCCAGACACAGGCATAGCAGACCTGATAAAAGCGAATCTCCAAAATGCACCCTCCAGCCATTCTGAAGCAGCATGCCACACCAGGTACTGGCCCCCTGGAGCTGCCACATCCAGAGAAGCCCTGCCATGGCCCTGCCACTACCATGACATCCCCACTGCCATACCTTACTTGTTTGAGCACCAGGCCTCCCGAAAACCCAGCCACATCTTGTTCTTCCTCCAACTGCTGTGCTTCCCTCTGCAGGGCTCCCCAGTTCTGGTCTCCATGGTCATCACATTCCTGTCACCCTTCCCTGGGAAATTAAATTAAACACATAGTCTCGATACTCACCTAGACCAATACCTGCCAGGCTCGGGGGGAATGTTAGCCCCCAACCCTACTTGCCCTACATAGTGCCTAATGGCTCCCCACCAAAAAAAAAGGACTCTTCTCCCTTTTATACCCAAACCTGGAGCAATGCCCCCTCCACCTAAACGGGGTGGGACACACGGATGCCCCAAGTCAGGACCCTAGCCAAACAAGGAGAGCATGAATTAGTAAGCCAGCCCCAGGTTGCCACAATGACATAAATATGTAGTTCTGCTTCATTGGATAAAACACCACTTTCAACAATTTTTAAAGTACAATAATACTATTTTGAATCTACATTCAGTTATACAAATCTAAAAATCTATCAACCAAATGGTCTAAAAGAAACACACTATAGCAAAAACAAAAAAAATGGAAGAAAATGAAAAGAAGGGGGGGGGGAGGCCTCCACCCTTCCCCTTTTCGTTTCGTTTTCTTCCCTTTTTTGTTTTGTTTTGTTTTTTTGTTTTTGCTACAGTGTGTTTCTGTTAGAAAATTTGTCTAATAGCTTTTTAGATTGATATAACTGAATGTAGTTTCAAAATAGTATTATTGTACTTTAACATTTTTAAAAGTAGTGTTTATCGCAATGAAGTGGAACTACATATTTATGTGTCATTGTGACATCATGCAAGGCAGTGTGTGTGTGTGTATATATATATATATATATATATATATATATATATATAGATAGATATATATCTATCTATATATATGTGTGTTAACCAATTACTTGTGCCTCATCCTTTGATAAAGGACTGATTGCCTGAAATGCATCAAGCGGGCATTTGTAGATTTTTTTATGACACCTCTGTGCCATTTGTTATTTTACAATAAATACCCTTTTATCTTTACTATTCTCACTTTGGTCTTCCTGTTCTTGCTTATATATCTAAAGAAAGTTTTAGTCCCTTCTTTTACAGATTGGGGAAATATTAGAAGCCGTTAAATGCCCTGACTCATTTTTTACAGTGCAAATCAGGGTTTGAAGTAAAGGGAGTCAGGTTCTGCCTGAGTGGGACAGTGAGAGGGTTCCAAAGGGAAGGCAGGAATCCTGGGTGGCACACTCTCAAGATGAGTGGCCTGATGGTTCTCAGGGGCATGAGTGGAATGTTCAAGAAAAGAGGTAGGAGAAATGGGGCACTGGAGTGAGAGAAAGATGTAGCATCATCTCAACAGTCATGGAAATGGTGAAGGCATGCCCATAGGATTCAGGGACAATAGTGATCAAGGAGGGCAGGCAAGAATGAGCATACCACGATTCCAGTAGGAGAGGTTTCCTCTCTTGTAAGCGGTGAAGGTCCCAAAAGACTTAATGACTGGGCAATTGAGGCCACTGAAGCAGGCAACCCTATTAGGTGGGGCCTGCAAGAGGTCACAGCATGGGAGTGGAGCTTTGCTGGTGTCATAGATGCCCACAGAGTGGCACAGACAGTGGAGCTGCTGCAATCATTCAGTGGTATCACTCTCCACAAGCTACATCAATATCACCATGAAGTAACAAGCGCACGGCCTATTGGTGAAAAGTTGAACACCATGATGTGTCTAAAACCATAAATTCACAAAATCAACTTCTGTATGGAATGATGCATGAATGGCCTGTCTATGGGATGGAATGGATGCCATAACACCTGGAATGACCAAGACCCTTCATAACAGCAAACGAACCAACAGAATCTAGTAGCTTCCACAATCTACATGATGGCAGTTCCAAATGCAGTGCACTCACACAGTAATCAATAGTTCATACTAAAGTATTTGCAGTTAAATGCTTTAGCCTACTGTTTTTGCATAGTTCATCTATATTTAAATAAAAATGTAAGTACAAACCACTTTAGACTTTCAGCATGTAACTGTATCCCAAACAGTCAGTTGCATTCCATATCACTTTACTCTTATACAACAGGTGCATCCTGTAACCTTGCTGACTCTGACGGGAATATCTAACATATCTCACTTGAGAGGTATGAAAGCAATGGGAAATTTCTTAGAGACAAGGGAACATAATTTGTTACTGCCTAATTACTTGATTTTAAACATGGCAGAGATGGCTTTGACATCAAATTGCTTCATGTTTTACAGAGTGCACTATACACAAATGAAAGGTACAGTGATGGGCACTTGCTTTGCCCCAAGCCATGAAAATTTATATGTCAGCTAATGGGAAGAGACAAATAGTTATGGGAAACAACTACAAGGAATCAATAATAACATGAAACATTATATTGGTGACTTATTACTCCTCTGAAAAGGGTCCAAGGAACATCTGAGAGATTTTTCTGACATATACTGTATTAATATATGTGTTGAGAACCCTTATGCTTATGTGGACAATTAGTGATCTTGAAGTAAATTTTTTGGACTTCCAGATAAAGAAACGTAGTAATAAACTACAAACATATACATCAAACTGATGCAAGAAATTCACTTCTTGAATATTCAAACTGCCATCCAAGGAAATTGAAAAATAACATCCCCTTTGGACAAATGGTGTGTATGATGAAACCATAGTGAGGAACTGGAAAATTAAAACAAAGCCAAGGAGATGGGAAATAGATGTATACAAAGGAACTATGATCAGATAGTAGTAGAGACAGTTTATAAAAGAGCCACGGCAGTCGACAGAAACACTTTGTCCAATTTGTTGTCCAATTTAAGTATCTCAGTTTATTATTAGACTCATCCTTAACTTTTTCTGTATATATTAAAATAATTTGTAGGCAAACCAATCAGAAACTGAATGTGTTATTTAAGTTCCAGAATTGTTTAACATCTAAGACTAGATGTTCTGTTGCCAATAATGTACTACTATCCATGTTGAATTATAATTCTTTTATTTTTCCCAATCTTTCCAAAACAGAATTATCATTGTTGAATACTACTTTTCATGGAATATGTAGGTTTGCATTAAAATTACCCTATAAGATTCATCATTGTATCCTCTATGATCAGTCTTACTGGCTTCCTCCCAAACTTAGTAGTTTATATAGCTTAAATTGTGTCACTGATAATATCCTAAGGCAACATTTTGATTCACCTCTGTATTCACTGTTTACATTCAAAAATGAAGATTGATTGCTAAGATCAACTGGTACCAGTAGATTAGTAATTCCTAATATAAATACAAATATGGGGGGCATGTATTTGCTTTTTGTGCAGCTATGAACTGGAAAAACCTACCCGGGTATTCATGAACCATTTTCAGTCATGAAGTTTTTAAATTGAAGTTAAATAAATACTTATGTAGTCAATTGCACTGTACTTGTTTTGAATAGAATGTTACTGTTTTTGCTTTTTTTGGATGTGATTTTATGAAATGAATTGTTTATTTGTTGTCCTGTAAACATCTTGGCTATTTGTACTGCGGCCCGGGTCGTACTTGAAAAAGGGTCTTGGCTCATTGTATTTACCTGGTGAACAAAAGTTAAATAAATACATAAAATAAGATCCCAACAACATATGGGGATGGGCAGAAATCAACTGGTATTTGTGACAACCTACAGCAGAGCAGTGCATGCCATAATAAATTGCATCAAGAAATACTGGCATGTCATACAAATGGCCACTACCTTTAAAAACCTGGAGGTACCCTACATAAGTCATCAGAGAGGTGAAATATTAGCCCATAGTTTCTATACAAATAAAACTTCACTGAATATGGGGCTACCAGAGTTACCAAAAGTACTATCGTTGTGGAAGCTGCACCTGTTGTAGTAATATGAGAAATCGCAAAACTGTCTGACAACCAAGGTTGGGCAAAGAGTTCACCAGCAATACTTTTATAAGCTGTACAACAATGGGTGTCATATATCTGCTTCTATGCCTGTGTGGTATGACCCACAAGGGACAAACCAAACGATATCTCAAATATAGAATTGGAGAACACAAAGCTGCAGTTAGGAAAAAAATCTGATTACATGTGATAGTGAGACATTTTATTAAAGCAAACCATCACTCTGCAGTGAATTTCGGGGACTCCATCATTAAGAGGACACATTGGATCAGGAGGGCTCCTACATTCAGTCAGAGGTCAGTCTTCTGTGAACCAGTGATGGAGGTGGGGAGGGCAATGCAGAAGATCAGGGAGAAGGCTTGGTTGGTGGGGAAACCACACCTTATCATTCATTTGGGGACAAATTATCTGGCTAGCAGTGAAGTAGGGGAGGTCAAGAGGAGGTTCAAGGCACTGGCACAGGGATGCCTGGAAGAGGCTAAATCTGTGGCTTTTTCAGAGGTCTTGCCAGTCCCCTGTGCCAGCACTGCTAGATAGAAAAGAATCATGGAATTCAATGACTGGCTTCAGGTATGGTGTGAAGAAGAAGGGTTTGTATGTATAGAAGAGTGGAAGGGGACATGTGGGAGGATGAGGATTTGTACTAAAATGATAGACTACATCTGCATGAGAGGTGGGCAAGAGTACTGAGGGGGTCTACAAGGATACATTGATAAGGTCTTAGGAGAGGGTTAATCTGGTAAGGGGGCATACAAGGCTAGGATGGGTAAGGGATCAACAGGAGGAGAGAACAGACTAGCAAGCAGTACCCCACAAAAGAGAGAAGGGCACAGACCAGACATGGTAGGGAGGGAAGGTGGGGAGAGGGGGAAGATATGGTAGAAAGGAATTTCCATGAATGCAGGAAGCCTGGGGAACAAGATGGTAGACATAGAAGCAATAATGGAGGGGGAGGGCCTGGATATTGTAGTCATAACAGAGACCTGGTGGTCTGAGCACCAGGCCTGGGAAGTAGGGGTCCCGGGGTGCAGGCTATTCAGGAAAGATAGGGCTGGCAGGAGGGGGGGGGTTGCTCTGTACATCAAGAAAGGCATTAAGGTCACAGAAGGGTAGGAAGAGCCAGGAGAAGTAGAATTCTTGTGGGTTACACTAGAGAGAAAGGCTGGGGCATCAATAAGGCTTGGGGTGGTGTACAGACCTCCAATGCAGAACGAGAAAATGGACATGCAGCTGCTGTGAGCAGTTCAATGGATGGCACTAAAGCAGGAAGTTCTGCTGGTGGGCGACCTTAACCTCCCAGATATATACTGGGATATCCCAGCAGCTAGGTCATCTAGGAGCAGGGAAATCCTAGAGTTCCTCAAGGGAGTCTTCCTGCAGCAGCTGGTCAGGGAGACCACTGGGGGGGTAACATACTTGACGTGGTCCTCACTAATGGGGATAGTGTGGAGGGAGTGGGGGTGGGGGTCAGCCTAGGAGCAAGAGACCATAACACAGTGGGCTTCAGGGTTAGAGAGGGGTAAGAAGATAGTCGAACCATCACAATGGTCCTGGACTTCAGGCAGGCAGATTTCCCAAAATGAGGGAGGTATTCCAGACTGAAATGAAAGGGGATGGAGGAGATAGAGGGAGGGGGTGAGGAACTATGGAACAAGATCAAGGGGGTGCTACTTAAAGCCACAGAGAGCTGTATAAGGAAGGCGAGGAAGAGCAGAAGATAGAGGAGGCCACTGTGGTTCAACAGGGAAGTGAGGGAGGCAATAGCGGAGAAAAAAGGGCATTCAGAGAATACTAGAGGATGCAGGGGAAGGAGGACAGAGAAACTTACAGGGAGAACTGAGGGTGGCGGGGCAGAAGATTAGGAAGGCAAAAGCAGAAACGGAGGAGAAAATTGCTAGGCAGGCCAAAAGGGGGACAAGACTTTGTTTCATTACATAGGGGAAAAGAGGAAAGCAAGGCAGGGGATAGTAAGGGTAAAGGGAGAGGGGGGAGTACAAGTGGAAAGGGACTTTGAGAAGGCAGAGGTGTTGAATAGATACTTCGGCTCAGTCTTCTCGATAGAGGGTGAAAGAAGGGGACCAGCGCTAAGGAGGAAGGGATGGGGGGATGTAGGGGTGGATCCTAGTCCAATTAGTGAGGGTAGGGTCAGAGAGGAATTGGGTCAGTTGAGGGTAGACAAGGCTATGGGCCCAGATGCCCTGCACTCTAGGGTGCTCCAGAGCTAAGAGAGGAACTGGCAGCACCACTAGCGAGGTTATTTAACTTGTCCTTAGATACAGGGTGGGTGCCAGAGGACTGGAAGAGGGAAAATGTGGTGCCACTTCATAAAAGTGGCAGTAGGGAGGAGGATGACAATTATTGCTGGTCAATCTCACATTGGTGGTGGATAAAGTGATGGAGGTTATATTGAAAGAGAGGGTGGTTAGTTACTTGGAGGATGAGGGGCTGCAGGACATTCATCAGCATGGCTTCATATGGGGGAGGCCATGTCAGATGAACCTGATCGAGTTCTTCAGTGGGGTGACAAGGGTGGTTGATCAGGGGGCAGTGGACATGGCCTATCTGGACTTCGGGAAGGCCTTTGACACCATGCCTCACAGAAGATTGGTTAAAAAGTTGGAGAGTTTGGGGGTGGGACAGAAAATAACAAAGTGGGTGGAGAGCTGGCTGACGAGTGGATGCCAGAGGGTGGTGGTCAATGGGGTGCATTCCGGGGAGGTAGAGGTGATGACTGGGGCCCCCCACGGATCGATGCTGGGGCCCATTCTGTTTAACATCTACATCAGCAACATAGCAGAGGGGCTTCAGGGGAAGTTCTGCCTTTTTGCAGATGATATGAAGATCTGCAACAGGGTAGACACCCTAGAGGGAGTGGAAGCTATGAGGGAAGATCTAAGGTTGCTGGAGGGGTGGTCAGAAATATGGCAGCTAAAATTCAATGCCAAAAAATACACAGTGATGCACATGGGGTGGAATAATCCACAAGCAAAATACACACTGGGGGGAGAGGAAATGATTACAACTGAGCAGGAGAAGGATCTAGGAATCATAATCACAGACAACCTTAAGGTAGAGACCCAATGCAGCAAGGTGGTGAGCAAAGCGATCAGAATGCTTGCATGCATAGGGAGCAGGATAACTAGTAGAAGATGGGAGGTGCTGATACCACTCTACAAATCCATGGTGAGGCCCCATCTGGAGTACAGGGCTCAGTTCTGGAGACCCCACCTACATAAGGACATAGATGGAGACCAGAAGGGAGAGGAGGGACATGATAGAAACATTCAAGTATGTGAAGGGGATCAATTAAGTGGGGTAGGGGAGCTTATTCACAGGTGACCTCCATCTTTTGGTCCTCATTTACATGAAGGTCCTTTAAACAAGTTGCCTTGAAGTGGTAGTCTGTGAAAATAGCGATCGAAATTGAGTGCCTAGAAAAAAGGCGACTCAATGTCGGCGACTGTGATCACGGCTACCCAGGGAGGAGGCGACCGGATACTGCGGTTGGTGAAAACCATGACAGGAACTAACAAGTATACGTGCACGTGCAACCCGCGGGGGGAGGGAGGCAGGGGAGGGATGGCATGTGAAAAGGGTTGCAGCAAGCAGCTGCTGAGCTGGATCGCTGGCATCATGGGGAGGGTGGTCGGCTGGGAGGCATGGGGTACCAGGTTCTGGTCCGGTGTGGTGCGGGTTCTCTTTGCCATCTGGCGGCATGTATTTTAATTAAGTTTTCACTCCTCTAACATGTACCCTCAAAGTTGAGAATCAATAAGTAGGGTCTGTTAATGGGGCACAACCTCTAGTAATAATAGAGACCTGTGGTATCGGCGCCTTTTTTTTCTGCGCTGCGAGTGTGCATCACCGAAATTGATTTTCAGCTATGTACACTCACCATAATAGCAATCACTGTTTCTTGATCGCTATTATGGCATGGAACCCTTGAAGTTACCAATTTAAATGTTGCCTTGACATGCTGGAGGTTTGGTCTGTTTTGTTGCCCCTTTTACCTCTATGAATGTTAAACAGAGTCAGCATTTCTGTCACTTTTCTTAAGTAAAGGGTACTAGCACTTATTATAGCAGCTCCACTTAGTGACAAATGTGGGGCACAATGTTTTATTAAAATGAAATGGTTTTGTTTTGTAACGTGTGACATGTGTTTGTAATTTACTTAATTGGTCCCAGTATATAGGGTCGTCCGTAACCAGATATTTTTCACTCCCCAATGAAGACTCGTGCAGAGTCAAAGCACTAGGGCAAGTAAGTTCCTTATTCTGTGGACCTCTGGTCTGGCTTTTCTTTGAAACAAATCACCTTTGGATTATTACTGTTGCCTGGACCTGGATTTATCCACTATAGAGGTTGTTGAGTGCTGGTGCATAACTTTTCTGATTTGGTTCGTTTGTGGGCTGCCAGCCCTTCAGCACTAGCACCACCCTTTCATTCGTTGATTGCAGCACTACCCTTTCTGCTTTGCTTATTCACAGGGAAGGCAGTCGCAAGAACTAGAGGGCATGGAATGAGGGTGGAGGAAGGGAGGTTTAAGGGACACATGAGAGGGCATTACTTCACTGAGAGGGTGGTCGTACCCTGGAACAGTCTACCGGAGGAGGTGGTGGTGGAGGCCAAAACAGTGGATGGATTCAAGAGGGCATGAGGCAAACACAAGGGGTTGTCAAGGGGAAGGAGAGTGGAATCTATGGGGAGGGCAAGTAAAGAGGAAGGGAATGGGCAGACAATGGGCCAAGAAGGTCCTTTTCTGCCGACATACATCTACTGTATGAATCTATGAATTTGCGACACACAAGGATTAAGAAGGTGGAAGTGAATGCCAGAAGGGGAGCCTTTATTCAGAAATTGACCCAACAAGAAGCATTTTGGATCCACAAACTGGACACATTGGCTCCAAGGTGTCTTAATGACAAAATACCACTGTATAGCTTTTTATGAATAGAGAATCCCGCATCTCTTGAGTTTTGAGTATTCTTTCATGGCAACATGGAAAAATGATTTCTGCTCATAATGATGTAGTCTTACTGATATTTTATTTTGTGCTATAGGTTGATAACAAAAAAAAAACTGTATTGTGATTGCATGTGCTTATATAAAGATATGTCCTTTATTTTTCTCTAAGTCAAAAACAGTATTTTATGAATGGGGTAACCTTGTCTTTCAAAGGCAGTTGATGTATTACAATTTTTAGAGGCAATGGATGACTTGTACTTCGTTTTCCCTACCTACCCCACCCCCATGCAGATTGATGTTTATCATTTATATTTAAATAGGTATATCAATACAATTTATGTAAGTATATTTGTAAAGTAGTATTGTTAACAAAAAGAACAAAACAGTGATTTTATGGAACGTTTCCAAGGTGGCCAAATTGAGCACTCTACTAGCCTGGAGTGACTGATTAGCCACTAGTCACACGACTCCCATTGGAGCAGAAATGGTTGGTAGGGGCATTAGGTAGCTCTGATGAAGATATGGTTCTGATGTCAGCGACGTGCATGCACATGGTGCAATGTGCGCGCTCAATCCCCCGCCCCCCGGAGTCAGCAAGGTTGCAGGATGCACCTGTTGTGTAAGATTAAAATGATATGGAATGCAACTGACTATTTGGGATACAGTTACCTGCTGAAAGTCCAAAGTGGTTTGTGTCTGTAATTTTTTTTTAATTAAAGAAAAGCTACAAGAAAACGGTAGACTAAACTACAAGGATTATAGTATGAACTCTTGATTACTGTGTGAGTGCACTGCATTTGGAACTGCCGCCGTGCAGGATGGTGGAGGCTGCTAGTTTGGCCGTTCTTTAGCAAGTTGCACAATGTCCAAGTAACCCACACTGAGGGATTAAGCACTGGAATTTGGAGGTTGTGTGAAACCAACAGTCTCATCAAGACCTGCCCAAATGGGTAACAGATTATCTGGAACACACACCATGACCAACCACAGAATGCACTGTGTCCAATGGACCTGACACAGACCCACAAAACACATGCATCCAAATGAACAGAATACACTACTAAGAACTGTAATGGCCCAGGAAACACCATAATGAATGCCAGTATCTATGGAATGCACCAGGCACAAGCAAGACACACTGGTTCTGGATGCTTTTTTGTTTTCAGTGGTGGACATCATTTCGGTTTTCAGGATATCAGCTGTGGTGACCAGACAGGAGGGTGGTGTGTCTCTTCTTTTCAAGGAGAGACAGGCACAACAGTTCCAGGTGCAAACAGCAAGCTTTTATTGAAGCAGCCACTGGTTGCGCTGGAAAATAATAGGTTATGTGGTTGCAGAGTACAAGGCACTCACAATGATTGTCATGCACAACACAATACTTAGTGCTAGAAGGCAACTATACAAGTCTAGATGCAGTGAAGGTAAAGGTAAGCAGTCATATATAAAATATCAATAAGTAAGGTCTCTCTGAAAGGGTCACCCAGGGTCATACGTCTGTAGACGTCAAACATAATAACTTTATCAATGCCTAACCACCTTGGCTAAGGATAACTAGAGACCCACCAGCTTATGGTATGACAGTCCAGCAGTAGGAGCAGTCTCTTCGGTGTGGAGCAGATGGTGGCTGGTTAGCTTGGAATGATTGATACAGTACCTTGGTGACCGATTGGTCTCATTGGCTGGCAGGAAGACTGAGGACAACAGGATGAAGAAGATGAAGGGGATGCAGAAGATGAAGGTTGAAGGCTGGTATGGGAGCTGAAGATGACGATGATGGAAGGATGGAGGATGGTCCGAGGTGATGTACTTCTGCTGCGATGGAGGGTCCTCTGTAAAGCTGCTGCTGAGTTACCGCCCAGCCAAAAAAGGGAGCTATGGCCACCTCGAAGAAGTAAAATAAAAACAGGGCTATTCTAGTCGCGTACTGCAGAGGGAACCTCGCTATCATGAGCCGGGGTGGCTCCTAGGCTGACTATACTGGGGGTAACTAACTATTGCAATGCTGGCTACTGTAGTCTTCGTCATCTTTGGTGGACATTGGCGGGCTGGGCAGATGGCACTGGAATCTTGGCCAGGCAAAAAAGGAAGGTGGCCCCTGGACTCAAGGATGCAGGCAGTTACAGTCTCTTGTAGGGCAATCAGTTCAGGAGGCTGGACTACTGTTGGGCAATCTGTTGACTCCCCCACCGCAACAGCTCAGGCTGGGGGAGGAACGGGAATTGAGGTAGCAAAACGCAGTTGGGTGGGGCAGGCAGTTTAAACCCCAATGCGAAGCAGTCCAGAAACCAACTGGTCGAGCTAAAGGGCAAGCAAGTTAATCCCTGGTGCAAGTAACTGTCTTCAGTGGGTGCAGGGCAGGCAGTTGAAGCCCTACAGTGCTCTCATTTAGGCCCTGAGGCAATGTTTGGGGTCTATAACATCCCAGGATGCAACCTTGGAAAAGCACTGAGATTGGCAATTACATAATAATAAACATTTTTCACAAGTTACTGTGTTTTCTTAAGTCCAGGATCTGGGTGGCAGCAGCATAGCATAAGCCTGGCCATCCTCTCCGTCCACAGGTCACACCCACTGTCAGTAAGCAGTCCAGGAATAATTGGATGGCTGATAGGGTGTGGTCAGGCTCCCAGTGAAGGGGATAAGGCCTCTGGGTTAGCTTCTCAAAACTGAGTGCTGGCCCTTTAAATACCTGGAGGAATTCTTTTCAGCCCTATGGCCTCCTTGGAGGGGCTAACCAAGGCCCTGCTCCCTCCTTTTGTCAATGTAAAAGGGAGGGGGGCGCTGGGCTGCAGTGCACCCAGGCTTATCTCTTCCTCTTGTAAACATCCACGCTTGGGCTGCAGGCATAAAAAGGTGATATAATAGTTATAAAATCTAATTTACATTATAACCATTAGAATTTTAACTATAAAACATTACTTTTACAAATATAAAAAAATTGTGTAATAATAGCATGAAGGCATAACCAGGGGTTCATTTACCTTTGTTAATGTAACACTGGAAGAATAATGTACACTGGTTAACCTCATACTTCAGGATTCCCCTAGGGTTACATTAACAGACGTTCACCTAGTTCCTGGTTGGTGGCTTGTCAGAGGCATTCTGAATGCCTGAATGCCAGAACTGGCAAGTAGGAGGCATTCCATGACTTGGGACACATGTTACAGACAGTAGTGGGGGGTCTGGATGTCCATAAATGCCAGCATGTGCTATTCTGGTCATAGGAATCAAGTTATGGTAAGCTATGGGCCATTTCATGTGCCATACAGATGATCAGGTTTGATAATCGTAATTCATTCAAGCATTTTACTCTTTCAATTTTGAGACACGTTATGGAATTCAAATTTAAATCACAACCACCCTGTGATGACTATACAGTGTCATATACCATGCACAATATGACAAGAAAATGAGCCTAGCATCATCGCCTTTTTAAGACACAGTACTCACTCACCCACAGTCAGCACCACAAATGCAGCTGTCGGCAGTCGGAAACTCACACATCCATTAACCAGTTTCAAGGAGACCCATTAGTATCAATGTAACACACAGTGGTTACTCATCATCACAACTAGTTCAGGTCACAGCACCAACTACCTTTTCACTAAAACTCAGCCTAGTGGACAACAATGAGAATCAAGAAAGACTGAGGAGGGGGGCACTGCTGAGTAGCCATCAGTATAAGGTGTGTATCTCTCAAGCTCTGTGATCTACATTTTAAAACTTACTCTTTTTTCTTTTATAACCTTCAATTTAATGGGTTTTTTTTTTATTTAACCTGTTCTGTCAGGTGTAGAGATTTACCTAGACCAGAGATTAGTCCCAAAAAGCATCAACAGCTTAAGCAACAAGGCGTTGAAGCTTTCTTCTTGACTGCAACCTTGGGCCCTGCTCCAGGTCTAGAGGGCCAGTACAATGTGGCGGCCCTTCTGGAGACCCACAAATGGTGCAGATGTTTGTAATGCTTCTAAAAATCCCGTCCACTGGTGATAAATGATTCGGAGGTTGGCAGTGGTGGAGCAGAAATTCACAGATCAGGA
Source organism: Neoceratodus forsteri (assembly GCA_016271365.2). Classification (NCBI taxonomy): domain Eukaryota; kingdom Metazoa; phylum Chordata; order Ceratodontiformes; family Ceratodontidae; genus Neoceratodus; species Neoceratodus forsteri. The sequence goes on along the minus strand of CM057455.1, from coordinate 823,005,676 downwards.
TGGCCGCACTAGGAAAAACAAAATGGTGATCTCTGGACTGAGGCAGGATGTGGAGCAGTAGGCCACAATCAATGCAGCCTTCAATAAGGATGTAGGATTTCTACTCTCCAAGGCAGAGTCCCTTAAAAATATTCAGAGCTAGAATAACATCAGGGTGGCCAGATTTCCCCTCAGCTGGCCAGCCGGAGGGGGGGGGGGAGTACTTGCACCACTGGATCATTTTTAATTTATAGACCTGGCCCTTCTTTCTCATGACTCCAGAGTGACAATTGTTAAGGCATTGGTTATCCTCATACATGCAAGGCTGAGAAAGGGGGTGGCTCAGAGACCACTGAGAGCAATTGTCACATTATCATCTCCTGAAGGACAGATCTCTCTACTACAAGCATCCCAGACCCAAAGAGACATTGTATGGGACAGGAGCAAGTTGGGCTTTTATCCAGACATATTAGTCCAGACTCAGAACAGAAAGCACCAGCTCCAAGTGGTCAAGAAATCTTTGCTAGAAAGAGGGGTTAAGGCACAGCTCCTGTTTCCTGCACCGCTGCAAGTACAGCACAAGAATAAAACAAGTATATTTACTGATCCTGAATGAGCACAGAGGTTTGCAGTGCATATTATATACCTGTTGCCTGACAATCCATTTCGGAGGTCTTCTGATGATGAAGACGGATGATGTATGACTCACCTTTGATACCTGTTATTGCTCGTCTTATAGACATTTTGGTCTCTGGATTTGTTGTTACACAGTAACTGGGGCTGATGGTTGTTTATTGCTATTGATTTTTGTTAAAATGATCTTTTTTTCCCCAGTCAGATCCGTTTGTCAAAAAACTGTGTGAAGCTGCATACACCTCAATTTGTGAAATACAAAATATCCTATGTTATGAGATCCTGTCCCCGGCACGGTATCATGTTTGGATACTCAGGTGTGTGGGGGGTTGTTTCCTTTTAACTTAGCTGTGCCCAGACAATCTATACAAAATTTCCCAGTATTGGCAAGGGGTATCTGACCCCCCCCCCGACACACACACACACACATTCCTGGGAGGAGCAGGGTGTTCCAATGAAAATAAATACTTTCTTTGTTATCTCCTGTGGTGAGAGTGTGATATTCTATGGACATGACAGTCTGGACTATTAACTCCTGCATATTGATTTGGGACCGAATGCAAAAGCCGAGTGTATTGTCCTGCTTATAGTTCCTGTTATGTTCTGTTTGACTTTGGTCTAGGTCCTTTCATGACCTTGTTTTTATGTACCTGCTTGTCACTTACATAAATCTATAAATAAAATAAAAAAAAAAAAGTCTAAGGAAGGATAATTTAATGAGGTTTAGTGGCAGTGCATGCATTACCTTGCAGATGACCCGAGTTTGGGACCAAGTCCGGGATGCCTCATCTGAAGGCATGCCAGACCACAGTAGCTGATGTCCAGCGGCGTGTTCAAGTTAGATGGCGTTGGGCACCTGGTGCCACAGTGACTCTTGCAGTGGCCAGGACAGATTGTTCCCTCTGCTGGACATTACTACATGCATTCAAGGCAGTCTGCAGGCTCTGTCCATTCCAGAGGGTGAAGGAATATGACAATTTATTATGATGTAAACATAGTAAAGTGCTGGTAGGAGAAGGCAAAGGGTTAATGAGAATATTTTCTGCACTAATGTTTTCTTATTCATTCTTGCTGCTGCTGCAAAAAAATAGACTTGTTAGCACACAGTGCACAGCCTGTTACTATGACAAAATGATGAAAATATAAACAAAATTAGATATAACAAGGACTGTGTGTAAGACGTGCAGGGAGAAAAACCCATGTAACATCTGTATTCCAACCACAGTTCCTGGACTCCCCTGTGTGCCAGTGCCTACCGACACAAGTGAACCACCTTGGGGGGGGGGGGGCAGTCCTGCTTCTTAGTCCCCACTATTGAAGAGAAAATAGCAAAAATGGAGACTGCACAGTAAAGATAGAAGCAGTACCCAGAATACTGCTGGAAAGACTGTTTATTCAGACAGCATCATTGTACAAAAACACCATACAATCTCTCCCCGGTGCTTCAGACCCTTTTGGTTTTTCTTCAGGGGAGAAAGAAATCATGGGAGATGTGGAGCAGCTGCAGAATCTGGGGGGATGAGGAGTACCAGGCCTGAACAGGATATAGCCATTGGACCAGGTTACATCCCTGACAAATTTGGTCAGGGGAGAAATAGTTCTTTGAAAAAAAAGGTTGAAGTGGGATAGTGAACAACATGCATGCTCTGTACTACTCTCGATGACTCATGGTTTGCACTCTGCATTAAACCATAATTCACAATACACAAGCACACACTCGATTAATGTGGTATGTCCGGAAGAGAAAAACAATGTAAACAGAGACACTGGAGTCACCTCTCAAGCACAAGGACACCCACCACCAGCACTGAAGCACATGACCACCAAACACCAAAGCAAGACCTACACAGCAAATCACATGAAGCCTCTCAGTAGTCTTTGCAGCACAAATAATTGTGTGGTAGTATCTTATGCACTAACAGATAATAATAAATGTTCCGTATTTCTCTAATTCCAGCCTTGTTTTGGGTCACAATGTTTATGCTGGACTGGTAACATTTTTATGGTGTGAAGATTGATTGCAAGGCAGATTTTCAAAGAAGGAGTTGAAAAAATGCAACAGGAGACAGTGATTTATTGAATAAACAGTAAATAAATCACTGTCTCTGGAAACTTGTTTGTCTGAACAAGCTGGTACACACCACAGAATGCATCACATTACAAAGCAAACATCACTGATTAAGAACCATTTCCATGTAAATTGAGAGCAGTCAGGCTTTTAACATATACACATATTTCAAGCTAACGTGTTTGGTTGGAGAAGGGCAAACAATTTACACTTAGTCAAAGAGACTTTACCTACCTCATGCAACAGCTAGACATAGCATAAGCATGGAAGCCCACTTGAGCTCACAGTGGAAATTCATGTTTTCATCTGCTGATGTGTACAGCACTTACAATACCTGTACTTGAGCCAAGCCTTCTGTTTGCAGCTGTTTCCATAAACTGTGTTTAAAATCATAGATACAGTATCTTACTTTGGCAGTCAATCTTAAAGAAAAACACATCTTAATATACAATTCTAAGATAAATAAGCATTGAAAACCCAAATCTCTGGATGGATGGGGACCTGTACAGGGGGGACAGCATTCATCCATCCAGGAAGGGGACTGCAGTCCTCAATGAAAAGTTTAGATGCTTCCTTGCAACATGTTTAAACTTGCCGAGGGAAGGGGCAGTCGGGAACAGGGGGACTTAGGCAGCTCACCTCTACAGGTCAGAGTAGCTAGCAGTATGGATCAGGAGGAAATGTTGTGGACAGATATTCCCAAACTCATTACAAGGGTTAAGGCAGAGGAAGGGAGGCAGAAAAAGGAAGAAACCAGAGTTGGAAAGGGGGAACAGGAAGGCAAGTGTAGACGTACAAGACGGACAGGCTGGGAAACATGGGCAGATATGACTGGGCTCATTATAAGAGATAAGGCAGAGGAAAACAGGCAGCAGGAAAAAAAAAACAGGGTTGGAAGGAGAGAGCATAAAAAAGACAAAGGTAGAAATGCAAGGGGCACAGGCTGTGAGACATGGACAGTCATGTATTCAAATACCCACAGTCTGGGAAACAAAATCCCAGACCTGGCAGCCTTGATGGCAGAGGCGGACCTGGACATAGTAGCAATTACTGAGACATGGTACACTGGAAACTGTGACTGGGAGGTAAATTAACCAGGGTACACTCTACACAGGAGGGATAGGGAGGATAAAAAGGGGGTGGGTGGCCCTCTACATCAGAGAAGGTATTAAAGCGACAGCAATGCAGGGTAAACAGGGGGAGGCCAAGGTGCTGTGGGTCAAACTTGAGACAGTAAATGGCACAGCAATTCATACAAGAGTGATCTACAGGCCTCCGGCACAGAGGAAGGAAGTAGATAGGGCAATAGTGGAGGAAATACACGGGATGACTGCAAAGGGTGAGGTACTGCTGCTGGGTGATTTTAACATGCCAGACATGGACTGGACTATCCCGGCAGCTCCCTCAGCCAGGAGCCGAGACACCATGGAATCCTTGCAGGGGGCAGACCTCAGGCAGTTGGTTCAGGAGCCCATCAGGGGCAAGGTGATCTTAGACCTTGTGCTGACCAATGGAGATAGGATAAAGGAAGTCAGTGTGGATGGGCACCTAGGGTCCAGTGACCACCATACAGTGTGGTTCATCATCAGTACAGTGTCGTAGGAGAGCCACACAGAGACAAGGGTCCTGGATTTCAGGAAGGGTGGACTTCACTAGGATGGGGAGGGGGGTCAAAGAAACCCTGGCAGGAAGGGATCCAGTGGAGGGGTTGAGGAGTGGTGGGCACACCTAAAAGAAGCCATAGCAGAGGCAACAAATAAGTGCATTAGGCTGAGTAACAAGGGAAAAAGAAGGAACAAACCACTATGGTTTAGAGAGGAGGTGGCCCAGAAACTGAGGAACAAAAAGGAGACTTTCAGAAAATAAAAGGAGACTCAGAAGGGATGAGGATAGGGTGGTATACCTAGAGAGACAGAGGGAGGCAGGGAAAGCAGTTAGGAGTGTGAAGGTGCAAACAGAGGAGATATTAGCATAGACTGTAAAGAGGGGAGACAAGATGTGTTATAGATACATTAGCGACAGAAGGAAGGCCAGGGGAGAGATTGTACGGCTCAAAGGGGAGGAAGGGGTGTGTGTAGAGGATGACCTAGAAAAAGCATCAATACTGAATCAATACTTCTGTTCGGTATTCACAGCAGAGCGGGAGGGACAGGGACCACAGCTAGGCAGCAGAAACAATGGGAGAGAGAAGTAAACACCAGTTCTTTTACAGCAGAGAGGGTCCTGGAGGAATTTGCATAATTGAGGGTGGACAAAGCAATGGGGCCAGGTGATATACACTGCAGAATATTAAAGGAATTACGGATGGTCCTAGCCGCACCACTGGTGGCCTTGTTTAGTGAGTCACTCAATATCAGGGTGGTTCCGGAGGACTGGAAGGGGGCAAATGTAGTCCCTCTCCACAAGAGTGGTAGCAGGGAGGAGGCAGAAAACTATAGGCCAGTCAGCCTCACCTCAGTAATGGGTAAGATTATGGAGGCACTGCTTAAGGAAAGGATTGTAGAACACTTGGAAACTATGGGAACGCAGGATGCAAGGCAGCATGGCTTCACAGCAGGAAGATCATGTCAAATCTGACTGACGTTTTTGACTGGGTGACGAAGGAGGTGGATCAGGGAGGAGTGGTGAATATCACCTATCTCGATTTCAGTAAGGCCTTCGACACTGTATCCCACAGAAGACTGGTAAACAAGCTAAGGAGTCTGGGGGTGGGCCACAAAGTAGAAAACTGGGTTAGAAACTGGTTGGGGGACAGGAAGCAGAGGATGGTAGTAAATGGGATCAAATCAGAGGAAAAGAGGGTGACCAGTGGGGTACCTCAGGGGTCGGTCCTGGGACCAGTCCTCTTTAATGTCTTCATCAGTGACATTGCTGAAAGGCTGGAGGGGAAGGTTTGCCTGTTTGGAGATGATACCAAGATCTGCAACAGAGTAGACATTCCAGAAGAGGTCAAAAAAATGAGGAGGGTTCTGGGAAAGCTAGAAAAATTATCAAAGGTGTGGCAGTTGAAATGTAATGGAAAAAAGTGCAAAATTATGCACCTGGGGCAAAGAAACCCTGTGGAGAGCTACAGAATTGGGGGGGGGGATTGCTGACAGCCACCAGGGAAGAGAGGAATTTAGGGATAATCACATCAGATGACCTAAGGATGGCCGAACAGTATAACAAGGCTGAGGGAAGGGCCAGTAGGATGTTGGGGTGCGCAGGAAGGGGTATCACTAGCAGAAGAAGGGAGGTGATGATGCCATTGTACAAAACGCTGGTGAGGCCTCATCTAGAATACTGTGTTCAGTTCTGGAGGCTGCATCTTTGCAAAGATATAGACAGGGAGGAGGTGGTCCAGAAAGAGCAACCAAGATGGTGCAGGGCTTCAAGTTCAAGTTCAAGTTTATTTCAGGAAAACTCCATTGAGCAAGCTCATTCACAAGGAAGTCCTGTGACATGTAGACTTACACAACATACATACATAAATAGTTAATAAACAATATATACATAATTACAAGCATCATATAATTCAGGCATGATATACATACAAGGTCACCACATAGGATGACCGCAGGTGGTAATCAGCTTATATAACACAGGGAAGCGACTTGTAGACAGCATACTGATAATTGAAACATGGTAACTGGTGTTTGCAATATATACACTTTGGCAGATGGGACAAACAACTGAATAAAACATATAAGGAAGGTAGGAATGGTTTGATAGTGTGATCAGTGAAGTGTATACATGGACGAGGCAAGGAGTAGGAGGGGAAGGGGCAGCAGTAATTGGGTTGCTGCAGCAAGGTAGCAGATGTAAGTCAGGTGCCAGATAGTGGAATAGTATCTTGTTATAAATGAAAGTGCAGGCAATAAGTAATTAATATGAACTAAGCAATTATGTCTTACCAATGGATGCACATGGCACACATGGGGAAAGAAGAGGCTTAATGACAGTTACAAGTATCTTTTATTTTAGCTGAACTTAGCAATTTGTAAGAGTTAATTGAAACTGTGCTAGTTAGTTTCAGTACAGTTTGTAATTGGTTCCAGTTAGAGGGAAGGGCATGTGCAATATCACGTTTACCAAAGGAGGTCCACGTCCTCAGTATATTAAGCATAATAAAGTCAGATTTTCTTAGCGAGTATGCACTGTGTGAAATACTAATGAGAGATGAGAGATAGCTCTGAAGTTTCTGCAGGAGCAGTTTAAGAGTCCATAACCCAGCGTGGAGCAGGCGTCTAGTAGTGAGATATGTCCATCCAACAGCTGCATATAAGTCACAATGATGTGAACGGTAAGGGGAGTTGGTAATGAACCGTAATGCACGGTGATAAATGATGTCCAGTTTACTTAGATTTGCAAGAGTGGTAGAGGAGTAGATTAAATCGCCATAGTTGAGAAGGGGGAGAAAAGTGGCCTGGACGAGCTTATTTCGAGTTTCAAGGGGGTAGAGGGGCCTATTTCTAAAGAAGAATCCTAGCCTGGCTTTTAGCCTTCTAGAGAGGTCTTCGACATGGACATTGAAAGAGCGTTTGTTGTCAATTCAGATACCCAGGTATTTAAATTTGGGGACAACTTCCAGAGGCTCATTTAGTGTGGTAACAATGAAATCTTGGGGCAGGGTATTGGGGGTACCTGTGGCAGCACTACGGGAGAATATCATCACTTTGGTCTTCTTGGCATTAAGCAGGAGCTTTGCCTTTATTAGATCATGCTCGAGTAGTGCAAAGTCCGCTTGAAGCACTCCCTTAACTTCAGATAGCGATGAGCCAGAAGTATACAGCACAGTATCATCTGCGAAAAAGTGCAGATTGGACATAGATATGTTGGAATCAAGATCATTAATGTATAATGAAAACAAGATAGGGCCTAAGATGGATCCTTGGGGGGATGCCTCTAACAACTGGCACGGCAGCAGACAAACAGCCTTCTGCTTTTACTTTTTGGGATCTCCCAGTTAAGTAACTAGTGAACCACTGGGTAGTATGGTATGTGGCTTGCATCAGAAAACATATGAGAACAGATTAAAAGACCTCAGTATGTATACATTTAAAGAGAAGAGGGAATGGGGGGATATAATAGAGACCTTCAGGTATATTAAAGACTTGAACAAAGTGCGTGGGGGGGGTGACATCTTTCAGTACAAGAATTGTACAAGGACAAAGGGGCACAATATGAGATTGGAGGGGGCAGGATAAGGGGAACTGTGAGGAAGTTTTTCTTCACAGAGAAGGTGGTGGATGCTTGGAATAGCCTACCCCAGGAAGTGGTGGGTGCTAACACAGTGAGACATAAGAGGAACCCACAGATGGGCGGAAGAGAGGCAAAAAGCCAATGACCAAGTAGGGCCAGTGGCCTCTGATGCAGGCAGGGAATACAGGCAGACTAGGTGGGCCTAGCAGTCCTTATCTGCCATCAACTACTACATTGCTATGTTACTATGTTGCTATGTTACTAAAAGTAAACACATAGGGCCTGATTCACAAAGCCTCTGTCATGGCGCAATGGGCTTGCACCACAAAGAATGGCGCATGGTGCACTGCGCCGAAAGATATGCCAGGAGCAATTCACAAAGGCAACCTGCCTCAAACACAGGCTGCCTGCCCCAAATGGGGCTTGCACCATCCCTGCGCCCAGACATGGACTACGACAAAGAGCTAGGGGCCCTGCGGCAGATGCAAGCTGCCACAGCCCAGACATGCAATTCACAAAAAATCTCCCAGAGGAGAAATTCTAAATACCCTTAGACCAGCCAGGGCTGGTTTGAGGGACTTAAAATTCTCCCTGGGAGGGCCCCACTAGCAACAACGTAAAATCTTTCTTGATCCCCCTCCCCAACCCCAATGTGCCTACTATTACAAAGTAATTACATCAGAGTTCCCTGCCCAATCCCGATGTGCCCACAAATAACACACACATATATATATATATATATGTATATATCAGAAGTCCCCCGCCCAGATCACGGTGTCCCCATCATTTTGACAAATGGAAAAACCACTCTCATTGGTGGTCCCGTGCCCCAAACAGGTAGTGCCCTTCTCCATCCCCAGACAGAGCTGAGTTCCAGCACAGCCCTCCTCCACACCTCATGGTCAGTCCCCAACTGAGCGGAATGTGCAACATACTGTACAGTGTACACACTAATAGCTATTAGTGTGTACTCTGGCTGATCACTGCACATTCAGTTCAATCAAGGACTAACCTCAGAAGTGTAAAAAGGCCTGTGCCAGAACCCTTCTCTGTCTGGGGATGGGGAGGTGCACTACCTGCTTGGGTGTGGGACACAGGACCACCAATGAGTGGGGCTTTTTCATTTGTCATAATGACAGGGACACCAGGATCTGGGCAGGAGGGTGGGATTCTGATATATATATTTTCTTTGAGGGGCACATCGGGGATTGGGAGGGGGATTCTGATATATTTCTATTGTACTAGTGGGGCACATCGGGGATCGGGTGAGGGATTCTGATCTGTATTCTGTATGGGGCACGACGTGGATCGGGCCGGGGGAACAGCCTGCCATTGCTGCAAGGGGCTTGCGGCAAACACTCCCGTGCACCATGCGTTTACCGCATGGAAGGGGTTACCGCAAGTGTGGGGACACAGGTGCCGGGACCCCTCTTGTACCTGAATCAGGTGTATGGTCCCTGGTGCATGGGGCTTCGGCGCAAGCTGCTGTTTGCCGCAGCTTGCACCAAACGCAGCCCTCTTTGACAATTGGGCCCATAACATATAGAATAATTTATTGATTCTATTTTAATTGAAGGGTTGAGATGACTGCCTATAAATCTCAAGAGCAAAGCTAAAGAGGTTCATGTTGTCATTTCAGCTGAGATGGAAACACATGCTGAGTTGTGTATAGCTGCCCATATTTTATCTTATATAGTATATATTTGTGTTTTTAAATAGGAATTACAGAAGCAGCCTCCCAAGTGAAAACCCAGCCATTTCTTTGTTCTGTTCCAGCACTGAAAATAAATTTATAGACTTTTATTAGACAAAAGGTATAATGTGGAGCACTGTGTGATTAGTAAACAGCTTGCTGTAGGGTGAATGAGGAATTTAAAATGTTTTGACATTTGAACTGGGCAGAGCAACTGTTTGGAATGCACACAACACCACTATGGAATGCCAACAACCATGGGTGCCAGAACATGGAAAATGTGGGAGGCTGAACTTCAAAAGGGCACAAGGTATACACGCATTTGTCAATGCTGAATGTTTGCCTGCAGCATAACAGAGCTTTAAAGAGCTCCTGATGTTGTTGGGACAACTTTAAAAAATGCAATACTTAGACACAATTTATAGTGAAGTCCATTAGGGTGAAGCACAGTGTCACAGTTTCCTGCATGACAAATGGGATTAACTCCCATTGAAATTGCCTTGTTTTCTCCAGTAACTCCACTGCAGATTGCTGCACAATTGGGTTTCATCCTGGCTGGCTTTACTGTAGCTTGTATTTCACACTTTTTCTGTAATTGTCAGCCTTATTTCTTTATTACTAAGGGCATTTGCAAAGAACCAGGATTGTTCCCATTTTTCTTAGTCTGCTCTTCTACTTCTGCAGTCACAATTCTGTTTATCACATCCCAGTCTGTTGCTGTGGAAATAATTATGATGTCATAAACATGGCATTATGAGATCATGTGTAAACAAGCAGTCAAAGCTAATGAAGTCCAAGGGTCGGTAATCTTGTTTTATGTCACTTCCCTCAGTGATGAAAAACAAGGGGAAAGAATGGCACAAAATATAGTGCTGGCTGAATGGTACAGGGAGTAAAAGCACAGAACTGTAAAACAGTGGGTTGCAGGTTCAACCAACCTTAGGGCCACAAACAGTGTTGTCTTAGGAAATCTGCACTGCAGTAAACTTGTAGCCAGGCTGGTAATGTGGAGAGCTGAGACGATGGATACCTCACCTCCTGTCATAATGGTGACCCTGGTTCGGGGACAGACCAGGGTCACTCAGGGATTGGTGGGGGAAGAAGGATTCACCATCCATTGATGGCTGTCCTCCTTAAGTATGGGAAGACAGCATGTACGACTGCTTGGCTACCACCTAGCAGAGGCTAGGTGGCACAGCAGTGGCCACCAGAATCAACAGAAGGAGGAGGAGAGCGTTGAGAGTGTGCATCATCTGCATGGTCTACATGCATACTGTTCTACGTCACTGACTTTGACTCAAGAGGAGTAATGGGTGGAAAATAATCCCTGCCTGCAAAATGATGCTGAGGCCTTGTAGTCACTGCACCACCACCACCATCCATGGTACCCACGAGCACAAAGAGGGAAGAAGTAGGTAATGGTAAGTCCATGGTGGTGGGGTGATGGGGCTGGGGGTTGAAAGCAGAAGGCAGCTGATGGATAAAGTCCCTATGAAAAAAAAATTGCAAAGATACATGAACTATAAACTTGGCTGTGTCTACATCTCACATTTTTCAAAGTTACAGCAAACTGATATTAGGGTCTCTATAAAGGGACAATAATACACAAGTCTGGAGTTTTCTTGATCATTATTGACATGCTGTTAGCATATTTGATGCTAATGATGCTATTATATTTGCAGTCACATGCTGAGTGTGTTTTCCCACTTTGTTTACTGCTTTTAAAGAGATGCTGTCCAGACTCCAGTCTGTAACTAGGGGAAACTGCTAAAAGGGGGGAATACACACACAGAGTGTGAGGCTTGATGTTTATCTTCAAAGCATGATGATGTCTGTTAACTGGCTAATTGGCAGAAAACCAGCGCGATTGGTCCATCCTTTGAACTACACAAGTTTACGCCCATCGGCCAGCTGTACACTGTCATCAACATCAGCCTTCTCAGCAGTGGCTTTTAAGTAGCAAGCCTCCTGCATTTCTACTCCATTGGCATAAATAGAGCACAGACTTCCACAGCCCCTACACTGCCTGAGCACCACCAATATACTCATCTTGTGCATGCATGCAAACAAACATATAAAGGTACTTTGTGAAAACACTAATTGTTATACGGGTAAATTTGCACATTTTATAATACAAAACACAACAGGAATACGGTTTCACACTTACTCACAAGAGCAAATCTTAGAGTTAATTATAGAGTTTTTGAATTCAAATAGAAGCAAATGGTCAAACTTTCTTACTGTGTCAAAACATAGAAACATAGACTCTGATGGCAGATAAGGACATCTTGGCCCACCTAGTCTGTCCACTCCCTACCTGTTGTATAAACTCCAGCTCCTATATGATCTGCAGCTTACCTTCTCCTTCCCACCACTAGGGCTGCCTTCTGTCTGTGCCATGCATTTTTGAATTCACCTATCATTTTTACCCCAACAACCTCCTCAGGGAGGCTGTTTCAAGCACCCACCACCCTTTCTGTGAAAAAACACTTCTTCACGTTGCCCATGAGTCGTCCTCCCTCTAGTCTCATATTGTGACCCCTTACGCATTTTCTTTTCTGAAAGATGCTGCCCTCCTGAAGTTTGTTAATCCCCTTGAGGTACCTGAAAGTCTCTATCATGTCCCCCCTCACCCTCCTCTCCTCCAGGGTATCCATATTGGGTTCCTTCAGTCTCTCCTCATATGGTTTCTGGTGTAGACCCTGTACCATTTTTGTTGCCCTCCTCTGGACTCCCTCCATCCTGATGATGTCCTTACATAGAAGAGATCTCCAGAACTGCACACAGTACTCCAGATGAGATCTCACCATCTGTCTGTACAGTGGCATCACCACCTCCTGTTTTCTACTGGTGATACCTCTTACTATGCACCCTAGCATCCCACCGACTTTCCACACTGCCTTCTCACATTGTTTGGCTACCATTAGGTTGCCTGTTATGACTACCCCCAGGTCTCTTTCCAGTTTGGTTATCATTAGTATCATCCCCTTCCCCCCATCCTGCATTCTTCCCCTGGGTTTTTGTTCCCCAAGTGCATGAATTTGCACTTCTTTGCATTGAATTTTAGTTGCAATACTCCTGACAACTCCTCCAACTTGCCTAAGTCTCTTTCATCCCAGATGTCAACCCTACTGTGGATCTTTGTGCCATCTGCAAAGGCATACCTTTCCTTCTAGACCCTCCTCAATGTCATATAATAAGACATTAAAGAGGGCCATCCCCAGTGCTGAACCCTGTGGCACCCCACTGGTTACCTCTCTCTCTTGGGATTTTACTCCGTTCACTACCACCTTCTGTGTCCTATTGCTAAGTCAATTCCTGACCCACTTTACTGCCTTGGGACCCACTCCCAAGTAGCCCAACTTGTTTAATAACCTTTTTTACTGGACTGTGTTGAATGCCTTGCTAAAGTCTAGGTAGACCATGTCCACTGCCCCTCCCTGATCTACTACCCTTGTCACCCAGTCAAATAAATTTATCAGATTTGTTTGACAGGACCTTCCGACTGTGAATCCATGTTGCCTTGGGTCTTGTGCCCCACTGGCCTCTAGAAATTCTACAATCCTTTCCTTTAACACTGATTCCATCATCTTCCCTACCACGTCAAGGCAAGTTCTGCAGTTGCCCGGACATAGCAGTGAACTTGACCAGCATTAATTTATGTTTGAATGCACGTGGCCAAAGACTCTTGAACTGATGTGTAGTTTTGTATGTTTCTGATAAAAGACTCATAACAGCTGCATTTCAATTTACATTCGTAGTGCCAGATCAGAGGCTATTTGTCAACAGATCAATAATAGGCAGAAAAGCAACTATGACAATATTATTTTGTAAATGTCATCATAAAATTATACAAGAGGAATAATCTTCTGACTCGCAAGATGGCCAGATCTATTTATTTACTTATTAGATCATTGGTTTACAGATCTTTGAGTCATAGACTCATTTACAAAGGCACCTCATCAAAAGTGCAATACATCACAGCAAACAAAAGTACTGTACATAACACTTAGATTAAAAAAGCAACCAGTGTTACAGGCATTCACTGGTGGTACACACTTGGTAATAGGTAGATCACAGTAGTCATAATATAGGTACGCGAGTACCATGTCAGGTAGCAACCAGAGATATTTTATTACATTAGCCAGCAGATGTTGCATGAGACCCCAGGTATATACAGCAAAAGTAGATAGGGCAGACCCAGCCTAGGGGTGAAGGTAAGGGGCAGGTGCGGCATTATGTGCAGCTGCAGCAGCGAGTGCTTGTCAGATGGCTTCTGAGGGAGACCTTGAAGGGACCAAGCTTAGTGGAGTCAGCTATATTGGCTGGGAGAGAATTGAACCAGGAGGCAGCCTGATAGAAAAAGGATCTCTGGGCCATAGAGGTCCTTAATCTTGGGACAATAAGGGAGGTTTGACAGTGCTGTAGGTGGAAACTGAGGGGGAGGCACGCTGCAGGGAGGTGGTGACCCCAGGGTGGAGAGCCCTAGCAGGGTCTTTTTTTACAAGAAGGCAGGTTTGGAAGCAGAGTCTTTCTTCAAGGTTGAGCAAGTTGGTGGTGGAGTACAGCAGGCACGTATGGGTGCACATGGGATAAGTATCCAACAGACAACTCACAAAACAAATTTAGTAAATTCCCTCCTTGTAAACAAATTTGAGCTAATGTTTATCATTCCACAAATTGGGGAGTCTGGAAATGTTTTTTTTTTCAAGTTTTGATATAGTAAGAATTTATTGCAAAATATGTTCTGGGAAATGCACCAGAGATTCTAATGTGCAGGAAACAAAGCACACACTCAAATTTGGTTATACAGTAGCAAGCTGAGAACATATTGGGCTTGCTGGATAAGAGAAGTGCATGGTCAAATTTTTAGGAATAGAAATACGTTTTTATCTACAGTATCCGGGCTGGATTTTTGAAGGATGGCACAGGGCTTGCATCCAGCCCTGCACCACGATGCTTTGCTTTTGGCAGTGCGCCAACCTCGTCACCACAACTGTACCTGATTTTGCAGTCTTGGCTGCAGTTAACATGTGACTGTTTGCATGAGTTACAGCAGCTTGCACCACATATCTGACACAAGTTCTGTAACACGGGCCCCCGACAGTGCTGCAAGTTAGGTCAGAAAAAGTTGAGCTAATTAAAATCCCTTTAGATCTCCGCAAGCCCCATGTGCCATATCGTTGACACACAAGGGCTTGTGGCGATCTAAGAGTTTTGAAAATCCAGCCCGCTGTTTTTTCTGTGTTTAACTACCACACATATGTAATAAATTTTACTAATTAGAAAAAAGGAATAAAAATAAACAGTTTGCCAGATAATCATTCTCCAGGTGATTGTCAATAAGGATTCACTGACATAAAATACAAAGAAACATCAATTTTCTATTCCTGTCATTGCAGCAAAAAAAGTTATCACACAGAAACAGTCTGCATCCTTATAGGAGGAAGACCACAGTCGCTAGTGATAGGTTTAAGTGCTACTTATGAAATAGGCTTCAGATTTCCAGTCCTCTGATTGGGTGTTAGCCCTGCACTGAACGTGTCTAGCGCACGGCTAAAATCAAGTACTGGCAGTCTTGACACAGTACCAAAAAAACCCATTAATGTTCATTTGGAATATTGTAAAAGGTTTAGAATGTTAAGGACAGCCATTTTTTGGTTTCTTTAATCCCCTTCAAAAGTCCCATAAAAATGATCACAAATGGCACCTTACAGTGCTATTTCCCCTTCTAAAACAACATAATTCATAACATATTTCAAAAAGATGTATTTATCTAATTTAATCTCATCCTTCTTCTTGTACAGTATATCCACCGCCCACTCGCTTACCTGCTTATTCACCATCCAACCTACTGACCACTCCCTTGCTCCCACCCATTCACTGCTTCGGCACAGTTACTAACCTGTTTTCATTTGTTTGCAGGTTCCAACTTTCTCTCTGAGTCATTCATTAACTGGTGTGCCGAGAGTGCTACTGCAGTGTCATATCTTCTCCCCGAGTGCTGCACACATTGGTGGCATCTCCTCACCCGTGCTGCACAATACAGAAGTACAACAGAATTACAGCAACAAAAAAAAGGCATATTTACTGTTATCTACAAACACAGGGTTTTCAAAATGTGACAAAACAAGTGTATGTTTGGGGGGGGGGGTGCCGAGCTAGTGCCTTGGCAACTAGTTCAGGAAACCTGCAACTATGGATTACACAGTAGGACAAAATTCCTTGACTCAAACAGAAAAATACAGTACACTGATACAGGCGGAGGAACTATTTTATTTCAAAGTAAGACAAAGATATAACTTTTTTCTACTTAGTCCTTTGAATTTCAATTTTCTTATACATGAACAGCTAAGGTGCCCTTTCATAAGCGTAAACAGAGGCACTCCAGGGGTGGGAACAGCACAAGCAGGAAGGGGGAAGCAGGGAAGCAGGCAAGCAGACATGGATGAAGTAAGGTATGGAGAACCATGTGTACCAATGCAAGGAATCTGGGACATAAAATTCCAGACATGGTAGCCATCACGGTAGAGGCTAGCCTGGATTTGGTGGTTGTAATGGAGTTCTGATACATTGACAACCATGTCTGGGACATGGCCATTCTGGGCTACTCTCTGTTTAGGAGATATGGGGAAGGGAGGAGAGCAGGAGAAGTATGGTTGTACCATATGTGAGGGAGGGAATCAAGGTCATAGAAGTACAGGGGCACCAGGAGGAAAAGGAAGGGCTGGAGGTGCTGTGGGTCATCCTGGAGACAGGCTCTGGGGCTGCTATCCATACCTGGGTGGTACACAGACTGCCAGTACAGGGAGAGGAGGTGGATAAGGCACTAAAGGAAGCCATTATCGGGATGGCAAATAAGGGGGGGAAGGGGACGCTGCTAATTGTTTATGTCAATCTGTCAGATATGGAGTGGAACCTTAAACTGCAGCTGATGCAAGGAGGATGGCCATCCTTGACACCCTACAAGGGGCTTTTCACAGGCAGCTAGTCAAAGAATCCAGTGGGGATGAGGCAGGGCTAGACCTGGTGCTTACAAACAGGGACAGCATTGCAGATGTCACAGAGGGCAGTCCCCTAGGTAACTGTGACCACTGTACAGTGTGATTTAACATTAAGATGGAAACAGAGGCTAACCACATGAGGACGAGGGTCCTGGACTTTAGGAGGGTGGATTTTAAAGACATGGAAGACTATCTCAGAAAGTGCCTCATAGAGGATATTGCTAGGGAGGGGTAGAGGCCAGTGAGAAAAAATGAAGGCGGGCATAATTATGGCAACCAGCCTCTGCATGAAGGAAGTGAGTAAAAGCAGAAGGAAAATAAACTGTTATGGTTCTCTAGGGAACTGGCCAAGATGGGGGAAGGAAAAAAGGGTGGCATTTAGGATGTATAGGGAAAAGCAAAGGAAGGAAGACTAGGAGGTGTACCAAGAGGAAAGTAGAAAAGACAGTGGGAGGACCAAAGGTGCATACAGAACAAAGGATAGCCAAAGGTTTAGCTAAAGAGGATAAGTCTTTCTTCAGGTACGTAAGTGAGAAGAAAAAAACAAGGGGAGGGATATTGATTGGAGTCTCCGGGATGCAGCCTGGTCCAATCATCACACTATAGGGTTCAGCTTTGCTGCCCCTCTTAATAGACCAGCTCCTATGGAGATGGTCAGGTACCACCCTCTGCGGGGTTTGACCCCTAAAGGTCTTATGGCGGTGCTAGACCTATCGGGGAGTTTGAGTGTGAGCATGGATCCAGAGAGTCTTCTGCTAACCTATAATAAGGCGGTGGGGTTGGCTCTGGATTCTATTGCTCCTGTCTGTGTTTGCCCCCTCTCCCTTCACTCTTGGTCCCCCTGGTTTGATGGGTCTCTGAGGGAGTTGAGGAGAGTAGGGAGAAGGTTGGAGCGATGCTGGAGGAAACTGGGCCTGGATGGTGGCAGGCTTAGATTGATATCCCATTATAGAGATTATCAATCAGCAGTTCCCCATAAGAAGGCAGA
This sequence comes from Neoceratodus forsteri, assembly GCA_016271365.2. Taxonomy (NCBI): domain Eukaryota; kingdom Metazoa; phylum Chordata; order Ceratodontiformes; family Ceratodontidae; genus Neoceratodus; species Neoceratodus forsteri. Next base: position 822,988,130 of record CM057455.1, on the reverse strand, counting down.
GTTCCTGTCCAGAAAGATTGTTGCTGTGAAGAACCAACCACCTCAGCTCTTCCGTACTGTGGACAGGTTGTGCAATCCAACCTGTCTCCAGAAGCGAGGAGCCTTTTCACAGAAGAAGTGTGATGAGTTTGCTCAATTCTTCGCTGATAAGGTTGACACAATCAGGTCTGAGAGTCACATAGCTTCCTCAAGTGGGCAGAGCAAAGGTCGGTGCAAGGTTGCTAGCACCCGGTTCGTCTGTTCAGATTTTGGCCAGCTGGCGATCGAGTATGTTGTGAAGGTGACCATGGGCTTGCAATCGACTTACTGTAGTTTGGACCCTGGTCCATCATGCCTTTTGGTGGGGTGCGTGGAGGAAATCAGACCGGTCCTTGCTGAGATAGTTAGGTGTTCATTAGAGACTGGGGTGTTTCTGGACACCCTGAAGGAGGCGGTGGTTCACCTCCTCCTGAAAAAAATCTTCTCTCAACCCTGACTCTCTCACAAACTATAGGTCCATCTCTAACCTGCCTTTTGTGGGTAAGGTTATTTAGAAGGCAGTTGCATTGCATCTTGAGGAGCATCTGACCACCCACAACATCTACGATCCTCTCCAGTCCAGTTTCAGAAAGAGACATAGTACTGAGACTGCACTGGTTTGGGTACTTAGTGATCTCCTGACAGCGAGAGATCAGAGGAGTCATTCCATCTTGGTCCTCCTTGATCTCCCCACAGCATTTGATACTGTGGACCATGTTGTGTTGCTAGACAACCTGCGGCTATTCTGTGGACTGTCTGGTACAGTCCTCAGATGGTTTCACTCATTCCTTACTGGCAGGTCGCAGAGAGTTGAGCTGGGAGTTTTCTCCTCAGCTTCTATCTCCCTGCCTTGTGGGGTATCACAGGGCTCTGTGCTTTCCCCCATGTTGTTCGCAGTATATATGCTGCCATTAGGAGAGATTATTAGGCGGTACGGGTTGAGTTTTCACTGCTATGCAAGTGATACTCAACTGTACATGTCTTTAGTGCCTGAACAGGGCGATGTTGTCTCAGTCTTTAACAACTACCTCTCTGAGATTCAGAACTGGATGAGTGCTAAGTGGTTGAGACTGAATCCGGGTAAGACTGAGGTGTTGGTTGTGGACTCAGATCATCGGGTAGAGAGATTATCAACTGGGCAGCCATCTGGATTATGGCTGGGTGGCAACCAGCTGGTGACCTCTGACCGGGTGCGGAACCTGCGCGTTACGCTTGATAGTGAGCTGACTCTTAAGTTTCAGGTGTCGGCCCTCATCAAGACCTCATTTTACCATCTGAGGAATATTGTGCAGATAAAGCACCTGGTCCCACCTGATGATCTTTCTACCTTGGTCCACGCCTTTGTCACCATGCGCCTTGATTACTGCAATGCCCTATACTGAGGGCTGCCAGGGGTGGATCATCACTGCCTGCAGCTGGTGCAGAATGCAGCTGCTAGGTTGTTGACTGGCGTATCAAGATCTAGTCATGTCATACTAGTGCTCCTCAGACTGCACTGGCTGCCAGTGTGGTGGAGGATCACATTCACGATTGGGTAACTGACCTATAAAACCCTACACAGACAGGGACCACTGTAACTGCAAGATCTTCTTTGTCCCTACTGCCCTCTTTTTCCTCTCCGCTTCACCAACAAGGGATTGCTAGAGATTCCCAGGGTCCATTTAACAACTTCAGGTGCGAGATCATTCGTTTTTGCAGTTCTGACCCTGTGGAATTCTCTACCTCACCGGATGAGGGAATGCCCATCCGTTGAGGCCTTCAAGTCTGCGCTGAAAACTTTTATTTAAATTGGCATTTTAATGATATTTAGTCCTGCTGTTTGTGTATGTTTTATATGTGTGATTTATTGAAATTGAAATTGAAAAGTTTTTATCTGTAATTGTTGTAAAATGATATGACCTTTGGAATAGCGTTTCATAAATAAAATTTGCTTGCTTGCTTGACTCAGCAAGAAGCAGAGTCATCCTAGATTCCCTGGGTGTTTCTGAGGCAACTAGTCAAGGAACCCACTCAGGATGGGGCAATACTGGACCTGGTGCTTAGGAACAGGGACAGTGTTGCATAAGTCAGGGTGGGATGCCACCTGGGGACCAGTGATCATGGAACAGTGCGGTTTATCATTAGCACAGCAGTGGAAGTGAACCACACAAGGACGAGGGTTCTGGACTTCAGGAGGGCACGTTTTAAAAAAAATAGGGGAATGCCTCAGAGATGATCTGTAAGGGGGATTACCCTGATGGGATTGAAGCACAGTGGGCCAGATTAAGGGATGGAATAGTGAAAGCAACAAACCTCTCTGCAAAAGATGTAAGCAAAGCAAGAGGAAAAAGAGACCGATGTGGTTTTCAAGAGAGGTGGCAGCATGGGTAAGGGCAAAAAGGGCAGTGTTCAGGTGCTACAAGGAGTTGCAGAGGAAAAGAATAGAGAGATATACCAGCAAAAATAGAGGGAAGCAGGAAAGGTGGAGACTGGCGCTAAGGCACGAACTGAGGAAATAGTAGCTGGGGGTAATAAAGGAAAACAGGACTTTTTTTAGTTGTGTAAGTGAAAAAAGAAAGACTAAGAGGAATTTTAAGGCTGAGGGGGTGCAGCAGGAGACTGTCCAGAGGATTATCAGGAAAAACCAGATATCCTGAACAAATACTTCTGTTCTGTCTTCACAGTGGAAAGGGAAAGGAATGGACCACATATAGGTTACAGAACCACTGGATGAAGGGAAGCAGACAGAAGTCCATTTAAAGAGGAAAGTGTTCTGAAGGGACTTTCTAATCAGAGAGCGGACAAGGCTATGGGGCAGGCTGGGGCACATTCAAGAGTATTGAAGGAGCTCGAGGAGGTACTGCCTGCACATCTGATACCCTATTCAATAACTAACTAGATACAGGGGTGGTCCAAGGGATTGGAGAAGGACAGATATAGTCCTGCTCCATAACAGCAGCTGCTGGGAAGAGGCTGGGAACTACAGACCAGTCAGTCTGGCATCAGTAGTGGGAAAATTAATGGAGTCAAATCAAATCAATCTTTATTGTTCAGATTTTGCTTTTACGATTTGATTACAACAATTATATAAAATATAAAATCATAAAAGCATTATTGCACAATATTCACATATTTCCATACGAATTATTAAAATTTACATGAGTTCATAAACCCTAATATATCTCTTTACATTGATCGGTCTTGATTTCAACAGGGTTAGGAAGATTTGTTCAGGTAGTACCCTACAATTTCCAAAGATATGACCCAACCATCTTTTCCTGTATTTTGTGCAAAATGGGCAGACCAGCAATACATGTTTTAGATCATCAAACAAGTTCATATTGCATCTGCAAAATTCAGTTGCATTGTTGTTATGATTCTGCTTAGATAATATATAATTACCCCTAAACTGTTCTGATCTAAAACATGTCATAGTTCTTCTTTGTTTTATATCATTAAATGTTAAGTAAGATTCATAGTTATGATCCTTCTTTATTTGTTTAGATCCAAAAAAGTTCTTATATTTCTTTATCTGTTCCATATCATATGGATAATATATATCCCTAATTCTATTTTTGATTTGAATTTGAATTTTTTCATAAGGTATATTATATATCTGATAGAGTATTTCACACATTCCATAGATATGCTTTTATAATATCTAATGTTGGAGGAGAAAATCCTCTACTGTTGCAGTCTAATTCTTCTTCAGTACAACATCTAGGCAATCTGTATTCAGGAAGTAAAAATAGTGTTAATACATGATTGATGCTTCTCTCTATAATATGAACTGCCAGTGGTAACTGTCCTAACTCAGCCCTTATGATTGGGGCAGGGGTAGATTGAGGGATTCTAAGTATGTATCTTGTTCAGCAATATCACTATTTGTTGTAAAGGTTAGTTGCCCAGATTTCAGCAGTGTACAATAAACTTGTTTTGATTTTTGCCTCAATAGTTTTTAGTTGGCCCCTTACTGAACCACCGCCCATCTTATTTGAGAACCTTTTGAAGGCATTAAACGAAGTTGCTGCTCTCTGATTATTTTCGAATGTTCTGTCCACATGCAATTTGAGAAGAAAGTGACCCCTAGATAGCTATAGTTTATAACCATTTGAATTTTTACTTTATCTATCTAGGTATTCAAAGTTTTTTATGACTCTGTCCAAATACCATCAGATTAGTTTTCTCCCTGTTTATAACTAAATGGTTGGACTGACATAACCTCTGAAAATAATTGATTTTCCTTTGCAGGCCTAACAGTGAAGTTGAAAACAAAACAAGATTGTCTGCGTAAGCCAAAAAAGATATATTGTTTCCATCTACAGATGGAGAGTGGTATTCTAGGGCCTCTAACTGAGTTAATCTAGAATTTATGTAAACATTAAACAGGGTCGGTACGAGTAAACACTCCTGCCTTACACCTAAGTTGGTTTTTAGCCTGTCAAATTAATGGAATCACTTCTAAAGGAGAGTGGTAGATTACCTTGCATTGGCTGGTTACAGGACCCAAGGCAGCACAGATTCACTGGAGTGAGATCATGTCAGGCAAACCTGATGGATATCTTTGACTGGGTGACCAGAGAAGTAGATCAAGGGGAGCGGTGGACGTGGCCTAATTAGACTTCAACAAGGCCTTCAACACCGTGCCACTTAAAAGGCTCATACAAAACCTGGGAAGCTTGGGGGTAGGAAACAAGGTGGTACATTGGGTGCGTAACTGGCAGATGGATAGGTGACAGAGGATGATGGTTAACACCACTCACTTGGTAGAAGGGAGAGTGACCAGCAGGATTCCTCAAGGCTCAGTACAAGGTTCAATCCTCTTAAATGTCTTTAAACAGTAAGTGACATTGCAGAAGAACTGAAAGAGAAGGTGTGCCTCTTTGCAGATGACACTAAGTTCTGCAATAAGGTGGCCACTCCGGGGGGTGGAAGAATGAATAGAAACCTGAAAAAGATCAAACAGTGATCAAGGGTATAGCAACTGGGTTTCAATGCAGAAAAGTGCAAACTCCTGCACTTTCAGCACAGAAACCTAGAGGCAAAGAGTAAAATGTGGGGAAGTATTGAAAGTCACTTAATAGGAAAATCTCCCAACAGTGGTATCAGAATTTTATCTGAACCAGGGTGTTACTTTACCTAGAGGGACTTGCTAAAAAGCTAGATGGACATATGTGCTGTCTCAGAGCTCCAAGTGGATTGTGTGCAATTTTGCTGGGTTTTGTATGGTGTTGTTCTTTTATCTTAGTTTGGTCACGGTATGTATTACTTCCCATTTGCTTTATGTATATTTAGTCTATCTTCGCTCAAGCTCCCTACTGCTATTTTTCTGCCTACTCTGATAACAAGCTTTATTGGTTCCTTTGGCCATCTCATTTGTCAGACAGGTGTTCGGGGAGACTAAGCAGAGTGGGGTTTCAGTAATCCCAGCCTCCTGTCAACTTCTGTGAGCTACGGGAGATATCAAAGATTTCAGCAGCTGTAGGACTCAGTGGTTCAGCAGTTGGTTTAAGTTGAGGGTAATACTTTGATACTAGTGTATGGTGTAGGTGAGAGTAAGTAGATGAAGTTGGGTAAATTGGGTAATAAATATTTGGACACTCAGGTAGGACATCCTTGGATGGTATATACTATTACACTTGCACATGTTTATTAAATCTTTTACTTAGTTTAATGTTTAATTTTAAGCAGCATTAAGTTCCTTCCTCTTCTTCTGTCCCTACTCCTCCCCTCCACTTGCCCTCTGTCCAGTACACCCACACTACCTCTCCCCATCTGCCTTCTGTCCAGTACACTCACACTACCTCTCCCCATCTGCCCTCTGTCCAGTACACCCACACTACCTCTCCCCATCTGCCTTCTGTCCAGTACACTCACACTACCTCTCCCCATCTGCCCTCTGTCCAGTACACCCACACTACCTCTCCCCATCTGCCTTCTGTCCAGTACACTCACACTACCTCTCCCCATCTGCCCTCTGTCCAGTACACCCACACTACCTCTCCCCATCTGCCTTCTGTCCAGTACACCCACACTACCTCTCCCCATCTGCCTTCTGTCCAGTACACCCACACTACCTCTCCCCATCTGCCCTCTGTCCAGTTCACCCACACTACCTCTCCCCACTTGCCCTCTGTCCAGTTCACCCACACTACCTCTCCCCACTTGCCCTCTGTCCAGTTCACCCACACTACCTCTCCCCATCTGCCCTCTGTCCAGTACACCCACACTACCTCTCCCCATCTGCCCTCTGTCCAGTTCACCCACACTACCTCTCCCCATCTGCCCTCTGTCCAGTTCACCCACACTACCTCTCCCCACTTGCCCTCTGTCCAGTTCACCCACACTACCTCTCCCACCTTGCCCTCTGTCCAGTTCACCCACACTACCTCTCCCCATCTGCCCTCTGTCCAGTAACACCACACCTCTCCCCATCTGCCTTCTGTCCAGTTCACACACTACCTCTCCCACCTTCCTTCTGTCCAGTACACCCACTACCTCTCCCATCTGCCCTCTGTCCAGTTCACACACACTACCTCTCCCACTTGCCCTCTGTCCAGTACACCACACTACCTCTCCCCACCTTCCTTCTGTCCAGTACACCCACACTACCTCTCCCCATCTGCCCTCTGTCCAGTATCCCCACACTACCTCTCCCCACTTGCCTTCTGTCCAGTACACCCACACTACCTCTCCCCACCTTCCTTCTGTCCAGTACACCCACACTACCTCTCCCCACCTGCCTTCTGTCCAGTACACCCACACTACCTCTCCCCACTTGCCCTCTGTCCAGTATCCCCACACTACCTCTCCCCACTTGCCCTCTGTCCAGTACACCCACACTACCTCTCCCCACTTGCCTTCTGTCCAGTACACCCACACTACCTCTCCCCATCTGCCTTCTGTCCAGTATCCCCACACTACCTCTCCCCACTTGCCCTCTGTCCAGTACACCCACACTACCTCTCCCCACTTGCCCTCTGTCCAGTTCACCCACACTACCTCTCCCCACTTGCCCTCTGTCCAGTTCACCCACACTACCTCTCCCCACTTGCCTTCTGTCCAGTTCACCCTCACTACCTCTCCCCACCTGCCTTCTGTCCAGTATCCCCACACTACCTCTCCCCACCTGCCCTCTGTCCAGTACACCCACACTACCTCTCCCCACCTGCCTTCTGTCCAGTACACCCACACTACCTCTCCCCACTTGCTCTGTCCAGTTCACCCACACTACCTCTCCCCACCTGCCCTCTGTCCAGTACACCCACACTACCTCTCCCCACCTGCCTTCTGTCCAGTACACCCACACTACCTCTCCCCACTTGCCTTCTGTCCAGTACACCCACACTACCTCTCCCCACCTGCCCTCTGTCCAGTACACCCACACTACCTCTCCCCACCTGCCTTCTGTCCAGTATCCCCTCACTACCTCTCCCCACCTGCCTTCTGTCCAGTACACCCACACTACCTTTAGCCCATTTTCCTGACCTCTTCCTCCCCCCACTCCCCCCCACCTACCTGCACTTACCAAACCCCAACTTGTCTATCGGCACTTAACTTCTCTCAGATAGCTGCACATTGCATACCTCCACTGGGAAATTGACAACGCTACCAGCTGCTTCATTCATGTCATGTCTTGACTTGTGTAAACCGTTAATGTATTTGCTACCCCTTCCTATGTAAACTCTATGTTAGTAGTACAACCCCAGTGTCAATTTGTCTGCTGTAATTATGCTGTTGCAACAAAATGTATCTCCTTAAGTGTTGACGAGGATCCTTTGTAAACAAGCTATTAGCTCAAAGGTTTGTAATTCAAAGTTCCAAATAAATAAATTAAGTGAAATTGTTAAACAAGATTTTACAGTTAAACTTTCAACCTGGTAGCCTGACATTTTGTAACTTTAGTGTCTGTGCCCTTTTCATTTGTCTAAACTTCTGGATATATGCTGGCCCATGGGCGCAGCGGTTGGATTTCCGCTTGCAACGCTGGCGATCCGTGTTCGGGAACAGACCCGGGTCGCTGGAGGGCCGGCCGGGAGGGGAAGGATTGAGCATCCCTTGGACAGCTCTCCTTCCCTGGGGGGAGGGCAGAGTAGCACTCGGCATATGAGTGGCACCTAGCGGAGGCTGGGTGGCCGCAACACGTCGGCGCATAACAGTACATCAGGATGGGATGGACGCTGGTCATCATTGCACGTTCCCATCCTGCTTAAGGGGGGGGATAAAAATCCAGAGCCTTGCCGTCTTAATGGCGCTCTGCCCCTGGGAGCCCTAATCAGCCTCTGGAGCCGATCCCCGACTAGTCATAGTTCTGCGGCCCGATATCGGGGGTCGGAGCTGCGGCCCCGCTCTCTGGGGGGTAAGCCAGGGATGACCGAGGGGATGCGGTGATATCCGGAGGTGGGGGCAAATAGGGGTCCGTGACTGGAGTAGATAGTCGACGGGAGCAGTAGGGGGCAAAAACAGATAATAGAAAAAAAAAATTAATAAATAAATAAACTCCTGGATATATGATAGTTGTAAATTTCATAGTGTTTTTAGCTTCCTCGTGCTCATTCACCATCTTCCATATACAGTATATAGGCTGAAATCTGGTCAGTGGTTGCTGATGCCTGCTGATACATAGAAACATAGACTGACGGCAGATAAGGACCACTTGGCCCACCCAGTCTGCCCATTTCCCTACCTATTGGATAAGCTGCAGATTCTACTTATCCAACAGCCTACTTCCTGCAACCCCCTCACTATTATTGCCTTATGTCTGTCCCATGGATGTTTGAATTCCCCCATTGTTTTAGACCCCACAACCTCTCCAGGAAGGCGGTTCCATGCGTCCACCACTCTCTCCGCGAAAAAGAATTTCCTCATTACCCCTGAGCCGTCCCCCTAACTTTAAATTATTGCCCCTTGTTCTTACACATCTCTTTTTCTGAAAGATGATACCCTCCTGGACTTGTTGATTCCTTGAGGTACTTAAAGTTTCTATCATGTCCCTCTGTCCCTCCTTTCATCAAGGGTATACATATTAAGCTCTCTCAATCTCTCTTCATATGGTTTCTGATGTAGACCGGCACCATTTTAGTTGACCTCCTCTGGACTGCTTCCATCCTGTCTATGTTCTTGCGTAGATGAGGTCTCCAAACTGCATGCAGTACTCCAGATGGGGTCTCACCAACTGTCTGTAGAGGGATAACCACTTCCCTTTTTCTACTTGTGATGCCCTCCCTATGCATCCCAGTATCCCTAGGCTCTCCTTCCTGACTTCTCACATTGCTTACCCACCTTTAGGTCATCTGATATGACTACACCCAGATCCCTTTCCATTATTGTTGTCATTAGTACCTCCCCTGCTGTTGTGTACTCTTCTCCTGGATTTTTATTTCCCAGGTGCATTACTTTTCACTTCTTTGCATTGAATCTAAGTTGCCATATGTTTGACCATTCCTTCAACCTTGCCAAGTCCCTTCTCATCCTTTCTACCCTCCCTTGTATATCAACTCTGTTACAGATCTTTGTGTCATCTGCAAAGAGGCATACCTTTCCTTCCAGACCCTCTGCAATGTCACCTATAAAGACATTAAAGAGGACTGGACCCAGTACTGAGCCCTGAGGTACTCCACTAGTAACCCCCCTTTCTTCAGAATGTGTTCCATTCACTATTACCTTCTGTGTCCTGTTGTGCAGCCAGTTTGCTACCCAGGCTACCACCCTGGGACCCACTCCCAGGCTGGCTAACTTGATTATTAATCTTTTGTGCGGGACTGTGTCAAATGCCTTGCTAAAGTCTAGGTAGGCCATATCCACTGCCACTGCCTGGTCTATTACTTTGGCCACCCAGTCAAATAAATCAATTAGATTCGTCTGACATGACCTTCCTGCTGTGAATCCATGCTGCTTTGGGTCCTGTGCCCTGCTGGCCTCTAGGTACTGAAAAATTATTTCTTTCAGAAGTGATTCCATCATTTTCCCCACCACTGAGGTCAAACTAACAGGTATGTAGTTTCCTGCTTCTTCCTTGCTCCCACTTTTGTGAAGAAGAATCACATCTGCCCTCCTCCAGTCCTCAGGTACTACCCCATCTTCCCATGATTTGTTAAAAAGTGTGGTTAGTGGTGTCACTAGGTCCTCCCTTAGCTCTTTTAAGATTCTAGGGTGAATCCCGTCAGGCCCCATTGCTCTGTCCACCTTGAGTTTTAGGAGTTCTTTCAGGACTCTTTCTTCTGTAAATGGACTGGTGTCAACCCCACTACCCAGAGTGCTTCTACTGTTTGGTTTAGGTAACTCCTCCTCTTCTTCTTTTGTGAATCCTGAGCAAAAGTATTCATTCTGTATCTTTGCCTTTTCACTGTCTCCCTCTGCCCACCTCCCCTCTCCTTTATTAATCTTCACTATCCCTCCCTTAACCTTTCTATGCTCCCTAATGTACCTATTAAAGGTTTTATCCCCCTTCTTAACTGAGTTGGCTATTTTTCCTCAGTTTGGGCCTTTGCTTTTCTGACTGCCTTCCCCACTTCTTTCTGCTTTAATTGATACAGTTCCCTGTTGTGCTCCGACTGTGATTCCTTATACTTTTTGAATGCAGCCTTTTTCTCCTTAACCTTCCCTGACACCTTTTTTGAGAACCATACTGGTTTTTTATTCCACTTTGTTTTATTTGTTTCACACAAAGCTTGTTGCCTCCATGATGGCAGTTTTGATTTTTCTCCATTGTTCTTCCACCCCTCCTTTCTGGACATTTGCTAATGCATTCCTCAAGTATTCACCCATTATGCCAAAGTCAGCCCTTCTAAAGTCCAGTATCCTTGTCTTTGTATGGCTTGTCTCCATGGTTGTGTTTATTGTGAAGCACACGGTGCAGTGGTCGCTAGTTCCCAGATGTCTACTGACTTCTAAATTTGTGATCCTCTCTCCATTTGAGAGTACCAGGTCTAATATTGCTCCCTCCCGAGTGGGTTCTACCACTAGCTGTCTAAGGCATACCCCCTGTAGGGCATCGAGAATGACCCTGCTCTTGGATATGGCTGCAGTCCATGTCACCCAGTTAACATCTGGTATATTCAGGTCCCCATCAACAGTAGCTCCCCTTCTTCAGCCATTTTGAGAATGCCCGCTATCATTTTCTTGTCCATTTCCTCCCCTTGAGACGGGGGTCTGTATACAACCCCTGTGTGGATTGTGATGCCATTCCCTGTCTCCAAGGTGACACAGAGTTCCTCTTGTCCTCCCCCTTTACTTTTTAGTTCTGTAGCTTTGATCCCTTCCCTTATGTAGAGAGCTACTCCACCTCCTCTTTTACCCTCCCTGTCCCTTCTGTAGATTGTGTACCTGGTATGTTGACATCCCAGTCATGGTTCTCCATGTACCATGTTTCTGTGACTGCCACAATATCCAAGTGTTCCTCTTCCATCAGGGCTACTAGCTCTGGAAGCTTGTTTCCCAGACTACGGGCATTGGTACTCATTGCCCTCCATTTAATGTTGGCTTTATCCTTTTTTACTCCATTCCTGCTCTTATTGCCCTTGTCCATTTTTCCATTTACCCCTAATTTGCCCTCTGTCAAGCTCTGTACCTCAGTGTTTACCCTACTACCTGCCATGTTTTGTGGGGGGAGGCTTGAACTTTCCTGTTTCCTATCAGCATCCCCCCCCCTTGGCTAGTTTAAAAGCTTGCCAAGGAAGCCTTTAAACCTGTCTCCTAAGAGTGTGTTTCCCTTCCTGGACAGATGCAGACCATTATGCCAGTATAGACCTTCATCTCTCCAGGTGGACCTCCAGTCCCCAATGAAGACAAAGCCCTGTGCTCTGCACCAGTTTTGCAACCATTCATTAAACTGCATGGTGTGCAGTACCCTAGCCTCACCCCTGCCATAGACTGGCAGCACCTCTGAGAAGGTTACTATGCTTGCTGTCTGAGGCCCCTCCCCAACTCCACAAATTCATCCTGCACTGCACTGATATCATGCCTAGCTAGGTAATTTGTCCTGAGGTGGACAATGATATCTAGTTTCCTCTCCTGTGATGCTGCTTTTGCAATCCTGAGGATTTGCTTCCTGTCCATCCAAACCTTGGAGCCATGCAGGCACCTTACTTTCCTTCTCCTCTACCTTCCCCAGGTCTACACCCCTAACAACTGAGTCCCCTATCAGAAGCTGTTTCTTTCCCCTGTGGTGTCCCCTGCCACTCTTTTGTGGGTCTCCCTTGTGGATTTCCCCAGCATTCTTCTTGGTCTCCAATGATGGTGTCATCATAGAGGAACCTTGATCTAGTTGGCAATGTAGCTGCATCTGGTATAAGTTCCACTGCCGTGTGCAGCAAATCCAATCTTGTAGTCAGATATGGAGTAAATACAGTGGCAGCCATAGACAACTCTGGTTCATTGCAGGGTCCAGAATCTACAGAAACAGCTGAATTACGATCCACTAGCCCAGCCTATACTGAACCACTTTCTGGTGGCGCACCTGGAGCTGCGGGTCAGAAAGCCGTATACCCCATCAGGTCTGCCATGCCCAACCTGGGCTTGGATCTTGCCACTGGAGGGGAGACGCTACAAACATGCCCTGGGAAGTGACACGCAGTCCTGCTCCTGCTAATTAGCAGACTGCATGGCTTCTTTCCCCTGCCGTAACTGCCACCTGGGATCCTCTGAACTCCAGTTCATTGCAGGATCCAGAATCTACAGAAACAGCTGAATTAGGACCCAGTAACCCAGCCTGTACTGAACCACGCTCTGGTGGCTCACCTGGAGCTGCAGGTCAGAAAAAGCCGTATATCCCCTCTGGTGTGCCGTGCCCAACCAGGGTTCGGACCTCAGCACTGGAGGAGAAGATGAAAGCCTGCCCTGGGAAGTGACCCACGATCCTTCTCCTACTAATCAGCAGACTGTGTGGCTTCTTTCTCCTGCCATAACTTCCACCTGGGATCCTCTGAACTCTGGTTCATTGCAGGGTCCAGAAACTACAGAAACAGCTTAATTAGGAACCACTAGCCCAACCTGTACTGAATCATGCTCTGGTGGCTCACCTGGAGCTGTGGGTCAGAATGCTGTATACCCCATCAGGTATGTTTCTATGTTTCTATGTTTGGCACTTTTGGGCATTTTAAAGTTTCAGTGCCAACACTCTAATTGGAGGATCTCAGTCTCACTGACTTCTCTCCGGCCGGCCTCCTTTTTACCTTGCTTCATTAAAGATGCTTATCAGTGCTGCTCCCCCTGAGACAATGTTTATTTTTTGTAAAGCAAGAAAGGCCACCCCACTGTTTCTGTCCTTAACTCTCAATCTAGTTTAGGCCATATAGTGTTACAGTGCCATTGTTTAAAGTGATTACTTGCTCTGAATACACAGTGATTACAGACATAGAAACATAGACTTTGACGGCAGATAAGGACTGCTAGGCCCATCTAGTCTGCCCATTTTCTTACCTACAGGATAGGCCGCAGATTCTAGTTAACCAACAGCCTATTTCTTCCTACCCCCCACAAGAATTGCCTTACGTCTGTCCCATGCATTCTTGAATTCTCCCACAGTTTTAGACCCCACAACATCCTCAGGAAGGCTGTTCCATGCATCCACTACCCTCTCTGTGAAATAATACTTCCTCACATTGCCCCTGAACCGCCCTCCTTCTATCTTTAAATTGTGTCTTAGAACTACAGACCTCTTTAGAATGAATTCTGTGTGAAAAGCTGAAGAGTTTTAAGTTGACCTTTTACTGCACTCCCTAATAGTCTAAGCTCACAGCCTAATCCTTTTTAGAATTAATTCTGTGTCAAAAACTGTAGAGTTTTTAAGTTTTCAGGACCATGTACTGCATTGCCTGGTTTTCTAAGCTTACAGCCAAATCCTTTTTAGAATTAATTCTGTGTGTAAAGCTGTAGAATTTTAAGTTTAACAGACATTCTACTGCACTGCCCCATATTCTAAGCTTACAGCCCAATCCTTGTCTCTCGCTTTCCAACCTGTCAGCTCTCTCACCCACCTATATCTCCTCCCTGTTTCTGTTTTTCTGCCTACCCTATATTTTAGCCTCCTCCTTCTAAGTAATTTGGCCCACCCTGTTTCTTTGTTTGGGCTAATACCCCCTCACCTGCCTGACCTTTAATCCATCTCCTTTCCTCTCCCTCTCAGGTGTGCCATGCCCAACCAGGGCTTGAACCTCGCCACCGGAGAAGCTACAAGCCTGCCCTGGGAAGTGACCCACGGTCCTGCTCCTGCTAATCGGCAGATTGCGTGGCTTCTTTCCCCTGCTGTAACTGCTGCCTGGGATCCTCTGAACTCTTATTCATTGCAGGGTCCAGAATCTACAGAAACAGCTGAATTAGGACCCACTAGCCGAGCCTGAACTGAACCATGCTCTGGTGGCTCACCTGGAGCTGTGGGCCGGAAAGCCATATACCCCGTGTCTACTTTCCCATTTGCAAATTATACTGCAAAGCCACTAGAGGGCAACAACAGCAGTCTCTCCTGTTAAAGGGGCAACACCTAATATTTACTCCTTCCTCTTCTGCTACAGCGAACCCTGGACACTCTGGACACAGCTCTTTTTGAGGACCATCCCCTGGGTGTGAACCACGGTTTCCACCTGTTTCTCAGGCCAGATCACGCTCACTCTCTAAAAGCCACAAGATCTGAATGCCTGCCCCTGCACCACTTCCACACTGGTGGAGCAGGGCTAGAAATATGAACAAAAACCACAGACTAAGCCTCCCATGCCAGATAGCAGCCTTGAGCCACACCGCTGGGTCAGCTGAAAGTCTTACCTCTCCAGCACTTTGCGCTGGCTCCCCACTCACCCTGGGTGGACCCTGCCTTATATAGACATTGTGTGGTCAGATGACTGTCTATTTTTCCATTGGTCCCTTATATTGCCTGACCACTAGGGGTTTCCCACACTGAAATTGTTCGCCTACAAACAGAAAGTTACCACACTGGTTAAAAACAATCCCCAAGGATAACCGGTAAAGCACCTTTTTGCTCTCAATGCCTTCTAATAGTGCGCTTCCTGTACCCAAGTCATATCGATACTAGTTGAAATGGACATCTAGTATCATGAGCTGCTGAGGACCCCTGATCATCCAGATAGAGGTCTTACTGCTGTTCTTCCTCTCGGCTATTACTAACAGCAACAGCAGTCTGGCCCGCTCTGCTATACAGCTGACTCTGTATGACTTTCATTTCTCCAACCTCCTCCTACTCTCTTCCACATGGCCTGACTTGACCCCATTGCTAGTGCACAAGGGCTTTATGTATATAACCGTTTATGATCCCATAAAATGCTTCCTTCATTGCTTGACCGCCTCCTCTTTTATACACTGGAAACTCTGGTATATTCTGCTCTTAGCAGTCCTTCTCTCTGGTCATATCAAAACCAATCTGGGCCCAACACACCATCTCTTCAATCAAACTCCCGACTAGTCAACTCTAAAGGCCTTCTTATTGTACATCACAGCATTAGAAGCTTTGAGCACAACCTTGCTGAACTTGAGGCTTGGATTACCCTCTACCAACCGGACATACTCTGCCTATCAGAAACATAGCTAAAATCTACTAACTCTGACTCCTTGTATTCCATACACAATTATGGCCTCCTACAAAGAGACAGACCATCCTCCAAAAGAGGAGGGGGGGGGGTTTCCATCTACTTCAGAGAACACCTACGCCTCACCACCATAAGAACTGACCCTCTGATCCACTGTGAATCTCTACGTGCACTTTTAACCCATGGGACTAAAAAGCTACATGTTGTATGTGCTTACAACTCCCCAAACAATGGCCATGTCGGCCTGGATGAACTACTGAACCATACGTCCAAACTCTCCAGCAAAAATGCAGTTATCATTCTAAGCAATATTAACCTAAACTGGTTAGGGAAATGCCAAGCCTCATCCATCTCCAAAATTCAGAGCCATAATCTGCAGCAGCTGATCACTATGCCCACTAGAGTTGCTCACCCTGATCGACTGGGTACTAGCAAATCATACTGAACACATCCATGCTGCTAGCACACTCACATGTGCTATCACTGACCATTCCCCTATCTTTTGCATCTGGGGCTCAGCTGCAGCCCCCCCACAACCTCATTACATCACTCTCTGGGATTATGCTAACTTAGATACACAATAATTTCTACGTAACATATCTAACATCGACTGGTCAAATCTTTACAGTGCCAATGATGTACAGTCTGCCCTTGACATTTTTCTGACAGAATTCATGGCACTGCAGGACCTACACTCCCCTCTCATTACCTGCAGAAGTAAGGGGAAACAAACCAGATGGTTAAAAAAGAAACTACTTGCTAAACTAAGAGCAAAGGACAAGAGCTGGAGCCACTTTAAGTCTTCTGGCCTACCAGCAGATTATAACACCTACAGGCAGAAGCAGAATCCCTGCAAAAAAGAAATGAGAGTGGTCAAAGGCTCATACTGCAGAAGCTTACTAGTGAATGCCTTGGGAGACCCAAAATAATTCTGGTCAAACATAAAAACCTTTGTGGAGTCTACCTGATCCACCACCCCAAATGACCTGGTCCTCAGCGGTACTCACTGTAACAATCCTCAGACCATAGCTAACTTTTTTAATAATCATTTCTCAGATCTAAATAAATGCACAGCCTCCTTCCCTGCCTCACAACTCCACTGCCCTCCTGCAACCTTCAGCCAAGAAGTCATTGGCCCTTCCTTCTACTTTAAGGCTATCACTCGACAAGAGGTCTCTAAACTACTTAGCTCAATATCAGACAGCATAGCCACAAGCTCATATAGTCTTGAACCCAGACTACTAAAAATAGCAGCCCTGTTTATTGCTACTCCCTTGGCCAAAATGTTCACGCTCTCTCTATGTCAAAGTAGTGTCCCAGACATATGGAAGATAGCCAGGGTCACTCCTGTCTTCAAAAAGGGTGACCCAAAAGACCCATCTAACTACAGATCCATTGCCATCCTCTCAGTTCTGAGCAAAATCCTGTAAAAATTAGTTGCTACACAAACTATCAAATTTCTTCTCAAAAATGACTTTCTCACACCCGATCAGCATGGTTTCCTCAAGGGCTATAGTACCTTCACGGCCCTTCTTAAGTTTACTAATGACACACTCACTGCTATGGATTCTGGCCTTCTAACTGGAGCTGTTTTCATAGACGAGACAAAGGCCTTCAACTTGATGAATCATTTCATTCTCCTTGCCACCCTGAAGTCTTTGGGCTTCGCGCATAATGTTTTCAGCTGGTTCAATAGTTACTGTACCTGTCAAACAGGATCCAATTTGTAAAATACAATTCAACCTATTCCAACCTGGCAACAGTGAATATTAGTGAACGACAAGGCTTCATTTTGGGGCCACTGCTATTTTCTATATCTATCAATAACATCACCTTCAATCTTACTTCCACCTCCTCCCTTCTCTACGCTGACGATATAGTCCTATACACCAGCACGAGAAACATCTCTGACATCAATCTGTGGCTCTCCACTGACTTTCAGCACACTGAAGCCTGGCTCTCACATCACAAACTAGTCCTTAATGAGGCCAAAACCCAATCCATGCTATTTGGGATAAATTCCAAACTCAAAACCTGCCAAAATAATTTCATGGTCTCTTGTCTGGATGGCTCCCGTATTGGTTCAGTGACCTCGTTTAAGTACCTAGGGGTAACACTGGACCAATCCCTAAACTTTGATCTTCACATCCAGAACTCATGTAAATCTGTGAACTCTAAATTAGGTATAGCGTACTAGACCAGATATGCACTAATCCCTTCAGCGAGGCTTGCCATTGTTCATGGTATTCTTCTACCCACCCTTACATACAGAGTTGCGACCTATACTGCCTTAGTTAAATTCAGTCTCAATAGATGGGACATCACCTATAATAACATCTGTTGCTATGCCTCCTTCTCCCATGGCAGAAACACCACTGCCACCTTTACTCAGATCTAAACTGGCTGTCACCACATGCTGTTAGACTTTACTCCCTTGGGTCGACTGTCGACAGTATTATGAGGTCTCAGACTCCAAAAATCTTAGCTGATCTACTTGTTCCTCAGATGTCTGGCTATGGCCAACACTTGCCTATAAAATCCCTCCTATGAGTCCCAAAAAGTTATACCACCAAAGGCACCAGTGCTTTGGCCCACCATGCTCCTCAGCTATAGAACTCCCTCCCTTTAGTGATCCACCAAGCACCCTCCCATAACGCCTTTAAAAAGGAGATCCATAGCTTCATCATCTCCTCTAATTGATGCCCTTGCTTCAACCCCCCTCAGCACCACTCCTACTCTTACCGCTGTGCCTTGATCTGCTTTCTACCTAATGCCTTGCACTTAATCCTCCCCCTGCCTGTCTAATTGTCTCCCCTCCCAACTTGATCTGCTTCTCCTCTTTGGCTTGTTATCTCAAACCCCTTGCCCCGTCCTACTATAACTAATTCTCAACTCCTTGGATCTTTGTAATCATTGCTGAAAAGCTCCTACTTGTAATACTCTGTGCCCTATCTCCCAAACTGTGAGAATGCTTTTCCCCTAAGGATCTGCCTGCCATTTGTTATTTTGTAATTTTCTCTGCTCATTACACCTGATAGTTCCTTGCAAGTATGCGGTTGTTTGTTTTCAATTAACCTCTTGCCAAACTTTCCATCATGATAATTCCTTGCAAATATGTGAGCTATGTCCTGCACCTGGCAACAAATTGCCTTATCCCATGTTTTGTCATGAATCACATTGTTTTGTACCTTACTCTTATCACCTTGCTTGTATTTTTACTGTAAAACCTTGTTTTGTTTATGTGTTTTATGTAATTCCACTCTGTAACCTTCTGGGTTGTGCCTGAAAATAGTCATTTCTATGGCTAACGCACCTACCCAGTAAACAAAAACTAAATAAAATATTTCCTGAAATGTCTGTGATATATCTGGAAATTTCTTGCCTGCCTGCATTACCGTTATGGGCCACCAGAGAGAATCTCTTTAGATATTTCACGAAATTTCTGGAAATATACATGACCATATTGTGGCTGCCACTGAATGTCTAAGAACCACATTATGAATTTATGCTGAAAGTGTAAACTTCAGGTCTATCAATGGGCAACCCTGACAGTTCAATGCAACTGTAACTGCTAATCATCCTAACTAAAGTCCCTCCTGGAATACTGCTTGAACTGTGTCATACTCAGGCTCTGAGGCCATGTAACATTGCTATGCTTGCTCTACACTGCCTTATTGTAAAATTATATGCAACTGATCCAGCCTATTTGTTTGTGCTTCTTTGACTATACTTGTACTTGTTTGACTTCATTCCACTGGAATTTGCTTATTATATTTGTTATGTTGCTTTGTAATCTCTGTTATTTATGTGGACCTTTTGTAAAAGAGCACTTGTGCTAAAAGGTATTCTACAAAACTTTCAGTAAAATAAATAAACAAAATCTTGAACTTTTAGTTTGTATTGCCAATATAGATTTATTCTGCTGCAAACAATCTGTGTGCATTTATATGCCTTGAGAGTAGCAGAGCTATATAGTGACAGCCATTTAAATGGTGTCAATGACTGCTGACCCTGATATATTCAGGCTGCAGTAAAATGCCCCACCCATACTTGAACTTCACCAAGTTCAGACATGTGTGATAGTGCTTATTGTCTGACCAGGAGCTTTTTGCAGCTAGCAGCCAGCAAAATCCTTTGATGGAGCATGAAACTATTGCAATTGGGAAACTTGACCACTAGCTAAATCATTCTAAGTAAGTGCTGGCATTCATGTTATAATTGTTTCAGTTTAGTTTGGACATTCTAACAGCACAAGGATTACTTAACCTTATGTATTTTTCTATTTTTTGATTATCGGTGAGTACTTTTATAAGTAATCCTTGCTTTCTATAATAAAAGGTACTCAGATGAAATAGTAACTATAACTATTTTAAATAAGATGAATATCATTGTTGCATGATTCATTTACACCAAGTGCCCCCACCCTGAGTGGTGGGCCCAGTGCCACTTGGACTCTGTGCAGCTACCACATGTGCCAGGGGAAATGCATTGTGTATCCCTGAGCTCCCTGACCATGTCTCTCTTGTCACCTTAAGACATCATCTTCTGCTTACACACTTGATTTACTCTGTTACACCCTCTTAGGGTTAAGTATCCCCCTGACAGGATAACCAGCCCTGAGTTTATCCCATGCCCCCTTCCTGTTGGTGTAATTCATTGCAAATGTCTCTCTCCTCCCTTGCTGCTCATGTACCATTTTTCTCTGCCCCCTTGTGTACACAAATTGAATATCCCTTCTTATCTGCTCAGCTGCTAACTGTTGTTATCTTTGTCTGTTCCTTGTTGACTGCTACGCTTTGACTCTGTTTTGTTATAACCTGTACCTGACTGTCCCTTGTTGATTGCCATGCCATGGCTGTGTATTGCTATTGCCTGTACCATGTAATTCTCCCAGGTCGCACCAGAAAATGGGCACCTGACTGTCTAGTGTGCTTACCTGGTAAACAAAAGCTAAATAAATAAATTACCCTTAAAGGAACAATTTTTCTCTTAGAACTTGCCCAAAGGGTAGTAATTACTAACAATTAATAGTAATTAGTAGCAATTATTAAAAGATGACCTCAAAGAAAGAAAAATGTATAAACTTTGTTTTCTACATTTTAAAATGTTGTCCTTGGCTTTCCTATTATGCTAAATATAGTGCCATAAGCAATGTGGAGGTTGAAGAAAACCACTCAATTATAAGTTTACTTCACACACGCTGACCCTTCAGTTGTGTTGAGTGAAGATTATCTGATGAATCCTCAAGCAGCTGGAACTAGAATATGCCAAGCAGATAATAAGTGGCAAGAGGCAAGGAAAAGTGAGAAGAGAACGGCTTCTGAGTAATCACCTCCATTCTTCTGAAGCTTAATTTTTATCAGAAGAACTGTTGTGAAGGCCACACTGATGCAGGAAAGTATATCTCTACACAATTTAATAAACAGCTTTCTAACAAATGTTTGTGTATTTATTAGCTATTACTGATGTATGCTTTTTGTTGTGCCAGTCTAAAGCAATAGTTTATAACCACAGCTGCCTACATTTTTTAAAGGATAGTCCATGGATTTCTATCCTGCTACTAACGCTGCTACTTATCTTATAATTAAATAATAAACAGCTATATTTTATTATTTCAGATTTGGTGGTAAAGTATTGAAGTGTTTAGATCTTATTTAATATTGCGTAATTATCCAGTACTATATTTTACTATGGAAAAAAAAAGTGGGATGAAAGAAGGAAAACAAAACAACAACACAAAAAGATATGCCTTACAAGAATAAAAATAGTATGCTAGGAATACTAGGGGAATTACAAGAGAAAATAAACTGATTAAAATAATTTGAAGGAAGAACACATGTAACATCAAAAACTGACAAAACTAAATTAAAGATACAACTTCAGTACTTGTCTTTTTTTGGATGATGACTCAGTTGAAGTCCAAAGGGAAAATTCACATATTGCAAGTGTAGCTCTTCTGGAACAGCTAATACTCATTAAGAAAGATATTGCATCATTGAAAGAAGATGTTGTAATTAATGAGGCAAGGCTCAATGTCTTATTGGACTTCCTGAGGGAAAACACCAAAATAATTGTAACACCCCTTCAGTAGTAGAATAAATTATTGAAATTTCAAATGAAAGGCTGCAGTAACTACTCATCTAGAATTGTCTGCTATTGAAATACCTAGTGAAGGTTTAGTTTCAAAAAGTATCAGGAGAAAGAAGAAAATGAATGATAAAAAGAATAAGAAAACAAGCAAGCAATCATTAACAAATATAATAACATCACCTATAATACAACACGCTAAAGGAAACTGCAATGATCTTAATAGCGTCTCAAAAAAATACACCCTGTAACTAATCCTCAGTATGATTCTCCTACAGATAAGGTGAATATAGAGAATATTAGAGCTCCCTCTAAAGATGGATTTAACAAAGGAAGCTAATTCACTCCTTTTTTGACCCCCCCCCCCAAGCAGTCTGGCCCCTCAGCTCTTCTGATTAATGGTTCACCCATCTCTGACCCATCTCTGTTGCTTCAGGCTTTAATGAGATTTTCACCACTTGTACTCTCACTTCTCCCCTGCCTGATGCAATTTCTTCATACCATGCTCCCTTTTCCATCCTCTCCAGGGCTTCCATTTCTCCTCTGCTACAATCCAGGAAAACCCTGACTACCCTTTATGCCATGAATTTGAACATGTCTAGTCCAGAGGGACTTGATCCTAGACTCCTGCATATTTCTGCCTCTGCCATTCCCTCTCCTCTGATTCACCTTTTCAACCTCTCCTTTTCACTCCGTACTGTCCCAAAGTCCTGGAAGTTGGCCAAAGTTTTACCTCTACACAAAGGGAGAGACTCTTCCTCCTCAGTAACTATTGGCCAATTTCCCTCCTCCCCTCTCTTGCCAAGCTGCAATAGAAGCTTACCTACCTCATGGTCTCAGACTTCCTCTTCTCCTCCAGTTTCCTCTCCTCTTTCCAGTCTGGTTTCAGGAAAGATTACTCCACTATCTCCTTCCTGCTGCATGTAGCTGATTATATCCTCTCAGGGATGGCAGCCATCTTCATCAATCTGGCTAAGGGATTTGATTTGTTGTCTCACCTTCTCCTTCTGAAAAAGGTAGGTCTTGCAGGCCTCTCAGCACTGGCTGTTGATTGGTTCCATTCTTATCTCATATAACATCTTCAGTCAATGCAGGTAGGTAACACCCTGTCACCTTCTCTTCTTATCCAGGTGGGGTCCCACAGGGCTCTGTCCTAAACCCCATACTCTTCTCCATCTTCCTCAATTACATCCCTTCTTCTAGATGCTAACCCTCTGGCAGAGTTGTATTTTGAGGTAACTTTTTATAGTGGGTTTCTGATATGGAACAATCTGACTGTTTGGTGTTGTACTTGATGCTCTTCTGGGCACACTGTATTCCCCCACAGGGGATTATAAGGTTATATTGTTAGCCTTTCTTATATGTGTTGACATTTTTATGAATTCCTGGGATGTGTTGTCAAAACTGAAAATTAATAAAAAATGTTTGTGATAATAAAATGACATCCATTCTGCCTGTGCTACCTCACATATACACATGTATGCAGAGCTACAGTCTTCTACATTTATGGCCCCTCTGCAATGGACATGGAAGGTCTGCTACAGCTAGACTTCCACAACATTTTATGTTGGTTTCAGTCTAACTAGCTTCAGGTCAATACTATAAAAAAAAATATCCATGACTTTTGGCACAAGCCAAAAACTGGACAAGCTATTTTCTGTGCCCAGTTTTTCCACCTTGGATGGTTCCCTACTTGAAGTGCTTCCCTTCTTCGTGTGGCTTGACAGCAAGCTAGATTTCTCTGTCCACATTGGATCCATCCATGCCAAGCTCCATCCTAAACTTGGTGCCTTCTACTAAAATAAAGACCGTCTCTCCCTACAGGTCTGCAGATAGCATGTCACCAAAATGGTGCTTCCTGCCTCTGGTTACACGGATGTGATCTATGTGTCTGCCCCTCCACCTCCCTAACCAGACTGGATACTCTCTTCAACTCTTTCTTTTGCTTTGCAACCAATTCACCCTCTTGAACTCATCACTACTCACTTTACTTATCCCTATCCATGCTTCCCCTTCCATCCCATTGCCAGATGCACCGTGCCTCCTTCATATCTAAATATTGATTTGCATCACTTTCCCTCCCACCTTTCATCACCTCTCCCTATTGTTCTCTCTGCCTCATGCTCCCTCTGCTCCAGGGACTATTGCACCTTTGCCTTGTCACATCCCCGTACCTATGCAGGCCAATCAACCTTCACCTATCATCACCCCTCACTTTGGAACTAACTTCCCTCTTCCCACTGCTTCACTGACTCCCCTGCCTCCTTCCAGTATCAACTGAGTCTCCTTCCCTTCCTTCTGCTCTTGCTCTTGCCTCCCCTTCCCTTAACAGTTCTTCTCACATGGTGTAAAGTTTATCTGCCCACTTTACTTGTTTAATATTATGCACTTTCTATGGTCTTTGTTGCTTTGACTTCACACTGTGTGGGATGCTTTATTTGATATAACCTTTATATTGTTTTTATCTTTGTTCCCCTCCCCCGGGTTGCACCTGAAAACAAGCCTAGGCTCAGTGTGCCTTTCCCAGTCACCAATTTTCAAAAATATAAATAAATAACAATGATAACATGCATAAACATAATTGCAGTCAGATGGATCAGGAGAATTCTTTGTAAGGGGTTTAAGCTTTTCTTAGACTTGGGATGTACATAGATTTCAAGATAAAAATTCAGAGGTCCTGAAGAATTTGTTCTATATGATGAGTACTAAAGAACCTGGTTTAGATATCATTTGTGATGATATTGTTCAAGTTATTTACTATAATGACATACTAAAGAGGGACAACCTGATAATTTTAATGGTGTATTCCAGAGTGGCACATTATATATATATGGCAGAATTCAGAGTCTCTAGAAAAACTGTGACTTTATCTTGATTACCCTGTTCTGATTTACCCAGAACAAATAAAAGCAAACAAGGTTATAACATTAACAAAATCTCATTTAATAAAAGAAATGGCTAGCTCCCCAGATCTGGATAACTTCCAGCTTACACACAGAGAAAAGCAATTCTCATTCTTCATCATGTTGTCCATCTTTGGCATTAACAAACACTGTATGAAAAAAAGCAGATCTTAAAAATCTAATCTCCTTAACTACTGGAAATATTTTGAGAGTGAATTTTATAAAAGATGACATAGTTGCTGTCTTTAGGATGTTCCTTGGTCAAAGGAGAGTGACCAAACTAAACTAACCATAAAAAATCCTGATCCGGTATATACTGTTATAGAGAATGCATCTAAACTAGATGTTCCTGGTATTTTAATTATTGATTTTGATGACTGAAAAACAGTAGCAGGCAGTAAAAATAGGACAACACACCCTCCACCCATCAGAAATGACATATGGTCTGCCTTTGGAGATATCCCTATTTAAAACCAAATTTGTGGATTTGGGTAAAATCGATGGTTGGCTAGCACCTGTATCTGACTTGTCCCTTGTTAGAAGATTTGAATGTCGATGATAGGAATGTTACATTAATTAATAACAAGAATATAGGCATGGAATTTGCAATCCTGAAATTGAGTTCTATATTTATTTTTGTATTTTTTCCAGTTTCTGCTTTATTTCTGCTACCTCCAAAGGCACCATTGTAATCTGCCTGTGTCTCTGCACTATTTGTACTTCCTTTTTACTCAGGCTCTATTGTAACCTGCCTGACACACTGTGTTAAACTGTCCCATTTCATGTACGTATGTTTATTTTGACTCCTCTTCCCCCTTCCCCCAGGTCACACCTGGAAATGAGCCTTGGCTCAGTGTGCGTCTCCTGGCTATCAACTTTTAAATAAATAAAAAAGTAAAAATACTCTCTTGGAATGTAGCTGAACATATTAACAAAATGGTTACTCCAGGATACCTGAACTTTATAAAAAGTTATTTATTTATTTATTTATTAAACTCTAAGATTAGGCTCCTTGATCCATGTTTCAAGATGGGATGGGTAGGTAACCAACATCACCACAGACCCCTGAGCCTCCAGGCCCAGCAGTGTGATGCTGTCAGGCTGCATTGAGGACAGTCCGACCAAGTTGACAGTCACGCCAGGAGCCCCGAAGCCCTCAACCTCCCCCCCCAGAGGGCAGGAGGAGGGTGCAGTTGTGGTTGTCTCCCATGACCCCAGGATATGGTGAAAGCTGCTGCCAGGGACTTAACACTCCCCTCTGGAGAGGGGAGCCACCTTCCTGCCGGCCTTCACAGCTGACCCAGAGCTGGTCATGGTGCACCTCCGCAGTGGAAATGCACCCAACAAGGGCCAGGCTCGCTCAGGGGGATGGTCCCCTTGGGGGGATCTGCCTTCCTGAGTGGCTGACTAGCCCACTAAGTTGAATCCTCCAGGTGGACTGCGCGGACCATGTTTACCTCTGCATGGTTTCACGCCCTCTTGAACTCCTAGAACTTGAACTTGAACTTTAAATATTATAAACCCTCAGGAATCTTGGCATGATGATCTGGCATCTGGTAAATTAAATCTAAATGGTTTCCAACTTCTTCATACTCCAGGTTTAGTACTTAATTAGATGAGTCACTGTGGAGGTGAACATACTGTATACCTTGATAAGGAAGGAAGGAACAGGCTACAAAGCTTAGCAAACAATAGAGTAAGCCTGCAATCTGGGAGTTGCAGTGCTCTAAGTGCTCAGAAAAAAATCAGCTGAGGCAAAGCAGGAAAACAGACTGTAAAAAGTGCATTTATTTCAACTAGACCCAGGCAGTGAATTAAATAGTAGTAATAAGGAAATAAAGCCTTGGCACTTCGACAAAGCTTAGCAATCCCACACAGAGTTAACTCTGACATTAAAAAAATGTACAAGACACCTTTTGCTTAATAACTACTTGCTGAACTTGATATGATAATCTATAATGACAGATTTAAGTCAGCTCAGACTGGGAAAGTTTCCTGTCTTAGCCAAAGAGTTGCCTCTATTATTAACAGTATTATTGGTTCCCCATATTACCAATAAAACTATTTAGATTTAAAAGTAAAGGACCTAACACATAATGACCACTTCCCAATAATTATGTATACCCCCTTCCCCCTCACTTCTGTTGCTCCCCCCTTGGTTCGTACTATTGTACCTCTCCCTGTCTCTTCCTTATGGTAATGTGTCCCCCTCCCTCCCCTCCTGCCCTACCCTTTCCTCTTCCCCCAGTTATTTTTACATACACTTCCTAACCCCCTTTCCACCACCATTGAAAATCCTCCTTCTCATTTCTTTGTTTCCTGCTTCTTGGTAAACTTTCCTCCTTTTCTTCTCTGTTCTACTTCCCTTAACCCACCTCCTATCCCTTCTGCACCTTGCTTGACAGTTCTAGGACTTAGGACCTCTCCAGCACAATGCCTCTCTCAGGCTGCTCTAACTCTCGCCACCCCACCGGCTGGTCTCCACATATGCCCTTACCCCTGTTTCTGGCTTTCAACCTATATATCCTTGACAAGGTCATCCCTCTGGTCGCTCATTTCACTGTATATAAAATTGGTACCTACGTAACTCTTGAATCCTATGCAACTTGTTCACTTTAATCTGAGCCCTGACATTTACTGGAACCTTGTAGCACTTAATTTGTATTTTCTTTTGTTTTCACTGTTGTACTCTGTAACCAATTCACATTTGTTTATTGTACCTTGATATTGTCCTTGTTCTCCCTCATGTTATGATGTGGAGCCTTTGTAAATGAGCCCCTGGCTCAGAGGTTGTAATTCCAAGATTTCAATAAATAAAATAAATAAATAAATCTATAGATCATCTAACCTCAGTTTTAGACAAAAAAGAAAAATTCATAGAAGTTGTAAATAGAAGAAGTTACATTGGAATACTGTGCAACAGGAACAAAAAATAGATTTGATTAAAGAGTATACAGTAAAACACTTGTAAGTAAACACATTGCTAATCTGACAGAACCTTCTGAAGAATATATCTTTCTAATAGATACATTTACTTTGATAAAAGAAAAAATAATAATGTGTAGTTTTAGGAAACACAATAAATAAGAGGGTTGGTTCAACAAAGCATGTAAACAAGAAAAAAAGAACATTACCAACTTATTAAGATTCACCAAGAAAATTCCTATAAGAGACAATATTACTGAACTGAATAAACAAAGAAGGAAGTAAAGAGGTCATGTAAAAATTCACTACCAAGAATTTTGGGACAAAATGTTAAAAGTTATTTTGAAAATTGACTCAAAAGGTTTTTGTTGACTCATTGCATCTGGAACAAATACAAAAATCAATTGGATTCAAATATTCAACCAGATAAGCGGATATCTTATTACTCTTCAATTTTCTATAGTTCAAAAGAAAAAATCAGGCGGTCACCGGCAGCAACAAAAGACACATTTGCACACTGACTATTCCTAGGAGTGGAAGAAGTGTAAGACTGATGTCTTAGGCATTGGCAGGCATCAGCAGAGGAAAGCAGGGAAGCAGAGGACTCTGGTGATCAACTAAGGTAAGGCACCTGTTTTATTCCTGTTGTTGCATTCATGGCTAGGAAGGTCAGAAAGGTGAAAAGTAGGCCTAACCTGGGGACAAGAGCAACACTCTATCTAGGGTAACAGTATAAGGAGACCTACACCAGGTGCAGGAGAACACAAGCAGCATCAAACAAAAAAAAGGAAAGCTAGGAACACTGTATTAGGAGTAAGGGTGCACAAGCATTTTCAGATAACACAGGGTATACAGACACTTGAAATGCTAGGAGTAGGCAGTACAGTGACTGAGAGGCAGCAGTTTTCAGAGAGACCTTCTGGACAATGCAATGCTGCCCCATCTGCTTGCACCTCTCTGGGTTGAGGAAGGAGGCTGCTAGACTCCTGGCCAAGATAGCTAGGATTTGGGACCTCTGTCCTCACCCAAGGGCCACCAGATCTGTCACCATTATCCCATGGGATGCCAGGTAGGAGGAGGAGAAACAACTGGACCACCGTGGGCTCTGAAAGGGTGGAGGTGGTGGTTCAGAGACACATTCCTCAACTGATACCACTATGCAATTCCTATGCTTCTCTGACAAAGCAGGACTGCCAAAAGGAGGCAGCTGTGATATTGGTCAGGGAGGATGTGGGGGTTCTAAAGACCAGAGACCATAAGAAGAAAGGAAGAGGAATCCAGAGGAGGGGAAAGCAACTTCTGGTGTAGGACTTGATTGTGAGGGGACAGTTTCTGGAATAGGAAAGGGGGAGATGGAGGTTAGGCATCTATGCGGTGCCACGGCCCAGAGAGATGGGAAGCAGATCCAGAGGATTGCTAGGGCAGCAGGACAGGAGGCAGAGCTGGATGTCATTGTCCACCTGGGGATTAATTAACTGGCCAGGGACTGGGCTAAGATAGTGCAGGGGGAGTTTAAGGAGCTGGGAAGAGTTGTTAGGTAGCACTCAGTGGCTTACACTGAGGCCCTGCCTGTCTATTACAGGGGGGGAGGAGAGAGATCTCAGCACCAAGACCTTCAACTCATGGTTGAAGGAATGGTGCAGAGAAAAGGGGTTTGGGTACACTGGGGACAGAGGTTACACCTGGAGAGATAGCCTTTACAGTGATGGTGGCCTGCATATATCCAGGAAAGGAACCTCAGTCTTCAGTGGACAGTTTAGATGTTACTTTGCTGAACACTTAAACAAGCCAAGGGGGGGGGTGGCAGAAGAAATCGGAGAGGCAATGATTCCCCCCCCCCCAGGCTGAAGTAGAAAGTAGGGAGAACCCAAGGGAAACGTTATTCCCCAGGGTGAAAATTAATAAAGGAAGCAGGGTAGTAGAAATGAAGGGGGATGGGAACATAAGTATTAAAAGGGGGAGGAGAAAGGGCAAAAAGGAAGAAGGGGGTTACCAAGTAGAGTGCTAATAAGATCCAGAAGGCCATCTGTGCAAATGCTAGAAGTCTAGAAAAGAAGATTCTAGACCTATGGACCATAATGGTAGAGGTCAACCTGGATACTGTGGCCATTGCCAAGTCGTGCTGCACTGAAAAACATGGCTGGGACATCTCCATGCCAGACCATACTCTATTTGAGAGGGACAGGGTGGGAGGAAAGGAAGGGGCGTGGTGCTTTATGTGAGGAGAGGCATACCAGCAATGGAGTTACAGGGAATATAGAGTGGCACAGAGGTACTGTGGGCAATTCTAAAGATGGGGAAGGAAGTCTCTTTTTACAATGGCATGATCTACAGACCTACAGCACAGTGAGAGGAGATAGGTAAGGTACTGATGGAAATTATTGGCAAGATGGCAAAAAAGAAGGAAGTGCTGCTGATGGGAGGACTTCAATCTGCCAGCTGTAGATTGGAACCTCTCAGCTGCAGCTTTGGGTAGAAACAGGGACAACCTGGCCTTCCTACAGGGAGGCATTCCTCAAGTTACCAGTCAGTGTAACATAGAAACATAGAATTTGATGGCAGATAAGGACCATTTGACCCACCTAGTCTGCACTTTTCCCTACCTGATGGATAAGCTGCAGATTATAGTTAATCAACAGCTTACTTACTTCTACCCCCCAGTAGAATTGCCTTATGCCTGTCCCATGCATTCTTGAATTCTCCCACTGTTCCTGACTCCACAACCTCCTCAGGAAGGCTGTTCCATGCATCCACACCCCTGTCTGTGAAAAAAATACTTTCTAACATTACCTCTGAGCTGTCCCCCCTCTATCTTCCAATTGTGCCCCCTTGTTCTTGCACATCTCTTCTTCTGAAAGATACTACCCCTCTTGTACTTTGTTAATTCCCTTGAGATACTTGAAAGTTTCTATCATGTCCCCCCTTTCCCTCCTTTCCTCAAGGGTATACATATTAAGCTGCTTTAGTATCTCCTCATATGTCTTCTGGTGCAGACCCTGCACCATTTTGGTTGCCCTCCTCTGAACAGCCTCCACTACGTCTATGTCTTTGCGGAGATGGAGTCTCCAGAATTGCACTTAGTACTCCAGATTGGATCTCACTATCTGTCTGTACAGAGGGATAACAACTTCCTGTTTTCTACTGTTGATGCCTCTCCCTGTGCATCCCAGTATCCCCCCAGCCCTCCTTACTGCCTTCTCTCATTGCTTGCCCACCTTTAGGTCATTTGATATAATTACTCCTAGGTCTCTTTCAATTTTTGTTGTTGTTATTAACTCACCCCTCCCATTGTGTACTCTTCCCCTGGGTTTTTGTTTCCCAGATACATTATCTTGCACTTCTTTGCACTGAATCTGAGCGGCCACATATTTGGTCATTCCTCCAACCTTGCCAAGTCCCTTTTCATTCGTTCCATCCCACCTTGTGTATCAACCCTGTTGCAGATCTTTGTGTCATCTGCAAAGAGACATACCTTTCCTTCCAGGTGCTCTCCAATGTCACTTATAAAGACATTAAAGAGGACTGGTCCCTGTACTGAACCCTGCGGTGCCCCATTAATTACCCTCCTTTCTTCACTGTGGACTCCGTTTACTATAACCCTTTACGTCCTGTTGTCCAGCCAGTTTTTTATCCAGACTACCACCTTGGGACCCACTCCAATGCTGTCTAACTTGTATATTAATCTTTTGTGTGAGACTGTGTCAAATGCCTTGCTAAAATCTAGGTAGGCCATACCAAAGCCCCTCCCTGGTCTACTACTTTGGTCACCCAGTCAAAAAAATCTATTAGGTTCAACTGACATGACTTTCCTGCTGCGAAACCATGCTGCCTTGGGACCTGTGCCCCACTGGCCTCTAGGTACTCAACAATTCTTTCCTTCAGAAGTGATTCCATCATTTTCCCTGTCACTGAAGTCAAACTAACTGGTCTGTAGTTTTCTGCCTCTGCCCTGCTCCCACTTTGGAATCACATTTGCCCTTCTCCAGTCCTCAGGTACCACCCCATCCTCCCATGATTTGTTAAAGAGAGTAGTCAGTGGTGTTACTAGTTCTACCACTTGTGATGGGACAGTACTGGACCTGGTACTCACTAACACGGACAGTGTTGTGGACATCAAAGTAGGAGGTTACCTGGGGAACAGAGATCACCATACAATGTGGTTCATTACAAGGAATGGCTGCAGAATCAAACCACACAAGTATGAGGGTCCTGAACTTCAGGGTGGCAGATTTTGTAAAGATAGATAAATACCTCAGGGATGACCTGGCTGGGGGGAGTACCTGGGTAGGATGGAAGAACAGTGGGCAAAGCTGAAAAGGGCCATTGAGAAGGTAAACAAAACTCTGCATCAAGCAAGTGAGCAAAAGCAAGAGGAAAAAGAGACCACTACAGTTCTTGAAAGAGGCGGCAGAAAAGATAAAGTCTAAAAGGGTAGCATTCAGAAGATATAAGGAGATGCAGAGAGAGGAGGATAAGGAAGTATATCACTGGAAACAGAGGAAAGCAGGGAGAGTAGTAATGAGCGTAAAGGTGCAAACTGAAGAGAGAATAGTCTAGGCAGTGATGAAGGAGGAGAAGACATTTTTTAGGCATGTAAGCAAAAAGAGGAATACCAGGGGTGATCGTAAGGTTAAAAAAAGGATGGGGGACAGAAACTGTGCAGAGAGGGAAGAGGAAAAGGCAGATGTCCTGAACAAATACTTTTATTACTGTTCACAGAGGAAGGAGAAGAGGAGAGGCTACAAAAAATTAACAGGAGCATTGGAGGGTTGCATTGGAGGGATAGTGTAGACAGTAGTCCATTTTCAGAGTATAGTGTCCTGAAGGGACTCGCTAATCTGAAAGTGGACAAAGCAATGGGGTCTGATGGGGTGCATCCAAAAGTATTGAGGGAGCTCAAGGAGATACCAGCTGTTCATATGACCGTCCTAAAGACTCATTGGAAACGGAAGTGTTTCCGGAAGACTGGAGGAGGGTAGATGTCATTGCACTTCACAAAAGTAATATTAGAGAAGAGGCTGACAATTATAGGCCAGTCAGCCCAAAATCAGAGGTGGGAAAGTTAATGGAGACACTGTTGAAAGAAAGGATTGTGAAATCTTGAATCCAATGGGTTAAAATCACATTGTATCTTAATCATACAAGAAAATCGAGTTAATGTGTGAATGGCGGGAAAAATACGATCTATTTCATTCCAATTTGAGAATTTCTCAATAATACTATTATTTGTGCAATCCATACACTCTGATATGCTTTCCAATAACAAGTTTTCTTTAAACATATATAACCATTCATTGTGATTCCGATCACCAACTTTGGACCAATTCCATTTACTGAGAATTTGTCTCTTCAAGGACATAGACGCTAATGCACATGTTTTTTTTCCATTTTAGACAAACTGTAAATACTATAGTCATTCATTAAAAAAAACAGGTTCAAAATGTATTTGCTTATTCAAAATCAGCTGTAATTCAATATGTATTTTCTGCCATCATATTATAAGTTTTGGGCAGCTCCATAACATATAAGCATGGTTCCCTATGGCGCCACAAAGGTGCCAACACTGTTGTCCTAGATTTCCACCAAAATGAGCAGTAATGGCAGGGGTCATGTATGTTCTCTCTATTATTTTAAATTGAATAGTCTTGTTCTTTGCGTAGGTATATAATTTACTAACCTCCTTTCTTATGAGACCCCATATAACTGAGGAGGTAGTTAACCCTAATTCTTCATTCCATTTCTGTTGTGTTAACAATATTTTCTTTTTGGTTGTACAGTTAGATTCCATATTAGACAATATGATATAAATCTGCGCTACAATATTGGACTTCCTGTTTAGACCATTATTTGCATATATGTCAGAGTTGCAGTATCTTATACTGTTACCTATTTTCCTTTTTAAAGTCATAAATTTACTTTTTTTTAAAGAATATAACAACCAGCTATCTTTTATATTGGAGGACATGATTTTATCTTTACACATGCCATATGACATAATTTCTACCTTATCTAACATACCCAACCAATTTACAATATTATTTGCTATTAAACAATCCTTCCAAACCTTTTTTGATATATTAGAACATTGTGTTAGGATGTTTGCGTGTAGATAATAATTTTTATTTTTTACTTTTCTTTATCCATTCTTTACACATACAGGCCACACTCCTTATAATTGGATTCATGTCTGGCTTTGAGAAAAAGTTATAATTAGCCATAATGTCCTGTACATAAAGCTCAGAATCATAATCATTAAGCAGTTCTTGGATAAATTACTTATATTTACCCCTAGAATCTATGTCCTGATTAGATTTATCTGATCATAGAAATATTAACTTCATCTTTGTGATGACATAGTAGCAGAGTGAATCTGGACAACCCATACCACCCTTACATCTTGGAATGGTCACTTTACACCAAGCTATTCTTGGGGATTCCCCACGCCATAGGAATTTCACAAATGTACGTTTGACTTTAGAAAACCAGGAATCCTGTATCTGTCACTGTATAGCTTGAAATAAAGACATGTTATGTGGCATAATAGCCATTTTCAGAGTCTCTATTTTCCCCCATAATGAGAAAGCAGGATTTTCCCACCCTCCTAGCAATGTCTTAATCTTATTATATGTAACAGTTGAGTTAGTATTTACTATATCTTCCATGTTATTTAACAGTACAATGCCTAACTATTTTATATTAGTAACAGTCTTTATAGAGGCAAGAGCATTCTTTGTGTCTGCACTTAAATTTGTAATAGGCAGTACCAAGGATTTGCTTTGATTTAATTTATAACCTGCCAAAACTGTAAAATATTGCATTTCTTTTAGGACATTGGGCCAGCATTGACTTGGGTTGGACAGAATCAAAAGCAGATCGTCTGCATAAACGTTCATTTTTATCTGGTCATTTTGAGTACGAATCAATGTAATGTCTTTATTTTTCTGTATGTACAATAATAAAGGTTCGAAACATAATATAAACAACAGGGGAGAAAGGGGGCGCCCCTGTCGAACTCCATTAGTAATTTTTATTGTATCTGAAAGATAGGAATTTATTTTTTTCTTTGCCTTAGCGTGTGAATATAATTTATGCAGTAACTGTTGAATCAAATAAGGGAAACCTCAATATTCTAAAACACTAAACATAAATTCTCTTGAAAGGAGATTGAATGCTTTCATTGTGTGTAAAGCAACAAGAACCTTTTTCTTCTCCTTTATGTAACCTCTTTAGCAGCGTGTTTAGCAGTAATACCTTGAACTTTTTCCAGCCCTTGAAAAATGTTCCTACCTTTTATAAAGCCTCTTTGTTCTTTTCCTGAGACCTTAGTTATTTGTCCTTGGATACTTATTATTTATTTATTTTGTTTTGTTTGTTTGTTATTTTACTAGGAGAGACACACTAAGCTAAAAGCTTTTTTACAGGTGTGACCTGGGAGCACAAGGAAGTTATGTGACTTGCTCAGGGTCACACAGTACACAAGTGGAGGCTGTGGGATTCAAACCCAGGTCTCCAGATTTGCAGCTCAGAGCCTTAAACCACTGTTCTATACTGCCTCCTGATGAGTACAAGTCACTATTAATGACACAATAATTTTGTAATCTAGGTTTAATAATGAAATAGGATGATAGTGTTCTACTTTTTTAGGATCTTTATTTTATTTAATAAAATAATAGTACACTCATTAATGGATTGGGACATCAAATCAGTTTCAATAGTTTCTTCAATTAGTAATTTTAGCCAGGAGGATAGCAGGTCATTAAACATCTGATAAAATTCACATGTGTAACTATCTGGTCCTGGTGAAGAACCTTTCTTTTGTTGAGCAATTGCTTGATCAATTTCTGACATTGTAAATGGATCTTCTCTAATTTGAAATTGTGAGTATATCACCTCTTTCAGGTACTGCTTTATTTTACAGGTATCTTGAATATAATGTTTATTGTAGATAGATTGAAAGTAACTAACACGTTCTTTAGTAATGAGATTATCTGTGTATACTATTTCTTGTCCATTGTCAATTGCTGTTATAATATTCCTATATTTTTGTTTTTTGAGAGTGTAAGCAGTTTTCCCAGTTTTAGCCTTGTGAAAATATACTTTGTTTTTTACTTTCCAAACATAATTTTCTAGTGCTTATAATATTAAGTTTTTTTTTTGTTTTTTGTTTTTTTTAGCTTCTGTTAATTTATCCATGTACATATCCTCAAAGTTTGCTTCCATGGCCTTTTTCTCTAGACCCTTAATTTCTTCTTCTATTTTTTGGAAAAACTTTTTATTCTGTTGTTGTTTTTTAGTTTGATATAATATGACGTGGCATCTAATAACAACCTTTCAGGGATCCCATTTAACCACCACAGAAAGTTCTGGGTCATTATTATTCCTCCAATATTCCTGTAATACATGCTTAATCATATTTATAAATTCTTCGTCATTTAATAAATAATTATCAAAATGCCATTGATAAATCATGCATCTATCCCAAGTCGGAGTTAACTGTAATGACACCATAGCATGGTCTGAGACTAGAATGTTATGCACAAAAGGTGAGGTAATCTTATTAGCTAAATTCTTATTAATAAGAAAAAAGTCTAATCTATTGTACATTTTTAAGTAAGTAGACCTATAAGTATATTCCCTTTTATTTGGTTTTCTCGCTTGCCAAATGTCCATAAAAAAAATCTTATTCATCAAATCATTTCATAATTTAGAAATATGTATGTCATTATTAATAA
This sequence comes from Neoceratodus forsteri, assembly GCA_016271365.2. NCBI lineage: Eukaryota > Metazoa > Chordata > Ceratodontiformes > Ceratodontidae > Neoceratodus > Neoceratodus forsteri. Next base: position 822,951,950 of record CM057455.1, on the reverse strand, counting down.
TTTTTGAAGTTTTGTTAATACCTGGGTCTCTTAGTGCATTCCATTCTCCGACCAGGATGGTGTCTGTGCCACCTAACATCACTAAATCCCTTTCTAAATTATTTAAGAAACTTTCATACATTACAAAAGGCCCATATATTGTACCCAAAAGAATTTCTGCTCGATATAATAATCCTTTCACTAAAACATAACATCCATCCACATCCCTGATAACCTGCATACTTGTAAAACTGATGTCCTTGGACAGTGAGATTGCCACACCCCTACTATTATCTGTACCAGATGAATGAAAAACCTGCCCAACCCATGATTTCTTTAATCACTGAACTTTTTTCTATGAGATGGGTTTCTTGTAGACATAAAATCTTTATTTGATTAAGTTTAACATATTTCAGGATTTTATTAATTTTCCTGTAGTTATTTAATCCATTTATATTAAGAGAGGCAATCCCAATGTCCAAATGCCTATGTCTTGCAGCCATTAATCTCAACCTGTGTAAAACATTAACACTCTTCCAAAAAAAAAATACCTTGACCAGAGGTTAACATAGCCTAAAATGTCAACTCCCCTATGAACCCAAAACCACATTACTGTATAACTTTTAATACTTATTACTTCATTTTTTTCCAAACTCATGGTATCCAGTACCCTCCGGATACCTAGCATTCCCTTATTTGTAGGTGCAGATGAGATCAGCCTTCCCCCTCCAGTACATATACTTCTTTTACATATTTTATTTAAATGTATCAGGTAATAGTGTTCTTAACTCCTTGTCAGCTTGTTCTACAGAGGAAAAAAAATATGGTTTAAAATTTATAATAATTCTTAGTTTTGTTGGAATTAACAGAGAAGACTTGTAGCCTTTTTGCCACAACAGTTTCCTCAAAAAGTCACATTTTTTCCTTTCTTCTATCACTTCATAAGATAGGTCCTGATAAATTGTAATGTTTGCGCCCTCTAAAAGTATCCTTTTTTTGGTAGACACCATTCATAATTCGCATTTTGTCTTCTGTCTTGAAAAGTTTGACTGTAACAGACCTAGGGGGCAATCCATCTTCCGGTCTTGCTTTTAAAGCCCAATGCACATGGTCTATTTCAATTTTCACCTCAGTTTGTATAAACACCAATGATTTTTAAGACAGTCTCATTTAAGTTCTGTGATTGTTCCCATGATTCTGGGATATCAATTATGCGAAGGTTTTTCCTCTTAGGCCTCAGTTCCACGTCTGTGATTTTAGCAGACATAGTTATAATTTTGTCATGATAATATAGTGTTCTTTCACTCTGAAGAATGTTGTCTTCTGTTGTAGAAATTCTGTGCTCCATTTGAGAAAATGTTTGATTAATCTCTTTAACCGATGAATCTGACTGTTGAATGGTTGTAGTAATACTCTTTATTTCAGAAAGCGTCTTTTCCATTCCCTCCACTTTTGTTTTCACAAAGTTTAGGTCTCCTTTTATATCATTAGTGTCCTCTAATAATTTTTTTGCCCATACTGGGACAGAATCTACTGCAGGTGATGCATCTTTATATTGCTTCTTCTCAGTTGTTACCAATGATGTAGCAATTTCTAATTTATTTATTTCTTCTGATGTTTTCTTTAGCAGCATATTTTCTTTTGTGCTGTTATATGGAAGTAATGATTTTTTTATTTTCATCAGGCTGACAGTCAATGTCAGATTCAGCAGATAGATATTCAGTATCATGTGCATTAATATTAAGGACCTGGCTAGTATTTAAATTCTGCTTTTGTGAAGGTTGTGCCAGATTCAGTGTGCTGCTCTCCTGCATTTTTTCATTTATCAGGTTTTCCTCTGAGTTTTACTGTGCCATATTCCTTTCCTTGTCCCTGATTTTTTCTCCTGCTTAAACACAAATGGGGAGGCAATGGGACTTAAAGGAGAAGTGACCATTAACATCGGGACTTTTCCAAAGAAATTTGATAGATCTTGTTCAGCTTGAGGTCTCTGATGTAGCTTTCCCTTTAATATATAGTCTCTTAAGGTTTTTCTTGCTTGTATTCTGAAAAATCAGAAACAGTATTTTTTTCCCTCTTTTCCCTTCTCATAGATTTGCTCATATTGAAAAGGGAGGGGAAAGAGCTACCAATGTATAAAAAGTTTCTATTTAATAGGTATAATCATTAGTTAGCATCCGTGTAAATAATTTGCCTTATGTTGCAGGTAGATTTTGAAAGTAGTGAAATTCTGAGCAAACTTTACTCTTTCCCCTTTTTATTTTGATAAGCTTATCTTTTTATTTTTTCTTCAAATGTCAACAGTTTATTTTTCCACAGTGCAGCATTTTACTCTTAATGCAGCTTTTCCTTATAGAACTTCGAATAAACAATTGAAACAGGAATGTCAATGTCTGTATACTCATATCAGTGTAGCATTTTTACCAATCCTGGCGCAGTCAAGAAATCACACTAGGAATCAACAATTCCCATGTAAATTTAAGTTATTAAGTGCATTTAACATCTGCTATGGATCAGTAAATACGCAAACTTTACCAGCATCAAACTTTCCGCCGTGGGAAGAAAAAAATCAAGCTCCTCCAATGGCGTCTCCTGGTCAGGACAACGCTACCTTAGACATTAACCACCACTGTTACAAGCTTCCCGCAGCCAACAAAACTATTGTGAGTAACTGAAGTTGCACCAAACACACTACGTCCGATACCAAAATAAAGTGCAGAAGGACTGTCCAAGCTGCTGGAAAAATGCTGCTACAGTTGTTCAGACTCCTGGCATGGGGCCATGGGGGAAAGAGATCTACATATGCACCTCCTCCTCCTCCTCACGTGAATGCTGCACTGCGCATCCCCCAGTTCCCCCGTCAAGGCAGCATGGATTCATGGGGCAGGGTGTCATGTTAAATGAATCTGATAGATTTATTTTACTGGGTGGCTAAGGAATTAGATCAGGGTGGAATGGTGAATGTGGCCTGCCTAGATATCAGTATGGCTTTTGACACCATTCCACATAGGAGGCTAGTAAGCAAACCGAGTAGTTAGGGGTTCAAAAGTGGTAAACTGGGTAAGAAATTGTTATGGGATTGGCAGTAGAGGGTGGTGGTAAATGGAGTTCGCTCCAAGGAAGGGATGGGGACCAGTGGGGTGCCTCAGGGATTACTGCTGTGACCAATCTTAAACATCTTTATAAGTGATGTTGCAGAGGAGATGGAAGGGAAGGGCTGCCCCTTTGTTGATGACACCAAACTCTGCAATAGTGTGGACACTCCAGGGTGTTTGTGGAAAGGATGAGCAGAGACCTAAGAAAACTCAAAGAGTGGTCATGGGTATGGCAGCTGGATTTCAATGAGAAAAAGACAAAGTAATTGTGACAGACATGGGACCAGATCTATTCGTTACTATTGTTCATGTAAGTATTTTTTAAGTTCTTGCTGTTTGGAATGGACAACAAAATGGCTTCAGATCACATGTCCAGGCAGGTCTCATAAGAAACTCTGGCCAACTGGGAGGTGTTAAGTCTCCCTTGAACTCATCTAGCAACAGACCCTGGCAGATTTGAGGATGTATTTCTGGCATGGAGACATCCTGCAAGAAGGCTGAAAACATGGTTGTAACAGTGTGCTAGGTGAGAATAAAAAGCCACTGATGATGTCTGACACACACACACAGACACACACACACACACGATACACATGCACACACACAGACGCACACACAGTGGTGGGAAATACTAGGGGGAACTGTCACTCAAGGGAAAGGTTACATCCCCACAGCCCTGAGCCCAAAAACTGGAGAGCTGGACACCCAGCTCTCTCCCTCTCTCTCTCTGATGTTTTACATCTGGTGAAGAAGGTGGGAGCCCTGCTGAGATAGCTAACTTATCTGTGTGAGGAAAGCACAGTTTAGGTGAGTATTTTTTCAAGTTAGTTGGCAGGTAAATGATATAATCTAGGTGAGACTAGAAGTTGAGATTTTTCTAGCAATCATCTGTTCACTGTTTTATTTTGTTTTTCTTTCCCAGTAAACATGTAGTATAAATAGTAAGGAATCTATTTTTATAGAATCAGTGGCCATGCCTCATTATTAAGAAGGTATTTTAAATATTTTCTGCTAGCAAATGGGAACGTCTCTGTTTAAAGTCAGTCATCCGAAGTTCACTCTACCAACTGTTGTGTATGACCTTCCTAACCCTGAGCAGGATGAGGTATTTTGCTGCTATAATCAGGTAGTGGCAGCTAAGGAACCAGTATACCCAGATAACTGCCCTGCAACCTGGTGCAGCTCAAGGGGTAGGTTGTTACAAACTGGTGGCAGTGGTGCAGATCAGTGTCACAAATTGGTGATAATGGTGCAGATCAGTGTCCAAATTTAAAGCCAGAATTTGTGCAATGTGTGCTTCCTTGGAGGTACTAGGAATTCTGTGAGAGAGGTAAAAGCCTTACCTGGCACATGGGTTGAATCAGAGACTGCCGGTAGAAAAGTTACATAAACAGTCACAGAACAGGATATACAAAAAAATTACATAATTTACTACTGTTTTGTTTATTTTTAGAGACACAGCTTAGTGCAGTGTAGCCAGAGAGGATGAGCTCCTCAGCATACGGCAGATGTAATGTGCCTCAGCTTTATAAGCTGTGCAGAGACAGGGGATTGTCTATGAGGGCCTGACAAAACATGGGTGCATAGAAGCCCTGGAAAATCAGGACCAAGTGCAGGGAAGTCCCTGGGGCATGTGGAGCAGGCAGTTGCTGAGGAAAGTGACCAAAGTAGCAAGACAGAGGGCACAGAAATTAAGTCAGAGGGGGACCTCATGCCATTACCCAGTGAAACTGCACAACCTGAGCCTAAGCTAAGAACTGGGGCAGCAGTGTCTCAAAATCTGCTCAAGCTCATGCAAACGAGCTTGCGCTGAAAGAGGCGCATCTTCAGTAGGTAAGGCTTGAGGTTGAGAGGGAGAGAATGAAGCTGGAGGCTGAGGAGAGACAGAGAAGAAACAAGAGGAAAGAGAAGGAATGCCAGCATGAGATTCAGAAACAACAGCATGAGAAAGAGATGGTGAAATTGCACCAGAAAACACTGCAGCAGATCATAAGTAATGGCATATTGGGTCAAACCCATGAAGCCAGAATTAATTCTAAAAAGTTTCCTAAATACCAAGAGGAGGAGGATCTTGGTTTGTTTTTAAAATCACTTGAGAGGGTATGTGTGCAGTTTAAATCAGACAAGGCCTCGAGGATGACCGACCATACACCATTGCTTACTGGCCGTGCTTTGCACGCATTTGCAAGAATGGATGATAAGGACTGTATGGACTATGATAAAGTCAAAAGGGTGTTTCTGAAACATTTTGAGCTTACTTCTGAGGCTTATAGGAAAAACTTCAGGGACTTAAGGAAGGGCACAGGAGACAGTTATATAGAATTGCATGTTCAGTTGTGTACCTATCTAGATCACTGCATGGATGGGGCCATAGCTGGAACTATGGAGCAAATAAAAGACTTACTTGTAAGAGAGCAATTTCTTAAAATTGTACTTGAGGACCTGCGTGTGTGTGGCTTTTGGACTAGGCATGCAGCTCTGTGAAGGAGGAAGCAGAAAGCAATGATCTGTATGTGTCCAGCAGACCACACACACAGTGTAGGAACAATGGTGGGGGGAGAGGGAGCACATGGTTTCAAGTGGACCCATGGAGGGCAGCCAAAAGTAAACCAGTCTGCACCACAGCCCAAAATACAACTCACCAGTCCTAAGGGGAAGAAGGAGCTGGGGCAAAGAAGTGCTTCCTTTGCCAGAAAGGTGGGCATCTGTCCTATGACTGCCTTAAAAATATACAAATATATGAAGAAGCCAGCAGCAGAAGGCCATTTGGTCTATCTAGTCTGCTCGTATTGCAGGATCCACAGCTTGAATTACTGTCCCTGCCCCCTCCCTACTTCTCCCATCCTCCTTACCCATGATCCTTAGCTTCCCCTCTGCCTATCCGAGCCTCTCTTGAAGCTGCCCACTGTCTTCAATGATATCACATCTTCCAGCAGTGCATTTCAAGTGTCTCCGTGAAGATGTGCTTCCTGACTTCCCTCCTAAACCTCACCCCCTCCAGCCGAAGACTGTGCCCCCTCATGTTATGGTTGCCACTCAGCTTAAAGAGACTCTAGTTATCCACCTTATTTATCCCTTTCAAGTATGTAAGGATCCCATTCATGTCCCCACCCCACCTCTCTCTCTCTCTCTCTCTCTCTCTCTCCTGTCCTCCAGGGAGTATATATTCAGTGCCCTCAACCTCTCCTCATATGCCTTACCCTTACCTGCTGTCATTTTTGTAGCCCTCCTCTGGACCTTCTCCAGTAAGTGAATGTCTTTTTTGAGGTATGGGCACCAGTACTGAACTCCATACTCTATATGTGGCCTCACCAGTGACCTGTACAAGGGCAGTATAACCTCCTCTTTCCTACTACTGATCCCCTAGCTTTGGATCCCAGAATCTTGTTTGTCTTTGCTTCTGCTTTTTTGCACTGTGTGGAATGCTTCAGGCAAAAACATGAACAATGGACAAAAGCCTAGGGGGAGAGGGTGGTCAAGACAGTATCCAGCAGATAGCACTGTAAGGAAAAACAGCTAAAAAAGGTGCGCTCTGTGTACAAAAAGCAGGGGGTGCTCACCTAAAGAACCGCTGGTTAGGGTTCAAAACAGAAGCCACGTCTTTTAATGAAGTCACATTAAAAAAAGGGAGCACAAAGCCAGGTTTGGTCTGCTAGAGACTTACTTTTCTCAGCTCCTTGAATTCTCAACAAGTCAATGAAAAAAACTCTCTTCAAGATTTCTTTCTGTATTTTAAGTTGCTTGTTTTATTTTTCACAGGAAAAACATTAGAAGCATACAGGCCTGCCCCCTACCCAATATCGCCGATGCAGCCAGCCACCAACAAACTCCACTGCTTCACCACACAAGCTTTTTCAGGGGATAGCAGCCTGCCCA